>OY796863.1:0-2500000 GCA_963680765.1 Agrochola lychnidis | reverse complement strand
AACGAATACTACTTTTACGAATACGAATACGAATATCAAACCTACTATTCGGCGAATACGAATACGAATATCTCGCCATGGTAATAAAAGACTAATAGTCTAGTACTACATAGACGCAGCTATTACTAACGTTCGTCTAAGTTACTTAGGACTTACTATCCTACCTTTTGTTCATACAAAAGAAATACAGACCATATAACTACTTATTTGGTAATTTATCGAAGTGTTTTCATATGTCACTTTGATCTCGTTTACAAAAAGACATTATGTCACTTTGATCTCGTTTACAAAAAGACATTTTCTATTCAACTTCAACCCCTTTCACTTCGCAGCAACCTCAGAAAATAAATAAAACAATACTCTTTTGCTTGACTTGTGCTTTCGACTGACAAATGAAATGAAAGGAATGAATGAATCAATCAGTCCATGGTTCGTAATGATAGGAAAACTCCCGGGCCGCGGCACTGTATAAACTATGGCCGGGGAGTCCCCCGTCGCGTCGTCGTTGCGGTTAAGGCCCTTGCACACGTCGTATTTTGACGTGCCGACGACGCGCGTTTTCCAAGTCTGCCAGTAATTAGATTTGCGTACAAACATATTAATTTTTAAATATTCGTATTAGTATTCGCCGAATACGAATATTCGGTAAATGTCTACTATTCGGCGAATACGAATATTCGTATTCGTATTCGTTGCATCACTACTCATAGCTGTAGGTTGCTGTGGAACTTATGAGGGGCAGCCGCTCTCGCTGTGAGCGTCCGCCGCGCCAATATCCTTATTTGAAAACGTGAACGAAACGAATTAATTAATTAAAACCAAGACGATCCGTTCAGTTTCCGCTTTGGCCTTGATTGATAGATCCACTAAGCGCGGCATTCGCGCTGCCTTGCGTAGTTAATACTTGACAAAAGTGCGAGTGTTTCTTCTCTTGTGTTTTCTGACTTTGTTAAGACCAAAGATATTATATTCACTTTCCATACAAGGTAAGGAATACAAAACTTTTTATTTAGCTTTTAATTAAAAAAGGCATAAAAGTGCAGTCCTCTTTTATTCTGAACTAGAATCTGAAGTAGAATGATACAAAATCACGAAGTATATGTAGTCCCTGTACAAAATAAGTTTAAATATGATTTTTAATTTTGGTTGGATTATAATTGTAGAAGTTTTAACCAACGGCAGCTCAGAAGCAATGTTCACTGTAATTTGCCTTGGTGGTTTTCCTAACAAATAATCAACAGAGGTGCTCCGATTAGCCCTTCACCAGTGAAAGCTA
This sequence comes from Agrochola lychnidis, assembly GCA_963680765.1. Lineage (NCBI taxonomy): Eukaryota > Metazoa > Arthropoda > Insecta > Lepidoptera > Noctuidae > Agrochola > Agrochola lychnidis. The sequence goes on along the minus strand of OY796863.1, from coordinate 2,498,724 downwards.
GTGAAGGGCCAAACTCACATCACACTAGGGCCTCTGAATTCTGATTGCCCCAAAACAAATGTCTTCTAATCTTTGACGCTTGTCGTGTTTTACGATATTTTGTTTATTTTTGTGATCTTTCTGTGTTTATGTTGTGCGTTTGTCGTTGAGTTGAGCGAAAGTTCGTCCGACTAATCCATATTTGTGACTAGAATGTGATTTTGTGAATAGTTGTGTCAATGTCAGATAGGACTCCAGTGTAGTGTAGTTTGAGATAAGATTCTTCTGGTTAATTACTTTGGTACAGACGCAGTACATCAGGCTACTACAATCTGTCAAATTTATTTAATTGATTTTCAACTTTATCGTAAGGTTCAAAGTTGATTGGGAAAATTTGACAATTTCGGGTAGCTTGATGTGCTGGCGTCTGTACATAGTAATAAAAAGATGATTTTCATTAATCAATCCTTGAAATAAACACTAAATCACCACTATACACATCACCACTATACACATAGCTATAGCATACCGGTGTTCTATCCAAAGTCTGTGATAAAGACCTTCTTGATTGAAGTAAATATACACTCAGGTCTTGAGCACTTGGCAACACTGGCTTGAACTGTCATGTTTACACTTGACAGTTTCACACAGGTTTCACAGCTGATTTTGAAAGTTTGACGTTTGGCAGATTGGTTCAGATCGATAACGTTAGGAGATTATTAGATTCAAGGAACAATAAACTCACCTAATTCTCTGGCATCGGTTCGTTGCTTCGGTTGCTTTATCTTTACTGCTACTGTGCTGCTGCTGCTAGTCCTCTGCTGTAGCGGTTTGTGTTTCTCTTGAAAGTGTTCGAAAAATGTGATAATTAGGCAACTATTCAATAAAAAAATAAAAATGATATCGAATAGAATTGTAAAGCTGCACAGACATAAACCATACTTACTTGTGGCAAGAAATGCAAGTACTACGCAAGAAACGAAGTCCATCCAACCACCGAATCCTAAAAGGATTAGTACGGACATGGTGGGCCCCCCTGATCCTGTGTCGAATCTAAGGAAGGTCATATTTAAAATACCGCCCAACGAAACTGATTTAGAAAGAACATATAGAGAAATGAGATCAGAAGTACAAGAATGGAACCAGAAGTTTTGGGAGAAACATAATTCTCAATTTTATCAGGTATTTTTTGTTTCTTTGCGAGAGCTCGCTTTTCTCAGCTGCCTCTATGACTGATGTAGTTGACTTTTTAATTACTAATTATCTGCAGATAATAAGCCTGAACTGTGATAACCATTGGTCATGCTGCCATTCAAATAATATGCTTTATTATAAAATTTACTGAGTATTACTAAGACTAATAACTGTTGCAATAAAACCAAGCATGTTCCATCTTGGTTTTGATCTTATTGGAAATAATATTCCTCAAATAATTGCAACAAAGTTCTTTAAATATGGCTTGTGGTAGGAGTAAACTGGCAGAAATCGTCACGTAATGAAAAAGCGTAATGCCCGAAAAAGTCGGTTACCAGTGTCAAAAGTGTAGTTTTAACTTAAAAACTTTGATACAAAAACTTTTGACAATTGAAACTATAAACCTTACTAGATGACTCTGTATCCATCTATCTTCTTATTTATATAAAATCACAATGTTAGTTGCCATACTCCTCTGAAACGGCTTGTTCGATTTTTATGAAATTTTGTATGTATATTCGGTAGGCCTGAGAATTGGTCCTTAAAATTCTCATGTCACAATGTTAGTTTGCCATACTCCTCCGAAACGGCTTGATCGATTTTTATGAAATTTTATAGGTATATTTGGTAGGTCTGAGAATCGGTCGTAATCTATTTTTCATACCCCTAAGTGAAAGGGTGGTCCACCCTAAACATTTATATGGCAAAACAACGTTTGTCGGGTCAGCTAGTTAATACATAATACACAGCGAAAGGAGCTTCGTTACCGCAACACCTCTCGATGTTTTCATACTGGAGCCACACTTATTGGACTTTGACAACCATAGGTAATACGGGCTGGTATCCGCAACTCCACGTCAAAGCGCGTATTTTGCGTACGGGTGGGAAACTCGATTATTCGATCCACCCCAGCTCCTCAAAGAAGGCCAGCAACGCCTTGGTGTCACTGACAATCTCACGTAGGGTACCTGGGTTACCGAAGTACTTGGCCCTGTATGTGGCGACCACTGGGCAGTTTAACAGCACATGAGCTGCTGTCTCGTCGTCCTCCATGCAGGCTCTGCACAGCGGACTGTCTGTGACTCCTATGACAAAGAGGTGTTTATTAAATGACCCATGGCCAGTTACAGCTGCTGTAATTGTACGCAGCTGCTGTTTCGTTAGTCGGAGAACCTGTTTCGTGAGGCGGCCATCGCTTTGACAACCATTTAATTATCCTTATAATAAGCTGGAAAACTTTACTAATTATCTAATGGAATAGCCGTGTAAAGTCTGTGTCCAGCAGTGGACCTCTTTTGGTAGAAGTTGTGATGGCGATAGAGAAAGATGCATTAGTAACAAAATGGAAATTTCATTAGAATGATGTTCTTGTGTTTGTAGGTATGTTTAATGACCTTACTTATCATTTATTTGACTCGCCACATGTATCAACACCATGCCTTTTACTATCTGTTTTAACATACTTACGCATGCCAATTTTTGAGGTCAAAAGTTTATTGATATCAATTTATTTTTCAAACTATTTTTTGTTAATGATAAAGATTACATAATTTTTTGAGTAAGCATTTGAAAAGCAGAAAAATATGAGGTCAAAATATCAAGTTATATGTATTATCTTAAAAGTTATGATAGTTCAATTAGATACTAAATTATTATTCATAATAAGATGATAAAGAGAAAAGATAAGTGTTATTGTTTGTAATTAATAAACTCAAAAACAATTGGACCAATTTAAAAAATTAATTCATCAGTAGGATGCTATATTATCACTGAGTAACATAGGCTATAATTTATAAAGATATCTCGCGGTTGAAGCCGCTGGTGGAAGCTAGTACCTTATATTATTTGTGTGATGATGTTTTGTATTCATTTTAAATTCTTTTTACCTATTGTGGTGTAGTAATTTTATTCTAGATGCATTGTCTTCACATATAATTATTTAACTAATGTACCCATACAGAATATTGTAAAACATTTTAAAAGAGTAACGGTGGAGTTTCTTGCCCATTATTCTCCATGCGAAAACCACCATTTGGAAGGGGCGATTAGAATCAATTATATATTTTTGTAAATTTTGACATTCAATCAACAGTGCCTTCTAAGGGCCTATTTGAAATAAATGATTTGACTCTGACTTTATTAAATTGTTTTTTTTTTTAATTACAGGAAAGAGAAGAATATGTTAAGAATAATATACCAGCAGATAAGCAGAACCTCACAGCGGATGAAATGAGTGTGTTTTACAAAGCTTTCCTGGACAAAAACTGGAAACTACACCTCAACTATAATAAGGAATGGTACAAAAAAAACTTTTCCCTATTAGGATTAGCTATAAGAGTGAAAGTAAAGAAATTACTTAGAATGAAAGATTAGGACCTACAATCAGATTTTATACCTAGTTTCTATTGTATGGAAATTAAGAATGTTTATTTTTAATTATTAAAGGAAGTTAAAAATATTTGTTTTTTTTTACTACAAACCGATAGATAAGAGTTACCAATCTGTTATGCTGAATTTATAGTAGGTAGCTCCAGAGTTTCAGACGTTTTGGCGGCGCGGTTCGATTAAACTGCACGCAAGATAAGTCTGCGCGCGGCTGCAATTGGAACTAATCGTATGCCACTGTCTTGTCGTTTATGTAAGGTCAAATTAAGTGTAGAATTATTATAAGATTATTAAATATAGATTAAATATTTTAAATATATATACAGTATTTATAGAATTAAGCACGCCAGCGCCCCACCAGTCGCGCGCAGATTCATCTTGCGCGCACTCTAGCTTTGCTTGCCAGACATTTTACCATAGTTAGCTAAGACACATTACACTCATTTTTGAACAAGCAGGGTGGTATGGTAGAGTGGCATGAGAAGTAGCGAGGAAAGTAGGCAGAGACGTAGTGTGGCAATGTTACTCGTCATGCCGCACGTCATGCTCCTCGTTATGCCCACTGCTGCCTCTTGTCGGTTTTTGGGCGCGAGTCAAAGAACGTAGTGCGAAGCGTCGCGATTAATATTGCGCGAGTAGAGCAGTGCGTGGGCAGAGAGTGCAACATCGCAACAGCGCGAGGAGCATAGTGTGGCAGGGGCAATATGTTCGAATTATTATGGGTTTGCCCGGACTTCCGCTTTGCAAAGTTTATCAAGCTATACAATACGATTGCTAAGCTATATATTTCCAGCATAAGCTATCCTCTCTTTGTATAGGCTTTCTATACAACTGGAGGTCAGTTCAGGATACTGGAAATATTATAGATAAGTGTCACGTGTGCGCACGAGCAAGTACCTACGCATAGGTACGTATAGTCGATCTCGTAATTGCTTTACCATCCTAAGGCTCGTACATTTAGGTACGCCGTAGCAGTTTACGATTGTGTTGATTTTCGTTCTAGAAACCGGGCCTAAATGTGATACCTACTTAAAATTTCACAAAACTACTGTTCGTGTCATAATTTAAATCAAAAGGTACATATGTGGGAATGAATTATAAAGTGGCAACACAAGATATGAGGGATGTTAGAAGATTGGTATGACAACACTGTGCGAGCGAAAAGGGAGAGAGGAAATGGATGACGGTGAATGAAGACGAACGGGTGTGCGACGAAGAAATTATTTAAAGAAATATAAGAAGATTAACAAGTTTGATACATGCAGCGTTACCAGACGTCCCGATTTTTTTGCTCAAAATGAAATTTAAATTGCGTAACACACTTCAGTTCGTTTTGGTTCTCTACTGTGTTCCCTAACTTTTTTATCCATAATCTAAAGTGCCATAATTTTTTTTTGTCCTGATCATCATTTGTCCGAATGATAACTTACCCAAACTTATATTGTCACATAATATATCATGCCATATAATTGAAATCCCTAAATACAATATGCCCTAATATTACAATCCATAATATACAAAAGACTTAAAACCGTTATCAATAAAAGTAAGTCCTAAATTAAAATGATTTAATGTTTATTTATCCTAATAATGTTTTTAAAACAAATTTGTATTACTAAGCATTTGCTATGAACTTCTCTCAGGCGTTACGTGGATACGAGTTAGGTATATGACAGCGGGCAATATTTTTTCTTCTACCGATTTGTTATGAGATAGTTCACTTGTTGTGTAGTTTTGTAAGAATACTAAGAAGCATGCAAACAAGCATACACCATGCATGCAAGCGAGCATTCAAGCGAGCATGCAAGCAAGCATGTAGCATGCAAGCGAGCATGCAACATGCAAGCGAGCATGCAACATGCAGCATGCAAGCGAGCATGTAACATGCAGCAGGCATGGTTTCTGTCACGGTTCCGGCGGCGGCGGTCCCACGCGAGGTTATCGTCACAAGTTTTATTTATTGTACAGTCAAGAGCTCGTGTAGCTTTACACGTTGTACCGTTGTTATTACAATCGCCGTAGTAGATGTAAGGCTCGTACTACAAGTGAAAAGCTTTATGTGCTCTCGACTTTACCTACAATTTATACTTTTCTCATTCTCCATATCAACTTGCCCCCCCTGGGCCATCGGCTGGCGACGCCCTTGTTGATGACATCATAAAAACAGCAGAAAAAAACTGGTCAAATATTGCTAGAGATAATGAAAAGAGTGAAAAAAAATGGAGGCTTTTGATGGACCCTTGGGAACAACTGTAGATACAGATAATTTAACGCTCACCCCGCAGTTTCGCCTTGCTGGCCGGCCAGCCTCAGCCGCGGCGGTGAGCGTTACAACCACCTGCTCTTAAAGTCGCGGGCCGCCTCGCCCCTCCGCGATTTTAAATTACACTCTAGGGGTAGGGCAGACAAAGACTGCGTGGAGTCGGATGTCGTCTGTTAATCTTCAACAGTCGTAATGGGTAGTCGGAAACTTGAAAATTTGAAAACCAGTCTTAACAATGGGTATCGCATTACCCAATAACTGGGTTGTGAAGGTCAGATAGGTAGTCGCTTCATGTTAAATACTGTTATTCAGCTGCATCCGGTTAGTCTGGAAGCCGACCCTAAATTAGTTAGTAGATAAATTAGGTAGTTATGATGTTAGTTAAAAGGAGATGTTTCATTTTCGGCCATAAAGTGTACGTTAATGAAAAAAAAGGAAAAAATTCCACGAATTGAGGAAAAATATTCTTTCCTGTTTATTCCTCTGATTACTTCGGCACAAAAAATAATAGTTTAACAAATTATTGCCATATTTTATTCATCATGGCGTCGTATTACTTGCATACTGCTTTCGTCCAGAAATCATGTTACATTTTAACAAAATAATATCATGTAGACGTTATTCAAATAAATATGAAAGGCGTGTATTTCTGTACTACAATAAGATAGCTATCTTATACAACTTTTTTGATTAATTAGAAAGTATGATTCATCATAAAAATAAAAAACTGCTTTGGTGGATTGTACATTTGTAGGTACTTCTGGACGAAAATGGCTAGCTGTCGATAATCGTATTTCTCCTGACAAACGTCAAACATTTTCGGTTTTTATTTTGTGCCCAAAAAGTATTAGATATTATGGAAAAAAACAGTCTTCATTGTATTTAGGAGTTTGTTTCCCAGGTTTTCTGAAGTGTACATGTTATGGCCGGAGTCCCATACAAAAATGAAACGTCTCCTTTGACGCATTCAGGGACACTGAACAAGAAACAATAGAAGTTTTAATGTTATAACGCCTATGGGCGTTTAGTGTCCTCAAAGTGTTAACATGACTCAACTATAAAATATAGATGGCGCTAATTAATACCAGTTTTAAGTTTTCACTTCTGTCGGCAGTCTCCATGACTGCTTATTTTTTATTTTATCAAGAAGTTGCTGAAAGTCTTCAGGCTAGGTAGTAATGTTATGTATTTTTTTACATAACTGTAATCAAAATATGATGCACATAATAAAGAGTAGGTATTCTATTCTATTATAAGAATTTAAGAATAAAAGTTCAATTATGAAAAAAAGAATTTATTTTGAATAAAATAGTAAAGCAATCGTTACTGCTATGTACAGACAAAATCAGTACCCTAATTGCGTAACTTATTTTCGTAAAGAATTATGCCTAATTTGTTTCATTTTGACAGTTCAACAACATTCATTGCGTTGTTTACGTGGTCAACTTATGAAGCAGTGGATTAGCAATCTGTTTCAAATCGAAGTAGATTGTGATATGTTGTATTACGCAATTAGGGTACAGCACGCGTAGCATGACCACCGTAGACTCAAACTCGTTGAAACTCGTTTCTACGGTGGTCATGCTACGTGTGCAGGTATACTTACCTTGTAGGTACAGAGAATGACATGAGACCGGTCACGCACGATGCTTGCTCATTCTGTGCTGGGGATTTCATATTTATTCAGGCATTCTCTTGACTGTCCATTTTTTTTATCCGAGAATTCACTAACACGGATAATAAGTATATACGATATCGTATTTTATGAGTAGGTACCTAGGTATTTCTTAACTAAATACTGCGTATTGCATAATACTAGTGATATACTTGCCTCGAACACGAATCAAAAAAATTGTTGGAGATACCTATTGTTTTTGTTTCAAACTATTAATATACCTATCGCACCCTTAGAAATAAAAGGGCACAACTCGAAATATTGAGCTTTGAGTTTTTGTGTTAGTTGGGGTAAATATCAACTGTTCTATCGTTCTTGGCTTTCACAAAAAGAGAAAAAAGACAATATTAAAGCGAATACTGTAACTGTGTCTCTTTCACACCACCCTCTCCGTGGTAGAACAGTTGATATTGAGCCCATCTAACACAAAAACGCAAAACCTCAATGTTTCGAGTTGTGCCCTTATATTTCTAAGGGTGCGCTATATTCTTTCTTACTACATACGGGGTGTCAGGGACATCGACGCGAAAACTTTTACCATGAGTTCAGTACATGATTTTGAACCCCCCTGCGTTGAAATATATAGTCGATTATTTAAAAAAAAAATTTGCTGTTTCATAGAAAAGTGGTCAAAATGTATGGAACAGCTGATTTTTTTTAAATAACCGACGATAAATATCACTGCAGGGGGGTTCAGAATCATGTACTGAATCCATGGTAACAGTTTTCGCGTCGATGTCCCTGCCATCCTGTATAATGAACTACCTAGGTACTTATAAATATTAAAAACGGCTTGACAAAAGCATCCACGGTTCCAGGGACCTATACTCCGTTTGAAATAAGATTACATATTTAACTAAACATTTTTTACAGTTCGTTCAACCGATTTTGACTTCTATTGCGTTGTTGGTGGCATGACAAATGGCAGCTGCAGTAAACATTGGTATTGTAACCACTTTTTTTGCTTTTAATGCCATCCTTATGCCTACGGTATAGAAGTCAAAATCGGTTGAACGGACTGTAAAAAAGGTTTGTTTAAATGTCTAATCTTATTTCAAATGGAATATAGTTATACGAAAAAAGAGAGAAGGCTTTGTTACTCTAAGCAGATGCTTTGCCATTTATTTCCGTGCCTCAAGCACGACTAAACGTATGGAAAACATGCTCGTGCAATAAATAGATGCCACCTAAAAAAATAATTGGGAAGTTGATAGATTATAGGATAAAACAGAACGGTATCGTCGGTATCTCTACAGTACCTTTACATGAAGATTATTTCTAACCGACTTCCAAAAGGAGGAGGTTCTCAATTCGACTGTGTGTACATTTTTTTTTTGTTGTTTACGCGATAACTCCGCCAATTATGAATTGATTTTGATGATTCTTTTTTAGGTTGGTAGGTCATACTTAAGAGGTGGTCCCATAAAAATTTGATTAACTTTACTTGGGTAGTTTTTGAGTTAACTTCAATAAATAATACGTATATTTTTCCACTTAGTATGTGGATGATATGATAAGTTCCTATCACTGTTATTTACATAGCAGGTGGTGGTATTCGAATTTGTGTGGGGTAGGTACCACAACTAAAAAGAGAAAAATAAAAACTTAAAAAAACCGACTGATTTCCAAAAAAGAAGACGGTTTTGTTTTGTAAAAAGTTCTTAAACTAACTTCATTCAAATACAGTCTAGCCAACTATAAATTGTGGAACTAGCTACAACAACAATAATGAGAATCTAATGGTTACAACAACAGCAGGATCTACAATGTGTAAATAGCGTTGTTAGCTTACTGGCAATTGGCCCCAGAAAAGCCACAGCCGATGCCTAACGCAATTATGATGGGCCACCTTTTCCTTTCCAAGAAAAATATAGACCCAATAGTACCTATTAGTGCACCCGTGCCTGTAACAAAAAGTAAATAGGTACAGTGGCATGAAATGGAGAGTTCTGAAAGGAGAACATTCACCGTCCATACATTTTTGGGCTAAATGTGAAACTGCCGGTCAAACAGAAAAATATATATATTCCTTTAGAAAATATTATTCTCTTCACTTTTCACTATGGGACCAAATCTGTAGGGCCATTCCCTGCGCTGTTATACGAGTTTTAAAAATACTGTTTACTAATACATGTTCTAACGGAATATAACTTTTTTATTGTTTGGCCGGCACTTTCATAATTTAGCCCAAAATGAATTTTCTCCTTTCTTGTTCTTCTGTACTTTCGAAATCTAGCTGAAGAGGGCTGAACGTATCCGCCCTTATTCAGCAAGCCAGCCAGCCAGTTTACTCAGTTACTCAGGTATCTAACAGCTCCGGCTTATCAATATCGGGGTTAACCGTTGGCATGCGTTTTACTAAGGTTAACGTGGTGAGGAGGATCGAGACCGCACTTGTGCTTATACGTATTATATAGCATACTATCTCCGGGTGTGACTTGGAAAGGGGTATTCCTAGTCAAACAGATCGGGCTGCATCTTTTTGTGCCAGAAGTGTTGACTATATGGTTATGCTTTCTTAGGTTAGGTAACGTCAAAACGACTAGAGCCGACGTGATGGGTTGAAAGTTTTTTCCGCTAGACTAACAGTCTAAGTAAGCTAGTTACGCCTAAGGTCGTCTTAGGGCAAGCCGGGGCCCCTAGGCACACAAGAATTTGGGCCCCCCTTGGAAAGTAAAAAATAAGTCTACGACAAAAAATATTTTTCTGTTATGATTTTATAATTACTATGTATTTTAAATAAAATCCTGCAGTTTTGTGTTGGTTTCGAATTAACGATAATGGTTTCTTTCGGGATTTCTGTTCTAAAAAATCTTCTATTATAACCTCAGTCTTTTTTAAGGATGTCACGTTTTAAGCACATAATTGACAAATTAGTTAGTCGTTCTTGTAACAATGTCGTTCGTAATAAAAAAAATATTCTTTTTAGTTGTGAAAATGAGCACTCGGCTCTCCACTACAATTGGTAATCATCAAGTACCTAAAGATATTTTTGTAGCGACTTCAAGATTTGGAAAAATTTCTTCTAATGTTTCGGATTTAAGGTTGAGACACTCAAATCTGCTGATTCCTTTGATGAAAACATTCTGATTTGAGCTCAATGCAATTGTAGTCTGTGTTTGAGCTCATAAGCGTTAATATCTTCTGCAAATTTTTTGATATTTTTTGTCAACTGGTCAGAATATATTGTTAATTAGATTTTAACTGAGAAAGAAAACTAAAACGTTTATCATAAAAATAAAAGTTTAAAAATCTTATCAAAAATTTTGATCGAACTATTATTTTTGTATCTACCTAAAAATAAGAAAAAAAAAATGCTTTTGAGTGCATGCGTTGGGGCTTACGGGGCCCCCGTGAGGTCGGGGGCCCTGGGCACAGGCCCTCTGTGCCCTTATTCATTCAAATTACTAGATCAACGTATCCGCCCCTATATGCAAGCCAGGCCGTCAGCTTACTCAGTTACTCGGGTATCTAACAGTTACGGCTTGGCGTCATAGTCAAAAAGATCGGGCTGCATCTTTTTGTACCAAAAGTGTTGAATATTATGGATATGCTTTCTTAGGTTAGTTAGCGTCAAAACGACTAAAGCCGACGTGATAGGTTTAATTAAAGTTTTTCCGCTAGACTAGTCTAAGTAAGCTAGCCTCTGACCTTCTTAATGTTGCTCTATCGAATGGTGAATATGAAAAAATTCTAACAGACCCGAAAAAGGTTAATAAGAAAAAAGTTATGGGCGATTTAGTCCGAAAAAAAAACTTTGTCGGCCTCTCCTGAAAAATCGTATTTTGTCCCTTACCTCAATTGAACCTACGGTCGACGATATAGTACCTAGTACATTGTGATTGTCTTTTTAGTTACCTGCTCTCCATAGGGTATCAGTAAGGCATATGCGCAATACGGTTAATATACTTTTTTTTTCGGTGTCGCGGTTGAACTTTCTTGCCATTTGAAATTCTGTTTATAACAATCACAAAGCCAAACGTGAATAGAAACTTCTATCACCACCTTCACCAAACACCAAAAAATTTCTTGTAATCACGATTTACTTGATCACTAACTAAAACATTTTTAATTTTATTGTAATTATTTCTAGCAATGATTTCTACAAAATAGTGTCAGTCAGCGGTCAGCGACTCCCACAGATTAATATACATCTTAAGCGTATTATCTATGTATACATCTATAGCTTAGAATAAAAAACTTTTTTACAAAAAATACAGCCGACTTCTATGGATCAGTATTTAAGTTTTTTGACACCGACTTCCGAATTTAAAGTTATTTTTCACTTTGTAGTTTAGAAGTCGGTTGTATTTTTTGTAAAAAAGTTTTTTTTTTTCACTTTTTAGTGGGTTGATTTGCAATTTATCTAAGCTACAATAGCCTTATGTCAACTGCTCATCAAAAATACCCAAATCGCTATAGATGTGCCTTTAATATTTGAAGAGTTCCCTCGATTTCTCCAAGATCCCATCATCAGATCGTGACCAAATGACAATGGGACCAATTTGAAAGTATACCCTTTCAAACAAATAAAGAATTTTTCAAATCGGTCCAGCCGTCTTCGAGTAATCGGGGAACATACATTAAAAAAAAAAAAATATCCCGACGAATTGAGAACCTCCTCCTTTTTTTTAAGTCGGTTAATAATTAAAGCAATCTATAGTAGCAAGGCGACGCCGTAGGTGAGTGATTATCTATACAGGCGGGATATCGACGCGAAAACTGTTATCTACTATGGATTCAGTACATGATTCTGAACCCCCTGCGTTGAAATATTTCGTCGGTTATTATAAAAAAAATCTGCTGTTTCATAGAAAAGGGCAATACCTACGCGGTCAAAATGTATGGAACAGCTGGTATTTTGCTGTGACTTACAACCTTATGATCATAAAAGCTTATCTACACAATTTTTTGCTTTGCTATTAATATGTAAAAACAAAAAAAAAATCGCGTCAATGTCCCTTTTTTTTTTTTTTTTCACCCTTGTTCCTTCGTTTGCCCTGTTGCCGGGGGCCACGATGTCCCTAGCGGTTTTCTTCGAACCCCCGGCAGGCATTGGCCCTAGCGGACCCCGTCAATTCTGCTGACATCTCTTTGAGGCGCGCGTGGAACACAACGCGCCGTCGACCCGGGCTTGGTCCTTATCGGACGGCGAGCTACCCATTGCTCACCGTCCGCAAGCCCGCGCCTACGGTGGCCGCGTCAATGTCCCTGACACCTGTATATTATAAATGAGATGCATTGAATGCGGTTACCCAGCCCGTCCGATCTTTGATGTCCTCCCTCCGGTAAACGCCCTAAGCCGAGGATCGTACCCCACAGAGGGTGCCCTTAGCGAGCGTTCACCTAGTTTATAAGTTTAGTTTGTAAGTCCCTGGCTGGAGGCTTTGAGTGTAGCAGCTTAAGGCACCCACAGGTTTGCTCGGTTAAATAGTCATGGCCTCAGAGGCCAGCTATGAAATGCCCTACAGAAAAAAAAAAAATGCGGTTATGGTTGATCGCGCGCTATTGACGCAGATGGACGTATTTTAGGGATGTACTAACTCGAACTGAACCGGGGCCGCATGCGTTCTACGCCATAAGCGCGCATCATGTGTACCTACCTACGCTAAACAAAAAGTTATCGCGCGTTCAACGCGCGCTGAGCGCTTATCATCTGAACGTACTCTTAGGGCACAAGACAAGTTCTTGTGCTTAGGGTGAACGTGCGGTAACTTTTTGGATAGCGCATGGTGCGCGCTATTCGAATCTACAGGGTGACTGGTAATTTGACGTATTCCTTCCAGGACATGATAGTGTGACCCACCCCATAAAGCCTAGGCGAAAATTCATGGGATTCGAGAAAACCCAATTTTTTGTAATTTTTGAAAATTTCCCAGAATTCGTCACTAAATATCACTTTTCTCCAAACTCTTAGATTGAATGGCCTTCATTGCTATTTGATTGGATACCTAATACTTTAACAAACCTTTCGATCATCGAAAGGATTGTTAAAGTAAGTTGAAATTACAAAAAATTGGGTTTTCTCGAATCCCATGAATTTTCGCCTAGGCTTTATGGGGTGCTTAATTGTTGCAAATGGGTCACACTATCATGTCCTGGAAGGAATACGTCAAATGACCAGTCACCCTGTATATTAAATGCCCATATTCAATACCTATTTAACCTATTAACGGAAAATTATATACTGGTCGTCAATAAATAAAATAAATTTGACAACGTAACCAGTGAAGATGTCATATTCCACTTTGTCACAAGTTTTGTAATTTACAAAATATGATTTCGATAGGTAACTATAAATTCACGGTTCGATATCTGTGGGACTATGATACTGTAGTACTTACTAGTAAATTAATTTGATAATTTACTATTAAACCGTCATTATAATATTAAAATGTATATTGCTTTCAAATGGCTACTTGGCTTGACCCTCGCCATGTGGATCACAATGTGCAGCATTGATGCGATAGTCAAAAGAAATTTTGAAATTAAACAGGAGGGTGAGTAGAATGTACCCAGGAGAAAGTATTTAACACTCAGTATGAAGTTTGTATTGCTTAATAAATTGTTTTAGGTTTCAACCAGAAGATGTTAGAAAATACAAGGAATACAACGATGGGAAATCGTAAAGTGGCGTTACTGAGAGATAGATATTATAAGCACATAAGTGACAAGCCCCACAGTGTCGCCTTTCTGCCCCTTTCTATGTTTCTCGCTGGAGCTCTTCTTATGTCTTTATATAATAGGAAAAAGGAAATTGTGTTGCTTACTAAAAGGAAAGTTATTGAAATTTACACGAGCGATACCGTTGAAAGATTACAAGTGTATTCTAAAATAACCTTTAACCAGACGTGTGATTGTTTCATAAAATACAGTAAAATATTATTGATACACATGAACAATTCAATGATAAAACTAAGGAACCAATTATACGCCTTCTTCATGCGGAAAGAATTACAAAAGCCAAGAATAAATATGATTCTACTTAAGAAATTACAGGAAATTGGCAACGAGAGAAAAAATTTAGGTGAGCTTTTGATCGCAGCTATCCGTGAAAACAAAAACATTAGAATGCAGTATGAGTTAGAGAATATGGCAAAAAACCGACTCGTTCGGCACATTGAAACCACGCAAAAGGTAATTAAGGAAAATAGATCCAGTTATGTGAGTTTCCAACAGTTATATTTAGTAACACACCAAGAAAACTCGTTCCTGAAATCTCGGATTCAGAAACTCACAAACGAAAAAGAGGAAGCCGAGAAAAATCTATTAGAAATAATGAACGAAGTGTACAAGTCAAAAAACAATCAACTGAAAGCTTTTTGCAGTCGATTTATTGTGAAGACTGCCGATAATTTATTAAATTCAGACGTGGGTGCAGAGATTAAAAAATTCTTAGACAAATCTCGAGCACCTGCAGCCACCACATCAAACCGGCAGCTAGCCGAGCGTCCAAACTACAAAGTTAATTCTACCAGCAGCTGGCCGATTTGTGCTAATCCTCGCTTTGCAAAAATCGTTCCAGACGATACCCTCGTACCTCTAGGGTCTGATGCACCCAAACTTAAGGGGCTTCCCGGGGAATTCGTCTGGACGGTCAAAGATAAGGATGGTCTTATTGCAAAGTTGTATGAATACGATTTTACGTCGGATTTAGATGACGGAGACACGATTCAAAGAATCAGAGAGTATTCTGTTTATTTCGACAAAGACTGTTTATTGGATTCCATAAAGTATGTGTTAAAAAATAAAATATTTTTGTAAAGTACCGGTAAACTGCCCTAACTTCGCCTGGCGTTTCGATTGCACTCAAAACTCAAAGTTTCATAGAGAGTTTTAAGTCTCGATTGCTATACAAGTAAAATGAAAAAGATATTACATCTTTTTCATTATAGGCAAACATAGGACGTCATGCAAAGTTGGTGCAGTTAACGGTATGTAGGTAAGTAATCTACTCATCCAAAATTAAATAATTCGATGTCTTCCTTTCAGTTCGAGAACGGCTATCAATAATGAAAGTAATGTAACTAGACCAGTACCTCCACGGCGGTACAGTCATCGGTGTGATTCTACGAACTATCCAATAACAACTCAAAGGTTCTTAACGGGATCACAAGCGTTTCAGAAATTCATGAAAAATAACAAAAATATAATAACATCAAAATCCTCAACCAAGTCCGGACCGTAGTTATAGATCGGTTGATTTTATAGAAGTTTTGCATTTGGATGAGATATTATTTTAAAATAAAATTGTTTATCTCGTTTTTTTTTTAAATTTTGTCTATTTAAAAAAGATTTCTACGATGATTACTTTCTACCATAAAACGTAAGGTATTTTTTGGTGAACTTGGCAACATTGGAACTTTAATATAACCTCAATTTGTTTAAGTCGGCATCATCGTCCAAGTTTTCTTTCTACCTCGTTCAGCGATTCGCATCTGAGAAATTAAACTTCAGTTTACATAGACGTAGGTAAGTACAGAATAAGCAGTAATATTGTAAATTTGTGATAAGATACCTGTGTTCCTCCTGCAAATATGAATCTGAACCATTGTAATTGTAAACAAAATAAGGAACATCAACATTGTTTCTATGAATAGCATAAGCAGAATGTTGCCATCTCTACATTAACAAAACCGTTTTTAGGGATGGAAAAATTAAAAGTAATCGATGTGAACACAGTAAGTTGGAAATCAATTAAACAAGATGGGCTAGATATAGAGTATGCTGTGCCGATACCAAAGGATACTGCAAGTAATATATTTCGAGATCTAGAAACCACGGTGGAATATTTTACCGGAGATTTGTCTAAAATAAAGTAAGATTATATAACGCAAATGTTTGATTACCTACTATTAGTAGTGATGCAACGAATACGAATACGAATATTCGTATTCGCCGAATAGTAGACATTTACCGAATATTCGTATTCGGCGAATACTAATACGAATACTAATACGAAGATTTAAAAATTAATATGTTTGTACGCAAATCTAATTACTGGCAGACTTGGAAAACGCGCGTCGTCGGCACGTAAAAATACGACGTGTGCAAGGGCCTTAACCGCAACGACGACGCGACGGGGGACTTCCCGGCCATAGTTTATACAGTGCCGCGGCCCGGGAGTTTTCCTATCATTACGAACCATGGACTGATTGATTCATTCATTCCTTTCATTTCATTTGTCAGTCGAAAGCACAAGTCAAGCAAGAGAGTATTGTTTTATTTATTTTCTGAGGTTGCTGCGAAGTGAAAGGAGTTGAAGTTGAATAGAAAATGTCTGCTCGTAAACGAGATCAAAGTGACATATGGAAACACTTCGATAAATTACCAAATAAGTAGTTATATGGTCTGTATTTCTTTTGTATGAACAAAAGGTAGGATAGTAAGTCCTAAGCAACTTAGACGAACGTTAGTAATAGCTGCGTCTATGTAGTACTAGACTATTAGTCTTTTATTACCATGGCGAGATATTCGTATTCGTATTCGTATTCGCCGAATAGTAGGTTTGATATTCGTATTCGTATTCGTATTCGTAAAAGTAGTATTCGTTGCATCACTAACTATTAGCTTACATACTATATTACTTTCCTCTATGGCTTACATATAGATATATTACACACATCAAAATTGTCTAAGGAACAAGTTTTAGAGTATCGCCGCAATTCAGGATTATTATTTTAACTTTTTGGATCGTTATTAATTCTTTTTAGTGAATTTCACTATTTGAATAAATCATTCTCTTTAATTTTTGATAAAAAATTTGAAATCAACTGTCATTAAAAAAGTGTAAAAGCCTATAAAAGTGTGTAGCGTTTTTACCATTGATGTAAATCATAAAACCATTACAATTTCTGCATCGGATCTGAAAAAAATTGCATCGATATGGAGCGACGACATCATTTGACACAAGAAGAGGATGATGAGAGCCGTCGGAATGTTGCAAGCTGGTTCCAGGCAACGTACTGTGGCTGTCGCTCTTGGCACTACACAGAGCGTCATAAGCCGCCTCTGAATATGCTATTGTATCACGGACAGCGTGGCCGAGCGACATGGAGGACGTTCTCGCATCACCACTCGCAGACAGGGCCGGTACATCCAAAATATTGCTCGACGGAATCATACAATGACCGCCACGAGTCGGGCTACGAGGGTCCACAGCTCTTCGACCAAACCATCCGAAATCGTTTACGTGAAGTGGGTCTGCGTTCTCGAAGGTTGAAGACTGGCGTTGTGTTTGCTTTTCCGATGAATCTCGTTTCGGTATGAGGCCGGTTACAAGACGTACTCGAGTTTGAAGGACCTCTGGACGTCAAGAACGTTTGAAATTTTGTCAGGAAGTTCATACATATGGAGGGGGAACTATAATGGTTTGGGCCAGTATTTGGATCGGTGGAAGAACCGATCTCATTTGGATTAAGGGCAACCTCAATGCTCAGATTTATGCGGAGAGGATTGTTTGATTGCATCAACGTTCTGCCGAGGCCTGCTCAATCGCCAGACATACCTTAACCCAATTGAGCACGCATGGGATATGCTCCAAAGAAGAGCTCTGCCGAGTATAGATGCCGTGCATGAGTGCATGATACCCCACAACAACTTTTTGACTTTTAGAAAGAACGTGGGCGGCCATTCCTCGAAAGTGATTTTGATGAACTTATTATAAGCATGCCAAATCGCTGTGATTGTGTAACACGTGTCGATGGTGGAAACACAGATTTTTTTAAATCTTTAAAGTAAAAATTTTAAAAATCCTCATTTTCGCACATATAATAAATAATAATTCGATAATTTCTCACAATAAATTGGCAAAAAAAAACAATCTTTATTTTTCAAAATGTTGGGTAATAAATAAGTTGTTAACTTAAACATAGGAATTAAAGTAAGAAGCCAGTCTGGAAGATTAGATTTGGCAAATATTTATTGGAAATTTTATTTATTTATTGGAAAAAAAAAATGCACTTGTTCCCTAGACACTTTTGATGTGTGTTGATCTATTTGAAAAACTTTGCGTACAGATAAAAACAAAGGGGTAGCTAATTGAAATAACTGAAATCCTCTTATGGGGCAATTGTCCTCATCATTATGAACAACTTTTTCTATAGGACCAACCCCAATTCGTGAAATCGATGATTCTATCCTATAATATAATAAATAAATATAATCCTACTAATATTATAAAGGCGAAAGT
Source organism: Agrochola lychnidis (assembly GCA_963680765.1). NCBI lineage: Eukaryota > Metazoa > Arthropoda > Insecta > Lepidoptera > Noctuidae > Agrochola > Agrochola lychnidis. The sequence continues at coordinate 2,480,037 of OY796863.1, read as the reverse complement.
TAGTGTGTGTGTATGTTTGTCGCTTCTTCCCGCTCAAACGGCTGAACAGATTTGGATAAAATTTGGTACACAGATAGTTTATAACCTGGATAGTTTATAACACATAAGATACTTTTTATCCCGATATTCCCACGGGATCGAGACTTCTGCGGGTGAAGCCGCGGGGCGCAGCTAGTAATATTATAAAGGCAAAAGTTTGTGAGGATGGATGGATGGATGTTTGTTACTTACTCTTTCATGCAAAAACTACTGAACGGATTTTGATAAAATTTGGCACACAGTTAGTTTATAACCTCCAGTACCCTAATTGCGTAACTTATTTCGTAAACGATTACGACTAATTTGTTTAAAGCCGCGTTTTCATTAGGGGACATTTGTTTCGCGACTCTGTCGCTCGACACGAATTTCACGTGTCCCGCGCGATGTCGCCCGACGTCGCTTGGGACATTTACGGGTCGCGCAACTCGCGCGATGTCGCCCGACGTCGCTTGGGACATTTACGGGTCGCGCAACTTGTCACTAGTCGATGCTCTGCGAGCGTCGACACGCGCTGTGTCCCTCGACAGTCGCCGGACAGGCTTTGAGTAGTGAGAACTTGTGTAGCTTTGTGTTCTGAAAATGGCAGTAGTATGGTCCAACGAGAATACATCGAGCGACATACTGATCACGACTGGCCAATGTGAACAAGTCATATGTCGCGGGACATTGTCCCACAACTTTTGCAGAGACAACTACGTGAATGTCGAGCGATAAGTATCTGCGATATGTCGCCCAGTGAAATCGCGGCTTCATTTTGACAGTTCAACAACATTCATTGCGTTATTTACGTTGTTGAGCAGATTTTTTTCCAACTTATGAAGCAATGGATTAGCAATTTGTTTCGAATCGAAACAGATTGTGATTGATCGTGTATTATGTCATTAGAGGTACTGATATCGAGTAGCAGTGTTCAGGAAATTCAGTTCAGAACTCGCGAAGACACCTTTTTTTCTTTTTTTGGGTGGGAAATTATCAAATAACTTCTCCCGCTCTGGGTGGAGCGGGAGGGCGTGTCAGACTCTTACTGACTAAAACCCACCCGTGTTCCTTCAGTTGCCATGTTGCCGGGGGCCACGATTTCCCTATCGGTTTTCTTCGAACCCCCGGCAGGTCGCGAAGACACCTGAGGATTCGTCATACAGCAAAACGTTCCTTGAGGGTAATGATAATTTCCCAGCCAAAAAAAAGGGTAATGGGTACTGGTTTGAGGTATTTAGAATAGAGGACGTTGGCGAGGGAGAAGTGGGTGTCTAATGGGTAGTGGGATTATGTTAAAGGAGATGTAGGCGGATGAAATATTTGACGAGTCTAAAATTTCTCCTTACTTCTAAACTTTGGTAGCCCACCTTACCTAGCATAAATGGTGTAAACAGTAGTTGGGGTTCGTTCCACGTTATTAAGTGTATACCTATACCTTACTACCTATCTAGCTGCATTTGCAGTGAACATTATTAAAATTTATTTACTGTGTAAACACCGGGAGGGGACGCTTTAGGACACATAGTGACCTTATGGGTGATATTCTTCAGGAAGATCGGTACCCTAATTACGTAATAAACGATCAATCACAATGAGTTTCGATTTGAAACAGATTGCTAATCCATTGCTTCATAAGTTGGAAAAAAAATCTGTTCACCAACGTAAATAACGCAATGAATGTTGTTGAACTGTCAAAATGAAACAAATTAGTCATGTTTGTTTACAAAAATAAGTTATGCATTTAGGGTACTGTAGTGCTATTCTGTAACCATCTCACCGTGTTATCTTAGATGAAGTGAGCGTGGAGTAAGCTGTCAGTTGCTAAGGATTGACACTATTGGCAGCTCACTTCACCAAGATATCACGGTGAGATTTTTTACACAGAATAGTACTACAGGTGTGTAGTACTCGCAGCCGGCGTGTGTGTATGACCCAGTCGATCTATTCTTAAGTGAGTGAAGTGAGCTGCCATTCCTGATGCTAGGTATTGACACTATTGACACGTCACTTCACTTAAGTTTTTACGGTGAGATTTTTTACAGAATAGGTCGGCAGATGAATAACCCCGGATCCACACTCTCGCGAGTGCGCCTCGTGAAGGCTCTTGCATGAGTCACGGCAAGCGAAGGTTACACGAGTGCTACCCATCCACACTCTCGTTTTATTCAATTGCCCGCCACGCCTCGTGTCTCGCGTCCTTTGACTCCGGACAAAAAACCGACACCGAGTGGAGCACGCGCGAGGCGAGGCGAAAGACGACGAGAGAAGGCGACGGCGCCATCCACACTATCGCACTCGCTTTACCTCGTCTTGCCTCCTGGAGACATAGTATAAAGAGAGTTTGGACCCGGGGTGAAAGTAAACGAAACAGAAGGAGTAGCTATGTAACCCTGGGTCCACACTCTCCAGGAGGCAAGACGAGGTGAAGCAAGCACGATAGTGTGGATGGCGCCCCTCGCCTCCTCTCGTCGTGTCTCGCCTCTCGTCGTCCGCACTCCGCTCGGTGCCAGTTTTTTAACCGTAGTCAAAGGACGCGAGACGCGAAGCGTTGCGGGCAACTAAGGGCTTCTTCACACGTACCACAACCACATTACGTCGCAACGACATAATGCTGTCAAGCAGTGGTTACGTGTGAATAGTGTCGCTGCAGCTTTTTGTAGTTGCGTTGTGGTACCGACATAATGTCAATGTGGTTGCGTTGTCGCCAGTAGTTTCGATGCGGTTACGTGGTGTGCAGACACAGTTCGACTCCGGTTTTCATAGCGGAAACACGTGTTGACTGACCAAATGTTGTGTTTGCGATATGGTCGGCCACTAGTTCGCAGTGTCGCTGGTGGTTGCGTTGTGGTTGCGATGTGGTCGGTATCACACACACGATCGATAACGACTGCAAAATGTGGTACGTGTGAATAGTCCTATTAATTTTCTATACGAAATATACGCCCGGCCACGTGGTGTGATTGAGGTGTGGTTGTGGTCGTGGTGTGGTTGTGGTACGTGTGAAGAAGCCCTAAATAAAACGAGAGTGTGGATGCGTAGCATTCGTGTAGCTTCCGCTTACCGCGGCTCGTGCAAGGGCCTCCACGAAGCGCACTCGCGAGTGTGTGGACCTGGAGGATCGTATCAGGTAGCGTTCTGTAGTTTCTGCTTAGCTCGATGGGAAGAAGGCGTGAGTTTATGTACCTACCTATATGTATTTATGTAAGTATATTTACGTCTACAAACCTTTTCATTTTAGAGTATTCGGCAAGATATATCCTTTGCCGCGGCAGCAAGTTGCTTACGGCGACCCTGGTATAAAGGCTTGTGCAGACCAGCGCGACTTGTCGCGCGACACGATCCTGCGATATTATATCCGTAGAACAATTTCTATGAAAACGCGCGCGATACTTCACACTGGAGCGATCTGTCGCGCTGCGACACAGATATATCGCGCGATACGCGAATCGCAGCGCGGCACCGGGTAGCGGACGCGATACCAAAAATAGGAACATTTTGTATGGTATCGCCGCGATATCGCCGCGATATCGCGTAGCTGGCGCGACGCGATACCAAGAGAGTATAAATGGCGGTGCAAACCAAGCTGAGCTCAGTAGACGATCTTCGTCAGAGGACGAAGGCTGGTCTGTGCGTGTTTGCTGAGCGTGGGGTCCTAGGTTCGATTCCTCGGTCAGCATAGCCCAACCTAACCTAAGTAGCTTGACCACACAAACACGAATGACGAAACCGGCGAATTCAGTCTTTTACGCAGTATTTATTTAAGTAATAAGCAAGATTTATTAATTTAAGTACTTACCTAAGTAAGTACTTAATTTTGGAAAAATAACTTGATTTCTACATAATTATAAAGTGTAGGTACTTTCGTTTGCAGCTGTTTATGAGTACCTAGGTAGAAAGAAACTTAAGTACATAGGAACTTATCATTTTGAAATCATCTTAATTTACACACCCGTAGAGTTGACTACAAACGAGTAGTAGGTAGGTATATATTGGAACTAACCTAGGTACCTACTTACTTACTTTTAATTTACTTATCAAACTAATTCCAATCTCCGTGAATTCTTCACTAATAAAATTGTGCTCAATACCTATGATGTAAATACCACAGTGACAGATGAATAAAAATGCATCAAAGTGGCGAAATGCGGCTGTACTTTAGGTAGGTAGGTACGGTGCCTACCTACCTAAAGTACAGCCAAAGGTACCTAAGGTACCTACACCTCTGCCTAATCCTTTGGGGATTACAGGCGTGATATTTAAGAAATACTCATATGTCTCGTGCGTGTGTGTCGTATGTTGTGTGTTATTGGATTTTTCCATCAGGAATGATGGCAATAGGCTCACCCCCTATTACATGGGACTTAAATATAACTGGCGAAATGTGGGTGTCCTATAGGTACACCTCAACCTAACCCTTCGGGATTACAGGCGTGATGTGAGTTCGTGATGTGCGGCGTGGTGTGGCGTATGTTTAAGAAATACTCGGTGATAAGTTTAATTGTAATGACTAGTAATGATGAGTGATCCAATTAGGTATGAAATTACTTGTTGCGCCCCGCGTTTACACCCTCATAAGTCTCGATCCCGTAGGAATACTGGGATTAATAGTATCCTATGTCCTAACCCAGATCATGATCTATTCATGTGCCAAATTTCATCCAAATCTGTTCAGCCTTTTAACGTGAAAGCGTAACAAACAAACAAACTCATTTTCGCATTTATAATATTAGTTAGGATAGTAGGTACTTAAGGGTCCGTGCACGATAAAAACCCTTTTTTGTCAATTAGTTATTTAATTGTGAGAAAGCTTGAAATAATTGAAAGATTAAGTATGTCTGACTATAAAAGTACAGCTTTCGTGATGCTAAACCATTTGTGTCAGTCAGGTGCAAATTTTAAATAAAAATTAGATTTTATCTCAAGGATAGCTGAAGGCCAATATCTGTTTATTTAATTTCTTGATATGGTTTGCTAAATAATAGGAAAAAATACATTACTGCCAAGGTTTAAAAAAAAAGGTTTTTCAACATTATTTTTCTGCTATATTTTGTATGGAATTTGCATCAAAGTGGTTCAGCCATATGACCATAATTTTAATGATGTTATGACATTTTATAATATTCAAAATCAAAAGTAGTTTCTTGTAACAAAAAAAAATTTTTACAAAAAAAAACAACCGACCTCCAAAAAAAAAACACTACAAAGTGAAAAATAACTTTAATTTCGGAAGTCGGTGTCTTGGGTTTTGTATTTTCGTTTTTTGCCACCGACTTCCGAAATTAAAGTTATTTTTCACTTTGTAGTGTTTTTTTTGGAGGTCGGTTGTTTTTTTTTTGTAAAAGTTTTTATTTTTCACTTTTTAGTTATGGTACCTACCCCACATACATTCGAATACCACTATCTGCTACCAATGATAGAAACTTAACATATCATCTACATACTAAGTGGGAAAAAAATACGTATTTTGTAGCTAACTCAAAAAATATCCAAGCAAAGTTAATAAAATTTATATGGGACCAATTCGAGAGCACACTCTTTCAAACAAAAAAAGAATTTTCAAAATCGGTCCACAATTAACGGAGAAATCGGTGGACATACATAAAAAAAAAAAAAACATACGCGACGAACATATAACCTCCTCCTTTTTGGAAGTCGGTTAATGAACAAACGTCAGTCTCGCGTTATTTTTCGGAAAATTTGTTGCGATTATTAGTGATTTTCCATGAATACTTAATTTATTTGAAAAATCCCTTTCAGTCACAAGCAAAACAAAGAGCTCGAATGTTCAAATCACAAATAGATTGGTTTAAATTCTTGTTCCCTTTCTCACAAATAATGAACAAAATTGATCAAAATCAATAGATTTCGTGCACGGCCCCTTAACTATTAACAAACTGCCTCGTTGGTCTAGTGGTCGCAAGTAGCAACTGCGCGTGAGCTCCTGGGACTTGTAATGTATGTAACACAGCCGTGCGCATTCAGACCTTGTAGGTACTCGAACTACTCTCGCACAGCTGATATCACGCACTCGACTGCTAGCGGAGCCCTACTCAGCCGCCCGCGTCCACTAGAAAGTACCTAATATGACAAATGCAGACCATTTCAATTCGTGCTGCCCGCCCATTTAGAGTGAAGTAGGTATAATTAGTGATAATAAAAAACATGTTTATAAACGCATTCTAGGGAGGGACAGTAATTTCATCCAACAATATTTGCATTGAACAGTTTTTGATTTGTCTTAAGGCTCCGTGCCGCCGCACCGCACGAAATCACTGATTTTGATCAATTTTGTTTATTCGTTGTGAGAAAGGGGACGAGAATTTAAACAAAATTATTTGTGATTTGAAAAGTCCAATTCTTCGTCTTGTACATAGGGGAAAGGGATTTTTGAAATAAATTAAAGATTCGTGGGAAATCACTAAAATTCGCAACAAGTTTTCCAAAAAATGACGCGAGACTGACGTTTGATCGTTTCGTTAGAAGAAACTGCTTTTGATGTTGAAAATTAAAAAATATCATCAACATCATTATATGGTCTACTTGTACATAGGGGAACCACTTTTTTCAACTTTCATACAAAATATAGCAGAAAAAAAATGTTGAAATAACGTAACTTTCTCAAAACTTCAAGCCAAATAAATATTTTTTTCTAATACTTAGAAACACTTTTAAGAAATTTAAAAAATTATATATTAATTTTAAGTTAATTGTTTAATAGAATCTAAATTTTATTTTATAAATAAACAATTACTTCATTACGTAAATAAATGGCAAAGTGAACTATATAAACGATCGCGGAAAATCTATTCCGTCAGTAGCGAACGGGCCTTCCCAGCGTGAGGACGTATCACTTTGCGTCGCAGCACGCACACACGCATGTACGTGTCCGATGTTAACATATTCCAGAAATTGTACGTCGACTACCACATTTTGATCCGCATTTTATTTTAAAGTACTTTGCTTGTTTTTGAAGAACATTCAAATTTTGCATGCCTGGCAATAAATAAAATACCGGTGTACGTGTGTTCGTAATTCTTCTTATCCTAAACGGCTTGACTGATTTAGATGTTTTTTTTTTTAATTCTTTTTGTGTAACTTGGATGGTTCATAACTATAGTTGGACTTGCGTGGCGCTGTTGTCGCAGGACAACATCTGCTTGCTGGGTTCACTAGTTATATTTTGACTTTAGATTTCATAGTTTTGAGTGATTTTTGGTAGGGGAAAAGTTATGAGTTCGCGTCACCGATATGCCCGCGCCTTTATGCTGTTGTAGCAATAAGTGAAGTATTTTTGGAACGAAGTTTCTTTAACGCTACTGAAGACTACTTTAAGTCAAAATAAAGATCCAAGATGGCGGCTGCGAACATTTAAAAATATTTCGTCATGGGTATCGTTTTCATAGTTTTCGAGGATGCTAAAGCTGATAGTGAGGTCAAAATATAAATCCAAGATGGCGGCTGTGACAATTTTAAATTTTTTAGTTTTTGGGTGTCTTTTTCAAAGTTTTCGAGGATTCTAAAGCAGATTTTGATGTCAAAACGTAAATATAAGATGGCGGCTGCGAAAATTTTCACATTTCTTCATAACATCACGCCATCAATTTCAAAGTGTTGGGCCCTTTGAAATTGATGGCGTGCTGTTATGAAGAAATCTCATTTCCGCAACTTTTTCGCGCAAGTGGGTTCGCGCAAGTGTCTTTTGCGAAAATGTCTTTCGCGCAAGTGTCTCAGATCCCTTTATGGATACTGGTGCCAATTCTCTTTTCACAAATTAATGCCTCAAAACTAGACTAAAAATCACCAAAGTTTCGTTCATTCCTGTCAAACGATGATTTTCCATCGTGAAATAATTATAGAATATATTTTATTTTGACAGCACTAAGATGGCAATATGGTGCCGATTCTCTTGTATACCGAACTAAACTTACTAAACTATCACTAAAATTCCTTATTTTTGGCTATGAAAATCTTGAAGCTATTGGTGCCGATTGACACACTAAATTTGACAATCGCGAGTCCACGTGGTACTTGTTTGCCCTACCCCGTGATTTTTTTTGGAGCTGGAAGCGCACAGGGGGCAGCCTTGACGTTTTATATAGAATTTTTACTTTTTGTAAGGAAAATAAGAAAAAATATTACCTACATGTAGAGTGTCAGGGGTTTAAAGGTTTTTATAAAGGGGATCGAAATTCTCATTATTTTTGCGATTGGACGCACCATTTTCGAGATATATGCAAAAGAAAAAAAAAAGATACAGTACTGTTTTTTGCACCTGAAGCGAGGTGTTGGTGTGAATTTTAGTTCAAGATAACTAATTTTATTCCGCACCTTTTTAATCGCGATTAAAAATAGTCAGATTTAGTTAGACATGGTGCCGATTCTCTTGTCACAAATGCCTCTAAACTAGACTAAAAATCACCAAAATTTTGTTTTATTCCTGTCAAACGACGATTTCCCGTTCTGAAATAGACTAAAGTGACACAACTTAACTAGATTTTAGTTTGACAGCACTAAGATGGAACTGAGATTTTCATTTAGTGAAAATAGCAATTTTACTATTCTGAATTTGACGTTTTTCACTTAAAATTAAGATTTTCTAACCGAATCTGACTATTTTTCGCGATTAAAAACGTGTGGAATAAAATTGATTGTCATGAACTTTAAATTCACACCAACACCTCGATTTCACATGCAAAAACAGTACTGAATCTTTTTTTTTCTTTTGCTTATATCTCGAAAACGGTGTGTCCAATCGCAAAAATAATGAAAATTTCGACTCCCTTTATAAAACCCTTAAACCCCTTATACTCTACATGTAGGTAATATTTTTTCTTATTTTCCATACAAAAAGTGAAAAGTTCCATATAAAACACGTCGAGCGTGCGCGCCTCCGACTCTAAAAAGATTCACATGGTTAGGTATCACGTGTGGAATCCCGATTGTCAAATTTGATTTAGATGTGTCAAAAATTTTCTTAAACTTAGAGATTTTATTTTGCATAATTGTGCCGATTCCCTTGTTCACAAACTAAACTAAATTTAAGTGCATCTTTTTCTTTCTATTTCATTAAGAAAAGGACAGAAGATAAATTTTAGTTTAGTCCTGTCAAAAATCAGCGCTTGACGTTAATTGACGTAATTTTAGTCGGCAAGTTTTTAATCACGTCTAAACTTGTATGGAGGATAGGTGGTGATTAATTTGACAGGACTAAACTAAAATTTATCTTCTGTCCTTTTCTTAATGAAATTGTAAGAAAAAGATGCACTGAACTTAAATTTAGTTTAGTTTGTGATCAAGGGAATCGGCACCAATAGCTTTGAGATTCTCATAGTCAAAAGTAAGAAATTTTAGTGATAGTTTAGTTAGTTTAGTTCGGTATATAAGAGAATCGGTACCAATCAAAATTTTAGGTGAAAAAAGTCAAATTCAGAATAGCGAATTTTTCTTTTTCACTAAATTAATAACTCATTCAGTTGCAAAAACTGTACTTTATCTTTTTCTGTTCTTTTGCTTATATCTTGAAAATTGTGTCTTATCGCAAAAATAATGAAAATTTCGACCCCCTTTATGAAACCCATAAACCCATAAAACTCAACATGTAGGTAATAATTTTTCATGTTTTCCATACAAAAAGTATAAAATTCCATATAAAACAGAATTGTTATAAATATACTAAACGAATATACACAAACATTCCAGACTTATTTCATAAGCGTACCTACGTAACTTAACAAAATACCGTCTATAGGATCAAAACTGTTTAAGCGATCACTACGCTCGATGTTTAGGCGTGTGTGCGTGAACGGTGCACACAAACATAGCATCGCAAGAATTTACCTAAACTCTGTCGAGTGAATTCACAGCCAGGAGCCTTAAGTAGGTACATAATGTTAATTTATTATGAGTTGCAGGCAAGTTAGGTGACTGTAATGTTGAAGAGCCCAACTAAATTACTTCCTGCAGATTCGAATAAAAATATTTGACAAAGTATTTTTTGTAATAATTGAATCCTGCCAAAAGAATAATACTTATTTTTAACAAAAAAATTACAAAAAAAATAAAACAACCGACTTCCTAAAAAGTCGGTTGTTTTTTTTTTTGTGAAAACGTTTTTATTTCTCGCTTTTTAATGGATCATGTTTCAATTTGTAATTTATCAAAGTTAGCCTAATGCCAACTGCTCATCACCTATTACAAAATATTGCTTTTCCCGATGCAGGGACGTTCATCGTTGAGGAGTTCTCCTGGTACTTACTTCACCATCAGCTCCACTTCTCCATGTGTGTAATGCAACCATAATAATAATAAAGTTCTTAATCGAATCACAATCCGTGAAATACTTATTATTGAGTAAGTAGTTCCGGTGACCATCTGTGTTCTTCATCATCAGTTCTACTTCACCAAATGGTGCTTTCCGAGAGCAACTGCACGAGTTAGGCAGGTACTTACTATAAAAATACCCAAATCGCTATAGGTGTGCCTGTAATATTTGAAGAGTTCCCTCGATTTCTCCAGGATCCCATCATCAGATCGTGACCAAATGACAATGGGACCACCTCGGAAGTACACCCTTTTAAACAAAAAATATATATTTTGCAAATCCATTTATATGATGACATTGATGACGGAGATAAGCCCAAACAAACAAAAAAAAGCGGCCAAGTGCGAGTCGGACTCGCCCATGAAGGGTTCCATAGCAGCAAGTAACATTGAATGAAAGGTAAATTGCGGTTTACGATTTATGACGTATTAAAAAAAACTACTTTCTAGATCTCGTTCAAACCAATTTTCGGTGGAAGTTTACATGGTAATGTACATCATATATTTTTTTTAGTTTTATCATTCTCTTATTTTAGAAGTTACAGTTACACACATTTTACCACTTTGGAAGTGTCTTTCGCGCAAACTATTCAGTTTAGAAAAAAAAAAAATATTTTAGAACCCTCAATATCACTTTTAAAGACCTATCCATAGATATCACGTATGGGTTTGATGAAAAAAAAAAATTTGAGTTTCAGTTCTAAGTATGGGGAACCCCAAAATTTTTTGTTTTTTTTTGTTTTTGTGTGAAAATCTTAATGCGGTTCACAGAATACATCTACTTACCAAGTTTCAACAGCATAGCTCTTCTAGTTTCGGAAAAAAGTGGCTGTGACATACGGACGGACAGACAGACATGACGAATCCATAAGGGTTCCGTTTTTTGCCATTTGGCAAACGGAACCCTAAAAAGATATAAACATCCGAATTGATAACCTCCAAAAAAACAGGCGCTGTATTCGCACGGTCGCGCACCACAAGACTAAATAAAAAACCAGCCAAGTGCGTGTCGGACCACGCACAATGAAGTGTTCCGTAGTTGGGATGAATTTATCCCAAAAACAAACTTAACTTTGTAGTTGAAAAGTATGTTCTCCCATACGAAATGTATGGGAAAACATGTTTTTGCAACTGCAAAGTTAAGTTGGTCGATTATTACTCGTTAACTTGTAGAGCCTACTTAGCTGTGATAGTTTTCCTTTTAATTTCGTTATATAAACTACTGCTGTGATCACAATGTTTTTGAAGGACCTTTTTTAACATTACCACTTTACGTGTAGGAGAGGTACCCTAAAAAAAAATGTTTTTCATAATTTTGTTTTACCACTTTGTCGGCATAATTAATATGTATACCTATGCCAAATTACAGCTTTCTAGTACTAAGGGTCTCGGAGCTAGACCGCGGACAGACAGACAGACAGACGGATATGACGAAACTATAAGGGTTCCTTGTTTATTACGGAACCTTAAAAAGCGCGGAGGCGCGCCGCCGCCGTGTCGCGCGCAGGTCTGGGCGGCCGACTTGCGGCAGCTTCAAAATGTACCTAGTCCTTTGACCACGCCGCCGCCGCGCGCCGCCAAATCCATTAGTAAGTCAGTGCAAAGTAAGTCTTATGCAATCGCAATAAGGTATAAGTTGGAACGATTGACGAGGATTTTTTAGTTTGAAATAGAGAAATGATTACCTATTTTTTTGTAAAGTTAGTCAAACATCCTAATTTATACCTTAATGCAATAAGCAAAAGAGTCACATTGCAATGACTAACTATTTTACTTATGATTTTATTTCATTTTGGTAATAGTCTGTCAGTCTGCCTAGCTTTTTCCCAACTATGTTGGGGTCAGCTCTTACAGCCTTACCGGACGCAGCTGAATACCAGTATTTTACATGGAGCGACTGCCTGTCTGTACCCTAATTACGTAACTTATTTTCGTAAACAATTATGACTGTTTCATTTTGACAGTTCAACAACATTCATTGCGTTATTTACTTTGTTGAGCAGACGTTTCTTTCCAACTTATGAAGCAATGGATTAGCAATCTGTTTCAAATCGAAACAAATAATGATTGATCGTGTATTGTGCAATTAGGGTACTGACCTCCACTACCCAGTAACTGGGTAAGTAATACAATACCCCTTGGTAAGACTGCTTGTCAGACTTTCGGGCTTCTGACGACCTGTAACGATTGTCAAACCAGTGACCAACCCCTGCCAAGCGAAGTACAGACAGGCCATAATTATGTGAGTTTCTTTTAACCATCTCGACCTTATGCATCGATCACGTTCGTTCGGCGCTCCGATTGTCCTTTCACCAGTGACGGCCAGTGAAGGGCCAATCGGAGCGATCGGTCGATGCATAAAGTCGAGATGGTTAAAAGAAACTTACATTACTCACGGCCTCTGATTGATCGACCCGTGAGGCTATTATTACTTTTTGGAATAAAACTAAGCCCTTGGTTAGCACGGACATAAAAATCCCCGTTCGTGCTCGCGTGGGCAAGTTTAGGTACCTACTTAGGTTAGGTTGGGCTATGTTGACCGAGGAATCGAACCTAGAACCCCACGCTGAGCAAACACGCACAGACCAGCCTTCGTCCTCTGACGAAGATCGTCTACTGAGCTCAGCTTGGTTTGCACCGCCATTTATACTCTCTTGGTATCGCGTCGCGCCAGCTACGCGATATCGCGGCGATACGCAACAACAAAGGAATTCCTTTGTCGGTGGATCGCGCTGCGAATCGCGCGCTACACCGCGTAGCGGACGCGATATGCAGCGCGATATCAAAAATAGGAACATTTTGTATGGTATCGCCGCGATATCGCCGCGATATCGCGTAGCTGGCGCGACGCGACACCAAGAGAGTATAAATGGCGGTGCAAACCAAGCTGAGCTCAGTAGACGATCTTCGTCAGAGGACGAAGGCTGGTTTGTGCGTGTTTGCTCAGCGTGGGGTCCTAGGTTCGATACCCCGGTCCGTCATCTAATCTATATTCCATTTGAAATAAGATTAAACATTTAAACAAACCTTTTTTACAGTCCGTTCAACCGATTTTGACTTCTATACCCTATGCATAAGGATGGCATTAAAAGCAAAAAAGTGGTTGCAATACCAACTGTTTACTGCAGCTGCCATTTGTCAATACCAACGCAATAGAAGTCAAAATCGGTTGAACGGACTGTAAAAAAGGTTTAGTTATATGTCTAATCTTATTTCAAATGGAGTATACTTAGGTAGATACCTAAACTTGCCCACGTCAGCACGAACGGCGATTCGGTCCGTGGATGACTGACGATCTTTTTACAGACCTACCGAGACTCCTCCGTGCCTCGTGGTCCCAGCTGCCATTCGTGGATATTTGACAGTCGTTACGGGTCGTCAGAAGCCCGAAAGTTTGATAACCAGTCTCATCAAGGGGTATCGTATTACTTACCCATTTACTGGGTTGTGAAGATCAGATAGGCAGTCGCTCCACGTAAAATACTGGTATTCAGCTGCATCCGGTAAGACAGGAAGGCGACCCCAACACAGTTTGGAAAAGGCAGAGGGAGACTGACAGACTAAAAGTGAAATAAAATCATAAGCAAAATAGTTAGTCATAGCAATGTCACTCTTTTCTCAATGCATTAAGGTATAAATTAAGATGTTTGACAAACTACATAAAAATATTAATTTCTCCATTTCAGACCAAAAAGTCCTCGCAAATGTCTATCATTCTAACTTATACCTTATTGCAATCGTATAAGAATTACATTGCACTGACTTACTAATGGTTTAGGCGGCGCGTGGCGGCGGGCGGCGGCGGTGCGGTCAAAGAACTAGGTACCTTTTGAAGATGCCGCAAGCCAGCCGCTGTCCTGCGCCGCGCCCGGCGCCGCCGCGCCGCGTCACAGTTTGCCACTGCCATAGACCGGTACTATTTTATTCGCAGATTTTGATATTGGTGCCGATTCTCTTGTACACCGAACTAATCTAACTAAACTATCACTAAAATTCCTTACTTTTGACTATAAAGTCAAAGTCAAAGTCAAATCATTTATTTCAAATAGGCCCATGTATGGCACTTTTGAACGTCAAAAATCTCAAAGCTATTCTGCAAAATAAATTCTCTAAATTTAAAAATAATTTTGACACATCTAAATCGAATTTGACAATCGCGACTCCTCACGTGATACCTAACCACGTGAATCTTTTTATAGCCAGAGGCGCGCAGGGGAGGCAGCCTTGACGTGTTTTATATGGATTTTTCACTTTTTGTATGGAAAATAAGAAAAAAAATTACCTACATGTAGAGTGTTAGGGGTTTAAGGGTTTCATAAAGGGTGTTGAAATTTTCATTATTTTTGCGATTGGACACACCGTTTTCGAGATATAAGCAAAAGAATAAAAAATATTCAGTACTGTTTTTTCATCTAAAGTCGAGGTGTTGGTGTGAATTTTAGTTCATGACAACCAATTTTATTCCACATGTTTTTAGTCGCGATTAAAAATAGTAATATTTAGTTAGAAAATCTAAATTTTAGGTTAAAAACGTCAAATTCAGAATAGAAAAATTGCCATTTTCACTAAACTAATATCTCAGTGCCATCTTAGTGCTGTCAAACTAAAATATAGTTAATTTGTGTCACTTTAGTCTATTTCAGAATGGGAAAACGTCGTTTGACAGGAATAAACTAAATTTTGGTGATTTTTAGTTTAGTTTAGAGGCATTTGTGACAAGAGAATCGGCACCATTATGTTTCTATCTAGCTGGCCCATCCCACCTGAGCCTGAGCCACAGCAACGAAACCGATGCAGACTGTTAGCTTATTGACTGTACTTACATGTCCAATGTCTAAGCGAACGAAAACATTCAATGTACCTACACGTGGCAACATAATTATCAAGCTATACATTTGCAGTAGGTACCTATATGTTGACCGACCTCTCATTTTATGGGAATCCTATACAATGCGAGATCAGCTTATATTGGAAATTATGGCTTGGGTGTGTTCCTCCGCTACTAAGACAAAAACGGCATTTAACTTCGGTTCCTATCCAGCTTAGCCCTTCGTTATTCTATTGCTTGGAGATTTGAAAATTTTATTGGAGAGACTCCTTCCAATGTAGGTAGGTACTTACCTACTTTTCAAATTATTATTTCTATTCATTCATTTTCAAAAACCTTAGATAGTACCTACTACAGCAGAAATTACGTTCGTGAGCTTGTTTTCATCTAGTGGGATCCTTTTTAGAGTTCCGTTGTCATCGAGGAACTTTTATAGTTTCGCCGTCTGTCTGTCTGTCCGTGACTTAGCTCAGGGCTCAGAGACTCTTGGTACTAGAAAGCTGTAATTTGGCATGGCAAATCACGCCGACAAAGTGGTATAATAAAATCATAAAAAAACAGTGGCACTTCAGGAGTGCCGACAGAAGTGAAAACTTGAACAAGATCGCCTTGGTGGAAGAAAAATACGTGTATACAATATTGGTCCGTAACGTTATCTACTTAAATAAAGAGCAAAATCGCGTTTAAAAAAAAAATACTTCCAAAACCTTTTAAGTCAAAATACTTGCATAGAACATTGATCCGTAACTTGATATAAATAAAGAGCACAATCGCGTTTACAAAAATGAGGTCTCGGTGACAGTGTCGCGAGTTCAATTGTTTTTTCCCATCTTAAAAATGCCCAACGCGCCTAAAGAAGTATTCACTTAACTAAAGGGCCTGCTACACAGCTGCCAACCACATCCCCGACAGAGGTGATCTTGGCTGGCGACAGGCAGAGCTGTTTGAAATTTGGTCGTAAACCACTATCTACACGGTTGAAAACCACCAAGGTCACCTCTGTCAGGACGCGGTTGGCGACCGTGTAGCAGGCACTTAAGTGGGGGGGCAGCGCGAGTTGAAATGGTCTGCGTTCGTCGTAGGTAGGTACTTTCTAGCGGATGCGGTCTGTTGCGCGGGTGGCGTGGCAGAGCGATCGTAAGGGCGCTAGGGCTCCGCTAGCAGTCGAGTGTGCGAATATCAGCTGTGCGTAGGGTTCCCAGATCAAAATATCAAAAATCCGGAGAAAATTCCTGATATTCCATGAAATTTCCGGACAATCTTGTTAATTTTTTATTAAAATCGTTACGCATCGTGCAAGTAAATAAACTAACCAAATCGATTGCCAAATCGTTCGAATTTTGACACGCGCGCGGTGAAATGGTAAAGGGTAAGGGGGAAGCGCCTCTCTGTCGCCTGCGTTCGCCCGCGCACATGATACACCCGCGCACCGTGTGCTTTTGCTTTGTATTTCTGGGAGCATCAAATATCAGAAGTAATGTAGTAGATTTAGAATAAAAATAATTTTGATTTTCTTTGATTTAGAATAAAAATAATTAATAAATAATTTGGTTTTTTCATTTTTTATTTCACTCTTCACTTATTTGTAGAAATTCCGGACGGTTTAAGATTCCCCCCGCATTCCGGACAAAGACCTATATTTCCGGACTTGTCCGGAAAATTCCGGACGTATGGCAACCCTAGCTGTGCGAGAGTCAATTCGAGTAGGTACAACGTCTGAATGCGCACGGCTGTGTTACATTCAGGAGCTCACGCGCAGTTGCTACTTGCGACCACTAGACCAACGAGACAGTTTGTTTGTTAGTAGTTAAAGTACCTACTATCCTAATTAATCTGTCTATACTAATATATATATAGCTAAAGAGTTTGTTTGTTTGCTTGAACGCGCTAATCTCAAGAACTACTGGTCCGATTGGAAAAATTATTTCAGTGTTAGATAGCCCATTTATCGAGGAAGGCTATAGGCTATATCATCACACTGAGACTAATAGGAGCGGAGCACCGATGAAGAATGTTTCAAAATCGGGTTTTTTTTTTCCTTTTGAGAGCTTCCGCTGCGTGCGCTGCGTAAACGGTTAAAGTTTCGCAAAAATCATGTATGACAGAACTGTTTCCCTTTAAAAGTTCTAAAAAAAGTCCGCGACAGCATTATGTCTATCTTTTAAGGTTGGCTTAACCTTTTTTATGCCAACCAAATTTGTTCTAAAATAATGCATTATTTGTGAAGGTGTTTTTACAACATGATATTAATCCTTATCCAAATAAATACGTTATTCATCACTAGTATTTAATTTAAAACAAAATTGCCATTTACATCATTCGATTTTATATTAGGAGATATCGCAGTTTTAAAATAACATCGCAATAAAATAGTGATCAAGTACTACGCGCGATTTCCGGTGAAGGTATCGTTTGCGGTAACAAATAATAAGGCCCAGGGACAAACATTTAAGCACGTAGGAATAGATTTACGCCAAGAGTGTCTTTCGTACGGGCAACTATTATGTTGCCCTATCGAGATCTGGTTCTGGTGAAAATTAATATCTATTTCTGCCAGAAGAAACAAAACTAAAAATATAGTGTACGCAGAAGTACTTTAAAATAACATTATTTTTGAGTTTTTTTGAGAATAACCTACAATCTACATGATTTAAGATTACTTACCTATAATAACTAGTACTTTTACCTAACGTTTTAAAGTTGCACTCTTACTCATAAAAGAGTGATGTAGGTACCTAAAATAGCTCCTTAAGGGGACGATAGCTGACTTTTAACGATTTTATACTGAAGATGACGTCTAAACGAGTAGTGTTAGTGATTTGGAAAAAATATATGTTAAATTAGAACATTTTCTTAATATTTTAATATAAGCATATTTTAGATTATGTTTATATTACATAGTGAAATTAATTTGTAAAGTTATGTCTAACGCGGATAAAAAACTGAGAATGACGCAAAATCCATCAAGTGTATTTTTCTGAAAACTTCATCATTTCAAAGATAATTAAATTACTGATCTTTTAGTATACGTGTTTTATTAAAATACCGAAATACTGCGTCTTAACGTACGTATTATTTAAAAAAAAAAACACCTTTTTCGTAAACGAAGTCGCGGGCAGAAGCCAGTATTATTATAATTGCGAAAGTGTGTTTGATTGTTACGCTGTCACGCTAAAACGGCTGAACGGATTTGGATGAACATGGGTAGACCATGACCTGGGTTAGGATATAGGATACTATTCATACTATTTAAATTTATCCCAATATTCCCACGGGATCGAGACTTATGCGGGTGAAACCGCGCGGCGCAGCTAGTAATTTTATAATTGGATCACTCATTTCATTAGAATTACTTAGAATTAAGTAATAAGTTATCACCGAGTATTTATAAGTAGGTATTTTTTAAATATCACGCCTGCAATCCCCAAAGGATTAGGCAGAGGTGTAGGTACCTACCACACAGGTAGGTATCTACCTACATATAGTAGGTACACCCGCATTTCGCCAATTATAATGCGTATTTATTCATCTATGGTATACTCCCGTCTGGAAATACCTATAGCGATGTTTCGTGTGCACCAGGTACAGTCAGTACGTTAAGTAATTTTTTAAGTAAAGTAAATATGTTTGAAATTAAAAAAAGGATTGTGTGGTTTTATGAAACCACGGTAAAAGTGAAACTTCTATTAATAGGCGCCGCCATATTGGCCTTGGCTGCTCTGACGAACGCCTTTTACTTTATCCCTACTCCGCGGCCGACCGTCACGCGACATGCAACACACACACCAAAAAGTTTGATACGACGTAATAAAAGTGTCACTTTAAAAGTATGTAAGTACTTACCTATTTAAGATTTTTGTAGTTTAATTTTTTATGTACCATGCAGGGTGGCAGGGACATTGACTCAAAAACTTTTACCATGGATTCATTCAGTACATGATATTAAAAAAAAAATCTGTTGTTTCTTAGAAAAACCTACGCGGTCAAAATGTGTGGAACAGCCGATTTTTTTAAGGGCCATCCTGTATAAAAATATAATATAATATGACTAGTAATTATTTAAACTAAGCGAAGCAAAATCAACAACATACGTTACTAGAATATAATATGTATAGGTAAACTTTGTTTATTCATTCCAAATGTTTATATCTATTTGTGACTATACAAACAACTCGAAAATATAAAATTTAAACTGAACATAGCAACAATTCTATTATAAATTTGGCACACTAGAACTTTTACTCTGACTGTACTTTAACGTGTGCTCAGGTACGTAATATCTACAAATATAACCAATGTAAATGTAGCGTTGCCAAACGGGAACGTTGCCATACGGGAGTAACCCGGTATTATACCTACATATCATATTGAGCACAATAAAATTTTACTAGAGAAGAATTCACGGAGACACGGAATTAGTTTGACAAGTAATTTAAAAGAAAGTAAATAGGTACCTAGGTTAGTTCCAGTATATACCTACTCGTTTGTTGTCAACTCTACGGGTGTGTAAATTAAGATGATTTCAAAACTGATACGTAAGTTCCTACCTACTCTTAGAAAGGCCATAAAAACAGGTTGCAGCCGAAAGTACACTTTACATGTAGAAATTAAGTAATTTTTCCGAAATCACATAAATTGGAAACTAAATTAAAAAATCTAGATTTATAATAAATAGGTACTTCGTAAAAGACCGAATTCGCCAGTTTTGTCATTCGTGCTTGTGCGGTCACTGGTCAAGCTGTGGTAGGTACTACCTACTTAGGTTAGGTTGGGCTATGCTGACCGAGGAATCGAACCTAGGACCCCACGCTCAGCAAACACGCACAGACCAGCCTTCGTCCTCTGACGAAGATCGTCTACTGAGCTCAGCTTGGTTTGCACCGCCATTTATACTCTCTTGGTATCGCGTCGCGCCAGCTACGCGATATCGCGGCGACACCATACAAAATGTTCCTATTTTTGGTATCGCGCTGCATATCGCGTCCGCTACGCGGTGCCGCGCTGCGATAATCGCGCTAGTGTGAAAGGTGTTGCGTGGCGATAATATCGCAGAATCGCCACGCGACGCGTCGCGCGACAAGTCGCGCTGGTCTGCACAAGCCTTAACGTACACATATTCTGGAGTGACAGTTCCGGCCCTACCTTGGCCGGCGCCTGTCCTGGCTCTGCGAGACTTTCTCGTAGCACTGAGAGGAATTAAATATGACTTTGTTTTAGTGAACAAGTAAGTATTATTTCTTTACAATGAATTTATATTGCTAACAATCTCGGAACAGAAATCTTGAACACTACTAAAGTAAATAGAATGCTTTTTTAAACAGCCTCCGGAAATAATAAAAAAAAATGGAAAAGGTATTGCTAGATTTCTGACACATTTCTTAAATGAGAATCTAAGAATTTCCCTTGTATTCATAGAAAACTAACCCATCACATTTTAACAAACGTTACAGGATCTCTCGTCCAAAATGAGCGATTTGTCCGAATGGCGACACTGAAATCATAGATCCATGGCTGATATAAACTAAGGTAGATACCATCTCGGACACTGGCGGTGGACCACTTTTCAACCTTGTTACTAGACCATAAGCCCACGTTCGCATGGACGTAAAAATATCGCGGCGGGATTTTTTTGCTCACTGGATTTTCAACGCTCTGCTTAGCGCCGAGAGTTGATAATCTAACAGTTTGTTGTTTAGACGCGAGAATTCAACAGAGTTGGGATGCACTCTGTTGAATTCTCAACGTTCAGCTTAACACCGAGAGTTGAAAATCCAGTGCGCGATAAAATCTCGCCGCGATATGTTTACGTCCGTGCGAACGTGGGCTAGGGGTGAAAACTGGTCACCGCCAATATCCGTGGATGTACCTACAAGCATAGGTAGGTACTTCGAAGCCAAACTCCTTAAATATTACAAAAGGCAAAGTCACTCCTAATGGGGCCTTTGCTTCTATAGCAATCTTTATAGTAGTAGGTGCTCGTGGGGTACCTACTAGGCTTAGGCAGTCAGTGACCTGCATAATCCGACTCCTCTTCCCCTTTCCTTCTTTGTAAGAGGGGTCAGGCAGCCCCGGATCACAACGGAAAAACTGCCGTCTGCCGCCCCCAATCTTTTATGGGGATGCGCTAAGTTAGCCCGCGAAATTTAAATTAATCAAATTTTGTCGATCGATAATGCGCCAATCCAACAGGGGCACCAAAACTGTTGTAAAAAGAAAAAAATAGAAAGATTATATTTATGTATTGCGCGTCTCATTTATTGCAAAGTTGCGGTGTGCTGGGTGGTACACTTGTCTGCTACGCTTGAATTTGTCGCCCCCTGAAGTTGGCGCCCGGGGCACGTGCCCCGGTTTGCCCCCCCTCTAGATCCGGGGCTGGGGTCAGGTGATTACATAGCACTGGCCGTACCTACTAAAGGTACTTATCACGAGCGTGGTCGAACCTTTGACCTCACAGCTCATAGGTAAATTCAATATTCTCAATGAAGTCCAACCATGAGTCCATTTTCTTTGATGCCCTCATCAGTTTCCATAGAAACAAATAATAATGGAAAGGAACACTACAATTTTGATAATAATATTAAATAAGTAGTGCATAGTGATATTAATCAATATTTTAGATCTATGGATAGCAACTAGTTTAGAACAATGGACCTGAATTGACGTGTTCTACAGAGTCGTCATCAGATTACTTATCTAATAAATTATTCGAGTAATCAGTAGTTACATTAAAGTGTTTCTGTATTGTGAATAAAACCATTCATCAGACAGCCAAAGAACAGAACTATTCTAATAAGCATGTGTAGCCACGTAGGGAACAGGGAATTAGGCTTTGACATCCATGTATAGGTAGGTACTAGACTCGATATCAACAGTTCGAAGATTTCATTGCACGTCTTCGATTCTTATTCTTTTTATCTGAACATTCCTCTCATAGATACAGAAACGGGAATGATCATATGGGCGAGCACAGGGATAATGAACCAGAATTAGATCCAACGTACCCCATAGCTTCCATATCCCTCGGACAAGAACGGACATTTGTGCTTAAACACAGAGATGCCAGAAAACCAGGAAAGGTAAAAAAACCAATACCTCCAGGTAAGCATTTATTTTAAATCTTCATACTTATTAATAGTCACAGAGTCATCGATATTTCTTAACTTGTAGAACATGTACCGCAACAGCCTCGCCTCATACGTTACAGTCTGCTTAGCCTTAGTGTGGGCGTCTTCTTCTTGAAATGGGTTCTCGATAACAGTACTCACGCGTCGCCCGTACGTCTCGCAACCTTCGAGAAACTGCAGACACTCCTTTATAGTGTTATCTTTGACAACTATCAAGTGCTTGGCTAAGTTCTCCAGGAAGGATAAAAAGCAACGCTTTGCGTAAAACCAAGTGTCGGTACCAAGACGTTTGTTGAAAGGTTCCAGAGATTTTATTACTCTTGATATCCCAAATTCATAGTTCCCCTTTGCACAATACAGCGTGCCAATGACTAAGTTCACGATGCAGAGGTGATAGAACTTCTTTTGAGGGTCCTCGAATATTTGCTGCTCTTCCTCTTTTTCTATTTTACGCATGATGTCCTCAGCCTCTTCGTTCTGCGACGTCATTATGTAAGATACACATAGGTTAGCTAAAACAACTGCGCTTACATCTAGAATATTATCGTATTGTTTCTTTACAATAGGCTCATAGAAACTAGCTGCTTCCTTGTACTTGTTTTCTTGCATGAACAGCACATGAGCAACGTTCAGCCGCCACACGTCTGACTCGTTGCAGAACTCGACCGATTTGCGGAAAATCTTTTCTACTTGTCCATAGTTTTCCATATCCCAGTAGATCTTAGCTTGAGCCATGACCACTGGTATATATCTTTCTAGGGCTTCCTCGTATTCAACAACAGCTTTTTTCACTTGATCGTTATCCCCTTGAGAGCGACTTTCCTGTACCACTTTTGTGAGCTTTCTTAGCTGTTCAGCGTGCTTAGAGGCAATGTCTTCATACTTCTGGAATGCTTCCTCTGGGGATGTCTGGCTGGTTATTATAGCGTCCAAAAAATCGTAAAGATATGGTGTTAAATACTTGTATGTGAACTGTGCATTTTCAGCCAAAACGTCAGCTGCTAGATCGAAATATTCAAACTTACAATATAGAAGCAGCAGGTTGGCAAACGTTTCTGCTGGAAAAGGGTCTTGTTGAAGCAAGAAATGTAGTTTTTCAAATCCGTCTGTTGGCTTTATATCTATAGAAGTTAATGCTAGGTTGTGCAAGGTTACCGCGTCCAGCTCGTGTTCATGTCTGGGTGGCATATCGTTGAGGGCTTCACGCGCCGCTTCTATGTTCTTCAATTGAAACTCAATAGCAGCTTTCAGATTGAATACTTCAGTTAGTGCAGTTTCGTGGAGAGTCAATGTATTCCCAACAGATTTCACTTCTGAAGTTTCGGCTTGCATGCCCACTGCAAGCTCGGGATGGTCCCGAATTCCTCTTTCAATCACGAGAGTTATATGCTTTAATGCTTGAGGGTACTCTTTAAGCTTAAAGTAACAAAGTGCGATGTTGTAATGAAGATGCGCGTTGAATCCCACGACGTTGAGACTTCGTGAAAACTTTTGTAACGCCTCCTCATATTGATTTTCTTTGAACAGCAAGCATCCTAGATTAATGTCTTTGTCTGGATCTTCTTGAGGATACGAATCTACGAGACCTTTTGCAGTAATCGTGTCTTCTTCGCCGTATTTAATTGCAGATTGCAATTTAATGACTTTTCTTTCAAGGAGAGGGGCGGTTATTTGCACTGTGACTTTGTAAGATTCATCATACATGCAAGCTTCATGTAGTGCTTGGGCAAAGTAGAGTTTATATTCAGGAATATCAGGATGCATTGCTGCTAGCTGTTCGTAGCAATTGGCTGCTTCAACGAATGACTGTGTTCTGAAATAGCAGTACCCGAGGAGAGAAAGTCCGGCACGGTTGGGGCTGAAGTTGATCGCGTCATTGAGAGCCTTGATTGCTTCATCGTACCTCGCTTCCTTTATCTGAAACAGTTCAAAGGTTGTTGTTTCAAAATCGATTAATCAAGTCGATAAATTGGGCTCTAACGCAATAACGACTTCTTCAACGATTATCTAGTTAGATTATTCAAATTATAAGTGGAACATTAAAGGACATGCTATAACCGAGTGTTCCTTTTCATTAATCGTTTATCGGTTGAAATACTTCGTGCCTTGATAACACATGAATGTCCTTATAAATCTGAAAATAGGTTATCGTGTTCGTCATCCTTAACTTAGCTGTTGGTGTATGTTTCATCGACAAGATTCATGCGCAAGTCTTTGTCTAGAACTTGAGTTGTCATACGATCGAACTGATTGAATCAATTGTGAAATACCTACGTAAACAATCCAAGGGTTGTTTCATTTTATGTAAGATGATAATATTAATCATAGGTAATTATAACATAATAATGTGGAGTTAAGTATGTAACTTAGTGCTGAAGACGCGACTGAAGTGCATTTTTTTATAATTAGTGATGCAGCTAATAATCAATGCGTTTCCTCTGTAGACAACTCTATGTAAACTTTGCATTGCATTGGAAATATCTCTTTGTTTTCTGTCACTAGATCTATCATTCTTATCGGCTTATTAGCACATTAATTTATGTTCAAAGATATTTTGGATTTAACGTTATCAAATTCGTAACGAAATTAGCACAAACGAAGTCATACAATATGCATTTTTGATTTTTTGGACACAACTCGCATCCCGAAAACATAGTTTTTTCTGCTCAAATGAGATGAACTACTTACTTCAACGATTGCGTTTATTAGGTATGTATAAAATCGTGTTGAATTGAAGAAAGTGGATTAATTTTGGTTGAAAGTATATTATTTATCTTTCACTGTCGTTAATCTAATCTCTCCGTCGTTATACCTATGAAATGAACGTCCGTGTGTCCTAAATCCAATCCAATAAACTTATCTTTTTAACGACGCGTGTTGGCGATAATTTTCGTTTTTACTTTATTTCGCGAATGTACAGCCTTGGAACATTTATGGCATTTCCTTGTTTGTATCGATGGGTTGGGTTACATAAGCTTTTGTTTGTGTGGAACTCAGTGTTATCATTTTAATTGAGGAAAAGACTTGCTTCCGTTACTTCCGAAGGTCGAAGATGGGATTTTTTTAACTATCTGACTCGTGGATTGAGTGGTCCGGATGTGATTTCTTAAGGACTTGATACCTATCATCGCTTTTAAAATTATATTTCCGTTAGAGAATTCAGCCAGTCATTAATTTACAAACTCATGTCTGCGTGCCTTTATATCGTTCTCATGTTTTCAGGCATGTTAATCACGTGATCAGTTGAACTGAAGTATCTATGCCTATTATTTGACCACTCCACTCGAATGGTTAACACTTAAGTGTTTTAAGGCTACATACCTACTGTTCGAATTACTCTGAGTTTCAAAAACTGAGATCCAAAGAATCTTATGGTAGGTAGGTACTATACTTGACATAGGTAGGTAAAAGTCTTGCCAAGGGATATCGTGTCACTCAGTAACTGGGTTGTGGCGGTCAGATAGGCAGTCGCCCCATGTAAAATTCAGCTGCATCTGGTAAGAATGGAAGCCGACCCCAACATAGTTGGAAAAGGCTAGGCAGATTATTTCGTTTGATCGTTTCTTACCAGTCAATTAATCTGCCTAGCCTTTTTCAAC
This sequence comes from Agrochola lychnidis, assembly GCA_963680765.1. NCBI lineage: Eukaryota > Metazoa > Arthropoda > Insecta > Lepidoptera > Noctuidae > Agrochola > Agrochola lychnidis. The sequence continues at coordinate 2,454,148 of OY796863.1, read as the reverse complement.
TATGTTGGGGTCGGCTTCCAGTCTTACCAGATGCAGCTGAATTTTACATGGGGCGACTGCCTATCTGACCGCCACAACCCAGTTACTGAGTAACATGATATCCCTTGGCAAGACTGGTTGTCAGACTTTTGAGCTTCGGACTACCCGTACTTAACGACTTTCAAAGATCCATTTCGTTTCTTACCATAGTATAAATAGTTTTCGTGTACTGTCCATCTTTAATTTGCATTGTCATATCCATATTAGATAAATTAGAAATTATTTGTACACGAAGCAAAAATATTTTACTTGAGTTGTCCTCTTGTTTATTGTTTGCATTACCATAGCAACCACGTTCATGCGTCATTTTGATAGATGACGGCCTGCAATAATAAAAAACCGGCCAAGCGCGAGTCGTACTCGCCCATGAAGGGTTCCGTAGCAGCAAGTAACATTGAATGAAAGGTAAATTGCGGTTTACGATTTATGACGTATTAAAAAAAAACTACTTGTTAGATCTCGTTCAAACCAATTTTCGGTGGAAGTTTACATGGTAATGTACATCATATATTTTTTTTAGTTTTATCATTCTCTTATTTTAGAAGTTACAGGGGGGGGGACACACATTTTACCACTTTGGAAGTGTCTCTCGCGCAAACTATTGAGTTTAGAAAAAAATGATATTAGAAACCTCAATGTCATTTTTGAAGACCTATCCATAGATACCCCACACGTATGGGATGGATGAAAATTTTTTTTTTGAGTTTCAGTTCTAAGTATGGGGAACTCCAAAATTATTTGCTTTTTTTCTATTTTTATGTGAAAATCTTAATGCGGTTTACAGAATACATCTACTTACCAAGTTTCAACAGCGTAGCTCTTATAGTTTCGGAAAAAAGTGGCTGTGACATACGGACGGACAGACAGACAGACAGACAGACAGACAGACAGACAGACAGACAGACAGGCAGACAGACAGACAGACAGACAGACATGACGAATCTATAAGGGTTCCGTTTTTTGCCATTTGGCAACGGAACCCTAAAAAGAGGTTTTACGTAACTAAAAAGTATTATTTGAAAACATTCTCTTTGTCTTTAAGTATCCATTATTTTATTTATTAAAGTGTTTCTGTTCTTTTTTTGCAGTGAAGATTGAATTGGAGCACGGCAGCATCCTACTCATGAATCCGCCAACTAATGAGATATGGTATCACTCTTTACCAACACGAAAAAAGTTGTTGGGAGCAAGAATTAATTTAACATTTAGAAAAATGCGCCTAAAACGACACTGAAGATTAATTTAGAATTTGAATGGTCGAAGTATTTTTTCACAAGCTGAATGCCATTGTTCCTATGTCAATGTAGTGTTTAATCTATGTCAATGTCGATGACGTTAAAAAACAAATGTCAAAATGTCAAGTCAATTGTCATTTGTCAGACAAAATAAAATGATTTGTTGTGTGCTGATGTTAAAATTCTTTTTGTTATAAATAAATAATACATATTAGATACGAGTTGTTGTTAAAATAACGAAGGTGAGTGTCTGTTACTTCTAGTATTCATTAGCTATACATCACACCATCCACGTAAAAATAAATCTACGTGTAGATAGATTCATTTGGTTATCAGATACTCGAGTATGTACATTTTCACGATAAGAGGTGCCTATATAACGGAGGAAATCGTTGAACGGCCACCGTTAACGCTGCATATTGAAATGAATACTGTTTTTCGAGCAAAACCGCTCTCCGTTTTCGTAAATAACCAAACATGGGCTGAAAATAACGTCGTTAAAATTATTGGGAGATTAATCAAGTGCAGAGCTCTAAATGTTGACTAAATTGTAGATTAAATATTGTTCGGTCGTTGAACGACGCGAGCGGGGATTCGGAAATAAATGGTTGATGAATTCGACCCAAAATACTCGAGTATCCCTCCAAGTCATATTGTTTTGTAAATTGTAACTGTGACTATGTGGTTTGGTCCAAATCTGCAGAGGTCTTACAAGTATATGATGTTTGCGTCAAAGATGCCGTCGCTACGGATAGACCAGAGTGACCTGAAGTGCAAGAATGGCTGTGATTACTTTGGCAACCCGCAGTGGCAGGGGTACTGTTCCAAGTGTCACCGGGAACAGATGCGACAGAGGAAGGCCGGTGAGTCATGCATTTTAGTATTCACACATTAAAATAAACAGCAAATATAAACCACATCATAATATTATGCTTTACATTAATAGAGCATGTACATTAATACATTTTAAAAATGCTGGAAATATAACTACTCATTGAAAACTCAGTTTACATTTTAATTGTTTGAACAATAATATGAAATAGATGTTTTCTGATGTGAATATGACATCAGGCTTCTAGTAATAATATGATCTGTGTGCAAAGGATTCAATTTATTTATTTACATACAGCATACTGACACAATACATTGTGATGTGTTGAAATGTAAAATTTGATTTCATATCATCGTTTAAATTAAATGTTGGCCACCACCAATTAATCTGCCTAGCCTTTACCAAGTATGTTGGGGTCGTCTTCCAGTCTTACCGGATGCAACTAGATACTAGTAGGTATTTTACATGGAGCAACTGCCTATCTGACCTCCACAACCCGTTTACTGGGTAACACGAAACCCCTTGGTAAGACTGATTGTCGACTTTTTGGGCTTCTGACTACCCATAACGACTGCCAAAGATCTATGAATGACAGCCGGGATCAACTGTTTAACTTGTTTTCTGAGGCAATATGTGATGGATGGTCACCCATACAGGGACTGGCTTCGGCAAGTGTAGCTTAACCTTTGAATGACCCGTGCTGCTGTTATTATTTAGCCATAAAACTCAGAAATTTTGGTCTACAACCATTAATCTCTAATAGATATTCTGAAAATTGTTTCTTGTTTCTACTTCATAATAAATATAATTACAAGATAAAATGTCTAGACAAGCAATACTTAGGAAATAATCCACAAGTAAACAAGTTTACAAGATTTTATTTAATGAATGCTTTTGTTCTTATAATAATAGTAAAGATTCCACAAAGTAAATAATTTCTCATAAAACTAACATTAATCATAAATTAAATATTGATTTATCACACAACACCTTGAAATGATGCTATAAAGCTTTTTTGCAATAGGAAGTAATTTATAATAATATATATTTTATTTATTTATAATATTTTATTTTTTGCATTAGCAATAAGGACCCACATAATACATGTATGTACATACAAAGATTGTAGGCTTAGAACAAAAACTGGGGACCAAACTAAAGTGTGTTGTAAGGCAAATTTTTGTTTAAAATTCAAATATATGTTTCAAATTCCTCACTTATTTGGATTTATCGCTCAATTTTGTTCTTTGTCCAGTAAACCTGGGCCCCATACCACAAAAGTTTACAAGTGTACAATTCTACAAAATGGTAAAATTGTAGAAACAATAATGTAACTAATTGTAAGGTTTTGAGGTATAGTATCTTGTACTTCAGTTTTCCATTTGATAACTGAAGAGTCATTCCTTTATTATTTTATGTCCCCATGAGGAAGGGTAATTACCCTAAGTTCCCATGAGATAGGGTTTTTAGTTTACCCTACATCTTCATGAGGGGCCCCTAATTACTCTGTTCCCCTGTAGATAGGGTTTTTAGTTTACCCTATGTCCTTATATGGGGGATAATTACCCTATGTAATGATGAGATAGGGTCATGTTCCCATAAGTTAAGGGTTTTAGTTTACCCTAAGTTCCCATGATATTGGGTGTTTAGTTTAACCTAAGTCTCTCTGAGGAAAGGTAATTACCCTATATACCAATTACCCTAGTTAAGAGCTCTTTGCTAGTGGACTCTTGTGGCAGATCCATTGGATTCTAAAGTCAAAGTCAAATCATTTATTTCAAATAGGCCCATGTATGGCACTTTTGAACGTCAAAAATTACAAAATAATAAAATTGATTCTAGTCGCCCCTTCCAAAAGGTAGTTTTCGTATGGAGAAGAATGGGCAAGAAACTCCACCGTTACTCTTTCTTTTTTCTATAAAATAATATGCTTAAAATACTACTGACGTACATATAAACAGTTGTTTACTCAAGCAGGATACTTTCGCAACAAAATTGTGTAACATGATAAACATCAAATCAAATTAATCATAGATAATGATTTTTAACTAAAGGTGTTTATACTTTAACTGTTACATAAAGTGAACTTCACCTTCCTGACAGTTATCTCAGTGATAAACATGGTTTTTCACATAACATGTAAGATAATAGGTGATTGAATCGTCAAGGTAATTTAGTTGGGTGTGCCGCAATAATATGTGATGTAATGTAGAAAATAAAATGGTAATGTCATTGAAACAATTGACTTTGATATTTTTGAGATGGGAGTAAACCATTGATTTCGCGACACTGTTACCGAATTTACCGACTCCGTGGAGTAAAATACATCAACGCGTTGATTACCGCAGTGCGTGCAGTAAAAGACATCAACGCGTGATTACCGCAGTGCGTGCAGTAAAAGACATCAACGCGTGATTACCGCGGTGCGTGGAGTAAAAGACTTCAACGCGTTGATTACCGCGGTGCGTGGAGTAAAAGAAATCAACGCGTTGATTACCGCGGTGCGTGGAGTAAAAGACTTCAACGCGTTGATTACGGCGGTGCCGATTTTTTTTCAAGTTTTCACTTCTGTCGGCACTCCTGGAGTGTTTTTTACGTTATTCTGACTGCATTTAAAGATGCTGATGATGATGTCTGCTGGTCTCTTGACATCCGAAATTATAATTGCAACTTGCTTTAGGTATTAAGCGCCACCCGCAGATAATTTCCTGAGTATGGATTTTCTAAAGTAAGCCCAGTAATAATTATGACAATGATTAATTAGGTGTAAGGTTGAGATCTATAAAGCGAACTTTGTCTTTACTCAAGCTAAGTACAGTAGCACCATACCTTGAAAATAAATCTTATTGTATAAAATTAATGTTCATTTTTGTATGACACGCTTGAGCATAGTCGCTTATAGAAATATGCACATTAATTTCATACAAACAAGGTTCATTTTCGTATGAAACGCTACGTTACTTAGCTTGAGTAAAGTCTAAGTTTGCTCTATAGATCTCGGCCTTAGTGCATCTTACGGCGCACATAAAATTAACCCAACAAGTTGTACACGTGTCGCGGTACATTGACTCTTGTAATATATGTATACATATTATGAATATTTTATGAATAAGTGTGCATAATGAATTGCGTAATTTGAACGCAATTTATGATTGTTTGTTAGTCCATATCTCTTACTGTTCTAATTATTTATTTTTAGCAAATATTGCGGTTTTTAATAATTTTTATTCAGCATAAATTACTTATATGAATTGTGAAATCAAAATGGTTAATACTTTTACAATTACTCACATGATCAATTTTTAATCTTGGTTTCTTAAATTATTTTTTCGTAATCAGGAATACCTTCTATAAATCGGCTATAACAGGGGCTCCCAACCTTTTAACACACGCGCCCCCTAACTTTCTTTTAAAATCACTACGCCCCTTAGTTACTTTTTACTTATAAGCAGAAAAGCATAAGAATGTAAAGTGAGGTCGAAAATGTTTACACCATCTTGGGTAGGTTACATTTTCTTTTTATCATTCAAACAGAAATAGAAGTTAGATTGTCGAGTTTTGCAGAAAAACTCAAGAATTATGAGAATATAGAATGAAAGAGCGAACGAAACCTAATAATTTATTTGGCCTACACAAATGTCCTTTTTTTGGTATTGTTCGTCGAATCGTTGAGCTCCTTAAATTCTGAGTTGAGCTGACGATAACTGACAAATGCGTGCACTGACTGGACAGGCCCTCTCAATCTGTGTGGTGCTTTCCTCTAAAGACCACTTCAGACACCAATCCACATGGCCTTCACATGATCTGACCAAGATTATGTCTGGACTTTAAAAGAGACTGTGACCTCTGAGTTTGTTTCGGCCTTTCTTCTCAGAGTAGTCAGATAGGAAACGCCGACCTCATCTAGTTTTTAAAATATGATTGACGTGTAAAAGTGTTTGTACAAACCTACTTACAGAAATAAAATCATTTATCAAACGAGCAAGCCGCCTCAGATAGTCCATTCATAGAGAAATAGAAAAACTTAATTTGTCGACTTAAATACAGAAACGCTGAACCTCATTTTACAGCACCTAAATAAGTATTATGAAACGTTTGGGTTTTAAAAACCTGTTTTTACCTTTTCTAATACCAAGATCATACAATTTAATAAATCTATAGTTTATTATTAGAGCTGCTGCGTCATTGGTCACTCTACGCCGCCCCCCGGGGGGGGGGCGCCCCACCGATTGGGAATCCTTGGGCTATAACATAGCACTGGTATACTAATTGGAAGATCAAAAAATATCAACAATAAAAACGATATTTTATTTCTGTAAATTGGTTTAAAAAACACTTTAACACGTCAAAAATAAATAGGTAATAATTAATATTTGAAAGCTAGATAAAGTCGATGTTTCCTAACCGACTACTCTGAGAAGGAACACCTAAACAAACTCGGAGGTCACAGTCTCTTTTTAGACATTATCTTCAAGGCTCGGAACCGGTTAAGAAAACACCGGTTAATACCGTTTTATTTCGGTTTTACTCCGAACTATTCTAAATTTATTCGACGAGCGGCGTATCGGAAAACGAGCAAAAAAAAAAACGGTTTTTATTGCTCTAAACCGTTTAATCCGAAAAACTTTAAAAAAAGACTTCAAAATACGGTTTAAATACCGGTTTATTAGAACGTAACGGGATGTAAAGGTTTTTGCGTCAAGTACATAATAACGGTTGAGGGGCCTGTGGCTAAGTAATAACAGCCGTACGGGTCGATCGATTAGGTTAAGCTACGCTTGCCGCGGTTGGTCCGTGGATGGGTGACCATCTTTACAAACCAAGTCCCCTCCGTGCCTCGGAAAACACGTTAAGCCGTTGGTCCCGGCAGTCATTTGTAGATCTTTGACAGTCGTTACGGGTAGTTAGAAGCCCAAAAAGTCTGACAACCAGTCTTACCAAGGGGTATCGTGTTACCTAGTCACTAGGTTGTGGAGGTCAGATAGGCAGTCGCTCCATGTAAAATACTGGTATTCAGCTGCATCCGGTTAGACTGGAAGCCGACCCCAACATAGTTGGGAAAAGGCTTGGCAGATGATGACATATGTTCTCTATGTTACGGGGTTTGGTTTCCGCACTTAGTCCGTCAGGTGGACCATTGTGCGTGGGCCATGGCGGCCGTTTGGTGGTTATTCCAACCAGCCCACCTCCCTCCAGAAGTTAATTAAAACTCCTGGTCTGTTCAGAACGTCAGTGAAAGATCTGGGTGACCCGAGGGTTTCTGTTCTAATTTTAGTAACACCTGTGCATTCGAAGAGTACGTGCGCGACGGTTTCCTCAGCCTCCGTGCACGCCCTGCACAGAGGACTGTCCGTTATGCCTATTGTGTGGAAGTGTTTGTTTAGCGAGCAGTGACCCGTGATGGTCCCCGTCATCAGGCGCAGGCCATTCCTGTCAAGGCTTAATAAACGCCTCGTTAGCCTGCTATCCAAGGATGGCATTGCTTCCTTGGACTGCCTGCAGCCCGGTGTCGAGGTCCACCAATTCTCCGCTTGGGTTTGGGTGAACTCCTGTAGCCACCTGCGTATCTGGTTGAATGGAATTGGCACGATAGGCTCGGGTCCACAGACTGCTGTGCTAGATCCTTTGCTAGATGATGACATAATAACGGTTTGAAAATTTTACCGGTATTTGAGTCTTGATTATCTTAGTCAGATCATGTGAGGACTATGTAAATTGACAACATTGACATTGTATTTTAGCAACCGGCAGTGGTTATTCATCTTTACCTTTAACACCTTGTCCCACAATCCCACCACACTTTTATAAAACTCTTCGCTTTTCAACAGAGAAAGCATCATCACTATCTGCGACCTTACCCAAGCCAGAGTCAAAGAAGCCGGAGCGAGGGTTGAAGATCACCTCCAACTCCTCGTTCTCCAAGTTTGAGGAGAAGCGCCACCGCCAGAGTGAGACACTTAAGAAGGCTAACTTGCTGAAGTTCAGTGTGTTCAAGAAGAGTAATACAGGTAATTTTTATGATTATACAGGATTGTTTTGACAAGGTATGGCAACTGTAAGCTATAGAAAGATTTGGAATATGTCTATTAGATGTACAGTATTTCTATTTTCTTAATGTCCCCCGGCAAACTTCGTGTTTCGTCAGTCGTCGGATTTCTATCAGTTGCCCTTTGCACTTGGTGCAGACCGGACGCTCTCAATCGACATTGAAGTATATAGAAAAAAAGGAAGTATATAAATGTAATTTATTTTAAAAATGGGAGGAAAGCTGCTAAAGTCGCAGGCACGACAGAAAGGAAAATAGTTTTACAGCTCTATATAGTTCACACGGAAATCAAAACAAAACAATAATAAAGTACTTAGTTTTGAATTCAAATTATAATACACGATAAATCTAATGATTGATGGACATGGAAATTAGCATTCGTTTGTATTCGGAAATGTGATGATTCCCGAGTGACATTAAGAAAATAGAAATACTGTAATCTTGCTAATTGTATAAAGTTAATTTCCCCAAAATTATTGTTGTTTTATAGCTCTAGAACTCGATGGTTTTCTGAGAGATACAGGCTCAGGGTTAACAGCAATCGTAGTAATGGCAAAAATTACTAGCACTCCTGTAGGAAGAGATCATGATTTGTATTTAAAAGAAATATAAAATCACCGTAACCTGGGACCAATAAATTGAAAAATGCTGGTGTAATAAGACCTAAGCGTGGTGTAATATCTATCTTCTTAACCAATTCAACCTCCACAGATGACCACGAACACACAGCAGAGAAACGTGCCCCGGAGTTCAAGATCCCAGGTCTGGTCAACGAAGGCATGAAGCGTGACTTCCGTGTCCGTTTCCCACATCTGGGCTCCGCAGTGGACCGGGACTCGCGCGTGTTTGTGCACAGCTTTATCATGGACGTCATCAAGTACGCTAATCTCATGAGCGTTGATGAGCTGTCTGAGAGAGTGCAGAGACAGTACCAGGTGAGGATTATATTAATAGAGCAATCCATCTAGAAGACTTCACAGTGTGAAGCGCGTCATGTTCGTGAACGGGCGCCGTCAGTTGAGACTGGTCATCTCTTTTCTACCAGGGCTTATTTTTAATCTTATATTTTCAATTGCTTTGATAATTTTTTGTACATTGTTCTCACATATAGAAGCAACAAGAATAATGTACCCAGGATTTTGGATTCAGATTCTAATATTGTAAAGGCGAAAGTTTGTGAGTGTACACACACTCACAAACTTTAATTAAATTTAATTTCATCCAAATCCGTTCAGCCGTTTGAGCGTGAAGAAGAGACAAACATACACATGTTTGTCTCTTCTTCACGCTCAAACGGCTGAACGGATTTGGATGAAATTTGGTACACAGATAGTTTATAACCTGGATTAACACATAGGATACTTTTTATCCCGATATTCCCACGGGATCGAGACTTCTGCGGGTGAAACCGCGGGGCGCAGCTTGTAATATCTATATTTAAAAGAGTGTTCTTGCAGTTTATTGCCCGTTCTTCTCCATAGATATCTACGTTTTGTAATGGGCAACTAGCTTCACCTTTTTGACTAACTGACCGATTCTTTGACAGTTAAAAGTGCCTGTAAATGGTTTAATTGAAATAAATGCTTTGAGTTTGAGAGTTTGAGTTTGAAGTTTCTTAAACAAAATTTTGACAATATAAAAATTGTTTCTTCAGGCTTACAGCATTACCCGATACAAAAGACACCTCTTGCTTGTCAAATAGAGTAGAATTTGGGCTACGATCGAAAATCTAGGAAACCGCCTGAAAGCTTGTTACCATTACTTTGCTGCGCTGTAATCTGATAAAAATAAATGTCAAATTCTAACATTGTTCAGTGTCGTAAAACATACTGTTTGCCAATAGGAAACAGCGATCAATAACCCTATATTTCTGTCAGTATGGTGAATATGGTCACTAGAGACAAAGGGAATCGGCAGAAAAAAAAATGGTGTCACTTTTAATACCAGCATGAATAACCTTATCAATTTAATTATTATTTGTTCGATAAATTTGTGCTTTGAGGGCTTTATCGTAGTGCGGTACTTTTTACGGATGCATAACAAAGATAAAAACACATTTACTGATTAATGCGCAAAAAAAAACCTAGTTTTATGACGTCATTTTGACGTTTGTGAATGTAACTCGGTTGCTACATGGGATAAATCCTAGCGTTAGCTACCGAGTAACGAGAGAGAATAGAAATTAGTATCAAATTAAGTAACCTGGCGGTTATATTTCTTTAATTACCGTTACGTTTTATTTGGAAAATTGGCGTTTCTATTTCTAAAATTACCCTGGCGTTTCTAATTTTGAATTTACCTTTGCGATTTTATTTCTCAAACTACCTTGGTGTTTCATTTCTGAAATTAACCTGGCGTTTTTGCCAGAATTTACCCTGGTACATGGGATAAATCCTAGTGTTAGAGAGAGAAAAGAAGTTAGTATCAAATTAAGTAACCTGGCGTTTATATTTCTTTAATTACCTTTACGTTTTACAAGGAAAATTGGCTTTTCTATTTCTGAATGAATTACACTGGTGCTTCTATTTTTGAAATTACCCTGGCGTTTCTAATTTTGAAATTACCGTGGCGATTTTATTTCTCAAACTACCTTGGCATTTCATTTCTAAAATTGACCTGGCGTTTTCGCCTGAAATTACCCTGGCGTTTCAAGGTCTAACGAGAATATTTCCTAATTCGCAGCGTTTCATGAAGCACATGGACACGTCGTCGCACTTCACGAACGTGGATGCTGACACCAAGGAACTGCTCATGGACTTTGTGGAGAAGCATGCCATGACGTACTTGCATGAGTAAGTATCACAAAACTGGGAATTTATCCGAGGCAAGCACTGCGCCCAATGGGATGTTCAATCGGAAAAAATGAAGAACTTCGATACAAACTCTCATCCCCTATGTAACCCCTTTAGGGGATCAATCAATCTGCCTAGCCTTTTCCCAACTATGTTGGGGTTGGCTTCCAGTCCAACCGGATGCAGCTGAATATCACTATTTTACATGGAGCGACTGCTTATCTGACCTCCAGAACCCAGTAACTGGGTAATACGATACCCCTTGGCAAGACTGGTTGTCAGACTTTCGGGCTTCTGACGACCCGTAACGACTCAAAGAGCCTTGAATGACAGCCGAGACCAACGGCTTAACGCGCTTTCCGAGGCACGGAGGAGTCTCGGTATGTAAAGATGGTCACCCATCCACAGACCAAACCCGGCAAGCGTAGCTTAACTAGTACCCTAATTGCGTAATACAACACAATCTGTTTCGATTTAAAACAGATTGTTAATCCATTGCTTCACAAGTTGGAAAAAAAATCTGTTCAACAACGTAAATAACGCAATGAATGTTGTTGAACTGTCAAAATGAAACAAATTAGGCATAATTGTTTACGAAAATAAGTTACGCAATTACAGATCAGATTACAGATGGATCGACCCGTGCGGTTCTTATTACTTAGGCACGAGCTCCTCAAGGAATCCTTTAGGGCTTTAGGGGATGAATATCTAAAAGTCCTTCATTAGTGAACCATCTTCTTTAGAAACGAGCAAAATTTCATACTTCTAGATCCAGCAGTTTAGGCTTTGTCTTGTCTGTCAGTGAATCGAAGATTTTTATTTTAAGTAGATTCGTAACTATGGAACGAAATTAACTGTCATCTTCCGAAAACCTCTTGGCGCTATGCTCAAGTTGTTTGGCTAACGGGCTCAAACGCAACTCAATTTAAAGTCGCCGGCTTTAACTTTAGCTTGAGAATTTGAGGCTTGTTGTTATCATTTTGTTCAAGCGATCAAAGTGACATGACGCGAATAAAGAGTTCTCATCATGTTAAAACGGCGTTAATTAACACGCTTTTATTAGGTCGACCTGTATGTAACTATGTAATGGAATCTAAGGTAACTAATTTAACCATCTTCCAAGGGTCGTAGCGTAATGAAAATTGGCAGCTGTATGTAGTTCTGATGACAATACAATAATATGGTACTGTCGAACTGATCTGATGATGGAGCCGGGAGATATGAACTGAAACTTCATGATGGAAAATCGTATCATAGCTGTTTTGGATTTCTTAGAAAAGTCTTGTAATGAACTTTGACCACGATTAGGTTTCAAGGTCTGATGATGAAGCCGGAAGATAGGCACTGGCATTCCATGATGGAATATCGTATCATAGTCGTGTTTGCACTTATGAGAAAGCCAAGTAATGGACTTTGAACACGATCAGGTTTCAAGCGTGTTTTTCTAGTGTTTTTAACCGACTTCCAAAAAGGAGGAGGTTATATGTTCGTCGCGTATGTTTGTTTTTTTTTTTTTTTTTTTATGTATGTCCACCGATTTCTCCGTCAATTGTGGACCGATTTTGAAAATTCTTTTTTTGTTTGAAAGGGTGTGCTCTGGAATTGGTCCCATATAAATTTTATTAACTTTGCTTGGATAGTTTTTGAGTTAGCTACAAAATACGTTTTTTTTCCCACTTATTATGTAGATGATATGATAAGTTTCTGTCACTGGTAGCAGGTAGTGGTATTCGAATGTGTGTGGGGTAGGTACCACAACTAAAAAGTGAAAAATAAAAACTTTTTACAAAAAAAAACAACCGACCTCCAAAAAAAAACACTACAAAGTGAAAAATAACTTTAATTTCGGAAGTCGGTGGCAAAAAACGAAAATACAAAACCCAAGACACCGACTTCCGAAATTAAAGTTATTTTTCACTTTGTAGTGTTTTTTTTTGGAGGTCGGTTGTTTTTTTTTGTAAAAAGTTTTTTTTAAACTATTAATTTATTTTCACACGCAACATAATTATGAAGAAATACCCACGTGAGCGTTTCTAACGATTCTTTGATGATTAACAAAGTCTTTGTCCCCTTAGGTTGCCATCTATAGTATTCTCTCCAAGTGGAACTGAAGATGAACGCTTAGACCGGGCGATGTCAGAACGTATCCAGCAGTTGAGCTGGGTCGGCGAGCGACACCTGGAGTGCAGACTTGACAGGAACAACGCTGAGTGCCGACAGCTGCTCTACAAGGCTATCAGTGGTGAGTGTTCTGACTTTCTGACAGTGACAACTCAAATATCATCATAAATATTTGTACTTTATTTTGAACTAGCTTGTGCGCGCGATTTCGTCCGCGTGTAATATATCTTACTAGCTGCGCCCCGCGGTTTCACCCGCATAAGTCTCGATCCCATGGGAATATCGAGATAAAAGGTATCCTATGTCCTTCTCCAAGTCATGGTCTACCCATGTGCCAAATTTCATCCAAACCTGTTTAGCCGTTTTAGCGTGAAAGCGTAATGCTGGGGCCGCATCTGCGTCTATCATGACGAAGCTTCGTACAATGTTACGATACACGCCGATGTGACCAATCATTATCGGTTATCGTCGGGATAGTTCGGGCTGCGTAACACTTATCGCCCGGGTGGCGGTACATAATAAGCATGGCGCGTGGTCGGACTAGTGTTGGTCATTTCGACTGTTATCTCCGGACTGCGTAGACGCTCTGTCGAAAATAATGAAGAGCCATCTTGGATTATTGCACGATCATTCGTTAAAGTTATGAACCCGTTAATGTGACCACCGCATTAGCGCGATAACTTTTTAGCGAGCAAAACATACGAAACTTCGGCACGCATTGCTTTGTCACGATAGACGCATATGCGGCCCCAGCATAACAAACAAATGAATGAAAGTAATAATAATAAGATCAGGATTGGTACCTAGTGAAAGTTGTTGACATTAATGAGTATTTTCAGTTTTTCGCCAATATTTTTTATAATATTTTCAAGGTCAAATCTTATACAAATAAGATTTCGAAATTACTTGAAAATATTAATAACTTCAGTTACACCCTTATTTAGTGCAGGAATAATCGTTTGCCTTTTCTAAAGTAAGTTAGGATCGGCTTCCAGTATAACCTGATGCAGGCAGAGGTGAAGGGCGGGCGTATTGGGGAACTGTCTTATGTAATTTTGACGTTAAAAAAGTGCTGATTCTCATCCTAGTTTGCAAAAATGAATTTTGAATTTTTGCAGCTGAATACCTTAGTGTCCTAAGTGCCCGTTCACTTGCACTAAAGAAGACTTAATGAACGCCACTGATTCCGCAGTCAACGTGGCCTTCTGGGCTCAAAAAATGTAAAAAAAGTGCCATCGACACCAAAAGAAGAAGCTGAATACCAGTATTTTACATGGAGCTAATGTTTATCTGACCTTCACAACCCCATTTTTGGGAAATATTAAACAGATCCTCTAAAAACGTATTGACCTAATGATAAACGCTTTTTGAAATTAATGAACCATAAATGCGAATGAAAATGTTGGACTCTGCTTTTTAGTATTTTCAGGACCCCAATATAGGAATTATTTGAGGTACAAGAAAAGAGGTGCGTTCTTTATATTAGCGTGTTCGATTGGAATTATTTGAGGTTCAATTAAATGCATGCCTTTATTTTTTATAACATACGCAGTCGCTCCATGTAAAATACTGGTTTCAGTATGCATCAGGTTAGACTGGAAGCCGACCTTAACATAATTGGGAAAAGGTCAAAGTCAAATCATTTATTTCAATTCAAACAGGCACATAAAAAGCTTTCGAACGACAAAAATTAAAAAAGAAAAAAAAATGTCGCCCCTTCCAAAAGGTAGTTTCGTATGGAGAAGAATGGGCAAGAAACTCCACTCCAAAGGCTAGGCAGGCATTTTTATAACGTACGACTATACTCGTGTCCTGTTCCAGAGCTGCTGGGCATGGACAGCGCGCTGTCGCCGGGCGACAAGCTGTCGCGCGTGCGGCGCTGCTGCCGCCACGTGCTGCGCCTGTGCGGCGCCGCGCCCGCGTCGGCTGACGACCTGCTGCCTGCGCTTATATTCACTGTAAGAATATATGACGCATCCTTGAAATTTTACTCTTAATTCTAATCAAATGAGGTTAAAAACTGAAAGCTCAGAATAGATGGCAGCACAGTTGTATGTCTTTAAACCGCCATTGTTGTGTTTATGTTTACTTTTGTGTCGATCACAAATTATACGAAAACTAGATAAAATATATTTATGAGACTTGTAGGGCAGCACCATTAAAAGACGAGCTAAGGACAGAGGAAGCGTCTACCTCTGGTAAAAAAGCAGCTTTACTGGAAAAGTCAATAAATTATGAATATTTTATAGGTTATTTTATGTTCGGTTTTTGTTAAAGACTGAAGGCGTACGATAGAAATAACCTGATCAGAGTTGAAAACCAACTCGGGTATGATCTTCCTGACTGAAAAACCATAGAGATAGCATTTCTAGCACTGATCTAATATGATAATTAACACACACATTCGTTACTATAATTTACATAATATCACAAGTGTCTGTATGTAATGAAAACAGACTTAGTTCTCTTGGGAGCATCACCTATAAAACCACTTTCTCCCATAAAAGGCTTAAAGGATAGCACATCGTCTCGACGAAATATCGGATTCAAATTTTTTTCGGAGAACTTTCTCCCACAGTTTTCTTCTTATAACATCTTTGGCAAATACATGGGTCCTCGTATTTTTGCAGTAAACAGCTGCGCAACTGGGCTCAATAATTAATTATGCGTAAAAGAAGTCGCTTGTTTACAAAAAATGTATAGCTGTCAAATTATAAGACGCTGGAGATCAGCGCCATCTGAAGTGAGCAAGTGGCAGTTTTTATCCCCATTATAGAATCGCAGTTTCACTTAAAAAGTTAAGTACCTACATAGCTTTGTATTTACTGTACTTTTTTAAATATTATTTTACATTATTGTGTTCGTGTTCAGGTGCTGAAAGCGAACCCGCCGCGCCTGGTGAGCAACATAAACTTCGTGACGCGCTTCTGTAACGCGCAACGACTCATGACCGGCGAGGGAGGATACTACTTCACTAATCTCGTAAATATAATACTTACTCTCGTATTCTAAGACAATTCTTTGACTCGCTACTCTTCCAAAACAATATTTTTTTAAAATTTATTATTATTATTTTTTAAATATAATAAACTAGCTGCACCCCGCGGCTTCACCCGCATAAGTCTCGATCCCGTGGGAATATCGGGATAAAAAATATCCTATGTCCTAACCCAGGTCATGGTCTACCCATGTGCTAAATTTCATCCAAATCCGTCCAGCCATTTTAGCATGAAAGCGTAACAAACAAACATACAAAAAATCAAATCTTTATAACATTAAAGTTTAGATTATTGTCAGGAGTATTACTCCACCTGTGGCGGCATACACATCGCCACATACGAACTACGCATCACATTGACGTCACGCAAAATCTTGCATCGCGCAAGCAGCGTTTACTGTGCGATTAGCAACGACAACGTCCCGACATCAATCGTCGGTCAGTAGCCCACCAGACACGACACCCGTCTGGTCGGAGGATCCTCCCTTTTCTACAGAGGATGAGTGAATTTTGCACCCTGTTCCTCCTCACCCCTAAAACTCGACTACTGAAATTTTTGGAAAACTTACAGTTTATCAGTTCTATTTGCTTTGGTTTAGCATATTAAACCGAGGCAGCCGAGCGTGAGCTCCTGGGTTTCAACTTCCAGGATATTTAATTCGCATGTGTTTGAAATGAAAACTTCTTAAGGCGCGTTGGGCATTTTTGAGATGGGAAAAAACAATTAAACTCGCGACACCGTTACCGACACCTCATTGTTGAAAACGCGATTGTGCTCTTTATTTATATTACGTTATGGATCAATGTTACTTTAAAGATTTTGGAAGTATTTTTACTTTAAAGGTTTTGGAAGTTTTTTTTTTTTGTAAACGCGATTGTGCTCTTTATTTCGATAAGGTTACGGACCAATGTTCTATACAAGTATTTTTCTTCCACCAAGGCGATCTTGTTCAAGTTTTCACTTCTGTCGGCAGTGCTACTGTTTTTTTTTTACCGTAGTAGCTCGTGCCGACAAGATATAACAACCATAGACGTTATGAAGATTTTGTTTTGTTTACAGTGTTGCGCAGTCTCCTTCATTGAGAACTTGACGGCCGAGTCTCTGAACATGGACAAGACGGAGTTCGAGTGTTACATGGCCATGCCGGCCACCATTGGTGGCAGTGCTTGGGTAAATATATAAATTGATATGAAACTTTAGAGTGTAATAAATTGAAAGTAATGAGTAGTAGAGCAAAGTTGTCAAAAGAACCACGAACTCTATTTTGAACGAAACGGTATTTTTAAAGGTCCTACTTTTATCAAGAATGGAACCTGGTCTTTTTATGCAATAATACCGTAGCCTTACTCTGTATTATTACACTGTGCGCTAATATTGCTGAAAATTATTAAATTTTACAAAGAAATATCCATACAAAAACCTCGAGCTCATCATAATATTGGTTGATGAAACATAATTATTTCAGCCGACAGACATCTACTCTTAGACATAGGTTTCTCCCAAGATATGTTTGGGTAATGGTTCATCATTACAACGATATTAATAGATTATGTGTCATCACCAGGCGGCAGCACTATCGCTGTGCGGCGCGGCTCGCGAGGCAGACGAGCAGCGAGCGCTGGCGCACAAGCTCCTCACACACACGCAGAGCATTCACTCGCGCGCAGACCAACTCGCTGCCAACGCTCTTAGCTTTGAGGTAACTCATCCATATAAAAATAGTGAGACATCCACTAGGTGGCAGCACTATTGCTGTACGGCGCGTCTCACTAGGCAAACGAATAGCGAGCACTAGCGCACAAGCTCCTCACACACGCAGACCAACACTTTCGCGCAGACCAACTCGCTGCCAACGCCCTTGTCTTTGTGGTAACTCATCAACGTACAAACAGTTTGTAAGACATTCACCAGGCGACAGCACTATAGCTGTGCGGCGCGGCTCGCGAGGCAGACGAACAGCGTGCGCTCGCACACAAGCTCCTCACACACGCAGAACATACATTCTCGCGCAGACCAACTCTCTTTTGTCTTTGAGGTAACTCATCAACGTACAAATAGTAAGACATTCACCAGGCGGCAGCACTATCGCTGTGACACACTCGCGCGCAGACCAACTCTCTGCCAACGCTCTTAGCTTTGAGGTAACTCATTATAAATAGTGAGACATCCACCACGAGTATCTTTGTATCTGGGATACTTAATACCCTCGAAGTATCCTAACAGCTGGATGAGGCTTCCATCGGCTCGTCTAGGTCGCTGATGCAGTTGGTGGCATAGAATCTGAGATTGAATTAAAATAACTGCAACAAATGCATCAGACTGCTTGAAAATTAAGTGAGCTTGTTTTGAACTTTTTAGTTGCAGTCGAGTTTTTAATTTTTTCAATATTTTAGGTCCAATGATATCAAAAGTAATCCTACTATCCTACTTATACTACTAATATAATTTGTGAGGATGGATAGATGGATGTTTGATATTCTTTCACGCAAAAACGACTGAACGGATTTCGATGAAATTTGGCACTCAGGTAGTTTATAACCTGGATTAACACATAGCATACTTTCTATTCCGATATTCCCACGGACTTATGCGGGTGAAACCGCGGGGCGCTGCTAGAAATCCCCCTGGTTTGTTAGGAATGAGATCCTCCATCTCGACCTAAAAATCCCCACCATCCACCAATTTTTCAAACACTCTTCCAAGCGTTACTTCGATACTGCCGCTAAACATCGCAACCCTCTGGTTGTCGAGGCCGCTAATTACACTCCCTCTAGTGTCAATCGAACTCGCCGCCCTAAGCGAATCCTTACCGACCCTGACGACCCCATTACCCTCCTCCAGGAGAGCAGTAGGGAAACCAGCACAGTGTACAAAAACAGACGCCTCCCGTCATTCCGACCTCGCCGCCGAGGTCCTTTGCGATCGGGACCGCGTACCCGAGTAAATTATACTCCCCCCCGACCCTTGCTCGATAACGAGGTGCCAGCAGTTGTTGCAGCTGAGCACGTAGCTTTAAATTCCCCGACTAATCATGATTGAAACTTTGATCCAGCCCGTCCCATCCTTGATGTCCTCCCTCCGGTTGACGCCCTAAGCAGAGGTTCGTACCCCACAGGGGGTTCCCTTAGCGAGCGTTCACCTAGTTTTAATTAGCATAGTTGAATAACCCCTGGCTGGAGGTTTTAAGCATAGTATAAAGAGAGGTAGTAGGTTATCTTCATAGAAACGCACCGCGCGCGGCTTGTATGTGTGCGCGGCTTGTATCTATGCGTCGCCGCACGCACACTTAACAAAATCTCGGCTGTTTTGGAGTGCGCCAGTCGCGGCTAACGCCGCACAAGGTTTGCGCGTCGCGGCTTTTCGGCACTGCAAAATGTATGAAAAATGAGTGATAATCGCAGGAGAAATTATTGCTGTGCGTTTGGGTGTCTAAATAATTAATCGATTCCAGAGTTGTCTCTGTTCAGATTACCTACTGAATAGAAAAGGTAACCAAGTCACTTATTCTAGCATATAATTTTTACTTGATGATGAGATACCTACTTATTTTTTGTTGTATTAGTTATCTATCAGACAGACGAAGTAGGCAGGCCTACTTTCCCACTAAAATGTATTAGGTACCTACTTTTGATCTGGTAATTGATATGCCGCTAATGCTTTGTTTACGTTTAGTCATGCCGATTTCTCAGTATTTATTTATTTATTTACTATTCACACATACATTTTTTTAACAGGTACAACCCAATACAGAAATGTAGTCACAATATCCACTGTGTGGCACAAGTCATACAGAGGACAATATGTTAAGTGTCACCCTCTGGAATTCCGCCAATGAGCATGTAAAGATATCCACTTGCAGAGAGACGCTGTTGAGTATCTTTATTGCCCGCCCCACTGGTGCAAACTTTAATAGGTTTGTACGGGCCACCGGGACTTTAAACAGCCTCTCTCTCGGCCCTTGCCGCAGCCTACTGTTTGGAACGAGCAATCCCAAAGATTCTAGTATTTGAGGATTATTCAGTATTGTAGGTATAGTAAAGTAACTAAGTACTTACAGTTATAAAATCGTAATTTCAAATATTTGACGAATTGTGAATCAGAACAAGTAAGAGAGTAAAAAATCTAATAAAAATATATGCTGTAGATGTCAAAAAACACTTTCAACGAAAATTGGTTTGAAGGAGATATAGTTAGCAGTTTTTGAGATATAGCACTTTTTCAAAAACCGCAAATATAATTTTGTCATTCATACAAACACTATGAACATCATCGTTTAGGTAAAACCGACCTCACAAACCCTAAACCTAGACAACACATAAGTAAAGATAGAACTTCCCGGCCCTTGCCAATTTCTAGGCACTGAATTAAAATTTTGCTAAAAGTGACAACCCTGAGACAGGCAAGTATGGTAGGTAATTATATCGCGGATTGGGCAGGAGATAGCCTACTAGGAACTCTTTATACTATGTTTTAAGTGTAGTAGCTTAAGGCACCCACAGGAAAGTCCGGTTAAGTAGTCATGATCTCAGAGGTCAACTAAGAGCCGAACCTAAAAATAAAAACTTTATATAAATCAATGTTTTTGCCGATTAATTAAAAAGTCCCCGAATATTGTTATAAAGACTGATTTCCTCTGACGCTGATGTCGATCGTGTCGTCTAAACTGTACGACCATGATGACAGTTTTGACTTTTAAATCACCTTTGTTGCAGTGGTTTTCGTGATTCACATGTTACTACTGAACTGATTTGCGGTTGACCGTACGTCACGTCAGTTGCACGTATTATACGAAGATATTGTGGTCCATGAGGACTACTGTATGATGCTAACGATTGGCGATGGACCTCACATACGCGACAGGCGTCGGCGTTTCTCCGTTTCTAATTTATCTCTCTGAAACTGCGTAATTTTGTGGTTAATTGTCATATTGGGGAATACCATAATGTGTAATTTATTTTAAATTGGTTTCTATTCAGGAAAAAATATAAGGAAAATTGACGATCATTTTTCCCGTATTTGAATCTAACATTCCCCTTTCAAAAGTATGTTAGGTAATAGTGAGTTATGAATGTTAAGGATAATATGACAGAAAAAATATCACCTGAATGAAATGAATTTTAAAATATTTCATATATTTACAGGAGCAAATCGCCAAAAAAGTACAAGACGTCCTAGCGAAGACGCCGTTAGAAATAAAACCACGTCGTGAGCTACCACGCATTGGGAAGTTCAAAGAATTAAATACTGCACCACTCATCGACCTGAGCACCAGTCTCGCCCATGGAGAGCCCCAGCCTCCGCCAGAACCCAAGCCAGAGCCTCAACCAGGACCCGCAGTATCCACAGAACCAAACATCACAATACAACCTTCAGATAACGAGCCAAAACTCAACATCCTGGGCTTCGAAGTTGTTGAAAGACAATCCCCATCGAAATCTCTTCAAAACTTTGACCAAACATGGGATTTAAAACAAACCAGCTCACTGGAACTGCTAACGCCATCGCCTTTGGGATTCACACCCTTTGACTCCCGATCCATCGACGAACTGATGACTCCAGATGATTTTGGAGCAGAGCTACTGCCTCCAGGGTTGAGCAACATAAACTACGACATAGACCTGTCAGATTTCAGCGGAGACAACAGCATAGCCGAGGACGCACCCAAATCCGACCCGAAGGACCCATTCAGCCCAGACGGTGTGAAGAAACCGACTTTCGATCCCTTTGCACCACAGACTTCAAGGGGATACGAAACAGCTTTGGACTCGTTTGACGAATTCAGTTTTGTTGATCAAAGGAAGCAGGAAAATGATCCTTTTCAGGTTATACATAGAGGTCAGGATCCTTTCAGCCCAGTAGATCTAGCAAATGACCCTTTTTTCAGTCCACAGAAACAGTCTACTTCTATTCTAGACGACAATGACTCTCCGACCTCTGGCTGCCTCCTACCGTCGCCGATGCAACCACAAAGCAGCCAGAAACCAACTTAGTTGGTCTTCATCTAAAGTTGAAATATAGATCTATAAACCAAATTGGTTGGTGCTAATGTTAAAAATGTATTATTGATTTGTTCTTTTTATTAATTATTTATTTAAAACATAGTTTAATGTGTCCCAGTCGAAGTAATAAATGGCATGGCAGAAATGTTTGCGTTGTTATTGATTAATCCAACCACAGATTAGTACGGATGGGTAACTCCGCAAAATCATTTAAATGCGACTTTGTCACGACACAATCAAGTGCAATTCACATCGCACAGATTCACCTAGAAGATGTTGCCTCTCTTTCTATTGCGTAACTCTTATATCTTCTGACTACGTTACACTCACTGAATTCGACAAGTCGAGCCCGCCGCGTACCTACTTGTAGCTTTATACTTAAAATGCGGAGTGATCCATCTGTATTCATCAATAAGCCGACGTTCGCACGGACGTAATAAAATCGCGGCGGGATTTTATCGCGCACTGGATCCAACGCGCTGGGACGCACTCTCGTCCCGCACGTTGAAAAAACACACTGTTAGACAGGGGCGTAGCTACCGCCGTAACTGCCGTATCAATTATACGGAGCCCCCGGGCCACGGGAGCCCCCGACATGCGTAAGCAAAATTAATTAAAACTTCCCAAATTCATCATCAGCTATAAATTCTTAATATTATAAATGCGAAAGTGAGTTTGTTTGTTACGCCTTCACGCTAAAACGGCCGAACGGATTTGGATGAAATTTGGCACATATATAGATGATGTTCTGGAAAAGAACATAGGATACTTTTTTTTTTCCACGGGATCGAGACATATGCGGGTGAAACCGCGGGGCGCAGCTAGTGATTTAATAAATCAGTTTGCCGAAAAATGTCAAGGAGAGTATATAATTTAATTTGAATTGTTTGTAAAATTTTTGGAAAAAATGACAGATAGATAATTATAATGAATAAATATTTCTTTTAATTTTATGCAAACATTTTTTTTTCTTTTGTGAGAAATCTTTACCCTTCATAAGGGCCCCCAAACAATTTTTTATACGGGGCCTCGCCAAGGCACGCTACTGCTGTTAGATCTTCAACTCTCAGCGCTAAGCAGAGAGTTCCAAATCAAGTGCACGAAAAAATATCGCCGCGATTTTATTACGTCCGTGCCAACGTCGACTAACTAACATGTAGATGACATGAAATTAATTAGTTCTAATGTCTGATGCTAAGATAGGTGCATAATCAAAACTACAAGATACATTACAAAATTTATTTCAACTAGAATTTCTCATAAAACTTTTATCAGTTTATTCTTACATAGATATAGAAGAGATTTAAATAATAAAGTTACGGCCTGCGTCGCTTAGCGTAACACAGATGCGCGAAGTGATATAGATGAGGCAATTAACACTACACAATTAAGTAACGGTTGGTATAAATAAATGAAGCTAACACTAACGAATTACAGATACCTATAATATTCATTAACTATAACAGTCACGACGTAGAAAACAATATATTTCTGGTAATCTTGAGCTATTGTTATCAGAAAACAAACTTAAGACGAAGCTACGTACACTGGAGAGCAATTAAGTAGCCGTCGATTTTCTAAGCTTTTCCTGTGCTCTTACATAAACTTGGCAAGTCCATTAAACAGTATTCCAAAGCATCCTGAGTTTTGGAATGTAATCTTTATTCGGCATAGCAAACTGAACGATACAAATCCAATACTCCTTAATATCCTTTATCAAGTTGCAGATTTATAAAAATAAACACTTGTAATGAAAAACTTACACTATCAAGGATATGCTATTTATTTGCTCGCCACTGTGAGTACTGTATAAAGTATGCTAAACACAACTTATAAATAAAATCAAAGATAATGGTGTGATGAGTGTCTCGATAGATAATGGAACATTACAACCCCAAGCGCACTAGGTCACGTATAAAACTACTTCATAAGACAGTCAGGTACTGGCAGAAAAATAATTCAACAGAGATTGTCTAAATAATTTCATAAGTACCCAATTATTTTGAATAAACTGAATTCTTAAATGCATGCATGAAGACAGTTAGTTTCATACTTTATAAATTGTATGTATTGCAATCAAAATAATTGTCAATTGCGTTTGTTATTGTATACTTTGCATCCTTGGTATAATGCGTACGTAAGTTTAAAATGGTCATATTAACACCATTCTTTAGAATATTGTGTTGCAATGTTTGCTAAGTTGATAAATTTAGTTAGCACTGGCAGTGAGACCGATAGTTTGCGCAAATGCAACAAAATGCTGCACACCAGCATGACCGATTCATGTCAAAAACATCTCTTTTGCTATCTGTCACAATGTGAGATAGCATTGCATATCTGATAAGTGCCTTGGGATTCAGTCAACTCGTTGACCGTATCTACCTCAGGAGAAGCACTCCATGAAGCAACATCCCTCTTTCTTAACATAAAATATGTTTATGCTCCTATATACAAATGATTATATTATGTTATTACAAATTTGTTCAATGTTTGGAATAAAATAATCACTTTCTCATGCGAGAGGTCATAATTTCTTTATAAACTATGCTGACAAGGCAATTCTAAAGTAAATATTTTATTATTCACTTTGAGAATTTTAAACTTTCCACTACTTAAATTCTAAAGTTGAACACACATTTACAAAGTAATGAGATAAAAAAAAAAACATTATTTTTGGCTTACTTTGATGTTGATTATTCGTTAAATTCAATACAAAACATGTCAAGTCAAAATTACATCATAAACACCACAAACTGTAACAAAAATATGGATTCACTTTAATTGCAATATGTCTATATGTTCTTTAATATTATAATATTATGTATATCATATCTACTACATTGTGGTTAAAACTCCATTGACTTGAAAACATAATTACATTATTATTAACAGCCAATGAAAGTCACTCAGGTTACTTTACTGTGCTATAAATAATAACAGTGTGGTAATGATTAGGCAATAGATATTGTGACATTAATTCCGAGGTTTCCATTATCCGCAAACAATTGTGCAAGAGATGTGTCAAACACAAGACAATCCGAATTCATGATGGCAGACGACACTCCTTCATGGATGGAGCGAGGCATGGCCTCCCATGTGAGTCTCCTGCGATGCCCATTCAGCTCTAGCCTGTAAGCAAAGTTCTCTGCTTCTTTTCGAGATCCTATAAGTTGCACAATGGCAAAGAATTGTTGATGTCCATCAAACTTCTCTTGTTTTTCAAGAACTAACATAAAATGATGATTAAAACATGACTGCATCATTACCCAATCTACAGCTCCAGGGAGGTTGATGTCCGTTGCCAGGAACACTATATCCTCACCCTGGAGCGTAGTAATACTTTTATGTGACATCATAAGGTGCGGCATAACTTGGTCAAGGCCTCCTTGCCACTTGCACGATGCACCGGGGCAGGGACATGAGTAAGGCCTGAACTCGCAAGCTTCTTCATGCTCCGCCTTCTCTGTGTGCACCAGAGTGACAGTACAGCCGGTGTTGGAGTGTTTACAAGGGAACATAACATTGCTGGCGACTTTCTCCATGGCGAGGTTACGTATGTTGCCGAGCGGGCCGCGGCAAGTAGGGCAGCAGGACAGCTTGGGCCGACAGCTGGAGCACACCAGGTGCCCGCTCTGGCACTGCAGGATCGGCGGCAACACATAGTCGAAGCACACGGGGCACTCGAACAGCGAGGCGAGATCAGCAGACATGGCGTTCGGCGCGTTCACCAGTGCAGGCACCCCGGGGACAGAACAACTGGAACTGCTAGCTCCGCGCCGCTTGTTGTTTGTGCTCATGTCACCGTCACGCGCACATAAAACCCGTCTGTCGACGATCGCCTTACTTCTTCGCCGTGATTCAAAAAAGTTTCGCCGCTGGATGTATCATTTGTAGCCCTCCTCAGCTGATTCTTTCCGCCTAGAGGTCGCAGTGAAGTAAGTTTCCATCACAGTTCTTGAGGCCAATGTTATTCAGTACATACGACGTGATTAGAGTGAACTATTCTCAGTGAGATTTGGGGCGATTGAAACAATCAGTACCACTTTCGAACTCTTATAATTTAATACATATTTACTGTGTTGTGTTTGTATAAATTTAAATCAATTTAATGCGAACGTTCTAGTTCATCACAAAAAGACGAAATTCGTCGTAAAACCCAATGACGGCCAATCGAACAAAACTCACAAATGACATGATGTTGATGACAGCACCATGATGTCACATCATAGAGTAGATGTTATATCTATAGACCAGCTGATGAATTTGATATTCTCGGTTATATTACCGACACAACATGGTAGAAAAAAAACTACCATCCAATAAATTAATTTAGATAACTTGGCTTATGAATCTATACACACAGTACCGTAAAAACGTAATTTTATAGTATTTGTTTAGTTTGTTTCGTGTCCCCCCCGTCCCCCCGTTGGACTGATTTCTAACCTTTCGTCTGTAAAGTCTCCCCGACAAGCGCGGCGAGACGTTAGCAGAACAATTCTCATGAAGTTTTCATGGAAATTGTTCTACTAGAGTCGCGTCGCGCCTCTCTGCGGGAGCTTTAAATTATACTTGCGTTGAGATCGTCAATGAATAATATGATTTTACTTTGGTTTTATGATTTTACGAGTGTGTTTAGTTTAATTTGTGATCTTCCTGTGTGTTAGCGCCTTGAGCTCACTGTGAAACCTTTAAACGCTAACATGAGGGGGTGCGGGAAATTTACCATAGAATGGATAGAACTGCCTAAACAGCTCTTTCCAGGCTTCTAAAAGCCTGGAGCGGTGATTCAAAGCCTTGCTATGAGAATCGGCGGTTTTGTGGACTGTAATAAACTTTATGTGGCAGTATACATCGACTTGGAATGAGGCTATTTTGGTATGGAGAAACAGGAATAAGAGAAGGACACAGGATGCAGCGCCTTACCTTTCTAGAAGTCTGGAGTCGCCTTCCTGATGCTAGGACTTCGTAGGTCCTCGATGTGTAGGTTAACCACGCGGCATGCCAGCGTGGTTTCACGGATAAACGATTCCTATTTCATACACAGCACTTCAAAATCAATATAACTTGATAAGTAGATAGGTCTAGTTTCATATAAAGACCCGAAAACCTGGATTTATCACGAAATCCAGATATAATAGCGGTAAAAGCTCTGGAGAGATGCTTCCGCTGCGGCGGATTAGGACGAACTTAAACTCCTTTCAAAAATGGCGTCCGTTGAGGTCAGTCTTTTTCGAGCCTTGTATTGCTGTCTCGCTCTGACCTATGGTAGACGCTGCAGGAATGAATGGGAAGGAAGGTGATTGATGGGAAACATACCTACTACCACCACATTCTAATATACTAAAGTTGAAAAGATTTGTAGTAGGTAGATTATGATATCAGCCATGTATATGGCGATAACATTCTCCCGGCCTTAAAGGGTTGCCTTTAAAGATGTGAACCCTAAAATTTACAAAGCTTACCGCTATACAATTAAGCGATAGGATCTGATCCTGACAGAGTCAGTCCTCAACAATTTATTTGCGGGATCGTTTGCTCTAAAAAGAGTCAGAGAATATAACATAAATTTACCTATTTGCAATATACCTATCTCTAAACTAACCTAAGGTAAGTGAGCTACACTCCCACTGGCTCGGTAAAAGGCACACACGGACAACTGGACGGACCAGGCTACCTTTAGCCGTTCTAACGGTAAGAGACCGCGTTGTGCCATCCTTCGAGGTATGAACAGCCTCCACGTGATGAAAACAACTTGCGGGAATGTTATCGACAACCTTTGCGACGCGATTTGCCACAAAAGTTTGCCAGCGGTGCGGAGACGAATTGATCCAACAAAGAACGATTTTCGAGTCGGTAAACGCGAAGACATTCGAAATTTTGTACCTTGGCTCAAAATTGTTCAGCACATTACGCATAAGCGTGGATAATAAAACAGTAGCACACAATTCTAAGCGAGCAATCGATATAGTTTTAAGCGGCGAAACTTTCGATTTTGAACATACAAGCCTAACGGTCGTATTAGCGTTATCTTTGACTTGCAAGTAAATAACGCCGCCGTAAGCACGCTCACTTGCATCAGCGAATCCTAAGAGGTTTACTACATAACCCTGCACTACCCCGAGATGCCGCGGAACGCGTATCTCGTTGAGTGCGGGAAGTTCGCTACAGAACTGCCTCCAGAGTATTACGATGCGTTCCGGGGGGGCATCGTCCCAGTCGCATTTCAATAACCAAAGCTCCTGAATCAGGAGCTTGGCATAAAGTATGACGGGGGCCACCAGCCCTAGATTGTCTTATAAGCGCGCTACGACGGACAAGATACTGCGCTTAGTACAGCTTGAGTCAGGTTTAGCGACCTTGAATTTAAAGACGTCATCGGATTTGTCCCAATGTGTACCTAAAACTTTGTCAGGTACATTTTTATCAATCTCGAGATCTGACGAAGCTCGATGCGAGGCGGGAATAGCGCGAAGGACAGCGGCCGAGTTAGTTGTCCACTTCACGAGGTCGAACTGACAGCATTTAAATAATTGTATAAGTTCGATACATGAATTGATAGCGACGTTCTCGTTTTCCTGCGCTGTATCATTTGACATAATGCTGTAGCAGACGTCATCCATGTACGTGGAAGTGGATGCTATGGCAGCTGCAGTTGGGAATTTCTCACCTTCATCAGCAATCAGCTGATGAACAACGCGGATTGCGTGAAATACGGATGACTTCATGCCGAACGCAACACGAGCCAGTTCAAAAACCGTCAATTTATCTTCCGGATGGAAGCGATAAATGAACCTTTGATATTTGCGGTCTCGCTCTAACATTCCCAATTGAAGAAACATTTGTCTACAATCTGCTGAAACGGCGATTTTGAATAGCCGAAAATTCAAAAGAATGTTATTCAAGTCACCCTGTAAATTAGGGCCTGAATGAAGAACATCATTCAAAGATAAACCTGTGCTAGTTTTACAACTAGCGTCTAAAACCATGCGAACCTTTGTGGATGCCTTATCTAGACGCTGAACACAATGATGTGGTACGAAGTAGGAAGCGGCGGTGGATATTATACTATTACTGTCAATAGGCCCTACTTCGGTTACATAACCCTTCTCAATGTATTCACGAATGATATCGTCATAGGCAGTGCGTAGAAAGCTTGATGACTCCAACTTCTTTTCTAAGCACAAAAAAACGTCGACGCGCTGTGGAGAAAGAATCTCCCAATTTATAAACATCGTCGCGAAATGGAAATGCAACGGTGTACCTACCACTAGAATCACGCGTAGTGGTAGTGCGGAAATGAATTTCACATTCATTGTCATCTTGACTGGTCGGGGTTGGAGCGGAAATTTCCTCGAGTTCCCAAAAACGCTTGAGGAGGTGGCCTAAATCGTCTTTTACGATAGCGCAACATGCGGCAGTAGTCTTATAGGGGAGCAGTGCGGGCGCGGAACCCATAATAATGTACCCTAACACTGTTTGTATGGCGGGCGGTATTCCATGCATGCTGCTATGTACCGTATCAGGCATCAACAGGTGCGGAAAAATAGATGCCCCTAGTAAAACATCAACGGCGGTGGGAGTGGCGAACGTACTATCCGCGAGCGGCAATGATACGATGTGAGTAAAGGCAGTCTCGTCCACGGGAACTGTGGGCAGGTCATCCGTGATACGATCTACTACAAATCCCGATACATCGAAATAAACGTTTTTGTCAAAGCGAGAAAATATTTTAAAGTCAGTGGAACCTTTGATAGGTTTTTCTGAACCACCAAACCCTCGAACAATCATTTGCGTATTTTTATTATAATTCAAACCTAACCGGTTACAGCATTCTGTACTTATAAAATTGCTCTGCGATCCAGAATCTAAAAGGCATTTTACAATATGCTTTTGTCCGCTTCGATCGCAGATAACAACTTCAGCGGTTGATAGCAATATCGTTGTGTGACGAATACATCGCGCGGCGCGGTCGCTGTCATTAGCACTAAACTGCAATGGCGCAGCGATGGATGTGTGCAAGGACGATACTCTCGGCTCGCTCGCAGTATGCGCTGGCGCCGCCGGTACGGGTGCACTGATTAACGGCGACGGCTGCGGCGCGGACGGCGGGGTGCGCTCGCTAAGGATCGTAGGTTCGGGTCTGGACACCGGCACCGATCCACTGTTTTGAGCCGTATTGAAATGCAATAAAGAATGGTGTTTTTGATGACAGTTGCGGCATTTGAGCGTTGAATTACAATCGCGTGATTTATGTTTAATGCTTAAACAATTAATACATGCACCTTTATCTTTCACGCATTTGAAGCGTGCAGACGGTGTCATCTCAATGAACTTTTGGCACTTGAAGAAGTGATCATGCACAATATTTTCACATAAACATTTTTTGTTAGCAGTCGCGATGGCTACATAACTCTGCGGGTTTGGTACATTATTGCGAGATTTAACAGAACTAGCAGAACATAGCAGAACATAGCAGAACATAGCAGAACATAGCAGAACATAGCAGAACATAGCAGAACATAGCAGAACATAGCAGAACATAGCAGAACATAGCAGAACATAGCAGAACATAGCAGAACATAGCAGAACATAGCAGAACATAGCAGAACATAGCAGAACATAGCAGAACATAGCAGAACATAGCAGAACATAGCAGAACATAGCAGAACATAGCAGAACATAGCAGAACATAGCAGAACATAGCAGAACATAGCAGAACATAGCAGAACATAGCAGAACATAGCAGAACATAGCAGAACATAGCAGAACATAGCAGAACATAGCAGAACATAGCAGAACATAGCAGAACATAGCAGAACATAGCAGAACATAGCAGAACATAGCAGAACATAGCAGAACATAGCAGAACATAGCAGAACATAGCAGAACATAGCAGAACATAGCAGAACATAGCAGAACATAGCAGAACATAGCAGAACATAGCAGAACATAGCAGAACATAGCAGAACATAGCAGAACATAGCAGAACATAGCAGAACATAGCAGAACATAGCAGAACATAGCAGAACATAGCAGAACATAGCAGAACATAGCAGAACATAGCAGAACATAGCAGAACATAGCAGAACATAGCAGAACATAGCAGAACATAGCAGAACATAGCAGAACATAGCAGAACATAGCAGAACATACCAGAACATACCAGAACATACCAGAACATACCAGAACATACCAGAACATACCAGAACATACCAGAACATAGCAGAACATAGCAGAACATAGCAGAACATAGCAGAACATAGCAGAACATACCAGAACATACCAGAACATACCAGAACATAGCAGAACATAGCAGAACCTAGCAGAAGCGGGGCCATTTATTTTAAGATTGATCATCTGATCTAGATACGTAGAAGCGAGTATGCGTTTATCTTGATACCTATCCACGAGACACTTTAAGATTATTTGATAGTTTTCAGGACACGGTGCGATGCCTGAAAATACCGCTTGTGCTTTAGTGGAAAGCTTTCCTATCAAATAGTACAGTCTCTCAGCGTCTGTCAACGATGGATTCTCGTGTATTGTGGATTTATAGCTTTCATAGAATAAGGGCCAATTTCGAACGTCTCCGTCAAATGACACAATTTCGATCGGCGCTAAAGTAGGCCGTTTAGACCTAATGACTTTCTGATCATCGTCAGCGTTCACCCTCGAAGGCACAGGCTCAACTTGCTTTAACACACGTTTGATACGACAGTAAAGATCATCAAACGAAATCAATGATTGATAGTTAGGCTTCGCGGATGGATTAATTTCTAAAACTTAAATGCGATGAGGTGTATTCATCAGTTTTCCCATCCTTAGCATCAGCCGCAGGTCGAGGCATCTTGATTCATTACAATGAAATATGTAGGTATGCATCGAATCTGCTCAAGTAATTAGAACGGAATGCACTGAGTGAATTCTCAAAGGTGTCTTAGTTAGTGCGTAAACAACCTATATTCAATAACTATAATGCGCGCGGTAACAAGCAGCTAATGTAGAAAACTGATAAATTAAACCGCGGGTATTCTTTTTAGTGGAATGTGTAGGTACTTTGTACTACGATGCAATGCAACTTTGAATGTAGTTGAAGAATGACTGAATATTAGATACAATTGAAACGTATTGTTAAACGTATTTTTATAAACTAATCTAAGATTTGATTAGATGAATTTAATGA
The DNA here is from genome assembly GCA_963680765.1 of Agrochola lychnidis. Taxonomy (NCBI): domain Eukaryota; kingdom Metazoa; phylum Arthropoda; class Insecta; order Lepidoptera; family Noctuidae; genus Agrochola; species Agrochola lychnidis. Next base: position 2,421,902 of record OY796863.1, on the reverse strand, counting down.
CACGAATGTAATTAATTACTTAGCTGAATCTGAACGAATTCAGATCCGAGTGCGGGGTTCCCTAGGGAATGAAATGAAGATCGTCCAATATATGTATATAGTAGATTGTAAATAGAAAATAAATCCGGCTTACGGAGGACCAAAATGTTAGCGCCTTGAGCTCACTGTGAAACCTTTAAACGCTAACATGAGGGGGTGCGGGAAATTTACCATAGAATGGATAGAACTGCCTAAACAGCTCTTTCCAGGCTTCTAAAAGCCTGGAGCGGTGATTCAAAGCCTTGCTATGAGAATCGGCGGTTTTGTGGACTGTAATAAACTTTATGTGGCAGTATACATCGACTTGGAATGAGGCTATTTTGGTATGGAGAAACAGGAATAAGAGAAGGACACAGGATGCAGCGCCTTACCTTTCTAGAAGTCTGGAGTCGCCTTCCTGATGCTAGGACTTCGTAGGTCCTCGATGTGTAGGTTAACCACGCGGCATGCCAGCGTGGTTTCACGGATAAACGATTCCTATTTCTTACACAGCACTTCAAAATCAATATAACTTGATAAGTAGATAGGTCTAGTTTCATATAAAGACCCGAAAACCTGGATTTATCACGAAATCCAGATATAATAGCGGTAAAAGCTCTGGAGAGATGCTTCCGCTGCGGCGGATTAGGACGAACTTAAACTCCTTTCAAAAATGGCGTCCGTTGAGGTCAATCTTTTTCGAGCCTTGTATTGCTGTCTCGCTCTGACCTATGGTAGACGCTGCAGGAATGAATGGGAAGGAAGGTGATTGATGGGAAACATACCTACTACCACCACATTCTAATATACTAAAGTTGAAAAGATTTGTAGTAGGTAGATTTGGATATCAGCCATGTATATGGCGATAACACTGTGGGAGTCCCAATAAATAAAAATTTTTCTTTCTTTTTTCTTTATTACTCACAAAAACGACGGCTATTAGCAGCACAGTCTTATCAGCAGTCGTGTTTTCGACCACTGTGGAGGAATCGAACCCAGCAACAGTAAGGCCCTAGTTATAACAGGCGCCCGGAGGCGCGCGTATTGTACGCTGCGTTTTGGGCGCTCAATAAAATTTTATAAATTTCTATGTAACGAATTACATAAAGTGCTGCCGTCCGAGGGCGCGCGTCATGTAATTCGTTACATAGAAATTCAAAACCCAGCGAATAAGCCAGTGGCGGATCCAGGATTGTCGTTTGGGCGGGGCTTGACCCCAGTGAGGGTAGGTTTTAGCAAAGAAAACATTTAAAAAGCACACGTCATTTTGTTTTGCATAACGCCTAATAAAATATCGACGGCTCGAATCTGAGGCGAAAAGTAGTCACTTTTTGCAAATTCCTCAATGGCTTCTTTACGTTAGGTTGCAGAATGAGTGGCGCGTGGATTCAAAGTTCGTCACGTAAACAAAACATTTTATAGAAAAAAACTTGAAAATATAATACGTATTAAGTTAAGGATAATTCAATTGAACTTCAGGTAGTGTAATGCTTGCTAAAAAGTTTAATAAACACTATATAATATGTATGTATATGTGTTATAATACAGTCCACCTCTGCTTGAAGTATTAAATAAATATATAAGGTTCATTTTAAGACTTGTCACAGAAGAACCCAGATGCTTTTGGGGGGAGTTTAAGCCCCTTAGCCCCCCGTGTGGCCCGAGCATTATAACTAGAGCTTAACATCGGGGATCGAACGCAGCTGTTCGGACGATCCTTAAATACCTACTCCTTTTGCCTCGTTTATGTTCATACATCAAGTTTTAAATGTTCTAAGCGACACCTGATTTTCATAATTACCGTTAGGAGGGTCACCGTTGACGTCACAATATTAGCGGATATATTAGTATACTATTTGACGCACGCGATTTCTAAGAAGTGTCGTGAATTGCGTTGTTATCTCAACATGCCAACAATGGTAGCAAATACGCCTTTCTAGGTAATGAAATTCACTTAGTTTTCAAATCGGTGCTTGCAACAGTTATCTTTATATAATAAACAGTGGTGTGGTGAAGGCCGCACGCATAATACGGTCTGCAATTTATTTTATCAACACTGCTTTTAAAAAGGTGAACGAAAACATTGTGGAATCTGAAAATGTTCTAGAATCAAACGTCCAGATCAAAGAAAAAAAACCGGCCAAATGCATGTCGGACCACGCACAATGAAGGGTACCGTAGTTGGGATGAATTTATCCCAAAAACAAACTTAACTTTGTAGTTGAAAAACATGTTCTCCGATACTTGCAACTGCAAATATAAGTTGGTCGATTATTACTCGTTAACTTGTAGAGCCTACTTAGTTGTGATAGTTTTCCTTTTAATTTCGTTATATAAACTACTGCTGTGATTTTTTTCACACATCCAAAACAAACCATTTAGCTGGCAGGGGGGACACTTGACTCTAACAAAAATGAGCACTTTAAAGCTTAATATTTCGCAAACGGATACCTGAATCCAAAAATGGTTTTCACATACTCACGTTTTGTGTTAATGTTTTTGAAGGACCTTTCCAATGATACCCTACACCATGGGATAGAAGAAAAAAACACATCCCCACTTTACGTGTAGGGGAGAGGTAGGTACCCTAAAACAAATTTTTCTTCATAATTTTGTTTTAGCACTTTGTTGGCGTAATTAATAGATATGTATACTCATGCCAAATTACAGCTTTCTAGTACTAAGAGTCTTGGAGCTAGACCGTGGACAGACAGACGGACATGACGAAACTATAAGGGTTCCTTGTTTACTACGGAATCCTAAAAATCAAAGTTCAAATTCCCTGACAATTCAAAAGTGCGTAATTGGTTTATTTGAAATACTTTGGGTTTTTTGAAAGACTCATCTGAGATAAATACAGTGTGAGTCTTCATAATGTGCACATATCGAAATGAGGAAATCTATGCTTAATTTTAACGACAGAAAAAATATTTAAAAAATCTAAATATTGTTTTTTATACTTTTTATGAAATTAAAAAAAAATTGTAACAAAACTGTGTAACTTTTAAACTGAATCAGCTATCGCGATGAAACAAACTCCATAATGATTGAAAGTAAGTAGCCGTCCACATAAAATTAAAATTGAGAAAAAAACTACCCTCAATTGAAAATAAACATGTTTTTTTAGTAAAAATCTGTATTTTTTTCTTCAATTTTTAATTGTAAAATTTATAAATAAGATAATAATAAAAAGAGAGCAAAAAAAAATTTTTAAAAAAAAAATTTTTTTGTAAATTTTTTTTTTTTTTTTTAAACTAAAAAAAAAAATTACCATTTTTTCCGTCGATAAAATTAAGCATAGACTCCGTCATTTCGATATGTGCACATTATGAAGACTCACACTGTATAGTCCACCTCCACTGGCATCGGAAACAGGGTTTAAGGCGGGGTAAACCCAAACGCAGTCGGCATTCAACGCTTACCCCAGCCCCTGCAACGAGTAGCGCTACGTAATATATTACGATGCGTGGGTGACGCGCGCGTCAAGCGTACCGCTCACGAACGAGTTCATGAACTGTGGTAGTAAGTTGGGTCACAGAACAGAACAATGCAGTAGATCAACTTGAATTGATTAAGTTTATTCTATTTTATTTTTCTATTAAGTATTTTTTAAGGTTATAGATAGATTAGGTAGGTATTGTATAAACTTGAACCTAATGAATAATAATTTGATACAGCTCGGTTAGTCTATTTTAGTTATTTTCATAGCGTTATGTCTTACGGTATTCTGCTGTGGGGCAAAGCTGCTGATATTCAAAATATATTTGTGCTTCAAAAACGAGCTGTTCGAGCAATTTACCAGCTAGGTGCCAGAGTTTCACTGAGAGATTTTTTCAAAGACATTGGTATCCTTACTGTGCGTTTGCACTGGCGAAACATTTACAACGAAACATGTTGGACTCTCTATTTTCTGTCAATTTTCCATACAAAGTTTGACAGGCACTAGAGATTCCAACATGTTTTGTTGTGATGTTTCGCCAGTGCGAACGCATAGTTACAGTGGCATCGCAATTCATCTTCGCCATCATTTTATATATTAGGCAAAATATACACTTATACACTAAAAACAGTGATTTACACAATGTTAACACTAGAAATAAGGACAAATTACGAGCTCCCTTTCACCGGCTTCATAAGGTACATAACTCATTTGTTGGGCTTGGTATAGACTTTTATAACAAGCTACCCTCTTCTTTGCTAGATTTGCCTTTTAATGCGTTTAAAACTAAAAGTAAAATCCAACCTTTGATCAAAGGCATACTATAGTATCAACGACTACTTAAATGATAAGAATAGTTGGTCGCTGTGATTAACTCAAGACAATACTTATGTTCTTTCTCCAGAATTAGTTTACCTATTGACAGTTTATATAATTGTTTATTTTATTTGAATGTATAAGTAAATTTATTTTTATTTTATATTATTGTTGACATAATCTACTCATTACAATGTTTTTGTTATGAGTTGTATTGCAATTTGTGGTTAGCTAGCGACCTCGACAGTTGATCATATTTTTTTTTTTGCCTGAGCAACCAGCCGCAAGTTCGTCATGCTCTCTTAGATGTCACTGCTTGCGGTAGCGTCGGGGGTCGAGTTGCCTCCTTCCCTCAAATATGGCGAGGGGGGTAATGGCTGATCTTTGCGTTATGCTCGTGAACGGATGCTGCTTGTGGTGACTGGTCGTCTTGCTGATCATGGTTTTGTTATTGTAACTAGTAACTAACTGTTTATTTATTTTACCTCGATGGTCCTAGTTTATCATTTATAATAACTTCCAATTATAGCTTTAAATAGCTTTATGTAAGCGGGCACGCCCTTTATGCCTGGAGGCTTTTATTTAGATACGAGTATTTAGTTCTGCTTACGTTTAGTTTTTATTTCTGCTTGAGTATAGTTCTCGATGTTTTTAGTTGGTATATTGGCGTGTGCTAGCTGACATATGGCGAATAATTTATCATTTAAATTATGTTTTGTGTTGCATAATGAACTTACATTATGCATTTTGCATACTATTGTATAGAATAATTTTTTCTAACTTGAACAAACAGCTGTGCTGCTGGAGAGTTTGTTGCGCCATTTCTTCTTCCCAGCTAAAGGCACTAGGAAGTGGTGAAGGGTGGGCGTTTTGGGGGACTGTCTTATGTAATTTTGACGTTCGAAAAGTGCTGATTCTCAGCCTAGTTTGAATAAATGACTTTTGAATTTTGAATTAAAAATAAGTGTAAGTAGGTACATTCTTATAATTTTTTGTGAATAAGGTGGATTTAAAATCTGACTGACAAAAAGAGAAGACGGGTAAAATTAAAAACTACGTGCCGCACGCTATTCGACTTTCCATAAGGATGCGAAATCTTCGTGCTACAGTATACAAAATCAAGTAGTAGGTAGGCACATTTACTTTAGGAGAATTATATTACAATGCTTGAATTACGATATCAATATTGTAAATCAAGAAGTCTTAGAGGTATAAATGTTATTTTGTATAAAAATAATGTGAAGGCTGGAGATTCAATAAAAAAATATTTATCTAAGTATGACGGAAGAAGGGTATGTCTCTTTAGTTATTATCAGCCATATTTTAACTACTGTGGGCGTACTGTGGGTAGTGCTGGTTATTGCGCAATAGAAAAACCGTCTGCAGTTCAGATCACATTATAATTTACTATCAAATTAATCACTTATGCAAAATGCATAAACTTGAAAGCGTGAGAAACAATAGTATCCACTAGACATAACGTAGGTACTTCTCGAACCGCATGTGTGGCGGCGCGCTTCCGACAAAGCGAAGAACGGTTTGTAAATGTTCAGACCAAAATAAGCTGTCGCGTGTAGTGATACGGCATAAACTAGTATGCACGCACGCACGCTGGTGGCGGCAGCGGCAACCCTCTCCTCACGCAAACCCGCCCCGCTCCGCCGGCGCTGGCTCTCTCAGTTGACCCGCGATCGTCGTGTAATGCGTAATACGAAATCATAATTTGCAAAAATGGATCGACATTACAGTTATTCCAATTTGGAATACATACTCCAACCCTAAGACCAACTTATATAGAACACTAGCTTCTGCCCGCAACTTTGTCCGCGTTGAATAGTTACTTCGGGCTAACGCTAACTCTCCGTTTACGTAAAAGGTGAAAATATTTTTTTTAAATAATACGTTCGTTTTAGCTATTATAGGTACCTACATCACGCTTTTATCAGTAAAAGTGGAACTTTAAAACGTTAGGTAAAAGTACTGGTTCTTGTAATCTTATATCATGTAGATTGTAGGTTATTCTAAAAAAACTCAAAACTTTATTTTAAAGTACACTATATTTTTACTTCCGGCAGAAGTAGATATTGATTTTCACCTGAACCCAGATCTCGATAAAGCAACATAATTAGTTGCCCGTTCGAAAGACACTCTTGGCGTAGATCGATTCCTACGTGCTTAAATATTTGCCCCTGGACCTTATTAATTGTTATCGCAAACGATACTTTCACCGGAAATCGCGCGCAGTACTTGGTCATTATTTTACTGCGATGTTATTTTAAAACTGCGATATCTCCTAAGATATTAATTGAAATCGAGTGATGTAAAGGGTAATTTTGTTTTAAATTAAATACTTGTGATGAATAACGTATTTATTTGGATAAGAATTAATATAATGTTTATAAAAACACCTTCGTAAATAATGCTTTATTTTAGAACAAATTTGGTTAGCATAAAAAAGGTTATAGTGAGCCAACCTTAAAAGATAGACATATGCTGTCCAGGCCTTTTTTTAGAACTTTTAAAGGGAAACAATTCTGTCATACATGATTTTTGCGAAACTTTAACCGTTTATGCAGCGCACGCAGCGGAAGCTCTCAAAAGGAAAAAAAAACCCGATTTTGAAACATTCTTCATTGGTGCTCCGCTCCTATTAGTTTTAGCGTGATGATATATAGCTTATAGCCTTTCTCAATAAATCGGCTATCAAACACTGAAAGAATTTTTGAAATCGGACTAGTAGTTTCTGAGACTAGCGTGTTCAAGCAAACAAACAAACAAACTCTTCAGCTTTATCTTTATATATATAAAATTCTTCTGTGAGTGTGTATGTCACTGAACTTCTCTCAAACGACTGGACCGATTTTGATGAAATTTTTTGTGTGTGTTCAAGGGGATCTGGGAATGGTTTAGATTCACAATTTTGTCCGCTGGACAATGTTTTGACAGGACAACGTCTGTCGGGTCCGCTAGTATACAGTGTGAGTCTTCATAATGTGCACATATCGAAATGAGGGAGTCTATGCTTAATTTTATCGACGGAAAAAATGGTAATTTTTTTTTTAGTTTAAAAAAAAAAAAAAAAAATTTACAAAAAAATTTTTTTTAAAAAAATTTTTTTTTGCTCTCTTTTTATTATTATCTTATTTATAAATTTTACAATTAAAAATTGAAGAAAAAAATACAGATTTTTACTAAAAAAACATGTTTATTTTCAATTGAGGGTAGTTTTTTTCTCAATTTTAATTTTATGTGGACGGCTACTTACTTTCAATCATTATGGAGTTTGTTTCATCGCGATAGCTGATTCAGTTTAAAAGTTACACAGTTTTGTTACAATTTTTTTTTAATTTCATAAAAAGTATAAAAAACTATATTTAGATTTTTTAAATATTTTTTCTGTCGTTAAAATTAAGCATAGATTTCCTCATTTCGATATGTGCACATTATGAAGACTCACACTGTATTAGTATAGATATAAGTTGGTCGACCAACGTATGGGAAAACATGTTTTTCAACTACAAAGTTAAGTTTGTTTTTGGGATAAATTCATCCCAACTACGGAACCCTTCATTGTGCGTGGTCCGACACGCGCTTGGCCGGTTTTTAAATCTTTTTTAAATTATTTTTTAAATCTATTGTACAGACGCCAGCACATCAGGCTACTACAATCTGTCAAATTTATTTAATAGATTTTCAACTTTATTGCTGAAAAATAAGGTTCAAAGTTGATTGGGAAAATTTTACAGTTTCGGGTAGCTTGATGTGCTGGCGTCTGTACCACCAAGACAAAATCATTTTGCTGCGGAAAAACAACCATTAAAATTTCAGCTTGTATTTTTTATTTATTAGCTTGTTATAACTTGATACAGTGTTTTTAGTAAGGAATGTACTGCGCATAAATGAGCTTGTGCCTAAACGTTACCGAAAATAATAAATAATATTTTTGTAGGAAATGGTCATGCTGTATATGTCTACACTATGGCACGAGTGCACACACAAACTTTTCAGAAACCATAAGTAATATTATTTGTTGTGTTGTGGTGGCTGTGAGATACATTGTTTGCTAAATGAACGTCTAAATATTATTGCACTGTTGAATTTTCAATTCAATTAGCTTTTTATTATCGGCTTCGTATATGTAGTTTGTCCTGCGTGTCGCGTGAACACGTGCAGTAGGCCGCATGTCGTGTCAGTGGAAACAAATCAGTGTAAGCTGGTCTCTTATTCTAATAAAACTTCGTACGTTGGACCAGCTCAAGGTCATAGTGTTATCAGTTTATCACTTACCACAGACGCGCGACGTGTGGTCGACTGTACAGTACCTAACTAGGCTATTAGACATTATAAAAACCACCCGGACCAACTCAGCGGGGTGAACTATTTGACATTTGAAAATAGTAAACGATTATAACATTTGTGCACGTGGCGGCTTTATGCACTGTGATATAAGGTTCAAATTCAACAATTTTACACGCTTGATGCGGTTTGTAAATCTATTCCGCGAGAAAAATAAACCATTATAACTTTTGCGTGCGTGGCGTCTTTATTTACATTGACATAGGGTTTAAATTCAACTGTTTTACATACATTTGCGGTTTGTAAATCTATTCGTATCTAGCTAGTAAAGTAATATATAATTATTAATTAATTAAAATATTATTGTCAAAGCATCCTTCCCTTTTTTGTTTATTTAGCCTTCCTAGACCCAGCGACGACAATTTTTTTTTTAAGAATTGCCCCTTTTGTTTCAAAAAATTGTAACTAAGTACCTAACAAAAACTTACTATGTATTTATAACTATTTAAAAAAATACTATAATTATACAGGTACCTATTATTATTTACAATCAATTTTTGGCTCAGTGGGTAATAGAAGCAGAACATAGTGGGGTGGCGGATTCGCAAAATTTGGCACACGTCGGACCTCCAACACGTTCCGCTCGGGACTAACCTTATAGTAATAGATTTAATAATTTTTTGAAGTATGTTTAACATTTTGAACTAAGCATCAGTCAAGGGGTAGTTTTGGACTATGGGGACTAAATGACACGGGGCGAGCGCATGAAAAGATAAAACGCTTGATTTTGGAATTAGTGGTACAGACGCCAGCATATCAGGCTACTACAATCTGTCAAATTTATTTAATAGCAAAAAGTAAATGTTAACGGGGCGACGTCTTCAGGGTCTCAAGTTAAGATGGGCGTGCCTCAAGGATCAATTCTTGGCCCTTTTTTATTTCTAGTTTATAATAATGACCTTCCTTACATGATGGCTAATTTATCGGATATAATTCTATTCGCTGATGATACTTCTCTTATTTTTAAAATAGATAGAAAAGATACGGATGTCTTACATGTCAACGAAAGTCTGGCAATTCTTTCGAAATGGTTCGCAGCTAATAATCTTTTATCTACTTAATGCGAACAAAACTAAAATGTCTTAAGTTCTCATTACCAAATGTACCTCAAGTAGGTCTCAATTTAAAACTTGATGGTAAGAAGCTAGATGCTATTACGGAAACTGTGTTTCTAGGAATTACTCTAGATTTGAGATTGCAATGGGCGCCCACATTAGAGCCCTTTCAGGTAGATTAAGTTCAGCTGCATATGCAGTAAGAAAAATAAGGCAGTTAACTGATGTAGCCACAGCTAGGTTAGTATACTTTGCTTATTTCTACAGTATTATGTCTTATGACGTTTTGCTGTAGGGATCGGCAGCTGACGTAGATTCAATATTCATTTTACAGAAGAGGGCAATTCGCGCGATCTACAAAATGAGTCCTCGTGAGTACCTTAGAAATAAATTCAAAGAAATTGATATACTGACTCAGCCTTCTCTTTATATCTTAGAAAATATTTTGTATGTGCGCAAAAACCTAGAACTTTTCAAAATAAGAAGCGATTTCCATAATATAAATACACGTAGTAAACATGAAATTGTGATACCCAAATTTAGATTAACTAAAACTAGTAAGTCATTTCTTATAAACGGTATCCGCTTTTATAACAAGTTGCCAAAGTCTGTTACAGAACTAAGGGATGGAAAGTTCAAAACCCACATCAAACGTGTCCTTATCAAAAAAGCATATTATAAGATTAAAGACTACATTGAAGACAAGGAAGTCTGGCAATAATTCCTTCTGCACATGTTGCTTCCCTGGTACCTCATTAACGGCATAACAATGTAAATGTCTTTTAACTGCTCCCAAATTACGATGATTATTTTATTTTACTTTTTTTTTTTACCTACTTCGCTGACATAATCTTTTCAGTATTTGACATTATATACCTACAATTTTATCCCATCACAAGTATCTTCGGATTACTTTCTGGGAAGCCCCGGCAACTTAATTGTATCTAGATTTAAGATAATAAACACATATTTTTTTAATTTTTATTTTCTAAATTTTTTTTAATCAAATTAGATTTGTTACAGCTGTAGTGGCAATCATGTCATTTGGTTTAAATAGGTCCTTACTTTTATTATTTTGTTTATCTTTTATATAGATTCTTTTACAATTTGTGAATGTGAGAACATTGTAGGCTGTAGACTTGTGGACCATTTTCTATTTTACTAAGTACCTGGTACTTGTTGATAGGCCTACACTGTCCTCCCATACCTATTAACACTGTAATTTGAAAACATTGTAGAAACAATTTATTTTGAAAAGAGTAACCGTGGAGTTTCTTGCCGGCTCTTCTCCATAGGAAGCGACCAACTGGAACCGTTCACCTAGCTTCTGACGTTTCATAAGTGCCCTTGTAGGTTTATGTGAAATAAAATATTTTGATTTTTTTAATTTTACCAAAACGCGACAAGTTCAGGAGAACCGTTTTCTGTGTTAGCCCTTAATAAATGCCCTTGATCCAATTGCCTAACGGCTAACTCTTTATGCCCGTTTTCACTATCTCTATACTAGATGACACTAAAAGTACCATTCCGTACCCGACCGCAGGAGGCAACTGCAGGCGAAGTGTCGTTGCGACATGGCCGGTTTCTATGAATTTCCATGAAATACCTTCTGTAGCTAGCGACACGCCGTTGGCAGCTACGGGTGCTTTCTAATGTTAGTGTAATCGGGCATGTTAGCCGTGGCTCTTGTCTAAGTTCATTGCCCGTAATGACTATCAGCATCATTAGCCTACCCTAGTGCTGCCTCCAAATCAATATTATTAATAGGTAGTCTCAAGGTTAGTTTATGGTCTTGTGAAGGGTTAGCTGTGAAGTGTAATCTGAACACCCGAAACCACTCAGGTGTCGTCGGTTGCTCGCAAGAAATAGGTAGTAGGTTGCTAAAGGAAATTTTAGAATTTCTTCGAGCACAGATAAGGTTACTACATTTTTGTATTCGGTTTCAGGGCTACATTTACAAACCGCACTTTACTTTGGCAAGTGTCTTAAACGAATGTGAACTTTATTTGTGAGTATAACATTAATGTTCATGTTCGTATAAAACGCTTGCTCATGTTCGTTTAAACCAGTGGTCGGCAAACTTATTAGTCAATAGAGCCAAATATCAATACTATATCGACTAAGATTTCGTATGAGAGCCAATCCTTTGTGTGTTGAAACTGTCTCAATACACTTTTCTTAAACCTTAAAACTCCCATCCTCTTTCACTCCACAACGCTTCTTAAAATTAACTTGCTAAGAAGTAGGATGCCTTCATCATCATCATATAACGGCTGATAATAAGATGATGAAGGCATCTTACTTATTAACAAGTTAACCTTGGAAAACTTTGAAAAATTGTAAATGGTTAATTTTCGATGTTCTGTTAATTTTTGGTGAAAATACTTCGGAAATAAATCTTTGATAATTAGTTTTAATTTTGAATAAACCTTGATATCTTGCTTAATGACCGAAACCCCGACCCCCGCGTATCTACGCTCGCACTCATCGACATTTGTACAGAGCCGCATTCTATAGGCCAAAGAGCCGCATGCGGCTCGCGAGCCGCGGTTTTCAGACCATAGCAACCCGCCCTTACCTCGTATGGTATTTACGAGTTGACAAAACATTGATATTTCTTTATTAGGTATATGTAAGTTCCGGAATAAACTATTTAAATGATGGTGAAAACCACATCAAAATTTGTTGCGTAGTTTAGTAGAACAATGCCGAACGCAATAACAAACACGAAAAGCGACTTTAATTTATATTATGTAGGTATAGGTATATAGATGAACATTACTTACTTAAAATAAGGTTCAAATTCATATCAACGCTTACTTTACTTAGCAATGTAAAGTGAAAGTGCGTGAATGCTTCGCTACTGTCTTTCCAGTCTACGTTAATTGTTTGACTCATTATTTTATCCTTAAGATAGGTAAGTACCGTACTTAAGATAACTTGCTGTCTGGATTGGTACCGAAAGTATTTATGGCATGGCAGTCCTCCAATGGTAATGCACACACTTAGTAAATGTTAGTGTGTTTGTGTGTTGTTAGTTAGTAAACGGATTGGTGATTGCTGGTCCCAGGAGGTACCTACCTTTGCCACCTATGAACCTATATACTTACAGGTGACCTTATTTACTAACAGTGGCTCATCTGGCATTCCTTCCTTGTGGTAATTAATTTGAGATCTCCTAGTTTAATAGTGTAAGAGATTACTTGCAAGTCCTGTAATCACTTTCGACACAACGAATTTTGCAACCGATCTGAATTTCCTTTAAAATTGTCTTGTCACTATTATCTGACAGTTACTCTTCTAGACGTCGAAATAACAATTTTATCTTACAGATAAAAGCATCAGTTGATTCATGGAGCTGTTAAGGCGATAACAATGACAGCGTAGTTGCAAAAGTAGATAATTTAAAATGTGTCGCAACACCCTTTTCTATTTCAACGTGAGATGAATTCCAAGCCCTATTTTGATTGAAATTCTATTCACCTAGCAACATGTTGAAGTGACTGACTAGGTACATATGGCTACACATCAAGCTATAGGTACATTTCCAGTATAAGCTGACCTCGCATTGTACGGAAATCCTATAAAATGCGAGATCAGCATAAACTGGAGGTGTATAGCCTGATGTGTAGCCGTGTGTACACTTTTTTTTTTTTTTTTTTTTTTTTTTTTTGGGTGGGAAATCATCAAATAACTTCTCCCGCTCTGGGCGGAGCGGGAGGGCGTGTCAGACTCTTACTGACTAAAACCCACCCGTGTTCCTTCAGTTGCCGTGTTGCCAGGGGGCCACGATTTCCCTATCGGTTTTCTTCGAACCCCCGGCAGGCATTGGCCCTAGCGGACCCCGTCAATTCTGCTGACATCTCTTTGAGGCGCGCGTGGAACACAACGCGCCGTCGACCCGGGCTTGGTCCTTATCGGACGGCGAGCTACCCATTGCTCACCGTCCGCAAGCCCGCGCCTACGGTGGCCGGAAATCCTCTCGTGACTCCCGACGCCCAGGGCGTCTCCTGCTGCGGCGGTTAGGGGCGCGAGGGCGCGAAATTTGCCTTTCCCTCACGCGCTCCGTCTCCTCCTTCGCGAGCATTACTGCTTCGCAGAACGAGGTGACGGCCTGCCATTTCCTCTCGCTCCGTAGCATGGCCCGAATCAGGGCCGGACGCGAGAGATCACCGCCGCCGATCGCTTCCACGAGGACACGGCGATGCTCTGCCCAAGCCGGGCAGACCTCCACCGTATGCTCCACCGTGTCCTCCGGGCGATCCACACAGTGATGACACCCGGGCGTTTCCTCCCGCTTTATCCTGAACAGGTACCTCCCGAAACAGCCGTGTCCGGTGAGCACCTGTGTCAGGCGGAAGGTGAGGACGCCGTGGCGCCTCTCTAGCCACTCCTCAAAGAGGGGTCTTATCGCCGCAATTGCGGCGTGCCCACTTATCGCCGCAATTGCGGCGTGCCCAAGCCGTGTGTACACCTATCCCACCGCAGGCGATAAACGAGTTGATGAGCAATGAGTAGCGAGTGTGCGACGGCGACGAGCGATTACTCGCTGGTATGCGTATGTACACACGGCTACACATCAAGGTATACATTTCCAGTATAAGCTGACCTCGCATTTTACGGAAATCCTATACAATGCGAGATCACCATGCGTGAGCCGACGTTCGCGTATTCTCGGACGTACCTAATAAAATCGCGGCGGTATTTTATCGCGCACTGGATTTTCAACTGTCGGTGTTAAGCCGAGCGTTGAGAATTCAACAGAGTGCATCCCAGCGTCGAAAAAACACGCTGTTGGATTTTTCTCGGCACTAATCAGAGCGTTGAAAATCCAATGTACGAAAAAATCCCGCTGCGTTTTTATCACGTCCGTGCGAACATCGGCTGAGTCTCTCAGCGAGCGTTCTCCCTCTTCTCCCGCCAAGCGAGCGTCGCTGCGCGAGTACTCTCTTTGATAGCTCTTCTTGCTGCAACAAACGAGAACTCGTTGGCGTGGCGATGTGAACAGCTAGCGATCAACTATTTATACAATTATGTACCTCTTTAACTTAAGCCCGCTCTACACTCGCGTGCGAATCTTGCTGCGAATTCACGGCGCGAACCGCGGCGTGAACTCCACGTGAAAACGTGTCCCTCCATACTCGCAAAGTTTCGCAGTGTCGTTCGCGATCTCATAGAAAATGGACGCCGATGTGTCTGTTGCTGCTGCTGTGACGCTATGTGCTGTAGCGTATTACAATTATATTTGTTTTAAAAATAACAAATAAATAAAAAAGAGATGGAGAAAGAGAAGATGTTGGATAACGAAAATCCTTATAAAAAAATCTATGCTTATTAAAAAATCATGCTTGACCACTCTCGACAGCGACTCGTGCGCTACTGCGAAAAGCTGCGAGTGTAGATGCGTTCGCGTTCGCACGCTATGAACCAAGCGCGAACCCTTTGTCGCGGGACCAAAAACCGACACCGATCGGGGAACAGCGCGAAGCGCGAACGCGAAGGCGCGAAACCATCTACACTCGTTTCACGGCTTTCGCGGGCGTTCGCGCCGCGAGTGTAGAGCGGGCTTTACACGGACCTACAATATTTTGTACGTTCTTTGGGCAGTTGTCCCGAGTAGCGAGTAGAGCTAGAAACTGAAAACGAGTTGGCGAGCAGCAAGCAGCGAGTGTGTAGTTCCGATAGTTTTGTCGCTGGGCTATCAGCGAGTGGCCGAGTGCGACGGGCGATTACTCGCACCACTCACTCGGGGCGAAATTACCGCTGTTTGGTCTCTCGGCGTGAATTCTGACCACCAAGCGAGCATCGCTGAGCGAGTATTATCTTTGATAGCTCTTGTCGCTCAGCGACAAACTAGTGAAGCGAGTCCTCGCTGGCGGTGTGAACAGTCAGCGATTAACCATTAATATATGCATCTATTTTGTTTACACGGAATGTATTCTATTCAAAGTCAAAGTCAAATCATTTATTTCAAATAGGCCCAAACAAACATACATATACAAACAATTGTAAAACATTTTAAAAGAGTAACGGTGGAGTTTCTTGCCCATTTTTCTCCATACGAAAACTACTTTTTGGAAGGGGTGACTAGAATCAATTCTATTTTTTGTTTTTGACGTTCAAAAGTGCCTTTTTGTGCCTAATTAAAATAAATTATTTGACTTTGACTTTGACCTCTCAACGAGGCATCCTCAGGATGACGATGGACTTGTTGCGAACTCGAACACGGCGTGTTGCCACATCGATCGCCCGACAAACCCACTTATATAGTGTCGCCGTTATCAGTGCGCTCGGTGTGGCAACACGCCTTGTTCGAGTTCGCAACAAGTCCATCGTTATCCTGAGGATGCCTCGTTGAGAGGTGAAACACGTGTCCTTTTCTTTCAGGAGTTTTTTATGGCTCTTTAGAAATAGCTAAGCGGAACAGGTTACTAAATATATCCACGTCTATTGTATTTTATAATGGATTTCCGCAAGGTCACGCCTGAATCAATTAATTATCTAGAAGTAGTCAGTTTTCCGTATGTATGTGGCCGGCCTAGTCACCAAGTTGCAATAGATTTCTGGGCATTGCAGATCCATTTTTGAACTTCTCGCCCTTATTTATGTAAAGAAAAAGATCCAAAAAATCATTTACTGAAGTGCCATTTTGATTGTATGCGTGATTTTTTCAGAATATTAATACAAATTAACATACAATTTAGGGAGCCTCCTCTTAATCGTTGGTACAAAACCAGACGTCTGATATTTGTGGAATCAATTATTAACATAATTTCTATTCCGAACAAAATTATTTATTGCAATTCGTTGCTCACACATTTCCTACAGGTTCAAAACTCAAGATTTTCTTAATAGAGAGTAGGTACAGAGAGCTGCAATTAGTTCAGGAATAAGGGTACTCAAATCTATCTCAATCTATACAACATGTAAAAGGGTGATGCTGTTGTTAGGTATCGTATTATTTATGTGGTATTTTAAACGAGTAACGGTGGAGTTTCTTACCCATTCTTCTCCATAAGAAAACTACATTTTGGAAGGGGCGACTAGAATTAAACTTATTATTTTGTAAATTTTGACGTTCTAAAGTGCCATACATGGGCTCATTTGAAGTAAATTATTTGACTATGACTTTAACTTTGTGGTAATTTTCAAGAAAAAACACTCCGGGAGTGCCGACAGAAGTGAAAACTTGACAAAAATCAGCACCGGGGTAATCAACGCGTTGATGTCTTTTATTCCATGATGTCGGTAAACTCGGTAACAGTGTCGCGAAATCAATGGTTTAGTCCCATTTCAAAAATGCCCAACGCGCCAAAAGAGATTTTCACTTTAAAAAAATCGTCACTTTTTTTTCAAAGAGGAATTTCACAGGGTTATGACATGGGGCGCGGCGGGTCGTCATTTAGCGGGTGTCTACAAGTCATAACGTATGAACCATGTTGAAAATTTGTAATTTTGGTACAAAAAATGTGAATTATAAATAGCAATAACTTTTTTATTTTAAATAATCATAATAAAAAATACTTTTCATTTCTCATACTCGTTAAGTAGAGTTTGTTTGATCCAAGTAGCGGGTGGAAGACGCTGATCCCCATCCTTGGGCGGGAATGAATTTAAAAAATAGAACTAAATTCGAAAAAATTTACTATGGGGATATTACATTATCGAGTCTGTGGTCATGGATCTGTGATCGAAGATATTATAATGGAATTGTAAAATAGACATTTATTATGGATAGACATTTATTACACTATCATATTATATCATATACCTATCTCCGAAGCTCACAAATTACCCATGTTATGTCTATTTTACAACTTAGTTATTTCTTTGATCATGGATCTGTGATCGTAGATATGATGGTGTAATCAAAAAAAATGCTGCAGTCTTGTCATTGTAGAAACAGATGTGGTGTGTTCCATATTTAAAATTTAAAAAAATTAATAAGTACTAGAATACTCATGTTATTAATATCAATTAATATTTTAGAAAAACTATAACTTTTACTTTCCTTATAAGTATTCGAAATGAAAAGTAGAGTGTTTCACACGGGTGAAAGTCAAAAATTCCTACTCGGCCGAACGCAGCGAGGCTGCTATAGTTAGCAGCCTCGCTGCGTTCGGGCGTCCAAATACCTCGTATGGGAATTGATTCCTTTCGACCCTTGTATAACAATCTACTATTTGGTGATGCAATGTTAGTGCAGTACCTATATGCCCCTTTCGGATTGGACAGGGTTTTTTTACATACCTACTTATTGTTTAAATCAAAATGAAATGGTGTTCGTTTGTAAGCGCATTACTTCAGAACGTGGACCGATTTGGCTATTTATTGTTCTAAAATGTTCGTAATAGTCTGAATTTGTAATTTACAGGAAAAAAATAAGTTTCCCTAAAATTTTCAAATACTGAAAAATTTTCTATTAATTATTGTTTGGACAGGACAACGCCTAATAATTTAAAACCGGCTAAGTGTGAGTCGGACTCGCATACGAACTGGTACTCGGTACGACTGGTTCCGTACCAGTACCAGAGTACAATATTTAGCAAATAAATGAAAATACTAAACGAAGAATATTTTCCATCTTATTTTTTTTTTACAATGATACTATGAATTACAAAGAAATTTTTTGCAGTTGCACAAAATCGCAGATTTTTAAATAAAATACCTTATGAATCGATTTTTAATATTTGTTGATTAAAACAGTATAATTATGGTACATGATATACACACGTTTCAAAATCCTAACTTGTTTAGTTGTTGCGATAAAGTACTCAATTTTTTTTTCGATATGAAAAGTTTATTGTATGGTGGTCCCCACACAATAAAATTTTATTTAAGTTTTATTATTTGTTGTCATAGCAGTAATAGAAATACACAATCTGTGAAAATTTCGACTGTCTACCTATTACGCTTCATGATATACTTACAGCCCGCTGACAGACAGACAGACAGACAGACGGACGGACGGACGGACGGACAGACGGATGGACAGACGGACAGCGGAGGCTTTGTAATAGGGTTCCGTTTGGCACCCTTCGGGTACGGAACCCTAAACAGGTTCTTTGTTTAATTTATCCAAGCGTTCCAGTGCGGGAACAACTCGCGACTGGCTTAAGCTTCGTGCGCCATTGGTCAACCCATCTGGTGAAAAGTTAGATGCTGAAATCTTTTATTTTTTAGAACCATATCTACTTTCCATTCTAAGAACCCCAAAGTTTTTACCAACCGCATTCAAATAATTCAAACATTCATTAAAATAATTCGCATTCGCAGTTATAGGTACTCTTCATGATCGTAACAGAGTAAACATAGCCGGTCTCACGTTTTTTAAACGAAAAGGTTCTTTAAAAAAGAACAATGCCTTCGCTAACAAATCAAGTAATCACACGCATAGTTACGCAACGATTTGTAAAAGTAAATAAATGTAACAAAGTTTGTTCGCGGCTCACAGGTATTTGTCTTGGCCGGATTGTATACAGTCGGAGGGAAAAATAAATTAGTCTATGGAAAGTGTTGTTGTTGAACGCACGCTGCACTGCACGCGTGGCGCGAAAATTGATTAACAATTCGTAATTATAATCGATCTTAATAATCTTCGCGTGTGATTGTTTATTAATATTTAGTGGTATTTAAGTGTTTCCAAAGAATATTTTAGGCATTTTTGTGTGTTCCTTGGATTTTTGTGACGTGAAAACTTGCTGATAAAAAATTACAGGTAAATAATTTCAGCAGACATTGCACACTACCTTTTCTTTTTTAATTTTATGACAGAGTTTATAAGTGTTTGTTTAATGAATCCGTCACGCGGTAACAGTAGAAAGTTTTTTAACAACTTACTTTGTTATTATAGTAATTACGTGAGATAGTTATCGGAGCGACCATGTTTTTTATAAAATTTTTGTTTTATTTTTATTAAAAGTTAAAAAAAAAACAGGCCGTGTATCCATTTAGGTACAGAAAATTATTAACAACATCTAGGTAAATACCCTAAAGTAACAAAACTAACTATAAAACCGAGCATTTAGGTTTAATTTCAGCGCATTGTTGTCAGTATTTCTTGAAGACAATTTATTGCTTGGCCTTCATTAGTTTTTTCTAACAGATAATTAATTCATAGATATGATAAGGGTTTTCCTTTACAGGCATTGCCGTTAGCACGTTACTACCTAGCTTGTACATCTCTGAATTAATAGCTAGTTTTTATTCTTTAACTTGAAACATGATGACATTTTATAATTTATTTATCGGTTTATTCTCTCACTCGTAAAAACTAGATTAAGGTATTTTTTCCATCACGTAATGATTAGATTCAAAAGATCAGATATATTTAGATTCGGTTAATAGTTCTGGGAAATAATAATATGATCAGTTCTGGTATTTCCCTTTTTAGGACGTGAGTAGATATCAATAACTATAATATCATATGTAGGCTTATCGCTTTTGTTAATGCCTTTTTCATCTTATCTGCCGTGTGACAAAAACCATGAATCCATGAATTGGCGTTATATGTCATAAACTGATAAAAGATTGGCCATTATCAAACAGATTATCGTTTTAAGTAAATTAATGATTTCATCGTTTATTTATTTACAGACGTTTTAAAAATAAGTCGTAACTATATAAATAATATTTATATTAAAACAACTAGCTTACGCCACCGGCTTTGCTCGCGTGATGTCTTTATAAATTATAGCCTATGTTACTCAGTGATAATACAGCATTCTACTGGTAAAAGAATGATTAAAATCGTTGCAGTAGTCCACTGAGTTTATTCATTACAAACAAACATACAAATCTTTTTTATTTTTATTATTAGTGTAATAAGGCCTCTAGACACTTATCAGTAATAATGACATTACATTCAAGAAATGTCATTACTACTGACAGTGTGGTGATTGGATTAATGATGTGATCATATTATTTTCATAGTTTTACGTCAATATTGGAAGAAATGACAGTAATATTAATGTCATTATTACTGATAGTGTCTGGAGCCCTATTTTGTAGATAGAGGTTTCTGTCATTACCAGTAATGACGGGTGTCAGGTTATAAGCGCGCGATTCTGAATGTGTTAAAAAGAATAGCAATAGATTTCTGTCCAAACATACTTGATTTTTTATCTACATCTAAAGTTTATCCGGCGCTTGAAACGTTGCTACAGTGCCGAAAACTCGAAATAAAAGTAAATGAGAAAATATCTTTATTTGCTGTAAAACTGTCGACAGTTATGGTGCCGGTGCACTGACCAGTTCTATAAAAACCTCAACGTACTTACTTAGCTCATCATCTGTTACGACGCCTCATTGAGGTGGATAACAATTAAAATTTTATTGTGTCTCGTTACTGGCCGTTGAAAGGTGTGAAGTGAGCTGTCAAAATGCAAATCCCTAGCATCAGTTGGAATCAATGATTTTTGTTGCCTAATGTAAATTCTTTTGCATACTATTGTATAGAATCAAGTCTTTCTAACTGAACAAACCGCCGTCCCCGGAGAATAAAATGATAACTGTCATTAATTCATTATTTTAGTTTTGTGTTATGTAATTTTTGGGATCTGTGGGTGCTAATAAATCTGCTCAATTTTTTTCATAATTTTTATACAGCCCAATTACGAAGTTACAAAATATTACAAATAGTATTCGCCTTAAATTACGAAAATAAAGTGTTAATATAATATTATCAAAATGTATTCACACTTGTTAGTATGATAAACAGTCATAGAATTATGTTCTCGTGACAAAAAATACCAGGCCTGAGGCCTGTGTCCCAGCAGTGGGAACATTTATAGGCTGATGATGATGATGATGACAAAAAATAACTTTTTTTTAAAGCTGAAAATCATCTCTAAACGTCCATTATTTATGGAGCAATCGACGAAAACATGTTTTTTATTTTTCCTGAAAAGTTGCGTTTTTGTAGTTAGGTATCATTTTATTCTCCGGGGATGGCAATTAACAGCTGTGCTGCTGGGGAGTTTGTTGCGCTATTTCTTCTTCTATATCTATACTAATATTATAAAGAGGAAAGATTTGTATTTTTGTATGTAACGAATAAACTTAAAAACTACTGGACCGATTTGAAAAATTCTTTCAGCAATGGATAGCTACATTATCAGCGAGTAATATAGGCTGTATTTTCTCCCCGTACTCCCACGGGAACGGGAAATACGCGGGTGAAACCGCATGACGTCCGCTAGTCCTAGATAAAGCACTAGGAAGATGGTAAAGGGCGGGCGTTTTGGGAGACTGTCTTATGTAATTTTGACGTTTGAAAAGTACTGATTCTCAGCCTAGTCTAAATAAATGACTTATAATATGATTGAATGATAGTTCACTTAACCTCTAGTATATTATAGTGGTCTATGCTTAACCTTCACGGTGAGAGACGCCGCAGTAGGTATCATATTTGTACGGTAAAATCCTTTGATTTTACTTCACATTGTTATCGTAATGTCATAAACCACAATCAATTATTATTATTAGTAGATTTATTTATGAAATGGCCATCAATTAAAGGATAATGATCAATTTTGCTATTCATAACATCAAAATCGTCATGTGAACTCAAACTCAAAACATTTATTTCAATTAAATCATTTACAGGCACTTTTGAATTGTCAAAGAATCGGTCAGTTAGTCAAAAAGTTGAAGCTAGTTGCCCATTCCAAAACGTAGATCTCTATGGAGAAGAACGGGCAAGAAACTGCAAGGACACTCTTTTAAATATAGATATTTCAAAATCCTGGGTACATTATTCTTGTTGCTTCTATATGTGAGAACAATGTACAAAAAATTATCAAAGCAATTGAAAATATAAGATTAAAAATAAGCCCTGGCAGATAAGAGATGACCAGTCTCAACTGACGGCGCCCGTTCACGAACATGACGCGTGGATCAGCACCATCCAGCTCAATCATTTTGTAGAGAACCGAATGATCCAACACACTCGCCACCATCAGCGAGACATGACATACTCTCAACTGCCATGCTTTTTCAAGTCGACATACATCTTAATAACATAATAAACGGCTCCATGGTAGGTACTCAAACTTACAAAAAATAAAAATAAAAAAAATTGCCTAGCTGAGCCTATTTATCGTTGAAAAGAGTGGTAGGAAAGGTATTCCACCACATAGTTACTTCAATTAGTTAATTAAGTTTTAATTTAATAATTAATACTATTGTCCCATTGCAAAGCAAATACCTCGTCTCACAGAGGCAATGGTGCCGATTCCCTTGTTCACAAACTAAACTAAATTTAAGTTCAGTGCATCTTTTTCTTTCTATTTCATTAAGAAAAGGACAGAGGATAAATTTTAGTTTAGTCCTGTCAAATTAATCAGCGCCTGTCACTCTCCATACAAGTTTAGACGTGATTAAAAACTTGCCGACTAAAATTACGTCAATTTACGTCAAGCGCTGATTAATTTGACAGGACTAAACTAAAATTTATCTTCTGTCCTTTTCTTAATGCAATAGAAAGAAAAAGATGCACTGAACTTAAATTTAGTTTAGTTTGTGAACAAGGGAATCGGCACCACTTTCAGACTTATATTGACCACCTATAAGTCCAGGTTTCCTCACGATGTTTGCCTTCACCGATGTCGGTAATGTCCAAGTTAAACTCAGAAAGTACTAAAAGAATTGAAAAAGTCATACTGGTACTTGCCCGAATTTGAACCCACTATCTCGTGCATGATAGGCGAGGCCTTAAGGCTCCTGGCCGTGACTTCACTCGACAGAGTTTAGGTAAATTCTTGCGATGCTATGTTTGTGTGCACCGTTCACGCACACACGCCTAAACATCGAGCGTAGTGATCGCTTAAACAGTTTTGATCCTATAGACGGTATTTTGTTAAGTTACGTAGGTACGCTTATGAAATAAGTCTGGAATGTTTGTGTATATTCGTTTAGTATATTTATAACAATTCTGTTTTATATGGAATTTTATACTTTTTGTATGGAAAACATGAAAAATTATTACCTACATGTTGAGTTTTATGGGTTTATGGGTTTCATAAAGGGGGTCGAAATTTTCATTATTTTTGCGATAAGACACAATTTTCGAGATATAAGCAAAAGAACAGAAAAAAGATAAAGTACAGTTTTTGCAACTGAATGAGTTATTAATTTAGTGAAAATGAAAAATTCGCTATTGGTGCCGATTCTCTTGTATACCGAACTAAACTTACTAAACTATCACTAAAATTCCTTAATTTTGACTATGAGAATCTCAAAGCTATTCTGCAAAATAAATTCTCTAAATTTAAAAATAATTTTGACACATCTAAATCGAATTTGACAACCGCGACTCCACACGTGATACCTAACCACGTGAATCTTTTTAGAGCCGGAGGCGCGCAGGGGGGGCAGCCTCGACGTGTTTTATATGGATTTTTCACTTTTTGTGTGGAAAATAAGAAAAAATATTACCTACATGTAGAGTGTTAGAGGTTTAAGGGTCTTTTAAAGGGTGTCGAAATTTTCATTATTTTTGCGATTGGACACACCGTTTTCGAGATATAAGCAAAAGAAAAAAAAAATATTCGGTACTGTTTTTTCATCTGAAGTCGAGGTGTTTGTGTGAATTTTAGTTCATGACAACCAATTTTATTCCACATGTTTTTAGTCACGATAAAAAATAGTTATATTTAGTTAGAAAATCTAAATTTTAGGTTAAAAACGTCAAATTCAGAATAGCAAAATTGCCATTTTCACTAAACTAATATCTCAGTGCCATCTTAGTGCTGTCAAACTAAAATATAGTTAAGTTGTGTCACTTTAGTCTATTTCAGAATGGGAAATCGTCGTTTGACAGGAATAAACTAAATTTTGGTGATTTTTAGTTTAGTTTAGAGGCATTTGTGACAAGAGAATCGGCACCAATCTGAATTTGACTTTTCTCACCTAAAATTTTGATTAGTGCCGATTCTCTTATACACCGAACTAAACTAACTAAACTATCACTAAAATTTCTTACTTTTGACTATGAGAATCTCAAAGCTATTAGTGCCGATTCCCTTGTTCACAAACTAAACTAAATTTAAGTTCAGTGTATCTTTTTCTTACAATTTCATTAAGAAAAGGACAGAAGATAAATTTTAGTTTAGTCCTGTCAAATTAATCACCACCCATACAAGTTTAGATGTGATTAAAAACTTGCCGACTAAAATTACGTCAATTAACGTCAAGCGCTGATTAATTTGACAGGACTAAACTAAAATTTATCTTCTGTCCTTTTCTTAATGAAATAGAAAGAAAAAGATGCACTTAAATTTAGTTTAGTTTGTGAACAAGGGAATCGGCACAATTATGCAAAATAAATTCTCTAAATTTAAGAAATTTTTTGACACATCTAAATCAAATTTGACAATCGCGACTCCACACGTGATACCTAACCATGTGAATCTTTTTAGAGCCGGAGGCGCGCACGCTCGACGTGTTTTATATGGAACTTTTCACTTTTTGTATGGAAAATAAGAAAAAATATTACCTACATGTAGAGTATAAGGGGTTTAAGGGTTTTATAAAGGGAGTCGAAATTTTCATTATTTTTTGCGATTGGACACACCGTTTTCGAGATATAAGCAAAAGAAAAAAAAAAGATTCAGTACTGTTTTTGCATGTGAAATCGAGGTGTTGGTGTGAATTTAAAGTTCATGACAGTCAATTTTATTCCACACGTTTTTAATCGCGAAAAATAGTCAGATTCGGTTAGAAAATCTAAATTTTAAGTGAAAAACGTCAAATTCAGAATAGTAAAGTTGCTTTTTTCACTAAATGAAAATCTCAGTTCCATCTTAGTGCTGTCAAATTAAAATCTAGTTAAGTTGTGTCACTTTAGTCTATTTCAGAATGGGAAATCGATTGCCCATTCTGAAATAGATTAAAGTGACACAACTTAACTATATTTTAGTTTGACAGCACTAAGATGGCACTGAGATATTAGTTTAGTGAAAATGGCAATTTTGCTATTTTGAATTTGACGTTTTTAACCTAAAATTTAGATTTTCTAACTAAATATGACTATTTTTAATCGCGACTAAAAACATGTGGAATAAAATTGGTTGTCATGAACTAAAATTCACACCAACACCTCGACTTCAGATGAAAAAACAGTACTGAATTTTTTTTTTCTTTTGCTTGTATCTCGAAAACGGTGTGACCAATCGCAAAAATAATGAAAATTTCGACACCCTTTATAAAACTCTTAAACCCCTAACACTCTACAAGTAGGTAATATTTTTTCTTATTTTCCACACAAAAAGTGAAAAATCCATATAAAACACGTCGAGGCTGCCCCCCCTGCGCGCCTCCGTCTCTAAAAAGATTCACGTGGTTAGGTATCACGTGTGGAGTCGCGGTTGTCAAATTCGATTTAGATGTGTCAAAATTATTTTTATATTTAGAGAATTTATTTTGCAGAATAGCTTTGAGATTCTCATAGTCAAAAATAAGGAATTTTAGTGATAGTTTAGTTAGTTTAGTTCGGTGTACAAGAGAATCGGCACCCATGTCTAACTAAATATGACTTTTTTTAATCGCGATTAAAAAGGTGCGGAATAAAATTAGTTATCTTGAACTAAAATTCACACCAACACCTCGCTTCAGGTGCAAAAAACAGTACTGTATCTTTTTTTTTTCTTTTGCATATATCTCGAAAACGGTGTGTCCAATCGCAAAAATAATGAGAATTTCGATCCCCTTTATAAAACCCTTAAACCCCTGACACTCTACATGTAGGTAATATTTTTTCTTATTTTCCTTACAAAAAGTTAAAATTCTATATAAAACGTCAAGGCTGCCCCCTGTGCGCCTCCAGCTCTAAAAAAAATTCACGGGGTAGGGCAAATAAGTACCACGTGGACTCGCGATTGTCAAATATAATTTTAGTGTGTCAAAATATATTTAAATTTAATTTAGAAAATTTTTGTTGCAGAATAGCTTCAAGATTTTCATAGCCAAAAGTAAGGAATTTTAGTGATAGTTTAGTAAGTTTAGTTCGGTATACAAGAGAATCGGCACCATATTGCCATCTTAGTGCTGTCAAAATAAAATATATTCTAAAATTATTTCACGATAGGAAATCATCGTTTGACAGGAATGAACGAAACTTTGGTGATTTTTAGTCTAGTTTTGAGGCATTAATTTGTGACAAGAGAATTGGCACCAGTATCCATAAAGGTATCTGAGACACTTGCGCGAAAGACATTTTCGCGAAAGACACTTGCGCGAACCCACTTGCGCGAAAAAGTTGCGGAAATGAGATTTCTTCATAACATCACGCCATCAATTTCAAAGGGCCCAACACTTTGAAATTGATAGCGTGATGTTATGAAGAAATGCGAAAATTTTCGCAGCCGCCATCTTAGATTAACGTTTTGACATCAAAATCTGCTTTAGAATCCTCAAAAACTATGAAAAAGACACCTATGACGAAAAATCTGAATATTGTCACAGCCGCCATCTTGGATTTATATTTTGACCTCACTATCAGCTTTAGCATCCTCGAAAACTATGAAAACGATACCCATGACGAAATATTTTTAAATGTTCGCAGCCGTCATCTTGGATCTTTATTTTGACTTAAAGTAGTCTTCAGTAGCGTTAAAGAACTTCGTTCCAAAAATACTTCACTTATTGCTACAACAGCATATCGGCGCGGGCATATCGGTGACGCGAACCCATAACTTTTTCCCCTACCAAAAATCATTCAAAACTATGAAATCTAAAGTCAAAATATAACTAGTGAACCCAGCAGGCAGATGTTGTCCTGCGACAACAGCGCCACGCGAGTCCAACTATAGTTATGAACCATCCAAGTTACACAAAAAGAATTTAAAAAAAAAAACATCTAAATCAGTCAAGCCGTTTAGGATAAGAAGAATTACGAACACACGTACACCGGTATTTTATTTATTGCCAGGCATGCAAAATTTTAATGTTCTTCAAAAACAAGCAAAGTACTTTAAAATAAAATGCGGATCAAAATGTGGTAGTCGACGTACAATTTCTGGAATATGTTAACATCGGACACGTACGTGCGTGTGTGCGTGCTGCGACGCAAAGTGATACGTCCTCATGCTGGGAAGGCCCGTTCGCTACTGACGGAATAGATTTTCCGCGATCGTTTATGTAGTTCACTTTGCCATTTATTTACGTAATGAAGTAATTGTTTATTTATAAAATAAAATTTAGATTCTATTAAACAATTAACTTAAAATTAATATATAATTTTTAAAATTTCTTAAAAGTGTTTCTAAGTATTAGAAAAAAATATTTATTTGGCTTGAAGTTTTGAGAAAGTTACGTTATTTCAACATTTTTTTTCTGCTATATTTTGTATGAAAGTTGAAAAAAGTGGTTCCCCTATGTACAAGTAGACCATATAATGATGTTGATGATATTTTTTAATTTTCAACATCAAAAGCAGTTTCTTCTAACGAAACGATCAAACGTCAGTCTCGCGTCATTTTTTGGAAAACTTGTTGCGAATTTTAGTGATTTCCCACGAATCCTTAATTTATTTCAAAAATCCCTTTCCCCTATGTACAAGACGAAGAATTGGACTTTTCAAATCACAAATAATATTGTTTAAATTCTCGTCCCCTTTCTCACAACGAATAAACAAAATTGATCAAAATCAGTGATTTCGTGCGGTGCGGCGGCACGGAGCCTTAAGCAGTGGGCCATTACGACATTAAGTTTCTATTTAATAAAAATAGAACACTAAACATTATATAAAATAAACTAGCTTCTGCCCGCGATTTCGTCCGCGTGGAATAGTTACTTTGGGCTAACGCTAACTTTAACCCGCGATTTCGTTTACGTAGAAGGAGAATTAAAAAAAAAAACGTACAAATTCACTTCAAGCTACTACAAACTGTCAAATTTATTTAATAGATTTTCAACTTTATATCTGAAGTGTAAGGTTCAAAGTTGATTGGGAAAATTTGACAGTTTCGGGTAGCTTGATGTGCTGGCGTCTGTACGTTAAGGACCTATTTTAGGTAACTACATCTTGCTTTTATCAGTAAGAGTGGAACTTTAAAACGTTAGGTAAAAGTACTGGGTCTTATAATCTTACGTCACGATTCACGCCCTTCCCCCACATGACTGCCTTGCACATCATAAATGCGCGCGCAGTACTTGATCATTATTTTGCTGCGATTTTATTTTAAAACTGCGATATCTCCTAAGATTTTCATTGAAATCGAATGATGTTAAGGGCAATTTTGTTTTAAATTAAATACTTGTGATGAATAACGTATTTATTTGGATAAGGATTAACATGTTTATAAAAACACCTTCGCAAATAATGGATTATTTTAGAACAAATTTGGTTAGCATAAAAAAGGTTACAGTGAGCCAACCTTAAAAGATAGACATATGCTGTCGCGGAGTTTTTTTTAGATCTTTTAAAGGGAAACAATTCTGTAATACATGATTTTTACGAAACTTTAACCGTTTACGCAGCGCACGCAGAGGAACCTCTCAAAAGAAAAAAAAAACCCCGATTTTGAAACATTCTTCATTGGTGCTCCGCTCCTATTGGCCTTAGCGTGATGATATATAGCCTATAGCCTTCCTCGATAAATGGGCTATCTAACCGTGAAAGAATTTTTTAAATCGGATCAGTAGTTCCTGAGATTAGCGCGTTCAAGCAAACAAACAAAAAACAAATTCTTCAGCTTTATATATTATTAGTATAGAAGTATAGATAGTATAGATAATGGTGCCGATTCCCTTGTTCACAAACTAAACTAAATTTAAGTTCAGTGCATCTTTTTCTTTCTATTTCATTAAGAAAAGGACAGAAGATAAATTTTAGTTTAGTCCTGTCAAATTAATCAGCGCCTGTCATTCTCCATACAAGTTTAGACGTGATTAAAAACTTGCCGACTAAAATTACGTCAATTTACGTCATCGCTGATTGATTTGACAGGACTAAACTAAAATTTATCTTCTGTCCTTTTCTTAATGAAATAGAAAGAAAAAGATGCACTGAACTTAAATTTAGTTTAGTTTGTGAACAAGGGAATCGGCACCAATACCTATCACTTGTTTTCAATGGTAGGAGCTCGTGGCTAAGTTATAACAGCCGCACGGGTCGATCCACCAGGTTAAGCTACGCTTGCCGGGGTTGGTCCGTGGATGGGTACATACATACCGAGACTCCTCCGTGCCTCGGAAAGCACGTTAAGCCGTTGGTCCCGGCTGTCATTCGTGGATCTATGACAGTCGATACGAGTCGTCAGAAGCCCGAAAGTCTGACACCAGTCTTACCAAGGGGTATCGTATTACCTAGTTACTGGGTTGTGGAGGTCAGATAGGCAGTCGCTTCATGTGAAATACTGGTATTCAGCTGCATCCGGTTAGACTGGAAGCCGACCCCAACATAGTTGGGAAAAGGCTAGGCAGATTGACTTGTTTTCAATGGTAGTTTTATCGTAAATTATTAATAAATGTAATATTTTGATTGTCAATTCTGTATATTAACCTCAAGTGCAAAAGAAAAATTTTGCAACCATGTTCAGGCTTCGTTTACGTAGTTATAATAACCCAATTCCATGTGTACATGCAAAAATGAATGTTTACTGTTTACGATAAAATAGTTAAATAGTAAAATACGAAGAGTTTTCCCTACCTTGTGACTATGAGTTATTTTATAACCATACTAGCTGCGCTCCGCGTTTTCACCCGCATATGTCTCGATCCCGTGGGAATATCGGGATAAAAAGTATCTTTTGTCCTAAGTCAGGTCATGCTCTACCCATGTGCCAAAACTCATCAAATCTGTTCAGCTGTTTTAGCGTGAAAGCGTAACAAACAAACAAAGTCTGTCTGTAAAAGATCGCTTTTAGCGATAAGACCGCCCCTTGTGTCACCCAATGTAAAATTTCTATATTAATGTCTGTAATTTTTATGGTGTACATAATAAAGAATATTCTATCTATCTATCTAAAGTCACTTTTGCATTTATAATATTATACTAGCGTCGGCCTGCGGCTTCGTCCGCAAGGTGTTCCGCAAGAATTGGGCTATCCATTGCAAAAAGAATTTTTCAAATCCGACTGGTAGTTCCAGAGATTATCCCCTACATACAAACTTACAAACAAATAAACAAATTTTACCTCTTTAAGGCTCGTGCAGACCAGCGCGATATCGCGGGCGCGACAGGCAGCGCGACTCTTGTCGTGCCCGCGATATCACGCTGGTCTGCACGAGCCTTTACAGTATTAGTATAGATCAATACATTTTTGCTCCTAATTTTGCCAAACTGTGTCAATCTGCGTCAGCGCATTATATTGATTGGGTATGGGTCGACTGTCCTGTTCGCCACCAATTGATTTTCAAGAGCATTCATATTTTTTGAATAAATTACCTGAAATCCATAAATAAAATAATTGTTTTAAATGGCCTATTTCAACAATAACAGTTTACGTATTTATCCACGCCTGATAATAATGATATATTTCCTTAATCGATATTTTTGATAAAATAACATTGATTAAGGAAATACATAATTATATCCTAATTTATATCATTATGGCATCTGCAATGTCTCTGATATTGCGTTGCTATGGCATAACTGAAATGTCTCATGTGTCTGTAACTACGAATAATAAAAGTATTATTCGTAGGTCTGTAACTATACTGACAGCCACACCCTTCAAATTTAAACACAGCAATGCTGTATGGCGCTTCTCTCCCACAGCGGCGTTTTTATCGCGCGATAATAACGCAAGCGTCATTGCGATATCGGTTTTCAGTACAGTTTGTATAACTATGCGTTCGCACTGGCGAAACATCACAACAAAACATGTTGAAATCTCTAGTGCCTGTCAAACTTTGTATGGAAAATTGACAGAAAATAGAGATTTCAACATGTTTTGTTGTGAATGTTTCGCCAGTGCAAACGCACAGTTAGGACGGCCACGAAGTTGCACACTGCTGCGATAATAACGCCGCAATAGGATTAGGACGCGCGTTTCTCCGTCCTGCGATATACCGTTAACTATTCTTAGAACATTTTGTATTAGGACGCATGCGATCTTACACACACCTGCTTTGTTATCGCGCGATAAAAACGCGCCTATAGTGGAGAATACGTTAGAAATATCGCACGATAAAAACGCAGCTATGTGAAAGGAATCGAGACGCATTATCGCAATAACGCTTGCGTTACTATCGCGCGACAAAAAGGCACCGGTGGGGCAGAGGCTTAACACCACCTACTTACCACTACTGATTCTTTACTACTGATTTATTGAATAAAGAAACAAAATAAAAACAAATATTTAGTAAAAACAAAACCTAACGCTTCATCTGCTTCCCTAAAGGCTGACGGATTAAACATGAGAAAAGCTGTAGAACACAAACTATGGAAACTGTTTTAGGTATTTCATGAAATCATCACATTTGACACCTTTGCTAACTTATGTAGTTATATTGCTGATTGTAATAATTATATCTGAGTAAAGCCATATTTGTTACGGGCGCGAATCATATTTAAATCAACATACAATATGACACTGACCTGCAAATTGCAAAAAACGTAAGAAAATTTGAATTTCGCGGGCTACCCTGACGCTTTCGCCTTATAACAACTTCTTTTGTTCTTGTTGTCTAGCAAAAAGCTGTTAGATAATGACTAGTCGTTTCAGGAGTTCGTGACGTGACGTACAATAAATAGTACGTTTGTAAAAACTGTACCTATTGCGCGTAGACTTGAGCAATAAATTTTATCTTGGGTTTTCTTATCAGGAGCTATGGAATTACTGTGTTAGTTTCTTACTAGGTAACGGTTTTCGCAAATTCACAGAAAAACAAATAATACATGACTATGACGTCATTCATGACGAACAAGAATCATATTTCACTCAAATGATATTTATTTCTCTTTTGTTTGATCAAACGTTTACAAAGTGACCGAAGATTTCCGCGAGACTTGAAACAATGTAATAATTAATTGTGTTTCGTTAGTCGACGCTTGAGTTATTAAGATTTGGATTTTTTTTACCTTCTTTTTAAACCTTAACGACTTTCCGTTTTAAACTCTTTAGGGTACAACAGTAATCCGAACTCGAAACACATCTCGATCTAAATAAGCAAAATAAATAATTATTACAACATACAAAACTCACGCCTTCTTCCAGTGGGGGTAGGCAGAAACTACAAAACGCCACCTGCTACGATCCTTACATACTCCTTAAATATTACAATTATTAAATTAATATTGAATCATTACTTTTTACAATATTTAAGACGCAGATATATGACAGTGACCTTAAATGGTTAGCTTGCGTGTTCTGTGCTGAGCTCACGCAACGCGTCGTACGTCCAGTCAGTAATAGGACTCGCCCATCAAGTCGCTGTCCCAAATTAGAAGCATTATTAATTTATTACACGTAAAACAAAAAGTATTTTAATAAAACACGTATACTAAAAGAGCAATAATTTAATTATCTTTAAAATGGTGAAGTTTTCAGAAAATACGCTTGATAGATTTTGCGTCATTCTCAGTTTTTTATCCGCTTAGACATAACTTTACAATTTAATTTCACTATGTAATATAAATATAATCAAAAATATGCCTATATTAAAATATTAAAAAAATGCTTTAATTTAACATATATTTTTTCCAAATCACTAACACTACTCGTTTA
Organism: Agrochola lychnidis; assembly: GCA_963680765.1. Lineage (NCBI taxonomy): Eukaryota > Metazoa > Arthropoda > Insecta > Lepidoptera > Noctuidae > Agrochola > Agrochola lychnidis. The sequence continues at coordinate 2,388,546 of OY796863.1, read as the reverse complement.
GACGTCATCTTCAGTATAAAATCATTAAAAGTCGGTTATCGTCCCCTTAACACAACTATTTACACTAGGAACTAAATTAAATGACTAACTAACTATACAACTAAATAAAAAAACGAAAGGACCCTTAGGCGTATATATTTTATTTATATTTAATCCATGATTTGAGTAGAATGTTGCAATTCTTGACCTTGTGGTTCGTAGGATTGTTCCCCCTAAAGGTGCGGTAATATTAATAGGTGACTAAGATCATTTTTAATTAGCATTGGAAGTAGGTATACTTTCGAAGAAATTCGTATGACAAATAATGCCACACGTAACATACAGACAGCGAGAAATCATGCCATGCTTATCATAAACCAGGGCTTGTTAACGTTACCAAATAACAAAATAATAACCGTTATGTAACGTTAATTTCAATGTGATACCTTACTAACGTTACAAAAAAAGTAACGATACTTGATAACATTACCAGTAATATAACGTTAATTAACATTAACGTAAAAACGATAACTAACGTAACACGTGATACCTAACCACGTGAATCTTTTTAGAGCCGGAGGCGCGCAGGGGGGGCAGCCTCGACGTGTTTTATATGGATTTTTCACTTTTTGTGTGGAAAATAAGAAAAAAGATTACCTACATGTAGAGTGTTAGGGGTTTAAGGGCTCTATAAAGGGTGTCGAAATTTTCATTATTTTTGCGATTGGACACACCGTTTTCGAGATATAAGCAAAAGAAAAAAAAATTCAGTACTGTTTTTCATCTGAAGTCGAGGTGTTGGTGTGAATTTTAGTTCATGACAACCAATTTTATTCCACATGTTTTTAGTCGCGATTAAAAATAGTCATATTTAGTTAGAAAATCTAAATTTTAGATTAAAAACGTCAAATTCAGAATAGCAAAATTGCCATTTTCACTAAACTAATATCTCAGTGCCATCTTAGTGCTGTCAAACTAAAATATAGTTAAGTTGTGTCACTTTAGTCTATTTCAGAATGGGAAATCGTCGTTTGACAGGAATAAACCAAATTTTGGTGATTTTTAGTTTAGTTTAGAGGCATTTGTGACAAGAGAATCGGCACCATTAGGTACTAAATGATCCTATATAAAATTATATGAACACAAATGGAATAGAAATCAACTATTTTTAAGGTACATGGTAATTTTCTAAAGGTTTTTGCAATTTAGTGAGAGTAGTTAGATAATTATAATGAGATCTAATGCCCTGAGTATCTAATATTACTTCCTATATTGATACCCTTCCTTGCATTATTTTATAAAACATGCATTAAAATACAAAAAAAAAAATGTGAATGAACGGACTCACAATTAAAAATTATTTAAAAAACAAAAAAACCCGACTGCAAAAACACATAACTGAAAAGAGAAAAACAAGCATTATAAATCTATAGAACTTTGGTACCTATTGCAGGCGGGACAAACCAATAACCTGAAATGATGGTGTAAATTTTGTTTGTCCGCCTGCAATACCAAAATTCTATAGATTTATAATGCTTGTTTTTCTTTTTTCAGTTATGTGTTTTTGCAGTCGAGGTTTTTGTTTTTATTTCCTGCTTTTTAGTTTTATTTAAATAATACATATTGACTCATTACTAGCTTTTATGAAAAAAAAAAATGGAAAATATTTAAACAAATAAAAAAAAACGTAATTAAAGCTGCAAGATTTAAATTTATTTCTTTTCAAATATAATTGTTAACATAACTTTACAGTTTTTAACATAACTATTTACACTAGGTACTAAATTAAATAAAAGACTATCTGTATAAATAAAAATAAAAAACAAAACTTAGGCTTCGAGTATTCGTCCACATCGCTGTCATTCAAAAACGTGCCCAGAAGACTGGCAGCATTGCCACGTTGAATGGCAATGCTAATTCTTTGGCCAAAGAACGAGCCAGCCCTCTGGTCACGTGAAATGTCGATCAATCGACGAGAAATTTCCTTAAAAAGGAGACGCGCACTCGGGCCCCATGATCCGAGTGTTTCGCCCCAAACGGCTCAAAGCTGTAGTTACCCATAAGGTTACAGTATTTGCACTGCTTGAGGGTCTCAACAGCCGCAGCAGTGGCGCCAGCACAGCCCGCCGTGCTAGGAACATGAGATGACGCAAGGGTGTCGACACAGGTTGCGTCCCACACCAGAGACCCACCCACCTTCCAAGGCAACAACGTCATCCCGTCTGGTCTCTTCCCATCGTCACGTACCAAGCTGTTAGGTTCTAATACCGCTGGTACGCCGGCGGTGACAAGGGCTCGACAAATGATGTCGTTGATGCTGGCGTGCCGTGCTATGCGACCTGCGCTCCTGCAGCAGGACAAGCATTGGTGCCCGAGACTATCGACAGCTTCACCGCAGAGACACCGATGCGGAGCAACATAAGGTGCACCCAAGCGGAGACACGTAGCGAGCCGAAACGATGAGTCATCCATCACAGTGCCTATGGTGGATGACGGGAGCGCCTGAAGCCACAAGCCTTATTCCCATTCTCCCACAGCCAGCAGACGGGCGCACTCAACAGTATTAGGTGACGTGTTTAACAGGGTGTTCCGTATAATACTGCAGAGCGGCACGTCCCATCGTCTCTGGGAAGACGGGTTGTCGTATTGGGACAAGCCATTTTCCAAGCGTTCAACGCAAGCAACGCAGCGGTAAGGCAAATTTTATCCACTGGGCGATTTTGACGTACCGTACCTCAAAATCGGCCAGTGAGGAAGATAAAATTTTCCTGGTTAATTTATTGGTACTGTGGACCGAGGAGAGGAACGCCGGTAATCTTATACTTGAAATTTTTTGGACACCGAGACCACCCAGGCGAATGGGAAGTGTGGCTTGCTGCCACGCTCGGTCGTCCAGAGCCACATTTAGAATTGATGTTAAAGTGTTTCTAATAATGTGGTCTACCTTTTTCTAAAAGTTGTGGATGCGTCCATAGATGGGAGGAACGGAAACTATAAGTAAATTTTGGTCCAAAGCAGCAGTATCGAATTGAGTGTGAAGGCTGAATGAATATTAATTTTGAAAAGTTTTTCCGAGATACAGTTGAAATTTTGTATTTTCTCCTCAATGAACGTTGGAAAGGATTCATCAAAAACTGGGGACCCCAGGAGGTGAAGAGAGTTTCTTTCCGTAATTTTGATATTTGGTGCTACAGTATAAAATTTTGCTATGATAGTCTGTCTGTCAGTCGTTTGGGGAAGATAAATTTCACATTTTGAAAAAGTTCTAGGCCAATGAACTGATTTTTTCTTTAATAAAGTTAAATCTTTTAATATACTGTGTCTACATCTGCTCCTAGGGTTCCATCATCCAAATACCCTACGTTGAATTTAGAATTTAGTTGTCGAATAATTGGATTTATTGCCAAACTAAAAATGACTGGCCCAAGAGAGTCACCCTGTTGAAATCCAACGGCTGATTCCAAAAGGTAATCTTTATAAAGTAATTTGGAGGGGTGCCTGTATGTAACATTGATAGAGAAAACTGTAAATTTTGGGTATTTCTTTTTAACTTCTGTCAACGAGGTGTCCTTATTTACGGAATTGAAGGCATTCTTTATGTCAACCTTGAGAATGACCTCACTTTTATCGCTATTGAGGCATGTACCGCAGCCTTACACCCCCTTTAGACCCGAAGCCCAGCTGTAGGGGCTGAAATTTGCTGGCCAGTGTTTCATTGTAGAAAGCACAACAAATTTTGGCTGCGATACGGCGGTAGGTGGACCCTACGGCAATGGGACGAATGCCGCCATCCTTCTTGCGCAGAGCACATAGATTTGCCCCCAAGCTGCAAGCATCCTAAACATCTATATCAGATTCATCAGACTCTGTGTCATAATTAATTACATCTATGTCACAGAACTCAATATCTATCTGTTGCTTCGGCTCAACAATTAAAAGATCCAAGGTTTCTTGCCTCATCTTTGTTTTATGTTGAGCACGATGCATTATTGGCCGTGTTGCAGAAACTTAAGGATCTGAAGTCAGAAACATTATCTTCATCATATCCTCATTCGTGCTCGTCCTATTTATTTTACGTAAATGGTGCTCTCTGTATTTGCGAAAGTTTTTGTTACGCGATTCAGATGCTTTTTCAGACAGATTTCCAATCGGTACAATGGAGTTTTTCATGATATCAGCTCCGTGAATCAACAATTTATGTACTGTTGCTGACATATAGTACTAATAATAGAACTGTAAGTATCTCTCTGCGGTCGTACGGATTTAAGCTCGAAATTTTTCGACATCTATGTTTTCACCTAATGTATGCTTGTAAAATAACTGAAAATCTGCGCACTATTTCTTCATCCAAACCAGTAATAGCTAGCGTTTTCTCAGGAAATTCGAAGAATTGTAATGCTGTATTTCCGTCATTTGTTGTCCCTGATCCCTGCTTCACGATATCTATCAGAAGCCCTAACTCCTCTCGAAATCTCTCTTGTATCTATTTCTTCCTCTGTTTCATTACGTATTTGTTGTCTTCTTCTTTGATAGACCAAGTTTTTACGTCTTGTTTTATGCTATGTGCAAAAGACACTCCATGTAACCCTTCAAGCTCTTAAGGAAAAATATTAAGTTTTCATTCATCATTTTTGGTATTACGGAACACATCCAAATTTATCATAAATTTTCGGAAGTTAGTAGTGCTATCGCGTCAAGCAATAATTGTCAATGTGTGCGTGGTTGTATTGCTCACTGTAGGTGTATATCGCTCCGACAGGCACTCACACTAGCGCAACGTGCTTGGAATTGAATTTTGCAAACATCTCGACTTGTAGTTGCGAGCCACGTTCGCAGGCCTCATTACATTTCTGTTCATAATTTATTTATAACCATTAAATACCTAATGTCAATTATAAATAGATTAAAACCTTTTTTATATTCTAAAAACACATTTTATTTTTTTTCTCCCAAGATCGCACGTATTAAGCGTGCTCGCACTATGCGATATGTAAAAAAATGCAGAAAAATAAGGGGCATAATCGTGCCAAAGGAAATGAGGGGCACTTGTACCAAAGTCGAAATATATCCTTTTTATAAAAAAAATATGGACAAATATGTATTGTCCATACATTTTTTCAACCAAGTGATATAAAGTAACGAAATTGTATATTGAAAAACTGAAATAGCATTAAATTGATCAATAAGAAAGAAATCCGTTTAGGTATCGTAATACCTAAATCCATTTCAGTCGAAAAAAGAAAAAAATTACTAAGTTGATCCCTAAGTCTATGTCTATTTTCAGCCCACTGTGCTGTGGCAGTCAGTGACTATAATCGACACGCCACGCCGTAGACTATTAAGTCCTGCATGTTTAAAACAACTCTCATCTTGATATTGGATAAATATTATTATCATTTATCATTGCCAGCAGCACTTCTCACGCGTAAGAATCTGACAACGTTTTGATCGGTACGACCTCAGCGCAGCGCGCGGGGGCGGCCCTCCGCGCGCCTCAAGCATCGCTAATTCCACAAGTTTAAACGTTTAATAATAACGTTAAAATTAACGTTAAAATAGAATTAACGTTATTATATATTAACGATAAAAAATTGCATAAATACCGTTAAATCTATTAACGTTATTTTAATATTAACGGTAACTCTGTAAAATGAAGGTAACGTTACGAAAATTTTACCGTTATGTAAAGCCCTGTCATAAACTAACAATATTAAAATTGACTACCTACTAAGCAAAGTAAATATGGAATTGCTCATAAGTTACTGAAAAATGGGCTCGGCAAACGTACCTATTTGTGATAGCAGAAGTAGGTATGGATAGTCCTTCTTTTTGATATTAGGTATATATTATACAATAATTTTGGTTGTGCATGTGCTGCAGAGAAGTCTACTTTATACAGAAAACTATAGGTTAAATTATTTTACAGTTTTAACACGGCTAACTATTTACATTAGGTTCTAAATTAAAAGACTAACTAACTATCTGTATAAATAAAAATAATAAATACAAAACGACACTTAGGCGTCGAAGTATTCGTCCGCATCGCTGTCATCCGGAAACGTGCCCAGAAGACTGGCAGCATTGCCACGTTGAATGGCAATGCTAATTCTTTGGCCAAAGAACGAGCCAGCCCTCTGGTCACGTGAAGTGTCGACCAGTCGACGAGAAATTTCCTTAAAAAGGAGACGCGCACTCGGGCCCCATGATCCGAGCTTTTTTATAGGTTAATATTCAGTAACTCTGACCAATTCTTTACGAGAATTACGAGAACCTCTTTGTGAAAGAGAACTCTTAGGAGAGCTTCTGCTATACCTATCAGCAATGTAATTGCGTAACACACTTGAAATCACAATCTGAATCATTTTGAAGGATATGGCTAATCCATTGCTTCATATTTTCGAAAAATTTATCTGCTCCACAACATAAATTTTCGCAATGAATTCAAATAAAAAAATAAAATTAAAATTATTTTATTTCACTTAAACCTACAAGGGCATTTATGAAACGTCAGAAGCTAGGTGCACGGTCCCAATTGGTCACTTCCTATGGAGAAGAGCCGGCAAGAAAATACATGGTTACTCTTTTAAAAATAAATGGTTTTTACAATGTTTTCAAATTACAGTGTTAATAAGTATGAGAGGACAGTGTAGGCCTATCAACAAGTACCAGGTACTTAGTAAAATAGAAAATGGTCCACAAGTCTACAGCCTACAACGTTCTCACATTCACAAAATGTAAAAGAAAAGAATCTATATAAGAGGTAAATAAAATAAAAATATAAAATTATTTATAAAAACAAAAAACCCGACTGCAAACACTCATAACTGAAAAGAGAAAAACAAGCATTATAATCTATAGGATTTTGGTATTGCAAGCGGGGGACAAACAAAAAATTCAAAAATTTCAGGTTATTGGTTCCTCCTTCTGGGGCAGTCGGGTAAAAATAAAATATGAAATATAAGTTGTTGTTGAATGTTGTTGAACTGTCAAAATAATACCATTGCTACTGTTAGTGTGTTACGCAAATTCCCTGCCGTTCTTGCCACTAAGCAGTTTTATAATAATTACGTTTTGTATGGTTGCTGGTTACATGCACATTAACACTTATAATTTAGCTCTGAGTCATCAATCATCATCCTCCTGCTTATTATCCCAGTTTATTAATTTGGCTCTGTGTCATTAACATTATACACTGGCCTACAAAACTTAGTACACACGGCTACACATCAAGCTATACATTTCCAGTTTATGCTGATCTCGCATTGTATAGGATTTCCATATAATGCGAGGTCAGCTATACTGGAAATATATAGCTTGATGTGAAGCCGTGTGTACCACACTTTTGAAATTGTAATAACTTTTAAAGTACACAAGATATTTAAAGTTCACCGATGAGTCTCGATTCTCACTATTCATTTCCGATGGAAGGTGAAGAGTACACAGGCTACCTGGTGAGCGATACATTCAAGCCTGCTTCACAGAAAGAGTTCCAATATGGTGCTCTGTACACTTATGGGCTGGCATCTCTTCAGAAGGTCGCACAAAGCTAGTGGCCATAGAAAATGGCACCCTGACCGGGGAAAGATATGCTCAAGAAATCCTTAATGAATACGCAGGGCCACATTTAGTAAATATGGGTGATGGATCGAAATTGATGCAGGATAACGCCCGGCCACACACCGCTCGGGTGATACAAGAGTACATTCAGGAGGCTGGTATCAACTTGATGGCTTGGCCATCAAGAAGTCCTGATCTCAACCCGATCGAGCATGCCTGGGATGAGCTCGGGTGGCTGGTCAGAAGTCACAGACCACCTCCTATCACCTATGGAAGAATGTTATTTCCCAATATTGCCTCTGAAACCTCGTCTTCAATATGCCGAACCGGCTCGAAGCTGTAATCAGAGTTATACTCATAAATGTTGTTTGAGTTTTTTGCCAGTAAGTTAAAAATGGTTATTTTTTGGTTTTAATCTTTTTTTAAGTTAAAAACGTTACCTACCAACGTATAATAAATTATTATAATTTAAAAGAAAATTGATGAAATTTGCTTTAATTTAAAACTTTTTTTTATTATTTCAAAACTCTGACTTCTATAGTTTAGGAGAAATTGCAATTTTAAAAGTGTGGTACTAAGTTTTGAAGGTCAGTGTATTAGAAAGAAAATACGTTTATTTACGGTAAACATGACGTAAAGAAAGAATATAAAACAAAAAAGAACAAGTTGGGGGAAAATATGCGTCACATGCACGCAAAACGGCTATCGCTCAGCATAATGCTGCGACCCTATGCGATACAGAACTACAGCGCTTGGTTTTGACGTTATGACGTCGACTGGTGCAGCATACAATGAGATATAAAAATAAAATAAATATACAATAATTCTACATGTTAGGCTTAATAGCCTAATAGATTAACACATAGGGCACATCCTACGAAGGATGGTCGACAAATTAGAATGAATTAGGAGGATGAAACATCTACCGATAATTTCAATATAAACTCTATTGAATTAATTGCTAAATATAAAGTGCTGCATACAAGTAACTGTTAACTGTCAGGTGGGTTTGTCAGCCCGTTCGCCTTTGTTGTAAAAGTAAGCCTCTATTATATGCAAAGCAGGGCCGCCCCTATCTTATACCGGTGATGCAGGTTAGCCTTCATATCTCGGCTGTTTCATATTGGAATAGTGTTTATACATGTATGTTTAATGGTTTCATCCGGTGGTCCAGCAGTCGAAATAGATCTAGGTAATAAAAACCAGTTTCAGTCACCTATTTGCATATCCGATCAGTTCTGGTAATTTGAATATCCTCCACGGGTAGCGATAAAACTGCAGACAGGCGTGACGCGACTCTAGTAATCAATCAATAGAATAGAATTATTTATTTGTAAAACATAGGTAAAAAGTCAAGGTCTTATATAATAACTAGCTGACCGAACAGACGTTGTCCTGTTTCCTATAACTCGATCGCAGCGCCACCTACCGGGTCCAATTGTGAATCTAAACCACCCAGGGACTCATTCAAACACACACCAAAAATTTCATCAAAATCGGTTCAGCCGTTTAGGAGGAGTTCAGTGACATACACACTCACAGAAGAATTATATATATAAAGATTATATGTTGCGCTATGTTTTGTCATTGATGACATACAAATATTAATGTGATTACACAAAATATAGAAAAAACAAAATTTACCATAGACAACAAACTAAAAATTTCGAATGATCATATAGGTATATAGTATCAATCAATATTCTTTTGCAAACATAGTTTACAACAGTGTGCAAGATGTTACAATTATTATATTATAGGTTCTCTATGTTTTGCCATTTGGCGTACAAATATAGGTACGAGTAGGTACATTTATGGGAGGCTTTTGATAAGTAAATTAAAATATCTGGATGACCGAGCTTTGCTCGGCTTTTTTTTTTGAACGACGTTTTCTAAAAATTAAACCTAGCTAGATCGATTTATCGCCCTCGAAAGCCCCTGCATACTAAATTTCATGAAAATCGTTGGAGCAGTTTCCGAGATTCAGATTATCTTATATATAAAATTCTCGTGTCACAATGTTAGTTACCTTACTCCTCCGAAACGGCTTTACTGATTTTTACCAAATTTTATATGCATATTCAGTAGGTCTGAGAATCGGTTACTATCTATTTTTCATACCCCTAAGTGATAAGGGTTGTCCACCCCAAACAAATAATTGGCAAAACAACGTTTGCCGGGGTCAGCTAGTATATATGTTACCGGCAATCTGTATAATCCGGTAGTCTATACAAATACCTAAAACGTTTAGGTAATGTATGAAATATTATTTATTTTATACTTTGCCTAGGCATTCTATACAGTACCGAATGCGCAGCCGACAATGTGTGAAAAAGACGAAAGCGGGGAAGGGGAAGATCTTTATAATGAGCAATTGTTCATTTTAATAAAGTTAATTTTGAGCAAACATGAGCTCGAGAGCAGTGGTGGCCCAGTGGTAACGGCCGTGACTTACCGAGTTGTAGGTCATAGGTTCATACCCAGACAGGCGCTTTACTTTGTGTAAATTATTTCATCACCACTGCTCTCAAAACGGTGAAGGAAAACATCGTGAGGAAACTGGCATGTCCTAGAACCGAAAATTTGAAGACATGTGACATCTACCAACCCGCACTGGGTCCGTGTGGTGGATTACGGCCCCTTCCCTCTCACAGAGAGGAGGCCTGTGTCCCAGCAGTGGGAACATTATAGGCTGATGATGAGCTGTTTTATTTGTCCGTCATTTTATAGCTAAGTACTATAGAGGAATCTTACATCTGACTAATTTGGAAACAAAACATACGTGTCGACTTGAGAACTTTAACCTTTATTTTCGTCGGTTAGCAAGTATACTATAACGGCCGTGTGTTGCAAGCAAGATAGTCCTTAAGGTGCAGGTGTATAGATGTTCGTTTCTCCCATGGTACTTACATAACATTGATAAATATCATGGTCTGACAGTTTGAGTAATTTATGCCGCCTACACAAATTTCCTTTTTTGGTATTGTTCATCGAATCGTAATTCTGAGTTGAGCTGCACGATAACTGACAAATGCGTGCACCGACTGGACAGGCCCTCTCAATCTGTGTGGTGCTTTCCTCAAAAGACCACTTCAGACACCAATCCACATGGCCTTCACATGATCTGACCAAGATTATGTCTGGACTTTAAAAGAGACTGTGACCTCTGAATTTGTTTCGGCCTTTCTTCTCAGAGTAGTCAGATAGGAAACGCCGACCTCATCTAGTTTTTAAAATATGATTGACGTGTAAAAGTGTTTGTACAAACCTACTTACAGAAATAAAATCATTTATCATTTATCGATACAGACCTAATCTATTTACTTTACACATTGCCGATGAACCAGCAGGTATTCTATACAATTCCTGGGAAATGTATACATTACCTAGGCAAAGTATGTAACGGACAATAATATTCATAATATTTCATACATTGCCTGGACGTCTCAGGTATTCTATACATTGCCTAGGTATTATATAGAATACCTGAATTATACAGATTACCGGTAACATATATACAAGAATTGCTCGTAGATTTTAATTCAGTAGTATCAATAGTCTCAAAGATATTTAAAAAAAAAAGTTTTTTAATAAAATGCAATAGATAATGTCAGGTAAGTTATGAAAATATTTAACGAAATGCAATAAAGTCAATAATAAATAATTATAATGTTAATAAGTTACTGATATGAAAATAAAAAACAACAAAGAACAATTTCTATGGAAACTTCATGGAGATTGTTCTCCGACAAGCGCGAGAACGCTCTTTTTCTTCGTGCCGTCGCGTCGTGCCTGTCAAATGTATGTCCGGCGCAGTTTAGTCATTTAGCCCCTTGCTGACTAACCAAATTGTGTATTCCTCTTTTCGTACCTACCGGTACGAGAGAAAAAGTGCTGGTATCCTAAGGGTGAAGTCCGTGATCACTGTTAAGAGGGACGCGGTAGAGGTCTGTCCGGCTTGGGCGGAGCAACGCCATGTCCTCGTAGAGGCGATTGGCTGCGGGGACCTCTCGCGTCCGGCCCTGGTTCAGGCCATGGTACGGAGCGAGACGAAATGGCAGGCCGTCACCTCCTTCTGCGAAGCGGTAATGCTCGCGAAGGAGGAGGCGGAACGCGTGAGGGAGAGGCAAATTTCGCGCCCTCACGCCCCTAACCGCCGCAGGAGGAGACGCCCGGGGCGGGAATCGCGAGCCGATTTCCGGCCACCGTAGGCGCGGGCTTGCGGACGGTGAGCAATGGGTAGCTCGCCGTCCGATAAGGACCAAGCCCGGGTCGACGGCGCGTTATGTTCCACGCGCGCCTCAAAAAGATGTCAGCAGAATTGACGGGGCCCGCTAGGGCCAATACCTGCCGGGGGTTCGAAGAAAACCGATAGGGAAATCGTGGCTCCCGGCAACAGGGCAACCGATGGAACACGGGTGGGTTTTAGTCAGTAAAAGTCTGACACGCCCTCCCGCTCCACCCCAGAGCGGGAGAAGTTATTTGATAATTTCCCACCTAAAAAAAAAAGGGGGACGCGGTAAGGTAGTCCGCAAAATTCAATTTTTCTTGCATTTTTTGCAATTTGCAAGTCTGTTGTATCAAATTATTATTCGCGACCGTAACATAGATGTAATTACAATAATTAATATCATTAATACAACTCTCAAGTTCAAATTATCCTGTTGAGTGTTGATAGCCTATTTCATGAAATCATGACATTTGAGGTCAATTCTAATTAGAGACTTGTATTGATGATTCTAATTATTACTCTGTAAATACATATTTGGTACGGTCGCGAATCATATTTCGTTCAACATACGACCTGATACTGGCCAGAAAGTTGCAAAAAACGTAAGAAACATTGAATTTATTAGTATATATCCCATCATCTGTTACGACGCCTCATTAAGGTGGATAACAATTAAAATTCTATTGTGTCTCGTTAATGACAGTTGAAAGGATATATATATTTTTTCTTTTTTTCTTTCTTTCTTTCTAATTTTGCGGGCTACCCTGGCGCTTTCGCCAATGTCATTATAGCTTGAATACCCAATAAACATGTGAAGATTATGAGAGGATAAATAGATCCACTGTAAAATTCCATTATTCTCTTGCCCTTACGAGTATCCCAATTTATTTGGCGACGGCAGAATGTCTTCTGCTTCCATAGGGGATTTTACTGAGATGACGACTAAATAGAGAATATTTAGTCGTCATCTCAGTAAAATCCCCTTTCTAGCCATTTCATCTTTCACTCCATCCTTCCATCGTTCCTGTGGTGGTGGATAGCCGTTCACATTCATACTCAAAACTTTCCTGTGAAGATTATGAGAGGATAAACCTATCCTCTATACTTTACAATTTTTTAACATAACTAACTACAGATATTTACACTAGGTACTAAATTAAAAGACTAACTAACTATCTGTATTAATAAAAATAAAAACAAAACGACACTTAGGAGTCGAAGTATTCGTCCGGATCGCTGTCATCCAGAAACGTGCCCAGAAGACTGGCAGCATTGCCACGTTAAATGGCAATGCTAATTCTTTGGCTAAAGAACGAGCCAGCCCTCTGGTCACGTGAAGTGTCGACCAGTCGACGAGAAATTTTCTTAAAAAGGAGACGCGCACTCGGGTTCCATTATCCGAGCGTTTCGACCCCAAAGTTGTTGTTACCTATAGGGTTACAGTATTTGCGCCGCGTGAGGGTCTCAGCGGTCGCAGCAGCGGCGCCAGCATAGCCCGCCGTGCTAGGAACATGAGATGGCGCAAGGGTGTCGACACAGGTTGTGTCCCACACCAGAGGCCTACCCACCGTCCTCTATACACCGTGACATTTTAGTCGTCTTACAAAAGCAGCCCACTTCATGTACCCAATGACTATTAAATATTCATTTAAAAAAAAAATGATCTTCCTAACTTCTCGTCTTACAAAGGGCAATGTACCCGACATAAAATACTTCTAGGAGCAATTAAAAAATTGTTACAAGATATTAAAAAAAAAAAATGAATGTTTAGCAGTTATTGGTTACATGAAGTGGGCTGCTTTTCAAACTCAAAGCATTTATTTCAAATAAACCAATTACAGGTACTTTTGAATTGTCAAGGGGTCGGTCAGTCAGAAAAATGAAGCTAGTTGCCCATTCAAAAGCGTAGTAGGTACCTATGGAGAAGAACGGGCAAGAAACTCCACGGACACTCTTTTAAATCAAAATATTGTTACAAAATATTGGTTAAATCATTCGTGTTGAACTTATACATGTGAGAACAATGTAGAAAGACGTGCACGTTAAAAGCGTCCATAATAAAAATAAGTATAATAACAATTCAAAAATTTAAATAAATTAAAATAAACTGTGGCAGCTAAGAGATGACCAGTCCCTACTGACGGCGCCCGTTCACGAACATGACGCATGGATCAGCACCATTTAGCTCAACCATTTTTTAACATGACTAAAATGTTATGGTGTATAAAAATTTACAAAGAAAAAAACATGGAAATATTAAAGTGCCCAGCAGTATAATAATAACACTTTGTATGAAACTGATATCTTTACTAGCCCATAAATGGTTTGTTTAGACAAATATGGGATTACTTTTAAAATGTATGTATTCTCATCCATATTTATACAAGTCTCGATTGGTCTCGTCTCTCTCCATACCTTGATGACTGTACGCTTTACTTACAATACGATAATAAGGTATTTTATCGGTAAAGGCACTCCCATTTAGATAATGTTTTTATTGTCTCTAGAGTTTCATTCATAGGAATGAAAAAAATATATGAATTGTTTGCTTGTCTACCTAACGAAAGGTGTATGAATAAAAATAAACATTAAACAAAATGGAAAGGGATAGTTCGACGGCCCCCACGTATACTATCGAAATTACAAAAAAACCGGCCAAGTGCGTGTCGGATCACGCACAATGAAGGGTTCCGTAGTTGGAATGAATTTATCCCAAAAACAAACTTAACTTTGTAGTTGAAAAATTTGTTCTCCCATACGAAATGTATGGGAAAACATGTTTTTGCAACTTTAAAGTTAAGTTGGTCGATTATTACTCGTTAACTTGTAGAGTCTACTTAGCTGTGATAGTTTTCCTTTTAATTTCGTTATATAAGCTACTGTTGTGATTTTTTTCATACACCCAAAACCAACCATTTAGCCGGCAGGGGGGGGGGACACTTGACTCAAACAAAAATTCGCACTTTAAAGCTTAATATTTCGCAAACGGATCCCTGAATCCAAAAATGGTTGTCACAAACTCACAATGTTTTTAAAGGACCTTTCCAATGATATCCCTCACTATGGGTTAAAAAAAGAAAAAAAAATAACATCACCACTTTACGTGTATGAGAGGTACCCTAAAAAAAAATGTTTTTTATAATTTTATTTTACCACTTTGTCGGCGTAATTAAAATATATACCTATGCCAAATTACAGTTTTCTAGTACTAAGGGTCTCGGAGCTAGACCGCGGACAGACAGACAGACAGACGGACATGACGAAACTATAAGGGTTCCTTGTTTACTACGGAACCCTAAAAAGCCATTTTCGTTTTATTGCACTAATAGCAAATAGAGATAAAGATGTATGATTTTATATAAAAATTATGTACTAATTTTATACTCTCAATTATTTTTCAATTGAACAAAATCGAAATTGGCATATTCGGTAAAAAAGTAACCAGCAGTAACCAAGTAAACTATCGAATATATAATATTAGAAAAAGTATAATAATTATCAAAAACTATAGTAGACAGTATAAAACGGTAAAATTTTCCACTTTAGATACATCGGTAATATAAAATTTTCGAATTTCATGTAAGCTAAACTTAGAATCGCTCTCCTGTAAAGTGGAGGTTTTGCAGTTTCGATACTTTACGTGGTGGCCGTATTTAGTATTTAGACTCTGTTCAATTCAAGGTATCTATGTTCCCTTTATTTAGTACTAGCTTTTGCCCGCAGCTTCGCCCGCGTGGATGTCGGAAAATATCCCACGGGAACGTACTACCGAGATTTCATACCTAATAACAGAGGAAAAGGTCATTGACTCCTACCGCTGCGCCCGCTTTGCTACGCGTAATTTTGAATCTGTGATATCTTTTAAACCATTCAATTAAATGAAATGATGTTGAGGCATATTTTAATCTAAATTAAATGTCCAATTTAAATAAAATATTTTTTTGGATAAGGATTAATACTACACCGGTCAAAAAAGCTTTGGAAATAACAAAGAAATTTTTATCAAATTCTGAAAGATAAAAATGGTTACTGTTGGTCATCCTTAGAAGATAGACATATGCCATCCCCGACTTTTTGTTGAAATTTTTAAAATCTTTAATCCCGTAGAACATAAATTTGATGTATCTGTAACGGTTTACGTGGCGCATGTCAGTAAAGCTCCCAGTCTGCATGATTTTTTCCGACATCTTCGACAGTAATCGTCATATTTCAGCCAATTTACACAAAACCTAATGAATTATACACTAAAATCTTCCGCAAGACTCACTCCATCCATTGGTGAAAATCGTTTGAAAATTCGTTCGGCAGTTTATCGCGTTCAGACAGACAGACAGATAGACGCGGCGGGAGAGTTTGTTTTATAATATGTAAGGATTTATAAGGATAAGGATGATCTATTCTCTTCTTCTTCTGAGTATTATTATTGACTAGCTTCTGCCCGCGACTTTGTCCGCGAGCCTATAACCTTCCTCAAGATTTGGGCTATCCAATGCAAAAAGAATTTTACAAATCCTACTGGTAGTTCCGGAGATTACCCCCTACATACAAACAAATAAACAAACAAATTTTACCTCATTATAATATTAGTATAGACTAAGTGCTGCTGGCGGCTACGTCTGCGTGAAATTTCGGCTCCCAAACTACCCCATCGCATTGTATCGCCTGCTCGCGTTATTACTAAGTTTTCGCTTAGTGTTCTTGCTGACTTTTTGTCGTTTTGCTCGGCTCCTAAGGGTCGTAGCGTGATGCTAAATAGCCGAGCTAAATAGCGCGATGCTAATAGGAGGGCTATACTCCTTAAGAATCATCACTATCAAATGCAAAAAAATAATCAAATTAGATTGGCAGTTTCAGAGATTAGCGCGTTCAAAGAAACAAACAAACAAAAAAGTTAACTCTTCAGCTATATTTATTAGTATAGATATAGATTTCATTAAAAGTATCCTATGATGTCACATCAACAGGCAATAAAAAGCCCAATAGTTACATCTGTTATTTCAAGGACTGCAAACATGCAGACTGAACCAGAGACAAAATATAGTTATGAATGTACACACGGCGATTTCCGTAGTATGCGAGGTCAGCTTATACTGGAACTGTATAGCTTGATGTGCACCTGCGCGAATAGCACCTAGACTAGTCTTGAGACTACAGCATTATAAAATGTCGTCGTTGTTAGATAGAAGAAGGGTTCTAGATCTCACATTTCTACACAAACTGTTAAATGGGGTTGTTGACTGTAGCGAGCTTCTTGGAAAGCTACAGATAAGTGCACCATCTCGCTTGCCGCGTAAATGTAACTAGGCTTGGTGCTATTCGCGCAGGTGCTATTCGGACGGGTGCTCTAAGTGGACTACTTCTAGGAGAAGACTTACAAATCCCAACATATCCGAATTTTGATGAACCACCATCAAATATGATAATAACTGAAAACACCATCACCCACATCAAAAGATGGGGTTTCTCATGGCTCATTGGAAACTGTTCACCATGGTAAAATCACTCGTAAAACGGTTCCGCATCAATTTGAATTGCCTTCGGTCACGGTACCGTAAACCTCGGTAAACTGGCGTTAATAATTGACTTACTATGTTTAACTGATGACCGTGAGTTAACTGCACAGTCGAATAGTTTAAAGACGCCGCTTATCGATTGGTGCAGCTAGCGGTTCCCATAAACCAGTTATATTGTTGTTCTATATAGAATTTCAGTTTGGAAGTGTTGCCTTTGGGGTGTCTGATTGACTGTCCAGTATTTATACAACCAGCCCCGGATTTACGCCTAGGCAGACAAGGCACTGGCCTAGGGCCCAGCCAGCCTAGAGGCCCAGCCAGCCTAGGGGCCCAGCCAGCCTAGGGGATCACCCAATCACCCAACCTAGGGGCCCCACCCACCCAGCTGAAATAAAATAATATAAGAAAAAAAAATGTTTTTCTAAAAAAAAACTTCATTCATTTCACTTACTTGAATAGTGCAGTTGGGTTGAGTTAAAAGTAGCTTATTAATTTCATTTATTATTTGCAATTAATAATTGCACTGAAAAATATGTTAAGAAAAAAAAAAAGCGTGTGCATACGTACTATTTAGTGCATTTTATTTACAAAATGGCTTCGAAATGGCCTCAAATGTCGAAGTGCCTAGAGGCCCTGGGTTTCTAAGTCTAGGCCTGTGTAAAACTTGCCTGCCGGGGGTTCGAAGAAAACCGATAGGAACATCGTGGCCCCATGGCAACATGGCAACTGAAGGAACACGGGTGGGTTTTAGTCAGTAAGAGTCTGACACGCCCTCCCGCTCCGCCCAGAGCGGGAGAAGTTTTTGATAATTACCCACCCAAAAAAAGAAAAAAAGGTGTCTTCGCGAGTTCTGAACTGAGTTTCCTGAACACTGCTACTCGATATCAGTACCTCTAATTACATAATACACGATCAATCACAATCTGTTTCGATTCGAAACAAATTGCTAATCCATTGCTTCATAAGTTGGAAAAAAATCTGCTCAACAACGTAAATAACGCAATGAATGTTGTTGAACTGTCAAAATGAAGCCGCGATTTCACTGGGCGACATATCGCAGATACTTATCGCTCGACATTCACGTAGTTGTCTCTGCAAAACTCAAAAAAAAAAGGCCTGTGTAAAACTATGTTGGGGTGGAATTTCAGTTCAATAGACGCAGCAATTAGTATTTTATTAAAGCAACTGCTAGACATAATTATTGCTAAAAGATTTATTGTAAGTTTAGTGAACGGCCGCCTTCCTGACACTTCACCAACCCTCCTAGGGGATGTGTTGGTGAATACCGAGATGACGGCGGATAGAGATATATGAAGGTAGACATGCTGCGTTGACCTTATTTATACTGGGAATGATTACTATGTGGAGTAGATGTCTGTCAGGCTTTCTGACTACAGTAATATATCTAAAGTATTCGTGAATGGCTGCCGAGACAGGACGGCATAAACTGTTATCCCATGCATTCCATGGGTACTTAAGGGGGAAGCGTCAGGGTAGCCCGCGAAAATCAAACTTTCTTCCGTTTTTTGTATTTTACAGGTCAGTGTCAGGTGTGTGTTTTATGTTGATAAAAATATGATTCGCGGTCGTAACAAATATGGCTTTACTCAATTATAATCATTACAATCAGCAATAAAGATTAAGATGAAGATAAAGGTGTCTTATATCATGATTTCATGAAATCATGACATTTGACACCTTTGCTAACTTATGGAGTTGTATTGCTGATTGTAATGATTATAATTGAGTAAAGCCATTTTTGTTACGACCGCGAATCATATTTTTATCAACATAAAACCAGGGGGCCTACCACCAGATCAAAAGCACTATTATTTTAATCTTACTTCAGTGGGAGAAAGAGATGGAGCTATACGTCCTGTAGAGCTTCATCTCTTTCCCACACTGAAGTAATATATTTAGTATAAAAATCAACATCTTATAATTATTGTTTTTTTTTTTTAACCTATGCTGTCTCACTGCTGGGCAAAGGTCTCCCCCATACTTCGCCATTCTTCTTTGTCTACTGCCTTTTTCGGCCAATTAGTCAAGAAAGAGTCTAGGTCGTCGCGCCAGCGTTTCTTAGGCCTGCCTCTGGTGGTGACGACGTCCGTCTTCAGGCACCCACTGCGTGACGACCCTGGCCCATCTGTCCTGATGCATACTGTACTTGTGGCCCACCCAGGCCCATTTTAGCCTTGCGGTCTTATCGCCAACATCGGCGATGCCTGTCTTCAAGCGTATTGCTGTGTTGCGAATTCGATCCGTTAGTTTTATGTTCAAAATGCTACACTCCATCGCTCTTTGTAATCAATAATATTTATTAAAAACGAATGCTTTCGTTAAAATCCGGTTAATAACTGTTTTTTTACAACTACAGGCTGGGCGGAAGACGGATTTCTACAATAAAATTATGTTATCGTTGGTTTTTTTTTATCAGACTGACAGATTTTTTATTGGTGCCCGAATCATCAGTGAAAAAAATTCGGATTCGTACATTGTGTCCGAATATATTGCGTCAGAGTCGTCAGCAAGTCGAATACTTATTAACTTTTCTATAGAATTCACGAATAAATGACATTTCTAAGTGGAGACATGTTTATTTGTTTACCGTTATCTAATCTTCACGAACAATGCATTAAAATGCGTAAGATTAAGAGATCATTCGCTCCACTAAGCATGACTGTAAACAAATTAGAACATCTTTACAGAACTTTTCAATCAATTGTCTGGTGGGAAATTCTCTTTTGAGTCACTTGTCAATGGAATTTGTCACTATGTTCTTTATAATAGATTACAGAGACACTATTCAGCGTAGCAGGGACATCGACGTGAAAACGGTTACCATGGATTCAGTACATGATTCTGAACCACTGCGTTGAAATTTTTCGTCGGTTATTTTTTTTAATCAGCTATTTCATAGACAAGTGCATTAATACCTATGCGGTCAAAATGTACGAAAAAGCTCATCAAAAAAAAAATACCGATGAACAATTTCAATGCAGTGGGGTTCAGAATCATGTACTTGTAGCGGTTACACCACCACATACAAACTACGCATCATAGACATGACGTCACACAAATTCTGCATCGCGCAATTAGAGTTTACCGAGCGATCGACATAGATACAAGATTTCAACATCAAACCGTTGGGCAGTTGCCCGCCAGACACAACACCCGTCTGGTCGGAGGATCCTCCCTTTTCTATGGTGGATGAGTGAATTTTACACCCTGTTCCTCATACCACTAAATACTCAATCCATGGTAACAGTTTTCGCGTCGATTTCCCTGCCTCCCTGTATAGTCCCGTACATATTCTTCTTAACAAGGGATCCAAAATTCTTGACAAAGACTCGTTAGAAATCGTTGATTTAACCAACTATATTGAGATTTCGTCGAAAATATATGTAGATACGACTTAGGGCCTATGCACACCACATTTTTTAAACGCGCCGTCGACGCACGTTTGTAGCGATACAGACGCGATACGCACGCAAGTCAGACGCGGCCTGTAGACCTTTGCACACCTGTATAAATTCAAACACGCGTTTGAATCGATACAGACGCGCGTGTGTAGCGATACAGACGCAATGCAAACGCGCGTGTGTAGCGATACAGATGCGATGCAAACGCGCGCGTGCAGCGATACAGACGCGATGCAAACGCGCGTGTGTAGCGATACAGACGCGATGCAAACGCGCGTGTGAATCGATACAAACGCGCTGGCATTTTGCGTTTTTAAGCCGAGAAAGACGAGCGGTGCACCAAATTGCTCGATTGCTACTAGCGTAGATTTACACTTCCCTCGAAGCGGGGGAAACCCCGCCCGCAGGGAAGGCGCGCGCGCTAGCGGTCGCATCAGTGTCGCGCGTTTGTATCGATAACAAACGATAACAAACTGCTCTGTAGGATAAAATCGCGCCGTCGACGCGCGTTTTAGAAACGCGCGTCGACGGCGCGTTTAAAAAACATGGTGTGCACAGGGCCTTAAATTGAAAAGGTATACTACTTTTATAGCTGTTCGTGTGGAGAGGGCTCGTGGTTAAATGATAAAGGCCGCAGGGGGCTTGCCGCGGTCGGTTTGTGGATGGGTTGCCATCCATTACATATCGAGACCCTTCCGTGTCTCGGAAAGCACGTTAAGCCGTTAGTCTCGACTGTCATTCGTAGATCTTTGACAGTCGTAATATCCAGACAAGCTGTTAACTAGTCTTACCAAGGGGTATCGTGTTACCCAGTAACCGAGTTGTGGAGGTCAGTTATGCAGTCGCATGTACAATACTGGTATTCAGCTGTATCCGGTTAGCCTGGAAGCCGAACCCAACATAGTTAGGAAAAGACTAGGCAGATTGATTGTACTGAACTCAAGAGTTCTTAGCATGTAGTGGCAGCAATCAGAAATCCAAAATACTACTCAATGTCCTTACTTCACTTACGATTGTTTTTTTATGATTCAAAAATCCAGATTCCGGGCTGCTACTGAGAAATTCCTGATGGAAAAACCCAATAACTAGTCGACCCGGCCTCATGCTCAGCAGTAGCGCTTGCTTGATGTTTTATATCTACCTACTTGTGCCCGATGGAGTTTTGTATCTTCAAAAAATGACGAACTTCCATATCAACTTTCGTCCCCTAGTAATCAGCCTATAATGTTCCCACTGCTGGGACACAGGGCTCCTCTCTGTGAGAGAGAGTGGGCCGTAATCCACCACGCGGGTCCAGTGCGTATTGGTAGATGTCACGTCTTCGAATTTTTGGTTCTAGGACATGTCGGTTTCCTCATGATGTTTTCCTTCACCGTTTTGAGAGCAGTGGTGATGAAATAATTTACAAAAAGTAATGCGCTTGTTTGGGTTCGAACCTATGACCTACAACTCGTAAGTCGCGGCCGTTACCACTGGGCCACTACTGCACATCCCCCCCTATTTAACCCTTTTAGGGGACAAATTTTCAAAATTCCGTCCTTAGCTCGCCTTCGCAGCTTCGTTATGTAAGGAACTCTTGTGCAAAATTTCATGCTTTTAGACTCAGCCGTTTAGGCTATGCGCAGCCTAAACCGCCAGATTAATTTTCTGCTCGTGTACTGCTTTTTATTACAACTCAGTTAACATTCAGATATAGTACATATTAGCCTTTTATGATTGTTACTTCAAATACGATTGGACACATTTCACACGATGCAATGATATCTAGAATCAATTCCATACTCTCTAGTTTCTATCAGCCCGGAGTCTGGATTTGTGCCCGGTTGATGGCAATAGGCTCGCCCCCTATTACATGGGACTTAAACATAACTGGCGAAATGTGCCGTACACTTCTGTCTATTCCTTTCTAATACAGGCGTAGTGTTATGTCATGTTAGTTTGTATTAGATTCTCAGAAGGTAAGGTAAACACGCCTTTATCAGAATCACATCGTCGTTTATTCTCTCAGTGGCACGTCCCGCCCATTAGAGACCGGCGAGGTCTCATTATGCTGTTTAAAAAGTTTGTGTACGTGTTATTAGATACGGCAATAGTATTCGCTGGTGTAGAGTTATTTTCTATTTTGTTTGCTTTTTGTTTGTTAGAATTAATTAATGATTTCTTTTTTACATCTTTTGTTTTATCTGTGACTAGCAGCGCCCCACGGTTTCACCCGCAGAAGTCTCGATCCCGTAGGAATATCGGGATAAAAAGTATCCTATGTGTTAATGCAGGTTATAAACTATCTGTGTGACAAATTTCATCCAAATCCGTTCAGCCGTTTGAGCGTGAAGAAGAGACAAACATACACACACCACTCACAAACTTTCGCATTTATAATATTAGTGTTAAAATAATTTTCATGCGTTTGAAATCAATTATCTCTTTATTTTCCTATATAGTTCTGAGAGGGGTGAATATTTTTTTTTCCCGCAGCAGAATGGGAGTGCTGGTGTAATAAGATATTTCTGCATTTTTTTTCGGGTATGGCATCGCATCAGCAATGACTGCATTCTATTGCAGATTTTTAAGCTTGTTTGTTTTAGTTGAAACTGTCCTAGACTCCTCATTTATCTTGTCTTGGCACATAGTAATATTATTTTAAATTATGATGTATGTTTAATAAGCGTGATAATAATAATGATTAACGTTCCGTGCGTCAGGAAGATAGTTATGTATTTTGCGGTGATTGGGGCGAGTGTGCCAATGTCCGGCAGGAGCCGCGTGTGCGCGTAATTAACTATTTTACGATCAGCTATATTTGAGCCAGCCCATTTGTCTGAAAATTTACGATATTATAATTTAAAGTAAACAGTAAATGTCAGAACTATTCGTGATCAGCCCGTTAAAGTCCATTATTGAAGTTGTGTTTCTTTGGGATCTTCTATAGCTGGCTAAACACCTCTAACCTTTTTTTCAGCTTATTAGAAGGCTAAAAGTCCTCCAAAGGGCAATTGAGAGGGCTATACTTGGAGTTCCCTACGTGATCGAATCACAAATGAAGAGAAAGGAGAACCAAGGGAACCGGCATAGCTCGAAGAATTGCTAAACTTAAGTGGCAGTGGGCAGGCCACATTGCTCGCAGAACAGATAGCTGATGAGATGGGAAGCCGAAGCGATGGAAGGCCTCATAACACGGTGGACTGATGATCTTGTGAAGGCCGCAGGAATCCACTGGATGCGGAAAGCCCAGAACAGGTCGAAGGCGCAGTGCTTGGGGGAGGCCTATGTCCAGCAGTGGACGTCTTTCAGCTGAAATGTTCTGTCAGTCATCCGTTCTGCGAGCAATGTACCCTGCTCATTGCCACTTAAGTTTGGCAATTCTTCGGGCTATGTCGGTTACCTTGGTTCTCCTGCGGTAGGAAGTCCTTGCGTCACTATATTCAAAGAACTCGTGAATGGTGATCGCAACTCGCAGTTGATATTAATAAACCGCTTATTAACCAAATAAAGTCTTCAATACATTTTCTTTAAAACGAATACAAATAAACCAATTACTCCTAAAATTATTGTTATAAATAAAACATAGGTATTTATTTTATTATAATACCAAATTTTGGGTACCTTTTCCATTTTTTTTTTTTCCTAAAAACTTTATTTGGACTATTACGAACATTAAAAATAAATACAAAACGGTCCATCGTTTTCAAGTGATGCGCTTTCCAATGAACAGCAAATAATTTTGTTATAATACCTATTTAGATTTAAATTTGTGGACTCCCAAGTCCACAGTAGGTCAGAGCCTGTCTCGTAAATTCGGGGTCGATGCTGTTTTATTTTATTGATTACATATTTGATTATTAAGTACACATTCGAGAATACTGGCAATAATTTAAACAGTCGTAACTTACATCTGTGCAAAGAAATGGCGTTTTCTTTGAAGAAAGATAAATAATATGGATGGAATAATAACTAATTTGGACAATAACAGAACTAATGTAATGTCTAGACAGACCCAGCACTTGCTTAGAATTACTAATAGCGGAGCAGTACATAATTCAATACATAATTCATACTTCTGAGTTATATAAATAGCAATAAGGGATATTATTGCAAATAGTAAATACCGTTCCCGATAGGGTTATCAACTTTATTTAGAAGAAATAAAGTATTTCTGATTTCAGAGAGGGTAATTATAGAGAACAGACTTATAAGAACGAGTATAACTTTTAATTATTTTTAAAACAGCATTTTTGTTATTTTTGCGGCAAATAACAACTTTTAGTTTTCTTTTTTTTTAATAATCGTATGACTGTAGAAGTCTAGACTACTAATTCTGAGTTCAAATTGATGACGTAATCAGTTAATATCAATTTCAACGAAGCCCTGTTTCTGTCTTCCCGCCAGTTTGCAATCTTGACAGAAAACCGGGCCGTATAAACCTATCGCTACCCGCCTGATAGGTTTTCTTTTGGCAGCCTCTAGTTACGACGCTGGCAGGAACTGGAGAACACACCGACACCGGCAGCGATCCCGGGGCTCTGGGGCACTTGTCCAGTGGCCAATGGAAAAGACGGCCGTAACCGAAAAGACTCTCTCAGTTAATTTTGAACTGGAAGCCGACACCAACATAGTTTAGAAACGGCTGGGCAGATTGATGACATTTAACAAGTATAGTATCAGAGAGGTGATCAGGGTTTCAGAAACTTTCTGCGAAGTGGCTAATCTTTAAGACAGAACAATTACCATGAAGATTTCATAGAATTTATTCTACTAGAGTTGCGTCGCGCTGTCGCGGAGCGGCTATTGGGTGAGGAGGATGATATTTTTCTTTTATCAACAACTAGTCAGCTGTGTCCTATAGGTACTTAGTTATGTCTGTATAAACAACTTTATCGTGCCTATTTACCCTTGATAACAATTATGGTGCATGCGAAAATGAATCAGTCAGTCTGAAAAACAAGATATTATATAAACATGTCTACATAAGCATGCTGTGATAATTTTAAATTTAAAAAATTGCCATTTTCTTCTTTGTGTTTTGTTTTATTGTTATTTCAGAAATGTACGCCCACAAGTATTGCGTGGTTTCCACCAATAATACCACTCCCACTCAATTAGGTGTCGTAAAATGTGGGTACATTACATACGTCAACACGGGCATATCTAAAGCATTCCTCAGGGGCATGGCATGCATGATCATGATGATGCATCTTCATCTATTTTCTAACGGAGGTCTTGACCATATTAGGGTATTGTGATTGTTTGTTAGAATTGATATTGAATATGCTACAGAGTCTCTGAAAAAAATACGAAACAAAAGATTACAGTCATTACAGGATTTTGTTTTAACCAGTGCGCAAACTGACTTTACTCATCATTATGAACAACTTTTACTGTGGGACCAAATCTGAAACCACGAAACAAAAATCAGATATTCTCTACATTTTGACAAGTTTTGCGAACATAAACGTAGGGAACAGCGGTTTTATTTTTTTCGTGATTTCAGGTTTGGTCCCATAGTAAAAGTTGTTCATAATGATGAGTGAAGTCACGTGTTAAAGTTTGCGCACTGGATAAAAACTTACCCTGTATAATGATATTACTTAAATTCTGTGTCACCTAATCATCTCATTTTCATGTGAAATTTTTTGCACACTTCCGGCTTATAAACCTAGGTTCTTTTGATGCTTTAAAAAAAGGTACTATTACTCGAAAATTATTTGAGAATTCCACGGTAACGTTAACTCAGGCCTGTGTTCACCAATATCAAATCACCGGTTAGGTGTTTAAAAATTTGGTTTATGTCATTTAAATATACATGGAACTGATTAAATATTTAATCAGTTGATTTAAATGTTGGTGAACACAAGGCTCAGTCAATTTAATATGCTGTATAGTAGTTACATTATCAGATCACAAGATTAACATCAACATTACAAATGTGTTGTAACATTTACACACTAACATCAAAGTCAAAACTCGTGTTTGTAAATAATTTGTCTTCGTACGATCTTATATTTCCGTCTGTAAACGTAGCTGCAGCTTCCGGTGGAATTTACGATGATGACGTCATTTTGTACAAATAAATTATGACGTCAGTAAATACCTGCTGATAAATCATCTCGTTGGTAATGTTTGGAGACTTGTGGAGATAATACAGAAGTTGCATTAATTTTGCAATTCAGTGTTTTTCATAATGTTTAGTGTCCTCAGTAGTTGTTGTTGGCTGCCAGGTTCTACGGTGACCCCATCGAACAACCCATCAACCGGTAATGAATTTTATTTCCTCTACAGTCTTTAGGTAAAGTATGTTTAAACTTGTATAGATGAAAAGTATGGAAAAAAGTGGTGCTTTAAATAAATGGATCGCCAAATATAGGTACCTAATCTGTTATATATTTCTATGTCTGCAGTGGCTTATTTGCCCTAAGGCCCAGTAGGCCCGAGCCTAGGGCGGCCAATCGTGACAAAAAATTCACTGATGATAACAAGAAATAACTCAAAGTAGCTATATATTCTAAACGTTCGCGCATATTATGGCGGGCCGCACTATATACTAAATAATAGCTAATACTATTAGTAATAGTATAAAACCATTTAACCCTGAAACCTCGGAAATATAATAAACCAGCAGCTTATTATAGTTAATTCAATTTCTGAACCGATTTCGATAAAAGTTGCCAATAAAGTAAATTCATTATGTATGTAGTCTAGTCACCTATCATATAGATCAGTAGTTCCTAACCTTTCCAATATTGTTACCCCTGTGACCTATTAGGAAAACTGATTTTACCCCGACCTTAAAATGTTATCAATACAAACAATACAAGCTTATAAAGGCTCTTTCAAACAGGTGCGACACGACACAAACACGACGTGACATGACGTGACACAAAGGCACCGCTCGTCGCGCGACGAGCGGTGCCTTTGTGTCGCGTCGCGTGTCGCGCTGGTCTGCACAAGCCTTAATTCTTACGTAATTTATATTTAAATATAAACAATGAATTAAGTAGAAATACATAGTTAGTGTGATGGCTGGTATTGTTTTGCATTCAAAAGCTTTTTATGTATGGTTTAGTTTAGCTTCAAGCGCATCTTAAGTCATGTTCCACATTGAAACGGTTTTCAGTGTACCCAAAGTTTTATTTATTTATTTATAAAAACATACACTATCATCACAGGCTTACCTAATACAATAGTGTAGCTATAGTTACATTTAAGATTAGAGTTACAATTTTATTATATAATTATCAACAACAAAGAGTAATTTTACAAAATGTGGCCCATGTGAATTCACTTAGAGTACAATTGAAGCAGTCAATCTGTTGTGACACCATATTGAGTTGAAAAACCACTCTAACATCTATAGGTGGTGGCAAAGGAGTACCCTTTAATAAGCATTTTTATTAAAGTTCTGTTAGCTTTTAACAGTATATTCGGCACCAGCTTTGATCCCACCAGATTAGGTCTTAATTATTAGGTTCTTTGGCACCCCCACAGAATAGCTGATTTACGCCCGCGGGGGTAATTACCCCCGGGTTCGGAACCCAGGATATAGATGATGGGTGCTAAGAAAGGGGCGGCTGATACGTTTACTACATGCAAATCCGCCACTGTATGTCTGTTACAGTCTCCCTCAACTTTTGATTTCGCTCGGATATACCGATACAATAAATTTAACCTTCTTGGTATATCTGCGTTGTGAATAGTCGTAGGTTTTTAATGCCTGCTTTTACTGTTCTATAGTTTACGTTCCACACATGGGCAGGAGAGTAAGTTCTATTGTATGATTATTTACGAGTTTTATTGGTACACCGGCTGCTGTGACTCTTTTATAGCTATCTTTACTATTGACGGTAAAAATAAGCTCTAAATATGCACGTGTGAACCAAATCGATGAAAGCTGAAATTATGTACTGGTTTCAGCTTTCCTTGATTTCGTTCAGACAAAATGTCGTTGGCCCTAGTGAAGTTGTAGAAACTCTTTTTGATTTATTGTTGTCATTACCGCTCTTGTTGCCCCAGAAGGAGGGTAATGTTTTTCGAGAGTATGTATGTATGTTTGTATGTATGTATGTCTATTTCTTTGGCACGCTCTGTAGCCTAAACGGCTTGATGGATTTTAACATGTGAGGTGTCGTTAGATTCGTCTTAATTGTGGGAGTGTCATAGGCTATATAATATTTATGTATTGCATCTGCAAATACAAGAAAAAGGGAGGGGTAAGTTTAAAAAAAAAACAACATTATTGGTATCAAATAAAAGTTAGTAATGAGTCAATTTCAAATATATATACATATTTATATATTAATAAATCTAAAAAGTTTGAAATAAAACAAATTATTTAAGCAGGCGGGGGACAAACAAGTTTCACCAAAATTTCAGGTTATTGGTTTGTCCCCGCCTGCAATACTAAAATCCTATAGATTATAATGCTTGTTTTCTCTTTTCAGTTATGAGTTTTTGCTGTCGGGTTTTTTGTTTTTTTAAATAATTTGTTTTTAGCATTTTTCAATCGAACAGGTACTTACCTTACAGGATTTGTAAACTTATTTTATCGTGTCAAGTTTAGCCCATTTACATTACTACACATTCCAATTACACAATCTTCTTTATTCTTTCCATAACTTGTTTTTTATTATTTGGCTAGCTTATCTAATTTTTTATTGTGATCAGCCACTGTACTCTTAAGATATTGCTATAATCATTTGTGTGAAAATTTAATGACCAATAAGGAAATTCTATTAATATAGTGAGAGTAGATATAAACTTTAGCATTCACGTGAATTGGAGCAGGTACTTAAATAGAAATTGAATTTATCAGCAGCGTGTTAGTTGCAAAAAACAGACACGTCGTATCTACTCTAGATACGCATAATAGCATATCTTACAATATCGGATTTTGTCACAATTGTCATCTTGTTTTTTAGACGCAAACTGAATTTTTTTATAAACATTTGTCTAACAAACGAGGTAGGTACATATTTCAATAATTATCAACAAAAAGTGCATTAGTTTCAAGTGCTTATAATAATATTCTTCATGCACCGTTGATACAGAGTGCGGAGGTCGAAGTGCCGCGGTCTCACAGTCACTTGTCCTGACTTAACCTTTGGCCGACTCGTCTTGAAGCTAGGGTTGTCAACGGTAGACTGTAGGACTGGCTGATGGTTCATGCTTCAGTCATTAATACAGATGGGACACTCCGCAAAATCATTTAAATAAAAAGCGACTCTTGCTACGGTACAATAAAGTGCAATTCAGATCACACAGCGCTAATTACCTACTCTTATATTCACCTAGAAGTTGCCTCTCTTTCTATCGCGTAACTCTTAGATCTTCTGACTACGTTACGCTGACTGAATTGGCCCGACAAGTCGAGCCCGCCGCGTACTTGTAGTTTCATACCTAAACTGCGGAATGTCCCATCTGTACCAATTCATCTGTGTTTCGGTATGATATCTCTACCTTTTTTTGCAACAAAAAATATGTTTTGATTTAGATATTTGTTTTGTTGTGTTAACTCTTTCACGATAATAGGTACATCTGATTTACTATGTTAGGAAAATCATTAGTTGGTATTTATTATTTTGAACTTAATTAATATTAATTATTCTGAAATTAATTGTTAGGTACGTAATATGTATTATTATTTAATTTAGTTATTATTGATTTATTTTAAATTATTTTTAGAATTGTGATTTATTGAATTTAGTTGACATTATTGATATCTAGTTTTAAATTTTATTATACTATTGGCATACCCATGTAATGGTAAAATATGGAGAACTTTATTATAACGAAAAATATCTATGTATCTCTTACCCATGTTTGCAAATAAATAAGTGATTTTATGATTTTACATTATGTTTTATTTTGGAGAAAAATACAGTATTTTACAGAGTTATGTTTGGTAGTTTGATTAAGCTGGAAGTTTCATCGAAACGATTTTAATCTTTGAGAAACGCGTACAGACATTAAAATAGGGAAACTTAAAATTACACAGAAGTGCAAGGTAGGTGGAATTTTCAGTTAATAATGTAGGCAGGTACTATTAATTCCTCAACACCATAATAACATCACGCCAGTATTTCCCGAAGGGTTAGGCAGAGGCGTACTTATAGTACCTACATTTATATTTCGCCATGTAATAGGGGGCGAGCCTACTGCCATCAACCGGGCACAAATCCAGACACCGGGCTGCTGCTGAAATTCCAGATTTGCCCAACCCGGGAATCGAACTGATGATCACCAGTAGTCTTCGTTGGTCTAGTGCTTGCGACCCCTACACCTACGAAGCAATCCTCCTTTTTTTACAAATATTCATTACCATTCAAGGATTTCTTTTACGACAGCTGTTCTAAAAGAGCGCCGTTTTGCAAAAAAACATTTAGTCTAATGACACACGCAGTTGGCAATAAAAAAAAATTTTATAAGCATGTTTAATGAGCTCACAATGTAGAACAAATAACGATGTCACGATTTATCAAACGTTTAAGAAGTGACACCCCTACACGTTCATTACACTCTCAGGGTCGCCACATAATCATGGTAAGATTTTTTGCCACGATCAGCAATGCATTGTTGAGTCGCTACCAACTATCAGTTAGGCTGGTTTTCCTGTCACGCTGACGGTCGGCGCTGATGGGTCAATATGTATGTAGTTATTAGGTAGCGTTTTTGAGTCGCGCTGACCCTACATACATATTGACATCAGCGCCGACCGTCAGCGTGCGGTCAGCGTGACAGGAAAACCAGCCTTATCCGTTAAAGTTACGAATAATGGATGGTAGGCAGTCTCATTTGCATCGTGTGATTATGCATGCTAGTTCATGCGACTTCTATTGCACGCTATTAATGTTTTATGACCATTTTATGAATACTTTTAATGAAATCGAAAGTTATGGTCTAGTGAGACAAAACGTGTCTTATTGTGGTTCGTTAGAATATTGTCATAATTTTGCATTTAATTACCTAGGAACCAATATTGTGGAGTTTCTATGTAACTTTCTGTAAAAGAATCCCATTTCAGGACTTTCAGCTGAAACGAAGTTTCTAAAATTGTGTATTATACAGTGTGAGTCTTTATAATGTACAAATATCGAAATGAGGGAATCTATGCTTAATTTTATCGACGGAAAAACTATTTATTGTAACAAAACGTTGTAACTTTTAAACTAAACAATCTATCGCGATGAAACAAACTCCATAATTATTGGAAGTTCTCATGAAACGAAAATTGTGGAAAAAAAACTACCCTCAATTGAAAATAAACATGTTTTTTTAGCAAAAATCTGGTTTTTTTTTTCATCAATTTTTATAGTAATCGTAAAATTTCACAATAAGACGCCAAAAAGAACAAAAAAAAAACCGTCGATAAAATTAAGCATTTTATTAAAACAATTAAGATTCCTTAATTTCGATAAGTGCACATTATTCACATTGTATATCCTTGCGTGTAAATTACAGTTTTTTACAAAAACATGTTTTCCATTCAAAATTACAATCGTTATTATATCAATCGGGGCGCTATCTGTCACTATTTGAAAGATGGGTTTCGAGAGTACTCTTTATAATAAGGCTGTCTTCTGGTTTGATAGTTTTGGCCAGATAGTGTGTAGAGACCGGAAGAAATAGGACGATAAATGATCACCAGTTACTTTCATACAAGCGAAGCCACGGACATGTAATAAATCGGATGCGACATGTTTTTGCTGCCCGCTGCCCGCTGCGCGCAGTCATGCGTCCAGATGCGCAGTCACAATTATATGCACTTTCCTTCTGTTACACATTTTTCTCATCAACTTTCAACACGTAAACACTTGACGTTCTTTTTATTATGTTAATGAATCTATTTAATAAAATCTTAAATTCACTGATAGCTTAAACCGCTGGGTGGATGCATGAAATTTTGCACAAGATCCCCATATTTAAGGTCCCATTAAAATAGATGGACAAACTTTTAGAAATCATTCAGACCACCAAAATAAGGACAATGGTAAAAAAATAAATAAGAAAAACGCATTAGATACTTTACAAGAAATAAAATCAGCTAACGAAAATACACTAAAAATATTGGTTAATTATTTTTGGTCAAAATAAAATCACTTTAATCAGTGTTTTTTTGCTTGGATATCTTTGGTTAGACGTACTGGACGCTGTGTTAAAATTTGTCCATCTATTTTAATGGGACCTTATATACCTATAGGTACAGGGTGGATTTTTGAAATATGGCAGTAATGGCAGGCACCTTAACTTAGCTACAGGAAAACGTTCTTAGGAGGCTGTTCCTAATATTTTTGAGTAATTGCTAACTGCATTCACAGGTAAAATTTCAGTAAAATGGTACAGTCAGCTAGAAACACGAAGGTGAGTACTAAGGAAAGATTCTTAAAATTTATTCAAAAAATTAATAATTCAAAAGTAATTTATTTAAACTAGGCTGAGAATCAGCACTTTTCGAACGTCAAAATTACATAAGACAGTCCCCCAAAAACGCCCACCCTTCACCACTTCCCTACCATACCCTATCATTCCCTAAAAGGGTTAAACAGGAATGAAATTTTGTATAAAAGTTGTAGTAAAATAACTGAGTAATATATATTCGAAACGTGTCTACAGAATCATCGACTGCTCAATTCGAATAAGAAGTCTACGGAACCGAAACCTCAAACTCAAAGCTTTTATTTCAAATGAACCAATTACAGGCACTTTTGAATTATCAAGGGGTCGGTCACTCAGAAAGATGAAGCTAGTTGCCCATTCCAAAGTGTAGTAGGAGTATCTATGGAGAAGAACGCGCAAACACCACGGACACTCTTTTAAATCAAAATATGGTAACAAAAAAAAAAAAACAACTATAGAACCTATAAATAACGATTTCGATTTCAACTACACATATCTCGATCGAATGATAAGATATGGTTTCGAAGAATGTAAGGAACTTATATTCCGTTTACTAATTAAATCTTCCGATTTACAAAGCGATGGCTAATCGATTTTATTTTTGTTTACGAATTGAGTTGCACAAGTGTTCCATTGCATACATTTTAGTAATGCACCGAAAACCTTTGAACTGTTGTTTATAACATAAAGATGATTATTTACTGAAAATCAATGCACTTCGGTGGTGGTATACACCTACACAATAACATTAGGGAATAGGTACCTTCTACATTTGTAATTTGCAAGGTGTTTGTTTACGCTTTTGGCTATAAAATCTGGACTATATTGCCATTGAAAATTTATTAAAATCTATGTCTTAACACTTACAAATATTAAATATACAGAACAATATTCATTTTCTCATTTCCATTCTTAATTTTTAGTTATGCTCATTATTATTTTATTTTCTTATTTAGATGCTTAAGTATGTATTATTGAATAATACCTACATAATTTCTATATTTCTATGAATTTTATGTTGATTTGCTTTGCTTTTCTTTGATTTTGTATGAATTTTCTTAGGTTTTTCAAACTTTTGTTTTACCAATGATGTCTTGACTCTACTGTTTTGTTAATTAACATTGTTAATTCCTATCTAAGAGAGCCGGGTGATCTGTAACTCAGGACCCTCCTACCTGTCCTCGTGGAGGCGATCGGCGGCGGTGATCTCTCGCGTCCGGCCCTGGTTCAGGCCATGGTATGGAGCGAGAGGAAATGGCAGGCCGTCACCTTCCTCTGCGAAGCGGTAATGCTCGCGAAAGAGGAGGCGGAATGCGTGAAGGAGAGGCAAATTTCGCGCCCTCACGCCCCTAACCGCCGCAGGACGAGACGCCCGGGGCGGGAATCGCGAGTCGATTTCCGACCATCGTAGGCGCGGGCTTGCGGACGGTGAGCAATGGGTAGCTCGCCGTCCGATAAGGACCAAGCCCGGGTCGACGGCGCGTTGTGTTCTACGCGCGCCTCAAAGAGATGTCAGCAGAATTGATGCCTGCCGGGGCTGCGAATATGGGCCAAAAGAGAAATCGTGGCCCCCGGCAACAGGGCAACCGAAGGAACACGGGTGGGTTTTAGTCAGTAAGAGTCTGACACGCCCTCCTGCTCTAGCCAGAACGGGAAAAGTTATTTGATAATTTCCCACCCAAAAAAAAATATGATGTTGAGATAAATAAAGATTTATGATGATAATGATGATTATCATTTGTAAGGTGGAAGGTGACCAGCTACCTGTCTTGATGTATGTCTTGTATTCAGTATTGTGATACTCACATACCTACCTACCTTTCTTTGATCAAGAAGTCAGTCATGTTGACGCACAGATAGGTACCTTGTGTTGCAACTTCCGTGGGACCATAAAGAGATCCTCGTTCCCTTGAAAACCAATAAAATCGTGATTGATGTCCCCCAAATTAGGAAAACAGCTTGATCTTCGATTTTTATAAGCAATTCTATGGAATGCATCTGCTTTATACGTTCTCGAACATAAAATCACGCTAATTACAGTCTCAAAAAACAAAACAAGGCGCTGTAGAGCTTTATAGATTTCTTGTAAAAATGTGTTTGGAAGTCGTTCCACCATCCGAGATTTTAATAAAATTTTTAATTGATTTTTATTTTTATCTTTATATTACGGGACGCTTTTAACGTGCACGTCTTTCTACATTGTTCTCATATGTATTTCAAAATGAATGATTTAACCAATATTTTGTAACCACTTTTTATTTAAAAGAGTGTCCGTGGAGTTTCTTGCCCATTCTTCTCCATAGGTACTACGCTTTGTAATGGGTAACTAGCTTCATATTTCTGACTGACCGAGTCAATTCAAAAGTGCTTGTAAATGGTTTAATTGAAATAAATGCGTGAGTTGAGTTTACGTTTTGAGTTTGAGATCTTTATTATTTTAATATTGGTTGCAGACTTTTAGGAAGGTATTAAAATAGGTTCTACGTAGTACTAGTACGCAGTATACAGGGTATCCGGTAAATAATGGATAACCGCCGTTCTAAAAAAAATTAAAAAAATCCCAAGTAGTAGGTACCTAAGATACAATTTTTTTGCAATTTTTTGTCACATTATTTACTGCTTTTCTGTCTGAGGGGCTTGTGGCTAAGTAATAACAGCTGCACGGGTCGATCGATCAGGTTAAGCTACGCTTGCCGCGGTTGGTCCGTGGATGGGTGACCATCTTTACATACCAAGTCCCCTCCGTGCCTCGGAAAGCACGTTAAGCCGTTGGTCCCGGCTGTCATTTGTAGATCTTTGACAGTCGTTACGGGTAGTTAGAAGCCCAAAAAGTCTGACAACCACTCTTACCAAGGGGTATCGTGTTACCTAGTCACTAGGTTGTGGAGGTCAGATAGGCAATCGCTCCATGTAAAATACTGGTATTCAGCTGCATCCGGTTAGACTGGAAGCCGACCCCAACATAGTTGGGAAAAGGCTAGGCAGATGATGATTTACTGCTTTTCTGTCGGTATAGTCAACGTACAATATTACAACAACAAATAATTGATAGAATTCATTCATTTGTGGCTGTGGTGAAGAAGAATGTAAAATAAGGTAAAAGTTAGTTAAAATCTTAAAAGTACTACTTGCGAAATATTTTTTTTTGTATTTTTTTTAGAACGGCCATAAAATCTGATAAATATGCTATTTCAACTTTCAAGGTTATCCATTATTTACCGGACACCCTGTATACACTTCGTTGCCGATGTGTTTTTATCTTTTGGGTGCGCTAGAATAGCCTTCATGAGTGGCGATCGTCAGGCGCACCCAGCACAGTCAGCCCCCAACTACTTACTAACTGGATAATATTCAGTACGGCATAAATTATTGTAAATAGTTCGTGCCAATGGGTAAGTTAGATTTTTCTAGTCTTTGACTGTTCTATTTTAGGATGATTCGTTGAACACATACACATAAGTACATAAAGTCATGCCTTCTTCCCATGGGGGTAGGCAGAAACTACAGAACGCCAACCGCTACGATCCCTACATACTCCTTTTGCCTCGTTTACGTTCCTACATCTGGTTATACACGATCGTCGGTTGCGAGTACTACGCACCTGGGGGCCTACCACGAGCTCAAAAGCAGTATTATTTATTTTAATATTACTTCAGTTAGAGAAAGAGATGGAGCTATACGTCCTGTAGAGCTTCATCTCTTTCCCACACTGAAGTAATTTAAAATAATACTGCTTTATAAGCTTGTGGTAGGCCCCCTGGCCTTTCTGAAAAACATCACCAATAAGGTCAGTATTTGTCCTCCTAGGGCGTCCCCGCCGGGCCTTTCTCTTTACATCAGCCTTGTAAATACATTTTGTTAGTCGCCTTTCATTCATCCTCTCAACATGCCCAAACCATCTCACCACCATGGACCATGTTACCATGGATTCAGTGCCTGATTCTGAACGCCCCTGCGTTGAAACTTTTCGTCGTATATTTAAAAAAAAATCGGCTGTTAGAAAGTGCAATACCTACGCGGTCAAAATGTATGGAACAGCAGATTTTTTTTTAAATACGACGAAAAATTTGTACGCAGGGGCGTTCAGAATTATGCATTGAATCCATGATAACAGTTTTCGCGTCGATGTCCCTGACACCCTGTATAGCGTCTATCGTTCTTAGTGTTTATAAAAAATCTTTACCAGGCATTGACATATATATTACTGCGTAAGGACTGGGTGGACCGCATGTTACAATGACGCCTCGAACGTGGTCCCAAAATGGTCTTCCCTATAGCGAAATAAACTAGAACGCGTTCGGCTGTCTTCGGGAGCGGTCGTAAATTTTACAAGCAAAAATGCCAAGTTGTGTCGTGAAGGGTTGCGTGAACTACGACAAAAAGCACAATAAAATAAATGATAACATTTCATATCACCGGTAAGTTAAAAAAATGTTGTTATATCAACTTTTAACATTATTTAAAACAATTTTTTTCTTATTTGTCTCAACGTTTGGCAAAGACGACGCGAAGGCGCGTAAAAGTGAGACAGAACTTTGTAGCGGCGCGCGTTTTAACCGATGAAATGAAAAGATTTAATAATTAATATTATGCTTATTGTACTTATTTTTCTTCATAGAGGAATTGAGGATGGAATTACAAACTGTTACTTTTTATTAAGATTTGATTAACTGCACGTTGGTATCATCTTGCGATACAACGTAGCAGAGTCTCACTTTTGCTTGTTTTTAACAATTTAAACATATTTATTTACTTTGAAAGTATAACATTATTTACATATTTGTAATGTGCTCGTCAAGACCTTTCTTTTGGTACCAAACATGTCATGATAATCTCATTTTAATTTTTTTCGAGGTTAGAAATTTACGTGTAAAATCCACCATATTAAATTTAGGGAAAATTTATATAGCTTATGTCACCCGGACTATTATTACGAATCTATTGATACCTCATTCATCAAAATCGGTTCAGTAGTTTAGGCGCTACGGTGGAACACACGTAAAAGCAAACATACATACAAACATATAAACATACAAACATACATACATAGACTGCTAAAATCATAACCCTTCCTTTTGGCTTTGCCGTAGTCGGGTAAAAATAAAAGGTTTTTTATTTCTTTGTACCTCAAAAATACCCGCTCTTACAAGGTTACGTCTAGGAGCAGACCACGCCGATTGACATCGTAGTTCATAGTAGTTCTAATAGATGGCGTTAGTGTTTCTGTATGGCGACTGCGTCCAACAAACGTTCGGACGACCGTATCTTTACTATTTAAATCAATGTTACCAGGGCTGTTTATTAAAGTGTTCCTAAGCCAGGCCTAAATCTAGGAGCGTTAATTTACAGGCAAATATGATGATGATAGCTACTAAATTAGACCTTCGCGTGAGTAAAGATATTATAGGAAGGTACCGCTTTATGATTTACATAACTACTTATTTAATAAAAATGCTACACGTAGGTAGCTGTAAAGATTATGATATTATGATATTAATTTAATTAAGCAATGCAGATCAGGTACGAGTTTTACGGTATAATTATGGTGTGAGTTAATTCAAAAGTGTTCACATGAGAACTTGAAATAACGCCTCAAGGGGATTCCGGTGTTACACGTCTGTACTTTCTCTTAAAGTGCCTGCTTCATGGTTGCCAACTGCGTCCCCACAGAGGTGACCCTGGTTGTCAACCGGCAGAGCTGTTTGAAATTTGGTCGTAAGACACCATCTAAACGGTTGTAAACCACCAAGGTCATCTCTGTCGGGACGCGGTTGCATTCGTGTGGCAGGCACTTAAGGCGTGTACGCAGGCACGAACAAAACATGGTGAACATGAACATCGAACACGAAACATTTGGTATGTACGTGTGGACGCAAAGCGAAAACGAACACCTAACGAACACAGTTCGACTTGTGTTCGTGCTCAACCGTCTCGCTCTCTTTAGTAGCAATGGATTCGAAATTGGATCGCCACGAACATTTTTGACGAACACAGTGATTGATGTTCGGGTTCACCATGTTCTTGTTCGTTCGTGCGTACACGGCTTTAAATACTAATTATTTATAACACGTCAAACTATGCTCAAATAAAATCATAACTTGCTTGTCATAGTGTAGACACACTTAGCACTTCCTATACTTTTGAAATCAAACCTTGTTAATGCTTATAAGTGAATGTTGTCTTTCAATGTTTTTTAAAGATAGGTTGACTGAACTGCCAAAAATCTAGGGTCGACAAAATGACGCCATTATTTTAATTCTTAATTTTAAAACAAACTTATTTTCGGTTTGGAATATTGCTCGGTACTTACAAGTTTTTTTAATGTCATCAGGAAACTGCAATCTGTGGCTATTTATTACTTAAGGCGCTTCCTCACCGGGAGCTTTCGCCTATAATGTAACAACCCAAGATTTCACTGTCACGGCTAGGGCTTTGCAAGTAGACTGCATAACGGACGGCAAGAAGACGGCATAATAATTACCATGTAATTTTTTTTACATTCTTCCTTGACATAATCATCCTATTATCTGACATTATGTACCTACAATTTAATTTTAACTCTTTATTAGTGGCTTCTGTGGACATGACAATTATTCATATTTGTTACAGTTGTAATAGCAATCATGTAATTGCGTTTAAATAAAACAGATTTTTATTAATTAATTTATCTTTTGTATAGATTCTTTTCTATTTTGTGAATGTGAGAACGTTGTAGGAATAGTGGACTGTAGATTTTTTACTATTTTGTTAAGTACCTGGTACGTGTTGAAAGGCCTACACTGTCCTCCCATGCTTATTAACGCTGTTATTTGAAAATATTGTAAAAGCCAATTATTTTTAAAAGAGTAACCGTGGAGTTTTTTGCCGGCTCTTTTCCATAGGAAACGACCAATTGGAACCGTGCAACTTAGCTTCTGACGTTTCATAAGTACCTATGTGGGTTTATGTGAAATAAAATATATTTTTATTTTGATAGGTAGAAATAACACGGCTAGGTTGCAGGTAAAGATTACATTACATATATCGGGAGGAAAGGGAGCGCCTTAAGAGGCACAAATACGCAAATTGCCTGCAATTTAATCTCCACATGCCAAGCATAAACAAACCATCTCTCCAGTTTAAATCTACTCAGGAACATAAATCAATCCGCTCTCATTATTCCGAAACGCCACAATAAACTCAAGTACCCGGATTACACAATTATTTTTAACTGCCCCATTACCGTTGTCTAAAACTCTTTTAGTGCAAATTCCACAATAAAAATAGCGTGTGTACAATGCTTAGTATTTCACAGGGAAGTGAATTTTCCGTGAGAAACCGTGGCATTATGGTTTGTGTGATCGTACGGTTCTGCGCTTGCGCTTCCTCAGTAATTAAGTGAAAGGCGGTAAGAGTTATTGTCTGTCGTCGAACAAAATACCGGTAATTGCCTTATCTTTGGTAATAAGTCAGTATGTGTCTCGCTCGCGGTTTTTTCTTCGCTAATTAAAGATCTCATGTACGATGTAACTGACGTTCACATGGAATTCTCGTGTGGTATGGAGTGAGGGCGAAATAAGTTTGCATTGTTTCTCATGATAATGATGGTATCTCACTGATTATGATCGTGTAACTTTAAGTATCCAGTCGTTATTAATGTGCGAATTTACGATCATTTACAAACTCATGTCTTGCGCGACTGATGATCATCAAGATTTCGAATTTTTGAACATTCGTTCAGACAACACAATGATCAAAAGGATCCCTAATTAAATAAACAAACAATGAAATTCCAGGGAATTTTACGTTTTGTTGTTCCATTTCAGGGCTAAAAATAGGACTCTTTGCGGCATGCTACTGACTCGAGGCTCACCTTTACGACCCATTTACTTGCGGACACCTTGAACGAATTCTACCGAACATTCGCTTTGATATTTACGAAAACAACTGAAAAACATCCCGCTAATGTCTCGTGCCAAATACTCAGTTGGTTTTGGCTCAATTAAATATTGAGCATGAAAGTCCTTGATTGGGAAGGTGGGCAAATATTTATAAGAACTAATTCTTAGTTTTCGTTTTTTAAGTATGGCTTCATAATCGATGGCAATGACGAGAATTGACGTCATATTTCTGCACATAAAGTAGGTCAGAGTATGATTGATTCCGTCAAATTATGTGATCCAGACGGCCTTTTTTTTGTGTGGGAAATTATCAAATAACTTCTCCCGCTCTGGGTGGAGCGGAAGAGCGTGTTAGACTCTTACTGACTAAAACCCACCCGTGTTCCTTCAGTTGCCTTCGGCTGGTTCTGTGCTTCTCGCATTCAGCGGATTCCTGCGGTCTTCACAAGTTTTATCTTGTGGAAGGCCTTCCAAAACCTTTCGGCCCCATCTGCCATCTGTTCTGCGAGCAATGTGCCCTACCCACTGCAATTTAAGTTTGGCAATTCTTCGGGCTATGTCGGTTACTTTGGTTCTTCTGCGGATCTCTTTATTTCTGATTCGATCACGCAGGGAAACTCCAAATATAGCCCATTATCCTTTGTGAGCGAACACATTGGGTATAATATAAATAACAAAACCGGCCAAGTGTGTGTCGGATCACGCACAATGAAGGGTTCCGTAGTTGGGATGAATTTATCCCAAGAACAAACTTAACATTGTAGTTGAATAACATGTTCTTCAATACATTTCAACTGCAAATGTAAGTTTGTACGCACATTATTGGGAGATTTACCATGCTATTTTAAGACCATAGACTTCTTATAGGTTTTCCTGAAATCTATGAGTAAAGAACCATTCTCTGTACTTTTTCAAATATTTAGGCTCTTTATTTTCGGAGATAAGGGGAGGGAATGGTCAATTTTCATATGTTTTCTTAAATATCTTTAAAAGGATTTATTTTAAAATAAAAAAAATTGAGATCCTCACAACAATTAAAAAAAAAATTACTACAAACTGCATCGTCTGGCATATCCAGACGATGCAGTTTTTAATCTTTTTTTTATTTTCTTATTTGCCCCTAAAAGTGACCCCCATATTCTAAATTTATTGATATGCCAGTCGATGCAGTTTGCAATCTTTTTTTTTTATTTGCCCCCTAAAAGTGACCCCCATATTTTAAATTCATTTATTAATTAATCACAATCAATTAGGGTCACAGAAATACATGTATGTACCAAATTTGAACTTAATCGGTCCATTAGACAGACACACGAGTAATCCTATAAGAGTTCTCTTTTTTTCCTGTTGAGGTACGGAACTCTTCATCACAAATGAAGGGGTCCGATAGGGCCAATACCTGCGGGTTGCGGGTTTGTCCGAAAAGGTTACCGTGGTCCCTGGCAACATACAGGCAACTGAAGTAACACGGGTGGGTTTTAGTCAGTAAGAGTCTGACACGCCCTCCCGCTCCGCCCAGAGCGGGAGATTTTATTTATTTGATTATTTCCCAACGGAAAAAAAGGTACGCAACTCTAAAAAAACCTTTTTATGTCACTTAATGAAAATAAAACAGGTAGGTAAGTATTGCACTTCATTATCGCAGTCCTTATGTTTATGAGTGTTCAAGATTCATGTCCATAATGCTAATACTGTATCGCGCGTGTTTATACACCGCTATCTTCATACTATAGTGTTCAGAGATTGTACCTAGTGTGTAAAACTGTGGTTTTAATAGTAGCTCGTGAATATATTTTCCTATGATTCTTTTCTGAAATACTATAGCCCAGTGGTAACGGCCGCGACTTAAGACGCAGATATATGACAGTGACCTTGAATGGTTAGCTTGCGTGTTCTGTACTGAGCTCACGCAACGCGTCGTACGTCCAGCCAGTAATAGGACTCGCCCATCAAGGAGCGCTGTCCCAAATTAGACGCATTATTAATTTATTACACGTAAAACAAAAGGTATTTTAATAAAACACGTATACTAAAAGATCAATAATTTAATTATCTTTAAAATAGTGAAGTTTTCAGAAAAATACGCTTGATGGATTTTGCGTCATTCTCAGTTTTTTATCCGCGTTAGACATAACTTTACAAATTAATTTCACTATGTAATATAAAAATAATCAAAAATATGTCTATATTAAAATATTAAGAAAATGCTCTAATTTAACATATATTTTTTCCAAATCACTAACACTACTCGTTCAAACGTCATCTTCAGTATAAAATCATTAAAAGAGTTGTAGGTCGTAGGTTCGAAACCAGACAGGAACGCCGATCGCGACCGATCAAGAACCGCTGTGGTAAAGCACCTACAGAGCCCGAAATAAGCTTGCGTGCCGCAAAGCCGAATACACCGGTGTACATCTCCCGCCTACACTACACCACTAAGGCGGAGGACATCGTGGAGTACGTGCGCCAGAAGACCAGGTACACGCCGAGGGTGCAGTTGCTGGAGTCGCATCGCAACGTCAACTTCAAGGCGTTTGTGGTGCGAGTACCGAATTGTTTTCTGCCCGTCGTCATGGAAGAGGACTTTTGGCCGCAGGACGTGGTGTTCCGTCGCTTCCGCGGACAAATACCACAGGACAGCACAAGGACAAGCTAGTGAAGTGAAGTGCTACTAACATAGTTTTAAGCTATTTAATAACACAAGTTTTTCAAGTTCTCGTTATATTAAAATATGTATGTTTAGGTTAAGGTATTTTTCTATGGGCCTGTGTCGCCTGAAATAAATTACATTACATTACATAGCCGTTATTGTCCCACTGCTGGGCAAAGGCCTCTCTACTCTCTTTCCACCTCTCTCTGTCTAGAGCTTCCAAGGACCAATCTTTCTTAAAGGAGTCCAGCTCATCCCGCCATCTCCGTCTGGGCCTGCCGCGATGTCGTTTGCCATTAAGTAGGACCCACTGGGTCGTAAGTTTGGCCCATTGATCGTTTGACATGCGGCAGATGTGTCCAGCCCAATTCCATTTAAGCGTGGCAGCTTTCCGAGTGACATCAGTTATTTTAGTGATGGAACGGATTGTTGTATTCTTAACCCGGTCCACAAGTTTAATACCAAGAATACTCCGTTCCATAGCTCGTATTCTCAAGAATACTCCTGAAATAAATGGTATTATTATTATTATTTTTATATATTTTAACAAATCTCGGGACCATGGATCCCGGTCCTTTGGAAGGCGTACGAGGGGCCGAAGCCAACTCGCAGAGGCCCCTTAGACATTAATAAGTGGTTAGGCACCAACCGACGATTATCCCTGTATGCACCATACAAGTGCACCCAAGGACAACCCCCGGTTGGTGTAGGACTATTGCAGAACATGGAAACAAAACATATTGGGCTATGGATTTGGATGGCTATAATGGATTGGTTAATTGGAACTATGGAAAGACTATGGCCCTTGCCTGATCAATGTTTTAAATGCACACGGATAAAATGGCAGGGGGTGACTTGCACACTCAATAATGGGCCCCCGAAAACGGTCGCTAGCACAAAGTGTCGTAGCGATAAGGGGACAACATGTCCTGAGGTGCTTGAGGAGTGGAGAGGTATTCCACGGCTTTCAGAACAATCCCAGAGCCCGGAAGATGGTCAAAATCCCTACGAGCACTTACTGGAATACTTCCTT
This sequence comes from Agrochola lychnidis, assembly GCA_963680765.1. Taxonomy (NCBI): domain Eukaryota; kingdom Metazoa; phylum Arthropoda; class Insecta; order Lepidoptera; family Noctuidae; genus Agrochola; species Agrochola lychnidis. The sequence goes on along the minus strand of OY796863.1, from coordinate 2,343,894 downwards.
CCTCCAAGCACGTTTGCTCTTGCGAATCTCCACTCAAGCCGGCCAATTAAGGCAAGAATGAGGCGGGAGCTCTGTTCCTCGTCAGTGTTCACTCCAGCCGGCCAATGAAGGCAAGCCAGAGGTGAAGAACAAGACTTCTCCCGGGAGATAGGGTCCGTGGGGTCGCTACTGCCCATCAGCTCGCCACATGCTGCCCTGCGGGTTTTTGTATCTCTCTTGGTCTGGCTCCTCATCCTAGACCTGTTCCGGCAAAGTAAACTCTACCGGCACAGACATAGAGTTCGGAGCGCGCAAGCCCCACCACGACGTCAACGTCGAGATACGGCGGTGGGGTTATTATTATTATTATTTTTCTTTTTATACTTTTGCGTATCTCAGCGTTGCGCCGGGTTTATGGGATAGTACGGGCCGAAGCCAAGTGCTACCCCTGGAGATTGGTTAAATTATGATGAGATGATGGTGTGTTCTGATTTTGTGATGGTGAGTGTGTCTGTTCATGAGACTGTGTTCGTGCGGTGGTTGTTGCACTCGTGTATGAGGTGACAATTGATGTATCGTTGTCATTTTGCAGAAATTTTCTGACAATCCTGCAGGTATTCAAGATTGCAGCTTTCTGAAGAGTCTGATATGTGTAGGGTGGTAAATCGAGTGTTTTTAAAGACTGGTGGAGCTGTTTAGGTATTACACCTGTTGTTGATAATACTATAGGAACTATGGTGACATTGCTAAGCCGCCACATTCTGCTGATTTCTATTTTCAGGTCTATATATTTTGAGAGTTTTTCCGCTATAGTATTCTGCAAATTGTGTGTATTAGGGACGGCTATGTCTATGATTTGTGCAGTCTTGTTATTTTTATCTAACAATGTGATGTCTGGTCTATTGTAGTGTGTTGTTTTGTCAGTGAGGATAGCTCGGTCAAAGTACAGCTTGTGAGTGGAGTTTTCGAGAACAGTTTCAGGTTGATATTTGTAATAAGCTACCGGTGGTGTGGGAATTAATTTATATTTTATTGCTAATTTTTGGTGGATTATATTCGCTATCTGGTCATGTCTGTGTTTGTAATCAGTTTGGACTATTGCTTTACACGCACCCGTGATGTGTTGAATGGTTTCGGTGCAACTATTGCATCGCCTACATCTGTCTATTGTTTGAGGAACTCGCATTATGTGTTTCTGGTAATTACGAGTTTCTATTACTTGATCCTGTATGGCTATCATGAATCCTTCTGTCTCAGGGAACAGTTCTCCACGCCTTAACCATTCGTTCGACGCTAACTTGTCGACGTTAGGTTGATTAAGGTCGTGTCGATGTCTCCCATGCAGTGACTTTTGGGTCCATTCTGCGATTTGAGTTTGTCGGTCTGTCTGTTGTTCATTACTCTGGGCTATCTTCTCAAACATGTTTAAGGGGGTAATTTTTTTATCATTGAACGCAATGGCTTTATGTAGAGTTGAAATAGTACCTTTAGCATTGAAGTATGTTCTTAAAATAGTTATTTGCTTGTTATGTAGGTTAGTGATATCTATTATTCCCCTACCACCGTCGTTCCTTGGCAGTGTGAGTCTCTGAACACATGACCTAGGGTGATGCCTTCTATGTTTAGTCAAAGTGGTATTTATAATCCGTTGCAAACATTTGAGTTCAGTCTTGTTCCAGTTTATGATACCAAAAGAATAGGTTAGAATAGGGATGGCATAAGTGTTTATGGCTTTTATAGTATTTCGAGCGTTTATTTGTGTATGACATATTGTTTTTAACCTGTGTTTAAATTGTTTAGTGAGTGTAGCTTTAATTTCTTTATGAAGAATCTGTTTAGCCTGTATGTAACCTAAATATTTGTAAGTACCGTTTTCGTCTAATGATTCTATCGTGTCACCTGTCTGCATGGGGTATGAATGTGAATAACTTTTGCCTGCTATGATTGAATTAATTTTACATTTGTCAATCCCAAACTCCATAGCGATGTCATTTGAAAATTGTTCGGTAGCATTAGCTAGTTCATATAAGTCGTCTGGTGATGATGCATATAATTTGATATCGTCCATATAGAGCAGGTGGTTTATTTTACAATTTTGCTGGTCAGTCAGTATGTCAGTCGTTGTATCACTGTATTGAAGTTGATACCCGGAATTTAAGGCATTGAGTTTATTTGAAAGTGGATTTAGTGCGAGACAGAACCACAGTGGACTGAGTGAGTCTCCTTGGAATATCCCTCGCTGGATCTTAATGTATTCTGTCTCAACTATTCCTGTGAATGTATTCAAGTGTAATCGCGTCTGCCATTTGTCCATTAAATTTCCTAAAAAGTTGATGAGTTGTAGATGTATCTTGTATAAATTCAAAACTTTGAGTAACCACGAGTGAGGTACTGAGTCGTAAGCTTTCTTGTAATCAATATACATAGAGCATAAATTTTTCTTAGTACGTTGGACATGTTTAAGTATTACTGCATCTATTGTTAACTGTTCTTTACAACCTTGACTGAACTTCCTGCACCCTTTCTGTTCTTCTGTTAATATTTGTTGTGTTTCAAGGTGTTTGTATATGACGTGAGTAATGCACGATGTCAATATCTTATATAAGGTTTGCAGACATGTAATTGGCCTATATTTTGCTGGATTAGATGTGTCGTTAGGGTCTTTCGGAAGCATGTAAGTCTTGCCTTCTGTAATGTATGACGGAATAATTGTTGGGTTTTTTATAAAATCGTTAATATAGTTGTAGAGGTGTGGGTGTACGTGCGTAAATTTTTTGTACCAATAGTTGTGTATGTGATCAGAGCCTGGTGCTTTCCAATTATGTATCTTTTTAAGGACATCGTGAAAAGTTTCTACCTCAACTTGATCAAAATTCATCGCTTCAAGGTTTGTCTGATAGGCCTCCTCTTCTTTGATCCATTCTGCTTCACTATTATGACAGACTGGGTTTTCCCAAATACTAGCCCAGAATTGCTGCAACTCGTCTGTGGCCGGCCACGTTGTATGTGTGTTGTTGCTTGGTGTAGTGTGGTTAGTTGTTGATGCCTTTAATTTTCGGTAAAATAATTTTTCGTTATTCCTAAATTGGTGGTTTTGTGTTTTACGGAGTGTGCATTTATTGTATCTATCTAGTCTGCTTTTAACAACTGTTAGTTTTTGTTTAAGTGTGTCTAGAAAGTGTGTGAGGTGTGTATTTGGTTCTTCATGCGATGTATGTGTTTTGTAGTCTCTCAATATTATATTTACTTCTTTAATTAGTTTTCTGCTCCTATGGCCTTGCATGTAATATGTTAATCTTCCAATTTTGGCTCTGATAACTTCTATTTTGTGTTCTAACCTTTTTTTCCACTTAGGCTTGTGATCTTGTTGGAGTCTACTTCTATGTTCAGGCGGTGATAGTGAAATTTTACTACCGTTGGCCTTAGCAGCTGTCCACGCAGCGCAGTATATTACGGTCTGAAGATGATTGAATTCTGTATCTCTGGTAACTTGTTCCAGTAAAATAACTTTGTTAATATAACTAACTATATTCGCTAACCTTTTTGATGACTTTTGCATGGGTATGTAACTCCTCTCTGTAGGATTGGTGTCTCTGTAGTACTGTAGTGTTTCTAAAAATATTTTGTCTATTTCAAGGTTTCTTTCATGGCTTGTTTGTGTATTAAGGTGTTGGGAGTGTTCTGACCCTATGTCATTGGGGTTATCAACTACCGTATCTTCTCCTGTTTCTGTCCTTTGTAACACCTCTGTATTTTCTATATTGAAATTTAGTGTATTTGTGGGTGGTTGTGAGTGTAAATTTTCTGTATTTGGTCTTATACTATCAGATTGCCAATGAAAAGAGTCCGTCTCAAGTAATTCGTTCTCAACTATTGTTTTTAGAACCTGTAGCCGTGTTTCTGAAATCATACTATTATTAATTATTACCCTTTTTTGGTCCGATATGCGCTGTTCTGATAAATGTGACAAATGAGGGTAACACTCTATGAATTTTTCTTTTAAATTTTTCCGCCATACTGTCATATCGGTCTCCATTTTTGTTGCCCTAAAATAACATTTCATAAGTGTTTCATTGAGTTCGTTTGACCATTTATTATTTTACTTTTGTGTAAATTATTTCATAATCACTGCTCTCAAAACGGAGAAACGAAAACATCGTGAGGAAGCCGGAATGTCCTAGAACCAAAAATTCGAAGACATGTGACATCTACCATCCTGCACTGGGCCCGTGTGGTGGATTAAGTCCCACTCCCTCTCACCGAGAGGAGGTCTGTGTCCCAGCAGTGGGAATATTATAGGCTGATTGTGCATATGCTATTTTCTGAAATAGAGGTTTTCATTTTCGAACAGTGAAAGTTACATTGTGACCGATTATGGTTTTTTTTAGTTATGGCATCTCGTAGTTGACCTCTGAGATCATGACTACTCAACCGGGCTTTCCTGTGGGTGCCTTAAGCTACTACACTTAAAACCTCCAGCCAGGGGTTATTCAACTATGCTAATTAAAACTAGGTGAACACTCGCTAAGGGCACCCCTTGTGGGGTACGAACCTCGGTTTAGGGCGTCAACCGGAGGGAGGACATCAAGGATGGGACGGGCTGGATCAAAGTTTTGATCATGATTATTAGTCGGGGAATTTAAAGCTACATGCTCAGCTGCAACAACTGCTGGCACCTCGTTATCGAGCAAGGGTCGGGGGGGAGTATCATTTACTCGGGGACGCGGTCGCGATCGCAAAGGACCTCGGCGGCGAGGTCGGAATGACGGGAGGCGTCTGACCGATTATGGCTCATCAAGTGTTTGTATTGGTGTTTTATCTTGATGGCCATTTTATTATGCTTGGCTTGCTACACGGCTGCCAACTGCGTTCCGACAGAGGTGACCTTGGTGGTTTACAACCGTGTAGATGGTGGTTTATGACCAAATTTCTCTGCCTGTCGCCAACCAAGGTCACCTCTGTCGGGGACGCGGTTGGCAGCCATGTAGCAGGCACTTGATGAGTTTGATGACTAATCGTTCAAGGTTAATGTATTGTATTTGTTGTTTTAAGATGACAATGGTAAAAAACTGAAGGAATATTCTTGCTTTCTGGAAAACAAACTGTTATAAAATAATCCTACTAATATAATATCCTACTAATATAATATTCTACTTCCTACTACATAATATTGTAAATGTGAAAGTTTGTATGTTTGTTGAAAAAGACTGAATGTAAGAACGATAGTTTATAAGCTGGATTAACATATAGGATACTTTTTATCCCGGTAGTACGTTCTTCTGGGATAATTTCCGACCTGCACGCGGGCAAAGCCGTGGGCGAAAGCTAGTAATATTTTTTAAATTATAAACGAGAAAGAAGAGATTTGGATGTTTGTATGTTGGGATGTTTGTTACTCAATAACGTGAAAACGGCTGAACGGATTTGCGTGAAATTTGGCACACAGATAGTTTATAGCCTGGATTAACTCATAGAATACTTTTTATCGCGATATTTCTACGGGATCGAGACTTATGCGGTTTAAACCGCGGGGCGGTGCTAGCAACCCTCTACAGTACCTAGGTTTTTTTTTGCATGACTTTGACAACCAATCTCCACGATCGTTTTAAGTATGGCATAAAATTAAGAGATACACTATTTCGTATGTAGAACAAAGTCGGGATTTGTGCCCGGTTGATGGCAATAGGCTCGCCCCCTATTACATGGGACTTAAACATAACTGGCGAAATGCCTCTCTCCTAATTTTGCTGTGCCCGACAGGGTCCATATTGATCTTTTACTTTGTTATACCATCTATGTAATATATATGGAATGCAATAAAGAATTGAGTATTGAGTATTGTGGGTGTACTATAGGTACGTAGCCGACCCCAACATAGTTGGGAAAACGCTAGGCAGATGATGACTATAGGTACACCTCTGCCTAATTCTTTGGGGATTATAGGCGTGTTATTATGTTATGTGTGTTAAAAATAGTTTTTTTTGAGTTAGTTCGAAGAGTTGACAGAGCCCGTCTGAATGTAAAATGAGTTAGTTTGATCACTAGGAATAATTACGAGATAATTACCACTCACTTAATATGTCTTTTATTGTCCCAGTTCCTACGTCATTATTTTCTGATTTATCAGATTTACTTTCTGATAAATATTATCGATTAGCATGTTATTTTGAGTTACATTATATGCAATCTTTCCAGCTGTTACATGCGTATTACGTCAATTCGTATAAACACTTTCAAGTCTTTTTTTTGTAGACATCATATGTGATGTTACTTTGATGAATGCTTCTGGCCAGACGGGTCACTTTTAATTTACATTACATTTTACGTATATGATCCAATCTCCATTATAATATTTAGCAACTAATAAAATCATCCCTACTACAGGAATGTTGTTTAATTTAACTATATGTTTATCTAAGTTTCTTGCCACTTGCCATATGAATTTTGCTGTCCGAAATAAATGCATTATTACCGTAATCAGACTACAGTATCGCCACTGCTGGGACACAGGCCTCCTCTTTGTGAGTGGGTGGGCCGTAATCCACAACTCTGATTCACGGGTAAAAACAGCTGCCAGATAGGCATTGAGTATAAATAAAAAAAATGCCGAATGTAGTTTTAAAAGCGCACTTCCCATAAAGATAATACCTAAGTGCGATTTTTATGAAGTACTTCAATATAAAATATTATCATAGGTATTAGGTAGATGCTGTTTATTCCCGCTGTGACGTAGCAAATATTTATTCAGCGTAAGTACGCTATAAAAGCGTCGATCTAGCGACCAATGTGCTGCACCTATCGCATGAAGAAGATTTATGCAGAAAATCCACTTACAATAAGAAAGAGACGATATAAAAAACTCATCTTTTTCTCTCTTGTGAATAGCTCAAACTGTGGAAAAATTTAAAATTCAGATGCTTAACATTTTTCCAAAGCATGAGCAGGGTCGCCGAATGTACAGTCGATCAAGTTTTTTGACGTGATAACGTCTTATAAATCGATGGATGCACGCACGAAAAAGTGTCACGTTCCGCCTGAGCCGAGCGTGCAAGCGAGAGCTCGGAACAAACGATAGAGAGGCACGATCGGCCTAAGCGTTCGACTTGTGACGTTATCACGTAAAATTATCGTCCATAAACCGACTTTACAGACAACTAATTTTTTTTTGGCATATAGCTAACTTGCAACCATTTGAATATTTTTCCAAATAGCTTGGTCAACAGTACTTCAGAAGCGACACGTGAAAGTATAAATTAGTTGTATATTATGTATACATATACAGATATTATGAAATGCAACCAATTTCAAAACAGTCTTCATAACATTAAACCAGCCTGATGACACCAGCTTTTAATAACAATAGCCAACAATATTTTTCCCACGATCACCAATTTGTGTTCTGTTGCGTCCGATTTCATCATGAGAAAAAAGTGTTGGAACTACAATGATTATAATCGTTAATCACTGTTGTCAGATGACAAATAAAATGTTCTGTTTCACTCCACCTCTTCTGTCTAGTCTCAAGTTACTTTGGGTACCATTTAAGTTTTCTTTGGTCACCATTTCTAATCGCCAACTTTTATTATATGCACCCACTGACGGTGATTAATCATATTTCTGAATCTAAAGTTTTTATCATTTACTATTTTTAACCGACTTCCAAAAAGGAGGAGATTCTATGTTTGTAGCGAAGGTAAGTTTAAAAAAAAATGTATTTCCAACGATTTCTCCGTCAATTGAGAACCGATTTTGAAAATTCTTATTTTGTTTGAAAGAGTATGCTCTCGAAATGGTTCATTTAACTAATTTTGCTTGGATAGTTTTTGAGTTAGCTTTAATAATACGTATTTTTTCCCACTTAGTATGTGGATGATATTTTATTATTAGTTCCTGTTACTGTTATTTACATAGCAGATAGTGGTATTCGAATTTGTTTGGAGTAGGTACCACAACTAAAGAGTGAAAAATAAAAACTTTTTACAAAAAAAAACAAAGACTTCCAAAAAAACACTACAAAGTAAAAAATAACTTTAATTGCGGAAGTCGGAGGCAAAAACCAAAAATTCAAAACCACACCGACTTCCGAAATTAAAGTAATTTTTCACTTTGAAGTGTTTTTTTTGGAAGGTGGTTGTTTTTTTACATAAAAAGTTATAATCAATCGTAAAGATATTTATTTACTCTCATAGCGTAATATTCGAATTATGAACTTCAAAACGAAGTTATATTGACATATTTTATAAACAGGATACCGAAATTTAAAAATAGAATCATATTATAACACTTTTCATCTAACAAAATAATACTATAAAACAATTTTTTTTCTATTACGATACAGCGCTAATCCAAGAAGTTAATATCACCAAAGAGTTTCCATCAACTTTTGGCGGGGGACAGCAGCACCCGCTGTAGCGCATGTGCGGTGATGTGCTGGTGCAGGCGACATTCATTTGTTTTGTAGTACTTACTGAATTTTGTGGGATTTTTAAATTTATTCTTGATCTTTAACTTTGATCTTTTATTTAGTATTTGTTTCAATCCCAATGTTTGAGAGTAGATAAAGTAGTGTATGAAACTGCACATAACTAGGTATTAAAACATTCGTATGATACTATTAAAATATGTTTTAATACCCCTTATTATGCAATAGTTTCATAAACTACTATTTTTCCCTATCGTCAGTAGAACTCATCAAGTCATCATATTATGTTCTCAGTTATGTTGTGGTTCCTTTTGCTCTGGTTGACTGGTTGAACCTTCTTCTTCTGCCAATATATCTGTCCATTGGTTGCTTGCTCCACCCCATAAGTACTCCTAAGTACAGCTCATTGGCTTCGCCTTGTTCAAATGTTTTTATCCTTGTGTTTTTATTGACCAATGTCTGTCCCTCCCTAATGATTAATTAATCTTACCAAATTGAATTGAATTCTAAAGCAAATCAAACTATGACCGGGTATATATAGTGATAGTAAGCTTCATCAATTAACCTTTTTTACCATATTATGATGAAAAACGGTGAAGGAAAACATCGTGAGGAAACCGGCATGCCTGAGATATATTTCTCGACGGTATATGAAGCCAAGTCAGAGGCCTATGGGCGGCTTTATAACTCTGACACCAGGTTAGTCAATAACCACACAAAAAGAAGAAGACCATATGATTAGGTCGTAGGTGGTATAATTATATGGACTGTGCTAATTAATGTCTCAGAATAATACCAGCAAGGTTCCGCAGGAGAACCAAAGTAACCGACATAGCCCGAAGAATTGCCAAACTTAAGTGGCAATGGGGAGGGCACATTACTCATAGAACTGATGGCCTATGGGGCCGACAGGTTCTGGAGTGGCGACCGCGTACTGGAATACGAAGCGTTGAAAGGCCTCCCACAAGGTGGACCGATGATTTCGTGAAGGCCGCAGGAATCCGCTGGATGCGGAAAGCACAGAACCGGTCGAAGTGGCGGTGCTTGGGGGAAGCCTATGTCCACCAGTGAACGTCTTTCGGCTGAAATGATGACCAGCAAGATTAAACCTCTTTTTAATAATAATGAACCCATCGACTTCCTGCTGATGCTTACCTGTACCTTTATTCAATTTATTTTTGTAACACAAAGAATTTCCCACAATTCTCTTTACGGTACTTAATTAGCACAATTATATAATAAATAGAATAATATAATGTAATTCGAACAGTCTATACGGGAATTCCTTTAAATGTCGTCTGCATATTAGCAATGCCATGTGAAGATTGGAGACCTTTATAGGCAGTTGTATCTACCTGATGTTAATGAAAATTTGGTTATTAACCAGTCACGTTCTGGAGACGTGAATACAGTTAGTTTCGTTTAGCTTGCAGACCTGAGCTAAAACGAGGGATGTGGTTCTTAATAACCAATAGAATCGCTTCATTTACCTCGCTCAGTACAGCTCCGGTGGAAATCGCTTAGCGGTGCGAGGTTTTTGTATGTAAAAAATAAGTGAGAGATGGGTGCAAGGGATGTGTGCGAGAGATGTGTGCGAGAGATGTGTGCGAGGGATGTGTGTTAGGGATGGTCGCGAGTCGGAAATCGTGTTTGAAAAGAGCCCGCTACACATCCTGGCAGCGCTCATTTGCGCAGCGTTTCACAGCGTCGCTACACATCCTCGCACCGCTTAGCTACCTCGCACATCTCGGGTGGAAACGCAGCCTTGGACAGACTCATTGTTCTCCTGCCCTTAAGGCGACGATAACTGACTTTTAATGATTTTATACTGAAGATGACGTCTAAACGAGTAGTGTTAGTCATTTGGAAAAAAATATATGTTAGATAAGAGCATTTTCTTAATAAATGAATATAGGAATATTTTAGATGATGTTTACATTACATAGTGAAATTAATTTGTAAAGTTATGTCTAACGCGGATAAAAACTGAGAATCACGCAAAACCTATCATCGAGCGTATTTTTCTGAAACTTTCACCATTATAAAGATAATTTAATTATTGATCTTTTAGTATACGTGTTTTATTAAAACACTTTTTGTATAATAGTAAATTAATAATGCATCTTATTTGGGATAGCGCTCCTTGATGGGCGAGTCCTATTACTGGGTGGACGTACGACGCGTTGCGTGAGCTCAGTACCGAACACGAAAACTAACCATTCAAGGTCACTGGCATATATCTGCGTCTTAATTCCAATTTATTTGGGGTCGTCATATCATCTTTCACACAGTCCATCCATACTTTCTTTGGTCTTCCCCTACTCTTACGGCCATCCACACTCATACTCAAAACTATCCTCACTCACGACATTTATAAAACTAATGTTAGTTCGCGCCCATTCGCACAAAATGTTCTGAAAAAACTACTTTGACACGAAACTAAACTCTTTTGTATACAAAACTGTTTTGACTATCGTCTGGTGCGTCTGACAAATCGTTTTTGTTGTATTTGTTTTCATGTCTAAGGTTCTAACTTCCGCATGGTTTTTATGTGACGTCTTTGTTATTTAGATCAAAGGAAATCCTTGTCCGTTACTTCTAATTCTATTCTCTTCTCTGAATACCTATTAGTCATTTATTAGAAATTATGTGGAAGGAGTTTAGAGATGACGTCGTCGTCTTAGGTTCTATGAAGTATACCTATGATTCACTGGGCTTTCCTGTGTACCCCAAATGAAGAAATACCAGCATAGTATAAGCATTATCACCCTATAATGTTCCCACTGCTGGACCACAAGCCTCCTTTTTGTGAGAGGGAGTGGGTCATCATCTACCACGCGGGCCCAGTGCTGGTTTTCGAATGTCACATGTCTTCGAATTTTTGGTTCTGGACATGCCGGTTTCCTCACGCTGTTTTCCTTCACTGAAATACCAGCTACGGTTAGAAAATTTGTTTAGTAACGTTACGGCATAAAATTCAAAATTCATTTATTCAAACTAGGCTGAGAATCAGCACTTTTCGAACGTCAAAATACCCCCCAAAAACGCCTACCCTTCACCACTTCCTAGTGCTTTCACTTTATCGATATGGGAGTTTGGTTAGTTGTGTAAATAAAGTATTTTATTTCATATACTACGTACAGCCCATTGTGTATTTGCCATTTCATGGATGTAGTTGAATTGTAATAATTAATTTGCATCATTGTATTAATTAATACTCATTGTTAACTATCTTAATTAACATTAACAGGTGTTAGGGTCGAATAACAGCTAAATTGCTACTACAAACATAGGTACTATATCTGCCTAGCCTTTTCCCAATTATATTGGGGTCGGCTTCCAGTCTAACTGGATGCAGCTGAATACCAGTATTTTACATGGAGCGACTGCTTATCTGACCTCCACAACCCAGTAACTGGGTAAGTGGGTAATACGATACCCCTTGGTAAGTAATTAACTCAAGACAATACTTATGTTCTTTCTCCAGAATTAGTTTACCTATTGACAGTTTATTTTATTTGAATGTATAAGTCAATTTATTTTAATTTTATTTTATTGCTGACATAATCTACTCATTACAATGTTTTTGTTATGAGTTGTATTGCAATTTGTGGTTAGCTAGCGACCTCGACAGTTGATCATATTTTTTTTTTTTGCCTGAGCAACCAGCCGCAAGTTCGTCATGCTCCCTTAGATGTCACTGCTTGCGGTAGCGTCGGGGGTCGGGTTACCTCCTTCCCTCAAATATGGCGAGGGGGGTAATGGCTGATCTTTGCGTTATACTCGTGAACGGGTGCTGCTTGTGGTGACTGGTCGTCTTGCTGATCATGGTTTTGTTATTGTAACTAGTAACTAACTGTTTATTTATTTTATCTCGATGGTCCTAGTTTATCATTTATAATAACTTCCAATTATAGCTTTAAATAGCTTTATGTAAGCGGGCACGCCCTTTATGCCTGGAGGCTTTTATTTAGATACGAGTATTTAGTTCTGTTTACGTTTAGTTTTTATTTTTTATTTCTGCTTGAGTATAGTTCTCGATGTTTTTGGTTGGTATATTGGCGTGTGCTAGCTGACATATGGCGAATAATTTATCATTTAAATTATGTTTTGTGTTGCATAATGAACTTACATTATGCATTTTGCATACTATTGTATAGAATCATTTTTTCTAACTTGAACAGACAGCTGTGCTGCTGGGGAGTTTGTTGCGCCACTTCTTCTTCCCAGCTAAAGGCACTAGGAAGTGGTGAAGGGTGGGCGTTTTGGGGGACTGTCTTATGTAATTTTGACGTTCAAAAAGTGCTGATTCTCAGCCTAGTTTGAATAAATGACTTTTGAATTTGAATTTGAATTTAAGACTGGTTTTCAGACTTTCGGGCTTCTGACGACCCGTAACGACTGTCAAAGATCCACGAATGACAGCCGGGACCAACGGCTTAACGTGCTTTCCGAGGCACGGAGGAGTCTCGGTACGTAGAAATGGTCACCCATCCACGGACCAACCCCGGCAAGCTTAGCTTAACTTGACAGATCGACCCGAGCGGCTGTTAGTACTTAGCCACGAGCTCCAAACATAGGTACTATCAAAGCAAAACATATGAGTTTTTCCCGCTACTACATGAGATTTAACTTGATACCCTGCTTCAAACTATATCTAGATGAAAATTATTGGTTCTAGTTAACACAATACTCAAGGCCGGCCCGTTCATATAGGCGAACTAGGCGACGGCCTAAGGCGCTCGTATTAGGGGGGCGGCAATCAGCGGCATAAAAATTAAAAAATTATACATAACAGTTATTTTTACAACTTGAAAATACTACCAATTTTTTACCCATTTTTCTACCAAAATGCGCTCATAGACATTTACGAAACTATCGGTACGGTTCATCTGGAAATCAAAAGTGAGTTGAGACCAATCCATTGCAAAAAAAAAACTCTTTTTGTATGGTATAATATTTTGTTCAAAATTTATTTGACTATTGATAAATGATAAATGATTTTATTTCTGTAAGTAGGTTTGTAACACTTACACGTCAATCATATTTTAAAAACTAGATGAGGTCGGCGTTTCCTATCAGACTACTCTGAGAAGAAAGGCCGAAACAAACTTAGAGGTCACAGTCTCTTTTAAAGTCCAGACATAATCTTGGTCAGATCATGTGAAGGCCATGTGGATTGGTGTCTGAAGTGGTCTTTAGAGGAAAGCATCACACAGATTGAGAGGGTCTGTCCAGTCAGTGCACGCATTTGTCAGTTATCGTGTAGCTCAACTCAGAATTTAAGGAGCTCAACGATTCGACGAACAATACTCGTACCAAAAAAAGGACATTTGTGTAGGCCACATAAATTACTCAAACTGTCAGACCATGATTAAAACTAACTGAGAAAAAATTAAAAACAAAACAAAAAGGAATGACCCATATAGTCTTCACATTCACAATAATTAAAATAATATAATACTTTAAAAGTAAATATTATAACTTATAACTAATATTATAGCTTATATAACTAATATTATAGTTAGACCGCGATCGCTGTACCGATCGCGCCTAAGAGATATTTCTCGACGGCATGTGAAGCCAAGTCAGAGGCCTATGGGCGGCTTTAAAACTCTGACACCAGGTTAGTCACTAACCACACGAAAAAGAAAGAACATTGTTTTATTTTGTCACGAATTTTCTTAAAAGGGCGCTGTTCCAGCCTTTCGCCTAGGGCGCGCGGGAATTCTCGGGCCGGCGCTGACAATACTCAATTTATTTATTGTACTTTTTTATTATCTTTTTATGTGTGTGTGATGTGCGTGTGCGTGTTTTGTGGTTCCACATTATTATTGATTAAAATTAACACTAGACACTCTTCAATGCAGGTCTGTGACCGTATGAACCAGGCTTGTATCACACAAGAAAGCCAAAAATCACCTAGTTACTACCAGATTTAATAAATACTTTTTAGGGTTCCGTACCCGATGGCTGCCAAACGAAACCCTATTACTAAGCCTCTGCTGTCCGTCCGTCTGTCTGTCAGCAGGCTGTATCTCATGAACCGTATTAGTTACAGTTGAAAATTTTCACATATTGTGTATTTCTATTAAATAAACATTAAATAAAGTTAATAGTTAAAAGGGGGCCCCCAAACAAGAAACGTGTTTTTTTCAGCGTTGTTTTTGGTCGATCTTAATACTGTACGAACAAGAAAACGTTACGAAGTACGGAAGACGTAGTGTTGGAAGGCCTCCCACAAGATGGACCGATGACTTTGTGAAGGCCGCAGGAATCCGCTGGATGTGGAAAGCACAGGTTCGATCGAAGTGGCGGTGCTTGGGGGAGGCCTATGTCCAGCAGTGGACGTCTTACGGCTGAAATGATGATGAATACTGTACGGAACCCTTTGTTTGCTAGTCCCACTCGTGACATGGCAAATAGAGACTTGAAGATAGATAGAATATTCTTTATTTTTTCTTTTTTGTTGAAGTTCAATTTCACACTCAGTTTGTAATTTATTAATTAGATGGCACATAGCCAAAGCATTAATTACGTATATTCAGATTTTTGATACAAGTCTGCATGTGTGTGTAAGAATTGTTTATATAGGAATCAGGTACCTCAGGGCTTCGCTCAAGAACATCAAAAGGAAAGGCTAAGAATAAATTAATTACTAATTTTCGCATTATCTTTAGGTAAACACTAGTTTCTGCCCGCGACTTCGTTCGCTTGGAAGTCGTAAGACACCACAATATACTAAAATAACAGCCACATTTTTTTTAAACTTCCCGGTATACTGCTTTTTAACCGACTTCCAAAAGGAGGAGGTTCTCAATTCGACTGTATGTTGTTTTTTTTTTTTTTGTATGTTTGTTACGCGATTACTCCGTCATTTATGAATTGATTTTGATGGTTCTTTTTTGTTTGGTAGATCATACTTCAGAGGTGGTCCCATATAAATTTTATTAACTTTCCTTGGGCAGTTTTTAAGTTAGCTTCAATAATACGTATTTTTGCCTCACTTAGTATGTAGATGATATTATGATAACTTCCTGTCACTGTTATTTACATAGCAGGTAGTGGTATTCGAATTTGTGTGGGGTAGGTATCACAACTAAAAAGTGAAAAATAAAAGCTTTTTACAAAAAGAAAAACAACCGACTTAAAAAAAAACACTACAAAGTGAAAAATAACTTTAATTTCGGAAGTCGGTGACAAAGAACGAAAATTAAAAACCAAAGACACCGACTTCCGAAATTAAAGTTATTTTTCACTTTGTAGTGTTTTTTTTGAAGTCGGTTGTTTTTTGTAGGTTTGGTCTCAGTAGCCAAAATATAAAAACCGGCCAAGTGCATGTCGGACCACGCACAATGAAGGGTTCCGTAGTTGGGATGAATTTATCCCAGAAACAAACTTAACTTGTAGTTGAAAAACATGTTCTCCCATACGGAATGTATGGGAAAACATGTTTTTGCAACTGTAAAGTTAAATTGGTCGATTATTACTCGTTAACTTGTAGAGCCTACTTAGCTGTGATAGTTTTCCTTTTGATTTCGTTATATAAACTACTGCTGTGATTTTTTTCACACATCCAAAACCAACCATTTAGCTGGCAGGGGGGGGGGGACTGGTGACGCGGAAGCAAGCGACGTACAGTTGTCCGTGTCAGAAGCAGCTCGTCCTGAGGTCAACACTTGCCTTCAGTAGCAATTTCCCATTGCTTACGAAGTTTTAATTTTTTATTGTAATCACAAGAGATTCCTCATGAACAAGCACATAAGCATAGATATTTATTTTTATCTTTAGATAAACATTATGACAGTTTGTGGAAATTTGTTAGTAGCAAATACTTTCATCTCAAACATAGGTGATGAGATTGTGTCGTCATATTATCTCGAGTAAATATTTCTCAGAGCGAAGTGACTCATAGAAGACGGTGATAAAGCACGTTATGGTTCTGTTATCATTTGCACATTGTTAACAGGAGATGTGTTTTTCAATCGTGTTGGTTTAGTTGAAGAGACGTTGTTTTTTCTCATGGCTATTGGTGAGTTGAAGTTACTTTTGCCGTAGAGTTTTGAGTTTTTTGTCATATCATTAGTTTGATCACATAGCTATAATTCATTGGTTTAGGTAAATAACTAAAGGTAAACAAAGTGTAAAAAGAGTTTATAAAGATGACAATGGTGCCGATTCCCTTGTTCACAAACTAAACTAAATTTAAGTTCAGTGCATCTTTTTCTTTCTATTTCATTTAAGAAAAGGACAGAGGATAAATTTTAGTTTAGTCCTGTCAAATTAATCAGCGCCTGTCACTCTCCATACAAGTTTAGACGTGATTAAAAACTTGCCGACTAAAATTACGTCAATTTACGTCAAGCGCTGATTAATTTGACAGGACTAAACTAAAATTTATCTTCTGTTCTTTTCTTAATGAAATAGAAAGTAAAAGATGCACTGAACTTAAATTTAGTTTAGTTTGTGAACAAGGGTATCGGCACCAATTTCTTGTTTATAAATACGTTATTACCAAATTACATTTATTTTCGATTTTTACGATAGTTATGTTAAACTAAAACTACTCTTCGTAGATGTAACAGGCTTGAGTACAATTTTTTTGTTCGATTTATAATAATAATAAAATATTTGTAATCTGTTTATTTTATAGAGCCCAAAAAGACAGGTTCTTTAAGCGTCAACGAATTATAACGTTGCTAAATTGAAGAGTACAACTGTGACGTAGCATGACAACTGAAGTGACAGTTATTACGTTTAGTCAGTTATTTGACAGCTCTCTCATCACGTGGTTGTTTTTGTTTACCTTTTGTTAACTACCAAAACCAACGGAGTATAGGCTACATAGTTGTTTACTTTCTTTGGCTGTAAACAACGGCGATCACCAATCTGTAAATCTAGGTACTTTTGATTATGACAATTTATTTTTCGTCGCCTTTGAAGTAATTTAGTACTAAAGCCAGCTTTAATGATGATGTTCAGATAATCGCGTAATTAGGTACCTAGATGATGATGAGTAAGTATACTTACCTACTACCCCTTTTTGAGCCATGCTTCCCTGCACGCGTGGCATGTCAATCATAGAAACGGGTTTTGTATGGGTTTTGTCGACGGAAGAATAGACAAAATGACAGATTGTTATTGTTTATCTGTCATTTTGTCTACTCTTCCGTCGACAATACCCGTTTCTATTGTGGTCATGCTAAGCGTGACGAGTCTCGTCCAGGTCTTACCCGCTATCCTCTGTTGGTCATCCATCCATCTGTTTGTTTTAGTTTTTATAAGTAAACAAAGCAGGCGGATAATCGTTTACTTTATGAACACAAAAAAGATAATAGTGGACGCAAATTTTCAACAAAAAGTCGCCCTTGACACAGATTTAGTTCCATTAGATTATAACTAAGACTAATCTTGACCTTTGCTATTAGAATATTTCTTTTCCCAAACTCCGGTTCTAATGGAAACCGATGACGTATTCCGATCATTTCTTTCAATTAATTGATACTTATCACGCTACAGAAATTAATAGGTAGTTGCTATGCCAACTATGAAGCTTGAACATTCAAATTGCGATTTTAATACGTAGATTTAAAGTTGATAATTCTTTGTTATTATTTTGGAGTCACAATATAATTTTAATTGTTATCGATCAAATGTTTTGTACCAATACAAACCATTTCTGGTTTAATGGTACAAAACGAACATGAACCTGTATCAAGACTCTATGCATAAATAAATAAATAAAAATCTTCAGGAGAGCACCGGACTGTCAAGAGGATATCTATGAATTAATTTATATTAGTAATTATTGATATTTATAGCGGAAACAGTAGGTGTTGACGACTGAATTTCTTTTCTTTTCGTACTTTATGACCAATTGCGGTTGTGGAATCGGAGGAAGACCGTTACAATACCACATTGCTTGACGTCCAGATTCAGATTCATCAATATTTTATAAAATACCAATAATAGACTACAAGCTTATGCCAAGAGGTGCTAATTCGTACAATTCCTAATAATATGTATTATTTTCTCTGAGTGTTGAAGCTGATCGAATTATCGACCGTGAGCACAAATCGTCCCTTTATTGGTAAAACCGATTATCTACCGAAAACTAAACTTGTGGCAATGATAATTTAAAAGTTTGACAGAAAAATTATGTAACTAAATTACATATATCTTACCTGCAATCATGTAATTATAATGAAAAAATTTATAAAGTATGTTTGTAAATCATAAAAATAGAAGTACTTCATTGATAATGCTTGAAAAAATGCCAAACACTATCTTCAGGGAGGTCATTTAGTTGGTTTTTCCTGAATAACGACATAAGCATATATATCATTAATTAAATCACTTGGAGCTTGTCTTATAGGTTCACCGTAACCTTTTGCAGAAAGTAATAAGGTAGGTACCAAAAACAACTGTAAAAATAACACTCTGAAACATTCTATAAATTTAAATTTAAAAAATGATAATTGGTTTTACTTGAGTCAAATTAAGAATTGTGGTAGACTATCTGCTTAAAAGGTGCTTAAAAGGTGCCTCCAAACATAGATTAGCGCGATTGTACCTAGTGCACAAAAGACATTGGTCTTTTTTCGGCATGAAAAATCCCAAATTATATTCTGTAGAAAAAATTCTACGATATGTCATCTCCGACACAGGTTCCATATTTTCGTCTGCGCATTTTTTGACGTACAAAGAATACAATTTGCATAATGTAAGATTTCTGTCTAAATACTTGCGTTTTGATTTCTTCCGTATGTAATGGCTTTCCATAGTAGGGAAAGATGCAATATGTTTTTTTTATGTACTAAATTTTTTCAGGTGCAGTTTTATTCGGAGGCTCATGACGTCCGCGGGGTCTCTTTGCTCGGCAAAAAGTCCAAAGTTATCACGGTGCTTTATCTGGTTTCCAACGCGGTTCTATGACCGGTGCAGTATTCTTCGACGTAGCGAAAGCGTTCGATAAAGTCTGGCACAACGGCTTATTATACAAGCTGTACCAACTCGGTGTGCCGGATCGCCTCGTGCTCATCTTACGAGACTTTTTATCGAATCGCGTCTTCTGTTATCGTATCGAAGGAGCGTTATCCACTCCCCGTCCCATCCGCGCAGGTGTCCCCCAGGGCTCTGTGGTGTCCCCTCTCATATTCACGAGCGATATCCCTAAAGGTTGCGGTAGGTCGCAGTTGGGTCTGTTCGCAGACGACACTGTCATCTACTTCAAATCTAGATCCCCCGACATTATCCGCCTCAACCTCCAATGCGCAGTCAATAGACTGGCTGCATGGTTTTAAAAAGTGGCGGATAGAAGTTAACCCAGATAAAAGCCAAGCGGTTCTCTTTACGAAATCGCGTACAAGGCTTAGAAACCCCCTCCCCCGACCAATCACCATGTTCGGCAAGCCGATCCCTTGGGAGAAGCGAGCTAAATATCTCGGTGTCGTTCTAGACCATCATTTGACCATCGCAGAGCACATAAAGATGGTTCGTTCGCGAGCCGCTTTCGCTCTCGGTAGACTCTTTTACCTGGTGAATGCACGTAGCAAATTGTCACTTAGGTGCAAATTGCGCGTTTACACGGCGTGCATTCGACCAATCATGACCTATGCGGGTGCCGTCTTTGCTCATGCAAAACCCGTCATATCTATAGGATGCAAACAATCCAAAATAGATTCCTCCGTAGGGCCACAGGTTCCCCCTGGTTCGTTAGGAACGAGGCACTCCACCTCGACCTAAAGATTCCCACAATCCACCAATTTCTAAAGCGCCTTTCCAAGCGTTTCTTTGAGTCCGCGGCCAAACATCGCAACCCTCTGGTTGTCGAGGCCGCCAGTTATGTCCCGAGTAGAATCAGTCATGTTCGCCGTCCAAGGCATATCCTCGTAGACCCCGATGACCCCATAACCCTCCTCCAGGAGAGCAATAGGGAAACAAGTACAGTG
This sequence comes from Agrochola lychnidis, assembly GCA_963680765.1. Lineage (NCBI taxonomy): Eukaryota > Metazoa > Arthropoda > Insecta > Lepidoptera > Noctuidae > Agrochola > Agrochola lychnidis. The sequence continues at coordinate 2,323,542 of OY796863.1, read as the reverse complement.
TACAAATACAGACGCCTCCCGTCATTCCGACCTCGCCGCCGAGGTCCTTTGCGATCTCGACCGCCGCGCCTCCGAGTAAATAATACTCCCCCCCGACCCTTGCTCGAAAACGAGGTGCCAGCAGTAGTTGCAGCTGTGCACGTAGCTTTAAATTCCCCGTCTAATAATAATGATCAAAACCTTTTGATCCAGCCCGTCCCATCTTTTAATGTCCTCCCTCCGGATAACGCCATAAGCCGAGGCTCGTACCCCACAGGGGGTGCCCTTAGCGAGCGTTCATCCTAAGCTTTTTAGCTTAGTTTATGTGTGCCCTGGCTGGAGGCTTTGAGTGTAGCAGCTTAAGGCAACCACAGAATTGACCGGTTAAACTGCCACGGTTTTCGGAACCAGCTGTGAGATGCCCTACAGAAAAAAAAAAAAAATTTGCTGAAAATATTTATGTAGAAATATCACCATGCGCTTCGGTGAAAAAAAAACTATTTAAGCATAGTTGCTTTTACTTGTATTTAAATCTTAACGATACGATCTCTGATGTTGTGGAAAAAACAAATAAAGCTGCATAATCTCTTTTAATTGAATTAAAATCTGCACAAGTGTGAAGGATTATGTTCTGTTAAAAGCAAGTAGAACTACTTACTTTCTTTTTAATGTGTAAGATTCTAAGTACTTTCCAATAATTCAGCAGTACCAGAACCATTTAAAGTATTTTAATTTGTATTAGTACAATGCTACAGTATGTTCAGAGTATAAGTAAATTGCAACTAAAATAAGATATGAAACGGAATGTGTTTTTGATTGCAAGGCTTCCAAAAAATCGTACAGGTATAAGACTTTAGCTGTTATTGAATGCAGATGTTACTTAAAGCTTATAATTATAATTGTTTTTTTGTGTATCTATCTCGGAAACTATGCATCGTATCGAAAAATCAGTTTTATCTGTAGATAGAGCTCAAAAAGTTGAGTAGCTTGGTGTTAATAACTCATTTTTGAAAAAAAGTGCAGATAATCGGTTTTACCAATAAAGGGACGAAATTGGCATTCCAACACTCCATTGGACTAGCAAAAAATCCGGATATAGGCAGGCCTGCTGGTCTGGTGTCAATCAGTGCCCAAAATCAGACGTATAATGTCACCCAGCGCTGACTTATGGGTACAAAAGTTAAGGCCCCAATTAAATCATGATCCCTTGACATCTGACACGACACCCAAGAAGGTTGAATATTCACATTAACGACACTCTTTAATCTTTTCAGACGAAACCGCAGCACAACCGAGTACAACGACGGTGTAAGCAAGTTTGGACCGTAGTCCCTAAAGGATAAAGTCTTAAATGGGACTGTAAGATGAGCTGGCACAGAGAACTGTTCGTCATTTGCGCTCAAATCACTTAAAGCAATGAAGGTGAGGGAACATTTTTTTTTGTTAATTTATTTAAAACTACTGATGGTTCGTGTCTGCACTTACGCAGACAATGATTAGGTATCTTTTAAGAATATTTTTAGATTATTTTGATTACTTTATGTATCAGCCAGTAATCAGAAAATCCAATCGAAATCGGGCCATGATAACAGCTGTTTGTGGTCGACTGACGTATGTTATAATCAGTCAGTCAACTTAGTGACAGATTGATAGGTAAGGTACCTTACTAACCTAATAATGTAAGTACGGTGGTGGTAAGGTGATCATCTACCTTTCTGCGTGGTACTACAGTTACCCGTTACGACCGTCATGATTGAAGGAAGAAGGGTTTTCCTGATCACACACAATATGGTTACCCATTCGATGACATGTATGACATATAAGCGCTTTTCAACATACAGGACGTTACACCCAACACGTGTAGAGGTCAATTCTCCGAAAGTCTAAAATGTACTAAAGTCTATTTTACATCTAAATTAAAAATAGTGTTTAAACAGCTAAGTAAACAAACAAACTGTTTTATACAATCGTAATATAGAATGGACCTCGCTTTCATGATTAAGGTCATTGGAATTAAGTCACAATTACGTCGGCATTTTTTGTTTCCCTGTGAATTTAATTCAATCTTGGAGTAAATGCTTAGTGAATTATTTGTAACGTTAATGGGGGAATGCCACCGATTTTAAATCTTGTGCGTGTTGTAATTACTTACATGTTTTCATAATTCTCGGCTCGGCTAAATAATAACAGCCGCACGTCTCAGTCGAAAATTAAGCTAAGTTAAGCTTAATAATCAAAAAATCAAAATCAAAATATTTTATTTCACATAAACATGGGCACTTATGAAACGTCAGAAGCTTGGTGCTCGGTTCCAATTGGTCGTTTCCTATGGAGGAGAGCCGGCAAGAAACTCCACGGTTACTCTTCTAAAAATAATTGGGTTTTACAATACTTTCATATAACACATGAATTAAACCCAAATAATCTCAGGCCGACCTACTACTCAGGAAATAACATCCCTCTCCCTCTGTTGACCCCACAAGACGTAGTTAAAGGTATTGCTAAACTTAAACCTCATAGCTCGATCGGCCCTGACTCCATCCCTGCTTTTATCCTCAAGGGATGCCACGATATCCTGGCAACTCCTCTCTGCCATATCTTTAATCTTGCCCTTCAGTCCGGCGTATACCCTGAGCAATGGAAAATCTCGCGTGTTATTCCCATTCCAAAAACCAGTGACAAATCATCAGTGGTGGAACACAGGCCTATTGCTGTTCTGCCAACTTTTGCAAAGGTTTTCGAGCACATACTCCACACGTACATCTATAAACGTATAAATGCGTTTCTATCTGATGCCCAGCACGACTTTCGCCAAGGCCACTCAGTCAATTCGAATCTGATGACTCACGTTGATTATATTTCTGGGGTTTTGGACAGTGGGGGCAAGTGGATGTCCTCTATTTCGATTTCCGCAAAGCGTTCGATAGGGTTGACAATGACGTGCTCTTAATGAAATTGGAAGCATCAGGTTTCTCGTCCGAGTTTCTGAACTTCTTTGCGGACTATCTGCGAGGCCGCAGGCAATTTGTTAGGCATGGTTGCTTTGAGTCTGAACCTTATAATACCCGTTCAGGGGTGAGTCAGGGATCCGTGCTTGGGCCACTGCTTTTCGTTATCATGATCAATGATCTTATAAATAAGGTTAGGTTCGCTAAATGCTTGCTCTACGCCGACGACCTAAAACTCGTAGTTCAAATTGATACGGTTGCGGATTGCATTCTCCTACAAAGGGACATTAATGCTATATATGAGTGGAGCATGGTCAATAAACTCTCTTTCAATAAAAGTATGTGTTACGTCATGACGTACAGTCGAAAACGTCAACCACTTAACTATAACTACAGATTGGGTGGTGAAGTAATAAGTCGTGTCAGCAAGATAAGGGACCTGGGCGTGACCTTTGACACTGGTCTGACATTTAGAGATCATGTCTCCACTCTTGCCAAGGAATCTTTTAGGCGTTTGGGTTTTGTTTTGCGAAATGCGCGTGACTTTCACAACCCAAATGTAGTTAAGCTTCTGTACACCACGTTGGTTCGTAGCAAACTTGAGGCTGGTGCCTGTATCTGGCATCCCTACACAGCGACTCATACGTTAACGCTGGAAAAGGTACAAAAAACTTTCCTGATATTTCTGTATAAAAAGACTTTTCACTTCTTTCCTTACATGTACCCTACTAATTACCTCCTAGGAGTTTTGGGCTTCAACTCATTGGAGGTTCGACGAGGCTTTCTACAGCTCACAGTAGCCTGCAAAACTCTTAGAGGACGCATTGACAGTCCCGAACTACATGATCTTTTCTGTCGGCTATTCGTTCCCGACAAATACATCGGGCATCGCCAAAGCCGTCGACGCGATCTGTTTGCGCCGCCGTTATCTAAAACTGTCGCCCGAGCTGAATCCCCTGTGTGTCGTACTTTAAGGATGCTAAACGCCCTCCTGACCACTAATCCTGAATGTGATCTGTTTGCTGATGAATGGAGCAGAATTATGCATGTATGTCTGATGTTTTGCGAAAGTAAGTATGCTAGGTTGTCCTCTATTATATGATAATATTTGAATTTTTTTTTTTGTTTACTATAACTGTTAATGAATTTCTTTGTTAATTAATGTAATTGGTGTTACCGTTTTAATTAACAATAAACAATAACAGTGTTTCTAGGTATGGGAGGACAGTGTAGGTCTTTCAATAAGTACCAAGTACTTAACAAAATAGAAAATGGTCAACAGGTCTACAATCCACTAAACCTACAGCGTTCTCACATTCACAAAATATGTAGAAAAGAATCTATACAAAAAATAAATAAATTAATAAAAGTAAAAAACTTATTTTAATAAAACGCAATTATATGATTGCTATTACAACTGTAATCAATCTGAATAATTATCATGTCCACAAAAGTCACAAAAAAAAATAATAAATAATATCAAGACCCCTTCGTGCCCCGGGAGGTACATTAAACCGTTTGTCCCGGCTGTCATTTGTAGATCTTTGACAGTAGTTACGGTTAGTCAGAAGCCCGAAAGTCTGATAACCAGTCTTACCAAGGGGTATCGTTACCCAGTAACTGGGTTGTGGAGGTCAGATAGGCAGTTTCTTCATGTAAAATACTAGTGTTTAGCTACATCTAGTTAGACTGGAAGCCGACCCCAACATAGTTGAGAGAAGGCTAGGCAGATAACATTTTCATAATTTTCTCTATGTATAAAATAAAAGTTATAAAAACATAACCCAACTACGATAAAAAAGTCAACTGAAAAGGTCAACAAGACATCACAGACAGACAGACAGACTAATTATAAATCCGGAGGCACACGTAATCTATTTGATTTATACCCTAACACGTGTGACTAGCTCTATAAGGAAGCAGAATTGGGAAAAAGGTACTAAGTAAGTATTTAAGTTATGAGCGTCGAAATTTCCATATTTCAACACAAATTCTAACTCATCTTTGGGTGTAAATAAATAACCTATGTAGTATGAAAATGGCAAAATAGAAACTGAATAGATACAAAAGTTAAAATAATTTTATTTTGAGTAGATAGATCTAGTAGTTTTTCCATAATATTTATAGGGTAAGTTTTTATCCAGTGCGCAAACTTTAACACGTGACTTTATTCATCATTATGAACAACTTTCACTATGGGACCAAACCTGAAATCGCGAAAAAAAAAATCTGTTGTTCCCTACATTTATGTTTGCATAACTCGTCAAAATGTAGGGAACAGCTGATTTTTTTTCGCGATTTCGCATTCGCAAAATGGGTGCAGAGGTGCACCTCTGAAAGAAAGAAAAGAAAAATATTTAATTTGGGACACGCACAGGAAATACAGACAGAAATAAAAAATAAAATAAAGTTAAAATAAGAAAAGAGCATTTTAAACTAACAAAAAATAGTAACGACCTGTGCGAGGCCAAAAAGGCCCATATCTCAGCATAATGCTGCGATATTTTAATAAATACCGCGGCGCTTGTATTCTGATAGGGCCCTCTGCGTACACCTTTGTCATAAAACATGAAATAATCATTTCACGCACTATTTAGGCAAATTAGCACACAAAACAATGAATCAGTGATAACAGTAATGAGAGTGAGGCGTGAGTTCTGCCCTAATCAATCAATGACGACCTAATCAGGTAATCAGGTGTTACGATACTGACCCTCGAAAACGAGTGTTATTTGTTTTTCCTTAATTAGGTTCGTGACATCTTTGAGAGATGATCTACCTGCATGCTTACATATGACCACAATAGAAACGGGTTTTGTCGACGGAAGAATAGACAAAATGACAGAAACAATCACAATCTGTCATTTTGTCTATTAATCCGTCGACAAAACCCGTAGAAAACCCGTTTCTATGGTTGTCATGCTACGCGTGCTGATATTTTCAGATTAGGTACTGTATTAATTTCTGTTTTTAAACGTAAACATGGCGCTTAAGATGCAGATACATGACAGTGACCTTGAATGGTTAGCTTGCGTGTTCTGTACTGAGCTCACGCAACGCGTCGTACGTCCAGCCAGTAATAGGACTCGCCCATCAAGGAGCGCTGTCCCAAATTAGACGCATTATTAATTTATTACACGTAAAACAAAAGATATTTTAATGAAACACGTATACTAAAAGGTCAATAATTTAATTATCTTTAAAATGGTGAAGTTTTCAGAAAAATACGCTTGATGGATTTTGCGTCATTCTCAGTTTTTTATCTGCGTTAGACATAACTTTAGAAATTAATTTCACTATGTAATATAAACATAATCAAAAATATGCCTATATTAAAATATTAAGAAAATGCACTAATTTAACATATATTTTTTCCAAATCACTAACACTACTCGTTTAGACGTCATCTTTAGTATAAAATCATTAAAAGTCAGCTATCGTCCCCTTAAAACCCAATTTTATCGGCAACCATTCATACTTGGCACGCGGAACAACAACAATCACGTATGTGAAGACGACACAAAAAAAATCCAATGCAGAGAGTGGAGTATCGTGGCGTCCTGTCCGTTGACTTCTTCAATACCTTCGCTTATGAAAAATAAATCTACTTGTAAATATTGAAGAAGCTATTTAAAAATATGATTATTTAAAATAAAAATTTACCTAAGACTGATAAAACACCAGCTATGAATGAAGACAGTTCCATGGTATTTATTTATTTAAGGAAAAACAAACAGTAGCAGCACAATAAAAAATTGTCACAATATCTTAAATATAACATTTTAAACAATTATGCTACCCACTACGTTTTCCACAGATTAAAATATGAAGTATTTAAAAACTAGCTAGTAACACAGATACAATACCTATACAAATGGCATTATCCTGGAACTCATATCTGAATTTTTTAATTCATAAAAAACAAAAAAAAAAGAAGAAAAGTAAGTTTTGTAGGGTTGCTTGGATTTGCTTCTTAAACGCATTTTTACTAAGAAAAAGAATGTCGATTGAATTAAACTCATTGTTATATAATCGCATGTATCTACATGTATCATGTATCTACGCAGATATCGATTTGAATATTCACAACAGGAATTAAATAAGAATCTAATCCGGTAATAATGAATAAATCAAAATGAATCGTTAATTGTATTAACCTGCTTAAGTAGTTAAGTAGAACGTATTTTAATAATTCTATCATAAAAAATATCATAACTAGATAAACCGCTGATAAACAAAAGTTATCAATATTTTTATTGTTATTTCAGTTGATTTTCTTTGTTATAGAAACTACATTTATGTAGCCTTTCAATGTTCTTAAAAGCGGATGAGAAGTCAAAATCCAGACTTGGAAGAATAATCTAACATGTCTTGATAACAGCGATAAGGCAGGTTTTATGATACCTATATATATATTTTTCAGTGAATCATATGAATAAAAACAGAATTTTAAGCAGTGCAATAAAACATCTGAACATCAATTTCCATAAGAGTGTAGATTCAGCAATGTGGGATAAATGTCTAGTCACTTAATTAACAGTAGGTACCAGGGCATTGATCGCAGAAATCAAATTGATTAGCAAACTTAGCAGTAGGAATTTGAATAGTTAAAACGATTTCGGAGTTCGTCGAGAGGTATTCAAGGATGGACATTGTACAACTTATTGCATAGAACATTCCATTTTTAGGGTTCCGTTGCCAAATGGCAAAAAACGAAACCCTTATAGATTCGTCATGTCTTTCTGTCTGTCTGTCCGTCCGTATGTCACAGCCACTTTTTTCCGAAACTATAAGAGCTATGCTGTTGAAACTTGGTAAATAGATGTATTCTGTGAACCGTATTAAGATTTTCACACAAAAATAGAAAAAAAACAAATAATTTTGGAGTTCCCTATACTTAGAACTGAAACTCGAAATTTTTTTTTTCATCAATCCCATACGTGTGGGGTATTTATGGATAGGTCTTTAAAAATGATATTGAGGTTTCTAATATCATTTTTTTCTAAACTGAATAGTTTGCGCGAGAGACACTTCCAAAGTGGTAAAATGTGTGTCCCCCCCCTGTAACTTCTAAAATAAGAGAATGATGAAACTAAAAAAAATATATGATGTACATTACCATGTAAACTTCCACCGAAAATTGGTTTGAACGAGATCTAGCAAGTAGTTTTTTTTTAATACGTCATAAATCGTAAATTGCAATTTACCTTTCATTCAATGTTACTTGCTGCTACGGAACCCTTCATGAGCGAGTACGACTCGCACTTGGCCGGTTTTTTTTACTCTCGACCAGGGATGTAACGGATATCCGTATCCGCATCCGCAACTGCGGAGCATCCGCATAAATTTTGATATCCGCAATACATCCGCATCCTCAACTTTTGATTTTAAAAGCTCCGCATCCTCATCCGCATCCTCATAACTTCTATGAGGATGTGAACCTACGTTGTTCGCACAAATAGTGAATTTAAAAACTCGCGCCGAGCTGAATGGGCGGGCCGATAAGTGAGTTATGCCTTCCTATTGGCTGAATTCACAATGTCCTTGTCCTTTGACAGTCGATCGGCCGTACGTGGCAGTGGTGGCACGACTGTGGTGTCACATGTCACAATTTGAGTTACTGGGTGGCGGGTAACGTGTTATTGTTTACTTTTTGTTTGTTCGTAGAAGTGAAGTTTTTAACAGGCGAATTACGCTACGGTAACCTACCAAATGATTACCTACAACCTAAAATACAAATATAAATACTTTAAAAAACAAAGGCAATTTTTTGTACGACATCCGCACCCTCATCCACATCCTCAATAAGGAATTTTCCAATATCCGTATCCTCATCCGCATCCTCAAACCCGATTATCTCGATATCCTCATCCGCATCCTCATCCGTTATATGACATCCGTTACAACCCTGCTCTCGACCTCATGGACATATTTTGTCTTAGCTTGTATAATTTCTGCAACAGTACTGTGTTGACGTCTTTGAACGCCTCGGCGTACCGAGGTACTTGACTGAACGTAACCGATTTTACTCGCCTGCTGAAACGGTTAATCGATTACGTAATAACAGACGTAATCGATTTAAACTAAAATAAGTATCAAGAAGAACTAAACTGTTAGATACTAAACAAGAAACTTGTGTTGATCCCGTCGAAAAGTGCATTATTTTTAGAGAGCATAAAGAGAGATTATTACTATGAAAAAAGCAAAGAAAAAAACAACCGACTTCCAAAAAAAAAACACTGTGGTGTGAAAAATAACTTTAATTTCGGAAGATGATAGTAAAAAACCAAAATTGAAAACCAGACACTTATTATACAATATTTCCGAAATTGGTAATTTAACTTCAGACCGCAGGAATCGGTTGAAGTGGCGGTGCTTGGAAGAGGCCTATGTCCAGCAGTGGACGTCTTTCAGCTGAAATGATGATGATGAAATGTTGGTGTACATTAAATAAAGCATATATTCTATCTATCTATATATCGGTATCTCTCTACCGTGGGTAAAATACCAGGTTCAGGAAAGAATTTCACGCAATCAGCTGTGATAATGTCCGTACAAATCGGTAACAATGTTGAGTGCTACACAGTCGAAATTATCTGCAGATAGGTTCACAATGAGATAAGATTGGTAATAGATAACTGATCCATGTAAAATCCTAAATATTGTATGAGTACAGGAAAAGCTGTATCATGAATAATAATATAATTTTTTTTGAGAATAGTCTCTTTGGAATTCCCATTCTTTTGTCCATTATTGATAAATAAATCCTATATCTGATCAGCATCCGCATTAGTCATTTTATTCAAGTCGTCGAGGAAAATACTACACGTTTGTGCCATGGGATATCATATTATTTGTTAGTTAGTTTAAGCAAAAATGACACTGTGAGTCAGAGAAATCTATAAGAAAATTATATTTAATTTAACACTTCTTCATTCTCATTTCAGATGGTCCAACCTCATCGAATACCCACCGTAGCTACGCTGATACTCCTGCTGTTACTGCAACCAGCACTAGAAGCAAAGAAATCAAAAGGAAAAGTAATATGTCCAATAGGATTCCAAATAGCTTACACCAATATCAATGGAGAACCTTTATGTTACCGGTTAAAAGGCCCAGAGAAACTTACAGACAAATATGTTGGGTGTACCGGTAACCTATATACATCCAAATTGTACAACAGTTTAAATCTGACTAAGTCTGAGTTAGTTTTATGGACAGAGTACAAATCATTGTACCCTGGGGGACCCTTCATTGATTACTCCTTTACAAAATCAATAGGGTCTCTTTTAGACACAACGTTTGAAGTCGATAACCCTCAAAAGGGTATTGAAGAAGAATTATGTGTAGTGATAGACCCAGTAAGTAATTTCACAGCTACGAGATGCGATAACGAGTTCTACAGGTACTGCCTGGTAGAGCCTTATGTTGATGAAGACGCAATGTCGAACGAGGGTTGTGATGAATTCAAAGGCTCTTGGAGGTTTTGGTCTCCAAAAGCGACCTGCTTGTTACCTGCGACTGCTGTTGGAGGTGGTGCAGTAAGAGCAACTTGGTTTCAATCAAAGGAAATATGTGAGAAAAGAGGAGGTACAGTCCTCTACAACGGATGGAGATACTCAAATAACCCACTGTTACGTATCTCTGGATCGCTTCCTGTTTATCCGCTGGGCATTACGTACGACCCTCAACGTCACAGTCACATTGTGAATGAAGATGCTACGGTGAGTTACGGTTTCTTTCAATCTTGTTTAGCTCATGTCCATCAATGTTACTTTGACTTTGATGTTGAAAACGTCTATAAAAGCATTCTTAAGTATTCCCAAGAATAGTTTTTCTGTCTATCTTCTACGTGTATAATTTTGGTGAAGTGTGGAATATAGTTTTCCCTAATATTAGATTACATCTCATTTCATATTTCTAATATCTCTGTAATCTTAAAACATCATACTTCTCTAGATAATCTTAGCTATAGAGTATCTAGTGTCTATGTACTAGTCTCAAAAATGTTGTTGAGTATTTAATTATATTAATGTTAGTGACAAACCAAACACTGCTTTTGTTGTTTTAGAATGTTTTGTTTTTAATAGCTGTTGGACTGTGGTGGCTGGTTCCCATTAGTATCTCCTTCGATCACACAAAGCCCTTTTGAGCTCGAAACATGGGGCTGTTGTAGGTATGATATCAGAAATCCAGAATCATGCAGTCACAGGTTGCCGCCGCGAAGGGTTGCGCAACCCGTATACCGGGATGTGTGGGTGCTGGTGCGAACTTTTTCAAATTTTGTGCAATATAATCAATAGTCACTAATGATTCTGCATGAATGAAATTTGGAATAGCATATAAGTGTTTTAAAATACATTGCTTAGCTTTTTAACATTATGTATTCGTAAATAGATATGAGGCTTCTCGTGAGCTTGTTTAGTTTTTAAAGCTCAGTTTTTGGAGCATCCACGTTTCATATAAATCATTCTAAAAATCTACCAATATACTGATATTTTGTTTCATAACTTGTTTACTCATCTTGTTTTAAAAACATAATTTATTTTTGGGTTTTTTGAATCAATTTACAGAAAAAAATATCATTTATAAAGCAATGCCAAATCAAAAATTGAGCTTCTAATCATTTTTCTAAAATATTTAGTGTTTAGTGTCGTGTATGGCCCGTTTATGTACCGCTTCATTCAAATAACAAATATTAATCTTATTGATTAATATGCATAATTTACCTTATAGACGCCACCAGCGGAATGGGGATTGGAAAACAATACTGCAATGATGAGTGGCAATGAAACTTCATACGGAGCCATAAGAAACGGTATATGGGACGTGGTGAACAGTTCCTACCTATTCTTCGACGTAATTTGTGAGAAAAACGTAGAATTAAGAAAAGTTGAATTAGTAGTCAGCGCTGATGAGTGAGTACCTACTTATATAAGTATTAAAACAAATATTTAAGATACACTTTACCAATTGATCGTATAGTAATTTATTCATTAAGAGCGTTACATTTTTTTACTCCTGAAATAATTGTATAAATAATTGAGTAATATCTATCTTATTTTTATCTTAACTCTAATCGTCTATTTTCACAGACAAAACAAGCTGATATTGACTGTAGGAGATAACGTCGATGAAAACAATATCTACTGCTTCACTGACTCCGAGACATTTTCCCCAACTCCTGTCAAGATTAGTTTCGATGATATTCACAATAAGTTATTAACCTACGTCCTTAAGCCCATAAATGATGGCTACTATTGGTGTGTTCATATAGATTCTAAGCGTTTTCAAGTCTCAGAATCTAACAGAGCTCTCTGGGTAAGAGAGGAACAATCCCTCCGATATAACTTCGCTGTCAAACTTGCTCTAAAGAAAGAATACAGGTTTGAAAGCGTGGAAAGACTGACAAAAATATGGGAGAAGAAGTTAAAAGAATACATTTTCTATTCGACAAACTATTATAAGATTAATGGAGGAATAGAACAGATTCAAGATCCGAAAGCCTTTGAAGATGTCCTGAAAGAATTTAAAACGTCGCACCCAGATTTGAATCCTAAAGAGAAAGAAATACTGTACGGGTTGAAGCTGAAAAAACTGTTTTTGGATGGGAAGACGGTGGTATTACATTTGAACCTGAACCCTAGGATGAAACCGGTGCAGCCAGGAACATGGGATGGCATTGAAATTGTCTATATGAAGCCTGTTTATTATTGTATAGCTGGAAACCACGAATTTGGTGAGTAGATTATTTTTGATTTCCTAAGTAGGTATTAGTTTCATTCTCAGTTGCGTTAATTCCGTTGTTTGGTTCTACTCATTCTTCTCCAGTATCCGGATCCGATTTTCAATGCAAATTATTTCTGTTTTTTTTGTCGTTCTTATATCAAATTGTCGGTATCCTATAAGAGAAAACTTGCTTGGGATCATATCTGAGTAAACTTCATTTGTGTGTGTCCTAATTAGTCTCATTATATCCAAGTGCAGAGGTCAAATAGTCCGAGAGACGATCGCATCGTTTGTAATAATAGGAACATTATACGTTTTGTTACGTCTACGATATCTACCTAAATGTTAGTAGCTTAGTTTTAAACAATCGTGGTTGGTCAGTTATAAATGGTCATGAATCAATTAGATATCATATTTTTTGTTCGTTTTTTACCTTGTTTCTATAAATATATCCTATCTTGTTTCAATGTCACTACAGCTAAATTAAATCATCAATTAAGGATAATATCATTCATTGTTGACCGCTGTTCTTGTAAATTAAAATTCTTTTACGTCTACAACTCTACATTGTCTTCGTTAAGTACTCGAGATAAAACTTCCGGATGACTAAAAGGTCAGATTGAGACAATTATTTAAAAGGTTGTGGCTGTAACTGTGTTGATGAGTAAGTACTTCGATGAGTGACTGAAAAGGGTATATTAATTTATGAAAGTCACGTAGAGCTAGAGAGGACTAACATGATGTATGAATTTGTTACCACACAGCAGATTGCCTGGTTGTTCTGCTTGGTGTGAGTTCTGGATTCAACTCCTGGGTTGGATAAAATATTTTTGGGGTTTCCCAGTTGTAACCCAGAGTTAGGAGTTATGCTCAGATATTGGCAATATTTTCGACCCTCATAGATAACATGACTGGTGAAATGTGGGTGTTGTTTTGTAATTTTTTAATTAATCTATCTATCAATCACATCATACAATCTTTTTCAGTGGAATCGATAAAAGTGCAATGCCAGATCCATTCCTGCGTCGGTAACTTCAACGACGGCGTGCAGGTGGTGACGACCATCGACGAGAACTGCTTTATGTCGACCGAGTTGCCGACCCTGTACAACAACCAGGTCACAATGCTAACGCCAGCTCAAGGTGGACACAGATCTCCAAACCCTGTAAGTGTAGTTGTGTATTTGCTTACTATAACAAATTGTATGCAATAGGCTTTGCAGTTGGTACATAAGTAACTATATGGTGCAGTGTATTTGGGATTTCGGGATTGTTTTATAATTTTTATCTTATATCTTAAAAAATATTTTAAATTTTATGTTTTCCCTCAATAATAAATTACTACATAATTGTATACTGTTTCATTAAAAAAAAAAACAGTGGCGCTTCGGGAGTGCCGACAGAAGTGAAAACTTGAACAAGATCGCCTTGGTGGAAGAAAAATACTTGTATAGAACATTGGTCCGTAACCTTATCTAAATAAAGAGCACAATCGCGTTTACAAAAATGAGGTGTCAGTAACAGTGTCGCGAGTTCAATTGTTTTTTCCCATGTCAAAAATGCCCAACGCGCCTAAAGAAGTTTTCACTTCAATTACAAGAAGTTTGTAATTAGTAGATCGCCCAGGGTTTCTTCAGTAAACAGTAGATCTTGGGTTTAATCAAGTTGGCCACCCCTGGTTTAGAGGATACACCAAATATCTCATTTACATGGTTTCTGCTTTGGCTCCTCAGCAAAATTGAGTTTTATTTTACAGTAACAATTTCTAAGATGTAAATGTCCCCAGGTAGGTACAGTGTTAGAACTTACAAAATTATAAATAATGTTAGGTTAAAACATTTTGCTAATTCACAATTCTTGACTAACGTGCATAGTCACAAACTAATTCAATATTATTGTAACTAACTAAACATGTTTTAACAGTAACATCAAATGTATATAACGCGGTCAAATTCTGGCAACAAAATTGATACCTATGTTTCCGGCATTTGGCCAGGTACACTTAACATTACATATTAATGAACAAACAATTTATTTTTTTAATTAAATAACTGGCTTTTCGTTATTCCACACAATCAGTGATATGAAATTATCCATACTTATTACAAAATGGTTCATCAAGTACTATTACTCTAAAGACATTTAAATATGTTTCCAAATATCCAGATCCATTTTGGAAGTAAACGATTTGCACTGAAAAACGAGGAATTGGGGATACAGGTATAACTGTGCAATATCTCCGGGGACGCAGGACTTTGGTTAAAATGCTTTAGGTATATTTGCTCAGTGGACATAGCTGGTCCGTTCCTGTCAACTTTCAAGGATTGAATTAGGTAGCTCGACATCCAATTTTTCAAATAATTAAATTAATTTTGTACTACAGTACATATTAATATTCTATGCCTTATCATGAAGATATAATTCTGAATGATTAATACAATCTTATTTAGTAAGTCTGTAAGATACAATAAATAATGATGCCATTAATAAGTGATAATCAAATGAATAATTCAATGACCTAATAAACAATATATTTGAAAACAAAAGTCAGGTATAAATTAATAATTGTAGATCTGTTTGTAATAATTATATCTAATAATTGCACTGAACTCATACTGCCCTGCACTAACTAACGAACTAACTATTTTAGGTTGTCAAGCTTCAAATGGATGACAGTTCAGACAGTTCAGAAGAGGGACCAAATTCGTCTTTTACGGAGACGCCTATCACAGAAACTACTACAACTGTAGATCCAGATAATGTTACTATAGTAAATGACACTACTGAGGAGGAAACACCAACACCAACTATTACTTCGTCAACAACAACAACAACTGAAACTACTCCTATTATTGTTTCTACTCCTGGTGTTGTTACTTTTGAAACAATTAGAACTGAAATACCGGTAATAATAACTCCAGAATGGATTACTACTACCACTACTACTACTAGCACTACTACAACTAGTACAACGCCTACGCCATGGACAGCTCCACCGACTCCACCACCAGTAAGTTCTAATATTTGTTTGTGGATGTCCTCTAGCTAGTTTTGTATAATGGAAAAAAAAGATCTACGAGATACAAGGAAACGATTTTTTAAGATTCTTGCTACAGCAAGAATGCTACAGGCAGCTACAGAAAATGAGGCATATTTATGTTAGAATGTGAAAATAAAGCAGAGATGTGCTTCTAATTCTAAGGTCATCATTTAACCGTAACATTGCATGAATCATTGGCATGAGCTGCATTTGCATGTACAGACGCCAGCACATCAAGCTACCCGAAACTGTCAAATTTTCCCTATCAACTTTGAACCTTACAGTTCAGCGATAAAGTTGAAAATCTATTAAATAAATTTGACAGATTGTAGTAGCTTGATGTGCTGGCGTCTGTACATAATTTTAATTAATACAATAATTTGTAATACATAGAAATATATTTGGTGATGTTTCTACACTAATAATAATTCAGTGTAAAATTGTTTATTTTAAAAGAATTATCATAACTATAAAATGTTTCTAGCCTTCAGAACAACTCCAACAAGTAATGGATGATCTGCAGAACCTGATTGATAATGACTTAGTGCCCGTGTTAAATGAAGATATCAGTACAGCGTTTGACCAGGTAACTATTCACTTACGCTATTTTGACCATTTGGGATTGAAACAAGGATAATAATAAAAAGCTACCGCTAAACAAATTGTTATTGTGTTGTGATATAATTTTACTATGTACTTGGTCACACCAACCATCATTCTATTGGCTAGCTTTTTGGTTTTTATGAGCATTGGGAAGAGAGTGATGACCTTTTAACATTCACCTTTGTCGTACCCCGGTACAGACTTGAAAGTGCACCCACCATAACCAAATTCTTGCTATTTCCAGGTAGATGGACTTCTAGCAGAAAACTTGGACTTGTCCATCCCAGGTGAACTCCTTCACCTCCTAGATGGGATCGGATCTCGACTAGACCTGGAAGGGTCTGAGAATGCGACGACTATCAGAGATAATATAGCGTTGTTGGTGACTGATGCTGATCCCAACCAACCCGTGAAGGGCCTCCGGATCGCTGCTAGAGAGCAAGACACCTTCACTGTTGGGGCTTTTGAGATTCTTAGAGGTATGTGTATACGCTGTGATGATCTGTAAGATGGGATATATAGAATAACTGTAAATGTCCATATTGCAAGGTACAGTTATACTTTCTTGGCATAGGGACTCGGACTCTGATTCGCCACACCTAACACAGTTTTGCTCATTCATTTAAAAGTAATTATTATGCTATAAGGTTTGATTGTCAGGTTTCTGACTATAGTTACCGCAATCTAAGAAGTCCGATTTGACACCGTGCATTTTTCCAATTTAAAGTGAAACTTGGTGCTTACGAATGAGACTCATTGTTATACTGTTTGGATAAAGTAGTAATTAATTAGGATTATGAATTAGATTTTTCGATTCTTACGTAGACGTTCATTCAAAGTTATCGCTTGCATGTAAAATGTGAAACGTCAAATCGGGCTTCTTAGATTGCGGTAACTATAGTCTTTGAGTCAAATGAAAAAAAAAACAAAACTCTTAAAAAAACTAATCTGAATCAGTTGTAACATGTGTACCGTAATTGGCTGTTTAATGCAAAGGACGTGGAAATGATGGACTGTAAGGAATTACAAAAGTAATATAGCTGTATATAGTTCTTAGTTGTATTCCTTGTTTTAAAATAAATTTTCGTCCTAAAGAATAGAAACACGAGAGATTAGGATACTTTTGCAAGCTATTAACTATTGAAATCAAAGGGATACCTTGACACACTTTATTCTTTACCTTTGGTTTCAAAGTAAATCATTCAAAGTCATTTCTTATTGCGATCGTCGCTAGGTTTTTCAAGCGTTCTGATGGGACCGTGCAATGCATAACCAGCCTATAATGTTCCCACTGCTAGGACACAGGCCTCCTCTCTTTGAGTGGGATTGGGATGTAATCTACCATGCGAGCCCAGTGCGGGTTGGTAGATGCCACGTCTTCGAATTTTTGGTTTTAGTACATGCCGGTTTCCTCACGATATTTTCCTTCACCGTTTCGAGAACAGTGGTGATGAAATTATTAACACAAAGTAAAACGCCTGCTTGGGTTCGAACCCACGACCTACAACTCGTAAGTTGGGATCATTCCCACTGGGCCACCACTACTCACACCGTGCAATGAGGCCCATGTTAACAATACCATGAAAATTACTTAACATGACCAAAGATATATCTTTAACTAGCTGCGTCCCGCGGTTTCACCCGCGTAAGTCTGGATCCTGTAGGTATATTGGGATAAAAAGTATCCTATGTGTTAATCCAGGTTATAAACTGTGTGCCAAATTTCAGCCAAATTGGTCCAGCCGTTTGAGCGTGAAGAAGAGACAAACATACACACACACACACTCATTCACAAACTTTCGCCTTTATAATATTAGTGTGAAGTGTGATAAACCTAAGCCAAACTATCTTTACTACGCATTTTAAGGATCGTAGCAAGTGGAATGTAATAGTATCTGCCTACTCCCATGGGAAAAAGCCGTGAGGGTGTGTATGTATGTACGCATTTTTACACCTCTAACATTTAAAACCTTATTATTCCACAGACGAATTTGACTCAGCCAACTTACAATTAGAGAACAGTGAGGCAGTCGTAAGGCTGCCTGACTCCGTGGCCACGTCATCTCGTCGAATCAGCTTCGTAGTCTTCCGTAACGACCGCGCCTTCCACACCCAGAGCTCTGATGATTTCTTCGTCAACAGCCGCGTGCTCAGCGTCAACGTTGAGAATGTCACCGAGTTTGATAGGGGAGAGGTGAGTTTCGAAAAATGTAATTTTAAGGGGTTTCTAATTTAAACAGTAGTGTGGCGGCATCTATATCGCCACATGCGAACTACGCATCAAAGACATGACGTCACACAAATCCTGCATTGCGCAATTAAAGTTTGCTGCGCGAACGACATGTATAAGATTATCCGACACCAATCGTTGGGCAGTTGCTCGCTAGACACGACACCTGTCTGGTCGGATGACCCTCCCTTTTCTATAGAGGATGAGTGAACTTTACACCCTGTCCCTCATACCTCTAAGTATGGTTCGCTGTTGCAATCGGACACGCTTACACTGAAAGCAAAAATTATTTATTTATCAGTTTATGTACATACATATAAACAGATAAGAAGAAAGGAACAGAAAAATATGTACAAAGGTGATGCTTATTTCTATAGAAATCTCTTACAGCATACCCGCGATAGGAAAGTAGTTAAAGAGATGTAGACAACGTGTGTAAGAGTAGAAGAGAAAACAGAATACATAAAATAAAACTTAACTATTATATATATTGTATTCGAGCGTGGCAAATGCCGCTGCCACATGCGTTCGGAAGAACTTGTGGCGAACGAGATCCTGGCATTCCTGCAGTACGGACTGATAGTCACAGACGAGGTCAGTGAAAACACTGCTGCATGAGTCGCTACATATGGCCGACCGAATGCCGTCCAGTAAGAGGAATAAAAAGGGAGAGATGAGCCTCCAAGACATCATAAAACTGTTGAAGGAGACCGACCCGGGCGACAGTCCGACTATCGTGGCGAAGGATTTGCGCAAGTCGACCCCGTCACATTCGACTATGTTGATGTTACCAGGCTGCTACGGGACATCACAACCCTAAGATCAAGCTTGGTCGAGATGCAGTTGAAGTTGGAAGCATCGCAATCCACCAAAGTGATCTACGTACTGAAGAAGCAACCAACCACCCATCAGCTCGCCACATGCTGCTCTGCTAAATGTATCTCTCTTGGTCTGGCTCCACACTCTAGACTTGTTTCGGCAAAGTAAAGTACCGGCGCAGCAATAGGCGCTCCGATGTGTGCAAGCCTCACCACGATGTCAACGTAGAAATACGGCGTTGGAGTTATTATTATTAAAAAGCGTTGCCCTGGTGCTGACCCTGACTTTAAAACTTAAATATATTAGAGCAAGGTGGAGACAATGCAGCTATTTTAGAGAAAATTATAACTGCATTTTTATCATGCAAAGTATCGTCTTTGATCCATTTGCTCATTTGAAGTATGATTAAATAAAACGAACACAATTATTTATTTTAATGAAATTGATTTAATAACCATAATTATTTTCTGATTTGCAGACGGTGGATATCCACTTCAGTTCTATAGGCGGCGGCCCCGAACGGAACCAAAGCCGGGCCTGCGCCTTCTGGCACTTCTTAGAAGATGGCAAGGGCTACTGGTCGCAGGAGGGCTGCACCTTCATCCGCGCCACGCGGCCAGGTATGCTCGACACCTGCCGCTGCAACCATCTCACACACTTCGCCGAAATACTCGTCCCCAGGGCCGTGTTCTCCGAACGAAACGAACAAGTGCTCGAAATACTCTCCATCATAGGCTGCTGCTTATCCATGTTCGGTCTGATCATTATAGGCATCACTGCCGCTCTCTTCAGGTCTTGGCGAAGAGACTTCAGCAACAAAATCTGGCTGCAGCTCTGCATCTCCATACTTTTGCTCATCGTCTGTTTCTTGGTCATAGTATTTGCAAAATTCGACCACTACGGTATCACCTGCATGTTGGTAGGTGTGTTGTTACACTACTCAGTGTTAGCATCCTTCTGTTGGATGTTAGTGGCCGCTGTGATATCATACAGGAGACTAGTGATGGTGTTCACTCGTGATGCGTCGCACAAACTGTTGCGAGCTTCTGCGTTCTCTTGGGGAGTTCCCTGTGCTATAGTCGGTATCCTCCTTTCAGTCGCCCCGCAGTCTTACGCGGGACGCTTCGAAGAGAAGACCCCGACGGGAGCTTTCTGCTATCCTTCAGGGCTCGGGCTCTGGCTGGCCGTATACGCGCCGATCGCGGTCATGCTACTCGCAAACTGGACGCTATTCGTTCTGATAGTGCGCTCCGTGTTTGCTTCTAACAGAGGGATAACGAGGCACGGCGACTCTAACGAAGCTGTACGCTGTGCCTCCGTCAGTTGCTTACTTGTGTTCTTGTTTGGTCTTCCGTGGATATTTGGTTTGTTTGCCTACAACATCGTGTTGGCTTACCTGTTCGCTTTAACGGCTACTTTCCAAGGTTTTGTTTTGTTCATATTCTTTGTTGTTGGAAACA
Organism: Agrochola lychnidis; assembly: GCA_963680765.1. Taxonomy (NCBI): domain Eukaryota; kingdom Metazoa; phylum Arthropoda; class Insecta; order Lepidoptera; family Noctuidae; genus Agrochola; species Agrochola lychnidis. The sequence continues at coordinate 2,302,735 of OY796863.1, read as the reverse complement.
AGAAGACGCGAGATCTTTGGTTGAACAAGTTGAAGATCAAGCAGACTCGTAAGATTCCAGTGACTTCTTCTACCTACACTAACAGGAGTACAGGTCCTGGCTTACGAGGCGTGCCTCAGAACTCAGTGGAGGCGAAGGTTTCAAAGCCCAGGTCATTAGCAACCCCTGACGACTCGAGGTTCTCTTGACGAAAGCAAGCAAGGTCCTCCAAAACGGACCGCTTGAGGAAAAGGTCAACTGACATTTCTTCCCAAAATAATAAGTAGTGATTTCCTACAAGAATTGACTTTGTAGTTCAGCACAGATGCTATCTCTTTTATAACCTTTGAGAATATTAATGCATTTACATTCCAGGAGTTTTGCTTATTATTGTGGATGTCTTCAAATAACACACGACATAGTTCCTTTTGAGTTGGTTGTTAATGTTTCTACTTTCATACCGGGTTATAAAAAAAATACGTTTTTATTCCTTGAGTGATTTTGCAGCAGCCTATTATTTATAATTTATGCAATTTTTATTTTATTCATACTCTTATTATTTAAGACTTCTGTTATCTTCTTCAAGTATTAACTATGATTGTATTGCAGTAGATCCTATTCTATTACGTAATTTAATCGTCTGTAATATTTTAGATAATTCGACTTTCAGTTGGTAGAGTCTGTTTATTTATTGTATTTTTGTAGTAGAATTTATTTCTTGTTGAAATGTATTCTTATTATATATACATCATGTATTCTGTTAAGTATAATAATTCGTTCATGGTCATCTATTTTAATTTGAAATTGTGTGGTTTGATCAAAGTGTGGTCAACTGTTCAGTTATTTCCCAGAACTCATTCTCTCATTCATCATCAAGATTATCTTAGCCAAAAGAACTTAGGTACGAATATGATTTAAATATGTTTCAGTTATAAGTTTGCTACAAGGCTATGTCTGTGTAAACATGCCATAACCACAGAAATTCCACAACGACAAAAGAGTTGTAATATGGTCACGATGTCGTCGCAATAAGGGTAATGTGGTCGGTATTTGTGAGTGGTTGTGGTTAAGGTGTTGTCATCGGTAATGTTTGTTGTCAAGGTGTGGTCGGCCGGTTGAGCTTGTCGTCAAGGCATGCGGACTGTTGAGCACACGTTGGCAACACACGTTGAACGCGACTGCAAATTGCCCTACGAATAAATTGAATGTAACTATTGTGTCTGGCCATATTTTTGTTCCTGGCTGTGGTGTGGTTATGGGTGAGACAAACCTAAACAAACCCTATATATCGTCCTTTGTTTCATTTTCATATTTCCAATATCTGACGATATCAGTATTATGTGCAAAATGTAGGCTTCATGAAATTCACTTTCTAGTCTGTGTCTAAAAATGCGTTCTGTTCCACGCTTATACAGGGTGTATCAGAACGTTGTGGTCAAATTTAAGGGTGTGTGGTACAGACGATGAAACTGAACAACTTTCTCTATAGTACCAAACATCGTAATCATATTAAAAAAATATCAGTCGTCCCACACATTAAGGTCGAGTAGGTATTGAAGCTTTGCACGGGACAGTAGATAATTTTTTCTCGATTACGATGTTTTTCCTATGGATCCTGTTAAAGACCACACCTTTCTGAAACAACCTGTATTAAAAAAGTCTGTCAAATGACTGATTACTTGTAAACTATAGCTTCTAGCTTGTAACGGAACGCGAAGGTAAGCATCAAAGATAGTTACCAAATAATTAATTTATAACTACGTAGGTATATATGCTAGTTTTATATTTTGAGTAGACGAGCTAATAATGTATTAGAACGTAGATATATTTAGTACTGAGTACTGTATAAGCTATGTAATGTAGTAAGTATTGATTTTATTACGTTATAGTATAAATAAAAGGCCACAATGAATTGAAATATTCTAGTTAAGTGGTTCTACTAACGACTAATGTCCATTTTCACTAACGCTAGTGACACCAAAGGGTGGTTTCACAGTTGCCCGGGAGACCCGTACGGACCGCCCGCTCACGGGAGACCCGTACGGGTAGCCCCTGCAATGCTCTACGATACGGTTCAAAATTCTAAATATTTTATTTCACATAAACCTACAAGGGCACTTATGAATCCTCAGAAGCTAGGTGCACGGTTCTAATTGGTCACTTCCTATGGAGAAGAGCTGGCAAGAAACTCCACGGTTACTCTGTTCAAAATAAATAGTTTTTACAATGTTTTCAAATTACAGTGTTAATAGATATGGGAGGACAGTGTACCTATATCAACAAGTACCAGGTACTTTGTAAAATAGAAAATGGTCCACAAGTCTACAGCCTACAACGTTCTCACATTCACAAAATCTAAAAGAAAAGAATCTGTATAAAAGAAAAAAAAGCTAGCGTTGAATGGGCTCTATCCGGAGCGGGTCACGTACGGACCTATCTACGTCGCTGTGAAACAATGTTCTAGCGCCTTACGTGTGTCTCCGTTCCTGGAGCTCGTACGGGCGGCCCATACGGTTCTCCCGGACAGCTTTGAAACCAGCCTTAATTCAATCTAAAAAAAAACATCCTGTTGGATTATCAACTTTCGGTGCCTGAGCTGAGCGTAGAAACTCCAACAATGGCAGTGCGCTTTTATTTAGGCATTTTTAGGTGTCGCCTACTGCTAGTGAAAACAAAAAAATATATTTGATTAAAACAATGATATTTTTTAATATATTATTCCATTTATATTCTACTTGCATACATTATGCTAAAGGACAAAGAACTATGATTTCAGTAATAAATAATCGTTTTAGTTTAGAAGTTGATACCAAATATAAAGTTAAAATTATTCGTATTGAGAAAATCTATACTACGAATAGTTTTAATATTTAAAACAAAGGCCGTTGCCCAATGAGGTGTATGAAATTGACGATTAGAATAAAACCAAAATGATAAAATATATAAAAATGTGACAAACCACGCAAGGGCGTTCACATTGTTAGTGTTCTTTTTTAAACATCAACTTTCACGCTCGAGTTATTACAACCTTGTACACCTCAGTGGGCAGAAGCCTTTACTTATAAAGGTAATTTTAAAGAATATAATATAATACCTAATACCTACTGTATTATAAAACTGTAAATATTACTTAATAATAGATTGTATATAAAGAACAAAATAGATAAGAGTAAAGACCAGAAGACTATATTTCTTCATAATAGTTGAGCCTAATACATATTTTATTATGATAATAATAATAATTCCCAGGTTAATATTAATTCCACTGATTGGCTTAATTGCCAAGAGCTTCAACCAACACCTAAGGAAGCTCTCGTTGGGAGCTGGATTAAGGGTTTGATTCAGCAAGCGGTACTCCTGGACACGGCTCGCATTGTTAGGAGGTTCCTTTCTCTGGAGCCCTGACCGTAGCTTGGACCCTGCTCTCGATACCGATGGGCTACTATTTTTATATTTTTAAATGTTTTTTTCTTTTGTTATTATAAAAATATTTAAAAATGTAAATTACATGTATGTAGACGAAATAAAGGATTCCACTGTTATTGGGTTCTTCTATCAGGAATTTCTCAATAGCAATCCGGTGTCTGGATTTGTGCCCAGTTGATGGCAATAGGCTCACCCCCTATTACATGGGACTTAAATATAACTGGCGAAATGTGGGTGTACTATGGCTACACCTCTGCAAAACCCTTCGGGGATTACATGCTCGATGTTATAGCCAAAAAAAAAAAAATTTTATAATGCACACATATGTACAGCTTGCTTTATAATAATTAATAACTGTTTCACATAAAGCCTTGTGCAGACTTGCGCGACGCGACTTTAATAAAACAATTTCTAAGAAAACCTTATGGTAGAACAATTACCGGTATTGCATCGCGCCAGTTTGCAAGAGGTTTAATGCAATTTGTAACTTTGAACGCTCGAATACAGCACTGTCTTACTGGTCAGGATTATTGTACCTACTATTTTTGATAGTTAAATATTTATTATCACAGAGGCATTTACTATCCTATGAAATTATTTAATAAAACTATTATAAGATATCGCATGTGTTTTATTATATTTTTTTATGTCATGTGCAGTGTTCTGCCATATTTATTAGTTTCTGACTCGGGACAATGGTTTCCTGAGTGTGGAGGCTCTAAGTGTAGAAGCTTACCCACAGGAAAGTCCGGTTTAGCAGCCAAGACCTTAATGGTCAAAACTGCGAGAGGCCATAGTTAAAAAAAAAATCGGGACAATACTCAACAAAAAACACGAATAGCTCAACAGATCGTGCTCATCAATCCTGACTGATGAAAGTAGGTGAGCATCGTTGCCGGTGTTTACTGTGCGTGTGGCAGTTCCACAGAGTTCCATTCGTGATGTAGACACCGCGTACACTCCACGTAGACGACACTGACGTGGGAACGCATGCTATCATCTGGGTACCTACTACGGATCATAAGGGTCTAGATCCGCGAATACGGATACGGGATACGGATCTCAACTTTGTTCAGGTTCAGCAGGAATTATTTATGATCCTCATCGTAACTGACTTTTGGGGAACGAAGCTGCTAAGTGTACTTTTTGAAACACAATTTACTATTACTCAATATTAATTATGAGTTATGACGTGTATTTTTTTAAGTTCTTGAAAACAACATAGTTTTAATTGATGTGTCCAACTCACATAATTATTTCAATTAGCATAGCACACAAATATTAGAGGTTTGATGTCACTACAAAGATAGTTTAATTACTACCTTATAACTTAATTTACTGGTACCTACTCTACTTACCTACTTGAATTATAATAAATATGTTTTTTTTTTACTAATTTGGATTAAAGTTAACATTATTTCATTGCTACATATCTTTAAAATTTCATATACGTAGTGAAATGTATTAATATAAAAGATCCGTTCAAGATCCGCTAAAAAGTAACGGATACGGATACAGATCTTTTTTCTCCCTCGGATATCCGCGGATACGGATACGGATATCCGGCACATCACTACTAGGTACCTATCGAAATCTGTAATGCAATGAACTAAAAGAACTGTTAAAAAAAATCGCAGGGTTTTTAATCACCTAGGTACATAATAAATGTCGTTCTTCTATACTTACCAGGTTCTGACTAGGAACTTACGCTGGTGCACCAGCACGAATAGCTCAACCGAACCTCAGAGGCTGTGGCTTTGCTCTCATCAATTCTGATTGACGAAAGTAAGTACCTTTTCAAGAGAGGCTGTGTATTGTAAATTATAGAATGTGAAAACATCATCACGATTTTGATGATTAACTAATCCTGGATAATATTTATCCCGTACATTGAAGCAGTGTTTATAATCTTATATTTAAATGTCTTTGCTATGATCTTATTGATTGTATAGGTACAACGTTCTCGCCTCTTATGTATTAAAAATAGACTGCCATTAATGTATAAATCGATACTTCAAGTTATTGCCACTCGAGCGATTATCTACCTTCACGATATTATAAATTAGCGATATAATCTAATATATGCATCCTTTGCGGTGGTGAGCCGTTCGCGCGCCAATCAAACTGTAGGATACGAGTGCATAAATAGATCGTAACCATGGCAACGCCCCGTTCGATAAATAAACACGCTCTATTGAGCGTCGCCATGACAATGATTTTCATTCTAAATCTGTCAGCCGAAGCGACGACACAAAATGTTCTGGGGCATCAGTCCTGCTATCGATTTGCAAGAAGAGTACTTAAAATACGGCGATAAGAATGCATACGAGCTCAACTTCCTCGTCATCGGAGGCTGCGATGGAAGACATCTCCTCAAAACGTTGGCGCAAGCTTACCGACATAATAGGCGCTACATGAATTTGTTTGTCGTCGATGGGTGTCCGGAGCTGGTGGCGAGACAGCTCCTCCTCACGTCGCTGGCGCTGGAGAAGACAACACGATGTGGTCTCTTAGAGAAAACCCGGCGCTACCTGGAAGTCTACGGTAATATGTTGCTGCGTCCTGCCACGTCGAGGTACTTGATCGCCAAGGCTCGTCAGTTAACCGGTATGGTCACTAACCCTGAGTACATGAACTGCCTGCTCTCCAGCGTCTCCATTGAGCAGATGAAGTATCGCGAACGCGATTACATGGAAAACCTCCTCAATTTCTGGACTACCGGTAACACTAACCAGTTCAATGCTTGTGAGCTCTGGGAACACCGTGTGAGACATAGTCTTGGTATGAGATACGACTGTAGAATGGGTGTGTATGACTGGGATTATCATATGAGGATGAAGGAAATCGGAAGCCAGATTTGTTATCCGGAATATAAACATTTTCGTGAACACGGTGTGGCTTTTACATGGCTTGAGACAGAAGTGTGTCGACCAAATGTGAGCCTTGCTGCAGGTGTTTATAAGTGCGGTGACAGATACCTCCACAGGGGCTACCTAGGAGACTTAGTAACATCTCCATATATAGGGTATGGTCTCAACTGTGAAGATACGGATATGTTGAAATCCAATCACGGTGTCAATAACAAACGTGCGACGGATGTCGCGGAAAGAAATGTAATGAGAATGCTTTACGAAATAGAAAATCGTCAAGAATTTGACGCCGTCGCTTTGAACTTGGAAACAGAAAAGAATTTAGGTATGGTGATTCTAGCGCAGATAGATGCGAAGATATCCGAGAGCGGACCTGAAGCTCCTTTACTTTTGCGTGAAGATCGTGATACTTACATAAATGTGGACTACGGGAAGATACACTTTTTGTCTCTGTCAGCATTAGAGCATTATCCTCATAAGCCGCAGTTTCAGGGTCTGTTCCATGGAGTGTTTGTGGGTCATAACATGTTGCCACGTGTGAAGCCGAGTGTGTGGTCGATGGCGCGTGACGACGCGCTGGTTCTCATGGAGTCGAGGAAGTATTTAGTGGAACTGAAGAGAGATGATGTAAAGGCTTATGGTGAACAGATCCAGCAGGCGGCCACAGCAGCGCAGTGCGAAAGCATCGCTACATTCGATGCTGCGAAAGACGATTTTGCCAGGTTTTTGATTAAACGAAGGAGTGAGAGTACTGATACGACTATTTCGTTTTAGATTTCTTCTTATTTTATTTTATTTTAGTAGTAACTTACTTTCAAATACATGTTTTTCTGCTGACGTATTCAGGAACATGTTGGTTTTATTTATAAATAGCAACTGATGAGTCTAGTCTTATAATATAAAATGTGTACCTATTTACTAATAAAAAAAATATTACTGCTACTACTGTTTTATTCTCAAAACCCACTGAATCAATAGATGTATTTTTGTATAGTTCAATAGTCTTGGCTGCAACAGGCAAGCTTTACATTATAAGATTTATATGTTGGATTATTTACGAAATGAGTATCGTAAATAGTGTGCCTGTAAGTGCCCTCACTGCGGCTTCTTCCTAAACTGAGAATGGTCGTAACCATTGTTCCAACAAGTAATTTCTCCTACAGCGTTCAGGTGCCCCATCCACTTTCATAGCTGATCACATAAGGACCTGAGAACAGAGTGTTACTTTATGGCAATATTAAAATGCCTTTCAGTATTATTTTATCCCATTACTCATTCCTTTTCTTGCCCGTCTTTGGTGGATTAGAACATTGACGTAGGTACCTATGATAATATGCAGTCAAAACCATTTATAACGACATTGAAAGGACCGTCGTATCACGGGTGTTATAGTCGATAGTCGTTATAACCAAAAACTATGTTAACCGGTAAAGCCCTGTCCAGCCCCGACACTTTTAACTTTTATATAGTGATAACTGTGAAGCGCTTTGACATTGACGTCACTTTAAGACAGACATCGGCTTGACGGTAAGTTTTTGCGTACCTGCCATGTCTTCAATGTCTCCAATTTGGAGTCAAGAGCGGTGTCAAGCCGGGCCTGAGCGGGCGTGAGCCCGCTTGGAGCCTCCGTCGGTGCAGGTCTTGGTAGTAGTAGCAAATACTCCAGCGAGGTCCTGGAGGACTGACGTGGTAAACAGAAATGCTGGGACCTCCAAATTTCGTCGTAATAACGGTACGACGTTTTAAGCGAACTCGTTATAAACAGTTTTGACTGTATTATTATAAAGGGGGAAATAAAGAAAAAAAACAAACACTCAAAATGTGTCATCTATTTTTTCATTAATAATATGTTACATTCATTTAGTAAATCATATAGCAAATTTATTTACAAGACAAATCAAACGGAAAAAATTACAACGTCTTAACGTTTTTTTTTTCGTTTAAAATTCGTATTTTTATTATATTATATAATATCACTTAAGTTTAACATTTTCTAAATCAGTAGTTCGGTAGTGGTGAGCGGTTCCTACGAATCGTCGCAACTTCGCGATCGAGGATACGAAACTTCATTTTTATTGAGCCATTCCTCGTTGCTTGTGCACCACTTTATTATAAGTACAAAACATTCAATATTCAGTGTACACGATTAATTACTGTTCGATACATACAATGCTTACTGCTGGATACCCGTGACTGTGCTATGCACGTTATCAAATAAGAACAGTTAGTTTCTAGATCTAATTAACGTATTATAGCACTCTCGCAAGTTAAGTCCCCACGACATAGTTCACAGAACAGCCCTGTGGAAAGTCAAGTGTTCCACAGTTGATCATTTCACAGCGCTGTGTGTGGCGACGCCGGGTATGACGTCATAGCACAGCACGGTAAACTAACTCCGATACATTAGTTACGAGAATTCGTATAAAGAACAGAGCACTACCGTGAGCAATGGCGGCGTCGGTCGCCGGTCACAATTGACGTGTTAGGCCTACACGTGCAGGCGCCGGTGCGCGGCGCGACACGAGCGACACGTGCGACACGCGCGACGGCGACGCGCGCGCCCCGCACCGCGCGCCGCACAGGACGCGCGCACGCGACGCCTACTGGGTGCTGCGCACTCGCGCTGCTCCGGCCCCGGGGGACACACTGGACGACAGGTAGTGACAGACACGACACGTGCTGCCGGAGCGAGACAGTGACAGACGGTGCAGTGCGAGGTTTGCCGGCGACGCGTTTACAATATCGAGTGGCCTCGGGAGTCGCGGCCGACCCCGCACTGCGGCCGGCGAGTGTCACACCCAGTCACAGAGTATTGCAAAAACATCTACCCTGTACGTGTTCATAGTTCCTATTTAGACTTACTTAAGGTTTAACGATTATCTAGGAGAATAATTACGAAAACAGGCGACTCTGACATCGCCAGAGAACATCGTACGAGTGTGATGCGACCATACACGGCCGCTCCACATTATTTTATTATTCAATAATTTAACTGTAAGTCAACTACATAATGAGTTTATATCTGTGGCCGGGCCACCTAACCTAGCGTAAACGCGAATCAAACGATAACTTTCTAAATTGTCACAATAAAATAAACTTGTAAACTATAACATATTTTTTTAACATACATCCTCTTCTATGTGTATCGGCATAAATTCGTTTTAAGTCAATACAATAATAATAGATATTCTGATAAAATCGAAATAACTTTTATTCACATTAAAGTTTTAGAATATGTGTACGTTAATGGCTAATTAAATTATGTCATTATGTCGTGCACGGTGATACGAGATCGCTGAACTGTCTACAGGTCTACTGACGGTTTCACTGACGCGAACACAACGAACAACATAAATAACTATAACACAAGGATGCGGTGATGACTTCATTGGTGTTCATAATTGTGTCAAGATCGCGATCGTAACAAATGGAACACGAAGCTGGGCGTATATTCGGAGAGGTGATAACAGTATGAAAGCGATAGTTGTTGCTCTCCGGGGACGGTTGCATGTCGCCCACCTCCTGACATGACGATGAGAGGAACTCAGACAACTTAACTACAACCACCAGCGAATGATACTCTAGAGCCTAGAGTGTAGGACAACGTGACGCCGAGCTCAGCCCTCGCCTCTTCCGCTAACATTGTGTTACATTAAAGCTTCGCTTAAGAATTAGCTCAATTTGTTAATCGCCTATCTAATTTGCAAGCTACTTGAGCTTCGTCTGTCGGAAGTGAAACGAAATCGAGCTCGACGCGTCGGAGGACCTCGGCACCGTACAGTTTCACTTAACGCTACGTTCATACACCGACGAGTACTTAAAGTTACTTTAGACATACAATCTGCCGCACCACCGCCAGGGCGTGGTGAGTTATAAAGCGTATTGATTGAATGAACGAATATAATATGAAACACGTCAACGTAACAGGTGCCACCCTCCGGCGGCGCGGCAGGCAACACTCCCAATCGAGACTTACATTCGACTGTAACTCTAAATCGTTTATGAGTACGTTACAAGTTCAGTCATATCTTTTATGTGCAATTAATATGTACGTCATAGGTCAATAATATTTACAATTCACTGATTCGCTAACGATAACTACGTATTCACAAGCGGCGGCGCGCCGGCCGGGGCCGACGCCGGCCCTACGTCCGATCACTATACCTTTATTAGATTAACTACGCGTGAAGAGAATTATCGTGTTTCTTACTAACGGTTAAACTAGTCGACGTGCTTACCCTAACAGTGCAGACTGAGCCGGATACATCGATATCTAGTAGCCTAGGACGCGCGGAGAGGCCCCCAGACGTCAGTGCGTGTACTCGGGGAAGGAAGCGGCCGGCGCGGGCGGCGCGGGCGACGCCGAGCTGTCGGGCGACGGCAGGTACCCGCGCGGGGCCCCGGCCGGCGGGGTCGGGCCCACCGCCTCCTCACTCGCCCACCGGGCTAACTGTTGTTGAGCTTGAATAAATTCATCACTAGAAAATGATAGAGAAGAGGAACGGAGAGTCGAGGCGCGGCGCGGCCACGCCGGGCCCCGGGGGTCAGGGCGCCCCGAGCCCGCGTAGCGCGCCGGCCAGTGTGTCAGTGTAGTTACAAAGTGGTGACGTGGAAATGATTCTAATTCGAAAATTAAAACTTCAAATAAATCAATAAATAATTTTAAATTTTAAGCTGAATATAATTTTTTATGATCTATCGATAGCTTTTGACTGTGTTAACCACAACGCACTAATTAGTAGTAAGAAAATGCTGTTTGCCTTGTCATTCCTTATTTTCTTATAAGAAAAACTTTTAGTAAAACATGCTGCTTTACAATTTGCCTCAAGGGTCAATTCTCAGACCTTTATGTTTTATGTATCATTTCCACGTCTAATAAAATCATATTTGTGCAGTGAGTAACCTAACAGAATTTGATGACAAAAATCTGTGGGGACTGATAGCCAATTGAATGAGAGTCCAGCAAAGAGCCGGTCATAATCAGAAGCGATGCTCACCTCTCACTGTCGGGCGCGTCCCGCAGACGTTCGGCGTCGGCGGTCTCGTACAGCGCGTCGTCGTCGGGCGGCGCGCGCGCGTGCGGCGGCAGGCCGGCGTGCGCCGCGTGCGGGGAGTGCGCGGCGTGCGCGGCGTGCGGCGCGTGCGGCGGCAGCGGCGCGTGCGGCGCGTGCGGGGGCAGCACGGCGGCGGCGGGCGGCGCGGCGCCCGCGAACAGCGGCCCGTGGTGGCGCCCCGAGCCGCGGAAGCGCGGGTATCCGAACCGCGATTCCTCTTCGCCGCCACCGATACGACCGCGGCATCGACTGGAAACAGATAGAGAGAGTGTCATCGTCATGACTCAATCTTAGCTAGGATGGTATTTTATGTAATTTATGAAGACCCACCTAGATATTATCAGTGAAACATGGTTGGACATGGATAGAGAACTTAGCGTTAGTGACTACCATGTACACAGGAAAGACAGTGAAGATTCATATGGTAATGTTGCCCTTGTAATACACAAGTCGCAGTCGTCAGTAATTAGATTTAGTATTATAATGAAGTTTTGCCAGTAAAATTGTAAAATTGCACTAATTTAAAAAAACTTCATATCGGTTCATTGCCTATGAAGTATACACACTTATCAATCTAACTAGGATCAACTATTTAGCTTTAGTTCGGCAAAAACGCTGATAGCTGGCGGCTTCAATGCTCACCATACAAATTAGTCTTTTAAAAATTATTAAAGGGGATTTTTTTTCTTTGTTGGTGTAAATGCTTTTATTTCTTTAAACGATGATAGCTCAACAAGATTAAGATTGGTTAATGGTGTATCACAAGAATCGTCTCCAGATATAACGTTTGCATTATCGGACATACTGCCAACTTTAATTGGAAATTAACTAATAATTAGAAAGTAAATATAATTGGAAAGTAACTATAATTGGAAAGTAACTATAATGTTCCTACTGTTGGGACACAGGCCTCCCCTCTTCGAGAGGGAGTAGGCCGTAATCCACCACTCGGGCACAGTGCGGGTTGGTAGAATGAAACATTAGGTAGCAATCATCTATACATAATATAAATCAAAGTCGCTTTACGCGTCTGTCTGTGTGACCAAAGTCAATTCGTTTTAGTTGCCCCCTTCCAAAAGGTAGTTTCGTATGGAGAAGAATGGGCAAGAAATTTAACCGTTACTCTTTTAAAATGTTTTACAATGTTTTAAAAGTATACATTAATTATATGATGCACCTAAAATAAAATACCTATACCACAACAGGTAAAAATAATGCAAAATGAAGCAATGACAGATAAATTAATTATGTGATAGATACATGGTGCTCACATCACGTCAGCTATTTACGTCGTCAAGATTTTGTGACCGTCGATCTATTTTAAAGATCAATGATGTGTCATCTGCAAATAACACCATTTTCGGTTGATTTTGAAGTAATTGGGGTAAATGTAAACTAAAAAGAGGAATGGACCCAATATCGAACCTTGAGGAACACGCATTGCCATTTCAGACCCTAATGAGTTTATGCCGTTTAATCTTGACTTTAATCTTTCTATCTTTTAGGTATGATCTTAGTTAATCAAGAGCTGTATTCCTAATCTCATAGTGCTCTAGTTTTAGCAGAAGTGTCTCAAGGTTTACGCAATCAAACGCCTTAGAGAGGGTGCAAAAGATTCCAATGGCATCTTGTGTTTTCTCCCAGGCGTTAAAAATGGTCTTTATTAGGATGACACCGGCTCATCAACTTTTCAAACACCTAACTGAGAACTGGCAAAATTGACACAGGCCTATAATTGTTGGGTTCTTTACTATCACCGGATTTGAACAATGACACCTCGGTCACACTGGTGTTATATGACAGCTAAATAGGGTGCAATGGGTTCGGTGATAGATACATATAGACTTTTAGAGACATTCCCCAGATATCTTCTGTTGATTTGATGAAGATGGCCGATTTAATTGTTTGAACGCGTTTTTCTTCTAAACTACGCAACAGATTTTTATGTGGTTTTCACCATCATTTAGATAATTTATTTAATTTAGATATAGCATAAAAATGTTGCCACATTAGTACATTGCACCAGTGCGAAGCAGGGACGGGTCGCTAGTTTAATTAATTTATTAATAAAATCATGGTAAAATTTTATTTTCTTAAAAATTTAATTTTGACTGTATTTCAACCTAAAAGCCTACTTTTACGTTAACTTTAGTAACAACTAATAGGTATTCAGGAAAAACCTCCTCATATATGGTTTGCCGATGTGAGAATCAGTCGAAAATATACAGGGTGTTAGGCAGACAGTTGAACATAGTTCCACACTGATTGCTGTTTACTGGTTTACGGGTATAGGACAATAGAAATAGCTAAACATGGCACAGACATAATAAGCAACCCCCCGAATGCGGCTACTGTCGAATTTAGTTTGGCAATGCTACTCTCAACATTCTGTTTTACTTCTTCAAAAAATAAAGGTACTTACGAAGATGCCATATCTCCAGGTTCAATTCTATAATGTCTATCGGCCTCTGTCTCCGACATTCTGATGTCTTCGGAGCCGGAGGGACTCATATGTCTGCTCGAGTGGTGTTCGAGCTGTCGGATGAGGTCCTCGAGGTTCCTGATCCTAATTGGTCCGCACTGTGGCGGTTCATCTTCTTCATCGTCGCCGGCTCTCTGTCGGCGGAGCTCGGCTTCGTGTATCTTCTCCGCCGAGGGCGCACGCTCCCTCTTGTACTCGTACTCCTGCAGCGCGCGCAGGTCGCCCGAGCCGCCCGCCGCGCCGGCGCTGGCGCGTTGTGCTGCTGCAGTCTTTAGTGCCACGATTATGTTTTCGTGGTAGCCGTTCAGGTCCTGAAAGTGACAGAGGTGAAAGTTATAATAATATTAATAATGTTTGATCCATTTATCCAAAGTAATACATAGACACAAGTTGAGCACAGTAGTATTTATACTAAAAAATATACTTAATTGTTTGTACAAAAATTAAAAGGCTACAAACTTCTATATGACAAAATATAAACCCTGTCTCTCAAACTAGGAGGCCTGTATCTCAAGAAACAGTGTTCGGCCAGATGATTGTGTAAATTAAGTTGTACCCTTTAAAAGTGAGGTAGTGTAGATCTATCTATCATTACATGGTGAACAACATTATTTGTAAATTTAACAAGATCCGTTGACCATTTTCTATTAACCATTCCTCTAATTATCATCAGTCCATAACAAGCCAATCAATCTCCTAACACACCTTAAACTTATACTCCATATCAGCGACGGCCCCGGCGGGTTCCTGTCCATCAGACTGCGAGCCTGCCTCCAGCTGCTCCGACTGCGAGTCGTCGCCCCACTTGTCCTTGCCGTCCACGGCGCCGTAGCCGTGCTTCTTCAGGATCCCCTTCTCTGGGAGCTTCGCCATCGAGTTGGCGGCCACGTCGATGAACGCTATGTCTTCTTCGCCTGGAAATTCAGGTTGGTGCGTTTAAAATATGTACCTGACAAGTATGTAGTTCAAAGTCTTAGTCGGAAAGCAAAATATGTGAATTAGAAGTCCAACTCTTATATCAAGAAGTAAGGAAGAAGAACATTGTTAAGGAATCTATTAAACATTCTGATCTTGTGAGCAAGGGAACAGAGACTAAAATTATATTACTTATAAAGAGCTTAACAAAAAAAAAAATTACATTCACCTGAATGTGTAGGCTCATCTTCGCTGCCGGAATGAACTCGTTTCATTTGCTTGTGATCTCTGAAATAATAGGAAAAGACATGATTTAGGGATTCAACCAAAGGCTACTAACGGAAAGGATAATTTTATTTCAATCCTGAAAAACTAAAACGAACTAAAATAATGAATATATAGGTTTCAGAGGTTTCCATGCAATTTCACGCTTTTATTACACTGACTTACACGTCTACTAGATCGTGGAGTTGCCTGGAAATCTAAGAAGTTACTGCTAATATTTTTTCGATGGATATTTCCATTTCGACATATAAATTGCACTTACGGATATCTACTGCTACTGCCAGAGCCTGACATGTGGTTGCCATGCCGGAAGATCACACGCGTCGAGTCTCCACGACTGTACATACAAATTGCTTTTAGAAAATATTCTTCTGCCATACTTTATGATTCATAGTACAATGATGCAGCGTCAGATGTCAACTTATGTTATGATACCAACGCGAAAAACATCATAAAAATGGTTTGAGTGACCCAAAAAGCATGTACTTTTCATGTGATTTGTTTACCTTTCTAATTGAGATTGCAATGTGGTATGTGGTTTAACAAATTCTTCACATATTATGTACCTGTTCGAAAAATCTGTA
Organism: Agrochola lychnidis; assembly: GCA_963680765.1. NCBI lineage: Eukaryota > Metazoa > Arthropoda > Insecta > Lepidoptera > Noctuidae > Agrochola > Agrochola lychnidis. Next base: position 2,287,140 of record OY796863.1, on the reverse strand, counting down.
TGCTTAGGTATGTAAAATAAGAAAAAATTGAGGTGCAAAGTGTAGCTAAGTACGGACTAATCTCTTTTTCTATCAACCAAAATGGATAAAGATAAAGCGTGTTTTGTGTGAGTGCTTTCTCATGTTGTGAACACACAAATAAAAATTGCAAAGTTTGCTCAAAGATCTGCTCTAGTCCAAAGCGTTCGGGACTTAAGCTCAGTGTAATAAAAGCGAAAATCGTGTGAGCGGAAATAAACAGCGGTGCGCAGTCCAATCCACGCGAAGCTTTCGACATACCTTAATAGATTTCTTTGAGTAGACGAGTTCCGTTAAAAAGAGGAAAGAAAATTTTAATTTGAGGACATATATCGCGCAGCCACCCATATGCGGTATGTATTTACTAAATTTGGCTATAAGGAAAAACATTTGGTGGAGCGTAAACATAGAGAATGATTGAGCGTTCCGTATGCAGTTGTGTAGTGAATACAGATCGAAAAGTGCGAGAGAGACAAAGCGAATTCACGGCCAGTAGTTGTCTCTTATTAGTAGTACCTACTACAGGTGTTGGCCACACAGTCGCTTTGTCTCTTTCTAGAGAGTGGTCACTTTTGTGAGGCTAACGCTCAGTCCAATTCTCTATGTCTATAGGTTCAACCAACAATTTCTTGAAACATGCGAAATGGGTAACTACGTAGACGGAGAAATAAAAAGGGCTTATAATTTACAAAAATGAAAGTTAGTTGTTGAGTTTACAGAAAATAAAGGAGTTGGATTTTTAATACCTTTCGAGGAATTTAATACATTTTAGTTATAGACACCAAGACATGTAAAAGGACTAATTTAAAAATAGCCGTTTGGATTTGAACTTAATGCTGCCATTCATAGTTTCGAATTTATGAAGGAACTATTTCATCATTGCAGATTTCTAAATGGCATCGTTAGGTTCTTCCCAAACGTCTTCAGCCATTCAAACCTACCTAAACGTATTATTGAAGGAGTGCATCTTCCCTCCGTCCAGGGAGATGTCTTCCTGAGAGTTGTTGGATGTCGTGGACCCTGCTGCGAAACTCTTCGCAATCGGCTTCTTGACGTAAGGCGGTTCGTATTTCCGTGACGTACTCTTTTTCCTGAGGCAGGCGTGGCGGGGGAACGCACACTCAGATCAATCGATAAAGTTTACGAAATCGGAGGTCGGTGACGTACAACAGGCGCTGTCGTCACCGAGGACCAAAGGCGAGGAATAGAAGATGATGCGATTTCATTTTATAGGTATCCAGAGTTCTGGATAACACAAAAATGATGACAAAGATTAGTGGTAAACGTGAAATAGTATAACTGGTTTTAGCAAAAGTTTTTGATTTGAGGGTCACCTTCTAATCCTCAAAAGTATTTGAAAATTGATTTGACAGCAAAGACTGGCGCTTTTGGATATTACAAAAACAAAGTTCTCTTATAAATTTTTGAATTGGACTTTAGAATCAACTTTTCGTTTCATTCCTCATGGGAAATGATGTCACATGGAAATTATTATCAAGAGATCGATCTTAGCTTAGTGATTATAGGCTCCTTCCAGTAAAATAAAAGCGGGGGACATCGGGGTACAGTTTTACTTCCAGAAGCAAAATTTATTGAATTTCTGCTCGGGTTAGCAAAGGTTAGCATTGTTTGCTGGAAAGATCCTTAAGTCTTAAAGTAACATTAGGCGTTGCTAACTAGATAGACAGCTGCTTGAAAGAAGAATCCGTGCATCGCACATTCGCTTCTCGTGCAAGAGTTAATAGAATTTTAGTGGTAGTGGTAAGTGATTGGTGACGTTAGAGTCGAGCGATCTATATCTTCTCCGGTTTCATAGTAACTGTTCTGTACATACCTCGGCGTGGCACAACACCACGTACCGTGTGGAGCGGTCTCTGACCTGTAACTCGCGCGCAAACGTATGAGTGACACATCGGAAGATATAGACGCGAGCGCGCCGCCGGGCCGAGTAGAGCGCCCGGCGACGCGAGCTCCGACCAAGAAAGGAAACGAAAACGAGTCACAGTTCACATAAGCCAATGCATACATCCAAGAGCCCAGAATCTTAAGGGTTTGAGTCGAGGTGTCTCGAGTACAACGAGGAAAGCCTTGTCGGCATGCAGCGAGGCGGCCGGACGGCGAGGCCTCGCCGAGTACCGCGCGGCCCGGCCGCTCGCGGACACAGAACCACAGATCAAATGCAGTTGTGGCGCGCCAGCCAGGCCGACGCGCCACCCGCCAACTCTAACTCTACGACCACAAAGTAAACGACATAAAGAACGTATGTCCAAAAGGAAAAATAATAAAGTAAATGAAAACCAATCGCCGACGTAAAAACGAACAGAAACACCAACGCTAACGTCTAAAATAAACATACAAGTATACGAAGGTGACGATTTAAATTTCTTCTTAAAGACTACCTTTGGTCTGTTTTCTGCTCACTAACCTTAGGCACAGGGAGAAGTTTTTGTGTACTACGACTGACCTGTAGCAGAGAGCGCTCAGGGCAAATACTATGAATACCCCCCCTACCACAGACATGAGCACCGCCACGAGGAAAACCGTGTTCGAGCCGTGGTAGTTCTCTGCGCCCAAACAGAACGGAAGTGAGTCACGGCCGGCGCGGTCGGTGACGTCACGGTTCGCGTGACGTCAGCGAGGCGGGCGGCCGGCGCCGGCGCCGCGGGGGCTCGCGGTCGGCGTCGACACGACACGACACGATACGATACGATACGACACGACAGGCACGAGCGACACACACAGTGCGACAACACCGAGTTACCGTCCGTTACCTGAAGCAGTACGCCATCCAGGCGAACCCCACGAACACGGACAGCACGACCGCGAGCAACAATATCACCATGTTCATGGTGCTCATCTTATTCCCCTCGTGCTCACCTGCAAGAGAGGGGTCCCGCGCGTTAGTGCGCCGGCGCCGCCCGCCGCGTCGCGCCCTCCGAGCATTGCTCCTTGTACACGTGTACGTATGTGTGCGTGTGCACCTGCGCTACACGGCCACCGACGCGGGTACCGACAGTCTTACGTAAATTGATGAACACACAAATCAAAGAGCTCAAAATGGTTGCTTAATAACCCCATGATGGGTTTGTAGATGACCCCTAGATGGGTTAGCAAATTACCTCAAAATGGGTTCAAAAATGACATAGAAATGGGTTTACAAATAACTCCAAAAATGACTTACTAAATGACTCCAAAAAGGGTTCTATCTACATAAAATATTACAAAACAATGTACAAGTTACTTCATCATCTTACATTAGACTCGGTAAACTCTACATTTTTACTATTGATGAACATCGCAATTTCCAAAAGTTTAACAATTCACGACTCGATCCGACGATAAACGCTTGGTTTAGCGTAATTTTGAAAAGCAGTGCTCGGATGTAATGGCCAATTGATTTAGTTTAAAGTAGGGGGAATATTAATAGAATACAGTACAAAACACCTGAAAACATAAACATGAATTATAGTAAAATTATATAAGTGTTAGAAGTAGTAATAGTTTTTGAAATTATAAGAAAAGAGGTGAAAAAGTTGACTTTTTTAATTTGTGGAAATTATCTTTGACCGGGTTTTAGTTTGATCTTCATCAGCGCCAATACTTTCCATGTTGTTAGGGTTCCGTACCAAAGTGGTAAAAAAATAAACCCTTACGGTGTTATATATTGTAAAAAATCGCGTTTGACCATTATGTCCACTGATTAATTTATAATTTTCTTGTACCAGCGAAGGCTGGTTTACAAAATACATTTTTGTGCATCAAAGAGTTTAGAACAACATTTTTGATAAAATTATATATTCAGTCATTTAGATTTTTCCTGATTTTTCCTTGGGTTGGTTAAGTTGTGTTATGGATTGATTATCAAAATTGAGTTTACCGGCATTCAACATTGTGGTTCAAAATAGCTCACATTGTTAAAGTTAAGTTTACAATAGATAAATTAGAAGTAGAGAAGTAGGTTTAAATAAATAACAGTAGAAAAAAATAATTAAATAAATAAGGGCCAAATTATATGTACAAAAGTTTAAATTTGCTTAAAACTAAGATCTTAATCTAAATCTAAAACTATTATCGTCAAAAACTGGTGTCTTTTGTTAAGTTTGTAATTTGATGAAAAATTAATGACTTGATTAATTTTTTTTTGTATTTTTGTCATCGAAACTAACTTTTAAAATGAAACTGATCGACGTCATATTTATTATTATCATTTTGAAATATTTCCTTTCATCTAAAAGTTAGATAAATGCTTCAAAATTCCCTATAAGACACAAAAAATGTATATCTAATATTAATACTAATCTTATTAACTAAGGCGTATAATACTGGGGTCGACTCACCATACGGTGTTTCCTTCTTGGTCATGTTGTAGGCAGCCTTAGTGCTGTTGTCGGGTACGTAAGGGGTGGGGGAAGGGGGGAGCGCGTCGTGGTGCGAACAGTCGGGGCCTGTCCAGCCACGGTTACATACGCACTTGTTCATGTTTGAGCATGCCTGGAAGCAAAGAAAGAAGGTGGTGATTAAAATGGTGATGAAGAAAAATTTATTGAGGCATCAAAAAATGACATCAGATAGTCCCCAAATCGCTATGACTACTTCCTAGTGTTTAGCTGAGAAGAAAAAGTGGGACATAAATTTAGTATACGCAGAAGGTGAACATTTTTAAAAGGCAGTATCAGTGTACCACTAAGTATGATGATAAACACAGATAAAGTTACATTCGTAAATATATTGAGACATATTCCATTATCTAATAAAAAGAAACCGATAGAGAGGCAAAGACGTCTTTCATTTGCAAAAAAACGTCACTGGACAACTCTAATTTGTTATTGCCTTTATCTAAAGTGAGCACATCGTATCATCGTTTAATAAATCCCACCCATGTAAATCTCACAATACTGACGACGGTAATAAATTTGTTTTAAAACTCTCCATATAAGCCTTATACATAAATTTCTAAAGCCGTCAAATAAAACGAATCTAAACTTATCCCATTTGGCTCCACAGACATGCTCTGTACCAGTCCAACTTAGTACCATCGAATCAATTCTAGACTTAGAACAAGTTTCAATGATATTAAGGGAATTAATTTCGCCGTGGAATCGATTCGTATTACCTAACTGCCACAAATTGGAGTCCGGTGGTTAATACTATCGCGAACTCGTTGGTATGTGAAGTGATGTTGGAGTCGTGTTTGTGGTTATTACTTTTGGTAGTGGTTTTATTTTCGTCATCGACTCCTTATTATGCTTTATTTTATTTTCAGTCATCGTCTTCGTTTTCACGTCTTTCTAAGCTTCATCACATGTCTATTTAGTGTATTTTTTTCTCTGATATGTTTACATAATCATTATTATCCACATTCACACTAAAGACGATTCAAAAGTTAGCTCTCAATAGATAGTTATAATGCAATTCAAACAAAAACCTATATTTTCCGAATTATCTCCGATAACACTAATAAATAAATCACTTTAGTAAGTTCCAAAGGATGCAAATGAACGAATTAAAAGCGACTTTGAAGCGAGTTGCGACAGTAACTCGATTCCGTGCGGATTGAGTTTAGGCACAAATCGTCGTCAGCCAGTGCGGAATCGTGTTGAATTCCTCTCCTCGCCACTCGAATGGAGGTGAGGAACGATTGGAGGACAATTATTAAACTTTATACGAAATTTATTCATGACAAAAAGTCCTATTAAGTACTTTGTTCCTTTTATAATTTCAGATTTCAAACCGATTTGGAATTGAAGACGGAAGACGGATTTGAGCGGCGGTAAGCGCATGCTAGTTGAAAACTTTTGATTTTACTTTTTCTTTCATGAGTCAATAAGTCGTTATCTATTCATGGAGTTTCATGATCGATAAAGTCTTCCTCAAAATACATTTAGTTGAAACGGTTCTATTACATAACACCACGATTGTAATCCCCGATTGGTTAGGCTGAGATGTATCAATAGTACACACGGCTACACATCAAGCTATACATTTCCAGTTTATGCTGATCTCGCATCGTGTAAGATTTCCGTACAATGAGAGGTCAGCTTATACTGGAACTGTATAGTTTGATGTGTAGCCGTGTGTACCCACATTTCGCCAGTTATGTTTAAGTCCCATGTAACAGGAGGCAAGCCATCAACCGGGCACAAATCCAGACTCCGGGCTGCTACTGAGAAATTTGACTCTATTGATTAAAAACTGATTCCATTAAAACCTCACCAACATATTCGTTGATATCTCTCTGAACAGGAGTAAACACACTCGAACAAAAGTAACGAACAAATCTAGCTCCGAACTCTTCCACGAATCTACATATTTAACTAAAACCGTACAGAGTTACTATTTAAACTATTTACGTGCTAACTCGGGCCGTTGGGTCCAACTATTCGGGGTCGAGACAGAATTCGGGGCACGGCTCGTGCGACCAATCCGATTTTCTCGGGGGCTGGGCACCCGTCCCACCGAGATTTAGTTAAGGTGGCACTGCGGAATTTCCATACGTTTGCTACACCATTTTTGTGACGAAATTCGGTTTGGAGGATGACGTTCGGGGAATATGACGTTGTGAAGGTGGTGTTCAGTGCAGTTAAGATGAAGAGGTCGTTAAAGAATAGTTTTACGAAGGTGTAAGGTCTGTAACAGGCACACACCCGTTTTGGTGTCGTAACATTTGATCAGATCCTGACTTGATGACAATGGGACCATGGGTATCACTTTCAAACAAAAATAAATAAATGGCATTGGCACTCCGGGAGTGCCAACAGAAGTGAAAACTTGAACAAGATCGCCTTGGTGGAAAAAAAATACTTGTATAGAACATTGGTCCGTAACCTTATTTAAATAAAGAGCACAATCGCGTTTACAAAAATGAAGTGTCGTCATGGTGTCGCGAAATCAATGGTTTAGTCCCATCTCAAAAATGCCCAACGCGCCTAAAGAAGTTTTCACTTCAATAATTTTGCACATCCGTCTATATATGACGGAGTTAAGCCCGAACATAAAATATATATAATCATTCGAATTAATAACCTCCTCCTTTTAGAAGACGGTTAAAAAGATGATCCCACAAATAAATTGAGGTTCAGCATTATCGATAAGCGTTCAATGTTTGCTCCAGCAAAGTATGGTGATTTATGGTGAGTATAGCTCTTTCTGATATTAACGCTGTTGAAGTACTAACCTAAATTCAGAAGTGGAAACAGCTTGTTTAGCCTAATAGTTAATTAACGTCGATATTCGCGTATGACCGCGTTATTCATATAAACTACGCAACATATTTTGATGAAGTTTTCACTATAATTTAGAAAATTTATTCCGGAAGGTTTATTTGTATAATGCATTAATAAACATAGATATAATAATGAAATCTCAATGTTTTTCTCTAGTAGCATAATAAGATAATGGTAGATTCCTGTTACATTGTAAATACGAAACCCAAGAACTCACAGCAAATAGCACTATTATATTAAGCAGAGCGCAGTCTTGAAATCGGAGGCGAATATTTGATGTAAGTATTTGATTCCAATTTGCCTTCGGAAACAGGGAACTCGATAGTTCGATACACATGAATTTTCGATAGCTCCTCTATATAGGATAACTAGAGATATTTGTTATGACAAAGTCAACAGCGTGCCGAAAACTCGCGTTGTCGAAATTGTAGTAGAACATCTTATTCACTACGTGGGTCGGCTTGTGCATTTTCATAACGTTTTATTGACATTGAATTTTAATACTACATATTTTTTTGCTTTAGTTGACAAACCAATTTGTACCAGGTTACTGACCAAAGGGTCGCTCCCTATTAGATATATGGGACTCATAATAAAACTGTCTAAATGTGGATCGCTAAAGAAATCTTGCCCACTTCGTCGGGGAGAACATAATATATCTGTTAGTGATTATATGTTAAGCATTCAGCAAACATCATCATCATCATCATCTGCCTAGCCTTTTCCCAACTATGTTGGGGTCGGCTTCCAGTCTAACCGCATACAGCTGAATACCAGTATTTCACATGGAGCGACTGCCTATCGGACCCCCATAACCCAGTTACTGGGTAATACGATACCCCTTGGTAAGACTGGTTGTCAGACTTTCGGGCTTCTGACGACCTATAACGACTGTCAAAGATCTACAAATGACAGCCGGGACCAACGGCTTAACGTGCTTTCTGAGGCACGGAGGAGTCTCGGTATGTAAAGATGGTCACCATCCACGGACCAACCCCGGCAAGCGTAGCTTAACCCGATAGATCGACCCGTGCGGCTGTTATTATTAAGCCACCAGCTCCTCAAGCATTCAGCAAACATGTTATGCTAAAATCCCTGAATCGAATCAAAATATTTTTTGCTTATACGACAAGCTTTGAAACTGAATATTGGCAAAACACAAGGATATACGAGTAAGAATTAATACTTGTAAATGAACTGTAGTCCATGTGCTAACTTTGGTTAAGTTCATGTGTTTTTAAACAAGGCTAGCAACTTGGACGCTTCGCTCCGGCCACTAATTACAATTTTACGAATTCACTGAGCCCTGCTAATTATCAAAGCGTCTGAAGCGACCTTAACTTGGGAAAAGTAATAAGAAACTGGGATGTGATTAAAATTGTATCTTGCAATAGCAGTCTTGGTGAACAAAAATTTCAGACATTTTATTTTAGTTTTGGCTAATGTTTCCTAAAACAAAGTTTGAATTGTAAGACTAAAATTGATATTTTTGACTAAGGAAATAGTGCCCTCTATAATTTTTTGTTTAGATATTTGAATTTCATCAAAACATTGCTAGTTTTTGGCGGAGATGTACAAAATAGTTTTAAAAAAGCATTTAAATACAAAATGCAAATACTTTTTCTTTTGTATTTTAAAAACAATACGTATTTTGCATTTAGTATTTAAAATACTAAATGCAAAATACGTATTTTCAAAATACTTTATTCAAATAAAATACTTTTAAATGAAATTAGTGTTAAAAATCCAACACTGTTTTTGATAATAAACACTAATAAGGCGTAGCGCGTGTTCCAAGGATAACATTCATTTTGTTTTGTCACTTTGCACACAGACTCGCAAGATTGCAGCACTTGCAGCGCCTCTAGTGGCTATTAGTCAAATCGGTGACCCATTTACATGAAATGTTTGTGGTAAGGTTGGTGAAACTTAGCAGTAAAGTATTTTGCATTTTACAAATATAAAATACATCTCGAAAAGTATTTAAAATAAAATGGAAAATGCTTTTTTGAAAGGTATTTTAATATAAAATACGTATTTTGCATTTTGTATTTGTAATGAAAATTTACGGAAACCAGGTCATCTAGAAATACAGCTTAGCATTTTCAGTCTGGCTTAGTCCAACCTAAGTATTTAATAAACTATATACCAAAAATCAGAAAAAAAATCTTTTTTTCGCTTCCTCTCGTACCTTGGCACAACATGGAGCCGCACATCGTCCAACTTATAATTAACGATGCCCAAACTATAGTGCGAGCGGCCAATTAAATGATATTGAATTAAAACTGCCCGTTACGGAACTTTATAATCCCACTCGGAATTATATTACTCCATTTTGAGGTACCTATGTTCCGAGTTAATATTGCATTTAATTTATAATATGAAATGTTCCGGGAACTCGAAACAGTAATTAAGTTTAAATAGGTGCTCGTGAAAATGAGAATTTTAAAGGGAAAATATGTTATTTATTCTGATGCATTTTCTCATTGTTAGTGAAATATTAAATGCACAAAAGTGTTCATGAAAACGTGAACATTTTGTTCAAAGTAACACGGAGAAAACTGGCGTTGACTTAGATATTATGTTCATGCCGATCATTTTGATATTTGCAACAGCAGTTGACATAACATTATGCCTTGTTTCCCCGACTGGTTAGGCAGAAGTGTATTGTTCACCATCATTTCGCCAGTTACGTTCAAGTCCCATGTAATAGGAGACAGCAGTTGAGACCTTCAAAAACTTGGTTTCTATGTCTAAACCTCCTCCTTTGCCCTAAGTAGTATCTATGTCACTTCATAGTAACGTATTTTTCGCTAGCCATTCCCTCCGATAAAAGTTTCTTATCTTTTTACAATGAACGCGTTTAACGTGCACGTCTATCTACATCGTTCTCACTACTCTATACTATAAAACGAGCAATATTTTTGTATATAAATATATAGGGTATTTGAAATCACGTTCTCAAAAATGGCTCTAACGATTTCTATGAAAGTTGCTAGGTCTCTTATCTGGGAAAATTCATTTTCTCTGTATATTCATCCGAGCAGAGCTCGGTCGCCCAAAGTTTGGAATAAGATGGCTACCTTTTTTTTTTTTTTTTTTTTTTTGGGTGGGAAATTATCAAATAACTTCTCCCGCTCTGGGCGGAGCGGGAGGGCGTGTCAGACTCTTACTGACTAAAACCCACCCGTGTTCCTTCAGTTGCCGTGTTGCCAGGGGGCCACGATTTCCCTATCGGTTTTCTTCGAACCCCCGGCAGGCATTGGCCCTAGCGGACCCCGTCAATTCTGCTGACATCTCTTTGAGGCGCGCGTGGAACACAACGCGCCGTCGACCCGGGCTTGGTCCTTATCGGACGGCGAGCTACCCATTGCTCACCGTCCGCAAGCCCGCGCCTACGGTGGCCGGAAATCCTCTCGTGACTCCCGACGCCCAGGGCGTCTCCTGCTGCGGCGGTTAGGGGCGCGAGGGCGCGAAATTTGCCTTTCGCTCACGCGCTCCGTCTCCTCCTTCGCGAGCATTACTGCTTCGCAGAACGAGGTGACGGCCTGCCATTTCCTCTCGCTCCGTAGCATGGCCCGAATCAGGGCCGGACGCGAGAGATCACCGCCGCCGATCGCTTCCACGAGGACACGGCGATGCTCTGCCCAAGCCGGGCAGACCTCCACCGTATGCTCCACCGTGTCCTCCGGGCGATTCACACAGTGATGACACCCGGGCGTTTCCTCCCGCTTTATCCTGAACAGGTACCTCCCGAAACAGCCGTGTCCGGTGAGCACCTGTGTCAGGCGGAAGGTGAGGACGCCATGGCGCCTCTCTAGCCACTCCTCAAAGAGGGGTCTTATCGCCGCAATTGCGGCGTGCCCAAAGATGGCTACCTTAGATTATGACATGGCAGCATGGAATTAGTAAGTACCTACTATCATGGTAGCATGGAATTAGTAAGTACCTACCATCATGGCAGCATGGAATTAGTGTGTACTATACATGGAATTAGTATGAACTATCCTGTACTATTAAATGAGCATTCTCTATTTTCGCCAGAGCAGAGCTCGGGTGCCCAGGTTACTGTACGAATGATTTAACCAATAATTAGCATCAATATTTTGATTTAAAAGAGTGTCCGTGCAGTTTCTTGCTCGTTCTTCTCCATACGAACCTACTATACGCTTTAGAATGGGCAACTAGCCTCATCCTTTTGACTGACTGACTTCTTGACACTACAAACGTGCCTGTGATTGGTTCAATAAAACAAAAGGTTTGAGTTTGACTTCCATAACCCAGTTACAATTTATACACAAAAATTATATTTTGCTCACACTATTTTACTTGATGATTCTCCCAACATTTGTACTTAAAACCTTTCCTATTACTCTTATTTTCAAACAAATAATGTCCGAACACTCCCATTTAATTAATTACGTGCAATGTCAAAGCTATTTCTTGTAAACGAAGTGCCAACACATGCAGATATTAATCAGAAATGCTTTGACTACGGAACGAGCTGCAGACCGACTCTTTGATAATACTGCACCATATCGGGAAAAATTTATTCCGGTACAGAGGAAACGTTATTCGATGTTCGTGCAATGATGAATATTGAGGGTTATGTTATGTGTGCAGAGTGAGTTATTTTAGATTGTGTAATAAATGGAGACCCTATATCTTATAGAAGAAACGAGGGAGAACCAAGGTCTTCGACAAAGTTGTATTTATGAAATAGCCGGCTGAAGTGACAACCAATGTTTGCGAGCAGAGTAAACTATGATATTCCCATTTGATCATATTATTAAACGCCTGATAACGTAGCATAACATTGGCTTTATGTAAAATGTGGATTTGCATCGGAGTAGCCAGGAATCTGACCACAGTTTAGTTGGTAGTTTTGATGATGATAAATTAACATTACTATGAATAAAACCGTTTGATTCGCGGGTCAGAAAATGTATCAATATTTAGGCCAAACTTGCTTTCAACTAACCTTTCTACAACATTGCTGACATGAACTATTCTCATGTCTCTATTGCTGATACGAGATAAAAAATAACTCACACACGCGTGTGTATTCTATAATGTAAGTACATATAATCTATTCTAAAAGAATCTTATGAAAGGGGGAAATAAAAAGGGTTTGTTTACACTTTCTAGATAAAATTCTCAGGTTAAATTCTTACGAACATTCACTAAAGGGAATTACAGTCCGGCCGTCGAAAGAATGTGTTCCTGACACCTGTCAGTTGGACAATTTCTAGTAGTAATAAGGATCTAATTCGCACACATATTCGTTACTATGAAACTGACAGGTGTCAATTGAACGCATTCTCTCGGCGACGGCCGGACTGCAGCATCACATGTTCTGTGTTTAGTAAGTTTTAACTCTTTAAATATCCCAACTTAAAAAAAAATTGTTTGAATAATATTACTAAATAATTCTAAGTAATTGAAAAATCATCGACGATATGAGGTAATAAAATTCACCTCAATTATCAAATGACAATCATCCTAAATTTTTTTTTTTTAAATCCTTTATATAGTTTCACAATTGGTGATACTTTATTCACATTACAATCTAGCCTATTAGCTAATAAGTAATTTAATTGTAACTTAAACTGCTAAGTAACTATAAAATTAAAAAGTCGTCCAATAACGTCTTTCTTATTCACTATAAGTTAAGGGGGAGACACTTGATTCACGTGTTCTTTGTAAAAGTCAGCATTTGCATTGCAGTTTAAGTTCACTTACTCTGCACTAAACTTTTACCCTTTTTAGTCTTCGCACTAATTCAGTGTTGTTAGGGAGTTGGATCGCCTCAATATTCACGTGATGGTGAAGTCTGTGTTCATGAGCTTCTGTATATTTTTGTATAACTATGTTTACGACATTCATCTTGAGGTCCCGGTGGAGGTCACTATTTCTAATGTACCAGGGCGCGTTGACTATATCCCTTAGTACTTTGAAATGATTTAAAATTACGGTTTTGGGAATAATCAAATCAAAAATACAAATTGGCATACAAGGGGTACGTTTTCTGATCCATTATTTTGTTTACATTTTCGTCGGATACTTTTCAAACAGACTACACCTACATATCGTAAATACGTGGTGTATACTATTTTTATATGAACGTGGATCTCGCAGAGTTACTTTTTAATAGTTTGAGTGGTGCCTCGGGCGGCGTGTTATTCAATTTTTGCTTCGCCGCGGCGCTGTTAGATTTTATACGTTTAGTTATGATATGTGCACGATTACGAATGTACGTATGAAGGTAGATTAGGTTTTTACGAAAATGTATGATGCGATTGTTGCATAAAAAGTTTAAAAATTAAAAGTACTATCTTGTTCAAAATTTAATCGCAAGGCAAGGCAAAGGCAAGGCATTGTTTGTAAGGCATCTTTCAAATGAATAAAACTCTCTAAAAAAGGCACGTGTTCATGTTTGATATTAGTTAAAAATTTCTTATAATCCATTATTTTCGCTTATAAATCGAATAAAAAAACTTTATTTTTAGGCCAAGTGCGACTATTAAGAGGATCCTATTAATGTAATGTAACATTTTAAAATTAAGAAAATAAAAATACTCTACCACCTGTGTACCCATATTTTGCGAATAAATGTCTAGATTTCATAATGATCAAAGTGTGGTCAATGTTGTGACCGTCAGTGTGGTCAAAACATTGACCACACTTTCATCATCATCTCATATTTAAATCTCTAAAATCTTACCAAGGGGTATCGTATTACCCAGTTACTGGGCTGTGGAGGTCAGATAGGCAGTCGCTCCATGTCAATGGTATTCAGCTGCATGCGGTTGGACAGGAAGCCGATCCAAATATAGTTGGGAAAAGGCTAGGCAGGGGTTTATACTTACCTACTTAGGTTTTTTTGACGTAATTTTTTTACATTACAAGACACACGTTTACTGTACACAAAATAAACACAAAGTAGTACTTACCCCTTTCCCAGAGCACTCGTTGTTATTATGGTCGGTGGGGCACTTGGTGTGGTCGATGTAGGGGAAGATGGAGGTGCAGGTTTGGTTGACGCACACCAAGTTGTCGCCGCACGGCGTGCCGTCGCGCACCAGCCCCAGCGGAGCGATCTCAAAGTGCTTTGGAAGACCTGTTGTGGCTCTGGAATCGTGAGGAGTTGGGGTTAGAAGTAGCCTTTGAAATAATGGAAGTAAGATTTGGCCACAAAAATGTTAGGTTGGCTTAATACGGTAACATTTTTCATAATCAGTCAATGAGTTAAATAGGACTCGAAGCACATTTTATAGATCAAAAGTCTCAGTTTATCAGTAGGAAAAAAAAAACTGCCAATCGAGATATAAGTAAAAAAAATAAGTTTTAATCAAAAGGCATCTGAAGGTGCTGATAAACTTGAGCATTCTAGCGAGTGTTATATTACAAAAAAATAAACGGGAGCGTTTTAGAGAGCATTTTAGCGAAAGGACTTTAGTGAATAAAATTTGCTTCGAGCTTTTTGCCGAGCCGAGCCATTCCGACATCTTCGTGAAGAATATTTTTTGACGAGCATTGACTAGAGCATTCGCTAGAATGATCGTGAAAATGTTCGTAGCGATGTTTGGCTCTGTTCGTTGTTCAGTTCGACAAATTTAAAAACGGCGAATGCTCGATGTTCTGTTACAAGTGAATGGTCAAGTTTATTAGCACCTCAACGTGAACGTGATACTCGTTTTCTAAAGGCATATTATTAACAGGTTCACTGTCCCATATGCAGACATAATAGTTAAAACAATTGAACAGACCACATATGGTTCATTGGACTGTGAACGGGTTATTAGCCTTTCCTCAGTTGTCAAATCACAGGTTAAGTGCTTTAAGGGCCTGTTATATCGGTGTGCCCTGTTGGTCTCGTGGTTGCAAGCGTGACTGCTGAACGTCCGTCCTGGGTTCAGTGTTATTAGGTTTTCCATTAGAATTTCTCAGTAACAGCCCGGAGTTTGGCAGTTGGCGGTGATACTTCCATGCTTGATCTCTCTCCGGTCGTGTCGGATTGCCGTCCCATCAGACTATGAGAGTGAGGGAAGAGAGAGTGTACCTGTGTCTGCCCACACACTTGTGCGGTATAATATCTCACTCGTCGATGGCTAGTTTCCGCTGAGATTGGCCGCCATGGCCGAATTTCAGTTTGGAGGACTGTTATTATATCGGGGATTTAAACACAACAGTTGAATAACTTTAAACAGAACATTTACTAATGAACTTTATTAGGCTTCCAGAAATCGTGTGGTGAATCTGTAAGTCAGATTTTAGAGGCATGAGGAACAGAGTGTAAAGTTCACTCATCCTCTATAGAAAAGGGAGGATCCGGAGGGAGGAGGCCCGTTAGGTGATGACCAGGAATGCGCGTCCGCTGTATGCTGGTGGTCAAGATACCCGTTTGAAGCCGTTGGTGCTGGCTGACTGTGTGACTCGCTTCACGAAAGCTTGCGGGAGTGATGTTGATGATATTACGCTGAAGTAGTTGCATAAAGGCTGCGTTGAGGGTCACCAATTTAGAGGCATGAGGAACAGAGTGCAACGTTCACTCATACTCCATAGAAAAGGGAAGATCCTCCGATTAGACGTCATGTCGTGTCTGGCGAGCAACTACCCAACGATTAATTATCACTATCCGACATACTAATATATATGCCGTTCGCGCGGTAAACTCTAATGGCGCGATGCAGGATTTTTATGACGTCAGGATTTGTATGACGTCAGGTCTATGATGCGTAGTTCGTATGTGGCTATGTATATACCGCCACAAGATTAAACTCAAACACTCTTTGGATAAACACAACATTAAAATTGGAGCTGTACTCACTTGCATTCATACTCATTGCCCTTGATGCTGATGACTGTTCTGGTGTAGTACTCGTCCATGCCGGACACTATGGGGTAGCGGTTCCCCTGCTGGCACTGTAGGGAGCCGCAGCGAACGTTCCTGGTGAAGAAGATAATTGTTACAAATGGCTGCCAAATATTTGCTGAGACGATCTTCACGGTTTCATTATTATTGCTCACTTAATTGCTGACTACGTCCTACTCAAGTCTCAAGTTATCCTATACTATTAAATGAGCAATTTTTGTAACCACGATCTCGTAAACGGCTCTAACGATTTCGATGAAAGTTGAAATATAGGGGTTTACGGGGCGGAAAAACTATCTAGCTAGGTCTCATATTTGAAAACGAAAACACAAAAAAAAACCAATAAAATCAAATAATGAAAATCATCGTCAATCGATCTAGCTAGGTCTCATATCTGGGAAAATTCGTTTTCTCCGTATTTTCACCCGAGCAGAGCTCGGTCGCCCAAACCTTAGAATAATAATGAAATTGCAGCATGGAATTAGTAAGTACCTACTATCATGGCAGCATGGAATTAGTATGAACTTTCCAATACTGTTAAATGAGCATTCTCTATCTTCACCAGAGCAGAGCTCGGTCGCCCAGGTACTTCAATTAGAATGTTAGAATCATTACTACTATGACTACAAAATATTCTTTGCGTATTATTGTAATCATCGAACAAAAGAATCCAATACCGTGTTTTTTTTTAAATAAAATGATATGATGTATTCTTATCTACACTATTCTACACAATCAGTTGGCTGGTCACTAGTCTAATCGAATGCAGCTGAATACGAGTGTTTTACATGGAGCGACTGCCTGTCTGACCTCCACAGCCCCGTTACTGGGTAACACGATACCCCTTGGTAAGACTGGTTGTAAGACTTTCGGGGTTCGGGTTTCGGGGGTTCTATGAAGAATGACAGCCGGGATCAACGGCTTAACGTGCTTTCTGAGGCACGGAGGAGTCTCGGTATGAAAACGATGTTCACCCTTCCGCAGATCAACTGCGGCAAGCGTAGCTTAACCTTGATCGATCGAACTAAGCGGCTGTTACTCTGCTGCCCTCTAAAAAGCCATTATAATGCCCTATCAATACTCACTCAGTCTCACACTTAATAAAATGTCCGTTGTCATCTTTCCCGCAGTGCCCCGTCACTGCTCCCTTCGAGTTGAACTGGTCGAAGCATTCCTTATCGGCCCCTATCGTGCCCTGCCCCCACATGCTCTCACACTGCAGCGACAGTGTGGGGCACTGCCCCGCGAAGCAGTACCCCTTGCCCTCCTCACAAGGGTCGCCGTTCTTGCGGTGCGCGTCAGGTGGACACAAGCCGGACATTCCCGTGCACGTCTCGTCGAGGTCACACTCGTTGGTGGCGTCCCGGCAGGTCACGCCACGTGGTTTTAGCTGCGGAGGTGAAAGGGGAAGATGCTGTAATTTTTGTTTATTTTTGAGTTTAAGCTTAACTGCTTGCGGACCGATAAGGCTGTATGAATTGGTTGTAAAAGGGCATATTTTTAGCACCAATAAAAGATGTAATTATGGACTGCCTAGGAAATAAATGAGGGTCAAGTTAAAACTAAAACTTGCTTCAATAACCATTATGTTAGGCAACCTTCGCATTTAGCGTAGGCACCTTACAATTCACTGTTAATATCCTCGAGCAAACAGATTTATAAATCTATAACAGTAGAGAACTGGACAGTAATTTAGTAATGAACCGTTTTAAACCTTTCCCATTCCAAAACATTTTAGAAACATACACACACGTAATTATGCTCCATCCCTAATTTCCAACGAAATCTCTCTTTTTGCGGTTCCAAGCGTCCCATTTGCATAGTTGTCCAAAACTTTATGTGGCATTAACTTTGTATTATTCAACATTATGACACACAGTGGAACATTAATCAGTTTGAAAACTGATGAAATTCAGACGTAGCATTGTAAATTAGTCAGAATACATTTGTGTGAACAAAATGCAAATATGTTTCGACTATAAGACTTGTATTTAAATATGCTAAGTGCCAGTTGTTTTGAGGAAACTTTGAGCTGTACATACTTTAAGACCTAGACTTCAGTTAAAGTCAGAGAGGTATCTGAAGGGATGAAGTGACTTGGAGTTAATTAACGCATGACTTATTCCTGTCTGTGAAGCGAGCCGTATCAATAAACAACAGGTCTAGAATGCTTCACTGAATGCATAAATAGAACTAAGAAACTCTCCGCGATAAATTCATGTAAATCGTATTGAATATGCGATCGATGACAGGATTTGCCCTGAAGATGGCTAAAGTTCGCTATATATTTTTATCATTCTTAGCAGTCTGTTGTAAGTTTACTAGCTTTAACCCGCGGATTTATTTATATATATATATATATATAAATAAATCCGCGGTAAAGGAAAACATCGTGAGGAAACCGGCATGTCCTAGAACCAAAAATTCGAAGACATGTGACATCTACCAACCCGCACTGGGCCCGCGTGATGGATTACGGCCCACTCCCTCTCACCTAGAGGAAGCCTGTGTCCAAGCAGTGGGAACATTTATAGGCTGATGATGATGATGATGATTTTAATTCGTATTCTTTATGGCACCTCTGTACGACGGTCATGAGCTATCCGAATATCTAAAAATATTTGACCTAGGTCTTAACGGGGAGGCGTGAAAATTGATTCGCTGTTACAATGTAAAATATATATGAAAAGACACACAAAAAACATGAAAATGACGACACAGAATTAGTTCCCTATCATTATTATAATAAGATTATAATAATGATTACTATTAATGAATTATTTTTATATATACCTACTAGTATTAAGATGTAATTACTTACTATTGTCAAATATTTATGAAATTATTCTTGAAATTCTACTGCCAGTATTGAGACGTCATTACTTACTATTTAATTGTAAAATATTTATGAAATTATTCTTGAATTTCTACTCCCAGGCGCTATTTCGAGACAAATTTATTTAATTCTACAGGTCTAGACTTTAGGGCATCAGTGAAATGTAAGCTATTTCAAATACTGTTTATAGTATTCACACAATTTTGCTATCCATTGGTTATATTTTAGTTATTAAGTCTTCTCTTACCTGACACCTCTCACAGCATTCTCCAGAGGCACACTGTGACTCCTTAGTCAGGCGACACGTGAAGGGGTCGCAGCAAGGGTTGGTGTTCTGACACTCCGTGATGGTGCCGCAGTCGCATTCCTCGCCCTCATCCAGACGACCGTTGCCGCATTGGTGGTGGATCACCAGCTGTGGGAATTTGTAGTAATTTTGACTGTTCATATTTTATAGATGATTTACATAAGTTTGCTGATGAAACTCTTTTTTGGAAAAAGTTTTTACTTTTTAATTGTGGTATTTACCCCACACAAATTCGAATACCACTACCTGCTATGTAAATAACAGTAAGAAGAACTTAACATATCATCCACATACTAAGTGGGAAAAAATTCGTATTATTGAAGCTAACTCAAAAACTACCCAAGCAAAGTCAATACAATTTATGTGGGACCACACGGGAAGCACCAGCTTTCAAATAAAAAAAGAATTATCAAAATCGGTTCACCCAATAGAAAGTTTTGAGGTAACAAACATTAAAAAAAAACATACAGTCGAATTGATAACCTCCTCCTTTTTTTGAAGTTGGTTAAAAAAGCCTCTAAACAGTGCCTACATCATCATCGTCATCTATGTAGGTATACAGAACGAATCCAGTTATGATTATAGGTTTTCAAATAGGTAGTGCCAAGTAATATATGCTCGGTATGCATCGCAATTCGATCTAAAATGTATTTTTCAGGCTTTTCTCAAACTCATTTGTGTAAAATACCAGTTTCAGATATTGTGGTTGGTTCTATTACGCCCACATCGTTTAATGACACAGCTTTGAGTACATTTCAACTATTCAACATAGCTTGGCCTGCCATTACAAACAAACCACTAACAACAACTTCCTATTCCTCAAGTTTTCCAAATCCCAAAACCTCTTAAAATAAAAATAAACGTCTATCTTAAGA
This sequence comes from Agrochola lychnidis, assembly GCA_963680765.1. Taxonomy (NCBI): domain Eukaryota; kingdom Metazoa; phylum Arthropoda; class Insecta; order Lepidoptera; family Noctuidae; genus Agrochola; species Agrochola lychnidis. Next base: position 2,267,006 of record OY796863.1, on the reverse strand, counting down.
AAAGGCACGAAATAGAAAAGGAAAAACACACGTATCGACACACGATCGTCATGTCAAACTCAGTCAAAAACACATTAGTCGTACAAGAGAAAGATTTTAGAATGCCCAAAGGGTGTGGTGAGCATACACACATATTGAATTTACATCGGGAATCGAGATTCGAACTGTGTACGTGTACGTACAGGTGGTACCTAATAACATACAGGAAGGTAGATGAATGCCATTTATGAAACGTATCGGAGATAGAAATGTTCAAAAGACCTATGTAATTTAAAGGAAGTAACTTAATTAACGTAGGTGTGTCCGTGGCATCACAGCGGGCCCTATCAGAAACCAGCGCCGCGGTATTTATTAAAATATCGCAGCATTATGCTGAGATATGGGCCTTTTTGGCCTCGCATAAGTCGTTACTATTTTTTGTTAGTTTGTTAGTTTAAAATGCTCTTTTCTTATTTTTTAATTTGATTTTATTTTTTATTTCTGTCTGTATTTCCTGTGCGTGTCCCAAATAAAATATTTTTCTTTCTTTCTTTCTAATTAAATAGGTCTTTGAATGTCGAGCTCTTTAGCATGTTGAAATTATTGCGGAAATTTATTACCTATTTGTCACTAAACGTAATATACTTTGTAAAACGATATATAATTTAATTTAGCTTTAAAACTACTGAACTGTCTTCAAGTTGAGCGTATCGAAAAAACTGGCCAAGTTTGTGTCGGACTACGCACAATGACGGGTTCCATAGCTGGGATGAATTTATCCCAAATAAAAACTTAACATTGTAGTTGAAATACATGTTCTCCAACTGTAAATGTAAGTTTGTACGCACAATATTGAGAAATTTACCATGTTATTTTAATATCATAGACTCTTGTAGGTTTTTCTGTAATCTATAAGTGAAGAACTATTCTCTGCATTTTTTTCAAAATTTTTGACTCAGTAGTTTCGGAGATAAGGGGGGTAATGGTCAATTTTCACCTACTTTCTTAAATATTTTTAAAAGTATTTATTTTTAAAATTATAAAAAAATATATGAAATCCTCACAATAAGCCCTTTCATTTGATATGTGTCACACGGTGCAGTTTGCAAAACTTAAAAAAAAAAACTTAATTGTTCCCCAAAAGTGACCCCCATATTCAAAATTCATTTATTTTCATTACACGTCCGTGTTTGGGTCACAGAAATTCGTATGTGTACCAAATTTCAACTTAATCGGTCCATTGGGTTCGGAGAAAATTGGGTGTGACAGACGGACAGACACACGAGTGATCCTATAAGGGTTTCGTTTTTTACTTTTGAGGTACGGAACTCTAAAAATACCCGGATATATTGTACAGGATATTTGCTATGATTTTTCTGTTGCAAGCGCCATGAACGCAGAGTGACTGGGGAATGTGAGTGATATAGTGGTAAAAAAGATTAAGTGCCGCCAAATCTGTCGACCTTTTTTTAAAACAATCCCTACGTAGATTGCACGTAAAAGGATTGTAAACAATGTGGATCGAATCATGTGCAGCAACAGCATCAACACCAGAACCACTTCTAATACCAATCGCCAACAAATCACGCATTACTATGAGCAACCGCGAACAGGAAAATAAAGGCATTCGCTCACAATCATGCCTCGATAAATATGTAAACGTGAGAAATCGAAGGGGAGAAGCAGGGTTCGGCATTATCATTCCTGACTATGCAAATTTATTCCAATAAACCCTGGCTGGCGTTCGCTCCTGTTATTATATATTCGCAAACGAAGAGATGATTCAGAGCGCGAGGGCAGCCTGTATTACCATAACTTTTATTAAAGGAGTGGGCCTTAGCGCGGGTGACGACAAACAATACGACAGCCTCTGATTAATTTTCAACGTGAAAATCTGTTTTGAATTCGAATGAACTCTAGCGTGGAAGTGGTGTGGCGGTGACGAGCTCATCCACACTAAACTTTCGCCTTCAAATCAGTGGTGCGTTGCTTTCTGTGATACCTACGAATTATCCAATTATAGGGTTTCATTAAATTAGCTAGTTAAACTCTGCAGACGTATTGGGTATCGATATCAAAACACGATAAAATAAAAAGTTTAAATGGTTTTTTTTCGAGGGTCCAGGCGTGACCTTGCGGAAATCCATTATAAAATACAATAGACGTTGATATATTTAGTAATCTGTTCCACTTAAATATACCTAAAGAGCCATAAAAAATCCTGTAAGAAATCGACACGTGTTTCACCTCTCGACGAGGCATCCTCAGGATGACGATTTACTTGTCGCGAACCCAAATACGGCGTGTTGCCATACCGGACGCTGGACGTAGAGATCAATACCGGAAACACGGTCAAGGTTGGTTGGTGTGGCAACACGCCGTGTTCGGGTTCGTGACAAGTCAATCGTTATCCTGAGGATGCCTCGTTGAGAGATGAAATACGTGTTGATTTCTTACAGGGTTTTTTTATGGCTCTTTTAGAATAGTTAGCCGGGACAGGATACTAAATAAATATATCAACGTCTATTGTATTTTTTTTGACCGCATTTACTTTTGTTATTTGAAGTATAAGTTGGAATATCTGTCTTCTTTTATTGTATCGTGTTTAGATATCGGTATCGGTATACAAAAAAAAAGATTTTTAAACTGATATTTCAAGTAACAGCAGTCGACTAAGGCACAAAAAAAAGTTTTTTTATTTTTATCATGTTCAGATATTGATACCCGTCATATCTGTGGAGCTTTGCTAGCTATTTTAATCTGACCCTGTATAAGGTTTTGTGATCCATTCAAGCAGACATCGACTCATCGACTTTCCATTCAGTGAAACCCATCTTTTTTAATCGAGAATTAAAGTGATTTCACTCGAAGATCTCACTGGATTGGATTTGATTTTACGATTCCGAGTTAATTAAAGTTTAAATAGGTAAGTTTGACGATTTAAATCTGATTAATTTTAAATGGAATTGTTAAATGAGTTTTTAATCAGATGAAATGGTATTATGTTAGTGAAGGTTTAGACTTTTGTTTGTGGAATAGAATTAATAGTTGAAATGTGTTTATTGTAACAATTATTTACCAAGAGTCTGACTGACAGAATAGGCTCGCCCCCTATTACATGGGACTTAAACATAACTGGCGAAATGTGGGTGTACCTGCTACAGGAACACCTCTGCCCAACCCTTCGGGGAAACAAGGCGTTATGTTATTTTTATGTATGTTATTTACCAAATTAAATAATTGTTTTCAGCTTAAATGTGGATAATTCTGTTTATGCCAGTAAAACCGCCACAGCAGCTGCAGCTGATTTGATAAATAAATGTATTTCCGTGTTAAGCATTTTCGTGGGTTGGTATTATCAATAATTATTAAATGAAATAGTTCATGAATTATTGTTTAAACATTAATACAAAATATCTGTATTTGTATGGGTTGCATGTTATCATAATGTTACAAGTTATGATTCAAATAAATCTGTTCGGATTGTTGAGCTGCTCATAAAATTAACATTGTAGCCTCATATTTACAGCACTGTTGTAAAATTGATAGAGCTGTACTATTCAGATGTATGACTCAACATATTAAACGGTTGTTGAGCTGGCAAAACGGCTTTAGCTCAACTTATGTTAAAAAGTCGTTGTTCAAGCCTATACATATCATACCTACATACGCCTTCACGCCTATTCACGCCTTTTTCCCATTCGATAGACAGGAACTAAGAAGCCTGTATGTATACACAACTCTTAAACTATAGATAAGTAGTAAATCAATGTAGTACGGGTAAACCCGGTCTCACTCATTCGTAGACAAGTCTAAACACCTGGAGGCCTACCACCAGCTCATAAACAGTATTATTTTAATATTACTTCAGTGGGAGAAAGGGATGGAGCTATACGACCTGTAGAGCTTCATCTCTTTCCCACACTGAAGTAATATTACAATAATACTGTTTATTAGCTGGTGGTAGGCCCCGTGGTAGGTTTTATCTTATCGTATTTCCTTGTTGGTAGAACTGCCTAGGTAAAATATGGTTAACGTTGAGCTATTATCACTTACATACTAATGTAAGTGATCATAGCTCAACGTTCATCATATTTTCACAAAGAATCAACATACAGTTAAACCAAAAATGATATGCGCTTCGATAATCTTCGTGTTTCCGAATTAGTCCGAACGTTGCGTCATAGAATGATCCTCCACAGAGGCAAAGCTTAAAATTTTTGTACCGCCGAGTTTTGTAATACTGCACTTATCATTACGCGGTTGTATGAACATTTCTCTGTGACGGGTTACCTACTTCATTTGCAGATCTTCATCTGTCACTCAAAAGTTTTAAATTCTTTATTGGAATTACATAGAGTTATTAATATATAATTTAGTATTCATGGCAATACAAACCAGGCAAATACTTTCATGGTCGTAACATTTTTATATTAGATTTTATCATCTCGCGTTCGTATTTACGAAGATGGACGATGATTCCCGAAGCACATACTTTTCTTGGGAATTCCGTACCTCATTAGGTTTGTTGAGTAAGCACAGTCCCTGTCCAACTCGCAGTTCGTTGATATAGTCGTTCTTCGAGCAGTCAGAGAACTTGTAGGGCTGCACGTTGTCGGAGCCCACGATGGACTGCGCCATGATGCAGCCGTGCCAGTCCCGGCAGAAGCATTGCTCTCGGCCATCGTCGTGGCCCATGCCTGGGGAAGAATGTAATATTAGTTATAAATATGGTGTAAGGAATAAAGGAATTTTTAAAGCTAAAAAAAATCTTATTTTTACATTAAGTCAGTCATTTGTTGGTTAGTTAGTTATCCTGCTTCTGCTTCTTGATTTTTTTGATAACGCGTTCTTATAGGTCCACTGCCATTTACTTATCTAAGATGCCTGTGTCCACAGAAAATATTAATAAAAAAAAAAATAGGATAAAGTTGCACAAAGAAAAAAGAAAAAAAAAAAAACTTAGAAAAATAAAAGAATCGGTATCCGTGTCCATGTAACGAGTTATTTTGATGCAAATAAAAGACAAAATGTTATGTGACAAAAGTCTGGCCAACCAACGTTTGTTGTTGTCGATTCTACTTGCGGTTATACCGCAATTGCATTGAACAAGGACAACCATTTCTAACAATGTCAACTGAAGTTTTCCAGACATGATTTTGTCAACATTTTCACATAAAATAATAGTTGTATTAAAAAATAAGATATTATGCTTCGTAAGCATGGTTTCACACATGGCAATTTAAAATGTAGCGAAGCTAGAGCGCTAAGATAGACATAAAAAAGTTTCCACACAGAAATGTACCGCAAATAGCTAATATGAATACATAGTTCGTTCGTTGCATTGGTATGCTGCAAAGTAACAGGCTTAGCAAGAACTAGAAGCATTTGCTAATTGCCCTCAACAGCATTTGTGGTACTAAGCCGAGCCACGGCCGCGCTAGACGAAACTGAAACTCGGTTCCTACTGTTTGCGAAAACCACTCTGAACCTATGCACAGTACCCGCGGGGTAATTGCACATAAAATGACAAAAGGTGTGTGCCCAAAAATTTTTTTTGTCCGTCTTGTAGATTATTAAAAAATATCTAACACGTATTTTTTCTTTTTTGACGTAATCAAAAGATTACGGCGATACATGGAGTTAAAATGTGGCATGACGTCACGCCTTGCTAGATTTAATACGACGTTGTGACGTAGCAAGCATCCACTGCCTAACTTTAATGCGTGTTTTCTAAGTTATTTTTGATTAATATGATAAATGCAAAAAAAAATACGTGTCTAATATTTTTTTATTATCTGAAAGATGGACTAAATAGTTTTTTTTTTACCTAGGCAACTACCGTATTGTTCGCAATGGGTTTCATTTTGACAGTCCGTCCACGTCCATTGTGTTATTTACGTTGTTACGTAGACGAATTTTTCAAAACTATGAAGCAATGTATTAGCAATATCCTTCAAAACTCAAAAAAAGTGTGTCACGCAATTAAGGTGCCGGTCGTTTATATGGCCCATCGTGTTTTAGAAAGAGATACAAAGGTGTGAGTCACAGAGACAACGCTCTATACAGCCGAGCTTCTTCTAAAGCTTGATGCGCCTCCTAGACCCAACATCGGTTCATAATGATACGCCCCATTTCTGATTGTTCTTAAATGCCGTTACAGTGTTTTTATTTTCTCAATGTCCCTCGGGAATCATCGCATTTCCGAATATCAACGAATGCTAATTTCCATGTCCATCAATGATTAGATTTATCGTGTATAATAATTTGAATTCAGAACTATTTTATTGTTGTTTTGTTTTGAATTCCGTGTGAACTCTATAGAGCTGTAAAACTATTTTCCCATTTGTCATGCCTGCGACTTTAGCAGCTTTCCTCCCATTTTTAAAATAAATTACATTAAGTCAAAAGAGTATTAACAACTCTATATACTTCTAAGTCGATTTGACAGCGTCCGGTCTGCACCAAGTGCAAAGGCCAAGTGATAGAAATCAGACGACTGACGAAACACGAAGTTTGCCGAGGGACATTAAGAAAATAGAAATACTTTACATTCCTTTAATTTAATTGGCTGTAGCAATATTGACATGTATGGTGTCAGTGTATCCAACGCTAAAGGTCAATGCACACGTATAAGTACTGTACGGGATCAGTATCACCTCAACTCGAGCCGAGGATTCTTTTTGTGCAACTTCATACTGCAATGTACACTTATAAACATCGTAACGGAATTGCCTCGGCTTGGGATCAGCTAGTAAACAGCAGCCACCGAGCTTACGGCCAGCAGTCACCGACATAACGGCGAGCAGTCACCGAGCTTATGGCGAGCAGTCACCGAGCTTACGACATGATGAGGTGCGGTGATGTCGATTCCGGCAGTGTGTGTTTACCGTATAACGTTAATTATTTTCCGATTCAAAAGCATTAAAAAAAATTAAGAACAAACGGGCGTACGATGGGTACACGTCACGTACTGTAAAAAACTCTATTTACTTTAGCCAAAACTTACCTATATTATGTCCAATCATATGCGCCATGGTCCCAGCGAGTAGGTGCGGCTCATAAGTGTTGGTGTCCACGGATATGCCCACGGACTTGGGCGTGCACAGCGTGTCCGGGACAGATATCCCCGACTCGCCTCCGGGGAACGTCAGACCGCTGGAAGTGACGTCACGAATTAACATGGCGGCTGATAAACTTTTTTGTGGTGTGTCTACATGGTGTTTTTTATGTGGAAGAGATAATAGTTATGAGAAATGAAATATGAATATTCATATTCAGTTACGTTTGATTGGAGAAGTTGAAATAGAAGCACCTTTTTACTAACCTTTCATTTTTAAGTTTAAAATAAGCTTAACAGGAAGTGTCCCTATGCAATAAAAATATGAGCCACCATAAAAATATGTCTATGTTTTATAAATTCTTAGAAAACGATAAATTTCTTAACAATAAAGGACTATTCTTGAGTTCTCTCGTATTCAATAAAAAAATCTACAACTCCTTTATCCATACAAACTACACTCCATATCTCCATTGTCATCAAATTTTTATTTTCTTTTATTACCGCCATATTCATAAATAATTACCAATTACCCGCCAATTAATAAAACATCTGAACTCATTCTCAACCTCGAGGCCTCATAATTTATTTACTAAAAGGACAATATACCGCACATATGGCCTTAATCCGCCTTATGACGGTATAATGGCCTGAAACGCTTGATTATTATAATTTTTATGGCCTAACAGACGTAGCTAATTGTTTTAGAGCCCCCAGTTTGGCAATAATCCCTTTGTGTGTGAAAATGCGTTTATTTTTAATTAAACAATTATATAATGATCTAATTAGGTTTGGAAACAGACTGTCCAGATAGTGCGTATTAAATGATAAATTATTTTATTTCTGTAAGTAGGTTTGTATAAACACTTTTACACGACAATTATATTTTTTTAAATTAGATGTTGTCGGCGCCTCCTTTCCGACTACTCTGAGAAGAAAGGCCGTGACATACTTAGAGGTCACAGTCTCTTTTAAAGTCCAGACATAATCTTGGTCAGATCATGTGAGCACTTGTCAGTAATCGAGCAGCTCAATTCAGAACTTAAGGAGCTCAACAATTCGACGAACAATACTAAAGAAAGATCATTTGGGTAGGCCGCATAAAGTACTCAAACTGCTAGATCATCATTAAAACCAACTGTGAAAAAAATGTATACCCCACATAGTCCACACACTCACAATAACTAAAATAATATAACACTTTACAAAGTAAAGCATTATAAGATCAAATTGCTGTTCACTTCCTTAATAAACATAGCAACAAATGAACTTGTAAGCAAAAGTTCAAACAGCTCAAAACTACAAAATATCATCCGCAATAAAAGGAAAACTCGCACAAATGTAACTCAAACAAATTTAAACATGAAATTAAACAGGTTTCATGCAAAGAACTTGGAGAGCTGTATAAAGACGTGTGTGCAACTATTCATACAAAGATTCATCGCAGTTGAGATTCAAGTACACAAAGTTGAAGCATCCTACGAATACAGGCGTATGTGGTACGTATGCAGGAGTATGTGCTACGTAAACGGGCGTATGTGAAATAGGTATGACGTATAGAGGCGTATGTGGATCCTTACTTTATAATATTCTAGTTACTTTGAACAGAGATGTTTTGCAGGAACGAGTAGTTTCTGGATAAAAGTATGTAAATTTAAACTAGTACGTGAACCCTTATTTAACTTGCAACTTGCGCTGCATGTGCTCTGCCTTTCAAAAAGACAATTAGAACATTATAGTAGAAAGTTAGTGGCACTTTGACTAGAGAAACGTCGTAACTTGTGTGCTGGTTGAGTTGATCTGAGCTTTTATGAAAGTAAGTATTTGAAATTGTTTATCTGACTTTATAAGACAATTTAAAGTCATCCATCGTAAATGATTAATATTCCCGGTGGTTTCCGAGTAGGTAACATTTGTCCGAACATAGAAATATCAAGGAATTCCGTTTGATCCATCGATATCTAATGAAATTTCTGAGAAAAATAGACAGAAGTTATCATTCGGAAGTATTCGTAATCGCTTATCGAGTTTGTGATCGAACGCGAATTTGACAAACTTGGTAACGAGACGCGATAACGTCAGAACTTGTGGAAATATTACTTTTTGAAACATACTGATCAAGGATAACGGGCGTGCCTGATGTCAAAGTAGTTTTTGGTAGATATGTTGTGTTTTCAAGTTTTTAATACCGATAGGATAGGTATCTATATCTTGGCGTCTCATCTTAGGTCTAAAAACAAAACAGAATGTCAGCTTTCATTGATTCTTCAAGATCAATGAAAACTGATATTCTGTTTTGTTTTGTGATGGAGCACAAAATACACACTGTTTGAACTAAGAAGCTAGAAAACCATGAATAAAGACGCGGAATCGGATAAGCTAAGATAACTTTATGATAACACAGCACCCCCTCTACAATCTTTCCCACAACATCTAACACAAGATCCAAAGTTACACGCGACACGATAAATAAAAAAGTGCAACAATAGTTGGAAACATTTGCTCGAGCACGCCACGCTTCTCTCTCTGTATGTTTTCAATCCGTAGAGTACTTCGCGACGCAACTTTCAAAGGTACACTCGATGCTCAAAGAGCGGGTACGCTTCCACGAGAACCGATTCCACTCGGATATCGGAAATTATAGTTGAATTACTTCGCCAACAAGCGATAGCGCTGACGTCACCGCCGCCATCTTGGATCCTTTTGTAACAGACGTTAAGAGATAATTAGAAAAAAGAACTCTGTTTGTGGATTGATCTGATTGATTTCGAAATTGGAATCTTTTGTTATGATTAGGTTTATAATGGCGGCTTTTAGAGATGTAACAATACAATTGATCAGTAAATCATGGCCAAGGTTTCAGCTACAATGGCTTAGAGATCATTATAGGGTCTATGATACTCTGCTGCGCGTGCGTAGCATACCTTAAGGTACTCCCAATATCCCTAATAAGTTTGGTAAGAGACCGTAAAACCACCTAAATCATCATTAACAGAGCTCTAAAAAAGGAAACGACAATGCCAAGGACTAATTAAAGAAACATGCTCATAATAAGATACTAAAACCTTACCCAACTTTTGTAGAAATAGCCATAAATCCAGCCTACCGCATAGGCATAAAACTGGCTACTTTTTATATCTATCTAATCAACCTGTGAGGGTGCCATGCCCGGGTGCCAGTCATAAAACCCTGGCAATTGTGGCAGGTATTCCAAGCACGTCGGGAAGAGAGCTTTGGAAACCAATCACTTAGATTTTTGAGCCTAGTTATGTGGTGTGCATTAGTTATATTGGTGTTAAACTCTACTCAAGGTCTCTTGGGCTCTGGAAATTAGGGAAGAAGGTCTTAAAATTAGGAATTTAAAGATCCAGTTGAGGCTAACCTTAATCGAATCGGTTATACGACCTAAGACTTTATGTTGGGTCTTAAAACGGGGAAGTATAAACAAATATACTTTCGTGCTGATAAATTACCTACAGGCATATAATTTGGACATCTGAAAACATGACAATTTGCCAATAGCCAGTCCATTAGCTAAGTGTGATGCTGATTCTTGTTTGATCTTGTGGTAATCTAATCTTATAAGAAGCCTTGCTCAGCATCATAAATCTACTAGAGACTACCTGCAGTATTGTTACTCCTTCCCCTTTAAATCCATCCAAAGGTTGTCTCTAAAAGATCGCTTTTAGTGATAAAACCGCGTATGTAAAATTTCTACATTTAGGTCAATATTTAATTCATAATGTGGAAATCATCTACCTGGCCTTTTCCCAACTATGTTGGGGTCGGCTTCCAGTCTAACCGGATGCAGCTGAATACCAGTATTTTACATGGAGCGATTGCCTATCTGACCTCCACAGCCCAATTACTGGGTAATACGATAGCCTTTGGTAAGACTGGTTGTCAGACTTTCGGGCTTCTTACGACCCGTAACGTCTGTCAAAGATTCATGAATGACAGCCGGGACCAACGACTTAACGTGCTTTCCGAGGTCTCCGTACCTAGGAAAGTACGTTAAGCCCAGTATGTAAAGATGGTCACCCATCTACGGACTGACCGCGGCAAGCGTAGCTTAACCTGATCGATCGACCCATGCGGCTGTTATTACTTAGCCCCGAGCGCCTCAATTCATATGTGTACATAATAAAGAGTATTCTGTAAATCTTAATTATATTGTTGGTGAAATTAGTGCACAACTACAAACATGAATATCGTATACAACGAACGCGACCTCTTTTGAACAAATCTCTTCATTTGGAACCATAGAGAATGAACCAATTAGTTTACATAGAAACATCCGACTCCGTACATAAAGAGACGCTGGAAATTAGATAAAATTCCTGTTTGTCTATGCCCCGGGGCGAAAGGCCCGGTGGTCAGACTATTAAATTTTACTGCGAACTGTTATTGCGTTAGTCGTGTTTGAGTTGGACCCGGGAAATACATAAATTAATAAAATTGATTTGGGTTGTGTGATTGAGTTTTTTAATCGTATGTTTGGTTTACCCGGATGAGTGAAAATATGATCATCGTTTAAAGAAGTGCAAAAAAAAAAACGCTATCTTTTAATGCCCGGGATACATGGGGCTAGTTTTCAAAGTTAGAATAGCAAGCTAGAACCTCTGTATTCTATCCTGGCTTGCTGTTTACACGATGCTAGTAAACTTTAAACTAATAGCATTGTGGTGACTTAGTCCGTAGAGTAAAATAATCCGATTGGGTACTATATTCGCCGGCCACATGAGGCTAGTGACACAAGCCAGTATAGTCAAATCGGTGGTGGGGTGGGGGACGCTATTATACTACCTAAAAAATAGCTTTCCGTCCTATTAAACTATCCTGGCTTGAGACGCTAGCTTACTAGCTTTCTCATTAGCTTACTTGCCTAGAAATGAAGCTAGTTTTGTATATATGTATTGCTAGCTTACCAGCGCTGGTTTACTATCCTACCTTCAAAAACTAGCCTCCTGTATCCCAGGTATCTTAAATAAACTAGCTTCCGCCAGTTCTTCGTCCGCGTGATATTTTTATAAATTATAGCCTATGTTACTCAGTGATAATATGGCATTCTACCGGGGAAAGAATTTTTAAAATCGATCCAGTTGTTTTTGAGTTCATTCATTACAAACAAAAATACAAACATACAGACAAAATTTTTTTCTTTATAATATTAGTGTAGATGTAGATAAAACAATTTGATAGCTACAGCAACAATTAACAATATTTTATTTCATTGATCTGAATTATGTTTTTTTAATGTCTCATGATGTGTTATGTAATGCCCTACTGTTTCGCAGTACCCTTACAGGGTGCATGTTTGCAACTTTTAATTTATAACAACCTCTGTACAACACGTTTGCAATAAACTGATTTGATTTGAGAGTTACTTTATCATCATCATCATCATCAGCCTATAAATGTTCCCACTGCTGGGACACAGGCCTCCTCTCTGTGAGAAGGATCTCAGTGCGGGTTGGTAGATGTCACATGTCTTCGAATTTTTGGTTCTAGGACCTGCCGGTTTCCTCACGATGTTTTCCTTCACTGTTTTGAGAGCAGTGGTGATGAAATAATTTACACAAAGTAAAGCGCCTGTTTGGGTTCGAACCTACGACATACAACTCGTAAGTCGCGGCCGTTACCACTGGGCCAGAGTTACTAAAAAATTATCATTTAGGCAATTCTAGAATAGACCAATCTACATTTCTAGTATTTAGCAATGTTTTATTTAAAATTTAATCATTCTTATTATCTTTGTACAGACCAAGTCAACCAAGGGGGGGTCTTACCAAGGGGTATCGTGTTACCTAATAGTTAGGTTGTGGAGGTCAGATAGGCAGTCGTTCCATGTAAAATACGGGTATTCAGCTGTATCCGGTTAGACTGGAAGCCGACGAAGCAGATGATGATCTTTGTACAGAACATTCTGTCGGACATAATATTATGTCGTACGCTTTGCTAACTATCCTATTCTTATTTAATACCCGAATTTCATAAATATGTTTCAATTGATCAATGAACAAAGAAATACAAAAGTATTAGTATAGTTGTGTTACGTCATGCCACGTCATCGATCTACTTGGCCAGATTCCTGAAAGCTCACATCGACACAAAATGAATATGTAGATTCAGCGATATCCCAAAAAAAACGGGCAATAAATGCCAAGACCGCATTGTTCGACAGTCAATCCGTTGGCGGCATTCTTTCCCGAAGGATCCCAGCCATTTCAGGCTACAACCATCGTAAATATTTGATAGACATCAATCATTCACACGACAAACCCAGGAATACACCCCTGAATCGAATCGGAGACACTGACGCTCCGAGGATATCGACGTATATCTGCAGCTGACATCCTAAATTATGACAGGATACCGCCTGTCGGAAACATTACCGCGGATTCGTAGTAATTTGTGAAATTAGAACGATAATAGCCGATGATATCTCGCGAGTCGTAATACTACGCGAATGTAATCCCAAAAACTAGGACATTAAAGTTGAAAGTGTGGAAACATAACCGCTGTAACGCTTTTCGTCAGATTCGTTTATCGCTCGAATTAATTCTCGACCTCGGTTCGCTTTCGAGATTAATTTTCGAGCTGTTTAGCGCACTGGTAACTGTCTATCTAGCAATTTCGTTCGTTTAAAGTGGAAAGGGTTTTGTAAGCAGATTTGTGAGCCTCGCGCCGGTTGAAACGTCTCTTGCGAAATATTTGTATTACTTTACAAAATGCAGGCGGGCGGGACGCTTTAATAAAATGCAATGTAAGGAGTGAGTTATCGTTCTGTGTATTTTCGCACGCTGTTTTTGAATGAAACAAGATCTAGCGGCTCTGACAAGATTACTTTTGAAAGAGGGATTAAACGTTTAAAACTGCAATATAGTTTTGTTTCTGTATCAGTGTTTTCTTAGACTAGGTAAATTAGAATAATTAATTTCATGTTATTTGTGTGATCGTGGATTATTTATTTATTACGAATAAATGCATTTTCTTTCTTTCTATTTAGATACATGAAATCACGTCTTTTTGCCATGGGGGTAGGTAGAAACTACAGAACACCACCTGCTACGATCTTATCGTTGTCGGTTTGCTTCGTTTACGTTCATACATCTGAATAATAGAGCTTTTCCGAATCATTCCACTTTGCCCTACCAAATCGTGTAATTAATCTGAGTATTACAACCTGATTCCTTTCAGAAATATTAGTAAATAAAAATTACCAAACAAATTATTTTCGTACTTTTATTTAAAAGCACTACCTAGATATGTACTAAGTCTAACGTTACCAGTCCTAGTAACATTTTACTTAGATATAAATTTATGTCTTTCTTTTCCAAACAAATATAAAATACGAGCATACACAAATTCTAAGGTGCCAATCCTAATGGGGCAGAATCCTTCAAGACTTTAGACTAGTGGAATCTGCCCCATCAAATAGAACTAGAGAGGCAGAATCGAAAATTTTCGGCATTCCACTTTGCCCCACCAGTGGTGCGGCTTGGTGGGGCAAAGTGGAATGATTAATTTTTTCTCACTATTTCAAGTTTACGTTTCTCAATAATGCCAGTTGGCTTCAACAATTTCTCTAGTTTTATACCTACCTGTGAGTTATCGTTGGTTCTTCTCAACTACGTTTAAAGATTTTATAATTCTACCTAGATACAACTGAACATCAATACCCAATATAACATTACTTAGTACACATGGCTACACATCAAGCTATACAATTCCAGTTTATGCTGATCTCGCATTGTATAGGATTTACGTACAATGCGAGGTCAGCTTATACTGGAAATTTATAGCTTCATGTGTAGCCGTGTGTACATCATCTACAGCAAGATAACTCACGTGAGAAGCTGCGTGGTATCCTTCTCAATCTTGAAGAGTTTTCTGGCGGTGTAGTCGCTGAACTTGTGGATAGCTCGCGTGATGTCCTGCTTCCTGTCGATGTCCGCCTGGTCTGCGCTCTGCCAGGACTCGATGTACACCAGAGACACCCGCGTGTTCAAGGTGCGGAAGTACTGGAAATAAAGAAGAGAGTTTAAGAGAAATTGTGGCATCTTTTGGAAGACCTTGTGATGGCTTGGTGATGGCTTTAGATTCCGTACAAACGTGTCGTGGTTTTTATCTTGATACCTCGGTTTTTAAGGTCTACTAAGCTCTTAGCTTGGCATGTTTGGTATTCTTGTTTTTAAATACATATACGATACATTCTGGATTTTTGGCATCATAAGCCAAAAGCAATGTATATTTTAATAGTAGTTTATGAAACTGTTGCATAATAAGGGGTACTAAAACATGAGTGTGTGTTTAAAAACCGAGTCGTAGGCGAGGTTTTTAATAGTATCACACGAATGTTTTAATACCTAGTTATGTGCAGTTTCATACACTACTTTATCTACTCTCAAACATTGGGATTCAAACAAATACTAAATAAAAAATCAAAAAAGATCAAGAATAAATTTAAAAATCCCACGAAATTCAGTAAGTTCTACAAAACAAATGAATGTCGCCTGCACCAGCACATCACCGCACATGCGCTACAGCGGGTGCTGCTGTCCCCCGCCACAAGTTGATGGAAACTTTTTGGTGATATTAACTTCTTGGATTAGCGCTGTATCGTAATAGAAAAAAAAATTGTTTTAGAGTATTACTTTGTTAGAGAAAAAGTGTTATAATATGATTCTATTTTTAAATTTCGGTATTCTGTTTATAAAGTATGTCAATATAAACTCGTTTTGAAGTTCATAATTCGAATATTACGCTATGAGAGTAGATACAATTATTTTTAAAATGTGGGTTTCATTTGTGCAGTATAAAAAAGATCCCGTCTATGTCGGTTTTTAAAAGCTTATTATAATGACGATTGTTGTGATGCCTTAGATGTTACAGTCAACACTAATGTAAAAAGCTACTCTAGTAATATTCAATTCAGTTCAGTTTTCATTAACCTCCTAACAATAGAGCTGCAATGTACTTTAGACCCTAAATTCAAGTTCACTAATTTAGAGGAGCTCGTGACTAAGTAATAACAGCCGCACGGTTCGATCCATCAGGTTAAGCTACACTTGACGGGGTTGGATTGTGGATGGGTAACCATCTTAACATACCGAGACTCCTCCGTGCCTCGGAAAGCATGTTAAGCCATTGGTTCCGGCTGTCATGCGTAGATCTTTGACAGTCGTTACGGGTCATCAGAAGCTCAAAAGTCTGAAAACCAGTCTTACCAAGGGGTATTGTGTTACCCAGTTACTGGTTAGTATGTCAGATAGGCAGTCGCTCCATAGAAAATACTGTATGCAGCTGCATCTAGTTAGACTGGAAGCCAACCCCTACATAGTTGGGAAAAGGCAAAAAGCCTCAAAAAAAAAAAATACAAACTTCATAACAAACATTTTTCGTCCATCTGTGCCACGAGCGATCCTCTTTCGGAAACAAGCGCTCCCATAGCTCTCATATGTAGGGACAACTTCGTTAAGCACAAAATTGGCTGTCCGGCTCTGTTTTAAAGCGGACACGCCATTATAAGCTACCAAAACGTTTTGATTAACTGAAAAATTGAATTTTGGACGGGCAATACTTATTTTGAAGGTACGGAAGTTTTAATGAGATTAGTTACGGGACCCGCTGAATATGATTGAAACTTTTCGAGTTTTACGCAACGTTTTTCGGATATTATTATCATCTCGGTTTTACAGTGTGAATATAATTCTTGTTACAGAGTTATCAAAGTTCGCGTCGAAGAGTTTTTTTATTTGGGGTTGCTTTATGTGGGGCGGCTTTTATGAAATGGTTTGTGCTACCTACTTACTTATCATTATTATTGTCATTTAAATATCCAATCTTCGGATAAATCCTACTTATTACCATATCTTTATATAATATTAGCTGACCCCGGCAAACGTTGTTTTGCCAATTATTTGTTTGGGGTGGACAACCCTTATCACTTAGGGGTATGAAAAATAGATAGTAGCCGATTCACAGACCTACTGAATATGTATATAAAATTTGATAAAAATCAGTGAAGCCGTTTCGGAGGAGTAAGGTAACTAACATTGTGACACGAGAATTTTATAAATAAGAAGATATAATTCTTCCGTACGTGTGTTGGTCATCTAACTCCTCCTAAACGGCTGAACCGATTTGGATATTATTTATATATGCATATTATATATATTATAAATGTCAAAGTTTGTGAAGATGGATGGATGTTTGTTACTCTTTTACGGGAAAACTCCTGAATGAATTTGGATAATTTTTTTTTGATAGTTTCGTTATTCCTACGGGATCGAGACTTATGTGGGTGAAACCGCGGGGCGCTGCTAATACAGAATAACTTAGTTGAAAGCTTTCAATATTTCTTGTAGTAAGTAAGATTTTTTAACAATATTAAAAATACACAAAGGTAACGCTTATTTCTAAAGAAATTTCTTCCAGCATATCTACGATCGGAGAATAGATAGTAAGAGATGTAAACACCGCGTGTAAAAGTAGAAGATAAAATAAACATTTCAATTAAACAAATAACAAACAAACAAATAAACGTATATAATTTATAAAATAATAATATTAATTCGTAAATTGAATTCTGTATTAATAAATATATAACTTAATAACTACTTAACTAATAATATAATTTGTCACATTAAACGACCAGTGCTCTTCCTCCTCTCTTCTACTTGATCTATGCTGTGCCCGACAGGGTCCATAATTGTGACTAATATAATTATTTCCCTACCTATATACATTAAGGTACGCAATAAAGAATTTGAGATTTGAATTTGAAGACTGGCTAATCTCTCTTTTTGGTAAACCCAACTCAACACCATTTAATATCCACAATTTATAACCCAAAAGTAAAACTCAATAAAATATAGACAAAACGCCGACTTCTAAAGAATAAATTAACAAACAGTATACAGGTTTATCCATTTCAAATTCAATTTTAAAATTAAATTTCAACAGGGTGTTTCAAAATAAATGGGATCTGTTGATTTGATTAATGAAGAAGATTACTGAAGGCAACGCTTAGTCGAAATGGCTCTTTCTGTCGGTTTATTAATTGTAAATAGATAGAGTAAATTCTAAGCACTTGTGTCGTTTGCGTTTAATTTAAATGAGGAGATAAAAGGGAACACGCTGTATCAGGGGCTGGCAACATTTCTAAGAGGTTGTGAATTGAAAAGGGTTATTTTGGTGCTCAAAGTTAAATAGCTACATATTACTAGAGATGGTTTATAAAAATCCAATTTTGACGTGACAATATGAGATAAAAAATAACGATTTATTATTTGTTTTTTATTATTGTCTACATTATTTTATTTTCATAACAAACATTCGATAGATTAATTGTTAGTAAATATCTGCATAACAATGTTAGTAAATCAATTTATGTTTTATTCATTACTCAATACTAAAAAGGGGACTTATAAAAAGTCCTTAAATGGAACGGAAAAACAAAGGACAATTAACAATTTATTTCCATAACAAGAAAAATAGGTTCAAAACAGATAGTATTCTAGAAAATAAATACATCTTCATCAAAAAAACAACCGGCTTCCAAAAAACACTACAAAGAGAAAAATAACTTTAATTTCGGAAGTCGGTGTTTTTGGTTTTGAATTTTAGTTTTTTGCCACCGACTTCCGAAATTAAAGTTATTTTTCTCTTTGTAGTGTTTTTTGGAAGCCGGTTGTTTTTTTTTTTTTTTGTAAAAAGTTTTTATTTTTCACTTTTTAATTGTGGTACCTACCCCACACAAATTCGAAAACCACTACCTGTTATGTAAATAACAGCTGTGACAGGAAATTATCATATCATCCACATACTAAGTGGGAAAAAGTACCTACGTATTATTGAAGCTAACTCAAAAACTATAGAAGCAAAGTTAATAAAATTTATATGGGACCACCTCGAGAGCATACAATTTCAAAAAAAAAAAAAGAATTTTCAAAATCGGTCCACAATTGACGGAGAAATCGGTGGACATACATAAAAAAAAAAAAAAACAAACATTCGCGACGAACATATAACCTCCTCCTTTTTGGAAGTCGGTTAAAAAACTACAATTTATCCAAAAAAGGGATCTAATCCGCAAGTGTTGGCTGTCAGGTCCATCTCCAGAACACTGGAACGCTCATCATAATTTGTTTTACCCTTCTGTGACATGTGTCACGCGTAGTCGCGTGCTTCATGACATGTGTCGGGACCCGCGCTTTTTATTGTTCTGTGGTACTGTAATTAAGCTTACTAGCTCCGAAAGTTTATAAGAATATTGTTCAGTTTATTTTTATCTAGACTGGGTATGGGTTTGGGTGGTCATTTCGGGTTAGTAGTAAACTTAGGACGTAGGCATGATTACTTGTAGGTCGTAAAAAGTTGGTTACTTTTTTAGGTAGATATTAAATGTTGGTATTGACATTTGGGCGGAGTTTTTTGTTTAGTACTTAGGTCGTATTTTACTAATAAGAATTTGTCATGAATGTTAGCCTACAACAATTTATGAGGTAAATAATTTACACGCGTAAATTATTTACCTCATAAATTGTTGTTCGACATGACATAAAATTCGCTTTTGTGTCTGTCTGTGTGACCGCGCCGTTTTTCTAAACTCCGCAACGAATTTTGACGCGGTTTTCGCCATCAATTAGAGAATTTATTTCGAAAGGTTTTTGTGTTAAATACATTAATATTTTACATGTAATAAAGAAATGTCGATGTTAAGTCGTAAAAACCGTACAAAGCAGAGTCGGGTCGCTAGTCTAAGCTAATATTATGAAGAGATTTTTTTTTGTAAGTTTTTATGTTTATTTGTTACGCTTTCAAGCTAAAACGGCGACTTTTTACCCCGATATTCCCACGGGATCGAGACTTATGCGGGTGAAACCGCGGGGCGCAGCTTGATGTATAAATAAAAGTCTCAAAAGAGTATTCAATAAATAAAACCCAAGTTTACCATTTACTACCCCACACTGTCAAGTTAAGGCCCTGTGAAAATAAATGGCTCTTCTGACAGAAGTGTGGAGCCGACACCACTGACATTCGCAATTCGGCCGTGTTATAATGAATTTTGTATTCTAATTACGAAAGTGCGATGTGAATGTTTTCACGAGAATCATGTTTGTTGATTTGTTTTATTTGTGCTCAAAATGTGGAGTGTAAATTGAAATTGGTCTGAATTTGTTTTAAACCGTAAACAAGCATGGCTCATGTCAATGGATATAATAACAATTAGGTGATCTAACAAAAATATACACTCATAGCGTAGTGACTGTGATTTAGTATAAGTTTAAATTCATCGGAGTTTTGAACTTTTTTGCTTTCAGTTTTCTGACTGCCTTTAACTAATGTCATACGTATTTAGATGACTGCCGGGAATGACCGGGACCGACAGGTTACGATGTCCTCCGTAGTACAGAGCTGTCTCGATGTGTAAACAAAGAACACCTTTTCATGAATTGACAGGGACAAGTGCATTTCATCATCATCATCATCATAAACCTATAATGTTCCCACTGCTGGGACACAGGCCTCCTCTCTGTGAGAGGGAGTGGGCCGTAATCCACCACGCGGGCCCAGTGCGGGTTGGTAGATGTCACATGTCGAGAATTTTCGGTTCTAGGACATGCCGGTTTCCTCACGATGTTTTCCTTCACTGTTTTGAGAGCAGTGGTGATGAAATAATTTACACAAAGTAAAGCACCTGTCTGGGTTCGAACCTACGACCTACAACTCGTGAGTCGCGGCCGTTACCACTGGGTCACCACTGCTCTCAAGTGCATTTATTCAAAACAAATTTATTTATAGAAGTTTCTATAGAACTCACCAGATCAGCAATATTAGCCACTTGTATAGCATCATGGACGACCTCCGACCTGGTGCTCCCGTTCCTCCGATCAAACATGGCCTTGTCTATGACCAGGGCTGTCTCGATGTACTTGGTCGTCTCTCTGACGTCACGCCTCCGTCGGTTGAGGGCGCGCAGCCCTGCATCCTGCCACCAGCGCCAAGCTCGCTCTTCTTTTGTTCTCGTTGTTGAGTCCCTGGGAAAGGAAGATGGTGGTTAGTTTCTGAATTAGAGACACTTTAAACTGGTCGTTGATATTGATTTTTACATCTATACTCGTACTGTAATATAATAAAGCTAAAGATTTTTTTTTTGGGCTCTTGTCTGTGGAACTAGCATTTGGATTTTGAAAATTATTTTTACATTTGATAACCCAATTCTTGAGGAAGGTGATAGGCTATTTAATATCACGCAACGACCCTTAGTTACCTACCGAGCAATAATTGAAAAAAAGTTAGTGTGATGATTACCTTCGCGAATATTACCCAGAGAATTTGTTACTTCCATAACAACAAAAATAGTAGTTTACACGCACAATGGTCCACCTGACGGACTAAGTGCGGAAACCAAACCCCATAACATAAAGTCCCCGTCACGAGAAGCTATAATTTTTGTAAATAAAGAACTTCTACCAAGTTACGTAGCGACAATTTAATCAACAACAAATAATCCCAAATTCACTGAAGTCAAAGTAACGTACGTGTTATACGAAACTAATGAGCAATTTCACTTGATCGGGTTATATTTTAGCGATATAAAGCGCTGTCGTCTAAGGTTTTGTGGTACTGGAACGCATCTGATTCATGGAACGTAAACATTTGGGCCACGATTTTGAAGTAAGTTCACGCTGACGTTGTCTCTGCTGTCGTTCGAGTTTCGAATGCGTCTGTTTGTTTGTGGTGTTATCTCGGATTAGGTTATATTGTTTGTTTGTAATTAGATGTGTGTGTTAATATAATTATATCCCTGGAAAAAATAGTACAAAACTGTTTTTATTTTATTTTACCCAAAGATGGAGGGGTTTGCAACCCCTGAATGTGTGTTTACAAAATTTATAGCTTCTCGTGACGGGGACTTTAGAACAATAGTAGTTTATGAAACTGTTGCATAATGAGGGGTATTAAAACATGAGTGTGTGTTTAGTAATAATAGTATCACACGAATGTTTTAATACCTAGTTATGTGCAGTTTCATACACTACTTTATCTGCTCTCATACATTGGGATTGAACCTAATACTAAATAAAAGATTAAAGTTAAAGATCAAGAATAAATTTGAAAAATCCCACGAAATTCAGTAAGTACTACAAAACAAATGAATGTCGCCTGCAGCAGCACATCACCGCACATGCGCTACAGCGGGTGCTGCTGTCCCCCGTTTAAACGTTCCAATGCAAACTTCTGATGGAAACTTCTTGGAATAGCCCTGTATCGTAATAGAAAAAAAATTGTTTTATAGCATTATTTTGTTAGAGAAAAAATGCTGTAATATGATTATATTTTTAAATTTCGGTATTGTGTTTATAAAGTATGTCAATAGAAATTCGTTTTGAATTTTATAATTCGAATATTACGCTATGAGAGTAGATTAAATACTTTACGGAATTTTGTCATAACCTACATTTATCAGTTCATCTTATTGCATTCCAACATAGAAATCGAAATGCAACACAGAATTATTTTTTATTTCGAAATAACGCACCAAAACTTGTCCATTTGTTAAAAAAAAAAACGCGCCAGATCACTCTATGGTCGACCACAGATAATCACAAGCCACAGATGATATAAAGTGCGTATCCTTAAAAATCGGTTTTAAGGCTGTTGGACGGGGGAGTTTTTCCCCCGTTCGGATGGGGGGAGTGCTTAATCAAGTTTATCAGTCCCTTCACGCCCCCATTATTGGGAACTAGGGAAATTTCCCGGACCCGCCCGGGTAGATTGCTTCCGGGTCTTCGATTGGAGTATTGTAAATAGAAAATGTTTTCTTTGCAGTATGTGGGGATCGTGTGTGATAGATGTATTTATGTGTGAAACGTATTTTTCAACGGATGTTTTTTGTGGGGTTTGTCGTTATACTATGAACATTTTATCGATGATTCGTTGATGCAGAATCAACATCGATTTTATTTTTGTTCAAATAACTTTTTCAACCAAAAATCTGCACTATCGAAATTAATATTTTATGAAAATATTTCTTTCTTTTCAATTTGGCAAATAAACAGGGGTTCTAGGGTTGAGCACAAATTTTCTACATACACGTATTGAATGAATGCAATTAAAAATATTTTCCGGAAAAACACAGCTACCTGCGACAAAAATAACCTCAAATTCACATAAAACGAAAAACCGGAAACCGAAACAAATTTACTTAAATATATTAAAGACAATTTAATGTTCAAGATTAATTCCTTTTTGGATTGCTTTCACGGTGGGTGAGTCCAGGGGGTAGATGCGGTGTGAAGAGAGAGGGGAGTGAACCAAGGAGATTTGTCACTAGCAAACCGAATGTCGTACCGAGTAAAAAAAATTGCTTTCCCTACCCCACTCTTAAAAAGCATCTACGGGATTAATTCGAAAGGCCCGTCCTGTCAATTAATAATAACAAAATACATACATACACATACATACATAATATCACGCCTTCTTCCCATGGGGGTAGGCAGAAACTACAGAACGCCACCTGGTACGATCCTTACATACTCCTTTTGCCTCGTTTACGTTCATACATCTGTAGTGATATTCTGTACCCATCTCACCGTGTTATCTTAGGTGAAGTGAGCGTGGAGTGAGCTGTCAGTTGCTAAGGATTGACACTATTGGCAGCTCGCTTCACCTAAGTTATCACGGTGAGATTTGTACAGAATAGCACTACAGGTCAGACACGCACGCCGGTTGCGAGTACTACGCACTTAGCCTTTCTGAAGAACATCACCAATAAGGTTAGTATAAGTCCTCCTAGGGCGTTGCCGCCCGGCCTTTCCCTTCACATAACAAAATAATTGTAGGAAAAAACACGTCTACCAATCCTGGTGATTCTGAATTTCCCGTTTACCATTCATATTAGCAGCCAAGATAATAATGATAATATTAAATTTTACATTATACGAATTTTCCTTTCATTAAAACCAGCGTCGGAGAAACTTTTTTCCATTGAAATTGAAACTCCGTTCCAAAGGAGACGCTCATTGTAACAAATTCTTGAAAATCGAACACAAAACCTTCACATAATTAATTAAAACTTCAAAACGTTCGTTCATTCCGTTCGTTCATTATCTTCTGGAATCAAATCATTCGGTAAACGACACTTTTTGAATGTCTATGCTATCATTAAAATATTGCTGAGACATCAAAGTGAGTGAACGAATGAATAGGAGTGGTGGGGAGAGCCTTTGAGGAAATTGGTTTTATCATTTTTACAGGAGTTTAGGTACTTTGTCGATAAGCTACTTTATTAAGGTATCTTTGAAAGGTAAACAGGTATAATGATCCTTATAATGTCAGTCATTATAATATCAAATTGTTGAGGCTTCTTTTCATTTTCAAATGTACCAATATTA
This sequence comes from Agrochola lychnidis, assembly GCA_963680765.1. Taxonomy (NCBI): domain Eukaryota; kingdom Metazoa; phylum Arthropoda; class Insecta; order Lepidoptera; family Noctuidae; genus Agrochola; species Agrochola lychnidis. The sequence continues at coordinate 2,242,562 of OY796863.1, read as the reverse complement.
ATAAAATATTATTAAATGAACATACCGCAGTGTCTTAAGACGAAAGTCTTTGGCCAGTGCGTGTTGCCAGTGATGACCTGTGGTACTGAAACGTGGTCGCTCACAATGGGCCTTATCAGAAGGCTAAAAGTCACCCGAAGGGCAATGGAGAGGGCTATGCTTAGAGTTTCCCTACGTGATCGAATCAGAAATGAAGAGATCCGCAGGAGAACCAAGGTAACCGACATAGCCCGAAGAATTGCCAAACTTAAGTGGCAGTGCAGTGGTGGGCAGGACACATTGCTCGCAGAACAGATGGCCTATGGAGCCGAAAGGTTCTGGAGTGGCGACCGCGTACCGGAAGACGTAGCGTTGGAAGGGCTCCCACAAGGTGGACCGATGGTCTTGTAAAGGCTGCAGGAATTCGCTAGATGCGGGAAGTACCGAACCGGTCCAAATGGCGGGGGTTGGGGAGGTCTATGTCCAGCAGTGGACGTCTTTCGGCTGAATGATGAAGATGATTATTAAATCCAGATTTCCTCATGTTATTTTCCTTCATAGTATCAGTAATACCTATTGCAGAAAGTAGGTTTAAAGGCTCTGTTTTATTTCTTAGGTTGTGGAAACAACACGAATCTTTATTTTCTGTCTCTTGCAAATCTGACTAACAAACAACCATAAAAAATATGAAAAAGAAAAGTCGTAATCCAAATCTGTTATTTACGACTCATACGAGGACATGACTGTATTGTGTAGACAGCACTTATACTCAATAAATGATTCAGGAGGACCCAATTTGCAGAGACTGGTAAAAAGGTAGCACACGTTGTCTCGCGGGATATGGATTACCTTGTATACTGCCAACTGGTGGTAATTTTAACTGTTTTCCCAGAAGGAAATGTGTCTCTTATAATTTTTTGAGGGTCTATGCGGAACTTTGTGTCCTGAAATTTTTCATAAGTGAATTTATCGGGACATTTGAGAACTTATTGTTTTCCTTAAAAATCTCTTGGATCTCTGAATCGGATCTATGAAAGGAAGCAATTGTATGAGTGTGTGGGAACACTGATCAGTGGTATCCTAATTAGGAGTAATTTCGCATGAATTCTCACAAATTGTCAGGGACACTAACAGCTTGATGTTGTAAGAAAAAGATTGCAGGATAAGATGCCCGGTGATGTTTTCTTCTTCTTGATTTCTGGCTGGGATTTCATTTTAATTTTAATTAAATATTGCAGAGATCCTTTAGCTATTAGAACTCAAAAACGCACCACCTCATAGAAAGCTCTTTTTCCCTCTTTTCCTCCTCTCATTGAAAGTTAGTGCGTCATTTTATCCATCGCAAATTTAGTCCCAACAATCCATATCCATTACAATACCTACACAGTTCTAAAAGTGCTGTCATCACAATGCGAGGCGTGGGTGTCAATAATTAATTCGAATTAACGAACCGGTCGCTGCGGTGACAATTACCGTGCGCCCTACATATGGATGACTATGAGGGTGCCATCATTTTGGATTTTGTGTCTGTCAACAATCGGTCATCGCAAATTAAATGGGGCGAAAGTTGTGGCGCGCGGCAGCAGGTGTTTGTTGATGGTAAATGGGAAGCTGCAATGTGTTCTGTTTTTTATGTTGTTAGAAAAATGTCGTGTATGAATGTGGATGGCTATAATACAGTGTGAGTTTTTATAATGCGCACATTTCGAAATGAGGGAATCTATGCTTAATTTTAAAAAATATTAAAAAAAATTTTTTTTTTTCAAGTTTTGTAACAATTACTTGTAACTTTTAAACTAAATGATATATCGGGTTGAAACAAACTCCATAATGATTGGAAGTAATTAGGCGTCCTCATAAGATGAAAATTGTGAAAAAAAAAAACGTGTGGCACTCGGGGACTGCCGCGGTAAAGCTATTGCATAGCATTTGTAACCTCCATACTTCCTATTTGTCAACGCTACAATTGGGATGATGACGTGATGACATAAAACAAAAATTAAAAATTACATGGTAGGCGGAGGTGTTAGGTTTTTTTCGTTACAGAATTTCTTGATTCGGTCGCCGCGCTCAAAGCCCGCGATAAAAGCTAAACCTACCCTCAATTGAAAATAAACATTTTTTTTTTGGCAGAAGTCTTTTATTTTCATACATTTTTACAGTAATCTTAAAATTTCTAAATAAGACGCCAAAAAAAAAAAAAAAAAAATATTTTTTCCGTCGATAAAATTAAGCATTTCGATATGTGCTCATTATAAAGACTCAAAAAACGATGGATGGACTGTGTGAAAGATGATGATTATGGCTAGAAAGGAGGTGTCTATTGAGATAAAAACTAATAGATACGTATGGAAGAAGAAGAGATGCTGTTTTGACACTTAATAAATTGGGATAAGGGGCTGAGGACATCAACAGAATGATGACAGGTGGGCGTTAATCAAAAACATTATCCTCCTTCTGGGACTGTCGGGTAATACGATTGTTCTCTTATATCTATCTATCAAGATAGATCGATAGATCTATGAAGATACATCTATCAAGAGCAGTGGTGGCTCAGTGGTAACGGCCGCGACTTACGAGTTGTAGGTCGTAGGTTCGAACCCAGTCAGGCACTTTACATTGTGTCAATTATTTCATCACCACTGCTCTCAAAACGGTGAAGGAAAACATCGTGAGGAAACCGGCATGTCCTAGAACCGAAAATTCGAAGACATGTGACATCTACCAACCCGCACTGGGCCCGCGTGGTGGATTACGGCCCACTCCCTTTCACAGAAAGGAGGCCTGTGTCCTTGCAGTGGAAACATTTATAAGCTGATGATGATCTATCTATCTATCCTGATATTGAGAGAGATCTGTTGACAAAAAAAAAAAAAAACAGTGGTACTCCGAGTGCATACACCGGGAGTGCCGACAGAAGTGAAAACTTGAACAAGATCGCCTTGGTGGAAGAAAAATACTTGTATAGAACATTCGTCCGTAACGTAATATAAATAAAAAGTACAATCGTGTTTACAAAAATGAGGTGTCGGTAATATATATATATCGACGGCCGCAAAGTATATACGGTTATCTACAAAATCATGATTTTGTAGATAACCGTATATACTTTGCGGCCGTCGATATATTAATCATTTATTTCAGGAAGTTATTCCTATAGTAAGTACTACAAATTACATAGAAATTATACATTAATAAAATTATACACTAAAACATTGCATTAAAAATCAAATAAAAATAAATAAATGTACAATTATTATAGTTACTAGATTAAAATTCATTAGATTACAATTATAAAACAAGATTCACTTAATAAATGGAATGGATGGTGGTGATGTAACGGTGTCGCGAGTTCAATTGTTTTTTCCCATCTCAAAAATACCCAACGCGCCTAAAGAAGTTTTCACTTAAAAAAAAAAAAAAATATTAAGAAAAATAATTTTACTTGTCACAGAAACACGTTTTTTTTCCTTTATAAAGTTTCCAATTGGTGATACTTTTATTCACATTACAATCTAGTCTAATAGCTAATAAGTAAAAGAAATACGTGCATAAAAAATTGGTTGCCTGTAAAGTCGGTATACGGGCGAAAGTTTTACGTGACAACGACTTTGAGTGGTAAAATAATTTTAATGTGAATATTCATTCGTATAGTAGGAAGAAGGATGAAATAATAGTAACAATTTAAAACATTTATTTATACAAAGAATTATATTTAAAACATTAATTTATACAAAGATATCCTATCTATCTAGCCTATCTCTCTCACTCTCTCTCTCTCTCGCTCTGTCTCTCTCGCTCTTAGGCGGGCTAACTGTGCTCGAGTGGAAGGGACGCGTGCCTTTCACTTTTTATGTCTGTCTCTCTCGCTCTTAGGCGGGCTAACCATGCCCGAGTGGAAGGGACGCGTGCCTCTCACTCGCTCTCATTGTGAGCGCATAACGTGAGCGGAGCGTAACGCAGTTTCTTGAAGTGTCACCCGGCAAACCAATTTATAAGACGTTGTCACGTCAAAAGGATAATTACTCGAGTAGAACAATAAAATAAAACAACAGATATAAATATATGTATCACGAGCACAAAACAGAAACAGTCGGCAGCTGCTGGCATGTCATGTCTGTGACAAGAAGGTTTCTCCAACGACATTATTAGTTCGGTCGTGTTCCATTATAAGTATTTATAAGGATGCATATTTTGAGCAGTTATTGGTGCTAATTCCCTCGTTCACAAACTAAACTAAATTTAAGTTCAGTGCATCTGTTTCTTACTATTTCATTAAGAAAAGGACAGAAGATAAATTTTAGTTTAGTCCTGTCAAATTAATCAGCGCTTGACGTAAATTGACGTAATTTTAGTAGGCAAGTTTTTAATCACGTCTAAACTTGTATGGAGTAGTGACAGGTGCTGATTAATTTGACAGGACTAAACTAAAAATTTTCTTCTGTCCTTTTTCTAATGAAATAGAAAGAAAAAGATGCACCGAACTTAAATTTAGTTTAGTTTGTGAACAAGGGAATCGGCACCATTATCACTCTGATTGAAGTTAACAAAGGTAAAGTATACATGTGTTTTCCCCACTAAAACCCTTTCTCTAGAATTGTGTTTCTGAACACTTAAAACAAAAAATGTTTGCAACTGAATTCTCATTATCAAAGCATTCACCTAACAGCTTTCAGAGTCACAGTTAAACAAATCCAAAATAATATTCCACGAAAATGAAAATATGGAGAGCTGCATAACAAAGTATTTCCCTTTGTCGCGCAAGTTTAAATTATTTCTCAAACAAATTCAAATAGAATTCAGAAAGGAAACTCGCAGTGTGTAGTCGACCGGGGAAAAAACTCCCTGCCAACTTGGCATGCTGCATTATTCACTTTTCACTTGGCCTTGGCTTGGTCGACAAACCTATGATTAATACATTCAACTTTTTTCTTTTTGAAGTTGGAGTTAGCTTTCTAACCAATCAGTACTTAGTTTTAATTCAATTGGAGTTCTATGGGTGAAACTAAGCAATTTAAGTGCATTTTCAAAAACAATTAAGAGTGTTCAAAATCAAAATCAAAATATTTTATTTCACATAAACCTACATGGGCACTTATGAAACGTCAGAAGCTAGGTGCGTTTATTCTGAAAGTGGGCAACGTCGCAAAAAGATGTCAAATATTTCGCTGTTTTGATTAATTTGGCAATATTATTGTATGGAAATATGAAATGTGGCTAACTAGCGAACTAGAATATTAATAATGAATTGCAATTATAACACTGAATTTGATGTTGTAACCGTTTTAAGTGTGAAAAATGAATTTGGAAAGTTTCCAAATTGTTTTTTTTTTACATCTAAGACTAAATATTTGGTGTAACGATAATAACTATTGCATTTCATAATCATAATGACAACTTGTGCAGAAAATAATTATCAAACTGTCGTCTTTATTTGTAAGTTATCTATCTATTGAAAAATCAGTCCTAATAAAAAAAAGCCCTTCTAATTATGTTTTAATTTTGAGCTTGACTGTTATGTTGAATTCTTTTAATACTCGTATATAAAGTGTGTCTGGTATACGGCAACTTGTAGAATTGTTTACAAAATTTCTACCAGAGGTGAGGTCGAAAATATAGTAAACAACAATAATAAATGTTTAAGTATTTTATAAGGTGATAATAAGCCCTCTTAAATACCTCAATGCCACGCTAAGTAAACAGATTAAGAACCACAGCAATTTTCAGGAGAATTTCTATCTCCTCGGAATATTATCGCTTAGTTAACTTAACGACTCCCATGGGACTCTTTAGAGGGATTGGCCCAAACCATAAATTCGTTATCAAGATTTTAATACCAAAAATTGAAAGATAGGGAAAGACTAAATTATTATTTTACATTTATTAAATGCCGCCTTGGGTGGCTTTTTGGTATCTTTTTTAGAAAATTAGTTAGTGGAAATAGGCTTAGCCTCCTACAACATCGGACGTCCAACATAAAAAAAAAATTAAAGTACTCTCGCGTCTGCCTACCTCTCCGAGTACTGGTGTGATGTTATTTATATACATTTTACATCTTAGACGCCACTGGGTCGTCACAAATATGCGAATGGTTCATAAACAAATGATTGGCTTAAGAAGGTATCCTTGTTGACGCTTCAATAATTCAGGGACTGACCCCCTGAACCCCGAGGGTCCGAGCCGAGACGGACGTCTTAACACTTGAGTGATTCAAATGTAATCAGCCAATTATTGTGTCAATATTTTGTACAAGATTTTTAGTAAGATGAATAATAGGGAGTACCTACTCGCAATATTATAAATACTGTAAATGTTTTTGGGTGAGGGAAAAAAATTATGTAACAACTTTGTAACGACCTGATCAGTGAATGATAAAACTCAAACTCAAAGCATTTATTTCAAATAAACCAATTACAGGCACTTTTGAATTGTCAAGGGGTCGGTCAGTCAGAAAGATGAAGCTAGTTGCCCATTCCATTGCGTAGTATGTACCTATGGAGAAGAACGGGCAAGAAACTCCACGGACACTCTTTTAAATAAAAAATGATTACAAAATATTGGTTACATCATTCAGGTTGAAATTATACATGTGAGAACGATGCAGAACGTTAAAAGCGTCCGTAAAAAAAAAAACAATTCAAAAATTAAATTAAAATAAGCTGCGGCAGTTAAGAGATGCCAAGTCTCTACTGACAGCGCTCGTTCTCTAACATGACGCATAGATTTGCACTACTCTGCCTAGCCTTTTCCCTACTATGGTGGGGTCAGCTTCCAGTTTAAATGGATGCAGCTGCTTCCAGTTTAAATGGATGCAGCTGAATACCGTATTTTACACGGAGCGACTGCCTATCTGAGCTCTACAACCCAGTAACTGGGTAATACGATACCCCTTGGTAAGACTGGTTGTCAAACTTTCAGACTTCTGACGACCCGTAACGACTGTCAAAGATCCACGAATGACAGCCGGGACCAACGGCTTAACATGCTTTCCGAGGCACGGAGGAGCCACGGTATGTTAAGATGGTCACCCATCCACAGTCCAACCCCGGCCAGCGTAGCTTAACCTGATGGATCGAAACGAGCGGTTGTTATTACTTAGCCACGAGTTCCTCTATCTGCACTACATTGTCGGATAAACCGTGGGGTAGATACAGCTCTAACTTTTGCCCAGGGAAACCTTGCATTTAAAGGTTTAAAATTGCTAACATTTTGTTACCAAAAGTTATAAACAATGCTTGTTTTTTTCTGTTTTTGTGGCGATTACGCCTGTATTTTCCCGAAGGGTTAAGCAGAGGTGTACCTATAATTACGGATCCGGAAACCGGATCCGGTAATTCGGCGGATCCGGCGTCATTAAACGTTTACTGTATCCGGTACCAACATACCGGATCCGGTGATAGCAATTTTTGGCAAAATAATCGCGCTGTTGCATGAGTTGATACTTTGAATGCGTGGCGCGTGTGCGTGCGAGTCGTTCGATGCTGAGCCGCCCCGCTCCTCTACGGCCGGATTCGGCCGGATCGATGAAAATCCATCCGGATCCGGCCGGATTGGAAATAACGCCGAATTGCAACCCCTACCTATAAATACAGACACAGGCGAGCCTATTGCCACGAATCGGGCAGACAAATCCAGATTCCAGAAAAAAAAAAAACATTTCCCATTAGAAATTCCAGAAAGGCATCTGGAATTTCTAATGGGAAATGTTTTTTTTTTAAAAGTAACCGATAGGGAAATCGTGGCCCCCGGCAACAGGGCAGTCGAAGGAACACGGGTGAGTTTTAGTCAGTAAGAGTCTGACACGCCCTCCCGTTCCGCCCAGAGCGGGAGAATTTATTTGTCAAAAAAAAAAAACCCAATAACACTTTGCCAGACCCGCGAATCGAACCCGGGGCCTCAGTATGTAAATAAACGTGCACCTCGTAAGCCACTAGTCCAATATGAACTACATAATCTTTTCCTTCAGCCCCTTGAAACAAAGTTAACTGCAAACAGTGATTTTGATAACTTGTTCAATAATTAAAGCCTTAAATTAAGCGAAATCAGTAGCTGCGTGTAATCTTCTGCCTTCCGGTAATAAATCGATTCGGTAAGTACTTGTTACAAGTTAATTCTTCGCACTTTTCAGTTAAGATTTGGCGCTTAAATTGTTGGGAACGGATTTTGAAGTCGCTTCATTAGGGAGATAATGTGCTGTGCTGATAAGCTGATTATGTCAGTGCGTTAGCCAATCAGATGTGTTTAACGTGCAACATGTTGTAGTCTAGTCTATATGACAGGCTTTAGTAAAACTAGGGGTGCCTATAAGTTTTTGGGGCGTGAGATATTGAGATTTTTTACATTGACAGTTATTGTCCTGTCTAAGATCCAGATAGTCACCGTCTATTACAAGACAAATTATAGATCAAAATATATCTGCAAACTCACGCAACTCACGTGTTGCCAGGGTTATCAGCTTGCAGCTCTTTGTCTTAAGGCACGTGCTTGGGCCGGCTCTTGGGCCTGAACTCTTGACACCCTTTAGTAGAAACCAGCGAGTGGATCCTCAACATAAGGCACGTACTTGATGCGACGGCTCTTGGGCCTGAACACCAGCTTATAGACACGTCTCTTAGTAAATAATAAGTGTAATAACTCACGTATTGCCAGGGTCATCAGCGAGCGGCTCCTCGACGTAAGGCACGTGCTTGGTGCGCCGGCTCTTGGGCCTGAACTCCAGCTTGTTGGCACATCCCTTGTTGGCCTTCGTACGCGCCTCAAAGATCACATGTGGGTGCTTCTGCTGAAACGAATCGGTAAAACGTGTTCTGATTAGAAAAGGCCTTATATACATAAATTTGTTAAACTAAAATATTGGCACAATCATCGATATAGTATCAATTAGTGCAAGGTAGAACATAATATTACGGAATCATAAAAACCATGTAAAACTTCGAGGATATTTTTACCAAAATTCTTAAACTGTTTGATAGACACGTCATTTCCTTTGAAGGTATCAAAAACAATTAGATATTTAGAATCAATTTGGCCAAATGGTAAATAAAGTGTTTATATCATACATTTTACAATAGGCCTGTGTCCATTTTTGTTCGTCTTGTAGATTATTAAAAAAAAGATTGAACACGTATTTTTTCTTTTTTGACTTAATCAAAAGATTACGGCAATACATTGGGTTAAAATGTAGCATGACGTCACGCCTTGCTAAATTTTATACGACGCGTTGTGACGTAGCGAGCCCCCACTCCCCAACTTTAATGCGTGTTTTCTAAGTTATTTTTGATTAATATGATAAAGCAAAAAATACTTGTCTAATATTTTTTTATTATCTGAAAGACGGACTAAATAGAATTTCTTTTTTTTAGCTAGGCAACTACCCAATTTTTACAATAAGCAAACATTTTAAGCTTGTTATCAACAATGATTCACAATAAGCGTAAGCGACACCATCACGTGTCTGTGAACAACTGTCACTTTCAAACCGGGAAAAAAAGTTTATAAAAATTCCCAGAAAACAAAACGGCACAGAAGTGGAAGAAGCGCTATCTCTTAAAAGATAAGTAGCAGTAATATCTAGCTAATAAGCATTACGTTTTCGCGTTCAACGACACGGAAACGATGCCGGCTTACGTAACAAAATTTTGGGACATTTTTCCCTCTAAAATTAGTTTCATTAATCACATTTCAGATGTCTGTCGGTTCAACGCTTACTAATTTAAAAGGAATTACAGTTTAGTCATGCATAAAGTGAATAAAACTTGAATTTTGATTGCTAAGGGTTTGTGCTGGTCAAAGGTAGTCATTTTACACTTTTTCTCGATACGAACATCAATAGAAATTAATAAACAAATAAATTTTAATAAACATAATTATATTATTCATAAATAATTTATTAGTAAAGTATATATTTAAAACATAAAATAAAGAATATATAATTCTAATTATAAATGAATATATAAAAATATAAAAAAATCATTAAATCCCATCACAAGTATCTTCGGATTACTTTCTGGGAAGCCCCGGCAACTAAATTGTATCTAGATTTAAGTTAATAAACACATTATTTTTTTTCTCTAATTATAATAAGTTATCAATCATCATCCAATTAGCAAACTAATTGGCAGTGCTATGAATATTAATAAAATTACAAAATAAAAAAGAAAACGTTATAAAGTTTTACGAAGTGATACGGGTCCTTAGGGACACTCAACCTCCTTGGTACGTAGTTGACAGCAGACAAATAGATGCACTTGCATATCCGCTAACATAACCAACCAGTGTCCTTTTTACAACACCCGTGGGTAAGAATGAGTTAAAGAATATTCTTATGCTGGGTACAGATTAGTGAAACGTAAACTGCATAGCGCCACGCTTCTACAGCAAATTTAACCAGTTCAAACTGGTTAGATACGTGAGTGATTTCCTGATAAAACGAAATCTTACTTTGGCTTGAAAGCTATAGCTATGATGATACTGAAAATCTTATCAGTATCTCACCTAGTGGATACACTCAGAGTACCTTCACACATTCACACACCTACATCCACACACCCAACACACATCACCATACCCATACTCATGCTAAACGAAAATGTTTCAGTTAATTTTTTTTTTGGGTCATTATGTTTTTTTTTAATTATTTTAAAAGTCACTTAATTGTATTTCCTGCTGCTCCATGTAAATGGAGAAATCTCGACACCTGTCATACAGGATGTCCTAGTTCAGGGGTTGAGTCCTCATTGATGTAACGTGTACTGAAGTTTTGGAAATAAATTACTATTACTATAACATGAAATGTAACACAAATGAGCCTCACAAGTCTATGTAATGCAACAAGAAATGTAACACAATAATAAGGCGAAAACAAACGCGTGTTACGTTTCATGTTACGTATGAAACAGTTTAAATTAAATTCTCAATTAAATCATTTACATAAACACCATTTAAGTCACTGTATCTATGTTTTCTATGAGTAGCCATCATTCTCCCTTAGGGCGATAATATCAGCTAATATAAGATCGTTACATAAATAAATGTACGAGATTTTTGGGGTCTCCGCCATCATGTCGCTTAACGTAAAAAGCCCTTGGTCGTAAAAGATTGAGGGAAATAGCAAAATAGCAACGAGAGGTGCTTCAAATCTGTGAATTAGTCTTAGAATAATTTAGCGGTTAACGTTAAATATAAGAAAAGATGATACACACGTTAAAAATACGTTTATTTTTTTGTAGCTTGAAAATTCTGATGTCTTAACAGCGCTTAAAACTCTAATAAACTAACTGGTCTAATGAAAAATTAGAATAACACCATTGAAAATTAACTATTTTTTGTTGTAAGTAAAATTGAAAAAAGGATTGTGTGGTTTTATGAAACCACGGTAAAAGTGAAACTTTTAAGCGAACTATAGGCGCAGCCATATTGGCCTTGGCTGCTCTGACGAGTGCCTTTCACTTTATCCCTAATCCGCGGCCGACCGTCACGCGACATACAACACACAGACGAAAAAGTTTGAGACGATGTAATAAAAGTTTCACTTTAAAAAGCTCAGTCAGACATCGGATGGCCACTGGAAACTGACAGAACCACTATCTTGCCACCATCCTCAAAACTACTAATTTCGACGCCATCCTTTAAGCAATTACTTCACTTAAACAGATAGAATGGACAGAATTCATTGTAGAATGAACTCAGGAATCCCCTATTGACAATTTGGCTCAATCAGCTTCGGATGAGATTAACTTCGTTTAGAATTGAAAGGAACAATGGGTGTCCTGACGGGTTCTATTGATTAAAGGTCCTGTCAGATAAAAAGGGGGTCAAGCCAAGCTCAAGTAATCGGCCAGGAGTCAAGAGTTTTCAATTTTGTGATGTGTGAACTGACAATGATATTGATAATGAATTTTCGGGGAATATTTTTGGTATGACAGTTTTGATTTGCATTGTGAAAAAAGCTTAGAGTCAAAAAGACTAAGTCAAAGATTTAAATCGTTAGATTAGCCCTACCACCGGAAAAGATAGTCGTGTTTCCGTTTCATTTTGACACCTCTGACGCAGTAACTTGATTTGATTGTCATGGAAACGCAATTTAATAATGTGTGAGCTCACTCTTTTTAGTTTTATATACACTTTTTAGCGTAAATAAGTACGGTGATCTTTGGAGTAACTAGATTTGGTCTTCAGCTAAATGTATTTTTTAAAGTTTTCATGTGCATTTTATCTGTCAATTTATTGTACTAAAGATTTATATTCATTGTCGTGTCCAATATTATTTTAGTTATAAAAAAAAAACAATTTCAATGAGGGATCCAGGATTGTCGTTTGGGAGGGGTTTGACCCCGCTGAGGGTAAGTTTTAGCGAAGTAAACACTAAAAAGCACACAATATTTTAGAAGCCTTCTCGGATTACTGTTCGCAAATCCCTCAATGACTTTGTTAGGTTGTAGACTATCAGAGATATCTCGGTGAATATACATGGCGGCCCAACATGGCAGCATCAGAGGCAGAATGAGTTGCGCGCGGTTTTAAATTCGACATCTAATGATAAAAAAAAAAAAAAGCGGCCAAGTGTGAGTCGTACTCGCCCATGAAGGGTTCCGTAGCAGCAAGTAACATTCAATGAAAGGTAAATTGCGGTTTACGATTTATGACGTATTAAAAAAAAAACTACTTGCTAGATCTCGTTCAAACCAATTTTCGGTAGAAGTTTACATGGTAATGTACATCATATATTTTTTTAGTTTTATCATTCTCTTATTTTAGAAGTTACAGGGGGGGGGGACACACATTTTACCACTTTGGAAGTGTTTCTCGCGCAAACTATTCGGTTTAGAAAAAAATGATATTAGAAACCTCAATATCATTTTTGAAGACCTATCCATAGATACCCCACACGTATGGGATTGACGAAAAAAAAAATTTTGAGTTTCAGTTCTAAGTATGGGGAACTCCAAAATTATTTGTATTTTTTCTATTTTTGTGTAAAAATCTTAATGCGGTTTACAGAATACATCTACTTACCAAGTTTCAACATCATAGCTCTTATAGTTTTGGAAAAAAGTGGCTGTGACATACGGACGGACAGACAGACAGACAGACAGACAGACATGACGAATCTATAAGGGTTCCGTTTTTTGCCATTTGGCAACGGAACCCTAAAAACATAATACTTATTAAGTTAAGGATAATTTTACTGTTGACAGTTGTACATTAGGTAGTGTCATGCTTGCTAAAAAGTTTAATTAGAATTTTATTATATGAAGTTCACTTTCAGATTTGTCACGGAAGAACTCAAACGCTTTTTGGGGGGGGCTTGAGCCCCTTAGGATCCCTGGATCTACTACTGACCAATGACAAGTAACATTTATTATTTCTGCATAAAACCCTAGGTCTCAAATTATATAAAAACATTATTTTACCCAAAAAAAACTTTAGGCACGCAATTATAAAGTACAAAATGGATTCAACAAAAGTCTTCTAACAAAAATATTTATGCTGCTGAAGAGCTAAGGTGGAAATTGTAAGTTTATTGATCAAGACGCTTTAGACTCAAACTAACCTTGGGTGTTCATGCCCTTGACAGTTCTTTTGGTTCTGAAGGTATTGTTTGAAGTCAGTGTAATCATATTTCGATAAAGGAGGCTCCGAAAACTTAATAATTAAAAAATTAAGAGAATAATGTAGAATTAATTTGAACGATAAAGGTTTTGAGTGCTTTTGAGTTTTTAAAGTGACAAAGGACCGATTTTAACGATGAATCAGAATAATTGATTGTTATATTGAAAGGTCGGGCGACAATAGACCTATGTCATGATTAAGAAGTAACGTTTAGTTAGAAATTGATGAATAAGTCAAACATTTAAAGCTTTGACTGTGGTGTTTAATATTGACATTGAAAAGGGAAAATACTCGTATACATGTGCCTAAAATTAGTAATGTTAAATTGACCACAATCTGTTTTTGTATTGAAAAACATATTATAAACAACATTACACACAATAATCTTTAGAAGAATAACTTTGTGTCATAGTAATTTTGTTGCAGTTTAAACATTGATCTTAACCTTAAAATAAATTCTGACTACTCCATCCAAAAAATACCCTTTCAAATTCAAATTCTTTATTGCGAACTAAGTGTACAACATTTTGAAGATGTTAACAGTAGGTAGGTTCTTAGAACTTAGTTGCCTGTTAAGGCATTGCAATTAAATGGATATAAAAATTTAATAAAAAAAAATAAAGTTTAATAAAAAACTGTAACCCGACCACGGGAAAATAAAAATTATCTAAAAAGTACGAAACAAGCAAATATTTCAGACAGAAATCAAGACATAGGTACAAAAATGGTCAAGGTAAAGCCGTGGTCGCATGCCTGTATACCATGTGGGTGCCAGGAACACCTACAAAATTATAATGGTCTTGATTTCTGTCTGAAATATTTGCTTGTTTCGTACTTTTTAGATAATTTTTATTTTCCCGTGGTCGGGTTACAGTTTTTTATTAAACTTTATTTTTTATTTTATACTTTTCCGTTTTTACACTTGCTAAACGTTACAACAACGTAAATAAGAGTAATTCAATAGGTCAGTAATTAACCTATTTTAAATTCCAATAGCAGTGCATAGTGCTTTAGACGAAACCATAGCGCGATTTATTTCGACGCCAACACCATACTCAGAAAGTTTTGCGACTAACAGTTTTTGTCTATGGGACACTGGCTAGTTTTGATGTGGATTAATTAAAACTATGACTATTTATTTAAAAAATAAAACACAATATTCCAAATTCGAAATTCCCGCCACATTTTTTACGAGCAAAATCAAAATACTCTGTCTCACTGAACATTGAATTTACAACGAAAACATTTTCGCGCGATGATTTTGTACGATTTCAAATGTCGACTAAAACCAGAAGAATCATTTGAAAGACTTCGAATGATGTTCATAGACAAAAGCCCTTCTAAAGCGACTGTTTTCCGCTGGTTCAACGAATTTAAGCGTGGTCAAGTAACTTTGGCGGACGAAGAAAGAAGTGGCCGTCATAGGGCTATGACGGCTGTTACATAAGACAACGTGTTGGCTGTGAAAAATTAAATTTAAGTGAATAGGAGAATTACATATGAAGAGATTCAGCATATACTGCAGATTGGATCGGCAAGTGTACATGAAATTCTACACGGGCATCTTCAGGTAAAGAAGATAGTTTCACGCTGGTTACCACACAATCTAACGCAGAAGGAGGTTCGGGTAGAATGGTGCCGAGACATGATAGCAAAATTTGAAGCGGGCTCGTCTCGGCGCGTTTACGATTTCATTACGGGTGATGAATCATGGATTTGTCATTTTTGTTCCCCAAAATAAAAAATCAACTCAAGGGAAAACAGGGATTAAAGAGGTGTCTGATGTGGACTGGAAAATGTGTAATGAAAATTGGTTAAGACGCATGAAACTGTGTATAGACGCCAATGGAGAGTTATTTGAAAGATTTAATAAATAAAATATAACCTGTAGTATATTTTTTTTTATTACCAATCGCAAAATTTTCTGAGTGCCCAGTGTATAAATATTAATATTTCGTTGTACACAGTGCTACACATCAAGCTATAAATTTCCAGTATTAGCTGACCTCGCATTGTACGGAAATCCTTTACAATGCCAGATCAGCTTAAACTGGAAATGTATAGCTTGATGTGTAGCCGTGTGTACTTGTTTTTCTTCATAGAGGAATTGAGGATGGAATTACAAACCGTTTTTATTTATTAAGATTTGATTAACTGCACGTTGGTATCATCTTGCGATACAACGTAGCACAGTCTCACTTTTGCTTGTTTTTAACAATTTTATCATATTTATTTACTTTGAAAGTATAACATTATTTACATATTTGAAATGTGCTCGTCAAGACCTTTCTTTTGGTACCAAACATGTCATGATCATATCATTTTAATTTTTTTCGAGGTTAGAAATTTACGTGTAAAATCCACCATATTAAATTTAGGGAAAATTTATATAGCCTATGTCACCCGGACTATTATTACGAATCTATTGATACCTCATTCATCAAAATCAGTTCAGTAGTTTAGGCGCTATGGTGGAACACACGTAAAAGCAAACATACATACATACATACATACATACAAACATACAAACATATAAACATACATACATAGACTGCTAAAATCATAACCCTTCCTTTTGGCTTTGCCGTAGTCGGGTAAAAACATAAACATACTCAATATTCCAGTTATACATTTTACATTATATAATATTAATTATCATTATTTATACATTTGATATTATATCATACTATTCTTATAATTTATATCACATTATAAAGTATCACAATTATTTAAATATTAAATAAAAAAAAATCTTCAAGGAAATCTTTTATAGAGTAATATGCCTTTTTAATCAGTAAGTCTTTTAGCAACCTTTTAAAAATACCAATTGAATGTTGGTTCTTAATGTCTATGGGTTGCTTATTATATATTTTAATGTCCATACAAAAAATACTATTGCTATATACTGCAGTGTGGGATGTTTTATTGCGTAATGTAAAAGCCACTTTGCCATCATTCAGTCCTAACCAAAACATACGTAAAGCCTCACCACGGGCTGTAATCTAATTTCCCCGTCAATACCTTAGCAAGGACTATTGAATGCCGTAGTGATGGACCGGCCAAGCGGGCCAAGACACGTTGCCAAGCTTAATGATCTAATAAAATACGACTGGTCCACGGTACGTGAGGCGAGAGCCAAGTGGCACGCGGATATAGAGAGACACGACTTGGCTGACACTCGGCCCGACTTGGCAGGCGGTGGAGTGGTTAATTTAAATCGTGGAGGTTGGAGTGTGAAATGGTGAAAAAATTGAATTGAACGATTTGGTTTTTGGATGTATTTAAATGATGTGATGCTTGAAATATAATTTTTTAATTGGACGTGAAAACTTTGCCAGACTTAGGATATACAGTGTGATTCTTTATAATGTGCACATATCGAAATGAGGGAATCTATGCTTAATTTTATCGACCAAAAAAACATATATATATATATATTGTATTTTTTTTAAATATTTAAAATAATAAAAAAATTTTTTTTTTGCTCTTTGGCATCTCATTGACAAATTTTACAATTATTGTAAAAATTTATGAGAAAAATACAGATTTTTGCTAAAAAAACATGTTTATTTTCAATTGAGGGTAGTTTTTTTTCACAATTTTCATTTTATGAGGACACCTAATTACGTCCAATCATTATGGAGTTTGTTTCATCGCGATAGATGATTTAGTTTAAAAGTTACACCGTTTTGTTACAATTTTTTTTTAATTCCACAAAAAGTATTACGAAATATTTAGATTTTTAAAGATTTTTTCTGTCGTTAAAATTAAGCATAGATTCCCTCATTTCGATAATAAATATGTGCACATTATAAATAATCACACTGTATTAGGAGAATTCACTTCGGTTTGCGATTTGCATCGCTACATTGAAACTTACAATAATTCGAAGATAAACAGGTCGCTTACTTGCGTAGCGGGTCCGCTACGACTACGTAGCTTGCGTAGCGGTGATGTCTACGGCGTAGTGGTGACATCTACCTCGTAGCAACCACGTAGGTTATAATAATGATTTCTTGTATATAATTTGCTTACGACTGCACACAAAATGCAACACATTTCAGACTTTATAATATCGTCGTACTATTCATTATGGTACGTCGTTTCCAGCTCTTTTATATCTGTGTTTCACACAGTCATAGTTTGAGATAAGGAACAGAGTTGATCGATGTAGCCGCCCAGCCAATATTGATGGAGGGCAGCTGGAAAATCGTTGTATCGAAAACGTATTGTGTTTGTTTATTTTTACAATACGTTTTTGTTTACTGCTTGGGGAGTAGTAAGCTAGTTTTTTTGGTTGATAAAATCCACCGCAAATTGACATGACTATTGGATATCATTTATTACTTACCAAATTCATAATCGAATTTTGTCTTGAAGATTTTGACATGACAATTAAACCCCAGTCATTAATTTATTATAATAACGCAGGAATTGTATTGAATTCCTTTTTGTAAAATTAGCACGGTCGGCTTCCAAAAAATATTTTGTCATCAAAAGTTTAGTCTTTTGTCAGCTATCTTATCCTGTAACTTTCCCAAAACTTTTCATTAACAGATCTGCATACACACCGAAAGTAAGTCACAACTTTCACAATAATAAAGTAAAACTTCCAAACATTATTCTTACGTTTGTTACCTCGAAAGATCATTTGGTTTTTCCCTTTTCAACAAAACTGGAGTAAAAACAGCAAACTCTTAGTAGCGAGAGGTTCAGCCGTGAGAAATATCCAATTTAGCTGCGTTTGCCCTGTAAATTGACGCCATTTTTCATTTAGACCGGTCGCCATGTTGTGTTGTAGCGGCGTGCGATATGGCCGCGCTCCCGCGCTCCTACTCAAATATTAAACTAATAATAATAGTAATGTTTTAGAAAATTGTGCTAGTTTGTTTAGAGAATTAGGCTTTTTTGTTTTAGGCTGATTCTTTTTGTTTATGAGGTCATTTAAAAGCAGGTACAAAATTATAAATAAAAAGGTGTGCTATTTCGATAGGCATGGCTTGTTGGTACACATGAAGTTCAGTCACAAATCAGCAAAAGAATTTAAAAAAAAAAAAAAAACAGTGGCTCTCCGGGAGTGCAGACAGAAGTGAAATCTAAAAAAATCGACACTACGGTAATCAACGCGTTGATGTCTTTTACTCCACGGTGTCGGTAACAGGTCGCGAAATCAATAGTTTAGTCTCATCTCAAAAATGCCCAACGCACCTAAAGAAGTTTTCACTTCAAAAAAAGCATATCATGAGTCCATTTCACTGTGTTATCAATTTTAATCGATTCAAAAACAATTTACTATCAATTTAACTATCAAATTATCTACACAAAGTTATCCATTCAACGTTTATTTTGTCTAATTCTAAAAGCAAACGCATACCCCACGTGATTGGATGTTTAATTCGTTTCACACCTGCCAACCCGGATAAGTGTAAGAGTCCCAATTTGTATACACCTGGGCCTTTCTCGTTACCTATTGTACTTAGCTGTGTAACACGTTTTATTTATTACCGTGCGATGGGAATTTAGTCACATACAATTATTAAGAGGTGGAATACAGGGTTATGGTTTTTCGTTCGGTTAAAGGGGTTTGGGAGTATTCAACGCTGAATAGCTCTGTTCTGTTCAATATATTCGTGGTTTATTGGTTTCTGTTGGAATTTCAAGTTTATGCGTTTAGTTATTTCGGAATTTATGGGATGTTACAGTAAATTCCAGTCTCAACTAAATTATTTTCCTCGGTTATTAGAGGTATTTGATCAGGTAAACTGTTCGAATACAAATGTTTGTGGGCCAGTTTAAAATGTCGAAGTTGAAAATGATTATGTACCTTAACATGAAGTTAAGTAGGTACATAATACCGTGAAATGAAATGAAATTTTATTTGCAAGAATTGCAGTACATTACAGTTGGTCGGCTTTTTTAACAAGTTCTAAAACAATTCGCTAAAACTAGCATGCAAAATTACATAAATAAAATAAGAAGCTAATAAAATTGGAACGTACATCATAGTTATTAAATTAAGAATAAAAATGTCAATCATTTGTCAAACTATAATAGTAAAATGTCAGTGTAAATCTTTAAAATTTAGGTACTCTTTCACAGAATAGAAAGACTTTTCTACGAGCCATTTGAATAACGCTGTTTTAAAACGATTGATTGGCAGTTCCCTATATGATTAGGGTAATTTATTTTATATATCCTTATAATCGTGATGGAAATTATTACTCTTCTGGCTTAACAAAGACTAGTAAGTTATAGGGACAGCTAATATTCTTCCATTGACTAATAATATTGTACTGGTATGAAGATTCATCAACCTGGGTCTTGGTACGGTTTCTTATTACTCTTTTTGTTAGGTCCTTAACATCACTGAAGGCCAGCATTTCTTACACTCGCAAAAGTATGTGTGTAATATATTTTGCGAATGTATTCTTGCGTACTGGAAGCCCTATAAATATACATCATAGAAAATGAAATATTGCCCTGTAAGGAACAAAATATAGGAGATGTTTTTGTGCTACGAGGACTACAGGGCCTCGTAAATGACACGTAATTTAGGAAACCTAAAAAGTAAGGGTCTGTGCTTTAGTTGGAAATAGTATTCGACGCAATTATTATAAGAGAGAGCTTAGTATGTGTAGATGATATAACAAGAAAAAGTATATCTTTAGAGGGAAGATTTAGGCCTTAGGAGATTAAGATAAGGTCCTAATTATGTATGACAAAAGATTTTTCTACACCAAGTGGAAATTTCTTTTATTTTTCTAGATAAATGTTTATTTATATTCTTAAAATTTTGTACACGAGAGTTTGTGATTGATTTGTAGGATTAGTGGTACCAGTCGAAAGTCAAAAAGAAAATTCACAATTGAATTCGTTAAATAATATTAAAAATACAATTATAACAGTTAGAATTTAAAAAACCTGTGACACAAACATTTCCTCATTTCTGTTTCCGACCCTGTTCACCATCTATCAATGTATCTATAACCTATTCATTGAAACCATTCCAATGAGCCCAAACACGATACCTGTGCTGTAAGTTGGTAAGAGAGTTGGGTATCCTGCAAATTCCAGGTGATGCTGCAGCATCAGTTCAAGGTTACTATGTTCTTTTAATATATTGAAGTAACAGAATACCAAATTTCAAATCAATCAGACTTGTGGAAGATACTCACATCCATTCATCAACTAGAAAAGTGCTGATAATCTTCAAACGGCTAAACCAATTTTGATAAAATAAGTCTAAGAACCATTGCTAGAAAATTTGCTTTCAAATAAAAAAAACCGCATTCAAATAGGTTGACCTGTTTATGAGCTACGTTGCCATAGACAGACACACACACATATCGGTCAAACTTATAACACCCCTCTTTTTGCGTCGGGGGTTAAAACAGGAAAAACTTTATTTTTAGATTAGTAGGTACTTGTAGTATCAATAAACTCATATGTAAAGCACTCGACAACATATCATCAATCAGTATTGTCATACAACGTGGCAATGCTGCCAGCCTTTTGGGCACTTTTCCCATTGTCAGCGATACGGACGAATTTTTTAATACCCAATGAGCTCTTCCCTTTTTTTATTTTATATACTTGTACATAATATAAATATTTTAGTGTATATTGAATTTAAGATGATCAGCTATTGATTGAAATAAATAGTTACAGATATCAGAAATAATCAATTTTCATACACCAACGTCTCAAATACTCAATCCATTTGATTGCCTTTACTAAGAGTTGGGTGTTTGACGCAATTACTGAAGTCTTAATATCTACCCGCCAAAGTTCGTGTAACGAGAAAACTTTCGTCAATGAGACCAGAACATATTATTTCTTTTTTTACATGACTCTGTTCGGATTTTAATGAGTTTTTTTTCCTCTAACGGCTGTTTCGACTTTTAAAAATTAAATGATGAGGATGACCTTTGAGACCTTTTTGGAAGTCTGAATGACGTGGTATTGGTGAAAATTATTAAATGAAATTAAAGAAAGAAAATACGATTATTAGCGGTAAACATGACGCAAAGATAAAACAAAACACGAAAATAACAATGAAAATGTTGTTAAATGTTTATTTGTGTAGTTGATCTTCTAAAACACCTATACAAGTCAATTTTGGTCAATATTTTTAAAAGCAAAAAGAGTTTATTAGGATCGTAGCAGGTTCTGTAGTTTCTGCCTATCCCCATGGGAGAAAGGCGTGAGGTTATGTCATGTATGTTTGTATTTTAAAACTAGATGGAGCTAGCATTTCCTAGCTGACTAAAGAAGAAATGCCGAAACAAACTCAAACAAATGTCGAAGCAAAATGAGTTACAGTCATTATGTTTTGTAGGTAGTTTGATAATGATTCTGATGTTGAACCGCTAGAACGGCACTAATTGCGTAATACACGATCAATCAAAATCTGAATCGTTTTGAAACAGATTGCTAATCCATTGCTTCATAAGTTGATCCTAAAAAATTTGCTCAACAACGTAAGTAACGCAATGAATGTTGTTGAACTGTCAAAATGTAACAGATTAGTCTTAATCGTTTACGAAAATGTGTTACGTAATAAGGGTACTGGTCTAGCACTAATGTAGTATCTTTACATAATACTAGCTAAACTAAGCGATGAGTGTTATGTTTGTAGCTAAACGAAAACTGTGTACTCAGACTAACATCAAATATAACATAACATAACATCACACCTGTATTGGTCGAAGGGTTAGGCAGACGTTTACCTATAGTACACCCAAATTTGGCCAATAAGTTCCGTGTGATAGGGGAACAAAAGTGCAAAAGGTGCGCTTCCATAGTACGTAGGGTGTGGAGCAGTTCCAACTGCCTAGACTGTGTTTTCGTGGGTTGTTGTTGTGCAGTCTTACAAGGGTTGCCACAACGGTGATCCACTACTATTTGTGTCAGTTCTTACTAATGTATGTAGTTGTAAGTCTTATTAATCATTGCTGAGTCATATGATACTTGAATAAAGCTAATTCTATTCTATTTTATTCTATAGGGGGCGACGTTCAGGTTTAGAATGTCCAATTTCGAAAATGTTCAACGTTTTCAAAATGTCCCTTTCCCAAAATGTCCAATTCTCAAAACGTACAATTCCTGAAAAAAATAACGAAAACGTGTGGCACTCGGGGACTGCCGCGGTAAAGCTATTGCATAACATTTGTAACCTCCATACTTCCTATTTGTCAACGCTACACTTGGGATGATGACGTGATGACATAAAACAAAAATTACGTTCCCATGACAACATCACGTTGTCATGAGAACCGTCATTACATGGTAGGTGGAGTGGGGGGTGTTAGGTTTTATTTTCGTTACGTTACGGAAGTTTTTGATTCGGTCGCCGCGCTCAAAGCCCGCGATAAAAGCTATGCAATAGCTTAAAAAATCTGCTACTCCATACATTTATGATCGCATAACTTCGCGATTTCAGGTTTGTATAGTAAAAGTTCTTCAAAATGATGAGTAAAATGAGAGGTTGAATAACTTTTACAACCTTTTATGTAATAAGTATGTGTATGTATGTAGTAAAAATATTCTAAGTAAATACCTAGAATGTATTTTTTCGAGTCTGCAAACATGTAGCTAACATTCAAATATTTGTTTACAATATTGACTCGTCCCAAATAACTGTAGGGCTTATTTGTTGCTTATTATAATGAAGCTTATCTTTTCTTGCTTTCAAATTCAAATGAAGAGACCTTCAAGAAAAATATACAAGGCACTTAAATTTTACTCCAAAAGTAACTCCCCCATTTAGCTAATGATGCTTACGCGTCAAATTCAAGACTTTTCTATTCACATGCATATAAAGTTTATGGCACCCAAAATATATCGCCACCATTTAATATTAAACGGCGCATGGTAGATAGCACTTCAATCAAATCTTAGCAATATGGATTGGAATAAATCACACCCTCGCAGAACTCACAAATTTCTACCAGCTCGGCAAAATATGACCCCATATATTCATACAAAACAACCAAAAGCCAACCTTATATCAACGCCATTAGGTATAACACGACCGCATGTCAAATTTGTATCGCCGGAAACCATTGCAAATATGATTTTCATACGACACAAGCGAATGTGGGCTTTATGTCTGCGGTGTAAGGTTAGATATAGGAGCACAGGATACTTGGTTAGCAAGGCATTTTATGGGGAATACAATATTAAAGCGAATGTATCTCTTCATAAATCGTTGCAAGGTGTCGCTGTGTGCCTGTGTGTCTTTAAAATATTTTGCGTTAGGTTTAAAATATTGGATGCGGCTTTAAGGCCTGCCATACACTATACGATTTATCGTTTCGATATCGGAACGAATTTGAAACTGGCTGATAAATTTGCTGTGTGCCCACAGACATTTCAGATTACGATCTCGTCGACCTGCCTTGATAGGAAAGCAATTTTCTTTGCTTAGTTTCCTAAAACTGGGAAATAAGGTTTATTTCTTCAGATTGACCTTAACTAGAACAAGTGGCATTGATGCCTATAATGGATTTGACTGGCCAATTAGATAGTCGGCTTTTGTTGTTAAAATGGGTCTCCAATAAAAGTGACACAGGGGAAATCACGACATTTGACAACATTTTAAGCTATTGCATAGCTTTTATCGCGGGCTTTGAGCGCGGCGACCGAATCAAGAAATTCCGTAACGTAACGAAAATAAAACCTAACACCCCCCACTCCGCCTACCATGTAATGACGGTTCCCATGACAACGTGATGTTCTCATGGGAACGTAATTTTTGTTTTATGTCATCACGTCATCATCCCAAGTGTAGCGTTGACAAATAGGAAGTATGGAGGTAACAAATGCTATGCAATAGCTTTACCGCGGCAGTCCCCGAGTGCCACACGTTTTTTATTTTCATGTATTCTTACAATCATTTTATTAAACGCAACCCCTGGTATCTGAAAACAAATTATAAATCTACACACAACCAATTACAGCAGCTTACATTAGTTTAGACAACAGGGTTTACTTCAAATCAGATACTCGACCAGTTTTTTAACAACGGCAGTAAATGATGCTTTAACAATTGATAAATACCAATAACATAGCCTCACAAAACGAATGTAGAATCAAAGCAATTCCCAATAACTGAACTGAAAAAAATAGTATTCAATTTACAAACCTTCCATCCGACTGAAAACCTTTTTTTACTAAATTCCCATTCGCGTGTTAACAGCGAAAAAGTTTAAAATAAAAATAAAGCTTTCCACTTTGCTTTGAGCTGGGGAATTATTTTTTAAAGGACCCTACAATACGTAAAACCTAATATGTTCTGACCTTTGTTGAAGTGGCTCGGTTTGGTACAATTGACGGTGGCGCCACCTAGGGATACAATGGAGGAATGGTGAGGGAGGTTTTGGGAGGCACGTGTTTAGGAGAGGACGTTTTTAAGGGCTGGTGATGAAGATGGCAACTAATGGTCAATGTTGGCGAAATTATAAAGAAAATAAAGGTCTACGTCTCATCGAAGCTAAATAAAAAGAATAAATATAGTTGCATCACAAAAATACTTATCATAGTTATCTCGAAATGAGCCTGTCAATGACTGCCATTAAGTACACCGAAATATGAAATATGCCAATTATCCAATCAATACCAATAATAATCTTTATATATATAATTCTTCTGTACGTGTGTTTGTCACCTAACTCCTCCTAAACGGCTGGATCGATTTGCATGAAATTTTGTGTGTATATTTGAGTGGGTCCCTGGATGGTTTGAAAATACAATTGGACCTGGTAGATGGTGCTGTTCGGACAGGACAACGTCTGTCGTGTCCACTAGTAATATTATAAAGAGGTAAATTTTGTAAGATTGTATGTGTGGAGTAATCTTCAGAATTACTGATTCGATTTAGAAAATTCTGTCGCTAATGGGAAGCTACAGTATTACCAAGTGACATCATATGGTGTATTTTATGTTTAAACAAGAAATTTTACGCGGACGAAGTCGCGGGCAGAAGCTAGTCAGCTACATTTTAGCTTAGCTTATTATATCCATGTACTAACTAGCTCACTGCATTCGCCCCTACTAAAACCCGTGACGTCATTTCAACTTGAAGTTTCACACAACATGGCGCCGAATCAAAGCGCACTTCAAAACTAACTGCTGCTAGAATAATAGAAAGTTAATTTAAACCAAAACTTTTGAATAACTATGCTAATTTTATAGTTACTGACACTAAAAGTGTGATTTAGTGGCATTAGGAGATTAGGACGCGTGTGTTGGGGTCTTAAAATTCGTGAATGTTGTAAAACTAATGTTGAATTTGCATACGGTTGTAAGTTGAGGACAAGTTTGGATATAATATGCTTAATATACGAGTACGTATGGTAACTCATCTTCTCAAATAAGACGAGTTCAGAGATTTTGAATTTGTGTACCTTGGTACATTGTTAATATAATAAGCAATGAAAATTGAGCATTAAATAATTTTAAGTATCCCAGACCAACCTGTCCTTGAAACGAATATAAGTTTACGCGATCCGAACCAACATTTTTAAACATTTTTTGGGACTCATTGAAAATTGCCACAAAAATGTTTGCACATCTTCATTGAACCCATCACATCAATAGGATTCACATCCAAAGAAATGCATTCAAACCCAGACGTCAAACATTTAACACCCCTAACCTACAACTATTTAACAAAAGAATCACACCGCATCCTCACATAAGCATGAATAGAATCTTTTCGGTAACCAGCACCAAGGAATATTTGCAAGAGATTGCATTATTCAGCCATATAGCCGTATCTCCGACTATAAATAAGTCACAGGTGGGGGTTGAAGTAAATGCACCACTTAAATCCACTGCTCCTTTTTAAATTACATCTGCTGGTGTAAGCAGAGACGAACTGGGATGGGCAGTGAAGGTGCAATAGGGTGCGACTATGGTGTGAAAATATTGTGATTCTATGACTATTTTGTTGAGGTTTTGCTGTGAAAAGGAGTAATAATAATAATATTGTTGTAAGGTTAAAACGAACAGCAACATACGAGTTTGTTTTGGCCTTTTTTCTTAGTCAGATAGGAAACGACGACCTCATCTAGTTTAAACAAATATGATTGACGTGTAAAAGTGTTTGTACAAATCCACTTAAAGAAATAAAATCATTTACCATTTAACAATTTGCATTAAATTTTATCAGTTTGCAGAAGTAAATGTGTAAATTGAATTCAAATGTTTAAAATACATTGAGTTTCGATTTTAAATAAGCTATGTTTCATTTTCCAATCCTGAATTTATGTTTAATTAAAATCAAAATTGCTTTTTAACTCATAAAGCTATTAATATTAAGTGCTTTTCAATTCAGTTTTGTGTTATACTAAATTTATTTTAAGGCCATTAGTTTTTGATCTTTTAACAATGCCAACGATGTAGTACGAATTATTAATATACGTTTAAAGCTGTCCTGAATGTGTTAGGATTAAAGGCGAATTGAAAACAATAGTTCAGTGTTGCTGGATTACAATACAATACATGTTTTATTGTGCACTATTAATTCATGTGCATGGCAATGATCAAATGGGTGGTCTTATCGCCAAATATCTCTAACAGATAACCTTTGAAATACTTTAATATTGACGAGAGTCAGTATTAATAAATGAGCAGAACTAAAATGCGATTTAATAATCAGTGTTACATATTTTGTTCCGTGCCAAATGCACTCGTATTACAGTCCTATTTCGGCCCTGGTATCGATACTGATTCTCTGGGTATTGTCCCTTCTAGTTTTTTCTCAGTAACATATTGGGGGTACATAAATCGAGATGTTCCTTCTAGATCGAGCAGTCTATCCAAAGCTGTGTATTTGTTACTCTAAGAAAAATGGTAAGACACAGCTATTTCCTGTAACTTAATTTAATCTTAGACAATTTTATTGTGCTTTTAAAAATTTAATAAAAATAGGTAAGTGGACTATCAAGACAATTTGAAAAGATCTCAAGGGAAATCACATGGCATTTTAATAAATGTAGATTTTAATTTACCAGAATGCTTCTGACTTAAAAATTTGTAAAAAAATACTTGAACTCGTGAACAAAGGCATAGTTCCCTTCTCTATGACAACGATCTTCGCTCTGCAGTCAGCCCCAGAAAAGAACTACCAAGCTTTAAGTTTTCCCTTGTACCATACGCTAAAGGCCATGTTTCTTGGGACCTCCAGAGACAATTATGCAAAGTGCGCGACCTACCGATACCGACACAAAGGCATCTATTTGGCGAGCCTCCTACAACACCAAGGATTATGTTAAAACCTTCGTAGTGATGTTACATGGTTTAAGAAAAATATATTTCAAATATTAAATTTTCGAATGCCGTTTTTATTTTTACGAGAAAACAAATTGAGTTTTATTTAAGTGAAAACTTCTTTAGGCGCGTTGGGCATTTTTGAGATGGGACTAAACCATTGATTGCGCGACACTGTGACGACACCAGCTTTTAACCATTAAAAAGACATCAACGCGTTGATTACCGCGGTGCCGATTTTTTTTCTAGTTTTCACTTTTGTCGGCACTCCCGGAGTGCCACTGTTTTTTTTATGGCTTTATTTACAAGCATGTCTTGATATTATCCGACTAGTTTTGGTCTCTAACAAAGCGTCGCTATTTCATGAGTTAATCGCCAGGCGAATTGTATTGAAAGTTTTGATTTATCTAAACATTGACTTTCTATAAATAGTTTTAATGAATGTTTCAAAACGATGTCATTCCGTACAACAAAAGCTAATTCCAGTTTAATGTAAATTAGAAAATGTTAAACTAGTTAAGCCAAATCGTTTATGTTTTAAGCCGTTTAGTTAAAATCTTATTAACGTTAATTATTTTAACGTTAAGTCTTTATACAGTTTTACTTTGAGAGAAAAATAACACTGGAGGACCTTTTTTTATGGGTCGCTGATTCTTAAAGAATTTTAATACAGGTCAATTCAGCCCATCTTCAGTATCAAATAAGATTAAAAACGATGAATTTATTTGAGTAAGTTGGTCCATTTTAAGTATACCTATAGGTAAGTATACACTTTTACACTTCAGTCAAAATAACATCGATATTAAAATCCGACACGCTAATCACATCACTACAGTCTAAAAATACCTATTCAAAACCATACATGTAACTTTGCATGTGTTCGAAAGTAAAATGTCTGCATGTGTGCGTTCGGCCAATGAGGGCCTTTCGATCCCGTGTCCCGTTTTTATCATTGTCAGAATGATGAATTAGGCTCATTTGTTAGGACAGCGAAGGCCTAGATTTTAAGGTAGGTAGGTAAGGTAGGATAGAAGGTACTGTGTTGGGTGAAGGTATTTTGTAGGTATCGGGAAATAAGTGGTTCGGTTATGTGTTGCTAAAAGGAAAAGTAGGATTAATGGAGGTACGTGTAGGTTATTTATGGGGTGTGTGTAAGACTAAAATTGTATAGGTTGTTTTTTTGGTATTTCTTATTGAACACTACAGGTAATTTGCCGAATTATAAAGTATTCCTTAGTTTTGCGTAGTGGATAGTTGATCGACATATTTGTAGTTTTCAAAGGCTCTTTTTTGCAGTGTCAATGTCCTTAATAGTAAATGCCTGACAATAATGTTTCTGCTTGGAATTCCATTTAGTAAAGTAGTAGACAGTGAAAATCATAAGTACTAGGTACTGGTATTTTAATATCTCTCTCATTAAAACAAAATTGTACGAACAAAATCGAGTCCGAAAGCTAATAATTTCTATACGACTCTCTAAGATTTATTATACCCCATTTCTAAGAAGATGAGAACTGATTCTGAATAGTTTGAGATATTCACTCGATTTATCGTCTTACGAACCGAATTTTACACGTTATTGTCACCTCACTAAAAGTGTTTTGGTGAAGGAATATGGACTTTATTGAGCTCAAAGTAGAGTTGGAATTTGTATGGTATTAATATGATATACGGTTCGAATATAGCCGATTATTCATTGATCTTTTTATGGTTAATGACGTCAGGTGGTGTAGATTTGAGGTTTTATTAGTTTAAAGGTAATGTTATTGCTAATAATTTACTGACAGACAACGCCAAGCCTAAACCGCTGTGTCTAGAACCATGAAATTTTGCACAAGAGTTTCTAATCGGTGAGCTCTAAGGTTGGATTTTTTAATGGTTAAATAGGACATGAAAGTTTGTTTGAAAGTTCGTATTTTTTACCGATGGAAAATCCTATCGCCATACGGTTTGTTATTTGTTTGACTTAGTAAAGTATTATATTATTTTAATTATTGTGAATGTGAGGACTATGTGTATATTATTATTATTTTTATTTCTCAGCTAGTTTTAATGATAGTCTGGTAGTTTGAGTAGTTTATGCGGCCTACCCAATTTTTCTTTCTTTGGTATTGTTCGTCGAGTTCAGCTCCTTAAGATCTGAGTTGAGCTCCACGATTACTGACAAATGCTTGCACTGACTGGACAGGTTCACTCAAATCTGTGTGGTTATTTCCTCAAAAGACACTTTCAGACACTAATCCAAATTATCTCTGGACTTTAAAAGAGACTGCGACCTCTGAGTTTGTTTCGGCCTTTCTTCTCAGAGTAGTCAGATAGGAAACGTCGAACTCATCTAGGTTATTTTTTAATATGACGTGTAAACGTGATTCCGATATCCTATTTACAGAATAAACAATTTCATTTCATTATAGATTTCTGTTGTCCAGAGCTGGTTATGTACAACTGTATAAAATTGATAATATCTTACCCATGTCATGTATGGTGTCTTGTAAGATTTTAGAGAACAAGAGAGCTCAGAGAAAGAAAAGCTTTGTTACTAAAAACAAGTTTGAGTAAAATGTTGTAGAAAACAGCATAATCAGCCTATAATGTTCCCATTGCTGGGACACTGGCCTCCTCTCTGTGAGAGAGAGTGGGCTATAATCCACCACGCGGGCCCAGTGCGGGTTGGTGGATGTCACATGTCTTCGAATTTTTTTGTTCTAGGACATGCCGGTTTCCTCACATTGTTTTCCTTCACCGTTTTGAGAGCAGTGATGGTAAAATTAAATACACAAAGTAAAGTGAGTGCCTGGGCTTGAACTCATGACCTACAACTCGTAAGACGGAGCCGAAACACCACTGGCACTGCTCCACTGTAGAAAACAAGTTTGAGTAAAATGTTGTACCCCTTTAATATGTATGCCTGTAACTAATGCCGTTAAAATTAACGTATGAATAACACTTAATCGAAGTAGAATTAAGATGTATAAGTGGCGTTGATAACGAGCCTTTGATGGCAGATCACGTTCCCATGTAACACATCAAAGGGATTTTGCTTGAACCTCTCGTACTTCTAGTAGTCTTCAAACAGAGTAGAATTAATATCATTTAACACGTAGATTAACATATTTCTAGAAAATACTGTTGCTACTAGTATCAGTCGCAGTTTCTGAATTCGACGAAGCGTTTATCCTTCTCGATAATATTATAAACGCGAAAGTTTGTGAGGATGAATGGATGGATGTTTGTTACTCTTTCGTGCAAAAACTACTGAACGGATTTGAATGAAATTTGGCAAGCAGATAGTCTATAACCTGGATTAATACATAATATACTTTTTATCTCGATGCCTTTACCAATTTGCTCTGATTTTCATTACCTCGGGTCGCTTGTCTAGGGGGACGGCAGTGTAGACCGAGAGGTAACGCGCCGGATCAACTTAGGATGGATGAAATGGCGACAGGTCACAGGAACAACTTGCGACCCACGGATGCCCCTCAAATTAAAGGGGAAAATCTACAAGTCCGTGATAAGGCCTGTCGTATTGTATGGATCGGAATGCTGCGCCGTGAAAAAGATGGATGAAAAAAGATTGCATGTAGCGGAGATGAGAATGTTGAGATGGGTGTGTGGAGTGACGAAAATCGAAAGTAAGAAATGAGTATATAAGAGGAAGTTTAAAAGTGGCGCCAGTGACTGAAAAGTTGCAAGGAAATCGTTTGACCTGGTATGGGCATGTGATGAGGAGAGAAGAAACGCATGTGACTAAAAAAGTGATGTACATAAATGTTGATAGATGGAGTGGGAGAGGAAGACCAAAGAGAAGATGGAAGGATTGTGTGAGGAATGATATGAAAGAGAAGGGAGTGAATGGTAGTGTGACGGTTGTCAGGGGAGAGTGGAAAAAGAAAACGTGTTGCGCCGACCCCAAGTAACATAGGACAAGGAAGGGAAGATGATGATACTTTTTATCCCGATATTCCCACAAGATCGAGACTTATGCGGGTGAAACCGCAGGGCGCTACTTGTAGTAATAACTACGAATCGTAATCCTGTAAAGCAACGATATTATAATAGTCCAGTTGACTAACTTAGTATATTAATGAACACTGCCATATTGTGCGACAAGGACACAAGACCAGTATTTTCGGACATCTATTAGTAATGCAAAAGAAACTTTATGTCTGCCGCATAAAGTTTACAATTTGAAATACAGTTAATTACAAGAATTATTGGCGTTTTAGGTTCTGGATTCGCGTTTAAAATGGCGTCACCAATTACTTTATTTTAACTCAATTATTTCTGTGAAATAGTAATTTATTTAAAACCATTTTCAAAATTAAGTTGAGATTTGATATTTTTAGCTCAGCATCATTCCACAACAAAAAAAAAAAAAGCGTGTGGCACTCGGGGACTGCCGCGGTAAAGCTATTGTATAGCATTTGTAACCTCCATACTTCCTATTTGTCAATGCTACACTTGGGATGATGACGTGATGACATAAAACAAAAATTACGTTCCCATGACAACATCACGTTGTCATGGGAACCGTCATTATATGGTAGGCGGAGTGGGGGGTGTTAGGTTTTATTTTCGTTACGTTACGGAATTTCTTGATTCGGTCGCCGCGCTCAAAGCTCACGATAAAAGCTATGCAATAGCTTAAAAACACAAACTAATTAAAATTCTTAAGTATTTTTGTTACTGTCAACTAGCGTATTTGTAGCGTTCTCTCTATGCTAAAATTGATTTAGTACAAACAAATTGACATAACGTTAATTGAATATTGCAGTACATAAAACGATTCGATTGGCAAAGAAAAGTATTGGAGCTCTCACTTAATTAAAAAGAACGCGAAGTACTGTACAAACTGCACCGACTTGAGATGCTTTTAAAGGTAGATGCAGAATGAAGATGTACGTAAACACTACAGGTATAAATTCAATAGGAATACCTTAAATAAACTGCAGTTCGTAACTCTGCCTAAGTGGGACACAATCCCGGGTCAACAGCGCGGATTGTGCGAATGCAAATTAGCATCGTTTCGCTTCCGAAGTTGCCCGAATGCTTCCGAACCCACCCGAGCGCAGGCTTGCTTGTCATGTAAATTGGGAATTAAAATTATGGGGAAACGTGCGGGGGACAGATATATCATGATCTAATAGAACGTGTAAACTGGGGCAAGTTTAAAGTTTGCATGGAGTTTTGAGTTTGGCGATGGTGTAATACGTTATCGCTTTTTGAAGACATTTTGATTAGTGGGGTATACGTGATTAAGGGGTTAGATGTCAACAGTGTTCGCTTGAATCACACAGAAACAAATCAAATTATTAAAAAAAAAAAACGAGTGGCACTCGGGGACTGCTGCGGTAAAACTATTGCATAGCATTTGCAACCTCCATACTTCCTATTTGTCAACGCTACACTTGGGATGATGACGTGATGACATAAAACAAAAATTACGTTCCCATGACAACATCACGTTGTCATGGGAACCGTCATTACATGGTAGGCGGAGTGGGGGGTGTTAGGTTTTATTTTCGTTACGGAATTTCTTGATTCGGTCGCCGCGCTTAAAGCCCGCGATAAAAGCTATGCAATAGCTTAAAACAAAAATCTCGAATATAAAAACACATAAATGAAAAGAGAAAAACAAGCATTGAACTTTGTTTTTTTGTAAGTGACATCACTCCCACCCATTAAAATTTATCAAGCCGTTCAGGCTATATAGCGTGCTAAAAAAGAAATACATACATACATTCTCTCGAAAAACATTACCCTCCTTCTGGGGCAGTCGGGTAATAACAATCAATCTGCCTAGCTTTTTCCCAACTTTGTTGAGGTTGGCTTCCAGTCTAACCAGATGAGGCTGAATACCAGTATTTTACATGGATCGACTGCCTATCTGACCTCCACCAATACGATACCCCTTACTGGTTGTCAGACTTTCGGGCTTCTGACGATCCGTAACGACTGTCAAAGGTCTACAAATGACAGCCGGGACCAACGGCTTAACGTGCTATCCGAGGCACAGATGAGTCTCGGTATGTGAAGATGGTCACCCATCCACGGACCCACCCCGGCAAGCGTAGCTTAACTTGATGGATCGACAGGCGTCTGTTTTCAAAGACCCGTAGGTATAGGCTGTTGCAGCTAGAGCATCATCATTCTCTTGCCCGTAAGCAATTTATTGAGGGTGGGTGCAGCATGTCTTTTTCATGCAGCTAGGTAATGTCGGAAAATGGATCAACAAATGAAATGAAATGGAATTGTTTATTCCGTAAATAGGATGTCGGAATCACTTTTACAAGTCATATTAAAAAAAAATAAGCTAGATGAGTTCGGCGTTTCCTATCTGACTACTCTGAGAAGAAAGGCCGAAACAAACTCAGAGGTCGCAGTCTGTTTCAAAGTCCAGACATGATCTTGGTCAGGCCATATGAGAACCATGTAGATTAGTGTCTGAAATGGTCTTTTGAGGAAAGAACCACAGTCATATTTACCGGAAGGTTTTATAAATTACTACATTTTCATCATTTATTTTGCATTTACAATATTAGGTATATAAACAGCCTAGCTTTTTCTTGCCCTAAGGATTTATATTTTATCGGTGCAAAAATGGCTGCCCCATGTTTTTTTTGAATGAAGCTGGCAGCAGATTTCCTGACCAATTATTAGTTTTCAGAAACTCAGAAAAATATTACGTAATTTAACATGACGCCTGTAATCCCCGAAGGGTTAGGCAGAGGTGTACCCATAGTACACCCACATTTCGCCAGTTATGTTTAAGTCCCATGTAATAGGGGGCGAGCCTATTGCCATCAACTGGGCACGAATCTAAAATCCGGGCTGCTGCGGAGAAATTCCAGATGGGAAAACCCAATAACACTTTGCCCGACCAGGGAATCGAACTCAGGAAAACTTTTACATTTTAACACTTAATAGTTATTTCAAAGCAGTTTTTGTTAAGGAAGATTACTCTGCATGGCTACACGAACCTCAGTTCTAAGCTACAATAGTGGTACCTAGTTAACTCGTAACAAACTATCGGTTCAGGTTAACGCAAAGTTAAGTTGTTCGCACAAGTTAGGGTCGCAGTTATCGGGTGAAGATAGTCGATAGTTTTGTACATGCTAACTTTTATTGTAAGCTGTTTGTTCAACGGAAAATGAACAAGGAGTGGTCTTTTTTTTTTTTTGGAAAAAAAGATTTGTTTTTTTTTGTTTGGGACATGCACAGGAAGATCACAAAATAAACCAAATACAAACAACTAAAAATTATATATATTAAAAAAAATACCAGCCAAGAGCGTCGTGGTCCGACACGCTCTTGGCTGGTATTTTTTTTATAGATAATTTCACAATGAAGGGTTCCGTAGTTGGGATGAATTTATCCCAAGAACAAACTTAGTAGTTGAGAAACATGTTCTCCCATACACCGATATACGTCACGGTCAATTCTGCAACTACAAATGTAAGTCTGTAATCGCAAAAAAAAAATTGTTTTGTGTGATAAATCTACAAGTTATCAATTTTCGCACTTTTTCCTTTACGAGTGCTGTGAGACCTTACTTTCTGCCAAATTTCATGATTCTAGGTCAGCGGGAAGTACCCTGTAGGTTTTGATTTATTTGCGAGTATCAAAATATGTCGCATAAATGGCCGTATTTTTTTTATTGCGTTGTTTTAGAAGCTTGATTTTTTTAGAGTTCTAAGGGAACATAGATTTACGTATTTGATATCAATTTCAACTTGATACCTCCACGCGTCCCTAAGAAAATGGTTCTTGACAGACTAACGGATGGAAAACGAAGTGATCCTGTAAGGGTTCCGTTTTTTCTTTTTGAGGTTGGTACGGAACCCTAAAAAACTGAAAGTCCTGTAGGAGGTGAAAAGGCTTCTATCTCGGCATGATGAAGTGTCGCAGTGCTGGTATTCTGGTAGGTATCAACAATTTGTTTGGCAAGTACCTACTTACTAATATGTTAAGTATTAATTCAATGGCCACCATTTTGTTTGCTGGGAAAACTATTCATTGGTACGTATCTAGATGATCCAGTATTAATCTCGATTCAAAACAACAATTAAGTCGATAACTATTATTATATTACTATATCAAAAATAACCAGAAACTTTCTTCACCAGCACGTTTTATCCAAGAAGGAACCCTAATGAAGTTGTGGTTCCGTCCATGCTCCAAGTATTCCGCTTTATCACCGAAGATAGCCGAGTCTGGCCGAAGATTTACGAGACTTTTATCGCGAGTTTAAAGGGCTTAATAATTTAAGCGATGCTTAACTTGTCCAGATTGTATCATTCCGCTATAATAAAATTTATTGCGAAACCGACCACAGATTTTGTAAAAAAGAAAAAACTTTGCTTAGTAACCCGTTCTTTTTAAGGGAAATAGAAATGTCATGCCTTGTATTTTGTTTTCAAAGTTTCTATCTAAGTGGGTGCTAGTTAATTATTAAAACTAGATTCTGATATATCATATTATTTTGATTAAAGTAATTTCATACTTTTTATATTTAAAAAAAAAACAGTGATAGTCTAAAATAGCCTGATAGTAACACCACTAGGTGTGACCGTCGGACTGCCAAGTCATAAGGTCTCGAGTTCGAACCCGACTGCACCTCTGACTTTTCGGATTCATGTGCGTATTGTATAATTATCACTTGCTTCAAAACGGTGAAGGAAAACATCGTGAGGAAACTTGTATTTTTTCAAAATTTTAGGTTCAGTAGTTTCGGAGATATGGGGCGGTATGGTAATTTTTATCTATTTTATTAAATATCTTTAAATATATTTATTTTAAAATTATTTGAGATCCTCACAACAAGCTTTTTCATTTGATATGTCACACGACACAGTTTGAAAAACTTTTATTTTTATTTTCTTATTTGTCCCCCAAAAGTGATACTCAAAATTAATTTATTTCCGTTACACGTCCGTGTTTGGGTCACAGAAATACATATATGTGCACCAAATTTCAACTTAATCGGTCCATTAGATTCGGAGCAAATTGGCTGTGACAGACGGACAGACAGACACACGAGTGATCCTATAAGGGTTTGGTTTTTTCTTTTTGAGGCACGGAACCCTAAAAATATCAACTGTCCCATACATAACTTAAAGGAGGTAGGAGGGAGGTATTGAAGTTTAGTTTTGATTACGATGGAGAAGATTGGTTAGTTTTATGGTCTGCACCATAACTTTACATATGACCTATACGATACATGCTGTTGACATACATCCAAATCCAACGAACACACTACGATGTCGTCAATGAGCGACTCAGCACGGCGGCGCAGGGACCTGGAGGCGACAGCATCATCAGTGCAGCATCCGACACGACCGCACTTGGACATACCTTTTGATCAGTACTTAGGTTGCTATAATTGTGAACCACCTATAAAACCTTTTAAAATACAGCCCGCTTGCGTTACTTCAACCTGGGCTTGAACACATGCTGTATACATTATCCAAACTGAACCAATCAATAGATTATACCTGATATATACAAGTAGATAGGTATATATACCATCGTATACTAAACTTATGGCTTCGCCAAGTAACTCCTCTTCGAGCTATAAATCTTGCCCATGACTTCGATACTTGGCTGTTGTTAACTTTTGACTTCGACTGGGCTGGACTAAACGACGTGTATGGATGGGCTGCGGTGGATAAGTTTCGGATATATCCGAAAATGGGGGACTGTTGCGGATAAATTACGTAATAATAGCTGCCAAACTTCAGCAGCAATTATAGATTTCATTTCATATTAATTTCACACCGTAAACGCTAATAAATGGATAAGTACTAAAAACTTACAGTCAGTATTAATTAGGGAAACACTAAAATGTATGATTGTATATTATAAACTAGCTGACCCCGGCAAACGTTGTTTTGCCAATTATTTGTTTGGGGTTGACAACCCTTATCACTTAGGGGTATGAAAAATAGATAGTAGCCGATTCTCAGACCTACTGAATATGCATATAAAATTTGGTAAAAATCAGTAAAGCCGTTTCGGAGAAGTAGGGTAACTAACATTGTGACACGAGAATTTTATATATAAGATAAAAGTGAGACACCAAACAATTCGTTTAATGTAATTTAGGTAATTATTAACTAGGAATATCGTCACTGAGTAACATTTTTAAACTTATGGGATGGACACATGGAGCATGTTGAAATGGCATTTACAGTACAGAAAGCTGTTGTATGAAATGTGTTCCGCAAATAAGGTGCTGGGTTTACAAGTACAGAAGGCTCTCGATGTCAATGACACCTACACTTCAAAACAAATCCTATCTACCTAAATCTGGAACACAAAACCTGCACCTTCTGCAGTATTAAGCCAGCATAAACCACGGCATTCAATTGTGAGCTGAATAAGCGTCGGTCCAGAACTTATTCTGCCAGTGTCCGGCGGCTCACGTAAATTAGTTTAGTTCGTCGGGTGAACCGCCTCGGTAATCAACGCCAGGGTGCAGCACTAGTAAACCACAGAGTAGGGGGAATGCAAGATTATAGACGCGAATGGTCAGTACTTTGAGAATAGTGTGGGATTTACGAGATGTTAATCGAAAAATGAAAATATAAGTTTTTGTAAGTACCTAAACAGATGCGACATGCCTGAAAATATTTAATTAAATATCAGCTATTAGACGGGAAAAACCGTAAAAGTAAATAAAATTACTTTTATTGCAATCAATCCCAAATTGTGCTTAATTATTGCATTAATACTTGTGAGAGCAAATGCTGCAACAGAATAGTTAAGTTTCTAAATTTAATTAAAGAGTACAAATGGAATTCTATATACGCAAGTGCCTAAACTTTGCCAAAAGACTATGGAACGAAGTATCCTAAATATCAGACTAAAAGACAACAAATTAAACGTCAATCAGAAAAAAGATACAAGTCATAGATGCCCTTCAACACGCTCAAGCACTGAAGTGGAGATGGGCGGGCCATCTAGCGCGATCAGAAGACGACAGGTGGACCCTTAGAACAACCGCTTGGAAAGACCAACACGGAAAGAGAAGAAGAGGCAGACCAGCAGAGCGTTGGCAAGACGAAATAGTTGAATTGATTGGCAAAACATGGCTTGAGAAAGCAAAAAACAGCAAAAACTGGAAATTACTGGAGGAACCTATACCCGTCGAGGGGTTCTTAATTAGTTAATTAATTACTATTTAGTATTTGTTTTTACATTTCTAGAGACCATGGAAGTCCTTTGAAAGTCGTACGAGGGGCCGAAGCCAACTCGCAGAGGCCCTCTAGACAATTTTTAATGGAATGAGGCAATTAAATAATTACATTATTAAGAACTTTATTTATTTTGTAATTAAGGAATAGTAAGGCTTTTTTAAGTACCTGAACTACGTACAAAAATACAGTAGCCCTACTGCAATTCGTTAGTCTGTGTACCGCTAAGTGAGAATGGCTACTCTGCAATGCATGCAAGAACTATTTGAGTAACTAAATAGCCTCGCGCAGCATTTTATTAACTAGACTTGAGAGTATTTTGTAAGTTTCGGCGTTTATTTCAGAAAAAGGTAAATTAAAGATAAAAATTGTTGAATTTAGACTAAACAGTTAAATGGTTTTTAACACGCTTTTATTAGGTCGACCTATATGTAACTATGTATGTGGAATCTAAGGGAACTAATTTAACCATCTTCCAAGGGTCGAAGCGTAATGAAAATTTGCAGCTGTATGTGATTCTGATGGCAATACAATAATATGGTACTGTCGAACTGATCTGATGATGGAGACAGAAGATATGAACTGGAACTTCATGATGGAAAATCGTATCATAGCTGTTTTGGATTTCTTAGAAAAGTCTTGCAATGAACTTTGACAACAATTAGGTTTCAATGTCTGATGATGAAGCCGGAAGATAGGCACAGGCATTCCATGATGGAATATCGTATCATAGTCGTGTTTGCACTTGTGAGAAAGGCCACGTAATGGACTTTGAACACGTGTATGAACGTGCATTTATAAAAGCGTGTTTTTCTAGTGTTTTTAGAATATACATTTATTTGTTAAAAGGGTCAATGTCCTTAAAGTAAGGACTATTAAATCTTTTGTAATGATTTCAAGTAGAATATTTTTTGAACTGGATCTGGTTAGGCGAGAAGTCAACCCCAACGTTTGGAAAAAAGCTAGGCGGGTGATGGATGGTTTTCACAGGCAGAGAAACTGATTTGATTAAGATTACAGCTAATTCTTCCGGATCATAATTTTGAGAGTTTTCGATTTTACACGGAATTTCTTCCATTGGCCATAGATAACAAACATAGTGTAAAGTATGTTAGTGTTTCAATCATTAGACGTTGTGCATAATTTCATAGCAGTAACCTAACAAAAAGTACTAGGCTTGCATGAATTCACGATAGTATTTCAATCATTATGTTATGCTACTAATAGGATTTAGATGCGGCAGACACATAGTTTATAACCTGGATTAACACATAGGATACTTTTTATCCCGGTCGTACGTTTCCATCGT
Organism: Agrochola lychnidis; assembly: GCA_963680765.1. Classification (NCBI taxonomy): domain Eukaryota; kingdom Metazoa; phylum Arthropoda; class Insecta; order Lepidoptera; family Noctuidae; genus Agrochola; species Agrochola lychnidis. The sequence goes on along the minus strand of OY796863.1, from coordinate 2,202,191 downwards.
ATAATTGCCGACTTCCACGCGATCTAAGCCGCGGGGAAAAGCTAGTGTTATACAGGGTGTTTGGCAGAACGTTGAACATACGAAAATGGTGGATAGGTGGGGTCATCTGCTACTTCCTCAGCCCTAGTTTATTTGGCCCTGGCGCCCTGGATATTAAAATATTTTTATTGCTTTCTTCTAGTTTCACAACTTTCTTAACTTTAAAGTGTAATTTTATTTAAAAAAATGGGTAAAACAGGCATTTTTTTTTTAAATCTTTAGTATTGGCAGATTCTTATAACAGAAAGATGTAAAAAATACTTAAATCCTAATTTCAACCTGCATTAAAAAAAATATCCAGGGGGCCAGGGCCAAATAAATTAGGGCTGAGTAAGCAGCAGATGACCCCACCTATCCACCATTTTCGTATGTTCAACGTTCTGCCAAACAGCCTGTATAAATATCGGTGCCTATTCTCATGGATAAGCAAACAGGTTTTTAAAATATTTAAAAATCACAATGCAGTCTCCCACAGCCTACCAGCTCTTCTAACAAAAACTATTCGAACAACTGAATAGTTCCCACTTCGATTTGTTAGAAGCACGTGAGACTCGACAAAAGGAATGAACGAATGTTGTAGAAATGTTCATTCGCGAAGGAATGGAAATGTTCGTTCAATTCAATTGATGAAATGCATTTGTTGAGTTCAGTTGTGCTTTTAGTGTTGGCTTTTTGTTCGAGATTTAGAAACTTTTTATAGTTTAAAAGGTGAGTTTAACGAGTTGTTGAACTTTTTAAAAAAGTCGGTGCAAAAGCCGGGTAAAGTGCTATTAAGTTTGGGTTTGGGTTCACAATAAGCTTATATAATAACGTTGGACTTAAAAACATAACTGATGAAAAGTGGGTGATCTATATATTTATATTTATATGTTCTATGTTTGATAAATGATAAATGATTTTATTTCTGTAAGTAGGTTTGTACAAACACTTTTACACGTCAATTATATTTTAAAAACTAGATGAGGTCAGCGTTTCCTATCTGACTACTCTGAGAAGAAAGGCCAAAACAAACTCAGAGGTCACAGTCTCTTTTAAAGTCCAGACATAATCTTGGTCAGATCATGTGAAGGCCATGTGGATTGGTGTCTGAAGTGGTCTTTAGAGGAAAGCATCACACAGATTGAGAGGGCCTGTCTAGGCAGTGCACGCATTTGTCAGTTATCGTGTAGCTCAACTCAGAATTTAAGGAGCTCAACGATTCGACGAACAATACCAAAAAAAGGACATTTGTGTAGGCCACATAAATAACTCAAACTGTCAGACCATGATTAAAACTAACTGAGAAAAAATTAAAAACAAAACAAAAAGGAATGACCCATATAGTCTTCACATTCACAATAATTAAAATAATATAATACTTTACAGTAAATATTCATGTCATTGTACAGTTGTTTTAAATTATATGTCTGGTCAAACGGTAGTTTCCTAGGTAAAGAAAAAGAAATTCTATTTAGTCCGTCTTTCAGATAATAAAAAAATATTAGACACGTTTTTTTTGCTTTATCATATTAATCAAAAATAACTGAGAAAACACGCATTAAAGTTGGGGAGTGGGGGCTCGCTACGTCACAACGTCGTATAAAATCTAGCAAGGCGTGACTTCATGCCACATTTTAACTCAATGTATCGCCGTAATCTTTTGATTACATTAAAAAAGAAAAAATACGTGTCCAATATTTTTTTAATCTGAAAGACGGACTAAAAAAGAAAAATTTGGACACAGGCCTATTTTCGGGACCCAGGGGTCCCGGACTTTTGGAAGGCGTACGAGGGGCCGAAGCCAACTCGCAGAGGCCCCTTAGGCGTACGAGGGGCCGAAGCCAACTCGCAGAGGCCCCTAAGCGGTTTTTAATGAAATGAGGTACCAACCGACGACTATCCCTGTTCGCACTATGCAAGTGTAGCCAAGGATAACCCCCGGTTGGTGTAGGACAAAAAAAAAAAAACAAATGAGATAAGATAAGATATGGAAACAAAGATAGCGGACTATGCTGTGTTTGGGTTGCTAAAGTGGACTGGTCACCTGGAACTATGGAAGGACTTATGGCCCCTGATGTATGTTTATGGGGGCGAAAAATCGTTCTAGCTAGGTCTCATTTCTGAGAAAATTAGTTTTCTCCGTATTTTCACCCGAACAGAGCTCGGTCGCCCAAAGTTTAGAACAAGATAATGAATAATGGCAGAATAATGACATGGCAGCATGGAATTAGTAAGTACCTACTATCATGGCAGCATGGAATAAGTAGGTAGGAACTATACATGGATTAGTATGAACTATCCTATACTATTAAATGATCATTCTCTATTTTCATCAGAGCAGAGCTCGGTCGCCCAGGTACTTATTAATGGCAAAACTATTTACGGGCTTTATTATTGAAATCACGTTCAATTGAAATTCTATTAACTATTGGTTAAATGACATTTTGTTGGTAAGTCACTGAATGTTATGTTATTTGACCAGCTTTTGATATTCATAGTTAATAGATATGAATGAAATTTTGGTCACATTTAGTCATTCTATTAACTATTAATTAATGATGACATACTAACTTTGTTCTCAATTCATAATAAAAAACCGGCCAAGTGAGAGTCGGACTCGCGCACGAAGGGTTCCGTACCATCCTTAATATTATAAATGCGAAAGTAAGTTTGGTTGTTACGCCTTCACGCTAAAACGGCTGAACGGATTTGGATGAAATTTGGCACATATATAGATGATGCCCTGGAAAAGAACATAGGATACTTTTTTTTTTCCCACGGGATCGAGATTTATGCGGGTGAAACCGCGGGGCGCAGCTAGTTATCTTTAAAAACGGCAAAAAAATAATGTCTGTTGTGTGGGAGCTATAGCAGCAACAGAAGTACATCATCTGTGAAAATTTCAACTGTCTAACTATCACGGTTCATGAGATACAGCTTGGTGACAGACGGACATACAGACATACGGACGGACAGCGGAGTCTTAGTAATAGGGTCCCGTTTTACCCTTTGGGTACGGAACCCTAAAATAAAAGAAAAATTGTTTATTCTGCACAAACTAAACGCATATTATAGAAAAAAAACTTTTATAATAATAATATTAATTTTAATTTTTATAATAATAATAGCATAGAATGAGCAAACGTTTTATGAGAAAAACAAAATCAAGAAGGTCTTTCGGCTAAAAAAATTTTACTTGTCGAATACGTCAGAATAAGAAATTAAAAAGTGGAAAATAGTTCGCCATTACTAGACTGTTTAAAAAAAAGCAAATCAAATATAGTTAATTGATTCAGGCGTGACCTTGCGGAAATCCATTATAAAATACAATAGACGTGGATATATTTAGTAACCTGTTCCACTTAGCTATTTCTAAAGAGCCATAAAAAATTCTGAAAGAAATCAACACATGTTTTACTTTTCAACAAGGCATCCTCAGGATGACGATTGACTTTGCACAAGTTTACTTACTTTATTTTTCTTTTGGCTAAATAATAACAGCCGCATGTGTCGCTCAACGCTTCCCACACTTGGTTCGAGGTTGGGTGACAATCAAGACGTTGGGTGACATATCGATATCGTTCTTCGGAAAGCAGTTGGTCCCGGTGTCATTCGTAGCTCTTTGACAGTCGTAACGGGCCGTCAGTCCAAAAGTCTGACAACCAGTCTTAACAAGAGGTGTCGTGTTATCCAGTAACTGGGTTATGGACGTCAGATATGCAGTCACTCCATGTAAAATACTGGTATTCAGCTGCATCCGGTTAGACTGGAAGGCGACCGCAATATAGTTGGGAAAAGGCTAGACATATTGATCTTTATTTTTAAAAGAAATCAGTCCGTAGACCTAATGCGATTTGGTATACAGTACCTACATGTAATACCTACTGTCAATATGAAATTATGAAAAATTCGATATAAAATTCAACCCTAAATCGAGCCGATAACCGGATTCCGATCACCACCCATTTAATTAAAGCGACTGCAATCCTGTGACGCGACATTTAAATTTATTTCAGAGCAAAATTAGCGTGTTTCGTTTATATGTGCACCGCAGTCACGTCATTGAGGACACACGGCGGGTGTCACGCTGTTGATAGAGTGCTGACAGCGTGATTGATAATGGTCGAGGTGAAAAAGGTTTTGCAATAATGTATGGGGTGTTTGTTGTTTGTATTTATTTTTGTGAATTTTTTTTTCTCAATTTTTTTTGTCTATTGAGAGTAGATTTTGCACTTATATCCGCCTTTGACGTCCAAAAAACGGGATGTTTTGCCTATAACTCATTATCTGTCACGATGCCTCATTGAGGTGGATAACAATTAAAATTCTATTGTGTCTCGTTAATGACAGTTGAAAGGACATTTGGCTTTGCATTTTATTATGGAACAAATATTATGGTAAAATACTTCTTGTAGTTTTAGACATCATGTAAAGCTAGTGTACGATTCAGGAAACACCACAGAGCAGCATTTTGTTTTTAATTACGAAAAATTTTAGTATATGTTGGCTAGTTCCTTTGACTTCACAATGACGTAAATTCTCCATTGCATAAGACCTTTCTGCTACATCAATAAACCACAATAGACAGTTCTACGTAGTATTATATTATCTGTGGACAGTAGCAAACCCGCAAATATTTAAGGCTACGTATACATTTGTATAACACTTGATTTATAGTCAAAGATTTGCGTCGGACGTATGAATGCGTCTTAATATGTCTCTTGTGCCGGGGGATTAACCCTTCGTCGCCCGATTGACGGGGACAAAGTTGCTCCAATGGCTTTACAGAACGACGAGTTCTTAATGATGTTTGAGGGTTATTCAACTTTTTTTACAGTTTTTACAGGGACTTAAACATAACTGGCGAAATGTGGGTGTACCTGCTACAGGGACACCTCTGCCCAACCCTTCGGGGAAACAAGGCGTGATGTTATGTTATGTTTTTACAGTTTTATATTGCTTTTTGATTAATTATATTTGTCTGAAAAGAAAGTTAGCAATATTTTGTTCTGAATTTGTTTGAATAGAATTTTCTCGCCGAAAATATTAACACGTTCAAGTCGTTTACGTAAAATTAAATAGCTTGATCTATCTTATTTGATTCCTTTTTTATGCTTTTTTAACATCTTAAAAAGTTGCAACTATAACCATAGTAACAGAAAACCAATTACGTTTTATTTCGCGAGTAGAAAAATAGTACCTAACAATAAGTTTCAACTCCATTTTGCAAATTTTGAACAATAAAAAGCACCCACTTCACACTTTTGTACAAACACATTTAAACATTATTATAAACAACAATTTGTCGTACATAAATCGCGTCGATCCGGAAACAAAGTCTAAAATACAGTTGGAGCTAGGTCTTACCCCAAGTTGGGGGAGGTAGGGGAAGTTATGACAAACGATGCTGCTCCTAATCCCGATGAAAATTTACACAAACATTTGCTTGGAGTTTCATCTTTCCTGGTACGCTGTATAGGCATAGGTAGGTATGTTTTCCTGTTTTTGTGCTCCTACTTTGGGCTCAGTTGGTAGAGGATTTAGACTGTGTGGCAAATATTTGTTCAAAGCTAGGTCATTACGCCACTTTGGCCATTACGCCACTTTGTAAGTTTTAATTCGTACTTCACACTCGTGTTTTTATCAATAAATGATCTTTAATGTGGGGAAATACTTAACACAAACTAATATATAGCTCACCACGTATAATAATCCCATTTTGATTGTACATAAATTAAACCGGAGTCCGGAGTCTGGATTTGTGCCCGGTTGATGGCAATAGGCTCGCCCCCTATTACATGGGACTTAAACATAACTGGCGAAATGTGGGTGTACCTGCTACAGGGACACCTCTGCCCAACCCTTCGGGGAAACAAGGCGTGATGTTATGTGTTATAAATTAAACATTTTTCTCTAATTAACAAGTCAAAAACCCATTTTACCCCTCTGCGCGATAATAATTATAATACTTCCCACTCTTTTATTTAAAACCCATCTTTCATCCCCTTTAGAACCCCCACTTAAAGATTGAAGATTTGTACAAATTGGCAAAGCGGAAAGCGAATTCAAAATTCCTTTGCACGTCAAATCAGTTGAATCGTTGGTAGATTGTTCGAGTGCATTACTGGCTCGGTAAGTGGTTCCAACGCGTCGTCAAAGTCAAGGCGAGTGACTCGGGAGAGTTATAGGAGTCGGCCGATAGGCTGACATGACAGGTGATGTGCCAAGATGGATGGCGGGCGAAGTGATTGGTGTACTAAGTCCGCGTTAATTTGAGTGACTACTGATTGGTGTAGTTAAGTATATGACTGGAATGTTATATTGGCTGTGAACCGTGATTTAGATCGTTCGGATTTTGACCTCATTTTTTCTGAACACCCTTTGGATGCCCACATCTTATAAAAACTACGACACTACGAGTAATTGGAAAACCCTGTCAGCTTCGTATCAACAAAGTGGATATTTACTGTTGTCTACAATGTTGAATATAATCAAAGTAATCCTATTTTATTAACCGACTTCAAAAAAAGGAGGTTACTCAATTCGACCGTATATATATATTTTTATGTGTGTTCTCAAATAACTTCGTCGTTTATGAACCGATTTTAATGATTCTTTTTTTATTGGAAAGTAAATATCCGAAAAATAGTACCATGATAAGGAAACCAAGATCTGATGATGGCATCCTAGAGAAATCGAGGGAACTCTTCAAATATTACAGGCAAACCTATAGCGATTTGGGTATTTTTTATAGTAACTCGTGCAGTTGTTCTTGGAAAGCACCATTTAGTTAAGTGGAACTGATGATGAAGACCACAAATAGCCACCGGAACTACTCAATAATAAGTATTTCACGGGTTGCGATTCGATTACTTTAATATGGTTGCAATGCAATTTATGCTCGTCACAATGCATATGGAGAAGTGGAGCTGATAGTGAAGTACCAGGAGAACTCCTCAACGATGAACGTCCCTGAATCGGGAAAAGCAATATTTTGTAAAAGGTGATGAGCAGTTGGCATTAGGCTAATGTAACTTAGATAAATTACAAATTGACCCACTAAAAAGCGAGAAATAAAAACTTAAAAAAAAACTGAAATTAAAGTTATTTTTCACTTTGTAGATTGGAAGTCGGTTGTATTTTTTGTAAAAAAGTTTTTATTTCTTAGAACTTCAACATCTGCGAAGATTCTCATAGAATACCATCTTGAATGTTGAACAAGACAAACACATGCTTCAAAGGCTACATTATACCCACCAACTTAAATATATTACACCCATTTAAGTAACATTACCACCACAGCGCAGCAGCTGGTTTTAATATTCCTAGACGCAAAGGAATGCACATGTGCCTGACAGATTTGAAACACGCTCCAAAATTAAACAATGTCAGTTTAAGATATTTCATCTGTGGCATCGTATGCAGCGAATGCAGACAGCTTGAAATATTGTCATTGTCACGGCGGTGTCACGTGACTGTCACGCTGACGTCTCCGGCCGTCCGATAGCGTTCTGATGTCGAATGCGGTTTGGATACAGGCTTAACGACTCAATGCTCAATCGAATATGTATTCGGGGGTTGGATATAATCGAATAATGTGATTTGATAGTCTCCGATTATGATTGCATTTGAAGGGGTGTTTAGAATTATAATTTGGGAGAAGATGTTCTGTTTGTGACTTGTTTTCTAAATTGTACAAGCAATACGTTTAAAAAAATGCTGAATATAGTTGTAGGACGTACTCCTGTTTTGTTCGATAAACAATCACAACAAACAATCATGCGTCCTGCGCCTGGACCGAAAAGTTCACTTATCATGATATTTATTTTTAAGCGCGTTCATCAAAAAATTTGGCTACATCGCAAATAGCTGTCAAATATTTACCAGTTTTGATTAATTTGGCAATATTACTGTATGGAAATAAGAAATATGGCTAACTAGTGAACTAGAATAATTGCAATTATAACACTGAATCTGATGTTGTAGCCGTTTTAGGTGTAAAAAAGGCATTTGGAAAGTTTCCGAATACTTGTTTTACATCTAAAACGAAATATTCGGTATCAGGTTAATAATTAATTATTGCATTTCATAATCAATATTTTAGTTCACTAGTTAGCTATATTTCAAACTCAAAGAATTAATTTCAATTAAACCATTTACAGGCACTTTTGAACTGTCAAAGAGTCGGTCAGTTAGAAAGTTGAAGCTAGTTGCCTATTCCAAAACGTAGATCTCTATGGAGAAGAACGGGCAAGAAACTCCAAGGACACTCTTTTAAATATAGATATTACAAAATCTTGGGTACATAACTCTTGTTGCTTCTATATGTGAGAACAATGTACAAAAAATAATCAAAAGCAATTGAAAATATAAGATTAAAATAAGCCCTGGTAGATATGAGATGACCAGTCTCAACTGACGGCGTCCGTTCACGAACATGACGCGTGGATCAGTACCATCCAGCTCAACCATTTTGTCGGAAACCGAATTTCTTATTTCCATACAGTTATAAAGAAAACACTATTTTCTTGCTAATACTTTTAATCCACACTACTGTACTATTTCACAATAAAACGACGACTAACTATGCATTACATTTTACCATTTAAAATGACTTTTGTCCCACCCAGAAATAACGATAATATCATAACCGTCATTTCTAAGTGTTGCCAAAGTAAAACAATACATTCAGTTGCCATAATGAAAATACATTTAGAAGTTTCTGATAATATTAAAATTTGTATTTTGACAGTGTTGCCATAGTGGATATTATAAATCGATAAAAATAATACATTTTTTAAAATTAAATCAAAGAAATCACGACACAGTAATATTGCCAAATTAATCAAAACAGCGAAATATTTGACAACTATTTGTGACGTTGCCCATTTTCTGTTTATACAATCTAGGAAACATGTAACTATTCACCCTACGCTCCCCAACACAGCTGCTATCAACACAACATGCACAAACAACTAATATTTTACAAGTAACACGTGCTGTTCATCTCATGAGCATCTTTATCTCGACTAGAGCTAAACTATAAAGGCTGGGGCTCACTAGCTGCTTGAAAAATGCGAACCACCGGCTCGGGGCATTCAGTATTTATTGGCGAATACTTCAAGTGAATGGGGCTCTTAGCGGCGCCCTTAGTGAGAGAGCCGGAATTGTTTATTTTATTTATAATGTGCTCGGACTTCTACAATTGCGGTGTGTTCACGGCTTTGGAATTCATGGTAGATAGTTTGAGGCAACTGAATAGCGTTGACAGAATTTAAAGCACATTTACACTCGAGATTCTGGTGTAGTTTATGCATCCTCGAGATTAGAAGATTAGGGATTGCGCTAACGTTGCCGCGTTGGTGTGAATATTTGGCCTCTAATAATAGAGCTGTGATCTTAAGTGTGTGTGTGTGTGTGTGCGCTATGTAGCTACCTACACTTCTGCTTAACCCTTCGAGGCAAATAGGCGTGATTTTATCCTATACTATTAAGTGAGCAATATCGGTAATCACGTTCTCGAAACTGGCTCTAACGATTTCGATGAAAGTTGCAATATAGGGGGCGAAAAATCGATCTAGCTAGGTCTCATATCTGGAAAAACTCATTTTCTCCGTATTTTCACCCGAGCAGAGCTCGGTTGCCCAAAGTTTAGAACAAGATGGCTACCTTTGAAAGGCAGTATGGAATTAGTAAGTATCTACTATCATGGCAGCATGGAATTAGTATGTACTTTCCTATACTATTAAATGAGCATTCTCTATTTTGACCAGAGCAGAGCTCGGTCGCCCAGGTACTGTTATGTAATAAAAGACCTTTTGAAAAGATAAATCTAAACAGTTCGTATTAATCAGAATGGGATCTTATATTTCTGATGTTACTAAGATAAGAGAGCCTAGACAAATGACAATCGCTTTCAAATCGTTATTTCTACAACATCTTTCAACAGGTTTGACATAAGCTTTCTCGATAGCTTATATCAGTCCCATATAGTCCCATTTTTAAACGATTTCTTAAAAAAAGAGGAGATTCTCAATTCGTTCGTATAAATTTTTATGTATCTTTATCGATATTTATTGACCGATTTTGAAAATTATTTTTCATTTGGTAGAGAAAATTTGCGCGGTGGTCTCATATAAAGATTATCAACTTTATTCAGTTTTTGAGTTAGCTTCCATAATACTTATTTTTTCAACGTGAATGTTGATGATGTTATAATTACTTCCTGTCACTGTTATTTACACAGCAGATAGTATACGAATTTGTGTGGGGTAGGTACCAGAAAAAAAAAAACGTGTGGCACTCGGGGACTGCCGCGGTAAAGCTATTGCATAGCATTTGTAACCTCCATACTTCCTATTTGTCAACGCTACACTTGGGATGATGACGGATGATGACATAAAATAAAAATTACGTTTCCATGACAACATCACATCAACGTGATGTTATCATGGGAACTACGTGTTACATGGTAGGCGGAGTGGGGGGTGTTAGGTTTTATTTTCGCTACGGAATTTCTTGATTCGGTCGCTGCGCTCAAAGCCCGCGATAAAAGCTATGCAATAGCTTAAAATAAAAACGAAAATACAAAACCAGAGACACCAGCTTCCAAAATTAAAGTTATTTTTCACTTTGTAGTGTTTTTTTGGAAGCCGATTTTTTTTTGTTAATTTTTTTTTATTTTCCTTCATCGTAGAATTTAACTTTGTTCAGACCTTTAGGTCTTATTTCCACGTTTTCTTTGTGTGTCTGAAGGAGTGATAAAAGCGACAGTTTACAAACAGCACCATTTACTACAACAATAATATGAGTTCCTTGATCCCGTGGGAGTGATCTCATTATTCTTTCTAATAGTGTGTAGCACACAAGACCGATACCAATCTTTGTAATGTTAAAATATTTGAGTCCATTTTTCGGACCTTTATATAATTTCCAGTATAGTTTCAAGTACATCCATGGGCGAGTTCCACTGTTTTATTTAAACTAGTTTTTTGTTCTAAGATTTAAAATTCTAAATTCGAGGTGGTTTAGGCAAAGGATACCTGGAAAAAATGGAGGAGCCCTTTGCCAGTGAGACAAAGGCAATCTAAAAAAAAAAATTATGCGCTTTAAGTTGAAAATTGGGAGATCGAAAGCAATGAAAACCCCAGAGAATCAAGCGCATACATCAGTAAGTTTCAAAATTAATTTATCAAAACGCTAACCTAGCTCCATTAGCTCCAAACAAACCTACATTACACTGCCGGCCAATCAAACTAATGCCATTTTGAATTAATTCTCTTTATTGGCATTCCACGTGGGCCGACCAACCGTGGTGCAATTATTGTTAGTTGAAAATGTACATATGTGTTAGTCATTATCTATTCAATGGTTATAATGTGACATTCTAAAACTATTACCTACGTTAATAAGCTGATCGTTGGCGTGAACTTTTGGCACATAGATGGTGTGACAAGGTGCAGACACTATTTATGAAAAAAAAACGTAACATGGATACAACCAACAACATTCTTTTGAATATTTTATGTATGCGATTATAAACCGTAAAACCAAATAGGTACGTTCAAAATAACCCATTGCAAAAAGCTACAAAGTAAGATTTTAAATAGTCTGCTCACCCACGCAATAGATGTATCAAATACCAGTTGCTCACAAAGCAATAAATACCAAATCATTGCAATCAACAAACAAGTCCCTTTACACAAACGAAAAAATCCTATTTACTTGTCCGCTAACCCGCGGATGCTATCGATACCCAAGTTATGGCCCACTTCATAAAAGGGCGCAAACACGGCAATATTTCGCCGGACCGCTAGCAAAAACCGGGACATGCGGCCACGGACCGTGCCGGCCGTAAGCCGTAAGTCACACGTGGCGCCATCTAGTTATTTATCGAGCTATGATTGGATGGCCTTGTTATATTTTATATTTACTTTATGTTTCATGTTACATTATGTCCCTATTATATTTCGGAGTTAATGTCCCACTCTAAATTGAGTTTCGTTTATTTTTCTCGCCGCGTTGCCTTTTGTTTTATATTTTTTCGAGATTGCGTCCACTTGCGGGTTGTTTAGTTTAGTTAATGGTAACAAGTTAACGTTTGGAGGTTTATGATGATGAATTTTTTGTGTATAAACAAGGAAGCGAATGGTTTCTAAGTATTTTAATTTATGAAATACTGGTAATAAGAATTATAATTACTGTATTTTCCATCATTGGTTTAAGTATGTATTAAAAAGAAAAGCATGAACAAAAATTGCTTGCATTTGGTATTTACGCACATAAAGACTTACAAACAAGGCAGTCAGTGTATTATTCATTATTGTTATTTATCCGTCAAACATTAAGCATAACAAGTTCTCCAACTAAGTTTTGCCTCGCTAACAATATATTTTTTCATCCAAGAAAACGTTAGGATAGGAAAAAAAAGGCTAACAACTTTTTCATGCCACGCAATACAAATCACAAACACGGACCGACCACCATAAATTTCACCTCAGCGTATTTTTTCCAAAAAATACTTGGTTATTTATTTACAACATAAGTTCATATTTTCGTACGTATAACGTCTGGTACGGGAAGCCCGCGGAACTCATTTCCTCAATAAATTCCCGGTAGAGCAGTGAACGGGTTAAATTAATGTAGGGGCCCTGCTAAAGATCATTTTTAGGTCAAATGATACTTCGATATTGGCGTGAAGTTTACCTTATGTACATTTATGGATACCGCCGCAAAATATGATGACAAAAACTGAGTTTTCTTTTTCGAGTGGGTGAAATTTTGTGGCTGGCGTTGTAAATTATTGTATGTTCAGACAAAGTTTTAGTTTTTCTGAATATACAATAAGTGAAAACTTCTTTAGGCGCGTTGGGCATTTTTGAGACGGGACTAAACCACTGATTTCGCGACCTGTTACCGACACCGTGGAGTAAAAGACACCAACGCGTTGATTACTGCGGTGCCGATTTTTTTTCAAGATTTCACTTCTGTTGGCATTCTCGGAGTGCCACTGTTTTTTTTTTTTCTCCCATGATTATGTTAGTAAACGGCTATTTACACAATGCAAGACGCTTGCAAGTACCTGCGCGAACCAATTGATTATAATGACAACTTCCAAGTTATATTTTGTGACTCACGTTGTTTCTATAAGCAAGTTATTATTTATTCCAACTTGGTTTCATACTTCCTGCGTCGCTCTACGATGAGATTTGATTGTACAAAGCGTTTTAAACCTTGAATAAAAAAACAGAGTAGGCAGTACCTAGGTACGTAAGGTTATCCAATATTTTAGATATCCGAAATAATTTAGATACTAAAAAAGCAAAGAAAAAAAGACAATAATTCACGAAAAGATAACCCAGACCGATTGCAGGAAATAAACACAGGAATAAGGGACGTTCTGCGTTATCTAGGTTGGAGCAAAAAATATGTGATCGGCCGAGCTGATAGCGAGTCTACCGGCCGCTTTTAATTACTTAGACTTCTTTATTTATGGACATAATGGACTCTATGTATTGTAAATGGTATACTTTTAATTTATTGTACCCGATTAAGTATTTTAAGGGAGTGCGATTCAGTTGGTATTGGGGTGAGAGCCGGACATTTCCGTGTTGTAAAGGTGACTAAAAATAATAAGGGTGCACGTAGGGGGTTGCTTAGTAAGATGGGTAGCAATCTGCCAAAGATTCTTTTGAAAATGAGGGGTATGATGACCTACCCTAGTATAATTTGTCATAACATGACATGTCTAGAGTGGGTTATACCCCTACAAATTCTCCTTTTTAAGTCACATAATCGAAAAGAGATTTTAAACAAGAATTTTTCTGGTAGAATTTTTCTTCAGACCATTTTACAGTAACCAAAAAGCCTAAAATAACCACGAAGAAAAATATGTCAAAATTTAACATTATTTACGAGCGACGGTGTATTTACGAGACTCTCACAAATTGCTCCTCATTGTGGAAGGAACTTGGATAAAATTTTACTGCAAAACTTTACTCTTTTTAAGACTAAACTCGAAGTTTGGGCTGTTTGTCTCAAATTCTGTTGGGTTTACTGCCCCCTCATGTAATGGGGTTACCGTAGTTTTGAATCTAGGTGAGGGTAGTCTCTTTGTGAACCGATTCTGGTTTTAAATGAGAGAAACTGGATTGTTGGATTGTTGGAGAGAAACTGTTTGGCGAGAGATTCTTTTGTGCTCTTTATGTCTTCAAAATCAGAGGGCCAATTACCTTATTTTTAAGAACGTTGGCATTTTGATCTCAGTCGCCTTCTGTCTAAAATACCTTTAATTTAATCTTTCTCCTTTTTTGTATGGTTAGTGACTAACTTGGTGTCAGAGTTTTTATGCCGTTCATGGGCTTCTGACAAAAAATAATCAATAATTATTTTTAATTTAATTTACCTATATTTTTGATATTAATTAAGATAACTAAGATGAGATTGTGACTACATTTTTTTCTGATTTTGACTAAAAATTACAGTTATTTATACATTCAGGCGTGCACCCTGCACCCAACTACTCTCATTACCATCTTGCTAACTAAATATATTTACCAACACATCAATAATTATATTTATGTGCAGGTGTGCAATATCTTCAGCGAGATTTCAGGTTTCATATGAATCAACTGTAGTCTGGCTAAAATAATGACCTGCCTGCAGCATTGTCTTTACTCTCCCTTTAATCAATCCAAAGGTTGTTTTTGGAACGAAGTTCTTTAACGTGGCTTGTAAACTTTCAGAAATCGTCACGCTAAAAAATGTTAATACTTGCGACTGTCTTCTTCTAATTCAAAGAGAAAGAGAGAGAGAGAGAGAGAACGCTGGCGGAAAAAAAAAAGAAAAGAGTAAAGTGATTACAGTGTCGTGGGATAAAATTGTACACATCGGCCCGAGTACACTGCATGCCAGAGAGAGAGAGAGAAAGTGTGAATTTGGTAAAATGAAAATCCAAGATGGAGGCTCTGAACATTTACAAATTTTTCATCATGGGTGTCGTTTTCATGGTTTTCGAGGGTATTAAAGCCGATAGTGCGTCGAAATGTAAATCCAAGATGGCGGCTGCATTTTAAAAAAAATCGTACTTGAGAAAGAACTTCGTTCCTGACGGGGGTCTCTCGACCGCACACGTTTTTATTAAAATATCGTTTTTAGCGATAAGATCGCCCGTTGTATCACTATATTTAAAATGTCTACATTTAATATCTGTAATTTACATGGTTAATTTACATATATTTTTCAATAATTCCTTCAGTGCATGAGTATAAACTTCTTACCATTCATCCCCACCTTTTAATAATCCTCTCAAAACAAGATAGAGTCCATTTTATTGGCAGGAAGTTTATCTAATCGAAACAGATCGTTAACGAGTCTCACTTCTAACTACGGGAACTATACGTCAACAGCAATTACGTCAGCTTCTATAATACATAACAAGTTCGCACACTGACCGGTCGGAGCGGGTAGCGGGCAGAGTAAATGCAAATTAGTTTTGTTCGCCCAGCAGTTGTTAACAATACTTGTACATGGAATAATGGTATGTTGAGAGTTCGCTGCAGTTTATCTGGAGTCCTAGTTCTGTGGTGAATTTGGGTAGTGTTTGTAATGCCCGGGCGGTAAATAGAACTGATTAGGTTGACATCCCTCCAGTTGACGCCCTAAGCCGAGATTCGTACCCTACAGGGGGTGCCCTTAGCGAGTGTTCACCTAGTTTTAATTAGCATACATAGTTGAATAACCCCTGGCTGGAGGTTTTAAGTGTAGTAGCTTAAGACACCCACAGGAAAGGTTAAGTAGTCATGATTTCAGAGGATAACTATGAGATGCAATAAATTAAAAAAAAAAAAAAAATTGCTTGATGCTAAGTTTTTAAGATAAAAATGAAAATCAGTCTTGTCGGCTAAATAATCAACAACTCGTTAAAGATAATTTAATGTAATTTATGATTAAAAATGTAAATCGGTTTTGTCTGCTGAATAATTTACAAATCGTTAAAGATTTTTTTAAATTAAAAACGTAATTCTTAATAATTTCACAGCATGAATGAATTGAATGCTGTGCGTATGAAATAAATTGTCTATGGTCATTGAAGCTAGACGTTTACTATAAAAGAATATGGCAAGCCAGATAGTGATCTTATTCCTCATCAAAATATCTTCAATACAACGTATAATTACAACTCCTCAACCAACTTTCTCTCAAACTACCAAGACATTACAAAAAAAGAACATTTCTTCCTTCCACATGTGGGTCATCGATATCAACTTCAATCATTAACTATCGCATCCCAACACTTTTCCCTTCAACTTTTTCAATCGAACAACACGAGGCGGCCATTTGTTATTGTCTGTCGCCATACCGGACGTGAGTGTGTCACTGGCTTTATTTTGTAGGCCTTCTTCGGTCAAATGTTTATCTTCTTCCAAATCGTTGGCAAATAAGAAAGTTGTTAAGAAAGTTTCAAATTAATATTATGTTTGGCAATCACACTAAAATTATAAAGGCGAAAGTTTGTGAGTGTGTGTGTATGTTTGTCTTCTTCACGCTCAAACGGCTGATCCGATTTGGATGAAATTTGGCACACATATAGATTATAACCTGGAATAACACATAGAATACTTTCTATCCCGATATTCCCACGGGATCGAGACTTATGAGGGTGAAACCGCGGGGCGCAGCTAGTCTTTATATAAAATCATTATCGACCAACCCCTGCTTAGCGAAATTATTACGAATTGACAAAACATTAAGATTTCTTTATTATATTTCTATTCTAAAATAAATTCTCTTAATGATTGACCACATCAAAATTTATTGTGTTGATCTGAAGATCTCAGCGGTTACAGTGACAAACATGAACATCGACTTTGTTTTGTGTTTTTATAATTCATCGGTTGTTCTTTTTCCGTGTATTTACATTCATTTGAGACAAGAGCTCGTAGCTAAGTGATAACAGTCGCATGGGTTGATCCATCAGGTTAAGCTACGCTTGCCGGTGTTGCTCCGTGGATGGGTGACCATTTTTTTTTAAACCGAGACTCCTCTGTGCCTCGGAAAGCACGTTAAGCAGTTGGTCTCGGCTGTCATTCGTGGATCTTTGACAGTTGTTACGGGTCGTCAGAAGCCCTTAAATCTGACAACCAGACTTACCAAGGGGTATCGTATTACCCAGTGACTGGGGTGTTAAGGTCAGATAGGCAGTCGCTCCATGTAAAATACTGGTATTCAGCTGCATGGGAAAAGGCTAGGCAGATTGTAATTTTTTTGAGGTTGCAACCTTGTTGAATGTGAGATTTAGAGTTCTATTCTCGAGAAGGGCATAGTATTTCTAAATTGAGGGTGTGTATGTGTTTAGTGTTTGGATTTGACTATTGGCTTGGGTTGTCACATTTCATTTATATGAACTGTTCATTTAACTCCAAAAAAACTATGAAATAAAATCATAATTTCAAACCATTCTCCTTAGCATCCTATTCAATATCCAAATCTACATTTTTACGACAAGTTTTCAAATAATTGCCAGTTAAGCAGTCTAACTTAACGTCAAACGGAAGCTTAAAACTGGGGATCAGGCTAAGTGGCTTACTTAGCTTGCTGATGACAGCATTTTGCATAAAATTTAACTGCCAAGCTTCATTGGTTTAACGTTATACTAAAAAGAAAGTGCTTTGACTTGAATTTTGATTACTTCCTTATTATTTTCTGACTAAAACTATGACTGCCTCGTTGGTTCTATAAGTCACAAACGATGCTGCTGAGGATAAGGTCCTGGGTTAGATTTTCAAATCGGGCCAAATGTTATTGGGTTTTTCCATCAGGAATTTGCCCGGAGCCCGGAGTCTGGATTTGTGCCCGGTTTATGGCAATAGGCTCGCCTTCTATTACATGGGACTTGAACATAACTGGCGAAATGTGGGTGTACTTTAGGTACACCTCTGCCTAACCCTTCGGGGATTACAGGCGTGATGATAGTTATGTTAAAACTATGAATGTCAACGAATCAAAAAGAGTATATAAAAGGAAGGAGGCGTTCTGTAGTTCCAGCCTACCCCTCTGGGAAAAGGTGTGAGTTTATGTCTGTGTGTAAAACTATATTGTGCGATAATACAGTGAGTGTTTTATAATGTGTACATATCGAAATGAGGGTATATATGCTTAATTTTATCGACGGAAAAAACATTTTAAAAATCTAAATATTTTTTTACATTTTAATTTTATTTTTAAAATTTTTGTGATGGGGTTCTCATTGAGAAATTTTAACGAATAAAGTAAAAATTGATGAATAAAAAAACATGTTTATTTTCAATTGAGGGTAGTTTTTTCCATAATTTTCATTTTATGAGGACACCTAATTACTTCCAATCATTATGGAGTATGTTTCATCGCGATAGATTATTTAGTTTAAAAGGTACACACACCGTTTTGTTTACACTGGGGTCAAAGAAGGGAACAAGATTTTTAAAAATTCAAAAAAAAATATTTAGATTTTTGCATAGATTTCCTTATTTTGATATGTGCACATTATAAAGACTCACCCTGTATTTTGATGTAGCAATACCAGTATCAATTGGCATCTTATTTTATTGCAGCTCGGTACTACGCTAGACCAGCTTAAGGCGCAACTAGCCGATACTTTTTCCATACAAATTTCGGGGGGGTTTTACTCCACTGTTACACATTGTACGTCCAAAGTAAAACATGAAATCGTTTTGTCTTATTATTAATTTTGTCTATACAGAAGCAGAATAGTAAAAAAAAAAGCAATTAAAAAGTTATGAGCCAACAAAGATTCGTTTTTCCTGCTAATTTTAACGCAACTGTGGGAGTAAATAAGTAATAAAAGAAGTATAAAATCTCCAAAACAAAGCTCGTTTCGATAAAGCTCAATTGTCAAAGATTATAAACTTTATTCGTAATTGATTTATGCAGTAGTTTTTTCATAAAACTCCACCTTCCAAAGGACTTTTCGTAATTTTTTACGCGCTCGTTTTACTAAAATCGTTCTGAACGGTGTTTATGTGCGTGCGAACTAGAGTTTGTGCATGTAGACCAGCGTCTAACTGCTCATCACTGATACTATCTCTGTCGGACACGATGCCAGGTGAGATAGCGTGCTTTTTGACCAAGCCCACCAATGAGTTCAAGGCCGCGACTTAGTTCAACCTTAAGGTCAGTGTTATCACAGTAAATTTTTATGCTAATTTTCATCTACCTATGCTTCACAAACCGTTTTCTCTTTCGACTTTATTACAGAAAAGAGTAAGTAAAGCAAATCATGGCTGATTTTTCTGCAATCGAGTGCAAATTTTACGATCTACATATATCTTCTCATCGTTACACCATATAACCCTTGTACCACCCCTATAAACCTTTAACGGCCTGAAAATTGGAAAATAACCGAATGCCATTGAGAAATTACTCGTTATCCCTAACTTATTGCTCAAATGGGATAAAGTGGGCCCCAATGATCAGCACACAGCGGTACGGAGGCCCTTAATGGGGCCTCCAGTGGTAGACAGTACCATACCAAGGCCTAATGCCGCCGTATCTCAGCATTTATCCTTGAATATAAGTTTCAGAGTGACGATGTGGTATCGTTTTTTTCTGTTATTCTTTGATAATGGGTGTGGGGAGTGTAATTTATATAGATTGGAGAAAAGGAGGTCGGATTTGTGTATTGTGAGGACGAAAAACGGGCGATAAGTTCCACGACAATTGTAACCGAATCTTCGACATAAACTAATTCAGATAAACAGCCAAGAGACCGTTATTCTTATATTTAAATCAGATATTTTTATCATTTTTTCGTCTATTTTAGAGAGGTAATTAACGATAGTCACCCCCTCAGTACAAACTGATAAAGTTCTTAAACCTGTTAACTCCAGACTTTCAAATTCAAATGGAAAACGCGAACAATTCGCGGCCTATCCCATCCCTAATTACAAAACCAAAATTCTAAATCAAACAAAACGAACTGTAAAATTATTTAAATCAAAATGTTAATTCACCACCTGCCACGCGATCACGTCTTAACACTGTCCGAAAGTTGGTGCGCTCACCCCACAAACTCGTGATTAGCGCCCGTTTAGCGTAGGGTGGAGTGCCCAAAAGTTGTCCGCGTGGACGTGAGTGGGTAACGAGCCGTAAACATTTTTACTCCGGCCGCGCGACAAGATTGTTTTTAAGCTGTAATTTGAAATCAAATTAATTGTTAATGCGTTGCCAGCGTGTTGTAAATAAATTGGCGTGAAGTGGATTATGTCGTGGTTTGTATTAATGGAATATCTAAAGGGTTGGAAATGAATTTACATGGGGTGTTAGGGAAGTTCCGAATTTTTATCACGTATCTAATTAGTTATTAAGTTGGATTTGGCGGTGGCCTAATAGCTAAGCGTAGGTCTGGTAACTGAAAGGCCATGAGTTCGAGCCCAGTTATTGCACAATTGTCGTGAGCCCACATATTTGATTTACTATTTTAATCTTGACATTAATTAGAGGCAACCAATTCATATCAAAGCACTAGCTAAATGAAGCTCTCTACATCACACACACATACCGCTCATTGACACAAAAACACACAAGCAAACAAACACAACATCAAACCGTACTGGCACCACAAATTGGAGCCGTGTCGTTCACGTCTCGCGCAAGTAATTCAAATCAAACATGCCGCATGGATCCGAATCTAATTTCCCACTCGAATTAAATAGCGTCGCGATTCGCTGGATTGGATTAACGTTATGGTAAACATTTGGTGCGGTTACCCTACTGCTATGTAAATAGGGTGTGTTTGTAGTTGGATGACGAGGATGAAAGAAATATAGTTAGGGTTTATGTGAATTTACTAATTAAATCCTAGTTTCAAAATCTGCTGTCAAAAGTCATATTTTGAACCTAATTAGGTACATATTAGTACCTCCAAGATACACGCACTGCGTAGTTTGGGGTCAGCGGTCAAATCAAAACATTGTGATGTACAAATTTTATTGTATTAAATGTTAGCTACACTGCCTGTCATCACCTTTTCTTTTTTGCCAATAACACTTTTTGTATTTGAAGCTCGATCTAACCACGAGCATTTTTAATATTATCATCACTTTTTGTAATTACCAAATATAATAATAGTAAATAATCATTTGTAAATAATCAAAGTTTATTAGGAACAATTTAGATATCCATAACTTAACAAAAGACACGAAGATAGCTTTAAAAGTAATATAATACTGTGGCGCAGCTATCAACTCCCAACATGAAATACATGGAAGACATTTGTTCCAGATTTTCACATCTAATCTAATAAATAAAGAGAAAAAATAAAATAAAAATTGTGAAGTTACCTTTGATATTTTTCAAATTAAGATATTAAATTTAGAAAAAAAAACCTTCATTTTAAAGCTATATTAAATGTAACAGTATCCCTCTAACCTCTGTCAATGTTTCATTACACAAAGTGCTGGCTTACGGGCGCCATTTTTTGGTTCCAAATCAATTTGTTTAATGCTTCGAATGGCAGTTCCAGAGGTATCCATGCTGAACTGGGTGTCTGGCCCCAGGATTATGGCAAGATCCGATATAGATTGTAATTGGTCCTTTGATCAAGGCGATTTGTGTTTAATTAGATTTCGGTTCGTTTCTGGAGGTGGGTGGGTAGATAGTAACAGTTTTATAGACGTAGTAGGTATGTCTTCTGTGATCGATCATTGAACCGGTCCAAGAGACGATTCAGTCAGAGGGCTTGTGTAGAGGACCCTAAGTTTTTCCATTTTTAGTCTTAAATAAACGCTAAGTCAGTAAATGGTTATAATATCTAATTAAGACCCTGATTAATAAATATTCTTCCACGTGAACTAGTAAAAAAAAAACCAAACTATATCATACAACTATAATAAAACAACGATATAATAATTACGAACATGAAGTCTGCAAAAATTTGCGGCGAAAATTTATCGCGAAAACTCCGGCAGCAACCAACAATATTGTCAAAATTAATTCGTACGGCGCACGCGAAATAAAAAACCCATCAGGCCATCACGTCGTTCGTTAAGCGAAGCCCCTTCGGAATACTCGGGCTTCGCAAAAAAAAAATATCATGAAAAAAATGGCAACTTCGAAAATGAAAAGTCAACTGAGTGAATTTGCAAAAATTGCTGCGGGACCATGGGAGACGAATGTAATGTACATCCACGGAATAGCGTTCGTGTGTATATTAAAGTTGCAGGTGCATTTACGTATTTACGTGAAATAATTTTGTGGAATAACGTTTTTGGGAAAATAATGTCTGAAAAAAGAAATTTAAGATTGGTAATAAAATAGTTTTGGTACACGGAATTGGTGTTTTCACACTTTCAATTAAAGGCAATTTATTCAGTGTAACACAAAAATACTTTATTTATTTATTTACATACATAAGCTACCATTATAGTGTCCCAATTCGGTAGTGTAGTTAATTATCAATTCATGAAATAATTTACAACATCTTGATATCCAACTTAAGCAAATGTATTAGTGTTCGCATAATCAATACTCTGGTGATTTCTGGTCCCAAAACAAACAGTCACAAATACTATCAGCATTTAAACACTCAAATGGGAACAAAAAATAAGAATTTCAATTCATGGGAAAGATTATCCGTTTGAAACAATTACGTCTTCAGTGGGCCGTTGATAATCCTCGTTTTTACTGAAGATGCCAACCGTATCGCTCATTACATCAGCCATCGGTGACTTTCGGGAAAAAATTGAATTATTTCGGGGAATCGCATTACGTTTCCAATTTATCGAGGAAGGAGCTTCGATGCTTAATGGACGTATTTGGGCAAAGGTGGCAAAAAATAGGGGAACGTGTTTTTTAGCCACGTGATTTATTTATTTATTTGTGCATAATTATTACCATAAGTATACTGGTGACATTATAATATACAGGGTGGCAGCATTGACGCAAAAACTGTTACCATGGAACGAGTAGCGACTTAAAAAAAAAATAACCTCGTTTCCATACATTCCGACCGCGTAGGTATTGCACTTTTCTATGAAACAGCAGATAAAAAAAAAATAACCAACGAAAAATTTCAACGCAGGAGGTTTCAGAAACACGTGCTGAATCCATGGTAACATTTTTCGCGTCGATGTCCCTGCCATCCTGGATAAGGCCGCCAGTAACAGTTACATTACCCCCGTACTAATTAATACTGTATTACAGTGGGATATTATTCCTGAGAAAAGAAGAAGAAAGAATTTGCGGTAAACATGACGCAAAGAAAGATAAAAAACACGTAAATAACAAATTGGGGGAAAATATGCGTCACATCCACGCAAAACGGCCATCGCTCAGCATAATGCTGCGTCCCCATGCGAGACAGAGGCCCAGCGCTGGTTTTCAGCGATAGCCGGCGCTGACGTGATGACGAAAACCGGTGCAGCATTTAGTGAAATAACAAATCAAAAATAAGATAAATACAATACTAGTCCTAAATGTTTATACAAATATAATATTTAAAATGGCAACATTTCGTGCCGTCGGCGACTCACGCGCCGCATACTTATTACAATCTGTGCACGTAGCTGTCAAAAAATATTTGCTTGACGTTTTGACTTATTGGCTAATTATTACATGTGCTCAGTACTGGTTACGTAATAATTATAACATGGCGCATTAAGTAATGAATATTATGATGCAAAGCATTATATGAACAAATAACATAGGATGTACTAGATGAATGTGTAGCTGTGGTTCCTCATTGCTGTGACCCGTACAGTAACTCGATCGTTTGATACTCGATCTCTATTTGACTTTGATCATGTCGAAAACCATCTAAGATCGAAAAAATAAACAAAAAAAAATCCTCTGGGATTTGCTCTAACATTTGTGTATGTATTTGCATACTCATATTTTAAGTGAGTGGTCACAGGGTCAAAATAAAAAAGTTAGCGGTATTTCGTAGATGCGATACCATGAAAAACAAGAAAATCTTAGCAATCATGAGGACTGCTGACAGAATTGAAAACTTAAAACTGGTATTAGCGCCATCTATATTTGAGGTTACAGCACTAAGGCGCGTCGGTGTCGCAAATCCATGAGTTTACTCCCTACCAAAAATCGCAACGCGCCTAAAGAAGTTTTCACTTCAAAAACTGATTTTTTAAGCTGTTATTTGAACTAGACTAACTACACTAAATATGGTCGTTGACTAAAAAAAAAATCTTATTTTTGTGTTTCGTCATGTTTATATATCAATATCCATCACAATAACTGATTTTATTTGACCCCTTAAACTACTGCAGGCGCCAACTATTATGGGTTTCTTCAAACTAGAACTGAATGTCTCACGTCCTATCCTAAGGCACAGTTGCACAGATATCTCGAAACGAACGGACCGCGGAAAATGAACCTTGATCACACAAATTGATAGATTCTCCGATCCCATCTCAAAGAAGGCTATAAATAAATAGTAATCAAAGAGATAAATCAAACGAAGTTAGGTCAAAGGTCACAGTGTAGGAGTGCTATAATGATCCTTAATATTTATGAGGTCTTATTGTGTACTTAAGTTATTTGTATCAAGAGCTACCTCTTGTGGTCTCAGGTGCTTTGGAAAAACAAAATGGCTGAATGTAACAATAATACTTGTAAGACTAGAGGCTGTTCACAGTAAATTGGGCTCTAGTTGTTGTATCATTAAAGAATTACACGCCTTTTCTTGAGAGGAAGACATGAATTGTGATTTATTTGTAACAAGTTGTTGCCTGCGATTTTGTCTACGATCCAGGGTGAAAAGTAGCTTATGTCCTTCTCCAAGTCAAGGTCTACCTATGTGCCAAATTTTATCTAAATCCGTTCAGCCGTTTTAGCGTGAAAGACTAACAAACAAACTCACATTTATAATATTAGTTAGGTTTCTCCGATTTAAGTTTTTGTTAAACCTTTGTTAATAAACAAGCCTCCTCCTCCTTACTCCTCATGTTAAGACCTCCTTTGTCTAATGCTGGTACTTCACATCGCTATTCGGTACTCGCGTTTTTTACTGTGTTTTATTCGGCTATATAGTGTAGAAGTCCGAATAACTCGAACACACCATCCTCACATTGTCATGACCAGCGAATAGGTCGAACATTCAAGAATATTTTTGCTAATCTGAACGCAAAGATGGACGTATAGGTAGCAGCGACTTATTATTTCCTTTGTGTTAATTACTAATACAGTAATGCGTGCAAATAACACAATACTCTACTGAGCAAACCATGTGTGGACGGTAAACGAACTTATTCGGTATATTCGCAATCCTTTGTTATGTGACCGACAACCGATACGAGTGTTCGTGTATTTGCGTATTCGTCTTATTCATGAAAAATAGGCAAATATAGGCGAATAGAGTAACTTCACATCGTCGTATTTGGGCAGAAAAGACGAATACGCGAACACGAATAGTAATGTGAAATGCCAGCATAAAACCTATTGTTCAAATCCTTTTTTTTGGGTGGGAAATTATCAAATAACTTCTGCCGCTCTGGGTGGAGCGGGAGGGCGTGTCAGACTCTTACTGACTAAAACCCACCCGTGTTCCTTCGGTTGCCCTGTTGCCGTGGGCCACGATGTCCCTTTAGGTTTTCTTTGAACCCCGGGCAGGCATTGGCCCTAGCGGACCCCGTCAATTCTGCTGACATCTCTTTGAGGCGCGCTTGTTCGTATCCTGTAATGCTATTCTGTAAAAATCTCACCGTGGTAGCTTAGGTGAAGTGAGATGCCTATAGTGTCAATCCTTAGCAACTGACAGCTCACTCCACGCTCACTTCACCTAAGATAACACGGTGAGATGGTTACAGAATAGCACTATTGGTTTGATCAGGGATTTTTACCATTGTCTAGCTCCACTAACAACTCATAAGCTATTCACTAACTCGACTACCGAGATTGCGATGATTAAACCAATCAGTTCCTATTGTTTAGGCATAATCATCAATTCCGTATCAAACTTGTCACGATCTAGCGAACCGTCCCGGCTTCGTACGGGTGCAATTTACATGTGAAGACGGTATTCTGTTCACGACACATGCACAAGTTCTAAGCAGTAACCTAACAAAAAGTACTAGGCTTGCATGAATTTAAGGTTGTATTTTACTTATTAGTATTACTAGTTGACCCGGCAAACGTTGTTTTGCCATTGTATAAATATTTGGGGTGGACCACCCTTATAATTTAGGGGTATAAAAAATAGATTACGACCGATTCTCAGACCTACCAAATATACATATAAAATTTCATAAAAATCGATCAAGCCGTTTCGGAGGAGTATGGCAACTAACACTGTGAATTATATGAACACGAGAATTTTATATATGTCGGATTCGGTCATTAATACGGACATGAAACGAATCCGAAGCGCGCCACTGGCTACATCAAGAGTGATCTACCTACACCAAAAAAGGCGCGCTTCTACAGAGTCGTGATGTTTTAATGCCACGGCGAGGAGGGATTCAGCCTCTGATCGCATTGGAGTCAAGACGTCGCGGAACTGTTCTCAATTCGTGGTGCTCAGTTATTGTGTTAGTTGTAATTTGTGATAATTTTGTTAATTGGTGATTTTAATAAACGCCGTCGCACCCAGTGTCTGTATAGTTTAGCTAGTGTAATTCATTTGATAGTAAATTATAATGTGATGTGAACTGCAAACTGTTTTTTTATTGCGCATTAACCAACACTACCCACACTACGCCCACGGTAGTTAAAATATCGCTCATAAAAACGAAAGTCACATACCCGTCTCCGACATATATATAAGATTAAGTACTTCTTTTTGTATACACATATTTACATAACATATGGCCTATGGCTATCCGGAATAATGTACCTTTCAAATAGTGAAATAATTTTTCAAATAGGAGCTGTGATTTCGGAGATTACCCTTCACATATACACAAACTTACAAAACTCTCCCTATATAATATTACTAGTTTCTGTCAGCGGCTTCACCCGCGTGATATCATTATAAATTATAGCCTATGTTACTCAGTGATAATATAGCATTATACTGGTGAAAGAATTTTTAAAACCGGTCTAGTAGTTTTTGAGGTTATTCATTACAAAACAAAAACTCAAATCTTTACAATATTAGTGTAAATTAAAATAAAGATTTGGATTTACATTCTCAACTGCTTCTTAAATAAATTTATATTATTAGTAGCTATTCTAGCTTCTATTAATACACAGTATTCCTGTAAACCACACCAATTAAGCTAAATATACTTGTAATAGGAGTAGAGTCACGTTAATAATGTAATGGAAATCTGAACACGAATTCTCGATAGCTCTCAACCACTGTTATCGTTATCAATCGATATTTTAGCTCACATTCGATTATCGTGTTCGACACCAGCCGGTAAATTCTGAAAAAATCGCAACGTGATCACTAAGGTGAAGTGAGCTGTTATTTCACCTGACGTTATTGACATTTCATTTCACCTATAAGTTTTCAGGGGGAGATTTTTACAGAATACCAATGCAGAATAACATAAAACCGACCACGTAGGCGTCAAATCGCGCACTAAGGGTTCCGTACCACTAAAACTACATAATAATATCGTCGCTCGGCATCCAATACCGCGAATGTGTCATTTTTTACGAAAATCTGATTTTTGTTTTATTTCATTCTACACGTTCAATTATGAGATCCTGCATTTAAAAATGATTTTCGTCAAAAATGTTACATTCGCGGTATTGGATGCCAAGCGACGATTTCATAATTAACCTTTTTAGGGTTCCGTAGTAAACAAGGAACCCTTATAGTTTCGTCATGTCCGTCTGTCTGTCTGTCCGCGGTCTAGCTCCGAGACCCTTAGTACTAGAAAGCTGTAATTTGACAAAGGTATACATATTAATTACGTCGACAAAGTGGTAAAACAAATTATGAAAAACATTTTTTTTAGGGTACCTCCCATACACGTAAAGTGGTGTTGTTTTATTTTTTATTTTTTTATCCCATAGTGTGGGGTATCATTGAGTTTGTGGAAACAATTTTTGGATTCAGGGATCCGTTTGCAAAATATTAAGCTTTAAAGTACTAATTTTTGTTAGAGTCAAGTGTCTCCCCCCTGCCAGCTAAATGGTTGGTTTTGGATGTGTGAAAAAAATCACAGCAGTAGTTTATATAACGAAATTAAAAGGAAAACTATCACAGCTAAGTAGGCTTTACTACTTATCGATTAATAATCGACCAACTTAACTTTGCAGTTGCAAAAACATGTTTTCCCATACATTCCGTATGGGAAACATGTTTATCAACTACAAAGTTAAGTTTGTTTTTGGGATTAATTCATCCCAACTACGGAACCCTTCATTGTGCGTGGTCCGACACGCACTTGGCCTGTTTTTATTTTTATCATGTTAACGGCTATAGTTACACATTTTCTGTGAAAATTCAAAAGGTATATAATAGATATATTATGCCTAAAAAGATACAGTCCTGTGGTAGACACTGTGGCAGACAGACGGCGTAGGCATAGTAATAACCCCGTTGAGACCCTTTGGATACGGAACCCCAAAAAATACTACTAGAAAATTATTGGCACAATCAATCTGCCTAGTCCTTTCCCAACTATATTTGGGTCGGCTTCCAGTCTAACCGGATGCAGCTGAATACCAGTACTTTACATGGAGCGACTGCGATCTGACCTACACAACCCAGTAACTGGATAATACGATACCCCTTGGTAAGACTGGTTGTCAGACTTTCGGGCTTTTGACGACCCGTAACGACTGTCAAAGATCCACGAATGACAGCCGGGACCAACGGCTTAACATGCTTTCCGAGGCACGGAGGAGTCTCGATATGTAGAAATGGTCACCCATCCACGGACCAACGCCGGCAAGTGTACTTAGCCACGAGCTACTCTAGCATTGGCACAAGTCAGATAAATTAACTCTCCATCATAAATCCCAGCGGGCGCACTCCAACAGTTGCCGCTTCATTAACTAGCACTCCTCACAAACCCTCTCAAACGAACCCAAAGAGTGCCAAACGAAGCCTAGACTTAAATCATCCTAATTAAAATCAATTTCAACTGACAATTGCGAACACACTGTCAGTGAGAGGCTTATCAGAATCCACAAATCACGGCCGAGAAACAAAGAGATAACACAATAGACCACCTTCACAAAGAAAATCTACTCGTTGTTCAAGAAAGGATACGATATCACCAGCATTTCTTGGTCTTTCATACTTCATTACTTCACCCCCTCTGTCGCCGGTGTCACTTCAGCGGGGGAGGGGGTGGGAGTCCTATATATAGTTGGGCGTTAGGTGCTATCGTTGAATCTAGATAATTGATAGATGAAGATCTCGGGAGGCTGGACGTTTGCGCAGCTTTGGATTAACCACTGTTTTTTGTAGTGTGATTTATGTTAAAAGTTTTTTACAAGTGTTTGATATTGTAAAGCTCCCCGTTTATGGCCACGTCGTAAAAATTGGGTTAAAGTTTGAAATATTTAAATTTATGTATGATTAAAATATTTGTAAATTTGTAATTCAAATAAGTTAATTGGTTTGAATTCCTCTCAATTGCGGTTTCAAAACGTGCTTCTGAAATATTCAAAATCACTTTAAATTTTATTTCTGACCGCAATATATAATATTTAATATTAATATTTTAGTAATTGGTACACTTAACTGTAATAAAAGCGATCACAAATTACCTTTAAAATTAACACACACATTTTTATCACGCGAAAACCACAAAATATTTTATAAACAGCATTCATAGAAAAATGCGTAACATTAATTTTATTTCACATTGTTCTAAATACAAACTGATCTATTTAAAAAATAATTAATTTAACAAATTCTTACTTTTCATTGAGCCATTATTTACGATTTAACAATACAGAACAGTAGATCAATCTTACAAAAAAACAAAAACACACTGCTCAACATGACAAGGTCACACCTTCAACACAACACACACCCGCATACACTAAGACACCCACACTTACACCTCCTTTCAAAAACCGTCAACAATTTTCAACTAGTCCGCGGCAATCAATGTTTACGTATTCGTGAGTCGAGATGGTTTAAACAATAATGGCTGATGTTGCAGTATCCTTAGTAGTATTCCGTACCCTAATGACATGGGGATGCGGGCATCGCCGAGTAATGCAGTTTGCTTAGCAAACAACTAGATCCAGCACGGTGGAATCGCTGGTTACTCGATTTAAAAAGGTTCGGTTAGGTTTTGGTAGATGCTAGAGTTATTTATGAAGTGAAAACTTCTTTACGCGAATTGGGCATTTTTGAGATGGGACTAAACCATTGATTTCGTGACTCTGTGACGACACCAGCTTTTTACCATTAAAAAGACATCAACGCGTTGATTATCGCTGTGCCGATTTTTTTTCAAGTTTTCTCTTCTGTCGGCACTCCCGGAGTGCCACTGTTTTTTTTTCTTTTGTGGAATTAACTATCTTGTTACAGGATAACGTATTTGTGAGGAAAAAGAGAGATGACACAAATTAAATTAAGATTGTGAAATTAAGCAAAGCCAGGTTCAAAATTAGGTTGCCATCTTATTATTGAAGACTGTAATGTTATTAAAGCGGAGGATACAAAGTCTTACTAAATTGATATCAAGGTGTAAACTGATTCTTAAATGACGTCGATGCACAACTGTATTGTGGATGTACAGAGCATTGATCCACACAGTACCAATCCCTTTCTTTTATTCAGCACCCGAAACAAAGAAACCAATCTAAGCAAAAATATTCAAAAATATTTCCCTAGAAACGAAAATGTACAATAAATTTTACATCTATCCAGATAGAATCAATCTATCCGATGGTATCATCTATATTCGTAGCCGCGTAGCTCGGCGTAGCACTTTCGTAGCGCCGTAACCCTCTACGCTACGTAATGAATGGGGTGCCTCTATCGAGACCAATCGACGGTGCTCGGGAATCAGTGAAGGTTCTATTTCTTTGTTGAGAATTGGAATTCATGTCTGTGTGACGTCATTGGCGTCTGTCGGTAGAATGGCACACTTCGGTCGCGTCTATTGGTTGTTTTTGCAGCAATAGGAAATATGTTTTAATAGATTTTTCAAGTTTTTTAAGCTAATGCATAGCTTTTATCGCGGGCTTTGAGCGCGGCGACCGAATTAAGAAATTCCGTAACGTAATGAAAATAAAACCTAACACCCCCCCCACTCCGCCTACCATGTAATGACGGTTCCCATGACAACGTGATGTTGTCATGGGAACGTAATTTTTGTTTTATGTCATCACGTCATCATCCCAAGTGTAGCGTTGACAAATAGGAAGTATGGAGGTTACAAATACTATGCAATAGCTTTACCGCGGCAGTCCCCGAGTGCCGCACGTTTTTTTTAAAAGATTTTAGAGTCTGTTTATTTTATATTTGACAAATGATGGTCGTCTATCAGTGAATAGTTATGAACAGTTACGGTCAGTTATGGTTTATTTAATAGTCGATCATACTGCCTCGTTAGTCAAGTCGCAAGCGCTACTGCTGAGCATGAGGTTTTGGGTTCGTTTCTCAGGTTGGGCAGCGTGTTTTTGGGTTTTTCCATCAGGAATTTCTCAGTAGTAGCCCGGAGTCTGGATTTGTGTCCAATTGATGGCAATAGGCTCGCCCCTATTACATGGGACTTAAATATAACTGGCGAAATGTGGGTGCACCTACTATGAGTACATCTGTACCTAACTCTTCGGGTAAACAAGGCGTAATGTTATGTTATGTTATATAACTAGAACTACTGGTATGTTTCTGTGAAATTATTTTTGGGGTGCTGCTGGCTAAATGTTTATGTAGATATGTGAGTTGTTTCAAAGAGGCGGTTTAGTTACTCAATATTAATCCAAGATTGCGGAAATGTACATAATTTCATAATATATGTGTCGGATCCGGTCATTAGTACGGACACGAAACGAATCGCAAGCGCGCCACTGGCGACATCAAGAGTGAACTACCTACACCAAAAAATGCGCGCTTCTACAGAGTCGTGATGTTTTGAGGCCAAGGCGAGGAGGGCATTCAGCCTTTGGTCGCATTGGAGTCAAGACGTCGCGGAACTGTTCTCGATTCGTGGTGCTCAGTTATTGTGTTAGTTGTAATTTGTGATCATTGTGGTAATTGGTGATTTTAATAATCGCCGTCGTACCCAGTGTGTGTATAATTTAGCTAATGTGATTAATTTGATAGTAAATTATAATGTGATCTGAACTGCAAACTGTTTTTCTATTGCGCATTAACCAACACTACCCACACTACGCCCACAGTTGTTAAAATATCGCTGATAATAACGAGAGTCACATACCAGTCTCCGATATATGAACTTAATATATTTGTGAAAATCAATACTACCCAGTCTATGAGCTTGAGCAATGAACTAAGCTAATGAACACAGTGTACCCGATCAGTGTTTGCGTTACAAATGGTGCTATCCAAAGATATAATTCGTTAGATTCGTCATACCGCGTCACAAAATTATCACGTTTCTGTTTCGTTGAAAATGGCATTTGAATACAGTATGACACTACTTAGATGTAGCATCGGCAAAATTCGTAAAACCGATCACCATCCGAACTGAGTGCGCCTTCAAAATCACTAATCTTTATTACTGCTTTAGATGAAAATGATCTTTACGTAATTGTAATAACGTATGAAGTCATATAACCAAATACATTCAAAAATTTTAATGAATCAATGCAAATTTTCAAAGTTATGCTACATTTGTGTCGTATTGTAGTAGTGTCATGCCCACTCATACTGAAAATCATATCTATGGTTCCATGCGGGATGTGCAAGCTCACTCTTCTCAGTGTAAACACTTTCTCGGCCTAAGTACGGTGAGGGCTCATCTGACGATTTAAATCTTTGGTACTGTCTGTGTCTGGTTCAGTGCATCATTAAGGCGTCCACCGGTCATGACGTCACGCGGTCACGCCATCTTGAATTATTCTCGGTGACGGGTCGTTGACGGAATTACGTTAGTAGTGTAATTAGGTATTGATTTGAGGTTAGCGCCTATCAGGTACCATTTGAATAATAGCTCTATATTCAATATTTTTAAGCTATTGCATAGCTTTTATCACGGGCTTTGAGCGCGGCGACCGAATCAAGAAATTCCGTAACGTAACGAAAATAAAACCTAACACCCCCCACTCCGCCTACCATGTAATGACGGTTCCCATGACAACGTGATGTTGTCATGGGAACGTAATTTTTGTTTTATGTCATCACGTCATCATCCCAAGTGTAGCGTTGACAAATAGGAAGTATGGAGGTTACAAATGCTATGCAATAGCTTTACCGCGGCAGTCCCCGAGTGCCACACGTTTTTATTTTTTTGGCCTGTTGCCAAAATCGGAACTGACGCAGTCATCTTGTTTTTCAATACATTTCACAAAACAATTGCACAAATGTTTACCAACAGCGCGCCCTGTCAATGCCATTCAAGAACCAAAAAATCCTCATAGGAGTTTATATTAGGTGTGCTTACATTTATTGTTGAAACGAAATTCTTTAACGCAGCTTGCGGTAGGAGTGCACTGGTAGAATTGTCACGCGAAAAAGCTGCGACTGTCTTCTTCTAATTCAAAGAGAAAGAAAGAAAAAGACAGAGAGAATGTAAATTGACACTTCCTCATGAAGTTTTAAAGTGTTAATTTGGTCAAAATGAAAATCCAAGATGGCGGCTGCTAAAATTTTGAAATTTTTCGTCATGGTTATCGTTTTCATAGTTTTTGAGGGTTCAGAATAAATGTACAGAGGTGGATTTAATGCCATAGGCATTTTCTACTAGTCATATTTTTGGTCTACATGGTTCTGATGATTATTTTTCTTGCTTTTTTTAATACATAACTTCACGCCTTGTTTTCCCGAAGGGTTGGGCAGGTATACTCACATTTTTTTAATTATGGGAAAAACATTTTATTTTTTTCATGATTTGGATGACCCATACAGCCTGAGTCTAACCAAATCATAATGTAATATGCTTTTGTAGGTCTTTAATTGTGTATAAATGTTTGGGGTCAAAAATCCAATTCTAAGACAACGTTTTTAGGGTTCCGTAACTGAAGGGTGTCAAACGGAACTCTTTTACCAAGCTCCCACTATCAGTCCGTCCGTCCATCTGACAGCGGGCTGTATATCATGAACCGTAATAGGTAGACGGTTTGACAGATTGTGTATTTCTATAATAACAAATAATAATAAAAAAGGATTGTGTGGTTCTATGAAATCACGGTAAAAGCGAAACTTCTATAGGCGCTGCCATATTGGCCTTGGCTGCTCTGACGAGCGCCTTTCACTTTATCCCTACTCCGCAGCCGACCGTCACGCGACATGCAACACACAGACGAAAAAGTTTGAGACGATGTAATAAAAGTTTCACTTTAATAAAATATACCATATAAGAAACGTGTTTTTTCGGCAATTTCATTATTCTCCTCTTATCGACACAAAGTTTCTTCACATATTACACAAATACATAAGCAAAAGCATAACGACTCACAACGGTACACAAAAGTACACACACGCACACAGTACGAACACTCCACGACCATAAATGCTTTGGCTTGAAAAATACGGTACACTCAAAGACAGAGTTGCTTCGTTGATATTAATCACGAGAATAAGGGGAGCTCTGTACAGCGTGATTTGCACTTTCACGCTTTTTCTCACATAAATATACATACATTCAAGTCACGTTTGTATAATTACGCCCGAAAGTTGTGCAGAGCTGTACCTACGTTCTATACTATTGTTAATTTACTAGTCAGTGACTGATTAGGCTTTAAGGATGTCTGGTAGTCCGCATTCCCGATTTTGACTAGCAACTATAAAAAGGTTACTTTGAAGGATTTGATTTCAAATTTTTGTGTTCATTTGATACGTGTTTTTTTTTTTGGCAGGCACATAAATTATGTGAAAATACGGTTCCGGGAAGCGATCCACCATTCATGTGACATTACAATATGTATGACCCCAGCTGCCTAAGGGAATATAGAATGGTGAATTTTTGACACAAAAAATAAATATTCATTATCAACGACCGCCAATAAACAAACACGGTGAAAAAATAGTCAACAAAAAAAACCGTGTATCTGATACAATTTTTTATCGAAAAACACTACAAATTTACATACAAAGAGACAGTCAACGTGATAAAAATCTCATTTCAAACACAAAGGGTATAGAGAAAGGCGAGAAAATTATAGATAGCGTGACCACATAATTTTGTGATACATGTGTTGGGCAAAACAGAGTTGGGCTGTGTGGGGCAGATTATCGCCGGCGTGACAAATGTGGCCCCAGCGTGACAAGAACACGTGTTATACAATACGTCACGCTGTTATTACGCGAGCAGTTTTAGGGTTAACGTCACCGTGCGATGCTGTAGCTGTTTCAGGTTATTATTTTCTTTGGAGTGATTGACGCTTAATTTTATGCTTGGAGATTTTTAGAACGATGGTTACCTGCGGGGAGTTATAGCTGGGGTGTGTAGTTGACGGTTTACGTTCACGTGTGGGACGTCAAATGCAGTAACCCTTATTGCGAATTGAGACTGACACAGTTGACCGAGACAGAGATAACTCGATTGATTGATATTCAAGATGTATAATTATTGATGATTATATTAAGCGATTCGAGAAATGTTGAGTCTTTAGAGATTTAACATTTCTCGAATCGTTTAATGTAATTATTTACAATGCGGTATTTTGCCACTACTTATACCCACAAAATTTGTTACGAAGCGCCGCAACAATAGACAAGTTAGAAAAGTAAAAGAGAATACCGGAAAAAAAGTAACTATGATATCGAGAGGAGAGTTACACAACTAAAATGTCGCCTAACTTAGTTGAAAACAACAACAGACTCCAAACGCTTGATATCTATCTGTTCTCTTCCACCCAAATCAGAGGAACAATTGTTACACCGAACACACTTGCCATTCCAATTCCATTCCAAAAAACAAAAGCTACAAAAAAGGAAAACAGACTCTACCCTAAAAACAATAGAATTGTTTTTTCAAAAACTCAATTGGGATCTGTGAAGGACTTAAAAAATGGCAGTCATTAAGAGGAGCAGGGTTCCCTAAATCCGTATAAAGTACTAATACGATATGGTTCCGTACACAATTGGAATGTTCTCAAGGAGATTACGGTAAGAGGATCATAGGACAGGACGACGGACCCAGAATATTATTTGTGAAATTAGTTTTCCTCTGTATTTCCGTATTGTCAATTGCTTTCCTTTTGTAAGTGGGTTCTCGAGGATTTTGATTATGTTTTGAGGAATTCCGATTGATAGTTGTGTGTTTGTGAAAGGTAAATAGAGAGGGCATGGCGATATAGTTTATGTTTAAGTCGGTAGATGTTTTGGGATGCCCGGAGCAGTTCACAAGTTTACTAAGTGCCTTGTATAGTTTAACATAATTGTTATGCATGTATTTATGTTACCAACTGTCGATTTATATAATATTTAGTACTAATGTTACAACTATATTTTATGTTCTAATAAATGCGTTTATCTACACCCATGCTATAAAACCTCTATAATTCTCTGAAACAGTAAGCTTATTGGCAACATTATAAAAGCCAGTGTCATAGTAACCATTACCTCATCCCAATGAGTGTTACAATGTTGTACTAAATTTCATTAGGCAACTCGTTTCAACGTTCAAGCGGGGGACAGCAGCACCCGCTGCACGCATGTGTGTGCAGTTGTACTGAATTTCGTGGGAATTTCTTTATTCTTGATCTTGAATTACAAACACTCAATGGTTTCAGAAACTTTTATAGAGGATTCATATCATGGGTGTAGATAAAGTATTGTATGCAACTTTTATAATTAGGTATTAAAACACTCATGTGATACTAAACCCACGTTCGTGTTTTAATATCTCTTATTATACACCAGTTGCATAAATAACTATAATAATTCTGCGGTTGTGTATTGTCATTTGTTGGAGTAGGCTCCACTTTTCATAGACGGATACTTTTGAGATTGTGAGATAGGTTTTTATTATAAGAGACATAATATTTCTACAGCATGTATCAGAAAGGTGTGGTAAAATTTACAGGTAAGGTACAGACTATGACACTGAATAACTTTCTCTATGCGACCAACATCGTAACCGCGATAACATTATGAACTGTATACAAAACTTCACTAACTCGACTCAAATTCAATTCAATTCAATTCAAATTCTTTATTTCGGACATGAGTCCATAGTGTTAGTAACAACAAAATAATAACTAGAGTTAGTAATAAGGAGATAAAACAAACAAAAAAATAAAATCAACTTGTAAGGACTCCTACTCAGTGGCGCAGCAGAGGGGAGTCACACCGATCTGAGAACACGCTCAGGAGACCGTCGGTAGTGGCGCGTAGCCGGCCGGCTATGTAGGCGGTCCTTTTTCTTATTATGGCGTAAAAGTAAAAAAATGTATGGGACGGCTGATTATATCAGAATAATATAGATCCGTGACTATAAACCCAATCCCACTTAAATTCACATACAATACTCGCACTTTCCACCCTTCAAAACCACTTCAATATCCAAACTGCTTACCCTGACAAAAGCTCCAACATCATCGAGTTAACGCCTAATATGGTGGGTGCTCGTACAACTTGCAGGAACTTAGCTAGACGTCCTAACTTTATCTAGAACATCTGAATGCGCTTCTAAGCATGTGGCATAAGTATGAGCTAAGTTTAGTCAGAGTTTAAAATAGTTGGGTCTCTTAAGTAATTACTCTAACGGAAAACAAATTGGATGTGCTGTCAGTGGGTTTAGAAAGAAGAAATAAAATATAATTTTTACTGGTTAATGAAAAGTGGTTCCCATTAAAGAGGACGACAAGTAATGTTGCTAGTTCACAAAAAAGTAAAGTGGTAGTGGAAAGGTTTTATCTATAAGAGCTGGAAAAGTTAATGAGATTGGTTGGTTGATGACATAATTACAACGTTCTCCTTAATACGGATTAGTGATAAAAACTGATACAAAAATATTGTTGGGAGACCATATTTTTCATGATACTTCTGTCGTTAAATAAAATACGTTCCTATGTAATACACGTTTAATTATATATATCTATATAAAACGTGTTGAAACTCCACAATCCTTGTCCCAAAGACAGAATGATTTTGACCTTGGCAAAATCCAGGCACGCTTCCCTCAAATACAACCTCATAATGTATTTTTAGCCGAACATTTTTAGCGAAACTGCCTACAAAATCTCAAGTACAGATACTTGGGGGCCAATCCGTCGAGTCACGAAGTACTCAAATAGTAAGCCTGGGAGGCGAGGACTCATCTAAAAGTTGGTAAAACGCTAGTCACTGAAGGCGTCAGTTTCTTCGTCGTGATTAATGTTCCAACGGGTCTATTCCGTTGCTAAGGAATAATGTTAATCATTGAGGGTAGTGTTGGATGTGGTTGGTGCCCAGTTATGTTTTGTGTAATGTAAGCACTAACTAGTGTAGGTAGGGTGTAAAGGTCGGAAGTGTTAATGGATTGTAATTTTCTCCGAAGCTTACCTACTTCGTCTTTCTTCTAATAAGGTATGATATGAGGTGAAATCCTGGAAAACCTGGTGGTCCTGGGTTCGATTCCCGGGTCGGGCAAAGTGTTATTGGGTTTTTCTATCGGGAATTTCTCAGTAGCAGCCCGGAGTATGGATTTGTGCCCGGTTGGTTGGTGGCAATAGGCTCGCCCCCTATTACATGAGACTTAAACATAACTGGCGGCGAAATGTGGGTGTACCTGCTACAGGTACACCTCTGCCCAACCCTTCGGGGAAACAAGGCGTGATGTTATGTTATGTGTGTTATGAGGTGAAATCTTCTATCATGTGTACTGAATTTTATTATAATGAAAAATCTGCTATTGTTTCTTAGATTACATCGATAGTTCATCTCGATTAGTACATATTGCTATTTTCATGCCATCCGAAATCAATACAACTAAAACCATAATGTAATAAAAGCATATAACGTCAACACGACGTTTGTCACGCTGCGTATAACTGTCACGCTGTCGGTAGAACACAGAATCATTCCGATGGGTACTAAAATGACGATAGCAGCCATAATTTTAGAGTGCCGGTTGACGTGATCAGCACTTGACACGTCACGGCGTTTGTCACGGTGCTTGTACATTATTTATCAAACACGCTATTTATAAAAAAAATTGTATTCTTTCATGAAAGTAAACTGACGTCAATATATTCTGTTAAATGAAATATTTGCCTAAATTAACTATTGCTTAGCCAGTGAGTTAATTCTGAATATTTTAAATTTCAATTTATTTCAAAGACTCGTAGAAAAAATTTCCAATTACGTTCTGTAATCACAGTTGTCGTTTTAGATTAAAAACAAAAATTTTATTTTCCTATTCCTTTCACCAATAAATGGTAAAACATTTAACTGTGAAACTTTTTGGACAAAAATACATCAACGGCACCGGTTTTCAGTTCACAGTAATTACTTTTCTGTACGCTAAGCCAATCACAGGGCGTCCGTAGAACGACTGTAACAAATATTCGAATATTCACAAAATAAATTGTTCGTATGTGTAAATCGTTTTTCCTAATGAACTGGTGGATAGGCAGATATATAAGCGGGGTTTGGTAAAAAGTCGCTTATTGCAGTGTTGTTTTGTTATAAAAATCGTATAGGTACCTTAATGTAAAATTTACTGTAGTAATTTTCAATCAAAAACAAAGAGCCAATTTATTTACATTGACACAATTTTTGGAACCATCATTAAATTATTTGTAGATAATATGATTTTTCACATTTCTATTAGTATCTTTTTTTTTGGGTGGGAAATTATCAAACAACTTGTCCCGCTCTGGGTGGAGCGGGAGGGCGTGTCAGACTCTTACTGACTAAAACCCACCCGTGTTCCTTCAGTTGCAATATTGCCGGAGGCCACGATGTCCCTTTCGGCCTTATTCGCAACCCCGGCAGGCATCGGCCCTAGCGGACCCCGTCAATTCTGCTGACATCTCTTTGAGGTGCCGTCGACCCGATTTCTATTAGTACCTAGTATCGGAAATATTTCGACATACGCTGAAACAAAAATAACGTTTAACTCATTTAAAAGAGATTACATAGACGTACCAAGACAATGTACCACCAAATCCCCTCTACATAGTGACAAGTACAACTTGTCTCATACATGAAGATAAATACTTTTCACAAGAGGGGCTGACACTTAAATATTTTGTGCTCAGTCCTAATGAGGAGTAATCTCGACAATTATGCTGGCACGTACGCTTTGGAGGTCAACGATAATGTGGAGAGACCCTTGCTTTTACGGGGAGCGTGATTATCGTTCTAATTTTATTTTAACGGAACCTTTTTATTGTTTTGGGAGAATAGATGCTGGCACAAAGGCGAAGAAATTCTTTTGGAAGCGAATTTAATTTCTAATGACTAACAGTTTTTTAAACTCCTACGGTTCTATCTTTCAAATAATCGTTCATGATTATTGAATGAGTAACGAACTAGATATTAGTCATTTGTTGAATAATCAAAACTAGCAAGGCAAGGCAAACTAGTACTATGCCCGTGAATCAAATTCCTGAGTTAAAAACCGTAACTCCAGCCTCACAAAAAACAAAAATGCAAATCCATATCATTTTCTCATCAGCCAAATTCAAAACAACAATAAAGAAAAAATTACAAAAATCCCCAACACAGACTAAATTACAATTGGGCACATTCTGTAATTAACTGTAATTCGCGTGGCGGCTTTACTGTAATTTACGAGTTTTAAACTGCTAAATAAATAGGCAATAACGAGCCTGTGGGTGACTCTGAAGTAATGGCGCACAAAGATTATGTTTTCATGGCGCCGGCTTAATGGGAATATTAAAGAGACACATGACTCCACTAACATGCGTTTATCAATCTTTATTAAATACTGTGTAATCTGTAAAACTGATATATTTAGTGGATAGTGATAGGTATTTATGGAAACGTGGCGCCGAGTAAGTATCTACTCAAAGATAGGTTGTAACGAAGTTCTGCAAGGAAAACTGTTTACATAATGTTCTATATTTTTTTTGTGTAAAGGGCATAATTATTTGGTCCAAAATTTCGATTTGAAATATGCCTTTATTCATGACTTAATTTACCAGTCAGTTTGACACAGCAATAATGACAATAAAATTGGTAAGTGATATTTTGATAAAAATTACTTTAATAACATAGCAAAGTTGGTTTCTATCGTGATATGAAGGCAAAATAATTATGCTACGTAGGACGTGTCATGTGGTTTGAGCACTGTAAGTGACACTTACTCTAAAGTAAGACACACTTAGACTCAAATTTATTCATGTGGGCGTAGTAATGTGGATACAAAATAATGTACGAATGCTGAAATAAAAAGGTTGTCATTTTGTGCAGTTCACTAGTTTTTTCTTGTTTTTTAAGAATTATTAGTCTTTATTCCATCAATTAAAACCTACTTCAAAAAAACTAAAAAAAGATCGTCGCCAATCCCTCTAGCAGGGTTGACAGTGTGTCATAAATAATAAACGGTTGATCCCAACAATTTGTTAGAATATTACAGCGAGCGGGCGAGAGCGTGACGGCAATTACATCGCGGATTACAGCCAGCGTGACAAACGTCGTGACGGGTAGATGGGTCAAGTGCTGATGACGTCATGTGCCACTCTAAAATTATTGCTGTGCTCGTCAAATATTTGATTTTGCAGGGTTTTATTGACGTCGGTAAACGATCGTATAAGGACGCGTATTTCCTACGTATGTACCTATGTAATAATAATTTACAACAAGCGTTATAAACATCGTGACGTGTTAAGTATTGATCACGTCAATAAAAGTAAAGTAAGCCGTAATTTTTATAATGAACAAAGTGATTCTTTGTTCTACCACCAGCGTGACAGTTACACGCAGCGTGACTATACTCAAGGCTATACTCAAAAAAGATTGTTGACGTTGATAGCTTTTTGAGAAAGAAAAAAAGCATAAAAAGTATGAAACTAGGTGAAATACATCAGCCTTCTCCTCAGTGTATTACAAGCGTGATAATATAAATCATAAGCACATTCCTGTCTACTCATACCGATAAAAAATGTTTATGAATACTTTTGTTTGTGCACTGCTGTTTTGCAGTTCTTCCTTAGATTGTATCATTACGTCATTTTCCCCGCTATTATGGCTGTAATGTATGGTGTGAATATCGCAACGCTCTTCTTTCAACCAAACAGGCAGGGAAATGAGGGCAGTATATTCTAATGTAGCGAAAATTAAATATGGTTACAAAAATAGGAAAATATGATATCAAGGGGCACGGCAGTGCTCCTGCCAAGTCAAGCAAAACACACACAAAGGCACAGCCGTACCATCTTTTCTCGAAGCCATTCAGGACATTTTCAACCCCCTGTAACTTTGTTGTGGATAAAGCTAGAAGCATTTTCAGTGACCAAAAGGTCTAAGTATAACTAGGTATATTTCCAAATTAAATTCAAAATGAGCAAGTAGTTTAAGAACTATTGCAGGTCAAAGTTCCTTAATTTTGTCACTGACATAAGCACTGACTCACTCACTCACCGTTCTAAGGTACTTCTAGCAGACACAAAATCTTCAAATTTTTACTGTTTAACCTATAAAGCAATAAAAAATTAAAACATACCGCAATTTCAGTCCTGTTTTCTAGGTATATGAACTGCTGTAACTTGTGATCGCATATAATTTATATAGGATTACAAAGTTACTTATGCAGATGTCAAATTAAACTGCATTGAAATTGAATGAAGAAGCAACAATAATTAGGTATAACAACCTTTGGGATCTACCTACGATGCCGCAGATAGACACACAAATCCACACGTTTTATTAAACTGATGTAGGTTCAGTATCGAGGTTTACAAAAAGAAATTAGATCCCATCAAAAACAACATGTAAAAAAATACAAGTCTCGCAACGCAGTTCTTCTACCGTAAAAAGATGTAAGATCTAATGTAAAACCAAGTTTGTAAATTTTTTTAGTACCTTTCTATTTGTCATCTTTATTTCTTTAATAAATATTAATGACTTGGCCATCGCACGGCAACATAATCACATAAGAATAATTTTAAATAGTCCTAATTATTAATTAAATAAAGCTCAGTGCTAATATTAGGTATATTTTATTGTATGTAGAATATAGATTCTATTGCCGTGTGCGATTGCTAAGTCATTCTATTTATTAAATAAATAAAGATGACAAAAGATAGGTACTGAATAAATTCACATACTTGGTTTTACATTACATCTCACATCTTTTTGCGGTAGAAGAACTGCGTTGTGAGATTTGCATTTTTTATATGTAATGTTTTTGATGAGATTTCATTTATTTCAATTATGTAATGTAAGTAATATAATAATCGAATTTTCGGTATAATCATTTCGATTAATAAACTTACCGAATTAGAGTAATCTAAATATACAGGGTGTTTGGCAGAACGTTGAACATACGAAAATGGTGGATAGGTGGGGTCATCTGCTACTTACTCAGCCCTAATTTATTTGGCCCTGGCGCAAAAATTTTTTTTGCTTTCTTCTAGTTTCACAACTTTCTTAACTTTAAAGTGTAATTTTTATTAAAAAAATGGGTAATCAGGCATTTTTTTTTTTAAATCTTTAATATTGGCAGATTCTTATAACAGAAAGATGTAAAAAATATTTAAATCCTAATTTCAACCTGCATTAAAAAAATATCCAGGGGGCCAGGGCCAAATAAATTAGGGCTGAGTAAGTAGCAGATGACCCCACCTATCCACCATTTTCGTATGTTCAACGTTCTGCCAAACACCCTGTATGATTTAGGTACTTTAAAAAAAAAAAAAAAAATGTCAGATAACGGTTTGGTAATGGTCAGGAAGCGATATAGAAACCTACGATACAGGTGTTACTGACAGCTACTTCAAACCCTCATATAGTTGCTATTTAACTAAGTCTGACCTAAAACCCTATCACCCTCTTAAAGACAAGTCCTTCTTTAGACAAAATCCTCAGACATTACAGCGCTTATAAAAAAAATACTACACTTCCAAGCCAAGTGTCACAGTCCGAAGGCGTCCCAAACGTGCCATATTTATGGCACTAGCACGATAAGGGTCCGGATTATCACGTCCCTTGCACGTCCCGCGTGACAAGCGGGTCTGCGGGACGGCGGGACGGACAGGCAAACTTAGTACCTACTTATTTGATGTGTACTTATTAAGGGCTAAAGTGACAGAGAGTAAACGCTGCCGTTAAGGCGATGGTATAAATCAGTGGATTTTCTTCATGAGTTCAGGGGGAGGACTGGAATTTTTATCGAGTTTTTTTTGGGATGCTTTTTGTTATGGCCGGATATTGCAACGATATGTCTCCATAAACTATGGAAAGTGTTAAAACAACGGTTTTTTAACCGACTTCAAAAAAAGGAGGAGGTTCTCAGTTCGTTGGAATCTTTTTTATTTTTTCATGTATTTTCCCCGATTACTCAAAGACGGCTAGACCAATTTGAAAAATTATTTTTTAGTTTGAAAGGGTATACTTTCGAGTTGGACTCATTGTCATTTGGTCACGATCTAATGATAGGATCTTGGAGAAATCAAGGGAACTCTTCAAATGTTATAGGCACACCTATAGCGATTT
This sequence comes from Agrochola lychnidis, assembly GCA_963680765.1. Classification (NCBI taxonomy): domain Eukaryota; kingdom Metazoa; phylum Arthropoda; class Insecta; order Lepidoptera; family Noctuidae; genus Agrochola; species Agrochola lychnidis. Next base: position 2,157,505 of record OY796863.1, on the reverse strand, counting down.
GAATATGTTTTATAATAACTCGTGTATAAAAGCACCATTTGGTAAAGTAGAACTGATGATGAAGGACACAGATGGCAACCGGAACTACTCAATTAATTGTAATTTACGGGTTGCGATTCGATTAGATTAATATGGTTGGTACTTACTTTACTAAAAAGTGAAAAAAAAAAACGTGTGGCACTCGGGTACTGCCGCGGTAAAGCTATTGCATAGCACTTGTAACCTCCATACTTCCTATTTGTCAACGCTACACTTGGGATGATGACGTGATGACATAAAACAAAAATTACATGGTAGGCGGAGTGGGGGGTATTAGGTTTTATTTTCGTTACGGTTTTATTTTCGATACGGAATTTCTTGATTCGGTCGCCGCGCTTAAAGCCCGCGATAAAAGCTATGCAATAGCTTAAAAACTTTGGTACAATCTTTTTGGCCAGTAATACGGGAAAAAGCATGTAAAGGGTGTGTTTATATTCTCATCGATTAAAAACTACAGAATGTATTTGCCTGGTTCTTTAGAGTTATGAAAGTGGATTAAAAGTAGCTGAAGAAAAGGTGGAGATTGGAGGGTTGATTTCGTTGTCCTATTAGCGAGATGTTTTTTCGTAATTAACTGCATACGGCAAAGTTGTTCCTTTAAGTTTCAATGTAACTAGAAACGCCAATATGTACATTTTATAGTTACTTACTTACTTATACTTACTTACTTCCATCCAAATTCTATCCCCAGAAACCTTGAACTGATACAAAATTCAGCTTGATACTCAACATCAAAGCTTCCCGGGCAGGTGATCATAAGGCTCGGGTACAATAACGGCGATCTATTAATCTTGCCCCTCTGGCGCTTTTGTTTAGCGGGTCATGGGAGATAAGGGCGCTATTGTCTGTGCCAAGCCTTATAGCTATAGCTGTCAATGTGTGTATCAACCGCTTTGTTTGTGTGAGTGGTGGATGGATTATTTTATCTATTGAAGTTGCGTTTGAAGTTGCTGTTATAAGATTGAGTCTTTACTTTGTGGGACCCACGTTGGCATATAAGGTCGACACCACACCGGACATCTACCTATAGAGGTATGAGGGACAGGGTGTAACGTTCACTCATCCTCTATAGAAAAGGGAGGATCCCCGACCAGACGTCGTGTCTGGTGGGTAACTGCCCAACGATTGATGCCGGGAAGTTATATACAGGGTTATTGGTAAAACACTAACAACCTCTTAAGGGGTCAATGTACTCATAATTATGAACAACTTTTACTATGGGACCAAACCTGAAATCGTGAAAAAATATCTGCTGTTCCCTACATTTATGTGCGTTTATCTCGTCAAAATGTAGGGAATACCAGTTTTTTTTTTCACGATTTCAGGTTTGGGACTGTAGTAAAAATTGTTCATAATGATGAGTACAATGACCCGTTAAGAGGTTGTTGGTGTTTTACCAATAACCCTGTATATGCTGATCGCGCGGTAAACTTTGATTGCGCGATGCAGAATTTCACGTGACGTCAGTTTAATGCGTAGTTCGTATGTGGCGATGTAGATGTCGCCACATACCATTCCATTTCATAAGCCTCATGTTATAGAGGGCGTAAGTCTATTGGCATTTACAAGGGCACCGGGCTGTATTTGATAATTTATTTGCCCGACTTAGGAGTCAAATTCAGTCCCTCGTGCTCAGTAGTCACACGCCCAATCCAACGAGGTATTCGAATATAATTTTTGGCAAAAAAATAATAATAATTTAACTTATTGACTAAAAATCGATTTGTAAAACCACCTCAAAAATTATTAAGGGAACTTAAACATAGCTTATCAGTATTAATAATCACACTAAAGTTACCTCTATAATTATAATACAATTAATAACAGTTCCGTAATTTAATTATAATAAAATTACGTATGACGCAGCAGGCCGCTCGGGTAATTAAGTATCAATTATATTTAATTGTGTCTACCTATGTAGTCCGATTTTACTGACATATTTTATCAGATAAATTTGCAATTGATTACTACGCAAGGTTATTCACTAATTCGTATTGGGTTACAAGGTGGACTACGGTCCACTCTCTCTCTTACAGAGAAGAGGCTTGAGTCCCAGCATTGGGAACATTATTTGTTGATGAAATGTATGAGCAAGAGAGCAGGCCAATGCAAAATGCTGGCCGTGCAATGGTGTGCATCTGGAGAAACAAATGAATAACGGTGGGCTGCAGCTATAAACATGTGATGAAGGTATATTACCGAGGCACTTCTGGAACACGTTGAGTAGTCAAAATATATCACACATATATATACACCATAACTTAGAACACCATGCACTCACACACCATACCACAACACACACCTCAACACACACACCACACACTACATCACATCACAATACACCTCACCACACCACACCACACCACACCACATCATATGCACTAACTGGGAATAAGCTTCATAAATTTAAATTGCAACTTTGCTTATAGATTTTTATTATTTCTATTTTCTTAAGATTCATAAAAAGCTAAATACAGAAAAATGTACTTACATTATATAGTTTACTCTTTTAAGTATTACAACGATGTGAAAGAGCGGAGCCTTCTAATACAGGCATTGTTTGCCTAAAAGGAGGCTACAAACACGTTAAAATGTAATATAATTTTGTATTTGGCACAATAAACTATTTTGTATACTAAGGAATACTATGGTGCAACTGACTTTTATGTAAGACAACGTCACCAGCAATGATTCAAATAAAATAACGAAGAAACAGTGTTGAGATAGGATAATTACACAGAGCATAATATTACGCTGGCATATTGTTTTGTAACTGTATGGCAAGTACAGGCAATATACTGTTTAGTTAGCATCTACAGTAGAAACTCACTAAGTGAAAGGAAGGAAGTGTTGAGCCCATTTCTCTCACAGTTTGTGGCATAAATTGTGGTTTCTTTGAAGCAACGTTTTGTCAATTTCTATTCCCCTGTATGCCTGTACCTCTGTGCCCTGTAGCTGTTTATGTGTTACCCTGCAATCAGGGTTTTGTGGAGCGTGAATGTGTTACACTTGTCAACGACAAATTTGTGCGCGCCCTTAATAAATTTCACTTTGGCTTAAAACATAAGCGAAGCGACTATGCAAACTATTCCTCCAAATGACGCGCCCCTCTACCACATTTTTCATACACAGCACCGCGGGTTGTACGTAAAATGTGGTAGTGGGGCGCGTCATTTCAGACTGGACAAGCTATACTATTGGTCGTTTGGATAGCTTTTGGTAAAAGGGTAATTATTAGTTCCAGCCTTCTATAACGACTTATTCTAAAGGCATCAATACAAACTCAGTCATTCACTGACAGACAACGCACAACCTAAATCACTGGGTTTAGAAGTCTGAAATTTTGCATAAGAGTTCCTTCAATATCGAAAAGGAGTACCAAGGATTTTTTTGAAGTCCTCTCCTAAAATTGTTAAATAGGTAAGTTTGTATTGATATTAGTTATTTTTGTCGATAAGTAATCCCAAAATTGCTTGTGTTTTCATATAATTTCGTATGAACAAGCGCTTTTAACAACATTATTTTTATAAAGTAATTTAATCTCCTTTTTGATCCAGAAGACATTGAAATCCCCGCTCTCGCTTCCTCTTATAACTCACACCAAACAATCTTGGAAGCTTACAAATGTAAACCATTTTTTTATCGAAAGTAGGCGCATGAAAAGAATTCGAGTCGTTAAAGAAAATGGTCGTGAATACAATAAATAGCTCTCTTTGACACGTTTTTACTTACTCATGTAAGTACTCGTATATTGCTAAATATTTTGCCAACGGATTTTGTTATGGAAGTTGATGACAGGTCGGATATATTATAAGAATTTATATCGGTTTAAGAACTCATCATATACTTACAAATCACCATCATATACGTTCGCTTTGTAAAGAGATGCGGATGTATACCTACAGTTAGAAAATACCTACTATATAAATAAGTATAGATCATGTATCAATCAATCAATCCATATGCTGGCAGTAAGCTCGACCTCTATCACAAGAGTTGCTTGGGAGACGCAGATGAACCGCTGCCTATACCTTTGAGGAACACAGGCGTTATGTTGCCTATGTATAAGCATAAGCATAGCCTAATCAGTCTATAATAGTCCCACTGATGGGAAACAGGCCTCATCTCTGTGAGAGGGAGTGGGCCGTAATCTATCACGCGGGCCCACCCAGTGCGGGTTGGTAGATGACACATGTGTTCGAATTTTTGGTTCTAGAACATGCCAGTTTCCTCACGATGTTTTCTTTCACCGTTTTCATAGCAGTGGTGATGAAATAATTTACACAAAGCAAAGCGCCTGTCAGAGTTCGAATCTACAACCTACAACTCTTAATTCGCGGCTGTTACCACTGTCCTATGTGATGATATAAATAATTAAATCAATTCTGAGGTCTGACAGTTTTAAAAAAAACCTTCGTTCATTTTGAACACTGCCTTTTCAGTAATGTAACGTCAATCCGATAACTTACCTACTGCCTTTGCGTACATTCGTAAAAAAAACTTAAGTACAACTTTAGCACCAAAGAAAATATTTATTCTAACTTCCAAGTTCCATCCAATACAATATAAAGCTGAAAAAAAACCTTCAGATGTAGTTTATATTTAAGGCGAAATAAAATGCTGGAGATAAGATTGATCAACCACTGAGGCACAAACTAAGGATTGAGTGGATTCTACGCAATTTTCTCTGATTGATGTAAACCGATACATTGTTCGGTTTAGATCGGTTTTTTAGAATGTGTGTTTCTTCATTATGGATCAGCATGTAAGATGTGGATGTTTTACGCAGTTTCAAAAGAAGAACAAAGTCGCCTATAAAATGGCCACTTGAGAATACATGAGCTCATACATGTATTCCACAAAAGGGGATGGCTGAGGCGTATACCACTTTTCGCAATCTATAAGTCCCATGTTAAAGTGGGCGAGCCTGTTGGCAAAAATCCGGTCTCAAAAGTGCTAAATACTAAGCATTGCCTAATAAAACAATCCCATAACACTTTGCACGACCCAAAAATCGAACCTGCAGAACAAAACACAGAATTTGCACTTGCGACAACTAGACCAAGGAAGCCGCCATATTGAAAAAAATCTAGCCCAACTCGCCTCAACTTTGAACTTTTCAATTAAAACGCCCGCTAAATAAAAAACTAATCTATTACTCTTTAAGTGGACTATTACTGAAGGAGATTACAAATAAAAAGTATTTTTTAATTTCGCTCTTCTGAGTGGGGCCGTAATTATGTTTATTTGAGGCCAACTTCAGGCCGGGCCAAGTTAAGACCAGAACAAGTTACAACTCGATTTTAATCAAGGCACTAAATAGGGTATAATGACTTAAACGTAGTTACTATTACGGTTAAAGTAAATAACATTAGTTTTCTTGGAAGATGTTAAGCTAAAACTTGATTGTATTAAAACTGGTTCAAAGGGTTTCATTATTCGGGGGTTCACGACATTTTCGTTTTGGGGCTTTCAATAAAAAAGGTATGTTTTAGGTATGTTCTATGAAAAAATGGCAGCGCAATAATAGTTCTTTACAAGGCAGATGTGAGTGGAAACGCTGGAAAGGATGCCCTAGAAGGACTTATGGTAACCTTATTGGTGATGTTGTTCAGAAAGGTCAGGTGCGTAGTACTCGCAACTGGCGTGCGTGTATGACCGTAAACGAAGCAAAAATATTATGTAAGGATCTTAGCAGAGGCGTTCTGTAGTTACTGCCTACCCCCATAGGAAATAGGCATATGTATGTAATAATAGTCCTAGATTACATCGATGAAAAATTATTAATCTAAAAAAAAAAATAGGGCTTTTGAGGTGGGGGTGAAAATCAACGCTAAGAAGCGAATAATGCATATTATGTTCTATAATTCGCAAAAATACGAGGTTTTTTAATTAATCCAATAACGGTCAATAACTTAAGAGAATAGGCCATAACAAAACTTTAAAGGTTACAATACATTTAGAATAAACTTCACCCATTTGCATTCAGTTCGCCATAAAAAATTACTCCGATCATAACAAGTTTTTAACGTGTTTTACCATAAAATATTTTACGTTACCAAACTTAATTACAATTTGGGTAAAATAAAACTTGCATTTATAATAAATGAGTTGGTCAAGTAATAAGAATACTGAAAGAGATGATTAAAATTGCAATCAGTTTGGGTGAGGTAAAATTAATTATTAATCCACTTGGGTTTCAATTTTTACGGATTGAAACTGTGGAGTATAAAAGTTTAACTAACGAAGAAAATGTATGCTCTGGCGAGTTTATTTTGGGTAGAATTTTATGAAAAACATACATTTTAATGATGTATAAAAATAGCTACACTTAACGAGTTTTTTATCTATCTATACATATAAAATGCTTTGTCCTGAATGACTGACTGATGGATCAACGCACAGCCTAAACCGCTGATCGTAGAGACCTGAAACTTGGAGGGTGTGTTCTTTGTATGACGTAGGCATCCGATAAGAAAGGATTTGCCGATATTCTACCCTTAAGGGGGTGAAAACGGAGGGCAAAGTTTGTATGAAAAATCTTATTAAACTTGAAACTTGGCACAAAAAGTACTAGGCTTACATGAACTGAATATAGTATTTCAATCATTAGACGTTGTGTACAATTTCTGAGCAGTAACCTAACAAAAAGTACTAGGCTTGCATGAATTCACTATAGTATTCAATCATTATGTTATGCTACTAATAGGATTTGGATGAGGCAGATTATAATAGGTAGTGCGTTTCCATGAGATAATTTCCGACTTCCACACGAGTGAAGCTGCGGGAAAAAGCTAGTAATCAAATAACTAAAGGACAAATACGCTATGGATCGGGCTATATTCGGAGTTTCTTTGGAGGATAAAAACAGAAATGAAATTATCCGGAAAAGTACCGGAGTCACCGACATAGCTTGCAGAGCAAGCAAGCTGAAGCGGCAGTGGGCCGCCATGTTTGTCGAAGGACCGATGGCCGGTGGAGCAGATGAGTCCTGGAGTGGAGACCGCGTATCGGCAGGCGTAGTGTGGGACGCTCCCCAGCTAGATTGGCCGACAAACTTATAAGGTGGCTGGGACAGACAGGGTGTTGTGGTGCAGCCTGGGAAAGGCGAGACATAGGCTGAGTTATAGGCTGAGTTGATTGAACTAATGAACACAGCGTAAATTAGTATCAAATGCTACTCATTATACAAGTTAAGCTCTTTCTCAGGTTAATTAATGCCGACTTTAGGTAGGCAAATAGTATAATTTTCAAAGAATGACTCCCTAATTATGTTGAATATAAACTAAGAATACGAAGAATAACTTAGTGGTTATTCGAAGTTACGATTATGTTAACTTATTATAATAAGAGTCTTTGCAAAACCGCTTTCGTTAGAAGACGGTAAAAATATCTTTCTTGTTAACAAAAAGTTGATAACGTGTCTGGGAAAACGGGTTATAAATAAACATAAATCGAGTTTATATTCCACATAGTGTTACCGGTTGAACTTCCAATGAGTATAAAGTATAATTAGCCTATAATGTTCCCACTGCTGGGACACAGGCCTGCTCTCTGTGAGAGGGAGTGGGCCGTAATCCACCACGCGGGCCCAGTGCGGGTTATTAGATGTCACATGTCTTCGAACTTTTGGTTCTAGAACATGCCGGTTTCCTCACGATGTTTTCCTTCGCCGTTTTGGGAGCAGTGGTGATGAAATAATTTACACATAGTAAAGCGCACATAATTCTAAAATTTTCATAAAATATGACGTGTCTATCAAACTCTCCGTAATAAAATGTTTGAAAACCTGAAAACGTGTAGGTTCTACGAAGGACTGCAGCTATAAAATCAGTGGCTTCAAACAAAACAGTAACAACTCCAAATTAATAAAAAATCTTAATGTTTTAATTGAACTTATTCTACTTATTCCTTTAAACATGTTTTTTTTTTAATTACTTTAATTATTTATTCATAAAAGGCCTTTTTTCTGTTGTCACTTAGAAGAACAACGACATGCATAATTATCAAGATCTACATTTCCAATATACGCTGACCTCGCATTGGCTGCTTTCCGTACCTAAAACTTGTATTGGAAATTTATAAGTTTTAAATGTCGTCGAGCGTACGTACTTTTGTCTGAAGCCACTGAAATGTTTTCCTGTTCAAAATCAATTAAACCTGAAAAAAACACAAGATCTTTATAAGTTTGGTAAAAAAGCAAGCGCTACTGACCGACAGATCACCCCCGTAGAAGGGGTGAATGACAAATGTCTCGTTTCCGATGTGAATGACGCCCGACACTCCGTTGCACGTGTGGAATGCTGCTGATGCCCCTGGGTAGTCCTTTACCGTGCCGTGGTAGTAGCAGTGTTCGATTTCCTGGGAACAAGAATATATTTTATTTAGTTCGAAATGATAAAAGAATCTTGTCATTCATACACACGATCATGATTGCTCATCCTCCTTGATTGTTTGCTACTGCAAAATTATTTAAAAAAATAATGGGTGTCAAAGAAGTCAATAATAATAAAGGCTTTTTCAGATAAAAGCGATATCACCGATTATAGCTGTCGCGCTCGGTGGCGATACTGGGCCGCCTTCTGGTTAGTCACTTTGGATAAAAGGCCCTAGTGTGAGTTTCTTTTACCCATCTCGACTTTACGCATCGACCGCGTTCGGGGCTCCGATTAGCCCTTCACTGGTGAAGGCCAGTGAAGGGCCAATCGGAGCGCCGAACGCGGTCGATGCGTAAAGTCAACATGGTTAAAAGAAACTCACACCAGGGCCACAGTAACGCTACCGAGCGCGACAGCGATATCGTTTACCGATTTGGTATCGCTACCGAGCGAGATATTGATATTGCTAATATCTGAATAGGTCATAAGTAAAATACAATAGACGTGGTTAGATTTTTTTTTTCTATTTCTAAAGAGCCATAAAAAACCCTGAAAAAAATCGAGACTTGTCTCAACGAGGCATTCTCAGGATGAAGATTGACTATCCTATCTATCTTTGAGGCCAGAAGTAGTATAACTTCTATCAAGACAGTCTACTTTGTAAATTACAGTTTTTTTTAGTTTCTAATTTTTTTATTGCAGCACGTAGTAACATTTAACTGATAGTTAGGTTTAATAATAGCTGATTATGGTTATCAATAGGGACGCCAAATCGAACGCCATGTTAACGTGGAGATTTACAAATGGTAATTTTACGATAGAATCAATATTACCGTGATCACCACCCAAACAAACGCTTTACGTACATGAGAATAATTCGATTACATAATCAGCATATTTTAAACTATTGCATAGCTTTTATCGCGGGCTTTGAGCGCGGCGACCGAATCAAGAAATTCCGTAACGTAACGAAAATAAAAACCTAACACCCCCCACTCCGCCTACCATGCAATGACGGTTCAACATATTCGCTACGGTCATTAAGAAACCGTTCGGTCTCGAGGCACAACGGTGGATCGACATTTCTTTTCCTCGGGTTCGATCCCGGCCACAGGGATTTCTTTTTTGTATTTGTTCAAAGATATTTTATTGCATGTTGTTTACTTTTATTTTGTTTTTCATTATTATGGTTAATTTTCCGTTAAAGATTTTGTTAGTTTTTCGTTTCCGATTAAGATTTGTAGTTGTTAAGGTGTTAGTTTGTATTTAGATTTTAAAATTAAATTGTTCGTGCCACCTATGTTCTTCTTTCATTAGGTAGTCAGTTTACTTGGAACCCCGGTCATCACGTTGTCATGGGAACGTAATTTTTATTTTATGTCATCACGTCATCATCCCAAGTGTAGCGTTGACAAATAGGAAGTATGGAGGTTACAAATGCTATGCAATAGCTTTACCGCGGCAGTCCCCGAGTGCCACACGTTTTTATATTTTTCTCGGGTTTTGTTAAAGTCTATTTTGTGTAGAGAATACCTAATAGGAATAGTCTGAGATTGTACGATTTAGTTTTTACCGAGGTAAAGCGAAACCATATTCCCAAAACACGAGATCCAGAATTTAATCGCAAATCAGTACACAAAAGACGGGATTTCCATAAAGGCATTCTAAATATAGCACTGAATATGGTCGCAATATAAAAAGTGTAGGAATTCAATAAAATATTCTTGTGGAGCAATTTCGTGCGCTGAGAGATCTCCTAATTTGTCATTCACGAGTATCGTCCTCTAACAGAAGGGAAAAAGATGCTATGTAAGTGGGCCAGGAAACCAGCGATTATATAGGACGGATATTATGACGACTATTGTTTTACAGGCTACAGTTGGTAATAAAGTAATTATTATAATATACAGCAACTTGTAATATACTACTTAAAAAGAAAACGTATTTTCTGGTATGAAAAGTCAGGGACATTAATTGTTAAGTAAATTGACATCCTACGTCAATTTGTCGTATTATAGCAGTTTTATACAACTATCAAAGAATGTCAATTGCTATTTGAATATACGGACAGTTTAAAGTTGGAATTCAATTGGCTTAAAAATTAATAAAATAAGTAACTAGTTGACCATTTTTTACGACAAACTGTAACTTACAACAGGACAAAAGTTACAAGTAAATCAAACCGCTTTAAAATTAAATTCAACGTGCAACAAAAAGCTTAGAATTAAAAATAAATACTTCTCCAAATTATAACATTGAAATACTTATGCAGAAAGAAAGTATTCTTGAACATTTCACAGCAAGAATTAGTAAAGCTACGGTTTCCTAAGACTGCAGTGGCCGCCACATTGCGTCCGCAATTTACCGTTGAATGACGTCACTGAAACGTTTTTTATGAAAGTAAGTTGGTGTGTTTTCCTAGAGAACGTTTTTTGACACCGTAATGTCAAGCCCTGTTGCAGTGCTGCCATGGTTTTCATGACAGTCTATTTGGTGGCCACCGCTTGCCTAGGAAACCGTACTATTAGGTCGGAAGCGCTCGGGTGTGATAATCTATGTATCCTAAAAACGCTACACGCTGCTAGCTCTCACCCCGCTAATTTCATGGCCACCACGTAAAAGCCTCACTCGCAATTAGACCGAGTTCTTTTTTTCGCTCAGCGGCGAATGGAAGGAATGAAAGACCGGACCGCACGCTCACAAGAAATCGGAAAGGTTTTCATTCATTCGATGTGAATGGTACACTTCGAGTGACGTTGTTTTGACATATTTTTTTCGTATATTTTAATAATCTAGTCGGTGATTTATTATGTTTATTTCTAAATTTCGAAACGTAGGCAACAAGAAGAGAGAAGAGATTTATGGGTTTACGTTTTAGCTACCGGAAAAAGTTTTACATAGAGTCAGTACAAAAATACTTGATAATTGTTTGAAATATGTAGATAGAATAATACGGATGTCGATAAGTGTTTTGAGTACCTTTTTTTACCTTTTTACCCGACTACGGCAAAGCCAAAAGGAAGGGTTATGATTTTAGCAGTCTATGTATGTATGTTTGTATGTATGTATGTATGTTTGTATGTATGTATGTATGTTTGCTTTTACGTGTGTTCCACCGTAGCGCCTAAACGACTAAACCGATTTTGATGAATGAGGTATCAATAGATTTGTAATAATGGTCCGGGTGACATAGGCTATATAATTTTTCCCTAAATTTAATTTGGTGGACTTTACACGTAAATTTCTAACCTCGAAAAAAATAAAAATGGGATGATCATGACATGTTTGGTATCAAAAGAAAGGTCTTGACGAGCACATTACAAATATGTACATAATATTATATTTTAAAGTAAATAAATATGTTTAAATCGTTAAAAACAAGCAAAAGTGAGACTGTGCTACGAAGTATCGCAAGATGTCACCAACGTGCAGTTAATCAAATCTTAATTAATAGTAACGATTTGTAATTCCACTCTTATGAAGAAAAACAAGTACAACGAAATATTTATATTTTGGATTTCTTCGAAGCTCGATATCGATATGGTGTTGGCGTCGAAATAAATCGCTCTATGGTTTCGTCCAAAGCACTATGCACTGCTATTGGAAATTAATTAATAAACTGTTGTATTACTCTTATTTACGTTTATCAAGTGTAAAAACGGAATAGTATAAAATAAAAAAATAAAGTTTAATAAAAAACTGTAACCCGACTACGGGAAAATAAAAATGATCTAAAAAGTACGAAACAAGCAAATATTTCAGACAGAAATCAAGACATAGGTACAAAAATGGTCAAAGCCGTGGTCGCATGCCTGTATACCATGTTGGTGCCAGGAACACCTACAAAATTATGATGGCATGCGACGACGGCTTTACCTTGACCATTTTTGTACCTATGTCTTGATTTCTGTCTGAAATATTTGCTTGTTTCGTACTTTTTAGATCATTTTTATTTTCCCGTAGTCGGGTTACAGTTTTTTATTAAACTTTATTTTTTATTACTAAGCCTCCGCTGTCCGTCCGTCCGTCTATTTGTCAGTGAGCTGTGTCTGATGAACCGTAATAGGTAGACAGTTGAAATTTTTACAGATTGCCTATTTTTATTGCCGCTATACCAACAAATAATAAAAAAGTTAATAATTAAAGGGGATCGACCCCTTTTCCCTCATTCAAGAAACGTGTTTTTTCGGCGTTTTTTTGCTCGATCTTAATACGGTACGTGTGCGAGTCCTACTGGCACTTGGTTGTTTTTTTTTTAACTCAATGTTTTAAAAAAGCATTTGCACAAACTTCGTTATTTTAAAACTTCTAAAAGCATTAGCTCTATCTGTGTTATTATTTGTAGAAGGTAATTAATGCATATTATAATCTTGTTATGTTATTAATAATTCACGGTATTTTACAGCCAAGAAAAAATAAATAAAATTGAGCCAGTTTTCAAACTGACCGTTTTGGCTCTCGTTCATCAGAACTTAGAAGTTTTAAATACATAACAGATTGTGAATATTCCATGAATCCATTACCTGCCCAATATTTTCCAATTTCTAAGAAAACACCTTCATAATTCCAACTCTATATCAAGTTCTACGTACGTAATACATTTAAAAACATCGTATCTTACTGTAATAAGACGCTTCTCACTTGGGACGGCTAGTTATATCAAAATTCTTTCGCCTGCTCCTTCAGCGCATCATCAATCATTTCAGAAGTACTTGGTCCTTGTTTTTCTTTTAACACAATATAGCGGGTAGATGGAAAAAATATTTCTTTGGAGCAATTGTTAAAGTGGCCAGTCATTGTATGAACACTAGGCTACATAAAATTGGCTAAAGTTGAGCTGTACTACTTTTGAGAACTCTTTTTCTTCGTCGCCTAAAAGTTCTTTTGTTTTTGTAGTTATTTAATTTAATTTAGTACCTAGAGTAAATTGTTAGTGGTCTTATATAATGGCGACCGAGCTCAGGTCGCACGAAAATACGGAAAATGGATTTTCACAGATATGACCTAGATAAATTTTTCACCCCCGCAAAACCCCTATATTGCAACTGTCATCGAAATTGTTAGAGCCGTTTTAGAGAACGTGATTACAAAAAAAAAATAAAAAAAAAATCAATTATATCATTTAATAGTATAGGATAGGTTATAAGTATTTTAATGAATTTTCAATAAAGTAGTTAACTGTAAAAAAGTATCTATGAATTTCTAATCACCTTTTTTTACCGACGTCGTAAAAGGCAACTAGGTTTTGATTATGTTAGACCATGGATAGTACTAAGTAAATAGGGTAATATTTAAGGAAATGTAGAAGGTATTGCTCAGCATGACCGTTTAAAAGCTTTTTTCTACAATTAAATCGATTATTTTAACGACGAAATCACTGATGTTGTATATTCTGTTCCTTCTAGGTATGTAGTGTAAGTATGCAACAAAGTTAATTGAGTAAATTTTGTTCTAGTCCAGTCTAAACTTACATGAAGTGAGTCTGTTAATTTCTCAGTGTGCCTATAAAATATTAAATTGCTGGCTAAAGCCAAACACAGTATAAACTTATGAGGAATATACAAGTGTCGTATGTCATGAAGATTTAAGGGTTCGTATCATGAAGTCCACGTAAGCCAGAGTTGTGATCAGTCAATGCCTATTCCTTATGAAATAAAATGAAACGAAATGAAAAGAAATTGAAATGAAATGAAATTGTTTATTCTATAAATAGGATATCGGAATCACTTTTACGAGTATGAAAAGGGGCTTTTTTCCTGTAATGGTGTAACTGCACTTTAAAAATATTACTAACTATAAGAAGGTGATACTTAAACACGTTCGCCATCCACTTATCAAAAAGAATTTCACGCTGTCACTTCGTTAGTAGTTGAGAAAACATTTTGCGACGCGACCGCTTCCATTTTTCATCTTGTAAGTACTGTGGTGTAATTATCACCCCCTCCTTCTTTCGCCTTGATGTCCGTTATAGGGTGAGGGGGTGTGAATTTCGTTAGGTAGTGTATTTTTTGTTGGCTAGTGTATGTTTCATTTTTCATAAGGTGTTAATAAGGTTTTAATCGTGGTCTAGTGGTAAGACCACCTGGCCGGCCTGGCCAGGTTCAATTCCCAGCGGAGCAACATTTTCTGCTCGATTTGGTTGGTGGTAGGGCTTGTTCTAAGTCTGTCTGGCTAGATCATCATAATCATCATCAGCTTATAATGTTCCCACTGCTGGGACACAGGCCTCCTCTCGGTGAGAGGGAGTGGGCCGTAATCCACCACGCGGGCCCAGTGCGGGTTGGTAGATGTCACATGTCTTCGAATTTTCGGTTCTAGGATATGCCGGTTTCCTTACGATGTTTTCCCTCACCGTTTTGGCTAGATACCACCATCTTATCCAAGTCAGTCGCCATAACAATGTTGTGTTGTTAACAGCATTGTTGTGTTTCGACAGTTAGAGGTGAGATAGCCAGTTCCTCTGTGGTTGAGGATTCCGGGTAAAGCTCGTTTCCACCTTCGGCTTGATCATTACTTACTATCGGTGAGTTGAACGCCAAGAGCTTCCCCGTTGTAGTTAAAAAAAAGGTAGACGTTCTTAAAAATTACAATATCTGAATGACTTTTTTTTTACAACTTTTTCTAAAAATGAGACCTGGCTAGATCGATTTATCGCCCCTGAAACCCCTGCATTCAAAATTTCATGAAAATCGTTGGAGCCGTTTCCGAGATTCAAATTATATATGTACAAGAATTACTCGTTTAAAGGTATTAGATTAGATACTTTATGAAATTGACACTCTACGTCAATTTACCGTGATATAGCCATTTCATACAAATGTCAAACAATGACAGTTATAATTTGAATATAGTACAGACAATTTAAGTTGATAGTCAATTTAAAAAATAGCTGGCTTGTGGTTAAGTAATGACAGCCGCACGGGTCGATCTATCAGGTTAAGCTACGCTTGCCGCGGTTGGTCCGTGGATGGGTGACCATCTTTACATACCAAGACCCCTCCGTGTCTCGGAAAGCACGTTAAGCCGTTGGTCCCGGCTGTCATTTGTAGATCTTTGACAGTTGTTACGGGTTGTCAGAAGCCCGAAAGTCTGACAACCAGTTTTACCAAGGGGTAGTATCGTATTACCCAGTAACTGGGTTGTGAAGGTCCGATAGGCAGTCGCTCCATGTAAGATACTGGTATTCAGCTGCATCCGGTTAGACTGGAAGCCGCCCCAACATAGTTGGGAAAAGGCTAGGCAGATGATGAGTCACTTTAAAAAATAATTAATTTCCCTGACTTTACCTATGTTGTTTTAAGACTTTGGTGGTATTTATTCAATTAATTGCGACTATCGCTATTCATAAGTAATTTATATATTCTCTTGCCGATTTCGGCTACTGAAACTATTTCTGTTTTTGATGGCTATATGCGTAACAAGCGTGTGCTTTTAAGAGGCTAATATAGCCTATCTTGGCAGTGAAAGTGCGTGCACAGTGTGGACAAGTTAGTATATTGTGGCGTCATATGCGAACTACACAACAAAGATCTGACGTCACACAAAATCCTAATCAACAAATCCTGCATTGCGCAATTAGAGTTTACCGTGCGAATAGCATATACTTGTATAACTTCCCTGAAATCAATCGTTGGGCAGTTGCCCGCCAGACACGACACCCGTCTGGTCGGAGGATCCTCCCTTTTCTATAGAGGATGAGTGAACTTTACACCCTGTTCCTCATGGCTCTAAAATATCATTTCGGTACCTAATAGTATTGTATGTGGTAGGGTGACTTACTCTGCTGTCGAGATCACTCTTCCGCTGGTCTCCATTAATTTGGGTTTATATTACTGAGTATGATTGTGTAGTACTGTTTGGAAAAAGTTAAAAGTTCACGAACGAAGTGTTAATAGATAGATAGATAGATAGAATATTCTTTATTATGTACACCATAAAAATTACAGATATTAATACAGAAATTTTACTTCGATTATAAGTCCCACGTGAACTGTGAACTTGTGTGATTGATTGTTGTTATTTTAGTCTCATTCCATTTGAAATCTGCTTGCTAAAAGCCTGACACAGGGCTTTTAATATTCATTCAGGTAGTAATTGAATCATTTCAGTATTTCCCTACATGGCTGAATTTTCACACTTTCCTTTTATTTTATTTAACTTTTTTTCGGAACAAAAATCATAAAAAATCTGATTACCTACACAAGAAAACACTCCAACAATATCTCCCAAAATTATCTTCATCATCAATTGAGCTGACAATTACAAAAAAAAAAAAAAATATGAAAAGATGAAAATTCTCTCTCGAAACAGAGGGTATCGCACTTATACTAAATTAAACAAGGTGTAGGGAAAATTCAATCTAATCTAAACTTCCTTCAATCCAATTTGAATTTCCTCACCTTACCTCCCCCCTTACCACCCCCCTAAATGATCCTCCGTGTAATTTATCCCAGTCCTTGCTGTCAATTCGTATGCTGCCTTTAGGATTCCATACTATTCCTAACTACTATCTGTTTGTACCAACTTATAGTGGTTTGGAATACACAATATTATGTGAAAGGGGTGTAGTCAGTGCTGTGACTAAATTGGAATGACACGCCACAAGTGACGATATAAAACGTCGGAAGTAATTTGAGCAGTTACTTCAGTTACTAAACTTGCTGCCTAGTTGGTCTTTCCCAACGTCAGCTGGTTTCGTAAGTACGTGCTGAGACGAGAAAAGAGAAGGTTTCATAGCTTAGCATTCGATTTTGTTTTAGATAATAAAATGGGCAATATAATATGTTTCTACTGCTGGGACACAGGCCTACTCTTTCCGAGAGGGAGGGGGCTGTAATCCACCACGCGGGGTCAGTGCGGGTTGGTAGACGTCACATGTCTTCGAATTTTTGGTTCTAGGATATGTCAGTTTCCTCACAATGTTTTGCTTCACCGTTTTGAGAGCAGTGGTGATGAAATTATTTACTCAAAGTATAGCACCTGCCTTGGTTCGAACCCAAGACCTTACAACTCGTAAGTCGGAGCCGTTACCACTGGGTCACCACTGATCATTTGTTGTTGAGCACTTCGAAAATATGTAGAATAGAATATTTAAACATTACAATAACTAGTGCTTGGATGATTTTTCACCGTTTTTCAAATAATTCCTTGTAATTGATTTGACATTCAATCACCTGAGCACAGCTCAACATCCTAGCTAAGTTTAATAACAAAACGTTCTTTTAAAAATAGTCCACGTACAGTCGTACATTATCAAAGATATTCTTGTTTACTGAAATGCAGCACATTAACTGAGCACAATAGTGCATGAGAATATTACACGTACTGAGAACAGAGATGTATCTGCTCGCTGCGGGATCACGTATCTGAATTATAATGTAGATACGACAGTGTGCGGTCGACGGTCGCATGTCGTATCGCCGTTGTTGTGTGTTGTCGTACAAAGGTGTCAATTCGTATTGTAGAGAAGGTGTGAGTACGGGATGGATATTGTGTTTTGTGTGGCGATGTTAATACTTACAAGAGGTATAGGCAAATTATTTGAACCAAATGAAATGAAATGAAATTGTTTATTTTGTAAATAGGATATCGGAATCACTTTTATACGTCATATTATTTTTAAGCTATTGCATAGCTTTATCGCGGGCTTTGAGCGCGGCGACCGAATCAAGAAATTTCGTAACGAAAAAACCTAACAACCCCCACTCCGCCTACCATGTAATGACGGATGATGACATAAAACAAAAATTACGGAACGTAATTTTTATGTCATCATCCGTCATCATCCCAAGTGTAGCGTTGACAAATAGGAAGTATGGAGGTTACAAATGCTATGCAATAGCTTTACCGCGGCAGTCCCCGAGTGCCACACTTTTTTTTAAATTAAAAATACGGCGTTTCCTATCTGACTACTCTGAGAAGAAAGGCCGAAAGAAACTCAGAGGTCGCAGTCTCTTTTAAAATCCAGACTTAATCTTGGTCAGGCCATATGAGGACCATGTAGATTAGTGTCTGAAAAGGTCTTTTGCGGAAAGGACCACACAGATTTGAGTGGACCTGTCCAGTTAGTGCAAGCATTTGTCAGTAGTCGTGGAGCTCAACTCAGAACTTAAGGAGCTCAACTCGACGAACAATACCAAAGAAAGGACATTTGGGTAGGCCGCATAAACTACTCAAATTGCCAGACCATCACTAAAACTAGCAGAGAAATAAAAATAATATCCACATAGTCCTCACATTCACAATAGTTAAAATAATATAATACTTTACAAACCACAACTGTACCATGTTTTTTAGGGTTCCGTAGTAAACAAGGAACCCTTATAGTTTTGTCATGTCCGTCCGTCTGTCTGTCTGTCTGTCCGCGGTCTAGCTCTGAGACTTAGGTATACATATTAATTACGCCGACAAAGTGGTAAAACAAAATCATGAAAAACATTTTTCTTTAGGACCTCTCATACACGTAAAGTGGTTATTTTTTTTATCCCATGGTGTGGGCTATCATTGGAAAGGTGTTTTAAAAACATTATGAGTTTGTTAAAACCATTTTTGGATTCAGGGATCCGTTTGCGAAATATTAAGCTTTAAAGTGCAAATTTTTGTTAGAGTCGAGTGTCCGTCCCCCCCCTGCCAGCTAAATGGTTGGTTTTGGATGTGTGAAAAAAATCACAGTAGTAGTTTATTCTTTCAACTGTCACTAACGAGACACAATAGAATTTTAATTGTTATCCACCTCAATGAGGCGTCGTAACAGATGATGAGTTATATAACGAAATTAAAAGGAAAAGTATCACACAGCTAAGTAGGCTCTACAAGTTAACGAGTAATAATCGACCAACTTAACTTTGCAGTTGCAAAAACATGTTTTTCGATACATTCCGTATGGGAGAATATGTTTATCTACTACAAAGTTAAGTTTGTTTTTGGGATAAATTCATCCCAACTACGGAACCCTTCATTGTGCGTGGTCCGACACGCACTTGGCCTGTTTTCTGTTTTTCTTTTCCCGAATCATCGATTCAGCCAGACATCGCGGAATTAGCTGGTTTGGAGGTATAAAACGAACAAAGAAAAACACATTGAATCAAATTGAGTTGACTAATGGCACTTTCTAAAACACTAAATTGCAATGGACACCCTATTACCACTGGAAACGGATATTTACATTTACACAATGTAAGTTCCTATTTCTAGTAAATGTTTAGATCCTATTCCCAACATTACTGTATGTTAGTCTCAAAGAAATGCAATATAAATATTATTTACTAGCTGCACGCCGCGGTTTCACCCGCATAAGTTTCGAATATTGGAATAAAAGTATTCTATATTCTAATCCAAGTCATGGTCTGCCCATGTGCCAAATTTCATCCAATTCCGTTCAGCCATTTTAGCGTGAAAACGTAACAAATAAACCCACTTTCGCATTTATAATATTACTAGCTGCGCCCCGCGGTTTCACCCGCATAAGTCTCAAAAAAAAAGTATCCTATGTTCTTTTCCAGGGCATCATCTATATATGTGCCAAATTTCATCCAAATCCGTTCAGCCGTTTTAGCATGAAGGCGTAACAAACAAACTTACTTTCGCATTTATAATATTAAGGACTAGCTGCGCCCCGCGGTTTCACCCGCATAAGTCTCGATCCCATGGGAAAAAAAAAGTATCCTATGTTCTTTTCCAGGGCATCATCTATATATGTGCCAAATTTCATCCAAATCCGTTCAGCCGTTTTAGCGTGAAGGCGTAACAAACAAACTTACTTTCGCATTTATAATATTAAGGATTATAAGGATTCTCGAACAAGCACGTATTAGCCCACTAGTTACATCACTACGGTCGACGTACCGTCTTTGTCGCGACTCATAAAACCTAAATGATGAGTCTCGAGTATTTTGCTGAGCTCAGTATTTTGTTGAGCTGTATTTTGTTGAGCTATATCACTCGTAATGCTGTTTAGGTATTTTGCAATGTGTGGAGTCTGTCGTTTTATTCGTTTTTCATAGAAATTCTCGAGGGATGTCATTAGGTGCAAAAACAACATAATTTTGGAAGATGGATAGAAATGTTTATTTGTAATTCTGTGTCTGTGGAGTTGCAGTTTTAATGAGCACATTTACACTAGAAATTATAGAGTTCTAAGAATTGAAAATATGTTATCATGCGTATCTTTAATACTATTTTGTTTATTCAAAATCAAATATACCTGCCATGTGGGAACGGCAATATGACAATAAATGAAATTACTGATACTATTTTGAAACCATAGCAATAGGCTCGCAGCCGCATGGGACTTTAACGTTACTGGTAAAATGTGGGTGTACTTTAGGTACGTCTCTGCCTAATCCTTCGGGATTACAGGCGTGATGTTATGTTATTTTGAAACCATCAGGTACCAAGCATCGAAATAATAACATATTTGGAAAATCCAAAAGTTCACGCAACGCTCATTCAAAAACAGAAAAATATTTAAACAACTTTTCATGAAGTATGTTTTGACTTCTTTTATACCATTCATATGGGTAAAATTTCTCACCTCACAATCTGTACGTACTGTCAAAGACTATTTGCTTTGTTGGTTGCTAAGCAACGGAAGAGGGCCAAAGTTGAAAATATAGTTAAAGATATTATATTAGTTAGTTTTTTAAGCTATTGCATAGCTTTTATCGCGGGCTTTGAGCGCAGCGACCGAATCAAGAAATTCCGTTACGAAAAAAACCTAACACCCCCCACTCCGCCTACCATGTAATGACGGTTCCCATGATAACGTGGTGTTATTATGGGAAAGTAATTTTTGTTTTATGTCATCACGTCATCATCCCAAGTGTAGCGTTGACAAATAGGAAGTATGGAGGTTACAAATGCTATGCAATAGCTTTACCGCGGCAGTCCCCGAGTGCCACATGTTTTTTGATTAATTATAACGAAACTACTTTGAATAAAACAGCCATTTTCAATCGGGTTCCTCCTGTGGCTGCAACCAATCTATTGAAATAAAGGACTCAATTAATTGATTTTCTCGCAAGCTACAATGTTTTCGGGTTTCATTCGTTTCGGCTGCATTAAAACAATTTTTGAAAAATACTAAATTAATCTCCATTAAATTATCTATACAATGGTATATAAATTAAGTAGGTTCTGTGTACTAGCAGGAGTGTTACGATAAAAACAGTTGCAGAAAGGAGACAAAACAAATGTTTCGATCGCAGAGCACTCTCTAATGCTTCGCATTATGAGTCGTGAAAAATCGTACAATCTAAATAGTATTGATGAATCGATTATGGGTTTATTTTCAATCAGCAGACTAGCTATTGTAACTAATTCGATAATATCGCACCTTTGGGACAACAACGGAATAACTGACAAAAAATTGAAAAATGACTTAAGTATGCTTTTATCTGGAGGAACAAAGACCCGTATCAATAATATCAGGTTAATGCCGCCAGAGGGCAAGAGTGCCTTTGTCATATTGTTGCACTTTTTTGACTATCTTGGCGCGACAAAATCTCATTGGTTAGTTGGGCCGCCGCCTCCGCGCTAATCTGGAGCGTTAAAGTCACTAAGGTAAATATGCCCCCTATGAGAAAGTCACATTTAGTACTATTTTATGAGCACATATTTGGAGGAACAAAGCCGTCCAAACTGTTGTGGCTTTATATTAGACATACGTTAAAAACTTTGGTGAAACAAGGGCACAAAAGTACTCCGTTATTTGAAAAAAAAAAAAAAAAAACGTGTGTCACTCGGGGACTGCCGCGGTAAAGCTATTTATTGCATGGTATTTGTAACCTCCATACTTCCTATTTGTCAACGCTACACTTGGGATGATGACGTGATGACATAAAACAAAAATTACGTTCCCATGACAAAATCACGTTGTCATGGGAACCGTCATTACATGGTAGGCGGAGTGGGGGGTGTTAGGTTTTATTTTCGTTACGTTACGGAATTTCTTGATTCGGTCGCCGCACTCAAAGCCCACGATAAAAGCTATGTAATAGCTTAAAAAAAATACAAATAATATTTTACTCCTTTAAACAACATACATAAAAGTATAAGGCTGATTTTATGCATAGAATAATTACTTCAAGGTAATTTATAGCAGAACAATACGGTACTGAATGTAAAAAAAAACTTAAAATGGCTCTCCTGTAAAATCACTAAAAGTGCAGTTAAGCCTTTGTTCTACCGATGGTGCGATATGTATATGGTTGAATTTTTGTTTGTAGACTGGGGACGTGGTTAGTTAGATATACGAAGTTTAGTTCCCAAGTTCCGAGCCCCAAGACACTGTCTAGTTTGGAGCTCACTGGCAACTAAGACTAATAAAATTTAACCTAGCTGTAGGTGCCACTTATAACATTAATTTGAGTTTAACCTATGTATCTGCTTATGTGTTACCTAGATCATCACCATCATCATTTCAGCCAAAAGACGTCCACTGCTGGACATAGGTCTCCCCCAAGCACCTCCACTTCGACCGATTCTGTGCTTTCCGCATCCAGCGGATTCCTGCGGCCTTCACAAGGTCATCGGTCCATCTTGTGTGAGGCCTTCCAACGCTACGTCTTCCGGTACCCGGTCGCCACTCCAGAATCTTTCGGCCCCATCGGCCATCCGTTCTGCGAGCAATGTGCCCTGCCCATTGCCACTTAAGTTTGGCAATTCTTCGTGCTATGTCGGTTACCTTGGTTCTCCTGCGGATCTCTTCATTTCTGATTCGATCACGTAGGGCAACTCCATTGCCTTTCGGGTGACTTTTAGCCTTCTGATAAGGCCCATTGTGAGCGACCACGTTTCAGTACCATAGGTCATCACTGGCAACATGCACTGGTCAAAGACTTTCGTCTTGAGACACTGTGGTATGTGGGACGAAAAGATATTGCGTAGCTTCCCGAACGCTGCCCAGCCGAGTCGGATTCGACGATTGACCTCTTTCTCGAAGTGACCTGGATAGTAAACAATTTTCAATTTATATTTCTAATTTACTTTTGTACTGATGTCACCACTCTGTATAACGGCCTCCTCTTTCACTCTACAGCACAATCTGATTCCAGTAATTTCTCAAGGCTACGTTTTCTAAAAAAAACCTGATCAACAATAGTTTTCTTATCCACATCTCTAGCTCATGTGTGCCCATTTTACTATAGTATTTCAATTCCCACGGGCAAACCCTGTGATTTATCAGTCACGTCTCTTTACGTGGTCATAAATTATATAGGCGTTTAACGCATTCCGGGTTCCGTATTGTGAAAAGTGGCGACTTTAGCGGTGGTCTGTCAAGATAATTTATTGAACCCTAATCTCGGAAAAGCAATTTAAGTTTTACGATTTTCATAGTTTCTTTTATTGAAAATATTTTTATGGGTGTAATTTATGGTATGTGGAATTGTGATTTTAAAACAAATGGGTTCGTATTTTTGGTCTTACACATATATATTGTACAGTACTTTTAAATAATGTAGGTACTAAACCGTTTTGAAGATAAAAATGTACGTAGGCATGCGCTTCGGTATCCAAAACAATAAAAACGGATAACTAAATCCAGTTTCTTAACCTTGAACAATTTTTTGTCTGTCTAGACATTGAAAAGGGGTAACATAAAATGTTATAGCTATTCTTATTATACCTATTCGATCCTTAAAACAGAAAAAGTTTTTAAAAACGTGCACTTATTAATGGCGATTCAACAGGCAGAGTATCTATATTAACAGCGATTAGTAAAAGAAAATTGGGTAATTTCGTTTCGTTAAACACTAACCAAACTTTTTGTAGATATTTTTAAGCATCTCCAGAGATTAAATAGTTTTCAACGTAATCATCAACTCTGAAGCATTATAGGGTTAACGAAATCAAATGTTAACCATTTCCTATTTTGTTAAGTACGTAGTACATATTGACAGGCCCACACTGTACTCCATATAAAAGAGTAGCCGTGGAGTTTCTTGCCGGCTCTTCTCCATGGGAAACGATCAATTATTGGAAACGTGTACATAGCTTCTGATGTTTCATATGTGCCCATGTGGTTTATATGAAGTAATATATTTTCAATTTGAATCAAACACATATTCAACCTTTCATCTATATGGGAAAAAAATACCATAGGTACATACATTCCTAAGTTAAGTGCCATTCCAAGTTGGCATTATGGAAATTAAGGGAAATAGTTTTGTACCTGCCTCGTTGGTCTAGTGGTCGCAAGCGCTACTGCTGAGCATGAGGTCCTGGGTTCGATTTCCGGGTCGGGTAAAGTGTTATTGAGTTTTTCTATCTGAAATTTCTCAGTAGCAGCCCGGAGTCTGGATTTGTGCCCTGTTGATGGCAATAGGCTCGCCCCCTATTACATGGGACTTAAACATAACTGGCGAAATGTGGGTGTACCTACTACAGGGACACCTCTGCCCAACCCTTCGGGGAATCAAGGCGTGATGTTATGTTTATGTTTATGTAGTTTTGTTGCCGTCATTAATCCATTCTCAATTTATGCGGGCTATGTCAAATGCAAGCGGGCCAATTCTTTTTTTAAATTTAGATTTTTTTAAACATTTTTTGTTTTTAAAATGATGGACCTCAATACTCAATACTTTATTTGCATCCCACAATGTGTACTTAGGTGGTTAGTTAAAATGATATGTGATCATTATGGACCCTGTCGGGCACAGCAAAATAGTAAAAGAGAGGAAGCTTTTAAAGAACTAAGCTTATCAGTCTTTTGAACGAAATCTAATATTATTATATTAGGTTTAGAATTGTATTTTAACTTTTGAAAATAAGAATTTTATTTAGACAGCGTTTGGTATGCCGCTATTATAAAAAAAAAATACTGTTTATATTAATGTAGTATTTAGTTTTGCCAAAAGACTTCATTCAATTAAAAACAATAAACCCTTTTGTAATACATAAACAGCTACCTTCTCCCATACAAAACCCCATTAACACTGCCAAAGACTCCACCACAGCCATGCGATAACTTCCAGCCGATAGAGCTCGCCTAGCCAGCGATACAGTTTTACGAGGACCTTATCTACCGACGTTTGCATAGAAAAGTACGAGTTTCTGAGCCGTTTCCCTCGGCAGATGTAAGGTTAGTACTCTCAGATGTTCCCCCGATCGATAGCTGTGAATAGAGATTTTTTAAGATTCGTATATTCAGTGTGTACAAAGATGCTCGTGATTTGTTGAGCTGTGCGCGGTTGAGGGTTGAAGTGATGTCTTCAAGTGGGAGATTAAGGGTTATGATACGTTATTGCGAATGATTTCATTGCTTGGTTGAAAGATTATTGAAAGTATGTCAGGTTTTTTTTGTACAGGGAAGTACTTTTTTCTTATATGTGTGATAAAAGGGGTGAATGTTCCGTATCAGTTGTATTGATTATAATCTCATGTTTAGGAGAGTAAGCAATACTGAGAGTGACTGAAGTTTTACTTGACTGCCCCAGAAGGAGAGGTTAATGTTTACACCGACATTTTCAACTATTTTAATTGGAAATAACATAACAATCCAATTCCATTAATTCCTGACACAAAACAAAATAAAATCGGATCCAATCCGCGTTCAAACTCAGAAGACCGAAGATTATCTTTTTGCGAAAGCGCTGATTAATCTGGTACATTATCATCTTCATCCACCTTTTGAAAAACTGCTAAGCGAGCATCTCGGTTCATCCGCCATCGTCCTCCTGTTATGCAATCGATTTGTCCTCACAGCGGGCTATTTACCCGGGACCCGGGATCCCGGCTTGTCCCGGGTTTAATTAAAGTCCGTACTAAGTCGATGCGATAGCATTGCCTACGTTTAATTGCGACACCGGATTGCGTTCTGTTTTTTTAAGCGATGTGATATTAGCGTTGCGCTGTTGTTTTTGATTTGTTGTTTGGTGTTTGGTGTAGTGGGGTCAAAGATAAATGTAAAGTTTGTTTGTAAGGAAGAAAAAAGAAGTTTATTTCAATTACAAAAGGCATTCAGATATAGTGCTATTAGAGATCACCTTTTAAGCAAGGAATTGCTTGTGTTAGGAGACTCCGCGCTTCCACTTATCATTATCTTATGCAATTGAATGTAGACAATGTAAACATGCACAAATAAAAATAAATGGGCAACTTAAAATTATACAAAATGAAAGAGTTAATTATTTGTAAATGAGTGAGCGTTAGGCATAGAAAAAGGGCCAAATCGCGCGTTTACGTGTGATTATGTGTGAGTATGGGTGAGAGTGTGAAGAAAGAGGGTGTGTAGTGTGTGAGTTATAATTAGCATATTTAGTTATATTATCCTTTAATATCCTGCCCAATATTAGATATAAATACGAAAGAAGAAAGAAATATAAAAAGAAAATTGGCACAGAAAAACGTTCATATACCTATAAAGATTTACTGACGTATTTTGAGTTGTTGGTAGGAAGGGAAACTCTTCGTTAATTGGAAATTATTTTTTGCCTAAATTAGTTGAATTTTTATGTTTGTTGACATTTTCACAAAAGCGTCAATGAAATAATTACCTCGATTTTGATTCGGAAATTCTGTATTCTTATGAACACAAAATTAAGTACTCCGCACCATCATTAATTACTTCAAAACTTAAAGCTTTCAGCTTTCAAAATTAGCAGATTGGATGCCTTAACATAAAACTCTGAATTTAATTTTACTTAAAGCAGCAAAATAACTACAGCGATCCATCTTATCAATTAAATTTAGTTTCCATTCTGAAACAGACATCTACCTGTCTAGATGTTCCAACTTGGTTCATTCATCAGTAATACAATTAAAATATTGGAGAATCGCTTTTAATTGAGTTTTCAGAAAATTTAAGACTCGCTGCGGATTGAGATTGGACGGCCAACGATTGTTTTTCAATAATATTTTAGAACGACCGTTTTGCGTCGAGATTTTGTTATTTCGAGTTCGATTATGTAAAAATAGAGTGACAAAGGACCTCTTATGTGGTGTACAATACTATCTCGAAGACGAGACTAGAGTATAATTAGTGATTAAACGAGTTTACCTGTAAGAGAAATTCTATCATAATTATCTGATAGCCTCGTCCTGGCAGTTAGATTTTGTAAGTGATATTTGTCTGTTGAGTTGGTTGATAAATACAACAATAATTAGCTCTTAACATTTTTTTTGTTCAAGTTCTTAATTTTTAGGGTTCCGTACCTAAAAAAGAAAAAAAACGGAACCTTTAAAAGATCACTCGTGTTCGTGTGTCTGTCTGTCACAGCCAATTTGCTCCGAATCTAATGGACCGATTAAGTTGAAATTTGGTCATCATCATCTGCTTAGCCTTTTCTCAACTATGTTGGGGTCGGCTTCCAATCTAACCGGATGCAGATAAATACCAGTATTTTACATGGAGCGATTGCCTATCTGACTTCCACATTCAGTTACTGAGTAACACGATACCCCTTGGTAAGCTGATTGTGAGACTTTCAGGCTTCTGACAACAAAGATTCTACCGGTCACAATGAAAAAATTGTCGTTTTCAGAGAGAAAAGCAAAATATACTGGTCTCCCAGGTTCACTTAAAATTTGGAAACCTCATATAATTATAATCGTGTGGACTGCAATATTGGGCTGGGTTGAGTACGCTTCGACCCCTCAATGAAAAGAGAAAATACGCTGTTAAAAACCAGACGTCAATTAAAAATAAATACTTTGGCGTTTTGTGTACAAACTTACGTAGGCGCGTGTTGATTTTAAATTTAAACATTGATTGGTCTGCAGAAATTATGCTGCTACACAAACCAAGGGGTTTTGTTAGGTATATTATATATTTCGTTGAAAAACATTCCGAAGAAATTTTTTTTTTAAATAAGGTGCGATACAGAATGTGTCTGAATTCCCACATAAATTTTTAGCAGGATAAATTGAAGTTACTTGTACTTAGAGATGGATAAAGCTTAGTATGAATTTACTCAACAAAATGAGGAAATGTATGTAACTATTTCATCAATCACATTATCAATATTTCTTCTTGTATAGACAGACAACTCACTTCATCTCTCTAGCTTTCCTTCGTTCAACATTGTCATTTATTTCCAGATACCGAAACAACAACAAATACAACAAAACTCTTTGAAACAAAAACAATAAAACTACAAACTAGCAGCACAAACAATAATATTCCGTGCAAACAAGCGGACGGGAACATGATAATTAAAAATTTTCACATCGACACTTAAGCTTCTAAAAGGCGTGGGGCAATTGAAATTAAACAGTCACTGTTTCAAGTTAGAATCGTTAAACAAAGAGCTTGTTACAACTTGGATATAACTTGGCACTCAACTCGAATAGTCGACGGTAAAGCAGTGGTCTTACAAGCGGCGAGTCAGCGGCGATCGACTACAAACTTGCAAGAAACTGATAAAATTTTAAAAATAAATCTCTATCTTGGTTTAGAAGTAAAAAAACCGGCCAAGTGCGTGTTGGACCACGCACAATGAAGGGTTCCGTAGTTGGGATGAATTTATTCCAAAAACAAACTTAACTTTGTAGTTGAAAAATATGTTTTCCCATACGGAATGTATGGGAAAACATGTTTTTGCAACTGCAAAGTTAAGTTGGTTGATTATTACTCGTTAACCTGTAGAGCCTACTTAGCTGTGATAGTTTTCTTTTAATTTCGTTATATAAACTACAGTTGTGATTTTTTTCACACACCCAAAACCAACCATTTAGCCGGCAGAGGGGGGGGGGACACTTGACTCTAACAAAAATTAGCACTTTAAAGCTTAATATTTCGCAAACGAATCCCTGAATTCAAAAATGGTTTTTACAAACTCAAAATATTTTTGAAGGACCTTTCCAATGATACCCCTCATCATGGGGTAAAAAAATAAAAAAATAAACATCACCACTTTACGTGTATGAGAGATACCCTAAAAAAAATGTTTTTCATAATTTTGTTTTACCACTTTGTCGGCGTAATTAATATGTATATTTTTGCCAAATATCAGCTTTCTAGTACTAAGGGTCTCGGAGCTAGACCGCGGACAGACAGACAGACAGACGGACATGACGAAACTATAAGGGTTCCTTGTTTACTACGGAACCCTAAAAATGGGAGATTAAGGGCCTATTACCCTAGCTTCTGATGAATTAAAGGAGCTCGCGGCCACGACCACGCCTTGTCACATGACCGACTGCAATCTTGGCCGTAGAGTCTCCGACCGGTCGCGGCCAAACTTTCTTCATTTGCTTCGATTGCGGCCAGTTGTCCGACCGATCTTGGTCGCCTTACGGTAAACGTATTTGGTCTTTTTATCGGTTATCTGATCTGATCTGAATTAGAAGTTTAATAGGTAATAGACTTGACTGGACAGACTTGCTCAATGTCAAACTGATCATATACTTTGATTCTTATCTAGGTACTAGTGTAGCTTATCAAATTTCTGCAAGTTGGCATTGAAAGAAAATTCCTAAGGCCACGTTATCGAGGACATCGGACGAAGAAACCTGACCTTCGATACCGAGAAATGCTCAGAATAAATAATATTAGAGCTAGAAATAAAAATAGACATAGAGGATGATAAATATTGCATCTAACGTGGGCTTATTTTATTTGTTACAGTATCCGGAAATATCAGCTGTGGGAAGTTTTCAACAATATTTTAGAGTGCCCGTTGACATTTTAGTTTTAAAGCCGAACTGCAAAACAATTACTTGGGGCAAGTGATAGGAATCAACAACATGATATAGGTCTAAATTTAGCTAAAAACATATTGATATGCACGGATTTGTAAAATCGGGTTATCGTCATCATCCTCGTCCTAAATTTACTCTATCGGGGTCCATATCGGGGGCCTGTGGATACCTCCGATTGACTGAATTTAGTCAAACAGTTTTCATTCAAACTTGGTATATTTAGTCGAGTTTAGCTAGTTTGCTACATAGGTATATCAGCACACCAATTGCGTATCATACTTACAATCACAATCCAAAGGATATTGAAGGAAAACCATAATCCATTGCTTCATAATGTTTTAAAAATTTGTCTGTTTGACAATATAAATAACGCAATGAATATTGTTGAATTGTTAAAATGAAAGGTATTACTATTATAAATGTGTTACGCAATTAGGCTGTCTGGTTTAATCTAGCTTTTTAGATTGAAAATGGTAATTTATCAGGTGAAACCAATTCCAATAAATTTTCGTAAAATAAACGCCCCATGCCTGCACCTCTTAGTTCTACCCCGTAACCTACAAAGTAAGTATATTAAGCTCCCTCTATTACGTGCATCGAAATTTGGATTTATGAGTCACTAATGCCTTTATGTCATTTTGCAGTCGCGCTGCAACTTTCTCGTCTGAGTTATGTATACCTTACCGAGTCAATGGCGGACCGTGGTTACATTGTGTTCAATGAATTTTGAATTTATGACGCATTACCTGCAACTTGTAACTTGATTTAGTATCTTGTTGCCGTTCTTTGTTTTACGTAAATTATATTTAATAAATTACCTCGCACATGCGAATACGACAGCTCGATGACAAGACGTGACCGCCCTAGAAACGGGTTTTGTCGACAGAAGAATAGACAAAATGACAGATTGTGATCATTTATGTGTAATTTTTTCTGGTTTATGGTTGTCATGCTCCGCATGCTGGCGCGAGAGCGTGCGACTCCCCTAGTCATTGCGACTCTGCAACTCGACGCCAAGTGTTCGCTTCGAGCAAAATATATGTCGGAGACGGGTACGTGACTTTCGTTATATCAGCGATATTTTAACTACTGTGGGCGTAGTGTGTGTAGTGTTGGTTAATGCGCAATAGAAAAACAGTTTGCAGTTCAGATCACATTATAATTTATTATCAAATAAATCACACTAGCTAAATTATACACACACTGGGTACGACGGCGTTTATTAAAATCACCAATTAACAAAATGATCACAAATTACAACTAACACAATAACTGAGCACCACGAATCGAGAACAGTTCCGCGACGTCTTGACTCCAATGCGACCAGAGGCTGAATGTCCTCCTCGCCGTGGCCTTAAAAAATCACGACTCTGTAGAAGCGCGCCTTTTTTGGTGTAGGTAGATTCACTCTTCATGTCGCCATTGGCGCGCTTGCGATTCGTTTCGTGTCCGTACTAATGACCGGATCCGACATATATGAAAATTGTCGTCCGTAGCCTGTCGTTGCGTCTGGTCGCCGAGCTGTCGCATGTCGCATGTCGCATGTCGCATAGTGTGCGCCATGTCTAACTTAGTCAACCATCAAAACAAGTGATTTCGTCAAGACAGCAATTTGAGGCTCTATTTTATTTTTTTGGCAATCTCATTTTGTCGGTTGCTTCGTAAGATTTTGGCAACTCAACCTCATTTCATAATTCGTGGTCTGACAGCCAACCGAAAACATACTAATAACGTCTCCATTAAGTTAATAAAATTCAATTGACCAACAGTAATAATGTCTGTCTTATTATTTCGCTGCCGCTTCGCCTTTCCTTAGGCCGTGGCCTCGACTGAAGCCTTGAGTCCCGCTAGTCCAGTCCCGCTACTTCAGTTCAAAATCCGTTACAATTTGATGGGCCTCGACTTTGTAAGGAACATTTGTTTTTGTTAAAATTCTGTTCAGGAAAACTCACTTGGGTAAAATAATTTTTCGACATTTTGTGTTGAAATTAATTGAGTCTATTTTGAAGTTTTAGGAGCTTCTCGCTTTCAATTATTATTGTAATAATAAAAAAAACGTGCCGTAATTTTATGATTGAAATAGGTAATATAAATCTCATTTCTATTACCTACATAAATATACGTATTTATACCGTTTTATGTAACAAAATATCAGCACATAGCAGAAAGCGGTAGACAAACATCCTTTAAATAACAACCCTTAACCGAACCAATATTCCAACATTAGACCTTTTACAGCAAAAAAACGAAGACTTCATTCCAAAAATATTCCCTCCTTTGCAAATATATCGCGAAATTCTAATTTCACGCATTTCCTTCGGGGGTGGGGGTTGATCCCACAATAAGAAAGTTGTATAAAGTAGGGGGAAAGATTCTGTAATATTTTTCCGGGACCTCTGAATAGGATGCAAGGATTTGTCAGCTTGGTCCACCTCTATAGACGGCTTTGCGTTTGATATTATAACAGAATACTACCGTTTGTTCGGCCGGAGACGGATCAAGAGTATTCTTTTTTCAAACGTTTGTTTTTTAAATCTGATTTTGAGAGGGGAAATAGCTGTGAGGTTTTTATTCGATTTTAGCAGGATGTGTTAATATTTTCGTGGTTTATAATTTTCTTCAAAAATGCGCGTATGAACGGATTTATGTACGTGGAAGAATAAAAAAAAGGAGTATTTATTATTCTGTATAGATTTTGCTTCTCCTGTGAATAGGGTGTAAGTTTATGTATCATGATTCATGTGTGTGTGTGTTGATATTATAATTATACTAGCTGACCCCAGCAAACGTTGTTTTGCCAATTATTTGTTTGGGGTGGACAACCTTTATCACTTAGGGGTATGAAAAATAGATAGTAGTCGATTCTCAGACCTACTGAATATGCATATAAAATTTGGTAAAAATCAGTAAAGCCGTTTCGGAGGAGTAAGGTAACTAACATTGTGACACGAGAATTTTATATTATATATAAGATTTTATATACTTGAGGTTAGTTCTAGGCCTGGGGAAGGTTTGGTAAAGGCTCTGTTGTACGTGTCACTGTAAGTGACTGAGGGCTTAGGTCTGTAGAAGGTAAAAGGTCGCGGTCTTTTACCAAGAAAATGTTGTACTGTAGGAAAACAAGATCGTTTAAATAGTTTATTTAGGTTTAGATGTTTACTGAGAAGTATTGTATATTGTGATAGCTGTTGGCAAAGAACATAATGATGTAGTGTTTTCCTAAGTAGGAACACCAGTACCCTAATTGCATAATACACGATCATAAACTGTTTCGATTTGGAACAGAATGCTAATCCATTGCTTCAAAAGTTGGAAAAGAAATCTGCTCAACAACGTAAATAACGCAATGAATGTTGTTGAACTGTCAAAATGAAACAAATTAGTCATAATTCTTTGAGAAAATAAGTTACGCAATTAGGGTACATGTTTGGTTTTGGTATCTATTTATATGAGCAGTGGTGACCCAGTGGTAACGGCCGCGACTTACGAGTTGTAGGTCGTAGGTTCGAACCCAGACAGGCGCTTTACTTTGTGTAAATTATTTCATCATCATTGCTCTCAAAACGGTGAAAGAAAACATCGTGAGGAAACCGGCATGTCCTAGAACCGAAAATTCGAAGACATATGACATCTACCGACCCGCACTGGGCCCGCGTGGTGGATTACGGCCCACTCCCTCTCACAGAGAGGAGGCCTGTGTCCCAGCAGTGGGAACATTATAGGCTGATGATGATGATGATGATGATCTATTTATATAAAAATGAATCCCTAATTTCCTTGGTCACGCCATAACTTCAGAACGGCTGCACCAAATTGAATAATTCTTTTTTTGTTGTGTTCGTTATTCTCAGGACAAGGTTTGTAGGTAAGTGTAGCTAGATAGGGCAGGTAGGTAGGTAGGTGGGTAAGGTAAGTAGGTAGGGTTGGTAGATAGGTAGGTGCGCCGTAGATAAGTACTTAGTGCTACCCGTGCGAAGCCAGGGCGGGCAGCTGGTTTATTGATAAATAAGAAAGAGGCCCCCCTGATGAGAGTGATATTACTGCCACTTGTAATATGCCTAATAAGACAAGTATTTAAAAAAAACGTGTGGCACTCGGGGACTGCCGCGGTAAAGCTATTGCATAGCATTTGTAACCTCCATACTTCCTATTTGTCAACGCTACACTTGGGATGATGACGTGATGACATAAAACAAAAATTACGTTCCTATGACAACATCACGTTGTCATGGGAACCGTCATTACATGGTAGGCGGAGTGGGGGGTGTTAGGTTTTTTTCGTTACGGAATTTCTTGCTTTGGTCGCCGCGCTCAAAGCCCGCGATAAAAGCTATG
Organism: Agrochola lychnidis; assembly: GCA_963680765.1. NCBI lineage: Eukaryota > Metazoa > Arthropoda > Insecta > Lepidoptera > Noctuidae > Agrochola > Agrochola lychnidis. The sequence continues at coordinate 2,123,114 of OY796863.1, read as the reverse complement.
CAATAGCTTAAAAACATAAGTACCAGTTTCGCATGATACCTTACATTTTCTACTGACTAAATACGAGAAATCGAGCAAAAAGATAAGCAAAAATCTCCCTTTTTGTACAGACAAAGTCGCGAGCAAGTGTAGGACAAATTCCGACGATTCTGTTATCGTTCACCAAAGTTCTCGATTCCGTTTTCTCGCACATTTTGTTGGTAGAAAGAGCAAAATATACAGCCAAGCATTTCTGTAGCACAAATCTTGTTGAATTTCTCCGATATATTCCTATCTTTTGTGTGAGACGGTGTTTTTATACCGCTGTAAAATAAATAGTATAATTTTCGCTTACATATTTATTTTATTTCTGTGTTCTTGTGTTGTATGATATTCTTGTGTTAAAATGTTTTAGAATTTCGTCTTTTGTGTACCTCATGTATGTAGGTGTGGGGAATAAAGAAGCAATGGCCTTTAAAGATCGACTGATGAATGAAAGGTCAAGAGTTCCAACTCCATGCTTTGCATGGCTCACTTCCAGCCATCAGAACACACTCATAATTGGCTTATTTTTTATGGTTTACCTACTCTTAAACTCTCTATGGTTATGGAATGTTTTTTAAGCTATTGCATAGCTTTTATCGCGGGCTTTGAGCGCGGCTAAAGAATCAAGAAATTCCGTAATGTAACGAAAATAAAACCTAACACCCCCCACTCTGCCTACCATGTAATGACGGTTCCCATGACAACGTGATGTTGTCATGGAGGTTACAAATGCTATGCAATAGCTTTACCGCGGCAGTCCCCGAGTGCCACACGTTTTTTTTTTCGTAAAATTTATTATAGTGTGATCAAAATGGCAAGTATCCTATACTATTAAAAGAACAATATTTGTATATATATTTGTTTGTATATAGATTTCTACTCACGTTTTCGAAATCGGCTTTAACGATTTCGATGAAAGTTGCATTAGAGGGATTTACGGGGGTGAAAAATCGATCTTGTTAGGTCTCATTTCTGGAAAAATTTGTTTCGGTCGCCCAAAGTTTAGAACAAGATAATGAATAATGACATAACATTATTGAAATTAGAAATTTTTATTATACTACTTTTTACTTACTAATTCCATGCATGGCAGCATGGAATTAGTAAGAATAAATTCTCTCATTAGATATTCTCATTAGATTAGAATTAGTAACATTTAATTCTAATCATTAGATCATGGCAGCATGGAATTAGTAAGTACCGACTATCATAGCAGTATGGAATTAGTAGGTACTATCCTATACTATTAAATGAGCATTCTCTATTTTCACCAGAGTTCGGTCACCCAGGTACTATTTTTGAATTGACTTCCATTTTTATATCGGAAATACTAACCAAGGTATTGAAAAATTATTCACCTAAGACCCGAGTGTACAAATAGAGTAATAAATAGTTATGAATTCCACTTCAACTGAAATACTTGTTTAGCAGTAAACAGATTTCACTTTATAGTACAAATTCCGCGAAGCTAAAACATACAGGCTGTTGCAAAAAGCATCGTTTGATTGAGCGCTCACTTACAACTTTGTATCCGACTTGGTTGCAACGTAGTAAGTTTGCAATTACAGAAAACTGCACTATTTTATCTTAAGTGCAGTTTTCTTGCAAGTTTACTAGGGGAAACAATTCATTCGCTGCCCACTTAATCTCCAAGTTGAAACTGTCTGCGAATCGCCGGCACTGTTTAAAAAGTTTTGATATAAATCCGCGAGATGGCGCCGTGGCGGATCGCGGTGTGTCCGGTAGTGATGCGGTGAGCTGTTGTGACAATGTTAGGAAGATATCCGTAAGTGTAAGCATTCGAACTTGAATGTTATGGGGTGCTAACAATTCGAGTATGGGCAAGTACAATCAATCATGTAGGTAGTTTCATAAGTACCTATCACTACTTACTGTGCAAAATAATAGGCTATAAGATATAAATTTTCAAGTTACCAATAGCATATTGTGTATTTTGCTAAGTTTTACATCTTTAAACACTGTCATTGCAAAATATCCTCTACTATTAAACGATAATAGTAATATTTGTATTTAAATTTGTTTGTATTATATATATTTGTACTCACGTTCTCGAAATCGGCTCTAATGATTTCGATGAAAGTTGCAATATAGGGGTTTACGGGGGCGAAAAATCGGTCTAGCTAGATCTCATATCAGGGAAAATTAGTTTTCTTCGTATTTTCACTCGAGCAGAACTCGGTCGCCTAAAGTTTAGAACAAGATAATGAATAATGACATGAGAATAATGGCAGAATAATGACACGGCAGCATGGCATTAGTAAGTAGGTACCTACTATCATGGCAGCATGGAATAAGTAGGTAGGAACTATACATGGATTAGTATGAACTTTCCTATACTATTAAATGAGCATTCTCTATTTTCACCAGAGCAGAGCTCGGTCGCCCAGGTAGGTACTAATAAAATTATAGGAACAACTTAATGTTAAAATTAGTTTGACGTGCGTAATGGGGATCAGTGTTTAAAAGTTAATTAAATTCAAACCAATTGTCCTCGGATATTTTTAATCGACTTCCAAAAGAAGGAGGTTCTCAATTCAAATGTATATTTTTTATTTTTATATATTGTGTTATATTTGTTACGCGATAACTCGGCCAATTATGAATTGGTTTTAATGATTTTTTTTTTGTTTGGTAGGTAATACTTCAGAGGTGGTCCCATATAAATTTTAATAACTTTGCTTGGGTAGTTTTTGAGTTAGCTTCAATAATACGTATTTTTTCCCACTTAGTATGTGGATAATATATTAAGTTCTTCTCACTGTAATTTACATAGCAAGTAGTGGTATTCGAATTTGTGTGGGGTAAATACCACAACTAAAAAGTGAAAAATAAAACTTTTTATAAGCAAAAAACTAAAATTCAAAACCAAAGACACCGACTTCCGAAATTTAAAGTTATTTTTCACTTTGTAGTGTTTTTTTTTTGGAAGTCGGTTGTTTTTTTTTAACCAAAGTTTTTTACATTCCTAACAACAGCAGTGGTCAAAAAATAGCTTGTTCTGTCAAAAATAAACGTGCTTCAATGTTGCCGGTTGAAGAGAGATTGGCAGCGTTCAGTGTCGACGCCAGCATTGAAATCTAGGCAATTTTTGCTTTTCCACTTCTATTCGTTTACCAGACTTTGTTTCTTGTTTTGGCTATGAAATGGGCTGGCTTTTAAGCTAGATTTTAGCTGTGTGAGAAATAAATGTATATTTGTGTACTCGATTTAATGTGAAACGTGTTGGTGTGGACTCGTGTGTAAATTGGCGATGACATACCTTAATAATAAATTGGTCATACTGTTTTAGTAATCTATTTTGAAAATGATAAACTCGTTTATATTATCTACAACGTCTAATCAAGCACTAAATAAAGTCTATACTTAATCGGGTCTTGATTCCCAATTTCAGCATAAAATATAGACAGTTCTTCAAATCAGTCTATGTTGACATGCCCCATTTATAATTATGACAGCACAGCCATCTTGTTTTTCGTTTTGAACTGAACTGAAATTGGAATCCGGTCAAATATTTGTAGTTAAAAATAACTGTGCGTCAATATCGGATGGTATTTCCATAAAAATATGGAAATGAGAACGAAATATTTGTTGAAATTCAACAGTTTTGAGAAGAACTAAGTATGATTAGTTTGGTTTCGGCAAACAGTCATTTAATATTAGTCGACTTATTTCGAATGTATGAAAGTACTATCTATATTTACTGTCTAAACACAAATATGTGACGAAAATGATGTTACACATCTTTTAAGCGATACTTATGTGCTATTAATCGTTTATTGTTAAATTAATTGCGACTTTTTTAACCGACTTCCAAAAAGGAGGAGGTTATAATTATGTTCGACGCGTATGTTTCTTTTTTTTTTCTTTTTTTTATGTATGTCCACCGATTTCTCCGTCAATTGTGGACTGATTTTGAAAATATATTTTTTTGTTTGAAAGGGTATGCTCTCGAGGTGGTCCCATATAAATTTTATTAACTTTGCTTCGATCGTTTTTGAGTTAGCTTCAATAATACACACTTTTTCCCACTTAGTATGTGGATGATATGATAAGTTGCTGTCACTGTTATTTACATATCAGGTAGTGGTTTTCGAATTTGTGTGGGGTAGGTACCACAATTAAAAAGTGAAAAATATAAACTTTTTCCAAAAAATAAACAACCGACTTCCAAAAAACACTACAAAGTGAAAAATTACTTTAATTTCGGAAGTCGGTGACAAAAAACAAAAATTCAAACCAAAGACACCTACTTCCGAAATTAGTTATTTTTCACTTTGTAGTGTTTTTTGGAAGTCGGTTGTTTCTTTTTTGGAAACAGTTTTTTTAAATTACATATCTATCACTAAAATCATTAATGGATACAGTCAGATCATTGTTGCTCCGTGCACGAAAAAAAAACCCTTTTCCGTCATTAACTTATCTAATTGATAGAAAGCTTGAAATAATTGAAACATTAAGTCTGTGTAAGTATAAAAGTACAGTTTTCGTGGTGCTAAACCATTCGTGTCTGTCACAGCACCTGTTAATAGTTGCATCACTTTTGCGCTCTCGAAAATATGGTTTATTTCGTCTTTGATTTACTTAATGAAAATATAGTATAATCATAAAATAAAATGTTGATTTTATTTCACGGACAGTTGAAAACTAATGTGTGGTTTTTAAATTTCTTGAAATGGTTTGCTAAATAATAGGAAAAAAATACATTACTGACAGGGTTTAAAAAAATGGTTATTTCAAGTTTTTTTTTCTGCTATATTTTGTATGGAAGTTGAAAAAAGTGGTTCCCCTGTGTACAAGTAGACTATATAATGATGTTGATTATATTTTTAATTTTCAAAATCAAAAGTAGTTTCTTCTAATGAAACGATCAAACGTCAGACTCGCGTAAATTTTTGGAAAACTTGTTGCGAATTTTAGTGATTTTCCACGAATCCTTAATTTATTTGAACAATCCCTTTCCGCCATGTAAAAAAAAAAGAATTCGACTTTTCAAATCACAAATAATTTTGTTTAAATTCTATTTTCCTTTCTCACAACTAATGAACAAAATTGATCAAAATCTGTCGATTTCATGCATGGCCCCTTAATTACGAATGAAGTATATCTACAAGTACTTACAGTTCTGATGTCGCTCTCGGCACCATTTGCTAAGTATTGTGTTTGTTTCAGATTTGGCGCTAGCAGTTGCCTGTGAAAAAGAGAAAGTATACATTAAAATACGAATAAAAATCTCTATAATTATTGCACAGAGATTTGATCCGGTATCGACCATGCTATGGTCGATGTAAATTAATGCGTAACGTATTGTCTCAAGCTAGACAAAAATAGCAATTCAAATAAAATTCACGACCCCAATAATAATCTGCCTATAGCCTTTTTCTAACTATGTCGAGGTCGGCTCGTGACTAAGTAATAACAGCCGCACGGTTCGATCCATCAGGTTAAGCTATGCTTGCCGAGGTTGGTCTGTGGATGGGTGACCATCTTAACATACCGAGACTCCTCCGTGCGTCGGAAAGCACGTTAAGCCGTTGATCCTGGCTGTCATTCGTGGATCTTTGACAGTCGTTACGGGTCGTCAGAAGCCCGAAAGTCTGACAACCAGTCTTACCAAGGGTTATCGTATTACCCAGTTACTGGGTTTTGGAGTTTAGATAGGCAATCGCTCCATGTAAAATACTGGTATTCTGTTGCATCCGGTTAGACTGGAAGCCGCCCCAACATAGTTGGGAAAAGGCTAGGCAGATTGATTGTTGAGGTCGGCTTCAAGTCAAACTGGATGCAGCTGAGCACCTGTATTCGACATGGAGCGACTGGCCTATCTGACCTCCACAACTCGGTTACTGGCACGATATCCCTTGGTAAGACTGGTAGTCAGACTTTCGGGCTTCTGACGACCCGTAACAACTGTTAAAGATCTACGAATGACAACCTGGACTAACGGCTTAACGTGCTTTCGAAGGCGCGGAGTGTTCTCGGTATGTAAAGGTCACATATTCATGGATCGACCGCAAAAAGCGTAGCTTAACCTGATCGATCGACACGTGCGATTATTACTTAGCCACAGGCCTCTGCCGAGCCATGACACCAATAAATAACAAAAAAATCACCACAAATTCTGCAGGCATGACAATTAAAAGGTGCTGATAAACTTGAGCATTCACTTGTAACAGAACATCGAACATTACCGTTTTTAAATTTGTCGAACTGAACAACGAACAGAGCCAAGCATAGAGCCAAACATCGCTACGAACATTTTCACGATCATTCTAGCGAATGCTCTAGTCAATGCTCGTCAAAAAATATTCTTCATGAAGATGTCAGACTTGACGGTCGCTTGTGGATGGCTCGGCTCGGTAAAAAGCTCGAGTCCTTTCACTAGAATTGCTCGCTAAAACGCTCCTGTTTATTTTTCTGTAACATTCGCTACAATGCTCATTACAAGTGAATGCTCAAGTGAATCAGCACCTTTAGAAATACCAATCTACGAAAAACAAAACAATATAGACCAAAAACGTTTTAGCCACGCAAAAAAATACTCGTTTCGCACAGTCGGTTAGCTGATTACTTTAATTTGTAGGCAAACACTTTTTGTTATAATTTGTTAGTCGACGCAAAAGTTTTCGGTATTTGGCGCCGGTTTTACGGTCGCTCCCAACTGCCCGGCACAGCCTTGTTTCGATTTTTGGGGTCAGTATAGATCTCTATGGCTGTATAGGATTTTGTGGAGCAAGTGTTTATACCCTTTGATAGTAAACAAGGCAAAATAACGACCCAATTAACTGGGCATTAAGGAATTTGTATTTAGTGCAATTAGTATACTAAATTAATTTGAGAATGATTTTACACTTTGGAACGGTTTCTGGAACGATCAAGAGTAATAATCTCTTGACATGAGCACGTCCAATTATTGTCATTCAAGAATCGCATGCAAGTGTATACACGTGTGCGATTTCCGTAAAATGGTATTCAATCATTTACGATTCAATTGCTTGTGGCATGCCATAAGTGAGAGCAGTGGTGGCCCAGTGGTAACGGCCGCGACTTACGAGTTGTAGGTCGTAGGTTCGAACCCAGACAGGCGCTTTACTTTGTGTAAATTCTTTCATCACCACTGCTCTCAAAACGGTGAAGGAAAACATCGTGAGGAAACCGGCATGTCCTAGAACTGAAAATTCGAAGACATGTGACATCTATCAACCCGCACTGGGCCTGCGTGGTAGATTACGGCCCACTCCCTCTCACAGAGACGAGGCCTGTGTCCCAGCAGTGGGACCATTTATACGCTGATGATGATGATGATGATGCCATAAGTTGAAGCAACAGTAAAAATTGCACCGTCTAAACAGTGTTTAGACGATTTAATTATTTGTTGCTTCAATTTTATTGTATGCCATAGGCAACAAACTTGCATCGTGTAAATGGAATTAAATTTTTGCCATTCAATAAGGTATATGCTACTTGTGGAGGTCAGAGGCAGACGCTCCATGTAAAATACTGGAATTCAGCTGCATCCGGTTAAACTGGAAGTCGACCCCAACATAGTTGGGAAAAGGCTAGACAGATTGATTGACGCGTGCTACTTGTATGGTTTTGGGTTCACTCATACGATGAGTAAATCACTACACACACTTCTCTTTCGTTTACCTACACAACAATATGACCTGCACTTGCCTGCAAGCAAGCCACTGAATCTGTTGTTGAAGTGACCGCTACCTTTACATCAATAACAATGACTTCCTACCAACAATTTTTTTGACAGTCAGTTACGCATCATGATCATCTTCAAGCCCTAAGCAAGCAATAAGTGTTTAAATAATTCCATAAAAAAATAAAAAATAGAAGTGTTTATCGTTAAAAATTTATCCGTCAAAAAGAAAATTTTCTAATGTTTATTTACCGGTCAAATAATCACACCACCAAAAGTGTCATCATTAATTGAATTCAACTGCACACAACATTACAAAATGTAACTCGGTACAGATAAAACAGTTAAAATACATTGCAAAATCCTCATTGAAAGTAGTATTAATGAAGTCCGAAGCGCTTCAGTTTAAATGTGATTATTGCGCGCCTTTGTTTTCGCTCCGTGCTGTGCGATCAGCTGTGATTGTGTACGGCGGCCATGTTGAATTTAGACATTTTGTGCAAACCGCGCGGACTGGCGCTGTTCTGCGATCGTATTTGTGTCGTTCCGTATAGTTTAGACTATCAATAAACTCGATGCATGGAGGTATTGTGACGAGTTATGGAGTATAGTCATACACTGCTGTTTGAAAATCTTGCAGCAAATGCTATCTATACAGCGTGGCGCTTTAATGGTGACATTAATTTAATACACGTATACGGGTGAGTATTTTCTTTTTCTTAAATGTTATTATTTATCCGTTTATTTTCAATTTTCTAAAATAGCATCTTGGTGCAATCACTGCTTAACAACTGTAGCGCAGAGGTCATTTACCGGGATCACGGAACATAACATGGCATCAATGAAAATAAAAACGAATAACATGCAAAGAGAAGGCGGATTGAAGGAAAGGGAGAGCCCTATGTCGGGGAGCGTTTGAAAATTTTAATTTTTCAACTAACGAATAATTTTTTCTTATTATATTTTTACGATTACTGGCTACTAACCCTACCCGTGTGTTAAATTAATGTCGCCAATGTAGCGGCACGTTGTATATTTAAAAATGAATCGCCGAAATTTATGTATGCATAACTTCCGAACACACCAAATTGGATAATTCTTTTTTTTATTGTATTCGTTAATCTTAGGACAATGTTTGTTTAAAGATTTTTTTTAACCTTCCTGATTAAAAAAAAATCTCGTATTATGAAAAGTGAGTGTGTGAGACAGAAGACAGTCGGTTCTCACTTTAATTAACCAGAAAATAAAAAAGATTACAGTATATAAATAGGTACCAATCTCTTATCCCCACTATGAACGGGCCATTAACAAAATATAAACGTACCATATTACATGGCATCAAAAAACCTCGAATTTCAGTATAATTTTAAATCGAAAAGCAGCAAACATTAAATGACGCCGTACTTAATAAGCTACTTAATAAGTCTAATTACACATTTTATTCGTGAAATACCAATAATCTCGTTTTTCAGCTCATTATTAGGTTTTACAGCGGAATATTGTGTTAGTATTTTCACATCATTGGTTATTGACCTAATGCTTAAATATTGTGTTAAAATGGCGTTAATTATTGGGTCACGGTTAAATGAGGTATTTATTAGGTGATATAAGTGTATCAGTGTGCCCATGTAAGTAGTTTAAAATATGTTTCTATGAGTGCGATGTTTGTTGGCTATGAGCATTGCGGAGACATTTTTGTATGTCATAGATTGGCAAACAGGACCAGCCTGATACAAATGATCACAACCTGTAGACCACTGTGTGTTCTTGCAGAGATGCAATGCACAGCTTAATTTTTCGGGTTATTTGTTACAAAAGTAGTTAACTCTGCAATCGGCATTTTGTTTTTGTTGTCATTTGCCAATGTTGCAACAGCAATTACGCAATATTGTCTTTGGTCCGTGGCGTTGACATCAACCAATGAGCCAGTGTTATATTTAACCTTTTGACCGCCACGTCAATAACGAAATTCTGTGTTCTCTACGCTAAGCGACAAAAAACGTGTTATTTTCGACGTGCCATGCTGTCCTAGGCGTCGTGAGCACGTTTTAATTTGACATCCATAGACGTCCGTGGCGGTCAATAGGTTAAGCTATGAACAACAATGTCAAACTTTTTTGGATTGAATACGAGGCTTTTGGCTACTTTTGTATTGTGTGTACTTTATGTCTAGTTTTTTAAAATATGCGTTTTGTTTGTGCAGAATATCTTTTCTTTTCTTTCATTCTTTTAGACAATATAGCATCAAGGGATAGGTACGATTTGTTACCATTGTATCAGACGAAATGCTTATTATTTCACAGGTTCCATAATTTTCTAAGTCATGTACTTAATCTTTCTGTTTGATTTGTTTTTTTTTTGTATTGCACGACTCACAATGCGAAGAATTAAAGAGTGCTTTGCGATCGAAAAAAATGCTTTTCCTCCTTTCCGCAACTGTTTTTATTGTTACACTCATGCTAGTATACAGAACCTACTTAATTTATGTATATATTTGTTTAGATTAATTCTGCACTTTTTTCAAAAAAAAAATTAATTCAGCAGAAACGGAAAATACATCAAAATAGTTTAAAAAATCCCGTCAATCAAGTGTGAAACCTGAAAACATTGTAGCTTGCGAAAAAAACAATTAATTGAGTTTATTTTTTTTATAGATTCATTTCAGCCATAGGAGGAACTCTTTTGAAAATGGCTCTTTTGTTCAAAGTAGTTTTATTGTAATTAATAAAAAACAATTATTATTAATAACTTTTTACAGGATCAGTTAAGTACTTTTTACGTACTTCAGAAAGAACTAGGAGTTCGTTCTGATTTACAAAAGTCTTGTTACTTTTTAAACGAAACATTGTAAAACTACCATTAAAAAATTTAAACAGCGCAAATTCTGAAAAGCATGATAAAATTACAAACTGTAATTTTCGTTAAAACAGTACCTAAGTACCTACCGTAATAATCAACTTTGAATTTACGCCACGAAAGCGACCAACTTTGTATGAAAGAACAAACTCATTGTATGTTTTAATTTATCCGTCATGAACATAAATAAAAAGTTGGTACATGTAAACAGCTTTTGGTCGGGAGTTAATATTTATAAAACGTATGACGTGGCGACGTGGGGATATTAAAAAGTTTCGTTTTATTCGTACATTAAATTATGTATGAGTCTGCAGAAACTGTAAAGGATTTTCTGTGTTTTCCTAACTGAGGTTAATATTTTTTTGTTAGTAACTTTAAAGGATCGTGTGCCGTATAATCAGTGATCGGAGTAGGTAGAGTGATTTTATGTACTCGCATAATGAATAGTCAAAGAAATCATAACATGGATAAGCCTTTTTTCCGGGATTTCATTTCGGTACTTACGGGATTGAATCAAATATTGTTAAAGTAAGGATTTTTAAACTACTACATTAGAAATTTATAGAATGCGATAGATAAACATTTAAAATATGTTATATTATTATATTGTTTTTATAGTATACCTATCCTTTTCTTGGAGTCCGATCACCTATATACTATTAAAAAGACAGCAAAAGGGTTAAATATTTCTTATTCATATTGATGTATTCTTTATTCTACACATTTACAACATTTAAAATTCCTTAAAAAAGTCTTAATAATTTCAAAATCCCGGGGGCATATCCATAATAATATACGTGCCAGTGCATTGACCCCAAATTACTCTACCTACTCCGATTACTGCTTATAATCCTTAAAAAGAAAGTTAAGGTGGTATATAGTGTAATCCCCCATTTCGTTTTTCAGAAACATTTATTTTGAGTTGTGTTTACATACGTAGTTCAATGTTTACATACGTAGTTCAATGTTTAAAGTTTCGATAAGAGCATCAAAATCTAAACATTGAACGTAGTTTTCAGGGTACTTGACCAGTTGACAGCGATGCGGAGGATTTTCAACGTCATAAAAAAAAAAGTTTTTTTGGGTGAGGATATTTTATTTATCATTCATTCATTTTTTACATATTAAATACATTTTTAAATGTTTCTATCAAATCATTTAAAAATATAAAAAATAGTGGCCCATCGGCATCAGGAACAGGGTCCAAGCTGCCGGTGGTCAAGGCTCTAGAGAGAGGAACCTCCTCACTATGCGTGCCGTGTCTAGGAGTACTGTTTTCTGAATCAAGCCCTTGACCCAGCCGCGTAATGAGAGCCTCCTGAGGTGTTGGTCGAGGCTCTTCGCTATTAGGCCATTAACCGATATCGGTAAAATGATTGCAGAGTCCACATCCCACATGTCAAGATATTTGTTTTTTTTTTATTATTTAATTAGTTAATTTTGTATGAGAAGTTTATCGTATTATGTGGTTTTTCATGAAATACATAATCAATGACATAAAGTTTAGGTCTTGGCGCTCTTTCTCAGACACAGCCAGTGAAAAAAGCCGGCGCCATCTTGTTGATAAATCAACATATTATCTTGTTAAAAGTCTTTTACAGAAATAAAATCATTTATCACATCTCGATATCAGAACAGAGCTGAACCCCTGAACCAAATATTTAGCACAACCAACGTGATTGTCAATACGCGCCATGAGCCGTGCGACGCGCCTCGTTGCACGAGTCCGAAGGCAAACATCACCACTGTGTCATTGCACCTTTGTAGTTACACGAGTGGGTATATGTGACAGAGATCAAGCTTACATTCACATTGCTAAAGGTATAGTTGACCTCGTTATTGTTTACCACGTTTGACAACAACTGCCAGTAAATAGAAACTAGAAAGAAAAGACGATAGGTACATTTATTTATTTATTACAGCATGGAAGACTTACAGCTAAAAAAAAAAACAACAAAAATAAAACAATAGTCGACAGAAAGCCAATTACAAGTCTTCACGTTTAGACTTATAATAGAATTTGTGTTGTGAACATACAAAAGCAGCAACATGTCGCTATATACTATATTTCAATAGTTAAAACTATCAAAATAACCACTTGTGTCTGCAATTCAAAAGTGAGAGAGCAAGAAGAAAAAAAAAAGTACATTTAAAAGCACTGCAGCTATTTAAAAAATAATTGAGGCTTAAGCACCTTCTAGCTGAGGTCACACTGGTTGTAAAGAGATCCAAGTCGTGTTGTTTACATATTTTATTAAAAATTTTGCTTGCACGCACAATATAACTGTTCTGCCTATAATTAGTAGAACTTTGAAGTATTTATTTGTACTAAAAAATAAAGCACCCAACCACAAAAGAACGAGTACATTAGGGTTGAAAATATCTGTCACATAGACAAAAAGACCTTGTTGTTTTATGACGTGCAAGTGACATTCAACCTTATGGTGATTTTCGATCTTGTAATTCAAAGAATTGGTTTTGTAGTGTCAAAACAAAACAACAAAACTGATTCTTTGAATTCATTAGCGGTGATCGATTCAATTTTGATACTATCAAAATCGAATAATGTTATTTTTTCTCTCGATTATGTCCATTCCTTTTAGATTGCAGGTTTGGTGAAGCAGATTTAGTGTCATGGTCCTGGAATCGGCGCGGCATCACTGTGTGGTAATAGGTACTTGCTTGGTCTTTCGTGCACATTTATTCTTGGACCAGTTGATTAAAGGTCTAAGTGACAGGTGTCGTTAAATACAATTGTAGAAGGATTTTTGACGCGTGGCCAAAATTGGAACTAATGCCGCCATTTTTCATCTATCGTTTCTTTGGTCTTCTACGCTTATAGCCATCGAAATTCATACTCAAAACTTTCCTCACGACATTGGTGCCGATTCCCTTGTTCACAAACTAAACTAAATTTAAGTTCAGTGCATCTTTTTCTTTCTATTTCATTAAGAAAAGGACAGAAGATAAATTTTAGTTTAGTCCTGTCAAATTAATCAGCGCTTGACGTAAATTGACGTAATTTTAGTCGGCAAGTTTTTAATCACGTCTAAACTTGTATGGAGTAGTGACAGGCGCTGATTAATTTGACAGGACTATTTATCTTCTGTCCTCCATTTTCCTCATTCCTCCGCATCACATGCCCTTACCATGACAACCGATTTCCGCACAAAAACACTCGTTTATTCATTTTCAATTACTGGCTGTTACTGATATAAGTAATCCGAAAACTGCCATTACCGTTTCATTTCATAGAACGCTCATATCAGAAGCATTGTCGTTTTGATTGAATACAATGTACAATCGGAATCGTTATCGAAAATCGATCTAATATCGAATATCGATTTCGGTAAAACACTATGAAATTCCATATCAAACAGTGCTGTATGTATTTAGTCGAGTTCATTGTCCTTTACAAAATAGTGACGTCACATAACTATAGTTGCTTCAAACCACAGTGCATCATTCGGTGCAGGCATCCGTACGAAGCACTATTGTGGTGCTGTGCGTATTGAATCGTTCTGTGTTAGTCTGTGGTGGTGTTCTATTTACCTGTATATCAACTGTTTACGGATGATAAACTCTCGTTTGAGCTAGGAAATGTAGTGTTTTTTTTTTTTTTAGTTTCTATGTTATCTAGGGCATTTTGCTGAACTGAATATCTTAAATAATGTTCGGTTCCAGAAGTATCTAATAAAAGTGTAAACAATCCCTGTTCAAGTTAAATTCTTACGCAATCTCTCACTAAAGGGTTTATTTAGTAACACATTTATCTATGATAAGAAGATTTCAACTTTGTATCTCTTTCCTACAATTATTGTTTAAATAACATTAATAAATTGTAATTGAAAAATCATTGACAAAAATTGAGGTTAGAAAATAAAAACCTCAATTGTCAAAAATTACTTAGAATGTCGGGATTTAATATTCTCATAATCAAATGAAAGCACTCCACTACAAATTGACATCTACAGGTACGTTTTCTGATTCATTGTTTACATTTTTATCAGATACTATTGGAACCGACTATAGTCATAAAATCAAAGAAGAAGGGTTGTAAAAGTGATCCTATCACCTTTTTCCAGCATGTTGGCTTTTGGATAAATGCCAAGAAGCGTTAATACTAAGACTATTAAGAGTGATGCAAAGATAGAGTCAAGATCATTATTTTCATTTATCTAGAACTCCATCGAGCTAAGCATAGGCAACTGCAAATTTACGTCAAGAGGATTAACAGCGTTCTCCTGCAGTACTGTCATCATTATTAACCTACGAAGCGTGGTGATTATGGCAATTTATCCTTCCACCTTTTACAGTACCAACTTTTCAATTCAAATTCAATTCAAATTCAAATTGTTTATTTGCAAGAAAATACACGGTTTACAAGGGAAGATCTTACAGCCTTAAAGTCATTGTATTCTGCCTGCGAGCAAGCGTGCAAATTATGAAAGTTAAAATGTCACAATTATTGTGCAGATTCTATTATTAGTACATATACATTATCATTACGTTATCATTCATTATCATTACATTACACTATCATTATATTATTATCACATTATTATCACGTTTTGAGAGACTCATGTTAGGTTTTAAATTAAATCGCTGATGTTACGCCATGACAAGCATTTCAAAACAACCAGCAAAATAACATGCAACTTCTTCCCAACTCATAATCCATCACTCCATTTTCCGAGCACAGTTCGTACGTACTTTATTATACTCTTCCCAGCTTATTACACCCTCATTTTAACATCCCATAATTTTGGCCCATTAAACGGGCGCGAAGGAACTTGACACACAAATCAGTGCAAAAACAAGAAAGTAATAAAGCAGGCAGTATACGACACATGCGAGCGTTGCGACCGACACGACGCGGTAAACAATTTTCGACAACATATTTTTCGTGTATAGCAAAATGTAGGTGCTTCGGGTTTTGTGGTTCAAGTTATGAGAGATACGATATCAGGTTTGGAGTATATTTTTAAGGGTCAAGACATTTTAGAAGTATTGATCGAGGGTCACAGCTCGGAGTGTCAGCTCTAGGTGTGCATTTTAAATATTGATATTCTAATAGTCTTTGAAAAAAATGCTAAGCCATTGCTTGCTCTCTATAGTTAAGAAGACAGTGATCGAATTAGGTCTTTCAATATCAGCTTAAATGAATGGTTGAAAGATGAAAGTAAAATAATTACCACGTTCATGGAAGGACATAGGACTTCTAACATTATTCCTTGATCGCCATTTTAATGAAGAGAAAAAGAAAGATTTATTGTTGAATTTCAAGGCTTCCTGTACTTATAAAATATGACGCCGGAGTCACACCGGCGCCGCACAGATTTTACACTCATTCTAAGATATTCTGAATTTTTTTCTTCTTGCGTGTCGTATGGTGGCAGTGCAGTGCATGGGTGATATTCATTTAAATGCGGTCCGGCGTCATAATTATACAGGAAACCTTAGAGAATTTCCAAAATTTTGGTACTCGCTACCGTGTATACTTTATACCATTCTACTTGTCATACATATTTCACGTATTCCTCCCTCGTCGCCGGAGGGATGCATAAGGTACGGAAATCGCTAAATTGATGCCCAATGTAAATGGTTTCGGGCGATTTTTTTAAACTTATGACGCTATATCCGCGCGTTAGTCTTCGATTTGTGTTCAGGGAACGACCATTTTGTTGGTAACGCAGTTTTTATCTGATAGATTTGATAGGTTATCGGATGATTGGATTTATTGGATAGAGGGATGAATCTCTGAACTGGTGGATGAGTTTTTCGGATACAGCAGTGTGAAAATTGATTAAGTGATCTAAAATTTTAAGAACGAAGAGGAGCTCGTGGCTAAGTAGTAACAGTCGCATGGTTCGATCCATCAGGTACGCTACGCTTGCCGAGGTTGGTCTGTGGATGGGTGACCAACTTAATATACCGAGATTCCTCCATGCCTTAGAAAGCACGTTAAGCTGTTGGTCCTGGCTGTCATTCGTGGATCTTTGACAGTCTTTACGGGTCGTCAGAAGCTCGAAATTCTGACAACTAGTCTTACCAAGGGGTATCGTATTACCCAGTTACTTGGTTGTGGAGGTCAGATAGGTAGTCGCTCTATGTAAAATACGGTATTCAGCTGCATCCGGTTAGACTGGAAGCCGACTCCAACATAGTTGGGAAAAGGCTAGGCAGATTGATGTTATAAGAACTACCTATACGTTTAGAGCATTATTTCATGAATGAAAAGATATTGAGAGAGGGTCATCCATTCTTTAAGTAAGAGATGGCTTATTGTAGAATTTCTTTCACCTTCAAATAAAGCAAAAAGTTCAGTATTGTGCATAATTAAATGCTTTAATTGTCAGAAAAAACTAAAGCATTAGAGTAAATCTCTAATGCTTTCGTTTTTTTTTTAGCAGTGGTGGTCCAGTAATAACGGCCCCGACTTTCGATTTGGATTTGAACCCAGACAGCCGCTTAACTTTGTGTTATTTATTTCATCACCACTGCTCTCAAAACAGTGAAGGAAAAAAACATCGTGAGGAAACCGGCATGTCCTAGAACCAAAAATTCGAAGACATGTGACATCTACCAACCAGCACTGGGCTCTCGTGGTGGATTACAGCCCTCTCCCTCTCACAGAGAAGAGGCTTGTGTCCCAGCAGTGGGAACATTATAGGCTTATTAGGATTTCCGAGATTTTCACAGCTGCTCTGTTGCTTTCTCTTGCAAAATATTTCAATTTCCTGCTTCCCCTTTAAGAAAACAATTTGCATACATCAGAAGTTATAAAATCCAATCAACTTAAAACAAGCACTCTGTCTGATGCACTTTCCTTAAAACAGTACACACATCAGAATTAAGTCCTACCTCCTTTATAAAATAAGTTCTATTTATGTCTCGGAACGAAAAATACTCGACCGTGCATTTTCTTTTACACCTATGCCAATAAAGAAAATCATAAAAAGATCTTGTAACGAAGAGTTATGTATCTTTAGTTAGGAATAAATCTTGGAGTTTTACAGGGTTAGAGGTAGTGGGGGGACCGCGTGAGATGGTCTTGTTTGTGAGGTTAAGTGAGCTTTGTAATTGGATCGGTTATCTCGTTATAGCGGCGAAGTTAGAAAGGAAGGTAATGCTTTTGATGATTTGTTTTTGTTTTTATTTTCAGTCGCAGTAAACCTAGGGCCAGCCCTGCAACTCCCCTGCGCTCCTGATAAGCTAAATTCGAGCTACAGGGTGAGAAACAAACATTTTTAGTGGCTTGATAACAGCACTCATAGATAATCAAACAGCCTGAATAATTAACAAAGATGGTTAATATAATCATAGGGATACTATTCACACACTACGTCAATTTTTCGAGTTACACGCATTTTATAGAATTGTCAAAGAATGACAGTCGTGATTTGACTAAACCGATAATTAAAATTCTTTTAAGCTATTGCATAGCTTTTATCGCGGGCTTTGAGCGCGGCGACCGAATCAAGAAATTCCGTAACGTAACGAAAATAAAACCTAACACTCCGCCTACCATGTAATGACGGTTCCCATAACAACGTGATGTTATCATGGGAACGTAATTTTTGTTTTATGTCACCACGTCATCATCCCAAGTGTAGCGTTGACAAATAGGAAGTATGGAGGTTACAAATGCTATGCAATAGCTTTACCGCGGCAGTCCCCGAGTGCCACACGTTTTATTTTTTTTTCACATAAACCTACATGGGCACTTATGAAACGTCAGAAACTATCTGCACGGTTCCAAATGGTCGTTTCCTATGGAGAGGAGCCGGCAAGAAACTCCACGGTTACTCTTTAAAAAATAATTGGCTTTCAATAATAATAAATAAAAAAATATTATTATAATTCAATTTGGTAGTCCACGTGATAAACAATGAATTTACTCGACCTTGCCTAATTGCCTTAGAACACATCACAACAGGCAAGTTTTTACATAAACACAGAATTGTACCTAAGCCAAGTTTAAAGTAAGAAGACGTTACCTGTCCAAGAATCCATGTTAATTCTGTGCAGAGGGCGACACTTAATATGATAATCAAGACATTACCAGTTCTAATACATGGCTTTTAATGAGAAAGCGAGGAGGCGTGGCCGTGGCGTGACTTACGACTACGTAGGATGGCAAACGGGAAGAAATACTAAGCTTTTTTTAGAGGTAAGGGATTTTTTTTTATGTTTGTTACTCGTACCTCTGAACTTTCGACTGGGTGAACCGATTTTGATGATTCTTTTTTTATTTGAAAGGTGCCATATAAATTTTATTAACTTTGGATGGTTTTTGAATTAGGTTCAATAATACGTATTTTTTTCCACTTATATGGATGACATCTTAAGTTCCTGTGTGTTTTTTTTTGGAAGTCGGTTGTTTTTTTTTGAAAAAAGTTTTTTAACTAGCAACTTGCCCTCGACAAGGACGGGTGTTTTGATAAAGACGCGTGTTTTCATAATTATCAATGAATTGTTTTTCTCAACGAATTATCACAACGATGATCCCTTTAAAATCTATCTAGTAGTGTTTAATTTAATGAAAGACTTATGTTTTTAATAAAAATATTTAGAGGTTTTAAAGGAATTGATTGCTCCTTGAATTATTATGAGCCCATCATTATGTATTGGTCAAATTCAAATTTAACATATTTTATTTCACTTAAACCTACATGAGCACTTATGAAACGTCAGAAGCTAGGTGCATGGTTCTAATTGGTCGTTTCCTATGGAGAAGAGCCGGCAAGAAAATCCACGGTTACTCTTTTAAAAATAATTGGCTTGTACAATACTTTCAAATGACAGTGTTACTAGGTATGGGAGGACAGTGTAGGTCTTTCAATAAGTACCATGTACTTAACAAAATAGAAAATGGTCTACAGATCTACGGTATTATTATTTGTTGGATAGAGGCGTAGTATTAATCGTTTCGTACACTAAAATGCTGCTTATCCTCATTTCCCAGAAAAAATCACATCGCTTTATCAGTAAAAACCTAGTGGAAAACCGTACTCATCGTAAAAAAACGTGTGGCACTTGGGGACTGCCGCGGTAAAGCTATTGCATAGCATTTGTAACCTCCATACTTCCTATTTGTCAACGCTACACTTGGGATGATGACGTGATGACATAAAACAAAAATTACGTTCCCATGACAACATCACGTTGTCATAGGAACCGTCATTACATGGTAGGTGGAGTGGGGGTGTTAGGTTTTTTTCGTTACGGAATTTCTTGATTCGGTCGCCGCGCTCAAAGCTCAAAGCTCGCGATAAAAGCTATGCAATAGCTTAAAAAGTATAGAAAGTCGTAATTAACTTAACTACGTCGCTTTTCTATGAAGTCAAGCAAAATGTAATAGTAAAAAGCCTTTGAATCAAACTCCAACTATCTGTCTCCCAGCTTCCGTGTGTCAGTAAATGAGAGTGCGGGCCCCCATATATCCTTGATGAGATGTACCTACGTACGTCTGTACGTCTGCTGACGCTGCCAAAGATTTTCGCTAGCGTAAGCGCTCGCGGTCTTTTGAATAATGATAAGTGGGTGCGGACTGGACTAAACTATGTGAGTAGATATATATTTTAGTAGTTGTATGTACTAAGAGTAAAAACCGATTTAGTTAAAATGCAGTGCAAAGGAATAAGACCCTTTGTACATGGCACGGTTTCTTTATGGGAACGCGTATAAACCGCGCCGTAGAAAAAAAAGTGTTACGGTAAAGCCATTGCATAGCATTTGTAACCTCCATACTTCCTATTTGTCAACGCTACACTTGGGATGATGACGTGATGACATAAAAATTACGTTCCTATGACAACATCACGTTGTCATGGGAACCGTCATTACATGGTAGGCGGAGTGGGGGTGTTAGGTTTTTTTGTTACGGAATTTTTTGATTCGGTCACCGCACTCAAAACCCGCGATAAAAGCTATGCAATAGCTAAAAACTTGTCTGTTGACAAGCTTGCATAGTGATCCATACAACACTGGCGACCGTGCCTACACACGGCGAATAACCGTAATTTTGAACGGCAGAAAAAACGTGTATATACAAAAGGCCTATAGTTTGCCAAAAACTAATAATTATGTAGGTAACGTGAGACCCATTTCTGTTATTTGCTAGTTAAAAGCTTAAGTACCTGGTCGGCCGAGCTCTGCTCGGGTGAAAATAGAAATAAACATATTGTCCAGGTATACCGACGTTGCATCACATTCCCGAGGCTGTGAAAATAGAGAAAATGAATTTTCCCAGATATGAAACCTAGCTAAAGCGATTTTTCGCCCCCGTAAACCCCTATATTGCAACTTTCATCGAAATCGTTAGAGCCGGTTTCGAGAACGTGAGTATAAATATACATACAAACAAATATACAAATATTGCTCGTTTAGTACAAGATATATGGTTTTATAAATGAGATTTGTTAAACTTTTCGTGTACAATACAGCAAATTTTATCTATCTATTAGCTGGGCCCCGCGGTTTTACCCACAGAAGTCTCGATCCCGTAGGAATATCGGGATAAAAATGTCCTATGTGTTAATCCAGGTTATAAACTATCTGTGTGCCAAATTGCATCCAAATCCATTCAGTCGTTTTTGCGTGAAGAAGAGACAAACATACACACACACACACTCACAAACTTTCGCCTTTATAATATTAGTGTGATCTAATTTGAAAAATGCTTTTACCAGCAGGGGTTACTTTTGCAAACAGCTTATACACAGCTTGTCCATTTAGGCTTTATCCAAGGCCATCGTTTTTGTAATAGATAAAGGCGACGCTACACACCGTACGTTATGCAGTGTTGTGTAGGATGCAAAGGTTTGACGTTCAAATGTTATGACATGGCAGGATGCGACATGCCTCACAGCGCCACAGTCAACCACAGCACAGGTCAGTGAACAGTCAGTCAATGTTATCAAAGTGTGTTACAACGCACGTAGCGTAATATCATGTGTAAATGATGATAACCATGGCTTATTATCAGTGATCGGATAATCGGATGCATATTTACCTAAAGTTCATTTTTGGTTAGGAAATTATGGAAGCGGCTTCTTACAACATATATTTTTAAATATAAATCCCGGGATTCCAGAAAATTCGGGAATAAGAAACTAGTCTGTAACATGGTGAGGAAACGTCGTCTTTAGCATGTGGTATACATTAATGAAAAAACTAGGGGGATTACATAATTATTAATATGTATTTACTTGAAGTTGATTTTAAGCTCCCCACCAACTTATGACTATGTTGAGTGTAAGAGGAATAGTAGGTAGTAGGTACCTACACACGTTTTGACTCCATAATAAAAACAGTAAATTTGTTGATACCGAAATCCCGGGATTTTTTCGATACAAAAGTGCATTCCGTAATATTAGCCAACACCTTAAACTAAGTAAATATTCCTACACGCGATTTGATTCTAAGAAAAAAAATTGTCGATTCCGAATTCCCGGGATTTTTTCGATACAAAAGTGCATTCCATAATAGCCAATACCACTTTAGGTAAATATGCATCCCATTATCCGATCATTACTTATTATACTGGCAAGTTGAGAAATTATTTACAATTCATTCATTGGCCAGAACGTTGTTGTTCGTGTGTTTAAGCGAGCAAAAAGTGTAGTAGGAGTCAAAAAGAGGAAAAAAGTAAATCGACATGACACAGTCACAATGTAATTATTGTTTTTACGTTCTTTTACAGCCTTGTATTTATTTTAAAACATCTCGAGAATCGTTGACTTGCTTTTTTAACAAAGACACAAAGTACTCATACTCAAAAGCACCTGTCTCGCACGCCCCTTTGCTCACAAAGCAAGAATTACTCAAAGAAACAAATCAAAAGAAGAAAAAAAACACAAAAAAAAATACTTATTCCGTAACCAACTTTTCTTAAAAGGTGACGGTGTGAAAAAATCACGACCGAAAATTCCCAAGTGGAGTCCCAATCAGATCAACTGGAAACTTTTCCTTAGACACCGCGGAAGCAGAAAAAAAGAGAACTTTTATAAAAACTTGGTTCAAAACACCTTTAAATGTGTATGGGAGAAACTTGGCGCTACTTGGCTCGACTTGGCGCGAGTTGGCGCGACTTGGTGCAACTTGGCGGACTTGGCGAGGTAATCAGTTAAGTAAATACTTAGTTAGGTGACGATTGTCGGAAATTTTCAGTAGCAGAAACTTTTTTAGTTACCTCAAGGCGTTTGTTTTGTGTCCTTTATTTTAGACTTTATTTAATTTAATTACGTCTTTCCTGCGACGAGTCTATTTTTGGTAGATCTTACCGGGAGCTCGTTTTGTTGTTTACGAAGAGATAGTATCTTAGGATTCGACTTTCTATTTTAAGATAGACAAAGGTTGTTCCATTTCCTTTTAATTTTAAATATCAAGTGGGTAGATAACGGGGGTGTTCTTAAAATAAAACTAAACTAACTCACTAATAAAACAAAGTCCCCCGCCGCGTTTGTCTGTCGGTTTGAACGCAATAAACTGAAAAACTGACGAACAGATTTTTATACGGTTTGCGGTTAGCAATGGACGGAGTGATTCATGAGTAAGGTTTAGTGTAAATTGGCTGAAATATGACGATGATTGTTGAAGATGTTGATGTCATGACATACATAGTGATTATATCTTACAACTTCCACGCGAACAAAGTCGCTAGCAGAAGCTAGTGCCTTCTAAACCCAATAGAACGAAATTACTGTGTCATTGTAAGATGATTATCATTGTGTTCTGAAGGGTTGAAGTCGAGCAAGTTTGCATACACACATATGCACATACATCGCAACAGACTTTCGAAATGCAAAAATAAAAAAAAAACATTGGCACTCCGGGAGTGCCGACAGAAATGAAAACTTGAAAAAAAATCGGCATCGCGGTAATCAACGCGTTGATGTCTTTTAAATGGTCAAAAGCTGGTGTGGTAACAGTGTCGCGAAATCAATGGCTTAGTCCCATCTCAAAAATGCCCAACGCGTCTAAATAAGTTTTCACTTCAAAAATTAAAAATACATATAGTTGCATGTATGCAGGAGGTTTACTGCTATAAAAATTATAACAAATGCTTCAATCATAATATTAGACTTTATATAAAAAGCATTAACTTTATATCATGTCACAATTTATAAAATTCTTCACCAGGTACCGTACTAAAATACTGAACAACACAAACATAACTAAACTTTTGGTACTTCAGCCATGAATAATCTGATCCTTTATATTTTACAAAACAGCCTTATTTCAGGATAAGTCAATTCACGCGAACCCTAAATATACCTTTTGTGAAAAATATAACCCTTCTTTGCAGTCGGGCAAGAACCTATTGACACGTGCACGCATATCCTTTGACAAACTGCTTACTTGAGTCAAAAATCCCTGAACACGTAGTACCAAAAACATGAAGTACTTATAACAAGTTTATCTGGTTCTGTGATGATCGAATTGTTAGGTTATATCTGGAGATGACGATATTATGTGAAACTATGTTTAGAAACAATTCCATACTATTTACTATTAAAAATGTCTTTGATATATCGACGGTGAAAATTTCAAATGTCGTAAGGGACATGGAATTAAATGTCCCTTACGACATTTATCGATATCTCGGGATCCTGGAACCGGACCGTTCGAAGGCGAACGCGGGGCCGAAGCCAACTCGCACAGGCCCTTTAAACGTTTTTAATTAAATGAGGCACCAACCGACGATTATCCCTGTTCGCACTATGCAAGTGCATCCAAGCACAACCCCCGGTTGGTGTAGGACTATTGCAGGATATAGAAGCAAATATATTGGATTATAGGTTTGGGTGGCTAAAGTGAACTGGTTAGCTAGGACTATGGAAAGACTATGGGCCCCTACCTGGCCAATGTTTTATATAAAATACACAGATATAATGGCAGGGGGTAATTTGCACACTCAATAATGGGCCCCCGAAAACGGTCGCTAGCACATAGTGTCGTAGCGACAAGGGGGCAACATGTCCTGAGTTGCTTATGAGCAGTGGAGAGGTATTCCATGGCTATCAGGACAATCCTGGCAGTACGATCAAGATCCCTACCAGCATCTTACTGGAATACTTCCTTCCTCCAATCACGTTTGCTCTTGCGAATCTCCACTCAAGCCGGTCGTCTATCTGTTAAGTTTTCACGTCTAAACGCCTAAACGGATTCTGATGAAATTTGGCACATAGGTAAACCATGACCTGGGTTAGAACATAGAATTTGTTTTATTCAGGTAGTACGTTCTCACGGAATAATTTCCGACGTCCATGCAAGCGAAGCCGCGGGCAAATGCTAGTCAGTATATAGTTCAGTGTTGCGAGATCAGTGATAGAGGCATCCACTTAGACTTGCTATTACTGTTTCATATGTAATAGTTTTATTTAGCTGGTGTAAAAATTTCTTAAACTTTGTCTTGCTTCACCAAAAAACAATCCAAGTTTTCAAATAATATTTTCAAAGCGACCGAAACTGCAGTTAAAAAGTTTCGATTTCAATAAAATTGATTTCCTCTTATAAAAGGAAGAACTTTTGATAAAATTACTATTACATCTAGAGAAGTTACTTTTTAGGGTTCCATACCCGAAGAATGTCAAACGGAATCCACGACCTACCACTAGAACCCAGATACCACCTACAATTTAAATAATTATTACAAAAAACATAAAATAATCTTTCAAAAACTGTAGGTACATAAAAACGACCTGCTATGCAGAACAAAACAAACTAAAAAAGCAAATATTTGACCTCCTCCTTTTTTGAAGTCGGTTAAAAAGATTATAGCACGACTTCGTCTAGCGTAGCGTAACACTGGCCAACAGCCACATTGCCCGACTGAATTCAATAGGTACACTTTTACATCTAATTCAATAGTGTTCTTCCTCTCACATGGTTTGATATCAAAGTCCGTTACCATAGCAACAGTCCTCTTTCGAGCCCAACGGACCGAGGATAACTCGGCCCGAGGTGAGGGCAGTCGGTACCCGTCTTCGGGGTTCGAGATTATATGTTTTGATCCGAATAGAAATAGAAATTGTAGCGAGGTTGGATTATAAGCCGTAAGTAGCTGTGTGGTTGAATGAATACATTGTGGGCAGATCGAAAATAGATTAGTATTATTCTATCTTAGATCAGTACACAATGGTATGATAAGGTAAGTATAAGCGACCTCGTAATTACATAATCCTATACTATTAAATGAGCAATATATATATATGTCGGATCCGGTCATTAGCACGTACACGAAACGAATCGCAAGCGCGCCGCTGGCGACAGGACGTGATCTATTCACACCTAAAGCGCGCGCTTCTACAGAGTCGTGATGTTTTAAGGCCACAGCGAGGAGGATTCAGGCTCGGATCGCATCGGAGTTAAGACGTCGCGGAACTGTTCTCGATTCGTGGTGCTCAGTTATTGTGTTAGTTGTAATTTGTGATCATTGTGTTAATTGGTGATTTTAATAAACGCCGTCGCACCCAGTGTGTGTATAATTTAGCTAGTGTGATTAATTTGATAGTAAATTATAATGTGATCTGAATTGCAAACTATTTTTCTATTGCACATTAACCAATACTACCCACACTACGCCCACAGTAGTTAAAATATGCCTGAAAATAACGAGAGTCACATACCCGTCTCCGACATATATATTTGTAATCAAGTTCTGGAAAACGGCTTTAACAATTTCGATGAAAGTTGCATTATAGGGGTTTACGAGGCAAAAAATCGATCTAGCTAGGTCTCATATCTGGGAAAATTCGTTTTCTCCGTATTTTCACCCAAGTAGAGCTCGGTCGCCTAAAGTTTAAAACAAAATGGCTACCTTAGAATAATGACATGGCAGCATGAAATTAGTAAGTACCTACCTACTATCATGGCAGCATGGAATTAGTATGAACTATCCTATACTATTTAATGAGCATTCTCTATTTTCACCCGAGCAGAGTTCGGTCGACCGGGTACTAAGGTTGAAACTATTTATCTGTTACATAGATTAATATAACTTTTTCGTTTTATGACGTAAATGAGACGCCAACCTTGGGTCTTAGAGCAGTTACGAGTTCCACTATAAGTCTTGCTTACATTAACAAATCTATAGGCATTCCCCTGTATAGCAAATGATATATTTACAGATACAAATCTTTTTAGAAAAAACAAATCCGTAGGTTATACAAACAATAATTGTTGTTAATTTGCAAAAAAAATATTGATCCAACAGTTATCTCATAGGCAATTGTACTTTTATGCTTTACTATTTAAGATTTTAGTTTCAAAAATTAAGAGCTGGTGAAAATATACATAGATTTTGAAGTATATGATAACGCAGGTCTTCATAAATATTGATTATATTATCACGAGCGACATATTTATCCAATTTATGAAATATATGGAGAGAGACTCCTTATTTAAAACTGTCCCAAAGGAAAGTCTTCTGAATGTTTCTAAAAAGTGTATTTCTTCTATTTAATACAGTATAAAATTCAGAATAATAAATGTATGATTATTAATTATACCATGCGGGAATTGGATCCAGAACCTGAAGCACAATAAGCCCATCACTCAGTCAGTTCGCCAACCATACTATAAATTTTAAAGTTAAAGTAGTGAAAAATGCGGCCAAGTACGAGCAACACACTAATTTTTTTACACACACATTCTGTGAACTTTTCAAATGTCTACGTCTGTTACGGTTGAAAAGATACAACCCTATGAAAGACAGACGAACGGACAACGGAGTCTTAGTAATAGGGTGCCAATTAGTAATAGGGTCCCAGGGACCCTTTGAGTACGGAACCCTAAAAATACGCCTCCAATTCTTAACCTCCTCTTTCATTGAGGGCGATTAAAACAGTTGAATGTGATGTTCTATTGTTTAAAAAAAGCCATACAGACAGGTACACATATGACTATTTGCATATACCTAACACGCTCGATGAGCATGCATCCCAAAGTATGTCTTAATTAAGCTGAGATTAAACGTTACTTTGCCTTAACATTATTTCTGTCACTGTCACACAACTGTCAAACTATAAGTGCACTTATGCAAAGTCACGTTTATCTATCTCAGCCTTAGCCGTGAATATCGCTTCAGCTTATAACTTGCACCGCACCACTGACGCTGAGTGCGGTGTGGTTGTGGCCGTAGCGCCATCAGCGCTGACGTCATATCTCACACCTACATTAGAAACGGAGAGATATTATACCTATGCGCATGTGTGTTGGTGAGTGAGCAAGTGTGCCAATCATGTGCATTTTTTGGAAGCGACCGCGACCCTATAACCTATAAAGTGCGTAACTTTGGTGTAGACAATGTAGTGTTTTTTGTTGTTTGTGCCTATCAGGATGACGCTAATTGTGTAAGCTTCAGTGTCACAATTCGATTTTGATTAGACGATTACTTCTTCCTTTCTTTGTTTGAGGAGAGCAGTTGCTGTGCATTTGAAGATAGTAAATTAATCAAAAAGAAGCCTAAATTTAGCTGCGGGTGAAGTCAATCTGTGAATTATGATGGAATCAAGTAGATTGTAATCTTTTTATTGTTTTCAACTTTTATAAATAAACTTAAAAAATTATAGTTTTTATTTTCCATTTTTCTTTTGCTTAAGCCGCTGTCGCTTATGCCTTGTACCCTACCAAGTAGAGTGCGGTGCGGTTGTGAGCCACGTCATCACGGCTGTATGACGTCACACCGCATGAGTACATTGAAAGCGATGCGAGCCTGCGCCAATAACGAGCCACAGTGACGTATGCATTACTTGTTCCCGTAATGGTAGGAGGGAGGCTTTTAATTGATTACATAAAACACATTGGGAGCTGTTAATTTGTTCGACACACTTTAATTTGTGTATTTTTTATACCTATTGTATATTTGATTATTGATGTTGTATTGTATTTGATTATTGTATTATTGATGATTTTACATTATTATCTATTAATTACCTATTACCAAAATTTGCTAAATATTAAAACTCGTGTTTAAGTTATGAAAAATGCGACCAAGTGTCAGTTGGAAAATTCGCACACGACGGGTTCCATACCATCATCTGCCTAGCCTTTTCCCAACTATGTTGGGGTCGGCTTCCAGTCTAACCGGATGCAGCTGAATACCAGTATTTTACATGGAGCGACTGCATATCTGACCTCCGCAACCTAGTGACTAGGTTAACACGATACCCCTTGGTAAGACTGGTTGTCAGACTTTTTGGGCTTCTAACTACCCGTAACGACTGTCAAAGATCTACAAATGACAGCCGGGACCAACGGCTTAACGTGCTTTCCGAGGCACGGAGGGGACTTGGTATGTAAAGATGGTCACCCATCCACGGACCAACCGCGGCAAGCGTAGCTTAACCTGATCGATCGACCCGTGCAGCTGTTATTACTTAGCCACAAGCCCCTCACGACGGGTTCCATACCACCGTTCAATATTTAACATTCGATTTTTGCATATTTTCACTAAAAAAACGCTGCAAAAAAAAAAACAGTGGCACTCCGGGAGTGCCGACAGAAGTGAAAACTTAAAAAAAAATCATCACCGCGGTAATCAACGCGTTGATGTCTTTTTAATGATCAAAAGCTGGTGTCGTAACAGTGTCGCAAAATCAATGGTTTAGTCCCATCTCAAAAATTCTCAACGCGCCTCAAGAAGTTTTCACTTCAAAACGTTTCTTGTACGGCGACCCCCTTTAATTTTAAACTTTATTTTATTTTATCATTTGTTGTCATAGCGGCCATGGTTATTACTCTCTCTGTGAAAATTGCAAGTGTCTTTTTAATACGGTTGAAAAGATACAACCCTATGACAGACGGAGGGACAGACAGCGGAGGCTTAGAAATAGGAACCCGTTGGCACGTTTTGGATACGGAAACCTATAAATAAAACTTAAACTGACTTACAGGATACTTATGTAAGAATTAATGATCCATAAACCTCAAGACCACAGCTCCAAAAGAAAGTAACATTGAATATTCAGAAATCCTCAAAACACAAGCTAACATTTGAAATCGCAATCAGAAGCCCTGTTCGTCATAATAGCGCTTCATACATAATACTGCTAGGTGCGGTACTCGGAGCTCAGAGCAAGAACCCACGAATACCGCAGTTCGTTTTTAATAATGTTTACTGCACGGACGTAATAATAGCACAGAAGGCTCACTTTAATCAGTAAATTAGTAATTACACTAACTTTAACAATAGTTGTCATGGGGGCAAATCCGAAAAAAAGTAATTTTTAAGAACTAATCACAGCGTCAATCCGTCAAAATTTGACCATATCGTTTACCGATATTTTTTACTCTGATTGTTGCTGACATAAGATTGTAACTATATTTTGAACATTTTTTATTATGTAAATTGACCTTCAGTGCTATCTTTTCTTTTTCCTAGCCTTTTCCCAACTATGTTGGGGTCGGCTTCCAGTCTAATCGGATGCAGCTGAATATCAGTATTTTACATGGAGCGACTGCCTATCTGACTTCCACAACCCAGTAATTAGGTAATACGATATCCCTTGGTAAGACTGGTTGTCAGACTTTCGGGCTTCTGACGACCCGTAACGACTGTCAAAGATCTACAAATGACGACCGGGACCAACGGCTTAACGTGCTTTCCGAGGCACGGAGGCGTCTTGGTACGTAAAAATGGTCACCCATCCAACATACCAACCGCGGCAAGCGTAGCTTAACCTGAACGATCGACCCATGCGGCTGTATACTTACTGCTGACTTATTACGTAAAATCATTAAGTTGCGTATCAGGAGTTTGATTTCATGCTATCAATATTAAAAGCATACACAATTATGTCAGGTTAAGTAGGTTTAGAATGGTTGCAGGGCCTTTAAGGTATAATTCCGTAGCCGACCGTCGGCGGCAGCAACAGGCGACGTGTCGCTGCGACACGACTGGTTTCCATGTATTTCTATGAAACCGATGTGTCGCTAGCTACGCCTCCTGCGGTCGGCCAGGGAATGGTACCTTTACAGTAACTACTGTTGCGTTCAATCGAGGAAAATAGCGCATTCCTGTTGTAAAGTATGTTGACGTGACTTCCAAAATTCAGTATGGGGGCATTTTTTTAAATCGAATCTATGTAATGTCTTATTCTTGAATATTCCTTATTTGAATCTTAAACGACATATTTTCGCTCTTTTTTACTTATGTCAGTGGTTTCTCTGCATTTCTTTACTCAGTGTCACAACTGAGGCGTAACTAACAAGTGGTTCGCAGGGTTGGCGAGTGGTAAATTGTGAATTCGTTGTGTTTATGGCAATGTGATCCCAATAACGACCTTCATATAACCTAGATACTTAACAATGAATATTGTGAGCAATTCCGTTTCAGAACAAATGTGTTGTATTGTTACTTTGACTAATTAAAGTCAGAGTTATTTTCCAATATAGATTGCAGTTTTATTCACAAATCTCAGAAGAATAAAGACCAGTACCCTAATTGCGTAATACAACACAATCGCAATTTGTCTCGACTTGAAACAGATTGCTAATCCATTGCTTCATAAGTTGGAAAAAAAATCTCATGCTCAACCACGTAAATAACGCAATAAATATTGTTGAACTGTCAAAATGAAACAAATTAGGCAAAATTGTTTACGAAAATAAGTTACGCAATTAGGATACTGAAAGCCAATTTTTTGCCGCGATTACCGCCAATTATGAATCGATTTTGATGATGCTTATTTTTTGTAGGTCATACTTCAGAGGTCCAAATAAATTTTATTAACTTTGCTTGGGTACTTTTTGAATTAGCTTCAATAATATGTATTTTTTCCACTGTATATAATGATATTATAATAAGGTCCTGTCACTGTTATTTACATAGCAGGTATTATTCGAATTTGTGTGGGGTAGGTAGATACCACAACGAAAAAGTGATAAATAAAATCTTTTTATTAAAAAAAACAACTGACTTCTGAAATACAATAGACGTGGATATATTTGGTAACCTGTTCCGCTTAGCTAAGCAGAACAGGTTACTAAATATATCCACGTTTATTGTATTCAATTAACTAACTGACTTCTAAGTAAACACTACAAAGTCAAAAATTACTTTTTTCGGAAGTCAGTGGGAAAACTTCCGAAATTAAAATAATTTTCACTTTGTATTGTTTTTTTAGAAGTCGGTTGTTTTTTTTTTTGTATTGTACTAAGAAACATTTAAATTCAAGTCGCAATCTCATCTCAGCGACAAATAATATCAAAAACTTGTCAAAAGTGTAGGGGAAATAGAGGTTTTTATAACTCGTTCGTATGTGTTTCCGGTTACTCTCTTTCTAAGACATTTTTCAAGCATTTCCTGTTTGCTGATTGTGATTTCGTGATTGCGAACATTCTTAAAAATAGGGCTCCTGAGGACACGAACCAAATATTTATAGGACACACCAGTATTTGGTTTGTTACTTACCGAGACTCCTCCGTGCCTCGGAAAGCACGTTAAGCCGTTGGTCCCGGCTATCATTCGTGGATCTTTGACAGTTGTTACGGGTCGTCAGAAGCCCGAAAGTCTGACAACCAATCTTACCAAGGGGTATCGTATTACCCAGTTGCTGGGTTGTGAAGGTCAGATAGGCAGCCGCTCTATGTAAAATACTGATGTTCAGCTGCATCCGGCTAGACTGGAAGCCGACTCCAACAAAGTTGGTAAAAGGCTAGGTAGATTTGATGGCATAGGCTTGCCCACCATAACTGGCAAAATATGGGTGTACGAAAGGGTACACATCTGCCTAACCCTTCGGAGATTACAGGCGTGCAGTTGTGTTACACAATTTGTTGCAGCATAGGTAATTATTTTTCTGATTTAATTTTCCAACCCAATGATAAGAAACTACGTACTAACCCTACTGTAATTATGAAGCAAAACAAGAATAGAATAAAAACATTGCCTGGATTTAGAACTTGCAAATAAGTGAGAGCAAAGCGGTGCAGTTTACCCGCTGGCGTATTTAATCTATTTTTAATTTGTTTGAGTTCAAACGAATGTTTGAAGGTATGTTGTTTGCACTGCCTTTGTTTTTATCGGGGAGTATGTGGAGAAAGAATTGCATGCAGACTCGCAAATATTCTAGGTATTTTCTCTTGCACAGCGGCAAATACAGGTAAGTAGGAACTTTTGTCTGTATTTGCCGCGAACTAAATTTAGCTTTATCGACATTCGGGGAATTTCTTTTTGAACTGTTATTATTTTCCAAAAAACTTTTTACAAAAAAAAAAAAAAAAACCGACCTCCAAAAAAAAACACTACAAAGTGAAAAATAACTTTAATTTCGGAAGTCGGTGTCTTGGGTTTTGTATTTTCGTTTTTTGCCACCGACTTCCGAAATTAAAGTTATTTTTCACTTTGTAGTGTTTTTGTTGGAGGTCGGTTGTTTTTTTTTTGTAAAAGTTTTTTATTTTTCACTTTTTAGTTGTGGTACCTACCCCACACACATTCGAATACCACTACCTGCTACCAGTGATAGAAACTTATCATATCATCTACATACTAAGTGGAAAAAAAAAAAAAAAACGTATTTTGTAGCTAACTCAAAAACTATCCAAGCAAAGTTAATAAAATTTATATGGGACCAATTCCAGAGTACACCCTTTCAAACAAAAAAAGAGTTTTCAAAATCGGTCCACGATTGACGGAGAAATCGGTGGACATACATAAAAAAAAAAACAAACATACGCGACGAACATATAACCTCCTCCTTTTTGGAAGTCGGTTAAAAAGATAACAAATGAACAAAGTCAGAATAATTCCAGTTTTGCTTAGAGAAATTTCGCTTATGTAAATAGTATTTTAATATACTTTGAAGAGGTTCTACTTCACAAGACATTTCAAGAGATGTATTACTAACGTACCCCTACTTGTCTCTTTGAGGTACAAAATCTCTGTCTCCTGTGGTCCTGTTAAGAGATTAATCTTCGTCTGATACGCTCGAGTGCAGTTATCTAAACAGTGACGCCTAATTTAGTCTCAATAGTTACAATCAAAACATACATATACATAGGTACACATATACTAGAGGAGAGTAATTTAGACATTCAAGTGGATTTTAGAACAATGATAGATTGAGTTTTGTATTTTAATGAAAACATGTTGCTTGGAATCACTTATAACATTTTCTAAATCATTCTAGAATGGAAATATTCTAACAGCGCGTGCTACGTCGTAGCAACATTGCTACGCCGTAGCACCCGCTACGGGCAGTGAATTTTTAACACGCTTTTATTAGGTCGACCTGTATGTAACTAACTATGTAATGGAATCTAAGGTTACTAATTTAACCATCTTCCAAGGGTCCTAGCGTAATGAAAATTGGCAGCTGTGTGTAGTTCTGATGACAACACAATAATGTGGTACTGTCGAACTGATCTGATGATGGAGCCGGAAGATATGAACTGGAACTTTATGATGGAAAATCGTATCATAGCTGTTTTGGATTTCTTAGAAAAGTCTTGTAATGAACTTTGACTACGATTAGGTTTCAAGGTCTGACGATGAAGCCGGAAGATAGGCACAGGCATTCCTTGATGGAATATCGTATCATAGTCGTGTTTGCACTTGTGAGAAAGGCCACGTAATGGACTTAAGCCTGTTTTTCTAGTGTTTTTTAACTATTAATTTATTTTCATTGATTTTAAATTTCTGGTACAGTACTATCTTTTAGTTAGTCCATGTTATTTGTACAGAAAGCTATTAAACCCTAACACAGCTATAGACAAAAATAGAAGACTGTCTTTTCAATACCTAAATATTTGATAAACCTGAGGAACTCCGGTAGGTCAACTCTCAAGTATAATATCGTAAGAGTTCTTGCTTTAATACATACCGGATACAAGGGAGCAAGAATATGGAATAAGGAAGTCAGAATATGTGGCGAGGAACATGCAAGTCTTGTTTTATTCATAAAACTTTTAGCTTCATAGTAATAACGCGTCATGTGACTTGTGAGGTCGCGTATATCATCCTTAATATTATAAATGCGAAAGTAAGTTTGTTTGTTACGCCTTCACGCTAAAACGGCTGAACGGATTTGGATGAAATTTGGCACATATATAGATGATGCCCTGGAAAAGAACATAGGATACTTTTTTTTTCCCACGGGATCGAGACTTATGCGGGTGAAACCGCGGGGCGCAGCTAGTAACTAATATTGTAAATACGAAAGTGAGTTTGTTTGTTACGTTTTCACGCTAAAACGGCTGACCAGATTTGGATGAAATTTGTCACATGGTTAGACCATGACCTAGGTAAGGACATAAACTACTTTTCATTCTGGATTGTAAAGTCGCGGGCAATTATAGCTAGTAGAATATAGGGGTGTTGCCATTTTGTTAAAATCAAAATGTCCAATTTGTATGGTGTGTTTATAAGGGTTCCGTTTTTTCATTTTAAGGTACACACGGCTACACATCAAGCTATACAATTCTAGTTTATGCTGATCTCGCATTGTGTAGGATTTTCGTAAAACGCGAGGTCAGCTTATACTGGAAATATATAGCTTGATATGCAACCGTGTGTACGAAACCCTAATAATAAAGAGTTAAAAAAAAACGAAGTTTAGATTATGAGTCGCTCATGACCGATGCTGTACACTTACTGAGAAATTGAGATTGTAAATCTACTTAATAAAAATTTAATATTCATTAATTTGCTGACAGACAACGCATTGCCTAAACCGCTAGATCTAGAAGCATGAAATTTTGCGCAAGAGTTCCTCATACAAGGAAAGTGAGCACTTACTGAAGGATTTTTGAAAATTCCTCCCCTAAAGGGATTTAATAAGGGATGAAAGTTTGTTGTAATTTTCTAAAACTTATGTTTTGAGTCCACTAGAAAAAACAGTTTTAGAATATAACTTTAGAGGTATGAGAAACAGGGTGTAAGGTTAACTCATACTCTATAGAAAAGGGAGGATCCTCCGACCAGACGGGTGTCGTGTCTGGCGGGCAACTGCCCAACGATTGATGTCGGGGAAATCATATATAATGGTGTTCGCGCGGTAAACTTTAATAGCGCGATGCAGGATTTGTGTGACGTCAGGTTTTTGATGCGTAGTCCGCATGTGGCGATATAAATGCCGCCACTTAACCTTTTATTTGAAAAGTAATAAAATCCCATCCATAAAATAAAAAAATTTTAAAAAAATAAAGTTTAGTAAAAAACTATAACCCAACTACAGGA
The DNA here is from genome assembly GCA_963680765.1 of Agrochola lychnidis. Taxonomy (NCBI): domain Eukaryota; kingdom Metazoa; phylum Arthropoda; class Insecta; order Lepidoptera; family Noctuidae; genus Agrochola; species Agrochola lychnidis. The sequence continues at coordinate 2,087,379 of OY796863.1, read as the reverse complement.
AAATAAAAATGATCTAAAAAGTACGAAACAAGCCAATATTTCAGACAGAAATCAAGACATAGGTACAAAAATGGTCAAGGTAAAGCCGTGGTCGCTTTTTTTCGTGGTTAGAAATTTACGTGTAAAGTCCACAATATTAAATTTAAGGAAAATTTATATAGCCTATGTCACCCGGACTATTATTATAAATAAATACATTGATACCTCATTCATTAAAATCGGTACAGTAGTTTAGGCGCTACGGTGGAACACACGTAAATGCAAACATACATAGACTGCTAAAATCATAACCCTTCCTTTTGGCTATGCCGTAGTCGGGTAAAAACGGGACAAAAAGAAAGAGAAAGTAAATACCATTTCAAATAGTGTAAAGTGACCTTATTGGTGATGTTCTTTAGATAAATCAGGTGCGTAGTACTCGCACCCGGCGTGCGTGTATGACCAGATATATGAACGTAAACGAGGCAAAAGGACTATGAAAGGATCATAGCAGGTAACGTTCTGTAGTTTCTGCGTACCCCCATAGGGAGTTTATGTAATAAAATCTACAAAACAATCAAGTATTAGCCGACGTTCTCACGGACGTAATAAAATCGCGGCGGGATTTTATCGCGCACTGGATTTTCAACTCTCGGTGTTAAGCTGAGCGTTGACAATCCAACGCGCAGGGACGTACTCTCGTCCCAGTGCATTGAAAAAACACACGTTGGATTTTCAACTCTTGGCACTAAGCAGAGCGTTAAAAATCAAGTGCACGAAAAAAAATCGCCGCGATTTTATTACGTCCGTGCGTACATAGGCTACTGTCCTCACATGATAAATGTGCTCTCAAGACGTCCTTCGCTTTGATTTAATACTCGCAATTTTATTTTATGAGAAGCGGGAAGTGTGCTAGTGTCAGCTATCGTAATATTGTGGGAATAGTGGAAGAAAACATTACTATTATTAACATTATTTTCCTAAGAAAAATAGGTATCAAGAAAACGATAACTGCGTTACGCTTGTTTTTCTTCATCTCTATTGTGTTGATTCGGCTATTGTCGGATAGACCCGAGAATAGCTCTTGATATTATAATTATTAATCAATCAGTAATTAAAAGAAAGATAGAAGAAATATTTATTTTATTGTCACACATGCAAAAAAAAAAGGTTGGAAGAAAGGTTGTTTGTTTGAGTTGAAGGTTGGTTGGTTGGTTGGGTTGAAGTTTGGTTAGTTGTTTGGTTGGATAGGTTGGGTTGCTAAGGCTTATTTCTTCGATTATACTAAAAATATTTTTAAGAGCCGTTTAAGACAAACTTACTATGTTATAAGGAGCAACTACAGACAGACGTAGGACTGCGTATAGACCATAAAGAATTCATAGTACTACTAGAAATTATAGTATTATTTTTTAATCTTCAAAAGGCCAATTACCGGTATTAAAAACGTTCAAAATCGAGTCGTAAATCATGACGGTGACAGTCAATGTCAAAAATGTAGGTAAACGCTATAAATTTTTGACAGATTGACAATTAACCAAGATTCTTAAAAACACAGAAATTACCCCTCAGATTGATACATTTCGCCTCCAAAAACTATGGATTTGATTGGAACAAAATATTACTAAACCTACGCTGGTTACATCGCGACATCATTTCCATCTCATAATTTTTAACTATCTGCTAAACTTATCCAATCTAAGCCCACCTTCATCTCTGATCAGCTTCCATTATTAAAACATTCCCGACATGTCACGCTAAACACTTGTTCGGCGTGTACCTTCCATAATAAATGCTTGTTCAAACAAGGTGCTTCGTTTGTACAGTTTCAACGTAAATTAACTTGTTACTGTAGGTACGTTGCGACACCAACTTGTCAACTTGGCTAATTATTTTAGTTGGAGGTAAGGGCGGGTTCAGGTGAGGAGAGTACTGGCTTTGTGTGAGAAGTTTGCTTGTGTTTGAAGACCTGTTGTTTGAAATTTTGTAGTTGAGATTATTTGAAGAGTGAAGTCAAAAGATTGAAGCTACACTGTTCAACGTTAAGATAAAAAATAAGATTATCAATTTAAGCTAGAGAAAAAGAGATTAGATTCTTTCAAAAATTCAAATAAAGGTCAGCCAATGTTTAAATGCCAGCCTGTGATTTGTGGTTCATTAGATTACAATTCCACAACATTCATTGCGTTATTTACGTTGTCGAGCAAACTATTTTTTCAAACATATGAAGCAATGGATTTTGGTTTTTTTTTTTCGAAATCCTTCGTATTTTGAACAAAAAGTGTGTTACGCATTTGGGGTGTAATTCGCAAAACAGTGCTCACAAAAAAACTGTTTTTACAAAAAATACAACCGACTTTCAAACTACAAAGTGAAAAATAACTTTAATTTCGGAAGTCGGTGTCTTTGGATCAGTATTTTAGTTTTTTAACACCGATTTCTTAAAGTTATTTTTCACTTTGTAGTTTGGAAGTCGGTTGCATTTAGGTAAAAAGTTTTTTTTTTCACTTTTTAGTGCGTTGGTTTATAATTAATTTAAGTTACAATAGCCTAATGTCAACTGCTTATTAAAAATACCCAAATCGCTATAGATGTGTCTATAATATTTGAAGAGTTCCCTCGATTTCTCCAAGATCCCATATCAGATCGTGACCAAATGACAATGGGACCAACTTGAAAGTATACTCTTTCAAACAAAAAATAATTTTTCAAATCGGTCCAGCCGTCTTCGAGTAATCGGGGAACATACATAAAAAAAAGTATTCCGACGAACTGAGAACATCCTCCTTTTTTTGAAGTCGGTTAAAAAAAAAAACTCCACACCGATGTAATACCCTTGTTATGATGATGTTATTTCAACACATAATTCATCTTTATAATCTCTAATCCCCTACTAACTATGTATGACACTATCTACACACCATAGGCAAGTACCTAACTCGTTTACCTCCGCGCTAATCGCGTCTGAACACGTCCTTTGTTTATGCTGAAATTTGGTTCCTCAAACTTCGCCTCGTGATTGGCTTTCAAATTGTCTTACTTACTATGAAGTCGTTATCCCTATGACCATTTGAAAGCAAAAAGTAGGGGATAATTATACCTATATCAATACCCCTGCTACCCCAGTGGCCGTCCCGGCTGTCATTCTCAGATCTTTGACAGTGGTAGTGGTAGTCAGACGCCCAAAAGTCTGACAACCAGTCTTACCAAGTGGTATCGTGTTATCCAGTAATTGGGTTGTGGAGGTCAGATAGGCAGTCGCTCCATGTAAAATACTGGTATTCAGCTGCATCTGGTTAAACTGGAAGCCGACCCAACATAGCTGGGAAAAGGTTAGGCAGATTTGATCTAGCTAGGTCTCATACCTGGGAAAATTAATTATCTCCGTATTTTCACCCGAGCAGAGCTCGGTCGCCCAAAGTTTAGAACAAGATAAGGAATAATGACATGAGAATATTGACATTAAAATAATGACATTAGAATAATGACATTAGAATAAAGACATTAGAATAATGACATTAGAATAATGACATAGCAGCATGGAATCAGTAAGTACCTACTGTCATGGCAGCATGGAATAAGTAGGTACTATACATGGATTAGTTTGAACTTTCCTATACTATTAAATGATCATTCTCTATTTTCACCAGAGCCAGAGCTCAGTTGCCCAGGTACTTATTATTAAGTTGGCTATTTATAGCAAGAACCTAATGTAATTTTAAGTTATTTGTGATGCCTATCTAAATTTAAAACAATTGATAGGAAACGTAGGAAATCCTTTTATTGAATAGTGCATTGAAATAGAATACGTCTAGTTTATTTAGAATACTGAAATTGTACCCACTTATAAAAAATCACGCCTTGTTTCCCCAAAGGGTTAGGCGGAGGTGTACCTATGGTACACCCATATTTTGCCAGTTATATTTAAGTCCCATGTAATAGGAGGCGAGCCTTTTTTTTTTTGGGTTGGAAATTATCAAATAACTTCTCCCGCTCTGGGCGGAGAGGGAGGGCGTGTCAAGCTCTTACTGACTAAAACCCACCCGTGTTCCTTCGGTTGCCCTGTTGCCGGGGGCCACGATGTCCCTATCGATTTTCTTCGAACCCCCGGCAGGCATTGGCCCTAGCGGACCCCGTCAGTTCTGCTGACATCTCTTTGAGGCGCGTGGAACACAACGCGCCGTCGACCCGGGCTTGGTCCTTATCGGACGGCGAGCTACCCATTGCTCACCGTCCGCAAGCCCGCGCCTACGGTGGCCGGAAATCGGCTCGCGATTCTCGCCCCGGGTGTCTCCTCCTATTGCGACGGTTAGGGGCGTGAGGGCGGAAAATTTGCCTCTACCTCACGCGTTCCGCCTCCTCCTTCGCGAGCATTACCGCTTCGCAGAAGGAGGTGACGGCCTGCCATTTCCTCTCGCTCCGTACCATGGCCTGAACCAGGGCCGGACGCGAGAGATCACCGCCGCTGCCATCAACCGGGCACAAATCCATACTCCGGGCTGCTACTGTGGAATACCGGATGGAAAACCTAATAACACTTTGTTCGACCTGGGAATCGAACCCAGGACTTCAAGCTCAGCAATAGCGCTTGAGTCCACTAGACCTACGAAGCTGTCAACTGTGTACTTATTTATATCTCAACAAACTAATATGATACTGTATAGTCGTGTAATATAAACTGCTAGTGATATTAATATTCCGTTTATTAATATTTAAATAACATAAGTTTGTTAAGGCACTACATTTTGTAGTTGAGCAATTTCTGAGAAATAAATGATCAGACATCTCATGTTCAAAGTTAAGTTGGAAGTTTAGCAACATCTTCATCGATCATTCTGGAAACCAAACCGAAGTTTCTTAATATAAGTAAGATCAGATGTTTCTTTAGAAAATTATATCAAATATTTGCCTAGTTACAACTTTCTTGCGCTTGGCTTTTCAGAAATGGTAGAAGTATGTTACCAACGTCACGTAAAAAAAAAAATCGCTATTTGGAGATATTTTTTGACGAGACTGCCACGCGCTCATAACGATATTGTTAACAAACTATCACACCTCCATCTTTAAAAAAAACGTGTGGCACTCGGGGACTGCCGCGGTAAAGCTATTGCATAGCATTTGTAACCTCCATACTTCCTATTTGTCAACGCTACACTTGGGATGATGACGTGATGACATAAAACAAAAATTACGTTCCCATGACAACATCACGTTGTCATGGGAATCGTCATTACATGGTAGGCGGAGTGGGGGGTGTTAGGTTTTTTTCGTTACGGAATTTCTTGATTCAGTCCCCGCGCTCAAAGCCCGCGATAAAAGCTATGCAATAGCTTAAAATCCTAAACTTAAAAAAGCACAAAAAGTCGACATTTAATTAATAATTTTGTTTGATATAATTTTTAGTAATTCTTTCTTACATAAATGTGGGATAAAAATATTGTATTATGTTAAAGTATGAATGCAGCTTATAATTGTTAAAACGGAACGCGGCGTATGAAAGAAAGAGAAGCATTGTGTGTGCGAGTGAAAAGTATTTTATTCGTTTATTTAACCATACAATCCCACATAAAATATATCGCATAGTATTGATAAAAACCAACTAACCAGCAGTCACCGCCCAACCAACTTTTACACTGAGTCCAAAATCCCCAATGGTCAGAAACTGGCCTGGATTATATATAGTACTAGCGTTTGATAACTTAGCTGCGAGCCTGCGCATCGGTGAAGCGGGTGATGACTGCTAACCAGTATCCTGGCATGGTAGATGGCTATTTTATAGCCTTTTCAATACGGAAAATGTATTGTTGGTTGGCTTTATTTTGTACCTTTAAAGTGCAGGGTTGATAAGGGAGTGCTCGGATCGGCTGTTCTCAAGATATTTTTCCGCTATAATAAGTAATGAATTGTGAACATTTTGCTGGATCTTGGTAATGAAAATAATCAATCTAGCGCCAGTCCACGCAAAGGCAAAGTACATTATATCCTAGCAGTTGATATGTTGCGAAAGAGTCATGAGAGACACAGCTGCAAAAATAATCGCAAATATAATATTTAGTAAAAACGTTATTTCCCAGCTGACAGTTCTCAAATTTGATTTATGACAAATTATAACAAGGGAGGCAAAACTTCACGTACACACAATTTCAACTGAAGAAACTGAACTTCTACTACAAATAGCACAATGATCACGTTAGCATTAACTTCCAAATATTTAATTGCTTATGAACTACACACACCCCCACACACCTTCTCTCAATTCACACACTCACACTTCATTTAATGAGAGGTCACGCATTCATACACATTCATACTCTACAAATTATAATAAAATATAATAATATGTGTAAAATAACACTACTGTTAATTATCTTGTCAAAATTAATGTTAACGGCTATGATAAATGTAAAATTTTCCGAAGGGATTGGCGCTGATAGCCGTAATACAGGTTTTTGCCTAGTTCGGCTACAGATGCTTAACTCATTTGTATTCAAAACTAGCCTTTAATTTGTAAAATATAAAACATTTGCAAACACACTTCCAACTACACATGCTTTGCAAGATTCTTGAGATTTACAAAGCACTGTTGGCGTACATTTTCATTAATTGTCATGTAATATTTAAATCGATCAAGTCAAACTAGGCCCAAAACGCCCGCTCTTCACCACTTCCTAGTGCTTTAGCTGGGAAGAAGAAGTGGCGCAAAAACTTCCCCAGAATGTAGGTTACAAGAACGGATATCTTTATCTTAAATAACCATTTATGAATGTGAGTTGTAGATTCTGCAATGAGTACAATAGGTAAGTTATTTTACTATAATTTATTCCAAAGCTACAGCCCTCTTATACGAATTTTAATATTAGTGACAATTCCACCGATTCCACGAATTGAGTTTCGACGTCCCCAATGCCTCTGATTCCTTTTTATCCGAAAAACCATATTGCTTAAACACAATCTGACATCCCCCCCTGCCCTTCTACCCCCATGAGATAGGGGGTGAACACTGGTAAACCCTTTGAGACAAATTGAATCGACATACCTTACAGGTATTCGGTACACAATGCTCAGATCTCTTACGTCGGGTTCTGAAAAAGCTTTTTTAAAAGAAAGACGAATGACTTTGCAGGCTGAACGTTTATTTGTAGAGAAAAATCATTTGAACTGCCAAAGTATGAAAATTTTGAAGAACGTATTACTGTTCGTCTGCTTAGGTAGGTACCTACCTACCTATGATGTGCTGTTTTGTTTTGTATTCGGTCGAAATCAATGTCAAATTATTGTTTTAACATCAGTCCAATCTACACTAATATTATAAAGAGGAAAAATTTGTATTTTTGTGTGTGTGTGTGTATGTTTGCAATAAATAAACTCAAAAACTACTGGTCCGATTTGAAAAATTCTTTCAGCAATGGATAGCTACATTATCAGCGAGTAACATAGGCTATATTTTATCCCCGTACTCCCAAGGGAACGGGAACTACGCGGGTGAAACCGCGTGATGTCCACTAGTAGTTAATATTTTACAACCATGTCACATGTATGGCAAAAAAATCACCTCTGTTTTTTCTAAAAGATAAATCAAATAGCATATGAATGGCCATCAAAACGACCCGTTACAGGAACCTAACATAAATCGACGATTATTTAAAACTTCAATCACCATAAATTCACGGTACGTCCATCCTCAAAGATAATATCCAAAATATAAACAAGAAAAAACGCTCAAACCGTAATCGTAGCTTATTTCGAAAGCCGATAAACCCATGTGGTGTAAGATCCAAAGAATGGCGCCCGAGGGTAAGTCGACAAGGAATATAAATTATGAACGTTGTCAAGCGAACCTTTATTCAATGTACCCAATTGGTTTGGAACACCCCTGAGCCTTGTGAGCTGGGAGGGGGATTCCCTGATGTGTCAATTGTCAGTACACGCGTTTGTACTCCCTGAAAGGGTAGGGAACTGCAGGCACTGTTGTACAGCCTGAATTAATTAGGCATCACTGAAGCATTTGTATACCTACATTATAAAAAAGAAAAACAAGTGAAACGAGTGTCTCTACAACATTTGCCATACCGAATCTGGAATTATTAGCGAAAAGCGGAACAGTACAGCAAGATTTTGAATGACGTCACACAGTTCACAGTAAATATGTGAACTGAAATACTAAAATAACCTGCGGTCCCATCTATCATCTAATAGACTGGAATACCTAGTTGGAAACCATTATCCACCATATGTATTTCACTTCTCCATTCTTCCTTTTACGTTAAGATAAAAACAAATAATTGTACTCCTCAATACTTCCACCCCAAGATTATCAATCACAATACATTTGCGAAAAATCGGGTCAAAGTAGATGGAACATCAATTGATGCAAACTTAGTTTTGCCTAACGTAATACAAAAGTTATGTTTGAAAAATGACGTCGTCCGTGAGAGCGCGAATTTGTGTGAGCACTTATTTTGTTTATCATTCGAAGTTTTAGGGATGTAAGATAATTAAATGCGTTTTCTGTTGTTGTTCAAAGCTATGTTACGTGTTATTTTTGTAAATAAAAATACGGACAATATTAAATGGTAATTTATTAAGGCCATGTAACGGCCCATGAGCTTAGCATTCATTCAGCTCAGCAGCAAAAATTGATTTGTCGACAAGCATTCTACCCCTTGGTAATAAAATGTTTTAGAGTCATGTGTTTTCCTCTGTATAGATACTATTGTTTTACTCTAGATACTCACATCCATTCATCAACTAGAAAAGAGCTGATAATCTTCAAACGGCTGAACCGATTTTGATAAAACATGTCTGAGAACCGTCGCTAGAAAACACGCTTTCAAATGATTCAAATCAGTTCACCCGTTTAAGAGCTACGGTGCCACAGATAGACACACACACTTAGCGGTCAAACTTATAACACCCCTCTTTTGCATCGGGGGTTAAAAACAAAACGATAACGAACTTGAAAACACTTATCTTGTTTACAATCTCAACTTAATGCGATTAAATATGATTATTATTAAGAACAGCGATAGCCTTTCAGCGTTTTATGGCGAGAAGTAACATGGCCAGCAGTGTTATGACCCTGTTAATTAATTAAAACTTAATTATTTTGGAGTAGGTACGTTCTAAAAATACCATAAACATTTTGAGTAAGTTATAACTTGGTCAGTAATTTTTGAGTAAGTTATAACTTGGTCAGTAATTTTTGAGTAAGTTATAACTTGGTCAGTAATTTTTTAAATCTACATACGTTATGGAACAGTTTCTCATTGACGATTATCTTAAGTTCGTATGTTATACTACAATGTTGCCAGCATGGATACTTTTTAATAAGCAGTTAGATATTGCTGTCATTGAAATTATCATCCAGCAGTTTCTTTAGTATTACTTTCACTTTTTCACTTCACACTTCCACAATAGGCCTGTGTCCAAAATTGTTTTTTTTTTCCGTCTTGTAGATTATTAAAAAATATTGAACACGTATTTTTTTATTTTTTGACGTATTCAAATGATTATGGCGATACATTGAGTTAAAATGTGGCGTGACGTCACGCCTTGCTAGATTTAATACTGTGTTGTGACGTAGCGAGGCCCCACTCCTCAACTATAATGCATGTTTTTTTAAGTTTTTTGATTAATATGATAAAGCAAAAAATACGTGTCTAATGTTTTTTTATTATCTGAAAGACGGACTAAATAGAATTTCTTTTTTTTACCTAGGAAACTACCCTATTGTTTCCACTTACTTTTCTTCTTCCACAAGCAAAACAAAAACACTTCCAAGCCACAGCCAGGGCTTAGTATCAGAAAAACCGGCATTACGGCAATAATCGTAGGCGATAACATTTGCACAGTGTTCGTTTGTGTTCAAACCGCGGGATCGAATCTAATTTGTGTGGCTTAGCCGCGCCGTGCGTCCCAATGTGCGCGCTTTAATGAAAATCTAAATTTAGATGTGCTGCTGTTTGGTTCGTGTGTTTTTTTGGTAGACTTGGTGATAAAAATACAGTCTTTTAAAAATCTTATACTAGCTGGTCAAGAAAAAAGTTGGAGGGGCTTGTGGCTAAATAATAACAGCCGTATGGGCTGATCGATCAGGTTAAGCTACGCTTGCCGCGATTGTTCCGTGGATAAGTAACCATCTTTACATACCAAGACCTCTTCGTGTCTCGGAAAGCATGTTAAGCCGTTGGTCCCGGCTGTTATTTGTAGATCTTTGACAGTCGTTACGGGTAGTTAGAAGCCCAAAAGTCTGACAACCAGTCTTACGGTATCGTGTTACCTAGTAACTAGGTTGTGGAGGTCAGATAGGCAGTCGCTCCATGTAAAATACTGGTATTCAGCTACATCCGGTTAGACTGGAAGCCGACCCCAACATAGTTGGAAAAAGACTGGGCAGATGATGATTTTGAAAAAAAAAAAAGATTAACCTAATTTTTGTAATTGGTGACTTAAAAAAAATCCATTTGGCGGTGGCAAACACGACCTTTAAAGTATTATAAAATGTTTTTCTGAGAAAATGTTCTTATTACTAATTAAACGATTAGAATTGCAATTTTTACTACCCTGATGGATGAAATCATATTTGACCTAAATTGTCTTCTTAAAATAACGCGATATTTTTTCTCAACCTTATAGGTATTACACCAATAGCCGAATAAAACCATAAAACCAACCAATTTAACTACAAAACTAACTTTTGAACCAACATAATGTTGGGCTTAAAACTTAATTGTGACGTGTGGTTAGCGCCGATTGCTTTCAGAGCCCTCCGTCACAACCAAAAGAGGTCTAACCACACAGCGCCCTCTGTCGGCCGATGTGAAGTGTGCCAGGTGCGTCCCGATGCCCCACAAAATCGGATCCGACCTCGGGATTTAATTTTGTAATGGGTAGTGGTGTTGGGTGTAAGAGATAGCGGAAAATGACATTATAGTGATACTGACATGAAGTCATAATCTAAATTATCTATACTATAATATTAGAGGTAAAATTTGTTTGTCAGTTAGTATGTAGGGGGTAATCTCCGGAATTACCACTCGGATTTAAAAAAATCTTTTTGCATTGTATAGCTCAATTCTTAAGGAAAGTTATAGGCTCCGGACGAAGTCGCGGGCAGAAGCCAGTAGTATTATAATAAAAATAAAAGATTTTTAGTACACATTTTACCCCAATATTCTCACGGCATCGAGATTTATGCGGGTAAACCCGCGGGGCGTAGCTGGTATGTGTTATAAAGATCGTGGTTTCTAATTGTCTGATGAATTTGGTAATCTGTAAATACCTCCCTTTGAATGAGCATTGATTTCATCTGTTAATAATATTCTTTGCTGTTTCAAATCCAATGTTGTATTTGTCATAATTTTATGATTCCAATGACGGGATCGACCTTCATAATAAAGCGTCCTACTAATCTCTACCTGTGGTTAGTTTCTTTGGCCGTTTTTCGGTCATAAGAGCTTAACTTTTTATTTTTACAATTTATAGATAAATGCTACTTGGATACAGGTAAGATCAGTGACGTGCAATTCGAGGGTTTATGTCTAGTTGTGAATTGCTATGGGCTCACAAGATGATGAATTTATTCAGCTTTAATCAGCGAATCGCGAATCGCATCGCTGATGCGTCGGGTGCGCAACAGCCCCATATATGTCACTGGATGGCGGCATACAGACCGTCATTCAGATATGTGATATAGTAAGATAAACGTGTTTTAGTTAGTAAGGATCACCTTATTTTATTAGTATTATTAGTATTAAACTTATGTTATGGATCTCTGGTCTGAAAATAAAGATTTATATTATTATTATTAACACTACGTTAGCATAATTAAATAACTTTTTAATTATCCGCAAAAGCCCATCCCTCACGCCACACAATCATGAATCGTTCCTTTGACACGATCCGGCGCGTATCGATCGCTGTTCACAGTTTCATCGCTTCAGAATTGATTAGCAACTTTACACCTTGTTTTTATGTTTACGGCTTCTTTGTGGAAGTTTTGAACTTTGCGGGAGTAGCTTGAAAAGAAAATTAGGTATTTGTTTTTGAAAAAAATATAAACAAGGAATTTCGAGCATGAATTTACGGGTAGTCAGAAGCCCAAAAGTCTGACAACTTGTCTTACCAAGGGGTATCGTGTTACCCATTAACTGAGTTGTGGAGTTCAAATAGACAGTCGCTCCACGTAAAATACTGGTATTCAGCTGCATTCAGATACACTGGAAGCCGACCCCAACATAGTTGGGAAAAGGCTAGGCAGATTTTTCAGGCATGGGTTTCATTATTTGAGTAGACATTTTTTGGACTCGAGAACTGCCAGTATATGGTCATATGGATATAATCGTGGCTTATAACAAGTCGTAGACAGAAACATAACAATTACGTTTATTAATTTTCGTCTGTATTTCAATTAAGTCTTTTATTTTTGAAGTGAGAACTTCTTTAGGCACGTTGGGCATTTTTGAGATGGGACTAAACCATTGATTTCGCGACACAGCAACGCCATTTATCGACACCGTGGAGTAAAAGACATCAACGTGTTGATTACCGCGGTGCCGATTTTTTCAAATTTTCACTTCTTTCGGCACTCCCGGAGTGCCACTGTTTTTTATATTCAAACAAGTTAATATTTACTTAATAAATAAGCTAATAGTTTTAAAATAATAATACATTTGTACATTTATATAAAAAAGGAGGGAAAAGAGTAAAAGGGCATCAAAAAATTCGTCCACATCGCTGTCAGCAAGAAATTGACGAAAATACGTTTATTAATTAGATAGATCTAATATCCAATTAATAAACTTAATTGTTATGTTATCCAAGCCTTGGTCTACTGATTGGAACACGTTCTATGATATTTTTCTACGAAAATAGATGAAAAACTCGAATCAAAACTGAGATTAGTTACAATGTCATTATATTCTGATTATTTGTGACGTTTTACCTCAAATGTAATCTAATAGTTGTTTTGACTCTAACGAAGTTCATATCTAGGGTCAGTAGAAATCATTTACTAGCATCGAAGTCAATAAAAGTCAGTACTTATAACATTGATTATTATCATTCATTTGTCAATCATCGTAATTTCAACAACAATGCATTATTATAATCTTCTTAATGTAACAGTTTAATGACCCAAATTCATAATAGATCACGTATTACGTATAACTTACATACGCCGACCGTTATATCACGGGATCACGTATACGTTCAACAAACGCAATTCATAACGTCTTAACACGTCCTCGAACCGCACCTTAACTATAATACAACTTATTAATTCAATTTCCAACGTAATTGCCATTAGAACTTCAACACATTGACCTGAGCGAGGGAACCACATATAGCTGTCTCACTCACTCATATACAAAAGCATATATGCGTCATCTCTCTCCATCGAGGTCGGAGGAAGTTGATGAAAACTTTTAATTGGCTGTTCAAATTTTATTTGAAATGCTATATAACATTGTTTTATGGTTATAAAATGTGGGAGGTCACGTTTTGTTATTGACAGTTACAAAGCGATTTATTTATATGCAAAATAACTATTTTGTAATAACAGAATTGGGATTGCGTTTCAATTAATTGTTGTTTCGATTACCTTTCAATTGCAGTAGTCAGGCTGTTAAATATGAAAACACAAATGCTTATTCAAATAATTTACTACCTTATTATAACAGATGGACCGACGACCTGAAAAGAGTGGCTGGGACAGACTGAATGTTGAAGGTGGAGGATAGGGTATTGTCGCAGCCTGGGAGAAGCCTATGTTCAACAGTGGACTGTGATAGGCTGATTTGATTGAATTATGACACTGTAGTTATTTTCAGGCATTGTATTTGCTCCCTTGATATTAATTTTATTGTAACTTTGTATTACACCTTGTATGCTTCAAAATATTTCTGCAATCTATGTAAAGTTTACGCTTGCCACAGACAGGGTTGGGCAGTATTTGAATTACTTGTAATTAAAATACAAATACGTATTTAGTATTTGTAATTCAATTAATTCTTAAAAATGTAATTTGTAATTGGTATTTCAAATACCTGACGCTGGCTGAGGTATTTTGTACAAAATACATTTGAATATAAATACATTTAGCGATCTTATTAATGGTTGCGATCTGCAAAAAATTGTCCTCGATAGCTTTCGTAAGCAAAATGGCGACTACTAAATATGTCAAACTTTAAAGTTGGCAACACTGAGCTGTATTAGTTCTATTCTATTTACATAACCTGACTGTATTTTGTACTTTAATTAAAAATAGTTAAAATACTGTATTTTATGTTTCAAATACACGACTTAAAAATACTTTGTATTTCGTATTTTAAACACGTGCGAGATAGTATTTTGTAATTTGTTTTTTAATTAAAGAAAAGCATGTATTTTGCCCAGCTCAGGCCACAGATAGTGCGATCCACGAAGACGCGCCCCACTCCGCGATTACTGTACTGTAAGTTGTATTTTAGTACGGAGCGGAGCGGAGTGGGGCGCGTCTTTATACACTTTCTATAGTACTTGAGCTATTACCTACCTAATAAAACTTTGTAACTCGAATGAAAGCCCCCATTTCCACATTCATACATCACAAGGCTACTTTAAAACATCATATCGAAAAAAATTATAGACCATTACGGCAATTATGCAAATATTCACCGATAAAAATAGATAGTATCAGTGTCGTGCGATCGAATCGCGCAATTTTACTGTCGTAAAAGCGCAAAATGATATTAATGGACACATTTACATTTAAGGGGTAGTTTCGAGGGGTTGTTCGGGGTGAATTATGGGGTCCAAGTCGGGTATTTTTGGTAGATCAATGGGAGTTCCGGTTTTCGACATTTTTATAAATTGTTTTTATGTTAATCTCTGTGGTGGCTGAGTTTTAAGAGTCGATTGAGAATGAATTGTTTGTGCTTTTATAAAGCGTTTTCTTTGTTGATAGCGAAAAATACGTCGTTTAATAAAATGGGTAAGTAGGTCATTGTTTTCACTATCCTTTTTATGATTTACTTCTATCATTAGTATTAAGAAGTTGTTTGCATAAAAATTGTTTCAGTACCCCGGAATTGTTTTAGTACTAACACACATGCCTTGATAAGTTTCGGAGTAATATAACTTGTTTATTTTGTGTAGAAAAAGTAAAGATGGTGAAATAGAACTATAGACACTGTTAAAAATGTTACCATTACAACACTATCTTGATATTTCTTTATTAACATACATAAACATCACGCCTGTAATCCCCGAAGGGTTAGGCAGAGGTTTACCAGAGTCTGGCCACGCAAAGTCTGCAATGGAATAAATGGATAACCCCAAAAAGTTTTATAAATTGTAAACTTTTACATCAGTCAGTAATGTCAATTTCGGGGTACTTGAAATGTCAGATTGCTTACGATAAAAGTTTTTTTTTTACAAAATGAAGTAGAAAAATTGTTAAACCTATTAAAACGAGAGTGCCGGAGTTATTATATAATTTATGATATGAAAATTCCAAGATGTGAAGGAATGGCACGATGTCGTCCTTAACCAAAAACGACAATGTTTACAAGATATCGAAAAGTTTACGTGTAAGTAGATCTCATGATTTTGATATTTTGATTTTTGCCTAATAGACTATGTCGTAGGTACCTATGTTCTACCTCCATACGATGACAAAACTGTATTAAATCCACACTGCATCGTGCTAAAGTGACTATTCTTTACCAGGAATAAATCAGAATATAAACAAAATAACCTATCAAAAACAAAAAGACAAACAAAGTATCAAATTCTTTTTTCGTAGGACAGATGGTGTTGCCATCTATAGATTTTCAAATTTCACCGTTTTTTTACTTATGCGGGCTTAGCGTGGTCAGACTAGTACACCTCTGCCCCTTATTACCATCAACCAAACACAAATTTAGTCTCCGGGCTGCTACTGAAAAATTCCTGATGGAAAAACCCAATAACACTTTGCCCGACCCGGGAATCGAACCCAGGACCTCATGCTCAGTAGTAGCGCTTGTTTCCACTAGACCAACGAGGCAGTCTTCGAGGCGTTCTTCATTAAAACTATTGGTGATAATAATGAAGATGGAGACTGATAGATAACACACTTGGGCTGAAAAATTATTTCACGTAGGTGCCGTTCGAAGACTTAAAATATAAATTTTAATAAACTGTTCCACCGCACCGCACTTATCAAAATTTTGTTTCAGGGCGGTTAGTGGAAGTGCTCAGATGCGGTTCAGACAAGTGCTGTTGAAATCAGTGCTCTTAGTGGAATACTTCGTTTTTAAGCTATTGCATAGCTTTTATCGCAGGCTTTGAGCGCGGCGACCGAATCAAGAAATTCCGTAACGAAAAAAACCTAACACCCCCCCCCACTCCGCCTACCACGTAATGACGGTTCCGATGACAACGTGATGTTGTCATGGGAACGTAATTTTTGTTTTATGTCATCACGTCATCATCCCGAGTGTAGAGTTGACAAATAGGAAGTATGGAGGTTACAAATGCTATGCAATAGATTTACCGCGGCAGTCCCCGAGTGCCACACGTTTTTTTTTTGTTAATATTCCTGCTGAATTTCAAATACACAGAACATTTCTACCATTCCCATGCTTAACACAATCATACACCGCATTGGCCGAATTGATCTCTCGCCCAGTTTAATGAGCAATTTCATACGATCGTGTAATATTACACTTTGTAACTTAATTACTGTTTCGTGAAATACGTTCCACTCAAATTCGGGATCGGACTCGAAATTTATGTTAATCGATTCTTATTACGAGTCGTATCGTATCGATGTATCGATTCGGTGTAATAAGTGCGCAATCATTTTTTATTGGTTTTGTATTTAATTGTTTGAATTTATTGTTTTGTAAATTATTGTAATAAGCACGTAGCAAATAAATAAGGTTATCGTGAGTCAATCTGTTGTACTTATTACCATTTACCTAGGGCGAAAAATCTGCATAGCCTTTTCCCAACTATGTTGGGGTCGGCTTCCAGTCCAACCAAATGCAGTAGAATACCATTATTTTATTGAGTTTTTTTTTTACCATATTTTACATGGAGCGACTGCCTATCTGACCTCCACAACCCAGTAACTGGGTAATAAGATACCCCTTGGTAAGACTGGTTGTCAAACTTTCGGGCTTAGGTACTATCCGTTACGACTTTCAAAGAGCTAAGAAAGACACCAGGACCAACGGCTGAACATGCTTTCCGAGGCACGGAGATGTCTCGGTATGTAAAAATGGTCACCCATCAACGGACCAACCCCGGCAAGCGTAGCTTAACCTGATCGATTGACCTATGTGGCTGTTATAACTTAGCCACGAGCTCCTCTACTATATATCTAGGTACATAAGTTAAATAGCAAAGCAAAAACAGAACTTAGTACTGTAGCTTGCAGAGTCACTCAATCTGTGCAGCCTCTTCCCAACTATGTTGGGGTCAGCTTCCAGTCTTACCAGATGCAGCTGAATACCAGTATTTTACATGGAGCGACTGCCCATCTGACCTCCACAACCCAATTACAGAATGAACAGATTATTATAAAAATATGTCGGATCCGGTCATTAATACGAACATGAAACGAAGCGCGCCACTGGCGACATCAAGTGAACTACCCACACCAAAAAGTGTGCTTCTACAGAGTCGTGATGTTTTAAGGTCACGGCGAGGAGGGATTCAGCCTCGGATCGCATCGGAGTTAAGACGTCGCGGAACTGTTCTCGATTCGTGGTGCTCAGTTATTGTGTTGGTTGTAATTTGTGATCATTGTGTTTATTTGTAATTTTTATAAACGCCTTCGCACCCAGTGTGTTTATTGATGTGTAAAAGTGTTTGTACAAACCTACTTACAGAAATGAAATCATTTATAATTTAGCTAGTGTGATTAATTTGATAGTAAATTATAATGTGATCTGAACTGCAAACGGTTTTTCTATTGTGCATTAACCAACGCTACCCACACTACGCTCAAAATATCGCTGATAATAACGAAAGAGTCACATAGCCGTCTCCGACAAATATGATATATCCTATCCCTATTATGGTTCAAATTCATAAAGTTCCACTCGCTCGAGTGACGTCACACGACATCTTTCGCAAAATGCGAAATTAAAAATTCAATAGGCGAGCATGCATACTGCATTTCCATTTCCGTACCATCAAGAAAACTTGAAAACCCTTGTTTATTATAATCCGATGACGTAATAAATTGGAAAACAATTACTCATTTTGAGTAATGACGTCACAACGTAGCGAATGGGAAATAACGTTTCAATCATTAATGTGTAGTAAATAAAATGATTTATTACGGGAAGCTGTGGTGTTGGTGATAAGCGGAGCGATGAGCGGGTTTGTTTGTTAATTGATATCTTTTGAGAGCTACAAGGGAAAACGGCGTTTGGTTTTAGTAAAGTATGGATATTCATCCTTATTTCTTAAGGATATTTTTGATATTTAAAACGCATTAACCGGTTCGCGTCCACAGGTGGACAAGACCCATTTATTGATGTAGTGAGCCATCTGAAAGGATACTGCCATAATTACGACGCTTGACAATATTACACACTGTTTTACTACACACTATTTTGTAATCAGCCAGTGGTAAAGTAAGAGAGCCAATTGGGCTCTCTACCTAATTGGCTATCTTACTTTATATTCATTCAAAGATTGAATCGGGTAAAAAAGCAAGAGTCAATGTAGCAGTAACGATAAATGCAGATTTATTTTATGTAATAATGTAATAATTATACTCTGCCAGTTTTTCAATAATTAGTGATGTGCTCAATTGGGTAGTTGCCTAGGTTAAAAAAGAAATTCTATTTAGTCCGTCTTTCAAATAATAATAGAAATATTAGACACGTATTTTTACCCGACTACGGCAAAGCCAAAAGAAGGGTTATGATTTTAGCAGTCTATGTATGTATGTTTATATGTTTGTATGTATGTATGTATGTATGTTTGCTTTTACGTGTGTTCCACCATAGCGCCTAAACTACTGAACCGATTTTGATGAATGAGGTATCAATAGATTCGTAATAATGGTCCGGGTGACATAGGCTATATAAATTTTCCCTAAATTTAATATGGTGGATTTTACACGTAAATTTCTAACCTCGAAAAAAATTAAAATGATATGATCATGACATGTTTGGTACCAAAAGAAAGGTCTTGACGAGCACATTACAAATATGTAAATAATGTTATACTTTCAAAGTAAATAAATATGTTTAAATTGTTAAAAACAAGCAAAAGTGAGACTGTGCTACGTTGTATCGCAAGATGATACCAACGTGCAGTTAATCAAATCTTAATAAATAAAAACGGTTTGTAATTCCATCCTCAATTCCTCTATGAAGAAAAACAAGTACACACGGCTACACATCAAGCTATACATTTCCAGTTTAAGCTGATCTGGCATTGTAAAGGATTTCCGTACAATGCGAGGTCAGCTAATACTGGAAATTTATAGCTTGGTGTAGCACTGTGTACAACGAAATATTAATATTTATACACGGGGCACTCAGAAAATTTTGCAATAGGTAATAAAAAAAAATATACTACAGGTTATATTTTATTTATTAAATCTTTTCAAATAACTCTCCATTGGCGTCTATACACAGTTTCATGCGTCTTAACCAATTTTCATTACACATTTTCCAGTCCACATCAGACACCTCTTTAATCCCTGTTTTCCCTTGAGTTGATTTTTTATTTTGGGGAACAAAAATGACAAATCCATGATTCATCACCCATAATGAAATCGTAAATGCGCCGAGACGAGCCTGCTTCAAATTTTGCTATCATGTCTCGGCACCATTCTACCCGAACCTCCTTCTGCGTTAGATTGTGTGGTAATCAGCGTGAAACTATCTTCTTTACCTGAAGATGCCCGTGTAGAATTCATGCACACTTCCCGATCCAATCTGCAGTATATGCTGAATCTCTTCATATGTAATTCGCCTATTCACTTAAATTTAATTTTTCACAGCCAGCACGTTTTCTTATGTAACAACCGTCATAGCCCTATGACGGCCACTTCTTTCTTCGTCCGCCAAAGTTACTTGACCACGCTTAAATTCGTTGAACCAGCGGAAAACAGTCGCTTTAGAAGGGCTTTTGTCTATGAACATCATTCGAAGTCTTTCAAATGATTCTTTTGGTTTTAGTCGACATTTGAAATCGTACAAAATCATCGCGCGAAAATGTTCTCGTTGTAAATTCAATTTTCAGTGAGACGTTGCGCGCGGCGTTGTTGTAACGTTTAGCAAGTGTAAAAACGGAAAAGTATAAAATAAAAAATAAAGTTTAATAAAAAACTTTAACCCGACCACGGGAAAATAAAAATGATCTAAAAAGTACGAAACAAGCAAATATTTCAGACAGAAATCAAGACATAGGTACAAAAATGGTCAAGGTAAAGCCGTCGTCGCATGCCATTATAATTTTGTAGGTGTTCCTGGCACCCACATGGTATACAGGCATGCGACCACGGCTTTACCTTGACCATTTTTGTACGTATGTCTTGATTTTTGTCTGAAATATTTGCTTGTTTCGTACTTTTTAGATCATTTTTATTTTCCCGTGGTCGGGTTAAAGTTTTTTATTAAACTTTATTTTTTATTTGTTTTATCATATTAATCAAAATTAACTGAGAAAACACGCATTAAAGTTGGGGAGTGGGGGCTCGCTACGTCACAACGTCGTATAAAATCTAGCAAGGCGTGACGTCATGCCACATTTTAACTCAATGTATCGCCGTAATCTTTTGATTACATCAAAAAAGAAAAAAATACGTATTCAATATTTTTTAATAATCGACAAGACGGACAAAAAAAAATTTTGGACACAAGCCTATTAAAATGGTTGCTTTACATACCGAGATTCCTCCGTGCCTCGAAAAGCACGTTAAGCCGTTGGTCCCGGCTGTCATTCGTGGATCTTTGACAGTCGTTACGGGTCGTCAGAAGCCCAAAAGTCTGACAACCAGTCTTACCAAGGGGTATCGTATTACCCAGTTACTTGGTTGTGGAGGTCAGATAGGCAGTCGCTCCATGTAAAATACTGGTATACAGTTGCGTCCGGTTAGACTAGAAGCTGACCCCAACATAGTTGGGAAAAGGCTAGGCAGATTGATTTTAAAATGGTTGCTTTAATAACAAAATCAACATCCAGAGATCGCTCAATCGCTTAGTTTGTTACCCAAACCCAACCCTAACGCCTCTTGTCCACATGTTCATTTAATTCATTCACTCATTCGTTCAATTATCGCACTGACAATAAATTACAAAGTGCAGTGAAAAAATATCGAATGTTGCCACAAATAAAATACAGAATACTGAATGTTAAGCTGGTAGTTTTAATACCGCAGATTATAAAATTTTCGTTTTATATTTTTGAATATAATCAATCATCATCATCATCAGCCTATAATGTTCCCACTGCTGGGACACAGGCCTCCTCTCTGTGAGAGGGAGTGGGCCGTAATCCACTACGTGGGCCCAGTGCGGGTTGGTAGATGTCACATGTTTTCGAATTTTCGGTTCTAGGACATGCCGGTTTCCTCACGATGACCTACTGGATTTATGCACTTTGAAGACTAGTGTTCATTCCCAAAACCATCGTAGGTATGGTACGGGTCTGTGTTAGAGCGCATGACCGTTAAGTTACCGTGAAACGTCCATGGCACCTAGCTTCATTGGATTGAATTGAAAAAAATATTGATAGGGACTTTTTCGTTTAAGGTCCCGACTGGATTTATGCACTTTGACGTGCAGTGTTAATTCCCAAAAACATTATAGGTACGATATGGGTTTGTGTCAGGGTGCATGACCGTTAAGTTATCACGCAACGTTCGTGAAACCTAGCTTCATTGGTTTGAAATGAAAAAAATGTTGATAGGGACTTTTTCATCACGGACCATTTTCGCCAGGGTCGCTGTTTGGAGGTTAAACATCGACCCTGGCGAAAATGGTCCGTAATGGTCCGAACGCAAAAAGAGGGGAGTTATAAGTTTGACCGCTATGTGAGTGTGTCTGTCTGTGTCACCGTAGCTCTTAAACGGGTGAACTGAATTGAATGCGGTCTTTTAATTTGAAACCAGGTTTTCTAGCGATGATTTTTAGTTATGTTTTTATCAAAATCGGTTCAGCCGTTTGAAGATTATAAGCTCTTTTCTAGTTGATGTATGGATGTGAGTATCTTCCACAGGTCTGATCGATTTGAAATTTAGTATTCTGTTACTTCAATGATATTAGAAGAACATAGTAACCTTGAACTGATGCTTCAGCATCACCTGGAGTTTGCAGGATACCCAATACATCCCTTACCAAGATACAGCACAGGTATCGTGTTTGGGCTCATTGGAATGGTCTCAATGAATATGTCATAGATAGATGGTGAACTGAGTCTTATGATGGAGTAGGAAAAAGAAATGAAAAAATGTTTGTGTCGGGGGTTTTTTAAATTTTAACTGTTAAAATTATACTATGTGACCGGTGTGGCTTTTAAATACTTTTCTATGAGATGAATGAACAGTATCGTAAGCTCTATACTTTGCCTGGTGTTATTTTTTTGTCGTATTCATCTACGGTCTTGGCCCATGAAGACTACGTTTTGTTGTAGTAAATACAAGAAAGGTGTTTATATAACTAAAGTAGATAGAAAATAATATGCGGTTGAATAAATCGTATTTACTTCTTTTACCGATTTCCGTAGTCGAAGAAACTGGATGGCATAATGAAATGAAATTATAAAATAAATAAACCGAAAGAACTTAATTTAATATTCGTCATTTTCCACGGTCAATGTTGTTTTTTCTGTTTCAAAGAGAATTTATTTACTTTTAAATTGATCATGAAGGCGGCCTTTGAGAAACCTAATTACCATAGCAACAATTTTATTTTTTCCTATTCAATTCACTTTGTGTCTTTTTTGTGATTTATGAATCAGTTTCAGGTTGTTTTTTGCAATTTACAGGCCAGCTTGTCATCATCATCAGTCTATAATGTTCCCACTGCTGCGACACAGGCCTCCTCTCTGTGAGAGGGAGTGGGCCGTAATCTACCACGCGGGCCCAGTGCGTGTTGGTAGATGTCACATGTCTTCGAATTTTCGGTTCTAGGACATGCCGGTTTCCTCACGATGTTTTCCTTCACCGTTTTAAGAGCAGTGGTGATGAAATAATTTACACAAAGTAAAGCGCCTGTCTGGGTTCGAACCTACGACCTACAACTCGTAAGTCGCGGCCGTTACAACTGGGCCATCACTGCTCTTACAGCCAGCTTGTATGTTGATCAAAATATGATTCGCGACCGTAAGAAACATGTATTTACAGAATAACATTTAAAAAATTATCATGAATACAACTCTCTAAAAGTATTTTTTGTAAATAAATTATTTTTAAGCTATTGCATAGCTTTTATCGCGGGCTTTGAGCCCGGCGACCGAATCAAGAAATTCCGTAACGAAAAAACCTAACACCTCCCACTCCGCCTACCATGTGATGACGGTTCCCATGACAACGTGATGTTGTCATGGAAACGTAATTTTTGTTTTATGTCATCACGTCATCATCCCAAGTGTAGCGTTGACAAATAGGAAGTATGGAGGTTACAAATGCTATGCAATAGCTTTACCGCGGCAGTCCCCGAGTGCCACACGTTTTTTCTTTTTTCTTTCTCTGCCAGCTTAACTGGGTCTAAACACCTAAGTAAGTAAAAAAGTTTACATGGCAAAACGACGGTTTCTAAAGGATCAACAATTATTACAAAAATAATCCTACAATTCTCTATTTAGTCCACAATTTAATGAAAATAATAAACATTTTCTTCATGATTGTACGTCACAAAAGGATACGGGGTAATTCATCTGTACCCCAAAACAGTACAGTCGAGTAGGGTGGGGTATTTACTTCCCCCTAGAGTCGGCCACTCTGTCAAGTTGCGGAAATAATAAATAAAAGTACCTTGAAACCGGTTATTATACGGTTTTTTTTTAACAAACCGTTTATTTAACTGTGAGGAACAACTAAGTACCGTTTTTATTTAGAAATTATTCTGTGTTTGTCTCAATTATTTTTGTATAATTTTCATGACAATGAAGAATTCGTTGAAGACTTTGTAAAGGTTTTTGGCATGAAATACTTTATTTGTAAATTAAATTAAGTAGGTAATCCACAAACGCTTCAATTAATCATTTAGCCATTGTCTATAGAACAGAAAAGCCTGTAAATTAATGAGTATTAAAATTATAAGACTAAGTCAGAAAAAGTCACTAATTTACGAGAAGAAAGCTCAAATTCTTTAATTTAAATCCCAGACCTGTCCGAAATTTAGTCCCACCTCATTACAATCTAAATTTATTTTTATAATTTAGCTCAGTTCTCGCAACCGTAACTAACAAATATACAAAATGACGCAGAAAATTTCCCTTTGAATAAATTTCATTTCTAAGCAAAGTATAATCCCCGTCTTGTTAAAGATAAGGAGGAGCATTAATTTGAATTCATCTCATTACGGTGTTCCCGTCGACCACTTGTTCCGAATAAATTATGAAAGACACGCGAAAATGGTTTATTATCCCTGCCAACGTTCCCTCTCGCTCCTTTTTTGGGGATTTGTATGGGAGTGAGAGAGAGAGGCATCGTTCAAGTGTTTCGTGTATGTGCTTTTGGCGAGTCCACGTTTTTGTTCTTTTTTGCGTGGTGTAGATGAGATTGGTATGCTGGTCTTGGCTTTGTAATTAAAACAAATATAAAAAAATGTGCAACATTTTAACGTGGGGGAGACTGATCCGCAGCATTGTTTGTACAGACTGATACAACACAGACATTAACCGTGTTAATTAAAAGTAAACCAATTTCGTTGTTATCAATTGAAGCTACCGTTCAATTTAGGGTATAACAATCCACAGACAAATTAGATTCTAAACATACAGCGTGTTTTCAATAACGACTACTCAAATTCACAAAACGTTTCCAATAATTTAGGTACCAACGTTTGTCAATCTGCCTAGTCTTTTCCCAACTATGTTGGGGTCAGCTTTTAGTCTAACCGGATGCAGCTGAATACCATATTTTACATGGAGCGACTGCCTATCTGACCTCCACAACCCAGCAACTGGGTAATACGATACCTCTTGGTAAGACTGGTTGTCAGACTTTCGGGCTTCTGACGACCCGTCACAACTGTCAAAGATCCGCGAATGACCGCCGGGATCAACGGCTTAACGTGCTTTCCGAGGCACGGAGGCGTCTCAGTTTGTTAAGATGGTCACCCATCCACAGACCAACCTCGGCAAGCGTAGCTTAACCTGATGAATCGAACCGTGCGGCTGTTATAACTTAGCCACGAGCTCCTCCCAAGATACCAACATTTGTGTATAAACCAATATTAGGGCTAAAGATAATCACTATTACACTTTCCAACTAATCAAGTTCATTTGTCGAGGTCATAGTTTTGGGAGCACCCCTTAACGACCAAAGAGTATTAAATCAAACAGAACTGACAGTCGTAGAGGCTGACAAATTCAATTTCCTGCCAGCCCTAAGTAATTTGTTCGTTGCTTTTAGTTAAAAGGCCTCTATTAAAATTTGTTTGCGTTGTAGTAATGAAAATTTTATTGGAGTTATGGTTTTGATGTTGAAATGGGATTTTAACAGGCCTATGAAGCCTGTTAGAATGGTAATAATAATTAAATGATGAACGACGATGAGTAAAAAAAACACTTTTCTTAAACGTGCTTGGAAATATTGTCATTATTTTTAAGTACCTATCGAATTTACGGTCAAAGAAAATCAAATCCATTGCAGGAGCGTTTTTTGAATTTGGAACATTTCAATGCTAAAGCAAAATATTGCTGGAGTGTTGTAATGTTCCAAATTCAAAAAGTGCTGAAATGACGTGCTGGGGTCTTTGATTGGATCTCTTTTATCATTCTTGGCATACCAAAGTAAGTCTCTTTGCTTAGTACAAATTGCGTTCACGTGGCTGTATAGCCTTAGATGCGTTTGCCTTTCGGCACAGATGATAAATAGAAAATTGGTGGCAAAGCTGAAAATTTGTCTTGATTTGTTGTTTACATGCTTAGTAAACAAACATAAATGTACCGGGAAAATCAATAACATTTTCTTGTAGTAATTGCCTCAATATGACTAATGTAACTTTTAATATTAATTAAATTAAATGTATACTATAAAAAGTTTGTTTTATTTCCCTGCATTCTTTTGAAAAAAGCACTATATATGCCTCAGCGGAAATGGCAATCGCCTGTCTCGTATTAGTGAAGTCCTCGCCTACGGCTCAGCCTTCAAACTCATACTCGACCTGCAATTGCCTATTTCACGGCCTTTGCATAATGTAATATTCTCAAACATGCTTGGAAATTCGAAAATTATTTTGACAGCCTTCTTTGAGATAAATCGAAATTGCTGTACTGGTCAAAAACAACCGAGCGCAAGGCCGGCAATGTTACTATGAAAATCCATATCTGTCGTGTTTAGCGGCCAAATAAATTACTATGAAAACTTATCTGTCGTGTTATTTAAAAATGGAACGAACTTTTTACTTCAACACATGGCAACCAAGGAGGTAAGTTATCAAAGATTTTATTTAAATTTCGAACTGGCTTAGCAAATAGAGCTGTTTAAAATAAAGAATAAACAAAACATCATAATGGCGCGTGAAAAATTTTCTTTGTTCGTCACTTATTCTGGAATTTATAATTAATTTACTTAGTTTGAATTTCCGCGCATTATTTGAGAATAGTACTAGCCACAATCTGGATTAATAAAGGCATTGATGGACGATCGTAAAAATGTGGGCCGAGGCAAAGCCGAGGCACACATACGTGAGCCTTCATTACTGGCCGCGAAAGTAATGTACTATTTCTGAAAAAGGTCACCAAACTCAAATGAATTAAAGAAAAAAACTTAATCTGTACTAATAATAAAGCTTGTGTTTAAGAGTTTGTGTTTTTTTAGGGTTCCGTAGTAAACAAGGAACCCTTATAGTTTCGTCATGTCCGTCTGTCTGTCTGTCTGTCTGTCTGTCTGTCCGCGGTCTAGCTCCGAGACTCTTAGTACTAGAAAACTGTAATTTGGCATAGGTATACATATTAATTATGTCAACAAAGTGGTAAAACAAAATTATGAAAAACATTTTTTTTTAGGGTACCTCCCATACACGTAAAGTGATGATGTTTTTATTTTTTTATCCCACAATGTGTGGTATCATTGAAAAGGTCTTTCAAAAACATTGTGAGTATGTTAAAACCATTTTTGAATTTAGAGATCCATTTGCGAAATATTAAGCTTTAAGGTGAAAATTTTTGTTAGAGTCAAGTGTCCCCCCCCCTGCCAGCTAAATGGTTGGTTTCACATATGTGAAAAAATTCACAACAGTTGCTTATATAACGAATTTAAAAGAAAAACTATCACAGCTGAGTAGGCTTTACAAGTTAACGAGTAATAATTGACCAACTTAGATTTACGGTTGTAAAAACATGTTCTGCCATACAAAATGTATCGGAGAACATGTTTCTCAACTACAAAGTTAAGTTTGTTCTTGGGATAAATTCATTCCAACTACGGAACCCTACATTGTGCGTGGTCCGACATGCACTTGGCCGGTTTTTGTTTGTTTGTTTGTACACGCTAATCTCTGGAAGTATTAGTCGGTTTTGAAAAAATCTTTTTGCATTTGATAGCCCAATTTTTGAGGAAAGACCCTTAGGAGCCGACCAAAAAGCAAGAAATAACGCAAAAAAAAATGTGATGCCACGAGGTGGGTCGGGAGAACAAGAAATTTCACGTGGAGAAAGTCGCGAGAAGGGGCTAGTAAATAGATAATATAAAATATTATCCAGTAACTTTCTCAAAATAGGGCAATTTTTCATTCACATACAGAGAAGAATAACGTACTTTAAGAACAAAACAACCCTCAAAGAATAACTAGAACGAAGAAAAACAGTACCAATCCATCAAACTTCGACGCGGTCCTAAATACTTAAAACTCTGTAAGCCATAAAAATGGTAACGACAAAAGAAAAGCATTTGCCGTACTTTGCACCAATAAACATAATAAAATCTTGTACAAACCCATCATTCTCGCTATTTACATGGCCACCACCGCCGCTGTATTGTTTTTCAATCGGCCCCCTTGTCTCCCAGGGAGAGATGACGTCACCGTAAACAATATGGCGCCCGCCCGAGACTGTTTTCGCAGAATTACGCTTACACGGTAACATTTCGGAGATTAACCCAAAATGAAGGATGACGTAACGATTTGCTTTTTCGTGATTATTTTTTAAAATTGAGATTAAGTTTTTTGCAATTTGCGGAGTTTTTTCTCTGAAACTGATTGAGTGATTGATTCCTGGAAGAGTTATTTTCTTCTTGTTTTCAGATAAATATATTTTTAATTATAATCCCGAATCGATAGTATCGCTGTGTTTAACTCGAAAGCGTTTGAAGTACGTGATTCATTTTGAAGCAGGGCCCGAGTTTTTTGTTTTTTTTTTTGGTACGGCATCTCGTAGTTGACCTCTGAGATCATGACTACTTAACCGGGCTTTTCTGTGGATGCCTTAAGCTACTACACTTAAAACCTCCAGCCAGGGGTTATTCAACTATGCTAATTAAAACTAGGTGAACGCTCGCTAAGGGCACCCCCTGTGGGGTACGAACCTCGGCTTAGGGCGTCAACCGGAGGGAGGACATCAAGGATGGGCGGGCTGGAAGCAGGGCCTGAGTCTGAGGCCCTTATCATTACTACGATGAAATGTCAGTGAGAGAGGACTCTCAATGACCAACTGACTCAGTTAATTAGAACGTCTTAGCCTTGGGTTGAGGGCAATTAATATTGCATTCATGCGCTATGGATCCTCAATCCTCCGCAGAGACTAAGAGATTAACTTCACTATGATTGTTGGTGGGACTTTCGCAAAAAGACATTTGAGTTCACAAAAATGAAAACTCAATTACTTCTGGCACTAATTAGAATGTAACTCTCAGTAGTGTACGACCTTATCAGAAACGTTTCCTGTGTTGCACAACCTGGTTGTGGCGCCTGCAGGTTCCAATTTGAGTCCCAAATTCTGAGCCCTTCGCTTTCTGCAGCAGACGCGGTGCGAACTCGTCTAGATTGAATTGTGGGACAAGGTATGAGCGGAGCGACTACAATTTTTTTAACATTGATTGTACATGTACATACATGGTTTTGTCTTTAAAAGACTCGTGCAAGAAATAGAAATCATTAATTTATTGAACTAAAATGTCAGACGTATGAATTATATTTTTTTGTGTAATATTTGAGGAACGTCCATTCATACGTTGATATTTGAGTGTTTGAGTACATTTATTATTCCTCATAGTAATTTTGTCTTATTCACTTTATAGCGTGTTATCTTATTATTTTGGGTATAATTTATTTGTTCAAAAATATACAATAATTTAATAACTACGTGATATGACACATTTGTTTCTATGAACAGATTTTGAACATCTGTGTCTGAACTAGATATAAAATATCTGTATTTTAGACATCAGCGCTCTCCCTTGTTGTGGGCGATAATTAGCAAATAACTTTGTTTGATCTACATCTTATAAACACACCATTTTTGTTCAAAGAATAAGAAGAAAATAAAAAGAAGTGACAAAATGTAGGGGAATAATCTCAAAATAATAACTTATGTAGTGATGGCCTTCGGTGAGTAGAATGTAAATGAGTGGATGTATGTAGGACGGTAAACATGATTAAAACAGATTAAAAAGGGAAGATGGTAAAGTTTTCAGAAATTATCATAAAAATTTTATGCGTTCTGTTTTAAAATTTTGCACTAAACAATCTCAGAAATGTGAACATAAACGCTACAATAATGTTCCCGCTGCCCACCAATAACTTGTCCCACAAACACATTACCACGTCCACCGGCTTACGACAACTTCATTAAAAGTGCCTTATAAATAAATTGCACCGCCTGCGTCGTGCAACGTTTTGCATGATTTAAATATTGTGTAATTACTATTTTGTTTTCGTGCAACAACATTTTGAATACTCTCTCGTCTCTCTCCTATATTTCGTGCGACACGCTTCACGCTTATGACTTGTTCTGTCCTCTCTGAACTTCATTAAAAGGTACAAACAAAATGTAAGTTTACACGCTTGTGGCTCTTTGTTTTACAAATCTTCTGTGCACTTTCTGAGGAAGAGCTCGTTAGTATTTGTATTTTGTTTAGAGAGTGTCTTTTGTCAATTTTAGTTATCAACTCGTTAGTTATACTTTGCTGCAATTAAAAAACTTCTAGCCTGTAGTAAGAAGTTACAGTGTACATCACTATCCCGGTACATCGATATGTATCACGCTTATTTTAAAATTTCGTCACGCTGCTAAAGATACAGAGCGTGACACATTATTAAATATTTCATAACTTTCAGATAGTCCCACGAGTCAAGACACCTTTTTTTAAAGTTACGCGCGAAAGTCGCGGCATTGCAATATGCTAGCAAAGCTCTTTGTGTCTCAGTTAACATTTTTGCTTCATATACAGTATTACTTTGGTTTTAAAAGTAACATATTTGAATAAAGCAGCACCTAGTAGTAACACACTAGCTCATTTACAGTAAATAAAATAATACGTAAACATTGGCGATCAAAGAGCGTGCCACGTGAATTTCAGTTACTGATTCAGAGATTCTGCATCGTGACAATAAAATTATCACCTTTTGGTGATAAGTGTCACGCTGCAAAATCCATGCTACTATTAGTCACATTATTCAAATAATTTAAATAACACTAAGCTTCTTTAATAGCGTGTAACTTATCCCGCTCGAGAACCGGCCGCCTGTCGCTCCGCTCGACAACTTAATTAAAAGCGCTGCGCAAGCAAAAGCAGCTGCAATATGCGTGACACTCTTTGTGCCAGTCAACTTTATTTTATTGGACCACGTCAATTAAATAAATGAAATCTGACAATTCCCAAAACTATACAACCTTTTTTGCAGATTTCGAAAAGCTTGACACATATTTTTTTTCTGCAACAGCGTGACATTTAAAAAAAAATTGGTGCCAACTCCGAAAATTTAAGGTAGCTTACACAAGATAGACTTAAATTAACTTAGAATTGAAATAACCACATTATAGCACGCTTCTCAAGCAACTTTCTCTATGAGCGTATTACTTATCCCGCTAGTAAAATGTCCGCGTGTCGCTCCGCGCGACAACTTCATTAAAAGCGGTGCGCAAACAAAACGCAGCTGCAACACGCCCGCGACACTCTTTGTGTGCCAATCAACATTTTTGTTGCAAACACGTAGAAATAGTTGTTCTGTGATTTTCAGCGTGTTTAAGCATCGCGTGTTCTTTGTGGAGCTTATCTTGGTGTAACAATGTGTTGTGCCTTTGGTGTAGTTTGTCCGGAGTGTGGTCTGTGTTGAAAAAATTTGCTATCGTGCTTCAGTTTATTTTTATTTTCAGATGCAGAGGTATTTTGATTAGATGCTCAAGCAGGTTTCTTTTTAAAAATCCTTGGTCAAAATCGCTCGGCTTGGTAAACCACGGTTAATATTCATCTATTGATTTGTTATAAAATGATATGAATTATAAAAAAATACAAAAATCGGCCAACTAAACCTGTTAGCGACGCGCTCATGATTTTAGATTCCTAGATAGTCATCATCTGCCTAGCCTTTTCCCAACTATGTTGGGGTCGGCTTCCAGTCTAACCGGATGCAGCTGAATACCAGTATTTTACATGGAGCGACTGCCTATCTGACCTCCACAACCTAGTTACTAGGTAACACGATACCCCTTGGTAAGACTGGTTGTCAGACTTTTTTGGGCTTCTAACTACCCGTAACGACTGTCAAAGATCTACAAATGACAGCCGGGACCAACGGCTTAACGTGCTTTCCGAGGCACGGAGGGGTCTTGGTATGTAAAGATGGTCACCCATCCACAGACAAACCGCGGCAAGCGTAGCTTAACCTGATCGATCGACCCGTGCAGCTGTTGTTACTTAGCCACAAGCCCCTCTAGATTCCTAGATACTCGTAGTAAGATATGTATAACTAATTAAGTACATGTATGGACCGCTAGACCCCCACCCAACACGCGGGCAGTTCAGTCCATGCGAGCACCGCAAGCGGGTGTGCTTGCATGTGTTTACCTCGTTTGTCAGAATTATCCGTGTCTTTTCAATATAAGTTATCTAAGCCATCTTCTCGTTTCACTTCGCCGATTACCACTTACTACCATCTACAAAACCCTTAAACGTTTTAGACTAACCCAGTTGAAATGAAAAGCTATTAATTAAAACCAAAATTCCACATTCGATTAACTTGACACGTCATACATCACATAACACTATAAAAAAAAACAACAACACATCAATGAACAACTAAAAAACAACTGAACACGCGAACAACGGAATAACACTCCACATGTCCGCAAACATTTTCATTTCGAAATGTAAATTTAAAAATGGAAACGAACATGTTTAAGCGGGTGCGCATTAATCACTGGCTGGACATGTTGAATATCTAACAGAAGTAACAGGACAAAGCTGGACATTGAAAACTGTACACAATCGCGGAAAAATGACGCCGGGACATAATGCGGACGAAGGGTGTTATGCGGAGTCAGGGGTGTTGCACACACCTAGATATGTTTCTATTTTCCTAGAACGAGTGACTGCAAATAGTCTTTCCTTTCAAATCAAATCATCATCATCATCATCATCATCATCACCATTATCCTGCTCTTATCCCAATTTATTTGTGGTCGGCGAACATGTCCCTTTCTTCCATACTTCTCAATTAGTCACAATTTCGGTAGTCACCCTCTTTCCAGCCATATCATCTTTCAAACTCAAACTCAAAGCATTTATTTCAATTAAACCATTTACAGGCACTTTTGAATTGTCAAAGAATCGGTCAGTTAGTCAAAAAGTTGAAGCTAGTTGCCCATTCCAAAACGTAGATCTCTATGGAGAAGAACGGGCAAGAAACTCCAAGGTCACTCTTTTAAATATAGATATTACAAAATCCTGGGTACATTATTCTTGTTGCTTCTATATGTGAAAACAATGTACAAAAAATAATCAAAGCAATTGAAAACATAAGATTAAATATAAGCCCTGGCAGATAAGAGATGACCAGTCTCAACTGACGGCGCCCGTTCACGAACATGACGCGTGTATCAGCACCATCCAGCTCAACCATTTTGTAGGGAACCGAATGATCCAACACACTCGCCACCATCAGCGAGACATTTAAGTGAGCATGACATTCTCTCAACTGCCATGCTTTTTCAAGTCAACATACATCTTAATAACATAATAAACGGCTCCATGGTACGCAAATTTACAGTAATTAAAAAAAAAATGCTTCTAAATTATACAAAACTATACAGCTGAGTCCAACCATCGGTTCCTTTGCTCATTAAATACTTAGAATTTAACTTTAACTTTAGAATTTAATATCACAAAATAAGTTAACCAATTTAATGAAATCGTCTATACTATGTGCAAGCCCGTATTTTTCTGAATATTCATGAAAAATTATCGAAAACTAGCTTTAATTTTAACATAAACAATTTTTTTTCAAAATATGAGGCTATGGACTTACAAGTCTTGTGTTTTCTTTTTACAAGTATACTGTTTTTTTTTTTAATGTCTTCACCTCCGTTTTTTTCATAGTCGACAATTTTTTAGAAAAAAATGTTAGTTAATCCGATAAGATAACTCCTAAGCTTTTAGGAATAATAAACACAATCCAAATCGAGCCAACATCGGAGAATTATGGCAAACGCTACACAAAAAATAAAAAATTTAATAACATGAAAAACATTAAAGATAGACCCCCTTTTAAAGTTAATTTTCGAAAAAAAAAAAACATGAATATTAAGAAAAATACGAGCGGTCACATGCCCATGGGTCATATTGTATAAAGAATAATAAGATTTAATCATTTACATTAAAAAACCGGTTAGTTTTCTCTTCAAAACAAGGTCGTGTCGATACGTATTGAAAGTCGCACTCACATTTTAGAACACGGCATTTTTTATTCCCTTCGACGTAGTCTTACAAAGACAAATAAACACAGCAAAGTTTGCATCGAATATCACAACCCTTTACTAATAAGACACTTCTTATTCTTGAAAGGTAAAATTTTCTTCAGCACGGAGAAGAATTTTCTTTACGTACAAAGAAGAATATTCGCTAGTTCAGTGTGTTTTAACGTCTAACGAGCTTGCGAACTTTTGAACGGGCAACTCTATTATGAAGCTAAATGTTGAACTAAAGAGGTTGCTAGTATTCGGAGGAAAGCGGCGTTTTGTCGTCCTTTGTTTTTACATAGCATGACGCTTTTATTCTTAGAAAGAGTTGTCAGTTAATGTGTATTACATCCACAGGAACCAGTTTACCTATCATCATCTTCCTGCTTTTGTCCCATGTTACTTGTGGCCAGCGCAACACGTTTTCTTTTTCCACTCTCCCCTGTCAACCGTCACACTACCATTCACTCCCTTCTCTTTCATATCATTCCTCACACAATCCATCCATCTTTTCTTTGGTCTTCCTCTCCCACTCCATCCATCAACATTTATGTTCATCACTCTTTTAGTCACATGCGTTTCTTCTCTCCTCATCACATGCCCATACCAGGCCAAACGATTTCCTTTCAACTTTTCAGTCACTGGCGCCACTTTTAAACTTCCCCTTATATACTCATTTCTTACTTTATCCATTTTTGTCACTCCACACATCCATCTTTACATTCTCATCTCCGCTACATGCAATCTTTTTTCATCCGTCTTTTTCACGGCCCAGCATTCCGATCCATATAATACGACAGGCCTTATCAGGGACTTGTAGATTTTCCCCTTTAACTTGAGGGGTATCCGTGGGTCGCAACTTGTTCCAGTGACCTGTTTACCTATGTTATTTTTATTTATTTATTTACATACATACGCTAATAGAGGGGCTCGTGGCTAAGTAATAACAGCCGCACGGGTCGATCCATCAGGTTAAGCTACGCTTGCCGCGGTTGGTCTATAGATGAGTGACCATTTTTACATACCGAGACTCCGCCGAGCCTCAGAAAGCAAGTTAAGCCGTTGATCCCGGCTGTCATTCGTGGATCTTTGACAGTCGTTACGGGTCGTCAGAAACCCGAAAGTCTGACAAGTCTTACCAAGGTGTATCGTGTTACCCAGTTACTGGGTTGTGGTGGTCAGATAGGCAGTCGTTTCATGTAAAATACTGGTATTCAGCTGCATCCCGTTAGACTGGAAGCCGACCCCAACATAGTTGGGAAAAGGCTAGGCAGTGTACATACGCTAATACAGTGTCCCAATTAGTCCCATGTAATGGAGAGCGTGCTTATTTTTAATAATCGGGCATAAATTCAGACTCCGGCTTGCTGCTGTGAATGTCCTAATAGAAAATATGACATCATTTTGACCGACCCGGTAATCCAAGCAGGGACCCAAATCCAGCAGTTGTATTGTCGACCACTAGCTAATCAGTGGGCTTATGAAGTCGCAATCGCTTTAAAAAGCGTTTCATATTTCTACAGCACTTTTTATCGGGATTGATTTAACATTTTGATAGCTTGTCACTACCCATACATTTTTGACTTTTTCATAATCATTAGATATCGCTAATAGAATGTCAATTTGTCAAGGCCCCAGTACCTATAATAAGTAATTATGTTCGGAATCCATTTAGGCACAAAGCCCTCACAAGGATACCTATCCATCTCAATTGAGAAGTGGGTCAATAGACGAAAGGCTGAAATAAAATACCCACGAACGAAATCCCTAAGGGCCGGCCGTATGTAAATATTTTACATATTTCCATATTGATTTCCGAAGCAAATTCGATGGAAGTGGGATTCTATGGTAATCAATTGACGAGGAAAAATTTTGGTAGGTACGGTTGTTTATTATTCGATAAAAAAAGAAACACGTTAAAAAAGAGAGAGAGAGTGATTTTGTTAATTCTATATGCTTAACATAACACCAGGCCTGTATTGCCCGAAGGGTTTGACAGAGGTGTACCTAAAGTAGGTACACCCATATTTCGCCAGTTATGTTTAAGTCCCATGTAATAGGGGGCGAGCCTATTTTCATCAACCAGGTAGAAATCTAGACTCCGGGGTGCTACTGAGAAATTCCAGATGGAAAAACCCAATAACACTTTGCCCAAACCGCAGCCCCGGATCTAGGAGGGGGGCAAGTTGGGGCCCCTGCCCCAGGCGCCAACTTCAGGGGGCGACAAATTTAAGCGTAGCAGACAAGTGCATCATCCAGCACGCAGCAACTTTGCAATAAATGAGACGCGCAGCACATTTATAATCTTTCTATTTTTTTTTACAACAGTTTTGGCGCCCCTGTTGAATTGGCGCATTATCGATCGAAACAATTTGATTAATATGTTGCTGCCAAAATTTTAATTTCGTGATGGCTAACTTAGTGCATCCCCATAAAAGATTGGCGAGGGGCGGCAGACGGCAGTTTTAGCCCCGCCTCAAAAATATCTAGATCCAGGGCTGCTAAACCTGGAATCGAACCCAGGACCTCATACTCAGCAATAGCGCTTGCTACCACTAGATCATCGAGGCATTCAATGTGATTATACTGTTGAAATAAGAGTAATAACACACCGTAGTGTATACCAATATTAAGCCATGTAATTAGTTCAAAACTTTTTAATTATTCGTACCAACATTCCTGTAGGTAAAGATGAATTTAAAGATTTTCAAGGTAAGACTCTCTCATAACCTTTTATTCCCAAATCAACCTCCTGCCCTCAATACTCCATTTACCTAACCCGAACCATAATATGAATTTTGCAATACGGGAACTCTTACAGAATTATAAGCAGCTTATCTGCGAAATAAACCCAGCGATTCCCCCGTAATAGCGATTCTTTGAACGACTTCAGATCCGCCCTCTTTTTCTAACAAAGGTGTTTTTATATGTCTATCTCTGTCTGTGTTACCTCCATAAGTTCCCATCAGGATGTCCCTGTTTCATTTATGGTGTTGGTTCAAACTGTTTTTGAAGTCCTCCCTTGAGTTGGTGCAATTTGTTAGCGTTTTGTACCATTCAGGTTTCTGTGGGTCGATTGGTGTATTTATTTTCAACAAATTGGAAAGTTTCTTTCATTTCTTTGTTTGGTTCTTAGTACCTAGGCACGGGTTTGGTATAAATAAGAGTGCGGTTCAATGGATTGTGTCTTAACAATACTGGTTGTGAATTTTTATTTTCGATTTGTCGATATTTTCTACGAATGAAGAAGGTAGATGATTAATTTCGAGCGTTATTTATGGCTGATTAGAATATTTTATAACATAACATCACGCCTTGTTTTCCCGAAGGGTTAAGCAGTGGCTATAGTAGGTACACTGACATTTCCCCAGTTATGTTTAAGTCTCATGTATGGGGGGTGAGTCTATTGAAATATTTTATGTACATTTACATTTGTTTATGCTGCAAAACAAGCAATTTGTTTTGTTTAATTTTTCCACACTGTTTTCATAAATTTTGTCATTTACTCCTTTCTTAAATAGTAGATTGTCGTTTCCTAAAATCGTTTACAAAAAATAACACACATGTCACCAAATATTAACCGCACAATGTGACAAATCAAAATTCGCTGTAGACAAAAATATTACTTACGTGTTAAGCTCAAGATCCAGGCGGAACTTGTGGTTAAAAGCTTTGATGAGAAGTGAAGTCCTATGAAAGTGTTTGCCAGTCTGAAACAAAGAAAAAATAACAATATTAAAATCTAATACAAGATTTTTATTCAAGTTTTATTTTGCAACTCCCACGTGGTTGTACATAGTGATCATAGTCGTGTGTCTTGTTTTGTTATGCTTTCTCATTTATTGTCGTTGCTAAACCTAACAATAAACTAAAATACGTCTGTGAAAAATTCCTGCGCATCGGTGTCGATTGGTAATGTGCCCAACAAAATAGTAAAGAAAAAAAACGAAAGTGGCACTCGGGGAGTGCCGACAGAAGTAAAAACTTGAATAATTAAAAAAAAATACTTCCCAAACCTTTAAAGTAAAAATACTTGCATAGAATATTGATCCGTAACGTAATATAAATAAAGAGCACAATCGCATTCACAAAAATGAGGTGTCGGTAACAGTGTCGCGAGTTCAATTGTTTTTTCCCATCTCAAAAATGCCCAACGCGCCTAAAGAAGTTTTCACTTCAAAAAAATGGTGGCTAAGCCAGACCTTTGGTCATGGGAAGTGTCAACCAATTGTTTCGAGACTTCTTTAAATAGAATATGAGCA
Organism: Agrochola lychnidis; assembly: GCA_963680765.1. Lineage (NCBI taxonomy): Eukaryota > Metazoa > Arthropoda > Insecta > Lepidoptera > Noctuidae > Agrochola > Agrochola lychnidis. The sequence continues at coordinate 2,049,082 of OY796863.1, read as the reverse complement.
CTCGACCCATGGTTCTAACTACAGACAGGTTAGCCATTGTTATTTTATATTTTGCTAGCTTTGCTTTGCCTGCGACTTCGCCCGCGTGTTTCGCCCCCGACCGCGTCACATCCCATCGCTCGCCCATGCTATTACTTCGTTATTGCTTAGCGGTCTTTTTGCTCGGCTCCTAAGAGTCATAGCGTAATGTTAAAAAACCTATAACCATCGTTAAGAATTAGGCTATAAAATGCAAACGTATTTTTTTCAAATTCGACTAGTACTTCCCGAGATTAGCGCGTTCAAACAAACAAAAAATCAACTTTTTAGCATTATTATTTGCTCCCATGTGCCTAAATGGATGTAAGACCAGGGTCACAAAGTGGCTATTGTCACTGAGTTACGATAAGACTGAAGATTTACCACATGTATCAATCGCTAATGTATTTAATAGTCATATATTTATAATTATATTTACACAGACTGACATAAACACTAGTTTTCACTATATTTTACATACACATACCCCCACGTAGGTACATTAATGCGCCACATCATATATGCATCTACTAGTGAGTAGTTGTCTGAATAATAGAATAATATACTGTGCTCGCTCTAAATACTAATATATGTTCAAATTATAGGCGAGGACGCTGGCACCCTAAACACAAGTTAAATCTTACTTCGGGTGCCAGAGTTCATCGAAACCCTCTTTCCTTTAGTTTTAACGCTGCATAGTTTTTAGTTTGTGTTTTTCTACAACTGAATGATAATATATTTTTTTTTTTGTTATTTTTATTAGTACCTTTATAAATATAGTAAAATTAATATTACCAACACATTAAAAGTTAAAAATAAGAGGTTTATTTTTCACGAAGTTCTCATGTACCAATTACGAAGGTAAGTAACAAGATACTTAGGTAAACAATATATTATGTTTACAATTCATCGTTAATTTAGCTTAATTTTAGAGAAACGGGATTGAGTTCGGTGAAGAATTTAATTTAGTTCGTTTAAGTAGGTAACTAAAACACAGACTCGTGTTTACTCATGAAAGTTGATCGTTACGCTGTTATTTTACTTTTGTATTTTAAATTATTTTTTATGAAAAAAGATTAAAAATCATCAATCACAATCCTAATGCAAGAATTTTCATTTTAACCAAATTATTATTTTAAAAGTCATCTCCTCAGAATAATAATGATCATAAGAATATATAAAGCCTAAATTTTGGCTTGAAATTGCGATTTTGAAGTCTTGAAATATTTTTGACTACGACGCATTGTGAATGAATGTTCTGTCTGAAATAATTTACATTATATGTTTATGTTCTAGAATATAAATAAAATATGTTTTAGAGATAGAATATAAGTTTTTGAATGCTAATAGACCATATAAATAAGTCAATGAAATGAAAATTTCGACTTACCAATTTTAAAGATGAATAGAATTGGATTGGCAATCATTGAAAAAACCAAGTCAAGTGTTTAAAAATAATAAATATTTGGAAAAACGACTTTTCATGAAGTATGTTTTGACTGCTTTTTTACCCATCATTATGGGTAAAATTTCTCACCTCGCAATCTTTACGTACTGTCAAAGACTATTTAGGTTTGCTTTGTTGGTTGCTAGGCAATGGAAGAGGGTCGAAGTTACAAATAATAGATATAGATATTATATTAATTAGTTTTTTATTAATTATAATTAAACTACTTTGAATAAAGAACCATTTTCAATAGGGTTTCTCCTATAGCTGAAACGGATCTTCAAAAAAAATTGACTCAATTAATTGATTTTCTCGCAAGCTACAATGTTTTCAGGTTTCATATCATTTCACGGGATTTTTTTAAAACTATTTTGATGTTTATTTATTTTTTTGTTTCTGCTGCATTAAATCAATTTTTGAAAAGTACAGTATTAATCTCCATAAAATTTTCTATGCAATGGTATATAAATTGAGTAAGTTCTGTTTACTAGCAGGAGTGTAACAATAAAATTTAAAAAAATAAATAAAACATTGCTACAAACCAAACACACCTTTGCCAAAACCCCATTAAAACCGAGCCACGCCAATCCGTTCCATGGAATCTGTCAAAGCAAAGACAACATGCTAATGGTTCCCCATGATGTCCCCAGTGGGCTTGATAAAGTGTGGAACCAGTCACAATGTGTCATGCGGACCCAATCGCGTTATTAACGGTTTAAAACTTCGGAGCACCGCAGGAAATGGTGTGTTGCTCCATGAAGCTCACGTACACTCGAGTTGTTGTTTAAATGGAAGGTGGTGGTAAATTCTTTGGATGTTGAGAATTTACTATGTTCAGATATAGATTTTATATACCTAATGCTCCTTTTTCACTAGAGAAATTCCGTAACGAAAAAAACCTAACACCCCCCACTCCGCCTACCATGTAATGACGGTTCCCATGACAACGTGATGTTGTCATGAGAACGTAATTTTTGTTTTATGTCATCACGTCATCATCCCAAGTGTAGCGTTGACAAATAGGAAGTATGGAGGTTACAAATGCTATGTAATAGCTTTACCGCGGCAGTCCCCGAGTGTCACACGTTTTTTTTTTTTAAATAGGCTTCTCGTAGTTGACCTCTGAGATCATGACTACTAAACCAGGCTTTCCTGTGGGTGCCTTAAGTTACTACACTTAAAACCTCCAGCCAGGGGTTATTCAACTATGTTAATTAAAACTAGGTGAACGCTCGCTAAGGGCACCCCCTGAGGGGTATGAACCTCGGCTTAGGGCGTCAACCGGAGGGAGGACATCAAGGATGGGACGGGCTGGGCGTCTTCGTGTATGGCACCATTTATAGTCGTTTAATGTAAAATACTGGTATTCAGCTGCATCTGGTTAGACTAGAAACCGAACCCAACATAGCTGGGAAATGGCAGGCAGATTGATTGATATTTTTTAGTGCCAAGCATAAAGGTTACAAGACTATTCAGTGTACCTACTCAGTTGTCGAGTCCAATATCAAACTTTAATATTTTTGTTCACAAAAAAACTAAGATCTTTTATGAAAGTTATAGTTAGTCAATTTGGCAAGAAGCCATACAGCTTTACCTTTTACTTTGAATTTCAGTTTTAAAGCAATAAAATAAGTTTTGAATCTTTCATAATTCTTTTTGTCTCTACATTTGCAAACTCCGATAAATCTTGGTACCTATTTTTCGTTTTAACTTTACTGAAGTTCGGTAAATTGTTTTACTTGGGTTCTTTGAATTTTTATTTGTATAGTTTCTAGATTTGAGATGGTGTAATTTAAAGTAATTTGTGTACAACAACGTGTTCAAGATGCTGGCTGGGCTGCCGCGTTTTTGTAGCGCTTCAGGGGGATGTTTGCTGAAGCGAAGATTGATGGCTTTCATACCGTCATTCGAAAGCAGTGTGCCCCGATCCTCCGCAGAATGCGTGCCAGTTCTCACAGCATCATAAGCATGTTGTGCGGTAGGTGGGATTGTCCAATATCGTCACTGGGTTGGATTTCACACGTTGACGAGTACGTACCATACGACGTGGATTGTGTCAAGTTCGGTTCCAGACTTTATCTATCATAAGATTATTATTTGGAGACCAACATTCATTTTTAACCGACTTTCAAAAGGAGGAGGTTATATGTTCGTAGCGTATGTTTGTTTGTTTTTTTATTTTTTTTTATGTATGTCCACCGATATCTCCGTCATTTGTGGACTGATTTTGAAAATTATTTTTTGTTTGAAAGGGGTCTCTCAAGTTGGTCCCATATAAATTTTATTAACTTTGCTTGCATAGTTTTTGAGTTAGCTGCAATAATACGTTTTTTTTTCCCACTTAGTATGTAGATGATATGATAAGTTCCTGTCACTGGTAGCAGTATTCGAATAGTGGTAGTGGTATAAAGTAGTGGTAGTGGTTTTCGAATTTGTGTGGGGTAGGTAAAAACCACAACTAAAAAGTGAAAAATAAAAACTTTTTACAAAAAAAAACAACCGACTTCAAAAAAAAAAATACTACAAAGTGAGAAATGATGCGGTTGTTTTTTTTTTGTAAAAAGTTTTTTTAGCTTTCTTTACTAACACTACGGTTTGGATTCATAGTGGTCTGATAATAAAGATTTTATTATTGTTATTAATGTTAAAAGTATTTTCGAAACGATTAAAACCATGTTGTTTTCATATTCCAATAAAAAGTTCGGAAAACAAAAAGACACCCCATAAAATCCGCACACGATTACTTTAACGTTTCATTCAACACTTCCTTAAAGAATATAAGCCAAAGAGGTGAAACAAATGGGTCATTCTTTAGGAAAAATAAGTTGTGACGGGTCAATGAACCGCACGGCTATATCAGTTGGCTGTGACGTCACCATTCCGCCAGAAAAAGCAAGGAGGCAAACATAATTATATAAGGTTGACTTCGTGATTGAATTTGCCAGTCCGATTGGCGTGATTTCCATTTTCTTTTTTTATTATTTCTTGCTAGATATTTTTCGGAGGTGTTTTCAGGAAGGAGGATTAAAAATAGAATGAAGATTTTATAAACCCCGATGCAAAAAGGGGTATTATAAGTTTGATCGCTATGTGTGTGTGTCTGCCTGTGGTACCGTAGCTCTTAAACGGGTGAAACGATTTGAATGCAGTTTTTTTTATTTGAAAGCAGGTTTTTTAGTGATGGTTTTTAGACATGTTTTATCAAAATCAGCCGTTTGAAGATTATCAGCTCTTTTCTTGTTGATGAATGGATGTGAGTATGTTCCACAGGTCTGATCCATTTGAAATTTGGTATTCTGTTACTTTAATGATATTAGAAGAACATAGCAACCTTGAACTGATGCTGCAGCATCATTTGGAATTTACAGGATACCCAACTCCCTTACCAGCATACAGCACAGGTATAGTGTTTGGCTCATTGGAATGGTCTCAATGAATAGGGTATAGATAGATAGTGAATAGGGTCTGGTGAAGGTGTAGAAAGAGAAATTAAGAAATGTTAGTGTCGGGGTTTTTTAAAATTTTAGCTTTTAAAATTGTGCTTGTATAAGTGTTAAGTAGCCAGACTAGTTAGTTTAAATAAAACATAACATCACGACTATATTACCTGAAGGGTTAGGCACAGGTGTACCTTCTTATAGTACACCACACCACACACCCACCCACATTTCGCCAGTTATGTTTAAGTCCCATGTAATAGGGGGCGAGCCTATTGCCATCAACCGGGCACAAATCCAGACTACGGGTTGCTACTGAAAAAATTCTGATGGAAAATTCAATAACACCGATCCGGGAATTGAGCCCAGGACCACGAATCAGAAGTAGCGCTTTCAATAAAGGTTCATTTCAATAAAAGAAAATGAAAAAATAAATAAGGTAGTTGAGAGTGCTTTAAATAGATAAGATACTTAATGTTGTATGCTGATCATATAATAAAATACTCATTTGAAATTCCGGCTGACTCAGCAAATATTTTTACGGACATGAACGTACAAAACAAATAAAACAATATTTAGGCTACAATAAAATACACTCTAGACAAACACATTTTCTAGACAAAATATTTATGTGCCTCTCATTTTCTTTGTACTGAGTATTATTTATCAAAGTAACCCGAATCTTTCACAATCAAATGACAATTACGAACACGAAACTGTGACAAACAGAATTTTAAACAAATGTCTCCTAATGAGCGAATTTTACACGTGCGGTGGATCTTTTGTAGCGAAACAATGGCCGCTCACAAAGGTACAAAAGAAAGGATAACAACTCTTTATTATCAAATATGTAGGTCATAACAAGAGTTTTATGGGCATATTGTTGTACCAAAGCCCTCTAATACCCTCTAAATTGGATCAATCAATCTGCCTATCCTTTTCTCAACTATGTTGGGGGTCGTTTTCCTGTCTAACCGGATGCAGCTGAATACCAGTATTTTACACGGAGCGACTGCCTATCTGGCGTCCATAACCCAGTTACTGGGTAACACGATCCCCTTGGTAAGACTGATTGTTAGTGTCAGAACTTAGGGCTTTTGAATAACCGTAACGAGTGTAAAAGATCCACGAATGACAGTCGGGACCAACGGCTTAACGTGCTTTCCCGGGTCTCTATATGTAATGGATGGTCACCCATCCACGAACCAACCTTTGATCAACCCGAGCGGCTATTATTATTTAGCCACGAGCCCCTCTAAACTGGATATTAAACATTAAATTGTACGCAATAAAAGATCAAAAACTTTTCTCTGCGCAAAAAACAAAAAAAAAAAATTTTTGAAATACTGTGTGCCTTGCTAATCGTTTTTTCACTTTTTCTAAAGTGCCTCGTACATATTTATTTATTGTTGTGTCCCAAGTTTTTCCTTATATTTTCCCTCACATTATTTAATTAAGCTGGGATATAATTGAATTTTTGTTGGTCTTATTAAATATATGTATAATTAAAATGGGGCTTCTTGTTGAGACTATATTTGGCCTGCGGGCTTGTATCCAAGAATTTTAATATTGCTTTTGTTGAGATTTTTTTATAATGCTGTAAACTAATTTTGTTTATATCAAGTGGATAAGCAGTGTTCTTTTTAGGGTTCCGTACCTCAAAAGGTACCCTTTTATAGGATCACTCGTGTGTCTGTCTAGCTGGCAGTCTGTCTGTCTGTCCGTCTATCACAAACAATTTGCTTCGAATCTATTGGACCAATTTAGTTGAAATTTGGTAGACATACGAATTTCTGTGACCCAAACACGAATGTGTAACGTTAATAAATGAATTTTGAATATGGGGGTCACTTTTCGGGGGCAACCAGGAAAATTTAAAAAATGTTTAGTTAACTGTACCGTGTGACATACGAAATTAAAGGGCTTGTTGTGAGGATCTCATTTAAAAAAAAATTATTTTAGAATAAATGCTTTTAAAGATATTTAAGAAAATAGATGAAATCTGTGCTCCCCCTTATCTCCGAACTACTGAGCCGAAAATTTTGAAAAATATGTAGAGAATGGTTTTTTACTTATAAACTAGTAGTTCAACGATGCCTAGCTAGACTACCACAGATACATGCTCTGTGACAGATACTAAAGGCACAGACAAGTAACTGATGTTACGTCAGGTACAGACACGCGGACTACTTATATTTTATTTTTTTGTGTTTCACATATCTATTTTTATTTTATTATATATTTATTTCTGTATCTATCTATCCGTGACATCACTGCGGGCCCTATCAGAATACCAGCGCTGCGACATTTATTTATTTTAAATGTCGCAGCTAATGCTGAGATAGGAGCCTTTTGGCCTCGTACAGGACCTTCTGCTTTTATTTTAATTTTAACTTTGTTTTTTTTATTGTTTTTTATTATTTTTATTAATGTTCTTATTGAAGGTGTTTAGTTTAATTTGTGATTTCCAGTGCGAGTCTCAATAAATACTTTTTCTTTCTTTTTTTCTTTCTAGTTCTGTGAACAGTAGACCTCGCGAGCACAAACTTTTTTACAACAATTAATATAGGTACCACTAAAGTTAATTAAAACGGGATATTTACAATGTATTTTGTTTTTTTTAATAAAATATCCCGTTTTATACCAAAAAACATGGTAAACATCCCGTAACTTTTTAAAATTCGCATCAAACAATAATAATGTTACAATGTTATTATAATCAATAGGTTCAAACAATAATAATTTTGATACTAAACGTTACCTACGTGCTTCAATATTTGACTAATAAGCAAATATTATAACTGCTATACAAAATACACGTAGTAACAAAAATATGATTTTAACTGGGTAGCGGGTAACCAGGAAAACAGGGGGTAATCGGGGGTAACCCCGCGGGTGTGGGAGAATGTGGACGATGCATCGGATTATTGCAAGCCATCACAGAAATTTAATAAACCTCCGCTTCGGGCGATGCAGTAACGCGTCAGTTTTGTCAAAAATAAACTTTGTACAACAATTTATCGCAAGGGTTTATTTATTCACAAGTTTTAAAGTGAAACTTTTATTACATCGTCTCAAACTTTTTCGTCTGTGTGTTGCATGTCGCGTGACGGTCGGCCGCGGAGTAGGGATAAAGTGAAAGGTGCTCGTCAGAGCAGTCAAGGTCAATATGGCCTATAGAAGTTTCACTTTTACCGTGGTTTCATAAAACCACTTTTTATTTATTTGGCGACAGGTTTTTAGGTTTTTGTGAACTGGCTCGCGGGTTGTAGCAACATCTGAACTGGTTTATCTAAACGTTGTGTTTTTTTTTAACGAATTTCCTTATCGCACATTACACTCTGCACACTTGGCGAATGAGGCTAGACCGAAAAGTGTGTAAAAGTGAAAGGAACTTAGTTCTAACCAGTACCATAATTGCGTAATACACGATCAATCACAATTTGTTTCGATTTGAAACAGATTGCTAATCCATTGCTTCATAAGTTGGAAAAAAAAATCTGCTCAACAACGTAAATAACGCAATGAATGTTGTTGAACTGTCAAAATAAAACAAATTTGTCATAATCATTTACGAAAATACGCAATTAGGGTTGGGGGCTCACGACAGGCTGCTCAATTATTTTTTTAGAGTGTTTTGATTTTCAAAAACTAATAATAGGTAACCAAGAGTACCTAATTGAGTAATTTTTCCTTTATTAATATAAAAACATATTCAAAACATGATTATGATATCCAGTACAGCCACGAGCGCAGTGGTTTTTTAACCGACTTCAAAAAAAGGAGGAAGTTCTCAGTTCGTCGGAATCTTTTAAGCTATTGTATAGCTTTTATCGCGGGTTTTGAGCACGGCGACCGAATCAAGAAATTCCGTAACGTAATGAAAATAAAACCTAACACCCCCCACTCCGCCTACCATGTAATGACGGTTCCCATGACAACGTGATGTTGTCATGGAGGTTACAAATGCTATGCAACTATGCAATAGCTTTACCGCGGCAGTCCCCGAGTGCCATACGTTTTATTTTTATGTACGTTCCCCGATTACTCGAAGACGGCTGGACCGATTTGTTACAATATAAGGTGACAAACATCTCAAAAATAACTCCTTCCTAAACATGTAAAAGAACTTGATATCTCCTCACAAAGGCAAAATACACTAACAAGATATCGCTACGGTGAAAGTTGAACAAATTGCTCAAACTTATTCACTTGTTACTACAAGTTAGAGGGAGATAACTGTGTTTTATTAAGAGTTAGAGCGAGATCAGCATGATTTTGAAGTATACTCTGCAGGACGAGACGTGGGAACAATGAATAATTCTTGGGAATAGCTTATAGCTAGACTTGAACATGATTGTTTGTTTATAAGTTGTTTTGATTATGTTTCATGAGGTTTTAAATGCCATTGGGTTCTTCTAGGCTCGCGGTTCGCGGTTGCGTTGACAGCTGTCATAACAGTGATGGCAACAGGGTTCGACTAATAAAGAGCAATTTTTGACACCATTAGGTGTCAAAAATTGCTTTTTAAGAAATACACCAAATTACATTCAACGTTTCTGTGATATCATACGCAGTGATAGCCTAGTGGTGTGACCGTCAGACTGCCAAGTCATAGTCTCGAGTTCGAACCCAAGGCACGCACCTCTGACTTTTCAGATTCATGTGCGTATTGTATAATTATCACTTGCTTCAAAAACGGTGAAGGAAAACATCGTGAGGAAACCGGCATGCCTGAGAGATGTTTCTCGACGGCATGTGAACCCAAGTCAGAGGCCCATGGGCGGCTTTAAAACTCTGACACCAGATTAGTCACTAACCACACGAAAAGTAAAAGATACACCGGTAAATAACGGGCACTATGTGACAGCCACCGCTCTGCTGGGATCCGTAGCTTAAGGTGGATCCGCAGTTGTAGACCGCGAAATTAAAATTTTATTACGTTTTTTTTTGCAATTTGCAGGTCAGTGTCAGGTTGTATCTTGATCAAAATATGATTTGCGACTATAACAGATATGTATTTACAGAATTATAGTCATTGGGATAATTAAAACATGTCTCTAAGTTACAAAAGTTCTTCGCGGCTACAGCTGCGGATTCAAACAAAAAAAAAACGTGTGGCACTCGGGGACTGCCGCGGTAAAGCTATTGTATATCATTTGTAAGCTCCATACTTCCTATTTGTCAACGCTACACTTGGGATGATGACGTGATGACATAAAACCAAAATTACGTTCCCATCAACATCACGTTGTCATGGGAACCGTCATTACATGGTAGGCGGAGTGGGGGGTGTTAGGTTTTATTTTCGTTACGTTACGGAATTTCCTGATTCGGTCGCCGCGCTCAAAGCCCGCGATAAAAGCTATGCAATAGCTTAATAACAAACCCAGATTTTTCTAGTTAGATAATGCAAGCGTATTTCAAAGATGAGTATTGTGACTGATTTCGAGAGATAATTAGTGGGAATTTAGCTCGAGTTTAGTTAAAGCACAAGTCATGATTGCTGTTAGCTTCAGTATTCGGGAAGACAGGACATTTGGACAGACTTTTTGTGTCATTGCAGCCTATTCATGCGTCATAAATTCTGTCTTGAAACTCGATTGCATCTTTGAAACATTACTAAAAGTACCTGGGCGACCGAGCTCTGCTCTGGTGAAAATAGAGAATGCTCATTTAATAGTATAGGATGTACATACTAATTCCATGTTGCCATGATAGTAGGTATTTACTAATGGGTAGTAATAAACGGCCCGGAAAAAAATTAAAATATGTGCATACTCAAAATGTGAAAGAGATTGCTATAAAAGCTAATTTTCCGACAACTTATATGCGAATACAAATAAAGAAACGACCGAATAAAATACTGAAACGACCAAATAAAATACTAAAAATTCCGAAAAATCAATACAGAACACGCATGCAGCATGCAAGCGAGCATGCAATATGCAGCAGGCATGGTTTATGTCACGGCTTCGGCTTGCTGCCAGCTTCAGCCGCGGGTAGCGAGCGTTATAAAACCACCTGCTCCTCAGCTCGCGGGCTGCCTCGCCCCTCCGCGCCTACTCGGACTTAAATTACACTCTAGGGGTAGGGCAGACAAGACTACGTGGAGTTGATTTTGCAGCGATTCGTTTCTGTCACTAACTTTTGTAACACAACATATTGACTTTTCGGAAACTTAGTATTTTTTTCGGAAGTCTCGTTTTTTTTTTTTGGAAATTTAATATTACAGTCAACCACAGATTTTCGTTTTTTTTTTTTCGGAACCTTTATTATTATTCTTTACCAATTCCATGCTGCCATGTCATTATTCTATGTCATTAATATTGTTCTTAACTTTGGGCGACCGAGCTCTGCTCGGGTGAAAATACGGAAAAAACGAATTTTCCCAGATATGAGACCTAGCTACATCGATTTTTATTATTGCAACTTTCATCGAAATCGTTAGCCGTCGTTAATTGTGAGCCGTTTTCGAGAACGTGATTACAAATGTTATATACATTTGTAATCACGTTCTCGAAAACGGAATACATATATTTATATATACACAAATATTGCTCGTCTAATAGTATAGGATAAAAGTATTGATAATTTTTGTATTCTTAATAATATCGGTATCATGTGAAAAATATGTTAGCTGATCCTATCCTTGTGTGGCTTAATTTAATACTTCCAACTCCACTCAATATTTAAACAAACAGCTACTCCAAAACCCATTCTATCCTCAATTTAACCCTCTAACGCTACCGAAAATCGTTTTAAATTCGCCCAAACAAATATTGGTCCCTAAAAACCCGAAAATTATTACAGCCCAAAGTCCGGCCGTCAATGCCTATGTCACACAGTATTGGGAAGAGGGTTCCGGTTTAATACACAATTAGCGAGGGTTAATGAGAATGCGCTGTCATCAGCCAATTGACAGCTACTGATAGATTCCCATGTACCTAATTGGCTTAATGTAGGGTAGTTTTGAGATTTGATGACAGTTCTGAGAGGGTAGATGTATGATTTGATGGGTCTGTGATTTGGAAACAATGTGCGGGATAGCTGGGTAGGAATAGGGTAGTTGCCTAGGTAAAAAAAGAAATTCTATTTAGTCCGTCTTTCAGAAAATAAAAAAATATTAGACACGTATTTTTTGCTTTATCATATTAATCAAAAATAACTTAGAAAACACGCATTAAAGTTGGGGACTGGGGGCTCGCTACGTCACAATGCAGTATTAAATCTAGTAAGGCGTGACGTCATGCCACATTTTAACTCAATGTATCGCCGTAATCTTTTGATTACGTCAAAATAGAAAAAAAATACGTGTTAAATATTTTTTGTGATCTAAAAGACGGAAAAAGCCTATTATAAACGAAAAAAGTCAATATAATATTGAAGATATGGACAAAAAATACATAAGAACAAGAAACAAGCTTTATTAAACATTTTTGAGCCATATAACTTTACAATTTTATTAATTTGGAGATGCCAAAGTGAGTTATAGTTTTGTGACTACTAAGTGACACCTGTCATAACTGCTATAGCTCAAAATTATTAAGAACTTAACAGTATTATGCCACGTAAAATAAAATACCCTATATATCATTGTCAAATATAGGCGTAACCATTTTATAAGAGTCAAATACAAAACAACAAAATATAAAACGTGTGGCACTCGGGGACTGCCCCGGTAAAGCTATTGCATAGCATTTGTAACCTCCATACTTCCTATTTGTCAACGCTACTCTTGGGATGATGACGTGATGACATAAAACAAAAATTACGTTCCCATGACAACGTGATGTTGTCATGGGAACGTAATTTTTGTTTCATCGTCATTACATGGTAGGCGGAGTGGGGGTGTTAGGTTTTATTTTCGTTACGTTACGGAATTTCTTGATTCGTTACCGCGCTCAATGCCCGCGATAAAAGCTATGCAATAGCTTAAAAATATCTAGTTAAAAACTAAACTCAATTGAAAACGACAAACTTGTCACAAAAATTTCAAAGAGGCATATTAATTTTTTCAGGTCCGTAGTATAGAACTAGGGTATGCCCTTGGGTCACACTACACTTAATTGCATGTCCAAACTACCCAGCATCTACAAACTACGAGGCACATGTTATTACAGAAACTAATTAATTTCGCAATTACAGTTCACGTTCAAATGTTTGCGTTGCCATAATTTCACTATACATCACTTGTATCGTTGCCAAGATCTTATGTCATCCGGGTGTGTACCCGTTCTCTGATAAAATGGGTGTTGAAATTCCCTTTACAAAGCGGAATTATTTTTCCCCTGATTTTGTTGTGTTGGGACATTCATATGCCTAGGAACCAACTGGTTACGGAGATATTGAAGGCAAATATTTCATTCTATTTAATTAATTTTATACCATTCCCCCTCTAAAAAGCTTATTGCACTTTTAATTATGCACTTTTAATTACTATTTTGGTGTTTGAATTTAGAACACCAATATATTCGACTTCGATCTCAATGCTATACTTTCTCCGTGCGATTAATTTAACCTTCCTTTTTTGGAACGAAGTTCTTCAACGCGGCTTCAACTTTCAGAAATTGTCACGCTAAAAAGTGTTAATATTTGTGACTGTCTTCTTCTAATTCAAAGAGAAAGAGAGAGAACCCTGGCAGAAAAAACAAATGAAAAAAGTGATTACTGTGTTGTGGAATAAAATTGTACACATCGGCCCGAGTACACCGTATGCCGTACGAGTCTTGAGAGAGAGAGAAAGTGTGAATAGGTCAAAATGAAAATCCAAGATGGCGGCTCAGACTTTTTTCAAATTTTTCGTCATGGGTATCGTTTTCATGGTTTTCGAGGGTGTTAAAGCCGATAGTGGGGTCGAAATGTAAATCCAAGATGGCGGTTCTGAATTATTTTAAATATTTCATCATGGATATCGTTTTCTTGGTTTTCGAGGGTGTTGAAGCCGATAGTGGGGTCGAAATGTAAATTCAAGATGGGGGCTTTGAATTTTTTTTGAATTTTTCATCATGGGTATCGTTTTCATGGTTTTCGAGGGTGTTAAAGTCGATAGTGGGGTCGAAATGTAAATTCAAGATGGTGGCTCTGAATTTTTTTAAATTTTTCGTCATGGGTATCGTTTTCTTGGTTTTCGAGGGTGTTAAAGCCGATAGTGGGGTCGAAATGTATAAACAAGATGGCCGCTCAAAATTTTTTTTAATTTTTCATCATGGGTGTCGTTTTCATAGTTTTCGAGGGCGCTAACGCTGATATGAGGTCAAAATGTAAATGCAAGATGGCGACTGCAAAAACTTTATTTTTGTTTTAAATCATACGTGAGAAAGAACTTCGTTTCTGACGGGGGTCCCACGACCGCACACGTTTTTCTTAATTAAATGTCTATTTTCGCTTAATTCTTTCTTTTTCTCGTAGTCATGGTATAAAGTATAGTATGCAACTCTTGAATAAAACGGATTTATATCGAGGGCCATGAATCACTCGCGTCGCTCAGGATTCTAACACTTGAATCACTCGCTATGCTCGTGATTCAATCATCATGAATCACTCCCTACGGTCGTGATTCAATCGTTAGAATCCTTCACTTGCTCGTAATTCATCTATGGCCCTCGCTTTAAATCCGTCCTTTATTCACTAATTGCATAATATACTATTTTACCATTTTTATAAAAGAAGGTTGTATATTCGTCTGTTTTTTTTCATGTTCATCGATTTCTCCGTGATTACAGAATTTTGTTAACTTCCCACTCAATCCCACTTTATGTTTGTTGATAATGTTATAAAACTTCCTGACAGTGTGATTTACATAGAAAGTAGTGATATACGAATTTGTGAGGGGTAGGCATAACCACCAAAAGTGAAAAATAACTTTAATTTCAAAGTTAGTGACATAAAATGAAAATACAAAAGCAAAGTTATTTTCTCTGTGGTATTTTTTTCGAAGCCGGTATTTTTTTTTTTGTTAAAATGTTTTTAAGCTATTGCATAGCTTTTATCGCGGGCTTTGAGCGCGGCGACCGAATCAAGAAATTCCGTAACGTAACGAAAATAAAACCTAACACCCCCCACTCCGCCTACCATGTAATGACGTAATTTTTGTTTTATGTCATCACGTCATCATCCCAAGTGTAGCGTTGACAAATAGGAAGTATGGAGGTTACAAATGCTATGCAATAGCTTTACCGCGGCAGTCCCCGAGTGCCACACGTTTTTTTTTTTGTTTTACTTGAACGTGTTTGCAATATTTTAAAGCTAAAAAATAAAAGTAGTTTCCCAGTATTTTTTTTTTTTGCCCAATCCTACTTGATTCGATACACACTACGGGTAGATTTTGGCTGCGTCTCGAAGGGTCTAAAATCTCTGTCATTATTTACGTAGGTACGCCCACTTTAAATGCCTCTTTATCGGCGTCCTTTGCAAACGGTACCCTTTCGGTGCTAACCGAGAAATTAGGTACATGATTCGGTCTTTCTGGGCTCGTGTGCAAGGTCGGGTGTAGAAAGTGGTGCATCAGCATGCCTTGGGTTATGGTGCAATGAAAAGTGGAAATTATTAGGGCAACCATGTGGGATGCTGGGGTTTAAGAAATTTACAAATCAAATCAAATCAAATCAAATCAAATCATTTATTTTTGCAGAAAAACACTGTTACAATGGTGTTATAAAAATTTACATGTTTCAAGTGATTCTACCGTAAGGCATGCAAAATGTATAGGTACAATCATAAAATACAATCAACAAATAGATAAAAAACAGTCATAAAATACTTTAAGATATTAAATTAATGCAATGTCATACAGATTAATTATTTATTCAATAATAGTAGTATTTAAATCATTTTAATGTCGTTCCTAGAATTATTACAATATTTAAAGATTCATGCAAAATAATAATAATAATAATTGTTATTGTTTGATGTCACTGTGAGATCTTAAGTTTTGAAAAATTATCGTTTAAGAATTCGTTCAAATTATAGTAACATTTATCAACTAAAAGACTCTTTACACTTTTCTTAAATAAGGTAGTATTCATTGCCCTTATTTCTTTAGGTAATTTATTGAAAATGACAGGAGCCATGTGAAACACACTTTTGTGCATTAAAGCGGTATGTGTTCGGCGGACACAGAGGCGAAATTCGTCACGTTGTTGCCTATTATTCACTTCTGAGGCTAATTTAAATAGTGTTTTATTGGTCTTAACAAATACTGAGACTTCAAAGATATATAGGCTTGGGAGAGTTAAAATTTTGTACTCCTGAAAAAACGGTTTACAGGTTTCGATCATTTGAAGCCCAAACATAGCCCTTATGCACCGTTTTTGAGCTTTAAAAATTAAATCAATATCAGTCGAATTTCCCCAAAAAATCACACCACACTTCAGAACCGAAGCAACCAAACCGTGATATGCAGTTAACAAAGTATTAATGTTTGCTATCTGCTTTAACTCATATAGCGCATACACTGATTTATTAATTCTTTTGTACAGTGTTTCAATCTGGGATTTCCATTTTAGTTTGTTATCCACAGTAAGACCAAGAAATTTTGTTGTTTGCACTTCAGATACAGGTTCACCCTTATAGTTAATCTGAGGCATAAGCGCATTCATACGCTGATTAAAATGGATTATTTTAGTTTTTGAAATGTTTGCCTTCAGGTTATTGCTGTCTAGCCATTGAATGATTGCATTTAGGGTGCTGCTTATATCATGTTCATAAGATATTTTATCATTACACTTAATTGCAACAGTGCTGTCGTCAGCAAAGAGTGTCATTGGGTTCGGGTTCGAATTTGGGAGGTCATTAATGTAAATTATAAAGAGTAGGGAACTCAATATACCTCCTTGTGGGACACCATATTGTATTTTACGTCCCATTGATAGGTATGTCTCATCCATCTTAGTTCCAATATTAAGCCTATTAATTTGTGTATACTGAGTGCGGTCTTTGAGGTAGGTTTCAATTAATTTTAGGATGTTGCCTCTTATGCCATAAGTCTCTCTTACTTTGTTGTTGATTGCGAGTTTTAAAGGGAAATAAGGCATATACAAGAGAATTAGTTTAGTACCTAAGAGTTTCAGATGCAGTTTCATACAGTTAGCAGGAAAATATTTTTTGATAAAAGATTATGATAATAAGAACTAGTGTTCGGGTTCGGTTCCGGTTCCAAAAGGTCGGTACTTCCGATTAATTTTATACCTCCGATTCTTATTTCGTTTCCGATAATTTTGAATCGGAGTTATACCGAAGTTCGAATAACGCAATAATGCGCGTGACTAGAGCGCGTAGAAACAAGTTTTAACTCGTCGCCAGTGTAATTTTAGTTTATTTTATACACGTTCGCGCTCAAAGTCTCAGTTTATTGTTTTGTTTGTGAATGTAATCGCTAATATTTGACTGATTTAAGAGGCTGAATTACATTTTAATTGTTTCATTAAGCCTTCCCAACATTTCTTTCTTCTACTTCCACCTTCGACTCCGATTGCGGTTCCAGTTTAGATTCCGATAAATCAAATTTAAATACTCCGGTTCCGGTTCCGGTAGAACGACATCCGTAACATTCCTGATAAGAACCCAAGTTAGTATTATCACATGAACTGAACTTATACTTAATTTAAACCATGCGCAAAGTCAAATAACCCCTTTTAATTATAATTCAAGCGCCGATAAATCGCTAATCGATTCTACAACAAAAGTTCCAAATAGAGTTTCAAGACCCAAATCCGGGCTTTAGAAAAAATGGGAAACAAGAGGAAATAAACTGATTTCGGGACCCGGACCTTTTTCTAAGGATTAGATACAGCTTAACGCTACCAAGTAAAAGCACAGTAAATAAGTTTTTTTGGTATGGATAAGCGAAGTTGTAAATTTAAGGCGAAAGTTTCAGGGTAGCCCGTGAAATTCAAATTTTCTTACGTTTTTTGCAATTTGCAAGGTCAGTATCATGTTGTATGTTGATCTAAATATGATTCGCGGCCTGCAAAACGCAAAAAAACGTAAGAAAATTTGAATTTCGCGGGCTACCCTAATGTTTCCCCCTTAAAGGAATTTCTGTTTGATATTGGTAAGAAATCCGATGTGGTTGAGAGTTTTGCTTTGAGCTCTAATGCAAACCGTTTTTTTTTTTTAAATAAAACTTTGCTGTTCTGATTTTGTAGTTTATTACTAACTAGCGACCCGCCCCGGCTTCGCACGGGTATAAACCGGGTTACTATACATATAAACCTTGAGTTTTTCTATCTGGAATTTCTTAGTAGCAGCCCAGAGTCTGGATTTGTGCCCGGTTGATGGCAATAGGCTCGCCCCCTATTACATGGGACTTAAACATAACTGGCGAAATGTGGGTGTACCTGCTACAGGGACACCTCTGCCCAACCCTTCGGGGAAACAAGGCGTGATGTTATGTATGTATGTAAACCTTCCTCTTCAATCACTCTATCTATTAAAAAAAACCGCATCAAAATCCGTTGCGTAGTTTTAAAGATTTAAGCATACATAGGGATATAGGGATAGAGAAAGCGACTTTGTTTTATACTATGTAGTGACTAGCAGCTCCCCGCAGTTTTACCCGCATAAGTCTCGATTCCGTGGGAATATCGGCATAAAAATTATCCTGTCTGGTTATAGGTACACTATCTGTGTGCCAAACATCCAAATCCGTTCAGTAGTTTTTGCGTGACAGACATCCATCCATCCATCCTCACAGATATTCGTGTTTTTAATATTAGTAGTTATTAATTGAAATAAATTGATTTTCAACGTGGTCTCCACTTTTTACCTAAATCTGCCATAATCAGCCATCTTAGATAAAAGTAAAATACTAGTGTGGACCACATAAATTATGAAATAGTTCTAATAGGTGTTGTTTCTTATAACCAGGTTTTGTAACCTGGTCAACCAAACTCTGCTCGAGTGAAAATAAAGAAAACAAATTTTCCCAGATATCGAGACCTAGCTAGATCGATTTTTCGCTCCCGTAAACCCCTATTGCAACTTTCATCGAAATCGTTAGAGCCGTTTTCGAGATCGTAATTACAAATATTGCTCATTTAATAGTATAGGATATAATGTGTGACCATCTATTATCTAATTTCGTTGTATTTAAAAAATAATATGGACTGCTTGTGGCTAAGTAATAACAGCTGCACGGGTCGATCGATCAGGTTAAGCTACGCTTGCCGCGGTTGGTCCGTGGATGGGTGACCATCTTTACATACCAAGTCCCCTCCGTGCCTCGGAAAGCACGCTAAGCCGTTGGTCCCGGCTGTCATTTGTAGATCTTTGACAGTCGTTACGGGTAGTTAGAAGCCCAAAAAGTCTGACAACCAGTCTTACCAAGGGGTATCGTGTTACCTAGTCACTAGGTTGTGGAGGTCAGATAGGCAGTCGCTCCATGTAAAATACTGGTATTCAGCTGCATCCGGTTAGACTGGAAGCCGACCCCAACATAGTTGGGAAAAGGCTAGGCAGATGATGATGATGGACTGCTTTTATAAGTATTAATATTATAATAACTTCTTTCTCTTGTATGCCATATTTACGTACTTAAGTACACATGGGCCTTTTGGTCAACCCCAATCGGACCCGAGCCTAAATCAAAAAATTTGCAAGCACATTTAACACAAAACATAATGAAATATCCGCATCTATTCAAACTTTGGGTTTTTGTGGCGTATTTCGGAATACCATTTCAAGCAAACTCGGTTAGGGTAAGTAAATGAGTAATCATTTCTTTATCCTAACTAATATTACGCCGGCTGAACGGATTTGGATGAAATTTGGCACATGAGTAGACCATGCCCTGGGTTAGGACATTGGTGGATGGATACTTTTTATGTTGATATTCCCACGGGATCGAGACTTATGCGGGTGAAACCGTGGAGCACAGATATTTAATCTATTCTTGTGCAAAGTAAGTTGATTTACCTGTTGTTATTTCTGACAGCCACCATAGCAAATTTGAGGAACAGTGTCTTGAAAGAACTCAGTGTAATTAAAACACTTTTGCTTCACTTTTAATAACACAGTTTTAGTAAGTAGTAAATAAAAACCATCACACTGTGTTGAGAATATAGCAAACGTATATGCAATGTCGCCCATGGGCATGTGACCGCCCGTATTTTTCTGAATATTATGTATAGTTATTTTATCGGATTAACTAACATTTTTTACAAAAATTTGTGGACTATGAAAAAAAAAAACGGAGGGGAAGACATTACTTCCGAAAAAAAAAAAACAGTATTCATTTAAAAAACATAAGCAATGCAGACAGTGTAAGTTCCAATAAGCAAATTTTTTTACAAGTTCCACATAATAACAGAAAAAACTCTACCCCGCCTCGAATTGGATCTATTCTATACTAACATTTCTACAAACGCCTCCCAGTTGGGGTCAGGACAATCGGGAGCCATGCTGATTTAAGCAGGGTTTCTCTACGATCTTTTTAATTAGCAAAGAGCCTATGTATCAAGTCTTGTTCCAGCTATGTGTTGAGGGTATTTTCGTTCCAGTGAAGCATGGCTTCAAAGTTTTCTGTTGTTTGTTTGAAGGCACTTTCTTGGTGGCGTTTTATTGCGCTGTAGGAACGGCTTGATTGTTGACGGTATTTGGCAATATGCAGATTTTGTGGGGTTATTATAAAAAAAAATGTAAATTGATTTATATTTAAAAACGTTTTACAAAAAAAAAACAATCGACTTCAAAAAAAAAAAACACTACCAAGTGAAAAATAACTTTAATTTCGGAAGTCGTTGTCTTGGGTTTTGTATTTTCGTTTTTTGCCACCGACTTCCGAAATTAACGTTATTTTTCACTTTGTAGTGTTTTTTTTAAAGTAGGTTGTTTTTTTTTTTTTGTAAAATGTTTTTATTTTTCACTTTTTAGTTGTGGTACCTACCCCACACACATTCGAATACCACTACCTGCTACCAGTGACAGGAACTTATCATTTCATCTATATACTAAGTGGGAAAAAAATACGTATTTTGTGGCTAACTCAAAAACTACCCCAGCAAAGTTAATAAAATTTATATGGGACCAATTTGAGAGCATGACCTTTCAAACAAAAAAAATATTTTCAAAATCGGTCCACAAATGACGGAGAAATCGGCGGACATACATAAAAAAAACAAACATACGCTACGAACATATAACCTCCTCCTTTTTGGAAGTCGGTTTAAAATGAAAAAATAATAATTCAAGCATGTTCAGTAGGCAATTTTAATATAACGCCCTGTTTTTAAACCGTTTTCTAACAATGCCTTTTCTAAACTGTTAAAAGTCACTGAGAAAAACCGACTTTAAATTAAGCTACTTAGGTAATAGTATTGAATCTTCATACCACATGATATTTTACCAACTCCCACAACACAAGAAACGTTTTCCCGTGATTATCATACCCGGTTTCAAGAGAAATTAATCACCATTTTCAAGCGAGCAAATAAACTAAAAGTACTTGAATATAAATCTTTCGTAAGCGCACGAAAACAATTTCCGAATGAGAAGCATACATTGC
Source organism: Agrochola lychnidis (assembly GCA_963680765.1). Taxonomy (NCBI): domain Eukaryota; kingdom Metazoa; phylum Arthropoda; class Insecta; order Lepidoptera; family Noctuidae; genus Agrochola; species Agrochola lychnidis. The sequence goes on along the minus strand of OY796863.1, from coordinate 2,027,676 downwards.
GTGTGTTGTTCGAGCTGGCGGTAAATAGTGAAATCCTGCGAGAGTACAGTCGGCAATGTAACAAACACTTAGCGATAATATATTGCCTGTGCTAATGCATAGTGTAGGGGCGGCCGAGATAATGTTGCTCTTTTTGTTGGGGGGATAGAATTTACTTATCTGTTTGCTGTTTTAAGTTTGTGAGTAGGTGTGATACGGTTGGGCTGTTATTTTCCTTTTAGAATATTGTCTAAAATTACAAAGGATAAAACAAAAAATACAAATAGTCGAAATAAAACTTACTTTATCTTAACATAATATTTTTACGCACAAGAAAAAATAATTAGGTGCTTTTATAAAGAACTTTTTGTTGTGCATACTGCTTTTTCCAAAACTTTATCAAGCGTACTAAGATTTATTACTATTTTAAGTCGTGCCTTCGCAGTGCGTAGGGAGTTACCGTGATACGATTGCGTAAAATTCACCGAGGTAAGCTTCCTTCGATAACATTGTCAAAAATAAATAGAGTGAATTTTCATAATATTGGATCACGATAGTGATGAAAATAACATAAATGTGAAAATATTTTTAGGTATTTGTTTCTGATCCTAAATGTCTGAAAAAATGTTCTTGGAAAAGATAGAATAATGAGCCGACTTACAATATTGAATAAATAACAAGTTCCTTTGTTTCAGATAAAGATACATTTATTGCATAACTGTGTACATTAGTTATTATTTTAAACGTAAGTATTTTTAGTCTCAACAGTCTACCCATGTAGGATATGCAATAGTATTATAAGGCAACGAGATTTCAAATAAATTACTAAAAGATTAATAGATCACAAACTAATCACAAATAAATTACATAGATACGAACATTTTTAAGCTATTGCATAGCTTTTATCGCGGGCTTTGAGCGCGGCAACCGAATCAAGAAATTCCGTAACGTAACGAAAATAAAACCTAACACCCCCCACTCCGCCTACCATGTAATGACGGTTCCCATGACAACGTGACGTTTTCATGGAGGTTACAAATGCTATGAGGATATGGAGGTTATAATAGCTTTACCGCGGCAGTCCCCGAGTGCCACACGTTTTTTTTTTCACAAAAATCTTATTCAGATTATAAAATACATTATCAATTAACAGTTTTTTAAATTATGTTTTAATCATATTTCCATTTAATTGCTTGATAGCTGGCGGTAAGTGGCTGATTTTTAAGTTGTTTATTTAATATTGTATAAAAAAACTTAAATTTTCTATAATCTCATTTAACTACAAGCACAAAATCCTGATAAAACCTACCAAAGACGACGACTAACAAACAGTCCGTTTTTATTTCACTCCTAAATCCACATTTAACGAAAAACTAAAACTCATTTCTCCCACTAAAAACGTAGCCAAAACCCACAAATCATATTTCTGTTTCTAAAAAAATAACGCACTAACAATTTGTCGGCGTCGTCGCCATAATAACTCAACTTTGCAACTATATTGCAATATCTTCAAGTGATAAATCATCAAGATATCGTGCGGGAACTGAAACAATAAACGTCCTCGCGTAGTGTTGTCACGTTACCAGATATGTGGTACCAATTTTAGGAGCGTCGAGACCGGTACTGAAATTGGTACCGCCGTTCTAGGTTAAGTGTCATTTTGATGTGTAATGTGACGTATGACTGGATTATAGTGGGAAATGTAGACTTGCTAGCTTTAAATTGTTATATCTGCCGAGCATAAATTAAAAAAAATAAGCTGTTTTATTGCACCAAATTGTTTTTGATCTCGTGCTAATTTAAAACCTTGATATGTAATTTCATTGAATCGAGTTGAGTCGAGGAGCTCGTGGCTAAGGAGGAGCTCGTGGCTAAGTAATAACAGCCGCACTGGTCGATCCATCAGGTTAAGCTACGCTTGCCAGGGTTGGTCAGTGGATGGGTGACCATCTTTACATACCGAGACTCCTTCGTGCCTCGGAAAGCACGTTAAGCCGTTGGTCCCGGCTGTCATTCGTAGATCTTTGACAGTCGTTACGGGTCGTCAGAAGCCCGAAAGTCTGACAACCAGTCTTACCAAGGGGTATCGTATTACCCAGTTACTGGGTTGTGGAAGTCAGATAGGCAGTCGCTCCATGTAAAATACTGGTATTCAGCTGCATCCGGTTAGACTGGAAGCCGACCCCAACATAGTTGGGAAAAGGCTAGGCAGATGATGATGATGTAATTTCGTTGAATTTATTTTTATATCCCCTTCTGCTGGGCTGCTGGGCCCAAAGCCCAAAAGCCTCCCCAAGTCCTTCCATGAATTATTTCCCGCGCTATCTTTAACCAGTCTTCGTGGTACGGCTCCAAGTCGTCTTGCCACCTCTTACTGGGCCGGCCAGGGTAGTGCCGTCATTAAAAAATATATTTTTGTCTTTGTATATTCAAATAGTGAGCAATGGTGGCCGAGTGGTAACGGCCCCAACTTACGAGTTGTTGGTCGTGGGTTCAAAACTAGGCAGGCGTTTTACTTTGTGTAAATAATTTCATCACCACTGCTCTCAAAACGGTGAAAGAAAACATCGTGAAGATGCCGGTTTCCTCCGGTCCTAGATCCAAAAATTTGAAGATATGTGACATCTACCAACCCGCACTGAACTCACGTGGTGGATCACGGCCAACTTCCTCTCGAAGATAGGAGGCTTGTATCCCAGTGGGAACATTATCTAGGCTGATGATGATTCAAATAGTACCGAGAACTTACTAAAACCCCGATCCCAAATATTTCATTAAAAAAGATACCGAAACCGAAACATTTATTCACCTCTACTCCTTCTGGTCCTTTTCGTTGGCCTCAAGTGTAACCCAAAACAGTTTACGTGTTTTTCCCCAAAATGGTTTGAATGTTCATCTTGGGTGAGATTCAAGCCCGGACCGTCCGAATAATGCATCTTTGGGGAGCTGTGTGTTTTTATTTTTTGACTGTATCCAACTTTGAGGCCAGAATTTGGGTATTTCAGGCCCCGCAGGATAAAATTTGATTAAATACTTTGAGCGTTTGTTTTTCATTTTGGCGTTACAAATGGCATTAAATTAATTACTCAGTTGCAAATAGAAATGAACAGTAGAAGCTATAGTAAAGTTTCGATATTATTTTATTATCCAGAATACCTTTACATGCATCCATTTTTAGGATTCAGAAAGCATTTCATTTCGTTAGAAATAAAAAAAAAAAATCTTCTAAATATGAACCTATCCTATCGTACAGGACTTTCCTTCACGAGCTTCAATATCTAACATAAACTGTATAAATAAATACACAATAAAAAAATTGAGAAACAGTGGCACTCCGGGAGTGCCGACAGAAGTGAAAATTTGAAAAAAAATCGGCACCGCGGTAATCAACGCGTTGATGTCTTTTTAATGATCCTATTGCCCATTAAAAGACATCAACGCTGGTGTCGTCACATTGTCACGAAATCAATGGTTTAGTCCCATCTCAAAAATGCCCAACGCGCCTAAAGAAGTTTTCACATCAAAAATAATTATACCTCATTGTAGAATAACACACCCTCAATTGTCAGCGTAACTTAAAGTATTAAACTCATTCGCTATATAAACTGGGTTTAATGTAATCCCGTGACGGCTTATTTATGGGAGCACAACTACCCGCAAATAGTTTCAATAATTTGGTATCAACGTTCGTGCAATTAAAATTGTGTCGTTTGAGGTTTGGAGTTCCAAATTTTACTACTGTGTATGTATTTTTGCACGATATTTTAATATAAAAATTAAGCTGTAATGGAAACTCTAGGGCTCTCTTTATTTATGTTGAAGATAATGCCCATTCTCACTAAAACTGGGCGATACGTAATACATAAACAAACGCACTCTGTTGGATTTCCAACGCTAAGGCCAGCCCCGAGACTTCAAAATCCAACTTGCAAAAATATGCATTCATTACATTTATATTTCACCTAGTGTAGTGGGCATCCTAAGTATATAATATAACTAATATTACAAATGCGAAAGTGAGTTTATTTGTTTGTTTGTTACGCTTCCACGCTAAATTCATCATCATCATCATCAGCCTATAAATGTTCCCACTGCTGGGACACAGGCCTCTACTCTGTGAGAGGGAATGGGCCGTAATCCACCACGCGGGGCCCAGTGCGGGTTGGTAGATGTCATATGTCTTCGAATTTTTGGTTCTTGGACATGCCGGTTTCCTCACGATGTTTTCCTTCACCGTTTTGAGAGCAGTGATGATGAAATAATTTACACAAAGTAAAGCACCTGTCTGGGTTCGAACCTACGACCTACAACTCGTAAGTCGCGGCTGTTACCACTGGGCCACCACTGCTCATGCTAAATTAGCTGAACGGATTTGGCTGAAATTTGCCCCATGGGTAGATCATGACCTGGGTTAAGACATAGGATACTTATTATCCCGATATTCCCACGGGATCGAGACTTATGCGGGTGACACCACGGGGCGCAGCTTGTAAAGCTTATAAAATTAACTAACACGCTGTCATATTTCATGTTAACTGCTCAGAGTAGTTGACTGAAATAATTGTTATTATTTCTCTATGACAGCGTGTTTTTCAAAAACCAGGTGTTTGCAATAACCCGAAACAAAATAGTCAAGCTAATGTTTCACGACACTAGTTTCATTATGTAAACCTATACTCCATTTGAAATAAGATTAGACATTTAAACAAACCTTTTTTACAGTCCGTTCAACCGATTTTGACTTCTACACCGTAGGCATAAGGATGGCATTAGAAGCAAAAAAGTGGTTACAATACCAACTGTTTACTGCAGCTGACATTTGTCATGCCACCAACGCAATAGAAGTCAAAATCAGTTAAACGGACTGTAAAAAAGGTTTAGTTAAATGTCTAATCTTATTTCAAATGGAGTATAGGTACGTAAGAAAGTGGTACACACGGCTACACATCAAGGTATACATAGTCAGTATAAGCTGACCTTGCATTGTACAGAAATCCTATACTGGAAAGATCAGCTAGATATGTAGTCGTCTGTACCTAGAGTATGTGAGATCAACACCTATCTAGGAAATAACTTATTAAATTCATTACGAACTACTGAGACAAAGTACTAGGTTTAATATTCCTGTAATCTCAGAAGTATCCACATGCTAATCAAGACACAGAAATGTTGCTAGGTGACAAAATAGTTTGGTAGTACCTAGTGTAGTGATTTCTTTGATTTAATTTAAAAAATGTATTATTTTACATCGATTTATAATATCCACTGTGGCAACACTGTCAAAATACAAATTTTAATATTATTAGAAACTTCTAAATGTAATTTCATTATGACAACTGAATGTATTGTTTTACTTCGGCAACACTTAGAAATGACGGTTATGATATTATCGTTATTTCTGGGTGGGGCCAGTCGTTTTAAATGGTAAAATGTAATGCATAGTTAGTCGTCGTTTGATTGTGAAATAGTACATTAGTGTGGATTCAAAGTATTAGCAAGAAAAGAGTGTTTTCTTTATACTAGGTAGCACTTTTCTGGATGAAGTCTTTAAACAAGGAGTTGTACTTTCTTGGTATATAGGCGTGTGCTAGCTGATATTTGACAAATAATTTAATTGAATGTTTTATGTTTCTTTGTTTTGTAATGTTAATTACTTTGCATACTATTGTATAAAGTCAAGTTTTTCTAACTGAACAGACAGCTGTGCTGCTTGGGAGTTTGTTTCGCTACTTCTTCTTCCCAGCTAAAGCATTAAGAAGTGGTGAAGGGCGGGCGGTTTGGTATACTGTCATAAGTAATTTTGACGTTCAAAAAGTACTGATTCTCAGCCTAATTTGAATAAATGACTTTTGATTTGATTTGAGTCATACTCTAACTAAACTTTGTTGTATTTTGCTAAAACAGTAGATTCTAGAAAAAATAAGCATCATCTAAATTAATAAAACACACATATTATTGATACATGTTACTCTATTTGCCAAACAATAACCCATTTACCTATTTTATGCTTTTCAAAGTAACCCCTGACGGTTACCGTAATAAAATATCGGTAACAAGTTAATATTTACGTATAAGGTAAGTTTGAATAGCTGGTTGATAACGGCAGATATGCCCCTATGTTGGAAACAATAGGTTTTTGGGCATAGAGGTTTTAGTATCCAGAACTGAAGATTAATTGATCTCGAAATATGATAGTGCATTGTTTCGGGATGAGCGAACTGTGCAAGTTTCGCTAGAAATTCATGATTTGTTCTGATATGTCCTCACTGTCTCTAACAATGGAAGTTTTTTTCGCTTTGCAAGTTTTTGACTTGACATGATCAAAAAATATAAGGCTAAATTTTAAGGTTCCGTAGTCAAATAGTAATAGTTTTTAGTTAATATTTAACAAAATACCTAACTTTTCAACGGTTCAACAATTTTTGCGATTACAATGATTGCTAGCAGACAATATTTTTCCAATATTTACATAAATACAAGGTACACGGTACCTTATGAAATACTGAGTGAAATACAAAGTCAAAGTCAAATAATTTATTTCTAGTAGGTACATAAAATGCGTCAAAATTTCAAAAAAATTGAATTGTTTCTAGTCGCCCATCACTTATATTAGAAATTGAAAACGAAATTTGAAATCACAATTTGTGTTTACTATCATAACTTTAGTGAGGCAAATTCATGTTTGTAGTCAGAGATGCTTACTAACAAATACTAAGACAGGGTGCAATTTTAAACCCAGCAACTTCACGGCTAGACAGACAACCCCCATACATATAAACAGATCTAAATACTTCCCTCTTCAGATCAGCATAAAAATAAAATAAACGACGGCATCCTAGGAACGTCGATACCAATCAGGGATTTCGATTCAGCCAGTACGAGCGAGTTTCATTGGTCGCGTCGTACCGATTCGATAGTTCGTATCGAATATTGTTACCGATTTACCAAACAGGGATGTGCTTTCCGAATGCGGTTGCGATTATCGATGCATTTCGTTTCATGCATGGCATGGAAATGTGGTCTGTATAACGTTGAGGGAATGGAGGTTGAGAAGAAATGCTGGGTGAGGAGAAAACTGTAGGGGTTAAACTACCTACTAACGATCGATTTGCTCAATTTAATTACCAAGGCATGTGAGTGTTGCCACTCAGGCGTTGCCAGTGCGTTGCGTCGTCGTAACGCAGTGATTTTAATCTCACCGTGATATCTTAGGTGAAGTGAGCTGCCAATGGTGTCAATTCTTAGCAACTGACAGCTCACTCCACGCTCACTTCACCTAAGATAACACGGTGAGATGGTTACAGAGGCCGCATTCCGAGTTACGATAAAAGTGATAACTTCGCGAATCCAAATAAATTTAATAGTCACAAAATATAAGGGTTTTTGAGTATTAATTGTGACTTTGGACTTTGGTCGGATTCGCGATATTATCACTTTTGGCGTAAGTCGGAATGCGGCCAGAATAGCACTACTGGACAGTCACTTTAAGTGTTCTTTTGTTTTTGTATTTATTTGTAAAGTAAGTCATTTAATTTAGTACCTAGTATTAGTTGTGTTATATATTTTAGACAAACATTTTAATGTTAATAACAAAAATAAAGTATGGGAAATTGAAGTTGTAAATACTATAGTAGCTTCTATTTTTGTTGCATCTGATAAGAGTCAGTGAAGGTATTTTCATTTTGGAAACAAAATACTGTACTGTAGTGTTTTTTATAGTTTATCACGTAATTTTTTTTTTTTTGTTAGCCTATATGGTGTCCCACTGCTAGGCAAAGGCCTCCCCTATTTCCTTCCAAATCTCTCTGCTTTGTGCGATTTCAGGCCATGTTGTCATGTAAATGCGTTCCCATATTATTACGCTGCAGAGGTCCCTTTTCTGCAGAAATTATGGTACAAGAAATGACTGATTGTCTTCAAAATATTTCTGAAAATAATAATAAGAGAGAATGTTCCCCTTTTCTCAACTTTATATTGCTCCAACTTATACCAATACATTTATATATAAGTAATACATAACGATCTAATAAAATGGGAACTGATTGACGTAGAACAAAATCTCGAGCTTCCAAGTTACTTTGCTAACAAAACTTTTTAATTTAAATCGCTAACCGGCAGCTTATTGATTTTTTGTTTGGCTGTACAAAATGGCGATTTTGTTTTGTTTATACAATTGGATTTTCATCAATCATCGTTTAGAAATACTGTAATATTGAGTTTGACAGACTTTTGGGAGTATTGGAGATATTGTGTGAAGATATTTATTTATTTTTGTGGCTGCTAGATGCGTATAAAATTGCTACTTTTACTTAAAACCTCATTTCACGGATGTTAGAGCATTGAATCTACACAAATCTGAGATAAATTAGGCTCTAAATTCACAAATATGATGTTTGAGGTAGAGTGATTTACTAGCGTTATAATAAAAAACCGGCCAAGTGTTGTACATATTTTCCCATACGGAATGTATGTGAGAACATGTTTTTTCAACTGCAAATGTAAGTTGGTCGATTATTACACGTTAACTTGTAGGACCTACTTGGCTGTGATAGTTTTTATTTTAATTTCTTTATAAATACCTACTACTGCTGTGAATTATTTCACTTATCCAGAACCAACTACATAGCTGGCAGAGGGGGGGGGGCGATACTTGACTCTAAAAAAAATTAGCACTTTAAAGCTTAATATTTCGCAAGTGGATCCCTGAATCCAAAAATGGTTTTCACAAACTCGCAATATTTTTGAAAGACCTTTCCAACGACATCCCACACAATGGGAAAGATGAGAAAAAAAAATCCCCACTTTACTTGTATGTCTATACTCATGCCAAATTACAGCTTTCTAGTACTAATCGTCTCTGAGCTAAGCCGCGGACAGACAGACAGACGGACTTGGCGAAACCATAAACAGGAGAGTACCGGACTGTCAAGAGGATAAGAGTTCCTTGTTGACTACGGAACCTTAAAAAGGAATTGGTTGCTTTGCATCTTCTTTTGTGAAAAGTCTGAAATCACGAACACACAGTGAAAAAAAAACGAATTGATCAATACCCGATCATTCTCTATTTGAGAAGAGGTTTTTTCTCTGCAGTGCAAGAGTTATAGGCTGGTATTATTATGCCTCATTTTCCTCTTACGTGAGCTAAACAGAGAGGGAGATAGAGGATTCTACCGAATTGAATAATTCTGTACCGTTCAGTGAAGTCATGTTTTAAAGCAATGCAGTGGGCAGGCGGCCGCAATTAAATGTGTATTTAATTTTAAATTCATTAACTAGTGGTCGCTGCGGTCGCGCGGGTCGTCCGCACGAATAGGGAGCGCGATTTTTGTGCATGACGTCATTAAATTAGAGTTGCCGTTGAATTCGAATGTGGTTAGTAGATTTTTCAAGTGTTGAGGTATTAGTTTAAAACATACTTCACATCACGCCTCCCTGAAGGATGAGGTACCTACAGTAGACCCACATTTCGCCAGTTATGTTTAAGCCCCATGTAATAGGTGGCGGGCCTATTGTCATCAACCGGGCACAGATCAGACTCCGGGCTGCTACTGCGAAATTACAGATGGAGAAAACCTGTTTTACTTTGCCCGACCCGAGAATAGAACCCAGGACCTCATTCTCAGCAGTAGCGCTTGCGACCACTAGACCAACGAGTATTAATATGTTCTAATAATCACGTTACATCATGGCAGTTTTCTCCGATGGGGAGGGGAGGGGGCAGTGGTATAATGATACACACACTGCTTCAGTAATATTATTATAAGCTTTATCGAATACGAGATAATATTTCTATTAGGTATTATTTATAGTTTTAGTTAGTTAAGGTTAGTTTGTCTTAGTTTTTAGGCAGCTAAATTAGCGAGTGGCAAAGGCACACAATGAGAACAGTATCTATCAACACACTTCAGCATAATAAGCCTGTAATGTTTCCACCGCTGGGAAACAGGCTTTCTCTTGGTGAGAGGGAGTGGGCCGTAATCCACCACGCGGGCCCAGTGCGGGTTAGTAGATGTCACATGTCTAAATTTTTGGCTCTAGGACATGCCGGTTTCCTCACGATGTTTTCTTTCACCGTTTTGAGAGCAGTAGTGATGCAATAATTTACACAAAGTAAAACGCCTGTCAATGTTCGAACCTACGACCTACAACTCGTACGTCGTGGCCATTACCACTGAGCCACCCCTGCTCCACTGCTCTATCAACACACATACTGTAAGTCAAGTCTTATCCTAATATCAGGAAGTCTTGAAATAGAGACTGAAACACAAGTTTGAACGTAAAGATGATCAAGCTACTAACCTAGTACCTCCTACATTGAATCTCGCAGGCGGGTAGTATCAAGTTTTAATAAGAGCACATTGAAGGCAGCCCCGGCTCACATTTCACGAGTTCTTCCTGTATGCAAACTTTACGTTGAGTATACTGAAACTTTTGACTTTACTTAGTTAGGAGAAGCGCGTTTCCTTAAGGTTTTTTTGCTGAAATCGAGAATGGAATTGGGATTGGTGATGTTTTTAGTATGTGGTTTAGATGTTGTACAGTAAATTGTAGTAATTGTGATGATAAATAAAAATCTTGTCTTCGCTTAGCAAGTGAATTGTGGTTGTAAATAAATTTATGAAGGAGAGGGTACGTGCCCATTTTGTTATTTTCAACCATATTTTAACTATTATGGGCGTACTACCAGGTAGTGTTGGTTATTGTGCAATAGAAAAACCGTTTGCAGTTCAGATCAAATTATAATTTACGATCACATGTAATCACACTAGTAATTCACACACTGTAGGTACCTACACGACACAACTATACGGACCGCGCGACAATTTCTAAACGTCTTCACTGCTTGATCGCCACCCACGAACTCTGCTTATCTCCGATCGAGCGTTATGTTGTAGACTCTGTCGAGCACCGCTAGGCGACGCTAGCGCTCCGATTAGTCAAATCATTGACGTATTTCCGGGACATATATAATTAGTGAGTTCAGAGGCCATTTTTTTAAATCAAATTATCAAATAACTTGTCCCACTCTGGGCGGAGCGGGAGGGCGTGTCAGACTGACTAAAACCCACCCGTGTTCCTTAAGTTGCCATGTTGCCGGGGGCCACGATTTCCTTTTCGGTTTTATTCGCAACCCCGGCAGAAGCCATAAGATTCACACTTATTGTATAAGTATTTAAAAATAAATAGATAAGTAATATACAACTGTTGACAAATAAAAAAATAAGCAGTCACAGAAACTTCACAGAATCTTAATTCATAGTTAATTACTAGCCCCCTTATTAATAAATGCGGGTGAAATTACATCAATGTTATCAATAGTTGAACCATACATTTTTCGAGGTTTAAGTTTGGCATAACTTTACATAATATAACATCACGCCTGTAATACCCGAAGGGTTAGGCAGAGGTATCCCATAGTACACCCGCATTTCGCCAGTTATGTTTAAGTCCCATGTAATAGGAGGCGAGCCTATTGCCATCAACCGGACACAAATCCAGACTCCGGGCTGCTACTGAGAAATTCCAGATGGAAAAACCCAATAACACTTTGTCCGACTCGGGAATCGAACCCAGGACCTCATACTCAGCAGTAATGCTTGCGATCACTAGACCAACGAGGCAGTGTGGCATAATTTTACTCCTTACTTAATGAGGGGTTAGAGTTATAAGTAGTAACTCGATTAGTTGTTCACATGATTCAAGTTTTAGGCAGATGTTATGCTTACCTCACCGGGTTCGCTTCACCTTACAGGCATGTTCAATAACTGGTGAATTGGAGCGGAACAACTGAGCAACTGAACCTCTATGCCTGCTGACGCACCTGTCCCTACCCTTTTCACATCCAACCCTATATTGAGCACCTCATCTATGCTAATATTATAAATTGGTACGTTTGTTTAGACAATGTAGGGGATAATCTCCGGAATTACCAATCGGATATGAAAAATTTTTTGAAGTGAAAACTTCTTTAGCGTTGGGCATTTTTGAGATGGGACTAAACCATTGATTTCGGGACACTGTAACGCAATTTACCGACACCGTGGAGTAAAAGACATCACAGCGTTGAACCGCGGTACCATTTCTTTTTTCAAGTCTTCACTTCTGTCGGCACTCCCGGAGTGCCACTGTTTTTTTTTGCATTGGATAGCCTATTTCTTGAGGAAGGTTATAGGCTCGCGGACGAAATCTCACGCAGAAGCTAGTTATATTTTAAATATTTAAATATGTAACCAGTGATAGCCTAATGGTGTGATCGTCAGACAGCCAAGTCATAGGTCTTAAGTTCAAACCCAAGGCACGTACCTCTGACTTTTCGGATTCATGTGCGTATTGTATTATTTTCACTTGCTTTAAAAACGGTGAAGGAAAACATCGTGAGGAAACCGGCATGCCGGAGAGATATTTCTCGACGGCGTGTGAAGCCAAGTCAGAGGCCTATGGGCAGCTTTAAAATTGTGACACCAGGTTAGTCACTAACTACACGAAAAGAACACTATGTGACAGCCACCGCCGAAAGCTAAACGAAAACGAAGTAATGGCGCGGGCGGGCGATGCGATGTTACGCGCTGCGATGCAACGCGCGGCGATGCGATGCGACGCGCTGGGTCAGGGTTCAAAATTTAACGCGGACGAAGTCGCGGGCAGAAGCTAGTGTGTTTATAAATTTAACAGCATATTCGAAAAAAAAAAAAACAGTAACAGTGGTAGAATTTTCTTGGACGAACTTTTTCGTAAAACCGCTATTACTGTAATCTTCTATAGTTTTAGTATCATGAACAAATAAAAAGTACCAGGGCGATGCTCGATTGCGCAGGTACTTTTTATTTGTTCGTGATTTCTGCTCTGGTGAAAATAGAGAATGCTCATTTAATAGTATAGGAAAGTTCATACTAATCCATGTATAGAACCTACTTATTCCATACTGCCATGATAGTAGGTACTTACTAATTCTATGCTGCCATGCCATTATTGTAATGTCATTATTCTCATGTCATTATTCATTACTTGTTCTAAAGTTTGGCCAACCGAGCTCTGCTTGGACAAAAAATAAAGTTTAATAAAAAACTGTAACCCGACTACCTACGGGAAAATGAAAATGATCTAAAAAGTACGAAACAAGCAAATATTTCAGACAGAAATCAAGACAGGTACAAAAATGGTCCAGGTAAAGCCGTGGTCGCATGCCTATATACCATGTTGGTGCCAGGAACACCTACAAAATTGTAATGGCATGCGACGACGGCTTTACCTTGACCATTTTTGTACCTATGTCTTGATTTCTGTCTGAAATATTTGCTTGTTTCGTACTTTTTAGATCATTTTCATTTTCCCGTAGGTAGTCGGGTTACAGTTTTTTATTAAACTTTATTTTTATTTTATACTTTTCCGTTTTTACACTTGATAAACGTAAATAAGAGTAATACAATAGTTCAGTAATTAACCTATTTTAAATTCCAATAGCAGTGCATAGTGCTTTGGACGAAACCATAAAGCGATTTATTTCGACGCCAACACCATATATCGATATCGAGCTTCGAAGAAATCCAAAATATAAATATTTCGTTGTACTTGTTTTTCTTCATAAGAGTGGAATTACAAATCGTTACTATTTATTAAGATTTGATTAACTGCACGTTGGTAACATCTTGCAATACTTACTACGTAGCGCAGTCTCACTTTTGCTTGTTTTTAACGATTTAAACATATTTATTTACTTTGAAAATATAATATTATATACATATTTGTAATGTGCTCGTCAAGACCTTTCTTTTGATACCAAACATGTTCTATAAACCCCTATATTGCAACTTTTATCGAAACCGTTAGAGCCGTTTTCGAGATCGTGATTATAAATATGTAAACGAGCAATATTGCTCAAATATAGCTCGTTTAATATTATAGGATATGTAAAAACGGCCTAAAATACCTGCTCCAGATAAGTTCTGGTTAACTTATCTGCCCGTCAATTTTGTTCCATGATCACTGTCTGTAGAATAGGCCCTGAAAATCTTTCCGAAACACGAAAACTAGTGTCAAATCACTTACAGAACACGAAATCAACTAAAAACTTCTTTCAGACAAGTAACGGGGGCCACATTTCAGGCTATAAAGCCCTGTTTGCACGACACACAGTTTGCACAGGACACTGCAAACATATTGCTCGTACTCGGGGCAATAAGGAGAACGGATTTTAATAGCCCATTGAAAGTATTGGAAGGAGTGGGTATCGTTTTACTACAGTAGCCTTTTAGATTTTTCTCCTGACACAAACATTGGCCAGTTGTGTTCTCCTGCGTCTTTTCAATCTGCCTAGCCTTTTACCAACTGTGTTGGGGTCGGCTTCCAGTCTGACCAGATGCAGCTGAATACTAGTATTTTACAAGGAGCAACTGCCTATCGGACCTCCATAACCCAGTAACTAGGTAATACGATACCCCTTGGTAAGACTAGTTGTCAGACTTTCGGGCTTCTGACTACCCGTAACGACTACCAAAGATCCAGGAATGACAGCCGGTACCAATGGCTTAACGAGCTTTCCGAGGCTCGGGGAGTCTCGGTATGTAAAGATGGTCACCCATCCACGGGCCAACCCTGGCAAGCGTAGCTTAACCTGATGGATCGACCCGTGCAGTTGTTATTACTTAGTCACGAGCTCCTCGTTCTCCTGCGTCTTCTATTAACCAGAAATTGCGATGGAAGCGATTTTTAAACTATTGCATAGCTTTTATCGCGGGCTTTGAGCGCGGCGACCGATTCAAGAAATTCCGTAACGTAACGAAAATAAAACCTAACACCCCCCCATTCCGCCTACCATATAATGTCGGTTCCCATGACAACGTGATGTTGTCATGGGAACGTAATTTTTGTTTTATGTCATCACGTCTTCATCCCAAGTGTAGCGTTGACAAATAGGAAGTATGGAGATTACAAATGCTATGCAATAGCTTTACCGCGGCAGTCCCCGAGTGCCACACGTTTTTTTTCATATGCATTTAGTAAAAAGCTGTTACTTTGACATTAGAAACAAACACTTCAATTGTATTTATTTGTATGAGTGTATGTACACACACAAATGTGCTCTATACTAACTTGGCCTGCGTTTAAGTAAACACATGTACACACACCCCCACACATGTGTGTGTATACACAGCCCAAGTTAGTCTAGAGCTTGGCTAGGCTAAGGTTTCAGCCTGTAACAAGGGACATAGGACCCTTGTGTTTATAATAAAAACAAAGGACACTCGGCAGCTGGTCTGTAGCAACAACTTGAGAACGTGTTTAATGTAAACTAGGCTTGAATGCACATAGTCTAGTTTATATTAGCATGTTGGTACCCACTGTTATTTTGGTAGGCAATGTAGCTGTTAAGTGCAGTTGCACTGAACAGCTGCATTAACAGCTAATAAAAATAATATTATAATAGGATATTTTAAAGCTATTGCATAGCTTTTATCGCGGGCTTTGAGCGCGGCGACTGAATCAAGAAATTCCGTAACGAAAATAAAACCTAACACCCCCCACTCCGCCTACCATGTAATGACGGTTCCCATGACAACGTGATGTTGTCAAGGGAAACGTGATGTTGTCATGGGAACGTAATTTTTGTTTTATGTCTGTTGGGAATCGAACCCAACACTTTGCGCGCGGTCTGCATGAGCAGGCTGCGTGATCAACGCGTCATCGACATACTGAGGCACGGCGCGGCGACGACGCGGCTCGGCCCGATGACCACTCGCTTCCACGGACTCCACCGCGACGGACAACATTCATCTCTGATTTTAAACCTTTAATTATTGTTTGTCCGGGATTTTATAATTGTAAATAAGTACTTACGGTATTAAACCATTGCCTATTTCATACAGTCCACTCTTTCATTGCTCCACGCGCTAACAATGTCATCACGTCATCATCCCAAGTGTAGCGTTGACAAATAGGAAGTATGGAGGTTACAAATGCTATGCAATAGCTTTACCGCGGCAGTCCCCGAGTGCCACACGTTTTTTTATTATATTCGTTTATTCATCTTAATTCTTATTAAATTACTTTATTAAATATTTCTTAAAATCTAAAGAATAAAAAAAACATTAAAAATTATAAAAAGATACCTATTATATTAAATAGTAGTTTTAAATAATGTTCTACATTTATGTATGTTTTTCATGTTTTTGTTTTTGTGGATATATTTTGGTGTATATTACGCCTGTTTACCCCAAAGGGTTAGGAAGAGGTGTACAAAAAAGTGTATTCTATCTATATATGTTAGTTGAAGAAAAGAAAAGCTGTTCTTTTTTTGAGTTGGTTAATTATCTGTTTATTTTTAAGTTAATTTTGCAACGTTTAATTTAATTAATTATATTTTTTCGTAATGAAACGAGGCACAAACTTATTAGAAAAAAAAAATAAGGAAAAATACTCGCTCGAAATAATAAAAAAATTGTTGAAGAATTAAACATAATACAGGACAATTATCCCTAGTCAATATTCCTTACTATTAAATCCAATTAAAAAGAAAATATGTCACAAATAATAAAAAGCCCTCTTCTGTATCTGTTACAAATAAGTCAGACTAAATATCTCCCTGGAATTATCCCTCGTCACAGTGAAGAAGGCAAAGCTCCCAGTCTAGCCAGAATAAAACAAAATAATTGCTATTTAATACAAAGAAAAAACCTAATAAATATCGTAAAGCCGATAATCTGTATGATCCTAAACGAAAGTGTAGCAACACCAATTATCGTCCCAATCTAACGGCAGACAGGGGATAAATATCGGCAAACTCTAAATTATTGTCTGTCCGTCTATCGGTATAGGCGCGCGGATGATTTGTGCGCTTTGCCGACAATTTTTCATCCACCCTGCCAGTACTAAATCACGCTGACAACTCCGCCAGGCTGAACTATCAAAAAATTCATCGGGAATTGTAACCTTATTATAAAAGTTGTAAGGTACGTTTTCAAGTGTATCGTTTTAGGGTAAAGTATCCAAAGGTCGGCTCCTTATATTCGATATTTGTTTACCGACGTATAATAAAATCCATGTGAGTTATTACGGGTTGTGTTTGTCCCTTTTGTCTTGTTAAAAATGATGTGAGAGTACATTTATCACGGGCTTATTAAAATTAAGGTGCTCTTATTCTCTTTTTCTGAAATAGATTTCTCTGGAATTGTGAGGGCGATTGTGAGCAGAGGGGCCAATTAGTAATGTCAATCAATAAATTGATTCCATCAATAACTCATGAGAGTGCTTTTTCTTTTTGAACAGCTCCTTGTGTAACAATAGATTTTAGTAGTACTTAATAATACGTTAGTCCTTAGGTAATAATTTATTATTACTTAAGGACTAACGTATTATTAAGTTATTAAGCTTTAAGAGCATTCAAAATTCAAATTCAAAGTTCAAAATATTTTATTTCACATAAACCTACAAGGGCACTTATGAAACGTCAGAAGCTAGGTGCACGGTTCCAATTGGTCGTTTCCTATGGAGAAGAGCCGGCAAGAAACTCCACGGTTACTGTTTTAAAAATAATTGGCTTTTACAATACTTTCAAATAACAGTGTTACTAGGTATGGGAGGACAGTGTAGGTCTTTCAATAAGTACTAAGTACTTAACAAAATAGAAAATTGTCTACAGGTCTACAATTCACTAAACCTACAGTGTTCTCACATTCACAAAATAAAAAAGAATCTATATAAACGATAAATACATTAATAAAAGTAAAAACCTATTTTAATAAAACGCAATTATATGATTGCTATTACAATTGTAATCAATCTGAATAATTATCATGTCCACAAAAGTCACAAATAAAGAGTTGAAATTAAATCGTAGGTATATAATGTCAAATAATAGAATAAATATGTCAAGGACGAATGTATGCATTTATACAGAAACTGGGCAATATCGCGCAAATAGCTGTCAAATATTTCGCTGTTTTGATTAATTTGGCAATATTACTGTATGGAAATGAAATATGGCTAACTAGTGAACTAAAATATTGATTATGAAGTGCAATAATTAATATCGTATATCTGCCTAGCCTTTTCCCAACTATGTTGGGAACGACTGGTTTCTATGAATTTCTGTGAAATACCTTCCGTAGCTAGCGACACGTCGGTTTTATAGAAATTCACAGAAACCAGTCATGTCGTGGCGACACGTCGCTTGCTGCTGCCGCTTGCGGTTGGCTACGAAATGATACCAAGATGGTTTGACCAAGGATCACAAAGTCTGTCTACTACCAATTCAATAAAACTACAATGACAGACAACAGCCGATCTATTCTGTAATAACCACACCGTGAAATAGTAGGTGAAGTAAGCTGTCATTTTACCTGATGCAAAAAATTGACCTTACTGACAGCTCACTTCACACGACGCACACGAAAAACCATTGAAATATGAAGTGTATCTAAAATTCGTAAAAACGTATTAAAATTCGAATTTCGCGGGCTATATTACTGCATCCCCTTTAAGATACCCACTTATAAGTCATTCACCCCAATCAATAGAGAAACGATAATAAAACAAATGCTATTCACTACCTCCAGACTATAACCTCATTTATATCAGATAAAAGACCCATCCGTATTAATCATAATTGCTAAAAGGATGGATGATGGAGGATGGTCGGTACGTCAATCACATCCCTTCATCCACATAAAAGGATAAATAATAATGTTTATTAAGACGAATGATAACAGAATTCTTCAGACAAAAGGACGGTCGGCAAAAATGCTAATTTTCTGTTAAATGTATAATAAATCTTTTGCACTGCCGTGTTGAATGCAGTTTGTAAGTAATGGGCGCAATTTGCTTTAATTTTGGGTGTCGCCCGTTTTCTTTTTTGTGGAGATAAATAACTTTTAACTGACAGCGGATAAATTTTATCTTAACAATGTGTGTAAGTGCATCGAAATATACAGGGTGGATTTTTGAGATGGGGCAGTAAGGGCAGGTACCTTAATCGTTGTTGTTATAGTAAATTTCCAGAATAGAAAAAAAAAAATTAGGAAAACATTCTTAGGAGTCTGTCCTTAAGTTTTTGAGTAATTGATCTGCATTCACAGATTTTGAACAAATAGTGCATACAACAAGAAAATGGGCAAAGTTCACAAAAACTTTTTTTGATGTCAATTGATCCCGTTTCTTATAAGGATCAAAAAACTCTTAACTGATATTTAAATACTAGAAAAACACATAAAAAAATTGCCAAACGTTTCATAGGAAATGAGAGTCCCAACTTACTTTTTATGATGAATAGACTAGTTGCTTCAATAAAGATTGGCCAAAAATGAACAGTAATCCACGCTGCATTATTTGCAGTGTTTCTTTATATTTTTAGAATTTTGTTCCAATTATCGTTTCTTCTTGAATACATAAGTATAAAAGTAAAAATTCATTAATAAAACACGCGTATCGTGAAAAAAGTAGTCAATCAACTATCAATGCATGTACGCGCCTCACAAAGAGAACCTTCGTTCCAAACCAATTCATAAAACACGAAATATAAAGCTTTTCAATTACAACAAAAATAAATATCAATAACTACAAAACACAATGATTCTTTTGTAACCATTGAACTCTATTTGACCTGGAATCTAGATTAATCATTTCTAGTGTAACCTAGAAAGTGCTCACAAAGCATTACTGGCGTTAATTTCAATTATTAAGAGCGTTTATTCCGAAAGTGGGCAACGTCGCAAATAGATGTCAAATATTTCGCTGTTTTGATTAATTTGGCAATATTATTGTATGGAAATAAAAAATGTGGCTAACTAATTCCCTAGAATATTAATAATGAATTGCAATAATAACACTGAATTTGATGTTGTAACAATTTTAGCTATAGAAAAGGCATTTGGAAAGTTTCCAAATACTTTTTTACATTTAAAACCAAATATTCGGTATTACGATATTAATTATTGCATTTCATAATCAATAGTTTAGTTCCCTAGTTAGCCACATTTCTTAATTTCATACAGTAATATTGCTAAATTAATCAAAACAGGTAAATATTTGACAGCTATTTACGACGTTGCCAACTTTTAGGATAAATCCTCTTAATACAGCGTGTTTTAGAAATATGTGGTCATATTTAAGGTGTACACGCAATCGGATCGAGTAAGTATTGAATTTTTGTATGGGACAGCCAATATTTTTTTTCGAGATTACGATGTAGGTCCCGTCGAGAAAGTTATTCAGTCTGATGGTTTGTACCACTCCTTTAAAAAATAACACACATTTCTAATACACACTGTATTGTGAGCGCGTTTTTGCTGGCTGTACCCATTCATCATTTGACGGTGACGCAGTGGGTCAATCGAAGTGTTCGGAGTTCCATCACTCATACGGGGCTATTGTTTCGGAAGCTATAAATGTGGTTTAAGGTTGTTTATAGTAACGTAAAAGAAACATAGTTTCTGCTTTCCATGGGAAAAAGTATGGGCTATGCATGTATGTATCATAGCGTCCCTTGGGTATGAAGTACAACACTATATTGTAATGAAATGTTTCGTGCCGGAAACAGCTTGCTAGTTATCATCGTGTTATAACTGTTTCAGCTCGTTAAGTTCAGTATGATTGTTTAGCGGAAGATACAACGCCCAGTAGGTTCCATTAGCATATTCCCTCGATTTCGGTTTTAAATAACTTTAGTACCTACCTAATTAATAAGAGAAACAATATGAGAAATTCATCATCATCATCATCAGCCTATAATGTTCCCACTGCTGGGACACAGGCCTCCTCTCTGTGAGAGGGAGTGGGCTGTAATCCACCACACGGGCCCAGTGCGGGTTGGTAGATGTCACATGTCTTCGAATTTTTGGTTCTAGGACATGCCGGTTTCCTCACGATGTTTTCCTTCACCGTTTTGAGAGCAGTGGTGATGAAATAATTTACACAAAGTAAAGCGCCTGTCTGGGTTCGAACCTACGACCTACAACTAGTAAGTCGCGGCCGTTACCACTGGGCCACCACTGCTCTCATATTTTAGTATAATATTATCCAGGTTTTATGACCTATCTATTGCAAGGAATTCTTAGTCATCGATAACATCACAAAGCCAGGCACAGAAGCGTAATTTCCACACCTAATAATAATTAATCTAGTTCGCTGTTTTTGCCAACAATACCCATTCATCATACTAGCGAGTGAGTGTGACGTCATGAGGTCAGTCGCGGTGCCGTCCCTCACCATCACACATTACTCATGTGACTTGGTAAAGTAAACTTGCACTTGGTTTTTGTCTTCATTAGTATGGTTTCTTTAATCATCCGTTACTAATTTATGATAGTCGAAAGGCTTGTAGATACGTCAGTTTTCGGCTATGTGCGATTTTTAATTATTGTTATTTGCTAGAGATTACCCAAAATTGTGTTATAAATGATTGTTGCAAGTAGTTGTATAATAATGTTGTGATACAGTTAAAGCTTCAGATTTGCATGCCTCAAGGCGGAATATGGTTAAACTATGCTCTATTTTTTTTTAACAACTTTATGTAATTACCCATATTAGCAAATAAATGGTTTTGAATTTCATTTTTTTACACATACACACACATACACAAACTCACGCCTTCTTCCCATAGGGGTAGGCAGAAACTACAGAACGCCACCTGCTACGATCCTTACATAGTCCTTTTGCCTCGTTTACGTTCATACATCTGGTCATACACGCACGCCGGTTGCGAGTACTACGCACCTGGCCTTTCTGAAGAACATCACCAACAAGGTCAGTATATGTCCTCCTAGGGCGACCCCGCCCGGCCTTTCCCTTTACATCAGCCTTGTAAATACATTTTTACAAGGTTATACAAGGTTGTAAGGTTAGGTTTATACATTTTTTTATTTTATTTTATTGCGAACGTGTCGATATTTTGGACGTCCACGTCCATGTCAATAAAATGTATGAAAATACGTCCACGTTTATAGCGTTATCGTGGACAGAAATCTAAAAGTGTCTTCATATTTCTCCATACATTTTACTTCCCTATGTTATCGTGATCCCGTCACCTGAACGTAGACGTCCACGAAAATATCGTCACGTTAAAAAAAAACGTGTGGCACTCGGGGACTGCCGCGGTAAAGCTATTGCATAGTTGCATAGCATTTGTAACCTCCATGACAACATCACGTTGTCATGGGAACCGTCATTACATGGTAGGCGGAGTGGGAGGTGTTAGGTTTTATTTTCGTTACGTTACGGAATTTCTTGATTCGGTCGCCGTGCTCAAAGCCCGCGATAAAAGCTATGCAATAGTTTAAAAATATTTTCTATTTGGTGTGTCTTGAGTTTTCCTGTGTCTACAATAATAATTAAAACATTCCTAATACAATTATTTTCGTTCGCTCATTTTCACATAAGTTAATTTCACACATTTTTAAAACAGTCGATTTTAGTACCGTAAATATTGCTTGTTTGTACTGTGATTGTCTGCCATTTGCTCCTATTTAATATCAAAATATTATATTTATATTAAAAAACTTTTTACAAAAAAAACAACCGACCTCCAAAAAAAACACTACAAAGTGAAAAATAACTTTAATTTCGGAAGTCGGTGTCTTGTGTTTTGTATTTTCGTTTTTTGCCACCGACTTCTGAAATTAAAGTTATTTTTCACTTTGTAGTGTTTTTTTTGGAGGTCGGTTGTTTTTTTTTTTGTAAAAGTTTTTATTTTTCACTTTTTAGTTGTGGTACCTACCCCACACACATTCGAATACCACTACCTGCTACCAGTGACAGAAACGTATCATATCATCTACATAGCAAGTGGGAAAAAAATACGTATTTTGTAGCTAACTCAAAAACGATCAAAGCAAAGTTAATAAAAATTTATATGGGACCCTTTCAAACAAAAAAAGAATTTTCAAAATCGGTCCACAATTGACGGAGAAATCGGTGGACATACATAAAAAAAAATAAAATAAAACAAACATACGCGACGAACATATAACCTCCTCCTTTTTGGAAGTCGGTTAAAAACCGTCACTAATGGCTCAGTTCGGTCTTCCTAAAAATACATTAAATCTCTATTTTATGGTTTGACAGTTCGACACGTAACCCTAATTAATAACAAAACAATTCTATTTCTTTAAAATTGTAAAACAATATAGAAACCCATTCCATTTATATTTTATGGGAACCGACTTAAACACTAATGTTAGCATAATTGGGAAAAACGAAAATTTTATCATCATCATCATCATTTCAGCCGAAAGACGTCCACTGCTGGACATAGGCCTCCCCCAAGCACCGCCATTTCGACCGATTCTGTGCTTTCCGCATCCAGCGGATTCCTGCGGCCTTCACAAGGTCATCGGTCCATCTTGTGGGAGGCCTTCCAATGCTACGTCTTCCGGTACGTGGTCGCCACTCCAGAACCTTTCGACCCCATCGGCTATCCGTTCTGCGAGCAATATGCCCTGCCCAAAAATTTTATCAGCCTAGGGTAATTCATGTACAGTCACAGTACCTAGACAAACAGCAAAAACGGGACAGAATTATGTATTAATCGAATTTTTAAGTCTGTTAAGTGGGTATTTAAAGAAAACTATTTTGACGTATAGGACGGTGGACATATGGTGACCTTATTGGTGATATTCTTCAGAAAAGTCGGGTGCATGGTGGAGATGTTATGGAGGTTGTTTTACCGGAGCCGGACTTAGAAGAAAGATATTATATATATAACACTTTTTTGGCTTTATATTGAAATTAGCTTATCATAACAATATTAAACTACTTAATACACCGCTCCTAATAGCAGTGATAGCCTGGTGGTGTGACCGTCAGACTGCCAAGCCATAGATCTCGAGTTCAGACTCAAGGCAACGCACCTCTGACTTTTCGGATTCATGTGCGTATTGTATAACTATCCCTTGCTTAAAAAACGGTGAAGGTAAATATTGTGCGGAAACCGGCATGCCTTAGAGATATATTTCATCGGCATGTGAAGCCAAGTCAGAGGCTCATGGGCGGCTTTAAAACTCTGACGCTGGGTTAGCCTTTAACCACATAAAAAGAACGAGACCGTTCTTAACTAAACAAATTAATGTGACGCATCTGATATACATAAAACGAAAATTGAAAAAAAATCCCGAGCGACAAGTTAAAAGTTAGTTTTACGCGCTCTCATCACGTGCATTGCTGCATTTCGATCTTCGGTATTACTCCGATTCACAATTATCGAATCCGTAGTCGGAGTCGTAGGTTAAGTTCCGATCTTTCGGAGTCGCAATCGAAGCTCCGTAACATCTCTGGTGCGTTGTACTCGAAACTGGCTAGCGTGTATGACCAGAGGCCCTAGTGTGAGTTTCTTTTAACCATCTCGACTTTACGCATCGACCTCGTTCGGCACTCGATTGGTCCTTCATCAGTGAAGGCCAGTGAAGCGCCAATCAGCGCGCCGAACGCGGTCGATGCGTAAAGTCCAGATGGTTTAAAGAAACTCACATTAGAGCCACAGATGTATAAACGTAAACGAGGCAAAAGGAGTATGTAAGGATCGTAGCAGGTGGCGTTCTTTAGTTTCTGCCTAACCCCATTGGAAACAGGCGTGAGTTTATGTATGAATGTCATTTTGATGTATAGTTTGGTTCTGGATAAAGAAGCGTTTTACTTTACACCTCCTTGAATAAAATTGTATTTTCACGGATGAAGCACCAGCTTTACTATTAAATAAAGCCCTTATTCCAAGCTCTTATTTTATTATTACAACGCACTACAAAGAGATGGCTCTCTCGGAGATTACAGAAGTCTTGCAACGTCAATAGCAGGCTTAGGAGCTGCATCACAAAGAGACATAAATTGAAGCCGCTCATTGGCTGATTTGAGGCGCCGCTGAACAGTACTGAAAGATGAAGCTGTGATTTTTGTTGCTCAATTATAATTTCTTGCAGACACTGTTCAATATAATTGGTTTTAAGTGTGACTAAAATATAAAAATTATCAAAATCTGGTAGGTTCTACCCAAACTCTCTCTTTAGAGAAATGTTTTAGGGAAAATATATTATTGTAACATCACCTTTGTGTTTCCCTGAACAGTTAGGCAGATAGATAAATGTGTATGTGTACACTAAGTTCCATGTAATCGGGGGCAAGTTTTGATTCAATTTAATATCTGAAGATGATCAAACTCAAACTAGAAGCATTTATTTCAATTAAACCAATTACATGCACTTTTGAACTGTCAAAGAGTCGATCAGTTAGTCAGAAAGTTGAATCTAGTTGCCATTCCAAAACGTAGATCTTAATGGAAAAGGACGGGCAAGAAACTCCAAGGATACTCTTTTAAATCAGGATCTAATATAACAAAATCCTGGCTAGAATATTCTTGTTGCTTCTATATGTGAGAACAATGTAAAAATATATATGAAACAATTCAAAATAAGCCCTGGTGGTTAAGAGATGACCAGTCTCAACTGATGGCGCCCGTTCACGAACATGACGCGTGGATCAGCACCATGCACTTCATCCATTTTATTGGGTTCTAAATCATAACACATTTTTTGTAGATGACTCCTAGTATTTAGTCGGGCACAATTCGAAATTTGATTTAAAATGAATTCTGAATATCTCAAATTTGTAAAAACAACTGACTTTTAAAATTAAACGCCACTTAACACCCTAAAAAATAAAAATGCGATTAAAATCTTCAAAGCCCCTTACACATTACACGTAGAATTCTAAAGCCAATGTCCACATGCGAGTTAACACATCCAATTACATGGGTTAGCGGAGCGAATGCGAACCGTCCGAGCTTCATTAAGCAACCGCTCGCGACGTCCTCAAGTGTAATCTTGCAGAAAATGACGTTGACGTGATCTGACATCTTTGACGTGACGGACGGACGTGTGTGCTGGGATATAGATGCAGTTAATGTATTGTGTATTGGCAGTTAGATGCAGAGTGCAGTGTGAGATTATTAGAAATCTGTTAGAAGAAGTGTAGATATTGGTTGTAAACTAGGAACTTTAACGTAGTCCAGAAAGCAAATGCGGTCCATCAGTAGATGAGTTTTTTTAACAAAAATGACAAGCTATTAAAATAATACTGAAGACAATTTTTTAAACCCCGTAAGTTCGAGCTCTTATTTTACCTGCCAGCTTTCTAGGTTCTGCTTATTTTATCGCATCTGCAAAACCCCTAAAACGAACCTTGAAACTTCAAGTATAGAAGTGAACGAAAAGTACAAATCGATACCCTTCCTAAAGTTAAAATGAAAGAGGTATAAATAAACGGTCGAAGACGGCCTAAGAAAACATAAAAGAAAAAAAAAAGAAATTAATCCATCCAGCACTTAATCTAAAAAATCTCACGAGTACACAAAATATTTGCATTCCATCGCTTGCCCAACAAATTTCAATCTCAGAAAATATTGAAAAAACACGGCAGTGAACATCGAACTAGTCGATTTCAATCAGCGATCCGATATCTGAGATAAGGTCGAGACTTCATTCCCCGACACAATGGATATTGAAAACTGATACCGTTCGTCTTTTGTTTGATATTTTGCCTTTTTAAATATTTTCGAGGAAATAGTATAGATGGATTGGTACCATGATTGTTGGGATAAGAGGGTTCTGATGTTTTGATTCAATTATTGGCAATAAGGAATTTCAGGAATGGTGGAAAAAATGGGTTACGTAAATAATATAATAAAAATGTTTATTTTCAACTTATGTAAATTACATTGTTCGGTTTAGAGTCACTTTCTACCCGACTACGGCAAAGCCAAAAGGAAGGGTTATGATTTTAGCAGTCTATGTATGTATGTTTATATGTTTGTATGTTTGTATGTATGTATGTATGTATGTATGTTTGCTTTTACGTGTGTTCCACCGTAGCGCCTAAACTACTGAACCGATTTTGATGAATGAGGTATCAATACATTTGTAATAATGGTCTGGGTGACATAGGCTATATAAATTTTCCCTAAATTTAATATGGTGGACTTTACACGTAAATTTCTAACCTCAAAAAAAATTAAAATGAGATGATCATGACATGTTTGGTATCAAAAGAAAGGTCTTGACGAGCACATTACAAATATGTGTATAATGTTATACTTTCAAAGTAAATAAATATGTTTAAATTGTTAAAACAAGCAAAAGTAAAACTGCGCTACGAAGTATCGCAAGATGAAACAAGTACAACGAAATATTTGTATTTTGGATTTCTTCGAAGCTCGATATCGATATACCTACATGGGGCACTCAGAAAATTTTGCGATAGGTACTAAAAAAAAAAACATACTACAGGTTATGTTTTATTGTGAAATCTTTTCAAATAACTCTCCATTGGCGTCTATACACAGTTTCATGCGTCTAAACCAATTTTCATTACACATTTTCCAGTCCGCATCAGACACCTCCCACCTTTAATCCCCTTCTCAAATGCAGCCAGTGCATCTTCCGGTGATGAAAACTGTTTTCCCTAGAGTTGATTTTTTATTTTGGGGAACAAAAATGATAAATGCATGATTTTCACCCGTAATGAAATCGTAAACGCGCCTAGACGAGCCTGCTTCAAATTTTGCTATCATGTCTCGGCACCGTTCTACCCGAACCTCCTTCTGAGCCTGCATTAGATTGTGCGGTACCCAGCATGAAACTATCTTCCTTACCCGAAGATGCCCGTGTAGAATTTCATGCACACTTCCCGATCCAATCTGCAGTATATGCTGAATCTCTTCATATGTAATTCACCTATTCTCTTAAATTAAACTTTTCACAGCCAACACGTTTTCTTATGTAACAGCCATCATAGCCCTATGACGGCCACTTCTTTATTCGGCCGTCAAAGTTTCTTGACCATACTTAAATTCGTTGAACTAGCAGAAAACAGTCGCTTTAGAAGGGCTATTGTCTATGAACACCATTCGAAGTCTTTCAAATGATTCTTCTGGTTTTAGTCGATATTTGAAATCGTACAAAATCATCACGCGAAAATGTTCTCGTTGTAAATTAAATTTTCCGTGAGAGAGAGTATTTTGATTTTGCTCATAAAAAAATGTGGAGGGAATTTCGAATTTGGAATGTTGATTTTTTTTTTTTAAAGAGTCTTAGTTTTAATCGTTATCAAAACTAGCCAGTGTCCCATAGACAAAAACTGTTAGTCGTAAAACTTTCTGAGTATGGTGTTGGCGTCGAAATAAATCGCGCTATGGTTTGGTCTAAAGCACTATGCACTGCTATTGGAATTTAAAATAGGTTAATTACTGACCTATTGCATTACTCTTATTTACGTTGTCGGAACGTTTAGCAAATGTAAAAACGAAAAAGTATAAAATAAAAAATAAAGTTTAATAAAAACTGTAACCCGACTACGGGAAAATAAAAATGATCTAAAAAGTACGAAACAAGCAAATATTTCAGACACAAATCAAGACATAGGTACAAAAATTTTCAAGGTAAAGCCGTGGTCGCATGCCTGTATGCCATGTGGGTGCCAGGAACACTTACAAAATTATAATGGCATGCGACGACGGCTTTACCTTGACAATTTTTGTACCTATGTCTTGATTTGTGTCTGCAATATTTGCTTGTTTCGTACTTTTTAGATCATTTTTATTTTCCCGTAGTCGGGTTACAGTTTTTACTAAACTTTATTTTTTATTAAGCAAAGATTTGCTTGTATTAGGTGGTTCCGCTCTTCCAGTTTACAGTGACTATACATAATGTGTGAGAGAATAAACAATAGATAATTTTGAAAGCATGCAAAGGTTTTTAACAATACAAAGAGTAAAAAAACAAATAAGGAATGTGCATAGTGCTATGTGTGTGTGGGGGTAGTATGTGTGAGGTAGGGTGAGTGTGATGTACGGGTGTGAATGTTGGTGTGGAAGGTGCGATTCGTGTACTTTTTGTTTTAGTCAGCGACAAATTGTATTCGATTACTAGCTGACCCCGGCAAACGTTGTTTTGCCTATTATTTGTTTGGGGTGGACAACCCTTATCACTTAGGGGTATGAAAAATAGATAGTAGCCGATTCTCAGACCTACTGAATATGCATATAAAATTTGGTAAAAATCAGTAAAGCCGTTTCGGAGGAGTAAGGTAACTAACATTGTGACACGAGAATTTTATATATAAGATATGTACATAGTTTGGGAATTATGTGATTGTATGGAGCATAGCCTCGATTTCTTCGTAACTTTTGCTCTTCAACCATTCAGTGAGAGTCTTTTTGCAGTCACGGTATGTCATAGGGTATATGGTAAATGAATAATTTGAATGTTAAAATGGTATGTTAATGTTTTTCATAAATCCATACCTAATGTAAATCGCGTAGGATTATCATAGTAATGTATTGTGTTCCACAAGCATTTCTTCATAGTTAGTTTATCATTAGCCTATCTATAGCAGTGATAGCCTTGTGGTGTGACCGTTGGACTGCCAAGTCGTAGGTCTCGAGTTCGAACCCAAGGCACGCACTTCTGACTTTTTGGTTTTATGTGCATATTGTATAATTATCACTTGCTTTAAAAACGGTGAAGGAAAACATTGTGAGGAAACCGGCATGCCTGAGAGATATATTTTGACGGCATGTGAAGCCAAGTCAGAGGCTCATGGGCAGTTTTAAAACTCTGACACCAAAAAAATTTGCCTATCAGTATCAGTTCTGACTATAAAAATACTAATTTGGACAAAAGCATTGACTGAGTGAGACATTAACTCCTGGTTTCTTAAGAGCGTGCATTCTGAAAGCGGGCAAGCAACGTCGCAAATAGATGTCAAATATTTCGCTGTTTTGATTAATTTGGCAATATTACTGTATGGTAATATGACATATGGTTAACTAGTGAACTAAAATATTGATCATGAAATGCAATAATTAATATATCGTAACACCGAATATTTAGTTTTAGATGAAAAAAAAAAGTATTTGGAAATTTACCAAATGCCGTTTTTACACCTAAAACGGTTACAACATCAAATTCATTATTAATATTCTAGTTCACTAGTTAGCGATATTTCTTATTTCCATACAGTAATATTGCCAAATGAATCAAAACGGAAATTGTGGCGTTGCGTACTTTTAGAATAAACGCTCTTAAAGGCTATTCGACTAATATTTAAAAGCGATCGTCGCGCTCATGTGTAACTTTTTGCTTGATGAAACTGAACGCGTGGTCGCGCCGACAGAGGGCGTTTTCCAGTTTTCCGAAAAAAAGTAACATATGCACACGACGATTGCGTTTCGCTCGACGATTGCTTTTAAATAGGACGCGGGGTAAGGCTTGATTTTTCAATAGTCTGATAACTTTATCTGAAGAATAAATATGGCGGTTTGACATATTTTCTATACAAAGGCTATTTACAAACTAAAATATAGCGTCGAAAAATTCATCCGCATCGCTGTCGACTGGTAATGTACCCAAGAGACTGGCCGCATTGCCACGTTGTATGGCAATGCTTAGCCTCTGGCCAAGGTAAAAACCAGCCCTTGGGTCAAGGGAAGTGTCAAATAGCCGTTTTGAGAAGTCACGGAAGAGGCCATGGGCACTCGGACCCCACGGCCCGATGGTTTCAACCCCAAATGGCTCGAAAAAAATATAGTTACTTTGTTTTAGTTAAGTTAGTATATAATTTTGTTATTTCTATCAAATTAATTATTCAGCAATTTTTATTCCTCAGATATAAACCATCTGAAGACTGAGAAATATCGGTCCTAAAACTACTAAATTTTATCCGAAGTTCTGACAAAGCTTAAAACAAGAATATAAATTCTTTATAAAGACTGAGCAAACAGACCGAGTTGCTATATTTTTTGTGTCTCCCACAAAAATCTAACAACCAAACCAAGATATCTTCAACATTTACTAAAATAAAAACTTTCTCGGCAAAACCAGTAGCAATTCTAGCAGAACCAGAATGGCAATAGAAATGTATTGCACTAAACTAATGTTTAAATTCAACGCATCACCGCTACGTGTTCCAGGGGCTTTCGAGACGTTTGCAGCATCCATACGAATAAGAGATCTGCTCTGGAGACGCCGTGAAAGTAAATATTTAACACTAGAATCTGTCCGCTACTTCGACCGCGTGAAATTTCTTGTAAAATATATCCTTTAACACTCGGCAATACTGAAGCTTTAGTCAAATAATTTTCGAGGTATTCCATTTACAGCACTGATTTTATTTAACAGCACTTGACCGAAACGCACCTAAGCTCTTCCAATAACCGCACTGGAACAAAATTTTAGTAAGTGCGGTTCAGTGGAACAGTATAGATGTATGGAGCAGCTGTAATTGGACCCATGGTAAAATTTCAAGAAGTTCCAAAGTTACAAGAGTTCAAAACCAGAAATAAACACATGCCTAAGTAATAAAAATAAACGTGTGCGGTCGGGGGACCCCCGTCAGGAAAAAGTTCTTTTCCACGTAAGATATAAAAAAAAACGTGTGGCACTCGGAGACTGCCGCGGTAAAACTATTGCATATCATTTATAACCTCCATGACAATATCACGTTTCCCATGCCAACATCACGTTGTCATGGGAACCGTCATTACATGGTAGGCGGAGTGGGGGGTGTTAGGTTTTATTTTCTTTACGTTACGGAATTTCTTGATTCGGTCGCCGCGCTCAAAGCCCGCGATAAAAGCTATGCAATAGCTTAAAAAAAAAAATTGTAGCCGTCATTTTGGATTTACATTTGGATTTACATTTTGAGTTTTCGAGGATGCTAAATCCAATAGTGAGGACTATTGGATTTAGCACGTTTGAAAACTATGAAAACGACACCCATGACGAAAAATCTGAAAATTTTCGCAGCCGCCATCTTGGATTTCTATTTTGACCTCACTATCGGCTTTTGCACCCTTGAAAACCACGAAACCGATACACATGATAAAAATTTATAAATGTTCAGAGCCTCCATCTTGGATTTTCATTTTGACCAAATTCACACTTTTTCTCTCTCTATCACACTTGTAGTGTACTCCGGCCGATGTGTACAATTTTATCCCACGACACTGTAATCACTTTACTCTTTTCTTTTGTTTTATTTCTGCTGGCGTGCTCTTTCTCTCTTTTTTTTCTCTTTGAATTAGAAGAAGACAGTCGCAAGTATTAACACTTTTTAGCGTGACGATTTCTGAAAGTTTACAAGCCGCGTTAAAGAACTTTCGTTCCAATAACTATAACCATAAAACATCTACAACGTTCGAATCACAACAATCACTGTATTATGTCAACTGGCCTGAGGACGGTTGCAGGTAAAACGATTCAATTAGAACTAATTGAAATCATAATCATTTGGCTTAAATTAAAGTACGTGTAAATAAATCACCAATTAGTGGACAATTCTATAATTCTATAAATAGATTTTCAGAATTCAGAAACCTGCTCTTTAATAAATACCTTGTCTAGATGAAACAACGCTAAGAAAACAAAAAAAAAAAGTAAAACTTAGAACAAAGAATAACACCAAGTAAAAACAATTTGCTACGAGCCGCGTAGCTGTCGTAGGCGGCAGCTACGCCGTAGCCGTCGTAGGCGACAGCTACGCCGCGCGCCGTAACCACGTAGACCCTTTCTCAACAGAACGTTATTATTACTACATTATTACGTAAAATAACAACCTACTAATTTATAGGAGAATGCAATAAATTAGCTTGTCATGCTTGTTATTTATGTCCTACACCTCAGTAATATAAGATTTTCGTGTGCGCTGTGAGAAAAATAATATATGAAACACTACCCGCCCGGTTCGCTAAAGTTTTGTGGAAGAAAAACCTTTTTCAAAAAAAATCAACCGACTTCCAAAAAAAAACACTACAAAGCGAAAAATAACTTTAATTTCGGAAGTCGGTGTCTTTGGTTTTGAATTTTCGTTTTTTGCCACCGACTTCCGAAATTAAAGTTATTTGTTTGAAAAAGAAAAAGGTTATTTTTCAGTTTATAGTTGTGGTACCTACCCCACACAAATTCGAATACCACTACCTGCTATGTAAATAACAGTGACAGGAACTTAAGATGTCATCCATATACTAAGTGGGAAAAAAATACGTATTATTGAACCCAACTCAAAAACCATCCAAGCAAAGTTAATAAAATTTATGAGACCACACGGGAAGCACCAGCTTTCAAATAAAAAAGAATCATCAAAATCGGTTTACCTAGTAGAAAGTTCTGAGGTAACAAACATAAAAAAAAAATACAATCTAATTGAGAACCTCCTCCTTTTTTTTTTGAAGTTGGTTAAAAAGGTTGAAGTTTGGAAAAATGTAGCTTGATAACTTTTTTACTAGCTTTTGGTATTTTTATAGTTGCTTTTTTGCCCAAAGTTGGGTAAATTAAGACATACTGCATCTTATTAAGTGAATAGAGACGCCGAGAGGGGACACCCTAGATTCTAGGGAGTCCCCTTCCGGCGTGGAAAGACACGCTCTAAGGCCTAGAAGGACATAATTTCTAATCTTATTCGTGATGTTCTTCAGAAAGGTCAGGTGAGTTCATGTATGTATGCGTATAAAAAGAAAAGGGGAAAATAATTTTTGAATTGTAAACTTCTTTAAGCGCGTTGGGCATTTTTGAAATGGGACTAAGCCATTGATTTCGCGACACCATGACGACACCTAAATTTTGTAAACGCGATTGTGCTCTTTTTAATATTTCGTTACGGATCAATGTTCTATGCAAGCATTTTTACTTTAAAGGTTTTGTAAACGCGATTGTGCTCTTTATTTAGATAAGGTTACGGACCAATGTTCTATATCAGTATTTTTCTTCAATCAAGGCGATCTTATTCAAGTATTCACGTCTGTCGGCACTCCAAGAATGCCACCACTTTTTTTGGGTCTGTTTTTCTCTTGTTCTAAATATGGCAACAAAAATAATGGTTATAAGGAACAATCGACCCACATTTCTTTTTGTACTTTCTAAATATTGTGGCCAGTATATATTTCCTGAATGCCTCAGTACTGAATATCGTAGATTACAATCTGTGTAGTATCATCCGAGCGAGTCGACAAATCCCTAAGGCAATCTGTCATGTAATTATCTTTATTTCGGCGAACATAAAAATATGTATGATATTTGTTCGCTTACTATTATCTTATTATGAAGATAGACTAAATATCAGTTAGTTATTACGGAACTGCTTATGATCTCGGAGAGTTAAGTCAGAATTTAGTGCAATATTAACTGTAAAAAGAAACTTTTTTCCAAAAAATACAACCGACTTCCAAACTACAAAGTGAAAAATAGCTTTAATTTCGGAAGTCGGTGTCTTTGGATCAGTATTTTAGTTTTTTGACATCGACTTCCGAAATTAAAGTTATTTTTCACTTTGTAGTTTGGAAATCGGTTGTATTTTTTGGAAAAAAGTTTCTTTTTACAGTTATTATTGCACTAACTTCTGACTTAACTGCGGTTACTATTATCTTGTTATGAAGATAGACTAAACGTCAGTTAGTTATCATGGAACTGCTTATGATCTTGGAAAGTTAAGTTAGAATTTAGTGCAATATTAACTGTAAAAAGAATCTTTTTTACAAAAAATACAACCGTCTTCAAAACTACAAAGTGAAAATAACTTTAATTTCGGAAGTCGGTATCTTTGGATCAGTATTTCAGTTTTTTGACACCGGCTTCCGAAATTAAAG
This sequence comes from Agrochola lychnidis, assembly GCA_963680765.1. Lineage (NCBI taxonomy): Eukaryota > Metazoa > Arthropoda > Insecta > Lepidoptera > Noctuidae > Agrochola > Agrochola lychnidis. The sequence continues at coordinate 1,993,085 of OY796863.1, read as the reverse complement.
TTATTTTTCACTTTGTAGTTTGGAAGTCGGTTGTATTTATTGTAAAGAAGTTTTTTTTTCACTTTTTAGTGGGTTGGTTTTGGTTTGTAATTTATCTAAGTTACAATAGCCTTATGTCAACTGCTCATCAAAAATACCCAAATCGCTATAGATGTGCCTGTAATATTTGAAGAGTTCCATTCAAGATCCCATCATCAAATCGTGACTAAATGACAATGGGACCAACTTGAAAGTATATCCTTTCAAACAAAAAAATAATTTTTCATATCGGTCTAGTCGTTTTCGAGTAATCGGGGAACATACAGTAAAAAAATATCCGGACGAATTGAGAACCTCTATTATGACTAATTTATGTAGGACATCTATCTTGAAAATGGTTAGAGTCGATTTTAAGATTAAATCGACTACTACTATTGTCAGCGTGGAAGTCAGAAATTATCCCACGGGAACGAACTCCCGGATTAAAAAGTATCCAATGCCCTAACCCAGTCTAACTCTGTACGAAATTACACCAAAATCTGTTCAGCTGTTAAGTTGTGAAAACGTTAAGAGGCAGACCGAGTTACTCCTGCATTTATAATATAAGTATACTCAACTCACTGTAGATTCTCGAACACTATCTCATTTTTGTTTGCATTTTAATAATGTTACTGTGCCTACTTTTGTTTTTAGTCTATGAGGGCTTGTGCTATCAATCAGCTGTTAATACAGAAACAGAATCACAATTTTATGAAACACTAGCTGCGCCCCGCGGTTTCACCTGCATAAGTCTCGATCCCTTGGGATTATCGGGATGAAAAGTACTCTATATGATAGTTCAGGTTATAAACTATCTGTGCGCCAAATTTCACCTAAATTCGTTCAGTAGATTTTGCGTGAAAGAGTAACAAACATACCTCACAAACTTTCACATTTGGAAATATAATTTGTATAAGTAGGAAGTAGGATAGGATCTATCCCTTTAGAAAATTACTCTTTTAACATAACATAGCATAACATCACGCCTGTAATCCCCGAAGGGTTAGGCAGAGGTGTACCCATAGTACACCCACATTTCGCCAGTTATGTTTAAGTCCCATGTAATAGGGGGCGAGCCTATTGCCATAAATCGGACATAAATCCAGACTCCGGGCTGCTACTGAGAAATTCCAGATGAAAAAAAAAAACGTGTGGCACTCGGGGACTGCCGCGGTAAAGCTATTGCATAGCATTTGTAACCTCCATACTTCCTATTTGTCAACGCTACACTTGGGATGATGACGTGATGACATAAAAGAAAAATTACGTTCCCATGACAACATCACGTTGTCATGGGAACCGTCATTACATGGTAGGCGGAGTGGGGGGTGTTAGGTTTTTTTCGTTACGGAATTTCTTGATTCGGTCGCCGCGCTCAAAGCCCGCGATAAAAACTATGCAATAGCTTAAAAACCCAATAACACTTTGCCCGACCCGGGAATCGAACCCAGTACCTCATACTCAGCAGTAACGCTTGCGACCACTAGACCAACGAGACAGTCAAACTCACTCACTCTTTTAACCTTTTTCTAAAATCAAAACTAAAAACACACACGATCACCTCCACAAGCTATCCTTCCCACTTAAACATGCACTTACTCTTATATAAACAAGAATTTACATCGTCAGAAAATCCGTTGAGAGACATCATTTAAATTTTCTTTTAAAACCTCTGTAAAACGTGCTACCTTGCCAAGAAATGTTAAGCAAATTGTTGAAGCACTGCACTATATCAGTTGCGAGTTGAGCTATCCAGACATTTTTGTGTAGTACCGTACTTCAGGCGGTTTTTGTTAAAAAGTGTGTGTGGCGGTGTTTGGGGATTGATCTGCTAAGCGGTGTGTTACCATTTGAAGACGTTATAGGGCTTGATGTAGTTTTACTGAAGTTGGTGACAACATAGCTACTGACTTTCACAATAACGGTCTATTATCCCAATTTTCAGGGTTTTCAAGACTCTTTACGTACAGAAAAGGAACGAGTATAATAGTGACTTGAGAGAGCGAGAAGGCAAGTTTAGTGACAGTTTGAAAAGAGTCAATTTTTTTGTGTCTATGTTTTGTGCCTTAACCTGGGTCAAATCAATTTATTTTCTTTCTTTTTTCTTTCTTTTGAAAAAGATCCTGCAATACTTCATGTGTGTTCTTCTTGTATGTGTGTTCTTGTTTTGTTTACTAACAAATTACTAACACATTTTTTAATTTTTAAGCTATTGCGTAGCTTTTATCGCGGGCTTTGAGCGCGGCGACCGAATCAAAAAATTCCGTAACGTAACGAAAATAAAACCTAACACCCCCCACTCCGCCTACCATGTAATGACGATTCCCATGACAACGTGATGTTGTCATGGGAACGTAATTTTTGTTTTATGTCATCACGTCATCATCCCAAGTGCAGCGTTGACAAATAGGAAGTATGGAGGTTACAAATGCTATGCAATAGCTTTACCGCGGCAGTCCCCGAGTGCCACACGTTTTTTTTTTGTGTACAACTAAAAACCCTACAAATAACATCTTTGTAAAAAAAACATGGACTGTAAAATACGTCTTAACTTACATAATAAATAGAAAAGATTAGATTTTTTGTATGTTTGTTTGTTACACTTTCACGCTAAAACGGCTGAACGGATTTGGATGAAATTTAGCACATGGATAGATCATGACCTAGGTTAAGACATAATGTAGGTAAAACCTACATTATGTCTTAACCTATATGAGACCCGATATGAGACTTATGCTGTTGAAACCGTTTGTTTAAATTAAATAATCATTACAGTACGACACAACTTAGATGTAGCATCGGCAAAATTCGTACATCCGATCACAATCCGTACTGAATACACAATATTTCTGCTTTAGGTTAAAATGATCTTTACGCAAACGCAATAACTTGTAAAGAATATAACCAAATACATTCTTGAAATTGAAATGAAAGACTGCAGTCAGCAGGCTGCAGTTGTGTCGTACTGTACCTTGCATTACTATTATTGTAACAAATCAATTTTGAATAGCAACATCAATCGAAACTATGACGGGAGTATTATTTCAAAACATTGAGAAACAGAAGCTCCAATTATCTTTCCTCTGCAAAAATATTTATTATAATCCGCCGCCACTAAAGCATGAAATTAAGTCATAATACGTAGATTATCTGGTCAACGAATAAATGAGTTTCAACCATACACCACAAATTCATCCCCTGATTAATCCCTGTTTAACCCCCAGGGAAAAAGCGTGAACACACTTTGACTATCTCGCTCACACAATCATCAATGATTCATCTCGTGAAGACATCTATGATTGAAAGTCTTTTTTCTCTCCCAGAGCAAAATAACTGGGGGTTGAAATAAGGGGTAGAAATGGGGGGTAGGAATAATTACGGCCGAGGGCTTTGACCCCAGAGGGGGGACGTAATTAAGGAGGGAGAGGAGGATCATTTTCTCTTAGGTGTGCTTTTGTGCCTTGTATGGTGGCTAAAAATATGCTAGACCGAGAATGTTTGCGCTTTTGCTTTTCGTTTTTGTGAGTTTTTGGCTCAGTGATTTGGGAATAAAAGAAATCTGTTCTGTAGGTAGTATTAAAATAGTTCTAGATTATTATATTTTTTATTTTATTTATCTTTTTGGCAGTTTCTTTGTTTATCGTGTCTCTGTAAATGTTGGGAGGTAGCTTATTTTGAAATTAAATGAGACCAGAGCTGAATTTTCCAAAATTTTGTTATCTAAAGTGATAACAAAAAAAAAATCTTGCAAAGTTTTCATCATCATCAATTCAGCCGAAAGACGTCCACTGCTGGACATAGGCCTCCTCCAAGTACCGCCACTTCGACCGATTCTGTGCTTTCCGCATCCAGCGGATTCCTGCAGCCTTCACGAGGTCATCGGTCCATCTTGTGGGAGGCCTTCCAACGCTACGTCTTCCGGTACGTGGTCACCACTCCAGAACCTTTCGACCCCATCGGTCATCCGTTCTGAGAGCAATGTGCCCTGCCCATTGCCACTCAAGTTTGGCAATTCTTCGGGCTATGTCGGTTACCTTGGTTCTCCTGCGGATCTCTTCATTTCAAGGTTTTAGTACCTACAGTTATATTTGTGTACAAATTATGGTTTGAAGAAACCCACAGCTATATTAGACTCAAGGGAATTTTTCCCTTTTATGACAAGACGAACCGCCAAGTTTTTTATGCTCCTCGTTTGAGAAAGACAATAAATCCTGTCTGTAACGTCCTGTCATAACTATGGCAATCTATTACGTTAAAATGCTCCCAAATTCCTTGTAATAAAAACAAACTTAGTTCAAAACATTAGTCGGAACTTCTACACGAGTTACCAAAGACAAAATAACAAGATGAATATTATAAAAAAATACTCCGTTACTTTGAACGAAAAGAAACCATTCTCGAAGAAAATTACATTCTAATTAATAGCAGTACAGGAAGTTTGACTAAAAAGGTTTCAGATATAAAAGGAAATTAATTATATTTTGTGAAAAAAAAAAAATTGTGATATAATATCGTTTCAGGGTTATTAATGTCAATTATAAAGTAGGACAGTGCTCCACTTTCTGCAGTTTCTAGCTGCTAGATATTTTTCAGAAATTGGAAAATGCTTGAAGAGACATACTTCACGCTCTTAGTATTTTTGCAGTATGACATTTTTGAGCAATAGTGTATTTTTTAAACTAAGTATGATGCAGAAATTATTTTCGAGGCGTTCAGTTATTCATGACAGTAGGTATCTTACGAAATTAATCTAGTCAATATCAATCCTCCATCAATAGCCGGATACCCAGCGAAAAAAGTACAATTATTCAGTCCATAAGCAAGGCTCCTCAAGGAAATGTGATATAATTTCAGACCAAAATAAGTTACATTATACGGCCTCACAACCTCGCGAGACCACAATTAAGAAATACTTCATTAATATTGTTGTGTGCTCATATTAATGGATTATTCCCTCAGGCTGTGTTTGGCTTCTTGTTATTTTAATTTGGGGTAATAAATGTAATGTATAATTGTAAAAGGTATACTTCGTATGAGTCCCAAAATTATTTACCACGTGGCATTACAAATTAATCAGAATAATTGAGGATGGTGGGACGGGCTGGCCTAAAGATGTATGGTTCTTAATAAATCTAGACTCTTATGATCTTAGCACGCTATAGGATTTTCAACCCGAGCGTTGAAAATCTTACAGCGTACTTTAGACATTCATTTAGGTGTCACCTAAAGTTAATGAAAACGGGCATAAAGGTCTGGAAATTCATGGGCAAAGTTGTTTCTCTATCAGTAGAATGATGTAAGCTGAAAGTTTTACTAAAATACTGCAATAAACTTGTATTCAATCAATCGGCCTAGCCTTTTCCCAACTATATTGGAGTCGGCTTCCAGTCTAACCGGATGCAGCTGAATACCAGTATTATACATAGAGCGACTGCCTATCTGACCTCTACAACCTAGTAACTGGGTAATACCATACCCCTTGGTAAGATTGGTTGTCAGACTTTCGGGCTTCTGACGACCCGTAACCACTGTCAAAGATCCACGAATGACAACCGGGACCAACGGCTTAACGTGCTTTCCGAGGCACGGAGGAGTCTCGGTATGTAAAGATGGTCACCCATCCACGGACCAACCCTGGAAAGCGTAGCTTAACCTGTCGGAACAACCCGTGCGGCTGTTATTACTGAGCCACGAGCTCAAAAATATAATAATTTGACAAAATATATTGTCCTGTAAAAATAATTTTAACCTAGGCAACGGGCACGTTTTTCTGCTATTCAAAGGTCAACAGATCGTAAATAATGCCTAATGAAGTCTCAATGTATATAGAGAGATACTTCACTTTCCCGTGCACTTTAGTAAACTCAATCAAATACCAATCTATCTATCACAGGTAACATATCTACAAGTCCCTATAGGTCTCTAATCTTTATTAAACATGTAAGCAAATCCATCTGAACTAAGACACCGCACATACATACACCCACACCACACACATACCCACACCGAACACACATACACCCACACCACACACACCCACACCGCACACACATACACCCACACCGCATACACATACACCCACACCGCATATACATACACCCACACCACACACACCAACACATACACCCACACCACACACAACCATTCCTTGCTCAAATAAAATAAAAATAAAAACAAAAAAATATAAATGATTAGTACTTAAGATAAACTAAGTTTATGCTTACAATAGTTCAGCAAATTGTTAATGAATTGTAAGAGGAAGGCGCCTGTGTCTGTAACACAGTTTATACTAGCACAGACACAGACGTTCACTCCGTCTCACATAATGCTTAGCGATGTATTAATATAGTGCGTTTGTATGTTTTGTTTGAGATGGAGAAATTGTAAGATGCAAAAATATTGGTTAATAAAACGGTGGTAAAGTTGGGTACAGACAACACGCGGGACTTACGACCCTTGTGTACATAGCTGAGAATGTTCCTTGGCTTGTGTAGATTCGCCTTAATGAGGGGAGTTTGGTGAGTTTTCGATAAGAGCATTAATAATTAATACTCTTATCGAAAACTCACCAAACTATAAATGCAATGCAAAAAAATAAATGCAACCAATAATTTATTATTGGTTGCATTTTATGTAATAAGTTGAAATATATACCCGATGGATTGTGCAACAATAAGGGTTCTGTCAGATATCGACACAAACGATAGACTTTATATCACGGACTGGACAGGTCCACTAGAATCTGTGTGGTTCTTTCTTTAAAAGACCATTTCAGACACTAATCTACATGTTCCTCATATGACCTGACCAAGATTATGTCTGGACTTTAAAAGAGACTACGACCTCTGAGTTTGTTTCGGGTTTTCTTCTCAGAGTAGTCAGATAGGAAACGCCGAACTCATCTAGCTTATTTTTAATATTTTTGAATATGACGTGTAAAAGGGATTCCGATATCCTATTTACATAATAAACAATTTGTCTTAATTTCATATGACTTTCTGTTGTTACAACACGCTACGTCTTCCTGTACGCGGTCGCCACTCCAGAACCTTTCACCTCCATCGGCCATCTATTCTGCGAGCAATGGTGCCCTGCCCAATATCACTTAAGTTTGGCAATTCTTCGAGCTATGTCGATTACCTTGGTTCTCCTGCGGATCTTTTCATTTCTGATTCGATCACGTGGGGAAACTCCAAGCATAGCCTTCTCTACCCTTTGGGTGACTTTTAGTCTTTAGAGTTAGGACATAATTTTAATCTCGGTAGAATTTTCCCGTGGAATAATTCCCGCCCTCTTCACGGGTGAAGCCACGAGCAAAATCTAGTTTTAAATAATGTAACAAAATAGCCACAGGCTGGTATAAAAATATAAATGAAATGTTATTTATGTACAAATAGGAATATTCCTGAATAGAAACGAAGAAATTGCTCCGTGCCTTACAGAAGCGTGTGGGGGAATACTAAGCGTTTAAAATAGACCTACTAACCATGTGCTATAAAATAATAGGGTTGGCAGACGTTAGGTTTCCCAAAGATATTTTTCAGATTTACCTATACCTTTGCTTGTTGTTTCAAATGAATTACATAGCGCTACTATATCAAGGTCGCTGATGTTGCATCTACGCTGACCTTATTAATTTCTATAATCGCTGATGCACCTATGACGTCAAACGATTCCGGAAGTTAATTACATAGCGCTACTACGAGATGAAGGTCGCTGATGTTGCATTCGCGCTGACCTTAATAGTTTCTATAATCGCTGATGCACCTATGACGACAATCGATTCCGCAAGTTATGGTTGTTCAATAAATTGTAAGGATGATCATTCTACTTTCCCACTTCGAACTAGAATCATCATTCATAGGTTTAATTTTGTAAATACTAGTTTAGGAATTCAATTTAGTTAAATCATTTTTGGTTTTTTTAATCCTCCGATTGCAGCTAACGTAATTAATGTATCAAAGTCAAAGTAAAATAATTTATTTAAAATAGGCACAGAGAAGGCACTTTTAAACGTCAAAATTAACAAGAAAAATTGACTTGTTTCTAGTTGCCCCTTCCAAAAGGTTTAGTTGGTAGGTTTCGTATGGTATCTCATTTAAAATCATGTAAATAATTCGATTAGATTAAAACTTAAATATAACGGTTACATCACTACATGACGGCAGAGGAGATCGTGGAGTAGATAAAGACCAAGTTCATTCAAGAGTCGAGAAGTTGGAATCGCGCCACAAAGCTAACTTTAACTTTAAATCTTTTGTAGTGCGCGTTCCGACTCATCACCTGGAGACCATCATGAAGGAAGAATTTTGGCCGAAGGGTGTCGTGTGTCGTGGCATTTTCGCGAAAGGCTACATGACATCTCGACTCAGCGCAATACGTCACCGACCCAACGTACTACTTAGTTATTATATTTTGTAAGAATATTTTGTAAATTTTATCTATGGGTCTTAGTCGCCTGACAATAAAGGAATTAATATTATTATTATAACGTTACGGCTCTCTGTTTGTCTGTTTGTTAGTGCGCTTATAGCTCGAGAACCACTTGTCCAATTTTGCTATGTTCTCTGGATAGGTTTTAATGCATATTAGTTCACAAAATATTAGGAACTACTAATTACTATGCTTTTTGAGTGCAAGTTGACAATTCAAGCTTTTTTTTTCAATCTGGCAGCCCTAACCACAAACAAGGACTCCCACCACTACTTCAGTGATATATGTAATGTATTGTACGTACCCGACTATACAGCTAAAAGGAGGGTGCTGTGTTGAACTGGATGAATTTGCTTTGTATGTCGGAGAGAAGTTATTAGCTAGAGTAATATACTGAGATGTAGAGAATTACTACAGCAATTTTCAGAATGTTGTGTTATATTTTAGTTTCATTCATTATAGTGCTGAAGAAGTAAATAGCAAATGTTCTGTTATTATCTCAGGGCAGAAAAAAGTCCTATTTTATACATAAAAGGGAAAAAAAATGATAACTACAGTTGCTCACTGTGTTAGCACAAATGGTATCGTTTCAATTTAATTCTCAAAAATTTCATTGCTTTGATGAAATGCTTTTTAGTAGTTTAACTCTCTGTGGTCTAGTAGTTAGACCACCTATCTCAGACCCAGAGATCCCAGGTTCGATTCCCAGTGGGGGCAAAATTATCTACTCGGTTTGGTTGGTGGTAAAGCATTTATTTCAATGAAACGGGCACTTTTGAATGTCAAGGAATCGGTTAGTCAGAAATATGAAGCTAGTTGCCCATTCCAAAGCGTAGTAGGTACCTATGGAGAAGAACGGGCAAGAAACTCCACGGACACTCTTTTAAATAAAAAAATTGTTACAAAATATTGGTTACATCATTCATGTTGAAATTATACACGTGAGAACAATGTAGAAAGACGTGCACGTTAAAAGCGTCCGTAATAAAAAGATTAAACAAAGAACAATTCAAAAATTAAAAATAAGCCGTGGCAATTAAGAGATGACCAGTCCCAACTGACGGCGCCCGTTCACGAACATGACGCATGGATCAGCACCATTCAGCTTAACCATTTTGAAGGGAGCTAAATGATCCACCACACGCGCCACCATCAGTGAAACATCTGAGTGAGCATGACATACTCACAGCCGCCAGGGCACATTCAAGTCAATGCAAGACATATTACACACCTGTGCTATGCAATTTGTATTAACAAAGGAGATTGAGTTTATACAATGCAAAGTAAATCTAAATCCGCCTGGTTAGCTACCACCATCTTTTCTGTCGCTATAACAACAATGTTAACAGCATTGTTGTGTTTTGGCAGTTAGAAGTAAGATAGCCGGTTCCTCTGTGGTAAGGATTCCGGGTGAAGCTCGTTTCTACCTTCCGCCTGATCGTCGTTTACCAGCAGGTGAGATGCAGGCCAAGAGCATCCCTGATGAGGATTATAAAATTTAAAAAATCTAGTGTAACCAAGGGGTATCGTGTTTCCCAGTAACTGGGTTGGTGAGATCAAATAGGTAGTTGCTCTATGTAAAATACTGGTATTCAGCTGCATCTGGTTAGACTGGAAGTCGACCCCCAACATAGTCGGCAAAATGCTAGGCAGTTTGATTAATATTTAGAACATTATGCTATCAATTCTAACCATGCAAAACCATTAAACAATACTAATTAAATACCCAAACTCCTGTACTACAAGATTCCATTTATTTACGAATACCAAGCATGTTCTCATCCCAAGTATACTTGTCTAATGAAAGCCTTTGCCTAGGTAGCGGCTTGCATGCCTAATGAAAACCAGTCTGGAACTAGGCACATTAATTCTGCTTAAAGCCTGAACTTAGAAACCATGGTTGAAGTTTGTTTGTAGGATGATCGTTGAATTGAAAAGGTGGAGGATAAATTTGAATATTTATATTTTAATATTTTCTTTAGTCAGTAGTATGTTAGAGTTGTATCGAAATGCAGTGAACTGTATTTTTAACCGACTTCCAAAAAGGAGGAGGTTATATGTTCGTCGCGTATGTTTTTTTTTTTTTTTTTTTTTTATGTATGTCCACCGATTTCTCCGTCAATTGTGGACCGATTTTGAAAATTCATTTTTTGTTTGAAAGGGTGTGTTCTCGGATTGGTCCCATATAAATTTTATTAACTTTGCTTGGATAGTTTTTGAGTTAGCTACAAAATACGTATTTTTTTCCCACTTAGTATGTAGATGATATGTTAAGTTTCTGTCATTGGTAGCAGGTAGTGGTATTCGAATGTGTGTGGGGTAGGTACCACAACTAAAAAGTGAAAAATAAAAACTTTTTACAAAAAAAACAACCGACCTCCAAAAAAAACACTACAAAGTGAAAAATAACTTTTAATTTCGGAAGTCGGTGGCAAAAAACGAAAATACAAAACCCAAGACACCGACTTCCGAAATTAAAGTTATTTTTCACTTTGTAGTGTTTTTTTTGGAGGTCGGTTGTTTTTTTTAGTAAAAAGTTTTTTTTACTGATTAATTATTAAAATAAGACAAAGAACCGCTTGCGCTGGTACGGACATGTGATGAGGCGAGATGATGACTATATGACTAAAAGAGTCATAAATATAGAAGACGGAAAGAGAGGCGTGGACGACCACCAATGACACCACCTTGGCTACGAACAATAAAAAACGATATGATGACGAGCAACACAACAAAAGAGATAACCCACAACCGTACGGTGTGGCGCAGAAGTACTAGGAGGGCTGACCCCAAATAAATTGGGATAGTAGCCAGGAGAAAGAAGAAGAAGAATTATTATAATAATAGTTGCTGATATAACAATTTTATTTGTCAAAAACGAGAAAAAAACAAACGTTGTTGGCAATACAACATTTAGTTTTAATCTGTCATCATTTCTGTCAATGTCAATTATCACTAACGTCAGTGTACTGTACAAGAATACAATAAATGGAGCACGCGTCTTTTGCATCCGATCTGCATTTTTTATTAAATAGCTTAGCTAACCAAGTTAACGTTGTCTTTTAAAACTAATATAATAAAAACATAAAGCCTTTAAGTCCCAACAAATATGGAAGATGTGCAGATCTATAATTTTGTGAAGTTTTCATACCGAATGAAGTGAAAGGGGACAGTTTTTAGGATTGAATAATTCAAACAAATGGACAACAACATAATGTCCATTTGTTTGCATCATTTTCACAGCTAAACTACAATGCTAACAATGGTGTCCGAGATCGAACTATTCGGACCTACATCTGGAAAAAATAAATACTGTAGCTTCAAAAAAGAAACTGCAGCTACCTTCATCAAATTGCCTTGTACATCAGTATAGACATTAATAATTATGTTGTTACAGTTAACTACGTATGAACGTATTTAGGAGAAAACTATTAATGTTTTGAACCATAACTTTATTAATGATTTAATGCCTTAACTAATCGCCCGTTCCTGTCCCCATCAGCTATACCACTGACAAGTCCTCCCAAACAATTGTACACTCTAACAACATTACAACAAAGTTGAAATTAATTTGTCAAAACCCTATGCCATCATAATGAGGTTGAAACTAAAAACACGTTATGACGTCACAGGTGTAATTTATTACTTTAGCCGGGTATTATATGGAATATCAATCATAATTCCATGTTGAGTGGCTATGTGGATGGGTTAACGAGTTATTGCGGTTAACTATTGATAAACAATGACTAACTGAATTAATGTACATTATAAAAGTAGCCTGTGCGAGAGTTGGAATGTGACCACAATTTACTCCCTCAATAAGTATCAGTAATTTAATAAATAAACAATGTTTTATACATAATAGTAAATATTCAGTGTATGTATTATGAGTATAACATAATATTCTAATTGGGGTATTTGGAGTGGTATACGTTTATTCCCAAACATGTTGTATACCTTAAAGCCATTTTGTTTATCCTTATTTGTGTCGAAGTAAGGATGTCTAGATTGATTTCATGATTGTCTGGATTGTATATCACTGCGGGCCTTCTGCAAATTTTTTTTCCTCGTTCCTTGGGTGCCACGCCGCCATCTTGACCATGCATCCGTGACGTATATGCTCTTTCATATAAAACGATGTTTCCAAAATTTGTCGTCCCGTTTAGGTTAAAATACGTTACGTATGCAACGACCTTTAAACGATAAGAATGTAGTATTCTTGTTGACCCCTGTAACTCATAAGATGTACTCGTAACATAAGGTTCAGTTGAAAACCAGGGTCAAGAACTAGTTGTCTGGCATTTATGCTGAACTGGGCCTATTTGTCACAGCCGAGAGGCACACAATACTGTTTTAAGCTTTCTCTGTTTTTTGTTTTTTAAAACTGTGTACCTTAACCTGGGTCAAATAAATTTCTTTTCTTTCTTTCTAACTAAGTATGCAGAATTTGTTTGGGCTATAGGCATCAAATGTGCAATTGGTGGACATCGAACTCATAAACTCTGATAACATTGTACTGATCCGAAGATTATCGCCTCTTAGGACCAAGTTTGAAACGAGAATCGAAAACGTTATTTGCAAAGAATGTAGATATGACTTGTTGTATGAAAATGAAGAGTTTAGAGAGTTGTTGTTGTTGTGGTGGCGAAGTATTCAAGCACTTTAAAAGTTAACTTCTAAAGATTATTAATATGTTTAACGGTGTAGGCATCCTCGGTATGCATAAAGTGCTTTTGCGACTCAATTTCAGTGTAGATTATTTCTATGTAGCATTCACTACCTCTTCAAACTACTTACAAGAACAATACTCACAAAATTAACAATATAAAACCTAGCTGTATATTTTCAAGCCTCTATCACTAGCCACCCACTAGCTCTGCTAATTTGTGAACCATATCGCTGTCAAGGGTGCTATACTCATGTTCGGGTCGGCACATTCGATTCGGCAGTATTGGTTGAACAACAAAGCCGACCCGAAGCCATTACTACACATATTCGACTTTGATTTGTGTCGGGCCGATCGGTAAATTACGTTTGGAATCTACCCTCGCAAAACTGACATCGATGAAGGATAATCATCGTAAGGAAACCTACACTTATAATTAATATAAAATCGCCAACCCATCTTGAGCAAGCGTGGTGAGCAATGCTCGTGCCTTCTCTGTCTGAGAAGAGGCCTTTAACCTGCAGTGGGACAATAGTAGGCTGGTAATATTATTATCTACCCTCGCTGAACAATGTTAGGGTCGGCTCGGCATAATTCGAGCTAAGCCGATTGCCTTTTCCGTATCATAATTATTAAAGTGAAACTTTTATTACATCGTCTCAAACTTTTTCGTCTGAGTGTTGCATGTCGCGTGACGGTCGGCCGCGGAGTAGGGATAAAGTGAAAGGCGCTCGTCAGAGCAGCCAAGGCCAATATGGCGGCCCCTATAGAAGTTTCACTTTTACCGTGGTCTCATAAAACAACACAATCCTTTTTTTTATATTTTCGAATTTGCCCATCGGCTGTGCCGAAATATGTCGTGCCGAACATGTGTTTACCCCTGAGAATGCAAGTACAGCATGGAAAACACGAATCCATGTATGTTTTTTCGTTAAAAACAGGGGAAAAGTGACTTCTCTTTGAAAATTACGTGTTTCAAACTACGCATTTCTTTCTAAAGGCATGGCTTGAAATACTGGTTTGGTAAGAATATTTTGGTTGTTTTTTTAGGTGGTTTGTTTGATGTGCAAACCAAGCTTGTATGCGTGGAAATCAAGCTCTATTGTCACTCAACTTCATTGTTTACTTGGTCCCTGGAAAAGTAGCAAAATAATTAAGGGATAGTACTGAAAATTAAGAAACGAAAATTTACACCCTATTAGCATTAGTTTGTATAGCTTGTTTGACTTCTCTATGATTTGTGGTCAAAAAGGAAATTCTACTAATATTATAAATATAAAAGTTTGTATGTTACTCAATTACGCAAAAACAGCTGAACGAATTTGGATAAAATTTTGCACACAGATAGTTTATAACCTAGATTAACATATAGGTATTTTTATCCCGGTAGTACGTTTCCTTGGGATCAAACCGACCTGCATGCGGGCGAAACCACGGGCATAAGCTAGTCTAAAATAATATTAGTTGGTCTTTGGGAACCTACTATTATAACAACAGTTTTATCTTTCTCAACCGCATTAAGTGTTAAGACTAAGCGCATGCTGAGACGCAGGTGATGCAGCACAGCACAGTACAGATTTTGCAGGGTAGGGCAGGCGAGGCAGACATAGGCTGCGAGCGCATGCTGCGACGCAGCTACACAAACACATTCACGTCCTAGCTAGTACAAACAATCTGTTATTGAAACAAAATTATGAATCACTGGTAAAAAACAAGTGACGACTTGCACGCGTCGCGCAGAAATACTTCCCGGCACTACAACGAGACGCAGAGCAGGACAGACACATGTCTGCGTCGCACGTGCCTGCACCGCAGCGTACGCAGCTGTCAGTACGTTCCTGCATTACAAAATCTGCTCTGCCTTGCGCTGCGTGGATCTGCGTCAATTGCGTCTCAGCATACGCTTAGCCATAATGTCCTACATTGTTTAATATTTTGACAGATGTCACAAAATTGTGCTATATTCTACTAAAGTGTTATAAGACGAGAAGTTAATGACATAAATATATTTTTCCTTCATGATATCAAGTTATAAGTATGTCTCAAGAATACGTGGTTCTTGGTAATTACTTCGAATTGCTCCGGAGGGAAATACTTCGGGAATATAACGTCTTTTCGTGCCTTATTTATTTGGCTTCGCGCATCCATTATGTTGCCATAATTGTTGTTTTGTTTACAATATTAATATGGAACGTAATATTATACAAATTCGGAAACTCAGAAGTTTGACAGCCGTAATTAATTTTTAATGTCGTAAATACTTATTTTGGATGTTGTTACGCGCTTCAGTTTTCAACTTAACCGCAGTATCACTTCTATGTATAAGACGTGTGTTTAAACTCAATCCTATTTTTATAAATTTAACCCTTCTTTTGGGCACCGCCGCAGTTGTGAAAAAAGTTAATCTACAGATTAAAATTCTTTAAAAATATATTTTAACGGTCTATACATAAGGTTTAAATTAGAATAATGTTTGACTTACCCTTGCGCGTGACCTCGTGCCCTGTTGATAGTCGTATCCCCTACCCTGTAACAACAAACATACAACTGTATTACCACTTTTAACTTAGTTTTTTTTAAATCCGCGATTTTTAAGAATCTGGTCCGTGTGCACCACAACAAGGAATTGAGCAGTTTTTGGACAATAAGGTTACGCAACGATTGCCTCTTTGGTTGCAAGCACTAATGCTGAGCAAGATGTCCTGGGTTCGATGTCCAGGTCGAGCAAAATGTTATTGGGTTTTTTGCATCAAGAATTTCTCAGTAGCAGCCCGGAGTCTGGATTTGTGCTCGGTTGATGGCAATAGGCTCGCTCCCTATTACGAGTATATGGGACTTAAAAAGAATTGGCTAAATGTGGATTGTTTTTGTTACTATAGGTACACTGCTGCCTAACCTTTCGGGGATTACAGGCGTGATGTTATGTTTTGATTTCTAATTTACACAGATTCACATACTAATGGAGTTTTGTTCTCCAAGAAATCTAAGAGGTTTCTAGAACGTTTCATTACGTACACAAATTAATTAGACAACACTCAACATTAAAATCCAGGTCTACGCTTAAACTTCAAGAATATTACATTACAAACAATTTAATTTCCAACAACGACTTACACACCTTTTGATTTCAGACAACACAAACCCGACACCATTTTGGATCTTAAAACAATTATTAAGCGGCTAAATCTCAGTTCATACGTAAACACACATAATTGGAACTCTCAAAGTACCTACCTACTTTGGTAAGGTAATACTAAACAAACTTGTAACTCGCGTAAGCCTGATAATCCGAAACCGAGCCTACCTCGTAGAATGCGTGACCGCGGGTTATGGTAGCGTTTCAATCTGAGATCTGTTTGTCTTCAAACGTGTTATAATGGGTATGTAAGCAGAGTGATTTAGTTAACGACAGGTTATTATAAAAAAAATCTGTTTCTTACAAAGTACCCTATATACAGGGTTATTGGTTGTGTGTCGGCAATCCATTAAGGGGATGTAGGAGAGGTCATTTGCAACCAAATGACGCCTGATGAATCCTATGCCAATGTCAATCATTTTCGAGTAATTTGACATTTTATATTTTAAAATGTATAAAATAAAAATATAAAATGTCAAATTACTCGAAAATTATTGACATTTACATAGCAATAAAAAGGGTTTATTTCGTTGTAATAACCTCTCTTATAGGCAAACGCCTAGTTTGGAGGTCATCAACCAAACTGATCTTGTACTCGTAAATGTTCATGGTGATAAATAAATAAAATTTCAATACCTTTTTTTTTTGGCTGTGAAATTATCAAATAACTTCTCCCACTCTGGGCGGGCGGGAGGGCGTGTCAGACTCTTACTGACTGAAACCCACCCGTGTTCCTTCGGTTGCCCTGTTGCCGGGGGCCACGATCTCCCTTTCGGTTTTCTTCGCAACCTCGGCAGGTATCGACCCTAGCGGACCCCGTCAATAGGCCTGTGTCCAAATTTTTTTTTAGTCCGTCTTTCAGATAATAAAAAAAATATTGGACACGTATTTTTTCTTTTTTGACGTAATCAAAAGATTACGGCGATACATTGGGTTAAAATGTGGCATGTCGTCACGCCTTGCTAGATTTTATACGACGTTGTGACGTAGCGAGCCCCCACTCCCCAACTTTAATGCGTGTTTTCTCAGTTATTTTTGATTAATATGATAAAGCAAAAAATATGTGTCTAATATTTTTTTATTATCTGAAAGACGGACTAAATAGAATTCCTTTTTTTTACCTAGGAAACTACCCTATTCTGCTGACATCTATTTGAGGCGCGCATGAAACACAACGCGCCGTCAACCCGAGCCTGGTCCTTATCGGACGGCGAGCTACCCATTGCTCACCGTCCGCAAGCCCACGCCTACGGTGGCCGGAATTTTTTTAATACCTACACCGTTAAAATGTATGGAGCAGCAATTTTATGGATTATGTATTGAATTCATGGTAACAGTTTGCGCATCAAGTAAACCTGTATAATTATTATTCGTTTAAAAAATCAAGCAGGTATTTTGACATATTTTAAATATCTGGTATTAAACAAATACTTAAGCCAGATAACCCTTAGATGAGCCCTAGAGAGATGCGTGACTGCGGGTTATGGTAGCGTTTCAATTTGAAATCTGTTTGTCTTTATAGTCCTTTGTTGTTGGTGGATGGGTAAGCAGATTGATAAGTGTTTAGTTCAAATGTTGGAAGCTAATGATTCTTCTTCTTTTCGTGTGGTTGTCATGACCTGGTGTCAGAGTTTTAAAGCCGCCCATGGGCCTCTGACTGGGCTTCACATTGACTTTCAGGCCAGTTTCCTCACGATGTTTTCCTTCATCGTTTTTGAAGCAAGTGATTATTATACAATACGCATATGGATTCGAAAAGTCAGAGGTGCGTGCCTTGGGTTCGAACTCGAGAACTACGACTTGGCAGTCCGACGGTCACACCACTAGGCTATCACTGCTTTTAGATAATGATAACACTATGCCTACACTGGAGGCAATCATTCTTTTACCCACGTCAGAAAAGGATTCAGGGGCTCGTCTCACAAAACGTTACTAAAAGTTTTCCAATGACTATAATTATCTATTAAAACTGGCATTTCATAAAGTGTGAATTATTTCTGATGTGGACATTTTTACCTCTCGCAAAAGGGACGGAAGTGTGTAACAGGAAGCCGGGGATGCGCGCGCGGTTTGACTAATGAGCGCGCGCGGTGCTAGAGTTGGCCGTCAAATGGTACCAACCCATTTTCCGAAAGGTTGTATATAATGTTACACATTATAGTGCGACAACTGTAAGGCTCGCTGGTTTCTATATTATTCAATATGGAAAAAAGAGTAGTTAGTTCGAATGAGTGCTTTTCAGAGAGCAAAAAAATTTAAGCAACCTTCTCCCGTCACCGTTCATAAGTATTTAGAAAAAAACTTTCCTGTCTGAATAAAATGTAATTTCCCTTCGACATTCATGAGGGAAAAGATTGAGTTAAGAAAGAAAATTAAAAATAACTGCCAAACTTATTCACCCTTTAACCACTAAAATATTAAAACCCTTTCGAAAACGCATCCAGCAACAAACCTCAATAACAGTTGCTTAACCTTAACAACCGAGATTAAGCAGTTAAAAACTTCGTAAAATTCCGGTTAAATATAAACAAGTTAAGATTGTGGTGGCTGTACAAGTAACTGTTCTTGTGAGACGGTGGCCTAATGCAATTTGCATGGAGTCGCCAACTTTTAGCCGTAAACAGAAACAGGGGCTCTCACCACAGGCTTTAACGTGTTTTACAAACTTTAAATTGATTCTGTATTTTACTGTTGCCTTTTTGTTTCAAAATCTTAGAAACCGGTAACTTGGGGCGTTTATGACGAAACAGTTCACTTTGATAAGGTGAAAGTGGGGAAGTAAAGATTTACTTAGCCCCCTTTTAAAGTTATTTTTCGATAATTTTTCATGAATATTCAGAAAGGGCACATGCCGATGGGCGACACTGTATTTTTGCTTTTGTAACAAAAAAAAACGAGTGGCACTCGGGGACTGTCGCGGTAAAGCTATTGCATAGCATTTGTAACCTCCATGACAACATCACGTTGTCATGGGAACCGTCATTACATGGTAGGCGGAGTAAATAAAACCTAACACCCCCCGGTGTTAGGTTTTATTTTCGTTACGTTACGGAATTTCTCGATTCGGTTGCCACGCTCAAAGCCCGCGATAAAAGCTATGAAATAGCTTAAAAAAAAAAACTGTGTTGCACAGCTTTCCAATTTAAAGCCAGGCAAGAGCAGTGGTGGTCCAGTGGTAACGGCCGCGACTTATGAGTTGTAGGTCCTAGGTTCGATCCCTGACAGGTACTTTACATTGTGTAAATTATTTCATCACCACTGCTCTCAAAGTAGTGAAGGTAAAAACATTGTGAAGAAACCGGCATGTTCTATAACCAAAAAAACAAAGACATGTGACATCTACCAACCCGCACTGAGCCCGCGTGGTGGATTACGGCCCACTCCCTCTCACAGAGACGACGCCTGTGTCCCAGATAGGCTGACTATGCTAAGTATATACTTTTTTGGAAATAACAGCTGTTGACAACAGCTGAAGATTTCAGTTTTCGCATGGCAATAATTTAGATTTCTTTTGTTCAAATCACTCCTAACTGACAATAAAACTTATTTTAGTAACAAAAAAATCTCGTTCGTAACAAAACGATTTAAAAGAAAATCGTACACAAAAATATTCAGAAAACTTTGCTCAAATCTATTTGTGGAGACTTTTGTAAAAACACGTCTCTACGCTTTTTATGTAAAAATTAGCAAACAAGTCGTCCTTTATGTTAGGAAAAGAAATGATTGTAAATCCATGAAAATTGTCTTTGGAGGAGCAATTTATTCCTCCCCTGAGGAGAGTGTGGTTTGATTTACAAGTGAAAGCGGTACTGAAGAAAATAATTAATACTTTAAGTAATACTCATCTGCCTAGCCTTTTCCCAATTATGTTGGGGTCGGCTTCCAGTCTAACCGGATGCAGTTGAATACCAGTATTTTACATGGAGCGACTGCCTATCTGACCTCCACAACCTAGTTACTAGGTAACACGATACCCCTTGGTAAGACTGGTTGTCAGACTTTTGGGCTTCTAACTATCCGTAACGACTATCAAAGATCTACAAATGGCAGCCGGGACCAACGGCTTAACGTGCTTTCCGAGGCACGGAGGGGTCTTGGTATGTAAAGATGGTCACCATCCACGGACCAACCGCGGCAAGCGTAGCTTAACCTGATCGATCGACCCATGCGGCTGTTATTACTTTGCCACGAGCCCCTCACTTTAAGTAATACTAGTAACTGTTAATATAGTCCACGGTTTTAGACGTTTCCCAAGAGACTTTGCTACTGTATAATACAGTAGCAAAGTTTTGCCTACTTTTCATACAAAGCTTGAAGATTTAACAATTTCAATATTATTGTAGGCGTTCCTTGTACTAAACGAAATTTTAGAAAGCACAATGATACAAGGAGCAGATCATCAGAAATATTACAGTTTTTGGTTTTTAAGCTATTGCATAGCTTTTATCGCGGGCTTTGAGCGCGGCGACCGAATCAAGAAATTCCGTAACGTAACGAAAATAAAACCTAACACCCCTCACTCCGCCTACCATGATTTAACCCCCCTATATAATTTATAACATAACGTTAATTTCGAGGACGGCCATTTCCACGTCATGGTATCACTATAACCCAGGAAAGTAAAATGTATTACATGGAAATAATATGAATTTGCTTTTAAATTTCCGTTCGCGATAACATTATAACGTGCAAGTATTTCCATACATTTATGGACGTGACCGTCCACGATAATATCGTAACGTTAGAAATTATAAAAGCAGACATTCATTCACTACGATAAGAACTAAGAATTTTCATATATTTTCTGCCTACTTAGTAATAATACCGAGTGTCTAATATTTTTAAGCTATTGCATAGCTTTTATCGCGGGCTTTGAGCGCGGCGACCGAATCAAGAAATTCCGTAACGTAACGAAAATAAAACCTTACACTCCGCCTACCATGTAATGACGTAATTTTTGTTTTATGTCATCACGTCATCATCCCAAGTGTAGCGTTGACAAATAGGAAGTATGGAGGTTACAAATGCTATGCAATAGCTTTACCGCGGCAGTCCCCGAGTGCCACACGTTTTTTTATTTAACTGTTGATTTTCTCCAAGTAATCAAGTCAAGAAGATACGTCAAAAATCATTTTTAAAGTGAAAACTTCTTTGGTTGCGCTCGAAACTGAACTGAAACTCGCCTCCGCTCTAAACTTGGTATCCCAGAAAAAATCGACGCATTAGTGATCCAGACATTAGGTAAACAAAATTAGTCTTCAGTAAACGAATCCCTCCTTGCCTTGTTTATCTTGAAAGTGTAATTACTGAAGCCTCTGAACTGGAATTTAGGAGAAAATGGAATAGTATATACAAACCCACATATATATTTGTATGTATTTATTTATTTAGTTCTGTTTGCCTCTGGGTGCACGGAGTCGAGTGTTTAGATGCACTAGTTTGAAGTATCTTCTCTGTTTAGAATAACTTAAGCTGACGGAAGAAGTGCATTAGATGTGGAGAAATGTAGAGAGGGTCTAGACAATTGGCAATTGATTTCAGAGCGTTTCGTGTTTCTATAATGACTTTCAACGAGATTGACATAAGCTTTTAGGTAGCTTATGTCAGTCCTATATATTTTTGACCTTTCTGTCATCGTTATCGCTGACCGAATGACACTTTGCCTAGGCCTTCACGTGATATATACTTTGAGTTAAAATTTATGGGAGATTGGCTTGAGAAAGCAACACACAGAGTGGAAAGCTGTCGGGGAGACCTTTGCTCAGCAGTGGTTTATTACAAATAGAAAAAAAAAGATTATGTTAGTTGCCAGAGAAAAACGGACTGAAATTTTTTATTATATTTTGTCATGATTATACAATATGTAAAAACAACCTATCCGATCCGAGAGGAGTACATAGGTACTGCAATAACATTACCTAAAAGTAATAAAAAAACTTATGATTATTGAAAATAAAAAAGTTACTGCTATTCAAAATTCCATTTTTTTTGTACCAAAGTTACAATTTCCAAGAGGGGTCATAAGTTATGACTTGTAGACACCCGCTAAACGACGGCCGCCTGCGGCCAATGTAATAAATCTGGTAAGACTCCCCATTGAAAAAAAAAAACGTGTGGCACTCGGAGACTGCCGCGGTAAAGCTATTGCATAGCATTTGTAACCTCCATACTTTCTATTTGTCAACGCTACACTTGGGATGATGACGTGATGACATAAAACAAAAATTACGTTCCCATGACAACATCACATTGTCATGGGAACCGTCATTACATGGTAGGCGGAGTGGGGGGTGTTAGGTTTTATTTTCGTTACGTTACGGAATTTCTTGATTCGGTCGCCGCGCTCAAAGCCCGCGATAAAAGCTATGCAATAGCTTAAAATGTGGCGATTTCTTTTTCTTTTTTCCTGAAAATTTCCACATAAATATACTCTCAGTACGATACTTCACAACCCTCACGGATCGGAAAAGGTTTTTTTTTCACCCGACTACGGCGAAGTAAAAAGGAGGGTTATGATTGTGACCGGTATGTATGTATGTTCATCTATTACCTCATAACTTCTAAACTGCCGATCATAATTTAACAAATGAGATATCATTGGAAGCGTTTTGATTGTCCGCTGGTTATAGGCTATGTGACGTCATATTAAATGCAATATGGCGCCCTCTAGAGGACATAAAGTAACGAAATAAAAAAATTAAATTATTGAATTGTGCCATGTTGGGTATCAAATGAAAGGGCTTGACGAGCAAATTACAAATATGTATATATATTATACTAGCTGACCCCGGCAAACGTTGTTTTGCCAATTATTTGTTTGGGGTGGACAACTCTTATCACTTAGGGGTATGAAAAATAGATAGTAGCCGATTCTCAGATCTATTGAATATGCATATAAAATTTGGTAAAAATCAGTAAAGCCGTTTCGGACGAGTAAGGTAACTAACATTGTGACACGAGAATTTTATATATAAGAAGAAGATTGTCCAAATAAATTAATATGTTTAAATAGTTAAAAACAAGCAAAAGTGAGAATGTAGTACGTACGGCGCGGCTGTAAAATTAATACCTTTTTACCATAAATGCCGTGATGGTAAAGTGGTTAAGGCCTCGCCTCTCATGCAAGAGATTGTGGATTCAAATCCGGGCAGGTACCAATGTGACTTTTCAATTCAAATGTACTTTCTGAGTTTATTTTGGACATTACTAACATCGGTGAAGGAAAAACATTAACCTGTTCTCCAAATATTTTATCACGAAACTATAACCCCAAAATAATAAGTAAGTTCAAAAACGAAAAACCCGATTAAAAGGTATGAAACAAGAAAATATTTCAGACAGAAGTCAAGACATAGGTACAAAAATGATCAAGGTAAAGCCGTGGTCGCATGCCATTATAATTTTGTAGGTGTACAAGCATGCGACCACGGCTTTACCTTGATCATTTTTGTACCTATGTCTTGACTTCTGTCTGAAACATTTTCTTGTTTCATACCTTTTAGTCGGGTTTTTAGTTTTTGTACTTTTTATTACATGTTGTATACACTATACGAATTACAGATATAAATGTAGAAATACGAACGAAGACTATAAAATTGGAGTAGTTTTTAAAGAGTATCTAGACACGCGGCAGCGTGTCGAGCCAAGTACTAGGCAAGACACGGCTGCAGTGTGTTATATTACACGAACCATTTGGAGCCACTTTTGACCCCTTAATAACTCAAAATCTATGTAACATAGACTCATGAAATTTGGTTTATTTATAAAAACCCCTTAGATTAACTAGAACTCTAAATTTCATAATTAAAACTCAAACGGTTATTGAGATATTAACGTATAAAAATCGGCATTTTTATCAACGACCCTGTCACTAGACATCAAAAACATTTAACCCATTTCCGGGTGACCTAGAAAGTTGAAAAGAGATTTCCCGAAAGCAGGCCCATGGTATGATACTGTGTCAAAGCTTATTTATCAAAAATTATGTCGTATTTTTTTCAAGTCGTTTTATCAAAATTTATTTCTTCTAGCATTAGAGAACCTAATAAATATTTATTTTGTTGATACTTAAAGAACTACATCCGCCATTCAATCCTAACCTGAATGTTGCCAGATGACAGACTATTCCAATAAAATAATTTGTAATCGATTGAAAATATCGATTCTAACCCACATGGAGTAGGTGGAGTATCCACTACACGAGTATGTTTTAAATGCTATTTATTATACTCAAATACTGTAAAATTATGATTTTACAATAAATAAAATATTATATGGTCTGAATATACTCAACAACTTAAAAGTGTTTCGAGGCAGTAATGTTATTTTATAAACTACCAGTGATCAGAGTAAGTAGATTGATTTGAGGGCAATGAACTAGCACGTATATTAGTATGGATACGCCTCCGGGATTCCGGGATTTTGAAATTATTAAGATTTTTTAAGGAATTTCAAATGTTGTAATGTGTAGAATAAAGAATACATCAATATGAATAAGAAATGTTCAACCCTTTTGCTGTCTGTTTAATAGTATATAGGTGATCGGACTCCAAGAAAAGGATAGATATACTATAAAACAATATAATATATTTTAAATATTTATCTATCGCATTCTATAAATTTCCAATGTAGTAGTTTAAAAATCCTTACTTTAACAATATTTGATTCAATCCCGTAACTACCAAAATGAAATCCCGGAAAAAAGGCTTATCCATGTTATGATTTCTATGACTATTTATGATGCGAGTACGTAAAATCAATCGACCTACTCCGATCACTGATAATCACCCAATCGATTTCGTCAATCGATTACCAAAATAATTAAACCTGGTAACACTGACACCATGCATAATGTCAAACTGTCAAAAATAATCTGTCAGATCAATGGCATTGTTGGCTGTTTGTTTTACGTTGATTTGAATTTATTTTTCCGTATTTACTTTATACTTATATTACGTTACGATTTAATGCTGTCAATTTAAATTGAAGCCAGAGGAACTATTGCTTATCTTTCCATGGCCCTGGGTAAGTTTATTATGTTCTTTAAATATTTATAAACACCGTCGTATTGTATAACCTCATTGATTTTAGCAGCCTATTAGTAGAAGGCCTATGTTCAGTCAGGGGTACGTCGCGCGTCGTCAGCTGTAAATGTCTATAGTATGATGTAATTATATAGCATAAGTAAATACACTGAATTTTTTTACCTTTTTCAGGTATGACGATGACATGTGTTATTGCAAGACTTGACATTATTGATTATATTATCTACAACTCTATCCCCCAAGTATTACTTGCTCAGCAAAATCTAAGCATATTATGTTATGTATGTGGCATGTCAATTGCAAGTCACAGAAGTCATCAGGTTAGTGTTTTTAAAATGGCAGAATTACTATGAGTGATATAATTATTATACAAAAGTAAATAAACAACAATAAGAGTATTTTCTTACTTTCTAGGTTAGGTATACATTTGGATAAAGTTTGTCATGCTTACTGAGAGAGGCTGCTACCAGAGATGTTTATAGGCAAGCAAGTGATGACAAAAACAGAGCCACCCTAGAGTGTAAAAGATTTACCCATAATAGATCAAAACAATAATCTGGTTAGGGCCAGAATCAAATCGTGACATGTGAGCAGCAGGACTTAGTGTACATAATTATTGATAAGTGAGCAAAATAGGACAAATTGTTTAAGAGATCATCATTGCTTACTACTGTTTTGTGGGAAAGCGTACATCTACCATCTACCGTACCTACGCTGCTTTTTTATGAGAATGAAGCTGAAGCCGTTTTAAATTCTATGAGAAATAAAATGTTTTTAGTATTTAGGTATTGTTGTGTTATTTGTTAAAGTAAACCTTCCTATAGAAGCACTGAAAATGCTGCTGCCAATGAGATTATTCATCTTTAATTAAGAGAGTTGGCTAAAATAATGTTTATGCCATTAAATCTTTCATATTTAGCGCGCAAAATTATTAATTTACCTTTATAAAATTCAAGTAAATGCGATAATCGCCATTTTGATGACAGTCGAGGTCGAGGCTAAAAAACATAAAAATTGGGGATTGCGAACATTCAAACTCCACCATAAGGACAGCGACTATTACAACATTTAATTATTTGAGGAATTCATCCATTTTTCAAGTTAAATAAGTAGTAGTAATGAAGTTTTTGATATCAAAAGTCGAAGATTCGCGCCAATCGTACATTTTAACTTTTCACAATTAACACACATACACATATCTGATACGACTTTAAATGTGACAAATGTGATTAAAAATATTATAAGTAACTAGAAAATGCCCAGATCTTTACTTATTATACGAACACATGTTCAATAACACGTAATATTCATTACTACTACTCAATTTGTGTTAAAAATCGTCGATCATTGTTTTTTTTTTTTATTGTAATGATGTGCGAAAACGATTATGCCAAACGTTTTTTTTTTTTTCAATTTTGATTGTCTCGATTAATTTATAATTATGTCGAATGTCTGAAATCTATACTTGAACATTAAAATAAAATTGTTTTAAGCATTAAATACAATAAACATTGTTTAAAATAATTATTTATACTTTTCTAGTGTTTAATCGTTTTTAGAACATTCAATATAAAACGAGTCAACACATAGAACGAGGATAGATACTTACCTCATTTATTGAATTTCGCGCCGAATTGTTTCTATTTATTTGAATTTAAATTCGGAACGTTGTTCAAAATTATTTTTAATTTTTTGGACAATTATTTACTGTGGATTTTATTTTTGATACTTTCTGATATAGAATGCCTAGTATACATTTTTTAGGTAGGCTTAAGAAAATTTTGTTTGGGAATGATGTTAAATTAATTATATAAATTAGGTAGGTATTCCGCAAACACTTTTAAATGACGTCTATATTTTTAAATTGAAACTTTTATTACATCGTCTCAAACTTTTTCGTCTGTGTGTTGCATGTCGCGTGTCGGTCGGCCGCGGAGTAGGGATAAAGTGAAAGGCGATCGTCAGAGCAGCTAAGGCCAATATGGCGGCGCCTATAGTTCGCAGCAGCTGACCGTGTAAAGTTTCACTTTTACCGTGGTTTCATAAAACCAACAATCATTTTTTTTTAGTTGTATGAGTTTGATAGTATTTGTTTTTAATAGGATAATCTTACTCGAGTAATAGAAATTGTTTATTTTTGAGGTAGTTTCAAAACGAAATTTTAAAAAAACTGCCCAAGTGTATGTCGGACTACGCACAGTGAAGGGTTCCGTAATTGGGATGAATATTTACGCATAAACATTGCATAGTATCAATTTTATCGACTGCAAAAATAAGTTTGTATTTCTCGAAAAAACTATAACAAACAAAGTTAATTCTGCGGTTGTAACCGAAAATAAACTGTATCTCAAAAATTATTGATTTCAAAAGCAAAGTCACTTAGAAACATCTTAACATTTTAATTATGAGATCCAACAATACACGCTTTATATGCATAGATTTTTTTCATCTCTCGGTTATATGTAAGTATGGAGAATGCCACCCCCACTATTATGTTTATCGTAATTTCACTACACCATTGTTTAACGGTGCAAAAAATACACCTTTTTCAAAATTTTCCTCGATAGAGTGTAAATAGTCTCCATGTTAAATGACTGTATGACATCCGGACGCACGGACAGACGAACTTGACGAAATTAAGAGGTCCGTTTTTTTACGGATTTTGATTATCAAGTTTTGGCATGTATTGGCATGAAAGTGATGTCTATAACAATTGATCTACAATATTATTATTATTTGGAATAGCCGCCATCTTAAATCCAGAATGTCCATCTAATTCGATATCAGCACTATCTCCCGAAAACTATGAAAATGACAGTCATGACGACAAATTTTCAAATGGAGTTAAAAACTGCCACTTGCTTACTTCAGATGGCGCTGATCTCCAGCGTCTTATAATTTGACAGCTAACTATTATACATTTTTGATTCGAATGCCAAAAGTTGATGTAAATTCCTGAATTTCATGACTGAATTCAAAACACCCCGTCGAGTCAACTGATGTGTCACGTGTCAAAATCTTGGTCCCTAATGTTAGGCGGCAGTGAATTCATTTCATTCATTCTCTGATCTCGAAAAACGTTGTTACAAACGTCAGGTTGGTATGTTCAAGGTAGTTGGTAGATTGGTACGATGCTTGAGACGTTTTTGAATTGATAGATCGTATGACTATTGTTTTAGGGACTATTGTCGTTTAATTTTTTATATAAACTTACGAATAGTTAAGTCCATAGTGAGGTCAAAATGTAAATCCAAGGGGCGGCTGCAACGGCGGCGGTGATCTCTCGCGTCCGGCCCTGGTTCAGGCCATGGTACGGAGCGAGAGGAAATGGCAGGCCGTCACCTCCTTCTGCGAAGCGGTAATGCTCGCGAAGGAGGAGGCGGAACGCGTGAGGTAGAGGCAAAGTTCGCACCCTCACGCCCCTAACCGCTGCAGGAGGAGACGCCCGGGGCGGGAATCGCGAGCCGATTTCCGGCCACCGTAGGCGCGGGCTTGCGAACGGTGAGCAATGGGTAGCTCGCCGTCCGATAAGGACCAAGCCCGTGTCGACGGCGCGTTGTGTTCCACGCGCGCCTCAAAGAGATGTCAGCAGAAATGACGGGATCCGCTAGGGCCAATACCTGCCGGGGGTTCGCAGAAAACCGATAGGGACATCGTGGCCCCCGGCAACAGGGCAACCGAAGGAACACGGATGGGTTTTAGTCAGTAAGAGTCTGATACGCCCTCCCGCTCCGCCCAGAGCGGGAGAAGATACTTAAAAAAAAAAAAGGGGCGGCTGCAAAAATTAAATAATTAAATCATACGTGAGAAGGAACTTTGTTCCTGACGGGGTCAAAGTCAAAGTCAAATCATTAATTTCAAATAAGCCCATGTATGGCACTTTTGAACGTCAAAAATTACAAAATAATAAAATTGATTCTATTCGCCCCTTCCAAAAGGTAGTTTTCGTATGGAGAAGAATGGGCAAGAAACTCCACCGTTACTCTTTTAAAATGTTTTACAATTGTTTGTATATGTACGTACATTTGTTAAATAATAATTATATGTGAAGACGGTGCACCTAGAATAAAATTACTATACCACAATAGGTAAAAAGAATTAAAAATGAAACAACGACAGATAATTTAATATGTGATAGATACATGGTGCTCACATATTTACAAACATTGTAAAAGTAGACGATTTTCCTAAAATTTTACAATTAATAAGTCAGTGTGTGAGGAAGTAATCACAGAATGTAAAATCAATGTCATAAAACACAAAGTAATAAATTTTACAATTAAATTAGCAAACAGTTTGATTTTGTCTTGATTCTAAATTGTCCTATGGAGCAGGACCAGCATGTTTCCAAGCACTCTTATCTTGGATATAATCCTCTAATTTGTAATATGCTTGTTTACAAAGTGTATTTTTAATATGAGTTTTAAATTTTCTTTCATTTAATTGCAAAATGTCACAAGGTATTTTGTTGTAACATTTAACACAGTACCCCATAAAAGATGTATGTACTTAAGATAATCTAAAAAATGGTTGATCTAGTTTATCTTTATTTCTAGTATTAAAATTATGTCTATCACTTATTTTATTAAAGAGATGTGGATTTTTCCTTACATACATAATATTTTCATAAATGAATTGGCAAGGTACCGTCATAATATTAATCCTTTTAAAAAGTTTCCTGAGAGATTCGCGGCGACGTAGATTATAAATGGCTCTGATAGCTCTCTTTTGCAAAATAAAGATGGATTCAATGTCAGCAGCCCGACCCCACAGTAAAATACCATACGACATAAGGCTCCCCGACTGTACACGTTTTTTTTTAATAATAATACTTGCCGCGCCGGCTCAGCGATCTGACATCATTGCGGAAAATTGTAACAATTGTTACGAAAGAAATACCTACATTCTTACACAATATTGCTACGCATATTTACAAAAAGAATCTAATAGATCACGTTTGATTGACGAATAATAATAATTTCTTTACAAAAAGTAATGATATCCCATCAAAAACATAAATGTGAAAATGGGAGCCAAATTCCATAAATATGGTTGTCGACTTCGCCGACAAAAGAATTGAAATCTAAATGGGTGCCAAGTTCTGTAGATAATCCTGAAATTTATTTCTAAGAACATGCAACTTTCTAAAATAAAATTAAAACACAAATTCTTGTTTTTTCTGCTATAACAATGTTTGCTATTTAAAAATATAACTTCTTAAATTTGAACAGTCGAATTATTTACACAAAGCACTTAGGATAAATTGAAGCTCAAGATTTGACTTGGCTAGTTTTTACCAGCAAGCTGAAATTTTAGAGAAAGAAGATATTTTGACCTTACAATTACAATAAGAAACAGTAACTTGCGCATAACATAAAGAACAAATATATAAATACGCCTAGGTAGACAGTCAAAGCTGTAAACAGTTACAATAAGAAACGGTAACTTGCGCATAACATAAAGAACAAAAATATGAATATTTTACTTTATTTATTTGGCTCACCAACAATTAAGTACACCGATACAAAGATATGAGATACATGCAATAAACTTATAGACTAGTGTACAAATTTCTTACAGGTAAGCACATCATGAATTACTTATTTGATGTTGAGTGCCTACTTAAAATTAAATAATAATAATTAAATATGCCTAGGTAGACAGTCAAAGCTGTAAACTCGATAAAAAAATAGCGTCCAACTGTTAGCCGCTTAATGCACGCACACTAAAAAAGTAAAATTACAGCACAATGACGTGGCGCGAGTGTAAGACGTAGCTGTAATGCACACCAGCATAAAAAAGTTACCCTGTTTGTTTTAGTTCTTTTGCACCGCGACACTGTAGACAAATATAAAGATGATAAATTGATTAGCCAAATATAAGATAACTTGTATGTAAAAACTAGCCAAGTCAAATCTTGAGCTTCAATTTATCCTAAGTGCTTTGTGTAAATAATTCGACTGTTCAAATTTAAGAAGTTATATTTTTAAATAGCAAACATTGTTATAGCAGAAAAAACAAGAATTTGTGTTTTAATTTTATTTTAGAAAGTTGCATGTTCTTAGAAATAAATTTCAGGATTATCTACAGAACTTGGCACCCATTTAGATTTCAATTCTTTTGTCGGCGAAGTCGACAACCATATTTATGGAATTTGGCTCCCATTTTCACATTTATGTTTTTGATGGGATTAATTATTCCAACACACTCGGCTTTTAAGACCATTCCATAAACATGAGAAATAGCCATTTTTAAAGTAACTGTTATGTGATCTACTAAATCTCCTAATGCAACCAATGCTAGCACATAACTCTTTTAGTGGACCACCATCAGTGGAGCCACGAACAAAGTTTCATATTATTCCCAGCATTTTATTGCTGTCAACCAGAATTATTTGTTCGCGGGTTTCTGCGATTATGTTCCTATGAAAAATCGTAAATGGGATCGTAAAAATATATAAATGGATGGATAAAACTAGCTTTTAGGACCTTGGTTAGCGGAAGACGAATAGGTAGTGGTTGCTCTTGTGCAGCTAGCAGGAGTATTTTATGGATCTATAATAACGGTATGAGAGCAATAGGTAAGACTTTTCTAGCTTTTAGCTAGCGTAGTTTATTTTGCCGAATGTATGTAAATCTATTGGAATCTCAGACCAAATAAAAAAAAACCGGCCAAATGCGTGTCGGACCACGCACAATGAAGGGTTCCCTAGTTGGGATGAATTTATCCCAAAAACAAACTTAACTTTGTAGTTGAAAAATATGTTCTCCCATACGGAATGTATGGGAAAACATGTTTTTGCAACTGCAAAGTTAAGTTGGTCAATTAGTACTCGATAACTAGTAAAGCCTACTTAGCTGTGATAGTTTTTCTTTTAATTTCGTTATATAAACTACTGCTGTGATTTTTTCACACATCCAAAACCAACCATTTAGCTGGCAGGGGGGGGACACTTGACTCCAACAAAAATTAGCCCTTTAAAGCTTAATATTTTGCAAACGGATCCCTGAATCCAAAAATAGTTTTCACAAACTCACAATGTTTTTCTTTCCAATGATATCCCTCAATATGGGTTAAAAAAAGAAAAAAAATAACATCACCACTTTACGTGTATGAGAGGTACCCTAAAAAAAATGTTTTTCATAATTTTATTTTATCAATTTGTCGATGTAATTAAAATATATACCTATGCTAAATAACAGTTTTCTAGTACTAAGGGTCTCGGAGCTAGACCGCGGACAGACAGACAGACAGACAGACGGACATGACGAAACTATAAGGGTTCCTTGTTTACTACGGAACCCTAAAAACGTATGCAGTCAGGGGACCCCCGTCAGGAACGAAGTTCTTTCTCACGTATGATATAAAACAAAAATTTTGCAGCTGCCATCTTGGATTTACATTTTAACCTTATATCGGCTTTAGCATCCTCGAAAACTATAAAAACGACAACAATGACGAAAAATTTGAAAATTTTCAGAGCAGGATTTTCATTTTGACCAAATTCACACTTTCTCTCTCTCTCCGGCATGACAACGTGATGTTGTCATGGGAACGTAATTTTTGTTTTATGTCATCACGTCATCATCCCAAGTGTAGCGTTGACAAATAGGAAGTATGGAGGTTATAAATGCTATGCAATAGCTTTACCGCGGCAGTCCCCGAGTGCCACACGTTTTTTTTTAAATTTAGTCTGAGATTGGAACATAAATTGTTTGAATTCCTACTTATTAAATTCCAAATAATAAATAATGGCTCAATAACGGTGATGATAAAGTAGAGGCATTTTTATGATCTTAAAAAGATGTCAAGTTACCTATAACTATTTACATCATTATAATCTGCCTAGCCTTTTCCCAACTATGTTGGGGTCGGCTTCCAATCAAACTGGATGCAGCTGAATGCCGTATTTTACATGGAGCGACTGCTTATCTGACCTCCACAACCCATAGTTACTGGGTAATACAATACCCCTTACTTACAGGTTATCAGACTGACGGGCTTCTGACTACACAGCAAAGTGAATAATTACTTATTAACCGAATGCAGCGAAGCCAAAAAAGGAGAGTTATTATAAACCAATTTTTTTACTTCAAACTTGGCTATCATCACTATCTAACAGTACTGTATCCATTTCACTCACATAGCAACAAACTACAGGTAGGTATATATTTTGTTCACAAAATAGACCGTATGTAAATACATACTATGTTCGATTTCCCACATCAAAAGGAGACTATTTTCCATGTTCAGTTATGTTTTCGCCTCAAACGATCCAACCCGAAAGCTATTTGCTTTTTATAAATATAGTTCGAGCAAACGATGCCTTGTACAAAGGAATCGGTTTTCATGTGTTTATACCTATGGAAAAAACGTACAAAGTCATGCCCAGATTGTGTTTTTTTTCTTTAGTTCTGATATTGATACCTTTTTATCTAGATGAGGAGTGGTCATCAAAGAAAATATTAGTAGGTATGACAGGGCAAAGAAGAAATTCACATGTTTTGTGGAAGCTATATCCAGCCAGTGAGAACATGAAATATTTGACACTGTTTAAACCTCTACTGAAGTATTTAGCAATAGAAAAGCTGTAACGATATCTTGCAGAAAAATTCAGTAGCTACTGCCAAGCTTAAGTAGGACTAGGTCGGGCACAGTTGCTGCATGTCGGATGCATTATGCGCTAAGACTACCACAACATGGGTTCCTGAAAACGTGCAGCGGAATTGCGGGAGACCCAGGCGTTGATGGCGGGACGAACTTGACGTTTATAGGAGGTATTGGTCGATATTGACTCAAGATCGAGTTAAGTGGAAAAAGGAAATGGAGTCCTGCCCTACAATGGGGCAATATGGGTTAATTATTATTATAATGGTACAAAATTTCCATGTATGGCTATTGACTAACATTTAAATGATAGTACCTGAGCGACCGAGCTCTGGTGAACATAGAGAATGCTCATTTAATAATACAGGAAAGTTCATAATAATCCATGTATCCTACTTATTTCGTGCTGACATGATAGTAGGTACTTACTAATTCCATGCTGCCATGATCATTATTCTAATGTCAGTAGTGTCATGTCATTATTCATTATCTTGTTCTAAACTTTGGGTGAAAATACGAAAAAAACAAATTTTCCCAGATATGAGACATAGCTAGTTACATTTTTTTGCTCCTGTAAATCCCTATATTGCAACTTTCATCGAAATCGTTAGATCCGACTTCGAGAACGTGAGTATAAATATATGTACAAACAAATTTATATACAAATATTGCTCGTTTAATAGTATAGGATAGGATTAATTCCATTGTCAATCCAACCAAGTTCTTAAACTTTTCAAAGAAGTTATTGTAGCCATGCCAGCTAACTTTGGTATTAACTGAAACCTTCGAAAAAAATAAAGTGAATTGTATATACAGGTCGTCCCAAAATTATGGGACATGAAGGGAAAGTACCTTAAATATCGTAGATAGGGTATTTTGCTGAAAGAAGACTTTATGTTATTTTTAAAAGTTAGTAATTCTGCATTCAAAGATTTTTTAAAAATTACTTGCCTCGTCTGGGAATCGAACCGACTTAAATGTAAAAAAAAAAAACACCCCTACTTTTATGATACCAATCGAAAGAATGGCCAAAAAATAATAACTCTTCTTAAGTAACATAGTATTTTAAAAGAAAGGATCAGCGTGAAATTAATCATTTTAATCAAATTGAAAACATACATGAAACTGCCGTAGTCAATTAAGTGGGTATTTTTTTGTAAATTAATTAATTAAATGCTCAAAATGTGATCCCTCTTGTCTGGTACGAGTAGTACGGTACGAATGGACCGATTAGATGGCCGGCCAGATCCCCGGACCTTATACCATTAGATTTCTTCTTTTGGGGATACATGAAAGATATGTTATACAAAAAGCGATACGAGAACGTGGGCGAGTTACAAACAGAATTGTGCCATATCATATCGAGTATTCACCATAAAATGGTAACAAAATCAACAGGCAGCGGACTCATTAAAAGATTGGCGATTTGCGTAAGACAAGAGGGATCACATTTTGAGCATTTAATTATTTAATTTACAAAAAAATACCCACTTAAGGCTCCGTGCCGCCGCACCGCACGAAATCACTGATTTTGATCAATTTTGTTTATTCGTTGTGAGACCTGGGACGAGAATTTAAACAAAATTATTTATGATTTGAAAAGTCCAATTCTTCGTCTTGTACATAGCGGAAACGGATTTTTGAAATAAATTAAGGATTCGTGGGAAATCACTAAAATTCGCAACAAGTTTTCCAAAAAATGACGCGAGACTGACGTTTGATCGTTTCGTTAGAAGAAACTGCTTTTGATGTTGAAAATTAAAAAATATCATCAACATCATTATATGGTCTACTTGTACATAGGGGAACCACTTTTTTCAACTTTCATACAAAATATAGCAGAAAAAAAATGTTGAAATAACGTAACTTTCTCAAAACTTCAAGCCAAATAAATATTTTTTTCTAATACTTAGAAACACTTTTAAGAAATTTAAAAAATTATATATTAATTTTAAGTTAATTGTTTAATAGAATCTAAATTTTATTTTATAAATAAACAATTACTTAATTACGTAAATAAATAGCAAAGTGAACTATATAAATGATCGCGGAAAATCTATTCCGTCAGTAGCGAACGGGCCTTCCCAGCGTGAGGACGTATCACTTTGCGTCGCAGCACGCACACACGCACGTACGTGTCCGATGTTAACATATTCCAGAAATTGTACGTCGACTACCACATTTTGATCCGCATTTTATTTTAAAGTACTTTGCTTGTTTTTGAAGAACATTAAAATTTTGCATGCCTGGCAATAAATAAAATACCGGTGTACGTGTGTTCGTAATTCTTCTTATCCTAAACGGCTTGACTGATTTAGATGTTTTTTTTTTTTAATTCTTTTTGTGTAACTTGGATGGTTCATAACTATAGTTGGACTCGCGTGGCGCTGTTGTCGCAGGACAACATCTGCCTGCTGGGTTCACTAGTTATATTTTGACTTTAGATTTCATAGTTTTGAGTGATTTTTGGTAGGGGAAAAAGTTATGGGTTCGCGTCACCGATATGCCCGCGCCTATATGCTGTTGTAGCAATAAGTGAAGTATTTTTGGAACGAAGTTTCTTTAACGCTACTGAAGACTACTTTAAGTCAAAATAAAGATCCAAGATGGCGGCTGCGAACATTAAAAAATATTTCGTCATGGGTATCGTTTTCATAGTTTTCGAGGATGCTAAAGCTGATAGTGAGGTTGAAATTCAAATTTAAATCTCATTTCCGCAACTTTTTCGCGCAAGTGGGTTCGCGCAAGTGTCTTTCGCGAAAATGTATTTCGTGCAAGTGTCTCAGATACCTTTATGGATACTGGTGCCAATTCTCTTGTCACAAATTAATGCCTCAAAACTAGACTAAAAATCACCAAAGTTTCGTTCATTCCTGTCAAACGATGATTTCCCATCGTGAAATAATTATAGAATATATTTTATTTTGACAGCACTAAGATGGCAATATGGTGCCGATTCTCTTGTATACCGAACTAAACTTACTAAACTATCACTAAAATTCCTTACTTTTGGCTATGAAAATCTTGAAGCTATTCTGCAACAAAAATTTTCTAAATTTAAATATATTTTGACACACTAAAATTATATTTGACAATCGCGAGTCCACGTGGTACTTGTTTTCCCTACCCCGTGAAATTTTTTTAGAGCTGGAGGCGCACAGGGGGCAGCCTTGACGTTTTATATAGAATTTTTATTTTTTGTAAGGAAAATAAGAAAAAATATTACCTACATGTAGAGTGTCAGGGGTTTAAGGGTTTTATAAAGGGGATCGAAATTCTCATTATTTTTGCGATTGGACGCACCATTTGCGAGATATATGCAAAAGAAAAAAAAAGGTACAGTATTGTTTTTTGCACCTGAAGCGAGGTGTTGGTGTGAATTTTAGTTCAAGTAACTAATTTTATTCCGCACCTTTTTAATTGCGATTAAAAATAGTCAGATTTAGTTAGACATGGTGCCGATTCTCTTGTCACAAATGCCTCTAAACTAGACTAAAAATCACCAATTTTTTTTTTTATTCTTGTCAAACGACGATTTCCCATTCTGAAATAGACTAATGTGACACAACTTAACTAGATTTTAGTTTGACAGCACTAAGATGGAACTGAGATTTTCATTTAGTGAAAATAGCAATTTTACTATTCTGAATTTGACGTTTTTCACTTAAAATTTAGATTTTCTAACCGAATCTGACTATTTTTCGCGATTAAAAACGTGTGGAATAAAATTGATTGTCATGAACTTTAAATTCACACCAACACCTCGATTTCACATGCAAAAACAGTACTGAATCTTTTTTTTTCTTTTGCTTATATCTCGAAAACGGTGTGTCCAATCGCAAAAATAATGAATATTTCGTCTCCCTTTATATAACCCTTAAACCCCTTATACTCTATATGTAGGTAACATTTTTTCTTATTTTCCATACAAAAAGTGAAAAGTTCCATATAAAACACGTCGAGCGTGCGCGCCTCCGGCTCTAAAAAGATTCACATGGTTAGGTATCACGTGTGGAGTCGCGATTGTCAAATTTGATTTAGATGTGTCACAAATTTTCTTAAATTAAGAGAATTTATTTTGCATAATTGTGCCGATTCCCTTGTTCACAAACTAAACTAAATTTAAGTGCATCTTTTTCTTTCTATTTCATTAAAAAAAGGACAGAAAATAAATTTTAGTTTAGTCCTGTCAAATTAATCAGCGCTTGACGTTAATTGACGTAATTTTAGTCGGCAAGTTTTTAATCACGTCTAAACTTGTATGGAAAGTGATAGGCGGTGATTAATTTGACAGGACTAAACTAAAATTTATCTTCTGTTCTTTTCTTAATGAAATTGTAAGAAAAAGATGCACTGAACTTAAATTTAGTTTAGTTTGTGAACAAGGGAATCGGCACCAATAGCTTTGAGATTCTCATAGTCAAAAGTAAGAAATTTTAGTGATAGTTTAGTTAGTTTAGTTCGGTGTATAAGAGAATCGGCACCAATCAAAATTTTAGGTGAAAAAAGTCAAATTCAGAATAGCGAATTTTTTATTTTCACTAAATTAATAACTCATTCAGTTGCAAAAACTGTACTTTATCTTTTTTCTGTTCTTTTGCTTATATCTCGAAAATTGTGTCTTATCGCAAAAATAATGAAAATTTCGACCCCCTTTACCCATAAACCCATAAAACTCAACATGTAGGTAATAATTTTTAATGTTTTCCATACAAAAAGTATAAAATTCCATATAAAACAGAATTGTTATAAATATACTAAACGAATATATATACACAAACATTCCAGACTTATTTCATAAGCGTACCTACGTAACTTAACAAAATACCGTCTATAGGATCAAAACTGTTTAAGCGATCACTACGCTCGATGTTTAGGCGTGTGTGCGTGAACGGTGCACACAAACATAGCATCGCAAGAATTTACCTAAACTCTGTCGAGTGAATTCACAGCCAGGAGCCTTAATTGACTACGGCAGTTTCATGTATGTTTTTAATTTGATTAAAATGATTAATTTCACGCTGTTCCTTTCTTTTAAAATACTATGTTACTTAAGAAGAGTTATTATTTTTTGGCCATTCTTTCGATTGGTATCATAAAAGTAGGGGTGTTTTTTTTTTACATTTAAGTCGGTTCGATTCCCAGACGAGGCAAGTAATTTTTAGAAAATCTTTGAATGCAGAATTACTAACTTTAAAAAATAACATAAAGTCTTCTTTCAGCAAAATATCCTATCTACGATATTTAAGGTACTTTCCCTTCATGTCCCATAATTTTGGGACGCCCTGTATAACTAACATTCTATATGGACAGACTATTCTTGTTTCGCCTAATCAGCAAAATCCCTCAACCTAAGCTCAGCATCTGCATACAAATTGTTTTCAAGACGCAAACGTCCATAACTTGAGTTAATATTATTGATATTATTTATGTCTGTTTGTCCTTCAATGAGTACATTATTGATATTATTTATGTATGTATGTCCTCAATGAGTACATTCTTGTTGGTCATGCGATCGTTAGGGTCCTAATATATACCCGCCTTAACATAATACTTGAGATACGCTTCTGCATTATGGATGGGGCAAAATATTGGTATAAGCAGTGATTGGAATAGAATACAAACTATTTCAAACCTTATAACAATTAGATAAGGTTCAGTTTTGCTTGTCAATATTGTTTTCGTGTTTTCGAGAACAATAATAATTAAAGTCAAGTCCTACCTTATAAGTGTGCTTCTAGAAAATTCTGAGGTTCCGCTGTTATTTTATGATGCTTAGAAATGATTTGTAAGTGATATTTATTTTGTATTCGGTTGATATTTTTGATAATTTTGTCTTATATTTATCTAATAAACAACATTGACCGTGATAGTTTCGCAAGCAATTCCTTATAGCAGGAACAATATTAATTGAGAGATGAATTATATTACAGTAAATAAATGAGTATGTACATAATAGAAGACTGGTCTCAGGAAAGGACATAGCATGTAAATGTAGCTTATGCCTAAGAACGTCAAGTGTCCTCATAACAAAGAATATACGATTGACACGTAGAAACATAAAGGAATAAAAATAAATATGTTGATTTGGGAATCTTGGCAAGTCTAACTAAAATGCTGGACATAGCATTATGTTATTTACTTAATTGGACACTGAAGTGGTATTAGAAGAGAAAGAAGGCAAGTATTTAAGTGTTCAATCAGGCAAAGTATAAGATTAGTAAAAAGTAATTATACTTGAAATCGGAAAACCCGAGTTACCAACATCGCTTGCAGAATAAGCAAGCTGTAGTGGCAGTGAGCTGGTCATTTTTGTCGGAGGACCGATGGTCGATGAAGGAGACCAGTTCTGGAGTGGAGACCACGTAGCTACAAGCGTTGTGTTACGTCTCCCAGATAGATAGATAGATAGATAAATCGCTTATTTAGTGCACACAAAAGACAGCACAACATACAATAGCAAGATACAAAAATAACTAATTAGCTATTAGGAAATAGCCGCAAGGTGACAATATACAAACAAATTAAAAAAATAAAAGGAAGAAAACAAGACATTACGATGACACTATTGGCTATGACGACACAATGTAAAATAATGGATCAATGGTGCGGTGCGTGTCTCAAGGTTGCACCAAATGGGAGTCCAGCTCAGCATGTGCCAGGCAAATATACCTGACGCTGGTATTCTGTTGAATCCCTGCACACGTAGCATGACCACCGTAGAAACGAGTTTTGTCGACGGAAGAATAGACAAAATGACAGATTGTGATTGTTTATCTGTCATTTTGTCTATTCTTCCGTCGACAAAACTCGTTTCTACGGTGGTCATGCTACGCGTGCTGCAGTGACATACGGACGTCGAGTAGATGAGATAAATATAATAGATAGATAAACTGACGTCTTTAAAAAGGTGGTTGACAAACTGGATGATGAAAATTCAAATAAGGTTTAGGCCAATTACATGTAAAAGTTTAGAGAAATTAAATAATTCTTTGGCCAATAAATTATGTGTTCAGAGTTTTAATAATATAGGTGACCCAAATGAGTTCTACGCCGAGTTCTTTTCACTATTAAACACGCAATTTAATGACACTTTTCCACTAAAGACTAAAAGTATTTACACAAAGTTCTTATTTAGTGATTGGGCGACTCCAGGTATTCGTAAAAGCAGGGAAAAATTATTTGAACTTTATGGCTTAAAGCAACATATGGATAATACAAAATTTCATAAGTATGTTGCAAAATATTCAAAAACTTTTAAAAGTGTTTGCAAAATAGCCAAAGCTCTGCATATTAGCAATAAAATAAAATCAGCTGATGATAAAATAAAAACTACCTGGCAAGTAATAAATAATGAAACGGGTAGGAAAAAACAGCGAAATACTGAATTTAATTTAGAGACTGCACATGGTCCCATTAACTCAGATATAGAAATAGCTCAAGAATTTGAAAACTTTTTTGCTAATATTCCTCTTAAAACTACTGAAGCTTTAAATTCCTCACCCGCGCTTTCTGCTGCCTTACTTAGACAGAATGTGAAGGCATGCCCTTTGGAGTTTAGGTTTCAGCATACAAACCCCCAGGCTGTTATAAAAGCTTTTAAAGATCTTAAAATTAAATCAACAGAAGATCTCTGGGGAATGTCTGTAAAAGTCTGTAGGTCTATTATCGAAACCATTGCGCCCTATTTAGCTTACATATTTAATACCAGTGTAGACCAAGGAGTCTTTCCGGATCTCATGAAACACAGTAAAGTAGTTCCATTGTTCAAATCCGGTGATAGTAAAGAACCCAACAATTATAGGCCTGTGTCAATTCTGCCAGTTCTCAGTAAGGTGTTTGAAAAGTTGATGCTCAATCAAATGTTACGTCACTTTAATAAAAATTCCATCTTTCATGAACAACAGTACGGTTTCACCAAAGGGCGTTGTACTACTGACGCCGGTGTCACCCTAATAAAGAACATTTTTAAGGCCTGGGAAGAAGCACAAGATGCCATTGGAATCTTTTGCGACCTCTCGAAGGCGTTCGATTGTGTAGACCATGAGACACTTCTGCTGAAACTAGAACACTATGGGATTAGGAATACAGCTCTTGATTTACTTAGATCGTACCTGAAAGATAGAAAGGTTAAAGTTCAGATAAACGGCGTAAACTCATTAGGGTCTGAAATGGCAATGGGCGTTCCTCAAGGTTCGATATTGGGTCCATTCCTCTTTTTAGTTTACATTAATGATTTACCCCAAATACTTCAAAATCAACCGAAGATGGTGTTATTTGCAGATGACACATCATTAATCTTTAAAATAAGCCGACAATCACAAAATCTTGACGACGTGAATAGCTCTATTCTGCAAGTCCAAGATTGGTTTACGGTAAATAATCTGGTACTTAATAAAAAAAAAACCAAATGCATTAGATTTAAATTACCTAATGTTAAAAGTAGCGAATGTGACATCATATTGAATGGAGAAAAACTGGAATTTATTAATCAAACGGTTTTCCTGGGAATCACGCTAGACGAGAAATTACAATGGGGACCTCATATAACATCTCTTGCGGGGCGGTTAAGCTCGGCCGCTTATGCTGTTAGAAAGATAAGACAGTTAACAGATGTAGAAACCGCGCGTTTGGTCTATTTTAGCTACTTCCACAGCATTATGTCATATGGCATTTTACTGTGGGGTCGGGCTGCTGACATTGAATCCATCTTTATTTTGCAAAAGAGAGCTGTCAGAGCCATTTATAATCTACGTCGCCGCGAATCTCTCAGGGAACTTTTTAAAAGGATTAATATTATGACGGTACCTTGCCAATTCATTTATGAAAATATTATGTATGTAAGGAAAAATCCACATCTCTTTAATAAAATAAGTGATAGACATAATTTTAATACTAGAAATAAAGATAAACTAGATCAACCATTTTTCAGGTTATCTAAAGTACATACATCTTTTATGGGGTACTGTGTTAAATGTTACAACAAAATACCTTGTGACATATTGCAATTAAATGAAAGAAAATTTAAAACTCATATAAAAAGTACACTTTGTAAACAAGCATATTACAAATTAGAGGATTATATCCAAGATAAGAGTGCTTGGAAACATGCTGGTCCTGCTCCATAGGACAATTTAGAATCAAGACAAAATCAAACTGGTTGCTAATTTAATTGTAAAATTTATTACTTTGTGTTTTAAGTATGACATTGATTTTACATTCTGTGATTACTTCCTTACACACTGACTTATTAATTGTAACATTTTAGGAAAATCGTCTACTTTTACAATGTTTGTAAATATGTGAGAACCATGTATCTGTCACAAATTAAATTATCTATCGTTGCTTCATTTTTAATTTTTTTACCTATTGTGGTATAGTAATTTTATTCTAGGTGCATCGTCTTCACATATAATAATTATTTAACAAATGTACGTACATATACAAACAATATTGTAAAACATTTTAAAAGAGTAACGGTGGAGTTTCTTGCCCATTCTTCTCCATACGAAAACTACCTTTTGGAAGGGGCGACTAGAATCAATTTTATTATTTTGTAATTTTTGACGTTCAAAAGTGCCATACATGTGCCTATTTGAAATAAATGATTTGACTTTGACTTTGACTTTGATGCAGAAGACGGAGGACAAGGTGTTGAAGCACAGCTTAGGAGAGGCCTATGTCCAGCGAATACTGTGATAGTTTTGATACCTGAAACCGCTTTGTTTATAAGCGTAAGAAGCTATACTGCCCTGCTAAACCCAAAGGCGGTATCTCAACCGGAGTAAGTTTTGATAAAATTGACTTTTTGTAAATTGTAATGTATGGAAAAATGGAGATATAAAAACTTCTTAGTGGTTTTTTTTAATGTTTTAAGTT
Organism: Agrochola lychnidis; assembly: GCA_963680765.1. Taxonomy (NCBI): domain Eukaryota; kingdom Metazoa; phylum Arthropoda; class Insecta; order Lepidoptera; family Noctuidae; genus Agrochola; species Agrochola lychnidis. The sequence goes on along the minus strand of OY796863.1, from coordinate 1,949,302 downwards.
AGATAGCGCTATTTTGCTTATACCATTAGATGGGAAATTGTTAAAGCTATTGAAAGGTACAAAAAAAACGACAAGGGCGTATCTCAGAGATACCGCCTTTGGGCTTAGCAGGGCAGTATACCGCCTATGAAAATATTACTAAAGAATTGTTTATTTCTAAAAACCTTATAAATTAAACACTTTACCTTAATCTATTTATCTTTCATTACTAAGACTCGCAAAGTATTGAAACCCAGCATTCCACCGCCATCAACACCACACCTAATCCGTTTAAGCCTAATACAATATGCTCATAAATTTCTAGGTCTTATAATACCCAGAAAAGTTTTGGGCTCGAGTCCCCTGCCTGGGGCTGTATGACAAAAAGACAAATTAAATCGCCCATTACCCAGGCCGTTTGGCCGTATACATTAAAGTTTTAGAATAGTATAATCCGCAAAATACTTCAGTTCGAAGCCAAAACTTCGGGTAGTTAGGAAGTTGTCAAAATTTTGATAGTCAAATATACGTGGGTTACCGTCAGCAATCCGGTTGTATTTGTTTAGTTTGTGAATTTGATGATATAAACAGTTAGTGCTTATATTTGGACTTGATTATTCGGGTTTTTAGGATATTGAGTGTTTAAGTGCGAAATAGATTGATAATGATTATTTATTAGAGGGCGCAGCAACTGGCGCCGACCGTCTAGTTTTGTTACGAAGTAACTGGAATCGCCGAAGAGGTTGGATAAGAGTGACACAGGTCACTCTAGCAGAGCGTCGTATCGATGGTTGCGTGCGGCTGTCTTCTGATGACAAGAGATGATGTGCAAGTCTACGACAAACTGCAATATTCCAGCAGAATCCTGATGGTATTGAAGATGCTAAACCACTGATACAATCAACACTTCTGGTAAAGGATTATCCTGCTCCATTATATTTTTCTGGTGTACAATAAAATGGCTATCCTGCTCCGTTACCTATATTTTTCTGGTGTAAAATAAAATATATTATGTAAATAAATAACTGAAGGTAGGTATTACAACGTATGCTATTTCTTGAATCTTTAGGCAGTGGTCACGTGGCAAAAGTGTAAACGGCTCTAATAACAAACATCTGTTAGGTTAGGTTAGACAAACGATCTACTATCCGTAGATGGTTTGTTAGATATTTTGAAAAGACTTTGAAGAACAACTAACGCACATTAAAAGCTATACTGAATAGCATTGTCTCAATGGCACAAACTTTTGTTGCATCAAAGTCATATTTTAATTTCTATATCGCAATTTAGAAAAATACCTTAATAAAGTCTCCCTACTTTCACTATCTCTTCATCGTGCGACAAAACTAACTTCCTTTCTTATATAAAAGATCTGAAAGTTTTAACTTATCTTCTCTATGTTCTAATCTGACTTCTGAAGCGAATCGTATACTTTTAGCGTCTTCATTCTGTAGATTGCATTTTAACTCGAGGGAATTCTTGAGATATTTCTTATCTACACTATTTTACTATCCCGCACTGTCGAACACATCCTATTAGGTTGAACGTTAGCACTCATCGAAAAGAACGTAGTGGTTCAATTTCGTATATGAGACATCTTGTAGATTCTGTAGGTAAACGCTCTCGTAAATTGTGTGTCGAGATTTTAATATATATTGCATAATATTTTAATATCTCCGTCCAACAAACATGATCTTCTTGGAAAATTATGTTTATTGAATTTATTATATGCCCAGGCCCACGCTAACGTCAAATATAACTACCATTTCTTTATCCAAGAGGTGAAATATCCTGCAGGCCTAGCCAAGTTACAAACGTTTCGTATCGAATCTCTTTCTACAATCGTTAACGCCTTGGCGTAAGCGATTGTAGAAAACGATAAGTTGGTAGCCAAGTTGACACGACTGAGTCGATCGCTCATTCTACAACGTCTTTAGAAAAAACCTATACTTTAGTCTATGGTGAGCGTTCCTATAAACGTCAAACTCACAGTTGTGTACTTTGTGTGCGAATAAATAATTGTTTCAAAGTGATCACAGAGTACTTTGTAAATACTGAAAAAGTGATAAAAAAGTAAGCGAAATAAGGTAAAGTTCTTCTTATAATTGGATTATTATAATATCACAGTGTAAAATGTAATTTTAAACATTACTGCTGTGTCTTGAAATGTTTGTTATGATCCTGAATATGAATGAAAGATACCTTAAATGAAGTGAAAACTTTTATAGGATGGATTCTAGATCTCGAGCAAGCCCAGAACAGTTCGCAGCTTTATTAGAATTCATGGAAAGGTATGTAAATTATTTGGTAAATATCTTCCTTTGTTATTTGAAAATCTATCACTCAGACACTTGAAAGTTTTAAACATAAACAATGACGTGATACGCGACATGAACTAATACGTAAGAAACAAACAAAACGATTGTGTTTGACCCTTTACTTAATCAATAGACCCTTTGTTTCTCTTAAATAGTTTTAATCTATGTTCTAGCCATGGCGATATAACGAGGCCCCAGCAAGGTCCTCAAGGCCGAATCAAGGCTGACCGACTGTGGCAGGAACTAGCAGAGTTACTTAACTCCCTTGGTGGAGGAGTAATAAAACCATTGGACAAATGGAAAAAAGTAAGATTCTTACAAAAACCACTGTAAAAATATCATTTTATGGTTGCCTATTATTAACATTTAGTATTAAGTGAAGTACTTACATACAACAATCAGCTTACTTCATATATTAGAAAGTGATTGTATGACAAAAATTAACAGACAAATAAATGTTCAGGTGTGGGCAGACTGGAAAGCAAAAACTAAGAAAAAAGCCTTGGCAATACGGTGTGAGGCTTCTGGTACTGGTGGTGGTCCAAGCAGCAGACAAACTCTCACTGCTTCAGAAGAGAGAGTGTTGAGCACAAGTCAAACCCATTAGGTTTGACTGCTGTGATTGGTCTAGCTGGAATTGAGGAGAGAGGCTTTGATGTTAGTTTTTTTTTCTTTGCTTATTACTATATTTTCTTTTATGAACAAGTGTAATTTTTCTAATTTAAATTCTTCATATTTTTCAGGCCCCACCATCAGAGAGAAACTCTTTACCACCACCGACCAGAGATTCTGTCCATACTGTCTGTCCGTCCCAAATTTCTGCCACAGATGAAATTATGTTGGATTTTATTCAAGGTACCTTTCAATTATTATTTTTTAAAGATACAATGAATATTTAATTTGAGCACATTTTAATATATGTCTGTAATTATTTATTCTCAGCAACAACAGCATCTACCGCCCGTCCTTCACTGCCTGCCACTCCCTCTGAAGAACTTCCACGCCATCCTCCACCACCAGTGCTAACGCCCCCGCCCGGGACTGCGTCCGCGCCGATGCCGTCAGCGACGTCGCCTACCATGTCCACATCACGGGGGGCTTCGCAACGGCGGCGGCATCGGGCAAGCCCGTCGCCCACCACATCCACGCCACGGCGCCGCGGGCTGTTTCGAGCGCGCACACGCCGTATACAAACGCCCTTCGAACGAGCCACAAGCGAGTTCGTGGCTGTCGAGCATCGCCGGCTACAACTAGAGGCAGACCGGGAAAAGAACCATCACGAGAGGGAGATAGAAAGGTTGCGATTGGAATCGCGAAGAATTGAAATGGAAGAAACCCAAAATTTAATTTTAAGTCGTTTGGCTGGTACTGTAGACAATTTGATAGAAATTTTACCACAGTTGAGACTATCATCACTACCTTCGACAGATATTATCCCTTAAAATGTCTAATGTAGTGATACTGGTCTCAGCCGAAGGCTATGAACATTTCAAATTGCCTACAATATCAGAGTAACAACTTTTATTTCAATTCTTTGCTATTCTAAACCTGTTTACTTCTCCCTTCTCAAAATTTTATATGTACAAATTGTATGCATCATTTTTATTTCAGTTATCTTATAGTTGAATTGATCTTTTTATATACAAAACCTATTTTTTTTTAATTTAGAGTTGATCTGTTAGAACGAAACCAATATTTATGTACTTACAGTATCTGTAGGTAATTGATTTTTATGTAAAGTATTTGATAACAATAATACCTAAAATGTAGGCATTGAGTGAATTGTAAATACAAAGTATTGGATAACTGAAAAATCCTTCCTTCTTACGTACCACCACCAAATTATTAAGAATGTCAGTGTTTTAATAAAAACAATAATAAACTTATTTGTAATAAAGCTTGTTTTATTTATAATTTGATCAATGCTCAAGCCTTCTCTGCATGAGAAGTTGCCCTGCAGTAGTACAATAATAGGCTGGTATTATTATTAATAATAATTTAATATCTAAGTACTTACATTAGGTATATACCCCCCTAGCCACTAGGCCCCTATATGCCACTTTTGAACATCATTTACAAAAAAATAATATTCTAGTCGTCCCTTGCAAAAGGTAGTTTTCGTATAGAGAAGAATGGGCAAGAAACTCCACCGTTACTCTTTTAATTTTTTTTACCAATATTTTGTATAGGTACATTTGTTAAATAATTATATGTGAAGACGAGGCACCTAGAATAAAATTACTATACCACAATAGGTAAAAAGAATTAAAAACCAGTCAAGAGCGAGTCGGACTCGCGCACCGAGGGTTCCGTACCTACCCATTATACCGCCATAATAAAATTGGTATAATTTTTAGGGCTCCGTTGCCAAATGGCAAAAAACGGAACCCTTATGGATTCGTCATGTCTGTCTGTCTGTCCGTCCGTATGTCACAGCCACTTTTTTCCGAAACTATAAGAGCTATGCTGTGGAAACTTGGTAAGTAGATATATTCTGTAAACCGCATTAAGATTTTTACAAAAAATAGAAACAAAAAAAAAATTTGGGGTTTCCCCATACTTAGAACTGAAACTCAACAATTTTTTTTCACCAAACCCATACGTGTGGGGTATCTATGGATAGGTCTTTAAAAATAATATAGAGGTTTCTAATTTAATTTTTTTCTAAACTGAACAGTTTGCGCGAGAGACACTTCCAAAGTGGTAAAATGTGTACCCCCTGTAACTTCTAAAATAAGAGAAGGATAAAACTAAAAAATCGGTGGTGACGGTGACACACGGACAGAAAGACGGACAAGAGAGTGATCTTATAAGGGTTCCGTTTTTTACCTTTTGAGGTACGGAACCCTAAAATTTAAGCAACAATGAATTATGTGATAGATACATGGTGCTCACATATTTACAAACATTGTAAAAGTAGACGATTTTCCTAAAATTTTACAGATAATAAGTCAGTGTGTGAGGAAGTAATCACAGAATGTAAAATCATGTTATATAACAAAAAGTAATAAATTATACAATTAAATTAGCAACCAGTTTGATTTTGTCTAGATTCTAGATTATCCTTTTGAGCAGGATCAGCATGTTTCCAAGTATTCTTATCTTGGATATAATAGGTTCTCTAATTTATAATATGTTTGTTTACAAAGTGTACTTTTAATATGAGTTTTAAATTTTCTTTAATTTAATTGCAATATATCACAAGGTATTTTGTTGTACCTAACATTTAAAATATACAGTACCCCATAAAAGATGTATGTACTTTAGATGATCTGAAAAATGGTTGTTATCAATAACTTATTATTCATTTAAATGGTAAATTAAATATAGGGTACATAAAAAAATATAATTAGGAAATGTAAATAAAATCTTATTAAACCTTAAAATAATCTAACTATAACCTATTCAATAAACAACTCAGCATGGCTCTTCCTTGGATTAGTTCACTTTGGCTACCCACAGTTGCAGTGGGTGTGGGATCTTGCATGGTTATATCATTCCCATCGTCATGTGCAGCAGGAAGTGGTTGTGGTGGTGGTAAGCCAGCTTTCAAAGCTATGTTGTGTAATACACAACATGCCATTGTAATATTGCTAGCTACATGAGGATGATAGTGAAGAACCCTGTCTCTAAGCAAACATCTCCACCGTGCTTTGAGTAATCCAAAACAGCGCTCAATGCAGTTACGGGCTTGCACATGCTTTTGAGTGTACCGTTCTTCAATTGAACCTTGAACTGCATTGAGGATAGGTATCATAAGCCAAGGGCGTTGTGGATATCCAGAGTCACCTGAAAAATTAGTTTGTGTAGACAAAACACAGGAAAACTCCAATAAATTAAACATTTTTACTATTATAAACACCTACCTAATAGCCATACTTGTTCATGATTTTGATGAAGTTCACACATATATGATTCAACTCTACTAGAAGACCATATATGTGAATCATGTGTAGCTCCACCAAACTTTGCATTCATATTTAAAATTAGGAGATTATTATCACAAATCTGAAAATAAAACAGACTATTATTAAGAAGTGATTTCTCTAGTTTTAACATGCCATACAGTATAAATAAATATAATAACTACCATTTGAACATTTAATGAATGATACCCTTTTCTATTATAAAAAGATGCTCTTCATTATTGGGCTTTACCAAAGCTACGTGGGTACAATCTGTAATCTGTGGGTACACCAGGCAGTCCAAATCTTTGGAACCTGAAACAATAATTGTTCATTTTCAGCTATGGGGAACAGCATCACACTCTAACATAGAGATCATCCAGCGAGCTATGGGGAACAGCATCACACTCTAACATAGAGATCATCCAGCGATTTCAGAACAAGCTTCTAAGAACAATCACAAACGCCCCATGGTTTGTACCAAATGAAGCTCTACACCATGATCTGAAAATACCGACAGTCCAAGAGGAAATAAAAAACTATATAAAGTCATATAAAAAAAGAATAACTCGCCACCCAAATGTCCTGGCAAACCACCTAATGGATAAAAAAGGAATACGCAGGCTAAAACACAAAATTCCACAGGATTTAATCGGATAAAATTAGCTGTTGCTTCATGAATACTAGGATGCGTCACAGGACGCATACCATGCAAGACAATAATAGCATCATAAAAATTACTGAATGTCCTATTATAGTGACAGATTGTAAGAAAATGGAGACAAAAAAAAAAAAAAAAAAAAATTTTTCATTTAAATTACATTACATGCACATATTAATTTAAATATTGTTAAATCGTTTCAGAAATACTCACTCTTGTTTTATAAATGCTCTGTCTTGTTGTGTTTTCGAAAACACAATCCATTTTGCCATGATTTCAGGGTGGTTTAAAGCATCAACAACTTGTCTGATGCACCAACTAGCTGTACGTTGGGCAAGATGTTGAGTGATGCCAACAATTCGCTGATAGGATCCTATGGCTAGGAAACTAAGAGCACACAATACCTACAAAAACACAAACATTAAGATAATTAAATGATAGTTAAGTAATAAAAAATTGCCAATACTTTATGTCAGTCAGCTTAATAAGCACTTAACTTTTAGGGGAATCTCGTTGGTTCCTTTTATTGAAGTTTTTTGTCGGAGTTCTTGACAAAGGGCTTGGAAAGTCATTTTGTTTAGCCGAAATTGCTGCACAAATAAAGTTTCCGGCATTTCGCGTATTGTCTCCATGCACTGACGATTTATGTCTCTTTTTTGGCGCCTAAGCCACACTTCTTCATTATGAGCGCACCACAACATATTTAAAGTATGCATTTTAAATGCTAAATGGTAAATATAGTCCAAAATTATGGTAAATAAACAAAACACTTCTCGGTCTCAACACAGCTGTATCAAATAGACGCCATTTTTTTATCGTTTACTCTAGGGTCCCGGCGATCGCTTAGCTATCGTTCAAAAACTTCGACATCGTTTCGTTAGCGCTTGTCAAAACTGTAACTTGGCTACCATTTCTATGGGATGTAGCGATCAACGTTGTAGAAACGATTACATTTCATTCTAACATTTTGAACGATCGCTAAGTTGTAGACTTGGCTACGAATTTTCTATTCGTTTGTTCTGACCACGTGACATAACGTTGTGATGACGTCATTCCTATACATTTGATTGGTTTTCTACTAGCGTTAGCGATTGTAGATTGTCAACTTGGCTAAGCCTGCTGGCTCGTTAATGGAGAGCAAAGAGAAGATACAAACCACAGCTTACGGTGTATGTAACCAATTCTAATGATATACCAAATGAGGTAAACACCGTCAAACGTTCCAAAAACCCAACTTGTATAAAGCAATCAGAATTAACAAACAACCTTAAAGTTTGTACCCACACGCGCTAACAAGTCAAAAATAGATTCAAAATTAATAGAACCGTTTTCAAACAACTTTCACGTTGTTAACCTTTGAGTTCAACAAAATTTACAACCAGACCAGCCATAACAAACTTTGCCAATTTTTACTTTTTAAATCATATGCTCAGAATTTTCTATCAAGCAACTGTCGTAAACAAAGCATAATTACTTCCAATCTCCCCAATTTCCTTATTAATCCCACCAGTTCGGATCTCAATATAGCGGAGAGAGAATGTTTATATAATTACTTGGGACCTTTAAAAGGCAGAGGAACCGATCGAACAATCTTTCACAACTTCAAACAAGTTCGAAGCGAAGTTAAATTGGCTCCAGAACCGATATTTTGTGTGCTCAACCGTATGGGGGAGGAATGTTCGTTGGATGATCTTTATATCGTCGTAAAGGCGAGTAATTGAACCCAAGATACTTTAGTCCTTCGCGCCTTAGAGCTCGAAGAACGAGGGATGCCGTTAAATGGGAGTGTATTGTGATATAGCAGGCCTTAAAGGTGCTAAAAGTGCTTTAGTTTACCCGCGAATGTGGCTGATCATAAAAAGTAATATCGATGATAATGGTTGGAAGTACCTTCTTATCTGAAGATATTATTTTTTAAACATCAATGTTATTCATTTTAAAAATAAACGATTACGCTCGCTCTTGCAATATTGCATAATCAAAACTGATAATATTCGTTTTTTTTTATATTTCTATTAAACCTTGCCTTTTTTATTCAAAGCAATACCATTATTAAGAGCTTAACTCCAGATTTTTATTTCCCAAAAAAGATATAAAAATAAATCTCCAACAAGATAAACACACACATCTACCGAAAATTACTTTCTTATCCCGAATCGCTTTAAATACATAACACAACTTTGCGTCTACCAAAGTTTACAGCGCAAGAATTCGGGACAGCCTGCCTGAACTTAGTAAGTTGATTAAAAGTCTGTTGAAATCACCCAGGGGCTATGTCTGGACTTCTAGGCCAGTCCCTAAAAATTCTAGACCTATTTTGTAGTTAATTTGAAACTGATTGACAAAGATGGTGTAGACAGAATTGTAGATTGTTGTAAAATTAAGGTTGTGAATATACAAACAGCTGTACCAAATTGATTTATGAAACAAAATCAGATTTTAGAACTTTTTTATTTGATGACTTTTTTAGTGGGTAAGTTTAAGGCCCGGGCACCACCAAAAGGGAGACGAGACGAGAGGAGAGGAGATTTGTTTTAAACAACCAATAAAATTTCGTTATTCACACATCTCGTCTTCACTCAGCTTCAGTGGAAACCATTGCGCGGAGATGTATCATATTTGTAAGCCGCGATCGAAGCGGAGATGTGAGCTGTGCTTCGGACACATCTCCGTTTTAGTGGAGTCCGGCGTGACACGGGAAAAAAAAGTGGGCATCGTTGATGGTGTACGAAACTGAAAAAGGGTCCTATAATGGGAATTTGATATATCTCCGATTTACTTTTATCTGCACAGACATTTCGCAATCAAACAGATTGAACACGATTGATTGGATACAGAAGATTGCAATAACTTTAATTAACAGAATGATAAGAATTTCCATTTATATTGCAATGCTCAGAACATATCTGGAAAAAAAAATACCATACGGAATATGACTGGATCAAACTGTCAAAAACAGTAGCCATTCTTCTTTTTATACTGCTTGATGAGAAGGCACATCATCTTCTGAACATGTATTTAATTGAAAAGCACTGTATATACTATGCCCATAAAATTGTGCAATCTTAATCTTATCTTATCTCAAAAAGACCTGTATCTTAGTTATCCAAAATATTCTTTCATCAAGCCTTACCTTAGGAGTGTTGACCTCGCGCGTGGAGATGCCCATCTTCTCGTGGTGTCGCAGCTGGACCGGGTAAATGATCTGGTAGTAGTGCGCGCCGATGTTCCGCACCAGTTCCTGATTCTGTCGGTACTCGCGTAACAGCCGCTCAACTTCACCTGGAGACAACGAGATAGTTGTGTAATTAACTATTGAACTATATCCATGTATCAAAATGTCTTAGGTATTCTCTACGAGGCAACAAAGGGTTGCGCAGATATAGTATGGCATCTCTTGGGTGCATTATGTGTTTCCTGTCTTTAACAAGATTTGATATATCCTATCCAATACTATTAATTGAGCAATATTTGTATTATGATATATAATCAATCACTGTTCTGTGGGCACTCATTGTCGCAGTACGCGCCACTCAGAGAAAATAGATCGTCAACCTTTTTACGTCCTACTTGGAATTTCATATTTTAACAGTTTAGTACGTCTGGTGTCAGTGTCAAAAGTGTTTTAAAAATGAAAGTGTGCGCAGCTTGTAATACGCAATTCAATGATGGCGTCCAATGTGGGAGCTGCAAGAAGCACCTGGATTTTGGTTGTGCAAACATTTCCGAGGCCGGATGGAGAAAGCTGGGAGCCACTAGAATGGCACAGTGGAAATGCCCCACGTGTAGAGCTTCATCAGCCTCATCACCAGCTGTGCTTACTCCTGAACCAGCGTCCCTCGAAACCATACTGTGTGAGATTCGAGACATGAAACGCCAGCTACTTAATTTGCCGACTCTGGTAGACGACGTTCGAGTTATCAAGGATGAGTTAACTCAGCTAAAGTTGACATGTGATGGCACTAGTGGGAAACTTGATGAATTGAGCTCAAGACTCGCGGAAGTTGAATCGAAAGTAGTTGAATTGGACAAGCTTCAGGAAACAGTAATTTGTTTGCAGACTGACTTGGCGAAGACTAAGTTCGAACTTTCGAATTATGAACAACGGTCCAGGCTTAATAATGTCGAAATCAAGGGAGTGCCCTTAAAAAAGATGAAAACCTCTATTCTATTATCGAAGCCATCGGCCGTAAGGTTAACTACACATGTGACAAAACTCAGGTGAACTATATTTCAAGGGTTCCTATATTTAACTCGAATGAAAAATTGATCATCGTTGGTTTTTTGAATCGGTATGTGAAAGAAGATTTTATTGCGGCCGCACGCGCTGACAAGGGCCTATCCACTTCTGACATCGGGTTTCACGGCAGTTCTCGGCGTGTGTATGTAAACGATCATCTGAGTGTTGAATACAAGAAGCTTTTGAGTAAAGTTAAAATCATGGCCAAGGGAAAACACTACGAGTACGTATGGGTTAAGCACGGAAAAATTCATATACTGAAAAATACTCATTCTAAAGTACTAATAATTAGAAAAGAATCTGATTTAAACAAGATTGCTTAGTGTGCTTCCTTAATCATTTACGTTATTCTTTGTCCTATTGCTATATTACTTCGCCTCAATCGCTCATAATGTGTGCAATATTTTGCATCAATATAACATATTGTAAAAGGTTTAACACCTCTGCCGTACTAATTAGCTCGACACCTCTCTTTTGTTTGGCTACAGTTATTATTCTTTGTGTTCGTTATCGCGCTGTTTGCTTTGGAGTTCTAACGCATCTTAATATGTTTGTCTCACTCGCGCTTGCACGCACCACGCACTATTGCTTGCTTACTCACATAGCTGCTTACTACATTACATCGTATGATTCTTGCGCCCGCGCTAAATTTAGTGCATTATACCTTCTTTGTAAATATTTATTTTTATTATATCTTATTTTAGACTATTATATTTTAACGAAATGTTTTACGATAATCCTTTACACTGATTTATATTATGTTATTAACTATGTTTACAATGTCTCCTAATTTAAATATATTAGAACTCAGAACTAAAACTGTTACCTTCTATCGTCAAATGTTACTAAATTCGTATGATATTATCGTTCTTACAGAAACTTGGTTATTGGATGGGGTTTTAAATTCCGAATTCTTTGATGATCGGTACATTGTGTGGCGTCGTGATCGAGATTATGGTTTAACTGGGCAAACGCGTGGTGGGGGTGTACTTATTGCTACTCGTAGGGAATTATCATGTATTTGCCAACCTAACTTTAATTCTACAGCAGAGGACTTATGGCTCAGCGTACGTGTTAAAAGTTCTAATACACGTAACTATATTACTTTGCACATTTGTGTAATTTATTTATGTCAACAAAACTTAGGTCTTTCTTTTTCTTTACAACTTACTAACTTCCTTTCAAAATTAAACCAGACAATTATTAGTAATTCTTCTGATACATTTCTCGTCATCGGTGATTTTAACATGAGTGGTATTGACTGGGTACCGTCTGATGACTTATCGCTTTCCCCAAGGAATTATAACAGTAACGATGAAGTTTTGCTTAAAGATGAATTATGTATCCTGGATCTCAGACAATATAATGGTGTGCTTAATGGGTATGGCAAGATTCTGGACCTGGTGCTGTCAAATCGAATAGTTAATGTTACAGAATGTTCAAGCCCACTAGTACCCATTGATATTTACCATCCGGCACTTTTAATTAATACGGATTTCGTTGAAACGTCTCTGTTGGAGTGTGCGCCTCGGATGCAATTTTTATTTGATAAGGGTGACTATGAATCCATTAACAGAGACATCAGTATGACTGACTGGGAAACTGAGTTCTCGACGCGGTCAATAGACGGTTCAGTAGATTTTTTTAATGAATTTATTTTGAATTTACACACAAAATATATTCCGAAAAAATTGCTTCGGAATAAAACGTATCCAACCTGGTACAGTTCGTCACTAATCAAGACTATTAAGGAAAAACACAAATACTTCACAAAATTTAAGATATACGGCAATAAAAGCGATGAATTAACGTTTAAACTTCTACGTGAAAGGGTCAAAGTATTAGAATCTCAATGTTACGTTAACTATTTGAATTTGACAGAAAAATCTATCAAAGATAACCCTAAATATTTTTGGACCTTTGTGAAGAAACGTCATAACTCAAATGCAATGCCAAGCACTTTACATTATAATAGCGAAGCTTTGCGTACCGGCGAATCTATATGCGAGGCATTTTCCGCATACTTTCATTCTACTTTTCTCGATACTAGTAATAGTCATACATCTGTTTCTCCCCTTCTTACTGAATCTTCTAACCTAGCATCTGATATCTGTGGCATCAAGGTCAACGTTGAAGAAGTTACTAACTTACTTCGTAAGTTAGATACAACTAAAGCAGCGGGTCCGGACAATATCTCATCTAAATTTCTTGTACGATGTGCACATACGATTGCCCACCCTATCTCGGTTCTATTCAGAAAATCCCTGGGTATTTGTGTTGTTCCTGAGCTTTGGAAATCGGCGTTTATAACGCCCGTACATAAAAAAGGAGTTAAAACTGACGTGGTGAATTATCGACCGATATCCAAACTCTGCATTATAGCCAAGGTCTTCGAAAGGATAATCTATAACCAGGTATACGCAGCTCTCAAAAATTCATTTAGTTCATCTCAACATGGGTTTTTGAAAGGTAGGTCAACCGTCTCGAACCTGATACTTCTCAATGAATTTATCACCGACGCCATGGCTAATGGTAAACAGATCGATGTCGTTTACACTGACTATAGTAAGGCCTTTGACCGAATTGACCATTGCATCTTGTTATCAAAGCTATATGGCCTGGGAATACGCGGGGACTTACTCAGATGGTTTTCTTCTTATCTGATGAACAGGTCCCAAGCCGTAGTATTGAATAATTATATATCCAGTTGGGTTCCAGTCCCAAGTGGAGTTCCTCAGGGTTCATTGCTCGGTCCATTACTTTTTATAATCTACATCAACGATATCGACTCTTGTCTGACCTCATCCAAACTGTTGTGTTTCGCTGATGATATGAAAATTTATACCACAATATCATCGCAGATGGACGCGATAGTACTTCAGGATGATCTATATCGTTTGCAGGAATACTGTCGAAGAAATAAACTGGATCTGAATCCTATTAAATGCTCGGTTATAACATATTCTCGAAAGCGCTCCACCATAACCACATCTTACACCTTAGGTGGTCAAGTACTACCCAGATCCAATTCTATCCGTGATCTGGGGGTCCATCACGATTCCAAACTCACCTTTGAATCACATGTAGATGCAATTGTTGCTAAGGCATCGAGATCACTGGGTTTCATAATGCGGCTATCCAAGTGCTTCACTCAAGCCAAAACCTTAAAAATCCTATACTGTACTTTTGTCAGAAGCCATTTGGAATACGCGTCTGAAATATGGAATCCGTGTTACCACAAATACATTGATCGCATAGAGAACATCCAAAAGAGATTTATAAAGTACTTATGCTACCATCAAAGAGTACCGTATCACTCTGAAAATTACCTTAACGTCTGTAAGAAATATCATTTATTGCCCCTTATTAATCGTCGTGAGATCTCCGACTGTGTTTTTTTACTAAAGATCTTTAATAATAATATTAATAGCCCTGAAATTCTATCTAAATTTTACTTTAACATCCCCGGAAGGTCGAAGCGGTCCAATCCCCCGCTCCGTGTGCCGTTTGCTCCGAATAACTACAGGCAGAACTCATTCCTTGTGCGTGCAAGCAGAAACTTTAATCGGGTATGTGTACAGCATGACTTCGATCCGTTTACAACAGGTGTATCTGTGGCCAGAAAGAGCTTGAGCCTTAACTTTTTCACCTGATGCGTGATATTGCTCAGATTATGTTAGCGTCAGTAGCCTAATTTTACCACATTTATTGTAGTATTGTATTATATTAGTATTCTTATGTATAGTTTTGTATAGCTTTGGCGGTTTATTGTTTTCGTTGGCAGTACTGTGGTGTTCACAGATTTCTTTTATTGTTATTCTGTTAATTATATGTGAAGACTTGTAATTGGCTGTCAGTCATATTTTCAAGCTATTAGTCTGTTTTGTTTAGCTGTAAGTCTTCCAAAGGAAATAAATAAATAAATAAATAAATAAATATATATTTGGATCACGTTCTCTAAAACGGCTCTAAAGATTTCGATGAAATTTGCAATATACCGGTTCTGGAAAAATTCGTTTTCTCTATTTTCATAGCCTCGGGAATGTGATACAACATTGGTATACCTGGACAATATGTTTATCTATTTTCAATCGAGCAGAGTTCGATTGACCAGGTACATTATTATAAATGGGTTAATAAGTTTTGATATTGCTACATAATAATATATCATGAAGTACGTAGGTATTTTCAGAAATGATTGAATATTATTCTTTTAAACAAGCAGACATTCTAGTAATGGAGGAGACATTACTAATACCTACTTTAATTTCCTGTCTTGTCTTTGACAAGCAATAGTTTGTAATTAGGTTTTTGATGAGAGAAATTCTTGTCAAGAAATCTTTTGTACATTTCTCATTTAGTTTTCTTTATAAACTTTAATCTAAAATCCCAGCATTCATTACATACAATGCTAACTGAAGCTCAATTATACTAAGATTTTGCAATCTCAATTTTTTATATTGAAGGTAAAAAAAATGTACAAAAACAAACAAACAAAAAGAAAACAATGTAAAAAGTAAACTCGAACTCCAACTTACAGCTAACCGACAAAACTCAATTTGCGCCCAAAAATAAAAAGAACGGTCACCTGCATTCAGAGTTTAAGATCGGCGGCTATAAACGGCGCAAAGCTCACGTTTGATGATGGCCTTAAACCCAACAACGGCGGCTAGATTGGAACACATTTAGCTCATGAGTGCTACTTGCCAACTCGGGTCAACTTGACATTTTATATGGAGCTTGAGATTTTTTGTTGTGAGCTGTGAGCTTTTTGGGTTTTATACCATAGCGATAGTATATCTATTATACATTGTAACACTGAATCAATTTTCACGCTTCCCCTATAAGACCTAGGCCAAATATTTTTTTGATGTTCGGATAGCTCATGACCTAAAGAGGTGCCATAAATAATTAAAATAAGAAATCTAAAAAAATCATATATAAATTCGCGAATCGCGGGTATTTTGGTGTAGTACAGTGTATCAAGTTCTAAAATAAATGGATCGATGACGTCAGCAAAATAAGCGAAAGAGAGCAAAGAAACATGGATAATATTGTAATAAATAGTGACGTAGAATAACATGACTGAGTCTTGTATGCCATTGACTATGTATAGGTATTCATGTTTTGGATAAATGAATGATCTTATCTTAGTTTACATCTAGATTAACATAATTATGCTAGGCAATCACTTTGTTTGGTCCTATTTTGTATGTTTTGGAAGTAAACAGAAGAATTTGGCGAAATTACAAACAGACCTGTTACAATTTCTTTTCCACGCATTCTCTTCAAAATACGTTCTTGCACCGATCTTATCAAACTCTATATTTTTATTAAATCCACCTTCATCAATAATGACTACCGTACCTTTAAATATATAAAGCATAGTTTCCTGAACTTCACCACGGAAGGAGTTTCATCCATCATTTGTATTCGCTGTCATTTGCACAGTCACTGAATGGTCCTCTAGGCACTTTTGTAAAGACGTTTTTGGTTCAAAGAGTACGGATAATGTGCTCGATGATAATGGACGAATAGCTCAATGACCTGGTCATGGTCTTACCTTTTGGGGGATCAATTTTAGGTTAGTTTTATTTATTTGGAAGACAATTTTGAGGAAATCCTAACTAATATCATAAATGCGAAAGTGAGTTTGTTTGGGGATAATTTTCGATATCCACGTGGGCGAAGCCGCGGGCAAAAGCTAGTAAAAGAATATTGAGACCGCACTAAGCGAGATTCTGGGTGTTACTATTATGGACTGGGCGTCAATTTAGTCTTAGTAACTAGCTTTGATGGTAAATGTTGGCAAGTTTTCATAACACTCTTTGTTTCTTATTACACAAAGTTCCTGCTTTAATTGCTGCTAAATTTTCTTGCTACTGCTATAGAGCTATTGTGGTAATAAAATCACCTATACAGCAAATTCTTCTTACGTTCTACTGCAAAAAAAAAATTGAAAGTATATTATTAGCTGCTATAAGATATCACTGAATCATTAAAAAAACGACTGACTTAGCACTGAACGAAAACTTGAAAGACAAATTTCCAAAGTGCATCTAATAAAAACACAAAATCTTTTTCCAGCTTCTTGTCTTCCTTTTAATCTAATTACACTTCTCCCCTATTTCGATCTCTTCAAACTTTATCGTACCCTAGTTCTCTATATTTCTATCGACACTAGCGAACAAAACCTATCATTCACTTAATTAATATAACATGTCGCGGCATCCCCCATAATTAATTATTAATATATGATTGGCAGTTCTGGGACATCCTTTCATTTGGTTCTATTGAGAGCTCACATGTATATTTGTAAACATATTTATATATATGTATAGGGTGATTGTTTGAGTTGGGGTTTGATTGTTATGAATCACAGTATGGCACTTACAATGAAGGATCGATTGTGGGGTAGTTTGTTTATGGTGCTTTAGTTCGTTTATATCCATTGTTGATCATAATTTTGCTTAAATCGACATCGACAATAGTGAAAGAAAATATTCGTAACTTGACTAACATAATAATCATCGTAGAGAAAGACGCTGGTTTATAGATTGAGTCATTAATTTACACCAGCAGTCTTTGGGATAACCATACCCTAAAATCAGACAATGCCCTGCGCATTCAATATAACAATGCCTTCAGGGCGCTGTTGAGGCTTCCACCATACTGTAGTGCGTCAGGTATGTTCGCTGATGCGCACACTGACGACTACTTTGCGATAGTGCGTAAGAAAGTTGCCTCCGTAATATTCCGGGTGAGGGGGAGCAGCAACAGCGTTCTAAGGGTTTTTGCAGAAAGGCTGGATGGGCCTACAATGGGGAGGTTTACCAAGCTTCATGTTGGCAACAAGGCTTGTTGAACCTTCCTGTTATTATGATTTTTATTTTTCATTCTTCTTTTTGTGTTCCTGCATGTTATCTAATATCTATTAATATAGTTTTTTAAGTCAAATGTAATACTAACACCCTATGGGCCTTGATGTCTGACAGTAAAATATTTTTATTTTTTTATTTATTAAATTTACATGGGTTGTGGTACGGGCATGTGATGAGGAGGAATGAGGAAAATGTCGTGAGGAAAATTTGAGTAAAAGACCAAAGAAACGATGGATGGACTGTGTGAAAGATGACAATTATGGCTAGGAAGGAAGTGACTACCAGATGACGACTGATAAAGAAGTATGGAAGAAATATCCCAATATATACTTTTTGTGTCTGTTTTTCTTGTCTTTCCTAAAGAAAGATGCTGTTGAAAGACTAACTCAAACCAATAGCAGTTGATAATAATCTAATACCTTTAAACGAGCAATTCTTGTATATATGTCATCATCATCTGTCTAGCCTTTTCCCAACTATGTTGGGGTCGGCTTCCAGTCTAACCGGATACAGCTGAATACCAGTATTTTACATGGAGCGACTGCCTATCTGACCTCCACAACCTAGTGACTAGGTAACACGATACCCCTTGGTAAGACTGGTTGTCAGACGTTTTGGGCTTCTAACTACCCGTGACGACTGTCAAAGATCTACAAATGACAGCCGGGACCAACGGCTTAACGTGCTTTCCGAGGCACGGAGGGGACTTGGTATGTAAAGATGGTCCCCCATCCACGGACCAACCGCGGCAAGCGTAGCTTAACCTGATCGATCGACCCGTGCAGCTGTTATTACTTAGCCACAAGCCCCACCAATTCCAATTATTGTATATATATAATGTACTTATATATATAATCGGAATCTCGGAAACGGCTACAACGATTTTTATGAATTTTAGTATGCAGGGGGTTTCGGGGGCGTTAAATCGATCTAGCTAGGTTTCATTTTTAGAAAAATTCGTTAAAAAAAAGATAACCGGCCATCCAGATATTAATGTATTAAATATAGTAATCACTTTATACTAATGATTGAAGATGGCATACGAGTACCTTTGATTATACCAAACAGAACTTTTTTGACCTAATAATAAATTCAAGTAAGAGTAATTTCTTTCAGTTAACCGATTTCTTTTCAGAATGCCTTTAACCTAGTAACAGGCAAACCGCGTTTGATAAATAAAAATACGACAATTTTCTGATTATTAATATTTCTTCTGCTCATATTTTAATGCTACCGGTACCCAGCACCCAGTACCCAGCGAAAAGCAGTTTGCATACTTCTTCATACGTTTTGTATGGATTCGTCGTACGCCGGTAGCGGCCACCCGCTACAGCAGCACTCAACATCGAAGCAAGTGACGACAGCCACCGGGTTGTGACCGGTGACTCGTATGCGCTTACCCTAAGGCTTCATTGTTTTAATAAACTCCATATAAAATATCACATTACCAAGCAAAACTTCAAAACTAAACCATCTCAATGGTTCATTATCAAAAAACGCAATTCCGGACCACCTGAGCTCCGGCGAACTCAAAACACAAAACCTCGGCATCACAGAACAAAACAAAAAGCATGTTACGCCCGCAATAATCAGGGCGTGAGTCTCTCGTATCCCTATTTCGTAGTGACTGGAATACGCCGACATTGTCATACGTGAATTGGGGCGTACGCAAACGCGGCGTACTACGAGAATACGCCATCTTGATGTTTTGATGTGTAATTAAATTGACGCTGGCTGCTGCACTCGTGTGAGCATGGGAGTATGTTACATATTGTGGGGATTATCTGTGTTCTGTATCATATTGTGAAGAGGATGAGCTTGTATCATAGTTCGCGTACAAAACGGAGAGGTGAAGTTGAGCGGTGACACGATTTTGAAGCTTCTTTAGCAATTACGAAGTTTTGTTCAATGTTGTTATTTCATTTTTCTGGGAAACTTGAGATGATGTTGTTTGGAGAAACAATTAAGGTTGTTATGAGATTAAAAGACTACGTTGTTTTTCTTTTTCCAATATAGAAGTCCTTCGAATCCGTGGAAATTGATAAGATATACAGTACTCTCAAACCAAGATTAAAACAGGGGTTTTTTTTAAAGCCTTGTTTTTGAACAAGAACATAAATTCTTCCATCCTAAATAGATTTCGTCGACATCACTCAATTTCCGCCACAGGTTTCGAGCAACCCACCTAATTTAGCAATGTGACCTAAAAACGAAACCGGCATATTGATACGCAATTTGGTCCACCTCGAATACGAAATCAGTCCCAGGATTAAAGGGGTGTAAAACAAACAAAATTCGTAAACACAACACCCTTTTACATTAAGTCCGAACTAATAGTAAAGTCGGGTAATCCGTAACTTAATTTGGAGCAAACTGTGGTTAAAGTGAGTGCCTAGTAAGGTGTTTGTGTTATCGAATGTTCTGATGTGAGCGTGGGAGGCGATACCGATATTGGGCAAGTCATTTATGAAATCAAACGGTTCTGCACACTAATCGATAGGCCAATTTTCGTATTTCTTTATAAATCTATTTTATCTTACATCTGATCTGAATGCCTATAGACATCATTACTTACCTAGTGAAGGAACATTCTCTAAGGGCCAAAAAGTATACACATGATACGACGTCACGTCGTGGCACGCTGCGACCGACGCTATAACATTATTATTATCTGCCTAGCCTTTTCCTAACTATGTTGGGGTCGGCTTCCAGTCTAACCGGATGCAGCGGAATACCAGAATTTTACATGGAGCGACTGCCTATCTGATCTCCACAATCCAGTTACTGGACAATACGATACCGTTTTTTTTTTTTTTTGGTGGTAAATCATTAAATAACTTCACCCGCTCTGGGCGGATCGGGAGGGCGTGTCAGACTCTTACTGACTAAAACCCACCCGTGTTCCTTTGGTTGCCCTGTTGCCAGGGGCCACGATTTCCCTATCGGTTTTCTTCGATCCCCCGGCAGGCATTGGCCCTAGCGGACCCCGTCAATTCTGCTGACATCTCTTCGAGGCACGCGTAGACCACAACGCGCCGTCGACCCGGGCTTGGTCCTTATTGGACGGCGAGCTACCCAATACGATACCCCTTGGTAAGACTATAACAGATGTTTAAATAACTATTTTTTATTGATAACTAGTCTTTACAACTTGTTTTAGGTGTAAACGGTAATCGAAAATAGATAGTGATCAATAAAAAATAGTTATTTGTTTTGGCCCTATGACTATACTTTGCTCATTGGTCCAAGTGATAATTTGGTCTCAATTAAATTGGTACATTTTTTTTTAAATTTGGAATGAGGGTTTTCCGAAATGATGATCACTAGGTGGCAGCACCGGACGTCAGGTGTCAAACGACTGTCAAATGAGTCAAAGTGCGTATATTTTCTTTAGTCGTTACTGAATGATGAACGAATGAATGAAACGAATGATGAACGTCATCATATTTTGTTTTTTGTTCATTGTCGAAATGGAAGACCTCTTGTCAAAGTGAAACCTTCATTCTAGGCACATGAAACTTTGGCATTATTCCCTCTATAGGCAGTAGTTGTAGCTTCGAATAACTTCAATTACACAACTACTTTGGCACCAATTCCTATTAATTTCTATGACCAGTTTTCCGGGACACATGTAAAAAATTCTATCCCATTCCTATTGTCGTGATTTTTTGATTTAATTTTTAAAATGTATCTATTTTTATATCGATTTATAATATCCACTGTGGCAACACTGTCAAAATACAAATTTTAATATTATTAGAAACTTCTAAATGTATTTTCATTATGGCAACTGAATGTATTGTTTTACTATGGCAACACTTAGAAATGACGGTTATGATATTATCGTTATTTCTGGGTGAGGCAAGAGTTAGTCGTCGTTTGATTGTGAAATAGTACAGAGTAGTGTGGATTAAAAGTATTAGCAAGAAAATAGTGTTTTCTTAATACTATTAACAGCTGGCTCATCGAATTAATAATGTATTGTTCCCTCGCCAATACAATGGAAACTAAAGTTTCTAGTAGTGCGGTCAACCACAAAACTTGTGCAATAAAAATTTCTGTTGGTGCTAGCAAATAGAGGTGTCAATGTCAAATTGTTGTCATAGACGTGTAGTCAACTGTACGAAGGAGGAACGGGGCTTTAAAAGTAAACATTGTATTATAACAACTATCAACAGAATCTTCGGTAATGGTATTTAATTCAAAAATCAACACGCTATCACGTGTTAGTTCAAAATTAAGTTCTAAATGTCAAGGAGGATATCCGCCGTGTTTCCAATTAAATTCTCATAGGATTCAATTAAACTTTGAATGCTCGAACAGGCGGCTAAATCTTTTGTGAAAGGAACGCGTCGCCGTCGCCTCGGCGCGTTTTGAAACACGTGTCGTCGGCGACTTAGCGACACAATAGAAGAATGGTCGATTTTGTGTAGGCTTGTGTGGTAACAAGGAAGGTTTTCCTTTTAATTTGACTTGGTTCTCTCAAAAAAAAAAAAAAAACATAAAAAAATAAGGTACAATTTTGTGTCGTTTATTGACATCGTCAGACGGAAATTTGCCTCTTTGCTCTGCAGAGTGCGGGAAAGCTCCAACTCCACCCTGAAGACCATAGCGTTGAGGTATGATTCTCCATTGTTAGGTGATGTTGAACAGCCTTGTTTCGAAATAGATAATAAGTTTACTAACTAATATATAAGTTATCTTTTTGTTTACTACAATATATATGGATGTCCCTTATCCGAAATAAAGGTTTATTTTTATTTTGATTGACCTTAAAATAGGTGGAATCCATATAAACCGGAATCTCTATGACATAGGTACTACACAAGCTGAGTATTCCCAAAATATTTTAAGAGATTGTATGAAAAACTGTATGGCATAATCAGTTACACAAATAATACAAATATTCACAACTTGTATCGATTAGGCAAAATTGAATCTATGTAATACAGATAAATATTTATATACCTTACCCTTATCGATTTCGATAGTGGCCACCTTTTGTAATTATTATTTTTTAGAGTGCTCCAATTTTCGCCAAACCGAATTTTGTTCATTCAGAATAAGCTTGTTAACGAGTCACAGGAGATAAGTATTACTAAAACTAACTGAAAATCCAAAACGAAACCATCCAAATTCATATTCATAATCTGTGCAAAGATGAAATTAAGCGCCCAAACTAAATGATATTCTCACCGAAACTGTACAAACTTCATCGCTAAAGAAGTAATATCATAATTGAAACTAAACTGAGCCAATTAGCCTCGTATGGAAATAATTAGTGAAGACAGCGTAGAGGCGCGAGGCGTCAGAAAGGCGAAGGCGAGGCTGAACGCGAGGCGGTGTGAGCTCTGCCTTTATTAGTTTTAAATTAAATGAAAGTTTTGATTGGAAATGTTTGTGTGATTTGTAGATTGCGTGGGTGAAGTTCATCTGAGATCGAAAATCTAATTGTAATTTAGAAAGCGTTTTCTAAAATTAAAGAAATATAAGGATTTGGAAATGCCAATGAGGTAGGAGGGACTGTATGTAGTAATAGTTTATTTTGAAACTGTTGCTGCTTTTAAAACCTGAATAAAATACGCCTCTGTACAAACAAACAACTCAATTTTTTTATACACAGCAAAACACGTTAATGGAAAACATAATTTCACCCACATCTCACACAGCCCTCGTAACACGAAAAGTGTCTAAAAACTAACAAGTCAGCGTACAACAAAAACCCCTTACGCGACTTAATTAACTTTAAACAGATGGAGCCGAAAACATGTACATTTACCCTAAATCTTTGCCATGTAACCACGGCCAGATTACGGAGACCTCTTAAACCGCAGTGAGATCCTGATTTTCGTAGGATTTTTATATGTGTAAGGGGGGAGGTGGAGGTCTACTTAATTTGGTCGGTTTGTCGGTGTGTTTGGGAACTTTAAACGGGTGTTGCTTAGGTATGATGTATTGCTTAATTAAAGATAAGCGGTGGAACAAAATATTATTGCGGTGTCGGTGCGGTATCGATGCGGTTTGAGAGTGAGCTGAGGTGATGACACTTCAAAAGGGGACAAAGAAGTCGATAGATTGGTGACGTATTGGTTGTATCCGATTGTCATGCCTTGAGTCAATAGTGCTCGCCCCTTCAAGAACATCACAATTCTTTCTATTTTTATTCATTAAGTAAATCTTCTATCTTTCTTTCTTTTTTTTTCTTTCTTTAAAATTATCTTTTATTTTTCTTTCTTTCTTTTCTTTTTCTTTCTTTATCTTTTTTATTTATTTAATAGGCGGACTTAATGCCAAAGGCATTTTCTACCAGTCAACCTTTCCTTTCCTTTGAAATGAAATGAAATGAAATGAATTGAAATGAAATTGAAATGAAATTGTTTATTCTGTAAATAGGATATCGGAATCACTTTTACACGTCATATAAAAAAATATTAAAAATAAGCTAGATGAGTTCGGCTTTTCCTATCTGACTACTCTGAGAAGAAAGGCCGAAAGAAACTCAGAGGTCGCAGTCTCTTTTAAAGTCCAGACATAATCTTGGTCAGGCCATATGAGGACCATGTAGATTAGTGTCTGAAAAGGTATTTTGAGGAAAGAACCACACAGATTTGAGTGGACCTGTCCAGTCAGTGCAAGCATTTGTCAGTAATCGTGGAGCTCAACTTAGAACTTAAGGAGCTCAACTCGACGAGCAATACCAAAGAAAGGACATTTGGGTAGGCCGCAAAAACTACTCAAACTGCCAGACCATCACTAAAACTAGAAGAGAAATAAAAATAAAAATAATATCCACATAGTCCTCACATTCACAATAGTTAAAATAATATAATACTTTACAAAGTAATCATGTCATTTTGATTATATTTTCCAATAATGTCAACGTTTTATAAAACTGGTATATGTTAATTTTACATAATAATTAAAATGTCTAGTTCTATGGTTTTATCACAAGGCTTAGCAGAGCGAGCAGTTCAATCCCAAGCTTTTTTATCTTCTAAATAATCTGAAATTGTATAGTACCCTTTTCTACAAAGTTTGGTTTTAATACAGATTTTAAATCGTTTAATGGGTAAGTTTCGAATGTCAATGGGGAGTTTGTTGTAAAAGCGTATACATTGACCCATGAATGAGTTGCCTACTTTGTGGAGACGTGTGCGATGTACAGCAAGGTTGTGTTTATTCCTGGTATTTAAACTATGAATATCGGACATTTTCTTAAAATTTGATATATTTTTGTGTACATACAATAGGTTTTCAAAAATATATTGTGAGGCTACAGTCAGAATATTTATTTCTTTGAATTTTTCTCTAAGGGAATCTCTTGGACCTAGGTTGTAAATGGCTCGAACAGCCCTTTTCTGTAGAATAAAGATAGTATTAATGTCCGCACAGGTTCCCCAGAGAAGAATCCCATATGACATAAGACTATGAAAATAACTAAAATAAACAATTCTGGCTGTATCCACGTCAGTTATCTGTCTAATTTTTTTAACAGCATAGGCGGCCGAACTTAGCCTTCCTGACAATTTTTCTATGTGTGGGCCCCATTGTAATTTACCATCAATAGTGATTCCAAGAAAAACTGTCGACTCAACAGGGTCCAATTCTGTTCCATTAACCTGAACATTGGTAGATAGCTGCCTGACATTTGGCATTGAAAATTTAATGAGTTTAGTTTTTTTTTCGTTCAGGAGAAAATTATTTACATTAAACCAATGCACAACTTTAGAGAGTGCATCATTAACTTGTTCAAAGTTGACTAACTGACGTTTGATTTTAAAAATGAGGGAAGTATCATCTGCGAATAATACGATCTTGTGATTATCCCTTATGTGATAGGGCAAGTCATTTATATAAATTAGAAATAAAAAAGGACCAAGAATTGAACCCTGCGGAACGCCCATGGTGACCGCAGATCCTGCAGATCTCTTGCCATTAACATCGACCTTCTGAATTCTGTTGTTCAGATAAGAAGTCAGAAGGTCAAGAGCCTTGTCCCTCATACCATAGTGGTACAGTTTTGATGAGTGTATCATGATGTACGCAATCGAAGGCCTTGGACAAGTCGCAGAAAATGCCAAGAGCATCTTGCGACTCCTCCCAGGCCTCGAATATGTTCTTTAGTAATTCCACGCCCGCATCTGTAGTTGAACGACCCTTTGTAAAACCAAACTGTTTCAGATGAAGTAAATTATGTGCAGTGAAATGTCCCAACATTTGTTTTAAAATTAATTTTTCAAAGATTTTGCTCAATGTGGGTAATATCGAAATAGGCCGAAAATTTGTAGGATCAGTTGTGCTGCCAGATTTGAACAGTGGAATCACTTTGCTAAGTTTCATCAGATCAGGAAATACACCAGATGCAATACAAGAGTTAAAAACGATTGCTAAGAAGGGTGAAATAACATCAATTATTGAGGACACGGTATGTACTGATAATCCCCAAAGGTCAGCAGTTTTTTTTACATCAAGATTTTTAAAAGATTCCATAATGTCTTTAGCAGTAATAATTGTGAATTCAAAAAGTTTGTCACATTCTGGTACACATTCTTTAAGTATTGAGTAAGCAGAAGTGGAGGACGACGATGACAGTGTTTTAGTTGTTAGAATGGGAATATTAGTAAAGAAATTTTCAAACTCAGTTGCCACCTCCACGTCTGCCTTAATATCTACATCATTGATTTTTAGATGGAAGTCACGATTCCGTACTGTCGTTCTTCCCGTTTCTGAATTAATAATATTCCAAGTTGTTTTAATTTTATTTCCAGAAGATTTTATTTTATTTTTAATGTTTATGGCTTTTGCTGAGGAACAGGCTCTTTTAAAAGTTTTAGAATATTTCCTAACAAATTCTTTAAAAGTTTCATCATGGTTACATGTTTTTTCATGATACAATTCAAATAACCTCTGCCTACTTTTGTAAATACCTGGTGTTGCCCAATCACTAAATAGAACGCGGTCACAAACAGGCAATGTTTTTGAGGTGAAAATCTTATTAAACTCACAATTGATGAGGTTAAATAGTAAAGTGTAAGCTTGATCCGGGTCATCATGATAAGGCAAACCCGGTAGTTTTTCCATTAAATTATTTTTAAATTGTCCTAAGCGACTTTTATTTACAGGAACAAAACTTACAAGTTTTCTTTGAGCTCTGACTGTTTTCAGAGGGAAAGTGACTAACTGGCCACAGTGATCAGAGTCCAACTCATTTATAATTAAATGGCTGGAAGGTCTTAAGTTTGTAAAAATGTTGTCAATACAGGTAGCACTAGTGGCAGTTATTCTAGTCGGCTCAAAGAATGTATTGTTTCTTTTTTTCTTTGCTAGTTTCTGAATATTCAGGGAACAAGACCGTTTAGAATAACATTATAGAGAAGAGGCATTTATTGTGATGTTGCTGGATATAGACTAAAATGATGAAGATGATTTGAGCGAAATCAGAAAATGACGAAAAACTTCAGTGCTACAATATTTTTACAAACTTTCACGTGCTCAGCGATTTTTGAAAAATACATAAATTATGCACCTACATACAACCATAATTAATCATTTCAATAGTCCTTTTACATATTAATTAAAGCGGCAGCCATGTTCAACAATATTCGTCAATGAAAGGCAACCGCACATGACAGAATAGAATTTGAAAGGCATTGTGTGATCACATTATGTTAGAAGTTTATTATAAAAGTTAATATGTTGATGACATTGTTAGATTAATTTGTGCTTTGTTAAGGTTTTTGGTAGATTAATCGGTTCTTGTTTGTAATTAAGCTATTGCATAGCTTTTATCGCGGGTTTTGAGCGCGGCGACCGAATTAAGAAATTCCGTAACGTAACGAAAATAAAACCTAACACCCCCACTCCGCCTACCATGTAATGACGGTTGCAACATCACGTTGTCATGGAAAACGTGATGTTGTCATGGAGGTTACAAATGCCATGCAATAGCTTTACTGCAGCAGTCCCCGAGTGCTACACGTTTTTTGTATATTTTTTTAATGCAAACAGTCTTAATACAGGTTCATGTTTATCTTGTACCATTAAACCAGAAATACTTTGTATTGGTATTCACAATCGCTATAAAAACACTTCTTAATCACTTAAATATAGTTTATAATCACTTATTATATATTATTCATGTACCTACATTATTTGCCCATATTATATAAAGTTGTTGGGGGTTGTCGATGGGTTGGGGTTGGGCATTTTATTTCTAATGATATATTTTTAATAGTTTTTTCTTTGTTCCTCTCAAACAGAGCACCTGCCATCTGATCTCTTCACCACCCTTGGTTGACTGGTAGAGAATGCCTAAGGCATTAAGTCCGCCTTTGTACCTTTTTGTGTGTGAAAAGTTTGAATAAATAAATATGTCAGGTCTACACTATGATACAAGTCGCGACACATGTTTCGTGGTATGTAGTTACAATACAGGCAGTTACTTATTTTGAGCATTTATGTACTATTTCTTAAATTCACTATTATTGGCTTTAAGTATTTAATTTCGCTACTTGCGTAAATGTAAAACATGATCTAGTATTGACAACGTTTTAGTTATTTCATGTCAGTGTAATTAGTGTAATAACTAAGTTACGAATGGTAATGTGTTAAAATTAATAGCGTTATTCAAAGGCGATTTTGTCCATCCCTTACGTAACTTTCTCATTGATTTGTATGTGTTTGAATATAAATACATCAAATTCCTTCACAAATAAAACATCGCTATGAACACCTCTAGGGTCATCAGCGATGTTAGAGTTCGTCTACTTTTACATCGTAGGTAAATATATGTGAGCACCATATCACATAATCACTATATCTGTCATTGCTTCATTTTTTTTTTAATTTTGCCCATTGTGGTATAGTTATTTTATTCTATGTGTATCGTCTTCACATATAATGATATAATTCATGTTTACAAAATTATGTAAAATATTTTTAAAAGAGTAACGGTGGAGTTTCTTGCCCATTCTTCTCCATACGAAAATACCTTTTGGAAGGGGCGACTAGAATCAATTCAATTTTTTGTAAATTTTGACGTTCAAAAGTGCATTTTATGTGGCTATTTGAAACAAACGATTTGACTTTGACTTTAGAGGCACCGCTGGTGTGATCCTTCCCCTTAAAACAAATAAATCACAAATCAAACCATGCTATTAACACCTTCCAATTATCTATGACCTCACATATCCTGTAATCAAACTCCTACTTATTACCAACTCAAATTGTTAACCAGTAACAATAATATCCAAGTTTAGAGCATTTACCATCACCGTCACCGTTTAATTTCTCTTGCTATATGACGTCACATAATCACCGCTCTTGAACAATGTAACGACTGTTTTGTACTGAAGTGCTTAGCTGCTGTAATTTTAATTAATTATAATGAGTTGCTGGTGACCTGGTTTGCGGGAAATTGTCGAGTCAGAACCTTTTTTGTATGGCTGTGTTTTTGGTTTGTAATGGTGGAGGTGTGTGATTAGTTATGAGTTACGATCGAGACTAAATTCGAAAAACATGAGCATCATAAATATTTTTCAGTAATTTACTGCCAGTAAAGATATTGTAGAAGGACTTTGAAAGTCGCAGTTAGTAGCGTTCTTAGTCTCTGCCTATCCTCATGGGAAAAAGCCTTGAGATTATGAATCAATGTAACCATGTATGTATGCAAAGATTAATAATAGTTAGTAAGTACAGGGTTCGATACTATGAAAATCAACCGTTTATTCAAAATCCCAAATAAGATCCTAGTTTTCGCCTAGGGTACTTCACTATTTTAACCAAGACATCCTATCTCAAAAATCCTTATGAAATTTAGTGCAATATATTGTAGCAGCCACATTGTGCTTCAAACTGAACGCATTACCATACTTCTGACATACTTTCATGGGTTTCCATTATCATCTCTCGCTTTTGACAACGGCAAAGAGTTTTACGCGACTATGGCGGATCCAAAATGGGGTAATGATTTTAAATGTACACATTATACGTATATGGGCTGAATGAATGTTAGGTTTTTCATGCTAAACTGTATGTAAAAGAAAAAACAAAGGGTAAAAGAGTTGCATTTTTTAATTTAGGATTGAAAATATTTGATAAATCTGCGATTAATGATTTTAATTTTAATTAGATAACTCTTCAAAAGTTTCCGCAAATAAGTTTACTGACATTGTAACGTTTAAAAGGGCCTTTGCCGTACTGAACCAAATCAAATATCCTAATCAAGAGATGCTGTCACACCACTGTACGGTGTTCCCACGATCTCCATATTATGACGTCATTCTCACAACATCGTTATGACTGATTGATTGCTTTCACTTTGCTTTAGACTTTTTTAACCTTGGCATAAAGGTGGTCAAATCAGTTTAAATTTTAACCAAGATCAACACAGGTCAGGTAATCAGCAGAAATCGAAATACAAAAATATTTAAATCATTTATTCCTTGCTGAACAAATTGTTCCAAATTTCCACTCCCATTTTAGAACCAGACCGCAACAGATTCACGTAAACCTAATCGCTAAGAGTTACAGGACAGGTTGAAGACATCTACTAGGGTATTAAACCAGTGAAGCAACCGTAAAACCACTAGATTGAACCAAACGTTGCACACAAAAGCTGAGCGCATGAATCGTCGAGGTCTGGTCTGAGTTAAAGCGGCATTAACGTTGCATCCATTTTTATGGTCGATAGTGGAATGCTATTGAGTCCTATAAAACAAATGCATCTTTGGCCAGTTACATTTTATGTCTCAACTGGGAATGTCAGTGATGTGATTTTGTGGGATTTTAGAAAGGACTGAGAATTATTTGACGAAGGAAAATGTAAGTGTGCAAGCATTTTTAATGTTAAAAAGATAAAGATTTTCATGGGAACCCAAGAGGCATGAGGAACAGGGTAAAGTTCACTCATCGTCCATAGAAAAGGGAGAATCTTCCGACTAAAGTCCCCGTCACGAGAAGCTATAATTTTTGTAAATAAAGAACTTCTACCAAGTTACGTAGCGACAATTTAATCAACAACAAATAATCCCAAATTCAATGAAGTCAAAGTAACGTACGTGTTATACGAAACTAATGAGCAATTTCACTTGATCGGGTTATATTTTAGCGATATAAAGTGCTGTCGTCTAAGGTTTTGTGGTACTGGAACGCATCTGATTCATGGAACGTAAACATTTGGGCCACGATTTTGAAGTAAGTTCACGCTGACGTTGTCTCTGCTGTCTTTCGAGTTTCGAATGCGTCTGTTTGTTTGTGGTGTTTTCGCGGATTAAGTTATATTGTTTGTTTGTAATTAGATGTGTGTGTTCATATAATTATATCCCTGTAAAAAAATAGTACAAAACTGTTTTTATTTTATTTTACCCAAAGATTGCAAACTTCTGAATGTGTGTTTACAAAATTTATAGCTTCTCGTGACGGGTACTTTAGACAGTCATCGTATCTGGTGGGTAACTGTCCAATGATTGATATCAGGAAGTTATTTATGTACTGATCGCGCAGTAAACGCTGCTTGCGTAATGCAGGATTTCACGTGAAGTCAGTGTGTTTGTATGTGGCGATGTAGATTCTGTCACAACCTTGTCAAGTTTGGCACAAAACTGGGTATGACGTTAAGCAAATAAGAACACTATCAGTAGCAGCCTGGAGTCTGAATTTGTGCGCAGTCAATAGCAATAGACTCGCCTCAGTGAGTTTTAAAATACAACTGTCTACGCTTTCGGGAATGATGCTCTATAAAGTTCAGTAGGACGATGACGTTGAAAGCTTCAGTACTTAGTTTCAAATTATATTCCTTCTATCCAAGTACGACCCCTGCTCCCCGCACCCTGCTGCCCGCTTCAACGCGCACTCAACCCTGCAACGCCCGAAGCACCGCGCAGATGACGCGTGCATTATGCATGGGGCTGCATTTAGCGATAGGGCCTGTGGTCCTACCTACATATGTATGTATGTACGTATATTGTTATTCATGTGAGCGTGCTGCGTTCGAAGTAAGCATTGTAAGGTGCGAAGTGCTGGAATTTTGTGCACGAATCGCGTCTTAATTTTGATATGAATTGTAGTTGGGGTTAGGTGGTTTTTGTGACGTTGGAGGCAGAAATAAACTAGCATATTAATTGGAAATAGCAATTTAAAACGTCGCCAATTAGACACCAAGAACTGAATTGGGTATTTGCCGTTTGTTGATATGTGCTGTTAAAAAAATATGAAAGTAAGATCATTTTCGATTCAAAAGTTACTTCGCAAGAAAGATGTTCAAATAATCCTTTTTAAAACAAAAAAAAAAAAACGTGTGGCACTCGGGGACTGCCGCGGTAAAGCTATTGCATAGCATTTGTAACCTCCGTACTTCCTGTTTGTCAACGCTACACTTGGGATGATAACGTGATGACATAAAACAAAAATTACGTTCCCATGACAACATCACGTTGTCATGAGAACCGTCATTACAAGGTAGGCGGAGTTGGATTTTTCCAAGGCTAGATATAAAGAGGAATAATTTTGAATTTTTCTGACTGTGTTTCCATACAAAAATTGTCAGACGTCAATTTTATTCCACGGATAAAAGATATCTAACGTTAGAAAAATCTACCCTAAAGAAAAAAATTTTGTTGTGTGATGAATTATCTCGGAAAATATAATCAAGTCAAACTTATTCTTCTTTAAACACCATGAAGAGTCAGTCACTTCAACCCTCGACCCCTTTACACTAACTTAAACAACATGCTAAGCGAACGTCTGTTCCAAACGAAAAGATTAAAAAGCTAGCTCAAGTTTATTCAAGTTCGTGTGACTTCGTGTAAGTTCGTACGAGACATTGAATGAGTCTCGAACTTGCTTCTACTCTATTTAAAGTTGAAATTCTTGTGTGACATTGACGTGGCCAGTGCAGGGTTAAATTAATATTATGTTTGTACTTGAATTCCTGTTCTGACGGTTGAGAATTCGAGGAAGCTTGAGGAGTTGTTTGTCTGTTATTTCTGTGTGGGTCACGAGAATGTTGCGAATAGCTTACTTATAGGCAAACAAGCCAACGCTGGGTGGAGTGTCACTTACTAACAAATTAGAACACATGTCATTTACTACTAAATTATATTAAAAGTATGTTGTAATTGTTTGATTACTTTCCGAGAAACAGCGCGGTGTTTATGGATTTTTATGAAAACTCAAAACATTGTAGCTATCTCAAAACCAGCCGTACAAAACCTATTTTTTTTTTATAGAGATTACGCATAACTACTACAAAATCCTACCATTTCAAAAATATCCGTCAGCTAGTTTTCGAGTTCTAAGGTGGCTCCTCAATTACAACATATTTTTAGGGTTCCGTAGTAAACAAGGAACCCTTATAGTTTCGTCATGTCCGTCTGTCTGTCTGTCTGTCTGTCTGTCTGTCCGCGGTCTAGCTCCGAGACCCTTAGTACTAGAAAGCTGTAATTTGGCATAAGTATACATATTAATTACGCCGACAAAGTGGTAAAACAAAATTATGAAAAACATTTTTTTTAGGGTACCTCTCATACACGTAAAGTGGTGATGTTTTTTTTTATTTTTTTAACCCATAGTGAGGGGTATCATTGGAAAGGTCCTTTAAAAACATTGTGAGTTTGTGAAAATCATTTTTGGATTCAGGGATCCGTTTGCGAAATATTAAGCTTTAAAGTGCTAATTTTTGTTAGAGTCAAGTGTCCCCCCCCCCTGCCAGCTACAAATGGTTGGTTTTGGGTGTGTGAAAAAAATTACAACAGTAGTTTATATAACGAAATTAAAAGGAAAACTATCACAGCTTAGTTAGCTTTACAAGTTAACGAGTAATAATCGACCAACTTAACTTTGCAGTTGCAAAAACCTGTTTTCCCATACATTCCGTATGGGAGAACATATTTTTCAACTACAAAGTTAAGTTTGTTTTTGGGATAAATTCATCCCA
Source organism: Agrochola lychnidis (assembly GCA_963680765.1). Taxonomy (NCBI): domain Eukaryota; kingdom Metazoa; phylum Arthropoda; class Insecta; order Lepidoptera; family Noctuidae; genus Agrochola; species Agrochola lychnidis. Next base: position 1,915,384 of record OY796863.1, on the reverse strand, counting down.
ACTACGGAACCCTTCATTGTGCGTGGTCCGACACGCACTTGGCCGGTTTTTAATTTTAAACCTTAAACGTCCTATAACTTTTTAAGGGTTTTACTACAAATTCCAGGATCGGGCCTACAAAATCGGCCAATTTACTACTAAATATTGGTAGTACCGGCATTTAAATAAGAGACGTAGTGGCTCCTCAATTCATACGGACACTCAAAATAGACTTTATAATGAACTAGTTTTTGGTTTCGGTTTTTACGACTTGAAAAAACATGTAAGTTTAATATTAAAATGTATTTTACACATAAACCAGTAGAAGCAAATGGAGGCCCAGTAGGAGCAGTGGTGGCCCAGTGGTAACGGCCATGACTTACGAGTTTTAGGTCGTAGGTTCGAACCCAGACAGGCGCTTTGCTTTGTGTAAATTATTTCATCACCACTGCTCTCAAAACGGTGAAGGAAAACATCGTGAGGAAACCGGCATGTCTTAAAACCAAAGATTCGAGGACATGTGACATCTACCAACCCGCACTGGGCCCGCGTGGTGGATTACGGCCCACTCCCTCTCACCGAGAGGAGGCCTGTGTCCCAGCAGTGGGAACATATAGGCTGATAATGATGGTGAAAAACACATCAAATTCCATTGTGTAGTTTTGAAGAACAATACGGGCACACAGACAGACACGAAAAGCGACTATAAATTAATAATATATAAAGTTGCTATTTTACAAAATCGACAACCTACCTATTATGTAAATAAGGAATAAATTTGTTTCTTTTAATAATATTTGACGCTTGTTTATATAATGGCATGATCGTAAATAACAAATAAAAAACTCTTAACTTACTAGAAAACGACCATGAAAGTTTTGTTTACCAAAAATTGTGTTGATCCCGAAACAGCGATTAAAAGTTGGACGATATGGTTCAGAAGTCAAACTCGACTGACCTCTCGCGAAACATATAATCCCAGTTGGAGTACTATTTTGTGTGTTCGCTTCATATTTTGAACGAAATAAACAGATATTTTGTATAGAGTCAGAAAAACTTACGAATATTATAAATGCGAAAGTAAGTTTGTTTGTTTGTTACGCTTTTACGGTAAAACGGCTGAACGGATTTACATGGAATTTGCCCCATGGGTAGACCATGACTTAGGTTAGGACGTAGGATACTTTTTATCCCGATATTTCCACGGGATCGAAACTTATGTGGGTGAAAACGCGGGGCGCGGTTAGTAAAAAATAAAATGGACAACGTCAATTTGCCGTGTTATCATTTCATACAACCATCAAAGATTGTCAGTTGTGATTTGAATATACGGATAATTTAAGTTAATTGATGAATTTGGTTAACAATTAATTTCCCTTTTTTTTTTTTGGGTGGGAAATTATCAAATAACTTCTCCCGCTCTGGGCGGAGCGGGAGGGCGTGTCAGACTCTTACTGACTAAAACCCACCCATGTTCCTTCGGTTGCCCTGTTGCTGGGGGCCACGATTTCCCTATCGGTTTTCTTGGAACCCCCGGCAGGCATTGGCCCTAGCAGACCCCGTCAATTCTGCTGACATCTCTTTGAGGCGAGCGTGGAACAAAACGCGCCGTCGACCCGGGCTTGGTCCTTATCGGACGGCGAGCTACCCATTGCTCACCGTCCGCAAGCCCGCTCCTACGGTGGCCGGAAATCGGCTCGCGATTCCCACCCCGGGCGTCTCCTCCTGCGGCGGTTAGGGGCGTGAGGGCGCGAAATTTGCCTCTCCCTCACGCGTTCCGCCTCCTCCTTCGCGAGCATTACCGCTTCGCAGAAGCAGGTGACGGCCTGCCATTTCCTCTAATTTCCCTAATTTTACAATATACGTAATAGTTATGGGTATATTTATCAAGCAGAAAGGGATTATTGAGGATTCAGTCAAACTGTACGTACAAAGTGAACTACCGAGAATAACCAGTTATAGTTGGAGCAGGCTTAAAATGTGGTTTGATTACATTTATGAACTCGGCATGAAATTTTAATATGATTGTCAATGATTGTGTCCATTTTTGTGAAATTCAATATATAGGATATGCAAGATATGTAGAATTGGGTCATCGCGGTTTACTGCTGCACACGGTATACTACGTACACACGGCTACACATCAAGCAATACAAAACTAGTTTATGTTGATCTCGCATTGTTTAGGATTTCGGTACAATGCGATGTCGGTTTATACTGGAAATTTATAGCTTGATGTGTAGGCGTGTGTACAGCTCACATGAATAAGTCGTCCGTCCGTCTGTCACAGGGCTATATCTTTTGAACCGTAATAGGTGGACCATTTAAATTTTCACACCGAGTGTATTATAATACCATGGCCGCTTTTTCAACAAATAATAAAAATAAAATAAAGTTATATATTACAGGGCCCCCTTTAATATTTAACTTTATTTTATTTTCCATACAAGAAACGTGTTAAGAAATATGTAGTCTAAAAAATCTGCTGTTCCATACATTTTGACCGCGTAGGTATTGCACTTTTCTATGAAACAGCAGTTTTTTTTTTTTTTAATAACCGACGAAAAATTTCGCCGCTGTGGGTTTCAAAATCATGTACTGAATACATGGTTACAGTTTTTGCGTCGAAGTCCCTGCCAACCTGTATATAAATGAATCCCTATTTCCCTTGGTCACGCCATAACTTGAGAACGGCTGCACCAAATTGGATAATAATTTTTTCGTTGTGTTGTTGACAAGGTTTGTAGGATAGGTAGGTGTAGGTAAGGTAGGTAGGTATGTAAGTAGGTAGGTATGTAGGTAGGATAGGTAGGTAGGTGGGTATGTAGGTAGGGTAGGGTAGGTAGATAGGTTTGTGCGTAGATAAGTAGGTACTTAGTGCTACCCGTACGAAGCCAGGGCGGGCAGCTAGTATTTATATAATTTTCCAACTTAATTAATCAAACAATACATTAAAACTCCTTTATAAAAGTACTTTCTAACATAGGATCTATTCAGGAGTTTCAGTCGCTTTCAGGGCAGTAATAAAGTGATCGGTCAAGGGCCTGCTTTCTCTGCAACCCTTTGTGAGCCCCTCCACTTGTATTGCCAAGTTATGTGGGACAAATTGAGTGGTTTACTAATATGTACCAGTTTTTAAGGACAGGTATATAGGATATTTTTTGGGCTTGAAGATTTTGAACACATTTTTTTGCAGAGGATGGCGGAGTACCCTTTTTCTATAAATAAATCTCTCAATATTGAGTGGATGAATTCCTTTCAAGTTTCTTTTTTCATTTACATTATTTTTCAACAACATAGGCATAACATAAAATACATAACATAACATCACGCCTATATTTCCCGAAATGTTAGGCAGAGGTGTACCTAATACACCCACATTTCACCAGTTATGTTTAAGTCCCATGTAATAGTGGGCGAGCCTATTGCCATCAACTGGGCACAAATCCTGGCCCCAGACACTAACATGTCGCAGTTAATTCTAGTTTAGGGGTTTCTTCCCCTAAACTAGAATTAACTGCGACATGTTAGTGGGAGTACTAGTGGTAATGTTATAATTATGCTAGTTTTTTTATTTGTGGTGCCATCTACATCGCCACATACAAACTACGCATCAAAGACCTACTGTCACACAAATCCTGCATCGCGTAATTAGAGTTTGCCGCGCGAACACCATATTATAACTTCCCCGACATCAATCGTTGGGCAATTGCCCGCCAGACACGACACCCGTCTGGTCTGAGGATCCTCCCTTTTCTATAGAGGATGAGTGAACTTTACACCCTGTTCCTCATACCCCTTTTTTTTTTTTTTTGGGTGGGAAATTATCAAATAACTTCTCCCGCTCTGGGCAGAGCGGGAGGGCGTGTCAGACTCTTACTGACTAAAACCCACCCGTGTTCCTTCGGTTGCCCTGTTGCCGGGGGCCACGATTTCCCTATCGGTTTTCTTCGAACCCCCGGCAGGCATTGGCCCTAGCGGACCCCGTCAATTCTGCTGACATCTCTTTGAGGCGCGCGTGGAACACAACGCGCCGTCGACCCGGGCTTGGTCCTTATCGGACGGCGAGCTACCCATTGCTCACCGTCCGCAAGCCCGCGCCTACGGTGGCCGGAAATCGGCTCGCGATTCCCGCCCCGGGCGTCTCCTCCTGCGGCGGTTAGGGGCGTGAGGGCGCGAAGTTTGCCTCTCCCTCACGCGTTCCGCCTCCTCCTTCGCGAGCATTACCGCTTCGCAGAAGGAGGTGACGGCCTGCCATTTCCTCTCGCTCCGTACCATGGCCTGAACCAGGGCCGGACGCGAGAGATCACCGCCGCCGATCGCCTCTACGAGAACACGGCGTTGCTCCGCCCAAGCCGGGCAGACCTCCACCGTATGCTCCACCGTGTCCTCAGGCCGATCCACACAATGGTGACACCCGGGTGTTTCCTCCCGCCTTATCCTGAACAGGAACCTCCCGAAGCAGCCGTGTCCGGTGAGGACCTGCGTCAGGCGGAAGGTGAGAACGCCGTGGTGTCTCTCCAGCCACTCCTCAAAGACGGGTCTTATCGCCGTGATTGTGGCGTGCCCAGCGCGGGGTTGCGACAATCGCACTCTCCATGACGCCATGAGATCCCGCCGGAGCTCTGTCCGCTGTGCCGCAATTTCTTGCGGCATCGGAGTTAAGCCCCGGCGTTTCGCCTCCTCGCGACACTGCCAGACGTGCGCGAGGACCTTTGCCTCCAGATCCCATGGCGGTAATCCGGCAAGGAGGCTCACCGCCTCGCAGGAGACCGTGCGGTATCCTCGGGCCAGCCGGATGGCCATGACCCTCTGGGACGCGTTCAACCGGCGGGCTGGCCGCAGCCTCAATGAACGCGCCCACACCGGTGCCCCGTAAAGGGCCATGGACCGCACGATCCCCGCATAGAGCCTCCGACAGGAGGCGTTTGGATCCCCTAGATTGGGCAGGAGCCGCTTCAATGCAGCCCCGGCTCGCTCGAGTCTGGGAGCCAAACGTCGGAAATGTTCTACGAAGTTCCACCGGCTGTCGAGGACAAGTCCCAGATACTTCATCGTCGACTCGACACCGATGTGAACCCCTCCCGCTATTACCTGGGAACCCGACGGTGGCGCATTCCGAGGACCATGAAAACCCATGGCCTCAGACTTGTGCAGGGCCACCTCGAGTCCCAGCTGCCGGATTCTATCGACGATTGTCGCAACCCCGCGTGTCGCTAAATCGGCCACCGCCTGGTACGACCCGCCCTGCGCCAGGACAAGCGTGTCGTCAGCGTAACAAACGACGCTGACGCCGCTAGGGAGGTCGGCGCGCAGCACCCAGTCGTATCCGATGTCCCACAGATGCGGCCCCAGGACCGAACCCTGTGGGACACCGCACGACATCTCTTGCCGGTTCCACTCTCCTTAGTGACTGGGGTAGATGACGGCCCTGTCCGTCAGATAGGCCTCGACCACACGACAGAGGTAGGTCGGCATCCGGTGATACCGGAGTGCCTCCCTGATGCAACTCCAGGGCAGGGTGTTGAAGGCATTGGCGATGTCTAGAGACACCGCCAAGACGACCCCACCCCGGGCCACAGCATCCCCCGTCGTGAGGGCCCGCACGCGCATGATGGCGTCCACCGTAGAGCGCCCCCTGCGGAAACCGAACTGGCTCTCCGCCAGATCCGGCCCCACTCGCACCAGCTGCCCGACGAGGCGGTCTGCAATGACTCTTTCAAAGAGCTTGCCCACCTTTCCTCATACCCCTTAAGGTTCAGGAGTAGTAAATGATATAGTACAAATTCAAATTCAAATTCATTTATTAATTTTGTAAACATAGGGTAAAAGACAGCTGTTACAAGTAAATATCGGTCCATGCTACGTCCCGCCAGAAGGCATACAAAATTGTTTAGGTAAATAGATAGGTAATCAAATGTAACATTAACAAAATGAAAATAAAAATAAAAAGTCAAGGTACATGTCACAATTTCATGCCAATAATAATAAAATATCAATAAATTAAGACGGCACATAAACAGATAGGTATTTAGTCACATTCTCGTCTAAAATAATAGGTAAATTAAATAAAAAGAATAAAAACGTCAATATGAAATAATTATTAGAATATTACCATAAGGGAACAACATTTCAGCAAAAGAATTTCTCTGATAAAAACTCAGTCACACTGTAGTACGCCTTATCCTTTAAAAAATTACGTAGTCTACTCTTAAACAGCACTGTTGTCAAGTCTTTCAAACCACTTGGTAATTTATTGTAAATAATTGGAGCCATACATATACACTTTTGCGCACCAAAGTAGTTTGACACGGCAATTGACGTAATTTACTATTGTCACGCCTATTTCTTGGAAATACATCAGTTAGACGTTCAAAACGACTTGGATTTTGTTTGACAAACATATCTACTTCGAAAATATATAGACAAGGCAGTGTCAAGATATTGTACTGCTTAAAATAAGGCTTGCAACTGTCTGTAGTTTTAAGTTTAATTTTTTATTTTGATGACAGACTGACGGAGTCAAAATTTTACTTACAAAACAATAAGAGCCCCACAATACCCAACACGTCAGCAAAAATAAATCCCCAATATATGCACATACGAAACAATGGAAATATACCAATTAGAGCTTAACAAAGAAAACGTTTACGTAACGTAACGCGCTGCGTTCTGCGTAACGCGCGCGTTCGCGTAAAGCGTCGATTTATATGCGGGGAAGAGGCGATGCGCTGCGAATTACGACGTCGGAATCGGTTATGTTACGAATAAATTTTAACGACTAAGCTCCTTGTGGTGAGTGTAATAATTCTGAGTGATGTTTTGATTGTGTGTAGTACGTTGCGGACCCTATGTGAGTCTCCCAATACATCTTTTCTCCGAATTGTGTTATTTGTGAGCATTTTCTTCCTCTGTATGATTTTTCTGCATGAAATTAAATGGATGACGTTTTAGAACATGAGGACCAGCACCCTAATTGCGTAACACACAATCATAATCTAAATTATGTTGAAGGATATTGCCAATCTATTGCTTCATATGTTCTAAAAATTTGTCTGCTCAACAACGTAAATACCGCAATGAATGTTGTTGAACTGTCAAATGAAAGCCATTGCTACTGTTAGTGTGTTACACAATTACCCCGCTGTTTTCCTCTCGATGTTTACATAACATAACATCACGCCTTGTTTCCCCGAAGGGTTGGGCAGAGGTGTCCCTAGGTGTCGTACACCCACATTTCGCCAGTTATGTTTAAGTCCCATGTAATAGGGGGCGAGCCTATTACCATTAACCGGGCACAAATCCAGACTCCGAGCTGCTACTGAGAAATTTCAGATAGAAAAACCCAATAACACTGCCCGACCCGGGAATCGAACCCAGGACTCGATGTTTATTTTAATGTAAATCAGTGTAGCCAATATTAATTGTACCCATTTGAGACTGAATATGAAAATTAACTTTTCAGGTTGTGACCCATCATCTGGTGTTAAGAAAGCAGATAGTAAAACTTTTGAGCCATCCTGACTCAAATTTACATTAAATCACAACTGTACCTATTCTCTAAAGAGGCACTTAGTCAGTGGTGAGGCCTACCTCATAGTAGCTACACCCACATTTAGCCAGATACTAAATGTCACCTCCATTTTGACTCTTAACAAAATTACAAGATTTTTAGGTATTTATTTATAAACGTTGCTTGAATCTAAATTATGCTTCATCATCATCATCAGCCTATAAATGTTCCCACTGCTAGGACACAGGCCTCCTCTCTATGAGAGGGAGTGGGCCGTAATTCACCACGCGGGCCCAGTGCGGGTTGATAGATGTCACATGGCTTCGAATTTTCGGTTCTAGGACATGCCGGTTTCCTCACGATGTTTTCCTTCACCATTTTGAGAGCAGTGGTGATGACATAATTTACACAAAGTAAAGCGCCTGTCTGGGTTCGAACCTACGACCTACAACTCATGCTTTACAAATTATGCTTAACGTCTGCTAAACCATCGATTTTCTGTCGTGAGTTTGTGTGTCTTACAGCTCTAAGCAACGTTTATAGATAATATAAACGTTTATAAACCCATAACGTTTATATTTAATAAACTCATCTTACAGCTTATTAACTTTAACCTACATTTTCCAAAATGCCAATCACCCGACCACCGATGACGATTTAAAACCACCGTAATAAGACCCTGTCATGTTCAACAAACATGAGAATTTTCACCAACCAACGGGTGTAGCGTGTGAATCAATTCGGACCCTGTTGTAATGAAGCTAAGGTCGTTAATCGTGTGTGTGTACATGACGGGGTATTAGCATCTCAATAGCGGGGCGCACGAAATCAATAAATTCAAACGCTTCGTGATTTCAACGGGGAATAGTTTGTAGTAACACTGTCAGTGGATTTGGGCTCGCCCTTTTCAAACTCAAACTCAAACTCAAAGCATTTATTTCAATTGAACCATTTACAGGCACTTTTGAACTGTCAAGGAGACGGTCAGTCAGTAAGATGAAACTAAATCCCCATTCCAAAGCTGAGTAGGTACCTATGGAGAAGAACGAACAAGAAAGAAACTACATGGATACTCTTTTAATCAAAATATTGTTAAAGTCAAAGTCAAATAATTTATTTCAAATAGGTCCTTTTATGACACTTTTGAACGTCATACAAAATAATAGAATTGACCCTAGTCGCCCCTTTTAAAAGATAGTTTTCGTATGGAGAAGAATGGGCAAAAAACTCCACCGTTTCTCTTTTAAAGTTTGTGCTCGCGAGGTCTACTGTTCGCAGAACTACTAGTTTAAGTATGTGATAGATACATAGTGCTCACATATTTACAAACATTGTAAAACGATTTTCCTAAAATTTTATAAATAATAAGTCAGTGTGTGAAGAAGTAATCACAGAATGTAAAATCAATTTTATATAACAAAAAATAATAAATTAGCAACCAGTTTGATTTTGTCTGGATTCTAAATTGTCCTATGGAGCAGGACCAGCATGTTCCCAAGTACTCTTATCTTGGACATAATCCTCTAATTTGTAATATGCTTGTTTACAAAGTGTAATTTTAATATGAGTTTTAAATTTTCTTTCATTTAATTGCAATATATCGCAAGGTATTTTGGTGTAACATTTAACACAATACCCCATAAAAGATGTATGTAGATACTTTAGATAATCTGAAAAATGGTTGATCTAGTTTATCTTTATTTTACGAAATATTGGTTAAGTACATCATGTTGAAATTATTACAGGTCCATATTGTGAGAACGATGTAAAAAGACGTGCACGTTAAAAGCGTTCAAACCAAAAAGTAAACAAAACAAGTAAGCCGTGACAGCTAAGAGATCCCAACTGACGGTACCCCTTCACCAACTTGACGCATGGATCAGCACCATTCCGCTCAACCATTTCGAAGGGAACCGAATGATCCAACACATGCGCCATTACAGGGTGAAAATTGTTTCAATACGATTTAAAACCGGCAAGTACCGCCTCACACAAGGCGCCTGCCGAGAGCCACAGCCTGGTAACTAGTGGCCAACGAGGCCGTAGGTCAGTAGGTAGTTAAGACAGAAAGAAAAAATGTTTATTCTGCTCGAACAAGACGCACAGTACAAAAAACAACCGACTTCCAAAACAAACACTACCAAGTGAAAAATAACTTTAATTTCGAAAGTCGGTGTCTTTGGTTTTGAATTTTTGTTTTTACCACCGACTTCCAAAATTAAAGTAATTTTTCACTTTGTACAGTTTTTTTTTTTGGAAGTCGGTTGTTTTTTTTGGTAAAAAGATTTTATTTTGCACTTTTTAGTTGTGGTACCCCACACAAATTCGAATACCACTACCTGCTATGTAAATAATAGTCGCAGGAACTTACCATACCACCCACATAGTAAGTGGGAAAAAATACGTATTATTGAAGCTAACTCAAAAACTGTCCAAGCAAAGTTAACAAAATTTACATGGGACCATCTCAAAAGCATAATATCCTTTCGAACAAAAAATAATTTTCAAAATCGGTTCATAATTGACGGAGACAGCGGTGGACAAAAAAAATAAAAAAGACATACGCCATGAATATATAACCTCTTCCTTTTTGGAAATCGGTTAAAAAGTAAGTTGTTATAGATTTTTTTGAAAAAATAATGATCTTCGCTTGCCATCAGAGGGGTGCTATTCCCGTATTTTTAAGAACGGTCATCAATCTAATTTCTGTTTCAATCAGTCAAACGTAGGTGCCGTTCGAAGACTGAAAATAATATTAATAAACCGTTCCACCGAACCGCACTTATCAAAATTTTGTTTCATTGCGGTTAGTGGAAGTACTCAGGTGCGGTTCGGACAAGTGCTGTTGAAATCAGTGCTTTTAGTGGAATACTTTAAAAATACCTATAATTTTCCTACATTTTTGACAAGTTCTTGACATTGATTTTTGCTGAGAAGGAATTGCGACTATATTAAGAAACGTTTTTAATTAGGTACTGGAATAGGACTTCAGGTTAAAGTGATCAAGCATAATACGGCTTGAAAACAAGCTACATGATCGTTAAGTTGTTATGAAATTGTTTCTTTTCAGGGTTTTTGTAAACTAAGTCAATTCTCCAGGTGTTTTTTGCTACAGATTTATGCATCAAATCCCACACTATCTCGTTTTATTAGCTAAAAAGTCTTCTCATCAACCTAAAACTACCATAATTCTTTCGACCCAGATAAGGTACCCACTAAACCACGGACCGAACCCATTTATCGCTATCTATACCACCTAAAACCTCCGCACATTGGATCTACATTTTCGGAAATAGATAGCCAGAAATTGGTATAGCCGTATAGCCTTGGTTTGGCCGTTTAGCCATAGTGTGGCCGTATAGCCGTACTGTGGTCTGTAATGTATTATGTGTTTATACTGATATCTTACAGCATAAATTTTAGCTAACTATTTACCAGCTGAAGGATTTTGTACCCTGTTTTGGTTGAATAGAGTATGTTTTAGTGTGAATGGTTTTGTTGAAGGTTTTGGACACGTGATGGCCAATCGGCAAGATTGCGGGAAAATTATTACAGGTTGGCTTTGATATGGATTGAGGGCTAGTTTCCTGTGATGCAGCATACCTATATTTTTCTTTACTCTCTCCACTATTTTAGAGGAGCGAACAAAATTTTGAATGGGATGTGCTGCAGCTCGAAAGTTCGAACTTTGTTCGTAACACTATATTAGCGTTCCTTAACTTCCTATTACCAGTTCGCGTAAATAGAGTATCTGGATAAATTACATCTTATCTATATATCTACATTATAAGCAAATCAAATCTTATCAAGGGGTATCGTATTACCCAGTTACTGGGTTGTGGAGGTCAGATAGGCAGTCGCTCCATGTAAAATACTGGTATTCAGCTGCATCCGGTTAGACTGGAAGCTGACCCCAATATAGTTAGGAAAAGGCTAGGCAGATTTTATAAGCAAATAAATGATTTGATTTGATTCTGTTTAGAAAAAGTAGTGGAAGACCAACTACAATTTAAAGCAAATTCCTTTATAAGGTACATCAGATGTTTTAAGAGTTTCGCGTAGTGCTAAAGCTTTAAGCTTAAAGACATATATCAAAATAAATTAAGAAGTCACAAGTCTGCATACAAACTCACCGACCTTAAATTATCCAAATCCTACCATCTTCACAAACAGTCCTTCACTTCAGAAACACCCTAAACGTTAACAGGACCTCCTCACTCCTCAGTAAACATAACATATTTGCACCGAGCACCCATTTAACGAACATTCTATATTACACGCATATACAGGGCGGGGTAAAGACAGAGCTGAACCAAAATGCGTGAAACTCAGCCGAGCGTGGACGTCGCTTTACGAGATTTTCCGCCACTCGGCGCTGCCACGTCTCCGGTAATTTTCAGGCTGTGTAGCAAAAAGGACGAATTATGTCTTCGAATAGGTTTGTCGACAGTTTAAGGTAATTTGAGATTAGTTTAGATAAGGATATTGTGTGTTTAACGAAGTAGAGAGGCCTGTAAAGTGAGGGATGTTGTCAACAAAGTTATTACTTCGGCCATCAAAGAGTAATATGAAGTCAAATAGGTACTTGTTTTCTTTTTTTTTCCTACATAGGACCGTTGCATATTATTTACTACACTACTACTAAAAATAAACACCAACATTAGTCTAAAAAAAAAACAGTTGCACTCCGGGAGTGCCGACAGAAACGAAATCTTGAACAAGATCGCCTTGGTGAAAGAAAAATACTTGTATAGAACATTGGTCCGTAACCTTATCTAAATAAAGAGCACAATCGCGTTTACAAAAATGAGGTGTCGGTAACGGTGTCGCGAGTTCAATTGTTTTTTCCCATCTCAAAAATGCCCAACGCGCCTAAAGAAGTTTCCACTTAAAAAAATACAGCATGTAAAGACATTCTGTTTTCTTGGACCCAAAAATACCAAGCTTCGATTTAATTTATTTTGAAACATTGAAAAAGTTTAATAACAGCTTGTGAATAGAAAAATGTTGTTAGCTTATTGTTGGCTACAATTCACATAGGCTGCAGGAACTAAAACACAATTCACATCAAAAATATTAGTTCCACGGTTTGACACCAACCAATGGAATGACCCTCGTACTCAAATTACTCGTACATAAATACATATATAAACTCACGCATTTATCCGATGGGGATAAGATAAGATAAGATCATTTATTTGTCAAAAACATAAGTATACACACACAGCATGCAAGATGTTACATAAGATTATAGCACAGCCATGTTTTGCCTTAACGGCGTACAAATATAAACACGTTGGTTATTTTTATTAATTAAACATCAAATAGTTATAAATTTGTCCATTATTCAAAGCAATTAACAGGAAGAACCTATAGAACGCCACCTGCTACGATCCTTACATACTCCTTTTGCTTCGGTTACGTTCGTACATCTTAAATTAACACCCATTAAACGTAATTTCCTATTCATTTATTCATGTTTAAAAAAAACTTTACAATTTTTAATTCAACCCAGACTTTTCCATATTTAAAAAAAAACATCGGTATTCCATAATAGAACGCACGACATCACCTAGCGACATCGTTCGCCATCTTGAACGAAAATTTACATGTCAATGCGTTCCGCATGGAAATTCAAACATTCATACACGCTGCCACGCGCTGGTGGACGTGACCCGATCCCTAATCGATTTCGAATCGGATAGAACGGAATAAGGACGTATTATGTGTAAGCGATTTTTTTGTAATTGTGTTACAAGTTGCTTCATTGATCTAGTATGGCAAGGGTCGGGAGGGTTGTGTTGTAAGGAGTTCTTGGGAATAGAAATAAATAGTGCGTGGGTATTGTCTGGTACGGTGACCTAATGTTATGAAAATAACGATTTTTTTTTAAGCTATTGCATAGCTTTTATCGCGGAGTTTGAGCGCGGCGACTGAATCAAAAAATTCCGTAACGAAAATAAAACCGAACACCCCCCACTCCACCTACCATGTAATGATGGTTCCCATGACAACGTGATGTTGTCATGGGAACGTATTTTGTTTTATGTCATCACGTCATCATCCCAAGTGTAGCGTTGACAAATAGGAAGTATGGAGGTTACAAATGCTATGCAATAGCTTTACCGTGGCAGTCCCCGAGTGCCACACGTTTTTTTTTTTTTTGTCTACATGTATTTATTATGTCCTCGAAGAAATTTTTTTCCAAGTCTAGAAAGGTTTGATGTGGAAAATCAATTTTAAGTCCATTTAAGCTCGCCATTGTACATATCATTTTTATTAATAAAATGTGTATGTATGTAATGTGTTCATTGAAGAATAAGAAAGGTCAAAAGCAATGTGGGTGGACCTTATTAGTGATAGGAGTGGGTTGACAAGGCCTTCACGAGCGAAAACTTAAATATGTAGGTCCAGGGACCCCAGACAGCTAACCCCGTTACCGACCTAACGAACCATTTAAAAAATAAATTATCTTTAGACTCCGACCGAATTCCGTTTTTAGTTTTCGAAAATTATTGACTGAAATATCCATTTTCGGCCATGTTCGTATTTGACCGAAAAAATTTAAAATATTTTCAATAACACAAAGTTAAAGAAAATATTTTTATTTTTTGAAAAATCAATACATTCAATTCATTGATTCAGAGAATTTTCATATTCACAACAACTAAAAGCACAATAACTGAGAAAATGCTGAAATAATTAGTTTTCCTTACATATAATATCTGATTGTTTGATTATTAAGTGGTTTGGTATTTAAGTGCCAAAAAAGATGTATAAGAGCTATTTGTAATCTGCGAACCACCGACAGTTGCAAGCCTTATTTTAAAAATATGAAAATCCTTACTATGCCCTCCTTATACATATATGAAACAGCTATGTTTGTTAAAAATAACATGTATAGATTTTCTAGAGTATCAAGTCAGCGTCGATGTGACCAGTTAAATTTAGTTGGATCTAGAACCGCATTATTTAAGAAAAGTATTTTTGTAATGGCTCCAAAAATTTATAATAAATTACCAAAATGCATAAGAAGTGTAGAAAATGTTGGCCAATTTAAAAGTAAATTATTTTTATTTCTAGTAGAGAAGACCTATTATTCCATAGAAGATTTTTTAAATGATACTATAAATTAACGGCTATTGACATTTTATTTTATTCTTTTAACATTTATCTACATTATATTATATTAGAAATTGACTTAGACTTTTGAAGTCATTTATTTAATCTTAATTAATTGTTTTGATTATTATCATTGCATGTTATAAGTATCTATTAAAATAACAAATTATTTGTATACCAATTGTATTGGTAGAACATTGAGATCACGCTAAAATGTATATTTTTAAGACCTTTCTGTACCCCTATGTTCACAAATAAAGTTTGATTTGATTTGATTTTTTAATAATACGCTAAGCATGAGGTTCTGGGTTCGACTCCCGGGTCGGGGAAAGTGCTGTTATTAAAAATTTCTCAATAGCAGCTCGGAGCCTGGATTTGTGCCCGGTTGATGGCAATAGGCTCGCCCCCTATTACATGGGACTTAAACATAACTGGCGAAATGTGGGTGTACCTGCTACAGGGTCACCTCTGCCCAACCCTTCGGGGAAACAAGGCGTGATGTTGTGAGTTTAATAATTATATCTTTCAGAAAATTACATGGTTTTGTGAAGTTTAAAAGGTACACATACACATACTCACATATGCACCTATCGAAAACCAAAAAAAACAATTTTTGTTATCGGTTTTCGGACGAAAATGCAAATCAGGCCGAATTTCGTTTTTGTTTTCGGCTGGAAAAAATACCATTTTCGGTCGGACTCTTAATCTTATAAATAATTATCTTCCGCCAGCGGCTTCGCCCGCGTGATATCATTATTAATTATAGCCTATGTTACTCAGTTGTTATGAGGGGCTTGTGGCTAAGTAATAACAGCTGCACGGGTCGATCGATCAGGTTAAGCTACGCTTGCCGCGGTTGGTCCGTGGATGGGTGACCATCTTTACATACCAAGTCCCCTCCGTGCCTCGGAAAGCACGTTAAGCCGTTGGTCCCGGCTATCATTTGTAGATCTTTGACAGTCGTTACGGGTAGTTAGAAGCCCAAAAAGTCTGACAACCAGTCTTACCAAGGGGTATCGTGTTACCTAGTCACTAGGTTGTGGAGGTCAGATAGGCAGTCGCTCCATGTAAAATACTGGTATTCAGCTGCATCCGGTTAGACTGGAAGCCGACCCCAACATAGTTGGGAAAAGGCTAGGCAGATGATGTTACTCAGTTATTCAGCATTCTACTGATGAAAGATATTTCCAAAATCGGTCCAGTAGTTTTCGAGTTTATTCATTATAAACAAAAATGCAACTCTTTTCCTCTTTATAATATTATTAGTGTAGATTATGCAAAACAGTTTCCATCACGAAAAATCAAATACACCCTCACTCTTATTTTTACTTGCCAAACACCGGTATCATCGATACGACGTAGAAGAACAACCATCCGAAAACTCAGTGGAATTTTAACAAGATTTCTAAACAATACACAATTTCATTCTGTATGTATGTATGTGAGGAGAAGATCCGATTCCGAGACAACCTCGTAGGTAATGCGATACGTAATAGCTCCGATAAAGTCGTGCTGTTTTCAGTTTTCATATTATGTACTGTTTGCGGGTTTAAGTTAAGGCAATAGGCGGTTTAAAACCTCAAAAGTAATCTAGTACCTACTTTATAATTCACAGTGCTAAAAACATAACAAAACCTTAATAAGCCTATAGTATTATTAGAATAAGGAGCCATATAAATATTTGTAAGCCATTTCCTAATAATATGCATATTTCACTACGTATGCTACGCAGCCCCTACGGCGTAGCTGAACTCACCTACGCGCTACGCCGTAGCAGCTACGATGTAATATGCATTTCGTAGCATCTGCAAAGCTACGTGCAAGAATACTAATTGAATTTAATTAAAGGTATTTTGTATTTGAGGTAAATTCTATTACATTTTGGCATGCAACATAAGTCGCTTTATTCCCGTTGTAATGCATGGCTCCAAATTGTACGGTATACCAGTAAAAGCCGCTTAGGGACACATATGGTACTATTATTTCAAAATGTTTGAGGAATAAGACGTTTAAAAGGTTTTTTTGGATCGAAGTTCTTTAACGCGGCTTATAAACTTTCAGAAATCGTCACGCTAAAAAGTGTTAATACTTGCGACTGTCTTCTTCTAGTTCAAAGAGAAAGACAGAGAGAGAAAGATAGATCTCCGGCAGAAGAAAAGAAATTACAGTGATTACAGTGTCGTGGGATAAAATTGTACACATCGACCCGAGTACACTGCATGCCGGAGAGAGAGACAGAAAGTGTGAATTTGGTCAAAATGAAAATCCAAGATGACGGCTCTGAATTTTTTTATATTTTTCATCATGGGTATCGTTTTCATGGTTTTCAAGGGTGCGAAAGCTAATAGTGAGGTCAAAACGTAAATCCCAGATGCTGCCATCTGGGATTTACTCAGTTAAAGTTTTTAAAAATTTTCGTAATGGGTGTCGTTTTCATAGTTATCAAAGGTGCTAAAGCCGATAGTGAGATCAAAATGTAAATCCAAGATGGCGGCTGCAAACGATTTGTTTTATTTTAAATCACACGCGAGAAAGAACTTTGTTCCTGACCGCCCCTCCCCCGACCGCACACAGTTTTTTTAATGAAATGAAATTAAATTAAATTGTTTATTATGTAAATAGGATATCGGAATCACTTTTACACGTCATGTAATTTTTATTTTTTATTAAAAATAAGATAGATGAGTTCGGCGTTTCCTATCTGACTACTCTGAGAAGAAAGGCCAAAACAAACTCAGAAGTCGCAGTCTCTTTTAAAGTCCAGACATAATCTTGGTCAGGCCATATGAGGACTATGTAGATTAATGTCTGAAAAGGTCTTTTGAGGAAAAAACCACACAGATTTGAGTGGACCTGTCCAGTCAGTGCAAGCATTTGTCAGTAATCGTGGAGCTCAACTCGACGAACAATACCAAAGAAAGGATATTTGGGTAGGCCTCATAAACTACTAAAAACTGCCAGACCATCACTAAAACTAGCAGAGAAATTTAAATAATATCCACATAGTCTTCACATTCACAATAATAATATGTATGGAAAAGGAATGAAAGTTTGTACATCAACACATGGCACGATAATTAGTTACTAAATTGTTTTTATTATCCAAGATTTAAGAAGCTTCATTTCTTTCATCAGAAAAACTATCCAAAAATCGACAAGACAATTCATCGATATGAGATTTAACAACTTTATTGAATAACCATCTTACAAACCTCCATTGACTTTCTTTTAATATACTTGAAGACAAAACGTCTCCTACCTCTAACTTGTACCACCTCCGTCCCGTGTTCACGCTGCGCCGTGTATTGGAATGTCCCATCTCGGAACTGTCGAGCGCATGCAAACGACTTGATTCACCTCTCCGGCAAACCCAATCGAATCTCAACAAACATCTCATTTCACTTATGAAGTTGCGCGACATTTTGTTTAAATTCAAAATGTTGTATCTTTTTGGTCATTATTTTTTTCCTCTTTACCTTTACCTATCGCTACCTTTTTGAATTCCCTCTAATATTATTTTTAACTGATAATGCACTTGTACGTCTCACGCAAGCACATTACATACATACATTTCCGTATTTGTAAGGAAACCAGGTTAAAGTAGTGTGGTACGCCACTACAAAGGTAGATCCAGTTCCTCGTTATTTGATAACATTCCATATATCTATGCAATTTTCTTGCAATGGAACTGGGTGCAGTTTCCCTACTTTTCTGTTCTAAGATAACATGACCGGAATAGAATGTGTTCTGCGTCCACCCGATACATGTTTCACAGATTTTACTCTTACATGACCTGGTTCATGAATTTGTCAGATGCTAAGAACTCTGAAGGGACTATGCTATTTCTAAATCTTTAACTTTTTATTATATTAACTTCTTCCAATCCAAGAAACATAAAACAATATACAACAATTGTTTCTTAATAACGTAAACTTAACGTATTTTCATTTAATATTATAATCTGGTAATTACGAATAAAAGTTATAAAATAAAAACTCTTCACAATAGCTTTCATATCTTTGGACTACCTCCAAGCCACTGAACATAAACAGTAACTGATACTCGTATCAATTCTCTTGGCAACTGACATGCTAAGGTTTCCATCAACAGACGAACAAAACATCGAGTACATTCCACGATAAACAACTACGTATTTGAAACCAGACTACTCCCAGAAGCCACAGCTTTTACATAACACGCCGAGAAACTCTAAACAAACAATTTCTAAACGAAATAAAATCTCCCACAACATATATAACCACATGTTTCTAACCGTAGGAAGCCGGCAAAAACCGGAATCGTTACCGCTTCAAACCAGTTGAAACTAGTTTCGCGAAATGCTTCGATACACTTTGATGTGGTGACAGCAATTTTAGTTTGTAACGAATGAGTTATTAAACTATGTTGGGTATGCCTTTGTTGGCTAGACTTGTGAGAGATGAATAATAGAATGATCAAACACACCATTTTACAAACAAAAGCTCGCAATTGTATTTGTGGGGTCCTGGCAGTTGACCCGCCTTATGCCTGCGAATTTAGTAAACACACAAAATTATTTCTAAATGTCAAAGAGCAAGTTCTGATATATCATGAAAATATTGTATTACGAGTGTGCAACTCAATGGAAACTGGAAACCTCAGTGGAGGAGTTTCTCTTTTGTACATGGTTGCGTTAGAAGACGTCTTGACGAGATGAGAGTCATCTTAAAGTTTTTATGACTTTGTTTTACATACAATTTTCTTCATAGTCGATTTTTAAGAAAAATTCTTTGACTACCGTTGAACGTGTTGACAATTTATCATTTCCTATAAAGAAGAACCAGTGAACAAATAAAAGTACAAATCAATACCCTCGCACCAAAAAGAAAAACATGATAACACAGCACTTTATATAATTGAAACATTTCTACATATCCAAATTAATAAACGACAAACAGAAATCAATTAAGCGGTACTAACAGTATACGTAAAAAAGGCCATAAAAAATCCTCAAAAACATTGAAGTCGAAAACTGGAATGGTTATGGCCCGGTCTCGGCACGGCTGTGATGTACGCCCGCCGCCGGAAATCCGGCTGACGAGCGTTTTTACATCTCGCTGCTAGTGACAAACATGGCGGGGAAAGTTGGTTTCTACCGATGTCGATGGAGTTTAGTTTTGTCTATTTTTTTTTTTTGAGATTATGTGTGCAAAGAAGTAATGAGAACATTTTGAAAGCGATGTTTTTATCACATATCTCTGATTTTTCAAACAATTTGATAACTTTAGTAGCCGTTTTTTATTTTCCCATACGAACCGATATCCGTAATATCCCGGAATCTAAACTAATGCTTAAAAATAGCTAGTATTTTTTTTTTTCTCTAAGTGTTATTTTTGATGAAGCTTAAAATATGCAACTGTCCTGCTTACCCTAACACGTCGGAAAATGTAGTTTATATTCAACTAAGTGAGAGAAACTGAAGTGGCAATGTCAATGTTTAAAACTAATATTAAAAGTACACTTTGTAAACAAGCATATTACAAATTAGAGGATTCTATCCAAGATAAGAGTGCTTGGAAACATGCTGGTCCTGCTCCATAGGACAATTTAGAATCAAGACAAAATCAAACAGGTTGCTAATTTAATTGTGAAATTTATTATTTTGTGTTTTATGACATTGATTTTCTGTGATTACTTCCTCACACACTGACTTATTAATTACAAAATATTAGGCGTATTTTCGTCTACTTTTACGATGTTTGTAAATATGTGAGCACCATGTATCTATCACATTATCTGTTGTTGCTTCATTTTTAATTCTTTTTACCTATTGCGGTATAGTAATTTTATTCTAGGTGCATCGTCTTCACATATCATTATTTAACTAATGTACGTAACTACACAAACAATTGTAAGACATTTTAAAAGAATAACGGTGGAGTTTCTTGTCCATTCTTCTCCATACGAAAACTACCTTTTGGAAGGGGCGACTAGAATCAATTTTATTATTTTGTAAATTTTGACGTTGAAAAGTGCCATACATGGGCCTATTTGTTGAAATAAATGATTTGACTTTGACTTTATTTCGTTAATATTGTGTGAAAGTTTATAATTTTAAAGCCTTTTGGTTGAGTGAAAAAAATGCAAAAATACCGAAAACATATTTTTTTCTTAAACAAAAATCACGGTATAAAATAACAACTTTTTTAATATAACTTACCAACTGGGCTTTCCTCATTCCAAAACGAATCGTCGAGTGTGTAATCGGCTTCTGTAACAAACAAACAAATGGATTTCAGTAATATGCACAATGATTTCAGCAGCTGAATTAATAAAATGATGATGGATGATGTTACAGCAGAAATTATTGTTAATATTAAAACACAGACACAATACACAAATTAATGGGTATAAAATATCAGAGAGGAGAATTGTGTTGGTTGGAGAAATGATATATGTTTGGGTATAGTCGTTGCAAATCGCGAGTACGCGTTATGTGACTTTTATGTCAATGACGTAAGGTTTAAAATGTAATGATTGACGTGCGCTCGTGACATGCAGCATTTCACAATAATATACAATATATATGTTACGGCTAAAACCCGAAGTGCGGCTACACCTAGCTTTAGCCGGCTATAACTAGGTGCGGTCGGTAGCAGTTAGTTAAACTTGCCTAAATGGACCCTGGCACTCGCCGGCCGCTGCCGCGGCACCGCTCGCTTCGCTCGCTCGGCTCGTGCGGTGTGTTATGTGGTCACAGTTCTAACCTAACCTAACCTACTCTTCAACCATTTTCATTTGCTACAACTAAATTTAACCAACTGCTACCGGCCGCACCTAGTTGTAGCCGGCTAAAACTAGGTGTAGCCGCACTTCGGGTTTTAGCCGTGACATATACACTAGTTTGCAATTAACGTGTTGTTTCATTAGTATAAACTCTTCAAAATATCCATAATAATTTATCAAAAAATCGGAAACTTTTCAAATATTCAAAATTCAAAAGTCATTTATTCAAACTAGGCTGAGAATCAGCACTTTTCGAACGTCAAAATTACATAAGACAGTCCCCCAAAAACGCCGACCCTTCACCAAGTGGTGAAGGGTCGGCGTTTTTGAGGGACTGGGAGCTAAAGGCACTAGGAAGTCCTAGTGCCTTTAGCTGGGAAGAAGAAGTGGTGCAACAAACTCCCCAGCAGCACAGCTGTCTGTTCAAGTTAAAAAAATGATTCTATACAATAGTATGCAAAATAACTTACATTATGCAACACAAAACATAATTCAAATGATAAATTATAGGCCATATGCCAGCTAGCACACGCCAATATACCAACCAAAAACATCGAGAACTATACTAAAACAATATTTAAAAAAAAAACTAAACGTAAAAAGAACTAAATATCTAAATAAAAGCCTCCAGACATAAAGGGCGTGCCCGCTTACATAAAGCTGTAATTGGCAGTTATAAGTGATAAACTAGGACCATCGGGGTAAAATAAATGAACAGTTAATTACTAGTAACAATAACAAAACCATGATCAGCAAGACGACCAGTCACCGCAGCACCCGTTCACGAGCATAACGCAAAGATCAGCCATTACCCCCCTCGCCACATTCCCCCATTTCCCAACTGTCACATTCCCCGGGAGCAGCGTGTTATATCAGTAACATTTGAATTTTATGATTTCTAAGGACATCACGTAACACAAGTGTACTCCTGGGTGACACAACAATTGGTTAGAGATACATAGTACAATAATAAAACTCAAATAATAATGTTACTTATAAATAAGTAGTTACAAACTGATTTAAGAATTCTAAACAAAACACATTATTTAAATACATACATACATAAACTCACGCCTTCTTCCCATGGGGGTAGGCCGAAACTACAGAACGCCACCTGCTACGATCCTTACATAGTCCTTTTGCCTCGTTTACGTTCATACATCTGGTCATACACGCACGCCGGTTGCGAGTACTACGCACCTGGCCTTTCTGAATAACATCACCAATAAGGTCAGTATATGTCCTCCTAGGGCGTTCCCGCCCGGCCTTTCCCTTTACATCAGCCATCATCACATTATTTAAAACTACGAACAATACCAAGAAGAGTGACATAATTAAAATTTTATCAATTCATTAACAGCAGAAAGGGCACAATTCTTAACATATAAACAGAAAGCTACGATAGAAATATTAACAACAAACTTACGAAAACAAACAATAATTATAATTTAAGAGCGTGTTTAACCACTGACAGCGTGACACATGAAGAGAAACCTCAACAACACCAAAATGTTACACAAATTGTACAAGACATACTACTTATCTAAACTAAGCGAGTATTCACATTAAAAATCTATAATGCCAACGAGCGTGTTTCCCTCCCGGCGGCAGCGTGTTAGCGTGATACTCCAAGTAATAATTTTACAAGTTTCGACGTTATCTGCCCTTGTTACGGAGCTTGTCAAATTTGCGCTCGACGCGAAATAATCTGCCTCCAAGCGATTACCCATTTTGGAATTGACGTTATTGAAGTTAAATCATTGCTTGTGTAAGTTATGATTATGTAAGGATTCCGGATTTTGACGTGATGCCATGCGTGGAAATATAAAAGACGTAGTTTAGGGGAAAAAAAGGTGACGCTATTAATTTTTACCCGACTGCCCCAGAAGGAGGGTAATGTTTTTTGGTAGAATGATTTAAAGTCCATTGGATGAACTTAGGAAACTTAGATTTATTCATATATCAAATTTAGAAGTAAT
The DNA here is from genome assembly GCA_963680765.1 of Agrochola lychnidis. Lineage (NCBI taxonomy): Eukaryota > Metazoa > Arthropoda > Insecta > Lepidoptera > Noctuidae > Agrochola > Agrochola lychnidis. Next base: position 1,892,026 of record OY796863.1, on the reverse strand, counting down.
TTGACGCCTTTTTCATTGACTGACGTCAGGACTAATTAAAATAAAATATGAATAGAAGAGTAAAATAAGCAGCAATACCTACACAGCCAAATCACGCTTTTTAAAACACAGCCTTAAAAACATCTGCCATTTCTTTTAATAACAGATCAGACCCGAAACGAGCATCATAAATCAAACGAAGCAGCAAAAAAATATGCAAACACAAAAATAAATAATTACCGGTAGTGACATTGCCACAAAAATAAATTATACAATGGGGTTGTTTCAAGGGGCTGGTTTTTTCGCCCATTCATCGCGGATACAGTCATTGTTATTGTAATTAACTCGTTTTTCGCGGCTGAAGTTCAGACAAAAGGTACGGTGAAAAAAAATTATGCATGATGTTAGGGTTGCCAGGTCTGAAATTGAAAACCGGACTCTTGGAGTAATTTGTTTGTCTTTTTGAATTACGTAGATTAAGACCCGGAACGGTATTTTTTTTAAATTTTTCGTTAAAACTCGAAAACTATGCGGCCTAAAAAAATGTTTGAGAATGTGCAAATAGCGCTCTTTTATATGATACTCCACATGCCCTAACAGCCCCACTTCAGACCCTGTTGCAAAAAATATACATTTATTTTTATTTCTTACTTAATTGCAAATAGTTGGGCAAACGTCATCTAAATCTATTTCAAATTTCAAGTTGATAGCATTAGTAGTTCTTAAGATATCCAGCTGTGACAGACAGATGGACAGACAGGCTGAGTCGCACCATAAGGGTTCCTTTTTACCATTTTGGTACGGAACCCTAAAAAAATATAATGTATGATTTTTATCTTTTGTGGATATGTCAATAATACTGCCAATCTATTCTGTAAAAACGTGATATGTCTTTATCTGTTTTACAGAGACATTGTCATGATTTAAAACGGTTTCTTATTGACAATCTGTTGTCTGAAAACCCTTATCAAAGACAAGTACTGCGTGGGACTATTAGTCACGATGAAGGTCCATTTGTGGTGGATACCCTAGAGTTTTGTATTAAAATACAGTGTAAGTTGGACTACTATTTATTGTAAACAAAATGAAAGGCGTAGAAGCCATTGATTTTGGAAACAATACTGTCTGCTCAATTGTTATTAAGAACTTAAGACTGTAGTTCTAATTGGAAATCGAATAAAAATAAAATAGGCGAGAAGAAGATGACTTAAGAATTCATAATAAAACATTAAATAAAAAAAAGGATTGTGTGGTTTTATGAAACCACGGTAAAAGTGAAACTTCTATAGGCGCCGCCATATTGGCCTTGGCTGCTCTGACGAGCGCCTTTTACTTTATCCCTACTCCGCGGCCGACCGTCACGCGACATACAACACACAGACGAAAAAGTTTGAGACGATGTAATAAAAGTTTCACTTTAAAACATATAACAACTATTTAATGTCGATGTCAAGTTCGACTCAGCTAATCACGCAGTGGTGGATGACACGTTTTTTCAAGAGATAAAAATTAAAACAGCGACCATTTCTGCCAATTTAAAAACAGCTGGTGCACTTTATTACACGCGAAGACCCAAATTCTTCACGGCCATTTAAGAGAAAAACAGCATCAAAATAAGTGAGCTATCATACATAACGGTCCCTAGCAATATTAAGGGACTTAAACAATGATACAGGGAATGTCACCATTAGCTTTTACGATACTATAAGGGAGCAAGGGAGGAGTTTGTTCCACAAATACTGCGGGCCACGTAAGTAGATTACATCCTGAATTTGAAATTGTGTTATGAAAACATTTTTCTAATTTTGTATCGTTTGCGAAGTAAAGAGCATTAAGTTTGAATGTTTAGGCTTTTGTGTAATGTTGAAATGTGATTATTTTATATTATTTTACCGAGACGAGTCGCTTCTTAAGAAAGTACTTTCATCCACCCAAGTACTTTTTTTCTTCAAAACAAGAAATGTGTTATTCTTTAACATAATGTGATCTTTGTACAAATGTGTAACAGCTAAAAGTAGGAGCACGTGTATGAGGTAGACTAGAGATGGGTACGCATCTTCATGATTGACACTGTACCTACAAAAAACTCAATTATGTATTGCATTCCACAACGTGTTCTTAGGTGAAAAACATAATTGGGCACACCACAATTGCGGCGATAAGACCCCTCTTTGAGGAGTGGCTTGAGAGGCGCTACGGCGTCTTCACCTTCCGCCTGATGCAGGTCCTCACCGGACACGGCTGCTTCGGGAGGTTCCTGTTCAGGATAAGGCGGGAGGAAACACCCGGGTGTCACCATTGTGTGGATCGGCCTGAGGATACGGTGGAGCATACGGTGGAAGTCTGCCCAGCTTGGGCGGAGCAACGTCGTGTCCTCGTAGAGGCGATCGGCGGCGGTGATCTCTCGCGTCCGGCCCTGGTTCAGGCCATGGTACGGAGCGAGAGAAAATGGCAGGCCGTCACCTCCTTCTGCGAATCGGTAATGCTCGCGAAGGAGGAGGCGGAATGCGTGAGGGAGAGGCAAAGTTCGCGCCCTCACGCCCCTAACCGCCGCAGGAGGAGACACCCGGGGCGGGAATTGCGAGCCGATTTCCGGCCACCGTAGGCGCGGGCTTGCGGATGGTGAGCAATGGGTAGCTCGCTATCCGATAAGGACCAAGCCCGGGTCGACGGCGCGTTGTGTTCCACGCGCGCCTCAAAGAGATGTCAGCAGAATCGACGTGGTCCGCTAGGGCCAATGCCTGCCGGGGGTTCGAAGAAAACCGATAGGGAAATCGTGGCCCCCGGCAGGGCAACTGAAGGAACACGGGTGGGTTTTAGTCAGGAAAAGTCTGACACGCCCTCCCGCTCCACCCAGAACGGGAGAAGTTATTTGATAATTTCCCACCCAAAAAAAAAAGGTGAAAATCATAATAATAAGACCATTATTACCCACCTATTTAGTACCAGGATGAGCAGTGTTGGCCCAGTGGTAACGGCCGCCACTTACGAGTTGTAGGTCGCAAGTTCGAACCCAGACAGGCGCTTTACTTTGTGTAAATGATTTCATCACCACTGCTCTCAAAACGGTGAAGATAAACATCGTGAGGAAACCGGCATGTCCTAGAACCGAAAATTCGAAAACATGGTGACATCTACCTACCCGCACTGGGCCCGTGTGGTGGATTACGGCCCACTCCCTCTCAAAGAGAGGAGGCCTGTGTCCCAGCAGTGGGAACATTTAGAGGCTGATGATGATAATGATGATGATTTAGTACCTACAAATTGAAAGCCCATCTAAAAACGAAGAATTTAGAAGTTAAATCAACAAAACAATAGTTTAAACCAACACTACCAACTCTAGCACCACAAAACAAGGAAACAAAAATAAACACACACAACTTATTTCCAAACATTTTTCATCGCACAAAACTGCAGAGAAACACGACATCTACAAAAATATCATCTAAGCTGCACTTTTGAAGTCATAACAACATCTCGTTACGCATTGTCGGGATATATTTCTGAAACTTTTACTCAACAACAAGCGTATGCATCAACAAGCATCGCGAACTAACTTAGCAACTGCACTAGATATTATGAATACTTTGCGTTTCGAGTTTAAATACCTCTATTAAACTCGAAACGCGCATATTTGAACGCAGAAATATTTTAGTAGAGAGTTAACTATTTGAGGAAAGTAGGAGGCAAAACTTATTATATTAATGTTTTCTTGTATGTAGATAGATAGATAGATAGATAGAATATTCTTTATTATGCACACCAAAAAAAATACAGACATTAATATATAAATTTTACATTGGGTGACACAATGGGCGGTCTTATCGCTAAAAGCGATCTTTTACAGACAACCTTTGGATGGATTTAAATGGAAAAGGAGAGACAATACTGCAGGTAGTCAATGGTGTACCATTTACATATACAACAGATACACAGATAAAGCATATAATTACCTATATATATATATTAGATAGATATACATAAAATTATAAACATGAAACAAGAGCAAGATATGTAAAATAGTTTTACATATAATCGACTGATTGAAACAGGTCAGACACGCATAGGTTCAGATGACTGATATTTCTCTATACTTTAATATTATTAACGCGAAAGTGTCTGTCTGTCTGTTACTTTTTCACGCCTAAACCACTAAACCGATCGTTATGAAATTTTGACAGATAGGTAACTTGGGACAGCTATATAGATATATGTTTTTGATTCTAGTTTGTCCTTTTCAATCAATCTTCCTAACCTTTTCCCAACTATGTTGGGGTAGCGAGTGCATCAGCTGCTTCTAGTCTAACCGGATGCAGCTGAATACTAGTATTTTACATGGAGCAACTGCCTATCTGACCTCCACAACCCAGTTACTAGGTAACACAATACCCCTTGCCAAGACTGGTTGTCAGGCTTTCGGACTTCTGACGTCCCGTAACGACTGTTGAAGATCCGAGAATGACAGCCAGAACCAACGGGTTAACGTGCTTTCCAAGACACAGACGGGTCTCGGTATGTTAAAATAGTCATCCATCCACGGACTGACTGCGGCAAGCATAGCTTAACTCGATCGACCCATGCGGCTGTTATTACGTAGCCATGAGCCCCTCTGGCAATCGTTTTTATAGTTTAAAACTTGTGGAAAGGTTAAAAATACCTTTGTGACTATTTTTGCAAGTCCATATTTTTAAAACTACTCTAAAAAGAATAGTTTTTACAGCTTGATTGACCATCGTTTTTGCATATATTTTTTTTTTGTTTTCCGAAATCTACAAACGAATACGTAACTAAAAGTGAGCTTTGAACCATAAAAAAGTTTCCAATTTTTTTTGACAAGCTTCAAAAATATTCTCGCAAAACAACCCACCTGGCAAACTAATTGACATTCGCAATATTTATAGATTCCATATACAACTATAAATACGCCTTTAATCCACAAATACTACTCTCGTTATTAATGTCATAATAATATAGTCAATGGTGGTTGAAACTCAATTCATAGACGTATAATTCCCAGGCCAGACAGCGGGTCAGATCGGAAGTGCGGCGGCCATTATTGCAGGACACCGGAAGTGATTTAGAGCGTTAGGTGGCATTGGCGCCCAATGTGGGACCTTATCTATGCTTCATTGCATTGTTGGTGACGTGTTTCGTACAAAGTATTATTTATTGAACTATTAACAATTGTTTTTAAAAGCCATTAAAGCAACATCTGTTAAAATTAAAATAAATTTTGTTATTGGCGCCCGCGTGGGCCCTCCTAAATAATAATATTCCCAAACTAATTTCTCAGAAAAGGGAGAGCCAAACAATAAACAAAGCATTATAAATTGCTAATAACAGGAGGCTTTTCTTATCGCCAGCCCTCGATCAATATTAGATACTCACTTTACAATAGCATTTATTTATAACTACCCTACGTTCAACACAAAAAGTATTGTTCAAAAATAAGTAGGTACCGTCGAAAAATGTATCACAAAACTAATTTCCTGTACATTGTTTCAACCAGAGTTTGGTACGCGTACCCATTTCCTTCAGGTTGTTTTTTCTCTCTTTTTTCTTCCCCCCAAGTGTTTCTGATTAAAATTAATTGCGTTCGAAGAAGTTAATTGTAGCGGGGAATGAACGTTTGAACATAAATTGAGTAACAAATGGAGACGCAGTAGACCGTTATTTGTTAGTTCACCCTATAATTTGTTATGCTACCGTCGAGTTAATAAATCTGAAATGGGGGTAGATTGTGACCTGATAAATTGCACTTCAAAGGATTTCGAAAACCTGTGTTTGTACAGCTCAATACTGTTCGTGAGTCTAATTTGTTCATTTTGGTTCAATAGAGGAAGGTTGTGTTTGATTGTAAAACGGTTATTTAAATTGTTGAGATTAACGGTTTGAATGGGTTAACTCGATTGGTTATTGTTATGTGAATGTTGTTGGTATATTATGAATGAATATCATGAGCATTTTATTTACGAATGCACCACGTCTATTTGTATTCCTCGTAATAGCTAAAAGTAAACTCCTCGTACGTATTCATTTAACATCTAACTACATAATCTCAAACAAATCTCCTTTATTACCCATCCTCTGAACATAATTACCCCCACAAAAAGAAAGTGCATTAATTTCCCCTAATTAAAATAAACGTCCATATCAAGCTAAAATAGTAATAAGCTCAGCGCAACACACTAGAATATAAAATGCGGTGGTAACTGCAAAATCCTACATTTTGAGCCGTCAGCTCTGAATACAGATGAGATTTTGCGTTTACGCGGCAATCACTAATCTAATACGTACATAATTCGGTGTCATGATGCCGTTGGACGTCTACGTGTGCTGAATATGCAAAATTTTAGCACATGAAATGCTAATCTGTTGCAGTTTGTCCAATAATTAAGTGGACACATTGTTATTTTACAATGAGACTGTTGATTACAAATTTAAGTATTGTTGTTATGAATAATTTTCGATGTCACACTATTTTTAATGTTATGGTAATTCGGTTATTTAAATTGGAACGAGCTGTTTGTGGTTTCGTTTGAAATGGGACTAAAACAATGCTTCAGAGTTATTAACTTTATACAATGACAATTTTATGTTTTCGTGTTATCAATACAGCCCAAATTTTTTTTAACACTATCACTAACAGACAACACATAACTTTTTCATTACTATTTTACTTTTTCATCACGCGTAGAGTAGAGAGCACTTCAAAAGTTCAAAGACTCACGGGCCTTTGATTTTTTTGCGGTTGACTCTCATTTGATGCACTATTTCAACAGCTACGCACTACCTACTATTGATCTAGTTTTGGGCAAAGAAATGCACCAATATTTTGCACAAGTCAGAAAAACAGCGTAACCTTCTTGAAACGACATTCATTTTTATCGTTAATTCAGTACTTCACGTCACAACATCTGATATGCTCCACTCTTCATTCATACTCAAATCAGCAAGACATAAAGAATTTAAATCCACAAAACACAATACACTAGGAACAATCCCGGTGATGGGAGCAACAGATCTTTTCCGGGCTCCCGCGTTCCAAGCAATATCTTATATATTTTGACGCGCCCTCCAAACGGAGATTATTCTAAAAGAATTGTTGGCGTCGCCGTGTTGTGGATAAAATGAAAATCTTAGCGTGATTTTGAGGGTAGAATGATATTACGAATAATACCCTCGTTCTTCATTTCTTGATGAAATATTGTGTAGGGAATGTTTTGAGAAATGTCGCCACTTATTGCGAAAGTAATTTGATGGTTGATGATATTTTTTTTTGTGTATCTCACCTGGCACTCAATGTAAATAACAAAACAATGCCGATACCTGAATTTACTGATAAACACGACTTTTTCATCTTTTATAACAAAACCATTTCACAAGATGTTAAATAAAATTATGTGTTAAAAGCGTCAATTTAGTGGTAAAATCAGTAATTTAAATAATATGTAAATTTATCTTAGCACAAAAAATGCTCTAAAATCGGAATATCCTTTGGCCGCATCAAGGAGTATTCACTATAAATTGAGTTACCGGCCATCCTGTAGTTATGTCGAGTTCGTTTTGTTGGCACAATTGTATCAATATTGGACATCGTAACTCGATTTCTGAACGGAGTGCGCTGTCAAGTGACGACTGACGTCACCGAAATGGCGGACGGTAGAGTACGGTTTCTATGTAGGACCTTTTGTTATTGTTATTTTGATTAATAATACATTGACAAGCATAGCGTGGAAGGCCACCCAGTTAGAAAGACAGATGATCTCAAAAAAGTAGCTGGGTCAGACTGGATGTGGAAGGTGGAGAACCAGGTGTTATGGTGCAATTTCGGAGAGTTCTAGCTATGGTCTACGACAGGTTGAGTTGATTGATAGATTTTTTTTTTTTGTTTCTGTGAGTGTGTTTAGTTTAATTTGTGATATCCTGTGCGACTCCCAATAAATACTTTTTAAGCTATTGCATAGCTTTTATCGCGGGCTTTGACCGCGGCGACCGAATCAAGAAATTCCGTAACGTAACGAAAATAAAACCTAACACCCCCCACTCCGCCTACCATGTAATGACGGTTCCCATGACAACGTGATGTTGTCATGGGAAACGTGATGTTGTCATGGAAATCGTGATGAGGTTACAAATGCTATGCAATAGCTTTACCGCGGCAGTCCCCGAGTGCCACACGTTTTTTTATTTTTTATTTATACTTCTATGAGTGTGTTTAGTATTTGTGATCTCCTGTGCGAGTCCCAATAAATACTTTTTCTTTCTTTCTTTGATAATTAAATAAGAGGTGCAAAAACGCCTCCACAAGTTACAGCACTAAGCTTCAGCACACCCTAATCTTTTTGCCAGGGCATGGAACTAATTCTGTAAAAGCTCCTGTTGACACGAGAGAAGATTATTTGTTTTTTAAACTTCAGGTATCCAATAATGACTAAACTGGTCCCAAAATTAAATATAAATTAAGTGTCTCTGTAAATTAATAATAATATTCAGTTTACTTTACCATAATGGTACCGTGAAAACGTCCTGTTCCTATACACGTAGTTACCGGCTACGGTTCGTCCCTTGTGGTTACGCCTCGTACGTCACGTCTGCGTTTAATTATTTTAACGTGTCCCAACGAAATTGTAACTTAATTTTCTATGATTAAATTTTATTCGGATCGGATTTAAATTGTGTTTAATTTTAAGTCGGGTTAAAATATTTAGTACGGGTAAACAGAGTTTGGGAACATGATTAATTTTATAATTAATGTATGTTTTATTGATTTTCTGCTAGGTTTTCTTCTCATTGGGCCTTTTTGATGCAGCCGTGAGGCACACTTCCCTGCTAAATTTTTTATATCGCTCTTTACACTTTCTATTTGTTTTTTTTTTGTTTATCTGCTGTTAATTATATTGTACTAGCGACCCGCCCCGGCTTCGCACGGGTACAAACTGTTTTTTAGCGTAGCGTAGCGTAGTACTCGCAACCGGCGTGCGTGTATGACCAGATGTATGAACGTAAACGAGGCAAAAAGGACTATGTAAGGATCGTAGCAGGTGGCATTCTGTAGTTTCTGCCTACCCCCATGGGAAGAAGGCGTGAGTTTATGTATGTATGTATATATATATATTTTTATACATATAAACCTTCCTCTTCAATCACTCTATCTATTAAAAAAAAACGCATCAAAATCCGTTGCGTAGTTTTAAAGATTTAAGCATACATAGGGACAGAGAAAGCGACTTTGTTTTATACTATGTAGTGAAGTGATGCTTTTTTGGTCGGTGCTAAATAAATGTATATTCTTCCTTTTTTTCTTTCATTATATATTTTTACTCAAGCTATACGTTGTGTAATACCGGGTTAACACAGTTTGAATTTGAATGAAAGTCTCGCATACATTTATATACATACTCCTACAAAGACAGATGAGCGCAACCGTACTCTCATTCATCGCACACACAACACACACACACACACACAAAACATACACGCACGAACACACTCACAACACACACACCCACTCACCCAAACACAAACAATATAATTATTAATTAACTACACCTCTAGTTGTAATTTGTAATTGGTACCAACTTACTCGCCGCGGGAGGAAGACCTGGAGTCCTGAAATACAGGGCTGCCCTAGTTTAGGCTCCAGTCCACTCCATTTATTTTATGTACCTATACTGTGTTTAAATTAGTGTGGAAAATAAATGAATTTTTACTTTACTTTACTTTACTCTTCAGACGGTGTAAATCACTTTGGACTTATAGCTGTTGATCAATTAAAAAACTTTTTTACAAAAAATATAACCGACTTCCAAACTATAAAGTGAAAAATAACTTTAATTTCGGAAGTCGGTGTCTTTGGATCAGTATTTAAGTTTTTTGACACCGACTTCCGAAATTAAAGTTATTTTTCACTTTGTAGTTTGGAAGTCGGTTATATTTTTTGTAAAAAGTATTTTTTTTTCACTTTTTAGTGGGTTGATTTGTAATTTATCTAAGTTAAAATAGCCTTATGTCTACTGCTCATCAAAAATACCCAAATCACTAAAGATGTGCCTTTAATATTTGAAGAGTTCCCTCGATTTCTCCAAGATTCCATCAGCAGATTATGACCAAATGACAATGGGATCAACTTGAAAGTATACCCTTTCAAACAAAAAAAGAATTTTTCAAATCGGTCCAGCCGTCTTCGAGTAATCGGGGAACATAAAAAAAATATATATATATCCCGACGAATTGAGAACCTCCTCCTTTTTTTTTTGAAGTTGGTTAAAAATCGAACCGTGTGAACCCGAAATTTCAAATTTATTGGCAGAAAAACTGTATTTTGATTTGACTCCATGTTTCATTTTTGCGAGTCAAATAACTCAACGAGAATGTGAATGACATTATAATTTTATAGCAATCTAAATATTCCAGAACTTAAACGACTTTAGTTACGAAACTTACACACCTAAGCCCAATCCCAATTAGGTAAACTCCGACACTTAATACTCTGCTCCGTTCTATTCCTATACTGTCCACTCAATATACAGCCACCATTTGTAACCCAACAGAACTGAACAACAATTAACACTAAGTGTGAACGCCGCTAAGCCATTCAATTTATCCGAGAACAGCCGATCCAATCCCTTAAACCTAACCGATAAACCCTAACCCTATCGCTGCCGCTTAGGTGTCAAAAAGACCGAACAATACATTTCCCGCGAAATCCGCTCAATTCACAACGCCTCGACGCGGATCAGGTAACAAATCACTGGACGGACCCCCCCCCCTTCCCTTGCTCCATTCCTCTTACGTCACAACCCCCCAACACCACTCATTTAGCTCAAAATCGTGTCACGTGCACGAAACCCGCTGTATAATTACAAAAACGAGTTTGGATTCCGTTACAGTCCGTATCATGTGTGACTTGAGTTACGATTGTTTTATAACCACTTATTTTACTTGTGAAAAGTTTGGTAATATGAAGCGGGAACTAAAAGCCGGGAGTGCAAATAAAAATGGACGACCATTTTATATTTTTCGTGTTTGAATGTGGGGTTAGCTTTTATAAATTGAATAATAGCGTGGATATGGGAATTTTATTATAGAATTTAAGTTTATGGAAAGTTTATTAAGTCAGTGTATATTCTAGAAATTGTTTCATCTACTTTCAGCAACACAACATAAATGCTAGGATAATGTACAAGAGCGGTGGCTACCTGCCGAAATTGCTTAATTGACTACATATTGTAATGCTTGACGCTCGACCATCACTCAACTGAAGTGCTGCTCGACGTCCGTGTCCACTTAACTAGTTTACACATACCCAACACAACAGATGGCGCCACCATCCTCCTTCGATTTTATAATAAAAATAAATTCTGCTCCTCTGAAAACATTTTCCTTCGTCGTATTTAAATTGCAAGCACTTCATCACTCCGTAAAATATATTTTCTGAACTACCCTCTCTCAACAATCCCGTCTAAACAATCTTAACGAACATCGACCAATGAATCACTCTATCAAACGGTACCTAAACTCGATGCGAGCTATTAGAATAAACTGTGATGTTGCCCAAGTTTGTACCCAAAAATACCTCAAATGCGATATTCGGTTATTCCTTCGGGAACCCGAAGTCCGTAATTATGTCACAGGGGGGCGGGGGGACGGATATGAAATGACAAAAGACGTATTGGATATCACCGTGATAGAATACCGGTACTGCGACCGGTTTTTCTCCGTTATCGTACGAGATGTGTCAATATTTCCCCGGATTTTTTGTTCGAAACGATAAATCGGTTGGTTTTTGCTTCGTTTTTGGGAAACGGTTTTGGGATTGAAGGCCTGGGCTTGGATTTGTTAGGTACCGAATTTTGGTGGGTTGCAGCGGCAGGGTTATTGAATATGGACGTTATTTTTAGTGCAGTTTAAAGTGTATCGTAGATAGAGAGATATCCGATAGTAAAGCTCACTTGCCTAGATTGTGTATAAACAAGGATTTTCTGTTTTTAGTTCGACTGAAAGCTGATTTTCTCTGTTCATTCTCAGTTAGTACCTATATTGATTTTGATAATAATTATAAGTTTATATATTTATTTATTTAACCATTTATGTGCACACATATCTATATAAACAGACAAGACAAAAAGAACAGAAAAATACGTACAAAAGTGATGCTTATTTCTAAAGAAATCTCTTCCAGGATATCTGCGATAGGACAGGGGATAAAAAGAGATATAGACACCGTGTGTAAGAGTAAAGAGAAAGTACAAAAAAACAAAGCACAAAACAATTCACTAAATGAAATAAAATAATTATTATGAGAATAAGTATACTTACAGACGTACATAATTCTAAATGTCACTAAGATATTATTAATTTTAATGTACATAACATAACATAACGCCTTGTTTCCCAGAAGGGTTGGGCAGAGGTTTCCCTATAGCAGGTACACCCACAATTCGCCAGTTATGTTTAAGTCCCATGTAATAGGGGGCGAGCCTATTACCATCAATCGGACCCAAATCCAGATTCCGAGCTGCTACTGAGAAATTTCAGATAGGAAAACCCAATAACACTTTGCCCGACCTGGGAATCGAACCCAGGACCTCATGCTCAGCAGTAGCGCTTGCGCCCACTAGACCAACGAATGTAATAAAAAAATATAAATAAAAAATACAAAATAAATACCTACGCAACCATGACGAGGTGGAAAGATAGTATTCTTTCACTCTTCTTTTAAATACTGCAACAGTTTGGCAGTCCCTAATGTGATGGAAGTGAATTCTACAACCGCACCGCGTGCACAGTGAAGGAGTAGGAGTAGAAGTCAGTGGATGTATTCAGATTGAATTGTTCTTTACAACGATAAAATACGTCTTTTATTTTAATTTATTTATCTGACACCTAAAATATAACAATGGTGCCGATTCCCTTGTTCACAAACTAAACTAAATTTAAGTTCAGTGCATCTTTTTCTTTCTATTTCATTAATAAAAGGACAGAAGATAAATTTTAGTTTAGTCCTGTCAAATTAATCAGCGCCTGTCACTACTCCATATAAGTTAGACATGATTAAAAACTTGCCTACTAAAATTACGTCAATTTACGTCAAGCGCTGATTAATTTGATAGGACTAAACTAAAATTTATCTTCTGTCCTTTTCTTAATGAAATAGAAAGAAAAAGATGCACTGAACTTAAATTTAGTTTAGTTTGTGAACAAGGGAATCGGCACCAATATTTCTTACATATAGTTTGGTTCAGTTCTAATTATTTCTACCCGCACTTTAGCACCCATAACCAAATTATCAGCATTCAAACAGCATTGCTAAACTTCCCACAAAACAGCGTAGATAGATCTACAGCCCTGTTTCGAACCACCCTCTATGAAACTTCTCATTCTATAAACGGATTTAACAAACGGGTATCCAGATTAACTTTTCAGACCTCAGAACTTTCTATAATTGTTAGGTGGGCGAACTGACGGATGATTAGGCCCTGAGTGGATCCTTTAGACCTTTGAGTTTCAATCTGTTTTATCGGGTTATTGTAGATAATGTCAGCTTTGTGTTAAAGATTATCTTGATTTGAGAAGTGAGGTAGAAAAAGCCATAATTTGGAAACTGAGCAACTTTGGCTGAGAATGAGCGTAATGAAAGCTGTTCATCTTCAAATATTTACTATTTGGTAAAAATAGTGCCTTTAATACAGTTCCCGTTGACTTAATATACCTTCCAAAAATATCGAAGTTCAAATAATTGTAACTAGCAGCATCGTCCTGTCATCTGTTAATACCTAGTACCTGGGCGACCGAGCTCTGCTCTGGTGAAAATAGAGAATGCTCATTTAATACTATGTATAATATGTAATAACGCCTCTCTGCCCACCGCAGAGAAGAACGGTTCTGGGTGCTAATTCTCCCTACGCGAGGTTTTGCAGAGCTATGAATGATTGCAGTGATCGGATCGACCTGCGTTTTGACAGTTTAGGCAAATTGAAAGCCAGCTTTTATAAGTATCTCCCCGAATATTGAGTTCCTTATTTTTTGTATTATCAACTTTAGTTTGTTATGGTTTATTTTGATTTTGTTTTGTTTTAATTTATCTATTTTAATTTTGTTTAATTAACTTATTAAGTTCTATTTAGTGCAATATAGTATTATATTTCCATATATATATATTTTTTTGTAAGTTACAACGTTTTGTGTGCATGTAGAGTTTACCTATAAGTGATTGTTACACTTTATTTTGATTTGTTGCTTCTGTTTCATTTGCTTTTACCAGTGTATACAATTGTTGGTGAACCAAAATAAAATAAATACATACTATAATAATAAAGAATAGTTCATACTAATTACATGCTGCCATGTCATTATTCTAAAGTAATAAGGTAGCCATCTTGTCATCAACTTTGGGCGACCTCTGCTCGGGTGAAACAGAGAAAACGAATTTTCCCAGATATGAGACCTAGCTAGATAGATTTTTCGCCTCCGTAAACTCTACATTGCAACTTTCATCGAAGTCGTTAGAGCCGTTTTCGAAAACGTGATTACAAATATATATACACTAGCAGCTGACCCCGGCAAACGTTGTTTTGCCAATTATTTGTTTGGGGTGGACAACCCTTATCACTTAGGGGTATGAAAAATAGATAGAAGCCGATTCTCAGACCTACTGAATATGCATATAAAATTTGGTAAAAATCAGTAAAGCCGTTTCGGAGGAGTAAGGTAACTAACATTGTGACACGAGAATTTTATATATAAGATATATATATAAATACTGGTCATTTAATAGTATTGGATTATCCAATCATGACTTATGCGGGTTCCGTCTTTGCTCATGCAAAACCCCATCATATCCATAGGTTACAAACCCTTCAAAATCGATTCCTCCGTAGAGCTACCGGCTCCCCTTGGTTTGTGACGAACGAGAGCCTCCATATCGATCTTAAAATCCCTACCATCCATCAGTTCCTCAAGCGCGCTTCGAAGCGTTTCTTTGAGTCCGCGACCAAACATCGCAACCCTCTGGTTGTCGAGGCCGCCAATTATGTCCCCAGTAAAATCAGTCATGTTCGCCGACCAAGGCATATTCTTACCGACCCAGATGACACGACTACCATCCATCAGGAGTCTAGTAGGCAAAACGAGTACGTTAGGACACAAGTACAGACGCTTCCCGTCATTCCGACCTCGCCGTCGAGGTCCTTTGCGATCGCGACCGCCGCGCCCCCGAGTAAATGTTACTCCCCCCCGACCCTTGCTCGAAAACGAGGTGCCAGCAGTTGTTGCAGCTGAGCACGTAGCTTTAAATTCCCCGATTAATAATCATGATCAAAACTTTGATCCAGCCCGTCCAATCTTTGATGTCTTCCCTCCGGTAAACGCCCTAAGCCGAGGCTCGTACCCTACAGGGGGTGCCCTTAGCAAGCGTTCACCTAGTTTATAAGTTTAGTTTGTAAGTCCCTGGCTGGAGGCTTTGAGTGTAGCAGCTTAAGGCACCCACAGGTTTGCTCGGTTAAATAGTCATGGCCTCAGAGGCCAGCTATGAGATGCCCAAAAGAATATGGTGGTACGGAACCCTTCGTGTGCGAGTCCGACTCGCACTTGGTCGTTTTTTAGTTCTACATCTAGAAAAACGTATTGAAGTAAAAAAACGGTTCACAATTTCGGGTAATACGTTGCCACGTAAGTACCTACGTTACTATACATTAATCCCGAGTCCCACATCTAAAAATACTTAAACGAAAAAAGTTTCGAACTGTTCAATAGAACGTAAAAACTTTTGGCGGTGGTTGTTAAAAGTTAGGATGTAAGCAGAAGTCGAGGTAGACCCTAATTAGCCGGCACGCTTACATAACAATTAATAAAACTTTTGAGGTCCGAAAGTTATCTATCGAGGTCGGTTTTGGAAATCCATTTTGAGGGAGAATTTCGGAGACGGTTTCCACTTTTTAATAACTTTTTGTAATTTTATATTTCTATTAGAAATTAACGAATGTGTGTTAGTATGGCGGTTACATTCATAAGGTGTATTTTATGTAATTTTTTCTTTCTTCTATTAACTTCTGCCAGCGACTTGATCCTCCTGAATTTTCTTGTTTTAACATAAAATATATTCCATTATAAAATGTAATTTATTTCCAAGTACATGGTACATTAAGATCTTAATGTTAAAAAGTTTCACATAATAATACTACCGTTGCTGGTATAGAAATATTAAAATTAAAGTACAATTAATTACATAATAATTATAAATTAGTTTGAAATGAAAATAGTTAATTTTGAATACAATGTCAATTACAATTTTTCCATATTATTTATGAATAAAATGTCAAAATATACCAACCATAATAATGTCAATACTGTAACTTCCCATTAGTTCCAATAGTTTCGAAGATTACTCCCTACATACAAACTCACAAATTTTACCATTTTATCCGACTGCGGCGAAGCCAAAAAAGGAAGGTTGGTAAAATATTAGCATAGGTTTAATTGTGGATCCCTGAAAGCGTAATAAAACCACTTCCTTGCGTTAAACATATTGTCTTAATATCAGTGAGAACATAAAAGCACAAAACACAACCTTGTACAGTCGACAGATAATGAAGTACAGACAATGTAGTAACGTATTAAACCTCTTTAAATCTAATATCGAGACATTACATCTCCATAGATCTTGTATTATCGGTGGAGGTCACATTCGTCGCCATTTTGGATTCGCTGACCGTGGTCCTATTCTAAATATCGAACACGTCAGCTAAATATCGGAAGATTAACTTTTAATATAATTCATGCTTTCGACTAACTTAGGTAGAAATCTTAACTTTGTAGTTGAGTTACAGTCACTTTTGATATTCGTATTTTTATAGACTGTCTGGTCCAATTGGCAATTAAAATTTTAAAAGTTGCTATCAATGTACATAATACTGGTCTTTGTCTTCACTTCTATTAGTAACCATCTTTAACTAGACATGACAAAATGGAAAAGGTAGACTATACTTCCCACTAATGGACCTCAGGACCAAATTAAACATCTTGTAATTAACCACTTAAAATGCTAAAATTACCGCAACTAATGAGGAGTCCTCACTAATTATGTCTACGACCTCGCCTTCACACAAATTAGTTCATTTTCCTTCACGCAAAACCAAAATTCTTCTCTATCGAACGCTCGCATCTTGAAATTATGACCATTATCATCGTTATAGCTCTCAGAATAGGGCTACTAAATCAGGTAGCAAGCACACCACCGTGCTGAACGAAACTGAATCATACAGCTCCTAACATAAAGTCTACATTTGATTGCAAGTTCAATATCGTATGTATAGAGGATGATTTGGCCGGTCGTAAGCAATTTCCAAATTGGATTTCGTTAGGGTAAACGCACCCGAGGCAAAATGCGATGTTTCATTAAAACTTGTGACTTTATCGTGTAACGGGCCCTGTGATGTGGTTCCAGCAATTATTAGTTGGTAATTATAAATTTAATTATAGTTTAGTGAGTAATTTAATGTAAAAGTGGGGTCCGCCGCAAAGGCTTGACAGTTTGGAAGGATCTTCCTTGAGTGACTTTTCGACATGTCACAAAGATAATGTGACAGTCTTACCAACTAGTTGGTGATTATTGTCATCATATAGGCTACAAAAAATTATTTATCTTAAACTGTTTAATACAATTTAACAAAACAATTCAGTTTTAACAAAAAAAGACTTACAAAAAAAGGATTGTGTGGTTTTATGAAACCACGGTAAAAGTGAAACTTCTATAGGCACCGCCATATTGACCTTGACTGCTCTGACGAGTGCCTTTCACTTTATCCTTACTCCGCGGCCGACCGTCACGCGACATGCAACACACAGACAAAAAAGTTTGAGACGATCTAATAAAAGTATCACTTTAAAAAAAATATGATTACTATTATATTTATGTCTCCAAAATACACAGACTCTAATCTCATAGATTACAATTACCCTGACATAAGTAGCTCTCCCTAAGATGACATCAAGTAATGAAGCAGAGAGGAACAGTTTTCTTACATTAATTCCATTGAAACTTCTAATTAGTTTGCTCAATTAGTGGAATCACTATCGAGACATAACACACTGAAGGTGACATAATTCAGGCAGTTATGTCACTATTTTATTGAAGATGTCTGGATTTTTGTGAGACCCTTAATTAGCTAATGATTTTTATGATCTTGCTTTCCTCTAGAACAGTTTTCATTTTAGCAAGTGAGCTGCCAAAGACCTCAACCGACGCTAAGCAGAAGAATTCTGCGTTAAGAATTAAAAGCTGATGTAATTACCTCAAAGTTACACCTACCTTGGATGTATCACCAAAACATAAATTTATATGAGTGTATTGCTGAATTAAAAATGATTTCATTTCATTTCATAAATGCTGATTGGCAGCACAGTTTACATAGATATGTACGGTGGGAGTGACTCTTGAGGAGAACTCATTTAAGAGCTACTCAGCTACACTTACACTTACTAAAAATTACAAAATATTTAGAGTCGACAAAAAACGTGTGGCACTCGGGGACTGCCGCGGTAAAGCTATTGCATAGCATTTGTAACCTCCATACTTCCTATTTGTCAACGCTACACTTGGGATGATGACGTGATGACATAAAAACAAAAATTACGTTCCCATGACAACATCACGTTGTCATGGAAACCATCATTACATGGTAGGCGGAGTGGGGGGTGTTAGGTTTTATTTTCGTTACGGTTTTATTTTCGTTACGTTACGGAATTTCTTGATTCGGTTGCCGCGCTCAAAGCCCGCGATAAAAGATATGCAATAGCTTAAGCTTGAGATACAGGAATTGATAAACAGATAATACTGCTTGGAAGCAGAAATAGGTACGGTGGTTAAGTGATTTCATAAGCATTCAGCCCTGTTATTTTATTACTAAATGTAAGCAGACAAACTGTCTCCGACAAAGGAATGATAAGCTAGAATGTTTTCAAAATCATCAAAATCTTGGGTTCTTCCCATTAATATCTACAGCTACTTAACCCAAAACAACAAAAACAAACGCTAGTTGAGCGTCAGACACAATTGCGTTACGCTAATCAAACGGCACGACACGCGATCTGTCGTGACGCGCCCTATAACGATGCGCGCTAACTAGAATGGCGCACGAAACGTTTTTGCGCTTCGTGGTATTGGCAGGAGCGTTTGCATTGCATGAATAACTCTATAAATAACAATTAAAGAGAGAAAACCACAAGAGTTTACTTTTAACAGTTTTTGGTCCTTAAATATATTTGTATATTAGAAGAAGGACCAGAAATAGTGTTAAGGAGCGGAGTAATAAACACCTCTATCTAAGCTTTCTTAGGGGAAAGCAAGCGTAATGTTAAAAATCATCAAGAAAAAACCCGCCAAGTGCGTGTCGGACTACGCACAATGAAGGGTTCCGTAGTTGAGATGAATTTATTTATCCCAAGAACAAACTTAACATTTATTCCAACTGCAAATCGTCGCTCGGCATCCAATACCGCGAATGTGTAATTTTTTATGTTTTTTTTTTAATTGCAGGATCACTTATTTGAACGTGCAGAAAAAATAAAAATCTAACACCTTTAAACGAGCAATTCTTGTATATATTATATAACCTGAATCTCTGAAACGGCTCCAAGAATTTTTATGAAATTATTATGCAGGGTGTTTCGGGAGCGATAAATCGATCTAGCTAGGTTTCATTTTTAGAAAAGGTCGTTCAAAAAAAATAGTCATCCATATATTTTTCTTTATTCAAGTAACAAGGACTCATTGTGTTAGTAAACTTATGAACTTTAGCTTATTTTACCAGGTCACTCAGAAAGTTTTGCGACTAACAGTTTTTGTCTATGGGATACTGGCTGGCGCTCAGAAGCACCATATCGTCTGCAAAGCTAATATTATTTACACAAATACCATCTATACAGTGTCAGTCTTCATAACGTGCACATATCGAAATGAGGGAATCTATGCTCAATTTTACCGACGTTTTATTCATAAATTTTACAATTATTGTAAAAATTGATGAAAAAATACAAATTTTTACTAAAAAAACATGTTTGTTTTCAATTCAGGGTAGTTTTTTTCTCAATTTTAATTGTATGTGGACGCCTACTTACTTCCAATCATTATAGAGTTTGTTTCATCACGATAGCTGATTCAGTTTAAAAGTTACACAGTTTTGTTACAATTTTTTTTTAATTCCATAAAAGTTTAAAAAATATTTAGATTTTTAAAATATTTTTTCTGTCGTTAAAATTAAGCATAGATGGGATTTCGATATGTGCATATTATGAAGAATCACACTGTATAGCAACCCACTCTGGTGCTGCTGAGCTCGCCAATCTTGCCTCACCCCGCATTCCAACCTGTATGGCCTGGAAAAAGTTCCAGCCCATCGTACACTATTGATCTGGTTACCATAGGTACCAATATTTAAAAATGTTTTTAAGCTCCATTGGCAACCTATCCTTCTCCATCTTTCTCCATAATACGTCATAAGCAACCAGATCAAGTCTTGAATAAGTCGAGGAAGCTAGCATAAATCGGCGTCCCACGCTGTGTATAAGTATAGTATGTGACAGTATGCTTAAGACACAACACTGCACTTTCTGTTGAGAAACCACGCCGAAACCCGAATTAGTTGTCATGAACATTTACAGTTTTATTTATTTGTGTGATTACACAAATAAATAAAACACTTTTGATATTGATATTATAGTAGCTAGAGAGATGGGCCTATTGGATGCCGAGCGACGAAATGTAAGTTTGTACGCACAATATTGAGAGATTTACCGTGTTATTTTAAGACCATAGACTTCTTATAAGTTTTCCTGTAATCTATGAGTAAAGATCCATACTATGTATTTTTTTGAAATTTTTTGGTCCAGTAGTTTCGAAGATAAGGGGGGGGGAATGGTCAATTTTCATTGAATTTCTTAAATATCTTTAAAAATGTTTATTTTAAAATTATATAAAAAATATATTTAAAATCCTCGCAATAAGTCCCTTCATTTGATATGTCACACGGTACTGTTAGCACAACTTTTTTTTTTAAATTTCTTGTTTGCCCCCCAAAAGTGACCCCTATATTCAATTTTTTTTTATTTACGTTACACATTCGTGTTTGGGTCACAAAAATACATATGCATACCAAATTTCAACTTAATCGGTTCATTAGATTCGGAGTAAATTGGCTGTGACAGACGCACAGACAGACAGACAGACACACGAGTGATCCTATAAGGGTTCCGTTTTTTCCTTTTGAGGTACGGAACCCTAAAAAAAGTAGAAAACGCATCTTAACGCATTTAAACTGTAGGTATTTTAAAATAAAGAACTTATAACTAAAGTTCTAAGTAATTCTTAGTAATCTAGCCTAAAAGACTAATAAGTAATTTAACTTTTAATATTTTTTATATTTTTTTCTCGTTGGTCTAGTGGTCGCAAGCGCTACTGCTGAGCATGAGGTCCTGGGTTCGATCCCCGGGTCGGGCAAAGTGTTATTGGGTTTTTCTATCTGGAATTTCTCAGTAGCAGCCCGGAGTCTGGATTTGTGCCTGGTTGATGGCAATAGGCTCGCCCCCTATTACATGGGACTTAAACATAACTGGCGAAATGTGGGTGTACCTGCTACAGGTACACCTCTGCCCAACCCTTCGGGGAAACAAGGCGTGATGTTATGTATGTGATGTATTTTACGGGATAGATTATGTTATAACTAAGAATAGTGTCAATTTGCACTTTTACACAATTTCGTTGCAGTTTCTTAGTGTCTGATAATTGATAAAAACACTTTGTTCATGTGTTACATTTACAGCACAACATTGTTAGTATTATTTATTTTCTATCTATATACACTACAAAAACTGAAATGGCTTAGTTCTCTTTAGCCGACGCCCTATGTCCTGAATTGCCATTGGCAGATTTTTGAATTATGGTGGTGACGAGTTCCATTTTAAGGTCTCGGTGAAGGTGTGCTCACTTTTCTTGAATATCCCAAACAAACAAACAAACAAACAATCAATCCCTACAGATATACAACGTGTAACGTTAAATGCGCAAAACCTGAAAATAGTTTGATCAGAATAACGAGCAGAATCAATTGAATCACTTTTTAATAAGGTCACATTTTTCAAAAAAACCTTAATTAAAAACGTTGCCGTGTCTATTTATTTATAGATCAAGCTATCACATGCGCAAACCCGCCAAAATAGGTAAACAAACACAAATTGTTTTCGACCAATTTAAATTTTCTCATACGCGGGATAATAATAGCTTTTATTTCACTGCAAATACGAATCATACGAACTAAAACAGAACATAAAACATTTAAAAAAAAACTCTGAAATAGGTAAATTGAATTAAAAATCAGTTGGGGTGTCTGAGGTTTTGCGCATTTAACGTTACAATTTGTAGAGACAGACTGAACAAAAACCATCTTATCCATTACAACAAAAAAATAGGAGACAATAAATTGACTAAAAATGTATTCAGTTTATACGTCAGCAGAATCAGAAATCACATAAACCAAACAAAACGAGCAAAACCTACCACTGTAAGGGCCTTAGCATCTTAACAAAAATACAAAACGTCGGCGCACACAAGTTGAACGAATGAAATGAATGGAAGAACGAATGGTATTGTTCACGCAATCATTCCCCTGGGTGTGTTTTATTGCGCCATTCTCATCGTTTTGTTATTGTTGGCATTTTTATGAAAACACTGATTTAAGTTCCCCATACTTGTTTTCAATTGAAACTACTTGTGCAAGACAGAAATACAGAAATAATCGCTTTTCTTCTACAATCATTTTTCAGAACTGCCCAGCTTCCTCACATTTGTCACTCTTATTTTTAGATTCATATTGACAGCTGTAACTGGTAATGTATATAAACAAATTTTTTTTGGTAAGGAAACAATGGTAAGAAAAAATACTTTTGTGAACTTTTCAGGATCTGTTTTGCTTCGAATGTAAGGACATAATATGTATCAGCAATTATGGTAGATCTTTAAATCTTTCTTTAAATCTTTATTGGAACAAAAAGACATTTTACAAATTAAATGAGTACGTAAATAGCTGCATTAATTATAAAACTGTGTCGCAGCTATTATCGCCCACCTCCAAGAGGAAGACGACAGCGTTCCAGATTCCAAAGATGAAAACACAGTAGGGGTTAATTAAAAAAGAACAATAGTAAAATTAAAATAAAATAGTAAAAAATCAAAATAGTAAAAATAAAATTTACAAAAAATTAAAAATGTAAAAAATAAAATCGGCAAGTGCTCATTGTTTTGCATGTGGGAGTGTTGTATGTGAGTGTAGTGTGTGTCTGTGGGGTGTAAGTGCCGAGTGTGCTTGTGGAAACCCCCACGAGCACACTCTATGCTACGTGTATTTGGTGTGCATGTCTACGGAAGAAGGATCTTTAGGGTTTGACAAAATTATCCAATTCTTTGTATATGAGAGTATGAAGATGAGAGAGATGAGATATTTCTAATGATTAACACCAAATTGGTTTACTTTGCAAGTAATTAAATCCCTGAGCTTTCATACCAAAGCTAGGGACTAAAGAATTAATAAATGCCGTAAAAACTTTGAAATCACGATTTAAAGCACCTTGTCTCTCCAACCCACTCTTAATGGAAACCTCAAGTCTTAAAAGGTATAACGACCGCGCCATAATTACAAAACTCAACCAAAACAACACCGTATTTCATAATTAACTTAAAAAAACGCTGTATGGAGTTTTATGTCCCCTAATCCCATCGCGGCCATTAAATCGTCATCAGGAGGATCGGAGGCCATTTTTCTTAATTACCTGGACTGGTTTTGGAAAATACCATCTGAGTACCTTGACTGGTACCTACTTATCTTTTACAAATGATTAATGAACGAACAGACTAGAGTGTTTCTTGATTATTCTTTAATATTCTTTACTAATCAATCAACTCGGCTTATCACTGGACATGGTCTCTAAAGTTAGGCCACTAAGCCCTATTCATGTCTTATCAAAATTGGCCTATTGTATGAGGTTATGTCAGAGCTTTTGCCTTTTGTACTCGCTAGCCTCATTAATTCTAGCTTTAGGACTATTTAACACTTCAAATGCTCTCTGTGGGGCCTTGAATCAGGTATGACGCTGATATAGGGTCCATTTTGTAGATGGGCAAAATCAAAATGGAGTCGCTAGTACTCGGTAGTTTAGCCGCAACTATACCAAACAGACAGAAAACAAAACTCTCTCATTAATTACAATACGTAGTTTAGAAATGCAACAAGGCCTTAATTACAGTTATCCTTATTACCCAAAACACTGCAAGAGAAAAGCCCATCACTTTCCTTAATAATATGTCCAAAAAACCGATTCTCTCATTAAGTCATCAGCCGAACGGGTCGCTGGTAATACCCGGTTACCCGGTTACTTCTCCAACTTTTTAATTCGACCGCTTCACCCGGATTACCGGTTGTGACTGGTTACGCCCGGACGAATTTCCAGGCGTTTTAACCGGGCTTTAAATGTCAGTATACCTTTTTGTACTGTGGGAACGTAATCTAATTATGTTAAATCAATTTTTATGTTTAAACTTTGCGCGAGGGCAGATTCGGGTGTAATTTGTGTGAGGGTTTTTTGTTGCTAACATAAAGTAGATTTTTTAAGCTAAAATAATTCATTTGTAACGCTAGTTGGTTTTTGAAGAAACAATTAGTGGCAGAGTTTCGTCAAAAGTTAGGTGTGTCCTCCAGAAAGGTCAAGTGCGGAGTACTCGCAACCGGCATGCGTCTATGAACGTAAATGAAGCAAAAGGAGTATATAAGGATCGCAGCCGGTGGCGTTCCGTAGTTTTTGCCTTTCTCTGCGTTAGTTTACTACTGAATCTCAGACAATACTAATTTGCAGTATTGTAGAATAAAAACATCGAAAAGACACTAAATGTTTTGGTGATAGGGTTTCACGCTGCAGACAGACGCTGGGGCAACTACGGACTCATTTTAAAATATTTTTTCTTTTATTTTAAAAACCTATAGCTGAGTTCTCTTAAAGATATCTCTTATTAAACGAAAAGAAACGCGGTATAATAAATGTTTATTTCTGTAAATTGGTTAAAACAATACACTTTTATGCGTCAAAATTAAATTATGTTTTAAAACTAGATTAGTTCGGTGTTTCCTTACAGACTACTCTGAGAAGAAAGACCAAAACAAACTCAGATGTCACAGCCTTTTTTAAAGTCCAAACATAATCTTGGTCAGGCCATAATTATGAGGACCATGCAGGTTAGATGATCTTTTGAGAAAAGAACCATACACATGTTTTTACACAGTAAAATACAAAGATTAGACGAAAGGGTGTTAAATCGCAATACTATCGGCAAAAATAGAACACCAAAGGCATCGACGAAATATTAAACTCTTCGATCAGAAAAAGCCAGCTATTCGACACACGCTTTCGAATCAGACGCGTGCTGCCAATAAAAAATATCGCTTCGAGTATGACAAATTCAAATCACATTTGTAACATTCCTCGCGTGGGACGAAGCATTTGGGAAAAACTTTGATCGTTCAAGTGCAGTTGACGGGTTCGGCTTAGTTCGGTGAAGATCGGGCGTTTTCGGGTGACGTTTGTAGGAAAAGAATTTCGGATTTGATCGCAGTTTTGATTCGATAAATGTTTAGGGATGGTGTTGGAAAGGCATTCTTGTCTTTGTATTTTTATAGGATTATGGGACAAACTGGATGTAGAAGGCGGAAGATAGTAAACTGCGAAGTTGTTTATAATGGTTTTAATTGAATCTAGGATTTTATAGATGGATAAGTACGCAGTTATTAAAATGTTGTATAGAATAATCTACTTTTATCCGATTAACACACACAAATAATAAATACACAAATCAAAGTGCATCGACATGTTTCCAATAAATAAATAAACAAATAACTTGCAACACATAATAAACGAAGTTTCAACAAAGCAACGCAATTTATGCGACAGTACCACCAAACATAATATTATTATAGGTGTAGGTACAAATATAACAGCAATTTTGAAATATTTTGACACAGAAACCCTATTATTACACAATTCTGAAATATTTTCACACAGAAGCTCTATTATTACAGCAATATTTAATAGTTACATAATATAGTGAAATACGTTCGGTTCGGAAGTCCATTTGAAAGCGTGGCGGTCGCTATTCAAATAGATTCTATTCAAATTGATGTGCCCAACAAAATGTATAAGTAACAGAACTAACTTCTATAGGTATCTGTATTTTTATATTTAACGACAGCTAAAAGGAAAAATTCTGGTTTATTTTAAGATTGCAAATGGAAAAATGGTAGATTATCAAAATTAGAAAATAATTTGCAAATTGTAGAGTCCATCTTATTATTAAATAAACATAATTATATTGCCTCAGATAACAAAATTTAAAAGCCAAATTGTAATGGAAAATGTGTATTAATTGGCATTATTTCTTCAGTCTACTGCCTCGTTGGTCTAGTGGTCGCAAGCGCTACTGCTGAGCATGAGGTCCTGGGTTCGATTCCTGGGTCGGGCAAAGTGTTGTTGGGTTTTTCTATCTGAAATTTCTCAGTAGCAGCTCGGAGTCTGGATTTGTGCCCGGTTGATGGCAATAGGCTCGCTCCCTGTTACATGAGACTTAAACATAACTGGCGAAATGTGGGTGTACCTGCTACAGGGACACCTCTGCCCAACCCTTCGGGGAAACAAGGCGTGATGTTATGTTATGTTATTTCTTCAGGATTTTTTTTAAAATATAATACTTACACAGATTGCTGCGCCACAGTATTTTACTTTTGCAACTATCATCGTGTCTTTTGTTAAGTTATACCTAAATTGTTCCGAATAAACATAAAAAAAACATTATTATTATTAGCTCGTACTTATTGTGAGCAGTGATAGCCTAGTGGTGTGACCGTCGGACTGCTAAGTCATAGGTCTCGAGTTCGAACCCAAGGCACGCACCTCTGACTTTTCGGATTCATGTGCGTTTTGTACAATTATCACTTGCTTCAAAAAAAGTGAAGGAAAACATCGTGAGGAAACCGGCATGCCTGAGAGATATTTCTCGACGGCATGTGAAGCCAAGTCAGAGGCCCATGGGTGGCTTTAAAACTCTGAAACCAGGTTAGTCACTAACCACACGAAAAGAATTAGAAGCTCGTTCTGTCCCACAGTTGGGCTTGGGCTTGCTCCATTCCATCGATCGGTCACGATCCGCGTTACTTCTTTCCAATTTATTATTTGGCATTTGTTCCAATATTTTTAAAAACAATAAGCAAAGAATTATAATAAGCAGCCTCTACAAAGCAAAATAGGTAGTGTTGTGATTTCTTTGATTTAATTTTAAAAATGTTTTATTTTTATATCGATTTATAATATTCACTATGGCAACACTATCAAAATACAAATCATCATCTGCCTAGCCTTTTCCCAACTATGTTGGGGTCGGCTTCCAGTCTAACCGGATGCAGCTGAATACCAGTATTTTATATGGAGCGACTGCCTATCTGACCTCCACAACCCAGTAACTGGATAATACGATACCCCTTGGTAAGACTGGTTGTCAGACTTTCGGGCTTCTGACGACCCGTAACGACTGTCAAAGATCCACGAATGACAGCCGGGACCAACGGCTTAACGTGCTTTCCGAGGCATGGAGGAGTCTCGGTATGTAAAGATGGTTACCCATCCACTGACCAACCCTGGCAAGCGTAGCTTAACCTGATGGATCGACCAGTGCAGCTGTT
The DNA here is from genome assembly GCA_963680765.1 of Agrochola lychnidis. Classification (NCBI taxonomy): domain Eukaryota; kingdom Metazoa; phylum Arthropoda; class Insecta; order Lepidoptera; family Noctuidae; genus Agrochola; species Agrochola lychnidis. Next base: position 1,864,277 of record OY796863.1, on the reverse strand, counting down.
ATTACTTAGCCACGAGCTCCTCTTATATAATGTAACGAATAGTGATTCGTCGTTTGATTGTGAAATAGTACAGTAGTGTGCATTAAAAGTATTAGCAAGAAAAGAGTGTTATCTTTATATTAAGTACCCTGAAAAAGCAGCAACAATTCCTAGAAACACCCGCAAACAAAATTATTTTCTTCCCAAAACCAACAGTGAAACCTAAATAACCCCAAGATAGCCCCTTAACAAACACTAACTACAATATAAATATGCAACCAAACTTTCCGAGCCATTACGCGAACGAAATCGTAAACTAAACAGTAACCCACAGGCTAGAACTACATATTTATGAGGATAAAACATAATAAACAAACCTTCAGTTTCGATTACAGACCTTATAAGAAAATCCGTTGCAAATTGAACCTTATGCGGTTAGGATAAGGGTAGGAGCTGAGATATTATGATGGGCTAGAGAAGTGAAGACAGTGCCGATATGCCCCAGAACGTTTCCTTTGTTTGTTACCGATTGTTTTCTGTCATTGTACAGCGTTGTGGATTTTTAGAGATCCGCAAGTATGATACGGTTTGTGAGCGTGAAGAATGGATAATATAAATGCTTTAAAACATTCCTACGTTTTTAATCGATTCATAAGAAGAGGCATTCTTTAATGGCGACTGCATGTTTTAAACATATTTGAATATTTGATTTTTGATCATTAAGTAGTTAACTTGACAATCAAAAGTTTTGAAAAAATTCTCAGTTGATTCTATATACTTTATCAAAAGTCTCAGCATTAGAAACTCTGTAAAAAGCTACCTCAGTTTAATAGAATTGTTTGAACTTTCTATTAAAACAAAAGTACTCTTATTAAATTATTTCTTTGCAACTGAGCTTTCAACAAAACCGATACGAAGAACACGAGGGTTGTCAAAATCGTTACAATCACGTACTGCAACATTAATTTTGGCAAACAGTCAATCAAATAATATTTTTCCTTAAAGAATAATGGCTTAAATAAAAGAACTTTCACCATTAAACGCCTTATGTTACAAATTCATCGAATTTATTGGTGGTAATAATTCTTTTATGTAAAATGGTGTAGCATTTTCTTTGCCAATTTGCAAGAAAAGTTTTGTGACACAGTTCTTAAGTCACGCTCACAAAACTAGCACAAGATCTCATTTTCATTTTTTTTTCTTAAAATCGTAAAAACATCCGTAAATTCTTCAAAAAATATTCATGAATATTTAGAAAGTATATCGTATAATTTAAACTCCTTAGATCAAACGCTACAAAATTATACAAACATCTCCAAGCTTTCGCTTTTCGGATATGAGGATACGTTTTAAAGACGTAGATCGTCTACAAAACGTATCCGCACATCCACAATACACAAAACCAACACACGAAAAAGTAAAAAGTTTTGTAACACTGTGTTCTTAGGTCACGCTCACAAAACTAGCACAAGATCTTATTTTCATAATTTTTTTTCAAGAAATAATCATGAATATTAAAAAGTTTTAAGTAGTAGCTGCATCCGGTTAGACTGGAAGCCGACCCCAACATAGTTGGGAAAAGGCTAGGCAGATAGATTTAAAAAGTATATCGTACAATTTAAGCTCCTTAGATCAAACGCTACAAAATCATACAAACATCTCCAAGCTTTCGCACATCCACAATACACAAAACCAACACACAAAAAAGTAATACATCTAAAACTGCCATCAAAATACATACAGAACCCTACGCTCGCCAGTCCGCATCGTCGTACCTCGAAAAATGTACACAGCGAGACTCCGGGACGTTATTTTCTTAAGAGTGTTTACCCCGCGATTCTCGGCATATGGACAGTTTCGCTTTCCCGGGATTTTCCACGTTTATAAAGGTTTTTAAAATTAAAAGTTGGTAGTGTCTGATAATAGTGCGGTCTTCAAGACGTTGTTTGGAAGTGGTGGCATAGTTAGTAGCTAGCGGTAAATTAATAAAGGGGATGTAGTTTGGAATAGTTTGCTGCAGACTTAAGTGGTTTCAAGTTTTTGCTGTATATCAGCTTTTATTAAGGATATCTTGGGTTATGCGTTGTGGTGGAGTACTTAACTTTTGGTCTTAACTTTGAAGTAGGTAAAACGTTTTCAGTAAAGATCGCTTCATTGGTGCAGTTGAGCCTCCAGATTTTTAAGCTATTGCATAGCTTTTATCGCGGGCTTTGAGCGCGGCGACCGAATCAAGAAATTCCGTAACGAAAAAAACCTAACACCCCCCACTCCGCCTACCATGTAATGACGGTTGCCATGACAACATCACGTTGTCATGGGAACCGTCATTACATGGTAGGCGGAGAACCTAATTTTTGTTTTATGTCATCACGTCATCATCCCAAGTGTAGCGTTGACAAATAGGAAGTATGGAGGTTACAAATGCTATGCAATAACTTTACCGCGGCAGTCCCCGAGTGCGACACGTTTTTTTTTTTTAATAATTATTACACGGAAAAAAATAATATTTGTTAATGGCAAATGTTTTGTAATTAATGGGAAAAATAAAACGTTTTTCTGGTACTGACTCTACCTTTAGGTACTTTTTGAGCTCTTTTATAATTTCTAACATAACGTTAATTTCGTGGACGTCCACTTCCACGACATGGTATCACTATAACCCAGGAAAGTAAAATGTATATGGAAATAATATGAATATGCTTTTAAATTTCCGTCCACGATAACATTATAACGTGCACGTATTTCCATACATTTTATGGACGTGATCGTCCACGATAATATTGTCACCTTAGAAATTATAAAAGCGGACATTTATTCACTACGATAAGAACTAAGAATTTTCATATAGTCTCTGCCTACTTAGTAATAATACCGAGTGTATAATATTTTTAAGCTATTGCATAGCTTTTATCGCGGGCTTTGAGCGCGGTGACCGAATCATGAAATTCTATAACGTAACGAAAATAAAACCTAAAACCCCCCACTCCGCCTACCATGTAATGACGGTTCACATGACAACGTGATGTTGTCATGGGAACGTAATTTTTGTTTTATGTCATCACGTCATCATCCCAAGTGTAGCGTTGACAAATAGGAAGTATGGAGGTTACAAATGCTATGCAATAGCTTTACCGTGGCAGTCCCCGAGTGCCAAACGTTTTTTTTTATGTTAGCCTACACTGTCCCACTGCTGAGTAAAGGCCTCCTCCAAATCCTTCCAAGCATCCTTTTCTAGGGCCATCTCCATCCAACCCTTGAGTCGTCTCGCCGCCTCTTCCTTCGTATTCTGTCAGTTTTTTTTACACCCAGAATGCTGCGCTCCATTGCTCTTTGGCAAACCCCAAAGCGGAACTTTTGCGACTCGGTGAGCGACCAGGCTTGAGCACCGCAGGTTAGGATAGGCAGGATACACATAGTAATAACTGTTATGGTCGAAGAGGTAGACGTTTTTTAGTTCCAAGTATTTTTAATAACCATACAGTCGATATAGACAGTTCTATCACAAAAACCTCTTTTAACGTAAATATCTCTTAAATGTTTTTTGTCAAAGCCTAAATGTAGTAAATATTTGAAAAAACATAAATATGTACTAAAAAAGAGCTACGTCTGTCAACAAACTGCTGTGCAGTTTGGCAGAGGTAATTTATTATGTAAAAACAAGTATTGCTGCGAATAAACACTTTTTCATTTTTTCACATAACGATGAATTTTTGCTTCAGGGAGATCGGTAGATCGCCCTTCATTAGCGTCTTCATGAGTGTCTTATAACGAACTTATAAGCCTGTAATTATTTCTAAACATATTACCATCAAATTTACATTACCTGAATAAACCGGTAAACCGACTCATATAATAAATTAAACTTGAAATGTATGCAGACTACATCTCCATACCGTGATATGCTAAGCAAGTGTTGATGCCAAACCTCTTAGAATGAAGATACATGAGGTCATTAATCATGGCGACTGTTAGTTAGCCTTGCAGTGCCAACTGGACAGTCTGGATTAGACCGTCTCGAGGTCATGCTTAAGGGGGATGCGCTGAGGCTGCGAATCATATTTACTCGTAGATTAACATACAACTTGATACTGACCTGCAAATTGCAAAAAACGTAAATAGTAGATTGTTATACGAGGGGCTAAAATAACCCATTGTAACGAGGTAGTAAATAGAAAACGAGTTATAATGGGTTTTAGCGCCGTGTGTTACACTCTACTTTTCACTACGATTGCGAAAAAATAAAATAATCCAATACAATATTAAATAGTTTATTTTATTTAAATTTACTTACAATTTGTACAATTCTGGATATTAAACGAGATGTTTTTTTCCGGCAACTTAATTTCAGTCCTCTGTGAAGATGTTCTCACTAGATGATGACATTTTCACTGTTGTAAGTTATATTACGGTCACCAATTCAATTAGTAATTAGAGAAAAATTCTAAAGATTTCGCGCCAATGCCTTTTTTATTTCTTCTGTAGCCGCAACGCAATGCACGCATTCTACTATAAAAAAGTACTCTGTGCATTCTACCGAAGAGATAGCCGCATTTAGTTCCATTTTCAAAAATAAAATGTTCTTCTTTTTTTGTGAACCAGTAATAATTCGAGTCCATAATCATTATTATTCTAAATAAGAATAAATAATTTTTCGTCTTTCAAGGCTCGTTGGAATATACAAAAATTAAAAAGAAATTACTTTTTCCCCTAGAGCAAGAAATGCTATTTTTTCCCCGCTCTGGTACTCTACAATGACGGCCTTATAGGAGTGAAAAAAAATTAATTTCACGTGCTACCCTGGCGCTTTAGCCTTATAGCCTAGCCTTAAAGGACTAAAATATCTCAGAATAGTTACAACTATTTAGACAATTTGCATGTTACTATTTAGACAATAGTCAGTGAGACGTGTTGAACTTTTGATGAATTTGAGAAATATTTGTCACATTTGCTTGAAGCAGAAGGGACTAAAGTTCTCTAAACAGATTTGGCTTTGAACTTAAGACGGCTTTATTGGTATTCATTCCTTAACCCTTTTAGCTAAACTATGTACATACAACCACATTTATTTATTAATAATATAAATGGGAATGCAACTCTGTCTTTCTATTACTTTTTGACGCCTTAACGGATATCGATGAAATTTGGCAGACGAGGGACCATGATCTGGATTAGGACATGGAATACTTTTTATGCCGGTTGCATTTTCCCAAGGGATAATTTCCGATCTATTTGCTGGCGAAGCTGCGAGCAAAAACTATAATCAGCGCTGGGGCTCTGTCTCGCATGGGGTCGCAGGATTTATGCTGAGCGATGGCCGTTTTGCGTTGCGCATATTTTCCCCTTTGTTATTTTCGTGTTTTTTTTTAATCTTTCTTTGCGTCATGTTTACCACAAATAAACGTATTTTCTTTCTTTTTTTCTTTCTATAATATTTATTAAATATTCAGGATCTAAGCATACTTATGGTGTGTTTCGAACTTTGTTCATTTTCAGTTGAACGTTCAGCTACTGCATTTTATTTGATATGTTCAACTCAAAAATTTTGAGCACACAAGATGCACAATTTGGCATGAATTTAATATCAAACCCAGCGACTGTAAGGACCAAAATCCCTACCTACCCTAATCCAGCTACAACTGCAATGATACAGTAGAAAACAGCTCACAATTCCGCCAGACGTCTCATTACAGGCACAATAAAGTTGCTACGTCCTGGAGCTCAAACAATGGACAGAATCTCGGCCAGATTTCATTTAGAACCGTCGGGTATTGTCCCTCTCTGTTTATTCCTCTAGCTTCATCTTAGTTACATTGGGACTTTTGGCACCGAATTTTATATGGACAATGTTTTATAACATTTAAGAGATCAGACAATAAAGTTATTGACGTTGAAGACGTTAGGACTTTGGGGTGAGGAGTCTAATTATTTTAACAATTTTGAAATCCGAACAGAAGGACCAATTTTAGAAGTAAAAAACAAATTTCTTAAGACCTTAAGTTTGTGTTTTGTGTTCGCCTTTTATGGGATTGCCATATATATCCGAAGGGTGCCAAACGGACCCCTATTACTAAGCCTCCGCTGTCCATCCGTCTGTCAGCGGACTGTAATCTCACGAACCGTAACAGGTAGACATATGAAATTTTCACAGATTTTATATTTCTATTACCGATGTAACAAAAAATAATAAAAATTAAATAAAGTTAATAATGAAAAGGGTGCCCATACTAGAAACGTGTTATTTTCAGTGTTTTTTGTTCGATCTTAAGGATTCCGCCCTTCGTGTGTGAGTCTAACCCGCATTTGGCAGGTTTTTAATACTACCTATACTCCGTTTGAAATAAGATTAGACATTTAAACAAACCTTTTTTACAGTCCGTTCAACCGATTTTGACTTCTATACCGTAGGCATAAGGATGGCATTAAAAGCAAAAAAAGTGGTTACAAACCAACTGTTTACTGCAGCTGCCATTTGTCATGCGACTAACGCAATAGAAGTCAAAATCGGTTGAACGGACTGTAAAAAAGGTTTAGTTAAATGTCTAATCTTATTTCAAACGGAGTATAGTTAAATAACATGATTATACGTCCCACTCATTCTGAATATACCACTTAAATTTTTCCAAGGCTGAAATAAAAAAAACAAACTTGACAATAAGCAAAAACTACAATACAAATCCGAACCAATTATTTCATATTCATTTATCGTATTCACGGTGTGCCGAATAAAACGATCAAGTTCTCGATATTCAATAACATATCGATTATAAAAATCGAATAGGGTGAAGCGAGATCGACAAATCGAATAGGCGACACGCGACTTCACATAAGAGAATAAAATAATAAAATCCGTGTACTTGTGACGTCACATCGCTGTATGACATTCGTAGGGTTGGAAATATCGATACTAAATGTCATGTGTTGAGGTTTAGCGGGTTGATATTCGTTTGGTTTCTTGTTTATAGTTGACTAGCTTCTACCCGTGACTTCTTCTGCGTTTACCGAGATAAAAAGTATCCTATGTCCTAACCCAGGTCATGGTCTACCCATGTGCAAAACCATTTTTGAAGTGAAAACTTCTTTAGACGCGTTGGGCATTTTTGAGATGGGAAAAAACAATTGAAGTCGCGACCCAGTTACCGACACCTCATTTTTGTAAACGCGATTGTACTAACAATACGGAACATTGATCCGTAATGTAATATAAATAAAGAGCACAATCGCGTTTACAAAAATGAGGTGTCGGTAACAGTGTCGCAAGTTCAATTGTTTTTTCCCATCTCAAAAATGCCCAACGCGCCTAAAGAAGTTTACACTTAAAAAAATGTAGTTTCACAATTTTCCGCGGGCCTTCATTCCTGGCGCGTACTCTATGGCATTAAGCCCGCCTCTGTAACATTTGTGTGCTTGTTTAAATAAATTAATATTAATGTAGTTTCTTATACCGAATTAATTTTAACTAAGAAGTTTAAAGATGTTTCTACTGAGTGTCTAGCCTTATTTAAATACCTCATTAAACAAGTATCTAACGCACCAAACACATTTGACACATTATGCAATATATTAAATTTAACATCCAGATAACATCGCGCCCAATGGGGAATAAAACCATTACAATACTTACCCGTGTTACCCATGACGAGGGTCCCATTCCCATGAAAATAATACCATTGGGCAGGTTTGCTTTGCTAATTAACTTAATTTTCGATTACCATAATCGCGATATGCAGTGATTACATGTAGAGGGTAATAATTCGATATAATCTGGTGATTTATTGAGGCAATAAAATTGGCATTTTGTTCGTTTAAAGTTCTACTTGTTGGAAAGTAGCTGCTCTTGCGATTTTGTTTCGTTTTCATGCCTACAAACTTTAATTCCTTGTGGTACTGGAGACATCATTATAATACCAACCTATTGCTGTTCCACCGTAAGGTAATGGCTTCTTCTCAAACAGCTAAGACATGAGCATTGATCACCTCACTTGTCTAAGACGGTTTGGTGATTTCAAACTTATCTAAACTATAATAATATTATGAAAAGTTTTTAAGCTATTGCATAGCTTTTATCGCGGGCTTTGAGCGCGACGACCGAATCAAGAAATTCAGTAACGAAAAAAACCTAACACCCCCACTTCGCCTACCATGTAATGACGGATGGTGACATAAAACAAAAATAATTACGTAATTTTTGTTTTATGTCATCACGTCATCATCCCAAGTGTAGCGTTGACAAATAGGAAGTATGGAGGTTACAAATGCTATGCAATAGCTTTACCGCGGCAGTCCCCGAGTGCCACACGTTTTTTTGTTTTTGTATGTTTATTTGTAACGCTTTCACGCTTAAACGGCTTCACGGATTTAGATCAAATTTGGCACATAAATAGAACATGACCTGGATTAGGACTTACACTTTTACTTACACTTTACTTATACTTTTTATCCCGATATTCCCACGGAATCGAGACTTATGCGGGTGAAACCGCGGGTTGCAGCTAGATAATTATAAGTCCAGGTGTCCAGGGGGACATGATTATTAAGGGTTATATTATAACCCTTAATAATCATGTCCCCCTTAAAATACTTTCTTAACGAATCTCTAGATCCTCTAAGAAACGTTTTTTAAACGACCTGAAGGTATAGGTAGCACAGTTATTTTTAAATTCATGGTTTTGACGGAGATAACATCGCACAAAATGACTTTCCATCAAAGTATTTGCTATACAAACATGTTATGAAATATCTAAAGGCGATATAAATAAAATAAATAAATAATATTCATTTATTTCGGGTAACTGGGCCCATAGAAGTCAATTTACAAAACATTTCACACTTATAATATCATAATAGTAATAAAATTCATAGTAAATGTCAAAAATTAAAAATAAAATACGATACCATTACAATTAAAATGATACAATTAAAATAATACATACAAAGACACACACAAGGATTAATAATGCCTGACAAACGGCCTTGCCGGAACATGCCTCCTGCAGCAAAACAACGAATGCGCTTATCAACCTTTATTCCAATCCCCATACTAAAGTACAAAACTACTAAAAATAAACTACCTAGAGAGAGGTAAAAAATCCCATTTTGTCGGATCATATCTCATTCGTATTAATAGGGGACATTTTTCCAAGGGAAAAGAGAAAAAAAATGGTTAGGCTGGCCAACTGCTCTGGATATATTATATCATGGGTACTTTTATACCGAATGTATTGTGTTTGATGACCAGGGACTTGGAGCTCCCTTACCCCCCTCTGCCCCAGCAGTTATATGTGGGTAAGAAGCTCTCCTACTATATTCGAGAGGTCTTGCTATGATGGTGGTACGTCCCATCGGTTTCTTCATTACGGCACATGAGATATTATTTTGTAATAAAGATGATCATAATGCTCTGAAATTGTGTATTTCTGATTGTTGTAATGATTGTTTTTAAGACTAGATCATAGTATCAAATGCTTTATTTATTCTCATGTTACGATCATAGCATTACTAAGAATAGTACGTAACCTACCTACTGATTTTGATGCAACATTTGCTAATAACGACATGTTCGACAAAACATTACTAGTGTATTAAACCCTGACATATTTTTTAAACCAGATTGAAGCCAGAGCATTTTTGCTGGTCCTTCCATGCAGAAACTTGAAGCTAAAACTGCAATATCTCAACAAACAGTTTGAAACAACATTCTACCTTCTTTACACCGTACTATGACAAAGCTAAAATCGTAAATGCGCACTGGAAACAAGCCAGTTCAGCCTAGCGAAGATAGTTTTTCTTTTAGCTCTGCAATTCTGCTAATGATGGATAAATATCGGATGCAGACAGAGTTTGTACTGACCATGGAAATGCTGTACAATGGATGTCCTGTATTATCAATATTTTATCATAAGATCACGCCTGTTTCCTCGAAACGTAAGCCAGAGGTGTATAATAATTCACCAGTTATGTTTAAGTCCCATGTAATAGGGGGCAAGCCTATTGCCCTCAACCGAGCATATATCCAGAGTCCAGGCTGCCATTGAGAAATTCCAAATGTAAAATTCCAGTAACACTTTTCCTATCGAAGCCAGGAACTCAGGCTTAGCAGTACCACTTGCGACCACTAGACCAACGAAACAGCCTATTATTAACAATTATAAACAACTAGCTGCGCCCCGCGGTTTCACCCGCAGAAGTCTCGATCTCATGGGAATATCGGGATAAAAAGTATCTTATGTGTTAATCCAGGTTATAAACTATCGGTCTGCCAAATTGCATCCAAATCCGTTCAGTAGTTTTTGCGTGAAGAAGAGACAAACATACACACACGCACACTCACAAACTTCGCCTTTATAATATTATATATAGTATGATTAACAAAGATTATTGTTTAAAAACAATCTGCAACTAAGACTGTGAATCCAAACACTTATTTAAACTAATGTACATTACAAGTCATCCCTTAAAAGCACAATATAAACCAACTGTAATTTATTCCACACGGAACCGACCATTTCGTACGTGAAAAACAACATCAACCAACTGATTACGGCATTGGCTAAAACGCTTTTCACTTAAGAGGAAAAGGATACGATTTATCACTAACAATTTGTACCGCGGTATCGATCACTGGAAGAATAACGCCCTGGAGTATTCTAGGGTATGTTCCCTGAAGAATCCTAAATAACTTGTGTAAAACGTATTCTTGGGAGACTTTAGTGATGTTAACTGACATGGGAAAACAACGGGATTTAAAAAAAGTCAAGAAATAAGAGGTAAAATTCCGGGATTTTAGTATTAAACAAGTAAAAGCTTCTGACAAATGATTGCATTCTTATATAAATGAGTTAAATATTTCTAAACACAAACTAAAACAAGTATTATTTGAAGAAAGCATAATTTTAAAGTTTCTTTATTTGGTCCATCAACAAGCAGTACATACAAGAAATTAATAAAAAATAAAATAAAAGTGCTGGTATGTATGCCTATTACAGGTTTTAGCTTATGAAAACTGTAAGGGGCTGTCTTTTAACTTTATAAAGACTACGTTAATTTGTTAGTTGCTTAAAAGAAATGTAAATACAGCATCTAGAATATACTGTTACCAGACACAAAGCTTGTCCCGCAGAACAGTTTACTCCAAATTCCGGGACGTCCCGGGAAATGAACACAACACTAGTGACACAGTTTATTGAGCCAATGCTTGTGTGAAATTTATTGTGTTCGGTGTAAACAAGTTCCCTTGAATGTCGCCGTTAATTTTATTTATATGCGACACCGAATTTAAGGCTATCCGTGATGTGGTTTTGTTTTTAAATGCGGTGCCGTAGTTGCCGATATTGCGACAGTGTAACTTAGCCCGGAAACTTATAAATCGCGTTAATTTGTGTTTTAAAACTGTCGAAACTAATCTCTAGTAGTCATTCATTTTTTTTTTTGGTATACATTTTTTTCTACTTACAAGAATGTTTTTTGAAGAGAAAACTTCTTTAGGCGCGTTGGGCATTTTTGAGATGGGACTAAACCATTGATTTCGCGACACTAACGCAATTTACCGACACCGTGGAGTAAAAGACATCAACGCGTTGATTACCGCGGTGCGTGGAGTAAAAGACATCAACGCGTTGATTACTACGGTGCCGATTTTTTTTTACAAGTTTTCACTTCTGTCGGCACTCCCGGAGTGCCACTGTTTTATTATAGTGCGCCCTTTTTTGGTTGCATAAAGCGATAGTCCGTGTAATAGACAAAAGACTCGTCTTATTTTTAAGCTATTAAAGTTACAGTGCGGTTTATCAAATAGTTCCTAAGCTGCGCCGTAATGTTGGCTCCACTGTTGTAGAACAAACACGAATACGCTACGGCACTACCCAATAGGTCCGTTGTTTTGGTTTAACAGTGGAGCCAACGTTACGGCAAAATACTATTTGATGAAACGCTATATAGTTATAATACACTACTAGCATTAGCCTTGTACTCCATAATCTGTCTGTAATTTACGTGCAAAGTTTTGCTTTTAGTATTTTTCCTATTTGAATTTCTAAAGAGAATTTTCTTCACTTCTAAATCGTGCAGCATGCACAATTCAAAGAAAATTCAAGCTTGGCACTTTATAAATCACTGTATCGCGGTCCGACACCTCAATCTCTCACTAAATCACTTAACAACTCGGAACTCGGAATTCAACATTCAACACTTAGACAGAGCAAATGTTACAGTGATATTTGGTATCAATTTATTCAGAACAAGGAAACTCTTAACCATAGTAAACCATCATCTGTCTAGCCTTTTCCCAACTATGTTGGAGTCGGCTTCCAGTCTAACCGGATGCAGCTGAATACCAGTATTTTACATGGAGCGACTGCCTATCTGACCTCCGCAACCCAGTACCTGGGTAACACGATACCCCTTGGTAAGACTGGTTGTCAGATTTTTTGGGCTTCTAACTACCCGTAACGACTGTCAAAGATCTACAAATGACAGCCGGGACAACGGCTTAACGTGCTTTCCGAGGCACGGAGGGGTCTTGGTATGTAAAGATGGTCACCCATCTACAGACCAACCGCGGCAAGTGTAGCTTAACCTGATCGATCGACCCGTACAGCTGTTATTACTTAGCCACAAGCCCCATTAACCATAATAAACATTGTAACATTTATAACACAAAAACATACAAATATAGTCACATTAACATAGTGTTTAAGTCATTGTTACTAATACTATATAGATTGTGTGTCTTGCATGTGTGGTCCGTAATAAAGAATACCTATATTTTCTTCTTATATATAAAATTCTCGTGTCACAATGTTAGTTACTTTACTCCTCCGAAACGGCTTTACTGAGTTTTACCAAATTTTATATGCATATTCAGTAGGTCTGAGAATCGGCTACTATCTATTTTTCATACCCCTAAGTGATAAGGGTTGTCCACCCCAAACAAATAATTGGCAAAACAACGTTTTCCGGGATCAGCTAGTTTTATTATAATTATTTTGAGGTGTTTCAGGCAGTTAATTGAAGCTATATTTACAAAAAAAACGTGTGGCAATCGGGGACTCTCGGCGTTCTCTTTCTCTCTCTTTCTCATGGAATTAGAAAAAGTCAGTCGTAATTATTAACAGTTTTTAGCGTGACGATTTCTAAAAGTTTACAAGCCGCATTAAAGAACTTCGTTCCAAAAATAAAAACAATAAAAAACGTGTGGCACTCGGGGACTGCCGCGGTAAAGCTATTGCATAGCATTTGTAACCTCCGTATTTCCTGTTTGTCAACGCTACACTTGGGATGATGACGTGATGACATAAAACAAAAATTACGTTCCCATGACAACATCACGTTTCCCAGCACAACATCACGTTGTCATGGGAACCGTCATTACATGGTAGGTGGAGTGGGGGGTGTTAGGTTTTATTTTCGTTACGTTACGGAATTTCTTGATTCAGTCGCAAGCGCTCAAAGCCCGCGATAAAAGCTACGCAATAGCTTAAAAAAAAATCCGATCTATCCTCATTATAGATGGTGGTTGATCCTAACTAATATAATAAATACGTAAAAGTGTAACAAACAAACAAACTCACTAGTTTTTTGTTTGTTACACTTTTACGCTAAAACGGCTGAACGGATTTTAGATGAAATTTGGCACACGGGTAGATCACGACCTTGATTAGAACATAGAATACTTTTTATCCCGGTAGTACATTCTCGTTAGCTAAATTCCGACATGCACGCGGGCCAAGCCGCTGGAAAAAGCTAGTAGGTAAATAAATCACTTCTACACGCTACGACACCTCAATCTCTCACAAAATCACTTCACAACTCAGCACCTGAAATCCAGCACTCAACACTGCACATATCGGCCGCAGTCAGCACAGTTCCTCAAAACAAACAACTGTGCATGGGAAAATTTCAAATTGATACAAGAAAAGCGTTGTTGGCTCTCTGCCAGGCCCCGTTTCGGTTGGAGAGGGCTTTTGTAGACGTACCCGCAACGTGCTTGCAGCCTCAAGAACTGAAAACGCTGGTAAGCAGCCTGAAATAGTTGGTGCCTTTATGCGGCTGACCGGGCTGTGAATGGCGTCGGCTTATAATATTTTATGTAAAGTGAAAACTTGTTTAGACGCGTTGGGCATTTTTGAGATGGGACTAAACCATTGATTTCGCGACACTGTGACGACACCAGCTTTTGACCATTAAAAAGACATCAACGCGTTGATTACCGCGGTGCCGATTTTTTTCAAGTTTTCGCTTCTGTCGGCAATCTCGAAGTGCCACCGTATTTTTGTTTTATGGTTGTTTATTTAAAGGTGTTTTGTATCGTTAGTTATTTATTTCTGTGCCTTTCTGAGTTAGTTTAAATCAGTGATTGTAATTTTGGAGGTCCATAAATTATAAACGTTAATATAGTAATTAGCAAACCGGTGCTGGAAAGTTGAAGGATACTTAAGAATATTGAAAAGTAAAAGCGGTAAAATGTTCAAGGAAATAAGGAAAATCAGTTTGGGAAGATCTAGTTATGTTTTCCATTTCATTTATCTCATCAAATATCCATCTAAGAGTACTCTCTTCTAGTGCCTCGCATATAGTGGGACGCAGAAAGAAAATCACAATATCTCTTCTTTTTTTTAAGAAAACCACCGACCTGTACCACCGTACAATATTTAGTAAAAAACTCAAACTCAAAGCATTTATTTCAAATAAACCAATTACAGGCACTTTTGAATTGTTAAGAGGTCGGTCAGTCAGAAAGAAGAAGCTAGTTGCCCATTCCAAAGCGTAGTAGGTATCTATGGAGAAGAACGGGCAAGAAACTCCACGAACACTCTTTTAAATATGGTAAAAAGATCCGAAAAAAACACGTTTCTTGTATGATTTTTTTTTGTTGTTTTAGCGGCAAAGGAAATACACAATCTGTAAAAATTTCAAATGTCTACTTATTTACAGTTCATGAGATACAGCCCGATGACAGACAGACGGACGGACGGACAGCGGAGGCTTAGTAATAGGGTTCCATTTGGCACCCTATGGGTACGGCAACATAAAAAGATATTTAAGAAATGTGAACTTTCTCAGCACACACGCGAAACAACAAACTTCCTTTGTTCCACTAATTAGTTCATCACAAATTCACTAGATGTCACATTTTTCAACAATGCAAATTGGAAATCATGGCGCGATATTATAACAATGAAGGAATTTCAACCTTATGAAGAAGTAAGAAGTTTTAAATTCCTAAGCACGTATTATGTAGTAAAGACTTTTTAGAATAAGCCAGGATTAGTGGTAAATGTTAACGAGACTCATTAGGCGAGGAGACTGTTCGTTATAATGGCCAAATATTTTTTAGTCTTTCGGTCCGCCATATTTGAAAAATGTTGGAAGTGTACAACGGGTTGCCGCGCCTGGGGATAAAAGTGGGAAATATTTTTTTTAATACTAAAATGTCCGTTGGGATGGGAAACTATTAAAGCTTGGGCCAGTGGGTTGTTTGATAGTTTTTTGGGGATCAAGACTTTTAGATTCTGCAGCAAATTACTGAAAATATTTGTGGGGTTTTCGATTGTTTTGAATCAACTATTTTACATCTTAGTAGTGTATTTCTTCTCTCTCTGAATAAAACGAAGACTGGAAATGAAACCAATTCAGGCTGTATCAAATACGAACGATTAAAAGAAGAACAAGCTGATCGAATAATAAATAGTCTGCAAAATGAAGGATCCGGTCCTGAACGCAAATACATGCAAATTAAATAACCAATACATAAATTAAGTTAAATAAGAGCCTTTATTTTTATATCCCGTTCAGAAAATAATTTAAACATGCAAAGGAGGCTCATAACATACCGAATCAATTCCCCATTATTTCCCCATGGGTACCTAATGGATGAACCTACATACGTATTACCGACTTTGTTCCATACAAAAAAGGGGTTTATAGATTTTCCCTTACCATCTCTTGTTTATTTTATATTCAAAGCAAAATAGACCGTATATGTACACGGTATGAGCCCATTTTCTTTTGCGTGTACGATATATTTTTTATACAGTTAATGTGTTCGCAAATGAGAGATAGAGAGGCATTAAATAGATGACGTCATTGGATGTTGCGTCATAGTACATACGAAACAGTAATTCAACACGATCGGCCGATTAAGTTTAAAAATGTGGATTGCTTTTTTGTTGTAATTATCTGAAGCTGTTTTCGATTCGTGTGTTTCAAGGAATTTAATTATTGCTTTTACCCATGTGAAACTTTATCATTCTACAAACTCGTTTATTTTTTACATGTAGATTAAATATTGAGAATAAATAATATTGTTAGAAGTTTCTGAGTTAGGAAAACGGCAATTTATAAACCAAGCTTCAAGCAGTTTTCTAAAAATCAAAACAAAGGTCCGTAAATATCAAACACGAGCACGCCTACTTAACTCTTAACAATATTACATTACAAGGGCCAACTACACAGAAATTATTCATCCACGATCGACCCAAATATCTTGATTGATACCTCAGAGGTACTTGTACCTCCCCCGTCGATACTGCCTCAAATTATTTCAAAGACGCAGCGAAATTGAGTTACTTCGCCCAATTTACTGTGGGGAGCGGAGACTATAGGCTTAACAAAGATGGAGTATGTGATATAATATATGATGAATATTATGTAATACATTCAGTTATAGCTAGGTTCTGTTGCTAAGGGGTAACTTGGTTATGATTGAAGGTCACATTTGGTGTCGTAGTTAGCGATTCAGCTGAAGATTAAATTCATGTGTGACCTGATTTCAATGTTGTTATTCTGTCGTAATATGTTCCGTAATGTCATGTCAGTATGGCAGTATGGTTGTGTAGGTAAGTATGACTTGTAATACAATTCTATATATCGTTACGATTCGTTTCTGGATACAGCAACCGGCAATAGATAAATTAGGCACTTGCTTGTGCAATAAAATTTACAAAAAACAATGTGTTTATGTTTTGTTCTGTTCAATCAATCTGCCTAACCTTTTCCCAACTATGTTGAATGCCAGAATTTTACATGGATGCGACTGCTTATCTGACTTCCACAAACCAGTTACTGGGTAACACGATACCCTTTGGTAAGACTGGTTGACTTTTTGAGAGTTCTGACTACCCGTAACGACTGTCAAAGATCTACGATAGATTGCCAAGACCAACGGCTTAGCATGCTTTCTGAGGCACGGAGGGGTCTCGATATGTAATGGATGGCTACCCATCCACAAACTGACCGCGGTAATGGACGCTTAAAACTTTCGATCGACCCCTGCAGCTGTTATTAGCCGCGAGCCCTTCCTATATTCTGTTCTGAACTTATAATGTGATTTACAGAAATTTCTGATACCTTCCCCGCGTTTACACCAAGGTATTAAACATTCTCCATTTTGTTTCCACTGTCTCCGTTTATCGTTAACACCTAAAACAAGTTGTAAACACTAGCTGTACCTATACAAAACTTGTGGAAAACTTGTCAAATAAAATAAAAGCCAGATGCTACGTTTGATACTTGTATGATACCTACATGATTTATACCCGACGTGTTTTAGACACAGCTTTTTCAAAACTTGTCGAAAACAAGTTTGACAGTTTCTGTCAGCGCGGGATTAGTCTTACAGTCTTCATGTAATGTCTAAAATATGGCGCACACTATGCGACATGCGACCAGACGCAATGACGGGGTGCGGCCGACAATTTTCATATATTTTGTCACACTTGGCATCGAGTTGAAGAGTCGCAACGACAGGCGAGAGTCGCACGCTCTCGCTATTTGTCGCAGCATCTAGACTCTCGGTGTACGCGCACACCCGACGACAGTTACATGCGACAGGTCAATACGACTGTCTCTCTTGATTACTCCAAGAAAATGATCGCTTCTTGCACGTCTGTCATAACGACTAGTTCCCACAAACGACAATTCTGCGTCTTGTTGCAGCGACAAGATGCAGTTTTCGTTGGTACATAATATGTACCAACGAAAACTGCATCTTGCGTCAAGCGTAAGTAGGCTATATTATAGCCTACTTACGCTTGACGCTTATAAGTGAAAAATATATGCCCCATCAATCATAAAGTCCTACTGCTCTAATAAAGGTAATAAGTTATAATAAATTCAAAACAATTTAATTACGCAGAAACATGATCTTGGTAAAGAAAAACATTTTCTATGGCTTTGCAATACGATCCAAAATGATCAAATATTTGAAGCCTTTAAAATATAAATATTTCAATACCCTTTTCAGATTTTAATAAGCAATGTAACTCGAGATCGGGTTTTTGAGGTACTTTTTATTTTATAAATAAAGTCGATTTTCACCTCTATTACTACGATTTTAAAGCCGATCTTCGTTTATATATTTTATGTTGACATCCTTTTTTTGAGCGTCTGGCTGAACGTTAAATACCTGCTTTATCTGTATTTAGATGGTAGGTAGGCCTCATACATAACATAACATCCTGTAATCTTCGAAAGGTTAAGCAGAGGTATACCTGTGTGTCACTCACTTTTCGCCAGTAATGTTCAAGTCCCATATAATAGGGGGCGAGCCTATTGCTAAAAACCGAGCTCTTATTAAGAAATTCCAGATGGAAAACCCAATAACACTTTGCGCGATCCGGGAGTCAAACTTAGTCCTCATGCTTAACAGTCGCGTTTGCGACAACTAGATGAATGAAACAGTTCAATAAATAAATAAATATAATTGCTCTGTTTAAAGTTAACTTACGGCGAGAAGGAACTTTTAAGAGTTGCAGTTATTGGAAATATTGTGTGGCGGGCCTGCCCCAAAAACAAAAGACCTACAGCGAAGGAAAATATTACAAATTTTCTCTATCAGCACCAAAGCTCCACAAGTATAAAGCAATAATATTTCAAGCATTCACACCTCCTAAGTCTAAAAAAGAGCAAGCTGATACCATCGGTGGCTGGGTGGTTAGTGAAAACTTTCAATCCACTACGACAAAGAGGGTTGGCAGAGCTCCAGGCCCCACCAATCAGCTGACTACTGTAAACTGTGTTAAAATGTGTTCGGAAACTGGCAATAAAATCTCTTGTCTTAAGATTTTGTGTCGGCCATTTTTATTCATTTGGGACGAATTTATTCATCGAATATGCAAAAATTATGTGATATTTAGCTAAATAGTGTCTTAAAATGTCATTCTTCTTTGTAAAGAACAAAAATAAAATGCATAGATTAAGTAGTGTAACGTAGGTGACGAGAGGACTTAGACGTGTACTACCAGGGTTGGATCGAGTTGCCGGGGGTTCGAAGAGAACCGATAGGGACATCGTGGCCCCCTGGCAACACGGCAACTGAAGGAACACGGGTGGGTTTTAGTCAGTAAGAGTCTGACACGCCCTCCCGCTCCGCCCAGAGCGGGAGAAGTTATTTGATGATTTCCCACCCAAAAAAAAAAAAAAAAAAAAGGGTTGGATCGAGTTGACTCTGGAAAAGGATGCCTGGAAGGATTTGGGGGAGGCCTTTGCTCAACAAGGGCACAGAGTGGGTTAACAAAAAAAAAAGTACTGTACAGACACGATATCGATCTAGGGATGTTAACGCGTCCCGAAGGACCAAAAACACAGGCACTTTACGTTTTTACAGTACCTATAAAAGACCAAATGCTATATTATACTCCTCTTATCAAAATACAATCATTATGCAATAAACTTTTACGTATACCACGAACAATTCTAAAAAAAACACTCATAAATTATTCATCTTCACATATTATTTTGTAACAAAAAAATTACCATACTCCCATGCAAATGTGTTCTTAGGAAAATAACTTAAAAAATACAGGGTGATCTATATCTAACATGAGGATCATTAACATATCAACGAAGAACTTTGGCATGGAGCCAGCCAAGATTGATGGCTGGATGTATGCATAACTGTGCTTCAAAAAAAAGTTTTTGTTGAGAAGCACAATGTTTTATTACGGGTCTAGTCGTTTCGGGGTTTTAGGACTTGCTGTGCGGTATATGGCAAAAAATATAGTGTCTCACTGTCAGTTGTTTGTTTTAATAAAACCTAAAATAATCTAGAGTAAAAAATACATATTGAAAACAAAGCGCCCGTGGCCCCCCGGCAACATGGCAACTGAAGGAACACGGGTGAGTTTTAGTCAGTAAGAGTCTGACACGCCCTCCCGCTCCACCCAGAGCGGGAGAAGTTATTTGATAATTTACCACCCAAAAAGAAAAAAAAAGGATGTGTGTGTTAGCTAAATCGCCTTGAAGACCTAGACAAGAAGCGCCAAAAACGCAAAAGTTTCCCAAAGTCTTCATATGCTTACCTATTCATACAATGACGTTGATCAGCTCTTCTGCACACGGTGTGACCGGTTTCTCAAGACCAAATATATGGTTTTGCAAGTCATCAGAGAGGTATGAAAATTTGTCTGTGTCAATTTTGCTGGATAAACTAGAGTACACTGTGGTGACATCTACTTCGCCATGTGATTGACGCATCACACTGACGTCATGCAAAATTCTGCATCGCGCAAGCAGTGCTTACCGCATGACTAACATATACCTAAACAACGTCCCGACATCAATCGTCGGGCAGTTGCCCACCAGACACAACACACGTCTGATTGGAAGATCCTTCCTTTTCTATAGAGGATGAGTGAACTCCACACCCTGTTCCTTATATCTCTATACTGGTGACCCCGATTTGATACTACTAGCCGTTTACTAGCTGAGTCAAAGTTGCTTCGATCTATGTGCATACAAATCGCAATAAAATAAAAGTATTTCAATTAATATCACCCCATTTCACTTTTCATTCTTTTGCCAAATACCAACAGCAATAAAAATCAAAATTCAACAAAAGTAGAGGACAAACCTCTGAAAGTCATTAAGGCGGTGCACACCACCGGAATCGAAACTCGTAAAAACATTAAAATAGCGTATAACACGGTCGTAAACACCAGTTAATATGCGCCAAACGCTTGCAACAAAACGACTGTGCCAACTAGCTTTCTTACTTTTGTGTTATAGCCTTAAATCGCTCTTGTACACTATTTTTAACTTTCAATTCTTTTATACAGACTTAATTTGTGTGGGTATACAATTTTATAGACTTTTATATTCCTTGCCATTTTAATACTTTCAGACTTGAGTCGGGGCTGCATTTGATAGATGAAGAAAGTATTAAAAAAAATTATCGATGGGAGGTTGGTGTATAAATATTACGTCTAATTATACTTTTTCTATAGCAAATGTAATTGGCAGATTACCGTTTAAGGTACCGTTCCGTAGCCAACTGCAGGTATCAGCAGCAGGCGACACTCTGATTTCCATGTATTATCTATGAAATCAAATCGAATTTTTAAGAAGTTGCCTGCTGGTGCCTGCAGTCGGCTACGGAATTGAGCCTTTATGGTTAAAGTAAAATTAAATAAATTCACTTGAAAATGCAACACACAGCGAACGATGGAAATTTATGGGGCGACCTTTGCTCAGGAGAGGGACAAAAAAAAGAAGAGTTAGGATAAGTTATTATTCTGCTAATACAACTTCAAAGGAAGTGCCTTTTGAGCTGCTTGCAAAATTAAAGCCATCTATCATCTCAGTTCCCGTCACAAAACGAAGCCCCATCATATCACCACCAACCTCAAAATTTCCATCAATTGACACCCAATCAAGGGCCTACCTACCCCAGAACAAGGCCGTAATGGTACTTTACGTCATTAAAACGTACCACTCGTGCCTAAATTCTCACTAAGAGCATTACAATGAATCTGACAGTGAGGGAGGGAGTGCCTAGGCCCTCTTTAACCTTTCAAGGGAAAAGCGGTTAATGTTTTTATACCGTTTAACTAATGTTTCATAATTTAAGGTTAGGATTTTTGGTTTACAGATACAAAGTAAATAGTAAAAAGCCTATTTAAGAATTTTCTTTATATTTATAATATCACGCTTGTATTGCCCAAAGGGTAAGGCACTTATTAGAGGTGATTTAGACTTAGGATGGGTACTTATAGTACACCCAAAATTAAGCTAGTTTTGCCAGTTGAGTACCATGTAAATGGGGGGAGCCCATTGCCGTTAACCGGGCATAAATCCAGACTCCGGGCTGTTAAAGAAATTCTTAATGAAGAAACTCAATAACACGGTGCCAGACCGAACCCTGGACTTCATGCTCAGCAGTCATGATTGCGACCGTTAGACCACCGAGGCTGGTTGTTTTAAACCAATAGATGAAATACCATACTGTACATATATGATAAATAAAAATCCATAAACATCGATGATGGGCAAACGTAAAAATACTCCTGAGACCCCCAAGTTACATCGAATAAACTTTACTGACTCTCCTCTCCCTAATATCTCTTTTAAATTTTACGATCGAGAGATAGATGAAACGCTATTCGCCATTTTATTAGCTATAACATCATTTCGGTGTAATAAATTGATAAATGATTAAGATTAAAATGCAATTTCCCTGATGATGGCAGAATTAACGGCAGAAACAGTTGATGTATTTTGTTCTTGTGGTTTTATACACCGTGGGAATATGGTGGCCCTCAAAATAAAAACAACAGGGGTTTCTGATAAAACTAGGTACGGTTTTTTTTTTGTGAAACGATATTTTCACAAATCAGAAACAAGTATCTTTTGACCATGTGTGATACGAAAACTAATTTAGTTCAGTTACCAAACCCCATTTATGTATCTTTAAAAGAGCTTTAGTGCTCTTTAAAAATTAAGGCCATATCTATGTTCTCAGCTCCCGTCACAAGATCAAGCCTTTTAAGCAACTTTTAAGATGGCTTAACCTCACCAAATTTCCACTCAGTGCAACTAATCATTAAATAAAACTGCGCTAATTCAGTCAAACGATTTTCATTGCTATTCAATGTAAAAAAAGCGCACAATATTGAGATTGACCATGTTCTTTTAAGACCACAGACTTCTTATAGGTTTTCGTGTAATCTATGAGTGAAGAACTATTCACTGTATTTTCTTAAAAGATTTAGGCTCGGTAGTTTCAGAAATATCTTTAAATATATTTATTTTAAAATTATAAAAATAATATATTTGAGATTCTCGCAACAAACCCTTTCATTTGATATGTCACCCAATACAGTTTGAAAAACTTTTATTTTCTTATTTTCCTCCCAAAAGTGACTCCCATATACAAAATTCATTTATTTTCGTTACACGTTCGTATTTGGGTCACAAAAATACATGTGTGTACCAAATTTCAACTTAATCGGTCCATTGGATTTGGAGTAGATTGGCTGTGACAGGCGGACAGACAGACACACGAGTGATCCTATAAGGGTTTTATTTTTTCTTTTGAGGTACGGAGCCCTAAAGCCCTAAAAAGGTTTTTCATTGGTTGGGAATAAGAACATCCACTTCAAACAGAAAATAGAGAACAATAACTCCACAATACCAATAAAAATAAACAACACTAGAGCAACATTTTCAAAATGATATTCGTTATCTACTATCATCCGATTTTATCCGCATAAGCCCCGTGATCCTTCAATCAGGAGGGATTATAACCCGACCGTGGCTGGAACATCACTGTGCAATTGTTTTGTTCAATTCTATGAATAGACAATATTATTTTGATGTTCAACTTTCTTTTCTATTTAAAAAAAAGTATTAAGAAGCTAATGTAGAAAGATCTTTTGTGAATGGCTTGTGAAAGAAAATTGCTTCCATACCTTCCCACTAATTTAACCAAAATTAGTGGGAAGGTATGGAAGTAATTTTCTTTTCTGACTGCGATCATTCTAAAACTGAATAGTACTGTATATATTTATTTATCTATAATTACTAGCTGACCCGGCAAACGTTGTTTTGCCATATAAATGTTTTGGGTGGACCACCCTTATCACTTAGGGGTATGAAAAATAAATTACGACCGATTATCGATCAAGACGTTTCGGAGGAGTATGGCAACTAACAATGTGACACGAGAATTTTATATTTGTAGTTCTGCGAACAGTAGACCACGCGAGCACAAACGTTTTCTGACAGTGCACATCTACCGCAAGCCGTGTACGTACTTAAAAATCACTTATTTAACGACCAGTCTTTTCAACTCAAATTGTACTACCACAGCAAACCACCCTCCATACTTTCTTGAAAAGACAAAAGACAAACAATACTATCTTCTCTCCGCAAACAACAAACCTCATGAATTTTGATAAACAGCGATCCATCAAAATTCAAAAGTACAACTTCAACTAGGAAC
The DNA here is from genome assembly GCA_963680765.1 of Agrochola lychnidis. Lineage (NCBI taxonomy): Eukaryota > Metazoa > Arthropoda > Insecta > Lepidoptera > Noctuidae > Agrochola > Agrochola lychnidis. The sequence continues at coordinate 1,840,084 of OY796863.1, read as the reverse complement.
ATAAAATTTTAAAACGGCCACAGACGCTCAAAATCCGATCCCTTCGTCCGAGATAAGAGCCAGTGTTTCAAGCTGGAATTAAATGAATTATTATACTCTAGAAGAACCATTTTGTGACGTTAATGAGTACTCTGTGAAACCTTCTGGAAGTTTTCGACATTTCTTTTGTATTCATGAATTAAGTGCATTGCGACGATTGTAATTGAGTTATATGTAATGGAGTTAAAAGTTTCTGTTGCGTATTTTTTTCGAGTTAAGGAATTATGCAATTTATTTATTTGGAATTGCTGAAATGTACATCATTTTTGCTATAAATAATTCATATATTACTTTCAACTAAGTCAGATGTTAAGGTTTATTCCGAATTAAAATTTTTAGCTCTTATCACAAAGCTGGGTTAGAATATTATATTTTTATTAAGCTATTGCATAGCTTTTATCGCGGGCTTTGAGCGCGGCGACCGAATCAAGAAATTCCGTAACGAAAGAAACCTAACACCCCCCCCACTCCGCCTACCATGTAATGACGGATGATGACATAAAACAAAAATTACGTTCCCATAACAACATCACGTTGTCATGGGAACGTAATTTTTGTTTTATGTCATCATCCGTCATCATCCCAAGTGTAGCGTTGACAAATAGGAAGTATGGAGGTTACAAATGCTATGCAATAGCTTTACCGCGGCAGTCCCCGAGTGCTACACGTTTTTTTTATTAATTAATTAGGTATTCTTTGTTATATATGTATATTTCATTTTGATACTTAATCAGAAGAACATTAGATAATCCTTCTTTCAGGAAAGCAATAGACTGAATAAACAAATAACTACCCGCCTTTGAATCAAGCCTCGTTTGAAACACAAAACGCAAAGCAAAATCTGAAAAAATAACTGGAAATTGGATAGCACTTCAAGAGGAAACCCTTGCTTTTCTTACGTGCGTACATACCATTATAAAAACCCATTTCCAACTAATCTAAAAGATCTCCACTCTCAATACCATTCCGAAACATTACGTACATAACAACAAAGGTCACATACGAAACCACAGCCTATTCAAATGCCCATAAAAACCCATGTGCCCATTACCAGAGAAGCAATAACAAAACAGAATAGAAGTCATTTAAAACACTCGAAAACACTACAGCAAAATAAACAGCCCCGTTTTATAACCAAAGACTTTTTATCGAAAATGTTCGAAGCGAGGTTTCTAAGAGAAATTTAAATGCATTAAGTTGAAACCTAGTCGATTATTCGTGGGAACTCTCACTGTTTTATCGCCTTTTGGGGAGGGGTACGTCTAACTTCTAACTATGCAGAAGGGCACTGACCGAGGATTGTGCTCAGTGGCTTGCAATTGTAGACATCCAGCAGTGGATTGGTAGGTATGGGCTGATTCGTCAAGCTCTGTAATGTTGATAATAAAAGAAAGTTACCTTAGCGACAGTCTATTACAACTGCAAATTCCTACAGAAACTCATGACGTTCTAGATTGACGGCATAAATAAGCCACAATAATTCCACTGCATAGTGTAATGAGAGACAACAAGATGGGCAGCAGATCCTCCTATCAGCTAAAGACAATGTTATATATGTGAAAGTCTATAAAGTCAACCGCTGACTAATGATGCAACAGTACGCTCATTTACTGTTGGGCAGAGAGTGCAAATTCGCAGCTACACAAACGACCAAATTAAATGTAAATTTGGATTCAAATAGAAACTGATTCTGGTCAGATTTGCAAAAGACATGTTGATCAGATGCAGAGTACCTTAATATCAAGAGGGGAACAGTAAAACTGTCGGAACTTGACAACTAGACGATTTGGGACGGAGGTGTTATATGTGGCCTCATCGATTTATGTTTATTTCTCTTCTCACTATGGCATGTCACTGATGGATGGTCACTATCATATTATTAAATCTATTGAATACAATATGAATATAATAAATTACTTAGAAGATACATAAAAGACAACAAACAAACCTGGTGATAACAAAAACTACACTTTATCGAATGTAGTGATCATAAGGCTACCTATATTGAGCAGTAGACAAAATCAATTTGCATAGCCTTTTCCCAACTATGTTAGGGTTGGCTTATAGTCTAACCAGTTGCAGCTGAATACCAGTATTTTACACGGAGCGACTGCCTATCTGACTTCCACAACCCAGTTACTGGGTAACACGATAACCCCTTGGTAAGACTGGTTGTCAGACTACCCGTCTTCTGACTACCCGTAACGACTGTCAAAGATCTACAACTGACAGCCGGGACCAACGACAAAACCTTATCGATTTTTCTAACAGAAAGGGCATTTATCAAACCATTTTCTAATCCTACCCTATAACCCGTACATTGGCTTATTCTGCGGTAAACCTCACAATTTCGTCTTCGCCTGCAAGCGAGTTTAAATATCGTTAGACCGATACGCCATTTTATGAGCTGCGTTCTAAAGATTTACTGTTTGTTTTGTGATTTGGTTTTGTATGTAAATTCCTTTTTGTTGAGTGGAGTAGAAAGGATTTTATTATTCGTTTTTGCTGTGTTTAATAGCATATAAATTTGATTTCAAGCGAAAAATAGGAATACAACAAAACAAACAAATATTCTATTCTATTTAGTATCAGAACCATATATAGCAATGATAATGAAGTGTAAACAGGAACAAAATTATAATTGATGCGGAAAAAAAAAGATGTCAATGTCAAATTGTTACAACTGATGTGCGAGATGTAAATAATTAACAAAAAATACATTTAACATTACATTACATCAAATTACATTACATTATACTACATCATATTACATCAAATTAAATAACAGTTTTTTATGTGACAACAGGTTTCTGAAAGGCAATAATATAAACACAAAAATAAATCAAACTCAAACTCAAAGCATTTATTTCAAATAAACCAATTACAGGTACTTTTGAATTGTCAAGGGGTCGGTCAGTCAGAAAAATGAAGCTAGTTGCCCATTCCAAAGCGTAGTAGGTACCTATGGAGAAGAACGGGCAAGAAACTCCACGGACACTCTTTTAAATCAAAATATTGTTACAAAATATTGGTTACATCATTCGTGTTGAATTTATACATGTGAGAACAATGTAGAAAGACGTGCACGTTAAAAGCGTCCGTAATAAAAATATAATAACAATTCAAAAATTAAAATAAATTAAAATAAAATAAACCGTGGCAGCTAAGAGATGACCAATCCCTACTGACGGCGCCCGTTCACGAACATGACGCATGGATCAGCACCATTTAGCTCAACCATTTTGAAGGGAACTTAATGATCCAACACACACGCCACCATCAGCGAGACATTTGAGTGAGCATGACATACTCTCAGCTGCCAGAGCACATTCAAGTCAATGAAAGACGTACCCAGTAAATGGTAGCTTTATGGAATGTACAACATGGTCACAGTGCTCACACATGTGATATGCAATTATACAATACAAAGAGATTGAATTTATACAAGGAAAAGATAGTTTTACAATCTTCAGCAGCTGCAACAATATTTTCGAATGCTAATCAATTAGTTTATGCGCCCTTGTGGAGCTGGACCAGCGCTGAGCCAAGCATTTTTATCAGCGATGTAATCCCCCAACTTATAATATGCTTGGCAGCATAGTGTGCGTTTTATACATGATTTAAATTTCGTTTCGTTCAGTTGGAGTATGTGGGAAGGTATTTTATTATAACATTTTAAACAGCACCCCATGAAGGATGAGTCTACTTTAGCCAATCTGAAACCCGAAATTTTGAGACTGTTCGACTTAAACTGATTTAATTGACTGTCGTTATTTCAGTCAGCCAAACACAGCATTTCACATCAATTTTACAGTCTGTTGTCTAGTTTTTGTATTGATTAGACCCAATTACACCAAATTCTCTTAGTTATTAAATGTCTCGTTAAGCATTTTGACGGACTGTCTTACATACAGTCTTTACACAGTTATTTCTCTCTGACAGAAACCATATAGCAACGAGAACAAAGCTCACAGTGTTGCAAAATCACAGTTATAATATCTGTGATGAGCAGTAATCGGAATAGGCTGACTATATTTGTCTAAACTTCGGAGAACAGAGACAGAAAGTCAAAGTCAAATCATTTATTTCAAATAGGCCCATGTATGGCACTTTTGAACGTCAAAAATTACAAAATAATAAAATTGATTCTAGTCGCCCCTTCCAAAAGGTAGTTTTCGTATGGAGAAGAATGGGCAAGAAACTCCACCGTTACTCTTTTAAAATGTTTTACAATATTGTTTGTATATGTACGTACATTTGTTAAATAATTATTATATGTGAAGACGATGCACCTAGAATAAAATTACTATACCACAATAGGTAAAAAAATTAAAAATGAAGCAACGATAGATAATTTAATTTGTGACAGATACATGGTTCTCACATATTTACAAACATTGTAAAAGTAGACGATTTTCCTAAAATGTTACAATTAATAAGTCAGTGTGTAAGGAAGTAATCACAGAATGTAAAATCAATGTCATACTTAAAACACAAAGTAATAAATTTTACAATTAAATTAGCAACCAGTTTGATTTTGTCTTGATTCTAAATTGTCCTATGAAGCAGGACCAGCATGTTTCCAAGCACTCTTATCTTGGATATAATCCTCTAATTTGTAATATGCTTGTTTATAAAGTGTACTTTTTATATGAGTTTTAAATTTTCTTTCATTTAATTGCAATATGTCACAAGGTATTTTGTTGTAACATTTAACACAGTACCCCATAAAAGATGTATGTACTTTAGATAACCTGAAAAATGGTTGATCTAGTTTATCTTTATTTCGAGTATTAAAATTATGTCTATCACTTATTTTATTAAAGAGATGTGGATTTTTCCTTACATACATAATATTTTCATAAATGAAGTGGAGACTTCCTTACGACTATATTTTTTTTCCCGGGATTCGGGAAAAATCTTTAGTAAGTTGAAAATAAGCTTTATATACAATGTTTTTGTTGACTAAAAAAAATTGTGGATGTTGCATAAAAAAGTAAAATATATACTTATCAACAAAACGTAACGTATTCAATTATTTGATACAACGGTTAGTTGGATCGTCAATATAATTCAAATACATGAATTAGAGTTAGATTATTTATTTCGGGATTTTACGTGAAAATCCCGATAATTTTATAATTGCAAGTTTCGTTAAAAAAGCCTTTACACATCTTAAATAAAGCTTATTTTGAAAATGCTGGGGGATTTAATAATGTTTTATCTAAATGGCTCTAATGCCCACTTGCATCAGAAATCACAAAAAATGCATTTAACGCATAACGTATTTCAAAAATCATTATGTCTCCGTTATCTTCAAACGATTGACAGAAATAGAACGACGTTTTAAATTCATTTAGCGCTAAATTCATTTAGTTATTGCTGGTGCAAGTAGGCCTAAGCCTTTCAGAAACCCGGTGATAATCACTATGTTATAAAATCTTATGAACCTAAAGCTCTCACCAAAATCCATTCTTCGTAGCACTTCGTAGCGCGTAGCTCGTAGCGCGTAGCACCGTAGCATCTTTAGATGCCTGTCCAGTTATTTGGTTTTAGAATCCAAACGCTTTGCCCAACTACTTGGCAACGGTAAAGCGTAGGAATTCTAAAACCAAAACAATGGTTTTCTTCTCTCTTGTTTATCTTCTGATCTTGTTCATTTGATAAGGTAATTCTAGGATATTGGATTGTGTCGGGGTCAATGCCCGTTCTTACCTGAAACAAAGAAACAATAGATTTTAATCGAGTTTAAGGCTTGTTTGGATAAGAAAGGTCGTTGAAGTTTGGGTGTTGTTTTAAGTAGGTGTTTTTAGGAAAATGTTAGAGTATATTATTAAATTCGTTTTAACATAATATTAGGTTTTATTAATACCATTTAAAATTAATAGAAATTATCGTTGGACTTATTTTAATAAAACAAAAAAAAGACGAAAACTGTCGAAATGTAGGTGTACTTTAGGTGCGCCTCTGCCTATCCCTTAGAGGAATAGAGGCGTGATGTTTTGTGATATGTGCCTTTGATATTTCAAGCAAATATATACTAAAATATAAACACAACTAAGATGATTGAATTATCTCAGCGACAGAATATATGCTTTAAATTTAAATCATCATTAAATCTTTCTATTTTCTTCAATAATAATCCATAGTCTAATTATAACTCTACGAAAATCGAATTTGAATCAAAATCACCAGATTTTACATAAAACTTCAGAATTCATCACCTCCTCATAACAATAAAACAGCTTCTTAAAAAATAAGCCCAATTTTAGAAACATTTCTCTTAAAATTGTCGCTAAATAATAAAATAAACCATTATGACAATACCATCTTGTCACGTTTTACGTGCACAGATAATATTCAGTGGCACAGATAAAAAAGGGAGCGTTTACGGAGCTCGCCAATTACAAAGTTGCGTTTAAATGAAATTATAATTTTATACAAAAAGGTATTTATTGCGGACGCTGATAACATCGGGACTTGAGTCACGGTCTTCGTAAACGTTAATTTTTGTACAGGTGAGTATTTTTTTGTTGTTGCTTTTTTTTGGTAAATGTACTGGTAATCTGTCGTTTTATTGTGAATGAAAAATATGAAAGCTATATGAAAGGGGCGCTCAATGGTACACTAGCGCCACTTTAAAAAAAAAAACGTGTGGCACTCGGGGACTGCCGCGGTAAAGCTATTGCATAGCATTTGTAACTTCCATGACAACATCACGTTGTCATGGGAACCGTCATACATGGTAGGCGGAGTGGGGGGTGTTAGGTTTTATTTTCGTTACGTTACGGAATTTCTTGATTCGGTCGCCGCGCTCAAAGCCCACGATAAAAGCTATGCAATAGCTTAAAAATATTATCTCGTAACTGAGAAGAAATTATGAATAATGGCTACTAAGGACCCTGGGAAGTATGTCTAGAATTTTCTAATACCTTTTTTATAGTTTCATATTGAGACACGAAGCAAGAAAATTCGATCTAAAGACAAGCAGCCACATTCCTCTAGATCGTATTTTGTTGCTTCGTGTCTAGTTGACCATTGGGTACTCTCTTAAGTGATAAGGTTGTTTTTAAGAGGCATTTATCCAAACTGACACGTCAGCCTCATCTTATTATGAACGATTCTAAATTAAATATAAAAATATAATTTAAATTATTTATGTCTCAACAAATCAGAAACCGCTATCTAACTGATTAGATAACATACATTTAAATTAATTTGAAGAAGTCATGGTTCTAAAAATATGCGTGTCACTAAAAAGGCATAAAATTGCGAAGATCTCGTTCTGTAATAGATTTCATTGCTAGATATGTTTCACTATGCGACATCATACAACCAGTGCTTTGATTTTTTTATTTTTTGTAATTTATTTATCATTCAAGTGCCATCCCCTAAAACATAATTTCTCACCATATCCAAGAAAACATCATCTGCCTAGCCTTTTCCCAACTATGTTGGGGTCGGCTTCCAGTCTAACCGGATGCAGCTGAATACCATATTTTACATGGAGCGACTGCCTATCTGACCTCCACAACCCAATAACTTGGTAATACGAGACCCCTTGGTAAGACTGATTGTCAGACTTTCAAAGATCCACGAATGACAGTCGGGACCAACGGCTTAACGTGCTTTCCGAGACACGGAGGAGTCTCGGAATGTTAAGATGGTCACCCATCCACAGACCAACCTCGGCAAGCGTAGCTTAACCTGATGGATCGAACCGTGCGGCTGTTATTACTTAGCCACAAAACAAAAAATCTTATTTAATAAATCACACGATAACTTAAAACCGCATACCAACACAAATTCTTACAAAACCTTCTCTCTACATGTAGATCCTACCTCTACATTGTAGAGTTGCCACTCAAAGGTTCCTTTGTACACGCTCTACATACCACGAGGGCCTTAATAAAGCCCTGCCCAAACTGCGGCGGATTATAAATGTCCTAGGATATAGTAAAGGATGATAGAGTTTCAAACTTGGGTGTTACGTAGAGTAGTGGTCATTTGAATGTTGAGAAAAGGGACCATTTGGGGTTTAAGAAGTTTAGATGGGACAATTTGAAGTTTTGGTTAAGATTAACGATATGGGTGAAAATTGAGGATTACTGAACTGGACGATACTTACTAAGTCCAGTTTGTTTTATTAATCTATCCAGGATGGCAGGGGGTCAGCAGAACTGACGGCCGATGCCTGCCGGGGTTGCGAAGAAGTCCGAAAAGGAGATCGTGGCCCCCGGCAACATGGCAACTGAAGGAACACAGGTGGGTTTTAGTCAGTAAGAGTCTGACACCGCTCCGCCCAGAGCGGGAGAAGTTATTTGATAATTTCCCACAAAAAAAAGGGACATCGACGCGTAAAACCTACGAAAATAAAAACTGCTTTTCCATACATTTTGACGGCGTAGGTTTTGCACTTTTTCTATGAAATACCAGTTTTTTTTTTTAATAACCGATGAAAACTTTCATCGCATGGGGTTCAGAATCATGTACTGAATCCATGGTAACAGTTTTCGCGTCGATGTGCCTGCCACCCTGTATGTATATATGTATGAACAGAGCTAACATTCAAATCTTTTCACATTTCTTCACTGTGTTCACTTTAATAAGAAACCAGTTTCCATTACAAACTACCTTCTGTTCTTTGCTTTAGTATGTATGAGTGTGCATGTGCACTGAAATCAAATACAATTTCAGATCAAATTGTAAATTGAGTTACAAACTTATCCGTATGCACTCCTCCATTCCAACAACTCCTGCTTACACACAGAAAATCGAAACACGCCATAAAATCCAAACCGAAAACCTCCCCCGATTCCAATTTCAAAAATTCTTATTCCAAATTCAAATTATTCCCGAACAGATACCGAATTCCGAGCCGAACCAATATCACGTTATGAATAAAGGTAAGTGGTGGAATTTAAAGACAGAAGCAAATCGGTCGGGTGGGCTCTGCTCATTCGGCCACGGTCGGAAGGATTCGGGATTTAATCTCGCTCAAATTGCCTCCGCTGGACCGCTTCGGGCTTGAAAAAGTTCAAGATAGGCTTGTAGACGTTCCAAGATGTGATATTTTATCCTCAAATTTTTGCGACTCCTTTCTTATTACCACTCTCTGTGTCTGATATTTATGATTTTGTTGATATTATTTTTGAAGTGTTTACGTGCTTGAGGAAATTGTTTAATGGGTAATGAAGCAATTTTTGTGTTTTGACAACCAAATTGGTAAAAATATTACAGGTTTTTTTTTCTGCCTTAGACATTTTTGGTGACGTAACCTTTATTTATCAAAAGCTGAAAACATTTACAATAAAATAGCATTCGAAACACCTTGACAAGGCAAGCGACATAATTATGATATTTTCAGTCACTCATTGCTACCGAATAAAAAAATGCATACAACTAACATAACATAACATCACGCCTGTAATCCCCGAAGGGTTAGGCAGAGATGTGCTTATAGTACACCCACATTTCGCCAGTAATGTTTAAGTCCCATGTAATAGGGGGCGAGCCTATTGCCATCAACCGGGCACAAATCCAGACACCGGGCTGCTACTGAGAAACTCCAGACGGAAAAACCCAATAACACTTTGCCCGACCCGGGAATCGAACCCAGGACCTCATATTCAGCAGTAGCGCTTGCGACCACTAGACCAACGAGGCAGTGCATACAACTCTAAATAAATAATCACAAATTACAGAACTTTCTTGCCTTGCCTACAGTCTGTCTTCTATAGCTAAATAGCTACAGTAGTTTATCTGGAGGTTATCATCCCCCAAATCAACCAATTAATCTGCCTAGCCTTTTCCCAACTATATTGGGGTAGGCTTCCAGTCTAACTGAATGTAGCTGAATACCAGTATTTTACAGGTGAGCCCTATCTCACCTCCACAACCCATTAACTAGGTAATACGATACCCTTTGGTTAGACTGGTTGTCAGACTTTCGGGCTTCTGACGACCCGTAACGACTGTCAAAGATCCATGAATGATAGCCGGGACCAACGGCTTAACGTGCTTTCCGAGGCACGGATAAATCTCGGTATGTAAAGATGGTCACTCATCCACAGATCAACCCCGGCAAGCGTAGCTTAACCGGATGAATCGACCCGTGTGGCGAACTTAGCCACGAGCTCCTCCAAATCAACCAAGTAGAAAATCCTCCTTTAAAAAAGCCGTTTCACGACCTCATAAGCAACAATTAAAGTAACTCCCCATAAACGTACCACATATATCGGAATATTGCCCACCATTCGTAGTACACGCACGTACCACCGCAGTTATGTGGGCCTCTTGTAAGTTCATAAACTTACTGTTATACCTCTGAATGTTTTGTTAATGTACCCCCGAGTTTATGGGCCTTATAATTGGACTTTTAGAGGTATTTTTTATGGTCTTTCTGAGTAGTTCGATTTTTTGAGTGAGTTCTTTTTACCCGACTACGGCAAAGCCAAAAGGAAGATTTTAGCAGTCTATGTATGTATGTTTGTATGTATGTATGTTTGTATGTATGTATGTATGTATGTTTTTACGTGTGTTCCACCGTAGCGCCTTAACTACTAAACCGATTTTGATGAATGAGGTATCAATAGATTTGTAATAATGGTCCGGGTGACATAGGCTATATAATTTTTCCCTAAATTTAATTTGGTGGACTTTACACGTAAATTTCTAACCTCGAAAAAAATTAAAATGAGATGATCATGACATGTTTGGTATCAAAAGAAAGGTCTTGACGAGCACATTACAAATATGTATATAATATTACATTTTCAAAGTAAACAAACATGTTTAAATCGTTAAAAACAAGCAAAAGTGAGACTGCGCTACCTAGTATCGCAAGATGTTACCAACGTGCAGTTAATCAAATCTTAATAAGTAGTACCGATTTGTAATTCCACTCTTATGAAGAAAAACAAGTACAACGAAATATTTATATTTTGGATTTCTTCGAAGCTCGATATCGTTATACGGTTTTGGCGTCGAAATAAATCGCTCTATGGTTTCGTTCAAAGCACTATACACTGCTATCGGAATTTAAAATAGGTTAATTACTGAACTATTGTATTACTCCACTCTTATTTACGTTTATCAAGTGTAAGGCGATTAACACACTGTCACGCACCACGCAGCGTAGCGCGTGAATGCGTTGCTTGTAAGTATCTCCGTTTGTATAGAAAACACGCACAGTCCAACACACAGAAAATGCATCCACGCGCAGATTGTTTTCTATGGCCGCCCCGCACCACGCTGCGTGATGCGGTGCAGTGTGCGAATCGCCTAAAAACGGAAAAGCATAAAATAAAAAAATAAAGTTTAAAAAACTGTAACCCGACTACGGGAAAATAAAAATGATCTAAAAAGTACGAAACAAGCAAATATTTCAGACAAAAATCAAGACATAGGTACAAAAATGGTCAAGGTAAAGCCGTCGTCGCATGCCATTATAATTTTGTAGGTGTTCTTGACACCAACATGGTATACAGGCATGCGACGACGGCTTTACCTTGACCATTTTTGTACCTATGTCTTGATTTCTGTCTGAAATATTTGCTTGTTTCGTACTTTTTAGATCATTTTTATTTTCCCGTAGTCGGGTTACAGTTTTTTAAACTTTATTTTTTTATTCGTTTGACGGCTTGACGAATGCTGTAGATAGAATAAAGTGATGCGTGATGCCTTTATCCAGCATTAAAATTAATTTTAGATGCTTTTATACTTTAAAAATTGTGGAGAAGGAGGTACCTGCACCACAAACGATTTGAAGAATACATTCTGGCAGCTTCTTGAAACTGAGCAACCATTTATTTATTTTTTTAAGATTGCGTGGAGTACTCCATTAAAACTCTTATTAATGCTAAAATAAAACCGTCGTCTTACAATCTACTTAATAAAAATCCTAAATTCATTATTTCACTGATAGACCACGCACAGCCTAAACTGCTGGATCTAGAAGCATGAAATTCTGCACTAGGGTTTTATATGATGAAGATGAGCACTAAGAAAGGTTTTTGATAGTTAATTCCCTAAAGAGGTTACTAGTTCGTAATAATTTTCCAATCGTAAACAAACACGAGTTTTATCAATAAAAAATAAAGTTTAATAAAAAACTGTAACCCGACTACGGGAAAATAAAAATGATCTAAAAAGTACGAAACAAGCAAATATTTCAGACAGAAATCAAGACAGGTACAAAAATGGTCAAGGTAAAGCCATCGTCGCATGCCTGTATGCCATGTGGGTGCCAGGAACACTTACAAAATTATAATGGTATGCGACGAAGGCTTTACCTTGACCATTTTTGTACCTGTCTTGATTTCTGTCTGAAATATTTGCTTGTTTCGTACTTTTTAGATCATTTTTATTTTCCCGTAGTCGGGTTACAGTTTTTTATTAAACTTTATTTTTTATTTTATACTTTTTCGTTTTTACACTTTCTTTCCGACAACGTAAATAAGAGTAATGCAATAGGTCAGTAATTAACCTATTTTAAAGACCAATAGCAGTGCATAGTGCTATAGACCAAACCATACCGCGATTTATTTCGACGCCAACACCATACTCAGAAAGTTTTATGACTAACAGTTTTTGTCTATAGGACACTGGCTAGTTTTGATAACGATTAAAACGATGACTCTTTATTTAAAAAAAAACTCAACATTCCAAATTCGAAATTCCCTCCACATTTTTTTATGAGCAAAATCAAAATACTCTGTCTCACTGAAAATTTAATTTACAACGAGAACATTTTCGCGTGAAGATTTTGTACGATTTCAAATGTCGACTAAAACCAGAAGAATCATTGGAAAGACTTCGAATGGTGTTCATAGACAAAAGCCCTTCTAAAGCGACTGTTTTCTGCTAGTTCAACGAATTTAAGTGTGGTCAAGTAACTTTGGCGGACGAATAAAGAAGTGGCCGTCATAGGGCTATGACGGCTGTTACATCAGAAAACGTGCTGGCTGTAAAAAAAAAATAATTTAAGAGAATAGGTGAATTACATATGAAGAGATTCAGCAAATACTGCAGATTGGATCGGGAAGTGTGCATGGAATTCTACACGGGCTAATCTTCGGGTAAAGAAGATAGTTTCATGCTGGGTACCGCACAATCTAACGCAGGCTCAGGAGGTTCGGGTAGAACGGTGCCGAGACATGATTGCAAAATTTGAAGCAGGCTCGTCTCGGCGCGTTTACGATTTCATTACGGGTGAAAATCATGAATTTATCATTTTTGTTCCCCAAAATAAAAATCAGCTCAAGGGAAAACAGTTTTCATCACCGGAAGATGCACTGGCTGCATTTGAGAAGGGGATTAAAGGTGGGAGGTGTCTGATGCGTACTGGAAAATGTGTTATGGAAATTGGTTTAGACGCATGAAACTGTGTATAGACGCCAATGGAGAATTATTTGAAAAGATTTAATAATAAAACATAACCTGTAGTATTTTTGTTTTTTTACCTATCGCAAAATTTTCTGAGTGCCCCATGTATATCGATATCGAGCTTCGAAGAAATCCAAAATACAAATTTTTCGTTGTACTTGTTTTTCTTGATAAAAGTGGAATTACAAATCGTTACTATTTATTAAGATTTGATTAACTGCACGTTAGTATCATCTTGCGATACTACGTAGCGCAGTCTCACTTTTGCTCGTTTTTAACAATTTAAACATATTTATTTACTTTGAAAATATAACATTATACACATATTTGTAATGTGCTCGTCAAGACCTTTCTTTTGATACCAAAAATGTCATGATCATCTCATTTTAATTTTTTTCGAGGTTAGAAATTTTCGTGTAAAGTCCACCATATTAAATTTAGCGAAAATTTATATAGCCTATGTCACCCGGACCATTATTACAAATGTATTGATACCTCATTCATCAAAATTGGTTCAGTAGTTTAGGCGCTACGGTGGAACACACGTAAAAGCAAACATACATACATACATACATACAAACATACAAACATATAAACATACATACATAGACTGCTAAAATCATAACCCTTCCTTTTGGCTTTGCCGTAGTCGGGTAAAAACAACTGTAATGCCTACACAAAAGGTTCAGTTTGCGCTACAACTTCATATTTTTTTATGACTTTTTTAAAAGAACTAGTCAGTCTAAAATCAACTTTATTTGCGACGGTATAAAGTTGATGTTTATGTGGAAATAACATCAATTGGAAACAAGGTTACACATAGACCTCATGTACCAACCCGCAATCACCGTGCTACTGCGGTTCAAACACATATCTCCCGACCCATAATACACCCAATAACTTGTATAATTTTGTATTATTATTCATAACAATGCATACCATACCATTTCGCTGAAAATCATCTCGTTAGTTAAACGAGCGAAATCATGAGACATATCCTGCGACACGAACGTGAGATCTATCTCGGATTTCAGTCACGTTCACACCCACAGTTATGTGAAGCCAATTGTAACGGTTAAAACTACAGTTACCTTTATAATGGTGTTACTGTATTAATTAACTATTGTTTTATCGTGACAATAAAATTAAATGTGTTTTGTTGTTCTGTTCGTTTTGGGGTGGTCTTGTGAAAATGTATCTGCTATTATGGTTAGATGATAAAAGCAGCATTAATAATTTATTTAAATTATTTAAAAGTGAAGGTTTTAAAGCTATTGGACAGTGACATTTTATTCACAACATTTTCATTCCCATTTTTTTATGTTTTTTTTAAGTACAATTTATATGCCATATAATAACGTATATTTTTTTTAACTAACTATACACATGAAATAAAAACGTATGCAGTCGGGGGACCCCGTCGAAACCAGGAACGAAGTTCTTTTTCAAATATAATTTAAAACAAAAACAAAATTTTTGCAGCCGCCATCTTTGATTTACATTTTTACCTCATGTCAGCTTTAGCACCCTCGAAAACTATGAAAATGACACCCATGACGAAAATTTAGAAAATTTTGGCATCCGCCATATTAGATTTTTTTGACCGAATTCACAGTTTCTCTCTCTCTCTCCGGCCTGCAGTGTACTCGGGCCGATGTGTACAATTTTATCCCACGACACTGTAATCACTTAACTCTTTTCTTTTGATTTTTCAGCCGGCGTTCTCTCTCTCTTTCTCATTGAATTAGAAGAAGACAGTCGCAAGTATTAACACTTTTTAGCGTGACGATTTCTGAAAGTTTACAAGACACGTTAAAGAATTTCGTTCCAAAAATAAAAACCTTTAATTGATTTCTTATAAAAATATCGTCGACTGCATTTTGCATTCATAGCAAGTGTACGATTTATATTTCAATCTTTAGTTCCGCTATACTAAAATCTGACCATAAACTTAACAGAAGCACTTACGTCGCGTATCACCTCTTAACCCTCAACCGAGGAGTTGTACTTTACTACAAAGTATTTTACTACACTCTGAATGTACCATGTATTCGTCATAGTGACGAGTTTAAAACGTTTGATCTCGGATGTTTCTTCAATGTCTTCTATTTTTATAAGAGTACAATGCAATTCTTGTAAAATGTTACATGAAATCCCAAATCATTGTGGGTACTTTCGCCCTAACTCACTTTTTCCTTGATGAACGCTATATAAACTCTAGCTCAAACCTAATTAAGGATTACGCACGACAGTTGGGTAAAGTGGTTTCAAGAAGATACCTTTAATTTTTGAAGTCTTATAAACATAGGTTAGCTATTATTTAAACGGCATTATTTTTTGACGGCATGGTTGGCGCAGTGGTTAAGCGATTGACTGCTGCGCTGCGTGTCGCGGGTTCGATTCCCGCACGGAACAAATATTTGTATGACCTACAAGTAGTTGTTCCGGGTCTGGCTGTTTGTTTATGTGAGTTTAAATGTTTGTAAACGCACCCACAATACAGGAGAAATTCCTAGTGTGGGGCAACGTTTTTAAAAAAAAGAAAAGAAAGAAAGAAACCTCTATACTCCATAGGTTTAGGTAGTTAAAAAAGGTAAACAAATCGTAAAAAGGGTTTTTATAGATGACACTTTATTGTTAAAAAAACAATAAAACCAAATTAAATTTATTTTAGTGTTTATCTATAGTTTCCTCTTTTATTAATGTATGTTAAACTTTATCGTTTATTCTTCACTACTTTTCGTAGATGTAACTGCTTGAGCACAATTTTTTTTGTCTGATTTATAATATTTTGTAATCTATCTATTATAAAGAGCCCAATTTCTAAACGTCAACGAAATATAACGTTGCTAAATTGAAGAGTTCAACTGTGACGTAGCATAACAACTGAAGTGACAGGTATTACGTTTAGTCGGTTACTTGACAGCTGTCTCGTCACGTGGTATTTTTTGTTTACCGTTTTTTAACTACCTAAACCTATGGAGTATAGATAAATGAATTGTAGTTTCAATTTGCCTACCCAAAAGTAAACATTAATTTTTGTAAAAAAATACGAGAGCGCGTATTGTATATTTAGAATTTAGCCTAAAGCAAAAAAGAGGAACATCAATGTATTCCAAAAATATCACTATGTTATTTGACACTCGGTCTAACACTAAAATTAAATCCTAAAAGCCACCAACAAAACCAGCGTCAATATGAATAAAACCAGCGCTCAGGCCTGCTCCCCAGCACTAACAACAACTATGTATTTTACGACCCCCCAAACATGCGATGTATCTGCACTTGTCACGAAATTTCAATTTGCCGCCATGATGCCGCCGTACCGGTTAACGACGTAATTTCTTGAATGGCTGTTAAAAACATTGTTGGCCCAGCTAAACGTAGTTTAACTGACTTGTTAAGTTTTAAAGCTGGATTGTGTTTGGGTGGTTATGTGAGTTTTGGGAGATGTTTCGGTCTTTTGATCCAGATACAAAGATTAGGCGTGAGAGTTTGGTAATATACTTTATCCATGTCACATAACACATATTATAAGATAACATCACGCCAGTATTTCCCGAAGGATTGGGCAGAACTGTACCTATAGGACACCTATATTTCGCCTGCTATGTTTTAAGTCTGATGAAGGGGGTGTAGGGGGCTTACCCATGTAATTGTTTCAAAAATATCGTACCTACGTATGTAGGCATTTGTTTAGGCGTTAACAACAAATCTTAAACAATTAAAAAGCAACTGTATCATTGTTCTAATAAAAAGAGAGAACAATTCGAGCAGTCGCAGTAGTTTTATTTTGTCGCATTCCAGAATTTTAAACAAATTTCTTGAAAGTGAAACCTCGTTCTGTAAGTTCCTGATTTCCCGAGAAATGCAGTGAGTTTCTAAACAATTAAACAGAAAGCTAGCTAATTTATCGGCTGTCCACTCAATACAGGCTAACTTTCTACACACGCGGAAGATTCCAGAGAGTTGAAAACTTTTCACTGTACTGATATAGGAAACTTTCGGAGGTAAACTTTAACATCTGTATCAGACGTAATAGACTAGCAAAGGTAAGATACGAGTATTTATATCTAGTTTTAGTTTACTTATAGTCAGATTTTTAGAATTAGTTTTCTTTTTAGGGTTCCGTAGTAAACAAGGAACCCTTATAGTTTCGTCATGTCCGTCTGTCTGTCTGTCTGTCTGTCCACGGTCTAGCTCCGAGACCCTTAGTACTAGAAAGCTGTAATTTGACATAGGTATACATATTAATTACGCCGACAAAATGGTAAAATAAAATTATGAAAAACATTTTTTTTAGGGTACCTCCCATACACGTAAAGTGGTGATGTTTTTTTTTGTTTTATCCCATAATGTGGGGTATCATTGGAAAGGTCTTACAAAAACATTATGAGTTTGTGAAAACCATTTTTGGATTTAGGGATCCGTTTGCAAAATATTAAGCTTTAAAATGCTAATTTTTGTTAGAGTCAAGTGTCCCCTCCCCCTGCTAGCTAAATGGTTGGTTTTGGATATGTGAAAAAATCACAGCAGTAGTTTATATAACGAAATTAATAGGAAAACTATCACAGCTAAGTAGGCTTTACTAGTTATCGAATAATAATCGACCAACTTAACTTTGCAGTTGCAAAAACATGTTTTCCCATACATTCCGTATGGGAGAACATATTTATCAACTACAAAGTTAAGTTTGCTTTTGGGATAAATTCATCCCAACTACGGAACCCTTCATTGTGCGTGGTCCGACACGCACTTGGCCGGTTTTTGTAGATATTAATACTACATTTTGTATCTATTATGTAGAATCTCTGCTTGTTAACGAACCCAGAATACAAGAAAAATTGCTAGAGTGGAGTCAATTAAATCTAAAAATATTAAATACAATAAGTGTTATCATCATGTTAAAAAAATTAATAATGCCAAACACAAGGCCAAAATGGCTTCTTCTTGCTAGTTTATATTACATTCTATTAAAAATCAATGGCTGGTTTAAAATCAAACCCAGAAAAGGGTTTCGGGCCTATTCTTCGGTGAGAAGGCTAACATCAGTGTCACATCGGCCATAGTGATTATAATATCAATAACAGTTTGCATATGTCCACTACAGCATTCAGACCTTCCCATAAATATCTGAAATGACCCATTTCTGTGGATATTGCCATTTATGTTAGGTCAAAACGCTCAAAATGAAATGTTTTAATTATTTAACAAGGTACCTACTAAAATGTGACAAATGACGTTGTTGCGATGGAAGATGGGTAGGCCTCTGGTGTGGGATGCGACCTGTGTCGACACCTTTGCGCCATCTCATGTTCCTAGCACAGCGGCCTGTGCTGGTGCCGCTGCTGCGGCTGCTGAGACCCTCAAGCGGCGCAAATACTGTAACCTTATTGGTAACTACAGTTTTGAGCTGTTTGGGGTCGAAACGCTCGGATCATGGGGCCCGAGTGCGCGTCTCCTTTTTAAGGATATTTCTCGCCGACTGGTCGACACTTTACGTGACCAGAGGGCTGACTCGTTCTTTGGCCAAAGAACGAGTCGGCAATTAGCATAGCCATTCAACGTGGCAATGCTGCCAGTCTTCTGGGCACGTTTCCGGATGACAGCGATGCGGACGAATACTTCGACGCCTAAGTGTCGTTTTGTTTTTATTATTTTTATTTATACAGATAGTTAGTTAGTCTTTTAATTTAGTACCTAATGTAAATAGTTAGCTGTGTTCAAACTGTAAAATAATAAATTAAAAAATGAATATAAAATATAATAATGACAAATTAGATGTTTTTAAGTAGGTACAAACAATAGTTGGACATCCCATTTCTATGGATCGGATGTGGATGATCTTTTCTGTAACCGACCTATTTAATTCTCAAATCCCTTTCATTTGGATCGTTTTATTCTACACTTATTTCGTCCGTATCAATTTCATTACAAATACCCTACGTTGCTAGATTATGCATAGATTTCAAGACGAACCTTTGTGACAGACGGACAAGAGAGTGAGATTATAAAGGTTCCGATTTTCATTTGTTCAGAAACTCATTAACCAAGAAAAAATACTACCCGTATAAAAAAATCCCGACCCGGATATTCCACCTCCCAACACACACATCTCCCATAATACTTTAAAGTTTTAAACCTTTTAAAACAACCGCAAATAGAACGCAAGCATGAAATTGAGCCAACTGTGAACGCATTTGATAATGCAAGTGAATCATTTGCATCGGCCGACTCGCTCGCTCTAAGAGGCTTACTATAATGTAAGCCTTAGAGCCACTGTTAGCATAACTTTACTTCACTACAACACGCTTTGAGGACAGCTCGACTTGTTTATTCAATATTTTGCTAGCTTGTGTTGCTGAATTTAAAAAGATTAAAATAGATCTAAGGCTATTTTTATTTTATTGCCAACCTTTGACAATAAATCTTTTCCTCTGACCGCGTTGTTTTTCTAAACTACGTAAAGAATTTGAATGCAATTTACACTATCGTTTAGAGAATTTATTCCGGAAGGTTTTTGTGTATAATAATACATTAATATTAATCTTACAGATTAATATTAATGTAATAGAAATCTCCATGTTTTGTCAAGTAGTAAAAACGTGCGAAGCACCCGGCGCGGCGGCGCGCGAGTCGCTAATAAAAGAGATCATTCTGGTTCTCAGAAGTTTCTTCTTAATATTGGATGCAAAAAATGGATACGAGTGAAGATACTTAAAGATATGTTGCACCCGGGCTACTCAGTTAGCAGCTTTTTTAGGGTTCCGTAGTAAACAAGGAACCCTTATAGTTTCGTCATGTCCGTCTGTCTGTCTGTCTGTCCGCGGTCTAGCTCCGAGACCCTTAGTACTAGAAAGCTGTAATTTGACATAGGTATACATATTAATTACGCCGACAAAGTGGTAAAACAAAATTATGAAAAACTTTTTTTTTAGGGTACCTCCCATACACGTAACGTGGTGATGTATTTTTTTTTATCCCATAATGTGGGGTATCATTGGAAAGGTCTTACAAAAACATTACGAGTTTGTGGAAACCATTTTTGGATTTAGGGATCCGTTTGCAAAATATTAAGCTTTAAAGTGCTAATTTTTGTTAGAGTCAAGTGTCCCCTCCCCCTGCTAGCTAAATGGTTGGTTTTGGATATGTGAAAAAATCACAGCAGTAGTTTATATAACGAAATTAATAGGAAAACTATCACAGCTAAGTAGGCTTTACTAGTTATCGAATAATAATCGACCAACTTAACTTTGCAGTTGCAAAAACATGTTTTCCCATACATTCCGTATGGGAGAACATATTTATCAACTACAAAGTTAAGTTTGCTTTTGGGATAAATTCATCCCAACTACGGAACCCTTCATTGTGCGTGGTCCGACACGCACTTGGCCGGTTTTTCCAGATTGTGATTATCGGCTATAATTATTAGCATGGCTCGGCTGTCTGGTAGATATCGCTATCAGCAATAAGACTGCTATTGTACCCATAGAATTAGGAATATTTTAAAAGAGATGTGTTACAATTTCGGTGTATAATAAAGTATATTCTATGTTTAGATCTATCTCGTCTCTATAATGAAGAAAAAGATGACTTTTTTCTTAAAACAACAAAATAGGATTAGATTACACCACAATTATATGAGGACGAACATAGGTAGAACCTCATGAGCTTCAATGTAGAACAATTGCGTCGAAATAAATGATAGCTTGTTAGAACATAGCCCGGGAGCACTAACGCGTATCCATTAGGTTTAAGCTTCGGCCATCCCTAACGTCTTCACCTCACTATTTGTCTAGCGTTTCGCTCTCGGCCATGATCCCCAAAGTGCTGCTTCAAGCTGTAGGCATTCTAATAGACACACAGTTTGCCAATAGACACATTGAGACATCAAACTAACAAGTTGTGGTTCAACTCTACACATAGCCCCAATCTCGAAACCAATGAAATTCATGCTCATTCTTTTTTTACCGAATTCAAAAAAAGGAGGAGGTTCTCAGTTCGTCAGATTTTTTTATTTTATTTTTATGTATGTTCCCCAGTTACTCAAAGACGGCTGGACCGATTTGAACAATTCTTACTTTATTTGAAAGGGTATACTTTCTAGTTGGTCCCATGGTTATTTGGTTACAATATAATGATGGGATCTTGGAGAAATCGTGAGAACTCTTCAAATATTATGGGCACACCTATAGCGATTAGGGTATTTTTTATAGTAACTCGTGCATTTGCTCTCGAAACACCATTTGGTAAAATGGAACTGTTGATGAAGGACCTACCCTAGACCTAAGGATGATCCAAAGTCGTATTTTTTGTAAAAAAGTTTTTTAAAGGAATTTAGTTTATTATATGACTCTACTAATTTGTTGAAAATTATTCATTGGTATGGCAGTTAGGATCGGACAAATAAACAATTAAATGGCAAACCAATTGAAAAGAATTTTCAAAAAACCAAATTTAAGATGGAAAAGGCTTTAGTTGATTTTTTTCTACCTTTAAACTAATATGGCGACAACTTTTACCTATCTTCCAAACCCAAAATAAAATTTAAAACTTACAATATTGTATTTTTAAGTACTTCTTAATTAAATACTTTTACGTCCTTTGTTCAAAATTGTAAAATAAAATACAATGTGAATTTGTGAACACAACACATTCAACTTAAAACAAAATATGAGGTACATACGATTACTTAATTAATTGAAACACACAAATTACCAATTGTTTCTTTCGTAAGCAATTTTTATTTTATAAACAATGATTACGCATTAGAATCTAAAAGATTCGATATTTGATTTTATTTAAAAAAATACAGCTCAGCTCTCCACTATTATATGGGACAACTCCCGAGTAGGTACGCCTACATTCGTCAATTATCCAAATCATAACTGATGAAACGTAGACGTACCTACTTTACACTGAACCCTTTGAAGAATACAGCCCTAATGTTACGCAAACTTTTCAGCCGAACTTCGATTCGTAATCATCCATATCCCAAAACAATACTGTATCAATTGAAAATAAAGACAAAATTATTTCATCCCGTCCCAATGTTTGTTTAGCGTATACAGATATTTGAAAACATGCTCGTGTTTTATTTATATTTTATTTTCCTTTTGGGTGGGAGCCATTACTTTGTCAAATATTTGTTTAACTGAAAGCCCATCATGTCCCCGGATTGTTTGTGTTTTAACGCGTTATTATGACGTTATTTTATCGTTTGCTTTGAAATCGCGTTCTTTGTTGTGTGTCTCTTAGACTGCGAGGTGTTTTTTGATTCTTGAGTAAATAGGAGCCGTGTTTTTTAAATGTGTTTGATCTTGTAAGGAGAGACGTAATGGGCGGAAGATTAATAGGCGAAATTTTTACAAAGTTGTGGGTTTGTATTGGAAGCTTATTCAGTGTCTTAATTGATGTTTACACACACACAGGACATCACGCCTGATTTCCCCGAAGGGTTAGGCAGAGGTATACCTATATTTAATTTAATTTTAATTTAATATATTTATTTCAGACATGTGTACACAATACAGTCCATATTTTTCATAAAGATAGTGTTAGTAAGGGTTGTTAGTAACACATAAAAAATAAAAGGTGTTAGTAATTTGTTAGTAAACAAGAAAAGTTACACAATAAAAACTAAAGTCTACTTTCTATTTCTTTGCACCTGTACTCCTTGCACTCTAACGTTTTGGGGACAGTGTTGGTGCTACCTCGGATCCTGCTCATCATCGATGCAGTTCTTTATATACACCCACATTTTGCCATTTATGTTTTAAGTCCTATGTAATAGGGGGCGCGCCTATTGCCATCAACCGGGCACAAATCCATATTCCGAGTTGCTACTGAGAAATTCCTAATGGAAAAATCCAATAACTTTTTGCTAACATGGGAATCGAACCCAGGACGTAAACCAGGATTAATTAAATGACGAGGTAATCCAAACAATCTTATAAGTTACAGACAAGAATATAAAATGAGACCACGTATCTACTCGTAAACAGAATAACTACAAAAAAAGATAGCCTATGTCCTAAATACCTTACTATCTCGACAAAAATGCTTTGTTCATAGTCTCGTAAAAGAATATTTTGATGTCAAAAAACCTAGTGATTAGATAGTAAAATACTCAATAGTAGCCATGAAACGTTGTCGGTTACGTAAACAAGTTTTACAGCCTCATTTAACTAGATTACAATATAACTAACATTTTTATATAGGTACCCATTTGTTTTTCACAATAGGTATTTAAACAAATGGGTATATAAAAATGTTAGTCATATCGTAATCTAGTTAAATGAGACTATAAAACTTGTTTACGTAGCTGACGACGTTTCATGGCTACTATTGAGTATTTTACTATCTAATCACTAGGTTTTTTGACATCAAAATGTTCTTTTACGAGACTTTTGTTTCTATACCTATTGTGAAAAACAAACTGATTTTGATGTCCGGAGCAGAATAAATAAACTATTTTTCGAAGGGTTATTTTTTATTGTTATAGCTGGTCTGTCTAGGAATTCCAATTAAACTATATTCTTTGTCTAAAGAAGATAAGTTTCCGGTGGCAAATCAGTTCTCGAAAACATGTTATTTTAGATACTCTAGGTATAGGAAATGTAATATAATTACAGTCTTCGGTCCTCGGAAATTAATATTACATTGTAATTGGCAGAACTATTATTTAAAAACGTGTTTTTTGAAGTGAAAACTTCTTAAGCGCGTTGGGCATTTTCAAGAACCATTGATTTCACGACACTGTGACGACACCAGCTTTTGACCATTAAAAAGACATCAACGCGTAGATTACCGCGGTATCGATTTTTTTTTTTCAAGTTTTTACTTCTGTCGGCACTCCCGGAGTGCCACTGTTTTTTATTTTATTTTATAAAAGTTTACGAGCAATATGGATTAGTCATTAAAGTCAGTACTAATACTTCTAGGTCACTAATTTTCAGCATAAGTTGGTTTTGCTGAATATGAATGAGTTAGAAGTGGAGTCACGTCACAAGTGCACCGAGTGGAGTTAAAACTCACGACCTCTGTTCACTATACAAGTTTGGCTTTGCATGCCGCTTCTAATAATAAACAATCAACGTTTTGTTCCTCTTCCATATTCATACGTTTACAAAAGTCCCAAGACACAACCTAAGTACATATTAGTATCTACCTCCATTATTCTAATACTGACAGTTTTTTATTGAGCGTAGTAACTTCTAGTGGTGTAACCTCTGCAATCCTTAGGGAAATCAGAAGCTCAACTATACGAGTTGTTTACATTAAGTAGTTATGAATAGGTATCGAACTGTCATTGTTATTTCTCTAAAAAAAAAAACATTTATTTCTGACAAAAAAGTCCATAGGCAAGGCAATTTGAGGTTGTTAGTAACAATAATTTCGCTTATGACTAATATTAGTAATTAAAAGTAAAAGAAGAAACTAGACACACCGTCTACCCCTGCACAGTAGGCTCATCGGTCTCGCAAAACATGGAGTTCAGTGAACCTATTGAGCAGAACAGTATCGTTTCTCTCGCCAATCATCCTCAGGACGCTATTCGGGCTCCCCGTACTCGTTGCACCACCGACGCAACTTTTTTACGCATAACTGCGTAGAAGTCATCTACGCTGGCGTCAGTAAACATGCCGGATGCACTGCAGCATCGAGGAAGCCGAAACAGCGCCCTGAACACATTATTATACTGGACACGCAAGGAATTTTAGGCTTTTTGTGTAAAGTTTGCCCACAGGCCACTCGTGAAGGTATCTAGATCTGTAGTATGAGTAGGCCTGCAGAACTGAAGCGGTAGTGGGTTGGCCATGTTTGTCGAAGGAGCAGACGAGTCCTCGAGTGGAGACCACGTATCGGAAAGCGTAGTGTGGGACGTCCCCCAGCTAGATGGACCGAACGACATTAAGAAGGTGGCTGGGACAGACTGGATGCAGAATCCGGAAGACAGGTTGTTTTGGCGCAACCTGGGTAACCCACTGCTGGGCAAAGGCCTCCCTTTCCCTTTTCCATACACGTCTATCCCCTGCCATTGCCGGCCAGACCTTTCGGTAGGAGTCAAGTCCGTCCCTCCATCTGCGTCTTGGTCTGCTGCAATGTCGCCTAGCATGTAATGGGACCCAAGAGAACTTTCTTTAGGTCTCGAAAATTAGTTTCATTACTGTGAAGATATTATTTAGGTAATATTTAATTTACCTTTTTTTAATGAAATAAAAAAACTAAGAAAATTTTATTTTGTTGTAATCAACGAAGTTAAATTTTCTTTGTTTTTTTATTTTGTAGAATTTGCTGTGTGCCTTTTAGTCTGTGTTAAATAAATGTATTTTCTTCGTTCTTTGTATACTAGCTAAAGTGTACTTACCGTTAGTTAATACTTTGTATCTTTTGTCTGTTATTTGAAACACATTATGAACGACTTTTTATATACTATAAAAAATAAAATATGGCATAAATCTTGACTGAAGATCGCACTGACCGGACAGGTCCATTCAAATCTGTGTGGTTCTTTCCTCAAAAGACCAACTCAGACATGCATGCAACTCTGCATGGTCCTCATATGGCTTGACCAAGATTATGTAAGTATTTTTGTGATTATGTATATTATTATTATGTTATGATTATGTAAAGAGACTGTGACATTTGAGTTTGTATCGGCCTTTCTTCTCAGAGACGTTCAAAAGTGCCACACATGGGCCTATTTGAAATAAATGATTTGACTTTGATAGAGTATAAGAAACACTGAACTCAAGTTTAAAGACAAAATTTATTTCTGATATGTAATAGTATTTTTTTTTAACCAGTTCACAGAAATAAATATCATATTTTATCGTCACTAGATAACCACTAAAACTGTGACTAATGGCTAGTAAATTTATAACGGTACAGATGATCGCTGCTGCCTCTCCTTTTGATAAATCTCTTTGCAATTTGTCACACAAATAACCAACTAATTACAGCATCTGCCAGCTAATATATCCCGCAGATGGAAACTTCAGTCCATAACTGAATAATCTAAAACATACGCATCAAAGCTGCGTTCAATATAAATGATAATATCAGCTCCTAATTAAACCAGAAACTTCAATAAATTAATTAAAACTCTCACATATTGGCAGGTATTGTTTTCAAAAGGAGTTCGGAAATTAAATAAGTTTGGCAGGTATTAATTTGTGTATGAGCGTGGTTTTAATAATTTCCAAGTACATAGGTGAACAGGACAGAGAATCTGAAAGGAAGACAGGGAATCATATAACTATGAAATTGTTTATTCTGTAAATAACATATCGTTATCACCAGAGATCGGAATTAGGTAGAGTTATTTATGTACTTACACTGATTTTATACAACGAAAGAATAAAGTGGATATACCCCAAATCCCGGGATTAATTTTGAAGAGCAGGAAAATCCCGTGATCTATTAAATAAAAAGTTTACACAATTTAAACCACTGTACGCGCGACGTTGCCAAATTTACATCAACGACATCGGATGTCCGAAGTTGCAAAATTCCACACGTGTGCATTGTGAATTTAATACTAATACATTTTTTATGTTAATTATCTTTGTTTTATTTATCTTATCTATCTCTGAGGTTTTTATTATTATTTATTTGTAATATTGTTGGTCACACGGGATTGTCTATTAGAAATCCCGAGAAGATCCATATTAATATCAACATTTCGATGCAAGTACATAAATAACTCTACCTAATTCCGACCTCTGGTTATCACTTTCAAACGTCATATTAAAAAAAAAAGCTAGATGGAGTCGAAATTTCCTATCTGACTGACTGACTGCCCCTGAGAATAAATAGCGAAACCAACTCGGAGGTCAATATGTTAACATCAGAAGTTAACAACGCAATTACAAATATTTTGTGTTTAAGAACACTGTCCTTCAAGATACAGAATTTTTCTAGTTTGAAGGGCAGGTGTACCCATCCCAGAATTAAACTACACTGATGTTACCTAGTCTAAGTTTTTGGTAAATAAATGATTACTTACTTACTTAATAAATTCTCTTTTAAAGTCCAGACATAATCTTGGTCGGGCAAGCAAACAAGAATTCAATATTAAGTCCTCTCTGCTTTAAGCAAACCTATTGGGTTCTTAGGTAGTCTTGTTCAAAGGTCAGTAAAAAAGGAAAGGTCACGTGATCGTTAAACCTTACATCATTATATCAGCCCATACTAGAGCCTATGTCCGGTTGTGAACATAGTCGTTACAGGTAATACGAGCTTGAAATTTTTCTGTAAGTACATCGTAAATCTAATCTCAGCGTTGGAAGAAACGACAAAACTCAACAACACGGAAATCCGTCCCATTTTTTCAAAACTTCCTACCACACCTAAGTTTAAATATTTCCCCTTAAAATTGTAATAAATTAACATTACGACTCCCATTTGACTATTTCCACCACACATTTCAAAATGACAATGGATGTAGCGTACAGAAAATTACCCAGAAAATTGGGAAAACCACGGCTTTGAAAAAACTTTTTTTACGCTAACAAAAGGATGGAAGTCCGAATTAGTTTTGGATGAGAATGGGCTCAATTCTCTGGATGATAAAGTGCATTTTCGTTTGGGTTCGGTTGTGACGTGTGAGGGTCGTGTTTGGGAAGGGTGGTCTCTGAAGGCTCCTCACGTCTTGTGTCGGGTACGTCACGTAGCCTGGCTGGCACTACGTTTATTATTCAATAGCTAAACGTAACAGACATGTTTAAAGTTACGGAGTAGGCTACGCTTAGTAGATATTGGAGTCAGTCTGATCTGATTTTAGTCAAAAAGTATTGTGAACTTTACGAGCTGTGTTATTCAATGTGAATTTGCTTGAACGACGTGACGGGTCTGGTTCAAATATGTAAGTATCTGTATTTTCTGGTGTACCTAGACATATTTCTTTATCAAGTTCTAAAAGCTTTTTATCTAAGTACATTTGATTAAGCGGTAGTATTCTTGTTTTCTATACGAGTTAAACTTTCTTCTCAAAAATGTACAACAAAATAGTCTTGTGTGTTGACAATAAACTTTCGAATTGATTTTTGTGTGAAAAGAAATTGATATTCTATACGTGGGTTTGCATGGGAGTCGGATTTACTTACCCTTTTGATTACTTTAAAATTTGTTATTATTCTAGTCAATTCATCCACTTCTTCAACTGTAAAAGAAGTGGACGTGAAGTTGAAGAAGTGGACTTTATCGTACCAAAACGAAATTCCGCTTCTTTCCTTAAGATCGTCGATAAGTCTATTAAAACGTGCCACTGCATCTGAAGTTTCACTAAACTTTAGTCCATCGTTCGGTTTATCAAGCTCTTATCCGTTTTGTGACCGCAGACTTGAGTTATTTGCCTGGAAGTCATTTGTAGCGTTAAACCCAACTTTGTCAGTTTCGTGGAGAGATAGTGGGCCATTGTGTACAGATGCTGGTCAAAAGATTCATGTTTGAGATAGTCGAGTGAAGTTTGAGTTATGACTATCTGAAAATAATGAAGTGCCAAACGCGAAGGCAATTGTAACATAATTTAGGGTCACAATTATCATTTCTATCGAATCTAGCATGGAGTATTGTATTTTCCCTACGGTACAGTTGGATTTCTTAATTGGGATTTCAACTTGAAATCCGATTCAAATTGAGTATTGAGCCGACTCTAAATTGTCAAGTCATATATTTTAGATTGATCCACAAGCCAAGTACACAAAAACATTTATGGAAATATTACTGTTTACCTAAAATAGGTGAGCATTAGGTATGGTCCACAGAATTAGAGGATTATTCTTAGGGGAAGGAAATACAGCATTATTTTCTTCAGCAAAGTCACATCGCAATCAATCCGCACCAAGGGACCTTATTATATTACTTTATCTCTAACCAGCGTTAAACATCTTAAATTATCCAAATTGGAAACGAGCGTAATAATAAATTAACCCAGTTATTCCAACCCAGTAATGGTTATTTTGGCTCATCAATATTAAGAGGTTACAGGAGTATAATCGTAGGGGTGCTCAGGGTGCTAAGGACGCCACAATTTATCTACTCGCCTTGGGGGGATGAAATAATCAGGGGAGATTGGCTAACACTCTTTAAGGATAAATATTTTGCGAAGAGAGGCGGTGTTAGAGAAGATAGTAGGTTTAAAAGTAAGTGGGAAGATAAGGGGGCTTTAATTTGGTGTAAAGGGTTTCTATAATAATATGGGGAAGAAGATGTAATGGAAAAAGTATATAAATGAAATTGCGGCAATAAAACAAACCAGTAAATTCAAATTTGAATCGGGACTTATATTTATTGTTCCAGATATTTCTTTTTGGTCCATAACTCCTTGGTACATATTAATCACAAAAATGTTGCTTAAGGTACCCCATGATTAGACATGTCTACATAGACATTCAAAACAGCGTTAGACAGCATCTGTCTGGCATTAATGCTGAAATAAACCTTTTTGCCGCAGTCATGAGATACACACTATTCTTGTTAAAACATAATTTCACTTTTTATTTTGTTATTTGTATTTTAAGTTTCACGAACACATGTCCAAATAAATGTTTTTCTTTCTTTCAAAACGTGTGCAGTACCTATGTTTTTTATCAGTCGGTACACGTAAATGAAACTCTTATTATTTTCCCATGGGAGTAGATATAAACAACAAATTAAATCAAATCTCCTTGTGGGCGGGCATAGAAACACCATAATAAAACACCATACACATGCACCGCATAGTTCTATAGCCCTCACTTTTAACTCTATCTAACATCCAAAACACAGTGCCCTACAAAGCCTCCATCTTCTATTTATAGTCTTTTAATCAAACATAACTCCATCATTATACCGAGAGACTAAAGGTCAATTCTAGGTAACGCCTGCTTCAAAGGGCTGGAGGCTACGATCAGTTTCCGGATATCCGGTGAAATTGGCGCCGTAACAAAGACGGCAGCTTTCAATGAGGGAGCACTGATACACGCTAACGAATGGTATGGGTGCGGTGCGGTGGCTAGCGGTGGTGTTGAAGGTACAAAGGATATTATAGATGCTAGTTGTGAGGCGAAAGCAGGTGGGATAGGAGATTTTGATCGTAGTGATTAGATTGAAACTTTTCAAAATCTCAAAGCTAGCAATAATTGCTAAACAAAAAATTAATAGTACCTATTAAATGATGATTTTCATCAATATGTTACAACTTTATCAATATGTTACTATAATTATTCTTTTATTTCATTTAAGTACTTATAAATTATATTTTTAAATATTAGAATTAAGAAAATGTAAAAATATAAAAAAATAGTAGGCCATCGGTATCGGGAACAGGGTCCAAGCTACGCCGGTCAGGGCTCCAGAGAGAGGAACCTCCTGACAATGCGAACCGTGTCCAGGAGTATCGCTTTCTGAATCAAGCCCTTGATCCAGCTGCCCAACGAGAGCCTCCTTAGGTGTTGGTCGAGGCTCTTGGCAATTAAGCCATTGGCTGATACTAATTATTATTATGATTATATTACAGTATTACATTAATTTTTTTTTTTTTTTCTAAAATAGAATTTTAGAATAGCAGATGGGTGGCACAGGTGCGTGAGGCTTGGCACAAAAAAAGAGAGGCCTCAACTCAAGCAGTGAATATATTCGTCTGTGAATGATGATGATGAGATTAATTTCTAACATAAAACATATTTCTATCTATAACGTCCCTGTTCAAAACTTAACCTAATTAGACCACTTATAGACTTTAAAATCGCTAGAACTGAAACCCGGCCTTACTCAAGGTGCTAACCAATACACTGGCCGTCCGGGTTCAAATTAAACTTTAGCTTTGTACACAATTAACGTCTTCTATTCTCTTTTGTGCTGGCTCCACAGTCTACAGTGATACTTAATTAATATTGGAACATAAACGGTTGTAGGAACAATGTTGCATTGTTTGTTGAATTGGTTTCTGTGAGAATGTCTTGCGAGATAGGTTAATGTTAATTGAGAAGAGAATTCTCAGTTCTTTGAGCAGTTAATTGCATAACTACTCATTTTTAGTAAAATTGTAACAATTTTTTTGGAGAGTCGTTCTGAAATCCAAACATGTTTCGCTACCAAGACTGCCCACATGACTAACTTATGAGTAAAACATATCCTTGCAATACGCCAAACTGAAAAAGGAAAAGTAATGAAATCCATGGAAACTGCACTAAGAAAATCAAATATCAACTGATCAGAAACAAAACCACAAGTACATCAGAAAAAAAAATCCTTCTCGAGACTGCCTAACTTAAACCTGTCTACAGCCGGTCAGATGACAGTTGTAAACGTGCCGTGAGAACAATAACCAGAATTGGCAGTCGAGCGGAAAGTGTCGAGTTACATAAAAGAGATTTAACCATCAACAAAGGTTAGTTGGATATTTTCGTTCTGTGAAGTGTAATGAATGTGTTCATAACATGGTCCTCTAATTAATTGTTTTTGTTACCAATTGTAGCTATTGATTTGATGTGTGATCTTAAAGGTAATTCACCCATGAAGGCTTTCTAAAGTATACATGCGTAGCACTTTTGTGAATTTAATTCGGACACAATATGCCATCGATACCGTACTTGTCAAGCTATATCAATAAATAAGACACGAATATCCGAGTCAGATAAGGATAACGAGCCTGGGATAAGTGTTATATCATAAAACATTAATACACCGTCTATTGAGCCCACCTAAGAGGAAAAACGGAATAAATATATTGTAGGTAGTAATTTCTTACAGATAAACGAAAAAGATTTTCGCCGTGACGACAATAGCTCTCAATAAGACGACTTGTATTTATTAATACAATTGGAGCTACTCAGAAGGATTCTACTAAGGCCTTCGAATCCCTCACCCATTTACATCAGCTGAAAGTTTACGCTGTGCAGTATACATTGAAGCTATACTTGGTGATTTCCCCCGAGCATGCCGACGATTACGGAAAGTGAATCGCATCCAATTTTTATCATCCACTTACATATCTGTTTCGGCTTTTTGTTAAATTACCGTGGAGTGGTGAATGATTCACTCAGCTTTGCCGACAGTTTTTACGACAATTACCATTTTGATCGCTACGGCAACTTTTTTTTCACCATTAACATGAAAACTTCCATTACAATGTATTAAGAATTTGAGTTCGGGTCGGGAATGGTTCTTGAGCTCAATTAAGAGGACCATAAACTTCGCACTAAAGCCGATTCTATCATTACTCTGCTTATCTCAGTAATATCGTTTCTTTATTATTTTAACTGCCGTCGTTAGCTTTTATGTTAGTAGTTATAAATTGTAGAAGAAATAGACCCGGAAAGTGGCTATATATTTTGCCACTGTCACAGATTATTTTGTGAGATACACTGATAAGTATTTTCCTTTGGGGAAAAAGCTAAAACGTATATAACCAAAATGTTATTATAAAAGTCACTGCGCATTGCAGATTCTTCATTAAGTCTTTTTAATCCGGCTTAACTTCAGCTTGTTTTATTTTCTTGACCGATTTTACCAATCGTTAGATTGTGCGCTCTCCTAATCCTTGATCGAAATGTTTATATTTGTTTTGTTTTTTTAATTATTTTTTGTTTGTTATTTTCAACAAACAGCTGATTATATTCGTAAATACATCCCTTATAACACAAATCCTAATAGTCACAAGCATACTCATAATTCAAAATAGACCCAAGACCTGTTGCAAATCAAACAACTTGAAAAAAATACGTTTGAATAGGTTTTTGTTTGTGGTTTTTATTTTCTTTTAGTAAAGTAACCCTCTTATTGAAGTATGTCGCCTAATATCATAGCTTATAGCACTACAGTATTCGGGTACTGGGTTTATTTAGAAGATTGCCAACACTTACGTAACTCCCTCAATTTGGATGACTATGCATGGTACTTACCATAAGACTATGAGGCTCCCCTTTTAACATAAAAATCACTTTGTATGCCTCCTATATTTCGGGTGCTTACGACTTGCAAGGAAACCATCTTCTTAGTTGTGTCCATTTCATAGCTTTTTTTGCTCTGCAAAACAAACGACCAAGCAGCATTTATATTTCATTGTACTATAAAGGAACATTACTTTTGTATTGAATTTCCCAGAAATATTTTCCAATCAAAGACTCCAAATCCTTCGAACAAAATTAATCTTCCAGACTCACTAATATTACATTCAACAATACGTTTCATCATAATAATGCCATCTTGTCCTAAATAGGATCTCTTAGTTACGTAAAATCCGTTTATAATCTCCATATTGTAACCACTTTATCATAACAGAATTGTTTAGTGTCAGCAACAATAGAACATTTTACTGAATACAAACTTAATCCTTGATACTGCTTATGGATATCACCAAGTAGCTGTTTATGTAAGCAAGCAAGCAAGCATGTCGTCTTATAAATGGATCCTTATATCAAGAGGTCGATCCTTATGATTTCCCTTGGCGCGTATTGCTTCGAAACGAGTCCACTACAAGTTTACTGTGACTTCTTGTATGACATTTTATAAAACTAAGTTTAAAACTATCTGGACGACATAGTTGGAAAATGGTCATTAGTGAAACATTGCTGAGTAAGTTTTAAATGCAATTCTTGGCAACATTTATTTGTTTGTGCATCTCTTTAACTTTTTGCTTCAAAGCATCATAATTTGTATAAGTTACTACAGTTGATTTAAGTGTTTTTTGCAAGTTGCTCTAGACGATTTCAAAAACTTAATTTAATAACCTAACTATCCTTACTAATATTATAAAGGCGAAATAAGTTTATTTGTTTGTTACGCTTCTACGCTAAATCAGCTGAATGGATTTAGATGAAATTTGGCACATGGGTAGACCGTGACCTGGAAAAGGACAAAGGATAGAAAGAAAGAAAAATAAGAAAGAAAGAAAAATAAAAATATTTTTATTTGAGACATGCACAGGAAATACAGACAGAATAAAAAAATAAATAAAATAAAAATAAGGAAGCAGCATTTTAAACTAACAAACTAACAAAAAAATAGTAATGACCTGTGCGAGGCCAAAAAGGCCCATATCTCAGCATAATGCTGCAATATTTTAATAAATACCGCGGCGCTGGTATTCTGATACATTCGAATACATTGTGTCTTGATATTCTCACGGAAACGAGACCTATGCGGGAGAAACCACGTTTCGCAGCTAGTTTTAAATTAAGTTTAATACAATTTAAGACTTTAACTATAAACTTAAAGACGGGTAAAATAATTTATAAACCTTAGACATACACCTTGACTATATATACACAGCGACTCGTACACAGAATATCAGCGTAAAAGATTTTTCGTAGAAATATAAAAGTGTCTTGAAAGATATTTAAGAAATAAATCCTAAGAACCTCTCCGATACAGGAAGAGACATTTTATAATTAAACTTAAAATAGATTTAGGTCACGTCTAACACAGAGTGAAACCAATCGTGGAGCTTTCGGAATAGACCTGGCGGGTTGAATCGGCCCGCAAATCGGATGGAAAGCTGATCGCATAGGCATTGCAGGAATCCTGGCGGCACGCCAAAATACATTACGAGTCGTACACGTTCCGTATACGTGTCGTTACAGCCACTGACGTAGAAATAGACACGGTTTGAGATAGTGGTGTCGTGTTCCTTTTGGGTGTTAATATTTTTAGTGAATAAGGTGCGATTTATGTTTAAGACTGAATTGGTTTCATTTAGCTAAAAATATAACAAAGACTTCGTAGTACAGTAACATGCGATAAAGATTGGTACGGACCCTTTATTTCACGTAGGTCAGCAATTGTTTGGAGTGTTTGGAATGCAGAATTCTTATACAAATAGTAACATAGTCCATGATTACAAAATAGACTTGCCAAGGCAGGTAATTACGAAAAAATTATCCCGAATGGTTTCACAAAACCTTTTAGCTTTCGACTTTTCCGGGAAAATGTTATATGAAACATAATCATGTTACAATACCCTTCAACATTGAATACAAGGTACACAATACCCCAAGAAACATGGTTAACGAAATACAGGATGACCTAATTACGACAAATTATCTATTATTCGTCGGACGCAAACAGCTTACGGAAATAAGGTCGTCAGAACAATAGGAAATTAGTACCTTGCATCTGACAAATAACGGTCCAAGTCAGCTTCCTATCTTTGACGGGAACTTATTTTAGACGTAAAAGGGGGTAAACCAACAGCGCAGATTATTCGCCTAAGGCTGTTCTTGGGTTCTGAGGAACTTCCAAGGGGCTATGCACAAGAAAATGATCTTTAGAGTGAACAGATAAAGGATATTATTGCATGTGTTTGTGTGTTATGGTAATGTCGTGGGAGGTGTAGTATTGCTTAATAGTATCTGTATAGATAGTTAAGTAAATGTAAATAAGTCTCGCAGAAGTATGCGTGTTCATTTACTCGAACGTTTCCCCTGGCTGGAGGTTTTAAGTGTAGTAGCTTAAGGCACCCACAGGAAAGCCCGGTTAAGTAGTCATGATCTCAGAGGTCAACTACGAGAAGCCATAACTAAAAAAAAAAGAAAAAAAATCTCGAACGTTTGTGGTTTATGAAGAATCTAATGAACGGGTGCTGCTTGTGGTAACTGGTCGTCTTGCTGATCATGGCTTTGTTATTGTTACTAGTAATTAACTGTTTATTTATTTTACCTCGATGGTCCTAGTTTATCATTTATAACTTCCAATTACAGCTTTAAATAGCTTTATGTAAGCGGGCACGCCCTTTATGCCTGGAGGCTTTTATTTATTGCGTTTATTTTTTTGTTTCTGCTTGAGTATAGTTCTCGATGTTTTTGTTTGGTATATTGGCGTGTGCTAGCTGACATATGGTATCATTTAAATTATGTTTTGTATTACGTAATTTAAATTATTTTGCATACTATTGTATAGATGTATAGTCTTTTTTTTTTTCTAACTTGAACAGACAGCTGTGCTGCTGGGGAGTTTATTGCGCCACTTCTTCTTCCCAGCGAAAGGCACTAGGAAGTGGTGAAGGGTGAGCGTTTTGGGGGACTGTCTTATGTAATTTTGACGTTCGAAAAGTGCTGATTTTCAGCCCAGTTTGAATAAATGACTTTGAATTTTGAATCTTCCTTAATGTAGTTCGTACCCAAGTAGTAGAGAACTGACTTATAATCAAAGAACCCTGATTATTGAACACAATAGACTTTCTCAAAACTGGATCCTACAATCCCTTTTTAAAAAGGAAATTGCACAACTTTCTAAAAAAATTAATATTATTCTAAAATTGTGAGACTTGTCTAAAACTACTAATGAAAATGTAGTACTTAATTTAGATTTCCGTCCAAGTCCTAAAACGATTATCTCCCTTAGCCACGGCGTATTCTTCAATATAATGAAGCTTAAAAGTAAACCAATTAACATTTAAAAAGTTTTTTCACTAAAAATACCATTTAATTTACCTCAACGAACGGTACACACCAATGAAGAAGAGGAAAAATGAACTCCCAAAATTTTAAAAAGCAACGAAAAAACGGAATTATTAATTTACATTATACATCTGTCGAGGTGTTACTCTGTAGATGATAACTTCCCGCCCGCCTTTCGGCAGTTTCCGGTTTGGCAGGGCGGGCGGCATAATCGGGAATTTACCGAACAATTGTAATAAGAGAGAAAATGTTTACTTAGCGATAGAATTGTTTCATTAAAATATTTAATTAGTTTTTAACACTTTTATTACTTCAATTAATGTTGATCGAAAAGTAAACGGAAAGTCATTTATTACGGATGAGTTTTTTGTTGAATTTCGGAATGAAATTGATAAATGGACCATTACTTCCAACGCCAATACGTTTTAGCACTTTCGCTATAGTTTTATTGTTTTGGCAAGCGAATAGATCAACGTAATAGGACAGTTCTTTAATAGAAACTATTATTTTCAAGAAACAATTTCTGAAATAGTTCAATCGTTACTTTTACGACACCCATCACAATTGAAAAGTAGACTTTTATTTTCAGTATGAAGTAAATACAAAATAACCTTTTTCTAATCAACCTCCCAATCCCACGTAAAACAGCGAACTTCCCCGATGTTTTCCGAACACGCACGGACAATACCGGACGATATAATGAGTTATGAAAAGCGCCCATCGTTCCAAGAGGAAATGAAATCTCGAACTTTCGATATTTGCACGCGAAACACAGTTTAAATGGGGATCAAGCTTTGTTTGCACAACTTATGTTACAATATTGTTGTATGCAAACATGTGCTCAGTAATCATGGAGGATTTCCGAGCGTAATATTGTGTTTTTATTTATGTTCGTTGCATGTTCGCTGTTGTTCGCGAGTTGTTTGTTTGTAATGTATTCCGACACGTGCTCGAACTTGAGAGGTGAAGTCAAATGTCATGTTTGATCTGATGTGACATTTGAATATTGCTTTAACACGTGCAGTTAATCTACTGAGTGAAAACTGAAAAGTTTATAGGTCGTGACTTTTGAACGGTGTTTTAGGATACACGTGTTGAGAAATAGAAGGAAAATGAAAATGGTTTTTGAAATTAATTGTATTCTTTTGTTTACAATTATTTAAATTTATTTTGCAACGTGTTAACATAGTGGTTGCTCGTGACAGGTCCTGTCATCGAACAAATTAATCTCATTGCACTAATTAATTGAATCAAGGGGACCGGACTGTCACGAATTTCAGAAGCAAGTGCAAAGGATTTTAGGCTCAGTAGTCGATCGTTCAGTTTTAAAATGTTAATATTTACTCACTCATATGTAAGTTTTTTAGGATGTTTATTTACTCATAAACGGCTGAACAGAATTGGATGTTTGTCACGCACTCATAGACAATACCATAGATTAACAAATAGAATACTTTTGATTCGGGTGCACAAAGTAGTTATTTTGGGAGAGTAGTGAAAACCCGGGAGAATAGCTAGGTACTATGTTACCATATATATGTTAAGCAAATAACATTGTCTGCAGTGTTGGTTACCTTTACTACTCTTTTTAGGGTTCCGTACCTCAAATAGAAAAAACGGAACCCTTATAGGATCACTCGTGTGTCTGTCCGTCTGTCACAGCCAATTTTCTCCGAATCTAATGAACCGATTAAGTTGAAATTTGGTACACATATATATTTATGTGACCTAAATATGGACGTGTAACGTAAATAAAAGGATTTTGAATAAGGGGGTCACTTTTGGGGGCGAATAAGAAAAAAAAAGCAAAGGGGTTGTTGTAAATATTTTTAAATTTTAAAGTAAACACATTTAAAGATATTTAAGAAAATAGACAGAGAGAGGTGGAAAGAGGGTAGGGAGGAGCTTTGCCCAGCAGTGGGACAATAAGGGCTAAGAAAAAAAAATTGATGAAAATTAACCGTTACCTTACTACCTCATATAATCTCTGAAACTGTTGAGCCTAAAATTTTGAAAAAATTACTGAGAATGGTTTTTCACTCATTGATTACAGGAAAACCTATCAGAAGTCTTAAAATAACATGGTAAATCTCTCAATATTGTGCGTACAAACTTAAATTTGCAGTTATAATGTATGGAAGAACATGTATTTCAACTACAATGTTAAATTTGTATTTTGGATAAATTCATTCCAACTACGGAACCCTTCATTGTGCGTAGTCCGATACGCACTTGGCCGGTTTTTTTTTTAAGGATAATATACATCTAAAGGATTATTTTTCTTTCTCTTCCGCATCACCAGCGTTACCAAAAATTTCTTAGATACAGGACAATACAAAACATTTGGAGATTCAAATTTATCCGTATCGTGTTTATCTTCGCCCACCCCACCCGGGCAAAGTTGATAAAACCCAATATCCGTTGTTTATTTATCCGAAAGTGCTTTTATATCCGGTTCTCATATCGATTGGCGATATTAGCCGTAGTTAGTGATTGGATGTTGTTGTGATTTTGGCTTGCTTCGATGTTTTTGTACGATCTAGGTCATGTTACGAGAATCTTTGAGAAAATTACCGTACTATTGTTATTAGAAGGCATATATAATAAAAAGGAATGATCACGTTTGGCGTCTTATATATACTGTCTTTGTTATATCAAGACATGTCTGAAGACAGGAATAAAATTATGAATGAATTAGGTCACTAGATTTGGTCAGATCTACCAAAAAATCATGGCAAAAAACGAAAAGAAATATTAACAAATCATGCCAACTCTACAGCACATATTTCATTAAAGGAGAGCTTAAGTAATTAACAACTTATTTCTATGCAATTCCCTACAACATTTTCGGATTCCATTTAAAATGTTCCTTCAGTTAACCAGAAGAAGTTGTCAGAAGTTTGGTCCCTCCATCAATAACTTTGGCTCCTTTTGGCTCCTGAAATACAGGTACTCTAACTTAGCTCTGGAGCCAGGGTCTCCATTTTTTCTGTAACCTTTTTATGGCAGTAAAGAAATTATTATTATTTATTTAAAATGAAGATAAATACCAATGAGTAATGTAAATGACGAATTCTCAAACAAAGACAGATAGTGTCATTGTCTACAATTACCATTGCTGATTATTTCTAGTGACGTCATAAAAAATCTATAAAATATTACTAGAATAAAAATTTAAAAAAACGTGTGGCACTCGGGGACTGCTGTAAAGCTATTGCATAGCATTTGTAACCTCCATTCTTCCTAGTCAACGCTACACTTGGGGTGATGACGGATAATGACATAAAACAAAAATTACGTTCCCATGACAACGTGATGTTGTCATGGTAGGCGGAGTGGGGGGTGTTAGGTTTTATTTTCGTTACGGAATTTCTTGATTCGGTCGCCACGGTCAAAGCCCGCGATAAAAGCTATGCAATAGCTTAAAAATTACTTAAATAACAACTGTACACACTTTGCTTTTTATGTAATCGAGTTACAGACTTAGTACACAACTTCGCCACCAGAGAGCAGCAGGTAACCAAACAATATCATTTCACGAAAGTTTACTGTAAATAATTAAGCCATTGAAATTACTTCTGAATTAATTTCAGGAGTTCAGTACTTATATCCGTTGGTGTCAAAATTCCGGTCTATTGTTTACAATGAAAGTAAGGTGAGCAGATCTGGTGGTTCCAACGAGTTTTGAATTAACAAAATTTATTTATTTGGATGAAAACTTTGTTCTAAATGGATTTTAGCGTGTTTCGTATTCTGGTTGCTAATTAAAAACAAAACCTAAATGAGTTTGCATTAAGAAATTGGAATTCAGAATGTGACAGGTATACAGCTGGATGCACATTATCCTATATAACCTATACTATTAAATGAGCAATATTTGTTTATAATTATATATATTTGTAATCATGTTCTCGAAAACGGCTCTAACGATTTCGATGAAAGTTGCAATATAGGGATTTACGGGAGCAAAAAACCGATCTAACTAGGTTTCATATTTGAGAAAATTCGTTTTCTCCTTATTTTCACCAGATCAGAGCTCGGTCGCCCAAAGTTTAAAACAAGATGGCTACCTTAGAATAAACGACATGGCAGCATGGAATTAGCAAGTACCATGGCACCATAATAAATAATAATAGTTTTTTTTTTGTTTTTATTAAAATATTTAAAAATATAAGTTATATGTAAGTAGATGAAATAAAGGAATAATAATTAAAATGTTTTATTGACATAAAAAGTTGTTACATTTTAATTTGAAGCCCTGACTCCTGAGCTAGGTGGTACCTGTGTTACAGGAGTCAGGTTTCACCCGTTTTTTGAACATTAACAATTTATGCAAGAAAAACAAAATAACTTAAAATGTAGGGAACTAATTTAGTGCATGGAATGAGTAAGTACCTACTACCATGGCAGCATGGAAATAGTAAGTACCTATCATGGCAGTATGGAATTAGTATATACTATACATGGAATTAGTATGAACTTTCCTATGGATACTATTAAATAAGCATTCACTATTTTCATCAGAGCAGAACTCGGTCGCCCAGGTACTTCTCTTTATATTAGGGACGACTTTATCGGATGACGTTACACAAAAAAAATACTGTTTTGTTGACTTTCAAAGGGGTTATCATTGCCAGCTATAAGAAAAAGAGCATGGCATATCTTTATAAACCTTCATTTCCTTTTAATAAAAAAAACGGAAACAGTATTATTCCAACAAAATCAAACACTATTTTCAACTATATATTCAACGTAGAGAATAAAACCCTAGAAAACCGAAGCATAAAAGCACTAACGATCAAAACAAAAACCCAAACATTATCGACGAAGTTACCACCATAAACCTGTACCACGGACCATCACCATTAAATACTAGAAATGATTACACCTTCGTACTAAAATAATACGTTTTTAAGACAAACTGCCAAATAAAAAGGTACGCTCATCCAGCATCGTTTCGCTGAGTGTGCCGCGTGAAACGTTATCGTAACGTTTATAACCGCTATCAAAAGTTAGCAACGAGAAGCTATAAAACTCATAGTAGGGATAAGGTGAGTTAAAGTGAGGAACGTTTTTGGGGTAAAGCATGCGTGCCTTGAAATTGAGGGTAATTTTGACTTTTGGTAGGAAGTCAGGTTGGTTTGGTTGGCATTAAGAGATTATGGTCCGAGATAAATGAATGATTTTGGCGCTCTATGATAGTGTGTCAATCATCATCTGCCTAGCCTTTTCCCAACTATGTTGGGGTCGGCTTCCAGTCTAACCGGATGCAGCTGAATACCAGTATTTTACATGGAGCGACTGCCTATCTGACCTCCACAACCTAGTTACTAGG
This sequence comes from Agrochola lychnidis, assembly GCA_963680765.1. NCBI lineage: Eukaryota > Metazoa > Arthropoda > Insecta > Lepidoptera > Noctuidae > Agrochola > Agrochola lychnidis. Next base: position 1,797,940 of record OY796863.1, on the reverse strand, counting down.
TAACACGATACCCCTTGGTAAGACTGGTTGTCAGACTTTTTGGGCTTCTAACTACCCGTAACGACTGTCAAAGATCTACAAATGACAGCCGGAACCAACGGCTTAACGTGCTTTCCGAAGCACGGAGGGGTCTTGTTATGTAAAGATGGTCACCCATCCACAGACCAACCGCAGCAAGCGTAGCTTAACCAGATCGAGCGCCCCGTGTAGCTGTTTTTACTTAGCCACAAGCCCCTCCTATGATAGTGTGTCAATATAAGCACAAAAAAGCTGTCTCTTTGTCTTTATTAAAGTGTCTCCACTGTATAACTTTTGAGTAAAGAAAAATCGATGATTAAGCTGAACATTTTAAGTAGAGAAAGCAATTTCCCAAACTATATTTTTCAGAACAAAAATATTTCACAAATGCTTGAGACACTGTTCAATCTCATTTCATAACTTGTAACATTCCGTTCTACTGATAATCATAATATTTTATTTCCAAATCTGGGTTTGCTATATCAGCTTTTACCCGTATCAATTCCTTCATGGCAAAAGTTTAAGTATCAACTATAACAGATTCAATTAGCAGGCTAATAGCAGTTTCACTTTTCTCATACAGCAGTCAATGAGTTTGAGTTTTATCCCTCACCCTCAGAGGATATCATTGCAACCAACATATAATAAGGTATATTAACATTAATGGTGTTTAGGAGTTTGTTGTTTTCAATTGTGAATAGGCTGAGTTTGGGTAAGTAGCAGAATTTCTGCAAAAACTAATTTCAATCGTCATCTATATAATTATTTGCTGTTTGGCAGACACTTATTGCTTTTGTTCACATAACAATCTATCAATAATTAACTATGAAGGAAAGAATCCACCAATTCATTTGTACGCAGACGCCATTACGGATCCACAAAAGCGTAAGAAACAAGAAAATAAAGTTACACAAAGACATAGGCCAAACAAATAAAATCCAAATAATGGTGAAGCTACAGATACAGACAGTCACAGCAACACCCATATTAGTAAAACACCATTTAAAAACCGAAAACAATAATAATATTGTTCGGTATCTTCGCGCTGTTACAATGCAGGAGCTGGCACGACGCCAGCCGACGGCAATTAACGAAGATATCGCAACACGCCTCCAATCAAAACAAGTTATTGTTAAAATTGAGAATAACAAACACAGTTTCAAAATTGAAGTTGACGCTCGACTTGATTTCGGAAACGTAATAGGATTGGAACTAATTGCTGAATTCGCAGTTGGTGAACACATAAATAATATTCCTTTTAAAGCTGCAATAGTTATGGATATGATTTTTGATAGTTATAGTTAATAGTTTGGTAAAAATTATTGTAAGACACATTAATTTTGACCGAATTATTAACCTGTCTTATAAGCATCCGTTCCAAGCTTCAGTTTCTTCTTCGAATTTCTTGGACAGTAAAGACAGTACTTATAAAAGTGTAATTAATGTTATTTATTACATTTTTAATATCCAACAGTTTCATTAATTTTGCTAAATATGTTGATCTTGATAAATAACACAGGACCTAAAATAGTGCCCTGTGGTACACGACTCATTTTCTCCAAACAAAGCTCCAGATTTATCTTTTATTCTAAAAAGTCACCACGATGACTAGGTCTTATTGTTTAAACCCAATTTATGGAGCGAAAAATTCTGTCGGTCTAATAAAAATTAAACGTACGAAAATAATTGCCGCCAAAATCTTTGTTTAGTTAGTTTAATGGAGCGGAAAATTTTACATTTTGACCACGTGAAATTAGAACAGTGGTTATCGTTTTGATAATAAGCCTATTATATTCCCACTGCTGGGACAGGCCTTCTCTCCGTGGGAGAAAGTGGGCCGTAATCCACCACGCGAGCCCAGGGCGGGTTGGCAAATATCTTCGAGTTTTTGATTCTAGGATAAACCGTTTTCCCCAAGATGGTTCCTTCACTGTTTTGAGAACAGATTATCACACTATAGAGTTCTAATTCGGTAACAAAAACGGATTTTTAACTGCCGACCAGATTCTATTAATTACATATTTTTTATTTTATACTTGGCAGCAGCGGTTGGAGTCAGATTGCAGATGATGATGATTATGTAAAAGAAACAGTGATAGGCAGTAGCAGCAGATCATCTAACGAGTAAGAGATACTGAATTAAATATCTCTTATCAACCTAGATATTCTAGCATAACATATAACATAACATCACGCCTATTTTCCCGAAGGTAGGGCAGAGTTGTACCTAATAGTACATCAACATTTCGCCAGTTATGGTTAAGTCCCATGTAATAGGAGGCGAGCGTATTACCATCAACCGGGCCCGACCTGGTAATTGAACCCAGGACTTCATGCTCAGCATTAGCACTTGCAACCATAAGACCAACGAGACAGACAAACTTCTAGCACTAAGTATTATAAATCCTACCTGATTTGAATTCTAAGGTTTTCGTAGGCATTTTTTCTAGAAATTATATAACCACCGTCAAGCTCAGAAGCCAACCAGAAAAGATAAAGCAAACGACGATATTACCCGAAGCTCATCCAAAGAGGAATGGTCGTCTTCATAATAGAATAATTTAAATTATATACCGTCAAAACCTCAGAGAAGGCTACAATAAAACACAATGAAGATATCTCGTCTTCAGCTTAATCCGCGGTAGGCCGTGAATTTATAAGTGCTGACTTTGCGCTTTGGACGGTTGGCGCGCAGAATTCTTGGGTAATGTCGTTTGACGGATTTGGTCTTGCATATTTTTATCCGGTAACGTCAAAGACGAAAGTAATAAAGTTGCATGATTTTTAAGTTCTTGTTAGCTTTTTTTATTTATTATTAGCTGACCCGTCAGACGTTGTCCTGCCTACATTCCAATTTTGAATTTTTGGCTGTTCATTAGAATTTTTCCTATTTTTCTTTTTTCCTAAACCACCCTAGGATTCAGATGAACAAAAAAAAAAATTAATCGGTCAAGTCATTTTCGAATTTTTGCAAGATTGCACGGCAATAGATTTTTATAAATAAAGATTTATTTATTTAAAACCAAAATTATAACACCTTTACAGAATCATCCAAAGCGATATTATAAGTCACAATGTTGTTGTTGCTTGTGTATGTTGTTTTAAATAATAATTATCTTAAATCAAGGTAGACATGGAACTTGTTCGATTAGAAATAATTAAATATAATAATGTTTAAAATAAATAAATTACTCATCAAAAAACACTAAACTAAAAAAAATGTGGGTGCACTCCGGGAGTGCCGACAGAAGTGAAAACTTGAATAAGATCGCCTTGCTGGAAGAAAAATATTGGTATAGAACATTGGTCCGTAACCTTATCTAAATAAAGAGCACAATCGCATTTACAAAACCTTTAAAGTAAAAATACTTGCATAGAACTTTGATCCGTAACGTAATATAAATAAAGAGCACAATAGCGTTTACAAAAATGAGGTGTCGTCATGGTGTCACGAAATCAATGGTTTAGTCCCATCTCAAAAATGCCCAACGCGCCTAAAGAAGTTAAACTAAACCCAATTACAATAAATCTGACAGACTACAAAAAAAACCTGCGTAGTGACAAAACTTTTAAAATGCCTATTCTGGATCGAAGTCCACAAGAGCCAATAGAATTCACTTCTAACTCGAACACTGGGAAACAAAACACCAATCGAATTCAATATAGAGAACCGCATAATCCCGTTGAAGTGAAAAGCTGAACTGTTGGCAACCAGCCAATGGCCGAGCGGGACTCAATTAGTGACGTAATAGCCTACGTAGCTCATATTGATTTTCGTATTATTGAAAATTACACATTATCACCGAATATTCGAGGGTAGGTTCATAATTTTATTTGCGTGGGACGGTAGGCGACGTATGATACGTCAATATACTTGGCTCTTGTAGTGTATTTTATGATGGGAATAATGTTCGTGAGTTTCTACAGAGGAGACTTGGTAGGATATTTATGATTGATTTTGCTTTTAATACCTACAAAGTGATTTGTGTAGTGACTCATTGTGATGGCCAGTGGAAAATGCCTATTACGCGTGTATCTATAGTCAGTTATGTTTGAGACCCATGTAATAGGGGGCGAGCCTATTGCCATCAATCGGGCACAAATCCAGACTCCGGGCTGTTATTGAGAAATTCCAGAGAGAAAAAACCCAATAACACTTCGTCTGACCCGGGTATCGATCCCAAGACCTCATGCTCAGCCGTAGCGCTTGCGACCACTAGACCAACGTGGTATTCAGGAAATATAACTGCTACCCAATATAACTGATATTAAATATAACTGCTACCTAATATAACTGATATTAAATATAACTGCTACCTAATATAACTGATATTTAAATATAATTGTTACCTAATATAACTGATATTAAACTTAATTCGTTCTTACAAAGGCATGGAATATCTTCAACATAATCTTATCTCTATAGATTATATCGTATCAACTAGAATTGCGGATCCAAAAGCAAAGTCATTCGTTTTATTTCACGTGATAAAAAGTAGTCAATACCTGAATCGTACTGAATTCTTTTGTACCTACCATGATTAATTAAATTTAAGTTAACCAGCAAGGTTGATAGGACAAATAGGTGACAATATCTTTCCTCGAGTTTCATTGCAGTCGCCAGCTTGGCATTTTGACAGTAAAATATGCCTACCGGCACCCTAATTATATAATACACGGTCAATCACAATCTAAATCGTTTTTAAAGAGATTGCTAATCCATTGCTTCATAAGTTCGAAAAATAAATCTGCTCAACAACGTAAATAACGCAATGAACGTTGTAGAACTGTCAAATGAAGCAGATTTGTCTTAATAATTTGCCGAAAATGTATTACGCAATTAGATAGCGGGTATATTTTACACTCGGCTTCATATTATTACAAATAGGAAGGCACGTAATATTACCCAAACTATCCAAAACAAGCTCAGTAAGTTGCAGCGCTAATCCTCAATGCCTCACGCTCAATTTGCTCCAAATAGCGACCAGGTGCGCAAACAATGATATTTCACACAATATTATGGTCTAATTTCGTAAACAAATGCATCTGGTTATTAGGAGTTTGTTGTCAAATAACGTCTGTTTTAATAGCCGCCCTAATTGAAGGCAATCTAACATATTTGTTTACTGCAATTATGTTATTTTGTAAAGGAAAGTGTGATTGTAATGAATAAACTAGGCTTGAAGTCGTTCTTGAGAATGAAAATTACATTTCTTTTTTTCTGTGTACTTTAAAATTTTACTAACGATTTAATATAGTCACCCTCAGAAATATGTATAATGTCACCGTATGATTGTGAGCACCGTTAGTTTATAATCTATCGGTATTATTTCCGTTAGATCATAATCTGTCAAAAAATTGTGAACTGGGTGAAATGGGTTAGGTTAGGTTAGAACTGTGACCAACCGCGCGCGAGCCGAGCGAGCGAAACGAGCGGTGCCGCGGCAGCGGCCGGCGAGCGCTACTTCCCAGTTGCTCGCAGCCACGCAGGCTATTTAATATTAGCGCAAGGTGCGTTACGTCGCAAACAAGTTGGTTCCCAGTTCACAATTTGTCAGTTTCTCATGGATACATTATAAACTATCGAAAAATTATGCGTTAAATTGTAAATGATTTGTCACAGTTCACAATTTTTCGACAGTTTATAATCTAACGGAAATAGGATAATACCAATGGATTATAAACTAACGAAGTTTATAATAATACGGTGATATATACAACGAAAGAATTAATTTGATTGACTGTAATTTGTTTTCTCTGTGTCAATGTGTAGATACAACTAAGTACCTATGTAAAATTTTTTGTGGCTACACAATAATACAATATTATGGAACAAAGATTGTAAACAATAAAATGAATTCTTGTCGATGTCTACATCTACAAGATTAGTTTAATAGTCTTATCAAGAAAACAATAATAGATTAGAAGTAAGTTCACCTACACCAAACAGATCAAAGTCTATAATTTAAGCAAATATTTCTTTAAGGTGTTTGAGGAGGCTCAAATTATTTTAGCTGTAGGCGTTTATAGGTAAATTAATTCTCTATCTATCTTAGCTATGTAATCATAAAAAAAAGATGTTGCTATAGGGAACTAGAGAGAGAGTGGGGGATACATAAACACGAAATTACAACACACACATAACATACCGACTTCTATATTCCCAGATGGGTTAGGCAGAGGTGTAACTATTGTACACCCACATTTTGCCAGTTACTTTTAGACTAGGGGCGTCTACGTTTCGCTGACGACATTGTCCTCTTTTCTTCTTCAGCAGCTGAACTAGGCCAAATGCTCGAACAATTGAGCCATGCCAGTCTTCAAGTCGGACTTAAGATGAACATGTCGAAAATAAAGCTAAAGACGAACAGCACCGAGCGCAACGTAGAAATTGGGGGGGTGTCCATGAGTATATTTACCTCAGCTAAATTGTATCTTTTCAGGCGAGACAGAACAAAGATGTCGCTCAACACACAGAAAACGCCTGGAAGAACTAATAATTGGTCGATGAAACATCTCATGAAAGGACCACTCCCACTTTCACTAAAACGAAAGCTCATGGACATGTGCATTCTTCCCACTTACAAAGCGTCAAAAGTCCGTACTTGGAGTGTACCAACGGGCTATAGAACGAAGCATACTAGGTGTCAAACTCACAGACCGCATTAAGAACTCTATACTTCGTTCCAAAACACAAATAGCGGACGTTGGCCGCACAGTTACATGGACTAAAGTGGAACTGGGCTGGGCACATCTGTCGCATGTCGGAGCAGCAGTACGCAAAAATCACCACTCAGTGGATCCCAAATAGCAGGAAACTACTTCGCGGCAGGCCCAGAAAGAGATGGCGGGTTGAGTTGGACTCCTTCTTAAAGGATTGGCCCACAATCGCAGTAGACCGAGAAAAGTGGAAAAGGGAAGGGAGGCCTTTGCCCTGCAGTGGGACAACACAGGCTTATAATAATAATAAAAACCCTAATATTTGATACCAAAATAAAACTACTTTTATTACCGTTAAATTCATCGACATTTCGCATCCTGCACATATATTAGAAGAAACTTCATTACCCATTAAGACCCAATAACAGGCAGAATCGAATCCTCCCTTCATTCTCAACAGAGGTAATGAAAACGTACTGCCCCTAACTCCGTAATGGTTTAGTTTGTTTCTTTAATGGCCGTTCTTTCGACTATTTTGGGAAACGCTAAAATTTAAAGGTGTGAAAGTTTGTGAATAACAAACGTTTGTGATGGCAGAGATAAATAAGCCCGGGCAATATAAAGTAATTGTCATCTTTGTTTTTTAGAGGTTTCAAGAACATTTGAGTAAATAGGTATTCGATACCCAGTTTGAGTAAATAAGTGTACAACTCTGTCCCATAATATTAGTTTCTTAAGCTTTTGGTCAAGGTTCTTTACACAAACAAACTCCATACACTCACAATTTCTTGTACCTATCTGGTTTAGTTTCGTTACGAGTAAAACATTTGCTACAGCCTGATCAGCGATCATTTATCAATTAACTCAGCATTAAACATTTCCCTATCTACCACGTATTATTTACTAGCTGTTGCCTATGGCCTTCTCTAGGTTAAAGCCATTTTAGCGTGAAAACTTTACAAACAAACAAACTCACTTTCGCATTCATAATATTAGTTAGGATGTGTAGCAATACTGTGAGAGCTATTCAGTAGATCAACTAGAAAAAAAAGTTACAAAACCTCCAAAAACAGGTGTAATCTTACTCCAGGAAACCGGTCAACAACAACAGGAATATTCCATTATGTTCCATTAACTTTCCAACTAGCAGCATGCAACCCGTCACTCCACGTCCAAAAGTCGGCTGAAATCCTGGTTCTTAAGGGTTTTTGTGACGTCACGGCTAGCTGTCATGGCCGACCCGCGTCAAACACGTTACGAATCGGACGCGCGTTGATTTTTTTATGTGTTTCTTGTGTTCCTCTCATTATTGCTGTGTTTAGGTATGTTCGGTTGTGGTACTGTGGGTTGATCGCTTGTACATGGTTGTGACAGCTGAAAACAATGCTTTAGTTGCTTGGAAATTGGAGGTACTGAGATTTGGCAATTTATAGAATAAAACAGTTCGAAGATCGAGGGAACGTAGGGCGCTGGCAGTCCGATGTAACATGTTGGCTCGCCGGTTTGCACGCTGTAGTAGGGCAGTCAAATTAACGTTTTTAAAGCTTATTGCCAAGTGTTCTACACGTGCAGCCTGTGGACCAACTATACTCAGCGGGCTATCAGCGCCCTACGGGTCCAATATAATAACGGGTTCAGGATGCTGATGGGGCTGCCCCGTTTCTGCAGTGCTTCAGGTATGTTCGCACAAGCACACGTCGATGGCTTCCACGCCATCGTCAGACGGAAATCTGCCTCTTTGCTCTGCAGAGTGCGGGAAAGCTCCAACTCCATCCTGAAGACCATAGCGTTGAGGAACAATTCTCCTTTGTTAAGTGATGTTGTTCGAAGATGCATATCGAACAACAGCCTTGTTTCGAAATAGATAATAAGTTTACTAACATAGATATAAGTTATTTTTTTGTTTACTAACCCATATATGGATGTCTCTTATCCGAAATAAAGATTATTTTATTTTATTTTTAATCTATTGCATAGCTTTTAACGCGGGCTTTGAGCGCGGCGACCGAATCAAGAAATTCCGTAACGAAAAAAACCTAACACCCCTTATACATAGAACAAACATTACGTTCCCATGACAACATGATGTTGTCACGTGTTGTTCATCCCAAGTGTAGCGTTGACAAATAGGAAGTATGGAGGTTACAAATGCTATGCTATAGCTTTATAATTTAAAAAAATATGTATGTTTAGGTTAAGGTATTTATTTATGGGCCACTGTCGCCTGAATTAAATGGATTATTATTATATTATTATTATTATTTACCGCGGCAGTCCCCGAGTGCCACATGTTTTTTTATTTATTCTAAAACAGTAAACCTATTGCTTCAGTCATGCATGAAAAACTGGGTACGAGTAGTGCTTCATTGCCGAGGTTTTCAATTCTTGTATGCAACAAATATATTCTAGTTTTTATTCCTGTTGTTTGATATTATTTTGCGTCTGCATACCTCGTTCCATACTGATATTTGTTCCAATTCCGGCTGTTTTTCAAAAAAACATAATATTTTATTACACATAAACCTACAAGGGCACTTATGAAACGTCAAACGCTAGGTGGGTTCCAATTGGTCGCTTCCTATGGAGAAGAGCCGGCAAGAAAGTCCACGGCTACTCTTTTAAAAATAAATGGTTTCTACAATGTTTTCACATTACAGTGTTAATAATAGGTATGAGAGGACAGTGTAGGCCTATCAACAAGTACCAGGTACTTAGTAAAATAGAAAATGGTTTGTACCAGTGTATAATGGTACTAATAGTAAGAGAAATCGTCAATATTGGGGCAAAGTTGTTCCTTAAAGGAAACCCAATCTTGGCTATCATATTTTTGACCATTACCAACCCACAGGTACAAAATATTTTTTAATAATTCTGGTGACGAATATAAAGCAAAGACAACGCTGTCTGAAGTCATGCGGCAGTAATGCGGGCTAGCGCAGTGAGTTCTATGCAACTCTACCGTGAATCTACAGCGAGAAGTCAAGCGGTAATAATGACTGGCTCTATCTGCAATTTCTGGAGATTATAATTTAATAATAACTAGAAATATTTTATTCAACTTTTAAATAAAATCAGGGAAATTAATTATTTATCATTTCACAGCTGTCACTTTTTGAAAGTTGTATGAAATAGCTAAAGCACGGCAAATTTACGTAGTGTCAATTTGATAAACAATTATTTTTCATTTTATTAAAATTTTGCTTTTCATTATAACTTTATTTGACTGCCTCGTTGGTCTAGTGGTCGCAAGCGCTACTGCTGAGCATGAGGTCCTGGGTTCGATTCCTGGGTCGGCCAAAGTGTTATTGGGTTTTTCTATCTGAAATTTCTCAGTAGCAGCTCGGAGTCTGAATTTGTGCCCAATTGATAGCATGGGACTTAAACATAACTGGCGTAATGTGGGTGTACTTGCTACAGGGACACCTCTGCCCAACCCTTCGGGGAAACAAGGCGTGATGTTATGTTATGTATGTATAAAAAAAACGTGTGGCACTCGGGGACTGCCGCGATAAAACGATTGCATAGCATTTGTAACCTCCATACTTCCTATTTGTCAACGCTACACTTGGGATGATGACGTGATGACATAAAACAAAAATTACGTTCCCATGACAACATCACGTTGTCATAGGAACCGTCATTACATGGTAGGCGGAGTGGGGGGTTTTATTTTCGTTACGTTACGGAATTTCTTGATTCGGTCGCCGCGATAAAAGCTATGCAATAGCTTAAAAACACTGAATTGTGTTTAGTCTAAGCCTTCTCATGCTGATTCATGTAACTGGCTAGTTCAGGGGTCGAAACCTCATTGATGTAACGTGTACTGAAGTTTTTGAAATAAATTACTATTACTATTTTCCCTGGCTGTACTTCCATTTATGTGCATAAAAGTTTTATTTGGATCGCAATCACAATTTCAAACATTTCAAGACAAAATCCACAGATTAACTATTACGTAGTAAAAACGTTTTTCAGGGAACATAAAATACAGAACGCAAGTGGCGTTTGTACGTGGTTGGTTCTATGAAGAATTATTTGATATTGTTTTCCAGACAACTACAAAAAATCAGTCTAGATAGATTTATGCTAAAATGCAATAGCTTTTGGAAACTGTGATTCATCAACTGTCAGATATTTTCGGCTATACACAAAAGTTATTTCTCAAATACGGGTTTTATGGAATTTTTAACAAGGAGCACCAAGGATGAGCGAATCGTCTTAATACAGAGAAACCTCCTTAACTTAGAAAGCATAAGTTGATTTGAGTAGTCAGCAGTCCGTAACTTCTGACTTTAGGTAATTAGTAGACATGTTGATTAGTAGGTAAAATCTATTCTATAAATATGGAAATTAATTTGACACGAAAAACTTTCTTACTTGTTTTGTAATTTTACCAACAACAAAATTGGAAAACAATGTCGTTAAGTCTTCTGCAACAATAAACCAAAATTAATATTATATATATTTTTTAAATACATTTAACCATTACAATATTTTTTTTGCCTAACAACGAAAACCTCTAATGGTTTATCTGTGTGCTAGCGAGCCGTTCATATAAATTTTTCAAAAATGTTACTTACACACTACAATGATACATAAAATAATTTTAAAATGATGATAACAATTTTCAAGTACAGTATTAATACATACATCGACTGTAGCAATTAACATTGTCGGATCTACATTTTTGCGATTTTTAAAATAACTTATTCTAAGGACCTTTAAAGCAATAATTTAAAAATCGCAAAAATGTAGATCCGACAATGTTAATTGCTACAGTCGAATATTAGGACAGATTTTGTATAAGGAATTTTGTATTTTGATTTGTACTCATAACTTTTCGAATTCTAAATAAATCTGCCCAGCCTTTTTTTGAACTATGTTGGGGTCCGCTTCCAATCTAACCGGATGCAGCTGAATACTACATAATAATATAAGTTTTATAAAACACCAAAAAAAATAACCCGGTAAACGTCAGTATTACCTCCGGGATAAAAAAAGAGGATAATTGGATTGTGGAGGCTGGAGTGCAGCAGCTCCAGATAAAATATAATATTCAGCAAAATTTAGTTAGATTGGAAGCTGACACACATAATATCATGCCTGTTTTCTCCGAAGAGTTAGGTAGAGGTGTACCTACATAGTACACCCACATTTCGCCAGTTATATTTAAGTCCCATGTAATAGGGCGAGCGTTTTGCTATCAACCGGACACAAATCCAGACTCCGGGTTGCTATTGAGAAATTTTTGATGAAAAAACCCAATACCACTTTGCCCAACCTGGGAAGCGAATCTCATGCTTAACACTTACAACCGCTAAACTAAAGAGGTAGAGATTTTACTAACTTGACACCATATAATATACCTACATGGTATATCCCAAGTGAATAGTTTACATTTGAAGTAGTAAAAACATCGTAAAAACTAACAGAGATAAAATGGTAAGGAGAAGTTGTAAAAGTAAATAAACTAAAAGAGACATATCTATAAAATGACAGCGGCATGTCAAGCTAGTTTTAAGTCAGAATAGAGAAAATTTTGTTACACGTTTTGCAGCAAAACATACACACAGTTTGTTGTTGTAATGTAGCTATAGGCAACTAATGATTTAGAAAAAGCTATGCACCAGCAACCAAGGTTTCCATAAGAGTTTAGTAATAAAATTAAAAGCCAATTATTTTTAAAAGAGTAACCGTGGAGTTTCTTGCCGGCTCTTCTCCATAGGAAATGACCAATTGGACCCGTGTACCAAGCTTCTGACGTTTCATAAGTGCCCATGTAGGTTTATGTGAAATAAAATATTTTGAATTTTTTTTTTTCAAACTTTTTTGTTACTACAATCGAGTTGAAATTTGTCAATGTTAAGCCAAAATTAAATTCTAGATGACTAGATTTTCTGGATTACGATGCAATGTTGCAACTTACGCAAACAATAAAAAATCTTTACTGAGATCATGACAATAATTTAGCTTTTGTTTTTCCATAAAGCAGTCCACACTTTTAACCAGAAAAAATAATGTAATTTAATTAAAATCTACATAGCATTATGACAAACTAATATATTCACAAAGATCTTCATCAACAAACAAGTTGTATAAACTGTCACAGCCGTCATAAAAATATTCGGCTTGCAAGCAAAAAGTGACAATAATGAGAAGTAAGAGGCAACATTTATATAACGTCGAGTAAGCTGCGCGGACCCGTGTCAACGCCATAATGCGCTGAATCCGCGTCTGAAGTCCACAGCTGACCCGGTGGTGTAAGAGATGGGAGGGAGCGAAGTTACAAAAGTTTCAAATTTTTGAAGTAAGAACTTCTTTAGGCGCGTTGAGCATTTTTGAGATGGGACTAAACCATTGATTTCGCGACACTGTGACGACACCAGCGTTAATAAAGGACCATTAAAAAGACATCAACGCGTTGGTTACGTGTCGATTTTTTTTTCAAGTTTTCACTTCTGTCCGCACTTTCGGAGTACCACAATTTTTTTTTTTTACGTTTTGTATTTTTATGAGTTTTGTCTTACTTAGATAAAAAGAGTCATAAAGGAAAAAACTTTTATTTACCTGAACCAATAGTTTATAATTATTCTGACACCCTTGAAAATATACATCGCACCTTCAGTTAGATACTAAATGAAAAAACTAAATTTTACAGGAGAATTAATTTACGATTTAGATTTTGCCGATTTAAGTAAGATGATTAACAAAATTTCGTGAAAATTTCGTTTAGTAACGATTTCAAAAGGAAGGTGCGACATGTTTGAACATTTGATGCAATACAATTCGGGAAGTGAAATTGGCTACGAGCGTAGCTGGCGTAGCAGCAATGAGCTACGCCGTAGCAATCACGTCACGCGTTGACAGATAGTAAATGAGGGCCGGTTTCACTACATCGAAGAAAAAATGCAAAAATGTTAAGTGTACTTATCATTATTGCTGTCGTTAAATCAACTTACTGCTGGAGAGGTTTTACTCAAATTCGCCTTATTCCGTTTTTAATGACTAATGAATACCATACCAACAATTCTTTTTATCTTTATATCATATCATATTTTACATCCGCTCCACACATATAAATGTGTTTTGCAAAATTTTAACAGCGAATTTAAACAAACGTATTTTACGACACCACTTGTTTCGCCATAACTTTATACCGCGCCCGCTCGTAACTTAGACCGCATAAAAACAGGATTTTCTTATATTCCTCTGTTATTTTAGCTCCGGTGTAAAAATATTATGTTTTGTGTCATCGGCAGAGCTTGAAAAATAACGGCTCAACAAAATTTTTCATGAAAACGAAATATGACTCGACTAATAAGATTTTTTGAGAAAGGATTTGAAGGTATTTAGTATGCAAATGTTAATAAATTTAATGAGACTGAAATTATTTATGTACTAAGTTTTTGCCTAGATATCGTAGCTTACCATAACATCACGCCTGTAATCCCCGAAGGGTTAGGCAGAGGTGTACCTATAGTACACCCACATTTCGCCAGTTATGTTTAAGCCCCATATAATACGGGGCGAGCCTATTGCCATCAACCCAGCTCTTGCACAAAAACCGGTGCGATTAGTTTTCTTTTAGAAATATCACATTATGACACTATAGCATTTTTTAAACTAGGATTATAAAACTCTAGAGATAAAAACGGTTTATTTTAGGAAAATCTAATGACGTTGAACTCTCAAGTTGATGATATTAATGCATGGTTTTAAATGAAGAGTGTAAGCATTTTTTAAGCAGATCAACGTTATTATTTAATACGAAAATGGAAGCAAGATCAGCAAAAATTAAAAGTTAAACCACAAACATTGTAAGTACAATCGCACATAACACCCAACAAATATAATTTACAGACACATTTTTTTTAAACTCTATAAATTTAATATATTAAATCGTGCTAACACGGCTCGGTGTTAAGCTGGTAACGATTTATGAGGTACCACCAGATACCAAACTTGGTTGGCGAAATAAACACCAATATATCATTTAGTTTATTTTATATTTTGCACGCCCCGATCGCGATTTGAAATGGCAATTTAATTTCCTTGTAAAATGTATATTTCGTTCCGTAAATAATGTTGTTGACAACTATTTTTAACCGGCTTCCAAAAGGGAGGAGGTTATATGTTCGTCGCGTATGTATGTTTTTTTTTTTATGTATGTCCACCGATTTCTCCGTCAATTGTGGACCGATTTTGAAAATTAATTTTTGTTTGAAAGGGTGTGCTCTCGAATTGGTCCCATATAAATTTTATTAACTTTGCTTTGATAGTTTTCTAGTTAGCTACAAAATACGTTTTTTTTTCCCCACTTGCTATGTAGATGATATGATAAGTTTCTGTCACTGGTAGCAGGTAGTGGTATTCGAATGTGTGTGGGGTAGGTACCACAACTAAAAAGTGAAAAATAAAAACTTTTTACAAAAAAAAAACAACCGACCTCCAAAAAAAACACTACAAAGTGAAAAATAACTTTAATTTCGGAAGTCGGTGTCTTGTGTTTTATATTTTCGTTTTTTGTTATTTTTCACTTTGTAGTGTTTTTTTGGAGGTCGGTTGTTTTTTTTTTTTTGTAAAAAGTTTTTTTGTGCATATAGTTCTTGCATAACTGTCAAGTACCAAATTCGTGATAATGTTACGTGAAGATTTCACTATCAGATTTAAGTGAACAAAAGGCCAATTCACTAATAAAGTAAGCCTTCAAAATCTGACATAAACTTGTCAAAAATTTAGAGAAATTAGACGTAGTACCTAGGCGACCGAGTTCTACTAATTCCATACTGCCATGATAGTAGGTACTTACTAATTCCATGCTGCCATGATCATTATTCTAATGTCATTATTGTGTCATGTCATTATTCATTATCTTATTCTAAACTTTGGGCGACCGAACTCTGCTCGGGTGAAAATACGGAGAAAACGTATTTTCCCAGATATGAGACCTAGCTAGATCGATTTTTCGCCCCCGTAAACCCCTAAATTGCAACTTTCATCGAAATCGTTAGAGCCAAACAACAAACAAATATATTTACAAATATTGCTCGTTTAATAGTATAGGATTTGTTACAGATTAAAATTGAGATTAGAATGCGAACGTTTTTAAAAATACGGGAATTTCCCTTCAGATCACACAGATTTTACAAGGATAAGCAGGATCCAAACTAGTGCAAAAATAAGACTAACAGCAGCCAAAGATACTTCAACTATCCTACACAGAAACATAGTTAATGAAACTGGAAGTCACCTTAAAAACTTCTAATTTAAAAACGTCACCAGGAAAACATCTTAAATGAAGATTAAGACGGGCCATAATAAACCCGAAACCCCTCTTTTTGCAGCGCCCGGGCAACGCCTCGCGCATGTTTCAACCAACTTAACTTCAATTAAATCTGCCAGCGTACCATCACAGGGTTTCATTAATTAAACGCTGGTGCTTGACGTTCCGTCCTTAAGGACTGCCCTAGTGCCTTCACTTGAAATAATCGGCGTCCGAAATTATTCCCTTTGATTGTCTATTAAATCCTTGGTCTTTGTGATATAATTGCTGTGGATTACGGATGATTACGGCTGTTGTGAGTCAGATTTGTGGATCAAAAGGTGGCTTGATTAAAGATGATTAGTGCGACTGTGTTGGCGTGAGGAGTGGTTATGTTTTTGATGGTGTAATGAGTGAGATGGAGAGATTTGCTTGTCGTGAAGAGTTTAAATATCCTGCTTGACTTATATTTAAGGTTAGTAAAAACAAGACAATGGTGCTGATTCTCTTGTCACAAATGCCTCTAAACTAGACTAAAAATCTTCAAAATTTCGTTTATTCCTGTCAAACGACGATTTCCCATTCTGAGATAGACTAAAGTGACACAACTTAACTATATTTTAGTTTGACAGCACTAAGATGGTACTGAGATATTAATTTACTGAAAATGGCAATTTTCCGATTCTGAATTTGACGTTTTGCACCTAAAATTTAGATTTTCTAACTATATCTGACTAATTTTAATCGCGACTAAAAACGTGTGGAATAAAATTGGTTGAGATGCAAAAACAATACTGAATCTTTATTTTTTCTTTTACTTATATCTCGAAAACGGTGTGTCCAATCGCAAAAATAATTAAAATTTCGACCCCCTTTATAATAATAATAATAATAACCCCACCGCTGTATCTCTACGTTGACGTCGTGGTGGGGCTTGCGTGCTCCAATGAACCCTAGGTCTGTGCCGGTAGAGTTTACTTTGCCGAGACAGATCTAGGGTGAGGGGCCAGACCAAAAGAGATACAATCCAAGCCAAGGTCGCACATGCCGAGGGCTGCATGGCTAGGAGAGAGCGCTAGTCGTTAGTGTGCCAACTCTGGAAAATAGGGGGACCTCCAGTTTTATTTACCCTTGCCACAGTGAACGCAGGGCTCTGCTGTGGTCGACTTTTTATGTCCCTAGCTTCTCGTGGGAATAATTATGATAACAAGATCAAAAACAAAAAAAGGTATTCAGGCAAATATGCCTTCTGTAGATGATGAAATATCACCGGTTTCATCATCATCCTCTCCGAGGTCCATATTTTCATCAATCGCATCATCACCACCTTCATATCAATCACGTTCATCACGATCATCATCAACATCATCACCAACGTCAGTAGATGTTGTGTCGGAGGCTAATTTAGCCAATAACCCTTCACCCGCTGCTGTCTTAAAAAATACGCGTAAGAAATGGAGTAAAGAAATGAACGAATTCATTTGGCGTACCTACCTTATCATCACAAACTTAGAATCTGACATAAATGCATACCTATCTTCATTACATCAACAGTTCACAGAAAAATTTCCAAACATGAAAGTCTCCAAACAAAGGATTGGAGATCAAAGGAGAGCAATAGTGTCCAAAAAGTTGTTACCTTCCACTACACTCGATTCAATTAGGCTAGAAGTAAGAAATAGTTTACAAACACCCAATAATGACTTACAACTACAGCTGCAGACACCACAGGAGCTTCTTTTATCTCAAACGAACACACAACCGCACTCACAATCAGAACCTAAACGCAGGATGAAATGGTCAAACGAACTCAATGAAACACTTATGAAATGTTATTTTAGGGCAACAAAAATGGAGACCGATATGACAGTATGGCGGAAAAATTTAAAAGAAAAATTCATAGAGTGTTACCCTCATTTGTCACATTTATCAGAACAGCGCATATCGGACCAAAAAAGGGTAATAATTAATAATAGTATGATTTCAGAAACACGGCTACAGGTTCTAAAAACAATAGTTGAGAACGAATTACTTGAGACGGACTCTTTTCATTGGCAATCTGATAGTATAAGACCAAATACAGAAAATTTACACTCACAACCACCCACAAATACACTAAATTTCAATATTGAAAATACAGAGGTGTTACAAAGGACAGAAATAGGAGAAGATACGGTAGTTGATAACCCCAATGACATAGGGTCAGAACACTCCCAACACCTTAATACACAAACAAGCCATGAAAGAAACCTTGAAATAGACAAAATATTTTTAGAAACACTACAGTATTACAGAGACACCAATCCTACAGAGAGGAGTTACATACCCATGCAAAAGTCATCAAAAAGGTTAGCGAATATAGTTAGTTATATTAACAAAGTTATTTTACCAGAACAAGTTACCAGAGATACAGAATTCAATCATCTTCAGACCGTAATATACTGCGCTGCGTGGACAGCTGCTAAGGCCAACGGTAGTAAAATTTCACTATCACCGCCTGAACATAGAAGTAGACTCCAACAAGATCACAAGCCTAAGTGGAAAAAAAGGTTAGAACACAAAATAGAAGTTATCAGAGCCAAAATTGGAAGATTAACATATTACATGCAAGGCCATAGGAGCAGAAAACTAATTAAAGAAGTAAATATAATATTAAGAGACTACAAAACACATACATCGCATGAAGAACCAAATACACACCTCACACACTTTCTAGACACACTTAAACAAAAACTAACAGTTGTTAAAAGCAGACTAGATAGATACACTAAATGCACACTCCGTAAAACACAAAACCACCAATTTAGGAATAACGAAAAATTATTTTACCGAAAATTAAAGGCATCAACAACTAACCACACTACACCAAACAACAACACACATACAACGTGGCCGGCCACAGACGAGTTGCAGCAATTCTGGGCTAGTATTTGGGAAAACCCTGTCTGTCATAATAGTGAAGCAGAATGGATCAAAGAAGAGGAGGCCTATCAGACAAACCTTGAAGCGATGAATTTTGATCAGGTTGAGGTAGAAACTTTTCACGATGTCCTTAAAAAGATACATAATTGGAAAGCACCAGGATCTGATCACATACACAACTATTGGTACAAAAAATTTACGCACGTACACCCACACCTCTACAACTATATTAACGATTTTATAAAAAACCCAACAATTATTCCGTCATACATTACAGAAGGCAAGACTTACATGCTTCCGAAAGACCCTAACGACACATCTAATCCAGCAAAATATAGGCCAATTACATGTCTGCAAACCTTATATAAGATATTGACATCGTGCATTACTCACGTCATATACAAACACCTTGAAACACAACAAATATTAACAGAAGAACAGAAAGGGTGCAGGAAGTTCAGTCAAGGTTGTAAAGAACAGTTAACAATAGATGCAGTAATACTTAAACATGTCCAACGTACTAAGAAAAATTTATGCTCTATGTATATTGATTACAAGAAAGCTTACGACTCAGTACCTCACTCGTGGTTACTCAAAGTTTTGAATTTATACAAGATACATCCACAACTCATCAACTTTTTAGGAAATTTAATGGACAAATGGCAGACGCGATTACACTTGAATACATTCACAGGAATAGTTGAGACAGAACACATTAAGATCCAGCGAGGGATATTCCAAGGAGACTCACTCAGCCCACTGTGGTTCTGTCTCGCACTAAATCCACTTTCAAATAAACTCAATGCCTTAAATTCCGGGTATCAACTTCAATACAGTGATACAACGACTGACATACTGACTGACCAGCAAAATTGTAAAATAAACCACCTGCTCTATATGGACGATATCAAATTGTATGCATCATCACCAGACGACTTATATGAACTAGCTAATGCTACCGAACAATTTTCAAATGACATCGCTATGGAGTTTGGGATTGACAAATGTAAAATTAATTCAATCATAGCAGGCAAAAGTTATTCACATTCATACCCCATGCAGACAGGTGACACGATAGAATCATTAGACGAAAACGGTACTTACAAATATTTAGGTTACATACAGGCTAAACAGATTCTTCATAAAGAAATTAAAGCTACACTCACTAAACAATTTAAACACAGGTTAAAAACAATATGTCATACACAAATAAACGCTCGAAATACTATAAAAGCCATAAACACTTATGCCATCCCTATTCTAACCTATTCTTTTGGTATCATAAACTGGAACAAGACTGAACTCAAATGTTTGCAACGGATTATAAATACCACTTTGACTAAACATAGAAGGCATCACCCTAGGTCATGTGTTCAGAGACTCACACTGCCAAGGAACGACGGTGGTAGGGGAATAATAGATATCACTAACCTACATAACAAGCAAATAACTATTTTAAGAACATACTTCAATGCTAAAGGTACTATTTCAACTCTACATAAAGCCATTGCGTTCAATGATAAAAAAATTACCCCTTTAAACATGTTTGAGAAGATAGCCCAGAGTAATGAACAACAGACAGACCGACAAACTAAAATCGCAGAATGGACCCAAAAGTCACTGCATGGGAGACATCGACACGACCTTAATCAACCTAACGTCGACAAGTTAGCGTCGAACGAATGGTTAAGGCGTGGAGAACTGTTCCCTGAGACAGAAGGATTCATGATAGCCATACAGGACCAAGTAATAGAAACTCGTAATTACCAGAAACACATAATGCGAGTTCCTCAAACAATAGACAGATGTAGGCGATGCAATAGTTGCACCGAAACCATTCAACACATCACGGGTGCGTGTAAAGCAATAGTCCAAACTGATTACAAACACAGACATGACCAGATAGCGAATATAATCCACCAAAAATTAGCAATAAAATATAAATTAATTCCCACACCACCGGTAGCTTATTACAAATATCAACCTGAAACTGTTCTCGAAAACTCCACTCACAAGCTGTACTTTGACCGAGCTATCCTCACTGACAAAACAACACACTACAATAGACCAGACATCACGTTGTTAGATAAAAATAACAAGACTGCACAAATCATAGACATAGCCGTCCCTAATACACACAATTTGCAGAATAGTATAGCGGAAAAACTCTCAAAATATATAGACCTGAAAATAGAAATCAGCAGAATGTGGCGGCTTAGCAATGTCACCATAGTTCCTATAGTATTATCAACAACAGGTGTAATACCTAAACAGCTCCACCAGTCTTTAAAAACACTCGATTTACCACCCTACACATATCAGACTCTTCAGAAAGCTGCAATCTTGAATACCTGCAGGATTGTCAGAAAATTTCTGCAAAATGACAACGATACATCAATCGTCACATCATACACGAGTGCAACAACCACCGCACGAACACAGTCTCATGAACAGACACACTCACCATCACAAAATCAGAACACACCATCATTTCATCATAATTTAACCAATCTCCAGGGGTAGCACTTGGCTTCGGCCCGTACTATCCCATAAACCCGGCGCAACGCTGAGATACGCAAAAGTATAAAAAGAAAAATAATAATAATAATAATATATTTATTAACAATAAAGTTTGATACAACTTATCTATCCTAAACAAAAACACAATGTACAGAGTTAAGAGCATTTTAAAGATAGAGTTAACGACGATGTCTGTGCTAGTATTAACTGTGTGACAGACATCGGCGCCTTCCTCCTACAATCATGGTTTGCTATTCGTTACAATATAATGACACAAAAATAGTCCTTGTACAAATTAAGTTACGGTCATTTTAAGTATTAAAATAATAAAAAATACGTTTAAACCCCTAACACTCTACATGTAGGTAATAATTTTTCTTATTTTCCATACAAAAAGTGAAAAATTCCATATAAAACACGTCGAGGCTGCCCTCCCTGCGCGCCTCCGGCTTTAAAAAGATTCACGTGGTTAGGTATCACTTGTGGAATCACGATTGTCAAATTCTTGTGATATTGAAATTTTTTGTGATAGTTTAGTTAGTTTAGTTCGGTGTACAAGAGAATCGGCACCACTGTCGGCTTAGGTTGTCTTCAATTTATTTACGGCCACTTTTCATACTAAACACATTGCTGTAACTGATAGGCTTTCAAACTAATACCTACTTCATGGACTAAAAAAACCATGGATTGAGAAACGCGAATAACATCGTTAATATCTGACTGAATACTACTGTAACTCTTCTCGATACATTCATGCTATTCATTTGATAGTACGTATAACTACCTAACTTTACCCAAAGACCTAACACCTCTAAAAGCCAATTAACCATCTAAAATGCATGAACACAATCTACCTCTCCGGTGCAACAGCGTCACCACCATCCATCCGTGTCCGAGATCAACTGAGGCCAAAGTTTTAAGTACTTTACACTTTTCCACACATAAACAGACATACATATAGCACCTCTTCGTAGTTGGGTAAGCGAGACAACTTCGCAACTCGTCTTCTGGGAAATCTAAGTCTTGATACGGACGAGGCGGCCGAAATACGGTCGACGTGTTAAAGCGCTTAGTATCGCTAATAAACGTTATGTGTTTTGTTGAGAATTGAATATGAGATGCTGCGGCTGAACAGTTCCGCTTTTTAGAGCGCTTTTTTTGCTTGATGGTAAGGTGTAAAATCGAGTTTTGATTTTTCGACAGAAGATTTATAAATCCTTCTTGAAAGAATGATTAGCTGCTTGCTCAGTGCTTGTTGACGATTTCAAACCAATTGAGTACATATTTTTTCACTACGATGTTTCCTACACCCTAAGACAGTGGTGTCCAAGATTAACTTTAGAAGTGCATAAGACATTGAATACGTCATATTGGTACTAGGTCACATACAGATAAATACTAGTTCTTCTCCGTACTTGCATTATGAGACTTTTGTTAATAAAATATAAAAAGAGAGAACCTTGCAGTCGCATATGATCAAATAGTAATAGTAATTTTATTTCTCTCAAAAAGGTACAAATTCGGTACATGGTATACTAGGTTACAGGCAGATTCAAACCTTTGTGAGAGCTGGAGTCTATACTGGGTTCGGGACCTGTATGACAGATCTCCAGGCTCACACTCTTAAAATTACAACATTAAATTGCACTTACGTACTACATACAATATTAAAGTTCCAAGTAATGAGAGGAATGGAAATTAATTTAAAAACAAAAGATGTGCTATGTGTGTCTTGGAGGTTGTGTGTCCGTGAGTGCAATATAAGTCCTAGCGCCCAGCCCCCACGAAGAGCACTGTGCGCGAACACCTACTGGCCCGAGAGTGTGTGTGTGTGTGTAAATAATATAACATCTAAGATCTCGCCTCGTCAAGGTCGTTTCTGACAGCCAAATCTAGCACCGCGCGCTCTCATTGGTCAAATCAAATAGCGCGCGCTTCCCCGTCTTCCTGTTACACACTTCCGTCGCTTTTCACAAAATCACTTCTACAGATTCCAGATCAGGGTATATAATATGTTCTGTGATTGTATGATTCATAAGTGGTATGAAAATGATTTATTAAATATAGCAGTTATTAAAGTGAAACTTTTATTACATCGTCTCAAACTTTTTGGTCTGTGTGTTGCATGTCGCGTGACGGTCGGCCGCGGAGTAGGGATAAAGTGAAAGGCGCTCGTCAGAGCAGCCAAGGCCAATATGGCGGGGCCTATAAAAGTTTCACTTTTACCGTGGTTTCATAAACCTACACAATCCTTTTCTACTGGAGCTTGCTGTTTGATTCACGTTCCGTTGGCGCAGTCGGTATAAAGTATAATATAATCTAATTAGCAGTGAGTGAAAAGAGCAGCAGCAGCAGTGAGTCAGGAAAGCGAGAGGAAAGATTTTACACATTAAAAAACCTTATTCATGATGAGGGCAATAACTCCTAAAACTTCACACGACAAAAAGACTGCTATAAACACCCACCACACATACAATCGCGAGCACAACAACTCAGGAGCCTAACAAAAGTACAGTCGCATACAGCATCACCTCGCGCACTGTAACGGAAGCGGACACCGGCTGTCGTTTACCGCGCACTCTGCGCTTCCGCGGCGCTTTTATCGCGTCTGCGCTTGTGTGCGCGACTGTACCCGAGTTACTCATAGGTTGTTATAATAGTTTCTTCCATTGGATGGGTTTCTTTATTCATGGTACCGTCGCGGACAGATATGATGTTTTTGTTACGGTTAGCGTTTGAGGCTAAAATTGATACGTTACAGTGACTTTTTGTCACTGTGTATTTAGAATATATAAAAAACCCACATACCCGAAAATTCCTAGTTAAATGCATATAAATTCTTATACAATATATAAAAAACTAACTAACCTAATATACAAATAAATACAATTACAAAAAAAAAACCGACCTCCAAAAAAAACACTACAAAATGAAAAATAACTAATTTCGGAAGTCGGTGTCTTGTGTTTTGTATTTTCGTTTTTTGCCACCGACTTCCGAAATTAAAGTCATTTTTCACTTTGTAGTGTTTTTTTTGGAGGTCGGTTGTTTTTTTTTTGTAAAAAGTTTTTATTTTTCACTTTTTAGTTGTGGTACCTACCCCACGCACATTCGAATACCACTACCTGCTACCAGTGACAGAAACTTATCATATCATCTACATACTTAGTGGGAAAAAAATACGTATTTTATAGCTAACTCAAAAACTATCAAAGCAAAGTTAATAAAATTTATATGGGACCAATTCGAGAGCACACCCTTTCAAACAAAAAAATAATTTTCAAAATCGGTCCACAATTGACGGAGAAATCGGTGGACATACATAAAAAAAAAAAACAAACATACGCGACGAACATATAACCTCCTCCTTTTTGGAAGTCGGTTAAAAAAGATACTTAAGCGTCGAGATACTCGTCCGCTTCACTGTCATCCTGAAACGTGCCCAAAATACTTGCCAGTTATTTGGGCATTGCCACGTTGAATGGCAATGCTAATTCATTGGCCAAAGAACTAGCCACCCCGTTGGTTTAATTTCCTTAAAAAGAAGACACGCACTCGGGCCCGTCGACCCGAGCGTTTCGACCTCAAATGGCTCAAAACTGTAGTTAACCATAATGTATGTTATCCAAAAGAACACTATGTTAAATTGTGTGTCACCAAGGAACCAACTATTGCAAGTATTGGGTCCATCGTGAAAAAAAAACGTGTGGCACTCGGAGACTGCCGCGGTAAAGCTATTGCATAGCATTTGTAACCTCCATACTTCCTATTTGTAACGCTACACTTGGGATGATGACGTGATGACATAAAACAAAAATTACGTTCCCATGACAACATCACGTTCCCATAACAACATCACGTTGTCATGGGAACGAACGTTGTCATGGGAACCGTCATTACATGGTAGGCGGAGTGGGGGGTGTTAGGTTTTATTTTCGTTACGGTTTTATTTTCGTTACGGTTTTATTTTCGTTACGTTACGGAATTTCTTGATTCGGTCGCCGCGCTCAAAGCCCGCGATAAAAGCTATGCAATAGCTTAAAAATTGTCATATTGCCATTGTAAATGGATCTTACCTTTATTCAAAACAAGCTATACCAAGAAACAGTTATTTATAATATACGTATTTTTATGTATTAATTCATGAAAACTTCTATTCGATTAAAACTGCTCCTCACGATTGTACCTACTGGTGCGGAAAAGTTCCTTGTAACGATCTCGATTTTTATACGTGAATGATTCCTGTGCGCGTCTGTACAACTGTACACGAGTGTACCTATTTTCTTATTTACGTAAGACTTCCTCGGCGCGTTATCGCATAAAATTGTAAAATTGTCGTCAATTGCTTCTAAGAATGATTTTGTTATATCGAGTTTGTGCAATAAAACATTTGAGTTTGAGTTTGATTTGCTCTGAAGGTGTTGCTCTGACATGTACCAAGATGTAATTTAAAATTATTTACACATTACTGTAGTCTTTGTAAATATCATTTAATATTGTCTATAAGGAATCCTATAATTCAAATTTTATTGATATTGATATATTTGCATGCTCGAAATATAAATTTAACTCTAATATTTAAAAAAATATCTTAATTGAATCTTATTATTATTATTTATTTATTGCTTAGTTTAAGTAAATGAAATTGTTTCTCATCTAATTTGGTTTTGTAGCTATAGCTAGCCTTATGTAACTTATTTATTTATTTAAAAATATTTGTTGATTCTGGTAATGCTCGTCTAGTGGCAACCACTGATCTTTAAATATGTTTTACTTGCGGATAATGCAGTGGACTGCAACATTGTCACTAAAAGTTATTTTAACCCTAAGTATTATTATATGTTGTAGTTGTTTATTATCACTTAATAAATTAATTGAAAAAATATAAATTGATAAAACTGGCATGCTTTGTATGCTATTATTGTCAAAAATTGCTATCCCTAAGTTAGCTAAAAACTATGTTCAAGAAATGAAAGAACGCGTTTAAGGGGAATTTTTGTGGTTTTGCATAACTCCAAGTATTTTAATCCAAGCGTAAACCAGAAGCAAGTAAGAATTGTAATCGCCATTCGTGATGGGTGAAAATAATAAAATACTAATTCCTATTAACTGACCTCAAATTCTTCCTATCCCAATACCCAATTATAATGCCAAGATTAATGTTAAATCCCAAAGAGCCAATGAGCCTCCTATTGCACGTGAATTGGCTCAGTTAAGGATTAGTAGTAATACACGTAATTAATTTCACATAGGTAATATTGATTCGGAATAATCAAGTATATTCTGTTCTATTTGCGTTGAGCATCAGATGTTGGAATGTAAGGGGTGCCACACATATTCGGTTCGGCATAATTCAACACAGCCGGCCGGCAAAATCGAATATATGGGTCGACCGAAGATTAAGCTTAGGGACACGAAAAAAGTATCGATACTTTGCGGTATCGAGTACATTTCCATTCGATACCGATACTTTTGTACTCGATACTTTGCATTCGATACTTTTACTAAATGGGTACTTTTTGGCAGATATCGTATCGAATAAGAAATTAAGTTTTAAATGGGTAATCTTAGAAACTACCTATTTAAAACTTGCGATCTTACGGCTTATGTTTATGGTTATGACAACGCCATCTAGTTCACTCGTTCTGAATC
Source organism: Agrochola lychnidis (assembly GCA_963680765.1). Taxonomy (NCBI): domain Eukaryota; kingdom Metazoa; phylum Arthropoda; class Insecta; order Lepidoptera; family Noctuidae; genus Agrochola; species Agrochola lychnidis. Next base: position 1,770,906 of record OY796863.1, on the reverse strand, counting down.
TTCTAAAAAATTACATCGATCTTTGCTCGAAATTGTTCCTTCCGTTCACAGTTAAATTCCTAAACTTTCCTTCATTCATTTACTACACTAATCAATCACTCATTCACTCACTCGTTCACCGTTGTCATTTGTTTTTTCATGTCCTGCCATACTGAAGTTAAACTAACGTTATTTACTGACTGATATTGATCTATGCTCTATGCGCATTAGGCCCTAAGAAAAGTACTAGATACCTTGAAGTATCGATACTTTTGTTTCGATACTTTTATGAATACGATTTTTTTTTCGATACTACTCATGAGTACAGTATCGATACTTTCTATTCGATACCGTGTCCCTAATTAAGCTATGCTGCGCGGTCCGTTCGTGGATGGATCAGCATCCATTACATATCGAGACCCCTCTGTACCTCAAAAAGCACGTTAAGCCGTTGATTCTGACTATCATTCGTAGATCTTTGATAGCTGTTACGAGTAGTCAGAAGCCTAAAATCTAACAACCAGTCTTACCAAGAGGCCCGGTATCGTGTTCCCAGTAACTGAGGTGTGGTCAGATAAGCAATCGCTTCATGTAAAATACTGGTATTCAGCTGCATACGGTTACACTGGAAGCTGTGCCGCTGGGGAGTTTGTTGCGCCACTTCTTCTTCCCAGCTAAAGCACTAGGAAGTAGTAAAGGGCGGGCGTTTTGGGGGACTAACTTATGTAATTTTTACATTCAAAAAGTGCTATTCTCAGCCTAGTTTGAATAAATTACTTTTGAATTTTGACCCCAACATAATTGGGAAAAGGTTAGGCAGATTGATTTTCGATATGTTCGGAAAAATCCGCTCGGTTTAACTCGAGTTGTTGCGAGCCGACCCGAACATTATTAGGCGAAGCAAATGCCGATCGAAGCTTGCTGATCTGCACGAGTCGAATGAAATCCAAATCTTTGTAGTAATTGCTTCGGGTCGGCATTGTTTTTCAACAAGTACTTACGTATCGTATGTGCCGACCCGAACATGTATGTAGCACCCCTAAGGTTAGTGTGGCATTTACATATTAACGTTGAGAGTGGAGTAGGCATGTGTGGTTAATTTAATTACATGATAAGCTACTTGACATTCATCACTAAAAAGCTTGTTTACTAAATCTTTTTAATTTAACTATAATTATTGACCTCGAACTTGACGAATTTATAAACTTGACATTATGTACTGTATTGCTTATTTCAAATTAATTGTAATTGTTTTGCTTATTTGAATTTCATCTTGACATGGTAAACTTGTATTGATATGATATGATATTTTATTGTGTTAATAATAATATTATATTGAGGGAGTCTTTATCATTTTAACTTAAACTATTTGCATGCCTTAGTTAAGGTAGTTAGTATAAGGATCATTTTTTAACTTAACATCTGTAACTTGTACCTACTTTCTGTGCAAATAAAGAACTATTCTATTCTATTCTGGTACTATTTAGTTCTAATTCACAAAAAAAAAATGTTTTCGTGATTAGAAACGTGTAATTAGTTTTTGTATAGAAATATACTGTTTCTGTATTATAAATACTAGAAAATGTAGTGTTATAAATGTAGTCTGACGGTATGTCAACATTATCTTTCACATTATCATTACTTGAACTCACACACTATCTTATTAGTAGTACTTGTAATATTTTTAGGAATATCGTAAAGGTACTTTTACAATGCTTGTAAATATATGAACACCATGTATCCATCACATAATTATTATTTTTTGTCATTGCTTCATTTTTTTTTTTACCTATTTTGGTATAGTAATTTTATTCCAGGTGCATCGTCTTATAATAATTATATTTTACATTACTTAGCCGTTATTGTCCCACTGCTGGGCAAAGGCCTCCCTACTCTCTTTCCACCTCTCTCTGTCTAGAGCTTCCAAGGACCAATTTTTCTTATATATTTAATATAAATATAAAAAATTAAAACATATAAAAGAGTAACGGTAGAGCTTCTTGCCCATTCTTCTCCATACGAAAACTACCTTTTGGAAGGGGCGACTAGAATCAATTAAATTTTTAGTAAATTTTGACGTTCAAAAATCTCAAATCTCAAATTCTTTATTGCGTACCATAATGTATAAAGTTGGTAGGGAAATAATTATATTATGGACCCTGTCGGGCACAGCATAAATCAAGTAGGAGAGAGGAGGAAGAGCACTGGTCGTTTAATGTGATAAATTATATTATTAGTTAAGTAGTTATAAAGTTATATAGGTATTTATTAATACAGAATTCAATTTACGAATGAATATTATTATTTTATAAATTATATACGATTATTTATTTATTAATACAGTATTCAATTTGCCAATTTGTCATTTTTTCAATTAAAAGTGCCTTTTGTGTGCCTAATTGAAATAAATTATATGACTTTGACTTTAGATATTATAAATTGTAAAAGTCGCTTTTCATGTCAGTCTGTGTGACCGCGTTGATCTTCTTAACTACTCAACTGATTTTGACCTGGTTTTCACCATCATTTAGGTTTAGATAATTTATTCCGGAAGGTTTATGTGTATTATACATTTATCATCATCAGCCTATAATGTTCCCACTGCTGGGACACAGGCCTCCTCTCTGTGAGAGAGAGTGGGCCGTAATCCACCACGCGGGCCCAGTGCGGGTTGGTAGATGTCACATGTCATCGAAATTTCGGTTCTAGGACATGCCGGTTTCCTCACGATGTTTTCCTTCACCGTTTTGAGAGCAGTGGTGATGAAATAATTTACACAAAGTAAAGCGCCTGTCTGGGTTCGAACCCACGACCTACAACTCGTAAGTCGCGGCCGTTACCACTGGGCCACCACTGCTCCTCACATTTATACATTTATATTACACTTAAATTATAATAAAGAAATCTAGATTTTATGTCAAATCCTAAAAATCGTCCGAAGCAGAGGCGGATCGCTAGTAATTTGATAATTGAATGTGAGGTTGTGAGAAAATCCCAGGCCGATTCCCGGCCACCGTACGCACGGGTTTGCGGACGGTGAGCAATGGGTAGCTCGCCGTCCGATAAGCACCAGGCCCGGGTCGACGGCGCGTTGTGTTCCACGCGCGCCTTACAGAGATGTCAACATAATTGATTGGATCCGATAGGGCCAATGCCTGCTAGGGTTGCGAGTTTGTCCGAAAGGGTCACCGTGGCCCCTGGCAACATACAAGCAACTGTAGGAACACGGGTGGGTTTTAGTCAGTAAGAGTCTAACACGCCCTCCCACTCCGCCCGGAGCGGGAGAAGTTTTTGATAATTTCCAACCCAAAAAAAAACGTGTGGCACTCGGGGACTGCCGCGTTAAAGCTATTTATTGCATAGCATTTAATTTTGTAACCTTTATACTTCCTATTTGTCAACGCTACACTTGGGATGATGACGTGATGACATAAAACAAAAATTACACCGTCATTACATGGTAGGCGGAGTGGGGGGTGTTAGGTTTTATTTTCGTTACGTTACGGAATTCCTTGATTCGGTTGCCGGGCTCAAAGCCCGCGATTAAAGCTATGCAATAGCTTAAAAACGTTGTGAGAAAATAAACTAGTGTTTTACCAACTTACCTATTAATTACAGAAAATGCTATAAAACTGGGGCTTTGATTAAACAACAATCTGTTGAAATTATCAAACCATAATAATAAGTGAAACAATAATTCTAAATAACGCAGAAATAATACAGTCTCTGATTCATTCCTACATACGCGTTGGGAAATAAGTTAATTATTATTATTTATAGCCATGATTACGCATCAGGCGCCGTTCGCTCATTACCGTCATATTACCACGTTCGTAATTATAATTATTGCAATAAATTGTCTACTTATTATTTGCCGGCTGATTATTTCTTGCTTGTGTCTTTTTTAGGGTTCCGTACCCAAAGGGTAAAGCGGGACCCTATTACTAAGACTCCGCAGTCCGTCCGTCTGTCATCAGGCTGTCATGAACCGTGATAGTTAGATAGTTGAAATTTTCACAGATGATGTATTTCTGTTGCCGCTATAAAAACAAATATTAAAAAACAAATAAAATAAATATTTAAGGGGGCTCCCATACAACAAACGTGATTTTTTTGCCGGTTTTAAAGATAACTAGCGACCCGCCCCGGCTTCGCACGGGTATAAACCGGGTTATTATACATATAAACCTTCCTCTTCAATCATTATATCTATTAAAAAAACCGCATCAAAATCCGTTGCGTAGTTTTAAAGATTTAAGCTGTAGCGTTGTGAGCGGTCTCAACTATATTAGTCGAGTGATCAATTAGTAAGTAACTAACCACATCACTACAAATGTGGCACAACACTAATTTCCTAAGGACACTCTAGCATTTCGACTGCTGCTTGCCTCCCGGAAGGGAGTGACCCTCAGGACTGTGTGCCCCGACCTAGGGGCTCTCTGTACGGGCTCAGGCTGGACGCGGACAAAGGCCTGCCTACCTGCGGCCTACCGCCGCGCGCCTGTGCTGACAAGCGACCTTCCACGTGTGGCCAATGCCTGCCTACCTGCGGCCTACCGCTGCGTGCCTGCGCTGACAGGCGATCTCCACACAGTCGCGTACTACACTCTTACTACCAGCTGTCTACGAGAGCCGTCTGACCTACTACGGTGCCTGTGCTGACCAGGCGCCCACATCTACCATGTGCTACCAAGGACGGTACCCTTCCTGTCTATCCTAAGTGTGCGAGTGCTCAGACTCAGTGTCAGTGATGTTACCCACGACCTAGCCGTGTTACTACTACCTATCATCTAATAATTATATCTATAAACCTAATTAGCTGTTTTACTACCTACCTAAATCTACCTAAACCAATAATACAAAGCATACATAGGGATATAGCGACTTTGTTTTATACTATGTAGTGATGGTACGGAACCCTTCGTGCGCGAGTCCGACTCAACTTGGCCGGTTTTTTTATATATAAACTTTTGTATGTATATATTTATTGTTTATGTAACTAGTACACCTCAGACTACCTACAGTATTGTCTCTAAAAAGGTTGTCTTAAGATTTCTGTTCGCGATAAGACCGCCCATTGTGTCACCCTATGTAAAATTTCTACATTTATATCTGTAATTAGCATGGAGTACATAATAAAGAATATTCTTTCTATTCTATTCTACTTTATTCATTGTTATTATTACACATTACATATTGGAGTTTCTTGCACGTTCCTCTCAATAGAGATCTACGTTTTGGAAAGGGCAACTAACTTCAAATTTCTGACTAGCTTATCCGACTCCTTGACAATTCAAAAGTGCCTGTAAATGATTTAATTGAAATAAATTCTTTTGAGTTTGAGTTATTAGCAGTCAGTCCATGTATAGATGACCATCTTTACATACCGAGACCCCTCCGTGCCTCGGAAAGCACGTTAAGCCGTTGGTCCGGCTACATTCGTGGATCTTTAAGGCCGTATTTTCGGCGGCAACGGGCAGCGGGACGGCGGCGACGGCGGCGTGACAGCGGCACGTGCAAATGCATAGTTTTATATGGAACTCTTTTCGATGGTAGCAACGTGGGGAGAGAAAACATTTCCATATAAAACTATGCATTTGAAAGCACCGCTGTCGCCGCCGCCCCGCTGCCCGCTGTCGCCGCCGCCCCGCTGCCCGCTGCCGCCTAGAATACGGGCAACAGTCGTTATGGGTCGCCAGAAGCCCAAAAATCGGACAATTAAATCTTACCAATGGGTATTGCATTACCCAGTAACTGGGTTGTGGAGGTCAGATAGGCAATCCTTCCATGTAAAATACTGGTATTCAACAGCATCCGGTTAGACTGCAAGCGAACCCCAATATAGTTGGGAAAAAGCAGATAGTGAGAAAATCACATGTCACGAAAAGACGAATGGAACTTAAAACATTTTCTGTTATAGAAACTAGACAAAATTATCTCCTTTTTTCTACAAAATTTACCGAAAAATTTATAGCCTACCACAATATCATCTCGAAACAAAATATTGTCACAAACTCACGGACACCAAGCTTACAAGTTAGATCAAAAATTCTCTAAAGCATCTGCTAGCCAATTCACGAAGTTACCCACTTTTCCTCGGTAACGTTCATAGAGATTTTTAAGAAATTCTCATATACTCCTGAAACTTTTGCAGTCTTTCACATCGTTCGCAGTGTTAAATCAAGTGTGGCTATTTGAATTTAGATTTCGGAATATATAGCTTTCTTGACTGAGATAGGTGGAATAATTTGTTAAAAAGAAGGAAGAACAAAGAAGGTTCTATATCTTTAGGATTATCGTCACATTTCTTAAGTTTTTCGGTAATCAAAACAACTTTTATTGATCAACAAAAAATACTTTGAATTTGAAATTAAATTTCATTGAAAGTGTGTTCAGAAGATTCAAATCGCTTTCGACTGAGCAGTTGATCAACTATAAAACTTTTCACAAAAAAAACAACCGACTTCCAAAAAACACCACAAAGTGAAAAATAACTTTAATTTCGGAAGTCGGTGTCTTTGGTTTTGAATTTTCGTTTTTTGTCACCGACTTCCGAAATTAAAGTTATTATTCACTTTGTAGTGTTTTTTGGAAGTCGGTTGTTTTTTTTGTAAAAAGTTTTTATTTTTCACTTTTTAGTTGTGTTACCTACCCCACACAAATTCGAAAACCACTACCTGCTATGTAAATAACAGTGACAGGAACTTATCATATCATCAAGATACTAAGTGGGAAAAAGTACGTATTATTGAAGCTAACTCAAAAACTATTGAAGCAAAGTTAATAAAATTTATATGGGACCACCTCGAGAGCATACTCTTTCAAACAAAAAAAGGATTTCCAAAATCGGTCTACAACTGACAGAGAAATCGGTGGACATACATTAAAAAAAAAAAAAGATACAAGTACCACTTTTCTCTGTGACAAAGTCGTATATTTCACACAAGTACCAATTATTATACCAAGTCTCTTCATTAAGTAGAGGACTACTAGAACTCACAATTCCTTATAATCAAGGGCTAGTTTCACAAAACCATCCATGCCAGCACCACTCAACGTTGGCATCAAATCAAAGCGAACCCACTCGATCCATCGCATTATTACTTTTAATACGGACCTTTTCAAATTGAAAAAAAAAACAAAGAATACTCGAAAGCTAATAAATAATTCAAAGGCCGAATAAAAATCCTTTAAACATCAAAAGGGAATTAACGTTTGAAACAAAATTTTTCTATCGTCAGTTTGTCTAATTGGACCAAGTTTTTGAGTCCGTCCGTCCAATTCCGGGACCTTATTGAGTGGGATTTCCAATTTTATTATAAGAAAAGGGACGGAGATGTCAGGAATCTTGTTATCCAAGGGTCCTACCTGTTTTGCTTTATTGAATCAGGTGTTGCTTGGGAGACATCATATATACGGGACCGGCAACGAATTTGCTTATGGAGGCGGATGGACGTTCATCGGGTATCGGAATATGTATAGTTTCTTTTTTGGATGGTTGTTGTTTTGGAATATATTTGACAAGTTTTGTGTTATAGTATTATATTCCCCTACTAGAGAGCAGTGGTGGCCCATTTGTAACGGTCGTGACTTACGATTACGGTCGTAGGTTCGAACCCTGACAAGCGCTTTAGTTTGTGTAAATTATCTCATCACCACTGCTCTCAAAACGGTGAAGGAAAACATCGTGAGGAAACCGGCATGTCCTAGAACCAAAAATTTGAAGACATGTGACATTTAACAACCCGTACCGAGCCCGTGTGGTGGATTACGGCCCACTCCCTCTCACAGAGAGCCTGTGTCCCAGCAGTGAGAACATTATAGGCTGATTATACTCACCTACTTCTCTCGTGTCAGCACGATATTACGAAATCATGTTTTGTGTTTATTTTATGCTTTTGTCATAATCTATGGCTGTGGGTGTGTGTGGCTAACTCCTCTTTGCTCTATGTTTTTTTTTTTACAAAATAATGTTACATCAAAATTACACAAACATAACATTACGCCTGTATTTTTTCCAAAAGGGTTAGGCAGAGGTGACCTATAATTACAGTACACCTACATTTCGCCAGTTATGTGTAAGCCCTATGTAAATAGGGGATGAGCCTATTGCCATCAACTGGGCACAAATCCAAACTCTGGGCTAATACTGAGAAATTCCTTATGGAAAAACCCAATAACACTTTACCTGACCCAGGCATCGAACCCAAAACCTCATGCTCAACAGTAGCGCTTGCGATCTTACTCCCAAAATACACCCTCTATTTTTCCACAAAATAATTTAGCAACTTCACCAATACCTATCCACCGAGTTTAAAAGTTAAGACCTCAATGGTGATACATCAACTTATCAAAATGTTTCAAACCAAAATGATTGGCAAGTGACGACGCAATCAGTGGATAAAATACGAAAAGTTCCGAACTTTACCGAAGTTGGGGAAAAAATGTTTCTTTTAAAAACGCCCGCATGCCGCCTGTGAGTAGGGTGTTAATGTGTGTAATTAATATTTGAGACAAGTTGGGAAATGTAGCATTATTTTTTTTATTAAGGATTATATTTTGAAAGTTGGACAATTTATCAGCAAGAAGATGTTTAACAATATTGAGAGTTTTTTTTTTTTGTTTATTTATAATCAATATAATTTTTTGAAACCAATATGTTGAACTTTAGTACCTCTAGCAAAAGAAAAGTGAATTAGGAATGCCTAGGCTTTATTGCCATTTTCTTTATTGGATCTAGTTTGCATACATTATGATACATCCATTGCATTCGACTACCTCCAGCTCTATTTCAAACAGAACCTTGTACACACTCTTTAACCTCAAGATTGCACATCGCCTCACCAAATATCTTCACCCTGTCTCGCCCAATCAAAACCGTCACCACCAAGTCCACCCACTGATCGAACCAAAAATAATTCGTCCTCCATCGTCCCAGGACAAATCTGTAACACGGAGAGCGGATGGCTGCCCTAATCGTGACGTACCGCGCCCCCTCGTGTTGATATTTGACAACTTTATTGGATCCATAATTGAATTTTCACAAGCTTTTATACTGATAAAAATTGGTATATTGGAGAATGTTCGAGAGCCTGCTCTAATTTCGCCAGCGCTAAAAGAGAAAATGGCAATATTGACAGACACCGTACAGACTGCTAATTTGATTTTTCTTGCAACGTCATTTGGTTTTGGATTAAGTTTGAGATTAATAATTATGCTTTATAAAGAAACCGAGTTCGGTAAATGAAAACCGTTTTTCCATAAATACGGTGGTATACACCGTGAAATTTGAATCACAGTTTTGCTAGAACAAACGTTGTTCAGACCATGGTCTACTACCATTCTACAGCATCCAATAAAAAAAAAACATAAATTTGGTTTTTGAAAAAACACAAAAAGACAAAGTTTAAAATGTCAAGATTATCTACTGCTTACTAAATTTCGTTTATGGAGGTACATTTCCCTGTAAACAATGCTGTGTCCCATGCGTGGTGTCTGTGTTGTAGGGAGTAACGATAATCTTGACATTTTAAACTTTGTTTTTTTGTGTTTTTTCAAAAACCAATTATGTTTTTTTTTATTGGATGTTGTAGAATGGTAGTAGACCATGGTCTGAACAACGTTTGTTCTAGCAAAACTGTGATTCAAATTTCACGGCGTATACGGAAAAGTAATTGTTAGCAAAATCAGATTTTTAGTTTGTAATTTATCGTGTGCAATTTTTTTACCTAATTTATGTTTAATAGGTATTTTGTACCGACCTTTTTTTTCTCTTTTTTATGTTACGTGTTTATCTGTGGAAACTTGTAAAATGGACTTCAATCTTTATATATATAATTCTTCTGTGAGTGTGTATGTCACTGAACTTCTCTCAAACGACTGGACCGATTTTGATGAAATTTTTAGTGTGTGTTCAAGGAGATCTGGGAATGGTTTAGATTCACAATTTTGTCCGCTGGACAATGTTTTGACAGGACAACGTCTGTCGGGTCTGCTAGTTTTATATAATTTAAGAACACTGTGTAAGTTAGCTGTAAGTTTCCCGAATATAATAAAATAAAATAAAATAAAAAATAATTTTACTAGCTTCCGCCCGTGAATTTACTTCGTTTCCGCTTAGCGTTCTTTGTAACTTTTCTCTTTTTACTCGGCTCCTAAGGGTCATCATAGCGTAATGTTAAATACCTTCCTCAAGAATTAGGCTATCAATAGCACAGAATTTTTCAAATACGACTAGTACTTCCAGAGATTAGCATGTTCAAATAAACAAAAAAAAAACTCTTCAACTTTACTATATTAGCTTTATAGTTATTGGAAAAGAACTTGATTAGATTATCTCAGTCTATTAGTCACCATAAACATAGCCTTAATTCACATCCGAGAAGATGAAGTAAAGTAAAAATCGTTTATTTCAACATTCAAAATTATAATCTGGAGTTATCGTTGGTCCCAAACTAGGCACAGCCTGTATATTACGCACCATTAAATAGGTACAACATTTTAGTAATTTTTAAATTAAATAAAAGTTGAAATTGGCTATGGTTAAGCTAGTTAGCCTCATTGAGACTATAAAACCAAATATACAAACAAACAAATTAACTAATTAAGGGAAAACTAAAAGGTAAGCGTAACACGATTATGTGTATTTAAATGTTTAGTTTTACTATCGATACAGAAAAATCCATAGCCAAGACTTAAATAATCTGGACACTCAACATCAACATCAAAACCGATGAAAATACAATGTCGCCCATAGGCATGTGACCGCCCGTATTTTTCTAAATATTCATGAAAAATTATCGAAAAATATCTTTAAAAAGGGGGGTCTATCTCTAATATTTTTTCATGTTATTCAATTTTTTATTGTTTGAGTAGCGTTTGCCTTATCTACGATGTTATTGGCTCGATTTGGATTCTGATTATTATTTCTAAAAGCTTGAGTTATTTTATCGGATAAAGTAAAATTTTTTATTGAAATTAGTCAACTATGCTAAAAAACGGAGGTGAACAAAATGTTTCTAAAAAAATCAGTGTTGATTTTAAAAAACACAAGTGTAAGTACATAAAATCATAGGGAGACATTAGAAAAAAAAGAAAAAAAATAGACCTTTTAAAATTAATTTTTGTTAATTTTTCATGAATATTCTAAAAAATACGGGCGCTCACATGCCCATGGGCGGCATTGTATAGATATTCTTCATTAAAACAAAAACTGAAACCGCTACACTTTTAGCACAGATCCAAGAACTTGACAATATAAAGTCGCGTTTTAAAGCTAATAAAACGCTCACTGTCCATAAATTTGTTGTTGACCAAGTCCTAGCATTAAGAATTCAGATGCACTTAAAATCCAGGCAGGTGAATTTTGTTGCAGTTAGGTTTATATCCAGGCAAAGTTTTGCACTAAACTCCAGAACAGAATACGGCAGTCTTAAAAATAAAGTTTAACTTTATACTTCTTGGTTTAGTGAATCTGAAAGTAATTTTTTAAGTGGTGAAGTTCCTGTTAAGTTTTCGTGGAAGTAATTTTGAAAATATGCCAGAATTTTTGGGGTAAGTGCTCTAGTTAGTAAAAGTTTTGGTTATTATAAAGTTTAGTTTTAATATAACGAGTAGATTTGCTTTTATAATAACTGCATAGCTACTCAATTAGATTTGAGTCTGTTTGATTTTAAAACTTTTTAGCGTGGGCGACGTATATGTCGAAGGCAGATTGTGTAGTTCAGTTCGTCACTACACAAATGGCTACTACGCAATATGTAGTCAATTATCTATGCAATATATATACCATCCTTGGATAGCAGGCTAACCAGGCGTTTATTACGCCTCGACAGGAACGGCCTGCGCCTGGTGACGGGACCATCACGGAACACTGCTCGCTAAACAATCACTTCCACACAATAGGCATAACGGACAGGCCTCTTTACAGGGCGTGCATAGAGTCTGAGGAAACCGTCGCGCATGTGTTCTTTGATTGCACAGGCGTCACCCAGATTAGAACAGAAACCCTTTGTTTCACCCAGATCTTTCACAGATGTTCTGAACAGACCAGGAGTTTTAATTAACTTCTGGAGAGAGGTGGGGTGGTTGGAATAACCACCAACGGCTACCATGGCCCACGCACAATGGTCCACCTGAGGGAGTAAGTGCGGAAACCAAACCTTATAACATATTTACAGAATTTGATAATTGAAAGAATTTACATAGAAGTATCTATCTATCTAGATCAAGTAGAGCCTTAATTAATACCTACTGTAGATTACAATCTAGCATCTGAATGTGTTACTACCACAAGAACCATATATTAGCTGTTATCATAATATTATCATAATCTATTAGTATCAAAGCAGGCACTTTATGGTAAGTAGGTCTAATTTGAATCTATCTAGGTATTCGTTCATTATGTGCCTAAGTATGAAAGTACTTAGGTACATACATAATTAACGATTACTATTCATGAATATTATTTATTTGATTATGCTTTTGTAAAATTATACCTCATTAAGCTTTCTTATAAGTTGAAAATTTAATGTGGGCAGTAAAAGTAGGTCAGTATTTTTATACCTCCATCAGAAATATTCCACTAATTTACTATTTATACAAGCCAGCAATATTTAATATGGTTATCAGTGGATCTGGGTGCAGTCAGTAAATACTTCATTAATAAGATAACTTTAGTTAAACTTGATTTCCCTTTAATTATTATAGAACGCGCAAATGTCAACATAAAAAAGCGGCCACAAGCGATTCGGATGAGCACACGAAAGGTTCCGTACCACCGCACACACCGTGCACCGCACGTAGAGGAACGGACAGCGGAGCCTTAGTAATAGGCTCCTGTTGGGTACGGAACCCTAAAAATAAAAAACGTAGCACTCGTAAAGCTATTGCATAGCATTTGTAACCTCCATATTTCCTATTTGTCAACGCTACACTTGGGATGAAGACGTGATGACATAAAACAAAAACTACGTTTCCATGACAACATCACGCTGTCAACATGACATGTGTTGTCATGGGAACTTCATGACAACATGACATGACAACATCACGTTGTCATGGGAACCGTCATTATATGGTACGTTACGGAATTTCTTGATTCGGTCGCCACGCTCAAAGCCCGCGATAAAAGCTATGCAATAGCTTAAAAAATGACCAACGAAATTCTATAGCAAAAAACAAAATACCCGGAAATCATTTCCTCATAAAACTCTGCTCCCATAATTTACGGTGCCAACAGGACACGTGCGTTCCTCAAGATCCTCTCCCGCCCAATTTGTTCCAAGTGTCACTTACGACAGTTCGCCCCGTTAATGTACCAAGTGTCACTTACGACAGTTCGCCCCGTTAATGTACCAAGTGTCACTTACGACAGTTCGCCCCGTTAATGTACCAAGTGTCACTTACGACAGTTCGCCCCGTTAATGTACCAAGTGTCACTTACGATAACTCGCCCGTTAATGGGGGCCATCAAGATCGTTTAAGGGTGGCCTGAGTGATGCATGCCGTCTCTTTCGCTCTCGGAAGTGCTATCGATTCGGAGATTTTTTGAATAATTATTATGATGTAAGTAAGTGGCGGAAGATCGAAAGTGTCCATTTTGTTGGTTGAGTTCCTGATAAGACAAGTTTTATAAAAACATGTAAATCCAAAGAGCTTTGCGAAATAAACACTGTGCCTGTTTCTCCTTTAAGTTATAATTTTTAATAACATAACATCACGCCTTGTTTCCCCGAAGGCTTGGGCAGAAGTGTCCCTGTAGCAGGTACACCCACATTTCGCCAGTTATTTTTAAGTTCTAGGTAAAAGGGGGCGAGCCTATTGCCATCAACCGGGCACAAATCCAGACTCCGGGCTGCTTCTGAGAAATTTCAGATAGAAAAACCCAATAACACTTTGCCCGACCCAGGAATCGAACCCAGGACCTCATGCTCAGCAGTAGCGCTTGCGACCACTAGACCAACGAGGCATCATTTTTGATGTAGAATAAAATTAAGAAAGTATAAAGAGCTGGAGATAAATGACAAATTGTTACTCAAGAATAGCAAAATACGGAAACAGCCATACTGTTTCGCATTTTAGTTAATACTACGATTTTCGTGACAGCTGGACCCTTAAGAATATCGTCAAAAGATTTTAAAGAGGGTCGAGAAGTAACTAATAACAGATTCACAATCTTCGTATAGATTCCTAATGTTCATCTGTCTATTAAAATCTATATACTTGACCCACTTTAAAACCTGCAGTAATTCGAATAATATCGTGAAGCTAGATTTTTCTAGGAAACATTAAAGAAGTGGATTACAAAGGGATAGTACCGTAGCCGGCGACGGCGGACTGGATTTAGCGTGGCGACCACGGCTTAGGGGGATGAGCAGTGAGCCGACGTAATACATATTAAATAAGACTACATTTTGCAGCTGCGGATATTATTTAAGTGTAAGGTCGTTTTAGTTGAAAAAGATTGGAGAACACTGATAAAGACTTTAATGGATTCATAAAATGGTGTCTTATATTGGTGTCCCATTTTGTTAGGCCAGAACAAACTAAAGGTATTTAGAATGAGCAAAAGCTATGGATGATGTACTTCTCTCGAAGTACCCGGGCATAACAGAGGTTTCTGGTATTCAAATACAACATTTTTATGAAATAGGTTAAAAAGGTTCTTTAGAATTAGCAAGGTTAACAGAATTGAGGGTTAAAAAAAATGCAAAATAAGAAAGGAAATTTAAATTACCGCCTGTCCCAAAATTAAATATAAAAGAAAAATATTTGTAATACGAACAGCACACTCGAATAAAATTCGCATAATAACATAATTTCTATGCCAAGTTTTTATGCCAATTGGCATAAAAAAGGCTCGGTGCGTTATATTGTTTTGAGAGAAAAGGGTTACCGTAATTGATAACCTGAACACGGGAAGGGTTGAAAATAAAATTATGTACAAAAAAATATGCTTCCGGAGTCATAATGTAAGGTAAAGAGGGTCTTAAAGGGTCTGCAAAGCCAAGGTCCAGCTAGTCCGTTTTAGTAATGAGTTGTAATATTCCAGTCTTTTTTTAATATACTTAAAAAAGACGTTGATGACGGGTAAAGAGTATGTACCTCATCATATCATGACATTTGACACTCTGTATTTTTAAATAATTACTATTGTTACACTATTAATTACTATGTTTTACACGAGTGGCCTGTGGGTATCATACACGCACTGAGCCTACAAGTCCTGCGTGTTCAATTTAATTATGCTTTAAGGATGCTGTTGGGACTACCATGGCGTTGTAGCGCTTTGAGAATGTTCGCAGAGGCTCGCATAGATGGTTTCCATGCCATCATGCGAAAGAAAGCGGCCTCCTTACTACAGCGTAGTGACAACAGTATTCAGAAAATGATCGCTGCCAGAGCGGACTGGCCCTTTCAGGGACACTGGATGGGGACAGTCATGGGTCTCAATTAATAATTAATTTGTGAAAACTAATAATACTGACCTATTTACCTAAAAACTATTGTTACCAACACCAAAATACTAACAAAATTAGTCTGAAATAAAGTTTTATTTAATTTAATTTTAAAGCAATAAGACATCAGCACATTTATCCTGTATTTTTACCTACAGTTAAAACCATTTCGACGAATCTCAAAAACTCGGCTTAATATCGCACCTCGGTCGTTTTTTTCCTAAAACATTTTCATCTTTACCTATTGTTTTTCTTGATAATTATGTTTGACGTCAAAAGTAAACATCAGATTAATCCATTCACGAAAAACAACATCCATATTTGCTATAAAAATGTATCTCAATTTATCGGGCACGAGCCAATTAAAAATAAATAAACAACAAATCGCACTCTGATCTAACCTTGTGTTGTCAATACCAACTTTCTTAAAAATAATTATTTTTACAAACGAAGAAGAAAACAATTTAATTCTTCACTTTGGATCGATGGATCTCGACTCTAGCTGGCATCGGTCCAATTTAAGAAAAACAATTAAAGAGCTTGCCTCGCTTCGTTTTTGCAGCTCACAATGATATCTTCGAAAACTAATTGTATATTTTTACATAGTAATATTTGGAACGTAGCCTCAACAAATTGGATTAATTTTTTTTTTCTTTTTGTATTTAAATTGAGTTTTCAATGAGTGTCTTTGTTAATGACATTAAAATAAGGTTTTATTGGTGTCACCTTCAGTTTGTCGTTCTGTTCTCTCGATTACAATTTTATTTTAACCGTATTGTTTTTGTAATTGCTGGAAAACATTACAGCACCTAGCTTCAAAAATAAATGGAGGGTTTCGCTTTGTTTTTATAGTTCACAAACAAAAGCCAAATCAATTGAAAAAATATCACTTCAATATCTTACGAAATCTTCGTATACGCCGACCTCATCTAGTTTTTAAAATATGATTGACGTGTAAAAGTGTTTGTACAAACCTACTTACAGAAATAAAATCATTTATCATTTATCATTTATGACATCATGAAGCAAAAATGACACACAATTTCTACAAAAACTGACCAAAAAGTATCACAAATCTATTCAAATAATTCAAATCGAATTGCATTCGGATACGAATCCAAAGCCAGTACAAAAATTCAAATTCAAAAATGTTCTAAAAAAGCAAATAGAGGGTAGCTGTGTGATTTATAAACGTTAGAATAGTCATGGCCTCTGAGGACTGGGAACCATTTAGATTGATTTTGAATTTATTGGCAAACTGCTGCCAGTCGGAGATATAGGGTGCTTTCATCTAAGACGGACCATTTATCTTGCATCCAGTGAAATGGAATAGAAATGTATACTGGTATCTTTTTGTGATGCATTCGGATACACAGAGTGCTGTGATTGTATATGGTTTACTTGGATGGTTTACTTCACGTATGGTGAAGCTATGGAAGGCTGTGCATTTTAATTATTTATTCTGTTATAAATAACTGTATTTAGATTAAGATGATATATTTAATGATTAATAGTTTAACAAAATTGAATACATTCAACCATCATTTTTAAAACAATCAGCATCTTACATTGACAATAAATCTGATCTTACGATTTCAAGAGTGATTAAAGCCGAGGACTATGTAGATTGACTGTTTCTTTGAAATAAATCCTAATGCCTAGTTTACCTTTGCAGAGAGTCTACAGGTTTAAGTATCTTGGTCATAATATTGACTCCCAACCTCAAAGACGATGATGACATTGAACGGGAGCGGAGGGCGTTGTCGGTTAGAGCGAACATGCTGGCTCGCAGGTATGCACGATGCTCACTTCCTGTAAAGATCACGCTCTTGCGAGCCTACTGTACTAGTTTTACACGTGCAGCCTGTGGGCTAGATATAAGCAAAGATCGTATAGCGCTCTCCGCGTTCAATATAACAATGCGTTTAGGATATGTAAGTACTGGTTGGGCTGCCCCGTTTCTGTAGTGCATCAGGGATGTTCGCAGATGCGCATGTAGATTGCTTTTACGCAACAATGCGTAAAAGGTGCGCTTCTCTAGTGCGCAGGGTGTGGGGCAGCTCCAACAGTGTCTTAAGCATGATTGCGAGTCGCCTGGACTGTGAATACGTTGGTCACTGTTGTGCCATCTCTCATGGCATGTCGCAGCGGTGACCAACCGTTATTGATTGTATTATTTTTCTTGTTTTTGTTTAGTGTCTGTGCTTACTAACATAGTCGTAAGTTTTACTAACAATCTTGTTGAGTCTTGGTTACTCCAATAAAGAAAAATTCTATTCTATTCTAATGGCTCCTACTAAAATATAATATCTTACGTATTTTCTTAATTAAGACTTACCGTATATTTCCGAAGCGGACGACCGAAAAACTGGTTGATATTTCTGATCCAACATACCTGAAACAAGAAAGTTCGTCATTAGTTCTAATTGCGTACAGAACTCACCGAATGATATAATATTGGTATAATAACTCTGTTTCTTTCAGTTCATTGCATGGCAAATATCCATTTCCTTAACCTAATCAAATATATAATGTTTCTTATTGAAATAGACTTGGAAGAAAAACGCGGATAATTGGCGTCCATCATGATAGAAATTGGCAATATATTTCGGTAATATTCTTAAGTAATTAGGTCACTACTTATTAATATAACTAGTGACTTGCCCCTGCTTTGCACGAGTGCAAAGACGATACGTTAAAATATCGAGATTTCTTGTTGATTTTTTAATTAAAATTCCAGAAAAATTCTTTGAATCAAAATGTTTTGCTTATTTAGAGCATTTAGATCGAAGTGGTCACACAGATAGCAGCAATTTTGTTTTATAACTAGATACAATTTATTGTTATAGAAAATATTAATTAAATTGTAGTCCAATTTAATTAAATAAAAGTATAAAATAAACTACTTCGTGGCATTGGAACTTTTCGAAACGCAGGATTTTATGAAAAATGTCGGATTGAATTGATTACGAATGACACGGCCCAAATTGAAAAGGAGGATTGTAAAATGGATTTCCGTTAAAGTGGACATTATTGGCTGTCTACGTAACAATTCCAACAAACAGAAATAAAATTGAAACAGAGTTAAATATCATTTTCATAACCGTCTTTATAGCTTTACTAGCTGCGCCCCGCGGGGCATAAGTCTCGATGCCGTGGGAATATCGGGATAAAAAGTATTCTATGTCCTAACTCATATCATGGTCTACCCATGTCCCATATATCACCCAAATCCATTCAGCCGCTTTAGCGTGAAAGCGTAACAAATAAAGAAAAATACCCACTTTCGCATTTATAATATTATAAACTAGCTGCGCCCCGCGGTTTCACCCGCATAAGTCTCGATCCCGTGGGAAAAAAATAAGTATCCTATGTTCTTTTCCAGGGCATCCTTAATATTATAAATGCGAAAGTAAGTTTGTTTGTTACGCCTTCACGCTAAAACGGCTGAACAGATTTGGATTTAAATTTGGCACATATACTCGTACAGGATGTTTGGCAGAACGTTGAACATACGAAAATGGTGAATAGATGGGGTCATCTGCTACTTACTCAGCCCTAATTTGTTTGGCCCTGGCGCCCTTTTTTTTTTTTTTTTTTGGGTGGGAAATTTTCAAATAACTTCTCCCGCTCTGGGCGGAGCGGGAGGGCGTGTCAGACTCTTACTGACTAAAACCCACCCGTGTTCCTTCGGTTGCCCTGTTGCCGGGGGCCACTATTTCCCGATCGGTTTTCTTCGAACCCCCGGCAGGCATTGGCCCTAGCGGACCCCGTCAATTCTGCTGACATCTCTTTGAGGCGCGCGTGGAACACAACGCGCCGTCGACCCGGGCTTGGTCCTTATCGGACGGCGAGCTACCCATTGCTCACCGTCCGCAAGCCCGCGCCTACGGTGGCCGGAAATCGGCTCGCGATTCCCGCCCCGGGCGTCTCCTCCTGCGGCGGTTAGGGGCGTGAGGGCGCGAAATTTGCCTCTCCCTAACGCGTTCCGCCTCCTCCTTCGCGAGCATTACCGCTTCGCAGAAGGAGGTGACGGCCTGCCATTTCCTCTCGCTCCGTACCATGGCCTGAACCAGGGCCGGACGCGAGAGATCACCGCCGCCGATCGCCTCTACGAGAACACGGCGTTGCTCCGCCCAAGCCGGGCAGACCTCCACCGTATGCTCCACCGTGTCCTCAGGCCGATCCACACAATGGTGACACCCGGGTGTTTCCTCCCGCCTTATCCTGAACAGGAACCTCCCGAAGCAGCCGTGTCCGGTGCGGACCTGCGTCAGGCGGAAGGTGAGAACGCCGTGGCGTCTCTCCAGCCACTCCTCAAAGAGGGGTCTTATCGCCGCGATTGTGGCGTGCCCAGCGCGGGGTTGCGACAATCGCACCCTCCATGACGCCATGAGATCCCGCCGGAGCTCTGTCCGCTGTGCCGCAATTTCTTGCGGCATCGGAGTTAAGCCCCGGCGTTTCGCCTCCTCGCGACACTCCCAGACGTGCGCGAGGACCTTTGCCTCCAGATCCCATGGCGGTAATCCGGCAAGGAGGCTCGCCGCCTCGCAGGAGACCGTGCGGTATCCTCAGGCCAGCCGGATGGCCATGACCCTCTGGGACGCGTTCAACCGGCGGGCTGGCCGCAGCCTCAATGAATGCGCTCACACCGGCGCCCCGTAAAGGGCCATGGACCGCACGATCCCCGCATAGAGCCTCCGGCAGGAGGCGTTTGGATCCCCTAGATTGGGCAGGAGCCGCCTCAATGCAGCCCCGGCCCGCTCCAGTCTGGGAGCCAAACGTCGGAAGTGTTCCACGAAATTCCACCGGCTGTCGAGGACGAGTCTCAGATACTTCATCGTCGACTCGACACCGATGTGAACCCCTCCCGCCATTACCTGGGAACCCGACGGTGGCGCATTCCGAGGACCATGAAAACCCTTGGCCTCAGACTTGTGCAGGGCCACCTCGAGTCCCAGCTGCCGGATCCTGTCAACGATTGTCGCAACCCCGCGTGTCGCTAAATCGGCCGCCGCCTGGTACGACCCCCCCTGCGCCAGGACAAGCGTGTCGTCAGCGTAACAAACGACGCTGACGCCGCTAGGGAGGTCGGCGCGCAGCACCCAGTCGTATCCGATGTCCCACAGATGCGGCCCCAGGACCGAACCCTGTGGGACACCGCACGACATCTCTTGCCGGTTCCACTCTCCTTGGTGACCGGGGTAGATGACGGCCCTGTCCGTCAGATAGGCCTCGACCACTCGACAGAGGTAGGTCGGCATCCGGTGATACCGGAGTGCCTCCCTGATGCAACTTCAGGGCAGGGTGTTGAAGGCATTGGCGATGTCTAGAGACACCGCCAAGACGACCCCACCCCGGGCCACAGCATCCCCCGTCGTGAGGGCCCGCACCCGCATGATGGCGTCCACCGTAGAGCGCCCCCTGCGGAAACCGAACTGGCTCTCCGCCAGATCCGGCCCCACTCACACCAGTTGCCCGACGAGGCGGTCTGCAATGACTCTTTCAAAGAGCTTGCCCACCTCGTCGAGCAGCACAATGGGCCGATAAGTGGACGGAGAGTCCGCTGGGCGCCCCGGCTTCTTGATGAGGACCAGTTTCCCCGTCTTCCAACGAAGTGGGAACTGGCCCCTCTCCATGCATGCGCTTAGGAGCCCCCTCAGTCGAGGCCCGAGAGCCCCCATGGCCAGGACCCAGGCTTTTCCGGGTATGCCGTCGGGTCCTGGGGCGGTATTCTTCGCACTCATCTTACGTACCGCCACTCTCATTTCTACCTCAGTCACCTCAGGAGAATCGTCGTCGTCGGTGTGGTCCGCATCGGGCACCGCCGTAGGCGGAGCCATGGGCGGAGGGGTATGATCCCCTCTAGAGGGGAACAGAGCGCTCACCACGTCCTCCACAAGCTGGGGCCGGAGACTCTGCGTCAGCGGGGGAGCCCATGGGCGGAGTTTCTCCCGCACCATCTTGTATGGCCCTGGCGCCCTGGATATTAATTTTTTTTTTTTTTGCTTTCTTCTAGTTTCACAACTTTCTTAACTTTAAAGTGTAATTTTTATTTAAAAAATGGGTAAAACAGGCATTTCTTTTTAATCTTTAATATTGGCAGATTCTTATAACAGAAAGATGTAAAAAATACTTAAATCCTAATTTCAACCTGCATTAAAAAAAAAACCAGGGGGCCAGGGTCAAATAAATTAGGGCTGAGTAAGTAGCTGATGACCCCACCTATCCACCGTTTTCGTATGTTCAACGTTCTGCCAAACACCCTGTATAGATGATGCCCTGGAAACGAACATAGGATACTTTTTTTTTTCCCACGGGATCGAGACTTATGCGGGTGAAACCGTGGGGCGCAGCTAGTCATCTATATGTCGGGTCCGGTCATTAGTACGGACACAAAACGAATCGCAAGCGCGCCACTGGCGACATCAAGAGTGATTTACCGACACTAAAAAAGGCGCGCTTCTACAGAGTCGTGATGTTTGATGGCCAGGGCGAGGAGGACATTCAACCTTTGGTCGCATTGGAGTCAAGACGTCGCGGAACTGTTCTCGATTCGTGGTGCTCAGTTATTGTGATAGTTGTAATTTGTGATCATTGTGTTAATTGGTGATTTTAATAATTGCCGTCGCACCCTGTGTGTGTGTAATTTAGCTAGTGTGATTCATTTGATAGTAAATTATAATGTGATCTGAACTGCAAACCGTTTTTATATTGCGCATCAACCAACACTACCCACACTACGCCCACAGTAGTTAAAATATCGCTGATAATAACGAAAGTCACATACCCGTCTCCGACATCAGAAATGGGATTCGTGTTGGTTCAGGCGCAAAATAAAAACGTTGAAAATTACCGTTGGCGTACCATTTTTGAACATTAAAATAAAAACATGCAAGCGTTTATGCGTGATCATGGTGCGCGACAGCCAAGCCAAGCCGATTGACAGCAGAGGAAGATCTATGACGTCTTCAGTATCGAGCCAAGCAGCCCCGCAGCCGTCGGCAAAGCCCTTCGTGCTTCTTTTCTTTTCTTCTCTGCTTCATTTTCAGGTGGTGTTTCGCGATGGTGAAGCGTCCTCACGGGGCGCCAGCTGGCGACCCTGGCACGAGATGGTGTCCATTTGGGGGTGGAACCGGAAACGCGGATGCGCGAGTGGGAGCCGGTGCGGCTGTACGCCGGTGTGGCTGT
The DNA here is from genome assembly GCA_963680765.1 of Agrochola lychnidis. Classification (NCBI taxonomy): domain Eukaryota; kingdom Metazoa; phylum Arthropoda; class Insecta; order Lepidoptera; family Noctuidae; genus Agrochola; species Agrochola lychnidis. The sequence continues at coordinate 1,748,278 of OY796863.1, read as the reverse complement.
GCGCCTGTGCGGCTGTGCGCCGGTGCGCCTGTGCGGCAGTGCGCCTGTGTGGCAGTGCGCCGGTGCGCCGGTGCGCTTGTGCGCCGGTGCGCCTGTGCGCCGGTGCGGCTGTGCGCTGGTGCGGCTGTGCTCCGGTGCGGCTGAGCGCCGGTGCGGCTGTACGCCGGTGCGGCTGTACGCCGGTGTGGCTGTGCGCCGGTGCGCCTGTGCGGCTGTGCGCCGGTGCGCCTGTGCGCCAGTGCGCCTGTGCGGCAGTGCGCCGGTGCGCCTGTGCGCCGGTGCGCCTGTGCGCCGATGCGGCTGGACGCCAGTGCAGCCGGACGCCGGTGTAGCCGGACGCCGGTGCAGCCGGACGCCGGTGTAGCCGGACGCCGGTGCAGCCGGACGCCGGTGCAGCCGGACGTCGGTGCAGCTAGGCGCCGATGCAGCTGGACGCCGGTGCAGCCGGACGCCGGTGCAGCCGGACGTCGGTGCAGCTAGGCGCCGATGCAGCTGGACGCCAGTGCACGAACAGTGGCAGCCAGTCGGATGCTGGAGTACGTGTTGCAAGCAGTGAACGGCGAGTGGAAGTCGTTGCACAACTACCCTCAGGCACGTTAAAATAAAAAGGTGAGCTGTATAGTTTTGTTAATGATTCTGGTGTTGAATGCTCGTTAGTAAAGGAGAGTTGTGTAGCCAAATTAAGTGGCAAACGAGTTAATAACGTTGTTGCGTTGACTGGTATTGGTCAAACACGTGTATTCAGCTCAGAACCAATCTTATCTCATCATCTGTTACGACGCCTCATTGAGGTGGATAACAATTAAAATTCTATCGTGTCTCGTTAATGACAGTTGAAAGGTTATGTAGCGTAACGATTAGCGAACACCAACTTGAGGTTTTTGTGTTTTAATTGTTTTGATTTTGGGATGTGCTTCCCGACACTAACTTGCAAAGTAATTAAATTATTACGATAGGACGTTGATGAAGTCCGTGAGATTGCGTCAGAAAATATTAGAAAAAGGCAGATATAACAAAAATTTAGTTTGGGGTTTCGTGTTATTGGAAAACGAAGAGCGTAGTTAAATTAAGCTTGACGTAAAGTAAAGGACCGAGGGCCAAGGGCCAAGAGCCGAGGGCCAAGGGCCGAGGGCCAGGGGCCGAGAGCCAAGGGCCTAGGGCCAGGGGCCAAGGACAAGGGCAGAGGGCCTATTGAGGATTTTGAAGATGACGGGATAGTGAAAGTAGAGTCGAATTGAATTGTTCGTGTGAGATGCACGGGTTCTCGATTCGTTGGGTCGGAGACCGTACCAGAGTATCGTAGTCATAGCCCGTTAGAAATCGGCATCTACTTGCTAGACCGTGGGAATTTGGTGGGCGATAGCTCTGGCTGGTATGGTCGGGTCTAGCCTTGTAGCCAAGACCGTATAGGAGACCGTACCAGAGTATCGTGTACGGGGTACGCGATAGCTCTGGCTGGTATGGTCGGGTCTAGCCTTGTAGCCAAGATCGTAGAGTCAAGGACGACTCGGCATTCCTTTGGGAAGTGCGCATGTGATTGTTGACCGCGAATGAGATACCCGGGGCTTTGTTAATTGGTTAATGACTTTGGGTCAATTCTTAAATTATCAATTTACATAATCCTCAATAGTACCTGGACTCTGATTGATTGTCATGTTGCTTATTTAATTGTTATCCCTGCCTACAATTTGACTTTTTGAAGTTAGTAGAATGATGTTAGAAATGTGATGTTAGTTAAATAAACAAACTTTACAGAAGTTTACGTTAGGTGAAGAAAGATGCCAGTAGGTCATGTACCAGTCGAAGTAGATGTGATCACAGTGGTGATGAGCAAACCTAAGTTATGGGAACCACGCGAGTAGGGTTCTCTAACGGCCGTATTGTGTGGGACCGTGCCAGTAGGTAGACTGGCGGAGGTCGGGGTCTGGAGAGACCATAGTTTTGATCCATGCGCTGGATGTGTGAGAGCAATGCGATTGCTAGTCGGCTGGAGAGCCATGGCGTTAAAGTGGTTTACTCGTGTGTGGGTTTCTAAGGCTCTTAGTGAAAAGACGATTGTTAATGTGGAAAACGATGGTACCTGGCTCTGGTTGATGATTTCTGCCATAATTAGTCGAAAGTTTGTGAGTTCATTGAGAAGTAGGAGTATTGTTTTGTAAAGTGTTGAGGATTAAAGTTTCCTTATCTCAAAAGTTGGAACCCGTAAATGGTCAGAATTGGCCGAGTCGAACAGGCACTGTTGTTGAGTTTTGGTTGCAGGTAAACACACGAGGACGTGTGCATAGCAGGATGGCCGTGTCGGGTCCGGTCATTAGTACGGACACAAAACGAATCGCAAGCGCGCCACTGGCGACATCAAGAGTGATTTACCGACACTAAAAAAGGCGCGCTTCTACAGAGTCGTGATGTTTGATGGCCAGGGCGAGGAGGACATTCAACCTTTGGTCGCATTGGAGTCAAGACGTCGCGGAACTGTTCTCGATTCGTGGTGCTCAGTTATTGTGATAGTTGTAATTTGTGATCATTGTGTTAATTGGTGATTTTAATAATTGCCGTCGCACCCTGTGTGTGTGTAATTTAGCTAGTGTGATTCATTTGATAGTAAATTATAATGTGATCTGAACTGCAAACCGTTTTTATATTGCGCATCAACCAACACTACCCACACTACGCCCACAGTAGTTAAAATATCGCTGATAATAACGAAGGTCACATACCCGTCTCCGACATATATATGTGCCAAATTTCATCCAAATCTGTTCAGCCGTTTTAGCGTGAAGGCGTAACAAACAAACTTACTTTCGCATTTATAATATTAAGGATAAATATAAATATATAGTTAGGATTTATTCCCATAACTTTTGAATATAATAAAAATATGTATGATTAAGTTAAGGTATGGTCTTATTTCGCCTGAAATAAATGGTATTATTATGAATAGTAACAAAAACATTGATCAATAACATAAATATTTACTCATCTCAGTTCTCCACAAAACATGTATAACAACAATTCATTGTTGTCATTACTTGAACGATTTACGGACATAATAACAGAATTATAATACGTCCTATTAATCCAGCGGCCATTTTTTCATTCATAACAGTAATTAAGGAAAACAGAATTGGGCAAACCAATTGATATTTATCGTAAATATCTCGTTACAATGATTTACTGAGCAATTATGTCGCACAGTTTCATACAGATTTTATTTTTTGGTTGGGGAAACATTTTTGAGCAAGACAAATTAGGACGATTGTAATTATGTATAAAATGGTATCTTGGTATTGCGGAGCCAAATCTCATATTGAAACGCGGGTACTACCAATATTTAGTAGTAAATTTGCCAATTTTGTAGGCCTGATCCTGGAATTTGTAGTAAAACCCCTAAAAAATTACAGGATGGTTAAGGTGGCTCCTTAATTAAAACGACTGAATGAAATGAAATGAAATTGTTTATTCTATAAATAGGATATCGGAATCACTTTTAAACATCACATAATTTTTTTATTAAAAATAAGCTAGATGAGTTCGGCGTTTCCTATCTGACTACTCTGAGAAGAAAGGCCGGAACAAACTCAGAGGTCGCATTCTCTTTTAAAGTCCAGACATAATCTTGGTCAGGCTATATGAGGACCATGTAGATTAGTGTCTGAAAAGGTCTTTTGAGAAAACCACACAGATTTGAGTGGACCTGTCCAGTCAGTGCAAGTATTTGTCAGGAATTGAGGAGCCACCTTAGAACTCGAAAACTAGCCAAAACATATTTTTGAATTTGTGTGTATTTCTAATACGGCCCTATTATTCGGTTTCCTTTAAAAAAAATGGCAGTTTTGGTGTCATCGTCAACCTAATGTTGTGTGTGACAACCAATCATGTTTTAGAAATAAAACAAAAATTAAACTGAAACCAATTTTTTGAAATACCTCTCAGTCTCCTCAATAGAGTCACCTGCACCATGCGCATTATATAAACATAGAATACACATGAATAAATCTAAGCTCACGAGTATATATTCGTACAAACACAAGTTTCCATCAAACGCCAGTCACAAAGATGGCAGAAGTACCCACAAACCACACCCGCATCGCTGTTACAACGTAAGCGGACCACGCGGTAAGGAGTCAATGGATTGTCCTGCATTTTGTATGGTAATACCTCGTTGAATCGAGTTTAAAGTGGGACGGATTTGCGTTTTGTGGAGTGAGGTTAAACTTACATGTCGCCAAGGAAAGTTTTTTTGTCACATAACCAATACACAGCACATGACGGGCTACGTTATGGCACATAACCGTATTAGTGACATAGCACAGGTGTATGTCATGCGTGCAAGAGACATATATCATAATTTTGTGACGTCATGATAATGTTTCACAAAACGAGACGTTTTGTATGATACGTTTTTTTGTTCGTGTTTAAAATAAAATAAAGACATTTTATCAAAATGAACACATTCAAATGGTGTTGAGTTTAAACATTTGATTTTTGCATAAGTAATTGAAAATGTCTACCAGTCCCGGGATGGCAAAATTACTTATTTTCCTTAATTTTAATAACCTGGCAAATACGGCAAGTACATGAAACGGTTCGTTTTTCCTAAATCAGTTTCAAGTTTCTTGGAAAATCATTAAACAAATTACCGGACCGTTTTTTCTTAGTTTTCCTTTGTGGTTTCCTCTCTCGGCTTATTTTCAACAATAGGTATATTTTCAGTGAGTTTTGTTAAAATGTTTACAAAGTAATCTAATTATACTAAGCGATTTTCAGCTGAAAAAACACCAAATACAGGAACATAAGAGTCAGTTTCAGTCTGCGGAATGGATCAACTTATTTACCAAATAAATGATCTCTGTGCTGCTACCGACGATGACGTGGAAGTGGTAAAGCTTTGGGCCAACAAAATAAAATAACCGAAGAAAATTGGTATGGGGAACTTATGGAAAGACTTCCAGATGATGGAACAAGCTATTAGCAACCTATTCTAAAACATAAAATAACAAATAAATATCAATTTAACTTCAGAACATTTAATCCTATCCCGTACCATCTTTTCAAGATGGCAACCCTACCCGGGGTCTCATAGACGTTCACAAAAGCGCACACGAAGGATTTTAGCTGTCTTCACGATCAAAAGGAGAATTTCTAATACATTACGTTTTAAATCTATGTGTTCGAAGACTTTGATGGGCTTTAGAGTTTGAGCGATATTACCAGCAAGCGGGGAAATGAATGAATTTTGTATGTTTTTGTTATTTTGATGGAACATGTTTAAGCCTTTTGCTTTCTATTTATGAGTGTATGTTGATTTTGAATAACGTTGTTTCTTATTTATGATCCTTACTTATGAAGTCTACCTATTTTTGAAACAGTACCTACTTTACTTACTGCCTATATGATTTACCTAGCATTTTGTACTACATTTCACACATCTGGCCAACGCATAAAAAGTTGAAAAACATTTTTCGTCGAAACTCGTCCATTTTCCAATGCCAGACATACATTCAAAAACCACACTAACTCCGGTACCCAACTTACACACTTTTCCAAATCCAACCCATATTTCCATTCAGTCCAATTTAAAATAAAATGAAATAACACAACGTAGCGAACTCTAGTCCATATCTCCATAAAGCAGTGTCCACATGGAGATTCGACACAATGTGATTTTCTGTTCCACTGACTTTCAACGCATGGCAAATTTGAAAATGTCCTGAAATTCAAACCTACACGCGGAGACAAAAGATATCATTTTTCACCTCGCACTGTTTATGGTTTCAGTTACTTTGGGAAGTTTTGGTTGAAATAAATGTATTTTTTGGTTAAATTTTTGAAGCAGTGTTGATTGTAGAAATAACTGTGATTAATATACCTTTTATCTTACCTACCTATGCGACAGTGATATTTTTTATTTTTGTCTAGCTGTACATCTTTTCTTTTTTTTTGGTGGGAAATTATCAAATAACTTCTCCCGCTCTGGGTGGAGCTGGAGGGCGTGTCAGACTCTTGCTGACTAAAACCCACCCGTGTTTCTTCGGTTGCCCTATTGCCGGGGTCCACGATGTCCCTTTCGGTCTTATTTGCAGCCCCGGCAGGCATTGGCCCTAGCGGACCCCGTCAATTCTGCTGACATCTCTTTGAGGCGTGCGTGGAACACAACGCGCCGTCGACCCGGGCCTGGTCCTTATCGGACAGCGAGCTACCCATTGCTTACCGTCCGCAAGCCCGCGCCTACGGTGGCCGGAAATCGGCTCGCTATTCCCGCCCAGTAGCTGTACATCTGATGCAGTATTGGCAATTTGAAACAAAATGCTCATACAATCAATACAATGTGTCTGCATTAACACATAACATAACATAACGCCTGTACTCCCCGAAGGGTTAGGCAGAGGTGTACTACACCTACTTTTCGACAGTTGTATTTTATTGTTTTGTGTTATTTGTGTCTGTATTTTTCCTTCCTTATAATTATTTTCTGTACAGCCGTGATAGCCTAGCGGTGTGACCGTCGGACCGCCAAGTCATAGGTACGTACTTCTGAATTTTTGGATTAATTTGCGTATTGTATAATTATCACTTGGTCATGGGCCTTTCTTTTGGCTTCACATGACGGCATGTGAAGCCAAATCAAAGGCCCATGGGTGGTGTAAAAACTCTGACAACAAGTTAGTCACAGTAAAACGGTAAAGGTTGGTACAATTTCGTGTAAAAAAAAAAACAATTTGGGGAAAACAAAAGTGATTCTCTCTTAAACTATTAATTTAAAAGGTTAAAACGATGATTTCTTTAACATTCACTATGTTAAAGAAATCATAATAGTTACGTGTCCGAAGAACTCACAAACAAACTACATTATATTTCCAATGGATACTTAAAAAAAACGCTATTGAATTTCCCCAACGCGATGTACCGCTCCATCATGTCACAACCTATTTTAATTTGGATGTTCAAACACATAATGACATCAATGCAATCAGTAATTGATTGATAGCCAATACACAGGCAAACAATGTTTTTCCATCAATCAGTTAATCCCGGCTTACTGGAGTATCAAACGTTATTATAATATATGCGTAATTATGTCATACGCACACGAAATTTGACATTAATACACAACCAGTAATTACCTATTGATTCATTATATTTCATCAGTAATGTTCCATGTAACTGCTCCCGATAGAAAAAAGACGCATCTAACATTTTTTCCAGATTTGAGTTATATAGTTATATACATTGCCGGTATCAGAAAAAAAAGGTGCATCTCCATGATATATAACTCAAATCTGGAAAAATGTTAGATGCGTCTTTTATTCTATCGGGGCCAGAATAGGGGGCGAGCCTATTGCCGTCAACCGAGCACAAATCATGGCTCCGGGCTGCTACTGAGAAATTCTTAATAGAAAAACCCCCTCACCAACGAGGCAGCTTATAATCTATTTCCGTTAATTACGAGATAACTATTAAGTAAATAAGCTTTTACTCTGAATTACTAACAATAGACAGTAAAGATAAACGGAATGTGTTATCTTTTCAGAGCAAAAGGAAAAGATACTCTCTTGTTTTTTTGTTTTATTATCATAGTTTACTGGAAAAATTTGCTGTTGACATTGGTAATAATAAAAATAAAACATTTATTTCAGTTAAAAAAAGTCCATAGGCAAGGCAATTTAAGGTTGTTAGTAACAACTAAAAGTAAAAAGAATAAAACCCCATTACCCCTGCACAGTAGGCTCATCGGTCTCGCAAAACGTGGAGTTCAGTGAACCTACTGAGCAGAGCAGTATCGGTTCTCTCGCCAATCATCCTCAGGACGCTATTCGGGCTCCCCCGTACTCGTTGCAACACCGACGCAACTTTTTTACGCATAATTGCCTAGAAGTCATCTACGCCGGCGTCAGTAAACATGCCGGATGCACTGCAACATCGAGGGAGCCGAAACAGCGCCCGCGTATTATGGCGACAGACTTAGATAAGATAGTGGTAGCTAACCAGACGAACTTAGAACAAGCCCTACCACCAACCTCTGAGTCTGAGACAGGTTGTCTAACCATTAGACCAGAGAGGCGGTTTAAATACTGTTTTATATGTATGTTTATCGGAAAATACTGTATTATTCAGACTATGAGTGGTCTTGATTTTGCAGTTTTCGGTAGAAATATTTATCTAAGGTCAATACTGTTTGATTTTGATAGAAATAACACCAATATTACGATTCAAGATACTACTCTTCTTCAAAATTCAGCCACGCGAACCCTGCTTACTGACGAAGTCATAAGATCCTCAAGAGCACAGGCGACAGATGCGGCAGAGAATAGAAGGTGGGCCATTGTCTGTGGGGAGATGCCGCATACGCACTTGTGATCTGAGCCGAACATGAACCCCTATCTGTGAAGATTGTCTCTGCTCCAGCCGACCTGGATTCGAAGTGTATTTGAAGATTTCCAAGTCGGCCACAGTAATGCGTGTCCAGGTGGAAGGCTCTGAGATAAAATAGTCAGGGATTTTACACATTCTCTCATTTAGTTAGAAAAAAAAACTGTGATTCCAAGTTAAGTGCACAATCGCGTGAAAGAGAACAATTTGTTAAACTCGGAGATAGCCGAGCAGGTAAATGTGTAGGTACTGCTTATCTGAGTTACGTAAGTAGGGGAAATAATTGCTTCTTTTACTTAAAGAAGCGACCTATCGTGGTAAAAACTAAAGCTCCCGGATACACCCAATTTATCGTGTGGTTGTTTATTTTCTGCCTCGCTGTTGGTCTGATAGTCGAAAGCGTGACTATGTTGGTGCTTGGTTCGAGCCCTGTGCCGAACTTACTGTGATAGTGCACATTTATTATTCACATCACGTTGTCATGGACGTTTATGTCTACGATTTTACTGTTTATGTTAAAACTTCGGTGCACGTTTTAACGCTATCGTGAACGGAAATTTAAAAGCGTCTTCATTTGTTTACATAGGTACATTTTACTTCCCCGTGTTATTGTGATGCCGTGAATGTCCACAATAATTATTGTCACGTTAAAAATTACCCTAGATTTGTCTACTTAACCTAGAACTGTACTTGCCCTGGAACACCATAGTTTGTATTTATTGTACCTATATTATTTCACTTATCCTACATTGAAGCATAATTTTGGTAAACTGGGCATCGAGAAGACATTCACACCGGCTTATATCTACTAAATACACGGGTACATTTTAATAATTTAGAGAGGATGAATATGGTTGTAAAGAATAACATCTTCTTAATTCATGTTTAAAATTAACAAATCTTTTACTGTTTTCCACAATTTTACTTGTACATAACTTTGATGCGGGATGAGCTGGACTCCTTTAAGAAAGATTGGTCCTTGGAAGCTCTGGACAGAGAGGTGGAAAGAGGGCAGGGAGGCCTTTGCCCATCAGTGGGACATGGGAATGGATAAGAAAAAAAAAATTAAAGTTACTTCTAAAAACATCCAATGCACGACACGGTTTATCAGTGCGACAAATCTGTAGCCGTTTATGAATGAGTTATAAACATTCAAACATTATGTAGTAAATTCCCAAATATTATCAAGAACACCATTTTACAGACAATAAACGAGTATAAACTCGTTACAAACCTACTAAATACAGTATAGATACATTTCATCTACAAAGCAGTATCAAACTCAAACTCAAAGCATTTATTTCAATTAAACCATTTACAGGCACTTTTGAATTGTCAAGAAATCGGTCAGTCAGAAATATGAAGCTAGTTGCCCATTCCAAAGCGTAGTAGGTACCTATGGAGAAGAACGGGCAAGAAACTCCACGGATACTCTTTAAAATAAAAAATTGTTACATCATTCAAGTTGAAATTATACATGTGAGAACAATGTAGAAAGATGTGCACGTTAGAAGCGTCCGTAATAAAAAGATAAAACAAAAAGAACAATTCAAAAATTAAAATAAATTAAAAATAAGCCATGGCAGCTAAGAGATGACCAGTATCTAAATACTACTAGGTCAGATACGGACCTACTACATAGATACTTTTCGCCTTCAGAGCAGTATCTCGGATATATCGTGCATCTTTATCCACGTCCCAGCTGCACGATAAAGGAACAGCACACGGCTACGATTAAGTGGCCGACACCATTCTCTTCTACCAGATATATAAATAAAATGGGCTAAGAATTTTTCGTGAATAAATAAGCGTTTTTTACACGACTGCCCAAAAAAGGAGTGTAATGTTTTCAGGGGAGTTTCTTTATTCCACACCATAACTTTTAAATGACTGAACAGATTTGGATGTTTGTGGTATGTTTGTGGTGTCATGCCAAAACAAACATATACAAAAAAACAACGTAGCGGCAGTATAGCTCCATTTTTAAATGTGAATAATAAATACATGTTTTCAAATAAAACTTGTCATTAAAATGTTAAAAATAAAAATAATTAATTAAAAAATTAAAAACACGATTATCCTGTCCTTTTTTAGAACAGTCGATTTGGACTGGGTTATTGTAGATACAGACATGTATGGAAATTGGCGAAACTAAACAAAAACAATTTTTAGGTCTTTCTTGAATTCATGAATATAAAACGTGACCAAAAGGTTTTTTAGCATTTATAAAAAAAATTATACCTAACTAGCTTCGCCCGCGTGTATATCGGAAAATATGCCTCGGGAACGTACTACCGAAATTAAAAGTACTTTAGGTGTTAATCCAGGTTATAAACTATCTTTGTACCAAATTTCATTAAAATCTGTTCAGCCGTTTTTACGTCAATCCAGAACATACATCCGGACAAACAGACAAAAATTCGAAAAACTATATTTTCGGCAAAATTCTAATGACTTGTTGCAATTACTTTTTTTCAAAAATATTCAATAAACAGTTTTGACTTCGTTACTGTTTTATTATAAAAAACCTTGGCTTGTGTATCAATTGGTGGACGAGAGTAATGAAGACGATGATAGTAATAATTCGGAAATGGAAACAGACCACTAAATTGTGGTATACAGTGAAGTTATGTTGAACACTAAACTTTATGAATTTAATATTAACGTATTACACACATAAACCATCCAGAATAAATTCTCTAAACGATGGTGAAAACCTTATCAAAATCTATTGCTTGGTTTATTTATTATTTATTTATTTAGGTTAACCAACAATTGCTTACACCTATACATTTCTAACTTAATTACTAGGGTAACATTTACAAGTGCAACAATTAATTATAGGTTAACACCACATGCACAAAAAATAAAAACGGCTTTATACAACATACTTATAAAGTTAATATACATACAAAAAACAAAATTAAAATAATATAAAGAAGATTAACAACTCATTCAATCAAAATTACTGATTCAGATGATTCAAAAATGAAAATGTATGAATAAAATTAAAATGATTATGAATAAATAATAAAAATAAATGAAAAGAATAAACGGATTACAAGTGAAAATAATTGAAAACATGTATAAAATTAAATTAAATTTACATTGGATTATTTACAAAAGCTCGTACAAATTTACTAATATTGTCGTGGTGAACAACGTTTAGAAGAACAACGTGGACATATAGACAAACTTGAAAAGTGACTTTATTTTATAATATGAATAGATTCTTTTTGTTAGATTTAATTCGCTTTTATAGTTGAAAAACTACGAAAGTGAACCAAAGTACTTCCTGTTACTATCATCATACATATTCTCACCATTTACCTGACATTCGAGAGGCTCGGCCGCAAGCTCTTTCAGATAACCCCTTTGTATGAAGGGTGCTTGCGCAAGTGGCTACTTGTAATACTTGCAGTTTTATATTGGCTACGAATTTTATTGGAAAACTTGTAATTTTTAAGGTAACATTTTCTGTTGTAAAATGGTGCAGCTTTTTTGAGCTTGTTTTTTGTTTTCAAATCTACTAGTCAGAGCTACCTCGTTGGTCTAGTGGTCGCAAGTGCTACTGCTGAGCATGAAGTCCTGGGTTCGATTCCCGGGTCGGGCAAAGTGTTATTGGGTTTTTCTATCTGAAATTTCTCAGTAGCTGCTCGGTGTATGGATTTGTGCTCGGTTGATGGCAATAGGCTCGCCCCCTATTACATGAGACCTAAACATAACGTGCGAAATAAGGGTGTACCTGCTACAGGGACACCTCTGCCTAACCCTCCGGGGAAACAAGGCGTGATGTTATGTTATGTAGTCAGAGCTACCGTGTCGCTAGTGTGTAAATTATTTTCCGACTTAGTTTTCTTAATAATTCGTATTTTGGTAACAAAAACTTTTTACAAAAAAAAACAACCGACCTCCAAAAAAAACACTACAAAGTGAAAAATAACTTTAATTTCGGAAGTCGGTGTCTTGTGTTTTGTATTTTCGTTTTTTGCCACCGACTTCTGAAATTAAAGTTATTTTTCACTTTGTAGTGTTTTTTTTGGAGGTCGGTTGTTTTTTTTTTGTAAAAAGTTTTTATTTTTCACTTTTTAGTTGTGGTACCTACCCCACACACATTCGAATACCACTACCTGCTACCATTGACAGAAACTTATCATATCATCTACATACTAAGTGGGAAAAAAATACGTATTTTATAGCTAACTCAAAAACTATCAAAGCAAAGTTAATAAAATTAATATGGGTCCAATTCGAGAGCACACCCTTTCAAACAAAAAAATAATTTTCAAAATCGGTCCACAATTGACGGAGAAATCGATGGACATACATAAAAAAAAACCAAAAAAAAAAACATACGCGACGAACATATAACCTCCTCCTTTTTGGAAGTCGGTTAAAAACGCCAGTCATCAAGTTTGCTGCTGCTGCAAGATGGCTTGACTACCAGATGTCTACATTGCCTGACCCCTCTTCTTTGTAAATTGTAAGAGGAGTCAGGTAATATATGACACTCAATTATTTGCATTTAAAGAGCCCCAACCTTAAGGTTGGGGCTCTTTCAATGCAACCTATATGAAATTAATTAACATCAAGCCAAAAATCAAAATCGTTTGTTCAGTAGTTCCGATGTAATAACATTTCAAATACGATGTGACACTTTTATCAGTGAACTGATATAACTCAGTGTTGAAAAAGGTATTGACTATTAAATTTATTCTCGTTCAGAATAAAACATCGCCATTTTATTTTTTTATTTTAATGGTTTAAAAATAATATACATATTGAACGGAAAACATAAATTCTCAATTTATTTCCCTTTTCATCTCGTCAGCATCGTTGTTATCAATAAATTTATTTTTGTCGAAAACACTTTACATTTTCCTTAATTAGAAAGACAATTTATTTATTTCCTCCCTTTTCAGTTTTCGTTTATTAAATTGATTAATTTTTCTGTTTGTGTTATTAGTTGCAAGAATATTTTAATTGCAACTAATTATTTTCATTGTGAAATTTTTCGTTCGTTATTTCAATTTGAAATTGAAATTCATTACATAATGTAATCATTTATTATTTAAATGCCAATATTGTTTTTAGAAAGATTTTGTAATAATTCGATAATTATTTTTTTTTTATTATTATTCATTTATTTATCAGACAACTAGATCCAATTACAAAAACAAAAAAAAAACATTATATACAATTCTAGATGTTAGTAAACAATTTAACTTACTTGCTATGTTAGTACTTATATTCTACTACTGACAAGGTGGTTTTAATAAGATGCCTCATTATGGGGCTTTCGTCAGGCCCATCAGCAATAGCTTTCAGGAGGCTGTTGCCACTGTCCCGCAACCTTGTGAGAAGAGAAGCATTTTTTTTCCGCACTACAGCTGAGAAGCTATCCACTCTGGCTCGCGCAAACATTGCAGAAGCACTGCAATAACGGGGCAGTCGCAACAGCGCCCTAAAAGCGTTGTTGTATTGAATACGCACCGCATTGGCGGCACGTTTGGTACAGCTAATCCATAGAGCGCTCGAGTACAGAGATGTGCAGTATGCTTTAAAAAGTGTGATTTTGACCGCATCTGTACATCGAGCGAACCTACGGGCCAGCATATTCGCCCGCACCGCCAATGCCCTGCGTTCCCGCTCAACATCGGCATCGTCTTTCAGGTCGTCAGAAATGAAATGTCCAAGGTATTTGACTTGGTGTACCAGACGAATCGAAACGTCGTTAATTTTGACAGGTGGTACCCTTTCTGGACACTTCTTACCAACAGCCTTAAAGACCATGAATTCTGACTTGTTAACATTATATAGTAACCCATGGGTGGCAGCGTAGTCCTCACATATCCTAACCAATTTTCTAAGTGCACTGACCGAGGGAGCCAGCAGGACCATATCATCGGCGTAGCTTATGTTGTTAAAACACAACCCGTCAACATAGCAGCCCACATGCGCACTGCTGAGTTCCTCGATCAGTGCATTCACGTACAGATTAAAAAAAAATTAGGGGAGGTTAAGCCCCCTTGCCTAACGCCACATTCTAACCTGTATGGTAAAGAAAACTTACCCCCCCAACGTACAATGTTTGTTTGGTTGCCGTACCAGTATCTAAAAACGTTCAGCAATTCGTTGGGGACACCTGTCTCTTTTAGTTTACCCCAAAGAATGTTGTATGAGACCCGGTCGAACGCCTTGGAGAGATCCAGAAACGCCCCGTAAACTGGTGTACTCCTGCTAGTGTAGTACATGACAGTGTGCTTAAGGCAAGCGATTGCACTTTCAGTGGATAAGCCAGGCCGAAACCCGAACTGTGCATCGTGCAACCGCAAATGTTTCTCCAGCTGTACGTTCAGCACACTGTCAAATACTTTAGCTACAACAGTTGCCAAAGAGATAGGTCTATAATTCGACCCATTAGATGCATCTCCAGTTTTGTTTTTAATTACTGGTACGACCACCGTTTTCAACATACTGCCTGGCAGGTGAGAGTGCGCGATACACACGTTAAACAGTAATGCCAGAACCCTAGGTAAGTGGCAACCCGCATGCTGTAAATGCTCGATACTGAGACCATCGTGACCAGGTGATTTCCCTCTTTTCATATTCTTAAGAGCTACTCTGATATCTTTAGCTGTGAAAAGTGTTGAAACTGGTCCCATTTGGTCCTCAGCATCGATCACCGACTGCGCTGACCCCAATAGCGACTGAACCATGAACTGTTCTTTAAACAGTTCCGCTACTAAGTAAGGTTCCGTAACTCCATCAACACTCACAGGGAGGCCCTGAGCCACGCTCATTCTACTGGTAGATTTCCAGAAACTACGGAAGTCTGAATTAGTGTGATGCGAGGCAAGTATGTCCATTCTAATTTCTTCTTGGTGATTTTGACACCATTTCAGCCTACCTTTAAAAACTTTCCGCGCTTCTACCATTTCTTCGAAAAGATGCCCTGACGACGGTCTGCCGTGCCAGTCCCACATACTGAACTTAGCCCGCGCCTCCCTGTGAGCACTGCCAACGTGTCTATCCCAACCTGCAACGCTCTTACGATACCTCGGTTTCTTTTGATGTGAGGAACTAGCTGCCAACCTTAAGGAATCTACTATGACACTGTACAAGTCATCAATCACTGCTTTATGATCAGAATCTGTACAAAACTTCCCACTACAAGATTCCAATTGCACTGGGAAATCTATATTGCGTAGGTGATTACCACACAGACGTGAAAAGTGTTCTATTTGAGCGTACGATCTTTCCCCCCACTTGACACCGTCGGATACTTGTGCACACGGCTGTACAGATTTTAGTTTAATTCGATTGAAATTACAATTAACGAGAAGCGGAAAATGGTCGGACCAATAAATGTCGTATTTAACATGCACACCTGTTATTAACGGTAAGGCTGCTTTGGTGATCACACAATGGTCCAACCATCTTCGACTTCCGTTAGCCTCACTAATGAACGTATAGGTGTCAGAACTCATTTTATTTATATCTAAACATAACCATTCCTGTTCACAACAAAAACTATTCAGTTCATTAAAAAACAATTGATTAGGGTGCGCATTGAAATCACCCAAAATAATGACTGATTCCACATTACTTTCTTCTATAATTGCACTTATAGTTCCTAAGCAGTCCGTGAATTCAGTTAAATTTTCCGTACTATCTACAGGTAAGTACACACTAAATATTAGCACAAGACGGTCCTTAAGTAACACTTTAATAGCCGCAATACGTGGATTACCGCACGGCACTACGCACACACAACCGAACATACTTTTCCGCCATAGCAGCGCGACACCACCGTATGGTCGGCCTACTAACATTCCCGCCGACGTGTCGACTGCAGACGTTCCTGTGCTGCCGAACTCCTCATCGACTGCCGATAAACAACACAGGTCATGTGGCAACAACCATGTTTCCTGAAGCGCAATTATATCTACTTCTTTGCATAATAACCTAACTCCTTCCATTGACCTCTTAATCGACTTGCAATTGAACGATGCAAGGACGGTGTTATGCACAATGTCATTATTTGTTCTATCCATTAAATTGTATTTTTATTGATTGCCTCACCCATTCCTGGAGTGTCCACTAATTTGTTTTTAATGTGAACAAAACGACGGTAAATTACGCCTTGCGGCCAAAAGCGGTCATCTAAAAACATTCTCAGTTTGTGCTTTGGCACAAAAAGTTTGTATGCATGATGCTTATCATTCTTAATTTTAAGTTTTATGACCGTCACATTTTCTTGAGATTTTCTGCAAATGTACTCAGTGATATCTTGCTCATTGGTGTCTGTATGTATGTTAGTAATAAAAAGTGGAATCTTACTTCCAACAGCCGCTTTAAAATTTAATTCAAGATTATCAGAACCACGCCCCATCCTACCAAGTGGTTTATTTTTCCTGTTTATTGACTTCTTATTTACAACGGTAGTCCATTTTTCAGTTTGTGCCTCATGATGTGCCTTCATAGTGTTTGTATGCATAACACCTTCCACACTATTTTTTACGTCAACCGATATATTTCGCTGTGACTGTGACTCATCGCCCGCAGAAACAGCTGGCTGCACCGAAGTGTCGAGACCGCGCGAAACAGGTTTCTGTATCGAGAGTCGACGCTGCGTAGATAAATACATTTGTTCAATTTTTTCGGGTACTTTTGAATTATCACTGTGATTTTTACTGCTAGTTTCTCCAACATTATTACGGCGAATAACATTGTAATCAATGTTTTCTACTAATCCCATTGGGCCACTATCGCACTCAAAACTATGCATTAAACCCACTCCCCTTTTATTTGTTACCTTACAATTTGAATTTTCGTTGTCACATAACGGCACCTGTCTAAGATCATATATTTCTGTAACGATCTCGGCTACCTGCTCCTTTGTCATGTAACTATCCCTAATATGCTTCAATTCGTTTCGTAAAAGTAGGATATCCTTCAATAACTTAGTTGCATCCAGGTGATCAAAGCTAATTGGCGGTAGTTTATGTAAATCCCTCGCTACAAAAATAGGTGTCTTATCTGGATCAACCTTTTTAAATATCTGAATAATATCATCAACATCCCGCTGGGACTTACCCTCACGTTTCCTAGTCTTCTTTTGGGAAGAGAGTGACACAGCATCGAACAGCAAAGTTTTAGCTGTTTCAATTTCATCACTCGTAAAAGCTGTTACACAAATACGCACAAGACTTTCCTCGTCCATCACCTGCATCTTGTTTTGGATGAAGGCAAGAGGTTCACTAATAATTATATTACAACTGTTGCACTTAACAACACTCGACATCGTTAATATTTTTGTTAGTCACCACCTTAACACTAGACATGCATCGGCTATGCCGCGCGGGGGTAGACTGTTAATCAGCGCTTGACGTAAATTGACGTAATTTTAGTCGGCAAGTTTTTAATCACATCTAAACTTGTATGGAGTAGTGACAGGCGCTGATTAATTTGACAGGACTAAACTAAAATTTATCTTCTGTCCTTTTCTTAATGAAATAGAAAGAAAAAGATGCACTGAACTTAAATTTAGTTTAGTTTGTGAACAAGAGAATCGGCACCAATGTCGAACTCAAAACTACCAGATTAAGCACTTCTACAATCAGTAAAAATTAAGCACTTCTACAATCAGTAAAAAATCAATAATAAAAAAATTACATAAAAATTTAACACGCTTATTTTACGAACATTTTTCTAATTATTCATTTTTTTAATTACTTGTTGCCGGTCCTCTATACCGAACAGGAAGCCCACCACTTAATCACCATAATTCGTGCATAAACCATCCAGGCTCCTAATTCCGGCCGCGGTAATAGCGCGGTACAGTGCGGTGCGGCGCGGTGATTAGTGGAATCGTCGATAATTTGCCGACCGGTATCAATTTACCTGTGCGACCAATTTGTGAGTTTAAGTTTATACGTTGTAAAGTACTAGTTAACGCTAGGGTAGGTTTGTAAATAATTTTGTATCTATTTAATATTAAAGAACATGCTTTTTGTAACAATCTATTTCTATATATACTAATAATAAAACTGGCCTGCTATAAGAAACTCAGTTAAAGTAACATATAACTACGAAATCGCGATGTTTAGTCAAATCGTAAAAACCGTGCGAAGCAAGAGCGGGTCGCTAGTAATAAATATAATTAAATATACTTATCATTCATTTTGTTGGTTTATTTAAAAAAAAACAGTGGCACTCCGGGAGTACCGACAGAAGTGAAAACTCGAAAAAAAATCGGCACCGCGGTAATCAACGCGTTGATGTCTTTTACTCCACGGTGTCGGTAAATTCGGTAACAGTGTCGCGAAATCAATGGTTTAGTCCCATCTCAAATATATCCAACGCGCCTAAAGAAGTTTTCACTTAAAAAAATATTGGGTTCTTCCATCTGGAATTGATCAGTAGCAACCCGGATCCTGGGTTTATGCCCGGTTTTGGCAAAAGGCTCCATGCTGTTACATGGGATATTAAACATAACTGGCGAAATATGGAAGTACTTTTAGTACACCTCTGCCTAACCCTTATGGTAATTCAGGTGTACGAAAATAACATCACATAACATCTATGTGATGTTATTTTCGTATTGTCTGTGATATTATACTCTTATTCTTTTATTTACAACTTCTTATGAAGTCCTGTCTTTCGAGAAGAAAAAGATCTGAAATGTGGTTGTTCATTACAGACTCACGAGTTTTTCCTGAAACCTGGTTGTTCCTAACGTCTTTAATTCAGTTGTTCAGCCCCAAAAAGACCACTTCGAAATTTTTTGTTTCAAAAACTATAAAAAACTAATCTTCGGGTTCATCATGATTATGTTATGTCTTTTTTACAACAACAATTTTACCAAAAAAAACACAGCCAACGAACACAAATTACCAATTCAGAAAAACAGCATCTTCAAACAAACAGCCTGAAACACAGATCATATTGTAGAATCTTCCAAGACGTTTCAGCAACTCATTTGCTATGCCTGAAGTTTCAGGCCGCGACGGTAACTCGGGATTTATACTAAGACCTCCACCGCCGCGCGGTGCGTCGCTTTTGAAATTTTTATTCGTTACACAGCACTTGTGGGATTTCAAAACGAGTTTAAACGTTATATGAGAGGCAGAATTTTATTTCGTTTTGTATGGGCTCAAATGGGGAAGGTCGGTGTTTAGTGAAAAGAAAATGTTGAAAGAAGTTTTAGTTTCGGATTTTCGTATGTAATCACATAAATAAAGATATTTTTGTGAATGTCTACGAAAGTACAATTCTTTAAGGGGCCGTACATGAAATCGACTGATTTTGATCAATTTTGTTCATTAGTTGTGAGAAAGGAACAGAATTTAAATAAAATTATTTGTGATTTGAAAAGTCGAATTGTATCTTGTACATAGCAGAAAGGGGGTTTTCAAATAAAATAAGGATTCGTGGAAAATCACTGAAATTCGCAACAAGTTTTCCGAAAATTGACGCGAGACTGACGTTTGATCGTTTCGTTAGAAGAAAATACATTAGATTTTGAAAATAATAATATCATCAACATCATTATATGATCTACTTGTACATAGAAAACCACTTTTTTCAACTTCCATATAAAATATATCAGAAAAAAAATGTTGAGATAACCATTTTTTTAAACTCTGGCAGTAATGTCTTAATTTATCTTCTAAATTTTTTCCTATTATTTAGCAAACCATAACAAGAAATTTTGAAATCATATATATCATCAAAGTCTTCAGTTATCCTTAAAATAAAATCTAAATTTTATTTTATGATTGTACTATATTTTCATTAAGTAAATCAAAGGCGAAATAAACCATATTTTCGAGGGCGCAAAAGTGATGCAACTATAAATATACAGGTGCTGTGACTGATACGAATAGTTTACCACCACGAAAATTGTACTTTTATACTTACACAGACTTATTGTTTCAATTATTTCAAACTTTCTTTTAATTGTATAAGTTATTGACGAAAATCTGTTTTTTTTTTCGTGCACGGAGCCTTAATTTTATTAATTAAATAAAGCTTATCTACTGCAAATCTAAACCATCGGGTAAGATTATATAAGAAAAATAAAAAGTTTTAGTGTCTTGCTGTCTGTGAATTAAACGTTTGTTAAATATATCTACTAGATAGTGGTCCCTGACTACTATGTGGTACACATATTTTGCCAACGTTTTACAAAGTAAATAAAAGTCATGTCAACCATTGCCTTTTTATTTCCAAAAACAACATAGGTATAATATCACTGAAATTCTTCCTAATCTTTTCAAAAAAAAACTTATTTTTCCTCCTTTCCCGAATGTAAACAGAAAATAAAGGGTCCAAACGGGTCGGTTATACTGTTTTCTAATAATCCCTACAAGGTCCGTTCTTAGGGCCTCTTAATTAAAACATAAACGACTTTCCTATGGGGATGGTTTTACGAGGCCGGTATTAGGAACGTGAATTGCATTTTTTTTTCTCTAGAGTCCTTTTGTTTTTGCGAATGATGTGTTTATTTTCAAGACGGTTTAGTTTTCTGTGTTCGATTTTGTTGCGAAATTTTTATTTTTATTTCTTTATTTTGTACTAAGCCTCTATTACATTGAAATACGAAGAAATTGATTATTCAAGAAAACAAGTAATTAAATATTGACAAACAACAACTCATTTAGCAAATTATTCCTTTGAACATGTAATAAAACAGCGTTAATTATGAAGTGGAAGTATTTATCGAGCTCTACAAGGGGCCATAAACAAATTGATTAGCATTTGAAATAAAGTTGGAGCTGCTGAAAATTTTAATAACTATCTTTGAATTGTATAAATTCAATCTCTTGCATAACATGTGTGAGTACTATGTACTTACTATAAAGCTATCATTTACTAGGTACGTTTTTCATTGACTTGAATGTGCCCTGGCAGATGAGAGTATGTCATGCTCACTCTAATGTCTCGCTGATGGTAACGCGTGTGTTGGATCATTTAGCTCCCTTCAAAAAGGTCGAGCTAAATGGTGCTAATCCATATGTCATGTTCGTGAACGGGCGCCATCAGTTGGGACTGGTCATCTCTTAGCTGCCACGGCTTATTTTAATTTAATATTTGTTTTGCTTTTTATTAAGGACGCTTTTAACGTTCTGCATAGTTTTTACATTTATAATGTCAACATGAATGATGTAACCAATATTTTGTAACAATATTTTCATTTTAAAGAGTGTCCGTAGAGTTTCTTGCCCGTCCTTCTTCATAGGCACAAGACGCTGCCACGGTTGGTCCGTGGATGGGTGACTATCGATTACGGAGACACAAAAAAGCACATTAAGTCGTTGGTCCCGACTGTCATTCGTGAATTTTTGATAGTCGTTACTGGTCGTCAGGAACCCGAAATTCTGACAACCAGTCTTACCAAGGGGTATCGTATTACCCAGTTACTGGGTTGTGGAGGTAAGACAGGCAGTCGCTACATGTAAAATACTGGTATTAAGCTAAATCCGGTTTGACTGGAAGCCGACCCCAACATAGTTGGGAAAAGGCTAGGCAGATTGATTGCTTTGAGTTTGAAGTTTGAGTTTATTACAAGTGAAGGAAATTAATTATTTTAAGCAAATTGACCACCAACATAAATTGTCCGTATATTCAAATCATGACTGTCATTCTTTGACGGATGTATGAAATAGTTATAACACGGCAAATTGACGTGGAGTGTCAATGTACTTTCACAGTGCGACTTCCCTGCGACTATTAATTTACCCGACTGTACCAAAAACTACGAGTCATGGCTGAACAATAATGAACTTGAACAAAATTCAAAATTCAATAACTGTCAAATTTCTTTGCAGAAATTTCACAGTAATTTTTCCAGAATACCTACATACAAAATATAATACGTAAACATGTCTTCCTCAAATAATCTAAAATAATCTATCAATCAACTATGACAGTACCTCTACATAAATTTATAACAGAACAATAAACACGGGAAAGGCATTATTTTGTTAACAAAAATATTCTCAGAAAGGTACTGTTCGGGAGTATATTGCCAACAATAATTTCCGGGAATTCGAAATAAACGGAGAACTTGGTGTTGCCAAGGAAAATATTCCTATTTTCTCATATTGATGATTTCAAGTACATAAACGAGTAACAAAGAGGATAACATAATAATCAACTACATACTCCAATATTTTTATTGAAAAATACATTTTATTATCTGTTTACGCTGCAACCCACTGATTGTTGTAAATAGTGATAATGTAAATATTAAGCTGCTCGGCTTTGCGGGCTCAATTCAGTCATTTAAATTGCATTAAACTTATGTAAAGTATATTTTAAATATTCAGCTGTAACATTTTTTTAAGAATACCAGATCTATTTATGTTCTGAAAATATTATGATAAACATAATGATGGTGATGTAATTTATTTCATTTTATTAAGCTATTGTATAGCTTTTATCGCGAACTTTGAGCGCGGCGACCGAATCAAAAAATTCCGTAACGTAACGAAAATTAAACCTAACACCCCCCACTCCACCTACCATGTAATGACAGTTCCCATGACAACGTGATGTTGTCATAGGAAACGTAATGTTGTCATGGGAACGTAATTTTTGTTTTATGTCATCACGTCATCATCCCGAGTGTAGCATTGATAAATAGGAAGTATGGAGGTTACAAATGCTATGCAATAGCTTTACCGCGACAGTCCCCGAGTGCCACACGTTTTTTTGATTCTAATTATCCTATTCGCATAATACAAAAAGTAAAAAACCCACGAGAACGGCTCGATAAGTTCCACGCTAGCAACGTCGTAGCTATGAGCTAAACCGTAGCACAGAGCTACGACGTAGCAGAGTGCACGTTGTACTACTCTGCTACGTCGTAGCTCTATACTACGGCGTAGCTCACGCCTACGACGTAGCAGAGTACTACAACGTGCACTCTGCTACATCGTTATGCAAAGACCGCGGGATCTTCACGTATTTGTAATATTATTGTGTGATGCAAAGAAAAATAATGGAAAGGGCTTTCAAGACATACATATATCACAAATAAATAAATAAATACTTTACAAGAACATCTCATAATTTTAAGAAAATTCCTGAAGCTTTACACTAACAGTGATAATCACATCGCCCATTACATAATTGCTTCTCATTTTGTAACTAACTCAAACTCAAACTCAAAGCATTTATTTCAAATAAACCAATTACAGGTACTTTTGAATTGTCAAGGGGTCGGTCAGTCAGAAAAATGAAGCTAGTTGCCCATTCCAAAGCGTAGTAGGTACCTATGGAGAAGAACGGGCAAGAAACTCCACGGACACTCTTTTAAATCAAAATATTGTTACAAAATATTGGTTACATCATTCGTGTTGAATTTATACATGTGAGAACAATGTAGAAAGACGTGCACGTTAAAAGCGTCCGTAATAAAAATATAATAACAATTCAAAAATTTAAATAAATTAAAATAAAATAAACCGTGGCAGCTAAGAGATGACCAGTCCCTACTGACGGCGCCCGTTCACGAACATGACGCATGGATCAGCACCATTTAGCTCAACCATTTTGAAGGGAACTTAATGATCCAACACACACGCCACCATCAGCGAGACATTTGAGTGAGCATGACATACTCTCAGCTGCCAGAGCACATTCAAGTCAATGAAAGACGTACCCAGTAAATGGTAGCTTTATGGAATGTACAACATGGTCACAGTGCTCACACATGTGATATGCAATTATACAATACAAAGAGATTGAATTTATACAAGGAAAAGATAGTTTTACAATCTTCAGCAGCTGCAACAATATTTTCGAATGCTAATCAATTAGTTTATGCGCCCTTGTGGAGCTGGACCAGCGCTGAGCCAAGCATTTTTATCAGCGATGTAATCCCCCAACTTATAATATGCTTGGCAGCATAGTGTGCGTTTTATACATGATTTAAATTTCGTTTCGTTCAGTTGGAGTATGTGGGAAGGTATTTTATTATAACATTTTAAACAGCACCCCATGAAGGATGAGTCTACTTTAGCCAATCTGAAACCCGGTTGAACTAATTGGTCCCTATTTCTAGTCCTATAATTGTGTCTATCACCTCTTTTACTGAAAAGACTTAGATTTTTCCTTACGTACATGATGTTTTCATAGATATATTGACAAGGTACCGTCATGATGTTAATATCTTTAAACAGTTCCCTTAAAGAATCGCGTCTGTGGAGACGATATATTGCTCTGATGGCTCTCTTCTGCAGAATAAAAATAGACTCGATATCTGCAGCCCGTCCCCATAGTAAAATACCGTAAGACATGATACTATGAAAGTAACTGAAATAGACTAGCCTCGCGGTATCTACATCAGTAAATTGACGGATTTTTCTCACAGCATATGCTGCTGAACTTAGCCGTCCTGCTAGAGATGTTAAATGAGGACCCCATTGCAGCCTTGAATCGAGCGTGATCCCCAAGAAAACAGTTTTATCGACAAATTCTAGTTTCTCCTTATTCAATACTATGTCACAATCACTACTTTAACATTTGGTAAAGCAAATCTTATGCATTTAGTTTTTTTCCCATTTAATACTAAATTATTAGCAGTGAACCAATTTTGGACCTGCAGTAGGGCGTTATTTACGTCGTCAAGATTTGATGCACGTCTATTTATCTTAAAAATTAAGGAAGTGTCGTCAGCAAATAACACCATTTGTGGTTGGTTTTTTAATAAATGGGGTAGATCATTAATATATACTAAAAAGAGGAAAGGACCCAATATCGAGCCTTGTGGAACGCCCATTTTTACTTTTAAACCGATTGAATGGACACCATTTACTTGAACCTGCTGCTGTCTATCATTTAAATAAGATTTTACTAAACCGAGCGCAAGTTTACCTAGTCCGTAATGCTCAAGTTTCAAGAGCAAGGTTTCATGACTCACGCAGTCAAATGCCTTGGAGAGGTCACAAAAGATTCCTATGGCATCTTGGGCCTCCTCCCACGCTGTAAATATGTGTTTTAATGAGGTGACACCAGCGTCAGTTGTACAACGTCCTTTGGTGAAACCATATTGCTGATCGTGCAAGATTTGGTTGGCGTTAAAATGATTAAGCATTTGATTGAGCATTACCTTTTCGAAAACCTTGCTGAATACCGGCAGCACAGATACTGGTCTATAATTGTTAGTGTCTTTACTGTCCCCAGATTTAAAAAGTGGTATAACTTTACTGTATTTCATTAAATCCGGGAAGACTCCTTGATCTCTCACACAAATTAAATATTAAAGCTAAGTACGGTGCTATAGTCTCGATTATGGATGTACAAACTTTGATAGATAATCCCCATAGATCTTCGGTCAATTTGATTTTAATTTGCCGAAAAGCTTTTATAACTATCATAGGGTTTATATGTTTAAATTGAAATTCAACCGGGCAGCCTGGAACGTTCGCTCTTAATAAATTAATTGAGACATCGGGTGAGGAATTTAAAGCTTCTGTCGTTTTAGATGGTATATTAGTAAAGAAATGTACAAATTCTTGCGCTACTTCTAAGTTAGAGCTAATGGCACCACGTGAAGTCTCCAATGTGTACTCAGTGTTTCGTACTTTGTTCCTATTAGTTTCATTATTTATAACTTTCCAAACTGTTTTTATTTTATTTTCTGCTGATTTAATCTTGTTGCTAATATACAGAGCTTTAGCTATCTTGCAAGTATTTCTAAAAATTTTGGAATATGTAGCAACATACTTGTTGAAAGTTTCAGTATTAATGTAAGGCTTAAGGCCATACAGCTCGAACAGTCTTTCCCTACTTATCCTAATACCTCTAGTTGCCCAGTCACTAAAAATAAAATTAGGGCAAATATTTTTTGTTCTCTTTTCAAAAGTTTTGTTGAATTCTGTGTGCACTACTGAAAAGAAATCCTCATACAATTTATTTGCATCGTCCATATTAGGGCCCAGAGCATTTAACTTATTATTTAGGGTACTATTGAATCTATTTAATTTGCCAGTTGTTATTGGTCTAATTTGTATTTGCACTTTTTGAATAGGTGTTCTAAATTTAAAAGTTACCGTTTGTCCACTATGATCAGACGGTAAATAATTTACGATGGCTTTATCTAAATAATCACAACCGCAGAAGACATTATCGATACAAGTAGCAGAAGTTGAAGTTACTCTAGTTGGTTCTGTAAAAACATTTGATAAATTGAACGATTTAAAAAGGCTTAATATTCTACTGCTATTTGAATTATTTTCCAGAATATTTATATTAAAATCACCACAAATAATTGCGGCTTTGTTACTGGATGCAAGTTTCGCTAGGACATCTTCCATTATTGACTCAAATAAAGAAAAGTTCTGATAATTAGGGGGTCTGTATACGCACACTACAACATGCTTATCCAGCTCAACACAGGACAGTTCGATGCAATGTTCAACTGATAAACCAACTATGTCATTACGTTGCTTAGATTTTAAACAATTTTTTATCAAGATTAGAGAACCTCCACGCAGCATAGATTTACGGTTAAAACAACTGCCCACATTATAGTTCTCATAATTAATTAGCATTTGGTAATCCTTTAACCAATGTTCAGTAAAACAAACAATGTCAAACTTTGTTTTTTCTAAAAACATTTCGATTTCTAATAATTTGGAAGAAATACCTTGAATATTTTGATGAAATAATTTCAAGGCATTCTGCTGATCTCCTTTTTGATAGTTATTAATTTTGGAGCAAGAAGACACCTTGTTGTTGTTAGGTATAAGAATATTCTTACTGGTGCCTTCTGTTGTCTTACAAACTAGTTTAAATGACTATCCGGAGTTAACCCCAAGATTTCAGTGTCATCACCAGGCAGTGAGCTCATAGTGAGTGAGGGAGATGGAACCTCCTTCGTACAATTTGTAAAAATATTTATAGCATTTGAGCTACAATTATTCAAGTTCACCACCTTATTATTAGTATTATTACTAACCACTGTGGTGTTAATAATACAAGACTGCGACATACTACTTATGTCTGAGTTTATAAAAAAAGCTAATAGCCGTGCTATTATGTGTCTAAAACTAACAGGCAGATACACAGTATCCCTAGTCGATTTTAAAGTTTCCACAAAACTGTTGGTGTCAAAAAATACAAACTTGTCACTATAATGACTAACTAAGAATTGCAAATGCTTATTAAGCATATGAATATAATTGTTTTGTCTATTCGTCAATTTTTCAAAATATGGGAAAGCACACAATATTATTTTACTACAATTTAACTTTAACAATTCAGTTACACAGTCAGTGATTTCGTCTTTTTTAACCTTAGAACTATTACCTACAAATACAGTAATGTTGGTTTTAGGATTGTAAACATTTCCTGTTACTGATGCCATTATTCTTTTGTAGGTAGACCCTGGCATACAATAATTTTGAATAGAATAACACAGGTTGTTACTAATTAATTTACCTAAACCCCTTCCTATACTATCTGAGAACATAACTGAATGATAACAATCATGACTACTAAAAGATGGACAACTACCAATCTCAGGCTGTATCACTTGTGATAGATCTTGTACTACATCAGAAATATAAACACCTTGATGACCTTAATTTGGAAACCGGAACATAACAGAATGGTTATTGCAACCCCTAACAGGTAAGTTGCGGTAGTGTGATCGCTGTTAGTTTGTCCTCAGGACAAAACTTACATCAGATGAATAGGTAAGATCTTCCTTTATGGTACTCTGACCTAAAATATATGCTTTCTTGAAATCAAGTGATTTGTCTGTCGGTTTAAATATAAAAAACCTAATTAACCTTTTATGTGAATGTTTAGTTGAGTCATACAAATTTTGGATTAACAAAAAATTTACGGACAAATTAAAAAGCTTCTTCAACCTGTTCTTTTAAAATAATTATCTAGTAACATAAAACTAACTAACTAACTTACTAAGTAAAACTAGCAAATGATACGTTGCAATGTCTTTTTATTTATTTTTTTGTTAAGAACCTTCTCCGGCGACAACAACTTACCAAAGTTTCATCACAATCGGTCGACCCATTTTCGATCTTTTGCGAGACTAACGCACGGCAATTGATTTTTATATATCAAATAGCTGCGCCCCACGGTTTCACCCGCATAAGTCTCGATTCCATAAGAATATCGGGATAGAGATATGTTATATCCTAACCCAGGTCATGGTCTACCCATTTGCCAAATTTCATCAGTCTAACCGGATGCAGCTGAATACCAGTATTTTATATGGAGCGACTGCCTATCTGACCTCCACAACCAAGTAACTGAGTAACACGATACCCCTTGGAAGACTGGTTGTCAGACTTTCGGGCTTCTGACGACCCGAAACGATTGTCAAAGATCCACGAATGACAGCCGGCACCAATGGCTTTAACGTGCTTTCCGAGGCACGGAGGAGTCTCGGTATGGAAAGATGGTCACTCATCCACGGACCAACCTCGGCAAGCGTAGCTTAACCTGTCGGATCGACCCGTGTGGCTGTTATTATTTATTACCTATTGTAATCATTGTATTTTATAAACATAGTGCTGGACACATCTGCCGCATGTCAAACGATCAATGGGCCAAACTTACGACCCAGTGGGTCCCGCTTAGTGGCAAACGACATCGGCAGGCCCAGACGGAGATGGCGGGATGAGCTGGACTCCCTTAAGAATGATTGGTCCTTGGAAGCTCTGGACAGAGAGAGGTGGAAAGAGAGTAGGGAGGCCTTTGCCCAGCAGTGGGACAGTAATGGCTAAAAAATAAAATAAAAAAGAAGTGCCCACATTACCAAATAATTCTATCACCTTTTTATTTTCGACCTACCTTTACCCACTCCAGGACAACCCATTCCTCACTCTGTATCATTTCATATTTCTTCCACCATCTCATAAAATTATCACGCAAAAATGGCAGAAGGTACATTAAAGTAAGCTCTTATTGCACCCGCGGGTGTTATTGCAGGGCCCACATGTTTACCTGAGCCATAAAATATTGTAACTCTTACATTATTCTCGTCTCGCTCATGTTCGGGCGCATTTACGCAACGTGTGGCACTAAATAAAAAAGAGAGGGTAGATATTTTGTTTCTGTTGTTATCGTAAATGATAAAGCAATTTACTGTGTCAGATGGATATTATACGTAACTGCCTCGCTGGTTTTGTGGTAGCAAGCGCGACTGCTGAGCGTGGGTTTAAATTCCCAGGTCGGGCAAAATGTTATTTGGTTGGGTTTTTCCATTAGAAATCTCTCAGTAACAGCCCGAAGTTTGGAAATTAGCGGTGTCAAAATGAAAATATTTTCTTTTACTTATGAAACGTCAGAAGCTAGGTGCACGGTTCCAATTGATCGCTTCCTATGGAGAAGAGCCGGCAAAAAACTCCACTGTTACTCTTTTAAAAATAATTACCTTTTACAATATTTTCAAATAACAGTATTAAAAGGTATGGGAGGACAGTGTAAGTCTTTCAACAACTACCGGTACTTAACAAAATAGAACATGGTTTAATACCCCATGCCTCGGAAAGCACGTTAAGATGTTAGTCCTGGACCTGATCTCTCCCCGGTCATGTCGGATTGCCGTCCCATCGGACTATGAGAGAGAGAGAAGAGGGAGTGCACCCTTGTTTGCGCACGCACTCGTGCCCTATAATATCTCCCGCGCCAAACGCTAGTCTCCGCTGAGATTGACCGCCATGGCCAAAATTCGATCTTGAGGATAAGTATTCTTATCTACCGGGGGTGCGAAGAAAACCGATAGGGAAATCGTGGCCCCCGGCAACAGAGCAACCGAAGGAACACGGGTGGGTTTTAGTCAGTAAGAGTCTGACACGCCCTCCCACTCCACCCAGAGCGGGAGAAGTTATTTGATAATTTTCCACCCAAAAAAAAAGAAAGGTATTATACGTAATTGTTGTGCACATTAGTGCACGCATACACCCTAGGACCGTCGCATTCGACAAGTCAACGTCAGTCTGAGCACTGAGGAAGGTGTACGTGTGTTTATATTATGAATCTC
The DNA here is from genome assembly GCA_963680765.1 of Agrochola lychnidis. Taxonomy (NCBI): domain Eukaryota; kingdom Metazoa; phylum Arthropoda; class Insecta; order Lepidoptera; family Noctuidae; genus Agrochola; species Agrochola lychnidis. The sequence goes on along the minus strand of OY796863.1, from coordinate 1,717,881 downwards.
AACATGGATTCGTTCGGTATCGATGTTTTTAAATCGGTCGTCGAAACGCGTCAAATACTCAAAAAAATATATCGCTTCTTGCACGACGTCTGTCGAACGACAGCTTTGCATCTAGTTGTAGCGACAAGAGGTACAGCTTGCACTGGGTTTAAACGGTTCATAGACCACTATAATTACACCCAGTGCCTTTTAGTTATTTTAAGTTTTTCCTAATGTAGCTTGTCCACCCTGAAATGACGCGCCCCACTACCGTATCACCTCGTGCGTAAAATATGACAATAATGTGCCACATCATTTTACTCTATTATTTATTAGCTGAATAAGGCTCTTTTTTCTTCCACGTGTAAATTCTCCTGAGCATAAAAACGTTATAATACCCAATCAATCCAAAAATAATCAATACTTTCTGGCTGCCATTTTCCTTAACGGAAACTAATGTTTGAGTTTTTTTGTTAAACTTTAAAACAGGCTTTAAGAACCAGGAAATGGCTACTTTAAAAAGATTTTTTCCTTTTTCTATACCTTTACATTCTCTTCTCCCATCCTTCAGCAAACAAGCCTACTATTAAGGGGTTGCCCTATAAAAAATAATATTTTATTTACCCTAAGTGCTACCCAATGATACCTGCTCACTTATTCATGTAATCGTGTACTAAGAAACTCCCCTTCGCGTATATTTCTACTGAATTTGTAAGGTTTATTGTTGGGGCAAATAAAGATAACTCTGTTTTACTTCGATGCATTTTTTGTTTAGAATTAAAATATGGAGAGGTTATTTTTTGTTGTTGTTTTAGTTAATATTTTCCGTGTCTGTGAGGTTGAATGAAACTATACAAATGTGTACTAGTATTTTGCATGATAAATAGTTATTTCATAAAAATCAAAAACGTGTGGCACTCGGGGACTGCTGCGGTAAAGCTATTGCATAGCATTTGTAACCTCCATACTTCCTATTTGTCAACGCTACACTTGGGATGATGACGAGATGACATAAAACAAAAATTACGTTCCCATGACAACATCACGTTTCCCATGACAATATCACGTTTCCCATGACAACATTACGTTGTCCTGGGAACCGTCATTACATGGTAGGCGGAGTGGGGGGTGTTAGGTTTTATTTTCGTTACGTTACGGAATTTCTTGATTCGATCGTCGCGCTCAAAGCCCGCGATAAAAGCTATGCAATAGCTTAAAAAAACCGGCCATAGTTTGTCGATGTTTTCCGGGATGATAGTATCAGAAAATACTTACTACTTCTACGGAATCTAACTGATCAAAATTTGTCTTTATTCCCAGTAACCACTAACTATAAAAGTAAAACATCTTTGTTTTGGCTGAAATACTCCTCTACAAAAGTAGCGAAATACCAAAAATAGGGTAAACCCCCATACAACCTGCCAAACTACAAAGAATCCAAAAAAAACTCACGAAATAGCTCCTATTAGCCCGAATACAGCTCGCATGCCTCCTGTATAATCTTCGACGTACTGCCTTTGCTGCCTTCAAAACTCGGTACTCACAAAGCACAACTTTCGAGGCAGGCTTATTTAATTTTCCCTCTTGAACGAATTTTAATTTTATTTATGGCAGAGTAACTGAATGTGACTCCTGTTTGCCGAGCTTTTCTTTTTTCGTTCATTGTCTTCATACGTTCATTCATTGGGTAAAAATGAATGTGTGTATGGCGTATTTATTTGTTTGCATGCATCCTTTTCGCTTCATTCTTTCTTTCATGGCGAGGTGGATTTATGGTTGGAGTTCACTGGCCGTGCGGTCGGTGGCTAATATGATACAAATTGTATTTATGTTTGATCACGATGTTTGCATTGTGTTACACAATAATTTATCACTATTTTTAACACGCTTTTATTAGGTCGACCTGTATGTAACTAACCATCTTCCAAGGGTCATAGCGTAGTGAAAATTGGCAGCTGTATATAGTTCTGGTGACAATACAATAATATGGTACTGTCGAACTGATCTGATGATGGAGCCAGAAGATATGAACTGGAACTTCATGATGGAAAATCGTGTCATAGCTGTTTTGGATTTCTTAGAAAAGTCTTGTAATGAACTTTGACCACAATTAGGTTTCAAGATCTGATGATGAAGCCGGAAGATAGGCACTGGCAGTCCATGATAGAATATCGTTTTTACGTGCATTTATAAAAGCGTGTTTTTCTAGTGTTTTTTTAAACTATTAATTTATTGCTAATAGTAAGTAATCGTGGTAATACAAGTCTATAAAGACTTTCCTTTGTTACATACGTTCAAGCCTATCAAACGTTTGAATACCTACCTATTTTATAATTTTTCTAAGCACACTTGTTGGGACCATATTTGGTCAAATAATAGAAGAAAAATGAAGTAGACGCCAATCTTTGTTTGACCCTTATTTTTATTGTAACTCTACTGAACCTCTCAGGAATATAAGTGCTGTGTAACATTCTTATGTCGGTTCCGGGAGTACCGACTCTCAGTTCGGTAACTCCAAAAACAAACAAAGAATCCACTTGAAGCCGAGCAAAAGCGCAAACAAACGACAAATCACTACAACCCACCTTTTCCTCAATCATAAACGCGAAGCACCTGATATACCAACAACGCTAGGAAATATATCCAAAAAATAATGATGAAAAACATAAAATATTTCTAACAAAAACCCCTCGGTACCCTAATTTGAACACTCATCACTTGGACGGAGTACGGAAACAAAGAAAGTTATTAATGTCTGTACCCATTGTCTACATTTCTGACTGCCACCACCATAGAACGACCTCTCCCTTACAACCAACCAATGAGAAAAACTTAAAGAACGAGAGTTCTACCTCCCTGGTCCGTTTTGTCGGGTAAAATGTAACAGTTTCTTTTGTCCCACGAGAGATTCTTCTTACAGTTTATTTTGCTCGTTTCAATTGCAGCGTTTTGTCTTTATAAATTGTGTTGATTGACGCTATAGTTAATGAACGGTGTTACAACGTTGATTGGGAAGACAAATATTTTTAATCAAAAACGTCTTATGGGTCTTGAGATGTATTCGAGAATAACAAACGACGGTTGGGTCTTTCACCCTAACGTTTTAATAGATGTGAATAACGTATAGACGACAACTGGGAGATGCGCCCCATAAAATGAATATTGATTAAGATTTTTATAAATATTTTTATATTTGAACTTTGCCCTTTGTAATACTAATAAAGTCAAATCCATTTTGTTCAGTTCTCATCATCATAAAATAATATTGGAGACGCTATAAATTCTATTATTGGTTTTAGATATCTTGAGTTCTGTTCTAGACGCAAGATAACTAGATATTTTCAGCGACTTTGTTCGCATACTAACTTGCAACCTCTTGCTAATGAGTTTCAATAAATTTATAGTGCACCTCTACATCCTATTAGGGACATTGATTTATTTTAATTCATTCATTCAAACATACTTTCCACATAACTATCATCATGTATCTATTTTTCTTTCATTATTGAATACCTTGCGTTGTCGATAATTCAGTTAACCAAATCTATAAAAAAAAAACAGTGGCACTCCGGGAGTGCCGACAGAAGTGAAAATTTGAAAAAAAATCGGCACCGCGGTAATCAACGCGTTGATGTCTTCTACTCCACGGTGTCGGTAAATTCCGTTACAGTGTCGCGAAATCAATGGTTTAGTCCCATCTCAAAAATGCCCAACGCGCCTAAAGAAGTTGTCACTTCAATAAAAATTTACTGCCGCATGTATGAAAGGTCAGGCTCGACCGATATGGCTGTTTTCCTAATTTTTAAGACAAGGCTTGCATGAAAAATCCATCGGAAAAGTCAAAAATTTGTGTAGTATTTTTGTATGAAAATCTCAAAATCATAAAATTCAGAGGGACGACGGGCACGAACAGCTAGCAGTCAATAATTATTGGTTAAATACCTATGCAAAAAATGCAATAACATACAAGAAAACAATATGATTTCGTTGCTGTCAGTACAAAACATACCAAAACAGACAACATAACACAAAGGGTACTTAACCACAGAACCTACTAAAGAATTTATCACAACATTAATCTTTTAACAAAGAAACATCGACGAGAACTAACTACCTGCTAAACTGCTTATACCCTTCGCATTAACGTCGCAATAAAGAGTAATATATAGTTAAGTAACGTAAACTGGTGTTGACCCTTCCGATGGGACCATCATGGTCGGCGATTATGGCAATGTCTTCGAAGGGAACAGTAATGCTAGCTTTGTAAAGCTATTTTCTACAGTAGGAGGATTGGAGAAGCTCGTGGCTAAATAATAACAGCCGCACGGGTCTATCTTCAAGGTTAAGCAACGCTTGCCGAGGTCAACCCGTGAATGAGTAACCATCCACATACCGAGATCCCTCCGTGCCTCGGAAAGCACGCTAAGCAGTTTGTCTCGGCTGTCATTGGTATAGATCTTTGACAGTCGTTAAGGGTAGTCAGAAGCCCGAAAGTCTGGCCACCAGTCTTGCCAAGAGGTTTCGTGTTACACAGTGGCTGATTTGTGAAGATAGGCAGTCGCTCGATGTAAAATACTGGTATCCAGCTTCACCCGGTCAGACTGGAAGCCAACCCCAACATAGTTGAGAAAAGGCTAGGTAGAATTTATTATAGTATTGGAGCGATTTCGAGCTTGAAAACGATTTAACAACACATTAAAATCGGGGGGCACGGCAGTGCCCCCACCAAGGCGAGTAAAACAAACACAAAGGCACAGCCGTATCATCTTTTCTCGAAGCTATTCAGGACATTTTCAACTCCCTGTAACTTCGTTGTGGATAAAACTAGAAGCCTGAATTTTCAGTGACTAAGAGGGCTAAGTATAACTAGGTATATTCCCAAATTACATTCAATTTGAACCAGTAGTTTAAGAACTATTGCAGGTCAAAGTTCCTTAATTTTGTCACTGACATACTGACTCACTCACCGATCATCAAAATTCTAAGGTACTTTTAGCAAACACACAAGCTTCAAATTTTGAACACAAATGAGTGTTTAGCCTATAAAGCAAGAAAAATTAAAAAATAAGGCAATTTCAGTTCCGTTTTCTAGATGTACGAACTGCATAAGTAACTTTGTAATCGCAATTTATATAGGATTACAAAGTTACTTATGCAGTTGTCAATGAAACTGGTTTTACATTAGATCTCATATCTTTTTGCGGTAGCGGAACTGCGTTGCGAGACTTGCATTTCTTTACATGTTATGTTTTAGATGGATAAAATATATTTCATATAAATATCTTGCATTAAATATCTTGCATATCATAACATCACGCCTGTATTTCCCGATGGAGATAACAGAGGTGTCTGGTACAACCATGGTGTTTTGCCAGTTACGTTATAAGTCCCATGTAATAAATAGGGTGAGCCCGCTAAAATTCACCGAGCACAGTACGAGAACTGCTGAGAAGTTACCCAAATTAAAGGTATAGTCCGCGCGCGTCTGCCTGAGGTATATGAGCGGTAAGACGGGGGAGGGCGCCATTGACAAAAATGGTGGACTTAAAAAACATATTACACATTGGGTACTTAATTGTGTAGTAATTGATACAGTATTATGGAAAACAAGTTGTAAACAATCAAGTTAATTCTTGTCGATGTATACATATTTTTGAGGCCTGTACTTACATACTAATTAAATTGTTTGTATGATCTGCCATGAAATTTATGTTTATTATTATTTTTCATGAAATTATTTTTTTTACATATTAAATATATTTTTAAATATTTTTATAAAAATCATTAAAATAACATTTAAAATATAAAAACTAGTGGTCTATCGGCATCAGGAACAGGGTCCAAGCTGCCGGTGGTCAGAGCTCTAGAGAGAGGAACCACCTCACTGTATCTAGGAGTACTGCTTTCCGAATCAAGCCCTTGACCCAACCGCGCAATGAGAGCCTCCTGAGGTGTTGGTTGGCTCTTCGCTATTTGACCGTAACGATTATAGGTACAATTATTACAGAGTCCACATCCCACATGTCGACAATCTCGTGTCCTAATTCAAGACACTTGATTTTTGTATCTTTCTCAGCTTTCACGAGATTCTCGTCATAAGGGACGTTATAACTATAATTATTAGGTTTTATTAGATTAGCAGATTTAAAAAAATATCATTTTGGTCTTATGTACGCTTAATCTTACCCTTTACTACTAAAAGCTGAAATAAACCGATACCTTAATATTACATCTAAAGAACCACTTGTTTACCAATCGTAGTATTTGGTCAAATGCCTAACTGACCCTTTGAAAATAGTCTGAAAGCAATTTAACCTTAAACGTTTCTAAAGGATGAAAGGGCTTCCTTTGCTAAGCTACGAAGACTGAATTTCGATATTGGGGAAGGAGTCAGAGTATTAGTTTTGATCAATAACGACTGTGTAATAAGCCAACATAGCTTACACTTGATACTATTAATTTGAAGTTTGAGGTGTGATATAAAATCGAAAGAGAAAGAAAGAAAGAAAAAAGAAAGATTTTTTAAATCTGGGACGCGCACATGAAATACTAGATTAAAACTTAGAAAATTGAAAAACAACAATGAGGGGCAATACTATAATGAATACATGTGCAGTCAGTCCAGGCTGGCTAATATTTGTACCCACGTAAAATAATATCACGCAAAAAAAAATATAGGTGGTCCACGTCTGCCCAAACTGGGGGCCTACCACCAGCTCAAAAGCAGTATTATTTTAATATTATTTCAGTGGGAGAAAGAGATGGAGCTATACGTCCTGTACAGCTTCATCTTTTTCCGACACTGAAGCACATTTCGTCAGTCATGTTCCAGTCCCATGTAAAAGGGGGCGAGCCTATTGCCATCAACCGGGCACAAGTCCAGTCTCCGGGCTGCTACTGCGAAATTCCTAATCGAAAAACCCAGTAACATTTTGCTCGACCCGGGAACCGAACCTAGAAACGGTCCGTTGCGTCACACAGTCAGACACGAAAACCGACTTTAATTTATAATAGTTAAAGATAAAATTTTAATTTATAATAATAATAAGAATAACCCCACCGTCGTATCTTCACGTTGACGTCGTGGTGGGGCTTGCGCGCTCCGAACTCTAGGCCTGTGCCAGTAGAGTTTACTTTGCCGGAACAGGTCTGGGATTAGGAGCCAGACCAAGAGAGATAAAAAAACCCGCAGGGCAGCATGTGGCGAGCTGTTGGGCAGTAGCGACCCCACGGACTCTATCTCCCGGGAGAAGTCTTGTTCCTCACCTCTGGCTTGCCTTTATTGGCCGGCTGGAGTGAACACTGACGAGGAACGGCGCTCCCGCCTCATTCTTGCCTTAATTGGCCGGCTTGAGTGGAGATTCGCAAGAGCAAACGTGATCGGAGGAAGGAAGTATTCCAGTAAGATGCTGGTAGGGATCTTGACCGTACTTCCGGGATTGTCCTGATAGCCGTGGAATACCTCTCTACTCCTCATAAGCACCTCAGGACGTGTTGCCCCCTTGTCGCTACGACACTTTGTGCTAGCGACCGTTTTCGGGGGCCCATTATTGAGCGTGCAAGTCCCCTGCCATTTTATCCGTGTACATTTAAACATTGATCAGGCAGGGGCCATAGTCCTTCCATAGCTCCAGGTAACCAGTCCACTTAAGCCACTCAAACCCATAGTCCAATATCTTTGTTTCCATATTCTGCAATAGTCCTACACCAACCGGGGGTTGTCCTTGGGTGCCCTTGCATAGTGCGAACAGGGATAATCGTCGGTTGGTGCCTCAATACTTAAAAATGTCTAAGGGGCCTCTGCGAGTTGGCTTCGGCCCCTCGTACGCCTTCCAAAGGTCCGGGACCCCAGGGTCCCGAGATATGTCAAACACATTTAAAAATATAAGAATAATAATAGTAATAAGAGATAGCACAAGAAAGATAAGTAAACAAACGCCTAAAATCCCAAGCTCTAAAAAAAAACCTACAAAAACAAAGTCTACCGGAAAACCGTTTCCGAATAATTCAGTGTTTACTACTGTGACAACAATTCTTACTAGAAAACAAAGGACTACAATAATACCGTGTTAACGAGCGCAAACTATTGTGGGGTGACCATTATTACGGTCGGGACAGTCCGGGTCAGGCTATATCGAATAATGCTCGCTAGTAGAAATTGGGTGTTTGACGGATCTAAACGTTCCTTGAGCTTGGTGACTACAAAAGTTAAACGGTAGGGGTTCGTTTAAAAATAACTCAATAATTAAAGTGCTTACATTTTTTGGCACTCGAATGACGTTGATAGGCGGGCGCTATTGGTAAAATTTGAACAATTGTTTTGTGAAATATCACTTGAAATTTATTCAAAAACAAGATGGCGGTTTTACCTCCGATTTCGGTCATACGTCAAAATAATCTGGCAGCGTTGTAGAGTGCGCGCCACGAAAGTAGGCCGGCGGAAAATTCTGGAACAATTTTTGAAGTGAAAACTTCTTTATACGCGTTTAGCATTTTTTAGATGAGACTAAACCATTGATTTCGCGACACTGTAACGCAATTTACCGACACCGTGGAATAAAAGACATCAACGCGTTGATTACCGCGGTGCCAATTTTTTTCAAGTTTTCACTTCTGTCGGCACTCCCGGAGTGCCACTGTTTATTTTTTTTTAATGTAATAATATGCAATTACATAAATACTAGTGCTGCGTCAAAAATAATTCAGTGGTGGCGCGGACTTCACCTACTAAACTGACCAATTGGTTATTAAGATTACGCGTTACTTTGCTCAGTGGGAGAAAAGATTACCAAGCTCCTCCGGAATTGCTCGTATAGAAATTGTACAAGCGCGAATAAGTCATTTGACTGTACCCTTTACGGTCATTGAATACCAGAGAGTTCTAAAATATTAAATTTTTATGATGGTAAGTTGTAGCGGTTACACCGCCACATACGAACTACGCATCAAAGACATGACGTCACACAAATCCTGCATCGCGCAGTTAGAGTTTACCGAGCGATCGACATACATACAAGATTTCAACTTCAAACTGATGGGCAGTTGCCCGCCAGACACAACACCCGTCTGGTCGGAGGATCCTCCCTTTTCTATGGTGGATGAGTGAACTTTACACCCTGTTCCTCATACCCCTAAAAAGTGAAGTATTTTTAACGAATCCTGTCAGAAACCCAAATCCTTTATTTTCACAAAAAATTAAGGTATAATTAAATCAATAACGTCTAAAGCGGAACAGAAAAAAGCTTTTAAACAAGCCATTTCCCTCCCCAAAAACATCCCTTTAAAAATACTTATAAATAGCCTTCACATTTACCGGTAAATTTAATTTTCCCCACTTCATATCAAAATAAAGACCAATATTATGTAACAGGGAAACACATCAAAGAACATGTCAAAATTCGTACCGGTAATTTGTTTTTGACAAGCCATGATCAAACAAAAATGCAAACAAGGTACGTCAAAATGGCTTCCTGTCGGCCATTTTTGTTTAACGTAAAATGATGGGGAACATTTTTAAAGTAAGTTGCGGATAATTTTGTTAAGGTACTTTGTATCTTAATATTTAAATTCACCCATGTTTTATTTGCGTCTTTGTTTTGATATTTCTCGCAGTTTTAAACTCAAAATGAGATTTTACTAAAAAGCTGATCATGCGTCGAATTTGCAACGCGTTACTTTTTATTTTATTTCCTAGAACAAAATTCAGGTTAACAAAATGTTATGAATAATTCAATATTTTATCTCATAAATATGTACTGTATGATCTGACTATAAAAAGAAACCACAGTAGGACTACCTACACAATATTTATATACTACAATGATATACATTTTATATTCAATATCTCAAAAGGAAAAAACTGAACCCTTATAGGATCACTCGTGTTTCTGTCTTGCTGGCTGGTTGGGTGGTGTCTGTCTGTCACAGCCAATTTGCTCCGAATATACCGGACCAATTTAGTTGAAATTTGGTAGACATATAAATTTTTGTGACCCAAACACGAACGTGTAACGTAAATAAATGAATTTTGAATATGAGGGTCACCTTTCGGGGGCAAATTGGAAAATTTAAAAAAGTTTTGCAAACTGTACTGTATGACGTAACAAATGACAGGGTTTATTGTGAGGATTTTTATTAAATATAATTTTATAGTAAATACTTTTAAAGATATTTAAGAAAATAGATAATTTACCATTCCCCCCTTATATCCGAAACTACTGAGCCAAAAATTTTGAAAAATTGCGGTGTATGGTTCTTTACTCATAGATTACAGGAAAACCCATAAGAAGTCTATGTCCTCAAAATAACATGGTAACTCTTTACGGAACCTTTCATAATGCGCGGTCCGACACGAACTTGGCCAGTTTTTTTTTTCAGTATGCATCATGCATACTGAAAAAAAACATAGTCATGCATCAAACACCTAAACCCTGAACTTTCATTTATGTTATACAACTATTTATTCACCCAAATAACCTTAAAAGTACTTAACTAATACAACTACTACTTCTACTAATAAAAAATATTCAAAGTACACCAAATCAAAGTACTCAAAAACTTGATTCAAAAACCTAACAAGAAAATATCCTACGAAAATCTCCGACCTGATATCCACAGTAGCATTCACGTCCACTTTTTGCGAACAACTCCTGTTTATGATGTTGTAAAATTGTTTTCTCTCGCCCTCTTTAGCGATACATTTTGTTTTTACTTTGCACTTAATGGTTTTAAGTGTTAGTCACTTTTAGTTTCTTTTGTGATCCTATTTTCGTGCTGAGAATTTAATAAGGTTTGTGAATGTTCTGGAATATTGAACGATAATTTGAATGAATAATACTGTTGTCTTTCATATTAAAACCTTAACATATATATGCTAAACTGAAATTAAATGTGATGACTGAATCTGATTCTTACGCAATTTTTTAATGAAATCTTTTGAAATCTGTTTCAAAAGATTTCTTTAAAAAGGTCACGAATATTTGACCCATACAGTAGCATATAATATTTATTTATTTTAAAAAGCACAGCCACATTCACATAAATTAAACTTATGCTAGACATAATCTTAATAACTAAAGGACTAATGTGCATGACAATTACGGCGTACATAGCATTGATAACAATATCTTGGTGTCTTGCAATTGAATAATTTAAACTAAACCAAAATAGACTAACGTAAATAAGACTGGTAACAACAAAAACAAGTTAAGAAAATAAAATTAAGAATAACTGGCAAGGATAGCGTGATTTTCTTTCTGAATCCCAGTAACTTGTCGCTAAATATATCTAAGTCAGGCGTGTTTCATCATCAGCCTATAAATGTTCCCACTGCTGGGACACAGGCCTCCTCTCTGTGAGAGGGAGTGGGCCGTAATCCACCACGCGGACCCAGTGCGGGTTGGTAGATGTCACATGCCTTCGAATTTTCGGTTCTAGGACATGCCGGTTTCCTCACGATGTTTTCCTTCACCGTTTTGAGAGCAGTGGTAATGAAACAATTTACACAAAGTAAAGCGCCTGTCTGGGTTCGAACCTACGACCTAACCTACGACTCGTAAGTCGCGGCCGTTACCACTGGGCTACCACTGCTCTGCTCTGCGTGTTTAATATAGTATTATTGTATTCGTTGCTCATTCATATAACTGGAGACGCAAACCTAAATTAGATTTTACAAAAGGGGTACCAAATACCTTTTTAATTTGTTCAGCCCTTAGGTAAATTCTTGGAACTGTTAAAGAAACACTTTGCAAAAGGCAACTGCACTGTATTTTTTGTACGAAGCAAGGGCGCGTCGCAGCAGTTAATATTTTTATTACATGTATTTGTTTCCATGAAATTATGTGACCATCAACGAGTTTCAGTGTCTAACTAAACTCAAACTCCCCGTTTCAATCCTTCAACGTCTAAATCACCAGATCTCGTAACCCTATCGATACAGTTCACAATTATCTGCCGGCTTGTCTCAGAACGTTATCTACAGCTAACCCTGCGCCCGCTTCCTTAACAATCGGCGTCCATTTGATCTGCGGTACAAGTTAGATTGTTAGATTGTGAAACTGTGCTGCAGGAGTTGGGTTAAGGTGTTAGTTTGAAAGTGATACTGAGGTGCTGTAAGTTTAGAAACTGAGTAACGATTCTGCTAAGTATTATTATATCTCTGTACTATAAATGGATTGGAAATTCGTCTCAAATAACATAAAAGCAAGAAGACACATTTCATGTCGCTGAGCTAACAGCTACTTCTCGCTGAAAACCAACGCTGTGGCTCTTTTTCACACAAGAGCATTATGCTGTGAGACAACCATTTTTCTGGAATGTGACGCATATTTTCACCATAATATTGTTTGTTAGTTTTATTGTAGGTATTTTATTTTTAACTTGATGCGTCATATTAGGCACAGATAAACTTAGTTTAGCCCAGCAGTGGTGGCCCAGTCGTATCGGCCTCGACTTACAAGTTTGTAGTTCGTGAGTTCGATCCCAGATAGACACTTTACTTTAGGTATTTAAATTCATCACCACTGCTCTCAAAGCGGTGAAGGAAAACATCGTGAGGAAGCCGGCATGTCCTAGAACTAAAAATTCGAAGACATGTGACATCCACCAACCAGCCCACACTGGGCCAACGTGGTGGATTATGGCCCACTCCCTCTCGTGGAGAGGAGGTCTTTCTCTCCACAGTGGGAACATTATCGGCTGATTAGTTTTATTATTTCTTCCCTTTGACTAAACAAATTTCAGTAGGTACCTAAGTAATACTATTAAATATTTGTGAAGTTAACTTTGGAAACCTTATGTTCTCTTTTACTGTCTATTGATAGATAATATCATCGAAAAGCAATAAGGATACAACATTCTACTAATCCTACTATATAATACAAGTATTATATTATTAAGCTATTGCATAGCTTTTATCGCGGGCTTGGAGCGCGGAGACTGAATCAAGAAATTCCGTAACGTAACGAAAATAAAACCGTAACGAAAATAAAACCTAACACCCCCCACTCCGCTTACCATGTAATGACGGTTCCCATGACAACGTGATTTTGTCATGGGAAGGTAATTTTTGTTTTATGTCATCACGTCATCATCCCAAGTGTAGCGTTGACAAATAGGAAGTATGGAGGTTACAAATGCTATGCAATAGCTTTACCGTGGCAGTCCCCGAGTGCCACATTTTTTGTTTTTTATTTATTATCTTACTAATATTATAAATGCGAAAATTTGTGATAATGGATGGATGTTTGTTACTCTTTCACGCAAAAACTACTGAACGGATTTTAATGAAATAGGTAATAAAATAATGAGACAAAAATATAAAATTCAAATCTGATTTATTAACAATATGTTGCAGCTTATATACTGCTTTTTCTTAACACACGCTATTATACAAGTTCTTTGTATTCTATGCGTGTGAGATGCAACCAAATCATAATTTTAACTGGGCCGTGCATGAGCCGGGCCGAGTGCTGAGTCAATGTCCAAAGGTAACATTGAACAAGATATTTGTATGTTTATTACTCAATCACGCAAAAAGGGTTGAACGGATTTGGATGAGATTTGGCACACAGATAGTTTATAACCTAGATTAACACAAAGGATACTTTTTATCTCGATAGTACGTTTCTGTGGGATAATTTCCGCCGTCAACGCGAGCGCAACCGCAGGCAAAAACTAGTAAAATATAGATTTAAATTTAGTATCCCGCACGAAGTTAAGCCAAACCTGAGCAATGCAAAGCTTCTCCCAATTTCCTTAAAATTCATACATTCCCTTTTCTCCGAAATGACCAAAGTAAATATTTTCATTAATTAACAGATTCAATTAATATTTTAAAGATTGCGTCTTAACAGAACCTTGGGGAGATTACAAGGCAAATACCAATTAAATTTCAATTTCAGTTCCACGAAACTTGTTTGGCGAAATTGTACTTTACTGTGCTAATTTTAAAGTACAAAATGTGTGAGGGAAAATGGGGCACTTGTGATTAATTAAACATTATTAGAATGTTCTCGTTAAGGTGTTTGCAGAGGGTATTAGGATATTTTTAAGTGTCATCTCGCTGTTTATTGGGGCTGGCTCTAAGATGTAATAGCTGGGGTGTAATATGACCGTGTTCTATTAAAAATGTTTGTAGCTTTATTTTTGCTATTTTAAGGTAATGGAAAAAAAATGGAAAAGTTACCCATTATTTTTTCTATAGAATACTCCACCTTTTTTTTTTTGGGTGGGAAATTATCAAATAACTTCTCCCGCTCTGGGTGGAGCGGGAGGGCGTGTCAGACTCTTACTGACTAAAACCCACCCGTGTTCCTTCGGTTGCCCTGTTGCCGGAGCCACGATTTCCCTATCGGTTTTCTTCGAACCCCCGGCAGGCATTGGCCCTAGCGGACCCCGTCAATTCTGCTGACATCTCTTTGAGGCGCGCGTGGAACACAACGCGCCGTCGACCCGGGCTTGGTCCTTATCGGACGGCGAGCTACCCATTGCTCACCGTCCGCAAGCCCGCGCCTACGGTGGCCGGAAATCGGCTCGCGATTCCCGTGCCGAAGAATACTCCACCTTAAAGTACTTTCTGCTGCTGCTTGAGGTTAATTTTTGATGGGTAGTACCTTGTACTTACTATTGAGGAGGAACACTGAAATAAAATTTGGTTTCCAAAACTGTAGTGTTCAATGTTTTCAACTCTTTATAACCCACAATACTTGAACTACAGCATAGGTTTACAGTTCACCTCGTTAGTTTTATTCTCAAGCGTGATAGGAATGTCTGTATTTTTATAGCCAAGTAAATTGTGTACTATGTACCTACAAGTCGTAAATTTTACAACCGCTATAGCAAATGTATGATAGTGTCATGATCAAATTTGTTAGATAAGCACTACATTTACTTACATAGTGTACGTTATATTGTCAATATGTGGAAAAAAAACAACTCTCTTTCGTTGGTATTGTTTTTATTGCTATAAATAGTTCTTTGCCCTAACTTTTTTTGGGTTGCGTACCCAAAAAATACTAAACGGAACCCTATTATTAAGCTTCCACTGTCCCGCCGTCCATCTGTTTATCAGCGGGCTGTATTTCATGAACCGTAATAGATAGACAGTTGAAATTTTCACAGATTATGTATTTCTATTGCTGCTTTAACAACAATAATAATAAAAAAACGTGTGGCACTCAGGGACTGCCGCAATAAAGCTATTGCATAGCATTTGTAACCTCCATACTTCCTTTGTCAACGCTACACTTGGGATGATGACGGATGATGACATAAAACAAAAATTACGTCCCCATGACAACGTGATGTTGTCATGGGGACGTAATTTTTGTTTTCAACCAAATAATAATCAAAGCAATTGAAAATATAAGATTAAATTATCTGTGTGCCAAATCTCATCCAAATCTGTTCAACCCTTTTTGCATGATTGAGTAACAAACATACAAACATCTTGTTCAATGTTACCTTTGGACATTGACTCAGCACTCGGCCCGGCTCATGCACGGCTCAGTTAAAATTATGATTTGGTTGCATCTCACACGCATAGAACACAAAGAATTTGTATAATAGCGTGTGTTAAGAAAAAGCAGTATATAAGCTGCAACATATTGTTAATAAATCAGATTTGAATTTTATGTTTTTGTCTCATTATTTTATTACCTATTTCATTAAAATCCGTTCAGTAGTTTTTACGTGAAAGAGTAACAAACATCCATCCATTATCACAAAATTTCGCATTTATAATATTAGTAAGATAATAAATAAAATAAAAAAACGTGTGGCACTCGGGGACTGCCGCGGTAAAGTTATTGCATAGCATTTGTAACCTTATTATTTGTCAACGCTACCATACTTCCTATTTGTCAACGCTACACTTGGGATGATGACGTGATGACATAAAACAAAAATTACGTTCCCATGACAACATCACGTTGTCATGGGAACCGTCATTACATGGTAGGCGGAGTGGGGGGTGTTAGGTTTTATTTTCGTTACGTTACGGAATTTCTTGATTCGGTCGCCGCGCTCAAGCCCACGATAAAAGCTATGCAATAGCTTAAAAGTAATTTTTTGCTAAATATTGTACAGTGGTACGGAACCCTTCATGTGCGAGTCTCGCACTTAGCCGGTTTTTCTAGCTAGAGGCCGTTTAGCATAGATGGTATAAAAATTGAGCAACATTAGTACTACGTAGAAATCGTAAGAAAATACTAAGGAAAGATCTATAAACGTTGCTTAGCACGTACTTTGGCTAAGCGTTATTCCTGTTACTGTCACACAACTGCCAAACTACAAGTGCGAAATAGAGACGGGAACATTAGACATGTCTCTGTCTCTATCTTGCACTTGTAGTCAAAGTACGACCTAAGTAACGGTTATAGATCTCGCCTAGCCTAAAAGATTGTGTCACAAGGCTCAAGTATGTAACTGTTCAATGTTGATGTTAATAACAAACACTTGTTTAATAGGCCTGTGTTCAAAAATTTTTTTGTCCGTCTTGTATATTATTAAAAAATATTGAACACGTATTTTTTCTATTTTGACGTAATCAAAAGAAGACGGCGATACATAGAGTTAAAATGTGGCATGACGTCACGCCTTGCTAGATTCAATACTGCGTTGTGACCTCCCCAAATTTAATGCGTGTTTTCTAAGTTATTTTTGATAAATATGATAAAGCAAAAAATACGTGTCTAAATTTTTTTATCTACTCTCATAGCGTAATATTCGAATTATGAACTTCAAAACGAGTTTATATTGACATACTTTATAAACAGAATACCGAAATTTAAAAATATAATCATATTTTAACACTTTTTCTCTAACAAAATAATACTATAAAACAATTTTTTTCTATTACGATACAGCGCTAATCCAAGAAGTTAAATATCACCAAAGAGTTTCCATCAACTTATGGCGGGGGACAGCAGCACCCGCGATAGCGCATGTGCGGTGGTGTGCTGGTGCAGGCGACATTCATTTGTTTTGTAGTACTTACTGAATTTCGTGGGATTTTTAAATTTATTCTTGTTTATTTAGTATTTGTTTCAATCCCAATGTTTGAGAGTAGATAAAGTAGTGTATGAAACTGAACATAACTAGGTACTATTAAAAACCTCGCTTACGGCTCGGTTTTTAAACACACACTCATGTTTTAATACCCCTTATTATGCAACAGTTTCATAAACTACTATTTATTATCTGAAAGACAGACTAAATAGTTTTTCTTTTTTTATCTAGGCAACTACCGTATTTAAAGAAACTCGTGTGTTTTTACCAAAAGAGTATTAATACCAATTTGTTGCGCTCTCCCCGACCGGCGGGGAATACAAAATACCCCGGATTCCCCCAATTTCCCGTGGGTGTTGTAACTGGGAGGTGTAAGGATTTATCTAGATAGAAACATCTGGAAAACCTTGTAAACGGCAGTAGGTCGGATGTCACTTTGTAACAACGGATACGCTGTGTTATTGAATAAAGAACTTTTTTGTACCTACATAAACTAGACTTTTCAATGACATACTTCACTGTAACTTTTTATTTATTTTACTTCGATAGTCCTAGTTTATCATTTATAACTTCCAATTACAGCTTTATATAGCTATATGTAAGCGGGCACGCACTTTATGCCTGGAGGCTTTTATTTGGATATTTAGTTCTGTTTACGTTTAGTTTTTGTTTTTTTATTTCTGCTTGAGTTTAGTTCTCGATGTTTTTGGTTGGTATATTGGCGTGTGCTAGCTGACATATGGCCGATGATTTATCATTTAAATTATGTTTTGTGTTGCATAATGTCAATTATTTTGCATACTATTGTATAGAATCATTTTTTTCTAACTTGAACAGACAGCTGTGCTGCTGGGGAGTTTGTTGCGCCACTTCTTCTTCCCAGCGAAAGGGACTAGGAAGTGGTGAAGGGTGGGCGTTTTGGGGAACTGTCTTATGTAATTTTGACGTTCGAAAAGTGCTGATTCTCAGCCTAGTTTGAATAAATGATTGTTGAATTTAGATTTTTTTGAATTTCATGATAAAAGATCAAAATAACAATGCTCCGCAGATGGATTGGCGATATCAGTTTTAAGTTACCTTAAGAAGCTGATCCTCATGGTCTGGACATCTTTACCTTTTAACTTTGATGCATCTAAAATTCAAAATACAATTCTCATTTACGCCCTAGATTTTGTGCAACAACCAATCATTAATGAAAGGGAATCATTGATTAGTACATTGATTAGAAAATTTAAATTGGGTAATAATTTATACAACTGTTATTCAAAAATTAGGGAGGTTATTATGATTAGTTGAAAAAATGTACGAGCAGTCACTAAATTTTTCGGCATTTGGTAAACTTGTGTGACAATAAAACATAAAAGGAAAATTGGTCGGTTATTTTATCCTATAATATCAGTACAAAAAATACTCAATGAATGAATGGGCAGTAAAAATATTGAAATGAGCGGTTAGATAAATAGTTCAGCAGTTGATAGGTTAGGTTGGAACTGTGAGCAACCACACGCGAACCGAATAGGTCGCAGTAACTAAGCCAGGGCACCCCGACCAAATGGGTTAGGCTAGGTTAGAACTGTGAAAAACCGCGCGCTACTTCTAAGTTAAAGTCCCCGTCACGAGAAGCTATAATTTTTGTAAATAAAGAACTTCTACCAAGTTACGTAGCGACAATTTAATCAACAACAAATAATCCCAAATTCAATGAAGTCAAAGTAACGTACGTGTTATACGAAACTAATGAGCAATTTCACTTGATCGGGTTATATTTTAGCGATATAAAGCGCTGTCGTCTAAGGTTTTGTGGTACTGTTACGCATCTGATTCATGGAACGTAAACATTTGGGCCACGATTTTGAAGTAAGTTCAAGCTGACGTTCTCTCTGCTGTCTTTCGATTTCGAATGCGTCTGTTTGTTTGTGGTGTTTTCGCGGATTAGGTTATATTGTTTGTTTGTAATTAGATGTGTGTGTTAATATAATTATATCCTTGTAAAAAAATAGTACAAAACTGTTTTTATTTTATTTTACCCGAAGATTGCAAACCCCTGAATGTGTGTTTACAAAATTTATAGCTTCTCGTGACGGGGACTTTAGATATCTGACTGACTAATTCCAATTTGTTTACTGCCCACACGTAACTGCCCATTTAGTCATTTTACTACTCAATTATTTATTTAATTACCCATTTAAATATTTGTTAAGATTCCTTTTCATTTACTGAGATAGGTATATCAGTTCTTACTGCAGAACTTGTTAATAAACATGAATTTTTAATTTAGCAAAACTACAATCAACGACTGCCGCATTAAATAAGTGCCATTTAAATTGAAAATTTTGGACGTTGGACTAATTTAAAACATTTTTGCAAACCCGTGATTGACGATGGCAAAGAGGTTGTGTGGCCTGGTGAAGATGCCTAGTCACTGAATCTACGAAAATGGTGGATAGGTGGGGTCATCTGCTACTTACTCAGCCCTTATTTATTTGGCCCTGGCCCCCTGGATATTTTTTTTTAATGCAGGTTGAAATTAGGATTTAAGTATTTTTTACATCTTTCTGTTATAAGAATCTGCCAATATTAAAGATTTAAAAAAAATGCCTGTTTTACCCATTTTTTTAATAAAAATTACACTTTAAAGTTAAGAAAGTTGTGAAACTAGAAGAAAGCAAAAAAAAAAATTTTAATATCCAGGGCGCCAGGGCCAAATAAATTAGGGCTGAGTAAGTAGCAGATGACCCCACCTATCCACCATTTTCGTATGTTCAACGTTCTGCCAAACATGTATATATTTTACATAGTGGGTATGTACGTGTAGTTACCTCAAAGATAAATAATTGATAAGGTAAGTTAGGGTTGACCTATGGATAAACGAAGTTTCTGAATCACACACGCAATTAATTTTAATTTCTACAAAAACTTATAAGTCATCGTTGCACCATATTTTGGAAATCCATCTTCCCAGTATAGCTAATCGCTTATCGTCAAGGAAGAATGTATTTGCCAGTCCAAATAAATCCTATTGCGATTTCGATTGTTACTGATGTCAACGGTATGCAAGACCGTCTTCAGCTTACGCAGAATCAATTTCCTCGCTTAATAAGAATGCTTTCTCCTGACTTCTACAATCACATTTATCACACACTATCTCAACATTATGATTCATACTATTAATAAAGTCATACCCCATTTTTATCCTCCTTCTATAAGGAGTTACCTCCCAAGGGAATAAAGAAAGTAATTTCTCCACACGATTATGTCGCCAAATGCAGTGTTCCGCTCACCCACTTAATTTGGCGTTCGATTCGGTACTCATAGTGCGTCATGTTTCTGGTCGTATTATACGGTTATTGACAGGGTTGTTAACGTTAGAAAAGACCAACGTTTTTTCTAGTCTCTTTTAAGTTCCGCCAAAAGTTAAAAAAGAACCTCTCCATCTTGTTACTCATTCAGCCGTGTGATCTTAGTATGCACGTCAGTTAAATTATTTTTCGAGGGGCTCGTAATTAAGTACTAACAGTCGCACGGGTCGATCGATCAGGTTAAGTTACGCTTGCCGCGGTTGGTTCGCGGATGAGTGACCATCTTAAAATACCAAGATTCCTCCGGGCCTCAGAAAGCACGTTAAGCCGTTGGTCCCGGCTGTCATTCGTAAATCTTTGACAGTTGTTACGGGTCGTCAGAAGCCCGAGTCTAAAAACCAGTCTTACCAAGGGGTATCGTGTTACCCAGTAACTGTATTGTAGAGGTCAAATAGGCAGACACTTCATGTAAAATACTGGTATTCAGTCAGTTAGATTTCATTCAAAGTAGACATAAAATGATCACAGAAAATCATTTGAATTTAAATTATTATTTCATTCGATATTTAACCAGCGAAGCACGTCATTCATCTTCGAATCAATTTCATTCACACATAACATTTACCTATCTCTCGATATGTAACTGAACACTTTAATTACACAGAACGATTTTAATGTTAATTACAATTACTAACAAGTGCCAACCCTGGCGCAAAGCTCCGCGCTCTTAGGCAGCTTAATGAGACATCTCGTGCTCAGATAACGTAATTACAGATTATTTTGTATCTCTATGCTTTTGTGAAGACATTACTGTTGAATTATCGTGCAAGTATATAGGTGAATAAGGAGATCGCTTTTTCAAGTTAAAGTCAAGCCATGAGAAGCTGGTATAGTAGTAGTAATGTGCCTGTTATGGGTTTTGAAATTATGTAGATTTTCAACAAAAAGATGTATTTATAACATAACAATCAATTTGAGAGAGTCTACGTGAACACATTTTTTTTTTTTTTTTCATTATATATTTAAAAATACTTTTACTGATCGATACGATAAGAATAAATCCTTAAAAAAACCTACTGCAATGACAATGAAAAAATAATAAAACCAAAGGCGACAAAATATTCCCTCAAAACTCATCTCCGTAACTAAGTAAAATATTAAAAGAGAAAGTAAATCATATTCTCTTGAAAATTAATTAACATAATATTAAATTAAATTTCCCACCTTTTGGCAAAAACTTTGAGCTCGTGTCGCCGTCATATCGAGTTATTTGACGTCAGACACACGCGCCGTTTACGTGTTAAAAATAAAATGTACGGTTGGCAACGACATTTTATAGACGCGACGAGCTTTGAAATGAAAACTGACAAAAATATCACCTATACAACAGGATTTTTGAGGTTTCTACGGATAAAATGTGAATGTTTTAGGTTTAGAGGAGATCCAGGATATGATACTCGAATGAGACAAAAATTTATTGAGTTTTCTCACAACTTTTAAGTCAACAAATTTTAATGGTAAAGCAGCCCTGAATTTGGTTTTGTGCTGTGTCCAATTTGGGGCAGTAGGCTCGCTCCTATAACCGGATTAAATATCAGCTTGAAAAAAAAAAAGGAAAACGGGCTTTTGCAAAGGGCCACCACCTCATCTCCTACCTTTCAAAAAAGACAGACATGACGAATAATTACATATTTATGAAAATATATTTAGGCTTGAAAATCAGTCTATTCCACATAATCTGACATGATGAGGGATTCGAGAAAGGTCAACTGTCACAGAAACATGTTTGTCAATGACGGTCTTACGCGTTTTTTCCGTTGTCAAAACAGAAATAGTACTTAAGTGTAGGTAGACAACCCCGCCCGCTGGCAACTTTGCCGAATGGAAAATATAGAAAAGAAAAGAAAAATCAAATACTAAAATAATAGCAGTCAAATCTGTCAAAGAGAAGCATCCTCCAAGATAAATCTACCCATTCACAAAGAACCCGATGACATTTAAATTCCGCTTCCCAGTTCCCAGCGATCGTTCATAGAATTCTTTATTTAAAAGTATTATCATAATAGATGACGATAAGTGATAACAGTTCTCAATATCATTACTTATCTTAAAACTTTGATAAATGTATGGGTACGTGGTACGCGGTGCACCTGGCAGACAATAAAGTAATGGCCGCTTTCCATTGCGCGCTACAATCCATCTGCTGATTAATGGATCGCAGTGGGGACGTCGGTCGATACGATAATTCGAGATTGGCTCCAGTTGAAGCTGATATATGGGTAAGGGTGAACTCAACAGTGAACTTGCTGAGTAATCTACATTTTCTTAAGCTAATTTCTTTTTTTGAAGTGTTAGTGAATTGGATGAAGGTGGATTTCTTTAATTTTTCTAATTTTAATTATAAAATCTTTCGTGGAATTAAAAAGTAAACTCATTAAACGAAATTTTTTATTGGTGTTTTTTTTCTTCGCTACTATTGGTATTTATTCAGAAACCCTCATAAAATAGTTTTTCTATCTCAAATACAAAAGATAAAGAAATAAAATCTTTCACTAAGAAGCGGTGACCCATAAGATTTTCCATTTTCCTGAAGTTAATGTCCTCTATAACATATAAGCCTTATTAGATGAAATTATGCATTTCCTAACCTTGCAAACAAACAATCTATCAATCTTTTTAGCTTCAGTAATATCCATCCAAATACCTTTTACGCCCCGTATGTTTTTCTTTCCAACTTACAAGGTCTTTTTCTTGGCCTTCCGAGGAACTTCATCGTAGATAATGCGGTCCTCCCCAGGCCTATTAACATTCCCTGGCCTTGCACATTATTCGCAAGTCCGATCTCCCTTCGAGATAAATCTTCGGAGCTGGTGCGAACTTCATTAATAGTGCCAGTAAGGAGGTCATATTTTTTCTCATTGTAGACTCCCCATGGTCCCTGTCAGTGAAAGACCGTATTTAGATATGGCCTGATATATTGAAGCCAAATGGTTCTATATTAGGTTGAATATGGGGAATTAATTCTTAATTCTTTTTGTTTTGGTATGGTCAAGGCAAACGTAAAGATTTATTTTTCTTTTATCTTCAATATGTTGTATTAGATTAAAGTAACCTTGGCAGAAGAAACACAAAAGCACCTAATTAAGGAGAAAAAATACTACACAATAATACTAGATACCTATTAAGATGTGTACAAGAAGCCAGTGGGCATGATTCTGAGCTCTCCAAGCATTGAGCTTTAATGGGATTAGTAAAAATATGTACTTATTAAGTTGTAAGAATATAAATTAAAAGCTTTTTCAAGATTTTCACAACGAGCCAGTCACTTTTTGTAGGTATTTGTACCAGTCTTTACATTAATTAGTTTCCCAAAGACACACACAAACTTATAACAAGAAAATACAACCATCTCAGCTAATTTAAACATAAATCCAGTTCCAAACAAATTCATAACCCAAAAGAAGAGGTGCGAAACATCATAAATTTGAATAAAACTAACGTACATTTTTAAATTTTCACATTGATCTTTTTTTTATTTTTTGTTATCATGGCAAACATGCCTGGGATTCCATTTTGGCATGCAAGCTCGCACTCCCTCGTTGGCAATGCTCCAGGCACGTCTTGGAGGTATGCTTGTATGTCGCAAGGTGTGAGCGTAGCGTTCGTAGTGTATGGAATATTAAGTTTAGGTTTAATCTGTAGGGTGTAATGTCGGGCGTGTTTAATGTTTTTGAAAGATCTGACGTGGTTAGAAGCATCTAACATACATCCATACATCTTTACATACCGAAACTCCTCCATGCCTCGGGAAGCACGTTAAGCCGTTAGTCCCGGCTGTCATTTGTAGATCTTTGACAGAGCTGTTACAGGTCGTCAGAAGCCCGAAAATCTGACAACCAGTCTTACCAAGAAGTATCATGTTACCCAGTACCTAACTGGGTTATGGAGGTCAGATAAGCAGTCGCTCCATGTACATACATGCATCCGGTTAGACTGGAAGCCGACCCCAACATAGTTGGACAAAGGCTAGGCAGATGATGATGTGGTTAGAAGCTTTATTTTGTTTTACCATTATTTCTTTTGTTTTGTTTTGATATAAGATCACGTCACGGGTGCCTCTTCTGTTTAAGAAAAGGCCATTTACTGCAGTGGAACATCATTACTCTGAAAGTACAAAGAAAGCCTTGCACTGCAAAAATACCGCGACTTCTTTAGAGAATACGTACAGGCAGAGGTGTGTTAGCAGGCTCTCATTTTCTCAGTTATTTTATAATTCACGTATTAGGAGACGACTTTATTGCAACTAATCAGGTACAAATTCAGACAAGAAACTGCTACTGAGAATTTTAGAAGAACCTATGTATTTATTATGAAACGCAAGGTAAGTAAACAGTAAGACTTGCTACTATCTCATAACTTAAGTCACACTTAGGGCCATAGCTCAACGCATCCGGACAGACGGACGGCCGCACTCCGCCACGGACGTTACTCAAATTATTTCACCCATTCTTATAATGTATGTAAATCATTCTGTTTTTAGGTAAACGGGCGTTTTAGAGGACGTTTAAATGTATTACGATGTAACAAAAGGAAAGAATTTAATGGGTAAAGACATAAAAATGTAACAAGGTGTAACATAGAATCTGTTGTAGTTTTTCTTAGCCATCTTAAGTTATAATTATATGGTAAGGAAGGAGCATGTGCTGAAATGGGACACCCTAAAAGTTACCTGGAAACTACAATAAATTGGTGACGTTCTTTAAAAAGGTCAGATGCGTACTTAGTACTTACTCGAAATTAGCGCGTTTGGCTTAGCGAATGGTGTCCGAAGCAAGAAGAGTTTAGTGTAGATTGTTGGCATTACGGTGTTATATTTGACAAACCCTAAAGAAGGCGTGAGTTTCCACTATTTAACTACAACCTATATATCCCGGAGAGGTAAGTTGTACTTAAAACACACATTTCGCCAGTTATGTTTAAGTCCCACGATATAGGGGACGAGGAGCTCGTGGCTAAGTAATTACAGCCACACGGGTCGATCTAACAGGTTAAGCTATGCTTGCCGGGGTTCATCTGTGGACGTGTGATCATCGTTACATACCGAGACTCCTCCGTGCCTCGGAAAGCACGTTAAGCCGTTGGTCCCGGCTGTCATTTGTAGTTCTTTGACAGTTGTTACGGGTCGTTAGAAGCCCGAAAGTCTGACAACCAGTCTTACCAAGGGGTATTGTGTTACCCAGTATCTAACTGGGTTGTGGAGGTCAGATAGGCAGTCGCTCCATGTTAAAATACTGGTATTCAGCTGCATCGGGTTAGACTGGAAGCCGACCCCAACATAGTTGGGAAAAGGCTAGGCAGATGATGAAATAGGGGGCGAGCCTATTGCCATCAACCGGGCACAAATCCAGACTCCGGGCTGCTACTGAGACATTCCAGATGAAAAAACCCAATAACACTTTGCCCGACCCGGGAATCGAACCCAGGACCTCATGTTCAGCAGTAGCGCTTGCGACCACTAGACCGACGAGGTAGGTACAACAACCATAATTATTGTCAAAATCTCATGCAAGGTTTTTCAAATATTGATACATGATCAATACATAGCATAGTGTTCAAGCTTACATTATAATTACTTTACTTATTGTGTTCTTATTAATTCCAACGAAACCTTTATAAAATACCAATAAAATAAGCTTATGTAACGGAGATTAATGTTCTAAAAACTCGTTCGACTAATTCACAATTCATGTTCTCATTTGCATACATAGAGATTGGTCGTCCCAACAAAACATGCCGTTAATTAACTCATACAGGCTGTAACAAATACGTGCATTTTACATTATTATCTTTATATTTTGTATTATCTATATTACTAGCTGCGTCTCGCGGTGTCACCTGCGCGTAAGTCTCGATCCCGTGGGAATGTCAGGAACAAGAAAATTTTGCATGAACTTTGTGTGATGAGAAACAAAGAGTGTTATGAAAACTTGCCAACATCTACCACCGAAGCTAGAGTTTGAAGACTAAATTGACACCCAATCCATAATAGTAACACTCACAAGCTCGCTCAGTTCGGTTCCAATATTCTTTTACTAGCTTTTACCTGCGGCTTCGCCCGCTTGGATGTCAGAAATTATACCATTAAAACGTACAACCGAGATAAAAAGTATTTTATGTCCTAACCTAGGTCATGGTCTACCTATGTCCCGAATTTCATCTAAATCCGTTCAGCCGTTTTAGTGTGAAAGCGTAACAAATAAAGAAACTCACTTTTGCTAGCTGCGTTCCGCGGTTTCACCCGCATAAGTCTCGATTCCGTGGGAATATCGGGATAAAAAGTATTCTATGTATTATTCCAGGTTAAAAACTATATGTGTGCCAAATTTCATCCAAATCCGTTCAGCCGTTTGAGCGTGAAGAAGAGACAAATACACACACTCGCAAACTTTCGCCTTTATAATATTAGTGTGATTTAAATTAGGATTATAATTTTATAAATGAGGCATCGTTTGTGACGTAACTCCACATTTGCACTGCGGCTCATCTGAGTACCCCTGACTAAGTTGTACCTGCGGCGGCCCCCCTGATGTTTTAGTCGGTAAAGAGATTTCTAGGTGAGCTATGGCAATTGGTGGCCCGTTGGCAGCTTGAGCTACTTCAATATAGTTTTACCAATACTCAGTAAGAAGAATAGTAACAAAACAGTTCCAGGACTGCTCAACACAGAACCACTGAAGCTTGTAAAAATGCAATCTAAAAGAAATGTGCATCTGTATTACACTTAGATGGATTTTCCATCCACAGAACACATTAATTGTGTTAACTACTCATAACTATACCGATAACCTAGGGGTCTTCAAGTCCCCAGGCCGATTCCCGGCCACCGTAGGCGTGGGCTTGCGGACGGTGAGCAGAGGCTAGCTTGCCGTCCGAAAAGGACCAGGCCCGGGTCGACGGCGCGTTGTGTTCCAAGCGCGCCTCAAGAGATGTCAGCACAACTGACGGGGTCCGCTAGAGCCGATGTCTGCCGGGGTCGCGGGAAAGTCCGAAAGGGATACCATGGCCCCTGGCAACATACAGGCAACTGAAGGAACATTAAGAATCTGACACGCCCTCCCGCTCCGCCCAGAGTGGGAGAAGTTATTTGATAATTTCCCACTGAAAAAAAAATGGTTTTCAAGTCTCGAATAAATAGGCTACTTCAAAACTAATACCATCGTCAACCACATCATTTCTTATCATCCGATGAGATTGTGAAACGAGAGCTTATCAAATAATATCATAACATCATCACATCATATCACACCAGTATTCCCCTAAGATTTAGGCTGAAGTGAATCTATAGTACATTCACATGTCGCCAGTAATTCCTATAAAAAAATTATGTTGTCAGCGCAGCAAGTGGCGCCATCTAATTTTGTTACGAAGTTGCTGGAACCACCAAAAAGGTCGGATAAGATGTGTCACTGGCTGGTGACTGTCACTTTAGCAGGGCGTAGTGGTCGCATCGATCGTTGCGTGGCGGGTCTCTTCTGATGACAGATAGCTCAAGGGAGCCACTCTCGTACCACGTTCACGACGAACTACTATATTCTATTATAAGCTGCTGAACCACCAATACGATGACTACTTCTAGTAAAGGCTATCCTGCGCAGTTATTTGTAAAAACAAAAAATCTTTTCACACTTTATTTTCTGACTACCTTATTTGGGTACCTACAATCTTCCCCTACCGATTTAAAACAACAAAGTAAAAAGCACTCGATGATCCAAATGAACTGGGCAGCTCAACTGCTCAAAGCTGGCCACAATAACTTGTTAACTTAGTACGGCCTCAAGCACTCCGCAAGTAATTTACATATTTTACCACTTTACATTTTTTCATTATCTTTTAATTAGTTGCTCAGACATCTTAAGGCTGAGTTTACAAGTAAGCGAGAGGGGAAACAAAAGAAGGTTATGAAGCTTCATTAGTTGTGCCATTTATTTCGGGTTCCGTAGTCAAAGATTGTAAATTTAATCTTTGTATTTTCAAAATGCCTGTCAGTCAGGCTCTTTCAATCAAATACGATGATTACTTAAAAAAATCTGCAATAGTTTTTTTTTAAATAATAATTCGAAGTCGAAACATTTTGATAAAAACTTTATATACTTTTAATATTTCGATTTTTTTGGTAGTCTCTGTAGAGAAATAGGTACCCAAAACTAGGTTACCTGAAATTTCATACCAAATCTATGGAACCAAGGCTCAGCACACTACACACTAAGTACACACTAAGTTACACTTTAAGTACAAAAAAATGCATGTCCAACACTTCCAACAACTTTTTGCACCTCCCTACTGTTATCAATTTCTGTATTAAATTATATTTATTGATACAAGGCGGCGTGTAAATATCAATTTAGCACGTTTACGGTACCAGGGAAATATAAAATATGTGAAGAGGGATTTATGGGGCTCTGTGAGGCACCAGGGACGATTCCGAAACCCACCGGTGGGATATATAAATTTGCTGTTGTGTAATACAGTGTTTCTTATGTAATTTATGGTGTTTGTAGGGTGTGATTAATTTCTGTACGGATTTAGAGGGAAACGTGGTGTCAGGTGTTTATTCTTTTTGCAAAAGCTGGATAAATGGGTCGAGAGGTTTTGGTTTTAAATGTAATGTGTTTTCTGAAAAGGTGTTTTGTGTGGTCCTCGTTTTTTAACGATATATGCAATTAAGTTTTAACATTGATGACGTAAAGAATTCTCCAAGAAGTAATCATAAAGAACTCGAGCTCTGTAGGTATACTGATGACTGGTCTCGTGATTTATGCATGGGTACCAATATGATTTAAAAAAGTGCTAGCCCCCTAGTCAAAGTCAAATTATTTATTTAAAATAGGCACATAAAAGGCACTTTTGAACGTCAATATTTACAAGAAAACAGAATTGATTCTAAATGTCCCTTTTAAAAGGTAGTTTAGGGTAGTTTCTTACCCATTCTTCTCCATACGAAATATGTTGAAAAATGGTAAAAAACATCACAGTTACTCTTTTAAAATATGTTACATTATGTTGTACACATTAATTTTATAATTATAAGTGAACACGATATACCGAGAATTAAAAACATGTCCTTACCTTACTACTCTGCACAACTATCAAACAAATGTAAACTCCAAACTGCCCCTACTTTTCTTCCTCGTAAACTTTCCGACTCGCTTGTCGAACATAAAATTACTAGCTGCGCCTCATTAGGTAGCTAGACTAGTAATTCTTTTATCTATGACGTCACTCGTTTCTAGTTTCACAGGAAGCCAGTCATTTGACCTGAGAGGTCAGGTGACCGGCGCTACTTTTACTAAAAACTTCGTGAAACGAAGTAGAGAAGTTGTTCGGGGTATGTTTATTAACAAAGTCTTTTCTGACCATGTAAAGTAGAGCTACTTGTAATATACAAAGTGTAATTTAAATAACTAAAAACCTCTGAAGATAAATGAAATGAAATTGTTTATTCTGTAAATAGGATATCGGAATCACTTTTACACGTCATATTAAAAAATAATTAAAAATAAGCTAGATGAGTTCGGCGTTTCCTATCTGACTACTCTGAGAAGAAAGGCCAAAACAAACTCAGAGGTCGCAGTCTCTTTTAAAGTCTAGACATAATCTTGGTCAGGCCATATGAGGACCATACAGGTTAGTATCTGAAATGGTCTTTTTAGGAAAGAACCACACAGATTTGAGTGGACCTGTCCAATCAATGCAAGCATTTGTCAGTAATCGTGGAGCTCAACTTGACGAACAATCCCATGGATCATTTGTACTCATCATTATGAACAACTTTTACTATAGGAGCAAACCTGAAATCGTGAAAGAAGAATATGCCGTATTTTGTCGAGTTATACATAAAAATGTATGTTAAAAATGCACCCTAAATCAAACCAGTGACATACATACATACATAATATCACGCCTTCGTCCCATGGGAGTAGATAAAAACTACAGAACGCCACCTGCTACGATCTTTTCATACTCCGTTTGCTTTGTTTACGTTCATATACACTCGCCGGTTGCAATAGTAACATTAATAGACATAAAACAATTCTGATTTTCGTCAACCGTCACACATCGTACGTCATAATTGTTGGTCCATCGGTGTCCGACAAATTGCGCACATCACTAGTTGTCCGTTTAAATTCCGTTCATGTGGACGTATGCGCGGACAAAGGATACCCGTTAAAATGGCCGCTCCAATATAATAGCCGGTTCGATGGAATTTAATTACAGTTTTGTAATAGACTTGTTTCGTACTTATAATATGGACTTTTAGTGGGACGGTTTATTGTTAAATAGTTCGGTACATGCATGGTTGGGCAAAGGCTGTGGAAATTTCTAGCTCATTGAAGTTGAAATAAAGGATTTATTTAAGTAGTTTGTGAAGTGTAATAGTACAAAGAAATTAAGTTTTGTACAAGTATTCTATTTTTTTTCTAGCTATTTCTATTTTTAATTAAGAACTAACCTTTTGGTGCGTCCTTATACAATTTGCAGAGAAGAATACGAACATAATGTAATACTGCTCATCCCTCATAGCAAATAGCGTGATAATTTATACCCTACAGTTTGACCAGACTTATAGGGAATATCTATGCAAAATTTTAAGAGAATCCATCTGGTAGAATTTGCGAAAATTTGCCAACAAACAGACAAAGAAGAATCGATCCCAGACCTCGTAGCAATAACTTTTATCCAAAAACATTCAATGTACAGTTTTGACTTCGCTACGATTTTATTATTATGTATTGGAGTCCAGGAGACAACAAAATGAAAGATCAAAAACATATTGCTTAAAAATTGAGACAACAAAAAGCACTGATTCTCGTACCAATCTTGTCAACACTTCTCACCTTTAAAAACCCCGCGCCATTATAAAAATATCAATCGACAATCTTTTATTATAAACTCAGCAGAAAAACTCCACGTTCGGTAATGGGCATTTCCATCCGAAAGCCGAACCAACTCATAAATCCCGTTGCCAGCAAATCTATGCTTTCCGTTACACATTGGCATGCAAAAATTCCCATATATAATAATGACATGGTATAAATCCGAAAAAATCTTTTGTTCAAACCTAAGTAATAACGGATATCAAAGACAATAACATTAAATCATCCCCTTTTCGTTTTTTTTATAACCCCTTACTCTGGGAACAATCCTGGATCGTATTTTTTTTTCATCTGTAGCAGTAAAAGTTTCGATGACTAAGATTTAGGGATTGAATGAGCTCTTTTGTAAGGTTCTTTATTAAATCTTTACAAAAGGTCGTGGCTTTGTATATGGTGACCAGGCTTGCGACTTATGTCCTAAGCAGAGCTATTAGAGACAACATGTAATAGTTTTTATATTAAGAACTATTTAGTTTTAACTGTGGTTGTGGCTAAGTAACAACAGCTGCACGGGTCGATCAATCAGGTTAAGCTACGCTTGCCGCGGCTGGTCTGTGGATGGGTGACCATCTTTACATACCAAGACCCCTCCGTGCCTCGGAAAGCACGTTAAGCCGTTGGTCCCGGCTATCATTTGTAGATCTTTGACAGTTGTTACAGGTAATTAGAAGCCCAAAAAGTCTGACAACCAGTCTTACCAAGGGTTATCGTGTTACCTAGCACCACTGATTTGCAAAGTGCGACAATGAAGTCAAGATAACACTGTTTAGGGCATTTTGCCAGGCTTTTTATACCTGCAGTCCGTGGACCGGATATACGCAAAAAACGATTAGGTAATACCCTACGTGTGCAATACAACAATGCTTTTAGTATACTCCTGTCACTGCCAAGTTTCTGTAGCGCGTCAGGGATGTTCGCAGCAGCGCGTACAGATGACTTATTTGGAATCGTGCGTAAAAGATCCGCGTCACTACTGCGTCGGATGCGAGACAGCGACAACAGTCTCGTGAGCATTGTTGGTAGTATGACTGGAGGCCTCCTGAAGGAGCACCTCTACACAGTGCATGTATGTGCCAGTTGTCTCCAGAAGATGGCATAATAGATAAAGTATCCCATAAGCTGTGTTTTATTATCATTATAATTGTCCCTAATTTATTTATATTTGTGTTTCAGTTAATTATACTAATATAGTTTAAATAATGCTTACAAAATTCATCATCATCATCATCATCAGCCTATAAATATTCCCACTGCTGGGACACAGGCCTCCTCTCTGTGAGAGGGAGTGGGCCGTAATCCACCACACGGGCCCAGTGCGGATTGGTAGATGTCACATGTCTTCGAATTTTCGGTTCTAGGACATGCCGGTTTCCTCACGATGTTTTCCTTCACCGTTTTGAGAGCAGTGATAATGAAATAATTTACACAAAGTAAAGCGCCTGTCTGGGTTCGAACCTACGACCTACAACTCGTAAGTCGCGGCCGTTACCACCACCACTGCTCTCCTTACAAAATTTTAAAAATATCTGAATTAAAGATGAATAAATAAATAATAATAAATAAAGATCAATATTATGTATAACACTACTGAAATAGTGACGGTTTATGTTTGTTTTAACTTATTTAGATTATCTATCAATTACTTAACAGGCTGAGATGAATTCATTAGTATTACTCGTGTTCATGTCTAGCCTCGTAAAGATAAGCTCAATGCATTTGACGAATTACACCCCGGGTCTCAATTGGTTCGTCATTTATGATCATATACCTAGGCCAAGCTTACTCTTCGAAAAACTATGTAATGGAATCTAAGGTTACTAATTTAACCATCTTCCAAGGGTCGTAGCGTAATGAAAATTGGCAGCTGTATGTAGTTCTGATGACAATATAATAATATGGTACTGTCGAACTGATCTGATGATGGAGCCGGAAGATATGAAACTGGAAATTCATGATGGAAAATTGTATCATAGCTGTTTTGGATTTCTTAGAAAAGTCTTGTAATGAACTTTGACCACGATTAAGTTTCAAGGTCTGATGATGAAGCCGGAAGATAGGCACTGGCATTCCATGATGGAATATCGTATCATAGTCGTATTTGCACTTGTGAGAAAGGCCTCGTAATGGACTTTGAACACGATCAGGTTTCAAGCATATTCCAATATCTGTCATTAAGGTTCACCTTAATCACACAACCACACTGCAAGTAATTGCAACCTACAAATATCACCACTACAGGAAAACCATAATAACAGGACTACTCTGTTCTGGAACAACCAGACTTCCTCAATAATACGTCAACTCGGCAGATGTCACAACAGTAAATTGAGGTGATTTTACTTAATCGCGTCAGCTTACACGCGATTTGCGTAAATTAATTCCAATCACTCGTGTAATAGGACATTTGTTCGCGTATTAACAAACGCGTGCTCGGACGTATTGCGTATTTTAGCGTATTGCGTTCACTAAAGCTGCGTTTACACGGGCTACTATTGCCCGGCAACAGTTGATAAAGAAAATGCAGCAATCTAGCTTAATTCCCAAAAAAAAATACTTAGACCGCCCATGTTATGTTATGTTATGTCATATGAAAGTATATACGGTACTTATAACTTTTTTTTAAAGATTTTTGTCTATCTGTTTGATCCGGCTAATCTCCAAAACAGCTGGACCTTTATGAGATATTCACTGACAGATGATAATCTAAGATAATCTGATGTTATAAGGAGTAACTTAGACTACTTTTATTTTTAAAAAAGAATGAGCGTCCACGTTTGCCTTCGCAACAGCAACTAGTCTGTAATATTTATGGTGTACATAATAAAGAGTATTCAATTCTATTCTATTATTTTCTTTTTGTTTCCAATATACCCTTTGATTACTATTTAGTTCTCATCATAATTCTCTTCCCCTTATCCCTTAACAGCTTTCTCTAGTAAATTTATTGATGTTGCAGTGACGTCATATTTGAGCCATACATACATTATAAACTCATGCCTTTTTCACATGGGGGTTGGCAGAAACTACAGAACAAGACTTGTTTTGATCCTCACATACTTCTCTTCCTCCACCCAGAGTTCAGCAATTAAGTTGACCGTGTAAGCGCACCTTAACATATTGCGTTGCGTCGAGTATTAATTGAACGGGTACGATCGGAGTTTGTTCGATCGATTCTAATTATGTTCTATTGTTTGGTTTCAATGAGGGCATGTGTTTAATGTTTGAGCTACGTTACGCATTGTGTTTTGCAATTATAGTTTTAGAAAACGCTTTTCCTATGTCAGCGATTAAAGCTTGAACCATGGACTTTTTGCGTTTTATAAATGTAAAAAAAAGGTTAAAAATAAATAAATTATTTATTGGTATAAAATGTATACAAACAAAGTGAAGCCTTGACTCCTGCGCAAAAAACATCTGTGTTAATCATGCCATAAAAAAAAATACGTGCCTTGGAAGTGGAGTTTCTAATACCAGCCCTATATATATAACCAATGATTTTATTAAAACCTAGAACCTGAATCTATTGCGACTAAAGTCTAAGCAAATGTTTCTCTTTATAATTTTACTTTTGAGTGAGTTAAGCCAATCCACTCGACCATTTAAAAAATTCTCGAATAGCGCTGTGGTTTTATTTTGAGAGTATTTTTAAGATACTGAGAAAAACTGAACTCTGAATAATTATTTTTGTTCCAAACCAGTAACCCATTCCCCATAATCTATAGCGTGTCGATGTGCCAAGACCGGGAGCTCTCGTTATCAACTACTTAAGTCTAACTCTTTCACCCCATTTATCAGTGCAGCCTCCTCCAAGATTTATACACTGCACGCTCTGACGCTTAATAGCCTAGTGTGGAGGGCGTTGGCTTGATAGAAATGACCTTCAGGGCTGTGGTCAGTGGAAACGAGCAAGATGAAGAAAAACTGTGTTTAATGGATTGAAAGCTGATGTGGTTAAGATGACCGTATGAGAAGATTAAGGTAGTTAATTGATTCAGGCGTGACCTTGCGGAAATCCATTATGAAATACAATAGACGTGGATATATTTAGTAACCAGTTCCGCTGTTGCCACACCGAGCGCTGAACGCAGAGCGCTCGGCGTGGCACCACGCCATGTTTGGGTTCGCGACAAGTCAATCGTCATCCTGAGGATGCCTTGTTCAGAGGTGAAACACGTATTGACTTATTTCAGGGTTTTTTATGGCTCTTTAGAAATAGCTAAGCGGAACTGGTTACTAAATATATCCACGTCTATTGTATTTTTTAACATTAAGGTATGTAATTGACCTCTTATTTTAATGTCTCTGTAAGTGTGTCTTTGTTGTCTCAGCTGGGGTTATTTTATGAAATTTGAATGGCGGCATCCGTTCTGAGATTGAACTAAAATAACAGATACCTACTGCACCAGAAAGACGCAGCCTGCACTAAGATTTATACAGTACACGCTCTGGCACTTAATAACCTATACTCCGTTTGAAATAAGATTAGACATTTAACTAAACCTTTTTTACAGTCCGTTCAACCGATTTTGACTTCTATTGCATGGGTCGCATGACAAATGGCAGCTGCAGTAAACAGTTGGTTTGTAACCACTTTTTTTGCTTTTAATGCCATCCTTATGCCTATGGTATAGAAGTCAAAATCGGTTGAACGGACTGTAAAAAAGGTTTGTTTAAATGTCTAATCTTATTTCAAACGGTGTATATATAGTTTGGGACGTTAACTTTATAGAAATCATCTTCAGAGCTGTGGTGGGGTTAAGCTTGGTCAATGGAAATGTGCAAGATTAGAAAACTGTGTTTAATGGATTGAGAGCTGATGGGGTAAGGATGAGCGTATGAGAAGATTAAGGCATGTAATGGCTCTCATATTGGAAAATATTTAAAAAGTATTGTCTTGTTATATCCTTCCTTAATATTATAAATGCGAAAGTAAGTTTGTTTGTTACGCCTTCACGCTAAAAAGGCTGAACGGATTTGCATGAAATTTGGCACATATATAGATGATGCCCTGGAAAAGAACATAGGATACTTTTTTTTCCCACGGGATCGAGACTTATGCGGGTGAAACCGCGGGGCGCAGCTAGTCTTATATATAAAATTCTCGTGTCACAATGTTAGTTACCTTACTCCTCCAAAACGGCTTTACTGATTTTTACCAAATTTTATATGCATATTCAGTAGATCTGAGAATCGGCTACTATCTATTTTTCATACCCTTAAGTGATAAGGGTTGTCCACCCCAAACAAATAATTGGCAAAACAACGTTTGCCGGGGTCAGCTAGTATTAAGATAAAATTAAGAGGCTATAGGTAACTTTTATTTGAAACTATTACCACTAACAAACTTTTAAAGTTTCCAATTTAAATCATTTTCTTGCTCCTACTTTTATTACCAGCAAGAACCTCAATGACATCTCTGTCGAAATCAAAAAGTTTTTCAGAAAAAACCATCAACGATTGATTCTTTTCGTTACTCATTAAAATTATTCCTGCACATCCAGCCCCACAAAAAGAAAACCGCGTACACACAGCTCCCACATCCAATACGCTAAGACTTCCCACTAGCGTGACACTCCATTTATCACGCCGCCGCATTTGTACGGCGGCGTGACGGCGTGCACGTGAACCGCCACAATTTACACTTGATATTGATGATTCGATAGTATTGCTTGAAAAATTGAACTTGAAATTATCACCTGGGGGTTTCAGAAAAATTGGGATTAAAATTTGAATCAGCTGAACGGTTTTAAACGTATTTAAAAGAACATTAATCTGCTGGAGATAAAATGGCAATTATGTGACGCCTTATGTTTTACCTGAAACGATATCTAAATATTATCTTTAAATAGGTACTCCATACAGCATGTAATAATGTTAGATTGCATCTTATACGAGCCAAACATGAAAATACTCAAGTGCGTCCGGAGCAACATAACAGAAAAAAAAACGTGTGGCACTCGGGGACTGCCGCGGTAAAGCTATTGCATAGCACTTGTAACCTCCATACTTCCTATTTGTCAACACTACACTTAGGATGATGACGTGATGACATAAAACAAAAATTACGTTCCCATGACAACATCACGTTGTCATGGGAACCGTCATTACATGGTAGACGGAGTGGGGGGTGTTAGGTATTATTTTCGTTACGTTACGGAATTTCTTGATTCGGTCACCGCGCTCAAAGCCCGCAATAAAAGCTATGCAATAGCTTAATAATATAACCAACCCTAATGCTGGTTGACTAAAAGAAGCTGAATTATAATTAATTCTGTGCAAATGTTTTAAATATTATACTTTCTAATGTATGTACATACCATGTTTAGGTACGACTAAGGTATGAGGCAGAAATCACTGAACAGCTATGACACTTACTGTTATGTTCTTTTAGCAACAAGTAAATGATACCTAACCCTTTTTAACGTATTTTAAGACTTATAAGACTGATCACTATAACTTACTAGGTCCTATAACTACTGCCCATACCAAATCAGTAACAGCAAAATAAAGCAACAGTACCCTCCACGTACGAATCGATATGTAACCTCTTTATGTTGTTTCTGACCAGGCACCGAGACTGGCAAGCTCTCACTTCATTTGTCAGCGTCAGTCGACGTGACTTAGCAGCTGACTGGTGATGTTATAGCGTCGGTAAGTAAAGGGAGAATTGTCGGTAGTTCTATGAAAATGTTGGTAGGTATATCTATTGGCAAAGAGCATTGGTTTACTGAGTAGATGTTTCAAAGAGAGATGGAACACTTAGAGATGAGATGAGTGGCTTCATTTTAGGCATAATTTCAAAGACATTTTTAAGGCAGTACAAATACTTAAATCCCACCATCATTCCCACATCAATGATGATAATGAATGATCATCATTACTTACGTATTCCATTGTTACAAAATGAATCTTTAGCAGGTGTAAATAAAAATGGAATTGGTATGCAAACTCCAGGATTAGGGGAGTTTAAGATTGCTGCCTAGATTGACGCTGTCTCCAATCATTATCATCATCATTCATAGCCCGAATAGGTAGATAGATACCAATAGGTAGATAGATACCGAATAGGTAGGCATTTGCTGAGGAGCCAACGCACATGAATAGATTATAAATTCGGTCTACAACCTACAAGAAAACACTGGCAGCAGATTCAATTCAGATTCCAATACACATCTTTCACCCCAGCGGAGCCCTAAAATCCCGTGTTTCACCACCAATTCACCAAGACTGAAGCTTAGCCGTGCACCATCGTGCACTCAATTTGTCACCGACTCGTACCGCAAAGCATTTACAGCGCAAGCGGTGAAGCGCCGCAGTTTAGCTCAGCGCTGCACTGACACCGGCCATTTGCTTGATTGGGACACCAGTGTTTGTGTTAAACAAATTCGGTGAATTCTTTATTTGGGTTCGACGATTATTTTAATAGCGGCATTTAAGAGGCGAGAATTTGTTTTTGATAGTGCGCAAAAATAGAAGGCCTAGCTAGTACTTTTAGGTCAAATGTAACAAAAGTTCATCGAAGACCTGTTTTAAGCCACTGACTTTTCACACTTCTTTTTAACAGACTTTCAAAAAGGAGGAGGTTATATGTTCGTCGCGTATGTTTGTTTTTTTTTTAATGTATTTCCACCGATTTCTCCGTCATTGTGGACCGATTTTGAAAATTCTTTTTTGTTTGAAAGGGTATGATATGTTAAGTTCCTGTCACTGTTATTTACATAGCAGGTAGTGGTTTTCGAATTTGTGTGGGGTAGGTACCACAACTAAAAAGTGAAAAATAACTACTTAAAAAAAAAACCGACTTCCAAAAAACACTACAAAGTGAAAAATAACTTTAATTTCGGAAGTCGGTGACAAAAAACGATAATTCAAAACAAAAAAAAATATACATTTTTTGTTATGGAAGGAATAATGTATATGTGGAAACAGCAGAGCCATCTTGTATTGACTATGTGAGTTATGCTGAAATAAACTTAGTCTATGCGAAACAGCCATTGTTTTAAAACACCGACGTCCGAAATTAAAGTTATTTTTCACTTTGTAGTGTTTTTTGGAAGTCGGTTTTTTTTTTGTAAAATGTTTTTAGGATTAGTTATCAGGTGCCTTCTTAAGATTTATTTTGACTTAGTTAGGTACTGTTAAAAGTAAGAAACATAACGAAACTCGGACTTAATTTTCTGTAATAATTTAAATACACTGAACGAGCTTACATAGTCGTTCGTTTTCTTTTAGTTTCATAGGTGGGATCATTACAGGATCAAATTATATTTGTCGGAGACGGGTATGTGACTTTCGTTATTATCAGCGATATTTTAACTACTGTGGGCGTAGTGTGGGTAGTGTTGGTTAATGCGCAATAGAAAAACAGTTTGCAGTTCAGATCACATTATAATTTACTATCAAATGAATCACACTAGCTAAATTACACACACACTGGGTGCGACGACGTTTATTAAAATCACCAATTAACAAAATCATCACAAATTACAACTAACACAATAACTGAGCACCACGAATCGAGAACAGTTCCGCGACGTCTTGACTCCAATGCGACCAAAGGCTGAATGCCCTCCTCGCCTTGGCCATCAAACATCACAACTCTGTAGAAGCGCGCCTTTTTTGGTGTCGGTAAATCACTCTTGATGTCGCCAGTGGCTCGCTTGCGATTCGTTTCGTGTCCGTACTAATGACCGGATCCGACATATTTATTGACAATACTCAGAACTATATATTACGCATTTCCTGATATGACAATGTTAAATTGAACATAATTAATGCTAATTCTACATGAGCATTTATATCAATGATGAACTGATGTAATAAATTATCAATCATTGCTGTAAGCAAATACAATTTATGTCAACTATGATTGATTTCTATAATAAATTTTGTCTATCGCAATAAGATACAACTTAGTAGGTAACGTAAGTTTTCAAGATTTAGTTGAAAATTATAGATGTGAAATTATATTCAACTACCAACTTTCAAGCAGATTTATTCGTCATCGAAACAACTTGACACGTAAACTAATTTGAAAACTCTTAAAATATTTTATCTTTTTCTATTGGCGCCTAATTTAATAAGTAAGTAATCAATCAATCTGCACTGAACATTAGTTTAATCTTCTTCTTAAAAAAATATTAAATATGTTTGGTCCCAAATTCAGCTGCGCGAACTCTGCTCACTGACGCAGTCAACTGTAAAGTCAACTGTACAGGTGACAGGGCATGTGGCGCAAGACGGAAGGTGGGTCATAGTCTGTGGGGAGACGCTGCATACGCACATGAGATCTGAGCCTTCCATGAACTTCCCCTATCTTTGGAGATTGTCTTTACTCCGGCCTAATTGGGTTAATTTTAAAGATAACTATTTTCATGAGCAGACAAAACGAGAAAGGGACGGTTACAGTATTACAGTTATTCTCATCTAAAGCCATTTAGACAGCTGTTCTTGTTAAATCTAATTATTGGTAACTCATATTCACTTCCATCTCTTTTTGTTCTCTTTGAGAGGCATCGTGACTAGATTCAATGACAATTTTGTTTTTTTTTCCATAGTTATCTGCTTTATTAACAGCGCTTGTCGTGAAAACGTGACAATTATGTTATTTTTTGACAGGGAGGAGCTCGTGGCTAACTAATAACAGCCGCATGGTTCGATCCATCAGGTTAAGCTACGCTTGCCGGGGTTGGTCTGTGGATGGGTGACCATCTTAACATTCCGAGACTCCTCCGTGCCTCGGAAAGCACGTTAAGCCGTTGGTCCCGGCTGTCATTCGTGGATCTTTGACAATCGTTACGGGTCGTTAGAAGCCCGAAAGTCTGACAATCAGTCTTACCAAGGGGTATTGTATTACCCAGTTACTGGGTTGAGGAGGTCAGATAGGCAGTGGCTCCATGTAAAATACGGTATTCAGCTGCTTCCGGTTAGACTGGAAGCCGACCCCAACATAGTTGGGAAAAGGCTAGGCAGATAATATTATTTTTTGACAAATATTTTGCATTGTAATTTATATTAAAGGGCTCAGATCATGAGATAGTTGATGTAAAAATCAGAACCCCGATCTAAAGTAATTTCATTTATTCAGTATGTGCATGACCTCCCAATATAACACAATAATCGGAATGGTTCTCAGATTAATCTATTATTTTATCTACAATCTGTAGCTGTGTCATGCAGAGAATTACGTTAATGCAACAGAAGCAGCCAGTCACCATGATGTGGTGGCGTTCGATCATTTATCACCGTCTAACTATGGGTGAGTATCGTTGTAGAGAAAGGGATAGGGGATCTAGGTAGCTTGGTCTAAAAATAGAGGAATGGTAGCTTACGATGTTGATAGATAAAGTAGTAGGTACAGAAAAGTATCACCAGATCAGGCTCTGTATGATCTGCGGGTTTAAAACGGCCACATTAAGCAATGCCTCTAAACGCAATTCATTTTCTGAATTCCCAGCTATTCCTCTATGGTGACACATATTTTAGCTGAATTATATTCAATTCAATTCATATCAGAATCATATTTGGAGTAAATATTGCCGCATGAAAAAAATGAAGACCGTAATTTTACCGGATAATTTTTCTTTACAGTTTTTATTAATCAAATGAGATTTTTATTTTTATTTCAACAGTTTAAAAATGTTATTTCATTTTATTAGAAAACTGTCAAACAGATGAATTGCGTAATATGAATTGAACGCAGATAATATTATGAATTGTCACTTTGTGACAGTTTGTGTGATTATAATATTATTATATTACTAGCTGCGCCCCGCGGTTTCACCCGCATAAGTCTCGATCCCGTGGGAAAAAAAAAAGTATCCTATGTTCTTTTCCAGGGCATCATCTATATATGTGCCAAATTTCATCTAAATCCGTTCAGCTGTTTTAGCGTGAAGGCGTAACAAACAAAATTACTTTCGCATTTATAATATTAAGGATTAAGGATGATTTTGCCAAAGCGGCCCTTTTAGGTCGTGTATATGTGTAGCAAAATGGAAGTTATTGTAATTCACAACATCGATCGCCGCGGTCTGCGGTAACATCCAAGTAGTTGAAAAATACAGCTCGTAGTTTACATGAAAGTATTGTCTACGACAATTATAAAGTAATTTCACCATCTTTGTTATTTTGTAACATAACTTGTACACAGTAATACTACCTTTAAATAATCTGTGAGTGACTCGGAAAGTTCAATAATTATGTCGGACGCTTGAAGGATTACTTTCCAATATATTTATTTCGTTTACGGAGGCTATGTCAATTGGTATTTTTACTCGTAATCGGGTTTTAACAATTATTTTATGCGTTTATAAGTTACTAACCTCCGGATGCGGCGAGCAGGCCGTGCGCGCGCAGTAGCGCCAGCAGCAGCAGCGGCAGCAGCGGGCGGCGCCGCATGCCGCGCGACACCGCTGCGCCCGCGCCGCGTCGCCGCTCGCCCCCGCGGTCGCCCTCACCTGGGGAGAAAGAGAAATAAGGGTTAGTAATATTCAGGCCAGGGCCGAGATCGCGACACAGTGGGTGCCTGATGACGGGCGTCGCCACCAGGGCAGGCCTAAAAAGCGCTGGCGTGACGATCTGGACTCGTTCCTGACCGACTGGCTGGAGAAGGCACAACATAAGGAAGACTGGAAAATTATGGGGAAGACCTTTGCCCAGCAGTGGGACAAAATAGGTTAGCAAAAAATGATAATAATAATAATTTATTTCGTGCTCGTGCACGAAACTGTGACTATTTCAAAAGTAATTAAAATATTCAATTTTTTTCAAATTTTCTTACGGTTTTTTGCAATTTACAGGTTAAAAAAATAAAAAAATTCATGTCATAATACCCGTGCCACAACTTCACGACTTTGTAAAATACTAGATACCTTTTATTAATGAACAACATAAAAGAGAAGACAATACCAAATGAATCCATTATAAACACTTCGATTCTTTTCTTCAAATACACTGGAGGCCAACAAAGGGAACTCACAAAAAAAATCATTACAAATCATTGT
The DNA here is from genome assembly GCA_963680765.1 of Agrochola lychnidis. Lineage (NCBI taxonomy): Eukaryota > Metazoa > Arthropoda > Insecta > Lepidoptera > Noctuidae > Agrochola > Agrochola lychnidis. Next base: position 1,674,657 of record OY796863.1, on the reverse strand, counting down.
TCAGTACTATTCACATGGAAAGATCTGCTCATTCTTTCAAGGTAGGTATGTATTACTTTAGATTGGAAATTCGATGAAATTCCATTAAATATTTTTCCCAAGGGTTCCGGAAAAAGAATTTCTGAAATATCCTGTTCGTTCTCAAACAGTTTGGGTGTGGTTTTAGCATGAGCGGAGGCGAAAGCGATTTGCATATCTTAGTATTATTACAAATTTGTGTCATTTGTGTAATTTAAAGTTTCAAAGATTATTATCGCGTATCTTCGTAATCAATTCACTTTCTGGTCTTATTTGTAACATCTTATTCCATAGTCAAAAAACAAAACAGTCGATGTTCTTCTATTATAGAGAAAGAAGAAGCAATGATCTGAATCACCACGTTTGCTCTCTGCCAGTAAGTGAATTCTCACGGACTTCATCATCATCATCATCATTTTAGCCAAAAGACATCCACTGGTGGACATAAACCTCCCCAAGCGTCCGCGTCGGTACATCGACCGGTTCTGTGGTTCTCACATCCAGTGGATTCCAAAGACAAGCAAGGACTCAATTTAAGGTACCGCAAGGTACTTTTGGAAGGACTAATCACAATATTATACTTGTAAACGTTTATCACTACCGCAGTAATTTATATCTAACACCTTTCAAATAATAATTCGAAACTTTAATCTATCTCGGAGAAAAAAAATACAATAGACGTGGATATATTTAGTAACCTGTTCCGCTTAGCTATTTCTGAAGAGCCATAAAAAACTCCTGAAATAAATCGACACGTGTTTCACCTCTCAACGAGGCATCCTCAGGATGACGATGGACTTGTTGCGAACTCGAACACGGCGTGTTGCCACACTGAGCGCTGAGTGCGCTGAGTGTCTGCACGAACTAAGCGGAACAGGTTACTAAATATATCCACGTCTATTGTATTTTATAATGGATTTCCGTAAGGTCACGCCTGAATCAATTAACTATCTGTGTCGGAGTACAATATATTAAAGGAAAGATCCTTGTTGATAACACAATAAACTGATATTAATATAATACACTATATTAATAGGTATTTCCGTTATCAAGATGTCTGCCTTCATTTAATATAGGTCGGTCAGCTATTTTTATACCAAGATATTTTTATCGAAAAAGATTCTAAGAATGCTCCTTTGTACTGTTTTTCATTGGAGTAAGTATGAAAAATGTGGTACTAAGAATACATTTTGCAGGTTGGAGTAATGGTCAAAGATTATTCAAAGCATTTAGGACGTAAATTGCTAGGTTTTTATAAACAAAACCATCGCGAAGTCTTCTAAAGGAAGACTAACAAACAGCCTTTTCACTTCACTGTATAAATAATAATATTCTTTCTTCAGACTACCACGTGTATTCACGTGGAAGACTATAAAATATCATTTATATAGAACCATAAATCCTTATATTTAGATCAACCCTGTGATTCAAAAGTTTTTCATTAAATCGTAATACACTCCCCGACTCCTTTATCGAGCCACCGTGTATATTTACATGTAGGTATAACGCTCTAAAACATAAAAAAGCCAGTATTTTGAATTCAGGAACATCTAAAAAGTTAGACGTTTATACAAAAAAATGCAGGGTGACTCGATTCAGGTATCCGGAAGTGTACTTATCACAATGACAACCCTTCAAAACTCACAATTCCTGGCCGTGCCACCCAGAAATCACAGAGCATAATATCTCAAAAATATCTTGCCCAAACAAATATGTAAAAAAAAACAATCCGACTTTTTGCAACAACACAGATAGGGCCCCCTTCGAACCTCGCACACCCCATATTTTCTTTTTATCAAGATAAACCCAAACATGTTTGTCCAAATCAAATGCTATATAGAACGTCAAATCGAGTTCGTAGCAGATAGAGAGAAAAAACTCGGTACAGAAGTGGTACATTGTCTGAATCAATCGGCTGGGCTCAATATCGGACAGTGGAGTACAGCCTGTTGTTTGTAATTGAATTGTCAGTTTATTGGACCCTGGACAGAGATCGGACTTCAGGAGTTGAGGGAAGAGCGGCAGCGGGTAGTGCCGTGAAACTTTTTATATCATCTTGTTTGATATAGAGAGTTTAGAAAAGCAAGAGATGGGTTTGTGATTTTCTGATTGTTTGTTATTATTGTTGTAAAAAGAAATAAATGGGTGGTTTTAAATTACAATCTGGTTTATTTGCGATATAATTTCGGGTTGATGGTGGAACTGTGGCCTTTATAACCCGCAATATTTCAGCAACACGGAAGATAGCAATGTAACATCAAATTTTTTGATTATTAAAATTTTAATATTCTTATTTATATTAGATATATACCTACATGAGATAAAACACCGTCAGCTAAAAATTATGTACCTTGAAAAATCATGCACGTTGAAATACAGTTATAATTATGAAACTCCCATATGAAAAATCAATGTCCATAATCCAACCGTCTTCCATTTCAAATCGTACTCGCACCCTCTCAAAACTTGCCCCGACACGCGACCCTTTGGCGAAAATCACCTTCAGATAAAAAAAGAGATTCTGTAAAAAGGTCCCGCTCCTAGGGGCTCTAAGACATTGTTGTATAACTGTTTAACACACTTTCCGAGCGACCCTACCAAAAATATTTCCATAATATTTTGTCAAACAGCGAATCAATGGCTAGAGATTTGTTGGCTGAAGACGGCAAAATTGTTTTGATAAAATCTTCGGTTGTGTGCTTTTTCTTTTGTTGGAGATGGGACGGGCTGGACTAAATAAATAACTAGTTGTTCGTAATAGCTATAGACCAAGAGGCTTGTAAATATTTAGACTGCACTGCTACAGTAAGAGTATCTAAGGACGAATTTGTATTTTAATGAATGATAAATAAGTGTTTTGAGCTCATCTTTAAGGCAAAAGCGTTATTGGGTTTTTCCTTTAGGGATTTCTTAGGAACCGCCTGGAGTTTGGAAGTTGGAGGTATAATATCCCCGTGAAGCACGTTAAGCCATTGGTCCTGCGCCTGATCTCTCTCCGGTCGTGTCAGATTGCCTTCCCAGCGGACTATGAGAGTGAGAGATGAGGGAGTGCACCTGTGTCTGCGCACGTACTCGTGCCCTATAATATCTCCCTTGCCAAACGCTAGTCTCCGCTGAGATTGGTCCCCATGGCCGAAATTTATTCTGGAGGACTATTGAGACTAAAATCTATATTTGTAGATCCTTCTGATAAAAACATTAGCACCTAAACGCCCTATAATTTAATCAGAGCCTTCAAAAGAAAAAATGACAGCGTCGACATTAAATTTTTTTCGGAACTCTCATCTAATTACAAAAGTTGAGAAAATAACTTGTAAAGTAGAACTATAAAAAGTTATGAAAAATACCATCAATCTTCATTACAACTGACTTTTATGACTAATATGAGTAATGACACTAAATGTCTTTCGTCCAAATAAACTAATATAAAAAGAAATTGTTTTAAGACAATTTATTATAAAGAGAAATGTTATGTCTGTGGAATGGTTTCATCAAATAATAATGGAACGAAAATATTATGTTGGAGTCATATTTTTCTATCTGACTAAGAATTGAATGAAAATATCGGTTTCCGGTTAACCCACATATATGTTTTGATAAAGGTTAGTACTGTGTGCTTGAACATGTACCTAGGTACGCGCACTGCCGACTTCCGCTTTATAGATTCTATAAAAAATACCTGGGTATCATAATTAGATTAAACAAGAAAAGGATGTTTTATTAAAGAAATCTAGAGTAAAAAGCACTTACTTATTTAATAGGATGGAGCTAGTTTTATTTTTCTAAGAAAATAATTTGCTACGGCTAAGAAAATTACGACCTGACCAAAATCGTACAAAAAACTGATGATCAGTAGTAACGTATGCCTCAAAAGACTATATAAAACAAAAGAGTATACTTTGCCAAAAACAAAACCGGGTCATAAACGAAAATCTGTTCCAAACCCAAACTGCATACAAACGCCCGAATTCTTCTCATATAAAAAATAAAAGACTGAATCTCCACACGTTATTAGGCAAATCACCTCTTACTAGTCGAAGCTGACTCGACTCCAGACCTGATGTATGGCTGATGAATTAATCATATTCGGCCAAAGCCTCCCATCTATGTGGAAATGAAGGAAAGATTCTTGAAGGACCAAACGTATGACGCGACGACGCGGCGTATCAAAGGGCCAACGATTTTCGGGAATGTCAGCGATATTTCTTTTGTTTGATTGAGGAATTTTGATGAGTCTGTCAGGGTATTGATTTAAATTTCAAAGGTTTTAATTGAATTTAGTAGGCTGATAAAATGATCCCAAAGATATAAACAGCTATGCCTAGTTATATGCCAACACTTGGATCAAGTTTATTAAGCTATTGCATAGCTTTTATCGCGGGCTTTGAGCGCGGCGACCGAATCAAAAAATTCCGTAACGAAAAAACCTAACACCCCCACTCCGCCTACCATGTAATGACGGTTCCCTTGACAACGTGATATTGTCATGGGAACGTAATTTTTGTTTTTTGTCATCACGTCATCATCCCAAGTGTAGCGTTGACAAATAGGAAGTATGGAGGTTACAAATGCTAGCTTTACTGCGGCAGTCACCGAGTGCCACACGTTTTTTTTTACTTATTCAATCAAATCACTGAGAGTTTGTAAATGCTTTTTAACATCTTTTTAGGCATTGCCACCCCAACATAACTGTACTTACAGAACATAGTTCGAGTTGCCACTTAAAAAATACTATTTATTGTGAGGAATTGTATCGAGGAGAGAATTCAGTTGAACATACATTATTTTATCAATACAGAAACTTTTTCTGCGTCGTTACTAAATGAATTCTTCGCAGTCATTAAGATACTATATTTCAAAACTCGAACCAACTGAAACGCCATAATACAGTAATATCTCATCAGGTGAATATACAGTAATAATAAAAACAACAACAAAATTTGAGCAATAAAGCCATTTTGTGTAGACAACAGTCTTTATTACCATTATAGTGGAACAAAGGACAGAAGTTGGCTAATAACGCCTAGTGAGTATGTAATGTTATGTGCTTCTGACTTTCAGTAAGACTAATTCAAGTTGCTTAAGATCATTGTTTGTTTTAGAATAATTTTCATATTTGGATACATTTTCACCGACCAGCCAAGGATAGAGAGACGTGGAAACAATTGGGGGAGGCCTATGTCGACAGACAACCTGACCAGAGTGGTTGCTAGTAAATTTATTATTTTGTGCTATGTATGTGAATTAGATATAAGAATACTACTGTTTTATAAGAATAGCATGTAAGTTAAAAAGGTCAGCGAATAAAGGCTTTTATTATTATTTATACGTCTTTGACATTTCTCGGGACCCAGGGGTCCCGGACTTTTGGAAGGCGTACGAGGGGCCGAAGCCAACTCGCAGAGGCCCCTTAGACGTTTTTAATGAAATGAGGTATGTTCGCACTATGCAAGTGCAGCCAAGGACAACCCCCTGTTGGTGTAGGACTAATGTAAGATATGGAAACAAAGATATCGGACTATGGGTTTGGGTTGCTAAAGTGGACTGGTCACCTGGGACTATGGAAGGACTATGGCCCCTGCCTGATCTATGTTTTATATGCACACGGGTAAAATGGCAGGGGTGACTTGCACACTCAATAATGGGCCCCCGAAAACGGTCGCTAGCACATAGTGTCGTAGCGACAAGGGGGCAACACGTCCCGAGGTGCTTATGAGGAGTGGAGAGGTATTCCACGGCTATCAGGACAATCCCGGAAGTATGGTCAAGATCCCTACCAGCATCTTACTGGAATACTTCCTTCCTCAGAGCACGTTTGCTCTTGCGAATCTCCACTCAAGCCGGCCAATTAAGGCAAGAATGAGGCGGGAGCGCCGTTCCTCGTCAGTGTTCATTCCAGCCGGCCAACAAAGGCAAGCCAGAGGTGAGGAACAAGACTTCTCCCGGGAGATAGGGTCCGTGGGGTCGCTACTGCCCAACAGCTCGCCACATGCTGTCCTGCGGGTTTTTATACCTCCCTTGGTCTGGCTCCTCATTCCAGACCCGTTCAGGCAAAGTAAACTCTACCGGCACAGACCTAGAGTTCGGAGCGCGCAAGCCCCACCACGACGTCAACGTAGAGATACGACGGTGGGGTTATTATTATTGTGGTTTTTTAAATTTAATTTTCTCAGGTTAGTTCCTGGTATTTTCAGAATCTCACGGGTGTGAACCAAGGTGAGATTCTAGTTATTATTCTGAGAAGGTAAATTGCTCTGTACTGTAATGAAATTATTATCTAAATCAAGTTGTAAAAAATTACTTACTATGCGGCAAGTGTTTAATATGGCAGCTTTTTGTAGTATTAGGTATGTGTATTTGGATAGATTGAATGCATTAAAACTTGCAAATTTGTTTCGGGATAACACCTGTTGTTGATATTACTATTGGGACTATAGTGATTCTATTAATTTTCCAAACTCTGGTAATTTCCTCTTGTAATTCTGTATACTTCCTAATTTTTTCTGTGATAGTTTTTGTATGTTATTAGTGTTTGGGACTGCTATATCTATTATAAATGTGTGTTTGCTTACTTTATCAACTAGTGAACTATATTGAGGTCGGCTTCCAGTCTAACCGGATGCAGCTAAATACTAGTATTTTACATGGAGCGACTGTCTATCTGACCTCCACAACCCAGTAACTGGTTAATACCCTTGGTAAGACTGGTTGTCAGACTTTCGAGCTTCTGACGACCCGTAACGACTGTCAAAGATCCACGAGACAGCTAGGACCAACGGCTTAGCGTGCTTTCCGAGGCACGGAGGATTCTCGATATGTAGAAATGGTCACCCATCTACGGACCAACCCCGGCAAGCGTAGCTTAACCTGACAGATAGACCCGAGCGGCTATTAGTACTTAGCCACGAGTTCCTCGGGCGAGCCATTGCCATCAACCGGGTTCAAATCCAGGCTCCGAGCTGCTGAAAACTGGAAAAACTCTATAACACTTTGCCGACGTAAGCTCATCTTTCCTCGTGAAGGTATAGGCAGAACGCCGTGTGCAACGATCCTTGCATACTCCTTTTGCTTAATCTATGTTCATACATCGCGATCCGGTTGGGGTACTACACACCTCACCTTTTCATCTGACTGGCTCGGAAGAAGGGTAATGTTTTTTACGAAGTGTATTGTGTAGGTACGTTTGTCTTGTTTGTACAGTTAATGTGCGTTTGTAAAACTATATTTCGCTCAAGATAGTCATCAGAAAAATATTTATTTGAAAGGTATTCCCCGATACCCGAAAAATTCAATCTCAGACCCACATTTCAATCACAACTTTTATCCAAAAAAAGTCAATCAAAGCATACAAAGAGAGAAAATCAATTTTGTATAACAAGATTACAGATATCAGTTGAAAAGTTAGGCTAGCCTACAGATCTGGTGTCAATCCAGCCGTTTTATCGCCTCTCGTTTGATCCTGAGTATTTGTCTAGAACTTTTTGCTGGGATCGGTCCGCCAAATTGTCTGGCACTTAAGTTTTTTCAAGTCTAGTTTCTAGGTGAAGAGAGAATTCTTTGATTTTTCGTCGATTTTGTGTTTGACAAACAATTTGTCATATTTCTCGTCTTTTTTGCGTTTTAAGTTGTTAGAATGGCAGTTGATATGTGTTAGTTTGTCATTCTTTTCAAGCCAAGAAATAGATATACAATTTGGGATTATTTTCACAGAAAAATAAATTAAATTTAAGTTCATGGGGTCATAAGAGCAGAGCGAATTGGCTCTTTAGAATATTAAATTTTTAATGTCATCTGCGTAATGACGCAGATTAAATTATTACGAATAAAATTAGTTTTCTGATACATAGACGGCTTGGTGACGCTTGGGGGAAGCTATTTCAGGTGAAATTGACGATTTTGATGAATCATAATTGAAAGCTTCTATAATTTGGTCCTTATGTACATTGCGGCCTCGATGTTATTCCAAAACATCCTTGCCATGTTTTTTATTCTATATATCCCACACAGTACTTTCCTCCTAAATACATTTCTGGAACATCGTTCATCTTTTAACTCTAATATGGCAAGGTGCCAGGGCCGGACTTAATTACGTCTTGAACTCAGGAATGTGTTCAGGAGCTACTAAGTTTTGAACTGCCAGAAAGCTGTCACAGCACTCCTACTCGTTATGAAAGTTATTTCCGGCTTTCAAATAATTTATGTAGGAGTTAATCGATGAGAAAACCGTTTCAATTATAATAGAGAAATTAACGTCCGAATACTAAAACGTAAGTTCACTTTAAGTCGTCGTTTAGTCCCATGCAGTATTCATCACGCTGTCCTTATAGTGTATTATAGTGATAAAAAATCTTAAAAAACGATTTGAAGGTTTGTGGCGTAAGAGTGTTCTGACGTTCTGTTCATATTGTTTTCTTAAAGTGAGAATCATAAATGATTAAGGACTTCAATTGATTCAGTTTACTCATAATAACATAATGGTTCTGATACTTTTATTTTTGAGTTCAGAGCACATCATCATAATTTCAGCCGGGCCCGGCAGACGTCCACAGCTGGAAATAGGCTACTTCAACCAGTTCTGTGCTTCCGCATCCACATTCCTGCGGCCTTCACAAGGTCATTAGTCCACCTTGTAGGAGATCTTCCAACGCTCCGTCTTCCGGGACGCAGTCGCCACACCAGAACCTTTAGAACACGGATATTCATTGAACGATTTGGTAGTATCATAAAATAAAATATCATCGCACCTGTTTTACCCAAAGGGTTTGGAGGTGTTCCTATACTACACCCACATTTCACCAGTTATGTTTAAGTCCCATGTAATAAGGGGCAAGCCTATTGCCATCAACCTGGCACAAGTCGAGATTCGGCTGCTACTGAGAAATTCAATTCAGTTCAGTTAATTTGGTAGTGTACGTCAAAATATACCATCTTCAAACTAACAGCAATATTAATATTCCTTCTTATTATAAACGAGGCTGACCACCCTCGAGACACTCCATCTTCCTATTATAATGGTGTTGCATTTATCTCGTGAGTGGAGGCGCGTGACCATGCATATATTATCTTTGATTTATGGAGGATGAGTAATTCATAATTATACAAGTGCAATTCTGATAAAAGTGCTTATAAAGACTGTATAACAAATGCTTGTCAGAAAGAAAATATGACCATTATCGCCATGGGTTAATCTAGTAAATGTATGTAATCCTGCGTCATGTGCTCCTTTTTATTTAATTTTTTATAACTGTTTGTATTTCCTGTGCGTGTCCCAAATAAAATATTTTTCTTTGAAGAAATCAATCACAAAGTTTATTATTATCTTGTATAGGAGGTTGCTATCCTGTTTTCTTTTTAAAATGATTTTTGTCACGAATCGAATCGAGCTTAGGTGAAATACCCCCAAATAATCTCCGAGTTCTTTTTACTTAATGGCAAAATAACCATCTTCAAACAATGTAAATAAAACACACATAATTTTTCCATCTTTTTCACTTCATCGGGAAATACATGTGTGTAACACACACTTCTTGACTTCAAACTTGCATACATGTGAAACAAATATAATTACAAAACTTCCTTCATTAACACACATACCAAATTCAAAACAAAACAAAAATAAAATCTCAATTACCAAAGAGCTTACATCAGCATCCGCATCCGCTCCGCAACTCAAACACAAGTCAGGTGCGAGCACCACATCTCGTGTTGGTCTTGGACCCGAGTCTAATGTAATCGCAAATACATTACACTGATGCCTCCAAGTTGGTTTAATTGAAATTGTTCGAAGTGTGCTTATGGTAATGCTGGTGTGGCGAAACGGAACTCTTGAACTACTCCAAACTGTTCATTCACACGTTCCAGTATATACTTGGGTTTGGAGATTATAGTCTATAAAGTAGTTGACAATGTTAGAACTAAGATTTTGTAAGTGTACATACTTGATATACACACATTCATACATAAACTCACACCGTCTTCCCTTGGGAGGCAGAAACTATCGAACGCCACCTGCTACGATCCTTACATACTCCTTTTGATTCGTTTACGTTCATACATCTGGACATACACGCACGCCGGTTGGAAGGACATCAGCAATAACGTCACTATGTCCTTCTAGCTAGAGCGTCCGTTCCGGTGTTTCCACTCACAATCTGCCTGTAAAATATCTTTTGTTAGTCGCCTTTCATTCATCCTCTTAACATGACCAAACCATTTAAGCAAATTCTTTTCAATTTTTGTCACTACATCTACTTTCAACAACAACTTTAATAAAAAAAACGTGTAGCACTCGGGGACTGCCGCGGTAAAGCTATTGCATAGCATTTGTAACCTCCATACTTCCTATTTGTCAACGCTACACTTGGGATGATGACGTGATGACATAAAACAAAAATTACGTTCCCATGACAACATCACGTTGTCATGGGAACCGTCATTACATGGTAGGCGGAGTGGGGGGTGTTAGGTTTTATTTTCGTTACGTTACGGAATTTCTTGATTCGGTCGCCGCGCTCCAAGCCCGCGATAAAAGCTATGCAATAGCTTAAAAAATCTCATAAGACTCATCAAAGATTAGATATAACTTTCTCCCATTGGTTTCATCATGGCAGTTCCTATGGAGAAACACTGGCTAAAATCACGAAGAATGCAACACGTTTAGATTCAAAATGTAGTAATGCTGCTTGATGACTAAACTTATAGGTATGGTATCCACATCTTCTTTCAGTATAAAATAAAAGAGCATCGCTTGATATAGTACATTATATTACTGTCGCGGCCTGCAACTGGGGTATTGATGGACGATCATGAAAATGTGGGCCGAGACGAAGCCGAGGCACACATACGTAAGTCCATCAATGCCTGGTTGCAGCCAAGGTTTGATAGTACTTTTCTCAAATATCGTGCGGAAATTAAAATTAAGTAAATTAATTATAAATTCCAGAATCAATAATATAATTTTTCACACGCCAAAACTTTCATTTGTTTCTTTTTTACTTTAAACAGCTCTATTTGCAAACCAAATCGAAATTTAAATAAAATCTTTGTTAAGTTACCTCTTTGGTTGCCATGTATTGAAGTAAAAAGTTTGTTCCATTTTTAAATAACACGACAGATATGAGTTTCATAATAATTTATTTGGCCGCAAACACGACAAATATGGATTTTCATACAAACATTACTGACTGGGCGCTCGCATGTATTCAACCAGTACCACAATTTCGATTTGTGAATTTCCAAACATGTTTGAGAAAAACAATTTAAAATAAACATGTGTAGTTTATACAACTCACACCCTACGAACGATACAACGATCTACCCACACCAACCAGTGAAGTACTAAAATGATACTTATTGTTATTAAAAATGCTTTAAAATTCACAGTCGAAATAACACGAAAAGCATCTGCTACCGTCCTCTAAAAGAAATTTTTCATTATTTTAGTGAAAATAAAAGATTTCTTTCATAATTCTGCCAACAAAGAAACTTGTGGCCGCGGACATCTCAATAACATTTAGGTTGGTTTTTCAACAAAAAGTGGGGCTCGCAACATTTTTGTCGTTCGGAAATGTACCTGATATTTTAAATGATAATACGCTTTTTTTCGTGTAGTTGTTTTAACTTTTTTCGATCCTTCGGTCACCGGTACCGAGAGTTGTTTACCTGAGAGTTTTCAAAGTTATGTTATACTTTTTCTTGTTTCATGTGTAACTTTTTCGCAGTGGATTGTAAAGGGCAATTAAGATATTATGTCTAAGCAATGTGACGGTTATGATATTATTTGCAGGAACTTTGTGCAACTTTTAGCACATTTCATAAGTATTTAGTAGATGATTTTTATGGTGTACATAATAAAGAATATTCTATCTATCTATGAACGTAAACGAAGCCTAAGGAGTATGTAAGGATCGTAGCAAGTGGCGTTCTGTAGTTTCTATCTCATCATCAGCCTATAAATGTTCCCACTGGCCTCTTCTCTGTGAGAGGGAGTGGGCCGTAATCCACCACGCGGGCCCAGTGCGGGCAGTTGGTAGATGCCACATGTCTTCAAATTTTCGGTTCTAGGACATGCCGGTTTCCTCACGATGTTTTCCTTCACCGTTTTGAGAGCAGTGGTGATGAAATAATTAACACAAAGTAAAGCGCCTGTCTGGGTTCGAACCTACTACCTACAACTCGTAAGTCGCGGCTGTTACCACTGGGCCACCACTGAGTTTCTATCTACCCATGGGGAAAAGGCGTGAGTTTATGCATGTGTGTATCAGTACAGTCACCATAACAACACGTTATCATCCACGTTATTCAAATGACATATCTACAAATATACAATACAAATAAGAAGTCCGTAGCGCTTCACAAAGGGGGCATTATTCAGGAACCGACAGACAGACGACCATTAGCGGATTGAGAGCGGCACCGCAGTGCTGTACCCGCTACCTGTACCTACCGGGGATTATGGGAGCGAGAGATGTTTAGAGATAAAAATAGAAATAATTGTACAATTATTAATAAATAGATCAAACAAATTATGTGCTTATTTCGTAATGTAGTGGAAAATAAGCAAAATAGGCCTCTTAAAACTGATTGATTTACTTCGAGAAGGCCTATTTTGGGAAAGCGTATGAGACTTTTGTAGTAACCTGATAAAAATTTGATTATATACATAAGCAGAAAAATATCTTTGTTCATTATTTTAGTCCTGAGAATTGCTGATCGGAAACCTTATCAGGTTTTAAAAAAACGGATCAATGAACTGCTATCATTCACTTAGAGAAACAGACACTATTTTGTTTTAAACGAGCCAAAAGAACTCACGACCAACTCCTAATACTATACAACTTGTTAAAGCAACAAGAATGTATAAATAAAACATTACAATAACTTCGAAAACTTGTTGTAACAAGGACGAATCTTATTTGTAACATAGCAAGCATTGTAACACTGTAACCTAGTTACAGTTCCAGGCTGTCTCGTGTCTACTGTAACCTTCTGAGTCTGAACGAAGAATTACGCAAATTTTGTGAGTATGAAACAACTGTTGTGGAAGAAATGTGGCTTAGGAACTTTTGTTTCGTCTTCGGAAGTTCGAGATTTTGGATGGAAAACTTGTTTGTGTTTAGTTGATGTTGTTCGGTTGAGAGTTTTATTTAGTAGGTTTAAGGTTTGACGCGAATGTAAAATTACTTTGAAAGTATTAAGTACCTACATAATGAGGAATTAATTTGACAGACACAGATATTGATTTCTGAGTCCACAAACATATATGCTGTGATGCGAAATAGGTATTTTATCTTAACTTAGTTTACGCCACTATGGTCTACTGGTAAGACAAATTGTCTCAGACCCAGAGGTCCTGGGTTCAATTCCCAGTGGGGTCAACATTTTTGCTCGATTAAAACCATCTTATCTCAGTCTGTCGCCATAATAATAATGATGCGTTCGGCAGTTAGAGGTAAGATAGCCAGTTCCTCTTTGGTTTAGGATGCCGGGTGAAGCTCGCTTCCACCACCGGCCTGGACATCACTTACCATCAGGTGAGATGAAAGACAAGAGCTTTACGGGTATGCCCATCAAATTTTTTACACATGCCTTTTTTAAATATAGGTATATACTATGTATATGAGGATAAGAAGACGAATTATTTAGAACTTCGCGAATTAGTAACGAAAATGTCCAAAGCACAAACAATTTGCGTTTCGATTAGTTACAAATTCAGCAGAGTTACTTAAATTGACATCTTCAGGAGGTTTAAAATGAAACAATATTTGTTTATGGCAGCGTGTATACAATGATCCAGGCTATAATGTTCAATGCAGACCCACTTCTCTTCGTATTTGTCTTAATAATGCGATTTAAATACTGCTTTTGATGGCATAATTACCAAGTGGCCACGAGTATAGCGTTTTAACAGGTATCGGCAAATCAACAAAATTGCTAAAAGTCTATGAGGAGCCCTCTCTCCACATAGACTATCTAGATAAAAAGGTCCACTTTAAACTGCAGTCACATACTTTGGGCGAATTTTACCAATGAAACTGAACGCGATTAGCACATCTAAAACACGTTCAAGAACTGTCATTTCATTATCACAATTCTGTGAAATATTGACACCGACAGCTCTCAGTGTCAATATTTCACAAAAACTTGAGCGCTTTTTAGATGTGCTGACCACGTTCAGTTTAATTTGTGAAATTGGCAGTTAGTGTTATTATCACAGAACGTTCATACCTAAATTCACGACGCAGAACACTTAGGCCCGCTTGCACCACAAATTACTTTCCCGCTAAACGTATCTAAAACATCGCTCTGTTTCCGTCGTGGAGGCGATCGGTGGCGGTGATCTCTCGCGTCCGGCCCTGGTCTCTCAGGCCCGGATCAACGGCGCGTTGAGTTCCACGCGTGCTTCAAAGAGATGTCAGCAAATTTGACGGGTCCGCTAGGGCCGATGCCTGCCGAGGTTGCGGGGAAGTCCGAAAGGGATACCGTGGCCCCCGGCAACATGGCAACTGATGGAACACTGGTGGGTTTTAATCAGTAAGAGTCTGACATGCCTTCCCACTCCACCCAGAGCGGGAGAAGTTAATTGATAATTTCCCACCCAAATAAAAAAGGGGTATTCGTTGTGTTTTCAGATCTTTTAGTACGCATGTGTTTCTGTGGCAAATAAACCTATTTTTCTTTTCTTTCTTCTTTTTTGTAGTGCTAAACGTTTATAGTGATTTGTGGTACTGGCGGGCCTTATACATAGAAAAAGATTTAAAAAATTAAAGAAAATATATTCAAATTTTCCACCAATCATCTTTGCAATTACCAGTTTGACATAAAAATAAACACCAAAAAAATAACAAGCAAATCCCACTTGTTTCGAAGCCCCACATCCCTCGAGAGCCGTAAGCTTATTAAAGATGTCTCTACAACGACTGTCTTAATTCAACAAACGAGCCCATTATTATTCCTCTGTGCTGTTTGGTAGCTAAACGATGCCGAGGATTAGTCACTAGGTGTCAACTCTGTGAACAAAATGGAGTACCATTTTATTAAATTTAAATATTTTATTTCGAACCCATTAATCCATTTGGTTAGTATAAAAACGACTAAGAAACTAGTGCTAGTACTTACATCTCTCAGAAAAACAACACAGAGTATTCATTACTACGCCACAGTGGCATGTAGGTGTATTCAATGTCCCAGTATGGGGCGGTCCCACCTATCCGCTATAGTTTTCAGGATGCTGTCGGGGCTGGCGCGTACCCTGCGCATAATAGAACCGCAACGGTTGCGCTTGTGCAAAGCCCCTTTTTTTTTGGGGTGGGAAATTATCAATTAACTTCTCCCGCTCTGGGCGGACCGGGAACGCGTGTCAGACTCTTACTGACTAAAACCCACCCGTGTTCCTTCAGTTGCCTGTATGTTGCCAGGGGCCATGGAAACGCTTGCTATTGCAGTGGAAGCCCAGTGGTAACCACCCCGATTTACGAGTTGTAGGTCATGGGTTTGAACCCAAGCAGGCGCTTCACTTTGTGTAATTAATTTCTTCACCACTGCTCTCAAAACGGTGAAGGAAATCATCGTGAGAAAACCGGCATGTTCTAAAACCAAAAAGACATGTGACATTTACCAACCCGCACTGGGCCCGCATAGATTGCAGCCCCACTCCCTCTCGCAGAGAGAAAGCCTATGTCCTAGGAGTAGGAACATAATAGGCTGATTAAGATAAACGCTATTCAGTACTATACGAGAGAAAAATCTTGTCTATGTTTAAAAAAAAAAGGAGATCAATCTAGCACAGACTATAAATACGTGCGATGTTGGGTATAGCACGTAGCTTAAGTTGGCTTAAGTGATCCAAAAGTATAACATAACGAAACGTAATCAAGAATTCCTCAGTAGCAGCCCGGAGTCTGGATTGGTGACCGGATGATGGCCATAGGCTCGCCCCCTATTACATGGTACCAAAACATCACTGGCGAAATGTACTACAGGCACACCTCTTTTTTTTTGGTTGGGAAATTATTTAATAACTTCTCCCACTCTGGGCGGAGCGAGAGGGCGTGTCAGACTCTTACTGAGTAAAACCCACCCGTGTTCCTTCAGTTACCTGTATGTTGCCAGGGGCCACGGTATCCCTTTCGGAAATCCCGCGAACAAGCACACCTCTGCCTTACTCTTCAAGAAATACTCGTGATGTTATGTAATGTTATGTTACAATGCAATGCAATGTTATGTTACAATACATAACATAAAACAGACTAACAGACTATCTGGCATTACAACAATAGGCTCAGGATTTTACAGTATCCCATAACTTTAATTGCGACATGATAAGGCCGAGGCTCATAATTATGCGTCAGTTATAAATGTTGGAATAAGGAACATCAAATACGTTTGAGATCAAAGACTGAAACATCCGGTATAATAAAAGGATAATAACAACACTTCTTTAGTACTTGAAACAGCGTTATTGTTTAATTATCCTAGCAACACAAACGGGTTACAAAATTAATAAGCCCTTGTAATATATCAAAACTTATTCTTACCTTCTAATGATGCACACTTTTTCTAATAAAGGAGCCTCTTTTTAAATTTCTAATCTTTTCTTACAGTTGATCGTGCGTAACTAAGCTAGGATATCTCGATCAAACTGGGAACTGTTTTAGGTTCGATTAAATACAAACCTTTTTAAGATAAAGTCAAAAAAAATTGGTCCTGATAGTCTGAATTTACAAGTTAGGTCTTCAATGCAACAAAAGCTTTATACATACATACATACATAAACTCACGCCTTCTTCCCATGGGGGTAGGCAGAAACTACAGAACGCCACCTGCTACGATCCTTACATAGTCCTTTTGCCTCGTTTACGTTCATATATCTGGTCATACACGCACGCCGGTTGCGAGTACTACGCACCTGGCCTTTCTGAAGAACATCACCAATAAGGTCAGTATATGTCCTCCTAGGGCGTCCCCGCCCGGCCTTTCCCTTTACATCAGCCTTGTAAATACATTTTGTTAGTCGCCTTTCATTCATTCTCTCAACATGCCCAAACCATCTCAGCATACCCTTTTCAATTTTTGTCACTACATCTTCTTTTAAATCACACCGCTGTCTTATCACATCATTCCTCAGCCTATCATTCATAGTCAGGCCACACATGCTTCGCAAGGAACAAAAGCTTTATCCGATTGCAAAAACGCCTCTGACCTGCACAAGGCACAGTCACACTAAGGCTGCGGGCACGAAACGTGTGGCATCAAAAAAAAAACTTTTTACAAAAAAATACAACCGAAAAAGTACACTTTGTAGTGTTTTTTTGGAAGTCGGTTGTTTTTTTTTTTGTAAAAAGTTTTTATTTTGCACTTTGTAGTTGTGGTACCTACCCTACACAAATTCGAATACCACTACGTGCTATGTAAATAACAGTGACAGGAACTGATCATATCATCCACATACTAAGTGGGAAAAAATGCGTATTATTGAAGCTAACTCAAAAACTGCCGAAGCAAACTTAATATAATTTATATGGGACCACCTCTGAAGTATAACCTACCAAACAAACAAAATCGTCAAAATCAATTCATAATTGGCGGTGTAATCGCGTAACAAACATACAAAAAAAAAGATACAGTCGAATTGAGAACCTCCTCTTTTGGATGTCGGTTAAAAAGCAATAACTTCAATCCTATAATGACTTGTTAACCGATCGCTGCATACTTTACAAGGCACTTGTAAACATCCCTTAGCGCCAAACCGCACCATTATCATTTAAACCCATTCCTACCCCTATTTGATAACTCATAGCTCAAGCTAGGGGGTAACTTTCCACCCGCCATCAATAAACGTCGGAGGGCGCATTAATTACAGTGCTCAGGTGCTCAGAAAGAGCACGATAGAACTTCTAAATAAATACGGGTATCTATCAATCTGCTAGATTAGACTTTTTTGTAAAAACAGGCAGGAAATTGTGGGCAGTCTTTGTTTTTGCGGGGATTTTATGGGTTATAAGAACTAGGCTACCGTAAAATGGAGCAGCTTTAAATTCTGATCTCGACCCGTTTCATATTTTTGCAAAGTAGATGCTGAGTGACATAGGCAAGAAATACACGATTAGGGTTACAATTTCGTAAACTGTACGCAGGACTTAACAAGCAAAATACATATAGTAGTTTCAAACGAACATTTCAATGAAACTGGACGTTGGTTATTTCATCGAGGTATGAGGAACAGGACGTAAAGTTCACTCATAATAGAAAAGGGAGGATCCTCCGACCAGACGGGTGTCGTATCTGGTGGGCCACTGCCCTACGATAGATGTCGGGAAGTTATGTATCATACACTGATCACGCGGTAAACTCTGCTTGCACGATGCAGGGTGTTGCGTGACGTCAGTGTGATGCATAGTTCGTATGTGGTGATGTAGATAGTCAATAGGCCTTATCAGAAGGCTAAAAGTCACCCAAAGGGCAATAATAAAAAAATAATAAAAATCGTTTATTCTCTCGCCACAATATAACAAAGAAAATAGAGCAATCACAGTTGTAAAATACATAGGTATTTGTTATTTAATATTGTGGGAGACTGGTGCCTAAACTAGGCTCGAGGTCTGTATTTCAGGACACCAGGATCTCCGCCATTTACAGTTATTCTATTATGTACTTGTACACCGACCATGAGAAACACTATATAATATGATGGCAGGAAAAAGAGATATTTTGTGACTAAAGTAAATTTTGATACAGTAATTGACTCACTAAAATTAGGTAGAGAGTCAGGGATTAAACATGTTAGTATTTGTGCGTGGAAGTGTGTGTATGTGTATGTGAGTAAGAGATAGGGGGAATGCTTGTGTGTGATGTATGTTTGGTCGTGCGTGTATGGAGCTAGCAGTGTGCAGTGTGTATGGATTGTTGAGAACTATTTAGTAATAAGACTACGAGAAGAATTAACAATATCAGGCGCTGCTACATTTAGGTAAGTAATTTTTCAGTATCTTCATAATTTAGGTTTTGGAGGAAAGCAGTTACTTTTTTTTTGCACAAGATTCTAGGGTGGTTAACTATAGGTGTCATCCTGTTTATTTTATTGTATAAAAATGCACCTAAGTGGCAAAAGAACCGCTTCGAAAATTGTTTAGAGTGGTGGATGTGACGGTTGTCTACTGGATTGCACCGTCTTTTACCAAGCGAGGCTGAGGGATTATAGGTGATTAACGAGTGTTGCTTTACTATGATGCTAGCGATAAAGAGTTGACGAACTGTCAAAACTTTAGCCTCTTTGTAAAGTCGCTCTGTGGGGTAGCGGTAAGGCAGAAAAAATGAGACTTTTAGTATAGCTCGTTGACTTCTCTCTAGCTCAATTATTGTGGTTTTCGGGGCTCCTCCCCAGACGGAGATGCAATATGTTAACAGTGATTGAGCTAGGGCATAGTAGACGGATTTCTTTACCTTGTCATCAGCCACTTGTCTGAGGGTTTTAAAAATATATATCAGTTTACGCAACCTTATTTTAAGTGTGTTTATGTGTTCATGGAATCTAAGCGAGTTGTCGATAATTACTCCTAGATACTTAACGTGTGTGGTATTGCGAATGTGCGTACAGTTACATTGGTTCTCGTGTGGTTTAGAACAAGTGTGTGTTATAATCGTGTAAGAAGTTGAGGATTGCGGTATGTTACTTTTAACTTTGAGGGAGAAGGTCATGTAATTGGTTTTGTCAGTGTTAAGAGTTAGGATGTTACTGCGTAACCAGTAGGAAACAGCATTGAAACCCGACTGTGCATGTGAAAAAACCTCAGCCCACGTATCAGCGCTAAAGAGAAGAACCGTGTCGTCTGCAAAGGTTATGATCCTACCGTTGGGAAGCGTGAGCAAACCCAAGTCGTTGATATAAATGAGGAATAAGGTGGGACCCAACACACTTCCCTGGGGCACGCCATATGAGATTGTACGTTCGTCACTAGTGTAATCATCCATTTTAACGCACTGGGTACGCTCCCTTAAGTAGTCCTCAAAGAGCTGAAGTTGAACTCCTCTTATTCCCAAATTCTCAATTTTTTGTGTGAGAATCGGAACAGAAACCGTATCAAAGGCCTTCGCAAGGTCTAAGAATATACCCAGCACTTTTTTCCCCTGATCCAAATTGGTGACAATATAGTTAGTTAAGCTGTGGACCGCGTCTGACGTAGATTTTCCGGACCGAAAGCCGTACTGTGTTGGACATAGAAGATTATGCTTTTCGAGGTAATCAACAAGCCTACCATTTATTATCCGCTCTAGAACTTTTGAGAGGGCAGGCAAGACAGCTATAGGCCTATAGTTGCTGATAGTGCTTCTGTCCCCACTCTTATAGATCGGATGTATAATTGTTTTTTTAAAGACTTTAGGGAATTTGCCAGTTGAGAGGGCCAAGTTACAGATGTATGTAAGAGGGGGTACAATGAAGGCTTTGTTTCTTTTAAGAAGGTCACTAGATATTTTATCCCAACCCAGTGCGCAGTCACTACGAAGGGACATTAGGAGTTCCTCTACTTCTTTTTCGTCGGTCGGTAGTAAAACCATTGAGTGAGCGTTGTCGTTTACTTGTAGTTTGGTGGCTTTTGAAGGGCTACCAATTTTTTCCGCAAGCTGTTTGCCAATTTGAGCAAAATAATCGTTGGCTGAGTTTACAGATTCTTTTGGAGAGGATGAAAGTGATAAAAGGTGAGATGTAGCTTTTTTTTTTACTTCTGTTTGTCAAGTTATTTATTGCAGTCCATAGATTCTTGGGATTTGTTCCCGCTTTGGTTATTTGATTTTTCTCATATTCAGTTTTTATTTTATTTAATAATTTATTACAGTGGTTTCTGTATCGGGTAAAAATTAATTTAAGATTATCATTATCAGGCGTTTTTCTACTTTTTTTATGTAGACTGTCTCTGTGTCGGACACAGCGAAGAAGCCCTGGAGTTATCCATGGCTTTACAATTTTCCTGCGGTTAGGTACTTTAGTAGTTTGCGAGTTTATGTCTATAGCTTGTCTTATTTTAGTAACCATGGTCTCTGCTGCTAGATGAGGATCTTGGGTGTTATAAACTTCACTAAAGTCTATTTGCCCAATGTCTTTGTCTAACTGATCACGATTAACAAGTGTTATTGTTTTTCTCGCAGTAGCCTTGGGGAGTTTCTTTGAGAGAAACAGCAACACCGTGTCATGATCAGTCAGAGAAGAATGAGCAACAAACGTTGATGCAGGACTCCGAGTTTTTAGAACAAAATGATCTAAGCATGATAGTTGTCTGGTGGGTAGCGTGTGTGCAGGCAATAGTCCATGTGATGCCACCAAGTTTAAATAGCTGTGCTTGTTTGGGTCAAGACATTGTTCGCTGATATTAATATTAATGTCACCACAAATAATTATATTATTGTAACGCGTGATCTTGGCCAGTACATCATTTAGTGAACTCAAGAAGTTAGTAATATCTTTATGGGCTGGTGGTCGATATAATGCTAGAAGTATGGTATTTTGGTCGATGGTAATTTGGAGGCAGTTGGCATTTACGAATGTAGGTTCTTCCACAGATACCCTAAGTTCCTTTTTAGCATAAACCACAACACCCTCATTTTGTGTAAGATTGTTTATAGTACTAAAACAATCATAACCTTCCAAATCAGGTATCATGGGGGCTCCAGGAAGCCAACATTCAGTTAACGTTATAATATCCCATTCAATTTTTGTTCTTGCTAAGATTGTATAGAAGCCTGTAATATTTTTAGTAATACTACGGATATTTTGGTTTATTATTTTGAGTGACATGTTGGGCCTAAAATTAGGGGGAGCACAGTTGTCAAGGTCACAGGTCGCTGAGTCCGAAACTGAGATTAAATCGATATTTTGTGTGTTATTTGTTATATTATCGAATGTTTGCGTTTTAAATTTCAACGGTTACGTTTATGTTATAGCTTTCTGTTATATGATGCAAATTAAGCACATTTAGAACGCTGATAGTAGATTTACTGTGAAGAATTATGTTAGCATTATTTGTACCCGTTTTTAGTCCATGTAGATAATTGTTTATAAGTAGCAGTGTGAGGTATGTATGATTTGTAGGGAGTGGTTTATTTGTAATCAGTGGAGTATAGTTACTAGTGTATATATGTGATTGTGTTCGGATAGTTGTATGTATCTTTGTAATATAATTGTGATGTGTGTAATTTAGTTCTATGTTAGTACATTGTAGTTTAATTGTTACATAAATGGACATTGAAATATAAAAATTATCAAAATAAAAATAGAAGAGAAATACAAAATGATATTGATTGCATGCATGAACGCGAATAATATCTTTAGGAGAAAGTGATGATAGTCATCGTTGACCTGGTGCTGGTACTGGCACTGATATTGATAACCTGGTAAGGCATTTTTCAGATTTAATTTCCACGGGTTTATCAGCTGGGTCCTTCTTCAAGAGAATTCTTCCGTTGGAATACCAGCTGGAGTAATTCCTTGCCTTAGCAAACTGGCGGGAATCATATAATAGTTTTTTTATGGCAGGAGGTAAATGTTCGTCGACATATATTGGTTTCCGATCTCCGGGAATTCCGATCAGTTGTGTGTTCAGCTTATCATGGATCGAATGCTCTTTATTGAATTTCCTCACCTTGGTAAGGAATTCATTCCTCGTACTGACACAGCCAAATTCAGCAACAATCGGTCTACATAATCCAGATTTTCCTGGTATACGATATACATCCCGGAAAGCAGATGTTTGAATATTCATATCAACAGTCCTCCCAACGCTCGAAACTACAGAAATGAGATCTTCAGGCTTTTCATTTTCTTTATTTGGTATATTACGCAACTCGATAGTAGCTTGCCGTGACAGGAAGTTCATATCTTGTATCTGCTTTTGTAAACGGTTAATGTTGTCATCGTTATCAATTTTGTCCTTCTCCAGATTCGATACTTTAGAAGAGATACCTTCATATGTCTTGTTTATGAAAGTCATGCTGCGGTCCATTTCGGCATTGGATTCTTCAATCGAGAGACATTTTTGTTTGAGTTCGGCAATATCTTTGACTAGCTTGGATAAAACAGCAGTTTGTTCATCTTTCCATGTTGTGAGCAGCTTTTCTTGCTCGGACTTCCAAGTTGTTAGCATCTCCAGTAGCTCCGATTTGAAAGCCGAAAATGCTGTGGATCGCTCGGTGTCTACTTCGCTATATAGAGAATCGGTAAGGCGTTGAGGTTTGTTCCGAAACGTAACATTATTAGCGTCTGTGTTTTCCGTTCTTTCGGTAGTGGCAGTCGGAGTGTCAGGTTCAGAGAGAGATTGTCCATGACTTAAACGTGTCTTAGGCGGTGTTCTTTTCATTTTGTAGCAGAATTAAAAAAAGAAAATTAAATAGATAATAATTTGGAAGAATAATAAAAAATAAAATATAAAAAGGCAAAAAGAAAACCAGTCTGCCGGATTTGAACTCCCGACCAGTTGGGTCAGTAGAGGCGCGCTACCACACAGCGCTAAACGAACGTTATCTTTATGTTTGAAATACGTGTATGCTTTACTTTGCGTAGCTTTTTCGGTCAGGACTGATCTTCGTGATTCCTTTGTGTAAGTAATGGGGTCAAAGTCCAAAAAATGAGCACATTTTAAAATGTTTAGTTCGCTGTGATATTAAAATTGCTCACACACAGGTTTAGTGTCGTTATTTCACTGCTATTTTAACTTGGTTTGTCACTCGTACACTGTAGGATATAACTGTATAGTTTTGACACTGTTATATTCACTTTTTACTTGGTTTTGGAATTAGAGAACACGGAGGTAATACAAGTACGTAAGTGCACGGTAGCGTCAAGCGGAGGTGGAGATGGAGAGGGCTATGCTTGGACTTTCCCTACGTGATCGAATCAGAAATGAAGAGATCCGCAGGAGAACCAAGTTAACCGACATAGCCCGAAGAATTGCCAAACTTAAGTGGCAATGGGCAGGGCACATTGCTCGCAGAACGGATGGCCGATGGGGTCGAAAGGTTCTGGAGTGGCGACCACGTACCGGAAGACGTAGCGTTGGAAGGCCCCCCACAAGATGGGCCGATGACCTTGTGAAGGCCGCAGGAATCCGCTGGATGCGGAAAGCACAGAATCGGTCGAAGTGGCGGTGCTTGGGGAAGGCCTATGTCCAGCAGTGGACGTCTTTCGGCTGAAATGATGATGTAGACACCGCCACAATTTGACAATGTCGAACATCCTACGCTAAAATAAAAAACATCTTGCGTGGGTAAAAACAAATTGCAGCACAAAAGCATATAACTCAAGCACAAAGACCAAAGAGAGTCACAGACTAAACGAAACAGGTTATCACAAAAACGCAACACCTGAAACAAAAACAAACACGAAACAGAATCTAGTTGAAATAAACCGCTTTAAGAATGTTTTTACTTTTATACTGAACAAAACACCTTCTTGCATACGAGATGTAAAAGCAAAAAACTTGTTTTATTCCAATGTATGGAGTTAAAATAGCGAGTTGCATTCTAATTAAGTAGCGCCAAAATTTCTCGCGACTCACGTTTGCTAGGAGCAGTGTTGATTTACGGGTGTGTGATTACGGGCGGAAGTTTGGTGCGGGGAGGAGCGGATGTGGCTTTTGAAGTTGCTGTCATCGGTGGGGTGCTTACCCGTAATGACTGATACTAATTTGAGACAAATTAGAAATTCCTCTAATAATTTAACATACTGGGCTTAGTAAGGACCACTAAAAACTAATATGAACCAGGAGAACTAACAGATCCGCAGAAAATATTGAAATAAATATAATTTCACAATACTAAAAATATAGTTGAATGTAAGCAAGGAAGTAAAAAATCGCTCCGCTAATCGCATCCGCACTCCACAGCTAAGCTCCCAACCTTACATATTTAATTTAAATATACGTGTGAATTTCACGACGCCACATTTTCTAATGGTAAAACTTCATCACCTTATATATTTTATTCAAAACCAGATGTTTTTTTAACGACACTCCCATTATGTACACTAAAGGTTAGACAGATGAGTCCCATTATATACACGTGCAATGATAGCGTTATGTATTTTGTATGTTGAGTTTATGAAAACATATTATATATTTAATATATTTTTATTGTGTTACGAACTTGGCTGAAGCCAAATGTACAACTGACAGGTTATGTTGCCAGCAAAAAAAGGTGGATCTAAGTCACGATTTTTTTATGAAAACTTTTGATTTCGCGACACTGTTACGACACCAGCTTTTCACCATTAAAAAGACATCAACGCGCTATACATTATTTCCTGCACAGTAAAATTGTTCAAGTTTTCACTTCTGTCGGCTATCCCGGAGTGCCACTGTTTTTTTATTGCATCGAGTAAGCGTAAGCACAAAGCACGTCCCATTCTAAGAATAACCAAGCACATTTTAAACCTGCCAAAAATATTCCAAGACACAGCGCAACACTCCCCCTAAAACATATCTCATCTTCCATTTTCGTCCAAAGAATACCTTATTCCCCATCCGTCGACATTTCTTGTATTTTTAACTAATTACACACACGTGTGTAACATTCGTGCTCAAAAATAATAACAACGTTGTTTTATTCTACAGAGTCATATTTTTCTTGAGCAGTTTTGTTATTTCGTCTCGCTTGTTCGTACTTGCTCTTCGAAGAGTTTTGATTTTGTATTCTGACCTATTTTTCTGTTACCGTGTGGGGAACGGGTGTGTGGAATTTTATAAGAGTTATGTTATTTCAATTCTTTGTAAGATTTTGATAAAGCTTTTTTTGGTATGCTTTGTTTTTTTTTTTTTTTTTGTCAGACCTAAAAATTTTACAAGTTTTATTCTAAATACTGCCATTCTCATGCTAGTTTTGAAACAATATTGATGAACTAAAACTCCGTAATTCTATAGAAAAACAAACGTTACCTAACAAAAAGAATTTATACCAAAAGACGATGATTTATGTATTACTACATCAAAATACACAAAAACACTCGACCAAATTAGATTCGCCATTTCAAACGCTCACATTTCTCATTACTATCAGCACATAATTTGGTCCTTGGAGTCAAATTAAAGGCATATTAAGTTACTCTCTGCCATGACACACAGTCTTTGATCTCAAATCATTTGATGTCGGTAATTATACTATTTACTTGCTTGCAATAATCACTGACACCGTTCGGTATAAATATGGCTGTTTTACGGAATTTATTATGAAGATATTATAGTTTGATTTTGGTAGAATACATATTAGAAATGGATTGATGAGAGTGACCGAGGATCGAGTACAGTGGCATGCAATTAGTAGTATCATAATATATAATTAATATATTAGAGACCAGTTGCGCCTCGCAGTTTCACCCTCATAAATCTTGACCCATGTCCTATCCCAGGCCATGGTCTACTCATGTTCAAAATTTCATCCATAAGAGATTTAATTTTTTGTATGTTTTAAACATACAAATTTTCAAATCTTTTAACATAATATCACGCCTTTTCCCCGAAGGGTTGGGCAGAGGTGTACTTGTAGTAAGGTACCCCACATTTCGCCAGTTATGTTTAAGTCCCATGTAATAGGGCGAGCAAATCTTTTCTCTCTATAATATTAATTTAGATATATAAATGAGGGGCCTATGTCCAGTAATGAATTGCAATAAACTGGTGATTAAACATGTAGATCAATAATAAACAGATTCACATAATTTGGGTCAAAATGAAGACGAGAAAAAATCTGTTTCAAGGAATCGACGAATCAACCAACGAAGCCTTTATGCCAGTTACATCAAGCATTTATATGTATCTCCAACCTCCCAAGTTAGGTAGTAGGCACCCCAAAACATGTAATAGCTACTTAAAAGCATTCAGTACTGTTACTATTATCCTTTAAAACCTCTCAATCGTCCCTTCTGTGTAAAATGCCTATGATGTGCAAAACTATTTTTTAAACTAGCCGAAGTCAATAAATTGGAAATTTCCTCCTAGTCCAGATACGTTTCCTTTATCACGACCATAAATTAGAACGCATTATTATTTACCACAGTGGCAACACACAGCGAAAAAGTAACTTTCCTAAAAATTTGCAATTTTTTATATGTATGTAGGATCAGGAGTGCCGAGAGGTATTTCGTCAGGGTTTGAAGTTCCCATTTTATTGGGATAAACAAGACTGTATAAACAATTACAGGGTATTTATTATAGTAGGTACTAGTTACACTATATAAGGTAAAACACAATACAAATGGTAATTGGTAACAAAATAAAGTAGGTGAATAGGTAGTAATAAAATCGAACAGACTTTTAAGGTCTTATAGTTCGTATAGTGGCCAAGCCACCCAAATACAATGACAAAGTGTATTGCTCGCTATCAGCAAGCCAATACAGCTATGTGAATATACAGCAGCGCTGTACCAGGTAAACCGACAGTTTTGTCGGGAACAGGGGCTCTTTATACTAGATTCACATCCGAAGATCGACTGAATTTTTTCGACACCCTTAGATTCATATTTATTATGACGTTTACCAAATAAAACGCTCCATATCACTCCATATGGTGAACTGACTTTATTTCTAGTAAGATTGCTACAATCTTAGATTTGTCATAAATTGCTCGGTATTGCCCCGATGTCATAGTGCAACGCAATTGCCAAGAATTGCGCAGTTTTAGTAGACCATGTAAACGCACACCACATTCACACACCGCACCGCACTTGTGTTATGTTACCGCACTTTCTGCAAAACAGAATATCACTTATAGGTACCAACTCCCCCTCCTTTCGCGAACTCCAATATCAGCATGTACTCCTAGTATCATTAACAACAACGCGAACAAAGCCTCGATACTCAAACGTCGGTTTAATTAAAACTCATATGCTTTACTCAACCACAATGAATGAGCATGCCATGGATTAGAACCAGTCAAATGTTAACGTGTACCATCAAATATATTCGGTTACATCCTAAAGCTGGGATGGGAATGGAACTGTTACTGATATAACTGTTATTTAGAACGCTTTTGAGATCACTGTAATTTGACATTATGGAACTGACATGATATTTTTGTAGTGCGTTCCTGGTTGTCATAGTCGTATTTTTTATCATGAATTACATGATTCTGTAATCAATTATTTTTAAAAGAATCTCCATGAATTTTCTAGCCTGTTCTTCTCCTTGGAGATCTACTTTGGAACGGGCAACAAGCATACACTTTCTGACTAACTGATCGACTCTGCCAATCTTCTTCTTCTTCTTTCCATGTCGATGGTACTCTTCTTTATAATGATATTATTTTATATTATATGAGCCCAGTAGGTGGCCACGTTGATTGCGGCATC
Organism: Agrochola lychnidis; assembly: GCA_963680765.1. Classification (NCBI taxonomy): domain Eukaryota; kingdom Metazoa; phylum Arthropoda; class Insecta; order Lepidoptera; family Noctuidae; genus Agrochola; species Agrochola lychnidis. Next base: position 1,646,315 of record OY796863.1, on the reverse strand, counting down.
AGTGGCATTCTTTAGGTCGTCCGAGGTGCAGTGAACGGGCACATAGGACACTCCAGCAAGTGGGGTATGATCTGATCAGAAGCACCGCATTCGCACTGGGTGTTGGATGGTTTAGTGATCTCTGCTAATTAAAAAGCGTCTTAAAATCAATAAATGCTTTGTCAATTACCTACTTTTTTTTATTTAAAACCAGCCGTCTTTAAAATAATGCATATCAGATCATCATTACTGTTACTTTAAAACACGTCCTTACTTCAAACACTTTGATGTGTCAAGGTATGTACAAAATGCGCGGTGTTGCCAAACTCGTAATGAACCGGGTAATATTAACTCCTACGTCTTGTTACCTAGCAGGAATTTCTTGTATTGAATTCCGTATATTGGATTAGGAATTTCCACTTTCGGCTTTGTGTCCTCGTTAAGTTTGGTATGCCTGTAATTTCAGCTATTGAGTCGATAGCTAATCATAAATCTGTTCTAATTTACCTAGTAATAATGGTGTACGTATTGTTGTTTAAGAATTCATTACAGGGATATTAGAACTTGTTGTTAATGAACTCAGATTTTTTGAGATATTGTAAATGATATTTTGCGAATATCTTATTTACTGTCTATAAGTTTTACTGTTTTTTTTATTATCTTCAGGCTTACTTTAATGATCATCAAATTTGCGATTTTTAACTCATACCATGTAGATTTCTGTGGTGGACATGTTACTCATTGCAAAACGTATTAAAAATCCGAATTACCATAAAAACCGTCACCACCAAAATAATCATTTAAACACATTTAAAGCCACACATAAAATTTTCACCAAAAAAAAAAACGTCAAAAGACAAAATGAATTATAAAAATAAAATATAAAATCCGGAACAACAATGGGATTACCGCTTCATTTGAGTAATGGGGTTATAATCCTTCACGGAATTTATTTTCCGTCTCCCATAAACTTTTATTTCCCGTGGAACACGTCCAGGCTTGTAAACGTTGTAATTTTTAATAACCTGTTTATTCCTCTCCCGACCTGTCCTGTGTGGTTTATGTTAGGATTTCTAGATCAAAGTTAAAGTTAATTGGCCAGCATACTGGCTCAAAAAGCTCATACGCCTTGTTAAACTTCCAGCAAATAAAGGTCAGGACTACAAAAATGAAGTCACCTCAATATCGTGTCTATCTTTTATTTTATCAGTTATTCCTACATTGGAAGCACAGATTTAAAAAGTGACTAAAAAAGACAAGCCGGCTATTTATATTTGTACGCCGTAGGCAAAACATGACTGTGATATAATATGACGGCATAAAAACATCAAATTAGTCACTAACCACACGAACAAGAAAAAAAAAACGTGTGGCACCCGGGGACTGCCACGGTAAAGCTATTGCATAGCATTTGTAACCTCCATGACGATGACAACATCACGTTGTCATGGGTTAGGTTTTATTTTCGTTACGGTTTTATTTTCGTTACGGAATTTCTTGATTCGGTCGCCACGCTCAAAGCCCGCGATAAAAGCTATGCAATAGCTTAAAAGATACCTTATCTGATCTTAAAGATTTTAAAAGACAAACATAATTTAAATGTAAAGACAAATTAATTTATAAGTTGAATGTCATTCACCATAGAAGCATTAGTTAATATGAGATCAGCACAGGGGAAAAGAGGGTTCTAGAGGGTTTATTCCCGACAAAGGATCGATGCGGTTTAAAGATAAATGGATGATTTAGACCCCAAAATAAAACAATATCCAAAAAATACAACCAACAATTCACACCTAGCTTTGACCAAGATCAACCAAAACAATAAATACTTTTCGTCCACAAAATTATGTTTTAACCCTCAAACGCGATCGATTGTTGGTAGGCGGTAGGTAAAATTCCATCGGTTTATCCGACGGAATACGTACGCTGGACCCAACTATTTGGCGATACAAAGCCTTCGCTAAATGCCAGATGAATATTTGTACCGCGATGGCAGGGTAACGTGGAACTCTGACATAGATGCGTTGTTGTACCTTGGTTTGATGGATGAAAGTTTTGTTGGTTAAAAGCATAAATTTAATAGATAGTGATCTAGGTTCGAGAGAGCAGTGGTGGCCCAGTGGTAACGGCCGCGACTTACGAGTTGTACGTCGTAGGTTCGAACCCAGACAGGCGCTTTACTTTGTGTAAATTATTTCATCACCACTGCTCTCAAAACGGTGGAGGAAAACATCGTGAGGAAACCGGCATGTCCTAGAACCGAAAATTCGAAGACATGTGACATCTACCAACCCGCACTGGGCCCGCGTGGTGGATTACGGCCCACTCCCTCTCACAGAGAGGAGGCCTGTGTCCCAGCAGTGGGAACATTATAGGCTGATGATGATGATCTAGGTTCTAGAAACAATTCCACTATTATTGGAATTAGAACTAATTGGAGATATTTTGGTAAGAACTTCAATATCAATTTGGTAACCAAAAGTTTTAATATCAATCATCTTGTTATAGCTTTAAGCTTGAACGTGTATCACTCTCCGAATCTGCCATTGATGTATGGAAAAATACATGTAAAAACTTTCTGAGAAATTCACTAAATTTCACATTTCAAAGGTATTTATGTACCTTAACAGCTGCAGAAGAAGAAACAAGAAAAAATCTAGTAAATGCGCACTGCAGACCATGCATGTGTACCTCAGTTGACGCACAAACTGTGCTTAATGCGGATACCTCAGTTGATGTGCTGCTGGTCCTTTCTATTAATACTTTAAAACCCTGCAACAACACACATAATACCTATGTTCCATATTTTTACCCACTAAAGAAGCAACTAAACAATAGACGAAATTCCCGACAGACATTATCCCAGATAAACTCATCTGCCGTCAGAAATATCAAACACAAAACAAACGCTTCCCACACGGACCCATTGAATTGAAACCCAATTAGATTAATAATATAATCAATCAAGCCGTTCCACACAATTGAATCAATACGGAGAAGTACCAAATTCAACCCAATATTGGTACCTGACCCGTCTAACCGTTGACATGGGTACCTTAGGTACCGTCTTCTCCTATTGGAGAAAGAATAACTTATGAATAGTGGCGTTTTTGGGAAGAAATTGTATTTTTGTAAGAATAAGTTCTCGAATTTTTGGACGAAGAGTAACCTAGTTTTGATGAACCTTTAAATAATTGGTTTTGATAAAGTTGTGGCAACACCGCTCTTATCTTTTCTTGCTCGATTTTCCGAAATAAAGAATATTTAGGTTTTACTGTGATACTTCGTTTCAAGAATTTACGAGAATTTCCTAATGAAAAAACACAATAGCAATTTTCTCAGTTACAAAATCGAACCCAGGAGTCCATCTTGCCAACGTACACACAAATTTTATAGTTTTTCTGGCCTATAGGTACACTGTATGAACCACAAAACCAATAATAACTTTACTACAATTTCCAAAACCTTCGTGGTGTGGTTAGTAGAAGACCTTATAATTTCTCGTGGGGCTCGTAGAGAGACTAAAGGTACACTCGTAAAAGAAAAGCAACTTAGAAAACGAACAGAAGCTGTCTATACGTAATCATAAGTGACGCTCTGGACGTGTACATTGTCCAGTAGGTACCGTAAAGGTTATATGAAAAAGGTGACCTTGTATCATACAGATTGATAGAAAAATAACTCTGGTTGCAATCGATCATTCAAGCGAATTTGGAATTCATTTTAAGTAAATATTATTAGGTTCAAAGTCAAAGTCAAATCATTTATTTCAAATAGGCCCATGTATGGCACTTTTGAACGTCAAAAACAACAAAATAATAAAATTGATTCTAGTCGCCCCTTCCAAAAGGTAGTTTTCGTATGGAGAAGAATGGGCAAGAAACTCCACCGTTACTCTTTTAAAATGTTTTACAATATTGTTTGTATATGTACGTACATTTGTTAAATAATTATTATATGTGAAGACGATGCACCTAGAATAAAATTACTATACCACAATAGGTAAAAAAATTAAAAATGAAATGAAGCAACGATAGATAATTTAATTTGTGACAGATACATGGTTCTCACATATTTACAAACATTGTAAAAGTAGACGATTTTCCTAAAATGTTACAATTAATAAGTCAGTGGTTTTTTATATAGTGTCGCACGTAATAGACTATTGAAATGATTAAGAGCTAATTAATTAATTATGATTGAATGTTATTTAAATTTAATGTTTCTAATTTGTGTGTTGATGTTGTATTTATATTGTACTAGCTGATCCAGCAAACTTTGTTCCGCTTAACAGTCAATGAATGTGCATGTTTAGGATTTTAAAATTTCTACCCTACCTAGATATCAAAAAAGCCGATCCACACAAAATGTATGAGAACGTGAATATTCTTCATAATTTCTTTTTCGTCAATTTTTCCATATTTTCTCACCATTTAAACCTTCCCTGGACTACGACAAATATTTCAAAACTAAAATCAGCCAAATCGGTCCACCTGTTCTCGAGTTTTAGCAAGACTAACAAACAACAATTGATTTTTATATATATAAGATTAAGTGTGAGCTTGGAGATGCAAATTTAAAGATTTCTAATATGGGTTATGTGGTACCTGAAATAAATGTTTTTTTTTTTTTTCGGAAAAACGACTGGTTTAAAATAGACGCGTATATCCCGATTATTATTACCGTGTATGTGGTTTAAATAATAACAATAAAAAATTAACGAATAATAAGACAGAACTGTGGAGACGACACGAGTTGTGTAGACCGTATTGTGAGGCGTCGGGGCGCTGAGGAGGTAACCGGGCGGGTGAATTTAATACCAAATACTTACGATTTCGACAGCTCAAAACGCACAGTTATAAAAATCGAGTTAAAGAAGTGTGCATGTTTCTCGGAGATAAGATGACAAACATGAAATTCTAAAAATCTATTATTCTACGCCCCCACATAATATTGCTTTATAGCTAGCGCTTTCCTAGCGCTAAAGTACCTACACTAAATATTTTTAGTGCCTCGGTGGTGCCATTCCAACAATGAAAAGCACATTGATATTTTTTTTTCACAAATGTTGCCACGGAATTTGAAAAAAAAACGTGTGCGTTCGAGGGACCCCCGTCAGGAACGAAGATCCGTAAGGTTCATTTAAAAAAATTACAACTTTGTTCATTATTGAGGTTATCAACCGGCCGCGTACAATGCTCGACTGCTCGAATCTCGATACTCGCTCGCACACACACACTCATATATAATAAAAAGACACAGAGAGAGAGAAAGTCGCATGGAGGGGGCATAACGCTTTTTCCTTACGTGACGATTTCTACCAGTCAACTTCGTTCCAAAAGCATAGTTTTTTTTTATCAGTTTCAATATAAAGTAAGCAAGTAGGTATCTAGTTACTAACATACTAAAATAATTTCTTTATTTACACTTCAAGACACAAGCATCTGTGCAGCCCAGACTCTTACTAGGGGTTTCTGTATTACAAGACCCAGATAATTAATCGCCTAAAGATAACTGCAACAAAATATATGTCTCAATATGGTGTCGTTGTCAATACCTACAGACAAAGATGAACGCTCGTTATCCTATAATTTTACTGGCAATAAAGCATACCGGTATTAATGGTATAAAAAGGTAAGATAGGTAAGCAGTACTGGGCCCCACGACCTTTTCACGACAAGCTCTACTTACAAGAAAATATGAAGATGAGAATCTAAAGTCTCAACTAACAAATAAACCTGGACGCGCGGATTAAATTCTATAAACAGAAGAAAATAATCACAATAGCGCTCTTAAAATATTTAGATTCGGAAAAAATAATCTTAGCCTGAATTTCTTGCAACTCTGGCTTCTGTAAAACGAAACAAACTCGACGCGGAGGAGTAAAAAGGAAAGGTACCATTTTTATTTAAATGGTGACATTGCTCTGAGATTAATCAACAAACAATCTGTAAGGAGCAAATTTTTGGGGTCGACAAAAGCTGTTAATTTTGAGAAATCCATGTCACTTTGAGCACTGAATTAATATTCTTCTAATAGCTAATGAGCAAATGATTCTTTTGTAAAACAATCTACCAAACAAATTCCCAAAATATTGGAAATGAAGCCTCAAAAGCACCGATTTCAATATGGCGCTGTCTTTTTCCGCTCTTAGTTTTACAAGTAGCCTTCAACACCAGAGGGCCGAAACAAAGTGACATTCTGTCAGCAGTAACGATGACGGCAAATCCAAAAATGTATAGAATTGACATAAACTATAGAAAAGCTTAGAACAATCCCAGTTGAAAGTCTTTGTAAAATACGAAACGCTTTGAAAGCGATTGCTGTGTTACTCTTCGGCTTTCAAACCAAATTATATTAAAAAAAATTACAAGAGAGAAGCTAGCCTCATAAATTGCCTCAATTATAAATGTTAATGTAGCTTAAGATAAGTGCATTTTGTTAATTGTTCATATGGTAAATAAAGATAAATATAAAAGGACGATATTCTCCGAAACATATTGCGAGTACATAAAACAGTGTATAGATAAAAATAGTAATAATAATCAGCGCACACAGTGATCCGGGCGCACGTGACCCCACATAATCAAGCCGTCTCAAGTGAGAGCAGACCGCTCCGCTTAGCGGTGCAAGCGATGAGCGATGAGCGTTGAAAGCGTATTATCTATAGAAATAATTGTACCTAGTTATTGCGGAATGAGAAATTAGCTTTGTAATATACTACCCAGTAGTGAAAAAGAGAAGACTCTTTAAGGGAAAATTTTATCAAGTTTACGGTTATTACAAGACATGCAGTATCGACAGCTCAATCGTATTTTATGAACCCTTCGCCATTTAAATCCATGGATTGTTACTATTTGTTACTGAACTTATCTGTACGCATAGAACCACGGATGGAATCCAAACAACGTCTTGTTTCTTTATTTAACGAAAAAAATAATTACTGATTGAATGGTAACAATTCATGGTTGCTGACTAAAACAGTGCTTCGTCCACTGAAGAGAAATAATTAAAGCATTGCTACATTTATCTTACTATAAATAATAAAAATTTATTCATTTCAGGTAAATAACACCCATTGCCAAACAAAGCAGACATTAATAACTAACCAGTACTTTTAGAACAACTAAGATTTCAAATCGCCGACGTCACCCAAAAAGCAGCCAAGCTTAAGTGAGACTGTGTCTTATGTCGAACGAGTCATGGACCAAATCTACCACCATGTGGATCCCAGAAAATGTCCATCGACATCGAAGCAGACACAGGAGAAGATGGCGAGACCAGCTTGACACCTACAGATAGGATTGGTCTACACTAGCTCAAGACAGAGAAGAGTGGAAAGGAGAAAGGGTGGCCTAAATAGTAAGATTTCAACACACAGGTAAGCACAACAGCCTAGCCTAGTAACTAAACAAAGTACTGCCATATGTTTACAGACGCTCCTCGTAGATACGCCTACAGGCACAACAGAGTCACGTGGAGCGGTCACGTGATATACGATCGAAGATTATAACTTGGGATAAGTGAAAACAAACCAGGCTAGAAGTTTATATTGTTTTATGACAAGGAGGGCTAAAGGGGCTAAATTGTAATCTGTTAAACGGCTTTACTTGAATCATCGATTGATTTGCCTTAACTTTATTTTAATTTTGCCTCTCAGAACACAAGAATACACCTTAATCTTGGTGAAGATAGACGAAAAACAGTATTTTATTAAAAAACGACCAGAAACATATTCCAGTGTCCAACAGAGAACGACTTACGGCTGAAAATGATGATGATGATGACCAGTATAAGCATTATAAACATAATCAGTCTATAATGTTCCCACTGCTGGGACACAGGCCTCCTCTCTGTGAGAGGGAGTGGGCCATATCCCATCACGCGGGCCCAGTGCGGTTTGATAGGATATCACATGTCTTCGAATTGTCGGTTCTAGGACATGCCGGTTTCCTCACGATGTTTTCATTCACCGTTTTGAGAGCAGTGATGATGAAATAATTTACACAAAATAAAGCGCCTGCCTGGGTTCAAACCTACGACCTACAACTATTAAGTAGCAGCCGTTACGACTGGACCACCACTGCTCTCTGACAAGTAACAATAAAAAAAGAAGTAAATAGTTTGAAGATGACAGAGATAGAATGATGTTTTAGATACGTTTAGCGATAAACGAATTCAGTGATTTTTGGTGCAAGCAGCTTAATTGTATGTCCTGATATGACTTCCCAGGTTGCAGCCCTGGCAAATGTATGTCCTAATATGACTTCCCAGGGTGAACCCCTGGCAAATATATGTCCTAATATAACTTCCCTACACCCCTGGCAAATATATGTCCTTATATGACTTCTCAGGGTGCACCCCTGGCAAGTAACCCTGCTAGCACTTTGCTGACATATTTTTATTTTTATTGGGACTAAAAATAAATAGACTGGATAAACTTCTTATACTAAATTAACTAACAGATTATTAAAATAAAAATATAGGTAATATCCTAACATAACTAAATCTATTAACAAACTAAAATATGGCGTCGAAAAATACCTCCGCATCGCTGTCGACTGGTAATGTACCCAAGAGACTGGCGGTATTGCCACGTTGTATAGCAATGCTTAGCCTCTGGGCAAGGTAAAAGCCAGCCCTTGGGTTTGGAGTTTCTTGCCCGTTCTTCTCGATAAAGGTTTACGTTTTGGAATGAACAACTAGCTTCAACATTCTGACTAACCGACCGACTCTTTGACAATTCAAAAGTGCAAGTAATTGGTTTAATTGAAATAAATGCTTTGAGTTTGTGTTTAACTAGTTCGTGTCGATACAAGAAAAGAAGTCTAAAACCCATTTTTTTGTTACCAAATAATCTATTTTTCTTTTCAACCGTTCATCACTCTTATCTTGGACCCCACGTCCGCGCCGCGGGCGTCAGGCCCAGTCATCTCAATCCGTGTTTGTAGGACGACCCCCTCCCTCCGCCTCCGTACGACCCCACAGACCCCGCGACCGATTCAGTCAGTAATCAGTACTGGAACCGGTCTAGATTATCAGTAGCACTGCTCTGACATTTGTGCGATTGAGTCTATCTACTTCGACTTGAGCTGAATAGAAAGTATAGGTTTTCTTTTGAGCTTAGTTTTGTACGAGGTTGATATTTTATGTAAGGGTAACTTATCATCATGCCTGTTTTCCCCGAAGGGTTAGGCAGAGAGGTATTAGGAAGGATATTACTACACCCACATTTCAACAGTTATATTAAAGTTCCATGAAATGGGCAGCGAGCCTATTGACTTCAACCAGGCACAAATCCCTGTATCCAGATTTGACCATATTTAATTTTAACATTTTTCGAGAGAACCATGTTTAAAATCAGATGTTCAAAAATACTAAGACTGTTTTGTATATACCTATAAAAAGAGACTAACTCGCTAATGAAAAGTCATTCTTTATTCCTAGAAGACCTTCAGTTTATTTTATTCAAGATTTAGGTTTTGGGTCACTTTTGGGTCTAATGGTGTCTGACAGGCCTGTCTACCCTTTTTTAAGACCCAAATAAAAATCAATCCAGAATTCCTACGCTATCTGGAATACAGATATACTAATAATATACAGAGAAAAGATTTGTAACGAATAAACTTGAAAACTACTGGACCGATTTTCAAAATTCCTTCACCAGTTTTCAGAATGCTTATATTATCATTGAGTAACATCCTAACTAATAGTAGGTATTACAAATGTGAAAGTGAGTTTGTTTGTTCATTTGTCCCCGGTATTCCCACGGGATCAAGACTTATGCGGGTGAAACCATGGAGCGCAGCTAGTACGCTATATTTTATAAAGAAATACTACGCGAGTGAAGCCGCTGGCAGAAGCTAGTTGATAATACAACAAGCTGTTTGCCAGTCTCTCTGAATAACTGAATACAATACTTAGAATTTTTTAGCTTCGAAACTTCACTAAGATTGAAACTACCTTACTATCACATTGGTTTCAGAGCAAAAATAGACCTTGACGATTTTTGACGTGCAAGTGACATTCATTCTTAAGTTGGTAAAGTAATTACAAGGTTGACTATACTTGTAACAGATAGTTAATTGATTCAGGCGTGACCTTGCGGAATCAAACTCCTCCTCCTCCTCTGCGTTCAGCGCTCGGTGTGGCAACATGCCGTGTTCGGGTTCGCGTCAAGTCAATCGTCAGCCTGACGATGGTTCGTTGAGAGGTGAAATACGTATCGATTTCTTTAAGAAGTTTTTTACGGCTCTTTAGAAATAGCTAAGCGGAACAGGTTACTAAATATATCCACGTCTATTGTATTTTATACTTGTAACTACAGTATTACCTTATGTGTTTTATAAAATGTAATCAAACTCAAACTCAAAGCATTTATTTCAAATAAACCGATTACATGTACTTTTGAATTGTCAAGAGATCGGTCAGTCAGAAAGATGAAGCTAGTTGCTCATTCCAAAGCGTAGTAGGTACCTATGGAGAAGAACAGGCAAGAAACTCCACGGACACTCTTTTAAATCAAAATATTATAACTAAATATTGGTTACATCATTCATGTTGAAATGATACATATGAGAACAATGTAGACAGACGTGCACGTTAAAAGCGTCCATAATAAAAATATATCAACAATTAAAATAAACCGTGGCAGCTAAGAGATGACCAGTCCCTACTGATGGCGCCCGTTCACGAACATGACGCATGGTATACGGTACGTACAGCGACCCACCTGTTATTGTTACCATGTGGTAACCACGTTATCACTGCATGTGGCTAACAGCATTGCCAACACAACGACCGATATATGACCGATATGGTACCAACATTATATTTAACAGTCACAGTATTTTTTAAAGGATTTCAAATATATCCTGTTAAAATGATTGACGAACAACTATTTTTATTTTTTGGTAGGTTACTGTGTAAATGTTGCTAATCATGTTTCCAGTTTCTCTCAGTATTAGTCAGGTAAAAATTCGCTTCAAATTGACTGCCTCGTTGGTCTAGTGGTCGCAAGGGCTACTGCTGAGTATGAGGTCCTGGGTTTGATTCTCGGGTCGAGCAAAGTGTTATTGGGTTTTTCCTTCTGGAATTTCTCAGCAGCAGCTCGGAGCCTGGATTTGTGCCCGGTTGATGTCAATAGGCTCGCCCCCTATTACATAGGACTTAAACATAACTGGCGAAATGTGGGTGTACTTGTAGGTAATTCCCGAAGGGATAGGCAGAGGCCTAACCCTTCGAGAATTACAAGCGTGATGTTATGATATTATATGTAAAATTCGCTTGTGTAATAAAAGTTGTATGTTAACCTCCACGCTACAAAGATTAATAACAAAAAGACACATCAATTAATTTGATAGCTGAACAATTCTCCACGTGCAAAATCAACATAAAAAACTTTGCCGACCATCTGAATATTAACTTTTAACCTCAAATGACTACCCCCTCATTAAACTAAGGATCAAGGTTGTCAGACGATCGCCTAGAGACAGTTCAAAAAAATAGATTTTGACCTCCACTCAAAGACTTCACGAGAGCCCTCGAGGCAATTTAAAAGGTTTCAGAACATCGTCTAGGTTAACTTTCGAGGCCTTTTTTTATTGAACAAAAGGTTTGATCAAACAGTTTTGACGTAACGAAGTTAGGGTTATGGGTAGGTAGGTAGTTAAGGTCATACTTGAGAAGATCTTGTTCGAAATTAGGATTTTACGGCTTATCTCGGAGCTACTTAGATAGTATTTATAAATCACGTAGGTACTTTATACATTTTTACCGGCCAACTGATTTACAAATCGATTGAAGCATCTTAACCCCAATTTCTTGAATAATGATAGGCAAAATTTATTCACAGGAAAATCTCAATCAGAGAGACAGTTCCCATGTTTTAAGAACTTTTGCAATCTAATCTCAGTGTTAGTTAATTTTTGACATTGATTGACGAGACTGCGAATAAATAAGTTTTTTTACGGGAATGAGACTTCAGGCTTCCAGAAACTGTTAACAAAAAACAACCAACAAACTTCGACTACAACTCAACTGAAAATCTTAATACCCAAGAAGCTCCTCGTATTTCAATCAGCCGTAACCCGCCATCGGTGCAGAAGCACAAATACGCTCTGATTACGTACCGACCCAAGGCGATTAATCAATTCGTTTGTTTTCCCGCGGGCATGCTCCAATGACGGCAGCACACCGCTGATTGACTCCTTTGATTATCTTGCCGGTGAATGAATAATAAACATTCGGTAACTTCGGATATTTTCGGGTGTATGCCGCCGAGCGTCAGAGTTTAAAAACCTGTGAGTTGATGACAGGGGATGGCTGTCTGGGTTAGAGATTTTCTGGAACATGGTTTGACATTTATCTAATAGAAAAATATTTAAACGTTAAATTTTACGATAAAAGCAAAATACCTTCCTAGAAATCAATAGCAAGATTCCTAAATGTAGTCATATCACTCAAATCTAGTGCAAACTAATGCAAACGAAAATCTGCTTACGATTTAGAACTAAATCTATGAAAAAATTCCTAAATATCAGAAATAATCCTCTGTTTGAGACCTTGACTGATATTTATTAGCTGTACCTACTTAACTCCCTAAAATTAATATCAATAACCTAATCAACAAAAGTAAAAGCATTCCTCTCCTACTCATCACTTTAAAACGGTCTCGAATCAAAATATCACACTCCAAGCAAATATATTTAATGTTCTTCATAATTACTTAAGAGAGAGTCTCGTTAGCACTCAGTGTATTTTATTATTCAAATCAGATTGTGCTCCACAGAACAATTAATCAAGCTACTGGGATGCAAATGCATCTGGTCTATCAACGACGCGACGCCGTGTTCGTCTTAAAATTCTACAACAAATGCAATCAACCGCTTAACCACAGATCACAAGGAGTAAGCGATAGCGGTATTATGAAACAAATTAATTAATCCTTTTAATAATCAATTGTCTTTTTCTATATAGGTTGTTAAGCTAAAAAATTACCTGGAGGAAGAAATTACAGCCAATAAATGCCAGCCTACCATTTTAGGCATGTCAAATCCCTTTGGCTGTACCCATAATTTCATTAACAACCATACTCATTTGGTTGGTATATTGGCGTGTGCTAGCTGACATATGGCCAATAATTTATCATTTAAATTATGTTTTGTGTTGCGTAATGTAATTTTTTTTTAAATCATTTTTTTTTTTTACTTGAACAGACAGCTGTGCTGCTGGGGAGTTTGTTGCGCCACATCGTCTTCCCAGCGAAAGGCACTAGGAAGTGGTGAAGGGTGGGTGGGGTCTTATGTAATTTTGACGTTCTAAAAGTGCTGATTCTCAGCCAAGTTTAAATAAATGAATTTTGAATTTTGAATACGTCTTAAACTGAAACATCAATGCTACTCGATCATAGTAATAGAGGCGGTGCCAGTATTTCCCCAAAAGATGCCTTTAAAATACTACTTCTTCTTTTTTCGAATTGCTGGTTACATACATTACTTTGGCCTAAAAGGTGTCCACTCTTTACACTACTGCAAAATGCCAATCAAGCTTTGCGATGATAACAAATTCTTTTGAGTTAATATTTTGCAGTAGATTACTATTGATACATCAATAACCTACAACTTTTTTAAACTCGACAATTTCAACACCGACCTAACCACTTTTGTAATAACCCGCTCCCGCCACCGCTTATCACTGAACCCTGTCCTCAACAGCGTCGGTCCGTCGGCCATCAGTTGCAGTACGTAATGTAAACAAGTTTTTCCCCATTGTATCAAATAGGTCGTCTTTGTGCCACAAATAATAGACTTTGTTGCTTCACTACTTCACTTTGTATCGTATTGTGACCCTTAGACAAATATTATATATTTTTACATTAAAACGCTCGAAGTTTCTCAATATTAAATCTTTTGTAGCGGGTTTATTTAATCATGTTTCTGAGTATTGTTGTCTCTTTGAGCTATCTGTGTCAGATGTTTCTTGATTATGCTCTGTTCTGTGTGGAGAGATTGTTTAAGGACTCTGCGTTTGAAAAATGTCAAGGAGTAGGTATACACGATCCTATACAATGCGAGATCAGCATAAACTGGAAATGTATAGCTTGATGTGTAGCCGTGTGTACATCAGCCTCAAAAAGATGTATACATCGACAAAAACAAATTATTTTTTGTATCAATAAAGTAATATGTAATTTATTCAATACTAGCTGACCCGACAAACTTCGTTCCACCTAACAGTCAATGAATGTGCATAACCCTACCTACCCTACCTACCCACCCTACCCACCCTACCTACCCTACCCACCCTACCTACCCTACCTACCCTACCTACCCACCCTACCTACCCTACTTACCTACAGAGATTTCAAAAAAGCCGATCCACACAAAATTTATGAGAACGTGAATTTTCTTCATATTTTTTTTTTTCGTTAGTTTTTCCATATTTTCTCACCGTTTAAACTTTCCCTGGAATACGACAAATATTTCAAAACCAAAATCAGCTACATCGGCCCAGCTGTTCTCGAGTTTTAGCGAGATAAACGAACAGCAATTGATTTTTATTTATATAGATTATGGAACAAAGATTCTACAATCTTTAATACTGTTTTACACATTCCACAAAACCTACAAAATTAAATATCTAGTAGAGTCAGCCTCGAGAAGATGGATACAGCTACAAGAATTCATTTAATTGTGAAGACTATAGACAATACTAGATATTTGTAGATTTCGTGGAATGTGTAATAAATATTTCGTACAAAAAGCTAAGCTCTACTTGAAGGCAAAATATGGGGCGCGTTTTCTATGAAATGGTACTTAAATACAGAACTTTTATTTATGAACTAGTTTCATATTCACGAAAGTTATAATCGTAAAGGTTACAACACCCACGAGAGTAAACTTCACTTCAAAGTAATTGCAATCAATTTAGAACTCAAGTTTATTTATTTTCAACGCCTGCACAGCTATCCCACAAATATTTTGACTCCCAAAAATTAATAAATCACTGCCATTTTTGTTTTAATTACACTGAAGGAAAAGCAAAATTCGATAGTAACAAACAAAAGCTCTTATCTCGACATCGTGCAACCCTTATTTACGAAAAAGGAAACGAGCAATGCGTCACCCCTTACGCATCTGTATAACGACCAAAATAACTTGAACTACACCGATATCTTAATCAGTACAATTTGTTCAACGATTTCGATAATCAACGCGATCGGTGAGCTCAATATAAAATGGATGGTGGCTACATTTGGAAAGTATCCAAAGTGTCTGAAATGGCGCTAGTCACGGTGACATAACTGTTTTTGTTGCGAAAAAGACAAATAAATAGAGGGCGTATTTACGCACGTAATGCGTTACATAAAAAAGCGGCCAAATGCGAGTCGGACTCGCAGACGAAGGGTTCCGTAACACCGTTCAATATTTAACACTACATTTTTTTTTAAACGCCGAAAAATACAAGTTTGTTGTTCTCCTCCCATTTAATTTTCATTTTATTGTAGTGAAAACTTCTTTAGGCGCGTTGGGCATTTTTGAGATGGGACTAAACCATTGATTTCGCGACACTGTGACGACACCAGCGTTGATGTCTTTTTAATGGTCAAAAGGAACATTAAAAAGACATCAACGCGTTGATTATCGCGGTGTCGATTTTTTTTTCAAGTTTTCACTTATTTCAGCACTCCCGGAGTACCACTGTTTTTTTTTTTGTTATTATAGCTGCTATATTCGTACACTCTCTTTGAAAATTTCGTGTGTGTATCTATTACGGTTCAAAAGAGCCCTGTGATAGACAGACGGACAGCGGAGCCTTAATAATAGAGTCCCATTGGTACCGTTTGGATACGGAACCCTACAAAGGTATATTTGGTACAAAGGTACATTTATAACCTATGTCGTCGCGAATCTCTCAGGGAACTATTTAAAAAGATTAATATTATGACGGTACCTTGCCAATTCATCTATGAAAATATTATGTATGTAAGGAAAAATCTGCATCTTTTTAAGAAAATAAGTGATAGACATAATTTTAATACTAGAAATAAAGATAAAATAGATCAACCATTTTTCAGATTATCCAAAGTACAAACATCTTTTATGGGGTACTGTGTTAAATGTTACAACAAAATACCTTGTGATATATTACAGTTAACTGAAAGAAAATTTAAAACTCATATTAAAAGTACTCTTTGTAAACAAGCATATTACAAATTAGAGGATTATATTCTAGATAAGAATGCTTGGAAACATGCTGGTCTAGCTCCATAGGACAATTTACAGTATAGACAAAATCAAACTGGTTGCTAATTCAATTGTATAATTAAATATTATAACATATTTTTTTTTTTTGCATTCTGTGATTACTCACACACTGACTAATTAGTGTCACCTGTAATTTTTTTAGGAATATCGTACCTACTTTTACAATGCTTGTAAATATGTGAACACCATGTATCCATTACATAATTATTTTTTCTGTCATTGCTTCATTTTTAATTATTTTTACCTATTGTGGTATAGTAATCTTATTCCAGGTGCATCGTCTTCACATATAATTAATATAATTAATGTACACAAAATATTGTAAAACATTTTAAAAGAGTAACGGTGGAGTTTCTTGCCCATTCTTCTCCATACGAAAACTACCTTTTGGAAGGGGCGACTAGAATCAATTTAATTATTTTGTAATTTTTGACGTTCAAAAGTGCCATACATGGGCCTATTTGAAATAAATGATTTGACTTTTTTGACTTTTGACTTTTTTGGCTATTTGTCAGTATAAAACAGTGCGGTGCCAATTTTTAAACATTATGGATAAATCCAATACTAAGTTAGGGTACACTTTACTTGGATTATTTGTAGCTCTCGTTTACCGGTAACAATTTTCTTACAGCGTAGAAGTGCTAGAACTAGATAATAATAACCGTTGCAAGTTATTTCTTTAATCTTGAAGTTTAAAAATACTTGTCACAGGAAATGTATTATTATTTATAACTAGCAGACCGGGCAACCGTTGTTTTGCCAAATTATTTGTTTGGGGTGGACCACCCTTATCACTTAGGGGTATGAAAAAAATTTTTTTTTTTCGTTTAAAAAAAAAAATATCATCATCCCTATGATTTTATAAAATTACACTTGTGTTTAAAAAAAAACATTTTTTTTTTTGAAAAAAATGTTTTCTCGTCCGTTTTTTTTTTTTGCATAGTTGACAAATTTTAATAAAAATGTTAGTTAATCCGATAAGCTTAATAACTCAAGCTTTTAGAAATAATAAATGAAATCCAAATCGAGCCAATAACATCGGAGATATGGCAGACGCTACTCAAAACATGAAAAATTTAATAACATGAAAAATAATTTTAAAGTTATTTTTCGATAATTTTTCATTAATATTCAGAAAAATTCACATGCGGATGGGGACATTGTATCTTCCTAAAATTCTCTAAATGATGGTGACGTGTCAAAATCCGTTGGGTAATTTAGAAGAATAACGCGGTCATACAGTTAGACACGAAAAGTAACTTTATAATGGTGTCGATTCTCTTGTCACAAATGCCTCTAAACTAGACTAAAAATCATTAAAATTTAGTTTAATCCTGTCAAACGACGATTTCCCATTCTGAAATAGACTAAAATGACACAACTTAACTTACTTTAGTTTGGCAGCACTAAGATGGTACTGAGATACTAGTTTAGTGAAAATGGCAATTTTGCTATTCTGAATTTGACGTTTTTCACCTAAAATTTAGATTTTCTAACTAAATCTGACTATTTTTAATCGCGACTAAAAACGTGTGGAATAAAATTGGTTGGAACTTTAAATTCACACTAACACCTCGACTTCAGATGCAAAAACAGTATGATTTTTTTTTTTCTTTTGCTTGTATCTCGAAAACGGTGTGTCCAAACGCAAAAATAATGAAAATTTCGACACCCTTTATAAGACCCTTAAACCCCTAACACTCTACATATAAGTAATATTTTTCTTATTTTCCATACAAAAAGTGAAAAAATCCATATAAAACACGTCGAGGCTGCCCCCCATGCGCGCCTCCGGCTCTAAAAAGATTCACGTGGTTAGGGTATCACGTGTGGAGTCGCGATTGTCAAATTCGATTTAGATGTGTCAAAATTATTTATAAATTTAGAGAATTTATTTTGCAGAATAGCTTTGAGATTCTCATAGCCAAAGTAAGAATTTTAGTGATAGTTTAGTTAGTTTAGTTCGGTGTACAAGAGAATCGGCACCATTATGTAAAGATATATTAAATATAGATTCCATAGGAAGTAACACTGCCTTTCAAAATACATACTTCCCCCATTCAATAAATCAATGTCTTACTGACAAGCAACCAAAGCACATTGAGGCAGCTTCAATAGCTGTTCTCATCTAAATGAGCGACTATACAATGTACATACATTACTGCTCCAGTAGCCTTTATATGCCAATTTAATTTAATATTATACTCACAGGTAAAAGGAGTTGTGACAGTAATTTAATTCCATATGCTGCCATTCGCTTGCGACAAGACCCGTTTTTTATTATGGAAGTATCTGGATCATTTTATTATATATATTATGTACGTAGTACCCTACGTGCCTCGCTGCCGGCTTGTAATGTAAAATATGAGCTGCGCTGTGATTGGACAGTAATAAGTTTGTTGAAGAACACTGTGATAGGTACATTCAGTGTAGTGTGAAGCGACGAGTTGGATTACAGATTGGTTTTATGAAATAAAATTAAATGAAATTGTTTATTCGTAAATAGGATATCGGAATCACTTTTACACGTCATATAAAAAATAAAAATAAGCTAGATGAGTTCGGCGTTTCTTATCTGACTACTCTGAGAAGAAAGGCCGAAACAAACTCAGAGGTCGGAGTCTCTTTTAAAGTCCAGACATAATCTTGGTCAGGCCATATGAGAACCATGTAGATTAGTGTCTGAAAAGGTCTTTTGAGGAAAGGACCACACAGATTTGAGTGGACCTGTCCAGTCAGTGCAAGCATTTGTCAGTAATCGTGGAGCTCAACTCGACGAACAATACCAAAGAAAGCACATTTGGGTAGGCCGCATAAACTACTCAAACTGCCAAACCATCACTAAAACTAGCAGAGAAATAAAAATAATATCTACCAATCCAATTTAAAAGGCTTACGTTGATCCGCAAGATGAGTAAGTACAATTCATGGTTTATAACTTAACTTTAACTTTATTAAGGTTTCTCTAGATTCTCTAGTCAAAAGCCTAATTTACACATTGCAATTTAATTGCCAGTGGTTTACCATAATAAGTTGAAGCAATAATAAAACTTGCATCACCTAAACTGTGTTTAGACGATGTAAGTAATTAGTTGGGTCAAAGAAACTTGCATCGTGTAAATAAAGGCTTTAAATTAAATTTCATATTTTATTTCCTCATGCAATACGGGTAATAATTAGGACGCAATATAATATTAGTAGGGTATCGGTCAGGCGATGGAGAGGTCATGCATTCAAACCACACTCGTTGCACTATGACGTAAACCAACTTCTATGTAAACACATAATTACTGGAAAAACTGCTCGAAAACATGAAATCGCTAACATACAGAGTATAAGCTTGTTGATCAATATTCTATACCTCTTTATACTAGATCTAGAGCTGAAGGATCATTATTAGTCTGATATGATGAAGCCTATTACCTTATTATAACTTATTTATTTAGACAGTCGCTAAGATGTGGAACTCCTTGCCAGAGTTTTAACTTCCCCATAGCTATAACTAGAGCGTCTTCTAATTCCGAATCTTCTACTTAATAAAAATCTTAAATTAACTGACACAATGCACAGCCTAAACCGCTGTGTTTAGAAGCATGAAAGTTTGCACGAGAATTCCTTATATAACGATGGTGAGTACTAAAAAAGGTTATTTGAACATTCACCCCCTAAAGAAATTAAATAGGAGATCAAATTTTGTATAGAAATCCGTCATTTGTGCCGATAGAAAATCTCATTGGGAGCACAGCTTCTAAACAAATGACATCAATGCAAGCGTGCACTATGCACCTTTGACTAATGCTTACCATTATACTAGATAGTTGTCAAACGCGAGCCTAACAAAGATAAAAAACAAAACAGTGGCACTCCGGGAGTGCCGACAGAAGTGAAAACTTGAATAAAATCGGCACCGCGTCTTTTTAATGGTCCTTTTTCATTAAAAAGACACCAACGACACTGTGACGACACCATCGTCACAGTGTCGCGAAATCAATGGGTTAGTCCCATATCAAAAATGCCCAACGCGCCTAAAGAAGTTTTCACTTCAAAAAATACTTCCGAAACCATTAAAGTAAAAATACTTGCATAGAACATTGATCCATAACGTAATATAAATAAAGAGCACAATCGCGTTTACAAAACCTTTTAAGTAAAAATACTTGCATAGAACATTGATCCGTAACGTAATATAAATAAAGAGCACAATCGCGTTAAAAAAATGAGGTGTCGTCATGGTGTCACAAAATCAATGGTTTAGTCCCATCTCAAAAATGCCCAACGCGCCTAAAGAAGTTTCACTTCAAAAACAAAGCTTCCCCTTGTTACATTTGCGGCCCAAAAATAGCTCAGGTATGTGAATGCATTCTATTTCCCGAAGGTCACCGCATAGCGTGCGACACGACAAGCAACTGCAGCTATCTACTCAAACATCGCATTTTACTAGCATGTGTATGAATTTTATTAAATTGCTCATATATTGAGCAATGGTTATAACAGGCGTAGTATCTAACACTATGGTTTGGCGTAGGTTTTAGATGAAATCATATTTTGTCCGATTAGAGTTGAGCTACATAAAAAAACATCAAACATAAATATTCCCCGAAGGGTAAGACAGAGGTGTTACTATATTACACCCAAATTTTGCCAGTTGTGTTAAAGTCTCATGTAATAGGGGGCGAGCCCATTTTCATCAACTGACTCCGGGCTGCTACAGAGAAGAGAGAGTTGGGCTATTATTCAAAATTCAATTCGAATCTTACTCAAATGACCGAACAAGATACAAAAGAAGCAGACTTACTTATTCTTGAAATCGACTTATGGCATATTATTGCGGATTACGTTTTGAATTTCGAAATTATGCTGACGAAACAAAATGCTTTCGAAAAACACAAGTCACACGGTTTACGGTGGCGCCTGGAGCAAGCGAATTTTACAATTCACCTTTAGAGCTTCGAAATAATGCTAAGAGAAGAGCACTAAAGCAAAGCCAAAATGGGCATGAATCTGACAGGCTCGTAAAGCAAAATTTTCACACTTTTCAGTTCGAATTTTTCGTGGTTTTGTTTTCGGTTTTGTTTTTGAAACATCTGGATGTTTTCCATCTGCCAAGTGTGGAGATTATTGCAATAATGTTCGAGCCATCGATTACAGTGCATTTTAGAAAACTTATGTTGCATTATATCGCAGTTTATTTCATAATTTTATACTTTTTTCACTATTTACATATTGTTTAATCATGTTACCTCAGTTCTGTTATTTATACGATTACCTTTAATATTACTTCTTCGTCTGACATTGCGACAAAGACGTTTTACATCTTAATACTTGAGACAAATAGAAGATTCCCAAGTGTCTAGATTAAGTGGCTCCACTTTAGTTTTGTTGCTCTGATTTATTGCGTAATCACAAGACAATTTCAGTAACATTGATATAATCGTCAACAATACAGTCTAAGTCCCATTTTATGTCTTTACTGTTTTGATCATAACAAGTACTCATTGTCCACAACAAATCTAATCACATTTCGTCCAAAACGACACTGAACTAAAACAAACGTCCATATTTTCCTCATCTCCCAAGTCGCAGGTCAATTTATTATCAAAACTACAACAGCTAACGAAGCACAAAGAAATAGTAACCAATATTCTGTACTGTAAGACAATCATGACAGAGGGCCAGAGGGCCATGTTCCGAGGTAATTTACGGCCCTCTGAGGCCAAAGGCATTACCCTCGCCCTTTTATTACACACAGCCTTCCCACACGATTGGGGAGGACTTGTAAAAATATTTTATTGGGTGTAAGGTGGTTCTGGGTGACAATGTGTGGGATAGTGTGGGCTTGACAATGTTACAGGAGTCTTGTTCTCATTAGCGCACGTATAGTTGCTTTTGGGACACGGTGCCTTTTAGTTATAAGGGTAAAGATCAAAGACGAAAAGGTAGAAAAGATGGAGCGCTCAATTTCGAGATCTCAACTTTTAAGGTACCTAACACACTCACTCTTTCACTCTGACTTCGGTATAAAATCAAGAAAATTCATATTACCTCCTTTTTAGGAGAAGATTGGTCAGTACTAACTGGCTACAACAAGTCACCTTCCACTAGCTAAGGTTTATAATAACTTCACATGGAACGCTTTTAGGCAAAGTTAGAAATAAACTGTTAAACAGTCACATTTTACAAGTAACGGCATTAAGTCCCACGAGAGCAATCTAACATCCATTTACAGGCACATTTCCAAAACTTTTTTCTTCTACAGTAAAATAGCACTTCTTCCAAAATAGTTCTTAAATTATACACACCCCATGTTACTCACTAGATAACAAAGGATATCAAATATAAATCACACTACAAAAAAAATATTCAGACCCACTTTACTCTCGAAACAAAAGTACCATCTATTTGTCTTAACAAATAAGACATAAAAATAATGTCAATGTCACAATGTCAGACGAAGAAATAATAAGACTACTATAGGCCTGCAGCATTATGTACCGTGCGCAGTAAAATCACGTCGTAAATTCTAACTTGACGGGCCCACACGTCTCAATGTTTTTGCGAACCCTACTCTGTAACATTTATGTTATTTAAATTATGAATCATATTTATGGCTCAGGTAAGATATGTGGAATATTTTTTCATATTTCTTCAAGATTAGACCTTTTATGTGTTATAAATATCTGTAAAAATTTAGCACAATTTATACGGTACAGACATTTTACCGCCAGATTGCCAGCAATAAACAGAATGGGCCCTATCTAAGCATAAAGATTATCTAAGGCTTATGATAATATTCGAAACTTTGTCTGTTACTAGAAATAATCAAATAATAAAGGAGAATATTACTTACTATTAAATAAAAAAACGTGTGGCACTCGGGGACTGCCGCGGTAAAGCTATTGCATAGCATTTGTAACCTCCATACTTCCTATTTGTCAATGCTACACTTGGGATGATGACGTGATGACATAAAACAAAAATTACGTTCCCATAACGTGATGTTGTCATGGGAACGTAATTTTTGGTCATTACATGGTAGGCGGAGCGGGGGGTGTTAGGTTTTATTTTCGTTACGGAATTTCTTGATTCGGTCGCCGCGCTCAAAGCCCGCGATAAAAGCTAAGCAATAGCTTAATAAAAAGCAGAAGCAGCTTGCTTTAGAAATCTAATCTTTCAATACTTGTATCTGTTGGCGATCTGCGGATGTGTGTCACTACAGTCGTATCAGATCTAACAAATCAATACTTAACTTGAACTGAATTCTTTCGTTACTTATTTTTTATACTTTTATTATTACAGGTTTTTAAGACATTCTTTAGTAACCACTCACTTGTCTTTACTTGGTGGTATGCCACTGGTCAAATAAAATAAATAATTCATTGTAATTCTGCTTACAGGTTATTAATTTGTGTAAATTGAAATTTGTGTATATTTTGTGACTTATAACATCGCCTTGGATGAATCTGTAAAGGTGTTATAATTGTAATTTAAATAAATAAATAAATAATAATAAATAAATATTTTTGACCAACGTGACTTTGATTAAAGAAATTGGATGGCATTTTCTTATTCCATCAAAAGTAACAACATTGAATTGATTCAATCTTGGACAATGATGAGGAGCTCGTGGCTAAGTAATAACAGCCGCACGGTTGATCCATCAGGTTAAGCTACGCTTGCCGAGGTTGGTCTGTGGATGGGTGACCATCTTAACATTCCGAAACTTCTCCATGCCTCGGAAAGCGCGTTAAGCCGTTGGTCCCGGCTGTCATTCGTGGATTTTTGACAGTCGTTACGGGTCGTCAGAAGCCCGAAAGTCTGACAATCAGTCTTACCAAGGGGTATTGTATTACCCAGTCACTGGGTTGTGGAGGTTAGATAGGCAATCGCTCCATGTAAAATACGGTATTCAGCTGCATCCGGTTAGACTGGAAGCCGACCCCAACATAGTTGGCAAAAAGCTAGGCAGATGATGAATCTTGGACAATGATAATAGACGAATAATATTTAACAAATGTCATAACACTCTAAGAATAAAACAACATGAGGGTAATCAATAAACCAATGTACAAAGACGTAATAAGTAAGATACGAGCTCTAGTGAATAAACAAGACGACAAGAGACAAAATTATCACAGAGAAAATTGTTAAATTTGCTATTAAATATAAGCTATTGCGATACAGAGGAACTCATTTATTCTACGAATTAACGTCTAAAATACCAATTTTTTTACTTAGTATACCACACTTTCTCTCACTCACTCACACTCATACACACACACACATCCCCACCCACACACACATACACAACCACACACCAACAAATCAGTTTAATCCCATAGCAACACACTCACACACAATTAACCAGTAAATCCATTCAATTAATTTGTTAACATTAGAATGATTACGCAATTATAAATATTTTGTAAAACGTGTCAATCCCACTAAAGAACACTGTCCTTCAAGATACAGGATTTTCCTAGTTTGAAGGGCAGGGGTCTTACTCATTGTAATAGCCATACCCATCCCATAGTTTAAACTACACTGATGTTACCTAGGCTAAGTTTTTGGTAAATAAAATGATTACTTACTTACTTACAAAGAAATAGTTATACAGAAAAATTTCATCATATGCCTAGCCTTTTCCTAACTATGTTGGGGTCGGCTTCCAGTCTAACCAGATGCAGCTGAATACCAGTATTTTACATGAAGCAACTGCTTATCTGAACTCCACAACCTAGTTACTGGGTAATACGATACCCCTTGTTAAGACTGGTTGTCAGACTTTCGGGCTTCTGACTACAGGTAACGACTGTCAAAGATCTACAAATGACAACCAGGACCACTGGCTTAACGTGCTTTCAAAGGCATGGAGAAGTCTTGATAAGTAATAGATGGTTACCCATCCATCGGATCCATCGATCGACCCGTGTGGCTGTTATTATTTAGCTACGAGCCCCTCCTGTATATAAAGAAAAAGATGTAGAGGATTATCTGCTCTCAATATAAATTGTAATCCAATTGAACTATAAGCCAGTGAACATCTCAACACGAGCCTTGACTAAAAAAGGGCATAACGTAACAAATTCACTTATTTATTTTTACAACATCAAGATGGTATTTCAGTGCCATCGAATGACAATTTATGTGCCCCTGATATTGGCAACCCCCAAAATTTTATTACCAGCGTAATGTTGTTATGAAAACACGGCAGAATCTCTTGGTATCAAGATTTTGTGAACACTTAACCTGTCAGAGACGAAAGAAGGAATTTTTCAC
Source organism: Agrochola lychnidis (assembly GCA_963680765.1). NCBI lineage: Eukaryota > Metazoa > Arthropoda > Insecta > Lepidoptera > Noctuidae > Agrochola > Agrochola lychnidis. Next base: position 1,620,792 of record OY796863.1, on the reverse strand, counting down.
GTCAATTTTACGTGGGCTCAAAATTTAAGAAAGATTTTCAAGGCATCTTTGTGTGGAATATTTGAAATTGTTCGGTAATGAAGATGCTCGAATGAAGTACGGTGTCTTACCGTTTGGCATATTCGAAGTATTTCGAAATATAAAAAATTGGGATATTTCGTGTTTACGGGACAACCTTATTATAATATTACACCAAAAACTGAACGATTTCACTTTAGAAAAGTCCAAATTCAGGGCAACTTACTGAAAAAAATAAAACACTTTAGAATTTCAACAAAAATACTACGCTATTCCAAAACCCTTTTACGTAAAACCAACACACTTCAAAAACTCAATTTTACATTCCAACATTAAACTGTCAAACAAAATAAAATAAAACCAACTTACACACCCATAAAACCTAACCTAAGCCTTCCACACACAATTCTTTTATCGTCAATTGTATTTTAAGTGCTTCTGCACTGAAGTACCTGCCTAGGCCATGCCTAATGTTAAACCTAACTGCGTCAGAACGTGGTTAATGCTCTCGTTAAGTTAGGACCTGCCCATAAGTTCGTAGAAACAGACGTAGAGGTAATTACATGATATTTAACTGTACCTGCTGTTAAATGTTTTAAGGGTTTTGTTAGAGGAGGTGGCATAAAAAAAGGATGAGATACTTATAAAGGTGGATTTTTTGAAGTGAAAACTTCTTTAAGCGCGTTGGGTATTTTTGAGATGGGACTAAACCATTGATTTCGCGACACTGTAACGCAATTTACCGACACCGTGGAGTAAAAGACTTCAACGCGTTGAATACCGCGGTGTAGATTTTTTGTCAAGTTTTTACTTCTTTGGCACTCCCGGAGTGCCACTGTTTTTTTTTTTTTAAATTATGATCTTGGTATTAATCCGGATGCTATACTGCATTCTGTTACACTATATTTTTTACATTTAATGTCTGGACTTAATCCTTGAGTTTGTTTCGCCGTTTCTCAGTCAGATGGGAAATGTAGACTAGATTCTACATCTAGTCTACATTTCCCATCTGAAAAATGATCTGAGAAATGTTTTTTTTTAGATGACGCATAAAAGTGGTTCCAGAATCATCCGGACTTAATTTTTTTTTTAAATATTTTTTTATTTATTGCGAACCGTTAAGGCAGTTACGCATTTTGGTATCTCTAAACCAAAAAAATACTATACTCAATAAATTATCGAATTCTAATAACAAGAAAAATGAGACAAAGAACAGTCCTGATTAATAGAAAAGACGATGGTGAAAAACTATTATCGCAATCGCAAGAATTTTCCGTAAAAACCATCAAATTCTCACTACAAAAGTAAAACAAAGCTTCAAGAACAAAATAACCAAACGGCATGTAACAATTTCACTAACGCGGTAAAATCTAGCGCAATTACACTGTATGCGATTAACGTAGCGCGCTACGCCGTAGCACCGTAGCGTCGTAGTACCGTGTCACTAATCGCTACGGAGATTAGTTCCAGGGGAGGCACGGATTGTTTTGTCCGTATGTATTTCGTGGAAAAGATTTTCTGCTGAAATTTCACTTTCTGTGAACTAATTATTCGGTCTTGAGTGTAATGAGTTAATTTCGTTTTCAGAATCTTTTGAAGTCAGAAATGTTTGAAATAAAAATTGAAGATTTTTGTACTTATTAAGTTGGTTTTTGAATCAAGACGCAGATTCGATAGCTTTAGTTCTATAAAAAATAGTAGTCAGTTTCATTGAGAAAAAAAACCATTTCTTTTAAAAACATTTTTGTTTATCGATCTTGTGACGTTAATGCGTCAGTCAATCAACGTCTCGGAAAAAGCATATAAAATTAAATTTAAAATCCGTTAAAAATATATATTAAAAACCATAATTTCGAAAATATTCGAACAATTATTCCTCATCATCCAACCATCGTTCTAAACGCCCATAATTACGTAACGCAGCGTCTATGTTGCTACGGCGTAGCACTAATTGCTACGCAACTCGTAGACCGCTACGGTTACGCTAAAGAGCGTAGGTTAATTGCTACGCCGCTTTTCTGCTCAACCCTGTGCGGTTGGCGATAATATTCAGTATAAGGCTTGAAACTCGGAAAAATTTCAGTGAGAATTCCAAGAATTTTTGCACAGTTTTATCTGTGGAAATATATTTTTTGTAATTTTGTATGTTTCAAATATAAATTCCAGTTTTACTTGTTTTATAAAATGGTTAAGCAATTTTAACTTAAGTTTATCCTTAAATTTATTTAAGCATAGTAAGAAATGAGACTCAATCATCTTATAAAATTAAAAGTTAACATTTTAAACGTAGAATGTTCCCTAACATTTTTCTTACAGCTTTTTACCTAACTTTCAAATTTATTTTCTAAAAGTATATTTTATTCCAATACTTTTTCTTTTGAAAATTTATTCAACCACCCAATAAATAAAAATAATAAACTTACTCCTATTGAAATTACCAACTACAAAAAAAAACCACTACTCACCGATGATCACTATAAAACCACAGAACCGTCATTATAATACATTTTTTCGTTCACAAAACTACTTTCGATTTTTTTTACAATTAATTAGTGATGGCGACACACACTTCCACTGTATTTCGTTCTATCCAAACATCACGTACTCGTGGGCACAGTCATTTCGCGCGAGAGTCAGTTCTCGTCATAACCGGCCGAGCATGACGCGTCCCTCTCGCGCCGTAGTCGGCCGCCGACTGCCGCGGACTGCCTGTGTTGCCCCCATCCATACGTCAATGCTACTAGGAAATTTTCTACCATTTTTTTTGTTTTAGTAGTATTTTATTTTTTATTTTGTCATACAATGTGGTACGTAAGCAAGAATAGGTATTTCAAACAATTAGTTAAAGAAATGTATTCAAGAGATATTTGTTTAAAAAATAAGTTCTATTTTGTTTCTTCATTGAAAACAAATTACAAATAACACATTATCTTATGTCAAAAACAACAATATAACAAACAAAAAAAGCCTAATCATACCATTATTTCGTTCTCAAAGGTGCTCAATGTCAAAATACATTTGCCAAGTACTTTAAAATTAAATTCTCAACAAATAATTGTTCCCGGAATTATGGGGAAATCGTATTTCAGTAGGGAATACACACGCATGCGCGGCGGAGCCCCGCCCTGCCCGGGCTTACGTATCGCAACAACTTTCGCCGGCAAGTCGAGTTGGTCGCCGATTCGGTTACCCGGTAGCGCACTGTGACGTCATAGTGACGGAGCTTTATGATGCTGTTTGTTTGAACGTAACGTATTTTTGATGTGGGTGACGTTTTCTGAATGATTTTACGGTTTGAAATGAGGAAATGGGATGGAGGACTATTATTGGCTGTTTTAAAAGTTTATTGTTCAGCATATAATTGAAAAGATCTTCTGTAAGTTTTTACTGTAAGGCCTGTTTATTATTGTAATTTTAAATATAGTTCAACGATAAATCATTTAAATACTAATTTTAATCTTTACAAAAATTATTCTGAAGATTATTTTTTTTTGTCTCTTTTCTTTTTTGATTTACAAGGCACAGGACCAGTACCCAGGCAGGGCGAAGCAAGGAAAACCTTATCAGGCGGAGATTCACAAAGTGCAAATGTGATACTGTCCCACAAACAATGAAGCATTTACTATCGTGTAAAGCGTGTCCTGTTGCCTGCACGTTGCACGAGCTGATGGACGCTACTGAAGGTGCCAAACTCCTAGAATTCTTTACTGACTCTATGTAGATTACCATCGACACACTCAGAAGAAGATTGACATGAAAATAAGATGAAGATCTTTACAATAAAATCTTGCAGTATACCAAACAACGAATAATTCTGCAGTTATATATACTCACAATTTGTCTCCCAAATCGTAACAAAATTATTAGAGCGTACTGCACCTTACAATTCCTGCGACGTCACAGAAACTGTACAATGTATACCAAACTTTGGGAAGGGGTATTATGTACTGAAAACTTGAAGCTTTAGTACGAGAGAAGTACTTCTCAGCTTAATAGGTTTACTAACACTAAACTTTTAAAAACTCTGTTGAGTTTAATAAACATAATATATCCATTACGGTTATAAGGGGTTCAGTACAATAATTATTACTTATGAATTGTTTATACCGTTTTTAATAGTATTTCATTTCATAAGGCTTCCTGACCAGACCGCATGTTTGTGCATACGAATGAAAATGACCCATGCGCCGCACCGCCGCCGCACCGCCGCCGCACCACCGCCGCACCACCGCCGCACTACCGCCACACCGGCGGCGCTCTGGCACCGTGTATACTTTACATTTTCATTCCGAGATGATCTAAAAAAATTGTATGTTGCGGTCAGGCGCTGGTGCGGCTCCGGCGTCATGTACAAGAAGCCTTATGGAAGGTGGGTCTATTTTATGTAACAAGACAACAATATATGTCTGTTTCAAGGCTCTGTCAATATCGGTTAAAGACATAAACATCATGCCTGAATTCCCCGAAGGGTAAGGCAGAGGTGTACCTATGTACAAGTACACCCACATTTCGCCAGTTATGTTTAAGTCCCATGTTATAGGGCGCAAGCATATAGTCACCAAAATCGATTAAGGATAGCCAGTAAAAAACGTGACCAATGTTTTTTTAAATGTATTTATAATTCATAGTGCTTGTACGCAAAGCCAGTTCAATGTCATCAAGCATTCTCTTGGATAGAAAGCGATTACCGCTACCTTTGGACACTAATTGCTTCACCCAGGGGATTGCAGATAGCTTTAAAAACTAACTTGACAGTAAATTGAATGCATGTAGTTTCTCCGGGACGAACATCCTTCAAACCAAAACACAGTAAGGGTGTTTGATAGAAGTTACAATATGTTGTCCTAGGTTCAATTCGCGGGTCGAGCTAAGTATTTTTTAATGTTTCCATCTGGAGTTTCTCAGTAGCAACCCGCTGGAGTCTGGATTTGTGCCCGGTTGATGGTAATAAGCTCACCCCCTATTATAAGGGACTTTTAACATAACTAGCGAAATGTGGGTACTATAAGTATAACTCTGCCTAACTCTTCCGGGAATACACGCGTGATGTTATATGAGTTGTGTTACCATTTACGTTAATTGCAAAATACACGAATATATTTGAATTATTTCATCCTTTGCCATCATAATACAAAATAAACCTCAAAACTACCTATCCTGTTGAAAACTCGATCGGTATACAACAAATATTTATCTAAGTAAATTAGAATACCATTAGTGTGCTCGTTATAAATAATACTGTAAGCAACGTCTTCAAAATATACTGTCAACAGAATTTAGTTTACTTGACTCTGCTAGCTTGTGAATAATAAAGATCGGTTAGCTTTGTTGGTCCATAAAAATATATACCCCAATAACTTCTTTTGTAACTAATATCTTTGGATAGAGGAATGATTTTTAACTTGGGTTCTATTTTTTTGGTAGTATTTATTTTACCAATTCACTAGGCCAGTTTAACATTAACTCAAGTGATAGCCAACGTTGAGAAGAGTATTTTTTTATTCATCATTTAATAATATATTCTTAAAGTGGGGCTACCATGACGGTACGGAGGCAGGGTGTGGATGTGGAGCTGTATTGCAAATTATGTTCCAACTCCTATCCTGGCCTATGTGCCCCAAGAAATGCAATCAAAGTCATCTCTGCGCTGCCATCAATGTCGCCATGGAAGATGCACAGTTTTGGTCCTACGAGATTTAGTAAGAAGAAGATTATAAAGCGTCGTGAATGTGTAAACCAATAGGATTTGTATATACAATGGAATTGCAGTAGGCCTAGTTTACGTAAATCTGAATCCTAATATAGTTGCAACAACTAGTAGGTCAAGTCCACGATTATAGTATACAATAAGGTATTCTCTATAATGTAGGATTTACTAAACAACAAAAGTCAACAATCATTTCAGAATTTTGATTATTTGATATCATAGAACGAAATTATTTACTATTAATAATATGAACAAATTAATTAATCTAGTTTTCAGTAACAATTTAAATCCCTTGTGTTTGGAGATTGTTAACCAATTTATTTACTGTGAATGCATTACAGATGTCACTGGAGGCAACTCTCATGTTTCTGCAATTTCACCGGTACCCATTATCCTTCAGTTTCCCCGAAATACAACGGTTGCATTAACGACGTTTACCTACTCCTGTCATAAGCAAATTAAGCTTAATTGGAATTAGTAGGAATCATTAATATTCTACAAACATTTAAACATGTTTATCTCCATTAAAGAAGTGGAAGAGTAATTATATTTATCGTCATCCACCACGCGAGTCCAGTGCTGGTTGTGGGATGTCACATGTCTTCAAATTCTTGGTTGGCTCTGTTTTAAGAGCAATGGTAATGAAAAAAAAAACAGTGGCACTCCGGGAGTGCCGACAGAAGTGAAAACTAACAAGAAAATCGGAATCAACGCATTGGTGTCTTTTACTGTGTCGGCAAATTGCGTTACGTTTCAGTGTCGCGAAATCCATGGTTTAGTCCCATCTCAAAAATGCCCAACGCGCCTAAAGAAGTTTTCACTTCAAAAAGTCGTAAATCGGGACCGTTGACACTGTGCCACCTACGCTGCTCTTAGTAATAAAAACAATCAGCAAATCCGAAATCCCACAATAAAATACTTTAACCTACAAATCATAACATCAAGAAGTACCAAGAAAAATGTACTTAAAATTGTGTGTAACGCGGAATTCCTCAGCCTCCCCTCTGAAGGGTGAAGGCTTCATACGCGATCCGAATATCTAGCGCCAAATGTTTTAATGATAGCTCTCTGATTGAGGCACAAAAAACGTGAGATGCGAACAATTTTAAACACGTTCGTTGTTATGAACGATTCGCGGAGTAAGAAAGGGGTGGAGTAGCGATTGAAATTTATTTTTTAAGTTTTTTGACGCTTAGTGAAAGTTTGAAGTCATGGTTGAGTTCATATGGAGAGTTTACACATGGTTGTGTGCCTTTATATAAATTTATGTCTTTCTAGTTAAACAATATATAATAATTGTGAAAAAATATAGAAAGCAAGAAAATTATATGTTACATTTATGTAAACTTTCTACATTTTGTAAACTTCTAAAATGTTAACTGGAAATCGACGACCGGCAACCCTCTAGAAACATAAAAATTACTCGTAAAACTGACGTTTAAATCTTTGCATTTTGTGATATATATTTTTGTATGTTAGTACTACTACATCCACCTAATACTCAAAACAATAAATTTCTATTCGATTCTTTGCTCTGTTAGTTACTGAAAAGCTGGTATTATGGTGTAGCTTAGACTAACTTAAAGTTCAACCTAATAAATCTGTTTTATGTCTAAAATTTGTGTTTCGCACAAAGTTTTTTTCCATTTGGGAAAATAAAACAAAGTAATAGTCAAATAAATCTTAAGTCTCAAGAAAAAAAAATTAAGCTCTATTCTCTTATGAGAGAAATATAATCATGAGAAAAAACGCTTATTTTAAAACACTGAAGTAACATTTTCATAATGAAAGAGTTACACACACGTACATTAACATAAATATAATAAAAAAAACGTGTGGCACTCGGGGGCTGCCGCGGTAAAGCTATTGCATAGCATTTGTAACCTCCATACTTCCTATTTGTCAACGCTACACTTGGGATGATGACGTGATGACATAAAACAAAAATTACGTCATTACATGGTAGGCGGAGTGGGGGATGTTAGATTTTATTTTCGTTACGGAATTTCTTGATTCGGTCGCCGCGCTCAAAGCTCGCGATAAAAACTATGCAATAGCTTAAAAATTACATTAAGTACCTATATTATATTAAGAAGATTTACTTCTAACGATACGGTATCTAATGATAATCGGTGACAAGAGGTGATGAAAATGATTAAAATTAACTCTCCCAATATATCACCAACAACTAAATCAATCCTCCCCACCTCACTATAGGTAAAACTTAATCTTATTTCACCTCTACAAGCCTAACTGCCTACATTAGACACTCTCAACCTACCTACAACCCCGCCCACACGTCTAAACACGAATACGTCACTAATTCACAGCCAGACACATTTACTTCCAATCTCAAATCACCAAAAGGTACCGAAGCAATATTTTGCGAGCAGAAGCACAAATTGATTGTGCCTCGACACGACCGGAGGGCATTGGTACAGACGGAAATCGAATCCGCTACCAGATGGACACCTGCGCGAGACGCAAATTCTCGTTTCACCAATAAATAGAGTGACGTATAGCCTAGGTAGGTTTGTATGTTGAGTTGTGATTAAAAGTTATGTGTTGGTGTAGTGACAATGAGTGGGGCTAAGATTTTGGAAGGACGACCGTGAGTTTATAAAGCTCTTTTAATGTACCATCCTTATAGAAGTTATTCAATATAAATAACTTGTACAGAAAGTCAGAAAAGTTTACTTTTATGGTGATTGGTGATTATTGAAACACAATATAAATTTTGCGTTTTTTAGGGTTCCGTACTTCAAAAGGAAAAAACGTGTGTCTGTCTGTCCAGCTGTCACTGCCAATTTGCTTCGAATCTCATAGATCGATTAAGTTCAAATTTGGTACACATTATGTATTTCTGTGACCCAAGTATGAACGTGTAACGTAAATAAATGAAATTTGAATAAGAAAATTTAAAAAAAAAGTTTAGCAAACCGTACCGTGCGATATATAAAATGAAAGGGCTTGTTGCGAGGATCTCAAACATATATTATTTATAAAGATATTTAAGAAAATAGATGAAAACTGACCATTCCCCTCTTATCTCCGAAACTAGGACTGAACCTAAAATTTTGAAAAAAATACAGAGAATGGTTCTTACAGGAAAACCTATGAGAAGTCTATGGTCTTAAAATAACCTGGTAAATCTCTCAATATTGTAAGTACAAACTTACATTTGCAGTTGGAATGTATGGGAAAACATGTTTTTCAACTACAATGTTAAGTTTGTTCTTGGGATAAATTCATCCCAACTACGGAACCTTTCATAGTGCATAGTCCGACACGCACTTGGCCGGTTTTTAAAGAAGCAACGCGTTAAAGAGTAACACAGACCTTACAATCAAGCGTTTACCACAAATAACGCATAATAAACTCTTAAATGTGGAGTTGCGATTTACAATACAACGATAATCCACAAATAAGTTAAGTGTGACACAGCAGATCAATAGCTTCGCAAAAACTGCATCATTTATCATGTTGTGACTGCCTCATTTTTGCAGTGCATCAGAAATGTTCACGGTAACCCATACCGATGGATTTCATGCCATCATCCGCAAAAAACGGCCTCACTCCTGAGCAGAAGAAGAGGCAATCACGATAGTATCTTGAAGGCTGTGGCGGCAGATATTTCCTCCGCCGTAATAAGGCACTTTGTGCGAAGACTTATACCACAGTCAGACCATTACCATTTCTCGTTGTGTCTAGATGTTGGATGGTCTTCTCACAAATTCGTTTTAGTTTTAAGTTACTAACAATAGTGGTTTAAGTGCAAAACATGTTACTAACAATTTATGGATCTTTTTGCTATCCCTAACAAAATGATTTTATTTAACATTTAGTGCTAATTAACACTTCGGAATACCCCTATCTATTTAAAATACCTACATAAAAAGTAGCCCCTAACAATTAGCCCCTGACAGTGGCTGCCTGCCTGCTTTCCAGCTGACTTGCGACCAAATCACCCGTGTGGCGGCCGGCGACTGCCCCTGTCAGCCCCATTGTACCTGCGACGCGGCATATGGTGGAACAGCCAACTAGCTCAGAGGCTTCACTGAACATTCATAAACGGGATGTTAGGAGCGATTAGAAATAAAAAAACCGGCCAAGTGCGTGTCGGACCACGCACAATGAAGGGTTCCGTAGTTGGGATGAATTTATCCCAAAAACAAACTTAACTTTGTAGTTGAAAAATATGTTCTCCCATACGGAATGTATGAGAAAACATGTTTTTGCAACAGCAAAGTTAAGTTGGTCGATTATTACTCGTTAACTTGTAGAGCTTACTTAGTTGTGATAGTTTTCCTTTTAATTTCGTTATATAAAGTACTGTTGTGATTTTTTCACACACCCAAAACCAACCATTTAGCCGGCAGGGGGGGGGGGACACTTGACTCTAACAAAAATTAGCACTTTAAAGCTTAATATTTCGCAAACAAATCCCTGAATCCAAAAATGGTATTCACAAACTCACAATGTTTTTGAAGGACCTTTCCAACAATACCCCTCACTATGGGTTAAAAAAAGAAAAAAAAACATCACCACTTTACGTGTAAGAGAGGTACCCTAAAAAAAAATGTTTTTCATAATTTTGTTTTACCACTTTGTCGGCGTAATTAATATGTATACCTATGTCAAATTACAGCTTTCTAGTACTAAGGGTCTCGGAGCCAGACCGCGGACAGACAGACAGACAAACAGACGGGCATGACGAAACTATAAGGGTTCCTTGTTTACTACGGAACCCTAAAAATTAAGTAAATTCGTTGTTTATACCAAGTACTTTACTTTTTAAATACTGCTGGTGTATGTATGGTGAGGGAAAACAATCAATTATTGGTCAATTTTGAGGTTGTTCAATGTATCGTTAGCTGTAATATTATAAAAACCGACCCAATAGCGCTGTAAGGGTTCTGTCCCATATTTATTTATTTCGGACAACAATATGGTCCAATTTGTTAGTAAAATACAATATCACTAGTGTTAATAATACACAAAAAAAAGAATAAGTTTAACTGGTGACTGCGGCAGGATATGATGGTGCATGAAAATTCTTTTAAGCATAGCTTTTATCGCGGGCTTTGAGCGCGGCGACCGAATCAAGAAATTCCGTAATGAAAATAAAACTGTAACGAAAATAAAACCTAACACCCTCCACTCCGCCTACCATGTAATAACGGTTCCCATGACAACGTGATGTTGTCATGGGAACGTAATTTTTGTTTTATGTCATCACGTCATCATCCCAAGTGTAGCGTTGACAAATAGGAAGAAGTTACAAATGCTATGCAATAGCTCTACTGCGGCAGTCCCCGAGTGCCACACGTTTTTTTTTTCTACTTTTTTTATTCCTGCTGCATCGCTGTCACCCCTCAAGTTGTAACTTTTTTAATTGTCTAGATTGTTTTTTCTTCTAGTTTAAAAATATACAGCAATATGATAGACAAATTGCCAAACAGAAAACGAGTAAAAATAGTACTAGGGGCTTGATAGCATCCTTATGTGCTGACTTTCTATTATTTTGAAAGAAGGTAGTTTATTAATAACTGCAAACTAAATATTGTCTTTTTACATACTTTTTAAAGAGTAGGTACCCAACCATACGACAAATGATAATCCAGATTAAGATGACCTTAAAGCAGATATGTATCTACTTTCAGGCATGTAAAACTTGTACTGTATCAAGAATATTTGCGAAAATGTAAGCTATTGCGAAACTATGCGAATCAGAGGTCGAAACCTTTTGTCAAACACTGAAAGGTCAAAAGTTAGGTAGTAATAACCTTATGTTATTCACGGAATTTAGGTACCTACTAATATTGTAACCTACTTATTTAAATTACGTCGTTTCAGGAAATTGTACTTTCAGGAGTAATTAAACTTTAATTTTGTCTAGTTCGAAATGAGTTCTTGTTTTAGAAAAACAATTAAAGTACAAACATTTTCAAAACTCTTGAATCGTGAATTCGCCGCGTAATTAATTAATCTATGATGAAAAACTCCGGTAGACTTTAAAACTAGTCTGATAAACCCGACATAAACACATGAAACATTATTAATTCTGCATAATTATTTGAAAAAAAACTTACTGACACAATCATCTTACTTTTGTTGAAGAAAAGATCATCTGCATAGCCTTTTCCCAACTTGGTTGGGGTCGACTTTCAATCTAACTGGATGTAGCTGAATACCATTATTTTACATGGAGCGACTGCCTATCTGACCTCCACAACCCAATTACTGGGTAATAACGATACCCCTCGGTAAGAGTAGTTGTATGTCAGACTTTCGGGCTTCTGAAGACCCGTAACGACTGTCAAAAATCCACGAATGGCAGCCGGGACCAACGGCTTAACGTGCTTTCCGAGACACGGAGGGGTCTTGGTATGTAAAGATGGTCACCCATCCACGAGCCAACTGCGGCAAGCGACTCCTCCGTAAACCTAGCAGCGGGTAAACCATTAAAATTAACTTATAACCTAACAATGTTCTAAATACCGAATTACACGAAACTAATTACACTGAACGATATTTGTTTACCTTCATGGTGTTTGCTCTATTAATTATCAACAATATTATCTGTTATCATCCTGTAGTGAACGTGTAGCTTACGGGAAATAATTATGAGGTTACGTATTAATTACTTTTGTTATCTGTGCAGACATCCGGGGTTATTTAAAACGTGGGAATTCTAAGTGCGACTTTTTTTAACCGACTTCAAAAAAGAAAGAGATTATAATTATGTTTGTCTTTTTATTTTTATGTATGTTTATCGATATTTTCGTCAATTGTGGACCGATTTAGAAAATTCTTTTTTCATTTGATAGTAGAAGCTTGCGCGGTGATCCGTTACAAATTTTATTAATTTTGCTTGGGTAATGTTGAGTTAGCTTCGGTAATACAAAATATTTAATTCACTTTGTGTATTATGATGATGTTATAATACTTCCTGTCACTGTTATCTACATAGCAAGTAGTGATAAACGCATTGGTGTGGGGTAGGTACCATACTAACTAATTTCCAAAAAAGAACTACTGACTTCCAAAAAAACACTACAAAATGAAAATCTAGCTCCGAGATCCTTCGTACTAGAAAGCTGTAATTTGGCATAAATATACATATTAATTACGCCAACAAAGTGGTAAAACAAAATTATGAAAAAAAATTTTTTTAGGGTGCCTCTCATACACGTAAACTGGTGATGTTTTTTTTTGTTTTTTTTGCCCATGGTGAGGGGTATTATTGGAAAGGTCCTTTAAAAATATTGTGAGTTTGTGAAAACCATTTTTGGGTTCAGGGATCCGTTTTTGAAATATTAAGCTTTAAAGTGCTTATTTTTGTTAGAGTCAAGTGTGTCCCCCCCCCCCCTGCCGGCTAAATGGTTGGTTTTGGGTGTGTGAAAAAAATCACAACAGTAGTTTATATAACGAAATTAAAAGGAAAACTATCACAGCTACTTAGCTGTGATAGTTTTCCTTTTAATTTCGTCTCTACAAGTTAACGAGTAATAATCGACCAACTTAACTTTGCAGTTGCAAAAACATGTTTTCCCATACATTCCGTATGGGAGAACATATTTTTCAACTACAAAGTTAAGTTTGTTTTTGGGATAAATTCATCCCAACTACGGAACCCTCCATTGTGCGTGGTTCGACACGCACTTGGCCGGTTTTTTTATTTTTATGTATGTTCATCGATATTTTCGTCAATTGTGGACCGATTTTGAACATTATTTTTTCATTTGGTAGTAAAAGCTTGCGCGATGATCCGTTACAAATTTTATTAATTTTGCTTGGGTAGTTTTGAGTTAGCTTCGGTAATACAAAATATTTAATTCACTTTGTGTATTATGATGATGTTATAATACTTCCTGTCACTGTTGTCTACATAGTAAGTAGTGGTATACGCATTGGTGTGGGGTAGGTACCATAACAAGCAAGTGAAAATACAAAACTAATTTCCAAAAAAGAACTACTGACTTCCAAAAAAACACTACAAAGTGAAAAATTACTTTAATTTCGGAAGTCGGTGTCTTTGGGTAAACATTTTAGTTTTTTGGCACTTTTTTATTTTAAGATCAATATAGAGAAAGTGGGCAACGTTGCAAATAGCTGTCAAATATTCCGCTGTTTTGATTAATTTGGCAATATTACTGTATGGAAATAAGAAATATGGCTAACTAGTGAACTAAAATATTGATTACGAAATTCAATAAATAATATCGTAACATCGAATATTTAGTTTTAGATGTAAAAAAAGTATTTAAAACTTTCCAAATGCCCTTTTTACACCTAAAATGGTTACAGCATCAAATTCAGTGTTATAATTGCAATTCATTATTAATATTCTAGTTCACTAGTTGGCCATATTTTTTATTTCCATACAGTAATATTGCCAAACTAATCAAAACAGGTAAATATTTGACAGCTTTTTGCGACGTTGTCAACTTTTAGGATGAACACTCTTAAGTGTTAATCGACAATGATACAAAAGTTAATTAAGGAGTAGACTGGTAAGCGAGAGACAGGGTTCAATCCCCACCCAAGAAAAACAAAAGAAAAGAATGTATCGGCAGATAATAATTACATGCACATTAACTAAAACACTCACACATCGCTAAACATCGTTTAATCCTGTAACTGAAACGCACGCTAACCGATCGTTAAGTTCGGTTAAACGTTTCTTTTTATTGCCTGTTTACCTTTCGGTGGGTCGTTGCTCCGAGGCGATATCTTTTGTCCGACAGTGTGAAGCTCGCCTTAAATGTAATTAGTAGTGTGTGTATATTGATTGGGGAATTGAGAAAGAAGGTTGGTCGAATTCGGGATAGAAATGTTGAAGGTGATATTTTTTTTGTTATATCGAAGATATTGAATACACTTAGAAGTTATTTAATACCTACATAGTCTTTGTTATTAATTATTCACAAAAACCGATACCCGCAGAGGAACGACCTGCACTGTATTTTAAATAAAATTTTGTATTTTAGAAAATATATCGCGAGCGGGTTGGCTACAAAATTCCTGGCCGGACTGTGAATATTTAAAATTTAAAAATGACTTTTTTTAAACAAGATGTACAGTACCAACTGAAAGAGTTTTTTAAGGAGAACCTTTGCTAGTAACAAGACTTTTGTCAATAGTTAGTCAAATTCATAGTTAATGACCTAAATAGGTGAGTACTTGGCCACCTAAGTTTAGGCATGATCTTGGCGCCCAATAACCATAAGTGATATATACATGGATAGTGCTTTTTAGGATAAACATTTATTACTAAACATACTGTAGCGTTGTGTGAGGTCTCAACCGTAATTAATCACAATTAGTAAGTTACTAACCACACATCACTAGAAACGTGGCACAACACTAATTTCCTAAGGACGCTCTGCCATTTCGACTTCCGCTGGCTTACATAAAGGAAGGTATTCCTTGATTATTAGGATTACTTGTGCCCCGACCTAGGGTGAGTTCCACATTACTTTGGTATTTATACTAGACCCTCTGCACCGGATAACGTATATTGATTTCATCACCTATGTAGTTTCTGATTTCTCGTGTGTCAATGTCAGACACGCGGCTGGGGTTATCCGGTGCACAGGAGATGGTAATATGTATGTATTGCTACTGCATCAAGGCTGTGTAGGGCCTCACTGTGTGTTACAAGCGATCAGCGAGCCATCTGCTAATATCATTATTGCATTGTGTTTTATGCTCGCGTGTTCGCCATACTTAACCTCATTTCACATCTGTACATGTGCTATGCTATGTTTGCAAACTCTATGCCTGTAAGCCGCTGCGATGTATTGAGCTTCACCTACCATGCTTCCCACACCGTTCCTTGGCTTAGAAAGGGGAAGAAGCTAGCACATCGCATGCGGCTTGCTGATATTTGCACCGCATCTAACATGCGCTCCCTATGGCGCTTCCAGGGCTCTTTGTACGGGTTGAAGACACCTCTTACCCAATTCTGCACGTTGCTCGCATGTGTGGCTAACTGCACGCTACTGAGGTCCGACGTCCGGCCTGCCTGCCTGCAGCCTACCGCTGGGAGCCTGAGCTGTCAGGCGACCTCCACGGCTACTGACTATGTGCTACCACGTGCCAGGGCCGTCCGGCCTGCTACGGAGCCTGTGCTGACCAGGCGCCCGAATCTACCACGTGCTACCAAGGACGGTACCCTTCCCCTTTTACTGTGTTAGTGCTCAGAACAAATCAGTGTGACCTTACCGCGACCTAGCCGTGTACATTCTAGTGTTAAAAATATATGTATTAACTTGTCTAGCTGTTTTACTAACTACTACCTAAACCGTTAACGGCCTGCGCAGCCTACCCTGCGCAGCCCGAGCCGTTACAGTGGCGCCCAACTCTTACTACCTACCAAACCTAACACTGATCTGACTGAGCCCTAGCACACCCTTCCCGCTACACATCGTAGTGGCATAGTTTTAAGATTTTCCAAACTATTGTGTGAACCTAATGTGACAACTATATGTGTCATCTATTACTGTATCTAATACTATCTGTGTACATAATGGGAACTCACTACTAGTATAACTAAATCGAAATTTTAAAACTTTATTTCCGTGCTGCCAGCGGTGAAATGCAAATTTTCTAAACAATAACTTGTGTCTTCTACACTAACAATGGATAGCTGTCAAATCATAATTTACTATCCTAAAACTGTTAACAACAACTACATTGTGATAATATCAAGTTTAACTACTACAAACATAATAATCCAACCAAACTTAAAACTCAACTCTAACTTGATGTACCTACATACAAATCAAAACAAACAATATCTAATACTAATAATCTACATTCAAATTCTATCAGCTAAACCTGTGTTATTAGAAAAACAGCTGACTACCACTAAACTAACCTAACCTACCCACACTAACCAAACCAGTCCTACCCTATAAACTACAATTAATTGCACTCACTTACCTACTGTACTATAACTACCTACAATACTACAACTGCCTACTGTGTCTACATAATTATAACCAACAATTATCATAATATCTACACTTCTGCTATTTGGTAAATCCAAACAGTTTTATAGGATAATGGCCCTACCCCATGCATCTTATACTCCTACCTCCTATAACTATTGGTCCTACAGCCATAGTTAAAACTGATGATGGCCCTACCCCATTCATCACCTACCTTCTATAACTATCGGCCCCTACAGCTATAGTTCAAATTGATGATGGCCCTACCCCATTCATCACCTATCTTCTATAATGATCTGATGGTCTACCCCCATTGATCAGTGGTTTTGCTTTATCAATTGGCCCTACACCATTGGTAACCTAAGCAACCACCTCTATTTATAATATACTATCTATCTATTCTCCTCTAAAGAGCGGTGCAACTCTATAAAGAAGCCTTTGCAGCAGCGGATGGTTACTGCCTAAATAAGCCTAAACCAAAAATATCTATCTATTTACATAATGTATATTCTAAGCAGCGGACGGTTACTCCCTAAATAAGTCTAAACCAACACTATCTATTTATGTAAACTATCTACCTATTTACTTATGTATATTCTATGGAGCGAATGGTTACTCCTTAAATAAGTCTAAACCAACATTATCTATTTATGTAAACTATCTACCTATTTACTTATGTACATTCTACGGAGCAAATGGTTACTCCCTAAATAAGTCTAAACCAACACTATCTATTTATGTAAACTGTCTATTTATGTAATTGTTGGTATTTCTATGCAGTTTAGGGAATTATGTACTAAAAAAAAAACCACCTATATACAACCACTACTGTATATACCTACCTATATACTATGGACTAGACCCTAATTTCTAGTCTTGTGGGTGCATTATACTATTAGGACTTGGGTTAAAACTACAACAGTAATCTACTTATTACTGAAATCTGATCTGTTGCTTGCTGGCATAACTACTAAACTATTATCTGTGATATTAACTAATGATATTATGGGAATTCTAATGACTATTAATTCTACCTAATAATAAAATATAAAAATATAACTATAACAATTATCTAAAACTTAAAATAAATTATAACTAACTATCTTTAACATATGCTGCGCTGGCGCTATTTTAGGGAATGCTGTTGATCCCAACGGATGTCTATTTTTTATTGCATAGCAGGTCACTATTATAACTACCCTTAGCTTTTGTGTTGTCTATCTGTTACCTAAATGCCCAAAGTACATACTAAAATAATTCAATAATGACTTTGGCATTCTAACTACATGTGTATACATATCTACCAACTACCTACACCTACAAGTACACACTGAACTCACCTACCTATACTTACCTATAGCCAGTTAAATATCTACTACACCTCATGTCTACTCACATGTAGGAATATTACTACACACTGGTACTACCTGCTAATAGAACACTACTGACTGAGATACACTTGCTCTTACACTTGTGTATTTCTTTGCTTGCTGTCTGTAAATCTTGAGTGACCTATGACTAAATAGTTCACTCATGGCTGCTGAGTATGGTTCCAGTCTTTGCTGTTACTGGACTGGATACAGACTTGTGCTAAGGATTAGACAGCAAGTGGGAAGTGGTAGTTCTAGCGGATTTTGTATAGGTAAAATCCTCTCTCTGCAGCCGGGGTACTGTAGCGTTGTGTGAGGTCTCAACCGTAATTAATCACAATTAGTAAGTTACTAACCACACATCACTAGAAACGTGGCACAACACTAATTTCCTAAGGACGCTCTGCCATTTCGACTTCCGCTGGCTTACATAAAGGAAGGTATTCCTTGATTATTAGGATTACTTGTGCCCCGACCTAGGGTGAGTTCCACATTACTTTGGTATTTATACTAGACCCTCTGCACCGGATAACGTATATTGATTTCATCACCTATGTAGTTTCTGATTTCTCGTGTGTCAATGTCAGACACGCGGCTGGGGTTATCCGGTGCACAGGAGATGGTAATATGTATGTATTGCTACTGCATCAAGGCTGTGTAGGGCCTCACTGTGTGTTACAAGCGATCAGCGAGCCATCTGCTAATATCATTATTGCATTGTGTTTTATGCTCGCGTGTTCGCCATACTTAACCTCATTTCACATCTGTACATGTGCTATGCTATGTTTGCAAACTCTATGCCTGTAAGCCGCTGCGATGTATTGAGCTTCACCTACCATGCTTCCCACACCGTTCCTTGGCTTAGAAAGGGGAAGAAGCTAGCACATCGCATGCGGCTTGCTGATATTTGCACCGCATCTAACATGCGCTCCCTATGGCGCTTCCAGGGCTCTTTGTACGGGTTGAAGACACCTCTTACCCAATTCTGCACGTTGCTCGCATGTGTGGCTAACTGCACGCTACTGAGGTCCGACGTCCGGCCTGCCTGCCTGCAGCCTACCGCTGGGAGCCTGAGCTGTCAGGCGACCTCCACGGCTACTGACTATGTGCTACCACGTGCCAGGGCCGTCCGGCCTGCTACGGAGCCTGTGCTGACCAGGCGCCCGAATCTACCACGTGCTACCAAGGACGGTACCCTTCCCCTTTTACTGTGTTAGTGCTCAGAACAAATCAGTGTGACCTTACCGCGACCTAGCCGTGTACATTCTAGTGTTAAAAATATATGTATTAACTTGTCTAGCTGTTTTACTAACTACTACCTAAACCGTTAACGGCCTGCGCAGCCTACCCTGCGCAGCCCTAGCCGTTACAATACATACATACCAGTCAAAATCATAACCCTCCTTTTTGTTTCACCGTAGTCGGGTAAAAAGAATTAATTGTTAAACGAATGAGTGCAATTAAAAATTTATTTTATTAAATTTTGTAGTTATTGTCTGGCCAAATTTTTTTTAGCTAACCCACTCGTGATATATTTTTAACCGACTTCCAAAAAGGAGGAGGTTATATGTTCGTCGCGTATGTTTGTTTTTTTTTTTTTTTTTTATGTATGTCCACCGATTTCTCCGTCAATTGTGGACCGATTTTGAAAATTTTTTTTTTGTTTGAAAGGTTTTGCTCTCGAATTGGTCCCATATAAATTTTATTGACTTTGCTTGGATAGTTTTTGAGTTAGCTACAAAATACGTATTTTTTTGCCACTTAGTATGTAGATGATATGATAAGTTTCTGTCACTGGTAGCAGGTAGTGGTATTCGAATGTGTGTGGGGTAGGTACCACAACGAAAAAGTGAAAAATAAAAACTTTTTACAAAAAAAAAACAACCGACCTCCAAAAAAAACACTACAAAGTGAAAAATAACTTTAATTTCGGAAGTCGGTGCCAAAAAACGAAAATACAAAACTCAAGACACCGACTTCCGAAATTAAAGTTATTTTTCACTTTGTAGTGTTTTTTTTGGAGGTCGGTTGTTTTTTTTTTGTAAAAAGTTTTTTTTAACTTACTTTTGATATAAAAAACAGATGGGTGAAGATCGTTCCTCTGCGGATCTAAAACCACGATGTCGTATCATAACTCGTACTTCCGTCATTCCCATCCTACCGTTCTTGCCGGATACGGATTTGCCTCAGTTTGGTCTCACTCACTCGGTCTGACGAAATCAATTAGCCTAGCCTTTTTTCAACTATATTGGGGTCGGCTTCCAGTCTAACCGGAAGACCGGATGCAGCGGAGTACACTAGTATTCGGCTATTAAAGCTACTAAGCTAAAATACAGATTTTACATGGAGCGACTGCTTATCTGACCTCCACAACCCACAAACTGGGTAATACGATACCCTTGGTAAGACTGGTTGTCAGACTTTCGGGCTTTTGACGACCCGTAACGACTGTCAAAGATCCACGAATGACAGCGGGGCACAATATATAGGCTATTAAAAAAAAAGAAGATAATCATTGCTTTCTAACCAACACATAAACAAAAATAAAAGCATACTTAGCTTTTCCTTCTTTTACCTAAACCATCCCAGTTCATAAAATTTGAATGAAAATAATAACGTGTGTAGCGAGCGTCGCGAGGGGATAGTGCACGTTCAGGCACTGTCCACATTTATGCAGGAGATACACTGGGGGATGGTTTGGGTTTAAACAGAACTGAGTATGGGGTAGAAGTGGGGTATCTGTGGATTTTCGGGGATCTGATGGGGGATTTGGAATTGTCATTGGGAATGGGCTATGGTTCTTTGTAACTTAAAATTTGAAATTTATGTTTGGTGTAATTTCTGATAAAATAATAATAATATGGTAAAAAAATTAAAAAAATGTGTCGCAGCCTGAAGATCTAAGTCATAAAATAATTGTTTTTACAATTAATCGTCATTGGAAATTATGTATGTTACTTAGCAACAGGATTGATATATCGTAGTTTTGCTAATGGTTTCTAGTTTCTGAGTTTAGGAAATTAAAGCTGGATATTTATAGTTTTGTCTACATTGTTTCCAACCAATCAAAATCCTAATCCAGTATAATAGCGGAGTAAGTGTTTATACTATGTATAGTATAGGTACTCTCTATGTATAGGTACGTACACGAGTGTGGACATTTATGTATACGTGGGGGATTGCAGTTTGCGCGCTCCAACACCTGCTTGAAATCGCGAGCTGTTAGGTTAAGGGCACAACGAGAGTTAAGATGGGGGAAAGTAAGTGTGGGTTATGGGGGTATGAGGTATTGATAGTGGGGGAATTTAAAAAAAAGTTTTTGAAAAATTCAGCATAAAAAAATCATAATTATAAAACTATTCTACCATTCGCGTTCGGGAAAATATCACATACTCGTAGTGTATTTTTTTACCCTATATCTGTCCTGGTTGACAGACGGTTGAAAACCGAAGACTCGATACCATGAAAATGTAGATCACATTTGGTATTTTCCGGATATATCGCGGCAAATGAAGGTTAACTTCACAAATCGATCATTAAAACGGCATTACCATATTAACGAGCATAATTATTATTTCTCGGAAAATAATCGTATCGGTTTATTCATCATCATCATTTCAGCCAAAAGACGTCCACTGCTGGACATAGGCCTCCCCCAAATACCTCCACTTCGACCGATTCTGTGCTTTCCGCATCCAGCAGATTCCTGCGGCCTTGACAAGGTCACCGGTCCATCTTGTGGGAGGCCTGTACGCGGTCGCCACTCCAGAACCTTTCGGCCCTGTCGGCCATCCGTTCTGCGAGCAATGTGCCCTGCCTATTGCCGCTTAAGTTTGGCAATTCTTCGGGCTATGTAAGGTAACCGTACCTTGGTTCTCCTGCGGATCTCTTCATTTCTGATTCAATCACGTAGGGAAACTCCAAGCATAGCCCTCTCCATTGCTCCTTATTATTATTTTACCTGAAATTAAATTGTATCCTATTGCACAGAGGATTTCAGCAGATTATTAAAATAATATTAGATAAATTATCAGGGCACCTGTTTTCATTTTAACAACCATCGTTCTCGGTAAGTCTCCTTTTGAAGTGTGATTATTATGAAAAGCGTTGTTACTAATTAATAATTCACAATAAAACGCAATGCATGCTTTATGGGATTATGTCAGTATCCTCTTATGTGATACTAACAGCATAATCACCATAATATTAAAACGTTTATAAAAGAACACAGATGAAATGGTTGATACTTAAGAAATTGAATTATTTTCATATACTTACAAAGATTAAAAAATAAGAAGTTATCTTTTTGTAAAAAAAAACACACTTCTTTCTTTTAGAATTTTACGTCCTCATGTAAGTGCGGTTATGGTACATAATCAAAAGACGAACCCTTAAAACAAATTCCCATAAGAAGCATAGGGGAGTATGTCATAGAGGCGTGTTGGCTGTCATTTTAGTATTCAAATACACCTCCTCATAAATTTTGTGGGCTATAACATATTTTCCACGTCCTTACTGAAAAGAAAAAACAAGTTTATGCATTGTTTTTTCATAAAAGATGCCTTGTTACATTATTTTTAAATTCGTTGAAACCTCAAATTATTTTAAATTATTTATTTTTTATGCTGCCAAAGTGATGTCAGATATTTTTGATCACAAAGAGGTATCCCATTCTTCTGAATTTAACTGAGACGGCAAAATTATGACGCAAGATTGCATTGACACATATTTTTGAAGCTGATGCAGTATTCTATTGGCGTCGCTTGCCTCGATGGTTTGGTGTTCTTTCGATATCACATATTTGTGGTATGTGATATCGAAAGTGCTGCCACTTGTATTTATGCCTTCCTCAAATGATCACATATATTGAGTGATGTTTCGACTGCCTCGGTGGTGCAACGTGAGCGCCATGTACGCTGCGGGCCGCGCGCCCTGCTGGCAGACACTGCTGAGGAGCCAGCCGGCTGCCACACGCACCGCACGTCCAATTCTTTGGTGGCCGCGGTACGAAAATGGAACCACAGCCCTCTACATGTAAAGTGGCAGTTCTATCACATGCCGATTACCTAATTGATAACGTGTGTGTAATGTGAATGTGTTATATTTATGGTATTGTATGTTTATTACGTTATCTATGTGTATATATCTGGAAATTAAAAGATTTCATTTCATTTGCCATTAATGGATGAATCATGAAATCAGATATTATTGTCGACCTGTCCATAGTAATATGCTCGTTACTGTACCTACAATGAGTCATTAATATGTAATTACAGATCTTCGATTTCAATAGTTATTCACTCTCAAAACTCAAACGTCCAACCCAAACTAAGAGTACACACAACATACATGTACTAAATATAAATAAAAGCATTCACATCCGAGTGTGCCCCCGCCTTAACATCGGACGGGTGGTCTGTCGGACGTGCGGAAATTGCTGGGTCTTAAATTATACACACGTACGTATGGAGAGACGGTTCACTCAAATATAACACCTTTCACAATGTTCAGAAATATTCGGGAAAAATTCAGAGAATGGGAAAAATTCCGAGTACGCGCCAAACGTTTTAGCTATTTAAATTTTGTATGTACAATGCAGTTTGAGACCGGGTTAGGTGTGTCAGGGTTAAATACGGATTTTACGTGTGAAGAACGGTAGGATGGGAATGACGGAAGTACGAGTTATGATACGACATCGTGGTTTTAGATCCGCAGAGGAACGATCTTCACCCATCTGTTTTTTATATCAAAAGTAAGTTAAAAAAAACTTTTTACAAAAAAAAAACAACCGACCTCCAAAAAAAACACTACAAAGTGAAAAATAACTTTAATTTCGGAAGTCGGTGTCTTGAGTTTTGTATTTTCGTTTTTTGGCACCGACTTCCGAAATTAAAGTTATTTTTCACTTTGTAGTGTTTTTTTTGGAGGTCGGTTGTTTTTTTTTTGTAAAAAGTTTTTTTTAACTTACTTTTGATATAAAAAACAGATGGGTGAAGATCGTTCCTCTGCGGATCTAAAACCACGATGTCGTATCATAACTCGTACTTCCGTCATTCCCATCCTACCGTTCTTCACACGTAAAATCCGTATTTAACCCTGACACACCTAACCCGGTCTCAAACTGCATTGTACATACAAAATTTAAATAGCTAAAACGTTTGGCGCGTACTCGGAATTTTTCCCATTCTCTGAATTTTTCCCGAATATTTCTGAACATTGTGAAAGGTGTTATATTTGAGTGAACCGTCTCTCCATACGTACGTGTGTATAATTTAAGACCCAGCAATTTCCGCACGTCCGACAGACCACCCGTCCGATGTTAAGGCGGGGGCACACTCGGATGTGAATGCTTTTATTTATATTTAGTACATGTATGTTGTGTGTACTCTTAGTTTGGGTTGGACGTTTGAGTTTTGAGAGTGAATAACTATTGAAATCGAAGATCTGTAATTACATATTAATGACTCATTGTAGGTACAGTAACGAGCATATTACTATGGACAGGTCGACAATAATATCTGATTTCATGATTCATCCATTAATGGCAAATGAAATGAAATCTTTTAATTTCCAGATATATACACATAGATAACGTAATAAACATACAATACCATAAATATAACACATTCACATTACACACACGTTATCAATTAGGTAATCGGCATGTGATAGAACTGCCACTTTACATGTAGAGGGCTGTGGTTCCATTTTCGTACCGCGGCCACCAAAGAATTGGACGTGCGGTGCGTGTGGCAGCCGGCTGGCTCCTCAGCAGTGTCTGCCAGCAGGGCGCGCGGCCCGCAGCGTACATGGCGCTCACGTTGCACCACCGAGGCAGTCGAAACATCACTCAATATATGTGATCATTTGAGGAAGGCATAAATACAAGTGGCAGCACTTTCGATATCACATACCACAAATATGTGATATCGAAAGAACACCAAACCATCGAGGCAAGCGACGCCAATAGAATACTGCTACAGCTTCAAAAATATGTGTCAATGCAATCTTGCGTCATAATTTTGCCGTCTCAGTTAAATTCAGAAGAATGGGATACCTCTTTGTGATCAAAAATATCTGACATCACTTTGGCAGCATAAAAAATAAATAATTTAAAATAATTTGAGGTTTCAACGAATTTAAAAATAATGTAACAAGGCATCTTTTATGAAAAAACAATGCATAAACTTGTTTTTTCTTTTCAGTAAGGACGTGGAAAATATGTTATAGCCCACAAAATTTATGAGGAGGTGTATTTGAATACTAAAATGACAGCCAACACGCCTCTATGACATACTCCCCTATGCTTCTTATGGGAATTTGTTTTAAGGGTTCGTCTTTTGATTATGTACCATAACCGCACTTACATGAGGACGTAAAATTCTAAAAGAAAGAAGTGTGTTTTTTTTTACAAAAAGATAACTTCTTATTTTTTAATCTTTGTAAGTATATGAAAATAATTCAATTTCTTAAGTATCAACCATTTCATCTGTGTTCTTTTATAAACGTTTTAATATTATGGTGATTATGCTGTTAGTATCACATAAGAGGATACTGACATAATCCCATAAAGCATGCATTGCGTTTTATTGTGAATTATTAATTAGTAACAACGCTTTTCATAATAATCACACTTCAAAAGGAGACTTACCGAGAACGATGGTTGTTAAAATGAAAACAGGTGCCCTGATAATTTATCTAATATTATTTTAATAATCTGCTGAAATCCTCTGTGCAATAGGATACAATTTAATTTCAGGTAAAATAATAATAAGGAGCAATGGAGAGGGCTATGCTTGGAGTTTCCCTACGTGATTGAATCAGAAATGAAGAGATCCGCAGGAGAACCAAGGTACGGTTACCTTACATAGCCCGAAGAATTGCCAAACTTAAGCGGCAATAGGCAGGGCACATTGCTCGCAGAACGGATGGCCGACAGGGCCGAAAGGTTCTGGAGTGGCGACCGCGTACAGGCCTCCCACAAGATGGACCGGTGACCTTGTCAAGGCCGCAGGAATCTGCTGGATGCGGAAAGCACAGAATCGGTCGAAGTGGAGGTATTTGGGGGAGGCCTATGTCCAGCAGTGGACGTCTTTTGGCTGAAATGATGATGATGAATAAACCGATACGATTATTTTCCGAGAAATAATAATTATGCTCGTTAATATGGTAATGCCGTTTTAATGATCGATTTGTGAAGTTAACCTTCATTTGCCGCGATATATCCGGAAAATACCAAATGTGATCTACATTTTCATGGTATCGAGTCTTCGGTTTTCAACCGTCTGTCAACCAGGACAGATATAGGGTAAAAAAATACACTACGAGTATGTGATATTTTCCCGAACGCGAATGGTAGAATAGTTTTATAATTATGATTTTTTTATGCTGAATTTTTCAAAAACTTTTTTTTAAATTCCCCCACTATCAATACCTCATACCCCCATAACCCACACTTACTTTCCCCCATCTTAACTCTCGTTGTGCCCTTAACCTAACAGCTCGCGATTTCAAGCAGGTGTTGGAGCGCGCAAACTGCAATCCCCCACGTATACATAAATGTCCACACTCGTGTACGTACCTATACATAGAGAGTACCTATACTATACATAGTATAAACACTTACTCCGCTATTATACTGGATTAGGATTTTGATTGGTTGGAAACAATGTAGACAAAACTATAAATATCCAGCTTTAATTTCCTAAACTCAGAAACTAGAAACCATTAGCAAAACTACGATATATCAATCCTGTTGCTAAGTAACATACATAATTT
The DNA here is from genome assembly GCA_963680765.1 of Agrochola lychnidis. Classification (NCBI taxonomy): domain Eukaryota; kingdom Metazoa; phylum Arthropoda; class Insecta; order Lepidoptera; family Noctuidae; genus Agrochola; species Agrochola lychnidis. Next base: position 1,593,961 of record OY796863.1, on the reverse strand, counting down.
CCAATGACGATTAATTGTAAAAACAATTATTTTATGACTTAGATCTTCAGGCTGCGACACATTTTTTTAATTTTTTTACCATATTATTATTATTTTATCAGAAATTACACCAAACATAAATTTCAAATTTTAAGTTACAAAGAACCATAGCCCATTCCCAATGACAATTCCAAATCCCCCATCAGATCCCCGAAAATCCACAGATACCCCACTTCTACCCCATACTCAGTTCTGTTTAAACCCAAACCATCCCCCAGTGTATCTCCTGCATAAATGTGGACAGTGCCTGAACGTGCACTATCCCCTCGCGACGCTCGCTACACACGTTATTATTTTCATTCAAATTTTATGAACTGGGATGGTTTAGGTAAAAGAAGGAAAAGCTAAGTATGCTTTTATTTTTGTTTATGTGTTGGTTAGAAAGCAATGATTATCTTCTTTTTTTTTAATAGCCTATATATTGTGCCCCGCTGTCATTCGTGGATCTTTGACAGTCGTTACGGGTCGTCAAAAGCCCGAAAGTCTGACAACCAGTCTTACCAAGGGTATCGTATTACCCAGTTTGTGGGTTGTGGAGGTCAGATAAGCAGTCGCTCCATGTAAAATCTGTATTTTAGCTTAGTAGCTTTAATAGCCGAATACTAGTGTACTCCGCTGCATCCGGTCTTCCGGTTAGACTGGAAGCCGACCCCAATATAGTTGAAAAAAGGCTAGGCTAATTGATTTCGTCAGACCGAGTGAGTGAGACCAAACTGAGGCAAATCCGTATCGATTAGTACTCTCGTACTAATCGATACGGATTTGCCTCAGTTTGATCAGAGCTTAATCCTAAATAAAATGTTTTTTAATTATTTTTCATGTTGATAAGATTATGTTTTTAATGAGAACAGTATTCGGATTATTTATAAATCTAAATCCTAGATACTCCACATTACTATTTACGATACTTATTTCCGAGAAAATGTTTCTAGTATCGTAATAATATTTTATTTGTTAAGAATTCCTAGTAATGTTGTACCATGTTATGTTACAAGGCTCCTATAGCCTCCTCGAGCATTATTACGAAAGAAGTACATTTGTAGCTTTGTAGCATGGACTCCTATACTGTACCTGTCGCTTGTAGGTTTTAGAGCGTTAACTATAGTCGTAAAAACAAAAAATTAAGTTTAATAAAAAACTGTAACCCGACCACGGGAAAATAAAAATGATCTAAAAAGTACGAAAAAGTAAGAAACAAGCAAATATTTCAGACAGAAATCAAGACATAGGTACAAAAATGGTCAAGGTAAAGCCGTGGTCGCATGCCTGTATACCATGTGGGTGCCAGGAACACCTACAAAATTATAATGGCATGCGACGACGGCTTTACCTTGACCATTTTTGTACCTATGTCTTGATTTCTGTCTGAAATATTTGCTTGTTTCGTACTTTTTCGTACTTTTTAGATCATTTTTATTTTCCCGTGGTCGGGTTACAGTTTTTTATTAAACTTTATTTTTTATTTTATACTTTTCCGTTTTTACACTTGCTAAACGTTACAACAACGCCGCGCGCAACGTCTCACTGAAAATTGAATTTACAACGAGAACATTTTCGCGCAATGATTTTGTACGATTTCAAATGTCGACTAAAACCAAAAGAATCATTTGAAAGACTTCGAATGATGTTCATAGACAAAAGCCCTTCTAAAGCGACTGTTTTCCGCTGGTTCAACGAATTTAAGCGTGGTTAAGTACAAGTTTTTAGCGTTGTAACTTTGGCGGACGAATAAAAAAGTGGCCGTCATAGGGCTATGACGGCTGTTACATAAGAAAACGTGCTGGCTGTGAAAAATTAAATTTAAGTGAATAGGCGAATTACATATGAAGAGATTCAGCATATACTGCAGATTGGATCGGGAAGTGTACATGAAATTCAACATGGGCATCTTCAGGTAAAGAAGATAGTTTCACGCTGATTACCACACAATCTAACGCAGAAGGAGGTTCGGGTAGAATGGTGCCGAGACATGATAGCAAAATTTGAAGCAGGCTCGTCTCGGCGCGTTTACGATTTCATTACGGGTGATGAATCATGGATTTGTCATTTTTGTTCCCCAAAATTAAAAATCAACTCAAGGGAAAACAGGGATTAAAGAGGTGTCTGATGTGGACTGGAAAATGTGTAATGAAAATTGGTTAAGACGCATGAAACTGTGTATAGACGCCAATGGAGAGTTATTTGAAAAGATTTAATAAATAAAATATAACCTGCAGTATATTTTTTTTATTACCTATTGCAAAATTTTCTGAGTGCCCCGTGTATAAATATTAATATTTCGTTGTACACAGTGCTACACATCAAGCTATAAATTTCCAGTATTAGCTGACCTCGCATTGTACGGAAATCCTTTACAATGCCAGATCAGCTTAAACTGGAAATGTATAGCTTGATGTGTAGCCGTGTGTACTTGTTTTTCTTCATAGAGGAATTGAGGATGGAATTACAAACCGTTTTTATTTATTAAGATTTGATTAACTGCACGTTGGTATCATCTTGCGATACAACGTAGCACAGTCTCACTTTTGCTTGTTTTTAACAATTTAAACATATTTAATTACTTTGAAAGTATAACATTATTTACATATTTGTAATGTGCTCGTCAAGACCTTTCTTTTGGTACCAAACATGTCATGATCATGTCATTTTAATTTTTTTCGAGGTTAGAAATTTACGTGTAAAATCCACCACATTAAATTTAGGGAAAATTTATATAGCCTATGTCACCCGGACCATTATTACGAATCTATTGATACCTCATTCATCAAAATCGGTTCAGTAGTTTAGGCGCTATGGTGGAACACACGTAAAAGCAAACATACATACATACATACATACATACAAACATATAAACATACATACATAGACTGCTAAAATCATAACCCTTCTTTTGGCTTTGCCGTAGTCGGGTAATAAGGCCACGTATAGTTTGTTACAGTGACATGTATAAACAATACAATTAGCAAAACACAAGTATTTTTTTCTTGGAGTATTTCCAAATGTTACATTTATATAAAAATATTCATAAAACGTAGTTACTTACATTACGTCTAAAATACAGATAACAGGAATAGTTCTGAACCAGACATTCATCATCTGCCTAGCCTTTTCCCAACTATGTTGGGGTCGGCTTCCAGTCTCACCAGATGCAGCTGAATACCAGTATTTTACATGGCGTGACTGCCTATCTGACCTCCACAACCTAGTGACTAGGTAACATGATACCCCTTGGTAAGACTGGTTGTCAGACTTTTTGGGCTTCTAACTACCCATAACGACTGTCAAAGATCTACAAATGACAGCCGGGACCAACGGCTTAACGTGCTTTCCGAGGCACGGAGGGGACTTGGTATGTAAAGATGGTCACCCATCCACGGACCAACCGCGGCAAGCGTAGCTTAACCTGATCGATCGGCCCGTGCAGTTGTTATTACTTAGCCACAAGCCCCTCTGAACCAGACATTAATTATAATAAAAATCATTATTAAAAAACTTAAATGTGCAGAATTAATGTAATAAAAGAATTTCGTGCTTTCAAAGTATGCAAAACTTATAGATAATTTTGTAGTTTCCGCTTTTTAACTGGAAACCAAGTGCAATGGTAAATAAAGGCTTTGCAGTGTACTTAAAATAGTATAGTGAAAAATTCTAGCTTATAAGACGTATAATATAGGAACGAACGCTTAGGTAATGGCAGACACTATATTAGATCATTCAGGTTCAGGTTATTCAGGTTTACGCACCGACCTCGGCACACTCGGATGACGAAGTGGAGGAAATGTTTGAGGATATCTCCAAGGCCTTGCATTCCACCACTAAGGCCCACTACAATGTTCTCATGGGGGATTTTAATGCTAAAGTGGGAGTACAGAATTGCAGCGAATCGGTAGTAGGATCTTATGGGTTTGGCAGCAGAAATCATAGGGGGCAAATGCTTGTCAACTTCCTTGAGAAGGAGGGGCTTTTCATGATGAACTCCTTCTTTAAGAAACAGCTCCAAAGGAAGTGGACGTGGCGAAGCCCCGATACTATGACGAAAAATGAGATAGACTTCATCATAGCGGACAAGAAGCATATATTCAGGGACGTCTCGGTGATCAACAGGTTCAACACCGGCAGTGATCACAGACTTGTCCGAGGCTCTCTGAATATCAACTTTAAGCTCGAGCGAACTCGTTTGATGAGGTCTAGGCTCCGTCCAAACATGCTCCAAACCATGCTGGGATCTGAAGCGTTCCAATCAAACCTGGAGAACCGATTTGCTGCCGTGGAAACCACAAATGACGTTGACCAGGCACTCGACCAAGTGGCGGATATCCTCAGGGAGGAAGGCACGCGTTTTTGTAAAATGCGGCGTAAGGGCAAGAAGTCCAAACTTTCGAAAGAGACTCTGGAGCTCATGACGGAACGACGTGAAAACCCACCTATCACTTCGTCAGAACAACGGGCACTCAATAAAAATATAAGAACACTGGTACGACGCGACCTCCGACGCTCCAATACGCGCTCTATAGAGAAAGCGATTGAGCAAAATCGGGGGTCGAAGGTGTTCGTCCAGTCACTCGGGAGGAGCCACCTGACGAAGTTGACCAAACCCAGTGGGGATATCGTCGTTTCGAAGCCGGAGATCCTTTTGGAAGTAGAAAACTTCTACGGCCAGTTGTACGCATCGCACGCATCTCGACCTGATCCCGAAAATGAGGATTCCAGAGCCACCTTAACACGCCATTACACGGAAGACCTGCCAGAAGTCAGCCAAGATGAAATCGAGGCGGCTCTTAAACAACTTAAAAATGGAAAAGCCCCTGGTGAGGACGGGATAACGACCGAGCTCCTGAAAGCTGGAGGAAGACCTGTACTGAAAGAGCTTCGGGAGCTCTTCAACTCTGTCCTGTTCTCTGGGAGAACTCCAGAAGCGTGGCGAGAGAGTGTGGTCGTTCTCTTCTTTAAGAAGGGTGATAAGACTCTTTTAAAGAATTACAGACCCATTTCGCTCCTTAGCCACGTATATAAGTTGTTTTCAAGAGTCGTTACGAATCGTCTAGCGAGAAGACTCGACGAGTTTCAGCCACCGGAGCAGGCTGGGTTTCGAGGAGGATACAGCACCATAGACCACATTCACACAGTGCGGCAAATTATACAGAAGTCCGATGAGTATAATCGGCCACTGTGTCTTGCGTTTGTGGACTATGAGAAGGCTTTTGACTCTGTCGAGACCTGGTCTGTTTTGGAGTCTCTGCAGCGATGCCAAGTCGACTGGCGATACATCCAAGTGCTGAGATGTCTTTATGAAAACGCGACAATGACCGTCCAAATTCAGGATCAGCGTACTGAACATATCCCCTTGCGTCGAGGGGTGAGACAAGGGGATGTCATTTCCCCGAAATTGTTCTCTAACGCATTGGAGGATGTGTTTAAGACGCTGAACTGGGAAGGGCGTGGCATTAACATCAACGGCGAATACATCTCCCACTTGAGATTTGCAGATGACATCGTCATATTGGCCGAATCGCTGCATGACTTGCAGCAGATGCTGGACGGCCTAGTTAATTCTTCTGTACGCATTGGTCTCCGGATGAACTTGGACAAAACCCAGGTTATGTTCAACGAACACGTCACTCCGGGGCCGATTGCTGTCAATGGCGGTACTCTCGAGGTTGTTCGAGAATACGTTTACCTCGGGCAAACTCTGCAGTTTGGTAAGAACAACTTTGAGAGGGAGGCTAACAGAAGAATTCAGCTGGGCTGGGCAGCATTTGGAAAACTTCGTCGAGTCTTCTCGTCGCGTATTCCACAGAGCCTAAAGACGAAGGTCTTCAATCAGTGCGTCCTGCCTGTTATGACCTACGGAGCCGAAACGTGGACACTCACTGTACGGCTGGTTCATAAATTTAAGGTTGCTCAGCGAGCCATGGAGCGGGCTATGCTTGGAGTCTCTCTGAGGGATCGAATCCGGAACGAAGTGATCCGGCAGAGAACCAAAGTTATCGACATAGCTCACAGAATTAGCAAGCTGAAGTGGCAGTGGGCCGGCCATATCAGCCGTAGAACCGATGATCGTTGGGGTACACGTGTTCTTGAGTGGAGACCGCGAATTGGCAAACGTAAGGTAGGACGCCCTCAGGCTAGGTGGAGTGACGATCTTCGAAGGGTGGCTGGTAGCAGCTGGATGAGAGTTGCCGAGAATCGAGCTGAATGGCGTGCAATTGGAGAGGCCTATGTCCAGCAGTGGACTGCTATAGGCTGATGATGATGATGATGATGATATTAGATCACCAAAATAATCTAGTCAATTTCACTCAAAACTCTAGACACTCTACACACCTGATTTAAAAAATAATTGAAATAAACTAGTATTTTTGTTGTTTATATTTTTCTAGTTATGTTAAACTACTGAAAAGTCGGTGCCGTATTGTATATGTACCTCCGTCAAACCATGTGGATGAAAACAGGCGTGATTTAAAACTCACACGAGATACTTACCTACTCTTTTATTCTAAGTCCGTTATTAAAGATAAAAAAGTTGGTAAAAGCCATATTTCTTTTAAAACGCCGCTTCCCATGGAACTTCCATGGGAGTTAATATTAACGTAGTCCCGGCCACGTCGGTGGAGGTAACTCTAGCCTCAAGGCACTCCTGATTTTACACGAAGTAAATTTATCTTCACAAGTTAGGGAGTGTTACAACCTTAGTCTTAGAGACGGGACTTTAAGACGAAAGATTAAAGTTTTATAATGCGGTCTAGGTGTGTGGAAATTGTTTAGTGTTGCTGTCTTTAAGAGACATGTGTCTAAGTTAGAGGTTAGTTTATTTCAAACCAAGCATGCACCATCGATGACGGCGTCATCGCTTATAACTGGCGAGAGAGTGGTCCAACATAACACAAATCGATTAAGAGGGCATATAAAGCAAGCAAAAAATCAAATTTCACCCGCGCAACCCGTACCTACCCCTCTCATCAAACACGACGAAAACAAAACACAATTTTTTTCGCCTTGTATAATCATCAAATTTTTATCCTATAAGTCATTAGCATATTAAGTATAAATCGAAAAATCGGAAAAATTTGAGGTAACTTTGTGATGTTTTTCTATCGAGAAAATTTTAATATTTTGTGTTTCTGTTCCACAAAAGGTTTGGAAATATCATGTAGTTCTTCATATTATTTTTATTTTATACTTATGTATTATAAACTTCATGAAAAATCTAATTAAAGATAGGCAATTTTGGTTACTACCCCCTGTTAACCTATGAATGCAAGAGAGATAAAGTGGGTGTACTAATACACCTCTGCCAAACCCTTTGGAGAATACAGTCGTGATTATATGTGATGATAAGTGAGAGAGAGAGAAATTAACATCTGCCTTCAATTTAGTCTTACATAATCCTATACTATTAAACGAGCAATATTTGTACATATAATTGTTTGTATATAGATTTGTACTCACGTTCTCGAAATCGGCTCTAACGATTTGGATGAAAGTTGCAATTTTTCGCCCCCGTAAACTCCTATGTTTACGGGGGCGAAAAATCGATCTAGCTAGGTCTCATATCTGGGAAAATTTGTTTTCTCGGTATTTTTACCCGAGCAGAGCTCGGTCGCCCAAAGTTTAGAACAAGATTATGAATAATGACGTGGCAATAATGACATTAGAATAATGATCATGGCAGCACGGAATTAGTAAGTACCTACTATCATGGCAGTAAGGAATTAGTAGGTACTATCCTATACTATTAATTGAGCATTCTCTATTTTCACCAGAGCAGAGCTCGGTTGCCCAGGTACTATTATTCTAATTTTGACTAATAGAAAGCAGTTTTCCTCAGACTCTGACGTTTCAATGATGCTACGGCTCAGACCATATACGATACCAGCATGTTAAAGCATTTCGTAGCAATTGGATGTCTCTCAAGCGACGCACGTTCTTAATCGAAGACGCTAGTAATTTTCTGGCTCCAGAAACAACAAATAAAACTGTAATAATAAACCAAACTCACATTCTTCAGTACTTTTAACCACAAAGCTGCTCGACTGTTGAGATGAAGTGAATTTATCGTGTAAAGTCACCCCAGAGTTAGAACCCTCCAGTTTACGACAAGCTTTATTGCGATATCAAATGGGGTTTAATTTAAAATTTTAACACCCCACCATTTATGGGCGGCAAGGGCATGTTATTGGGCAGGTAATAGAAAAATTATCGGCTGCCTGCAGGTTTATATTAAAACAATATATTGTGGGTATCGGAAGTTTTTATCTTTTTCAGACCCAGTTTCTATGAGGTGCCGAGCGTAAGCGTTACAGTTAAGAACTGTACCATTACATTAAAAACTCTTTATAGAAAAGTGTGTTTATGTGTCATGTTATAAAAAATCTACCTTCTACTCTTAAAAATAGGTCAAGATGTAACAAATAAAACTACCTTTAGCAAAACACGTCAGAAACAAGCGGCAAAATAAACTAATTTGAGCATTTCATAAGGATTTTGCATCACAAGATCATTTATTTGCGTTGGATCTCAGTTTTAGATCCCACTTTTTAGATATTAACGATGGATCCCATTTGATATTTCCATTGAATCCTATGTTATAACAATATGTGTACTTTCCAGAAAAAAAGTGATTTAAAGATTAATCGACGTCTTGGTACATACCTGTACCAAGTTATGCACTTTACCCTCCCAAAAATTGCTAGCAACAAACCAGCGGTGTGTCAAAAGGTCTATAATGTACCTGCGCCATGACACCTCGTCACACAAAAGCAGGCTATTTCGGCTACACAAGGAAGGGAACTCAGATCAAGTGGCCGCTGACAATGTACGGGAAATAAGCAACAATAGCCGCTTGAAGTATGGCCTCTTAGCCCGGAGATACGTACCTATAGCCGGCTATACATTATAAAGAACGGCGCCTAATAAAATTGAATGGGATGTTAAGGATGTTATAGGAGGTTGATCAATAAAGATGGCAGAATATAATTAAATTAGGAATAAGAAGAATGTGAGGATCGCGCCTTTTGACGTTCTGTAGTGTCTGCCTCCCCCATCGGGAAAAGGGTGTACGTTTATGTATGTACAGTCAGATAAAACATAAATAATAATAGTTAAGCGAAATGTTAGTATCTTATTCGCGATCTCCAGACTTTGATTATCATCATCATCTGCCTAGCCTTTTCCCAACTATGTTGGGGTCGGCTTCCAGTCTAACCGGATGCAGCTGAATACCAGTATTTTACATGGAGCGACTGCCTATCTGACCTCCACAACCTAGTGACTAGGTAACACGATACCCCTTGGTAAAACTGGTTGTCAGACTTTTTGGGCTTCTAACTACCCGTAACGACTCCTGACTCCTGACTTTGATTATATGTGAGTTAAAACTTGTTCCCACAATAACAACTTAATGATCTCCTAAAACAGGGTTTCCTCTCTCCTTTTACTGTGTCCTATAGTGTCCATAATGATCTAAATTATATAGTTATCACCTAAGTACATATTATGGTAACGCAATAAAGATATTGAGTACTAGCGAACGTCACGCGGTTTCACCCGCGTAGTTCCCGTGGGAGTACGGGGAAAAAATATAGCCTATGTTACTCGCTGATAATGTATCTATCCAATGCTGAATTTTTCAAATCGGGCCAGTAGTTTTTGAGTTTATTCATTACAAACATACGCACACACAAAAATACAAATTTTTCCTCTTTATAATATTAGTGTAGATTGGAATAAGGTGCTTAGCAAATGGATATCCTACATCAATTTGCCGTGTTATAGTCATATTCTGTCAAAGAATGACAGTTGTGATTTGAATATACAGACAATTTTATTTGGTAATCAATTTGCTTAACAATTAATTTCAGCGAGTTTAGGTAGAAACAATTTCATCCTTGATTTATTTGACTAGTTGGAACACATTTTGCTTGACAAATGCCAGGTATCTGAAACCATTTTCATATCGGCTATCGGCACATTGTTTCAGCATAAAATCGAAGTGCGGGTTAGTATCAAACGTGGAACTAAAATGTTTTAGAGTCGAATGCCAGGCAGAGTGCATTTGAAGAGCCTCTGTGAGTGACGATATATAAATGATAGTGAGGCACAACCAGGCCAATTAATCCTCTAACCACCTTCTGACTGGCTATAGTTTATTACCCGACAGCAAAGACAGGGTTAAGTTTTTTTATTAATTAACGCTTAATGCACAAGTAAAGATAATCTAATAATAGTAAGGAAATAATAATAATTAAATACCGTTACCGATTTAATTAAAAATAGGTAAAACCGTATGTTAAATTGTCCGACCATTTCCCGAATTGAAATGTAAAATTAAAATGGACGAACCTGAACTGCGGAATGTTATAACGGTATGCATCTCGCACCGTTACAATTCACAATGAAAATAATATTTAAATACCGGGAAATTTAATTGGAACAATGGAAAGATAAAAAGAGAGTTTTATATGCTTGTAATATTCCTCTGATGAAGGATTTAAAACCAGACTAAAAACCCCCGTTTATGTGCATTTTTAAGCCTTCTAAAGCATTGTATTAATAACTAGCTGACCCAACAGACGTCATCTTGCCCAAATTTCAATAAATTCATGAGTAATGGTCACATATATTGAATATTGAGTATATATCATACAAAAATACCATAGAAAAAAAATGTTCAGTTTTTCCCGAATTTGAACATTTTTCGTGAAACGTTTCTAAGTTTCCTTTCCATTTTAATTTAACTGCCTCGTTGGTCTAGTGGTAGCAAGCGCTACTGCTGAGCATGAGGTCCTGGGTTCGATTCCCGGGTCGGGCAAAGTGTTATTGGGTTTTACTATCAGAAATTTCTCAGTAGCAGCTCGGAGTCTGGATTTGTGCCCGGTTGATGACAATAGGCTCGCCCCTATTACATGGGACTTAAACATAACTGGCGAAATGTGGGTGTACCTGCTACAGGGACACCTCTGCCCAACCCTTCGAGGAAACAAGGTGTGATGTTATGTTTTGTTTAATTTTAAATTTAAAAAATCCATAACGGTCCAGCCGTTCTCAAGTCATGCGCTTACCAACGAACAGCATTTAATTTTTATTTATATAGACAAATGCTCTCGTTTGAATATTCTTTGCCATGAAGAAAGAAAGTTTTGAGTATGAATGTGAATTGCTGAAAGAATAGGAGAAGACTAAAATATCGATGATAGGCTGTATGATAGATAATATGGCTAGAAGTATGGGAGAAGAAGATGGTGCGCGGACCCCAAATAAATTGGGATAAGAATACAATGATGATTTCGCCAAAGATGGTCATAGATTTTCTGCAATTGTTTTCATTTTATTTACGTAAATATACCCGCCTATATAGTATTGGTATGACTGACCCATAAAAAGATTTTTGTACTACTTTTAGGGTTCCGTACCTTAAAAGGAAAAAACGGAACCCTTATAGGACCACTTTGTTGTACGTCTGTCTGTCTATCAAGACCCTTTTTCTCAGGAACGCGTGGGATATCAAGCTGAAATTCATATCAAATACTCAAGTTTACTGTCCCTTGGAATTGTAAAAAAATCAAACTTCTAAGCCAACGCAATCAAAAGATACAGCCATTTATGCTGCAAATTTTCGACACTCGCAATGGAATCAAAACCTACAGGGTACTTCCCGTAAACTCAGAATCTTGAAATTTGGTACGAAGCAACGTCTTATAGTACAGATAAAGGAAACATTCCGAAAAGCATACATTTTCCATAACTTTTACTTATATACCCACAGGTTTGTACGGAACCTTCGGTGCGATAGTCCGACTCGCACTTGGCTGGTTTTTTAGTTAGCCACAAACTCTGTAATTTTACACCTTTTCGCAATAAATGCCAAAGCTATCATAATCAAAACTCATTTATTCAAACTAGGCTGAGAATCAGCACTTTTGAACGTCAAAATTACATAAGACAGTCCCGGCGTAAAACGCTCGCCCTTCACCGCTTCCTAGTGCTTTAGCTAGAAAGAAGAAGTGCCGCAATAAACTCCCCAGCAGCACAGCTGTCTGTTACGTCAAAAGAACTTGATTCCATACATAGGAGTAAGGCGTATTTATTGTAACAGGTAGAAATAACAGATATTTAAATAACAAATAACAATTGTTCCTAACAATATAACATATCTGTGACTTAAAATAACAGACCCACAAAGACTGTTACCGTGGCTGTTACTGTTAATTCATTATAACAATCCCACACAGACTGTTACTACGGCTGTTACTTACATACACACTCACACAAAGGAAGAAATTTTGCAAGGTTATCAATTTCTCGACCTTCCTCATTAAGGAATGACCCTTACTAAATAGAGAAACACCTATTATTTACTTCGAAATATGTTTACTTCTCACTCTCATTAAAGCGGTTAAACTACGCTAAAAAGAGAAGCACTTAGTATTTATTATCCCTAAAAATACAGTTGGTGGTCTTACAAGAACAAACATTTACGAAAAAGTGACTCCTAAATTAGGTCGTGTTACGTATTACTGACCAGTTATCATTGTAAAAAAAATTAAAACTAATAAAAATAAAGAAGATATTCAATTGATATATAAATAGTATTTATCGTCCGTTCAAAAATAACAGTCTGTTATTTAATAACAGTTATTTAGACCTGTTATTTTTATGTAACAGTAACAGCAATAACAGATATCGTATTTAACCTGTTACAACCCATATCTACATATAAATAAAATGCAAAGAAATTAACATTACTATATCACAGGATTCACAGATACTGCAGTCATCAATACGTTTGTCAAGAGTGTTGATTATATCGCCTCTAGTATTGATGATGGCGATGATGACAATAGACGAAATGATGTATAGACGCATCGAGCGTTAATTTTGTGCCATTTATGCCAATTCACAGGCGATGTTATTTAACACGTCACGCGTAGTGATGAATGGCTGACAGCCGATGTTACTGATAAATGCCCACGGAGACTAGTGGCACATTTAATACGGACACAATTCGTTTTATTTGAATGGATACTTTTTGTGAATTGTGGAATGTATTTTATGTTTTTAGTTGTAGGTATTTTATTTTGGGATGTTATGGTACTTTATGGACGCATTATTCTGCCTTGACTATAAATTAAAAGCCGTATACATGTAGGTTTGAGAAAAAGACGTTGTGAAAGCGATGAGGTCAATCGAGGGGCATTCGTAGTACGGCTACGGCGTAGCTTGGCTACGGCGTAGCTCGTACTATGCTTCGAGAGAGAAGCTCACGCGGCCTGATTAGGCAGTGGAAGGGGGTTTCGCGGACACTCCAGCTACGGTCAAAACATGTGTTTTGATTCATTTTCTTATGAATATAGTCGCAAATATTTAAACAGGTGCAAACTATAGGTATTACATACAGTTAAATTTTAATGCAAATAAATATGTACTGCCGATACTTAACCTATTGCAACTCGTAGTAAAATACAAAAACACTATCAGACCAATAAAACAATTTGAGCCATCTACGAATCTAGAACTACCTCCTTCCACCTACTCGATACATACAAAGTAAATACGAAAAATTCCCGTCTATGCAGCAATCAGTTGGAATTCGGTCGTTTCGCGAAATCCCCGCTCGAAACGCGACGACCCGTGAACGTTCAAACTTGCCTACATACCCTCATTAGGTGTTTGTCCTCCTTATAAAAATGTACCGTCTTTCAGGCAATATTTAACTGAATTCAAAGCCATTATGGGCAATATTGCCCGCTTTATTTATTTGACTTAGATTTTTTGGATGAATATTTTTCTCAATGTTTGACGGAGCGGCAATTTGATTAGGTAGTGTTGACGGCGACGTAAAATTTGTGTTTTGGAACGAAGTTCTTTAATGCTTGCGGTAGGAGTTAAGTGGCAGAAATCGTCATGTAACGAAAAAGCGTTACGAAAAAGTTAGTTTCAGAGCCATCTAGTATAAGTTTATATATAGCAAGCTAAAAACGTATACTAGATGGCTCTGTATTAAAAGAACTAAAACTTTTGACACTTGAAACTTGAGACGATACTAGATGGCTCTGTACTATTACAGAGCTGTATATTAAAGCTAAAGGAATTTCGTTCCAACCGGGTGTCCTACGACACCTCCCAACTTTTTTTAAGCTATTGCATAGCTTTTATCGCGGGCTTTGAGCGCGGCGACCGAATCAAGAAATTCCATAACACGTTTGCTATGTTTATAGCAAACGTGTTATGGAATTTCTTAAGGAAAAGGCTAGGCATATGATGATGGTTACTGAAAAACTTCAGTAACCATCATCATATGCCTAGCCTTTTCCCAACTATATTGGGGTCGGCTTCCAGTCTAACCGGATGCAGCTGAATACCAGGATTTTACATGAAACGACTGCCTATTGGACCTCCACAACCCAGTTACTGGGTAATACGATACCCCTTGGTAAGACTGGTTGTCAGACTTTCGGGCTTCTGACGACCCATAACAACTGTCAAAGATCTACAAATGACAGCTGGGACCAACGGCTTAACGTGCTTTCCGAGGCACGGAGGGGTCTTGGTATGTAAAGATGGCCACCCATCCACGGACCAACCGCGGCAAGCGTAGCTTAACCTGATAGATCGACCCGTGCGGCTGTCATTACTTAGCCACAAGCCCCTCAGTAACCATAATGTTCAAAAATTCGAAATTTTGTTTTACATAAATATCTTTACTTCTAAAATTATACTGTCATAATATCGAGTACTATAATAATTGAATCTCCTAATTTTGCGTGAAATAAAGTCACATGTCCTAAGTATTGTATTATATAATGTATATTAATCCGAATGATCATTTATAGTAAAAATTTTAGTCCTAAAAAGTTTGGTTTTAGTAACAGAAACGAATCGCTGTAAATCCGACTCCACGCAGTCTTATCTGCCCTACCCCTAGAGTGTAATTTAAAATCGCGTAGGCGCGGAGGAGCGAGGCAGCCCGCGAGTTGAAGAGCAGGTGGTTGTAACGCTTGCCGCCGCGGCTGAGGCAAGACGAAGCTGTGGTTAGCGTTAAACCATCTGCGACGATAAACTGGCGTGGGGCCGCCGGAGCCCCGCAGCGCCGGAGCCGTGACAGAAACCATGCCTGCTGCATGTTGCATGCTTGCTTGTATGCTGCATGTTGCATGCTGCATGCTTGCTGCATGCATGGTGTATGCTTGTTTGCATACTTCTTACAGGGAAATAAAAAACATGTTCACAATCAACTGTTTTATTGATTGATAATACATGCAGTGCCAGAGCCGTGATAAAAGCCATATTGCTTTTGCATCCTAACATTTTTTTTTTGTTACTTAATGTCTATTAATCTAAATTTATCCTAATAAATAAACATTAAATAATTTAATATAGGACTTATAACTTTTATTGAAAACGGTTTTAAGTCTTTTGTATATTATGGATTGTACTATTTATGACAAACAAATTTAGTACATATTGTATTTAGGGATTTCAATTTTATGACATGTTATATTATGTAATATTAAGTTCCGGTAAGTTATCATTCAGACAAATGATGATTAGGACTAAAAACATTATGGCACTTTAGATTATGGATAAAAAAGTTTGGGAACACAATAGAGAACCGTCTGAACTTACCACACTTGAATACTGCAACTGTTACAACTAAGTTTTTATCTGTTTTTTTTTTTGTGATTTTTGTGTGCCGTAACGTGGGTCAAATAATATTATTTTCTTTATTTCTTATTTCTACGCTTCTTTCCTCAAGAAACTAGCTCAAATAATGTTCTTTCACAAAGGATCAAACCTAGAGCCTCCACGCGTCATCTCCCCAACCGGTCTCATATCGTTCAATAAAAACTTGTTTCCATCTATACTTATTAGCTCGGTGGAATATATTAAATTCCTTGCTCGGCCGAGTATTTCGCGCAATATTCATATTTTTCATATATCCCTGTGTATTATGATTCTCTTTGTGTTTTTACGGGCTGCTGTGCTCTGAGGGGGTGTTATGGAACTAGAAATAGAAATAGCCGGGTTTCTAGGTCTGCGTTAGGGAGCGTTTTTCTTTATATTATTTCTCAAAAAGAATACAATTCACTTAATATGAGAAATACAAGGTAATCTTAAAACTAAATATAAGAGTTACTTATTAAGAAGGTAGGTATTTGTAAATAAATAAGTTAGCTAGTAAACACAATTTTATTAATTGTACTGTTTACATATCGATTCTTGGAGGCAAGTCAATAGCAATTACACATTTAACTATTTGTAATGTACTAATTTAAAACATAGAGAAATCTTTTAAGATGTGGTGTTTTATGGTTCGTTTGTATAAAGTCAAGGACTGTATCTCTTTAATGTCGTTAGGTAATTTACTATACAACTCTGCTCCTTCGTATAGTAAATTTTTCCTTCCTTAATTAGTTCGTGGTGGTCTTAAGCACATGTTGTTAGTTATAAATTTAATATTAATGTATTATACACATAATATAAACCTTCCGGAATAAATTATCTGAATTATGATATAATCTGCATTAAAATGCATTGCGTAGTTTAAAAGAATATTGTATGCTTGTTACCCCCACACCAAAACTAACAGGTCAAGTGCTTGGTTAATTTAAACCATTTCTCGGCAAGTTGTTTCGTTAATCGTTTCACGCAAGTATAAGTGGATCTCTCCCGGCGGACAGATAGCCCGGCCCTGATGATGGATACTCCTGAATAAATTATGTGGCGGTTAATCGAAGCTCGAGGGGAGGTAGTTGTGATGCCTCATTGATTACGTGATTAGGCGTAAACGTTCAAGAGTAAGTTTTGGATATTCAGGAAAAGATTGTATCGGTGTTTGTAAGCTACACTCATATTGTGGTGCAATTAAACATACTAAGGTGGAGATTTAGTTACCTGCATCTATCACGGGGTAATTTTACCCGACATACTTAACAACTTTCGCTATTAAACTCATATACTTACGAGTCATAAATAAAAACTTTTCATACATACTACGGTTGAATAGTAATTGTTCAGTTTATTTTACCTCTTGAAAATATGAGACTAGCCGAAGTGGGCGTGGGTAAAAGTATTGACAGCAGGCTGAATAGTTCCCAGATCCACTGGTGGTCGAAAGCAAGCACGCTTACGATGAAAGCCAAAAGAAAGCAGTATCAGCTGTATAAGTTGATCAGTTTAGTGTAAAATTTACAGGTATGTTTGAACAAAAGTGTAAAATATGGTTATATTATTCCAGTTTCAAAAGAAACACTAATAAAGCTTTACACTTGAAACCACTCCTACATATTATTTCTTTTATACCTACTTCTACACATAGAACTGAGGTAAAAGCCCGGTCAAACGACACACCTATGTAAGTTTTTCTTTGAAAAGTTAATGTTTTTCTTTGAAATATAGTTTTCAAAATATTTTCAATGTTGCTATTGCTTTGAACTGTAGTATATGTAAAAGTTTTACTTTGTAAGTTGGTGTCAAAAGCTTGAGAAAGTATAAGGTTTTAATACCCAATACATATTGGCCACAGTAACTTTAGTACTTTTTTCAAAGTATCGAGTATCCAACACAGAGTTATTAACGGTTCCCATTCGTTCCACCAGCTGGAAATCTTCCACCTGGTCATGAGTTGCCTTGGCTTAACTAGAAGTCTTTAAATAGACTCCGGATCCAGCCCTTCGGCCACCACAAGGAAAACCTGCTCAAGGGAGATTCATAGATGATTCCGCCCAAGAGTGTAAAAGTGGTGCAGTTCCACAAGCAATGGAACACTTAAAATATCGTGTCCAACGTGTCCTATTGACGCAAATTCTGGATCGACTCTATTTAGATTACCATCGACACGCTAAGAAAAACAACAGTTCTTCTGCGATCAGTTAAACGTATGCACTTACGTGTGTAAATTATTTCATCACCACTGCTCTCAAAATAGTGAAGGAAAACATTGTGGGGAAACCGACATGTCCTAGAACCAATAATTCAAAGACGTGTGACATCTACCAATTCACACTGGGCCCACGTGTTGGATTACGGCTTACTCCCTCTCACAGAGAGGAGGCCTGTGTCCCAGCAGTGGGAACATTCAAAATAAAAAATCAAAATATTTTATTTCACATAAACCTACAAGGGCACTTATGAAACGTCAGAAGCTAGGTGCACGGTTCCAATTGGTCGCTTCCTATGGAGAAGAGCCGGCAGGAAACTCCACGGTTACTCTTTTCAAAATAAATTGTTTCTAGAATGTTTTCAAATAACAGTGTTAATAGGTATGGGAGGACAGTGTAGGCCTATGAACCAGGTACTTAGTAAAATAGAAAATGGTCCACAAGTCTACAGCCTACAACGAACTCACGTTCACAAAATCTAAAAGAAAAGAATCTATATAAAAGATGAACAAAATAATAAAAATAAGGACCTATTTAAACCAAATGACATGATTGCCACTACAGCTGTAACAAATCTAATTTGATTTAAAAAAATATAGAAAATTGTAGGTATATAATGTCAAATACTGAAAAGATTATGTCAATGAAGTAAGTAAAAGAAGTAAAATAAAATAATCATAGTAATTTGGGAGCAGTTAATACACATTTACATTGTTATGCCGTTAATGAGGTACCAGGGAAGCTACGTGTGCATTATAGGCAGATTATGATATGTTATGTAAGGCTAACATATCTATTAGTGAAGACGTTTAAAAACGTATGATTATTTTAATTATAATAATTAACTCACTTGACTGTGATAGCATTGATGATGTTGGTGTAAGCAGACATGAATCTGAAAAGAAAAAGAAATAATGCTTAGTACAAAAGCAAGAGATAGACATGGAGTGTAGATAGTACAAGTAGATGAGGCTGCCTTTTAAAGGGACATGGCTCCCTAGGACTTATCCGAAGTGAAATGTTATACCTCCAACCAATCAGTACATAATGCAAGGGATGATGTTCAAACCCACAGCTTTCCAGTCCAAAACCCGCGGCAATAAAGAGTTAAAAGAAAGAGCAGAGACAATGGCTTGAAGGTGTTATTCGAAGTAGAAATAGAAATGATTTATTTGCTTATAATGTAGGTCATCATCATCATCAGCCTATAATGTACCCACTTCTGGGATACAGGCATCCTCTCTGTGAGAAGGAATGGGCCGTAATCCACCACGCGGGCCCAGTGCGGGTTGGTAGATGTCACATGTCTTCGAATTTTCGATTCTAGGACATGCCAGTTTCCTCACGATGTTTTCCTTCACCGTTTTGAGAGCAATATATATATAACGTATAATAATGTAGGTAGGGTGGTATATATAGGTGGAGAGATAATGTAAGTATACAGATAAGATGAAATTTTTATAAAAATAGCGCCGATACATTTTACCTTACGGCATGCAATTTTTTAAATACTTAATCGAATTTACATAAATCACAGTTCTATTATTTTTTAATTTCTATGTACATATACATAACATCACGCCTGTAATCCCCGAAGGGTTAGGCAGAGGTGTACCTATAATATACCCACATTTCGCAATTTATGTTTAAGTCCTATGTAATAGGGGGCGAGCCTATAGCCGTCAACCGGGCACAAATTCAGACCCCGGGCTGCTACTGAGAAATTCTAGATGGAAAAACCCAATAACACTTTGCCCGACCCGGAGAATCGAACCCAAGACCTCATACTATGTGACTATTACTGTGCTGTGTGTTGTGTGTACTATGTGATTAATATTTAATCGTAAAAATATGAAGCAGACATATTATGACATAGACACTGAAATAATATCCTATGTGAACTTGAAATCTCCATACCATAAACCAAAAAAAACGCTAAAGACCGAACAACAAATCGCACTTTTTCGACACGCGACGAATTTTAATCACACCACAAACAAACATCCCGGTACTGCTCACACACACAAACACTAAATAATTAATAACACAGGGGAGCCACCGTCACCAGATTCACACAACAGTTCATACATAAAGCGAATCACGTCTCTGGAGGGAAAAACAATCCATCAGTTGTTGGGTCCCTCAAACGGTACTCCATACACCGCAGAGCATGCACACATACCCACACGACATGAAAAAACACACACATACACAAGAGGCGCATATTCCCACATGAGCAAAACGTACACTCAAAAATGTAGGGAACACACTCACACAAGCACAGAGGGTGTATCGACACACATTGCATCTCAACGGAGCACACAGACCCAACACAATACTCAGTTGGAATACAAATGTGTGTGTCATAAAGGTGGTTGCAAATGCCAGATTTTGCATTTGACCGTATAATTAAATAATTGTGGAAATGCTAATTGCGATTTTAATATGGAAGCTTAATAAGTGCTGGACATTTATTTCTGTAGTTGAAATTTAATTGTTGCTTAATTTCCCTCGAGTCGAGAACGACGCTTGTTGATATAATAACCATTTGTTTGATAAAACATTTCTAGCTTAATTGACGTTAATCAAATAGTGCATGCTTGAAAACTGTTAATTTATTTGCGACGAAATTGAAAAAGTTCAGCAATTTATTATTTTTATAAATCGCTAAAATCGTCAATTCAAAAATTTATACACGAGCAATATTTTAATTTCACAGCTTCCTAGAATGCACATGCAAAAAAAAACAACCGAATTCCAAAAAAATACTACAAAGCGAAAAATTGCTTTAATTTCGGAAGTCGGTATCATCGGTTTTGTATTTTCATTTTTAGCCACCGACTTCCGGAATTAAAGATATTTTTCACTTTTTAGTTGTGGTACCTACTCCATACAAATTCGAATAACACTGCCTGGTATGTAAATAACAGTGACAGGAACTTATTATAACATCATCCACATATACTAAATGGGAAAAATACATATTATTGATGCTAACTCAAAAACAACCCAAGCTAAGTTAATCAAATTTATATAGAACTACCGCACAATCTTCTTCTATCAAGTGAAAAACCAATTTTCGAAATCGCTTCACAATTTACGAAAATATCAAGGAACATACATAAAAAAAAAAACAAACAGACGTACATAGAACCTCCTCCTTTTATAAATTCACTATAACCCAAAACATCAGAGGGGCAATTCGCGTATTTTTTTAAGCCTTTCGCATACATATCTGTCACAATCCGTCAAAAAAAACCTCAGTTCTTGAGACTGAATGTCGGTGAGATGAGATTGAGACAAGATTTTGAACGTTTTTAAATACGAGAATCGACCTTCTGTACATCTTAATTCGTCACAACGTCATAACACGTCCGCAAGTATGCAGCAGGCCTAAAGCGCCCCTTCCGAGTTTCTCTTGACCCACATTGAGCTGCAGGGAAAAACTTGCAGATTATCGGGTGCGGCGAAAGTTGGACGCAGACTGTAATAACGCTGACCAGTTTGCAGTTAGCACCATTATGTACTGCCTATATGTATCATATAGGAAAACTGTTTATATAACTGGGATAATCATTTACAGGGCAGTTTAAGTGTAGAGAAAGTCAAAGTGTCAAGTTAATAATTTATTTAATTAATACATCGCCTGCCGATTTCGACAGTGACTGTTTTAGTTTCTGACTCCTATTGGCTACGTGTGTGTGCTCTAATGTTTTTTTATATTTTTTTATTCTCTAACACATTATTTATTGCTTCTACAGTGTTACTCGCCAAACTTTGCTGTTTGATGGCGAGAAGCGCTTGTTTACAGGTATAGGTACATAACATCTAGCAAAATTAACCTTAAACTATCAACTATACACTAATTTGAGTCAAGGATCGATCACACCGGAATGGACAGATTGCGGACGAGCCGCGGACATCGGACACTGACAGATTCTAAGTACGTACCTATCTGTCTGGAGGTGTCCGCGTCTTGACTGTAGAGGTACGGCACTGTGCGGACATGTTAGAATACCATTATGACAAGTCAATAGTTGCAATATCCATGGTACAAAATCGCTTGTCACTTAGCATAAAAGTACACTTTTAATCAGTTTTAAGTGCAGGTTATCTGGTATTATAGTTTTATTGGTGAGTGGTGGTGGAGCGATGATTGTCACGTGGCTTGTGGCAGCTGCTTGAAAGTGGGTGAGGATTGACCAACATGGCGTGCGATTAGAAGCATTTGTCTAGGAGTAAACTGGTGTATGCTATAATGATGACATTATATTGTTGATGAGTATGGTTTGAAACTAGTATGTGTGATTGGAGTATGTTAATTAGTAATGGTGAACCGACAAGATGGAATGAGTTTTCCACGCTTTTGCCTTTGATGGGTGATCATTATTTAATCGTAAAAACTCGTCATGTACTTGCTGTGCAGAAATAATAGCTGTTCATCTTGAATATTTTTGAGGCTACTGACTGGTTGCTAACGTTGTCAGTTGCTTTTCAACTGTATTTAGACTTTTTTATTCAGAACAAACGGTAACCACGGTTGCTTAACACGGTTTTTACGACATGACAAAACAGCGAGAATTCTTTATTGTGTTGAAGTTTAATATGAAAGATTATCTTCTTACATATAAAATTCTCGTGTCACAATGTTAGTTACCTTACTCCTCCGAAACGGCTTTATTGATTTTTACCTAATTTTGTATGCATATTCAGTAGGTCTGAGAATCGGCTACTATCTATTTTTCATACCCCTAAGTGATAAGGGTTGTCCACCCCAAACAAATAATTGGCAAAACAACGTTTGCCGGGGTCAGCTAGTATTCACATAAATCTTCCAAATACATTCTCTAAATGATGATCAAAACCGCATCAAAATCCGTCGTGTAGTTTAGAAGATCTAAGCACACAGACACACGAAGGTGACTTTGATTACATAACATAACATCACGCCATGTTTCCCCGAAGGGTTGGGCAAAGGTGTACCTATATACACCCACATTTTGCCAGTCATGTTTAAGTCCCATGTAATAGGGGGCGAGCTTATTGCCAGTAACCGGGCACAAATCCAGACTCCAGACTACTACTGAGAAATTCCAGTAATACTTTCCCCGATTCAGGAATCGGACCCAGGACCTCATGCTCAGCAGTAGCGCTTGCAACCACTAGACCAACGATCGATTGATTAGATATAGGGCTTGTGGCTAAGTAACAACAGCTGCACGGGTCGACCGATCAGGTTAAGCTACGTTTGCCGCGGTTGATCTGTAGATGGGTGACCATCTTTACATACCAAGACCCCTCCATGCCTCGGAAAGCACGTTAAGCCTTTGGTCCCGGCTGTCATTTGTAGATGTTTGACAGTCGTTACGGGTAGTTAGAAGCCCAAAAAGTCTGACAACCAGTTTTACCAAGGGGTATCGTGTTACCTAGTTACTAGGTTGTGGAGGTCAGATAGGCAGTCGCTCCATGTAAAATACTGGTATTCAGCTGCATACGGTTAGACTGGAAGCCAACCACAACATAGTTGAGAAAAGGCTAGGCAGATGAGAGATAGATAATCGACACAAAAAAGATAAATATGAAAAAGTACGCGTAGAAAAAATTCCACGTGACTCGTTGTACCAACTCAAAAAAAAGTTTTTTACAAAAAACACAACCGACTTCCAAACTACAAAGTGAAAAGTAAATTTAATTTCGGAAGTCGGTGTCTTTGGATCAGATCAGTATTTTAGTTTTATGACACCGAGTTCCGAAATTAAAGTTATTTTTCACTTTGTAGTTTGGAAGTCGGTTGTGTTTTTTGTAAAAAAGTTTTTTTTTTCACTTTTTAGTGGGTTGGTTTGTAATTTATCTAAGTTACAATAGCCTTATGTCAACTGCTCATCAAAAATACCCAAATCGCTATAGATGTGCCTTTAATATTTGAGGAGTTCCCTCGATTTCTCCAAGATCCCATCATCAGATCATGACCAAATGACAATGGGACCAACTTGAAAGTATACCCTTTCAAACAAAAAAAGAATTTTTCAAATCGGTCCAGCCGTCTTCAAGTAATCGGGGAACATACATAAAAAATAAAAATATCCCGACGAATTGAGAGCCTCCTCCTTTTTTTTGAAGTCGGTTAGTAAAAGTACAGTCACACAAAAAACATCAATGCAAGAAACAAAATTTGTAGTACCATCGAGTGACTCCATATTAATTTTCCGGGCGGCCTGACACAGTCGAATTTCAAAGAGAAACTTTGATACCTCCAGTTTTTTATGTTTTTCGAGTACCTACTCAAAGTAGATGTAAGTACTCTGGGGACCCGCTATTGGCAATCACTTTTAGTTTAGCATTATTAACGATACAGCGAACGAATCTCTTGAACCTTTTTTTGTGTACGTATGTTGTATGGAAATTGCTGTACAAAATATATGTAGGTATTTGTTGAAATAAATCAGGCTTATAAAAAATCACTGGGGAAGTAGGTTTGTGTAGAATAATGTTGTCGAACTACTGATTAAGTACAGAAGTGTAATAGGCGTTTAATATTACTAATTAAAATATTTTTCTACCACAAAGAAACCTTCCTACAACTCGCCGAAGGCCATGGTGTTGAGCACAGCGCATAGCATAGCAAAAGTACCAGCACAGCGTAGCAAATAATTCATTCAAACATGGTTTATTATTTGAATTAAATATTCTCATATGCATAATTCGTGCAGATAAGAGAGAGGATAAAGAAGATTAAAATAGCAGTTCCACTAAAACGTACGTAGATAAATATAGCAGTACACGTTCTTTGTTGACGTACTCAAGTTTTCTGTTACCCAGGTCAATTTAGTCTGAAAGAGTTTATCCCAGACATGTCTCCTCAGGGAACTAAAAAATACAAAAGTATTCGCAAGTAAGTCGTAAGCGAGGAAGCTAAATTAAAACTATTATACTGAAAGCATTTCAAAGAAAACTGAGTATACCAGCATTTTGAATTATTTCTTGTTTTCGTAAAACTAAGTACATTTCTTTTGTGGTTGGTTCTTTCTGTTTTCTAGCAAAGAGAACTGACATCTGTGGTAAATATTTTATGAGTGCAAATTGCATGCAACTAAGCTAGTTCAGATATAACTTTACTACTTTTGTAATTTATGTAAAATAAAAATTAGTGTTTCCAAAAGGCAGTTGGAACTAATCCACGATAACTTTGAAAATAGACTGGATAATGCTATGGTGACAGACTACCTACATTTACAAATAGATGAATTACAATGTATTGCCACTAACACCACAACTTTGGTACCTTTATGGCACGCAACCCTATACATGAGACTTTATGAGTATACCTTAGCCCAACAAAACAGCCGAACTACAAACAGACCAATGACACTTACACCGCTCCCCACACCCTTAAAACTTAATAAAACCACCAGAAAAAGTGTTAACATAATCCCTATAAAGTTTATCACACGGAGTAATCGATCATGACACATCGCTGACCCTTTCAAATAAGATATAGGTTATAAAACGGTTCCTTGTTTTATAGCGTTCCATGCTCAATGGAGTCTGAAGCACGAACCATGATTTCCTTCTGAGTTTGACGTTTAGAGATGAGGACTAAGGAAATGGGAAAGTATGTGTCCGCAGTTTTATGTTTTGTTGTTGAATGAAAGTCAGTGGGTAGGACAGCCTTGGGGGCGGATGTGAACAGCCAAATGATTATTATTTTAAAGAGTTTTGTGCATTTTTAGGGTTCCCTAGCCAAATGGCAAAAACGGAACCCTTATGGATTCGTCATGTCTGTCTGTTTGTCCGTATGTCACAGCCACTTTTTTCCGAAACTATAAAAGCTATGCTGTTGAAACTTGGTAAGTAGATGTATTCTGTGAACCGCATTAAGATATTCACACAAATATAGAAAAAAAAAAAACAAAAAAAATTGGGGATTCCCCATACTTACAATTGAAACTCAAAAATATTTTTTTCATCTAACCCATTCCTGTGGGGTATCTATGGAGGTTTCTAATATCATTTTTTTCTAAACTGAATAGTTTGCGCGAGAGACACTTTCAAAGTGGTAAAATGTGTGTGTCCCCTCCCCCTGTAACTTCTAAAATAAGAGAATGATAAAACTAAAATATATATATGATGTACATTACCATGTAAACTTCCACCGAAAATTTATTTGAACGAGATCTAGTTTTTTTTTAATACGTCATAAATCGTAAACCGCAATTTATCTTTCATTCAATGTTACTTGCTGCTATGAAACCCTTCATGGGCGAGTCCGACTCGCACTTGGCCGCATTTTGTATAGTCTTCAATTTCATCTCCAGCATATATCACGTTTCTTGCTTTTTGAAGCTTTATTTGCCCATTTAAAATCTGTGTAATTACATACGTGGCAACGCTGATTTGCAACAACAATGAAGAAACGGTGATTGCAGTATACTAATTTTAGTAGTCACACATACTCATTTGTTTACTTCTTAAAATATTCCACTTATATCAATATAATTATAATAAAGACTCATTCTGGTTTCCAAATTCCGTAACATTAAAAACCACCTTACCCACAAAATCGAGTCATAATTTTCACCTCAACTAAAGGTATCCGCAGACAAGAGGAAATATCTGCCAAGAACGTAACTCGATTGACCTGTATGTAGGTACGTACCTACGTGTGTAGCAGTATTTAGTATACACATGCCGCCAGGTGGGTGTCGCAGCATGCATTTAAATCGAATATTACAAAGCGGATATCCGGTTATAACCGCCTTGAGGTTCTTTAGCTTATCTGGCGCGCCAGCACTTAATAAGAGAATGGTTGTGGGGAATAGTTTGGAAAATAAAAGATGTTTGAGGTTGTATTAATTATCTGTGATGACTGCTGCAACTTATTTACTGCGATTGAAGGCTATTTTTGGTAAAGGTAGATATGAGTTGGCAAAACGAATAGATTAAATAGTGTATAGATTGTCAATCAATCAACGCAGCCCATCGCAGTCCACAACTTTTTACGGTCGTCGGTCCATCTAACTGGGGGGCGTCACACACTACGCTTGCCGTTACGCGATCTCCACTCCCAAATTGTCTGTAGTGACACTGTAGCAATTTAATGTGTGCAATCCAACAATAACATACATCTACTTTACTGTTAATTGTTAAGCAAATTGACTGCCAACTTAAATTGTTCGTATATTTAAATCACAACAGTTATTATTTGACAGTTGTCAATGTCAATTTGCATTACAATTAATTTCCCCGGCTGTACCTAAAATTTACTACAAAAACGTATAAACCATTGCATAGTAATTATATCATGAATATTCCTTTTTTCTGTAGCTCAAAAGCAAAAAATCTTATATCACTTCATACTAGCCGACCGACCGACTCTTTAACAGTGCAAAAATGCCCGTAAACATACCAGTTTCATATTTTCACCTTTAAAACGATGAATGAAAATTGTGAAGAATCTCACACGTTCATAGCATAATGTGTCGTGTCAAAGATATCGAGGAAGGAGGTAAAATTCATTGCATGCATTTACTTTATGCTGTGCGGCATCAAATGGCACTAGATTGGTTCAGTTTTATGTCCATAGACAAACACATGGCCATTCTAAAATTATAAAGAATAGAATAGAATTTTTCTTTATCGGAGTAACCAAGACTCAACAAGATTGTTAGTAAAACTTACGACTATGTTAGTAAGCACAGACACTAAACAAAAACAAGGAAAACAAAACAATAAATAGCGGTTGGTCACCGCTGCGACATCCCATGAGAGACGGCACAACAGTGACCCACGTATTCACAGTCCAGGCGACTCACAACCATGCTTAAGACACTGCATGCATGCATGTTTAAACTGTGTAAAAATGTATACGGAATATTTTGTTCTGGTTTTCTTGAACGATACTGAAATATTTTGCAAAGAAATGACACTCTTCTAGAATTCAATTTTGTAATTTTTTGGGTAACCACATAGGGTGGCCACTGTGGTGGCCACATTGAGATATTCTCTTGTATTCTAATTAGTGACATTTACGATTTTGATAGTAAATAACAACTAGTAGTTCTGGGAACAGTAGACCCCGCGAGCACAAACTTTTTTGCAACAATTAATATACCACTAAAGGTATTTAAAACGGGATATTTACCATGTTTTTGTTTTTAAAAACATGGTAAATATCCCGTATAACTTCAGTAGTGAAAATAACCATGTTGGTTTAAAATCATTTAATTAATATACCTATCCAACTTAAAAAATACCCAGCTGCGGCTGTAGGTTACCAAAAAGCATATGGTGGCAAGACGATAATAAAACTGAAATAAAAGAACCCACAACCAACCAACTACTAACTGTTAAACACGAGACTTTACTTTTTAAACTAATTTACACTTAACAAACTCAGGCACACAGTCTTCGACGGGACCTAACCATTTGGCGAGCGACAACGACAGCGCGATCTAGCGATGCACAGTAGCGCCATCTAGTAACTTTTTTGTAAAACCAACATTATTATTTGTTTAAAAGCCTCGTTTTGTAACGAGAAGGTGGTCCCAGATGCTCCATCAATCCCTACCTAGTAGTTAAAGGGCCCATTCCACTGGTAGAAATAAAAAAAGAGCAATTTACTGCATTTTGAGGAGCTGTTCTCATCACGCCCAAGATTCTCATTAGATCATCACCAAATTTTTATGAGTACAATGTAAAGTTACAAACTTTCAAATAAAAAAAAAACATCGAAATCGGATCTCATAAGGCGGAAATATCTAGTAACCCTATTTTTGCTCCTTTTTGGAGGAAGTGCCCCTCTAATCAAAAAATCCCTGATGATAAAAGCCCCTCCAATCAAAAAATCCCTGATAATAAAACAATGTTTAAAGTCGTAAAACCTGTATACCAAGTTTTGTTCAGATCGGTTGTAAAATACGACCTGTAGAGGAGTACAAACTGACACACGAAAACAAATTTTGCCAGACTTGAAGCAGAGATAGAGCTCGCTCGGTCAAAAAAGGGATGACAATTTAATAATATTTTATGGGTGTCTGCAGCCTGATTGTATGAACTATAGGACCAATAAAACATCAACATAATAGCAGGGATAGTAAATTTTATAGGATTTTAAACTACAATGATACAATTCAGTCGTTAACTATAGTTTTATCGCCCATTTTCAATACTATCGACCAACTTTTACAGTTGTACATTTTGATTAAAGCTCAAATTTTATGACTGGCAATCGTAAACCATGTCACTTTGCGGCCAAATTCCAGTATATCAGCGTAGGTCAGGAAAAGTAATGGAGCCATTTCTATATTAAATAACAATAAATAAAATAAACATGTTTTATTGACATAAAAGTTATTGCATTTTAATTTGAAGCCGTGACTCCTGAGCTAGGTGGGACCTGTGTTACAGGAGTCAGTGTCTTCAATGTTAGACAGTCACAACTTAGGCACATTTAGTATAGGTAATGCTACTTAGGTGATAACTTGAGACCACAATAACAAAAAGTGGCCACAAGTGGCAATCGCTTTCGAAGCGTTTCGTATTTTTGTAAGGACTTTCAACAGTACTGTAGTGGTTACACCGCCACATACGAACTACGCACCATAGACATGACGTCACACAAATCCTGCATCGCGCAGTTAGAGTTTACCGAGCGATCGACATACATACAAGATTTCAACTTCAAACTGAAGGGCAGTTGCCCGCCAGACACAACACCCGTCTGGTCGGAGGATCCTCCCTTTTCTATGGTGGATGAGTGAACTTTACACCCTGTTCCTCATACCCCTAAAATACCAATGACATCAGGATTGAAGTTTTAGCTTAAATATGTAAAATGTGAGAGCAGTGGTAGCTCAGTGGGAACGGCCGCGACTTACAAGTCGGATGTCATAGATTCGATTCCAGACAGGCGCTTTACTTTATGTAAATTATTTCATCACCACTGTTTTCAAAACGAGCGACGATGGAAAACATCGTGAGGAAACTGGCATGTCCTAGAACCAAAAATTCGAAGACATGTGACACCTACCAACCCGCACTGGGCTCGCGTGGTGGATTACGGCCCACTCTCTCTCACTGAGACGAGGCCTGTGTCCCAACAGTGGGAACATTATAGGCTGATTATACTTAATGTAAAATATATGGGTAATTTTTTTACTTTTCCGTCATCGTTATCGCTGATAGTGTCACATTGTCTTGGCCCTCTCGTAATGTTAAGACTACTTGCTTACCCATAAGTAATCTATCACATCACCATCGTTCACCACAGTAATCGGTTAAAATCAGATGAGTTAGTTTTCAAACGCAAAAGTATCCAAAAACCACAAACAACAAAACAAAAACAACAAAAACTAAAACCAGACTACTGAAAAATCGCGCTCTAAAAAGTATGAAACAAGAAAATATTTCAGACAGAAATCAAGATATAGGTACAAAAATGGTCAAGGTAAAGCCGCGGTCGCATGCCATTATTATTTTGTAGGTGTACAGGCATGCGACCACGGCTTTACCTTGACCATTGAACTTACTTTTACTTTTTATTTCAATAATTTTGGGGTTATAATTTCGTCATAAAGTATTTGCAGAGCAGCTTTCAATTTTTTTTTTGTTTGGGTTTTATTGTATAATAGGTATTAATTTTACAGCCGTGGCGTACGTAGCACAGTTTCACTTTTGCTTGTTTTTAACAATTTAAACATATTTATTTACTTAGACATAATGATATATCTACATATTTGTAATGTACCTTTTATTTGATACCCAGAAAAACAAAAAACATAACTTTTTGTCCTCTAGAGGGCGCCATATTGCATTTAATGTGACGTCACATAGCCAGCGAAAGATCAAGACGCTTCCACTCATTTGTCAAATTATGATCGGTAGTTTAGAAGTTATGATGTAACAGATGCACATACATACCAGTCAAAATCATAACCCTCCTTTTTGCTTCGCCGTAGTCGGGTAAAAACAAACCTATGCAACAACCTAAGTCTTCACCTTATATTGCAACCCCCCCCCAATATAGGGGTACACCCCCTTCACATGGCATCTAATGAATACCTTAATTAACCAATGTCTTCAACTAGCACAAAGGTACGTCTCCCTAAATAGACAATTAATTCGACCAATCCCAGCTGTCTTAAAGACAAATCAGTTTGAAACTTGCGGGGGCTTGTCATCCGGAACGGATATTATCCGGATTATAACCGGTTGTCAGCGGAAAGCGAGTGTGAGGAGGATCAAAAGATTCCACTTAGACTTATTGTGATTGGATAGAGTTTTTAATTGGTGGAATAATGTTTTTTTTTATAATGTAATTGGATCATTGTTAAATAATCGCTCAAATTTTGAATTTCTGTTAGAGATGGAAAACAGTTTTAAAAGGAAATAGTAAAATATTAGAATCGTCACTCAGTTACAAATAATTATGTCACAACGATATCGATTCATTTATCTGTGTAGTCTTGATGCATTAAACTAGCAAGGATTATAGTAATAGTAATTTATTTCCAAAACTACAGTACACATTACATCAATGAGGTCTCGACCCCTGAACTAGGACATCCTGTATGGCAGGGGTCGAGGTTTCTCCAGTTACATGGACCAACATGAGAAGAGTTAGACTAAATATAATTAAGTGATTTTTTAAATTAATAAAACTAAATTGGAATAAAATGAAAAGTAGACGAAAAATAATTAACAAGATAAGAAATAATAATAACTCTAAAACATTTTCTGTTTTAAAATAAAACGGGGTTAGCAAGTGCATGGTGATATGTATGATGGGTGTGTAGATGTAGGTGTGTAAAAGAAGGTTTGTGTGTTTAGGTGTGTGAATTTGTGTGTGTAATCCGAGTCTATCCACTAGGTGAGATTACTGATAAGGTTTTCAGTATCATCGTAGTTATAACTTTCAAGCCAAAGTAAGATTTCCTTTTTTATCAGGAAATTGCTCACGTCTTTAACTACTTTGAACTGGTTAAATTTTCCGTAGAGACGTGGCGCTATGATGTTATAGTGCTTTCTGGCAAACTTGCTCTTTACCCTTGCTACGGAATATCTGTCTGTTCTTTTGTTTGTTTTTGGCAAGTTGGGGACTGTGAACCTGTGATATCTCCGCAGGCACTCACATACAAACATTTTCCTGACGCTAAGCACCCGCGCCTGCTCATATACCAGAGTGGTAGGGGTTCTGTAGCTTAGGGAAAGCAGCACCTTCAAGACTGCCCGCTGGGAACGCTCTATTTCTATCATGTGGGTCTTGGCAGCTCTACCCCATGCACAGATACCATAGCCCAAAACGCAGTGACACAAGGCTTTATACGTTTGTATTAGTAGTTTATGGCTGGCAACATATCTCAGAGCTTTAAATATATATATAAGTTTTCGAGTTCTTTTTGCTGTAATTGAGATATGTTGGCTCCACTTCAAGTTATCGTCGATTGTAACACCGAGGTATTTCGTGTTGCTGACTCTCTCAAGCCTAGGGCAGGCACAGGAAGGTTGAGAACATGACCCTCTATTACAAGGGAACGCATGGATAGGCACATTAAAGTTTGGACTAGGCCTGCCTGACTTTGACATGCTGAAACAGAGATATTTTGTTTTACTTGTGTTAATTGATAGTAGGCTGTCTTCAAGCCAGGCAATAACTCTAGAAAGCCCTCGTTCACTTACCCGTGCCAAACTCTCCCAGGAGGTGTCGTGGAACAGGAGCACTGTGTCGTCAGCCAAATTTGTCAGATTACGAAGGAGTTGTTCTGTTTCCCCTCGTGACAAGATATTTCGACATAGTACAAGTAATACGATACGTTCCACTGTAAATTCCGGAGCTGCTCCACATGATGTGATGAGCACGGTCCCCGTGGTGGTATTTATTTTTCTGGTCAGATCAATTCAAATTCAAAATATTTTATTTCACATAAACCTACAAGGGCACTTATGAAACGTCAGAAGCTAGGTGCACGGTTCCAATTGGTCGTTTCCTATGGAGAAGAGCCGGCAAGAAATTCCACGGTTACTCTTTTCAAAATAAGTGGTTTCTACAATGTTTTCAAACTATAGTGTTAATAGGTATGAGAGGACAGTGTAGGCCTATCAACAAGTACCAGGTACTTAGTAAAATAGAAAATGGTCAATGTTTAATGTATACTCGTTGAAATAAATAAGTAAGCATACTACTACTAAAAAATAAAGGTTAATAAAAAACTGTAACCCGACTACGGGAAAATAAAAATGATCTAAAAAGTACGAAACAAGCAAATATTTCAGACAGAAATCAAGACATAGGTACAAAAATGGTCCAGGTAAAGCCGTGGTCACATGCTTGTATACCATTTTGGTGCCAGGAACACCTACAAAATTATAATGGCATGCGAGTAATGTAGTAGTTTAGGCGCTACGGTGGAACACACGTAAAAGCAAACATACAAACATACATACATAGACTGCTAAAATCATAACCCTTCCTTTTGGCTTTGCCGTAGTCGGGTAAAAAGTATTTTTATTCAAATGTTTTCTTTGTAATTCTGTTCCAGTGTTTTCTTTTGAATGTTGAAACTCTAATTTACTTTCTAATTAGTTTTTAATGACACTCTTATAATTACAATTTGAAATTCCGAAACTAAAAAACCTTTAATTCTGAATACGTTAATATTACATGTTTTTTTCTTAATTCCCTTTCATGTTTTAATACGTTTTCTCTGAAAAAATATTACTTTTATTTTATTTTACCTTTTTTAATTACATCTGCCATATTGGATTTAAATGAAAAATGTCATTTGAATTTTGAATAAATCGCTTTACTTTCGAGTTCATTTACGTTTCGTTCTTATCGTATTATTTAGTTTTATGACATTTTGTATATAGGTACATGTACACCTACTTATTATAGGCAATACAATGTGGTCAAGTCAAATCGACTAAAGGAGCTTGCTCAGGACCTTTTGAACTTAGTACCTTGGGACTAAGTTACCTGTAAACATCCACTCCAAGATATAACAAACGTTTTGAGTATAAAAGTCATCCCAGCAATTATGTCTTCATTTCACACTATTTTCCATAAGGTCAAAAACATCG
Source organism: Agrochola lychnidis (assembly GCA_963680765.1). Taxonomy (NCBI): domain Eukaryota; kingdom Metazoa; phylum Arthropoda; class Insecta; order Lepidoptera; family Noctuidae; genus Agrochola; species Agrochola lychnidis. The sequence continues at coordinate 1,559,966 of OY796863.1, read as the reverse complement.
ATCACTTCCCTATGTAGCTTCAATACTTAGGTAAAGTTATTATCATGCCATACATATTTCTTCTAACAGAATATTCAATATAAATTAATCAGAGCGTAAACTTAAAGCAAAGGAACATAATTCATTCATCCAGGTACAAAAGTTCCTAAGTGTTTCTTAAGCAAGGGCTTATCGTCAACTTCGTAAGGGCGCGCCTACACTACCAGCTACACTTTTCATGTTTCTTTATTATTTTCGCTCATAAATCTCCTTCAGTCGTTTTAATACGCTTTTATCCTGTACGGGCGTGGTCGTTTGAACCAACTTTATGCATGAAAAAAAGAAAATAGTGCCGTTTCCATTTTAACCAAATCAAACCAGCCTGTGGCAACGTCCATTTAACCCACATTTTTTCAAATATTTTATGTGTTGAGTTAATATTTTTGTCCAGTCCCTATCAAAGGCAGAATTTATACACACAAAAATAACACAGTCAGAATATTATTTTAGTTTTTGAATAAACATTTTTACTCTGTCCAAATTCATAGCGTTAGTTACGTTCATAATGTATGCTTTTTGGATACTCATTCATATTTATGACTGATTCTTTTAGAAAAGCTGTATAATATTCGTGATATTCTTCATTGTCGGACAAACACGATGAATTATTAATTTAAGAGTGATCGTTGTATTAATTTATAGTATGTTGTGTGTATATTCACATTGTATTAGTTACCCTCAAATATGTATATAACACGGATCTTGACCAGCCTTTGATCAAGGAAAATCACAAGGCCTTTTTTTTTTTGGGGTGGGAAATTATCAAATAACTTCTCCCGCTCTGGCAATCTCTAGTAGTTATCAATGATTATCATGACTTTGTCAGTAGACAAAAAAAAAACTATTACCTAAACCTTAGTTTCATACTCCATACGCATGATCCTACTTCCTACTTAATATTATAAACGTGAAAGTTTGTGAAAATAGATGAATGGATGGATGTTTGTTACTCTTTCATGCAAAAACTACTGAACGGATTTGGATGTTCAGCACACAAGTACTTTATAACCTGAATTAACACATAGGATACTTTTTATGCCAATATTCCCACAGGATTGACACTTATGCGGGTGAAACCGCGGGGCTCTGCTAGTAATATTATAAACGTGAAAGTATGTGAAGATGGATGGATGTTTATTTCTCTTTCACGCAAAAAATACTGAACGGATTTGGATGAAATTTGGCAAACAAATAGTTTGTAACCTATATTAACACAAAGGATACTTTTTATCCCAATATTCTTACGAAATCAAGACCTATGCCGCGGGACGCTGCTAGTTATATTATAAGGCCATCTGACACAAGTAACAACTTTTTTATCTCGCCGAAATATCATCGCTTCGCAACTCCAGTGTGAACCGTACCTAAACCGGAATTTATTAATTATTGTCTAAGGTTTGATACTAAATTCTGTACGCGGCTTCAGTTATTTATTAGTTAATTAAAGTGACAATCTTGCAGCCAGTTACGAACTCACGTTAACGGTCGGGTTAAATTATGACGGTTAAGTTAAAATTTAACATAGATGTTGGCGTTTTGTAGGTATTTGACAGTAACAAATGCTTGTACTTTGTTACTGGCGACTGAGCTCTACTCGGGTGAAAAAACAGAGAAAAAGAATTTTCCCAGATATGAGACCTAGCTAGATCGATTTTTCGCCCCCGTGAACCCCTATATTGCACCTTTCATCGAAGTCGTTAGAGTCGAGAACGTGATTACAAATATATATTATATAAATGTCATCATCATCATCATCAGCCTATAAATGTTCCCACTGCTGGGACACAGGCCTCCTCTCTGTGAGAGGGAGTGGGCCGTAATTCACCACGCGGGCCCAGTGCGGGTTGGTAGATGGCACATGTCTTCGAATTTTTGATTCTAGGACATGCCGGTTTCCTCACGATGTTTTCCTTCACCGTTTTGAGAGCAGTGGTGATGAAATAATTTACACAAAGTAAAGCGCCTGTCTGGGTTCGAACCTATGATCTACAACTCCACCTGGGCCACCACTGCTCCTGCTATATAAATGCATTTACAAATATTGCTCATTTAATAGGATAGGATACCTATACGAGACGTTTCAACCTTATTTCAAAATCATTCAACCTACTCTTTAAAATTAGTAAGTATTTATTATATAATAACAACTTTCCCTAGAATACATAGCGGGCACGTTTTAATCCATAATATTATCAGTATGGTACATTTAGGAAAATAATAAGTCTCGTACACGATACAAGTAAAAATCCTAAGCAGCGCAATGTTTTCATTCCGCGACTGAACCTAAAGTTAACAGCTACAACAAGTTTCACTGAAGCAGTTATCCGTTTGTCCGTGACGTCAGTCGCCTGTGCAATAAAATCTCTATTAGATTGCACGAGATAGTGTGCTTCAAAGAATGGCTAGATTTAGTTCTTCAACGAGACTAGATTTCTGTTTTCAAAAGCTTATTATTTTTGCTTATTGAGTCGACTGGTAATGCTGGAAATTTTACGTCTTTATTGACCAAGCGAAGCGAGCGAAGCGTCTCAAATTAAAAACTCTCTGGTAAAATTTGCGCTTTCCTCTGGCAGTTAGTTAGTACTAATCTACAGTTCGTATTTTACAACCGATCTGGACGAAACTTGATATATAGGTTTTGAGGCTATTTGACGTTTTGTGTCGTCGGGAATTATGTTTTTGATGGGGTCAAAATATACGTCAGCAATTGAACCCTTCTTTATCAAAGGGCGTGACGTTGCGGCTTCGCAAGTATCTAACGAAGTTGGACGAATCAAATGATTCCCAATGAACGCTAAGAAAGGAAGGATCGTTGCAATATTCCTTCTCAAAGTAGATCGGAAACAGTGATTTAAAATGCTTTTAGTTATAATAAATCTTAGATGTATATTTATGTGGATATTTCTTTTTTAATCAAATTTACGCACTACGGCAATGCATTCTGTTACAGTTATAGAGATATGTAGAATTCACTCATCCTTTATAGAAAAAAACCAGCCAACCAACCACGCACAATGAAGGGTTCCGTAGTTGGGATGAATTTATACCAAAAACAAACTTAACTTTGTAGTTGATAAACATGTTCTCCCATACGGAATGTATGGGAAAACATGTTTTTGCAACTGCAAAGTTAAGTTGGTCGATTATTACTCGTTAACTTGTAGAGCCTACTTAGCTGTGATAGTTTTGCTTTTAATTTCGTTATATAGACTACTGCTTTGAATGTTTTCACACATCCAAAACCAACCATTTAGCTGGCAGGAGGGGGACACTTGACTCTAACAAAAATTAGCACTTTAAAGCTTAATATTTCGCAAACAGATCCCTGAATCCAAAAATGGTTTTCAAAACATCACCACTTTACGTGTAGGGGAAGTACTCAAAAAAAATTTTTTTCATAATTTTGTTTTACCACTTTGTCGGCGTAATTAATATTACAGCTTTGCCAAATTACAGCTTTCTAGTACTAAGGGTCTCGGAGCTAGACCGCGGTCAGACAGACAGAAGGACATGACGAAACTATAAGGGTTCCTTGTTTACTACGGAACCCTAAAAATGAGGATCCACCGACCTGACGGGTGTCGTGTCTGGTGGGCTGCCCGACGATTGATGTCGGGACGTTGCGCGGTAAACACTGCTTGCGCGATGCAGGATTTGTGTGACGTCATGTCTTTGATGCGTAGTTCGGAAATGGCGTTTTAGATGCCGCCACATAGTCATTTTATACCACACTGTCAAAGAATAACAATTGTGATTTGAATATAAGTAGTACCTACGGATAATAATTTTAGTTGATAGTCAATTTGACAAACAACCTCTGACTTTTCGGATTCATGTGCATATTGTATAATTATCACTTACTTCAAAAACGGTGAAATATAACATCGTGAGCAAAATGCCTGAGAGATATTTCTCGACGGCATGTGAAGCCAAGCCAGAGGCATATGGGTGGCTTTAAAACTTTGACACCAGGTTAGTCACTAACCACAAGAAAAAAGAACATAACATCATGCCTTGTTTCCTCGAAGGGTTGGGCAGAGGTGTCCCTGAAGCAGATACACCCACATTTTGCCAGTTATGTTTAAGTTCCATGTAAGAGGCGAGCCTATTGCCATCAACCGGGCACAAATCCAGACTCCAAGCTGCTACTGAGAAATTTCAGATAGAAAAACCGGCCAAGTGCGTGTCGGACCACGCACAATGAAGGGTTCCGTAGTTGGGATGAATTAATCCCAAAAACAAACTTAACTTTGTAGTTGAAAAATATGTTCTCCCATACGGAATGTATGGGAAAACATGTTTTTGCAACTGCAAAGTTAAGTTGGTCAATTATTACTCGTTAACTTGTAGAGCCTACTTAGCTGTGATAGTTTTCCTTTTAATTTCGTTATATAAACTACTGTTGTGATTTTTTTCACACACCCAAAATCAACCATTTAGCCGGCAGGGGGGGGGACACTTGACTCTAACAAAAATTAGCACTTTAAAGCTTAATATTTCGCAAACGGATCCCTGAATCCAAAAATGGTTTTGACTAACTCACAATGTTTTTAAAGGACTTTTCCAATGATACCCCTCATTATGGGTTAAAAAAAGAAAAAATAACATCACCACTTTACGTGTATGAGAGGTACCCTAAAAAAAAATGTTTTTCATAATTTTATTTTACCACTTTGTCGACGTAATTAAAATATATATCTATGCCAAATTACAGTTTTCTAGTACTAATGGTCTCGGAGCTAGACCGCGGACAGACAGACAGACGGACATGACGAAACTATAAGGGTTCCTTGTTTACTACGGAACCCTAAAAACCCAATAATACTACCCGACCCGGGAATCGAACCCAGGACCTCATGCTCAGCAGTAGAGCTTGCGACCACTAGACCAACGAGGCAGTCCAGAAAAAAAGAAGAATGGTTTAAATAGGTCAATAGGTACGAGTATAATCATTCGATGCTTGTTCCATGCAGTAGGGCCGGTTTTTCATTAGGTAGGTACATCCACACTAATATGTATTATAAATCCGAAAGTAAGTCTGTCTGTTACCCCAAATGACCATTTCAGTCACTAATCTAAATGGTCCTCATTTTAAAATACCCACCGTACCACCAGAGGTACGGCCAGGGGTACGGTGGATCTGCAGTGACATAGTCTGACCAAAATTATGTCTGGACTTTAAAAGAGACTGTGAACTCTGAGTTTGTCTCACAGTAGTCAGATAGGAAGCGCATATCCCATCTAGTATTCTTTTTTAAATATGTTAGACCTGTAAAAGTGTTAGTACAAACCCACTTACAAAAATATAATAATTTATAATTTACCTTTTCAAACCGAAACCACTGAATCTATCGTTATGAGATTTGACAAATAGGCTACTTTTCATTCTGGATCACAGACGAAGTCGCGGGCAAAAGCTAGTCGGTATTCAATAAATTATTAATTTTCAATTAACCAAAAAAAGTATCAAAAACTCGAACTCATAATATGAAAAACAACTTTGAAGTTTAATCCTAAAATGTCGCGGGATGTAGCAGGCGCTGTCTAAACTCCGACAAGTAGTCAAACTTGTTCTGTCAGCGAATCAACTTGTATCTGACGTATAATAAGCCGAGCCCCGTCAAATCGGTGGGTCGTACTCCAAGTCGTGAGCTATTATAGGAATATTGTTTAAATTGTGTAATTCATCACGGTACATGCAATCCCCGAAGGGTTTTGCGGAGCACCCATAGTAACACCCATATTTCGCCAGTTATGTTTAAGTCCCATGCAATAGGGGGCTAGCCTATTGCCATCATCATTTCAGCCCAAAGACGTCCACTACTGGACATAGGCCTCCCCCAAGCACCGCCACTTCGACCGGTTCTGTGCTTCCCGCATCCAGCGGATTCCTACGGTCTTTATTGCCATCAACCGGGCATAAATCCAGAATCCGGGCTTCGACTGAGAAATTCCTGATGTAAAAACCCAATAACACTTTGGCCGATCTGGGAATCGAACCCAAGACCTCATGCTCAACAGTGACCAGTAGAACTATGAGGCAGTAGATGGATATTCATTATGTACCATTAATTTTTTCTATATTATTATGAACTAATTTATTACAATCTAGCCTAATAGGCTAATAAGCAATCTCTAGCTTTTTTCCGTGATCGTACTTTGAACGTCATTTCATAATTTTAAAGTTCAAAGTCTAAAAATGTATTTAGACGATAAGCAAGCAATTTACACAAAAGTGCGCTTTTTAAGCCAATCACGTTTCACCTACATGTTGTTTCGAGCGCTGCCAAAATATCTTGGTAGCGCTTAATTTGTACGATAAGGAAGGAAGGCTGAAAATAAAAATACATACCAGGAAAGCACGATTTGTACATATACCTACAATGTACAAATTGAGGCAAAAAATAGGGCAGTGAGCGAATGTTTGCTGGTGCAAACAATTGTAAGCTCTGACCCCACGTGATCTGGGACTTTTACATTATATTGGGTCTTTTAAATGGGGAAAACGTTGTTAAGGAAAAGAACCTAAGTTCGATCCAGAAGTAATTGAGGGTGTGTAATAGAAGCCTGTTGCCTATTCCGGTAAATAGGTAGGCTTCAGGTTTTAGAGCTAGCTATAGAATAAAGTCGCGTTGCGTGTCTGTTTGTATGACCGCCTAGTTCTTCTAAACTACCCAATGGATTTTGATACGGGTTTCACCTTCAGCATTCTTATTAAACTTAAATGTATTAAAGATTGAGAGAAGTGTGTGACAGGAAGCCAGGAAAGTGCGCGCTATTTGATTTCAAAATTCAAAATTTAAAAGTCATTTATTCAAACTAGGCTGAGAATCAGCACTTTTCGAACGTCAAAATTACATAAGACAGTCCCCCAAAAACGCCCACCCTTCACCACTTCCTAGTGCCTTTAGCTGGGAAGAAGAAGTGGCGCAAGAAACACCACAGCAGCACAGCTGTCTCTTCAAGTTAGAAAAAAAATGATTCTATACAAAACTATGCAAAATAACTTACATTATGCAACACAAAACATAATTTAAATGATAAATTATTAGCTATATATCAGCTAGCACACGCCAATATACCAACCAAAAACATCGAGAACTATACTCAAGCAGAATTAAAAATAAAATAAAAACTAAACGTAAACAAAACTAAATATCTAAATAAAAGCCTGCAGGCATAAAGGGCGTGCCCGCTTACATAAAGCTGTAATTGGAAGTTGTAAATGATAAACTAGGACTATCGAGGTAAAATAAATTTGACCAATGAGCGCGCGCGGTCTTAGAGTTGGCAGTGAGATTGTACCAATCCATTTTCCAAGAGGTTGTAAACAGGATGATGATGATGATGACGATGATGATGAATATTGTTTATATCATAATACATACGTCAGTCAAGATATCTGATGTTACAAATCATTACGCGACTACTGTATGGCTCGCTGGTTTTTTTGTTTTGACACTATTATTTTGACAATATAATACTGCCCTGCCAGTTTTCTTTATACCATTCAATACCTTTAACAATTTCGCATCTAATGGTATAAGCGAAATAGTGCTAACTAACTTTTATATTTCCACGTTTCCTTCCTTTTCATTCCATCCCCAATTTCCAAAAAGTCAATTTTTTCAAAACTTACTCCGGTTGAGATACCGCCTTTGGGCTTCGCAGGGCAGAATAGTAGGTACCTTTATGACTGTATGGTTAAGGTTTTGTAGAAAATTCTGATAGATATCCTCCCTCTAGGAAATATGGAGAATACAAAAGTGCAATACTCCTTTCCCATTTGGGAAATAGAGTCACAGTTCATCAATGCAAAGAAAAAACAAGTTATACCACTACACTCGACTCAATACAACTACCTACGTATACGACACATATCATTTTTGTGCCGAAAAATTGCTCAACCCCGAACTGGGTCAATTTTCTTTCAGTTTTGGTTTGAATTTTTTTTCTAACAGGAAACAGAATATTCGTTCGTAGTCTGAATTGTTTTAATACGTCATTTGAGGAAGTAGCAGGATTTCCTCTGAGCTATTGAAAATACCGTAATTGGAAATGTACAGCCATTTCTTAATTGGTTGTTGAGTTCTATCCAGTTGTTATTTGAAATCTTGTTGTGTTATTTTATTTTTGATGTCGTGAAAATCACAATCTAAAACTAGAGTTTTATTATCGGAAAAGACATTCTAGTGGTTCCTTATTTTCCTCAGATCATTTTCAAGTTATTAAATGAGAAGAAATTGTATTATAATGTCAACAAGTATTTTAACGGTACAAATGTAAATCTTGCCAAAAAAATTAAGAAAACTACGGATTTTCTTTTTTGAAACAAGCTAAATCAACCCACTAACAAACAGCCTCAATAATAACACGAACATTATATTATTATTATTTTTTTGAAAAATGTTGCCCCACACTAGGAATTTCTCCTGTATTGTGGGTGCGTTTACAAACATTTAAACTCACATACACAAACAGCCAGACCCGGAACAACTACTTGTAGGTCATACAAATATTTGTTCCGTGCGGGAATCGAACCCGCGACACGCAGCGCAGCAGTCAATCGCATAACCACTGCGCCAACCGTGCCGTCGAAACAATCGAATAGCAAGACAATTTCATTAATACCAATATTTCAGAGAGCTAATTAAAAATAATCCCTCCATTCAATACTCACTCCGGATTGAGTGTACTACGGGATAATGCATATCTCCTGCAAATACGATAAAAATACAAGTACTGGAGGCTACGGCATAGAATAGAAATTTATAGACGCGACGTCCGCTCCGAACGCGTTAGTATCCACGATCGACGTAAAACCATTAAGTCATTACAATTCTCAACAAACTCATGGCAATCATTCCAATTTATACTTTAAAGTAATGAGATTAGTTACATTAAAATAAATTACTAATGATGTTACGTCATTCAAATTTGATCGTGCGCTGCTTCATAAAGGTCCATCCACACATATCAGTTTAGTGCCCGGGATGTGACATAAAATGTAGACACCGAGGAGCACGGCCGGTCCACGTCCCGGGCACAGCCCTGATATGTGTGGATAGTCCTTAAATGCTTAAAGTTTCGGGGCGTAAGAAATGTTAAGTCAAAATTATATCGTCGCTTACGGCGTCTGTTACGCAATCTCAATAAATTCGACAACCCCGTTTTAGCATTTGAATAGCGTGTATTTACGAGATGGTGAGGAGTGGTGGTAGATCTATTATTTCAGCGTCATCTACATTTGTAGATATGCACTATGGAAAATAGAGCAGAAAAACCGATTTGAAAGTCATGTAGGTACATGTCCCTACATGACTTTCGCTTCTGAACGGTTTTCTTGTTCTATGGCCACCATGGCTGACGTATTTATCTGTACGCTTTTCCTCAACGAAGAGCTTCAAGTTTTTCTAATTAGGTCACCAATCAGTTTGTAATAAGAACATCGACATAATAATTATTATGTTGTAGGTATATCGGGAGAATTAAGTAATTATTATTAATAGTGTTTTCAGATATACGGTACCCATTCTTACTGATAATTTGCAGGCACTCAAGACAAACCATATTTATCTAAACTAATTGATTCAGGCGTGACCTTGCGGAAATCCATTATAAAATACAATAGAGGTGGATATATTTAGTAACCTTTTCCGCTTAGCTATTTCTAAAGAGCCATAAAAAACTCCTGAAATAAATCGACACGTGTTTCACCTCTCAACGAGGCATCCTCAGGATGACGATGGACTTGTTGCGAACTCGAACACGGCGTATTGCTACACCGAGCGCTGAGTGCAGACTGCACTTTTACATTTTAACATTTATTTCAGGAGTTTTTTATGGCTCTTTAGAAATAGCTAAGCGGAACAGGTTACTAAATATATCCACCTCTATTGTATCTTTAAAAGCATATATTTTAAAATTATTAAAAAAAAAATTACGAATCCCTTTATTGACCGTGGTCCGACACGCACTTAGTTAGTTTTTTAATTACGGGAATTGGCCTTCAGAAATAGGAAATACGACAACGTTCTGTACCAGTAGCACCAATGTAAAGAAACCACATTTTATCAAAGAAATATGTCAGCACAGAAACTAGAACTATGTAAATAAAAATAAAACAACCACAACAGTTCATCGACAAATAAATACAAAAGATCACAAGAGTGTACACCAATATTGACAAGCATTAACCCCCTACTGCAGCCCCTAGTTAGCTTACACACAATAAGCGCCTCGTAGCGAGGCTCGCATGTTTTCCTTCCATCGGCATCGCGTTGAGCAGCGTATTTACATAAATCAATAAATACAGCCACTCCACGGTAATACTTGGATGCAGGCATGCTTGTTTTAAAATGTAACGAACGCTGTTACATGTTGTAGCTGTCAGAGGAATTAGGGCAGCGTGTTTTGTAAAGGTGAATGAATTTTGTGTGAATGACTTTGGAATGGGCTGGGTTTGGAGATTATCTACTTTTTTTATTAGGTATGTAGGGTTTGGGAGTGTTGTTTGTTTGGTAAATACCTAGTATTTTTTGCAACTCTTTACGTGATATTTAATTAAATAAGCACGTATAGCTGGATTGCCAGAAAAACCTAAACAAACAATCATTGACTTTTATTTACAGACTAGCGATCCGCCCCTGCTTCGCACGGTTTTACGACTTGACAAAACATTGAGATTTCTTCATTATCAATATGTATTAATGTATATTATAAAGAAAGAAAGAAAAATATTTATTTGGACACAGTTATACACATAAAACTTCCGGAATAAACTCTCTAAATGATAGTAAATTATGATGAAAACCGCATGAAAATTCATTACGTAGTTTAGAAGAACAACGCGGAGACAGATACAAAAAGTGACTTTAATTAAATAATATATATGGATTAGGAGCAATAAAAATCGACATTGCTGAGCCGTTGTCAAAAAGAATACGCCTAAATCTTTAAAAAAATAACCCCTTTCTACAGTCATAATATCAAGGAATCAGTCAAACATGACCCATAAACTGCAATACTCGCAAAATGCTCGCTCTTTCACGCACAACAGTATCAGCCAATAGGGGAGCGATCCCAAATCAATTTTTACATTCCGATGACACGTTATTTTTCTACCTTTTCAATATTTCCCCTCCGTTTTTTTTTCCCGGATGAAGTTGTATTGAGTGCTACCTGTTTGCTTTGGACGTAATCTTCGGTTTATGAACGCACGTTTCCGAACCGTTAGTAATTCCGTTGGTTTAGAATGTTTGAATATTAATTATTTGTATATTTGTGGAGGTTCGATGGAGTTGTCTGAATTTTATGTGTGCACATGTAAAAGAGGTGTTTTTTGTGATTACCATATTGTTAGTTATTTGAAGTTTTATTTTGCTCTGTATTTTTTTAAATAAAGATAAAAAGCAAGTGAGTCTAAAGCCAGCAATATTAAACGAACCATTTGTTTTTACTCCAAATTACACGTAAAACAATAATATTAGACCGCATTTGTGCTTACAAAAACAATCTGTTTTCACCTTATCAAAATAAATTTTACCCATCTACTACCTAAATCTAACAAAAACAATCCAACAACAACATCGCGGCAACAACTAACTATCGCATTGTAGGGTTAACATTGTACGGGTACCGCATTCCGTCACTAAAAACCATACTATCATTTATGAATTTATTTATTTACGAGAACTGCCTGAAATCTTTTCTTCATTTTAGGCCGGAAACGTCCGCCGCTGAGTAAAGGGCTCATTATGACGTATGGTGGAAAAAATGTCACCGCAGTTTGTTACTAGCAGACAGGAGGACACTGCTGCCCAATCTTATTCAATAAATGATAAGTACTTGATCCGGGTGCGCAAAAAATAATAATTGAAAAACATATTTTTAAACATTAAATAATAAAGGCTTGAAAAAATATTGGAATTATAAATTGAAGTTTTCGAAAATAATAGCGAATATTTTCACAGCTTAATATGGCTTAATTTAACAAAAACGTTTTAAATTCTCTGTAATGATTACTCCAGCAATGTTAATTTAATAAACTAGTACTCAAAACGTATGAGTACTTACGTAACGTAGGTACTTTTGTACATGAGTATTAATTGAATTTATGTAACGAGCATTAAGTGCCTTTGGAGGGTTAATAATTAGTAATAATAATACTGGGTCAAAATAAATTAGTTTGTGAAACTTAACAGCCGTGATGGGTCATCATCGTCATTTCAGCCGAAAGACGTCCACTGCTGGACATAGGCCTCCCCCAAGCACTCCACTCCAAAACCGCTCGGTCCCATCAGCCGTAATGGGTACCGACACACACTAGTTTTTAAATCGTGTGTATACTAACACTACTTTTGGGTCTGAAATAAAAGTATTTTTTTTATATAATCCCATTGCAAAGCAAATACTTCTTCACATGCGGAGGAATGAGGAATGATCAATGCAGGTTGGCGATTTCAAACAGTGTTTCTTCACAATATTGTCTTTGGCTGCTAGGCAGTGATATCAAAGACTTTACCTAGAACTATGAATTATTAGATTTTGGAGTCGTATCTTCGTTCTCAAAAACAAGCCCTCCGAAGAAAATTTAACCAAGACGGTTGGAATAAACATGTTTATTTTTCCCACCTTGCGGCTGCATATTCTGTCTGACTACCCAGAAAAGAAATGTCAATACAATTGGCTCAAACGTTTCTTTTATACTGTACAAAATTCCAGGAACAGTATCTAGATTAAAAACAAAACAATAAATTGTTCAATTTCTATTTATTTTTTGTTCTTATTGTAACATAAGTACACGGTATCTAAAACCAGCATTATTGTATGATTGTGCCTGTGACAGCTCACAAATTAAAAATATAGCGTATTCATTCGATACATTATATTTAGGTAGAAAAAATACGATACATTGGTATGTTATTATTGCGACCCGTACAAAAATTTGTTTCCTCACATTTAGCAGTCAATATTAACAGATAAAAACGTCACAAACCATCATACAGTGCCGCCATTTGTAATTACTTGTTAAGAGCATTTTAATTAAAGAGACATGCCTACAATTGATTTTTTTAAGTTAAATAACATATCCTCTAAAGAACACCCCTAATAAAATACCAAGCATATAGCTTATGCAGTTTCTTTCACAAGCAAAATACAAAAAAATCAAAGGAGCCAATATAACATGACGAATTAGAACGCAACTAAAAGGGCCAGTTTTTAAACAATAAACTTTATTAAAACAAATGACTAGGGAAACCATGTTATTAGAAGTTTAAGGATAATAGGATGTTTTAGTTAACTAACTTTGAATAAACATTAGCAGAAACCGCGGTTCACTAGAGTTTTGAATTTTCTAGTTAAAAGTTCCCTATGTTCTTTTTATAGGAACGCAAGTAAAATATTATTAGAACTTAAATAAATTCAACCCAATCATCTGCAGTTTCGAAGGCAAATTTAATACTAGCATTGCTGTATACAATACTAGTATTAGAATCCCATATACAACGTGTAACGTTAAATGCGCAAAACCTGAAAATAGTTTGATCAGAATAACGAGCAGAATCAATTGAACCACTTTTTAATATAGGTCACATTTTTCGAAAAAATCTTCATTTAAAACGTAGCCGTGTCTACTTATTAATAGGTCAAGCCATCGCATGCGCAAACCCGCCAAAATAGGTAAACAAACAAATTGTTGTCGACCAATTTAAATTTTCTTATACGCTAATAATAGCTTTTATTTCAATGAAAATACGAATCTTACGAACTAAAACAGCACATAAAACCTTTACAACTTTTTTAATGATTTTTTTTTTCTCTCTGAAATAGGTCAATTAAATTAAAAATCAGTTGGGGTGTCTGAGGTTTTGCGCATTTAACGTTACACGTTGTGTAATGATAACTTCCCAACATTGGACTCCTTATACCACATGGAACAGACTAAAAAAGAGATCATCCAAATACTCAATCAAACGCCGGATACGCAGCTCACTCAGTATCACACCTGTACAGAATACAGATACACGCTCACTATTTCTGTGTGTATTTCTGTGCTCGTATTGGCGTAATGTTTAGAACCTGAATACCCGCGAAATTTCTGAAGTGAAAACTTCTTTTGATGGGACTAAACCATTGATTTCGCGACACCATGACGACACCTCATTTTTGTAAACGCGATTGTGCTCTTTATTTATATTACGTAACGGATCATTATTCTATGCAAGTATTTTTACTTTAAAGGTTTTGTAAACGCGATTGTGTGCTTTATTTATATTACGTTACGGACCAATGTTCTATACAAGTATTTTCTTCCACCAAGGCGATCTTGTTCAAGTTTTCACTTCTGTAGGCACTCCCGGAGTGCCACTGCCATTTTTTTAGGTTTTCATTCATTTTCTTTAGGCTCCTCTCTAGGTCATGAGCTATCCGAATATTAAAAAATATTTGGCCAAGGTCTTAAGGGTGAAAATTGATTCACTGTTACAATGGATAATACCAGCTATCGGCTGTGAAGTTACCTTACATAAAATAAGTACATAAATAAATCTACAAAAATATCTTTACATGTAAAATACGCATCAAATAATTGATGATGTAGTTATGAATACCAATATTTTGAACACTCAGTAAAACACAAGCGATGTACGTAAAGAAACCTTTTTACACTTTCCAAGAATATGTCCTTAATTTGCCATAAACATACGCACCCTAGTAGAGCTATGACCTCCGGCAGTAAATCTGATGTCTCTACCCGCTCTATCGAAGTGTTTACGAGTTGACTTGGACTCTAGCGTTCATAGCAAAGTGCTTTATTGTATAATAAACACTGAAAACGTCTCTACATTGTCATCTTTGTTGAGACTCTAAGCTCAGGGATGGGGGTTGGTGACCTGTAGTAGAATTGTTAATTTAAAACACGGCTCTTAAGATAAGGAGTGCAGATTCGAAACGGTTAGTCCCAAAGTGACTGTCAGCCTTCATTTGATATGTCACACAGTACAGTTTGGCCAGTCCATCCCATCCTTGATGTTCTCCCTCCGGTTGACGCCCTAAGCCGAGGTTCGTACCCCACAGGGGGTGCCCTAAGCGAGCGTTCACCTAGTTTTAATTAGCATAGTTGAATAACCCCTGGCTGGAGGTTTTAAGTGTAGTAGCTTAAGGCACCCACAGGAAAGCCCGATTAAGTAGTCATGATCTCAAAAGTCAACTACGAGATGCCCTACCAAAAACAAAAAAAAAGTTCAGTTTGGAAAACTTTTTTTTTTTATTCCCACTTTGCCCCCAAAAAGTGACCCGCATATTCAAAATTCATTTATTTATGTTACTTGAATTGAGTCACAGAAATTCATATGTGTACCAAATTTCAACTAAATTGGTCCAGTAGATTCGAAGCAAATTGCTTGTGACAGACTAGAAGTTTGTAAGCGATGTTCTTAGGAAAGTGGTTTGCAGATTGTTGGGGAGAGTACTATAAGTGATTTGGTAGTTTATTTTTTATTTTATTTTTGTGATATAAGTCATTTGATGTAAGGATATTTTCGTTGTTACTATAGATGTGCATGCAGTAAGTGGAAATTAAGTGTACGCACTAATAAACCTTATTTATAATCCAAAACTGGCCAAGTGCGTGTCGGACCACGCACAATGAAGGGTTCCGTAGTTGGGATGAATTTATCCCAAAAACAAACTTAACTTTGTAGTTGAAAAATATGTTCTCTCATACGGAATGTATGGGAAAACATGTTTTTGCAACTGCAAAGTTAAGTTGGTCGATTATTACTCGTTAACTTGTAGAGTCTACTTAGCTGTGATAGTTTTCCTTTTAATTTCGTTATATAAACTACTGTTGTGATTTTTTTCACACACCCAAAACCAACCATTTAGCTGGCAGGGGGGGGAAACACTTAACTCTAACAAAAATTAGCACTTTAAAGCTTAATATTTCGCAAACGGATCCCTGAATCCAAAAATGGTATTCAAAAACTCACAATGTTTTTAAAGGACCTTTTCAATGATACCCCTCACTATGGGTTAAAAAAGAAAAAAAATAACATCACCACTTTACGTGTATGAGAGGTACCCTAAAAAAAAATGTTTTTCATAATTTTATTTTACCACTTTGTCGGCGTAATTAAAATATATATACCTACGCCAAATTACAGTTTTCTAGTACTAAGGGTCTCGGAGCTAGACCGCGGACAGACAGACAGACAGACAGACAGACGGACATGACGAAACTATAAGGGTTCCTTGTTTACTACGGAACCCTAAAAAGGAGGCTCCCACAAAGGATTTATCTTTGTGGAAGAGAAATAAAATGTTTATTATGTTATGTTATTTGTTCTGTTCCCACAGACAAACCATGAAAACGGTTTTGCGGGGCATTGTTCTTAAGTTAAGATTTTTATAAACTTTGTTTGATAAATAAATAATAATAATAACAGACAGACACCCAGCCAGACACACGAGTAATCCTATAAGGGTTCCATTTTTTTCCTTTTGAGGTACGGTACCCAAAAACGAGTAACAGATTACATAGGCGCGTGAAACTGTTTGTCCACCGCACCGAGAACAGGACGTCAACGAGAAACGAAAGTACGCGGCTATAGTTAATGTACTGTCGCTACTTCGGCGTCGTCATCTCGTTCTCGTTGACGTCCCGTTCACGGTGTGGTGGCCAAACAGCTTTAGGTGCTAGATTTTTACAAATTCTCTGGAATCCACAGTAATATTCCCTGATTTGTGGGGTCCAGTCTCTTCCCAACTATGGAAAACATTTTTTCTTTTTTGAGTAATTTTTGTAATCAGTTTTTGTTCCTGCTTTGCCCTGCAATAAACAGTTGCAGATTATCATCATTATCTGCCGAGCCTTTACTCAACTATGTTGGGGTCAGCTTACAGTCTAACTGGATGCAGATAAATACTAGTAGTTTGCAATGAGCGACTGCTTATCTGACCTCCACAACCCAGTGACGGGGTAACACGATAACCCTTGGTAAGACTTGTAGTCAGACTTTCGAGCTTCTCTTTCGACTTTCACGCCGTGTTCGAGTTCGCAACAAGTCCATCGTCATCCTGAGGATGCCTCGTTGAGAGGTGAAACACGTGTCGATTCAAAGTCAAAGTCAAAGTCAAATCATTTATTTCAAATAGGCCCATGTATGGCACTTTTGAACGTCAAAAATTACAAAATAATAAAATTGATTCTAGTCGCCCCTTCCAAAAGGTAGTTTTCGTATGGAGAAGAATGGGCAAGAAACTCCACCGTTACTCTTTTAAAATGTTTTACAATATTGTTTGTATATGTACGTACATTTGTTAAATAATTATTATATGTGAAGACGATGCACCTAGAATAAAATTACTATACCACAATAGGTAAAAAAATTAAAAATGAAGCAACGATAGATAATTTAATTTGTGACAGATACATGGTTCTCACATATTTACAAACATTGTAAAAGTAGACGATTTTCCTAAAATGTTACAATTAATAAGTCAGTGTGTAAGGAAGTAATCACAGAATGTAAAATCAATGTCATACTTAAAACACAAAGTAATAAATTTTACAATTAAATTAGCAACCAGTTTGATTTTGTCTTGATTCTAAATTGTCCTATGGAGCAGGACCAGCATGTTTCCAAGCACTCTTATCTTGGATATAATCCTCTAATTTGTAATATGCTTGTTTATAAAGTGTACTTTTTATATGAGTTTTAAATTTTCTTTCATTTAATTGCAATATGTCACAAGGTATTTTGTTGTAACATTTAACACAGTACCCCATAAAAGATGTATGTACTTTAGATAACCTGAAAAATGGTTGATCTAGTTTATCTTTATTTCGAGTATTAAAATTATGTCTATCACTTATTTTATTAAAGAGATGTGGATTTTTCCTTACATACATAATATTTTCATAAATGAATTGGCAAGGTACCGTCATAATATTAATCCTTTTAAAAAGTTCCCTGAGAGATTCGCGGCGACGTAGATTATAAATGGCTCTGACAGCTCTCTTTTGCAAAATAAAGATGGATTCAATGTCAGCAGCCCGACCCCACAGTAAAATGCCATATGACATAATGCTGTGGAAGTAGCTAAAATAGACCAAACGCGCGGTTTCTACATCTGTTAACTGTCTTATCTTTCTAACAGCATAAGCGGCCGAGCTTAACCGCCCCGCAAGAGATGTTATATGAGGTCCCCATTGTAATTTCTCGTCTAGCGTGATTCCCAGGAAAACCGTTTGATTAATAAATTCCAGTTTTTCTCCATTCAATATGATGTCACATTCGCTACTTTTAACATTAGGTAATTTAAATCTAATGCATTTGGTTTTTTTTTTATTAAGTACCAGATTATTTACCGTAAACCAATCTTGGACTTGCAGAATAGAGCTATTCACGTCGTCAAGATTTTGTGATTGTCGGTTTATTTTAAAGATTAATGATGTGTCATCTGCAAATAACACCATCTTCGGTTGATTTTGAAGTATTTGGGGTAAATCATTAATGTAAACTAAAAAGAGGAATGGACCCAATATCGAACCTTGAGGAACGCCCATTGCCATTTCAGACCCTAATGAGTTTACGCCGTTTACCTGAACTTTAACCTTTCTATCTTTCAGGTATGATCTAAGTAAATCAAGAGCTGTATTCCTAATCCCAAAGTGTTCTAGTTTCAGCAGAAGTGTCTCATGGTCTACACAATCGAACGCCTTCGAGAGGTCGCAAAAGATTCCAATGGCATCTTGTGCTTCTTCCCAGGCCTTAAAAATGTTCTTTATTAGGGTGACACCGGCGTCAGTAGTACAACGCCCTTTGGTGAAACCGTACTGTTGTTCATGAAAGATGGAATTTTTATTAAAGTGACGTAACATTTGATTGAGCATCAACTTTTCAAACACCTTACTGAGAACTGGTAGAATTGACACAGGCCTATAATTGTTGGGTTCTTTACTATCACCGGATTTGAACAATGGAACTACTTTACTGTGTTTCATGAGATCCGGAAAGACTCCTTGGTCTACACTGGTATTAAATATGTAAGCTAAATAGGGCGCAATGGTTTCGATAATAGATCTACAGACTTTTACAGACATTCCCCAGAGATCTTCTGTTGATTTAATTTTAAGATCTTTAAAAGCTTTTATAACAGCCTGGGGGTTTGTATGCTGAAACCTAAACTCCAAAGGGCATGCCTTCACATTCTGTCTAAGTAAGGCAGCAGAAAGCGCGGGTGAGGAATTTAAAGCTTCAGTAGTTTTAAGAGGAATATTAGCAAAAAAGTTTTCAAATTCTTGAGCTATTTCTATATCTGAGTTAATGGGGCCATGTGCAGTCTCTAAATTAAATTCAGTATTTCGCTGTTTTTTCCTACCCGTTTCATTATTTATTACTTGCCAGGTAGTTTTTATTTTATCATCAGCTGATTTTATTTTATTGCTAATATGCAGAGCTTTGGCTATTTTGCAAACACTTTTAAAAGTTTTTGAATATTTTGCAACATACTTATGAAAGTTTGTATTATCCATATGTTGCTTTAAGCCATAAAGTTCAAATAGTTTTTCCCTGCTTTTACGAATACCTGGAGGATTTATTTCAGGAGTGTTTTATGGCTCTTTAGAAATAGAAAAGCGGAACCGGTTACTAAATATATCCACGTCTATTGTATTTTATAATGGATTTCCGCAAGGTCACGCCTGAATCAATTAACTGTTTTACCAACATTATAGAATGCAATAAAGAATTGAGAATTAAGAACGTTTTCCGTACTTGCCCTTACTGGACCTTATCAAAAATCCACCCTGTATAGAAAGAGTCTCCGGGTGCTAGCACAATAACACCTACTGCCACAATTTTTTTACATTTAATTATTCTTCTCAGCGTGTCGATGGCAATCTAAATTAAGTTCGCCCATAATTCAGCGCATCCATCAGTTCATGTTTAATT
The DNA here is from genome assembly GCA_963680765.1 of Agrochola lychnidis. Lineage (NCBI taxonomy): Eukaryota > Metazoa > Arthropoda > Insecta > Lepidoptera > Noctuidae > Agrochola > Agrochola lychnidis. The sequence goes on along the minus strand of OY796863.1, from coordinate 1,539,969 downwards.
ATTCAAAAGACTTACAACAACAGTCGCACCAACCCCAGAAATACTCAGTTACCCCTTTTAACCCAGAAATTGAACTAACTCAGCATCAAAACCAAAAAGAATAAATATCCTACATTCTAAAAATAATATTTTCCACATAAAAAGTGATTGAAAAATAATACAAAACTAGTTGTAGGTGGCCAAAGACAAATTTATGAGAGCCAATAAATATTTATTGAAGTCTTTGAACCACATCCCGAGCGGGGAGGAAACGGGATGAAAGGGGGATGTAAGGGGATGAAACTGGATTCGTATGAATGAGAACGAACCAATGCATTGTATTATGAAATGGCGGAATTTTAAAACTTTATTTGCAGTTCCAAGTATTAATTGGGGATCATTCCAGTCGTTAAGGGGTTGAAATTGTTACTTAATTGTGATAATTGTGTGTCAAAAAAGTTTTTATCAAATAAAATACTCATAAAAGATAACTGTTAGATATTTATTATCTCCGAATAAAAAAATAAGACATTAAATTAAAAGATTTCCATACATTCACCGTTACATTTTACGATGGCAAATAAATTATTTTAATACAACTAGAATATAAGAAATCGGTCGCCTTCGCAATAATAGTACTTCATAGTTTACTTATCATAATCTCACGTTATCAGTTACATAATTTCTGCTTTATTTCCTTCATATTAATTCACGAATCGAATAGGTATCCATGATCACGATAAGGAGTTCAATTAAACAATTGTTTTCTACACTATTCTTACCACTTACTGACTACCACGTTGGTCTAGTGGACGCAAGCACTAATGCTGAGCATGAGGATCCGGGTTCGATTCCCAGGTCGGGCAAAGTGTTATTGGGTTTTTCTATCTGGAATTTCTCAGTAGCAGCCCGGAATCTGGATTTGTGCCCAGTTGACAGCAATAGGCTCGCCCCTATTACATAGGACTTATAAACATAATAGGGTAGTTTTCTAGGTAAAAAAATTGAAATTCTATTTAGTCCGTCTTTCAGATAATAAAAAAATATTAGACACGTATTTTTTGCTTTATCATATTAATCAAAAATAAATTAGAAAACACGCATTAAAGTTGGGGAGTGGGGGCTCGCTACGTCACAACGTCGTTTAAAATCTAGCACAGCGTGACGTCATGCCACATTTTAACTCAATGTATCGCCGTAATCTTTTGATTACGTCAAAAAATAAAAAATACGTGTCCAATATATTTTTTTTTAATGAAAGACGGACTAAAAAAAAATTTGGACACAGGCCTATTGGCGAAAAGTGAGTACACTATGGCTACAATTCTGTACAACCCTTCGGAGACACAAGGCGTGATGTTTGTCTTAAGTATGTTAGTATTATTTTTACGATAATAACACTTGACATCGAAAAACGTTATCAAAATCACGCAATAGTTTACTACTACAGATTAATAAGGAATTTGATTGTTATATTTATATCTTGTTATCTAACACGCCTTGGTCTTGGACGATAAACACGGATTTTAACGACATTATTAGCGTAATTAGGTGGACAAAAAAAAACCCAGTAACTGAGTTGTTGAGGTCAAATACTGGTCTGCATCCAGTTAGACTGGAAGCCGACCCCAACATAGTTGGGAAAAGGCTAGGTAGATGATGAGGTAGAAAAGAAAGAAGAGCTCGGATTTAAATGACAACTGAATGGCTAAAACTTTCTTAAAGTGAAGCAGCACCTGCTGCGGCCATTTTGTAGATGGGGTCAACATCAGCAACATTTCAGCCGAAAAACATTCACTACCGAATTACCTATTATTACCTGAGTCTATGTTTACGTGTACACACTTGCACAGTCTTATCCAGAAACTCAATAATCAATAAAAAACTTGTTCCAGTTTACACGTGTCAAAAAATCAATCTGCCTAGCCTTTTCCCAACTATGTTGGAATCGGCTGAATATACATATACATGAATATTTACATGGAGCAACTGCCTATCTGACCATCACAACCCAATAACTCGGTAATACGACACCCCTTGGTAAGTCTGGTTGTTAGATTTTCGGGCTTCTGACGACCCGTAAGGACTGTCAAAGAGCCACGAATGACAGCCGGGACCAACGGCTTAACGTGCTTTCCGAGGCACGGAGTCTCGGTATGTAAAGATGGTCACCCATCCACGGACCAACCCCGGCAAGCGTAGCTTAACCTGATGAATCGACCCGTGTGGCTGTTATTAGTTAGCCACGAGCTCCACCAGAATTTTTTACGTGTAAGGTATTTAATTTATTACGTTCGAGAATCGAGAATAAAATTATTATTCGCCTTTTAAACTCGATGAGGCTTCCGGGAAATCATGATTTTCCGTTAAAAACGTTTGTGAATTACACTAATTGTATTTTCTTGAAAAATAATACCCAATTATCCAACCTTTTATGAACTCATTATCCTACCTATTATTTTGAACATGGGAACTCATAAAAATACGTAGAAAATAAAAAGATGTAACATGAAATATTTCGCCAGAAGAAAAAAGAAAACCATCCTCCCTTATACTTCTAAATACCAAACTGCTACTAAAGTGTTTGAAAACAAGGATCATACACCACAAAATTTTCCCAAAAATATCCCTCAATATCGCTAACACTCTAGTACATAATATACAGCATCTGCATCTAAAACTGTGTCACTCTTATCTAGAGCTGAAACCTTATCTCTGAACATTACATTGTCAGAGGTGATAACGCACATAACTGATCGTGAGATAAAGTGATAAACTCACATTATATAGTATCGCGCGCCATGTATGACGTGGCTCTAGTCGTCGGCGCCGCCAGTAACCTCGGCTACCAAGTCCTCAAGAAACTCACAGAAAACTACAATGGAAAAATTTACTTCACCGCAGAGGACGAATCAACAGGATTCAACATCCTCAAGAACCTGGAGAGAGAAAACTTAGATCTGAACTTCCTGCAAATGGACGTGACTTATACGAAAAGTATTATAAAGGTGAGACACTTTATCCAAGATTTGGATGAAAGAATAGACTTGATAATCAACGTAACAGACTACGTGCCAGAAAAGAAGATATCACACGCCGAAATAGTGAGAAGAACGCTCAGTGTCAACTTCTATGGATACATCAATTTCGGTAAACTAATCTACCCTATCCTCAATGAAAATGCAAGAGTTATCAACGTGTCTGGTCCAGCGGGTTTACTAGCAACAATAGAGAACGATGAAATAAGAAAAAGAATGAGTGATTCTAAGTTAACTGAAGATGAATTAGTAGGTATTATGCAGGAGTACGAACAAGCTGCCAGAAGAGGGTCTGAGAAAACTGAAGGTTGGGGAATGAGTGTCCATTCTGTAAGCAAGGTCGCTCTGAACGCTGTAACCTTTTTACAACACAGAGAATGGGCTGACAAAGGAGTGATGATTAACTGTGTGAACCCTGGAAACCTTAGCAGCAGAGAAGGAAGGAAGACAGCCAAGATGTATGAAGAAGGAGCTAAAGCGATATTGTACTTGGCTTTTGAAGCACCGCTTTCATTAAAAGGTAATTTCGTTTGGAGCAACTATTCTGTGATTGAGTGGAACTCTGATCCGTACGTGGAGGTTACAACTGTGTGAATGAATATTAATTTAAGAATATTACTAAGTGACTGATGGATAAATAATGATAAGTGCTAATATAGTGTTTATGGTGGTCATAAGAGTGATTGAAACTATTCAATCACTCTACTAAGAGTTACGATTATGTCGATCACGACAACAAATGTTGAATAATAGTGCTGTTTGGTCAATAAATAAGAGATTGTTTTAAAAGTATTGTATCTATACGTGATTTGTGGAAATTTATCAAAAAAAATAACATTTATGAAAAGTCATTGCGAAAACTGATTATATTCTAATCGTCTCGTTAGAACTAAAACACTGATAAAAATCTTCTATTGTATACAATATACATACATACATAATATCATGCCTTGTTTCCCCGAAGGGTTGGACAGAGGTGTACCTACAGTACGCCTACATTTAGCCAGTTATGTTTAAGTCCCATGTAACAGGGGGCGAGCCTATAGCCATCAACCGGGCACAAATCCAAACTCCGAGCTGTTACTGAGAAATTCCAGATAGAAAAACCCAATGACACTTTGCTCAACCCGGGAATCAAACACAAGACCTCATGCTCAACAGTAGCGCTTGCCACTACTAACCAATGAAGCTGTCCTTCAGTCTTCTGTTGTATTTATTTAGGTCCTTTTTCCCTTACTAACGAACTCTTCCCCTTTATTAAATAAGTACCTAGTAGTAACTTCATCAATAATAAATTAATTACAAAATGTTGTTTTAAATGCAATATTTACTGATAAACAATAATTGGACGTACTTAGTCTGTTTAATGATTTCTCATTTAATAAACTATTTCCACTCTAAATATTACAATTTGATCGGATAAAATTACTAATTGCCGAAGTGGAAGTTGAAACATTCTACTTGATAAATATCGGAATTTACTGCAAATATATTTATTAATAAAAGTATTGGATTTTATTTCAATCATGAAAATGTTTTCATTTCATGTTAATTGAACTAATTCTGCTTTTACTATGAAGTTGGAATGTAGCAGCTTCAATAGTAAGGCTGTGGATTCGATTCTCGGTTGCTAAAGCGGGTGAGATTTTCCTGCTACTTAATTCTTATTAGCATTCTGGATTGTAAGAAAATGTGTACATTAATAATTAGTATTTATCACTTACGTTTACTTTTCTTGTAGGTTTCCTACTATAAAAAATAAATACCAAAAAAAAATAATAATACATGAATGAATGGTTTTATGTGTATCCGAACGTTTTATTATTATTGACATTGAAATAAGTTCTCCTTCTACTAATAATTCTACTAAGTAATAACTGAACTAACTATATACAGAGGAAAAAATAAAATAAAATATAGGAACAAAATGAATGAATGAATATTATAAATGCGAAAGTGAGTTTGTTTATTTATTTGTTACGCTTTCACGCTAAACGGCTGAACGGATTTGTATAAAATTTAGCACATGGGTAGACCATGACCTGGATTAGGACATAGGACCCTTTTCATCTCAATATACCCACGGGATCGGACTTATACGGATGAAACCGCGTGGCGCAGCTAGTTACTTTATATAAAAAATGTATCAAAATAACCTTGTTTGTGGTGATGTCAAACTCTATCCACTGTTGTTTGGGGCTCTCGAGTAATGTGTCACAATATCTTAACAAGATGATAACCATCTGACGTAGAGTGTTTTGTATCTTGCCCTTCATACACTACAACATGTACATCGTGTATATGTTTTTCCCAAGATATTCACATCTAAATCCATCATTTACAACTATTGTCTATCTCGTGCCCCTCTTCAACTGTGACAATATAAAGCGCCTGTCAAAAATAATCTCCGCAACAAAACTGTGCCAAATTCTCATTGAATTTGAACTGTAGTGTATGTTCAACATTCATTGCGCGTTGTCCACGTGTTTAGAGTGGCGTTAACAGTAGATACACGTCAATGCACAGTGCGATAGCCATTCCATTGTAGATCGAAGGATACTGAGGTACCTAAGCTCTCGTAAAATCACTTTTTACTATCTACGAAAGTAATTTCGCTGATCGTTTCGTAGAAGTGCAGATTGTCTCTAAATGTCGCAGTTTTCTAAGGCCAGAACCTTAATCCAAGTTATTAAGGTTATTTTTAGAGTAGCACGCTTCTCTATGAATTTCAATTAAATGAGTGGATTAGATAATTTCTTTTGTTGTCTTTAATTCGCTATACCTGGGATATGATGTTCTTTAAGAGTTCATTTAAATGAAAGATAATTTAAAGCCCGTCCTTTTAAAAAAAAATCAGCGAATTCATTGCAGAAATTCATAATTCAAAAAGTGAACGAGTGATCCCGAATAGTTAGCATTTCTCTTGAAATCGCATATCCACTGGATGGACAAAGGTCTACAGAAATAGTCCATTCGAAATTCAAAAGTCATTTTATTCAAACTAGGCTGAGAATTACAAATTGGCTCAAAATTACATAAGACAGTCCCCCAAAACGCCCACCCTTCACCTCTTCCTAGTGCTTTAGCTGGGAAGAAGAATTGGAATTTTGCTGAAGTAACGTTCGTCAGGTCAAGTTGTACCTTTAATTTTGTAATACCTAATGTTATGTCGTGATTTCTTCAAATATAATTAATGAATACACAGAAAATTTATTTTAAAAAAACATACACTTCACGTTCATTAGCTGTACCAAAAAACACATACACACCCGTAACAGGAACAGCCACATACCTGAATTTCCGCCTCATTAGACAAACTGACTAAAACTACACAAGATTTTATTTCTTTAGTTAGTAAAGAAATCTCTGAAAAAGAAACTGTAGTCACCAAAAAGGTAAGAAAGATAATTATTTCCTTATATTTTAATAAACATTTCCTTTTGTGGCCACAACAGTACCTTCTTTTAATTAGGAAAATTTCGTTAAGAATTACGTTTCCAAGGATTAATGTTGAAATTGCAATTTTAAGACGTCTCCTCTTGAGTGAGGCTACATTTCTGACTAGCCTTTGCTCACGGCTTCACCCACATGTAGGTCAGCTATTATCCTACGAGAACGTATTTCGAAGATAACATAACATAACATCACGCCTTGTTTGTATAAGGGTAGGGCAGGGGTGTACCAATAATACACCCACATTTCGCCAGTAAAAAGTCTCATTTAATAGGGGCAAGATAAAAAGTATATTATGTCCCAGGTCATGGTCCACCTGTATGCCAAATTTCATCGAAATCTGTTCTGCCGTGATGGTGTTAAAAGGTAACTGACAGACAGACAGTTACTTTCGCATTTGTAATATTAAATATGGAAGTTTTTTTTTGTTGCTTTTAAAATTCATTTATAAACTGAGCTTAAAGTTCATAAACATTTACCAATCATTTGCTACATACAACTTCATTGGATTTCCATTTTGTTTTATTACTGTTTAGTCATTGAAAATTTAAACATAATTAATTTATGGTGTTCATGTTGTAAAATAGGAGCATCGATCACTAATAAAAAACGATAGGTGCCATCTTAGTTGTCAGTTTCTAGATAGTGCTAGGTGCAGAGTTTTGTATTTCTTATCAATACTTTAGAAACAAGAGAATCTATCAGTCATCATCTGCCTAGCCTTTTCCCAACTATGTTGGGGTCGGCTTCCAGTCTAACTAGATGCAGCTGAATACCAGTATTTTACATGAAGCGACTGCCTATCTGACCTCCACAACCTAGTTACTAGGTAACACGATACCCCTTGGTAAGACTGGTTGTCAGACTTTTGGGCTTCTAACTACCCGTAACGACTGTCAAAGATCTACAAATGACAGCCGGGACCAACGGCTTAACGTGCTTTCCGAAGCACGGAGGGGTCTTGGTATGTAAAGATGGTCACCCATCCACGGACTAGCCGCGGCAAGCGTAGCTTAACCTGATCGATCGACCCGTGCGGTTGTTATTACTTAGCCACAAGCCCCTCGCAAGAGAATCTATCAGTACTGCATGAATACGAATTAAGCCCCATTTATACGATGCAAGATTCTTGCCAGTGGCATTCAGTAACGTTGATGCAAAAAATGACTTGCACTGTTTAGACGGAGCAATATTTAATTTTGCTTAAAGGCGATTAAATCGCACCGTGGCTATGCCTGACTCATCGCTAATCCGTTCGTCATTGAAAAACAAAAGATCACGATTTACAACCGTTTACGGAACGGTACGGAACCCTAAGGTTCCGTAGTAAACAAGGAACCCTTATAGTTTCGTCATGTCCGTCTGTCTGTCTGTCCGCGGTCTAGCTCCGAGACCCTTAGTACTAGAAAGCTGTAATTTGACATAGGTATACATATTAATTACGTCGACAAAGTGGTAAAACAAAATTATGAACAAAATTTTTAGGGTACCTCCCATACACGTAAAGTGGTGAAGTTTTATTTTTTATTTTTTTATCCCATAGTGTGGGGTATCATTGGAAAGGTCTTACAAAGTTTGTGAAAACCATTTTTGGATTCAGGGATCCGTTTGCAAAATATTAAGCTTTAAATTGCTAATTTTTGTTAGAGTCAAATGTCCCCCCCCCCCTGCCAGCTAAATGGTTTGTTTTGGATGTGTGAAAAAAATCACAGCAGTAGTTTATATAACGAAATTAAAAAGAAAACTATCACAGCTAAGTAGGCTTTACTAGTTATCGAGTAATAATCGACCAACTTAACTTTGCAGTTGCAAAAACATGTTTTCCCATACATTCCGTATGGGAGAACATGTTTATCAACTACAAAGTTAAGTTTGTTTTTGAGATAAATTCATCCCAACTACGGAACCCTTCATTGTGCGTGGTCCGACACGCACTTGGCCGGTTTTTATGATTACACAAAAGACAAAAAACAAAAACAAATCTCGGAAAAAATATTACAATTTAATACACAAAACCTCAACACCTTTTTAATCATATTACAAAGTGAAAAGGTGAAGTGTATCAAAACGTAACAATAACAATAGCCAGGCGACAAGGCGGCGTTAGTCACAAAGGCCGTAATGACGCGTCAGCAACACGCGACTACGCGGCGTTGCGCGCGACAGCGCCACTACCCCCAGTACGCCACGCCACCACACAAACGAAAGTACGGATGGGAAAATTATTTTTGATAATTAAATGAGGGGTTACAATGTTGTCAGATTTGGAGACGATAATTATTTTGTACCATGGTGTTTTTTTAGTGTACCATACCTCAAAAGGAAAAAACCGGCCAAGTGCGTGTCGGACCACGCACAATGAAGGGTTCCGTAGTTAGGATGAATTTATCCCAAAAACAAACTTAACTCTGTAGTTGAAAAATATGTTCTCCCAAACGTAATGTATGGGAAAACATGTTTTTGCAACTGCAAAATTAAGTTGGTCGATTATTACTCGTTAACTTGTAAAGCCTACTTAGCTGTGATAGTTTTCCTTTTAATTTCGTTATATAAACTATTGTTGTGATTTTTTTCACACACCCAAAACCAACCATTTATCCGGCAGGGGGGGGACACTTGACTCTAACAGAAATTAGCACTTTAAAGCTTAATATATCGCAAACGGATCCCTAGATCCAAAAATGGTTTTGACAAACTCATAATTTTTTTGAAGGACCTTTCCAATGATACCCCTCACCATGAGATAAAAAAATAAAAAATAAAACATCACCACTTTACGTGTATGAGAGGTACCCTAAAAAAAATGTTTTTCATAATTTTGTTTTACCACTTTGTCGACGTAATTAATTTGTATACCTATGTCAAATTACAGCTTTCTAGTACAAAGGGTCTTGGAGCTAGACCGCGGACAGACAGACAGACAGACGGACATGACGAAACTATAAGGGTTCCTTGTTTACTACGGAACCCTAATAGAATCACTCGTGTGGCTGGCTGGGTGTCTGTCTGTCCGTCAGTTACAGCCAATTTGCTCCAAATCTACTGGACCAATTTAGTACACATATGAATTTCTGTGTTTACGTAACATGGACGTGTAACGTAAATAAATGGATTTTTATTATTTATTATTCTCAAACATAGGTACATTATTTATTGCTTCTACAGTGTTACTCGCCAAACTTTGCAGTTTGATGGCGAGAAGCGCTTGTTTATAGATATAAGTACACAAAATCTAGCAAAATTAACCTTAAAACTATCAACTATGCTCTAATTTCAGTCAAGGATCAATCACACCGGAACGGACAGATTGCGGACGAGCCGCGGACATCGGACACTGACAGATTCTAAGTTAGAAGACATTAAGAAGATTTTGAATATGGGGGTCAGTTTTCGGGGACTTAAAAGAAAATTAAAAAAATTATTGCAAACTGTACCTTGTGTCATATCAAATGAAAGAGCTTGTGGGAATCTAAATTTTTTTTTTTTTATAATTTTAAAATAAATGCTTTTACCCTTCATTGTGCGTGGTCCGACACGCTCTTGGCCGGTTTTTAGAAGATAGAAGAGGAACGTTGTGTTAGATAACTGTTTCATTATCTCGAAGTGAAAAGTTTTCAAGTATTTTAAACCAGAGTCTACGCTTTATTGGCGACTAGCTTTTGCCCGCGGCTTCGCCCGCGTGGAGGTCGGAAATTATTCCGCGGGAAGGTACTACCAGGATAAAAAGTATCCTTAGTCCTAACCCAGGTCATGGTCTACCCATGTACTAAATTTCATCCAAATCCGTTCAGCCGTTTTAGCGTGAAACGTAACAAACAAACAAACTCACTTTCGCATTTATAATATTAATTAGGATTAGTGAAAAAGTAACTGTATCAGTGTATATAATTAGTCTTGAATCTTAATTAACGACCTTCAAAACCAATATCAGACTAATCTACATGGTCCTCACATGATCTAACCAAGAGATTGTCCGGATTTGTTTCGGGGTTTCTTCTCAAAGTAGACCTCATCTAGTTTTTTGTGTCACCACACAATTCTCAATTTTGAAAACTTTATGAAAATCATATTGTCGTGTAAAAATGTTTGTAGAAACCTTTTTACAGAATTAAACATAATTTATCATTTATAACCACCGACAAATTGTATTGAAATTCACGACTGAAAATCTTATTAATCGAACAAGAGGCTGCTGTTCTTCCTCTAGATAAAATACCAACGACATTAAATTAATAGGTATCAGAAAAATACCTAATAAATAAAGTACACGAACTAGTTTAGATAAGTGATTGTATCCAAAGCGACCTGTGCGACTGTCTCAACTTTTTCTCAGATAACTTAATTAATTGAAGTTTCAGACTACCTTTTTGCTTAGTCAGGCGATTTTGTTCAGGGCAGAAGTAATTGGTAGCTAAGATGGAGAACTACTAATGAGGATGCAGTCTTTGAAGATGGATTTTTTTGCTAGATTTTTGTCTGGATTCTGATGTCAAAAGACTTTTTATTTGAATTGTAACCTACTATTAACATTGAAGAAACTAAGAATTTAAATGCAGACCCTTAATCAGTAACTCTGGCGAAGGAGGAGGCGGAACGCGTGAGGAAGAGCCAAAATTCGCGCTCTCACGCCCCTAACCGCCGCAGGAGACGCCCTGGGCGTCGGGAATCGCAGGCCGATATCCGGCCACCGTAGGCACGGGCTTGCGGACGGTGAGCAATGGGTAGCTCGCCGTCTGATAAGAACCAAGCCCGGGTCGACGGCGCGTTGTGTTCCACGCGCGCTTCGAAAAGATGCCAGCAGAATTGACGGAGTCCGCTAGGGCCGATGCCTGCCGGGGATGCGAAGAAAACCGACAGGGAAATCGTGGCCCCAAGCAACAGGGCAACCGAAGGAACACGGGTGGGTTTTAGTCAGTAGGAGTCTGCAACGCCCTCCCGCTCCGCCCAGAGCGGGGAAAGTTATTTAATAACTCCCCAACCCAAAAAGAAAAGACTATTCGTGATAGTCTATTCAATCAATCTATCTGCCTAGCCTTTTCCCAATTATGTTAGGATCGGCTTCAAGTCTAACCGGATGCAGATGAATACCATTATTTTACATGAAACGACTGCATATCAAACCTCCAGTTACTGGCTAACACGATACCCCTTAGTAAGACTGATTGTTAGACTTTTGGGCTTTTGACTGGGTATCCGTAACGACTGTCAAAGATGTACGAATGGCAACCGGTACCTAGGGCTTAATGTGCTTTCCGAACCATTGAGAGGTGTCGATATATAATGGGTTCAATCCTTCGATCAACCCGTGCGTTTTGTGATAGTCTATTCATTGATCAAATCATCAGTACTTAGATAGGTTATGTTCTCGTGGAGACTGGCATTAGAAGAACTGGCATAGAGGGACCTATGCCTAGCCATGTCGTGGTAAAGGCTGTAGATGACCTGCCCAAAAAAAAAATCATAACTCTCCATTATTGGTGTAATTCTATCAAACTATCTATTTAGCACGTAACTTCCCACTGTTGGGCGAAGGCCTCCCTCTCCCTTTTCCACACTCGTCTATTCTCTACAATAAATAAAAATTGCAAACTTATATACAGTACCTATTGTATTATACCAACTGCAAGCCAGAATTTCACACTCCATTAAAAGTTTTAAAAAAACACCAACGCTACACCTGTTACCAAACAATGTACAAAAAAGCAATTAACTCTTATTAAAAAGCGCCTCGTCAAAAAGCCATCGAACAGCTTTTTACCAAAGTGTTTAATTTTGATTACGTACAGCTGAAAAGTCTGAAAACTTTACGATTGTAAACCCTCCGCAGTTTGTTCGAGAATGACAAACAACAATCAATATTCGGACAAGTTGAAACTTGTTAATAAGTTCATTAAAGTTTATAGATTGGGGTGTTTCATGATTATCTGGGAATGTGGGCGTTGTTGGGGAGTTCTTCTGGGAACTTCTTTAATCTGGGTAATATAACATTTGGCGGTCGAAATCGATGTCGTGTTATAACTATACAGAGCTTCAGTCAATTGACCCCGTATACTTTAGAACTAAACTAATTAATACGATATTCCAAAGTTAGATATATTTTATCAATGTCTTACATCTTTCGGGTTGTGACAACTGACAAAAGGCTGACATCGAAGAATCAAAGACTTCTTATATGTTTAGAATGTCCACCTATCCACAGATACACCCTGCCAATCACAGATCCTTCGTTTATTCTGAGCGTTTTAAATTAAGCTATGAACACTTCTTCTCCGAAAACCAGCCTCAAAAATGCCTCAGCCAACCCTAGATTCTCGTAGGAGCTAAAAAATTCCATGTTCAAAACAAAGCGGTGTCATTTCATGCAGAATTCATTCGATGGCGCAATGCTCTCTCCTAGGCTGCACAGAAGTGCACTGTGCATTTTGATCGGTATGTTTGCGGAATGGTATATGTGAAGCGTATATTTCCTAGGGCCTGCTCCGGGTGAGTGCATTGGGCGATCATGTGGCTTAGATGGAAGGAAAAGTTAATTCGAATTTGTTAAAGATGCTTCATGTCTTTTAAAGGTAATAATTGGTAAAAACGTGAACATTCCGGAATATGAGAACGTCTGATTTTATGCTTTGCATAAATAACAGTTTTTTAGTTCATATTATTGCCAGCACTTATCAAGCAATAATCAATATGTTTAAGATCAGGCACTCCAAAGAAAATTTCCACGCAAACTCCGCCCCAATGTAGGTCCGCCACCATTCCACTATGTGCTAAACGCTAACACATCAAAAAATACAATAGACGTGGATATATTTAGTAACCGGTTCCGCTTATCTATTTCTAAAGAGCCATAAAAAACACCTGAAATAAATCGACACGTGTTTCACCTCTCAACGAGGCATCCTCAGGATGACGATGGACTTGTTGCGAACTCGAACACGGCATGTTGTGTTCGATTTATTTCAGGAGTTTTTTATGGCTCTTTAGAAATAGATAAGCGGAACCGATTACTAAATATATCCACGTCTATTGTATTTTATAATGGATTTCCGCAAGGTCACGCCTGAATCAATTAGCTAACACATCAGTAATAAAATTGAATATCGCGTGCGCTCTTTGGTCGTGTTCAAGCACGTAACTAAATGTCGTAAGTCTCAATTCTTACTAAAATAAAAATTGATCTAGAGAAAAAATATCTTATATTTGGATAATAAACTTTATTTTCTTACTGTCAATAATTATTTTAGACATAAAAGCCTAGTAATCTTGTTTTTGTTTCAAATAATCAAAGATATGATTTTCGAATAAAAAATGGATGGTGCGAAAATGTTCCAATTATCTAACTGTCTTATATTCGGAAAGAAAAAGATCCAATAAATCATATAATCAAGTTCCATTTTGATTGTATGCGTGACTTTTTCAGAATATTAATGCAAATTGACATACAATTTAAGAAGCCTCCTCTTAACAGTAAGGGAAGCAGACTGCTTAGCAGTTTGTGAGAGCCCCGTGTTTATCAATGAAAGAAAACCACCATCACCACAGATTAGCACAGATAGGAGACTCCGCAAAATCATTTAAATATAAAGCGACTCTTGCTACGACACAATAAAGTGCAATTTACGTCGCACAGCGCTAATTACCTACAGTTATATTCACCTAGAAGTTGCCCTCTTTCTATCGCGTAACTCTTATATCTTCTGACTACGTTACGCCCACTGAATTCGACAAGTCGAGCCCGCCGCGTACCTACTTGTAGCTTTATACCTAAAATGCGGAGTGACCCATCTGTATTCATCTGTGTCATCACGAAGCTTGTCCAGCAAATTGGTGATGTTAATATATGTTGTTCGTAAGCTGACGAGCGATGCTGTTAAACTAATTATTTTAATTAATTAATAATAATACCAGCCTATTATTGTTCCACTGCAAGGCAAAGGCCTCTTCTCATACAGAGAAGGAACGAGCATTGATCACCACGCTTGCTCAAGATGAGTTGGCGATTTCAGACTTATATTGACTATGAGTCTAGGTTTCCTCACGATGTTTTTCTTTCGATTTCAGTAATATCCAAGATAAACTCAGAAAGTACATGTGAATTGAAAAAGTCACATTGGAACTTATCCGAATTTGAACCCACAACTTCGTGCATGAGAAGCGAGGGGCCATCACAACATCAATTAATTAATGATTGTCACAAAAGATACCTATTAAAAAGCATTTAACTCTGACAACTGCATCTCATTTTAATTAATTACATAATGCTAATACTCGTAGGTATTATTGAATTTGACAGACGTAATCTCCATCAACACGTATTTATTATATGGAATAGCAATTGTAAATGCAAGACAGACAAAGTTTATAATTTCGAATTGAATTTGTTATTTGTTTGATTAAAAAAGTTTTAATTTATTTATGAAAAGTTTTTAGATTTAATTTGCGCATACTTTGACAAATTATGTACCTACCTACGTGTTAATTTTGTGATTAACATAAATGTATGTAGAGCCTTTTAATACAAGTACTGACATGCTTCAGTCGTCTGGTTATATTCTATAGTTCCTTACCCGACTGCGGCGACGATGCCCAAAACCAAACCAACCACCAACCAGCTCTTGCGTGTGGAATCCACATGAAAGTACCTACGCACTTTTATTAGAAAAGGTACAAAAAGCGTTCCTTAGGTACCTATATAAGCAGAAGCACGGCTACTATCCTTACCTCTATCCGACTAAATTCTTACTGGGTTGCCTTGGATACAACTCGCTAGAGGTAAGGCGAGCTCGAGTTCAGCTCACAATAGCCTGTAAGACGCTGCGTGGCGCTATTGACGCTCCTGACCTGCTTGATGTGCTGGCGCGCTTCTTTGTCCCAGACAATTACTGCCGGGGCAGAAGGCACAGGCTGTTTGCCGTGCCTCCATGTCGTACTGTTGCACGTGCTAAGTCGCCAATTCCTCGCACTCTGGCTGCGCTTAATGATCTCTTGAATTCTAATCCTACAACCGACCTGTTTGCGGATGGATGGACGAAGTTTTTATTGATATGTCAGGAGTACTGTGAGAGGAGTTTGTGAATGTGTTGTTACCTGCTGTTTTTATATTTAAGTTTTCATGTTTTTATTTTGTACATTTTAAAGTCTCTTAGGTATTATTTTAGTTACTGTAATTAGTTTTAACACAACCGCTGTTCCTAAATAAATAAATAAAACGAGGGTAATCTTGCCAGGTTATGTAAAACACTGTTTTTGACTAAGTTTAAAATCTTCTGCATATTACAAATCAAACCAAAAAAGTAAATAAAAGGTTTATTGGCAAAAAAGAAAAGGTGATGACAGACAATAAACTTACATAACATAAGTTTTTACATCACAATGCTTTGGTTTGACGTGGTGTATGATCTGCAGTGGGTCAACTGCAGCCTTTTACTAAGATCATCTTCACAACATGACAGTTTACACCATAATACGCCGCCCAACAATACGTACACTCAACTCCCTTTGCTTCTCACACAAACGGAACACAAAGCAATAACATTCCTAGGAACCATAAAATTTCAACGCTTGAACGTCATAAATTCCGTAACTGAATAGGGAGCAAACAAAAAGGAATCTGTGCCAACAAACTATGCGAAAGTGTTCGCAACTCAAACACTTAATGATGACGTATGGCAATTCGTTGGCCATCACAATACGTGATACGTCAGAAGGCTGAAGTCGTAATAGAAAAACTTGGGTCGTTTGTGTGACCATTGCTTTGTCGGGCCTAGTTTTGGTCGTATTATTATATAGGGATCTTCTGAGCAGATAGTAATGACGGCTGCATCTTCTTCTTCTCGGAATGAGAAGATAGAAACCTAGACTTGGCTAGCAGTAGACACGGTTTTTACGACTTGACAAAACATCAAGATTTCTTTATTTTAGGTAACTTTAATATTAATTTATTATACTTGTCGGATCTGGTCATTAGTACGGACACGAAACGAATCGCAAGCGCGCCACTGGGATATCAAGTGATCTACCCACACCAGAAAGCGCGCTTCTACAGAGTCGTGATGTTTTAAGGCCACGGCGAAGAGGGGAATCAGCCTTTGATCGCATCAGAGTTAAGACTTCGCGGAACTGTTCTCGATTCGTGGTGCTCAGTTATTGTGTTAGTTGTAATTTGTGATCATTTTGTTAATTGGTGATTTTAATAAACGCTGTCGCACCCAGTGTGCGTATAATTTAGCTAGTGTGATTCATTTGATAGTAAATTATAATGTGATCTGAACGGCAAACTGTTTTTCTATTGCGCATTAACCAACACTACCCACACTACGCCCACAGTAGTTAAAATATCGCTGATAATAACGAGGGTCACATACCCGTCTCCGACATACTCATACCCATCCGGAGTAAATTATCTAAACGATCGTAAAATTTTCACCGGATTTCGATTTTCAACGGATGTTTAAACGGATTTTGATGCGCGTTTTTTACGGTGAAAAACGCGCAGAAGGAGACGATGAAAAACACATCAAAATATGTTTAAACATCCGTTGAAAATCGAAATCCGTTCCGTGGATTAGAAGAACAACGCGGTCACAAAGACAGACACGAAAAGCGATTTTAATTTATAATATGTATAGATATCACGATCTCTGTTTCTCTCTCTCTCTCTCCACCAAAACCTTACATGATTGACAAAAACTTGTTACAAAAAGGTCTAGGCCAGTATCTAGGGTTTCGTATTTTCATTTTTTGCCACCAACTTCCGAAATTAAATTTATATTTCACTTTGTAGTGTTTCTTTGGTAGCCGGTTGATTTTTTTTTTGTAAAAAGTTTTTATTTTTCACTTCTTAGTTATGGTACCTACCCCACACACATTCGAATACCACTACCTCCTACCAGTAACAAGAACTTATCATTTCATCTACATACTAAGTGGGAAAAAATACGTAATTTATATGTAACTCAAAAACTACCCAAGCAAAGTTAATAAAATTTATATGGGACCAATTTGAGAGAGAATTTTTAAAATCGGTCCACAAATGACGAAGAAATCGACGGACATATGTAAAAAAAAACACACGCTTCAAACATATAACCTCCTCCTTTTTGGAAGTCGATTAAAAACATTTTATCCATGATAAGCTAGATGTGTTTTAAACAATGTTACGATTTCCGATGTATCTCAATATCACGTTATAACATTAATCTCTCACAATCATAAAGTCATACCCTTATCACAATAGCTCTATAACTATTATGATAAAACCTATAACTTAGCCAGCAATACTTTCCTATCTAAAGTGTTATCTTTATAAAACTATCGATAGGTGCGTAAAACAGTATGCGGCACTATTGGCTAGTTATCGCTTCTAGTTTTTGTCTCTAGCGATAGCAACGACACGATATAAAATTTATCTGCGATACGAAATCTATAGATATAGAGTATTTTATCTCCAACATCAAGTTAACCAACACACGATGTTTTTATACCAAACAATATCGGCGTCCCCTGAGTTTGTTTCAGCATTTCTTCTCAGGAGCAGTCAGCTTATTTTTAGGGTTCCGTACCTCAAAAGGAAAAAACGGAATCCTTATGTCTCACTCGTGTGTCTGTCTGTCATAGCCAATTTGCTCCGTGTTCTGTGACTCAAACACGGACGTGTAACGAAAATAAATGAATTTTGAATAAGGGGTCACTTATCGGGGGCAAATTGAGAATTTAAAAAAAGTTTTGTAAACTGTACTGTGTGACATATCAAATGAAAGGCTTTGTTGTAACTGTAAGGATCTCAATTTTTATAATTTTAAAATAAATGCTTTTAAAGATATTTAAGAAAATTGATGAAAATTTTGAAACTACTGAGCCTCCAATTTTGAAAAAAATACAGTAAATTGTTCTATACTTATAAATTACAGGAAAACCTCTAAGAAGTCTAAGATCTTAAAATAACATGGTAAATTTCTCAATATTGTGCATACAAACTTACATTTGCAGTTGAAATGTATGGGAGAACATGTTTTTCAACTACCCATGTGCGTGGTCCGACACGCACTCGGCCGGTTTTTTTTTTTTAATATGACGTGTAAAAGTGATTCCGATATCCTATTTAAAAGGAGGCTCCAAACACGAATTTTAATAAAAAAAAATTAATAAAAACATTTTTATTTACAGATTTTTTTTTAAATTAAAATTTATTTCGTATAGAGAATTGTAACAAACGTGTCGAGACAGGCAATTTTTTTAGTGTATCTATACACTGTGTATGACTTTAATAAAATTGCCTGCGTTATACAGTTTTACCAAACTCGTTTGTCAACAGCCCATTTATTTCAACGTGCTAATATTTGTTCGTCCATTCGCATCGTCGCACTATAACCGACAATATCATCAAGGCTTTAGGCCGGTCACACATGGCCGACTTACTAGCGCAATTAGATAGTGCGACTAGCGTGAAAATCGCACTACTCGTAGTAGGTAAGTTAACAACGTTGCAGTGTACAGGCAGCCTGAAGGATGAAGTAGATTGGGGATATTGACAGGACTATCCAATTGGCTACTTGTCGACCAGCTACGCGATTAATCATGCTTATGTCCTGTATTGATGGGTAAGACAGAGGTGTAGTGATGAGAATCAAACATAATATTTTGCTCTAATACACAATGAAACAAGAACCTGGATGAGTATATTTTGAAACATTCAGTCAAATTAAAGCAGTTAAGGATACCTGAAACTATCTAACAAAAAAACACGATAAAATTGCCTTGTAATTTGGGTAACTGCATAACACACTAACAATGGCAATGCATTTCATTTTGACAATTCCACAACATTCATTGCATTATTTACGTTGTCGAGCACACAAATTCAAAAATTCAAATTCTGGGGGTACTGGGTTTAATTCTTGACAACTATACTTCCCGGACCTAGATAAATAAGAATCTGCTATCATGGGTCATACCTAATAATTAATAGGCGTTCTTATAAAAAAATTGCATCTTTCTAACCAAAACCAGAGTTCGAAAACCGTATAATGAAACCCAATGGTTATATCTCATACTAGGTTCTTAAATTAAGTTTTTTAAAGATCCAGTACCTGAGCGACCGAGCTCTGACTCTGGTGAATGTAGAGAATGCTCATTTAATCTTATAGGAATATAGGATACTTCATACTAATTCCATGCTGCCATGATAGTACGTACTTACTAATTTCATGCTGCCATGTCATTATTCTAAGGTAGCCATCTTGCTCCTTGTTCTAAGCTTTGGACCAATTTTCCCAGATATAAGACCTAGCGAGATCGATTTTTCGCCCCCGTAAACCCCTATATTGCAACTTTCATTGAAATCGTTAGAGCCGTTTTCCAGAACGTAATTACAAATATAATTGTCATTTAATAGTATAGGATAGGATTTCCTTCTTACAAACATCTGAGATATTCTCTCATTTTCTGTTAATTCGGCATAAAACCAAAATCCTACTTCCCAGAAAAAGATAAAACGGACCAATTTCCTAATACGTTGATACCAACATAAATACTACACAAAAACATTAGGTGCTCTTTGTTTCAGCAAGTAAAACTACCAAAGAATATGTTATTCTACTGCGGACTACTTCTTACAGATAATTCATGAAGATATATTGTATCATTGAGTTTTATAGCCGAGACTTTTGCTCTGAGTACTGGCGAATATATCTTGTTGTTGATCCGAAGTGAAGACAGTGTGTCAACTGTTAATGTATTGGTGAAGACTGAGATGGACGGAGAAGTGAAAGAAAGATATGGTTTTTGTATTGCATCATACAAAACTTCAATACCTACTCGACACAAATGTATGGGATAGCTAATATTTTGTTACGACCACGATGTTGGTCCTATGTAGAAAGGTGTTCAGTTTGATCGTCTATACTGTACCACACCCTTAAATATAACCACACATTTCTGATACACACTGAATTGTTGAAAATCGCCGAGTCGCTCCGTTGATCGCTGGCAGGAGCTTGCTGGAAACCGAGAAAGGTGGCGCACCTCAATCCACAAAGCAACTGAATGCTTTGAAACAAGTCGTCTTGAAGACGTAGACAATAAGCACCAAATACGCAAAAGTTGCCCAAAGCTTTCATATACGTACATGAAGATCAGCTCTTCTGTACACGGTGTGACCGGGTTTTCAAGACCCAATTTGGTTTTGCTAGTCATCAGAGAGCTCACAAAAGGAAAGAAAATTAGTCCAGGTCGCTGTCGCCGGATACGATGAAGAGCACTATATATATACTATACTGTTCAAAATTTTAATTCATTTGTTCAAACTAGGCTGAGAATTAAGACTTTTTGAACGTCAAAAATTACATAAGACTTCCTAGTGTTTTAGCTAAGAAGAAATGGCGCAACAAACTCCCAAGCAATACGTCTGTCTGTTACAATGTATAGGTAAGTTTAAGATAGGAATCAACTCATGTCTAGATAACGCGGCAGTGTGTTAATAGGTTACCATTCTTGGCATGACCCTCAACCCTTGGAGAGTAGATGCATTATTCCAAATACCGTGGTTGCCATGCGAATACAGAACAGACGTTGATGGTAGACGCAAATATGATGATGATTGATAACGTTTCTAATGATAAAAAATTTATTGTCTTTTACAGAAAACACTTTCATAAAACGAATAGTCTCTCGGTATTCTAAACAAAGCTTTTAAGTGTACTACGTAGCAGTAATCTTAAAACCAAACATAAAACATGCACAGTAACATTTTGCAATCTGCAAAATTCCAATGCTTCTCGCATTTTACTCTACGTGATGCAGCTGACATAATCTGACGTGCGGTCACTGTCAGTCAGACTGTGGCTTTGCGTACACCGTTGTGTAATATTTTGTAAATCTGACCTCCCCTTACACCGTATACCCATGATGTATTAAAATTATTTTCGCAAGAAGTTTGTTATCCCGCACGTTATACTCTGCACACTTGGCCAATGAGAGCTAGACCGAAAAATGTGTAACAAGTTGACCGTCACGACACATTTTGTTTATTTTGTTTTCATTAATTACTCTCAAACTTTGTTAATTGATTTCATTGTGCCCGTTATTTAATCTAGATATAATAAAGAGAAAATATTTGATTTTTGTGTTTGTTTGTTATTTATGTTTTCACTTTAAAACGGCTTAACAGATTTGGACGAAATTTGGCATATGTGTAGACCATGACCTGGGTTAGAACAAAGGATACTTTTATCCCGATATTCCCACGGGATCGAGACTTATACGGTTGAAACTGCGGGGCGCAACTAGTACATAATATAGAGCTAAAAGAACTTCGTTTCAACCAGGTGTTCCACGACACCTCTCGACTTTTACTTTCTTTTTTACTACAAAACATTTTAGGCAACTTATTAAGTACATTGGCGCATTACTGTATACTCATGTCAGTTGTACAAAAGTCATTAGTTCATAACATTGTTTCCATTACTCAAGTCCAAATATCCAGTTCCTTTACAGCTACTAACGAAAAGTTTGTAAATAAAATGACACGTTACACGTCCCGGTTAACGAGCACATTTTACGAGTGCATACAAAATGAGCTGTTAAGCACAACACCAAATACTACTTTTATATTCCATAAAAAGTTTAAAAACTTCACTAGAAAATTTAAAACACCAAAAGAGCAACGAACAACCTTTATATATCGCCGCAGCATTACGTGACGGTGTAACACACAGCCTAACATTAAATAAAACATTCTGTATGCAGTACAGTGAAAAATAAAATTTGTTTACAACGCCAGCGCAAGTGATAGTGCAGTGGGGTAACACTCAATAATGCAGTCCAAACCAAGAGCTGTATGCAGTTTACCCGGCAGAACACCACGTCCTTGGGAACGTCTGTGGCTCGTAGGGAATGTATTTTATTTTCCGGTTAAGTTTAATATGTAGCTGGTATCAAAGAATGTTGGCAATATTTGGGAGAACAGAGAATCGTTTACACTACGATATTCTCGTTTTGAAAACCTGTCACTCTTTAATGATAAGACAAATTTATCAGTGTGTTTACTTCAATGTTGTGATCGGAAGGCTTTTGGACTCACGAAAACTTGTTTTGGTATAAAATCGCATGTTTGGATATATTTACTTTCATACATCCATAACACATATAATCTTATCGCATCACGTACGTTACGTACGTTTCTATTTCTTACAACCGAACAAAAACATTCAATCTCGCCTGTCCCGAACGATTAAATACAACACTAGTACAAGACGTCGCCAGTTCGCCTCACAATATCCCGCGGCCTACTCACAAAATATATAAAAACGCAAATTTCAACAAAAAGCAGTCGTTCGTCGCGACGGCAAGTTTCCACTGCGGTGGCTTAAACTTGTTCGTTGGAATTAGTGTTGGGACGATCATATAAATCCCGGGACCGAGATTTAAAAAGTACGGGACTTTTGGTTATGTGATGAGCGAAGATTAAGCAATTTCTCATAGCCTCACGGCATGTTGCTGGGTTTGTGAATTTACGAGCAATAATTAATTAACAATGAACGAATTCATTATAATTACTCATTATTTTCGCAATAACGCATGCCGTTAAAACCATTGAAGCTTCAGTTTGTCTCGTGAAAACAAAATGTATCGATTCCGATATCAAAAGTCTTTAAGAAGTTTTAATAGAAAAATAAATGTTGGTATGAATAATTGATAATGATGTGCACTTTGTATGGAAATCATTTTCTAACTAATGAGTGTGTGAATCATTTTCTAAGAGATAAATAAAACTGTACACATCCCGGATTTATGACGTCTACAGCTACTAATCCCGCGATTACAAGTACACGTACCCGCACTAGAGGGAATCTTCATTTTTTTAGCCGCTGTCGGCTAAATAAAGGGCCAACTTTTAATGGAGGCAGGCTATCGGCTAAAACTGAGAGTCATCGAGACTGTAACGAGTTTCCCCGGGTATTGTTGCGAATGTGTGAGACAGAAACTCGTCTTTTGAGTACGTGACACCTAACTTTGGAATAATGATTATGCAGTAGATTAAATTTTCATATAGAGATTTATCTATAGATCTTCTACCCTCAAATCAGCGCGAACTATGCAAACATAAAGTTAAATAAAAAAGGTATTCCACTCAGAGCACTGATTTCAGCAGCACTTGTCCGAACCGCACCTGAGTACTTCCACTAACCGCACTGAAACAAAATGTTGATAAGTGTGGTGTGGTGGAACAGTTTATCAATATTATTTTCAGTCCCCGAACGGCACCAACGTAAAATAAAATATTTAAATATCATCAGCCTATAAATGTTCCCACTACTGGGACACAGGCATCCTTTCTGTAAGAGGGAGTGGGCCGTAATCCACCACGCGGGCCCAGTGCGGGTTGGTAGAAGTCACATGTCTTCGAATTTTTGGTTCTAGGACATGCCGGTTTCCTCACGATGTTTTCCTTCGCCGTTTTGAGAGCAGTGGTGATGAAATAACTTACACAAAGTAAAGCGCCTGTCTAGGTTCGAACTTACGACCTACAACTCGTAAATCGCGGCCGTTACCACTGGGCCACCACTGCTCTCCACTGGGGTTAGTCAAAATACATAGAAACAATAAAAGCACCGTATTATGAACCAACCAACATAATAAAACCAGCCTATTACTGCCCCACTGCAGGGCAAAGCCCTCTTCTCATACAGAGAAGGCACGAGCAATGATCACCACGCTTGCTCAAGGCAGGTTGGCGATTTCAGACTTATATTGACTATAAGTCCAGGTTTCCTCACGATGTTTTCCTTAACCGATGTCAGTAATGTCCGAGAAAAACTAAGACTAACAAACCAATCATCATCATCATCATCATTTCAGCCGAAAGACGTCCACTGCTGAACATAGGCCTCCCCGAAGCACCTCCACTTCGACCGATTATGCTTTCCGCATCCAGCGGATTCCTGCGGCCTTCACGAGGTCATCGGTCCATCTTGTGGGAGGCCTTCCAACGCTACGACTATATTGCAACAAACCAATATTTGGAATAAATCTTATCAAATAAGTACTACTAAAATAGCCAGCGGCACACACATTACTATAACGCTACATAGATCCATATGTTCTTGCTAAGGGTAGTGCCAATTGTCTTAGCTAAACTGCCCGCCAATAAATTACGAGGGTGCTATAACTGACTCAGTTTAGTGCACACAACATTATGTTCTGCGGTTAGTCGAACAGTCTTGCGATATCTTAGTAGTTAGTAGACCTAAGCGACATCGAAATCTATGCCTATGTACTGAATTTGGCAAGTGTGAAGGTAATCATCAGCATATACAGGATGTTTGGCAGAACGTTGAACATACGAAAATGGTGGATAGGTGGAGTCATCTGCTACTTACTCAGCCCTAATTTATTTGGCCCTGGCCCCCTGGTTTTTTGTTTTTTTTTAATGCAAGTTGAAATTAAGATTTAAGTATTTTTATACATCTTTCTGTAATTTTGAGGACTCATGACTTTTTTTCTAACTAACATCTGAATAAAGCAATAATTTTATAAGAATCTGCCAACATTAAAGATTAAAAAAAACAAAAATGTTGCCTGTTTTACCCATTTTTTATAAAAATTATACTTTAAAGTTAAGAAAGTGGTGAAACTAGAAGAAAGCAAAAAAAAAATTTTCAAAAATATCCAGGGGGCCAGGGCCAAATAAATTAGGGCTGAGTTAGTAGCAGATGACTCCACCTATCCACCATTTTCGTATGTTCAACGTTCTGCCAAACACCCTGTATATGACATGAAGCCCATGCCATCATGTTATGCCTAAACCCGTGATGGTATTAAAGTAGCTACGTCCACCGCGCTATGGGCACTCAGCCCAGCTACCAACTTTGTTAAAACCGGTTGTTTTACCCTAGTTTCATGAATTTTACGTTCCAGTGAAAAAGTTTTATATGTTTAGGAGAAGCACAGACTAATAAGTATTAATAAAACTGCGCACAATGAAGGGTTCCATAGTTGGGATGAATTTATCTCAAGAACTTTTAGTAGAAAAATGTTCTCCCATACGGTTAATTCTCCAAATTAACAAAAGTAAGTAAGTTTGTAATCGCAAAAAAACAAAATGGAACCCTAAAAACAAAAAAAACACTCCTTTTCCACCGATTTCCCCATCACTCCCAAACAAACCACAAATGTAACAGAACAACAAACAGCCAAAGACAAAAAGGGCCATTTTCCCATGAACTTCAAAGTAATTTTGACAAGATAGCACTTGGGGATACATCCAGGATGTCGAAGCTTTCATCCCTTTCCAGCCTCAAATACAGCCGTACAAGGAATAAATGATATACCACAGTAAAGGAATTAAGACTACGATTTGTAAAAACGCATATTTAATCAGACTGACAGAATTATTTATGTGAGGTCTTGGTAAGAGATGAGCGAGGTTAGCGGGCTCTTTTAGGTCTGTTCAAGCTTGTTGTAGGAAATAAGCTATTTCTAGTAAGTAGTATTGTTATTAGATAATACATCTATGACACACTATTTTGAAATAGCATGTTCTACAAGATTAGGCCCTGTCTTTAAAAAAAACGCGGTTTTCCTTATTCTATTATGTTTTATTGTGTCGAACTCACAAATAAAAAAAAATATTTATTTTATTTTTTACATACATCTTCCTTTGTTTTCAAAACGTTATTAGAAATTTAACTCTGCTATCTCATATACATATGACGGAAAAAGAACGTCTTTCTCGTTATCATAAGTCTAATTTTTAACTACTGTGGGCATACTATGGGAAGTGTTGGTTATTGCGCAATAGAAAAACCGTTTGCAGTTCAGATCAAATTATAATTTACGATCAAATTAATCACACAAGCAATTCACGGAACGCGCGTCAGTTTCTAAACGTGTTCACTGCTTAACCGCCACTGACAAACTCAACTTAATTCCGGTCGAGCGTTATGTTGTAGACTCTGTCGACTAAGCGGCACTAGCGCCCCGATTGGTCAAATCAGGGACGAATTTCCGAGACATATTATTATAGTCCCAAAAAATTTGAAATAGAAATGGGCCACGTAATTATTGATGTTGGTTACTAACAATAAATCAATGACGTCAACATTGTAAAGCAACGCTTTGTGATGACGTAACAGGTGATAACATTCGCGCTAGTATTAAGCCATCCCCACCGGCTGTTAGTATGCAGTCCTTTGTGGAGGACCTACTTAATTAATAGGAAACACTTTGACGGACGCGTTTGAGTATCACGTGTCCATATTACGATAATATTGGTCGGGAGTTGCCTTTGTGGACTGTTGTGGCTTATAACTATAAGCCACAATGCATGAGAGATTACTGAGATGGATTTCGTAGAATTTTATATGAAACTGAATCAGGATACGCGATTCGGAAAATTCTTTTGAAAGAAAAAGGGTATCGGGGTGTTTCATCATCATCATCAGCCTATAATGTTCCCACTGCTGAGACACAGGCCTCCTCTCTGTGAGAGGGAGTGGGCCGTAATCCACCACGCGGGCCCAGTGCGGGTTGGTAGATGTCACATGTCTTCGAATTTTCGGTTTTAGTACATGTTGCCTCACGATATTTTCCTTCACCGTTTTGAGAGCAGTGGTGATGAAATAATTTACACAACGTAAAGCGCCTGTCTGGGTTCGAACCTACGACCTACAACTCGCAAGTCGCGGCCGTTACCACTGGGCCATCACTGCTCTCGGGGTGTTTCACTGAAACCTATTTATTACAAAAAAAAAAACACTACTACCCTTAGTTGACCTAAAAGCCAAATCCAGAACATTTCCATCGCTTGATTTTAAAGTTTTTAGAACCTACTACACTACATCGTTACGCTAAAAATACCACAGCTTTGGAAAACAAAACCTCATCAGAAATCGTCAGCTCATCTGGCAGTGGCACTTCGCCTTACCCCCGTTATTGGGACATTTCAAGTGTATTTATTTACGTCAGAATCTCGAGGTATAAGATAGAGGTACTACGTAAGGGACCAGTAATCCCCATTTGTACTTCATAAAGGTCGTATAAGCTTGCTCGAACGACATTCGGCTTTCTTTGTTAAAAGCTCTATATTATGTCTCAATTAGATTGTCGGTATACGGAAGGGTAATCGTTGGAAGAGTATATTTTAATAGAGAGGAGTATCTATCTACTGGCTCTTTTCAATGTTCTAAAGAATAGTGCTGCCATTCCCTATCATTATTATTTTATATATATGACAGTAAAGCACTGTTGCGACCAAAGACAGGACAGTACAGATAAAAATGTGGCTGAAGGATTAAGGACTATTATCTAAACTAATATTAAATAAAAAGAGGAACATTTTTTTGTTTTTTTGTAGGTGGTGAATTCTGGAAGTCCTGATCCGATTAGTAAAACACTTTCACTGGAAGAAAGACGAGTGCCATAGGATGTGCTTCGTCCATGTGGACGAAATCGCAGGCATAAGCCAGTAAGAAATAAAAAAAATGTGTGCGGTCGGCGGACCCTCCTCAGAAACGAAGTTCCTTCTCACGTATGATTTAAAACAAAAACTTTTGACACTTGAAACTTGAGACCTTGAAACTGACTTTTTTTCAAAGTTTCTTTTAGCTTGCATAGACTGTCTTACCCAGCCACATACGCGTTTTTAATACAGAGCCATCTAGTATACACACAAATATGCGATAACTTTAAGAAAGCTTCTAAAAACTTATACTAGATGGCTCTGTATTTAAAACGCGTATTAAATTCACACTTTCTCTCTCTCGCTGTATTTTCTATTATATATGTCGGATCCGGTCATTAGTACGGACACGAAACGAATCGCAAGCGCGCTACTGGCGACATCAAAAGTGATTTACCGTCACCAAAAAAGGCGCGCTTCTACAGAGTCGTGATGTTTGATGGCCAAGGCGAGGAGGGCATTCAGCCTTTGGTCGCATTGGAGTCAAGACGTCGCGGAACTGTTCTCGATTCGTGGTGCTCAGTTATTGTGTTAGTTGTAATTTGTGATCATTGTGTTAATTAGTGATTTTAATAAACGCCGTCGCACCCATTGTGTGTATAATTTAGCTAGTGTGATTCATTTGATAGTAAATTATAATGTGGTCTGAACTGCAAACTGTTTTTCTATTGCGCATTAACCAACACTACCCACACTACGCCCACAGTAGTTAAAATATCGCTGAAAATAACGAGAGTCACATACCCGTCTCCGACATATATAACAGAAAGAGACAGAGAGAATGTCGCATGAAGGGGACATTACGCTTTTTCCTTACGTGACGATTTCTACTAGTCAACTCCTACCGCAAGCCGCGTTTAAGAACTTTGTTCCAAAAAGCAAGTGCTTATTATACACCAAAATACCTATAAATGTTATTAACATTTAGGGTTTTAGTTTAAGGACTAATTGTAATAATATCTACTCTTACACGTTTAGGAGCTATATTCCTGTCAATAACCTCTATCAAAATCAAGTCATTTATTCAAACTAGGCTGAGAATCAGCACTTTTCGAACGTCAAAATTACATAAGACAGTCCCCCAAAACGCCCGCCCTTCACCACTTCCTAGTGGTTTTGCTGGGAAGAAGAAGTGGCGCAACAAACTCCCCAGCATATCATCCAAAGTAATTTATCTGACAGGTTTTCAAGAAGACTAAATACTAAAGCATAAATCGAAAACCATAAAACATGACCTTGGCTGGCTAAGAGGGCATCAGTTACAATGAATAAAGATTTTTTACAAAGCAAACACCATCAATAACATTCGATCAATCGCCCTTTTTAAAGCACTTCCCTTTAACCGTTGAGCCATTATAGTTCATGGTGCTCTCATCCATTATGGGAAAATACTCTGCCATGGTAAAATTTATGGAGTCAATATCCCATGGTGAACAATGCAAGTTAAAAGAGCTCTGAAGACATCATGTTTTAAATCGCGTTTCACATGGTAAAGATTGGGGCAGTAGGTTAAGTTGGACGAGTCATTGAAATGACTGTATTATTAGAATGATGAATAAGGTTATTGGAGTTTAAGAACTTGACATTATCAGAAAAAAAAAAAGCAAGAATATTGGTAGTGATTGATTATCCTAAACTTCGCAATGAACAAAAGCAAATGTCATTTATTCAAACTAGGGTTATATTCAACAAAGGCTATATTCCTGTCAATAACCTCTATCAAAATCAAGTCATTTATTCAAACTAGGCTGAGAATCAGCACTTTTTGAACGTCAAAATTACATAAGACAGTCCCCCAAAACGCCCGCACTTCGCCACTTTCTAGTGTTTTAGCTGGGAAGAAGAAGTTGCGCAACAAACTCCCCTGTAGGACCATATCCTAGCTGTCATATTTGATGCACAAAAAGGCTTTGATGAAAACCTTAAAATACGAACCAGCATTAATGGTTTTCTCTTACAACTCGATCCCGGCAACACAAAAGAAACTATGACAATGACAAAAAGAACTTATTAATGCCACCTAAATAAACTTGACCTACTGTTTTGCACTGTGGCATCTCGAAGCGGGGCCGGAACAGCCAATCAATCACTAGCTGACATAATGACGTCATCCATTATCAATTATTGACAGTACACGGATCGGATGCCGTCCGATTTTCCAAGTTTTATGCCTTACTTCCCTCCCCCCTCCTCCCACCCTCTGGTCCCTCAACGGCTCACGATTGATCATAGTTCGAGTGGATTCATGGCATCCATAATCTGAGTTTGAGAAACTGGGTTTTTTTAGGATAATGTTTGTTAGTGTTTTCAAAATAAATAGAGTAGAGTCATCTCAACACCTCTCTCCCTTGAATTTGTATATATATAATATAGATATATATTATATTAAATGTATGTATGTGTATTATAAATTATAAACTATTTATGTACTGTTGTTCCTGTATTTTATTTCTAATGATATATTTTTTTTTTTAAATTCTTTGTTCCTCTCAAACAGAGCACCTGCCATCTAATCTCTTCACCACCCTTGGTTGACTGGTAGAGAATGCCTAAGGCATTAAGTCCGCCTTTGTACCTTTTTGTGTGTGAGAAGTTTAAATAAATAAATAAATATGATATTTTTTATAGAAAGAAAAAATACAAATATTAATACATGAATCACAATTTGCAGACGGTTATTGGAGTACATCTAAGCCTAAACCCCTTATCTTTTTTAAGAGGTTAAATTTTAAAACTCCTCTCAAAAATACCAAGAACACAGCAAAAATAATGCAACGAGAGGGTCAAATTCAAACTGACCCAAGTATTATATCACTTAAATAAATTTTCTTAAATTACACATAGGTGCCCATTGAACGCAGAGACTAAAAGTTACATTTTGAACTCCAGCGGCACAATGGCATAGGCACACTGCCAAGAGGAGTGCTGGTCATCTTTTAGAAGAGATTCAGCTTTTTAAAAGCACCTTATGTAAGACATATATTAGTAGTGGACGTTTAGGATTGAGATTAAACGATGTTTTAGAGGATTACTACGTTTTGTTACTACTGGATGCCACTGTATGCCATTATATTATATTAATTTCACTGCTAATTTTACGAACTAATCTTGTACTTATAAACTGAATTTAAAAACAACTGTTGTCAAGCAAGACGCCATGACGTACCTATTACTACTTCGATAACACTATACCAAATGAATAACGTGTGGCACTTGGGGACTGCCGCGGTAAAGCTTTTGCATAGCATTTGTAACTTCCCATTTGTCAACGCTACACTTGGGATGATGACGTGATGACATAAAACAAAAATTACTTTCCTATGACAACACCACGTTGTCATGGGAACCGTCATTACATGGTAGGCGGAGTGGGGGGCGTTAGGTTTTATTTTCGTTACGTTACGGAATTTCTTGATTCGGTCGCCGCGCTCAAAGCCCGCGATAAAAGCTATGCAATAGCTTAAAAAAATTGCATAATGATGATACTGGGTTGGATGGGCACTGTAGTACCTAGTAGTACCTATAGGTACCTCTCTCAAAACATCCCTGCTCTAAACCAAATACATGCTTGACCTAAAAGATTAATACATCCAAAATATATTAACTCCGCTGTAAACCAGACTGCAACAACGCAAGCCAGTTCGTCAAGCACCCGAATTTATGTACATTAAAGGTGCACAGTTCCAGTTTACGCCAGATTTATCCGGTTCCATCCGGTACGGGCCGGCCCGGGGCTGTATTTAACACCTCATTCCCGCGGTTGAAACAAGTTAGCGGGGAGTTGCTTACGATCTCGCCAACTGAAATGTTTGTTGTGAAATTTAAATCTCAACTGGTTGGCTTTTCGGCAGTGTATCGGGGATGAGTTTCTGTGCGGTTTAGTTGGTGATTTATAATTTGTCGGTTTGTCCCAGCAGTTGAACTGGTATCCGCCATGTTGGTCTCAGCAGATTATCTCTTATTTTTAGATAAAACTTTGCCATTCACTAGAGTTTCTCATATATGAACCTACTTGCATCTCTACTGCACAAACAGTTAAATCCAGAGTCGATTAACTTTTTCATATTTAAATGTTGCAGTTATATTTACAGGTAAAATTAAACCAATTCACAGGTGACTCCTCACTCCCCAATTGACAAAAGGATTACAACATGGCGAATTCCCCCACAATAAACCTCGAATCAAATGAATATTAATTTCAGTTTCCAAAAACATGTTTTTTTTAACTACATAGTACAACAATGCAGAGCGTTTATGATACATTTCTACATTTCCCATTTCAGTACAATAAACTCAGTACTAGAAACTGCAGTGATTCCAGCAGCTTGAAGCGCTTTATGCTTGAACAGCGACCCTTTGTCTGATTAACGGTTCTCCCATATAGGTGGAAAGGTGTAGGTACCAACTTGGCAACGATCGCTTTGAACGAGAATGCTGGTGCAAACTAGAATTATATGCAGAGGTGGTCCAAATCACTTAGATGTTGCATACTGAGAAATTTTTCATTTATCTGACAAGGAGGTTCTTTTGAAGAATGACGTTCTGTAGATAAAGTTACCGTACCAGATTAGTAAGTAAAAGAGTTTGTACTGCAAAGTATAACCGCACCTATTTATTCCGGCACCATTGATATTTTCAATTAGGTAGCCCATGATTATTTTCTAGTTCGTCTCCTAGTATCACGCGCAATCACACTAGGAGCAGGACTGTCAATAAAAGCTATATCCACAGATATTAGTAATATCCCCGAACCGGTCAATCGAAACTGCTTTCTAAACGTGCAATAACATTTACGTAACGATCAAGCTTGTCCTGCCTCTCTCTCGACACATGTCGTAGATGTAGATAAACAACTCACACTATTAGCTACATACAAATATTTATCTAAACATGCATATCTGAATAGTGTGTCAACAATGTTTGCCCGGCAAGATGCCATCGCGTTCGATTGATTTTACGGACAAATGAAGCTTGCATCAATGTGTAGACGTACATGGTCGGCCATTTTGGTTGATCGTCGATGAAGAAACGGCAAACATAATTGTGGAGCGCCCCTGGCTTGAAGGACTGACGACATTAAAAGGCCGCTAGGATAGACTGGATGTGGAGAGCGCAGAACCAAGTGCTGTGGAACAACTTGAGAGGTTCATATCCAGCAATCGACTTCGATAGATTGAGGTGATTATTTAATGAGAAAACCGGGTTGCTGGAGAAGAATAAGTTATGATTTTAGTGAAAAAAGCATCGATAACTTCTTAGTAATACATTTATACTCCATACATGGAAGCCCGGACCACACGTAAAGAACGCTATCCAGAATAACTCTGAATGCTGGCTCGAATACCTCCAGCTCAAAGTCAAGGTAGCCAGATTCACTGGATATATTATGGCTATTATTTTGAAACAGTTGACATTTCTTATTGAATAAGAACTTAATATCATTTATCATGCAGGATGGATTGTGTGCTGCAAAATAACATAGCTGAGAAGGAAATGAATTATATGATAACTGTGTTTGAAAGAAAAAGGCGTTCTGCATCCACCCCAAATAAACTAGAGGATAAGGACAGGAGAATCTTGATTATTATCATTAACCTTCCTTATACTAACAATTTGTGGTTTCCTGTTAGTACCTACAACACCTGTTATATTACAGGAGCTTTTTTTTTAACTAAAAATAAATAACAACTGTTTTGCCTTGACCTGCAAAATTAAAATACAGCGAAGGTAAAGTTTTTTCGGAGCTTACACTTCATCCTAGCGAACGTGGCGCTGCATAAGTTACTAACTCGAGTACACCTGCCAAAAAAAGCCTAATTTTGTCTGAAAGTGGAGACATGTTAATGTAACTAAATTACTGTCGTTGCAATTTTTTTGTTTAGGAGTCTCTCCTTTCTAGGGCATTTAATTGGAGAGGTTAACAATACTAAAAGCGTTACAAGAAATGTTGAAATTTATTTTCTAAATAACATTTGTTCTATTTTGTTAATAAATGTGAACAAAACATAGCAAAAAGAGTGTGGAATGTTCGAATCAGGTCGCGTTCTGAAGTTTCTAGCCCACCCTCCTAGGAAGAAGGCATGATTTTATGTTTGTATGTAAACATAGCAATCTACATATTTATATTGTAACTTACTATCCAGTGTTAGCCCTAACTTTAAATGGGTACGTCCAAATTGCAAATTTTAGATAGCTGCAGTTGGCATGAATCCGAAACAAACAACAGTTTTTATTCACAACAAAGATATCGTCAGCGTGCACCACACCAAAATCTAGTGTCAAAACATTTGAGGCATCGCAACCCACCTCACAATGGAGCTCGTCCACTCCTCTACACAATTAATTCACGAGTTTTATCACCACGCTGCATGTCCCACTAATCCGGCACCATTGTCCACTATGATATACACAGAGCAGGCTTAACAGCACAATGTCGTTGCTGACAACATTAGCTAACTGAATTAATAGTTTGTCATTGGTTGCAATTAACCTACACTGTGACATGACGGTTGATGTGCTGTCCTCTATTGTTTCGGGGGTCTGTATTAGTGCGTGATAATCATGGGTTGGTTTGAAAGTGGGCAGCTCCGATCTATCGATGAATTGTGGCCTTTGACGTTAGCTTGTAAATCACAACAAAACTTACAGGGTAGACAGACACAAGACAAAAATGAGGATCCCTAACTAAAAAGTTTTCAAGCCGACCACTTAACTGAGTCTATTCCTGAGGTAACTGCGCGGTGCAGGAGGGGTGACAGTTGTCACAAGTTGACGAATCACTGAGCTCTCGCATCACGACACCACACCCCTCCCGCACCGCGCAGCTACCTCAAGAACGGACTCAGTTAAGCGGTCAGCCAATAATTTTTACCTCAATCTCTTTCACTTCCAATATAGGTAGGTAAGCATTATTAAAAACTATTTCGAACAATTCGACAGTATTAAGAGTTGCTCAAATAAGCAGCTGTGACAGGCATAGGAATTCGTACCATAACGGTTCCTTCTTTACCGTTTCTTTACGGAACCCTAAAAAGATGATTTTTGAAGTGAAAACTACTTAAGGCACGTTGGGAATTTTTGAAATGGGACTAAACTATTAGTTTCGCGACACTGTGATGACACTAACTTTTGAGCATTAAAAAGACATCAACGCGTTGATTACCGCGGTGCGTGGAGTAAAAGACACCCACGCGTTGATTACCGCGGTACCGATTTTAGTTTCAAGTTTTCACTTCTGTTGGCACTCCCGGCGTGCCACTGATTAATTTGTATGTATTCTTTAAGATTAACTTAACGTCTAGTGATACTCCTATTCAATGGCAGTACATTGAACTAATTCAAAACCTAGTATTCTTCAACATTAGTAAGCAAGGTAGTTTATTAGGGCTATGCCCTAATAAAACCTAGTATTTTATTCCTATTCATCCAATCTCATCCAAAACTTCAATTATACTTCCAGTAACGATTGATAAATAATAGTTATTCTCTGAATGTTGGCAGCACTGGTCAGTCTAAAGAGGGGGCGTGTCCCTACGTAGGCTGTATTTTGTCAGACTTGGACCTCTGCCCGCTGGTAAAAACATACTTGGAAGAAATATATCCGGCTACCTTGAAGCAATGGTTGAGGCATTGAGTTTTTGTGCTGAAGGTAGCAGGTTTGATGTTCAGATCGCACGTGACATATTTGTATTAGCAATGCTCATTTTTGACCTTGCAATGGAACTTGAGAGAAGATATTAATAGGCTATGAAAATAAAAATAAATAAGTTTAAAACTGTAACCCGACTACGGAAAAATAAAAGCGAAAAAGAGAATTTACATACCTATGTCACCCGAATCATTATTACGAATCTATTGACACCTCATTCGTCAAAATCTGTTCAGTAGTTTAGGCGCTACGGTGGAACACACGTAAATACAAACATACACAAAAACATACATACGTAGACTGCTAAAATCATAACCCTTCCTTTTGGCTCTGCCGTAGTCGGGTAAAAAAGCGTTTTCAATTTGTCTTTTGTTTTTTTTTTAGTTTGTGTTTCACTTTTAAAAGAGATTTACTGTTGGGTCTATTAATTACCTATTTAAGAACATGAAAAGAACAAGATACTATTTTTTTTACTGCCTCGTTGGTGTTGTAGTCGCAAGCTCTACTGCTGAGTATGAGATCCTGGGTTCGATTCGCAGGTCGGGCAAAATGTTATTGGGTTTTTTATCTGGAATTTCTCAGTAGCAGCCTGGAGTATGGAATTGTACCCAGTTGATAACAAGAAGCTCGCCCCCTATTACATGGGGCTTAAACATAACTGGCGAAATGTAGATGTACTTATAGGTACACCTCTGCCCAACCCTTCGGGGAAACATGGCGTGATGTTATGTTATGTTCTTGATCATAAAGATTTTAAATCTAGAGATCTTCTTTAAGAAAATAATAACGATATGATCACGTTTACACAATAATAAAATACAGTCCAATCAAACCAAATATCGTTCGTGATTACACATCAAATAATACCAATGAAAGGAAAATAATGCTGGGAACACATTAGTGGTCTTACATGCACCCACAATGGAGCCATCGATCAACGTCGGGAAGCCATTGTATTGATAGCTGGTTCACTGCCAGCCCCCCTGCCGCCATGCCGTGCTTGACGAGAAAAAATACCCGCGAAGAAAGTGTGGCTATGATTTTGTGAGAAAATCGAGGAGAAATGCCAGCTCTTTTCATATAACTTTGACCAATGTTTTGGCTATTTACAAAATAAATTACGTCAGACTCGAAAAAAATAGTGTTTCCGTTTGCTAAACAACTATTTATTGTACCGCAAAATATATATCTTGTTGACGATCAAATATTTTTCATTTCAACAAGAGCTGGTCTTCAGTTCTTTTAAAGCTCGAGCCAGCTCGTGCTAACGTGAGTAGAAGGAATCGTTTCCTATATGGGCAAAAAAAAGCAGTTCAACCACTCTGCTCGACAAGATTTGACTTCTTAGTGCTGACCGTCCACTCACGTTTCTAATTTCGATTTAAAAGTTGCGCTGGGCTTCGACAATCGCAAAAAATCGAAGTAATAAATAGAGTAGAAACTGAATAAAAACTGTGGTATACTTTCATGAATTTTTGATAAGTAAAGGTTACATCCAAAATATGTTCATCATCTTAAGGGTAATTTTTGTCTGCTCATTGCACAATAGAATCAGCTTTACCGACTCAGCATTATTTTGCGTCATAATGTTCTCTTAAACTTAATTAACACTACTAATTTTAACTTGAACAATGGATGAATTCGTCAAATAATTAAATGGTGTGTCAATCACTGCCCTTGTGTAAAAATGTAAGATTTCGGAAATTCAAACTCCAGAGTTAAAATTTCCGAAATCTTAATTTTATATGTTTTTAGCGCACACAAAAAAAAGAACAGGATTACAGTGCTGGTCATTTATTAAAGGTAATCTATTAAAAAGGTAATTTATTAAAATAACGCGCATAGCATGAATTTGATTTTAATGACGTTGATATATATAATATAAGATTTTTGTTTACGGATATTTAATGAGTAGCACGGCCGCGACTTACAAGTTGTGCGTCGTAGGTTCGAACCCAGACAGGCGCTTTACTTTGTGTAAATTATTTCATCACCACTGCTCTCAAAACGGTGAAGGAAAATATCATGAGGAAACCGGCATGTCCTAGAACCGAAAATTCGAAGACATGTGATCTACCAACCCGCACAGGGCCCACGTGGTGGATTACGGCCCACTCCCTCTCACAGAGAGGAGGCCTGTGTCCCAGCAGTGGGAACATTATAGGCTGATGATGATGATCAGAAGCATAATAAATATTTACATAATCAATTAAGGGTGACGTATGTCGTCATTCTGGGGTCCAAGTGAACCCACTACCGAGGCGGCGGAGGTTCGTGCGTTCGGGTCCAATCGGGCTAACGAACTATACGGTTAAACCTTTGTTTTTTTTTTTTTTCGTGAGAATCGAGCTATACATAATTCAAAACATTATTGAGTCAGCTATGAAACATAATACTTAAACGTTCAAGGATAATTTTGTAAAAAAACTCGCGAACACTAACGTTTACAAGGCGTTGATCAGTAAGATATGTTTATTTTACTGTTAAACTTTGGCATCACATGGCAGTTTCACACTGCATTTGTTTTTAACCGTATGCATAGAGGGATGTTGATATGTGATCCCAACTTTTTACAGTGAAATGTCACAGGGCAGCGCCGTGTGAACGACCGTTCAAGAGAAATATATTCAAAAACTGACTTACCGGCTTCCGTGTTGCCTAAGCTAGACTCCATTAGACTGCCGCATTATTGAAAAAAAATCCTGAAACAATAGAAAATATTCATTACTATTATTACAGTTATTTGACGTTTCCAATGTTTTTAAGCTATTGCATAGCTTCTATCGCGGGCTTTGAGCGCGGCGACCGAATCAAGAAATTCCGTAACGTAACGAAAATAAAAACCTAACACCCCCCACTCCGCATACCATGTAATGACGGTTCAACATATTTGCCACGGTCAATAAGAAACCGATCGGTCTTGAGGCACAACAGTGGATCGACATTTCTTGTCCTCGGGTTCGATCCCGGCCACAGGGATTTCTTTTTGTATTTGTTCAAAGAAAGATATTTTATTGCATGTTGTTTACTTTTATTTTGTTTTTCATTGTTATGGTTAATTTTCCGTTAAAGATTTTGTTAGTTTTTCGTTTCTGATGAAGATTTGTAGTTGTTAAGGTGTTAGTTTGTATTTAGATTTTAAAATTAAATTGTTTGTGCCACCTATGTTCTTCTTTCATTAACCCCCCACTCCGCCTACCATGTAATGACGGTTCCCATGACAACGTGATGTTGTCTGACAAATAGGAAGTATGGAGGTTACAAATGCTATGCAATAGCTTTACCGTGGCAGTCCCCGAGTGCCACACGTTTTTTAACCGACTTCCAAAAGGAGGAGGTTCTCAATTCGACTGTATGTTGTTTTTTTTTTTTTGTATGTTTGTTACGCGATTACTCCGTCAATTATGAATTGATTTTGATGGTTCTTTTTTTGTTTGGTAGATAAATTTTATTAACTTTGCTTGGGTAGTTTTTGAGTTAGCTTCAATAATACGTATTTTTTCCTCATTTAGTATGTGGATGATATTATGATAACTTCCTGTCACTGTTATTTACATAGCAGGTAGTGCTATTCGAATTTGTGTGGGGTTAGGTATCACAACTAAAAAGTGTAAAATAAAAACTTTTTACAAAAAAAAAAACAACCGACTTCAAAAAAACACTATAAAGTGAAAAATAACTTTAATTTCGGAAGTCGGTGACAAAGAACGAAAATTAAAAACCAAAGACACCGACTTCCGAAATTAAAGTTATTTTTCACTTTATAGTGTTTTTTTTTAAGTCGGTTGTTTTTTTATTATTTCAGCTTTTAAGTTTTTTATCATTTCTCTTTCCAAATTACATTTAAACGTAGAATTTGTTTATTTATGTAATCACCTTTTAAAACCCTTTATTTCGATATCCTTTTTGATGGATTTGGGAGATTTTTTTAAAATAACCATTTTGGCGCCAAAAATCCGTCATTTTGTTTTTTTTTTTACTTTAATATACCCAGTGCACAATTCAAACGAATCTAACAACATTTCATTCATCAAAATCGGTTCAGCCGTTTAGTAGTTACGAGGGAACGAAGAGACAGATATACATACAAATACATATATACCTACTTAGGTATATACATACACTCATAACCTTCCTATTAGAATGAAAAAAAAAAAAAATGAGAAATGTAAAAATGAGATAGTGAATAATTTTATATCTAAAGAATATAGCCTATGTTTTATATTAGAGGCTGGTGTACGGGATTTCATGTCTAAGCGTGGTTTTTTCGTATGGCAATAATGCCCATAGGAGATAGGCAATATTAAACCCACAAGTTAATAGTGATCAACGTAGATCGTCGTTTTGATCAAATAGGTAGGTGTGGATACCTAATAGCTCAGGATGATCAGCTGATCTAGGCAGTGCTGAATTATCTCAGTATGAAAAAAATACAATATACGTGGATATATTTAGTAACCTGTTCCACTTAGCTTTTTCTAAAAAGCCATAAAAAACTCCTGAAAGAAATCGACACCTGTTTTTTTTTTTTTTTTATTAACAACAATATAGTTTGATACAACTTATCTATCCTAAACAAAAACACAATGTACAGAGTTAAGAGCATTTTAAAGATAGAGTTAACGACGATGTCTGTGCTAGTATTAACTGTGTGACAGACATCGGCGCCTTCCTCCTACAATCATGGTTTGCTATTCGTTACAATATAATGACACAAAAATATTCCTTGTACAATTTAAGTTACGGTCATTTTAAGTATTAAAATAATAAAAAATTGAATTGAAAATTGAATTGAATGTAATTAGATTGAAAAATAATTTATTTAGTTTTATATTAAGGCATGCAAGGAAATACGTGAATGTGTGTGTGAGTGTTGGGGTGTGTTTGCGTGTGTGTGTGCGTTGGGGTGCGTTTGCGTGTGTGTGTGTGTGTGTTGGGGTGCGTTTGCGTGTGGGGGTGTGTTTGTGTGCGTTTGTGTGAGTGTTTTAGTGCTTATTATTTATGAATTTCTGGCAAACAGTCTTTCAGTGTCATCGTAAGTAAGACCCTGAAGGTATTCGCTTACTACGGTCTTACACTTGTATTTTGGAAGGGGATAAATGTTACATGTTTTGTTAATTACATTATAAAGGCGACCATTCAATCTCAAATAGTTTCGACTTGCTAGGGCAGTTTTTATTCTGACAGGAGGGCAAACAAGGTCTTTACGTCATATATTTAGAAGCAATTTTGAGTCATACTTAAGGGAGGAATGCTTACGAAGGATTATATTGAGTGCACAGAGTTTCCTGCAAGTGAGTACAGACATGTCCCTGTATAATTGGGTCGTAGAGTAGCGATACGGTTTATGAAGCATTACCTTCAAAACGGCCCTCTGCGCCCTCTCAAGGCGAAGCATAGAGGTCTTAAAAGTGCCACCCCAAACTGAGATGCAATAAGTTAGTAGTGACTGAGCCAAAGCATAATAAATAGTTTTTAACAGCGGGACAGCAACTACATTTCTGAGCTTTTTCATTGGAAACATTAGCTTACGTACCCGAGATACTGTTACGTCTAAATGTTTATTCCAACTTAGTGTGCAATCAATGTGCACCCCTAGATACTTCACGCAAGATGTTCTCTGAATAGGAGGGCAATTACAGGTGTTAAGCGCAGGATGGGAGCATCTATGAGCCAGTTTCACCTCTCAACGACGATAACGACGATGACGATCTCAGGATGACGATGGACTTGTTGCGAACCCGAACACGGCGTGTTGCCACACCGAGCGCTGAGCGTCCATCGTCATCTTGAGGATGCCTCATTGAGAGGTGAAACACGTGTCGATTTCTTTCAGGAGTTTTTTATGGCTCTTTAGAAATAGCTAAGCGGAACAGGTCACTAAATATATCTGTCTATTGTTTATTATAATGGATTTCCGCAAGGTCACGCCTGAATCAATTAACTATCAGTATGAAAACTTTAAAAAAAAAACGCTTTGGAAACCGATTTGGAAAATCAACGTCACTAATTAAAGTTCAAATTAAAACTGACTTTGCCCTTCCAAACTGCCGCCAATTAGATCGTCCTCCTGGGAGAAGCCTAAGTCCAGCATAGCTCTGATATGCTCAGAAAACAAGGTCACATTACATATAAGATTTTCCAGGTATAAACCTTCGAGCCACAAACATCATTTAAATGACAACTAAAGGATATTGGGTTAC
The DNA here is from genome assembly GCA_963680765.1 of Agrochola lychnidis. Lineage (NCBI taxonomy): Eukaryota > Metazoa > Arthropoda > Insecta > Lepidoptera > Noctuidae > Agrochola > Agrochola lychnidis. Next base: position 1,498,194 of record OY796863.1, on the reverse strand, counting down.
ATAGAGATATAGGTTACATCACTAATTGGAACAAGATGGAAACTAGTGCTAAGGCGGCGAACTTCAAACAGAGACTAGTGGGTAGCGAGATGTACATCTGTATAGCCTAGTGGCTAGGTAGATGCCTATATTATTGAATGATATATGCAAGACAACGCGATCGTTTTTATTTGCATAGATTGAAAAATACCTATCATTAAACCAGTTACCACAACATTAAAATACTGTTGAGAGTGAGGATCAGGGTGGGAGCGAGACAAACGATGGATTTTGAGAGTGAGAGTGAGGGTGAGAGAGACACAACCGATGGATATTCTTCTGTACTATGTTTTAGGTAGGTAGGTACAGTGCGACACAACTTAGATGTAGCATGAATTTGAACATTTGCATTCATTCCTTTCAATTTTACGAATGTATTTGGTTAAATGACTTTACAAGTTATTGCGTTTGCGTGAAGATCATTTTCACCTAAAATAGTAATAAAGATTGGTGATTTTGAAGGCGCACTCAGTTCAGAATGAGATGGTGATCGGTTTTACGAATTTTGCCGATGCCACATCTAAGTTGTGTCGTACAGGTCGTACTGTATGCACACTGATATACTTTTTTATGTTATTTTATTATAGTTATTAATCTTATAGGTTGTAAAGTTACTTTATATTCTGAGAACTGTTTATTTTATTTTACTTTGTTACCTATTTGTTTAATCTGTACAAATCTTCGTTTACGCACGTCGTTTTCGGATGACCATTGAAAATGAGCGTCGTGCTGTCCGGTCAATGTTTAAACTTAAAACTACAGACAATTGCAAGCCTTATTTTAAGCAGTACAATATCTTGACACTGCCTTGTCTATATATTTTCGAAGTTGCTATGTTTGTCAAACAAAATCCAAGTCGTTTTGAACGTTCAGCTGATGTATTTCCAAGAAATAGGCGTGACAATAGTAAATTACGTCAATTGCCGTGTCGAACTACTTTGGTGCGCAAAAGTGTATTCTGTATGGCTCCAATTATTTACAATAAATTACCTAGTGTGTGGAAAGACTTGACAACAGTGCTGTTTAAGAGACTACGTATCAGAGAAATTCTTTTGCTGAAATGTTGCATTACGCAGCACACATCCTATAGAACAGCATGACGCTGAGTGGAAGACTTCTTGTCAGCCACAACGTGCAACTGCCTACTATTTCTGTTGTGTGATTGTTTATAGATGTGTTTTGTTTTTTATTCCAATTAACTTACTTATGCCGGCCGGGCTTGCTTGGCCGGACGGGGACGCCCTAGGAGGACATATACTGACCTTATTGGTGATGTTCTTCAGAAAGGCCAGGTCCGTAGTACTCGCAACCGGCCTACCCCCATGGGAAGAAGGCGTGAGTTTATGTATGTGTGTATGTGTAACTTACTTATTTTTTAAATGCACGTGTTTTTGTGACTAATAAACCTATTTTTAACCGACTTCAAAAAAGAAGGAGGTTCTCAATTCGACAGTATTTTTTTATTTATTTGTTGCCTCAGAACTTTCGACTGAATGAACCAATTTTGATCATTCTTTTTTATTTGAAAGCTGGTGCTTCCAGTGTGGTCCCATTTCAATTTGGTCCAGTTGTGACATGGCATCCATGAGAAAACCATATAAGTCTTAAATTTGCATTAAGTATGTGCGCGACAAATGGACGAATAACTCTTCCTGTCAGTGTTATTTACATAGCAGGTAGTGGTGTTCGAATTTGTGTGGGGTAGGTACACACGGCTACACATCAAGCCATACATTTCCAGTATAAGCTGATCTCGCATTGTATAGGATTTCCGTACTTTGCGAGGTCACCTTATACTGGAAATGTATAGCTAGATTTGTAGCCGTCTGTACCACAACTAAAAAGTGAAAAATAAAAACCGACTTCCAAAAAAGATTTTTTTCTTTCTATCCACCAAAGCTTTTTCCTAAAGGTGTCTACAGATTTGATCGATTTTTGACGATCGTTATAAACTGTCACTCGATATGCTGTGCTTTGACGATCAATTATATCTGTCAGCTACTGACCGATTCACTACAGTTACGTACTTCAAATACGATGTTTATCAACACATTTTAAGCGCTAAACGGTTCTTTTGGCTCGTGGCCACAATTGGAACATCGCCATCTTATTTTTAGGTTCCGTACCCGAAGGGTGTCAAACGGAACCCTGTTACCAAACCTTCGCTGTCCCCCTTCCGTCCGTCTGTCTGTCAGTGAACTGCATCTCATGAACAGTAATAGGTACACAGTTCAAATTTTCACAGATTGTGTATTTCTATTGCCGCTATAACTACAAATAATAATAAAAGTAAGTTCAAAAACTAAAACCCGACTAAAAGGTATGAAACGAGAAAATATTTCAGACAGAAGTCAAGATATAGGTACAAAAATGATCAAGGTAAAGCCGTGGTCGCATGCTTGTACTCGTACAAAATTATAATGTCGGTAGTTTTATAAGTTATGAGGTAACAGATGAACATACATACATACATACCGGTCAAAATCATAACCTTCCTTTTTGCTTCGCCGTAGTCGGGTAAAAATAAACAAAGGCGGTCCCCATAAGAAACGGCTTTTTTCCTGGCGTTTTTGCTCGATCTTAATACGGTACGGAACCCTTCGTGTGAGAGTCCAAACGCCAAAATATCCTTGGAGCAGTGTATTCGATTTTGTTTCACAAGTCAAAAATCGAGCAAATCTATAGCACCGACTGCTTTGTGTTCTAAAGTAGCCTGCTTGTAAAAGTTTGGTTACCCATCCACGGACTGACCGAGGAAAAGAGCGATCTAAACGACTTTTGTTCTTGTTAGCCATTATCATCTGTAACCATACCATTAAGGCTAAATTATGACACCACATCGTAAAGAGACACATGAGTACTGAACCGTTTTGGCAAAGACTTCAAAGGAGACGAACTTTGGGTCATTTAGCTCCTAAGCCGGTTAGGTTCTTAAGCTGATTGAATATCTGTACATGCCTGGCAAAGACAAAGCAAGAGCGAGTGGTTCTAAAAAGCTACATATGTATAATGTAAGTAGATATGTATGTCCTACTGCATAAAGTGGTGATAGCTGAAAAGGTAGAGGGGGAGTTTGAACCTCATCTATTGCACTACAAATACGTAATCGTTAACATTTTTTTTTTCAGATTTTTATTTCACTTCTTTATGAAGATCAATAGTACAAATGTTGATCTATACGGAGGGTATTTAAAACATGTATTATCTATTTATGCATATAAACATATATTATAAAGAAAATATACTTTTAAGCTATTGCATAGCTTTTATCGCGGGCTTTGAGCGCGGTAACCGAATCAAGAAATTCCGTAACGTAACGAAAATAAAACCTAACACCCCCCACTCCGCCTACCATGTAATGTCGGTTCCCATGACAACGTGATGTTGTCATGGGAACGTAATTTTTGTTTTATGTCATCACGTCATCATCCCAAGTGTAGCGTTGACAAATAGGAAGTATGGAGGTTACAAATGCTATGCAATAGCTTTACCGCGGCAGTCCCCGAGTGCCACACATTTTTTTTTCTTCTCTTGGCAATTGAGCCTGTTTCGACTATTCTGCCAGCGTCACGTGAAGAAAATATTATCAATTACAAAATCAAACGCGTTTCGCGGCTTGAGAAAGATAATGGCAGGACGGTCCTTCGTTCAAAAACGTCACTGCCAACATTACAAGTAGCTTCACTCGGTGTTGCCAACACAAGTTCTTTAAAATTCATGTTATACCACAGCTCTAAAATAACCATTTAGCAGTTTTGTCATGTCCTCAGTAAATAAATAGCGCATAGAATAAATAGAATATTCTTTATTATTGTACACCATAAAATTTACAGACAGGTTATTCGAATTCACGTCGTATCCCGCCATTTTTGATCGATAATAGTATTGCAAAATTTTATTTCATCATTATCATCAACTGCCTACCCTTTTCCCCCTTTTCCCAACTATGTTGGGCTTGGCTTCCAGTCTGACTGGATGCATCTAACACAGTTTCACACCAATTTCATCTTCTGCCTTGCTTTTTCCCAACTATGTTGGGGTCAGTTTCTAGTCTAACCGGATGCGACTGAATACTAGTATTTTACATGAAGCAACTCCCATCTGACCTCCACAATTCAGTTACTGGGTAACACAATTCCTCTTGATAAGACTAGTTGTCTCACTTTCAAACTTCTAACTACTGTAAAGACTGGCAAAGATCTACGAATGACTGCCGGGGCGAATGGTTTAATATTTTTTCATTTGAAAGAACAGATTAAGAATGTTAGAATTATTTGAGTTTATTTATTAATTTCTTAATATAAATCATTGTTTTTTCGCTAAAATATTTTGTTAGTGATCGTTTTAGTTAACGAAGATTATTTTTAACTACTTTTTAGATTATTTTTCTTATTACTGTCCGATTGCCCATCTGGTAAAGCCAGTGGTTAAAATAAGTAGTATTAACATACATAACAACATCACGCCTGTAATCCCCGAAGGGTTTGGCAGAGGTGTACCCATAGTACACCCACATTTCGCCAGTTATGTTTAAGTCCCATGTAATAGGGGGCGAGCCTATTGCCATCAATCGGGCACAAATCCAGACTCCAGGCTACTACTGAGAAATTCCAGATGGAAAAACCCAATATCACTTTGCCCGACCTGGGAATCGAACCCAGGACCTCATACTCAGCATAAGCGCTTGCTACCACTAGACCAACGAGGCAGTACTACTAAGTAGTATTAGAAAATATAAAACTTTTTTCTATATTCGTTTCATTTATTTCCAAAGTCGAAGTCATGCAACTATTCAAACCAGTAAAGAAACATCAATACAAACTTCGTAAATAGGTGCAGTGAACACATTATGAACAACTACCCTACTTTTACGACAGTCTTCACGTAAACAGCTGTTAACATCGAATTCGTTTGACGGCCTTTTTACTGGACGTAAACAATTTTGTTCTACCATCAGCCCGAAGCGTGGGTCGTACGGACAATTTTTGCATGTTTTCGTACGTGTATAATATCATAAAATTTTGTATGTTTATTTATGTTTTAATTGTAGAAAAATATTTTACGTATGTAGTAGAAAGTTTTCTCTAGGTTTTAAATATGACATCAGTGTCTATTGACTGAAGCTGTGTCGATTTACATAAATTGCATAATTCTATATTTTGAATACAAGTGTAGAGGAATCTATTTAATAGAAATGTAAACACTGTACTTTTTAAAATTAAATACCGAAATAGAGTATTCCAAGGGGACTTTGTTGGTAAACATTTGTGAAATTGCCACTGTCATTGTGTATTGACAAAACAAGATGGCGGTTTTAGAGTCCGCGTCACGCCGCGTTACCACTGAAGTCCATTTGACGCAGTACCAGTCTATGTCATTGCATTAAAAAAACACAATTTTCCGTCAGCCTTCTTTCGTGTTGCGATCTCTAGTTCCGATTTTCTCTTATTAATCTTGTAGCGGTGTACTAAAGTAATTGCTGTCATTGATGTTAACTGTCAGTGACCACAAATGGCGGGAAAACGTTGAAGGTGGAGAGGCCCTATATACAAAAAGCCTGGTGTGTGATATAATAAACTTAAATACGGGATCAAAAGGATTCTACAACAAGGAAAAGGAGGCTATATTACTAACCATCTAGTTAAATGCTAGACACCTATTCCTATTTAAAAAATAATAATATCAGCCCGTAATATCACTAGTGCAGGGCAAAATCTTACAGAAAAGGAACGAACATTGATAATGACCACCACTCATGCTTCGAATGAAGTCGAAACGTTAAGTGCCTATATTTTAAAAACCTCGATACCATTTTATTCACTACCCAGTAATATGAAAACTACTTAATATTCATCAGCTCTCTTACACAAGAAATAATAAAAATGGTAACATATTGAAGCGACGATGACCACCTGCCGCCATTTATGACAACTTACGATCTTTAAAGTCAGCATTTTAGTGTTAGACTCGACTTCTAGTAACAGCGATGCATTTTGAATTGAGAGCCGAACTAAATAAAATACTTTGCTGGTAAATGATCGAAGGAATAAATATTTTTATGTTGAAAAGAAGATAGCACAGAGTTGATACGAAAATGATCGAAAGAAGCGTGAAATACAAAATTAAAATTATTTATTGTGGAATATTTAACAAACACTTTTTGACTGCCACGTTGGTCTAGTGGTCGCAAACGCTACTGCTGAGCATGAGGTCCTGGGTTCGATTCCCGGGTCGGGCCAAGTGTTATTGGGTTTTTCTATCTGAAATTTGTCAGTAGCAGCACGGAGTCTGGATTTGTGCCCGGTTGATGGCAATAGACTCAGCCCCTATTACCTAGACTTAAAAATAACTGGCGAAATGTGGGTGTACCTGCTACAGGAACACCTCTGCCCAACCCTTCGGGGAAACAAGGCGTGATGTTATGTTATTTAACAAACACTGATGCAAATAAGTTTCACTACAAATAAATGCACCATAAAAATAACGACTAGGAAACTAAATGGAAATTATTTCGACACCACTGCTGCACTGTTCTCAAAACGAAGAAGGAAAACTTCTTGAGAAAACCAGCATGTCCTAGAACCAAAAATTCAATCAATCAATAATTTATTTTGTTAAACATAGGTATGGTTACAGATAGTACAGTCTAAAATATGCGCACTATGTTGTGCCAATATTTATGGCGTACAAAATTAACACAATTAAGTAATTACAATTAAGGTGGCATGTCAATAGATTACATTAAAAGAAATAATAATATCAATTTAAAATAATATGTCAGTTATACAATTTTAGACAAATAAACACATTCATACTTAATCAATAAATAAAATCATAAGTGTCTAATTAGCAAGTGATGGAGTAGTAACATCTATCTAAAAGGAATTTAAACAAATACTTCTTAAAGGATCCCAGACACTCTGCTTTTCTTAGAGCTTCTGGTATACTATTATATATTTTTGGGGCCATACCTAACACATTTTTGCTGAAAAATGCGGTTTTATGAGAGGTAACAAAGGCATGTGACATCCACCACTCCGCACTGAGTCCGCGTGGAGGCTTACCGTCCACTCCCTGTTATAGAGAGGAGGCCTGTGTCCCAACAGTGGGAATATTATATGCTGATTATTTTGTTAATTTCTTTGAGTCAAGAGTACTGATGAGGTTTTCCACCGTGCAAGGGACAAGTAGAAATAATTGGTGGTCACGGCCAACCTTCAGTAATTGGAGAGGCACCAGAACAAATAGTACATTTTTATGCAAGCGTGCAAAGTTTATCATTCCGCTCTAGGCAGGATTGCAATGACGAATGCTCATGTATATCAAACGACGATTTTCAACACACTCGCACGCAGGAAAAATAAATAATCACACTAATATTATAAAGGCGAAAGTTTTCTTCTTCACGCTCAAACAGTTGAACGGATTTGGATGAAATTTGGCACACATGTAACTTAAAACCTGGAATAACACATAGGATACTTTTTATTTCGATATTCCCACGGGATCGAGACTTATGCGGGTGAAACTGCGGGGCGCAGCTAGTAATTCATATGTATTTTGTTTGTAGGACATTTTAGCGCCAGTTTTCAAGCAAGTGTGTTGTAAGCTGTTTTCTTGTTATGTAATTAATCTCTAAGCAATACATAAGCAACTTTACTTGCACAAATTCCTAGAAGCACCGTATAATTTAAACCTATAAAAACATCACATAGAAAGCCACTAGACCCATGATCCTCCATAATTTTATGACGTAGTAAAACATCGTGGAAGAGTGCATATCATCGCTGCATTTTACGGCGTCGTCAGCAATTCAGTTTTGAGAAAACGTACACTTTGAACGGTTGAGGAGGAGACGCTAATAAAGTTATTAGTTTCTTACTTTAGCATTAAAAAGGACGAAAGACGACTATTAAATGTTACAAAGGAGGTAATTATTATGACGGTAACAGTTGTCTCTTTATTAATTCTTTGTGGAATAATAAGTATTTCCATAACTATCAATCTGTCTAGCCTTTTCCCAACTCTGTTGGGGTCGGCTTGCAGTCTAACCGGATGCAGCTGAATACCAGTATTTTAAATGGAGCGACTGCCTATCTGACCTCCACAACCCAGTAACTGGGTAATACGATATAATCGATCTAATTTATTTGCCTCACGGCCCACTTCCTCTCACAGAGAGGAGGCCTGTGTCCCAGCAATGGGAACGTTATAGGCTGATTATGCATATGATTCGTGCCCGGACGTCTTATTTGTCCGTATGTTTTCACTGTGTGCAAATTTTTATTGATAATCGAATTACATTATAAACTTGGTTGCATTTATTTAGAAGCCAATTTTGTTTGTTATTATTGTTAAATTATAACATACTATTCGTCAGTCGACATCAAAAAATAAATGTAGTTTCTGATCTTCGTGCGCTGACCTTGCATTGTACGGAAATCCAATACAATGCGAGATCAGCTTATACTGGAAATGTATAGCTTGATATGCCGATATAGCCGTGTGTACGTGTTTTATTAAAGGTTTTTTTTTCTTGTTTAAGTGCTCGCGAAAGTTGGAAAGACTGGACCTGCCAACACTCCTACCACCTTTCCCAGAAGGCATTTGGCAAAGAGTGGGACAGAGTAGGCTAGTAAAAAAGGCACTATTTTAGATAAAAACATTAATATAACTAACCTATCCTATCTACTATTTCAGTTGTAAATAGTAATCTGCCAACGTTTTACACGAATCACAGCATTGCGAAAAACATTCCAAGAATGGTCTTTACTTCCTACATTTGTTAAATTCTGCTCTATCATAGGCCAAATAGATATAGTTAGACAAGCTCAACCACAGGCAGGGTATATAAAACAAACACCGTGTCGGCTGTAGAGCGAGCTCCTATATTGTTTTCAGCTGTGACTGCTTGTTTGATTGATCGGTTCCGTGCCGTGGAACCTGGAGCAATGAGAGGTGGATGCGGCGATTAAATTATATGAAATTTTGTTCTAAATAAATTTCTACTATGAAATGACACTATACGTATTCTTACAAGTCACATATGATGGTGAGTTAGCTGGCTTCGACAATCGTAGATTTTCGAGACTGAGAATCGCTGAAATAAAGTGCAGCTGTCTGTACTTTTACAAAAAGGACATTATCCTTACATATTATATAAATTAATAGTTTAAAAGACACTAGAAAAACACGCTTGAAACCTGATCGTGTTCAAAGTCCATTACGTGGCCTTTCTCACAAGTGCAAAAACGACTATGATACGATATTCCATCATGGAATGCCAGTGCCTATCTTCCGGCTTCATCATCAGACCTTGAAACCTAATCGTGGTCAAAGTTCATTACAAGACTTTTCTAAGAAATCCAAATCGTATCATAGCTGATGATACGATTTTCCATCATGAAGTTCCAGTTCACCTTCCGACTCCATCATCAGATCAGTTCGACAGTACCATATTATTGTATTGTTATCAAAACTACATACAGCTGCCAATTTTCATTACGCTACGATTCCATTACATAGTTACATACAGGTCGACCTAATAAAAGCGTGTTAAAAACAACAGAATTTACAGGTTTTATCTTGCCAAACTCTTAAAATTATGTATTTGGGCACTGATTCTCATTTTTGTGAGACTAAATTATAAGAGCAATGATTCTTTCTTTCACCATGTAAATTATTATGCTTGCCCATTCACATGGTCTGGTCTTACGTTTTATAAACAGAGCTATGAACTAAGTAGCATTTGTATCTTTGACTATAAAGCCAAAGCCAACAGCCAAACATGTCACGTTCGTGCTTCCCACATCACCCCACAAGAAGCCAGGCGCCTCAGCGGCATCCTCTGTTTATCTACAGCACATGCCACCGACCCAGCAGCTTATTGATCCGTCCCGAGGACACGCGGCTCCTTTACAAACACAACAGTACCCAACCCGCACGTGGTGGAGTAATCTAATTGATAACGACAAGATAGATCGCGCTTTACAAATTATCGGGTAAAAGTTATTTGTCAAGGACGAACTGTAACTGTTTGTGTTAGGAGAGGAATTTTATATTGAGTATCGTGAGTCCACAAACATGAGTATTCTCTGAAAAAACCAAACGAATACACAACTAAAAAACTTCACTAAGTCGGTGGCAAAAAACGAAAATACAAAACACAAGACACCGACTTCCGAAATTAAAGTTATTTTTCACTTTGTAGTGTTTTTTTGGAGGTCGGTTGTTTTTTTTTTTGTAAAAAGTTTTTATTTTTCACTTTTTGTTGTGGTACCTACCCCACACACATTCGAATACCACTGCTACCAGTGACAGAAACTTATCATATCATCTACATACTAAGTGGGAAAAAAATACGTATTTTGTAGCTAACTCAAAAACTATCAAAGCAAAGTTAATAAAATTTATATGGGACCAATTCGAGAGCACACCCTTTCAAACAAAAAAATAATTTTCAAAATCGGTCCACAATTGACGGAGAAATCGGTGGACATACATAAAAAAAAAAAACATACGCGACGAACATATAACCTCCTCTTTTTTGGAAGTCGGTTAAAAATTAAAACATGCAGACATTTCAACAGACCCAGAAATTCAAACTTTCAACAAAATTTTCCCGTTTTAACAACTACCAGGAACCGTAACATAATCTCTCGAACATCAAAAAGAAAACCACTATCTTCCAATGTTCCAGAATTTTCGGCTGACAAATAGGTACCAAATATGGCGTACACAGGACATTCTGGTACAAAGAGAACAAGCCTAATATACAGACGCAAAAAAAGCCGGAGTGACGGGTAAGGGCACTGTAAAAAGTCAGTGTTCGGTACAAGCCCGCCTGTTATGAACAAACGAAGGAGCATTGGGGCATTTTGGAAAGTTTTTGACTTTTTTTTACGTCAACGCTCGGGTTTGGGGGCTTGCTGAAACAGCTTTAGAGTTCTCCGTACTGTGAAAGGTAGTTATTTGAATCTGTCGGCGACTGTCTAATTTTTGGCAAAATTCTGCACTTTTTTCGTGGAACGTACCCTTTCTCGAGTGTCCTGGGATTAGTAAAGAAGGTTTCATGTTTGCAAAGTAATTTTTAAAACACTAATTAGTTATTAGGTATTGCATTTCCTTTAGCTTAATAAACCGTAACACGCAGGATGAAATCTATTACGACTTCATCTGAATTATTGTTACTTACTTGTACACGAAAATTGAGGTGCCGTGCTTCACGTTATTTTGAACCGACTTCCAAAAAGGAGAAGGTTATATGTTCGTAGCGTATGTATGTTTATTTTTTTAGCTCATCGATTTCTCCGTCAATTGTAGACCGATTTAAAAAGTTATTTGACAAAAAAGAACAACCGACTTCCAAAAAAAACACTACAAAGTGAAAAATAAGTCGGTTGTTTTTTTTGTTCAGTGTAGAATAACTTGTTCACGTACGAATTCTACCTAGCTTCTAGCATGATACTTAGGCAAAAATCTATGCTTGGAAAGATGTACTAAAAGTAGACCACTATCGTAATTTTACCAAAATGTGTGATTATGTATGCATCCTTTTGCATGAAAATATAAATATATAAAATGTTGACGTAAACGCAGACCAAAACGAAACGCAAACGTTAACCTCAACGTCACTCGTCATCTACTAAACGTCTATAAATAATTCAATTGCTACATTTACATGAATAAAAATTTAAGTAATATTTATTCTTTCCGTCCATGCCTCATTCTTTAACTCCTCAACTTCTTTAGATAATATTTCTTTTTTAACTTTTGCATGTTAATGCGACTGCTTCAGTAATTGCTTTTATTTGATTCTCGTTTATTTTTATAATTCACCTTTCAGTTTATAATCGGGAATGCTAATTAATTTTGTTGGGTTATTTTCAGCTGTTTACATTATTTGTGCCTCTTTTGGCTAGTTGATATCATGAAATGAGTCGCATATAGATATGTTGACTTCGAAGTAATGACTTGCAGGGATACTTTCTAGCATCCCAAAAGAAAATATAATGTAAGTCTTGACAACCTATTTATCCATCCCTTTTTACCAAAAAGGAACCGGGCGACCCAAAATCAAAACTAAAACACCTTCGAAAGGAAATTCACAAAACAAAATAGATGCAGGAGACAATATCACGAAGAGCGAACGAAACTAAAATCGTTTTGCATATACGCAAATTGAATCAATTTTTCGTACAAAATTGTATCCTCCCCGAGTGAGGGCGAGCGAATTTTATGTAAAGCCTTCTCAGGACCCCCGACAAATCGCTGCGATCAATCGCGATCTTCAACGATTCATTGCACGATTTAGAATCGCAGTCAAATCGTTGAGCGATAACTGTCGGGAGAAATTATTACGTATTGAATGAACAGAAATGTGATTGTGGATGAAATATGAACGTTATTTGTAGATAAGAGAGAGATGGCAGACGGTGACCTGTTTAATGTAAATATACTATCGATTCGATGGCTCCATTGATGCATTGCCCTGAGTGATTGCACTCTGAGTTATGAGTCGCGAATTCGATATCTGCTCACACTCGCAGCAATTAGGGACAATTAGGTAAAGTCACGAAAGCAATTTTCTCATAAAGTATTCATAAAATTGTGTGGTGTTACAAGCATAGTATTTCCGAAACCAAATTATAATGATTGTAGATCATTTCGCAAAGGGTAGTTTCCTAGGTAAAAAAAAAATAAAATTCTATTTAGTCCGTCTTTCAGATAATAAAAAAATATTAGACACGTATTTTTTGCTTTATCATATTAATCAAAAATAACTTAGAAAACACGCATTAAAGTTGGGGAGTGGGGGCTCGCTACGTCACAACGTCGTATTAAATCTAGCACGGCGTGACGTCATGCCACATTTTAACTCAATGTATCGCCGTAATCTTTTGATTAACTACGTAAAAAAATAAAAAAATACGTGTCCAATATTTTTTTTTATTTTCTGAAAGAAGGACCAAAAAAAAAAATTTGGGCACAGGCCTATTGCTTATGGATTTTGCGTAACTATATGATAAGGAAGATTATGATAAGATAATTGTGCTCGTGATTGCACTGAATAATATAACTCTTGAAATAGATTTAATATATCTAGATAGGATATTTAGTCCTTGAATTATTTAAACTACCCAGTTAAGTCTACTGTCCACTGCTATTTGGGATGCGCATGGAGAGGTTTGCCACGTTAGCTGCGCGGTTGATTTATTTGCCAGACTCACATTCGTGCGTAGCATGGCCGTGGGTAGCAGTGGACGATGTTGCTTACATTTTTAACCGACTTCCAAAAAGGAGGAGGTTATATGTTCGTCGCGTATGTTTGTTTTTTTTTTTTTTATGTATGTCCACCGATTTCTCCGTCAATTGTGGACCGATTTTGAAAATTATTGTTTTGTTTGAAAGGGTGTGCTCTCGAATTGGTCCCATATAAATTTTATTAACTTTGATAGTTTTTGAGTTAGCTACAAAATACGTATTTTTTTCCCACTTGCTATGTAGATGATATGATAAGTTTCTGTTACTGGTAGCAGGTAGTGGTATTCGAATGTGTGTGGGGTAGGTACCACAACTAAAAAGTGAAAAATAAAAACTTTTTACAAAAAAAAACAACCGACCTCCAAAAAAAAACACTACAAAGTGAAAAATAACTTTAATTTCGGAAGTCGGTGGCAAAAAACGAAAATACAAAACACAAGACACCGACTTCCGAAATTAAAGTTATTTTTCACTTTGTAGTGTTTTTTTTTGGAGGTCGGTTGTTTTTTTTTGTAAAAAGTTTTTTATAAAAAGCAACGCAATATACACATGCGTAACGTAGCGGTCGTCTACTGCAGAGTAGGTCCCTAAAATTTATGTGTAATGCTATCTTGAGCATTAAAACCTTGAATTTTTGCACCTTGTGTAGAAAAACCTGGAACATCAGTAGCAATATACACATAGATAAGAACATCCTTAAACTCTTCAGCAGCACATAGCATGCGGTAGTCGACAATCAAAGTGAGACATCGAGAATCGAGATCTCGTACAGGAATTCGATTAATTATAAATGGAATAACTCTGTGCTGTGTTGCATATTTAATGGCTTCATCACCGAGGTTTAGAGCTACTAGTTGGCTTATTTGTGATTAAATATTGTGTAGTTTCAGTTTATTGGACGGTAGATAGATAGAGTAGGTACTGTACAATAAAAATGCTTGAGATTTTAAGCAATGAACTGTATTTAGGTAATTTTATTACAAGAGCTAAAAGTACATCAACCGAGAGAAGATTCTACTAGAAGAGTAATGTTACCAGCACATAAAAATTAGTGCTAAAATTATAAATGTTGCCAATGCAAAAAAAAAAAATTAGATTTATTCTTATAGGTACTCTTCTATACATTATTATAAATTAGAATCTCTTTTCGTGTCTTACTGCATATCCGTTGTTCTAAGAAGCTACGGAATTGAATTTTGATGCGGTTCACCGTCATATAGAGATTTTATTCCGTAAGATTTATGTGTATAATACATTAATATTAAACTTATCTACACATTATAAAGAAATCTCGATGTTTTGTCAAATCGTAAAAGCCGTTCGAGGATGGGTCACTAGTTATTATATAAAATAATTACAAACAATTGCAAAAAAGGGCCGTACGTATAGGTGGTCTTATTGCAACCAGTGATTTCTACCAAACTCTCTTAGGAAAACCGATAACCGTTTCTTAGACGAGATAGACTAAAAATGATCCTGATGAAAAATGTGCATCGCTCGGAATATTGGCAAAGATATAACTTTGCTTTGCTTGCTTCAATTTTTAAAGCACCTATGACATCAAAACCCGAACATATCCCTGGCGAAATCTGTCACTAGGAGGTCTATAACTACTTAAACAAACTCACAATTTGATGAACCGATCTTTTTAAATCACTTAGGATTTATAATGGTCTGAGCGTAAGTAGTAGTAAGTAGACTCCATATAGTGTCTCCCAATAGCTTCACGAAGCATCTCAAATCTGAACGAGAAACGTCTTTTATATCACTCGTCTTTAACGATTACGACTACAGTAAATCGCGATGCGACTTCCGATAACAACAAATAAATGGCAGCTTTATTTCTTGGCTGTTAGAGTGTTAAATGGAATGACGAGGCAGTTAAAATAATAGGAGATGCAAACATTGCTGTGATTTCAAACATTGCCGTGGAGAACCTATTGAGAAAATATTTTACATAATCTACTTATAATGTTCCACTGGTCTGCACTCTGTGAGAGGAAATGAGCAGTTATCCACCACGCGAGCCTAGTGCGCAGTAAAAGCTTACCTATAAAATATCTTGACGATTACCAAATCTCAACATCAGTATCATCCATAATACATATGCCGCCATTTTATATCCAGACATAGATATCGTAGTATAGAGCCTACAGTGTGCACGCCGCCTAACTCGATTGTACCGCAACCTTTCAGATCCATTATCAAAGACAGTACGTTACTACTTCAAGGCGAGCATCGCTGGAGGGCCGCCTTATCAGACAACCTCTTCGACGAAGCCAGAATCAATGGAGCTCTCCCTCCCCGCGTAACAAAGATGAAATGTTAGATGACAGAAGGGGATCGCGGTTTTTCGAAGGCCATTCTAAATTGGTTGGTTGTGAAGTGGATTCTTCGCCGCGGTCCTATCCCGGGCGACGGATTGAAGAGAAAGTGTCGCGTAAAAGGCAGAATGGTGGTGCTGGGCCACGCGGCCACTCGTCCCACTCTTGGCAAGTTTGGAGTTTAGAAAAATGGCCGCTGCTTTGTTGTGATGAAGGGCAGTTTGTTAGAGGGTGAGGTACCTGGCTGGTTGGTATGTATTTGTTAAATAAACATAATCATATGTTCTTATGTGCCACAGTCCTATCGCGAATCATCTGAGACAGGAATAGCAGGAAGTCTTTTTCTATTCTGTAACTAAACTATTTTGTAATGTAAAATGTATAACTGGAATATTGAGTATGTTCATGTTTTTATTAAATTTTTGTATCCATTTAATTGCAATGCCTTAACAGACAATTAAGTTCTAAGAACCTACCTATTGTTAACATCTTCAAAATGTTGTACACTTAGTTCGCAATAAAGAATTTGAATTTGAACTCTATTCCTGGAATATAGGAATTCCCTACACCTCATGTTTTTGAGAAATAGTTTTTAACCACTTACATTGCATATTTGGTATAATTTGATGATCTATAAAAAAATATTTGAAACCATTAAATTAACACCAGCTTTCAATTAGCCTCTGCTTTTTGGAATCATGAGATGAACTAATAACACTGAAAAAATATTTTATGACCCACAACATATCCTGGGTCAGAATGTTGGTTTACGGGATTTGTGTCTGAAAATGCACCCACAATATACAGTGTGATTCTTTATAATGTGCACATATCGAAATGAGGGAATCTATGCTTAATTTTACCGACGGAATAAATATTTAAAAAAAAAAAATATATTTTTTTTGTTCTCTTTGGCATCTTATTTATAAATTTTAAAATTATTGTTAAAATTGATGGAAAAAAACAGATTTTTGCTATAAAAAAACATGTTTATTTTCAATTGAGGGTAGTTTTTTTTCTCAATTTTCATTTTATGTGGACGCCTAATTACTTCCAATCATTTTGGAGTTTGTTTCATCGCGATAGATGATTCAGTTTAAAAGTTACACAGTTTTGTTACAATTTTTTTTTAATTCCATAAAAAGTATTTAAAAAATATTTAGATTTTTTTTAAAAAAAATCTGTATTTAAAATTAAGCATAGATTCCCTCATTTCGATATGTGCACATTATGAAGAATCACACTGTATGAGAAACCACATTATGAATAGCAGTATGTTTAACTTGAAGATAGCTCAATACCAAACATTAAAAAATAAGAATATGAAAGCAACGCCCTGCTCTAACCTCACACACTGCATTCAATCACGGCCAGCACGTACACAAATACTGTATATATGGGTATATTTCTGAGCGACGCGTGTGTCGAAGCGAATAAATACAATTTGTACTTCTTGGAAGGTAGTTTTTGACACCTTTCAAGTATTTTTCGATTGGCCTTTTAAATTTTATACTTGATATATCTCTAACATGTATTAAACAAAGTCTTTTATCGTGTCTGTCTGTCCTCTTGGATCTTCTAAACTACACAATGGATTTTGATGCGGTTTTAACCATCATTTAGAAAAGGTTTATGTGTATAATGCATTAATATTTAACCTAGATATAGCACAAACATCTCGATGTTTTGACATGTCGCGACATCAGTGTATAGCGCCCGTGGAAAACAGGGGCAGGTTGCTAGTTATTATTAAACTAATTAAACTGATTTCATAATGAAGAGAGAAGATAAGAATTTAGTATTATATTATTCTGATTATTCAATTCAATTCAAAACATTTATTTCAGACGTAGTCCATATACTGTTAGTAACACAAAAAACCTTATAAAGCTGTTGTTATTATATAAAAAAACAAAGCCACAGGACGATATAAAAATAAAACCACAAAGTGTCACCACACAGGAGTGTCGGTTTATGCCAAGCCCTGGACGCGACAACCCATAGTGTGTAGTCGCATCCAGTGCCGCCACATCGGCGAGTCCCAGCGGCCCACGAACACGCTCAGAAGGCTGTTCGAGCTGGCCCGCATGCGCCTCATAAGAGACGCACAACGCTTCCGCATGATGGCATGAAAATCATCCACGCCTTAAACACGCTTAACACGCTTTTGATTATGTGCACATTGTCAATGCCAAATTAAAATTAGGCCAACAGAATTGATGAATCTAGTAGGTCAAGCAGTGTTTACCGCAGTTAATTCTTGGATGGGTTCCCATTCCTCCAAATCTAGAACCCTTGGTTCCTTGGAGGAATTGTTTTTGCCCTCGGTTCTGATTCCCCCGACATAATTTAATATTTTATTAATCCTTCAGCAGTGTTATCAGATCCGTCCAAAACATAAATTGATCTCATTATTATTTAACCTTATCTGTAGTGTAATGTACTAGATTTAACCCGCGAAATTTCTCGGATTCATTTTTTTTTAATTCGTATTCTTTATGGCTCTTTAGGTCCTGAGCTATCCGAATATCAAAAAATATTTGGCTTAGGTCTTAACGGGGGAGTCGTGAAAATTGATTCACTGTTACAATGTACAAGAAATACCTCTTGCAAATTATAAACTGTTAATTCTTAAAATGTTATTGTGATATTATGGCCTGTATACCTAAAATAAAAGATTTATTACTATTATAATCTTTAATTTTTAAATAATTTCATCAGTAAACAAAACTAATTATTCTAAAAAGCAATCACCTGTCTCAATTAAAATTAATTAATGAAACTTACCCAATTTCACCTCATCACTAATTCAACCATTCCGATGCCATAACGATAGCAATCACAGGTTAAATCGTTTGCCAATTGCTTCCCAATTACCAGTTACTATGAATTATTCGTTTCCGAAACTAGTAAACGCAACTGTTTATTAATGAGTACTTTACTTGCGATCGAACTGCGCGTTAATATTGTTAGTATAATGATTAATTATTTAAGTTTTACGGTTAAGAACTTAGTGCGTTGCGAGTTGTTGGGACAAATATAAAATACAAGCACCTACGCACCCTAGTGGGGCAGAATCCGCAAGATTTAAAACTAGTGTAATCTGCCCCACCAAGTCGAAACAGTGGGGCAGATTCCCCTGCAAAATTTCAGGCATTCCATTTTACCCCACCAGTGGGGCAGCTTGGTGGGACAAAGTGGAAGTACTCGATTTTTTGGCTTTATCGGCACAGTGGCTGAATAATAGCGCTGAATATAACCAGTTCCTGTATAACAGGCCAAAGATTCGACTCCCTTATAAGTAAAAATTGATTTTATGAGTTAAGAGAATTTTAGTAGCATGTATGAGCTTGGCCGCATGTGAGGTTTGTTCCTGAAAACGCACGTAAAAATGAAGGCATAGCGTGATGTTATTTATTTAAGTCACAGTGGTAATAAAACGTGTGACATATAATTCCAGTTTTAATAACTTTTTAACACAAAAATATAAGAGTTTATTACTCTTTAATTGAGCGATTAATTATCAAGCTTTTCCCATAAATTCCGGCCTAGAGCTACGTTAAAAAAATCACAAAATCACGTCAACATTGCTCACTCAAATACGACATTACAGACACCCTTAAACCCGCAATCCCTAAGATTGCCATTCTAAATTCATGACCTCTATTACTGCTGATACCGGAACGACTCAGATTCACGACCCATTACGAAACACTTTTAGAACTATCGTGGGAAATTTTACAAACACTTTATAGAGAAATACTTTAGAGTCAAAGTCTAAACTGTTACGATTTTGTTGTAAACTTTAATGTTGCTTTTTAGGGTTTATAAAAGTTGTTATACCGAAGGAAACCGACCTCCGAATCCGTAAATATTAAGCTAGGCTTTGTTTTCCAAACATGGCTGAACTGAGCTCAGGTTAGAACAGCCATCACAGGCAGATTTTCAGCCACCGGAGGCGCGGGCATGCGGACGGTGAGCAATGGGTAGCTCGCTTTCCTATAAGGACCAAGCCCGGGTCGACGGCACGTTGTGTTTCACGCGCGCCTCAAAGAGATGTCAGCAAAATTGACGGGGTCCGCTAGGGCCGATGCCTGCCGGGGTTGCGAATAAGGCCGAAAGGGAAATCGTAGCGCCCCGGCAACATGGCAACTGATGGAACACGGGTGGGTTTTAGTCAGTAAGAGTCTGACACGCCCTCCCGCTCCACCCAGAGCGGAAGAAGTTATTTGAAAATTTCCAACCCAAAAAAAAAGGTCAGAACAGCCATGTTTTAGCATGCGGTTTAGAGTTTCATGATACCTATGGAACACCATATCCATACTTAATATTATAACTGCAATCTTACCTCTGCCTGTCTGTCTATTTCTTAATTTTTCACGTCTAAAGCACTGAACCGATCGTTTTGAAATTTGACAGATCGCTGAGACCTGAAGAAGGACCTGCTGGATATTAGTATTTAAATAATGAATGCATTATAAAGTTTTAATTGCACTTTGAACCGGGTTAAGAACGCATCCTGCTACGATCCTTACATTATACTCCTTCTGCTTCGAATTTGTACAGTCAACTGTATATCAGTGGTAACAATTAGACATTAACAGCGCCTTATCTTTTTTATATGCACGTGTGACTGTGACAAATAAACCTAATTTTCTTTCTTTCTTTCTTAATATCTTAGCGGTAAGGGTGATTTTCGTAGAGCAAGTGTGACTCAATGAATCAATCTTGTTAAAATATACATCAGATTTTATATTCACGGTTTAAAATGCTGTATTCGTTAAGAAAAACCTACATTTAAAATGAGCCCTCCGCGAGGGCGCCCGGCATCCCAGATGCGACTAGGTAAACCATTCAGGAGGGCACCCGGCATTGAACGTGTTAAGCTTGTATAAGTATTATCAAATAAAGTCACTTTTCGTGTCTGTCTTGAGGAGCTCGTGGCTAAGTAATAACAGCCGCATTGGTCGATCTAACAGGTTAAGCTACGCTTGCCGGAGTTGTTCCGTGGATGGGTGACCATCTTTACATACCGAGACTCCGCTGTGCCTCGGAAAGCACGTCAAGCCGTTGGTTCTGGCTGTCATTTGTAGATCTTTGACAGTTGTTACGGGTCGTCAGAAGCCCGAAAGTCTGACAACTAATCTTTCCAAGGGGTATCGTGTTACCCAGTACCTAACTGGGTTGCGGAGGTCAGATAGGCAGTCACTCCATGTAAAATACTGGTATTCAGCTGCATCCAGTTAGACTGGAAGCCGACCCCAACATAGTTGAGAAAAGACTAGGTACATGATGAAGTGCGACAACTGGTCTACGGTTAACTGTACTATCTGAACTTCAGAAACACACTATAAATCACTTAATCACCTCTATCACACAATAGTAAGCTTAACATAACCCTCTCCTCATTGTATACTCATTCTGATTCTCTCCTCATTAGGATTCTCCTCACTTCGTCCCCATTTCCTTATTAAACGCGTAAATTAAACGATGAATAATAATTATTCAAATTACCGAAACTAAATACCATAATTTAATGCAATAAACAATGATATTTAACTATAAAATATTCCTCGAAAGGCTATATTTCAGCCGGGGTCGGGGACATCGTAAAACCGGGTATTCGCTTTAATTAAGCCATATCTTAATTTGTTTAAGCTGCTATGAATGTTTGCTAGACTTGTTATTCTTATAAAATAGGATTTCAGTCTTTTTGGCTAATTTGCATAGACTGTGTGTTGCTTGGTCGGATAACGTTTACAACTTGTGTTATTTAAGACTTGATAATCTTTAACTGTTCTAGCTTAGCTTCTTTTTATCACTTTCGACTCCAGCCACTTTTCATAGAACTGAACCCTCCGGGAGGGTTATCGGCATTACGTTTGCGCTAAAGTTAACCATCGCGGACGGTCAACGGCATTAGATTTAAAACACTGTAAAACGAAGTAAAATAGTATTTTCAGAAGACCCTTTTGGCATTATAATCATTGTTTTCTGTTTTTTATAGTTATAAGGTGTATTTTCTCTGCTGTAATACCAATAAACGCATTTTTCTTTCTTTCTTTCTTGTTGCTATACGTAGTTTCCAACCTTTTCAATTTCATTTCTGAATATTAGTAGCAGTGAACAAAAATGCTAAAAAGTCTTTGATTTTAAAACCAACGCATCACACTAATATTATAAAGGCGAAAGTTTGTGTGTGTGTATGTATGTTTGTCTCTTCTTCACGCTCAAACGGCTGGACCAATTTGGATGAAATTTGGCACGCAGTTAGTTTATAACCTGAATTAATACAAAGAATACTTTTTATCTCGATATTCCCACAGGATCGAGACCAACGCGAGTGAAAACGCGGGGCGCAGCTAGTATACTAATAAATCTTGTTAAAATATACATCAGATTTTATATTCACGGTTTATAATGCTGTATTCGCAAAAAAAACTACATTTAAAATGAGCCCTCGGCGAGGGCTCCCGGCATCCCAGATGCGACTAGGTGAACCCTCCAGGAGGGTTCCCGGTATGAACTTATTAAGCTTGTATAAATATTATCAAATAAAGTCACTTTTCGTGTCTGTCTGTGTGACCGCCTTTTTTTATACAAACAATGAATTTTGATGTTTACCCTAAATATAGCATAGAAATCTCGATTTTATTTTAACTATGCACCCGTACGAAGCAAGGGTTTGCTACTAGTTAAAAATCAATTAATCTGCCCCCCTTTTCCTATGTTGGGGTTGACTTCCAGTCTAACCGGATGCAGCTGAATACCAGAATTTTACATGGAGCGACTGCCTATCTTATCTCCACAACCCAGTAACTGGGTGACCCACAAATGACAGCCGGGACCAACGGCTTAAAGAAAAGAAAGTTGAAACCTTTTTTCTTAACTAACGACTAAACTAGCTATTACAATAAATACCGCCAAAATGGCAACACCATTTTGCACGGCACATAATCAATTTAACCGCTGTAAAAATCGCGTGACACTAGGCATAAAAGAAACAATTTAATTGCAATCATAATCACTTTATTTCAATTTTTCACACACAAGTTAGCATGTCAGACACCAATAAACAATGCTTGACACTCACTTTTTCAACCCAAGGGAATTGTCGCAGCTTGTCGTAGCTTCGTAGGCATCTCGTAGCGTGCTACATGCTCGCTACGAAATAATCGGTTTAATAGCTACGCTTGCTACGACATTCGTAGCGTGGCCTTGGTTGCGAACTCATTCATATTTTATTTTATTGTCTACTCAATGAGGGGCTAAGTAATAACAGCCGCACGGGTCGATCGATCAGGTTAAGCTACGCTTGCCGCGGTTGGTCCGTGGATGGGTGACCATCTTTACATACCGAGACACCTCCGAGCCTCGGAAAGCACGTTAAGCCGTTGGTCCCGGGTGTCATTTGTAGATCTTTGACAGTCGTTACGGGTAGTTAGAAGCCCAAAAGTCTGACAACCAGTCTTATCAAGGGGTATCGTGTTACCTAGTAACTAGGTTGTGGAGGTCAGATAGTCGCTCCATGTAAAATACTGGTATTCAGCTGCATCCGGTTAGACTGAAAGCCGACCCTAACATAGTTGGGAAAAGGCTAGGCAGATGATTGTCTACTCAATGATTGCTACCACACCATGTCTGTATGAGGTTTTTGTCAAGATACCACTCTAATAGTTTAAATGCAATTTTCTGAAGATTTCGTCTATCATTTAATACAAATATTTCGCCATCTTCAACAAACGTTAATGTCTTTAGCCGCAGTCAGTCCGCTACCTACCTAACTATAGCTTATCATCTCACAATGAGCTATTCTCGTTAAATTTATATCAATACAAGAGAAGGCTGCAAACTCAATACGAAAAGGAGTACCTTATAATCGATATAGCTACTCGCCCGGTATATAAACAATCCGCTACCGGCCAAAAATACTCACAGAAACAGTTCGAACGGGTTATTATTAGCATAACATACATAACATCACGCCTTGTTTCCCCGAAGGGTTGGGCAGAGGTGTCCCTGTAGCAGGTACACCCACATTTCGCCAGTTATGTTTTAAGTCCCATGTAATAGGGGGCGAGCCTATTGCCATCAACCGGGCACAAATCCAAACTCCGGGCTACTACTGAGAAATTCCAGATAGAAAAACCCAATAACACTTGCCCGACCTGGGAATCGAACCCAGGACCTCATGCTCAGCAGTAGCGCTTGCTACCACTAGACCAACGAGGCAGAAAAAAAAAAAGAAGTGGCAACACTGCTCGAGTGACATGTCAAAATTTTGTTCCGTATTTATAAATTAGTTTTATTTAATTTTTAAGTGTAATTAAGGTGTAATAATATATCTAAATATTAAGTAACTGGATTAAAACTCAGGATTATTGTTTTCCTGGAAATTTACAAAGTAAAACACAGTTTTTGGTTACCCACCGTTACCGGTAACCTATCACGAACAGCTGATGTTCGACCTGCGGATTTAAACGGGAAGTATTGTTTACTTTTATTCCTTATCTAGCACACAATCCTCACTTAAGACTCTGTAACACATTCATTGAGTATTAGTATCAAAATTTTTGGTTGATTTGGCACCCTGCACTGGGGCCACTCACTTTGTTTACATAGATAACAAAACTTAGTACCTATTGTGAATTTCAAAGTATTGTAATTCTATTAGTGTTATATTGTTCATAACAACATCAACGTTGACTATCCATTTTAAATGTAATCCTTATGCAAAACTAGAATACTATTTTTTATATAGGCATCCTACCCACAGAAGCAAAAGTAAAATCATAAGACAATAGAATCAATGTAACATTGTACTTGATATAATTAAAATAGTTGCATTTCAACTAGATTCAGCAGCCTACCTCATTTCTCTATAAACCTACACTAACTTTTCCCATTTTTCTTTCATTTCTAGCTTTCTCTATTTTGTTTGTCTGTCTATTTAGCTCTCACCGTTTCTTTAATTCTACTTTCAGTACTAGTTCCTGAAACTATGCCTGTGATGACCCGCAAGGCTGCTGCTCAGGAATTGGAGCTTAAATTGAGAACGACCGTTCAAGATCTTAAGGCTTCAAACAGTAAATGTGAACAGCTGTTACAGGAAATAGATGATAGTGAGAAGGAAGTCGAGAAGGTTGTTTACAAAAATACAAGCTTAAAACAGGAGCTAGTAGACCTGCATCAACAATACCTAGAT
This sequence comes from Agrochola lychnidis, assembly GCA_963680765.1. Classification (NCBI taxonomy): domain Eukaryota; kingdom Metazoa; phylum Arthropoda; class Insecta; order Lepidoptera; family Noctuidae; genus Agrochola; species Agrochola lychnidis. The sequence goes on along the minus strand of OY796863.1, from coordinate 1,473,363 downwards.
GTTGTTGATGAACGGGACAAACTGCGGCTGGTCACGGATGGTTTTAATAACTGCAGTAACTTATATGAGGAGGCTTTGTGTAAGGTTAGGGATCTAGAAGAGGAACTAATTCATGCAAATCTACGAATTACTAAGTTACAGAAACAAAAAAGTCGTACTCAGGCTAAGGAAACTAATAACTTATATGATGAATTATCTAATAGTAATTGTAACCCTCAATCCTTTATAACAATAGATCTTACAGAAGATTCAATATTGAAACATAATAATAGTTGTTATACAGTAAGTCAAAATAAAATAAAAAAATATGCAAAACTAAATAAAATCATAAATAAATGCAATAAATTCAAGAAACAACAAAAACACAATTCCAATAATATTAAACTAAGGAAAGAACGTGTTTTTCTAATAAATAAATTAAAAAACTATCAAATTAAATTAGAAGACAGTAAAAACATTTATCAAATTGACACCCAACGATTACAGTCTGGAATTGAGGTACTTGAAGAGTCACTACATTCTCTTTATATTAAATATGTGAGCTCTCAAAAACAAATAAAGGAACATATCCTTGCTGCCAACAAGTTAGTACAAATGTGTAACAGTGAGGCAGACAGTGTGGTCCCGATGTCTCTTAGCACCGCTCAATGTTCTTGTCAAGGGGCATCCAGCCTTGAGGCTCTTCAACCTGAGGCAACGGAGGACCCGTCCCAGTCTGGAGAGGCTCAGGGCTGTGTCCCTGATCAAGATACACCACATGTTATACAAGCTTCATCTCAAGTAGCACAGACAGATACTTGTTGTAGTAAAGATTGTTATTGTTCTATTATGTTTTCAGATAGTTTAGGGACAGGGTTAGGTAAATTATTAAGTAACAACCTGAGGCAATCTTCAGTTAATTATTGTATGCCAGGGAAATCCTACGAAGAGATAATTTCATCAATAACAGGCCGTAAATATGATCCGAAAGCCATTATTTCTGTATTTGTAGGCAATAGTACTAATGTAAAAAAAGATGACATCACTGACAGTGTCACCGAAATCTTGAAGATTAATTGTCAGAAAATAATATTGTGTGCTTTTCCATACTTTGAGCACTTGTCAAGTAGGCAAAATCATAATATACATATGCTAAATAACCATATGCATTTATTAGTTAATCACTATAGTGACAAACTTATATTTTTTGACACCAACACTTTTGTTGAGAAATTAAAGTCGACTAGGGATACTGCGTATCTGCCTATTAGTTTTAGACGTCAAATAGCATGGCTATTAGCTTTTAATATAAACTCAGACATAAGTAGTATGTCGAAGTCTAATGTAATTAGCACCACAAAAATTAGTAATAATACTAATATTAAGGTGGTTAGTAATTTAAACTAGTCAGTAAGACAACAGAAGGTACCAGTAACAATGTTTTTAATCTCACCATCAACAAGGTATCTTCTAGCACTCAATTAGTTAATTGTAAAAAAGGGGCTAAGCAGAATTCCTTGAAATTGTTTCATCAAAATATTCAAGGTTTTTCTTCCAAATATTTAGAAGTTGAATTGCTTTTAGAAAAAACAATGTTTGATATTATTTGTATAACTGAACATTGGTTGAAAGATTATGAAATGTTAATTAATTTTGAGAATTACAGTGTGGGCAGTTGTTTTAACCGAAAATCAATGCTACGTGGAGGTTCACTAATCTTAATTAAAAATTGTATAAAATCTAAGACTCGTAATGACATAGTTGAACTATCGGTGGAACATAGCATTGAACTGTCCTGTGTTGAGCTAGATAAGCATTTTATAGTGTGTGTATACAGACCTCCAAATTATCAAAACTACTCTATATTTGAATCAGTAATGGAAGATGTTTTGGCAAAACTTACAACTGGTAATAAATCAGTAATTATTTGCGGTGATTTTAATATTAATATTTTGGAAAATAATTCAAATAGCAGTAGATTATTAAGTCTCTTCAAATCATTTAATCTGTCAAATGTGTTTTTAGAACCAACGCGAATAACTTCGACTACTGCTACATGTATTGATAACGTCTTTTGTTGCTGCGACTATTTAGGTAAAGCTATTGTAAATTATCTCCCTTCTGATCACAGCGGTCAAACCGTTATTTTTGAGTCCAACACACCAATACTAAAAGTGCAGATACAAACTAGACCAATAACATCGGGTAATTTAATTAAGTTTAATAGCACTTTAATTAGCAAATTAAGTGCTCAGGGTCTAAATATGTCCAATGGCAATATTTTGTATGAACAATTCTTTTCATTAGTCCAAACAGAGTTCAATAAGTCTTTTAAGAAAAAAACTAAAACTATTTGCCCTAAGTTTTTATTCAGTGACTGGGCAACTAAAGGCATCAGGAAAAGTAGGGAAACATTATTTGAACTGTATGGCCTTAAGCCGTATATTAACACAGAAACTTTTAATAAGTATGTTGCTACTTACTCTAAAACTTTTAAAAATATCTGCAAAGCAGCTAAAGCTTCTTTCATTAGCAACAAGGTTAAATCGGCAGATAATAAAATAAAGACAGTTTGGAAAATTATTAACAATGAAACAAACAAGAACAAAAGACATAATACAGATTACACACTAGACACTTCCGGCGGTCTTATTAGCGACAACATCGATGTTGCTCAAGAATTTGCAACTTTCTTTACCAATATTCCAATTAAAACTACAGAAACTCTAAATTCCTCCCCCTCACTTGCGATTGATTTATTAAAAGCGAATGTTTCAGCCTGCCCTGTGGAATTTAAATTTAAACATATAAACCCTGTGGTCGTTATAAAGGCTTTTAAGCAACTTAAGATCAAAATTACCGAAGATCTGTGGGGCATGTCTACTAAAGTTTGTCAATCAATTATTGAGACAATTGCACCCTATTTAGCTTTAATATTTAATTTGTGTGTAGATCAAGGGATATTTCCGGATTTAATGAAATACAGTAAAGTTATTCCACTTTTCAAATCCGGGGACAGCAAAGACACTAATAATTATAGGCCCGTATCAGTTTTGCCGGTTTTCAGCAAGGTGTTTGAAAAAGTAATGTTAAATCAAATGCTCAATCATTTTAATCGTAATAACATCCTACACGATCAACAGTATGGTTTCACCAAAGGACGTTGCACAACCGACGCCGGTGTCACCTTATTGAAACACATCTTTAATGCATGGGAAGAGGCACAAGATGCAATAGGCATCTTTTGCGACCTATCCAAGGCATTTGATTGCGTGGATCACGAAACACTGCTCTTGAAACTTGAGCATTACGGTCTGGATAAACTTGCGCTGAGCTTAGTAAAATCATATTTGAATGATAGACTGCAGCAAGTTCAAATAAACGGTGTAAATTCATTGGGTTTAAAAGTCAAAATGGGTGTACCACAGGGCTCGATATTGGGTCCATTCCTCTTTTTAGTATATATAAATGATTTACCAAATTTACTGAAAAATCGACCACAAATGGTGTTATTTGCTGATGACACATCACTGATTTTTAAAGTAGACAGACGTGCACAGGAGCTTGACGACGTAAATAACGCTATGCTTACGGTCCATAATTGGTTTACTGTAAATAATTTGGTATTAAATGAGAAGAAAACTAAATGCATAAGATTCGCGTTACCGAATGTTAGAAGTAGTGAATGTCACGTTGTATTGAATAAGGAGACACTAGAATTCGTCGAAAAGACAGTTTTCCTGGGGATAACGCTTGACTCCAAACTACAGTGGGGTCCTCACTTAACATCACTTGCAGGGCGGCTAAGTTCAGCCGCTTACGCTGTTTGGAAAATCCGCCAACTAACAGACGTGGATACCGCGAGACTGGTCTATTTTAGTTATTTTCATAGCATCATGTCTTACGGTATTTTGCTGTGGGGACGGGCTGCAGATATTGATTCTATCTTTATTCTGCAAAAGAGGGCCGTCAGAGCCATCTACAACCTCCGCAGACGCGAATCTCTAAGGGAATTGTTCAAGAAAATTAACATCATGACGGTACCTTGTCAGTATATATATGAAAACATTATGTATGTTCGAAAAAATCTACACCTTTTTAGTAAGATAAGTGACAGGCATAATTTTAACACTAGAAATAGGAATAAATTAGATCAACCACGTTTTAGATTGTCTAAAGTTCACACTTCTTTTATGGGGTACTGTGTAAAATGTTATAATAAAATACCACTCGATATTCTTCAACTAAATGAGAAGAAATTTAAAACATGCATTAAACGCACACTATGTAGACAAGCATATTATAAGTTGGATGATTATATCGTAGATAAAAATGCTTGGCTTAATGCTGGTCCTGCTCCACAGCCACTTGGGCTCACTAGTTAAAATTTTAATATTTGGAAGAGTTGCTTTCCCTTTTTTTTTTAAATTTTGTTTTTGACATTACGAACTTAAATGTTTATTTTTTTATCTTACCAAGTAAATAAAAATGCTTGGCTCAATGCTGGTCCTGCTCCACAACCACAACTAATTGATTAACATTTGCAAATACTGTTGGAGCTGCTGAAGATTGTAAGACCATCTTTGCATTGTATAAACTCAATCTCTTTTGTATTATATAATTGCATAGCACACTATGTGAGCACTATGTACTAAAGAGTTACTATTTACCGGGTAATATGTCTTGCATTGACTTGAATGTGCCCTGGCGGCTGTGAGTATATCATGCTCACTCAAATGTTTCGCTGATGGTGGCGCGTGTGTTGGATCATTTAGCTCCCTTCAAAATGGTTGAGCTGAATGGTGCTAATCCATGCGTCATGTTCGTGAACGGGCGCCGTCAGTTGGGACTGGTTATCTCTTAGCTGCCAGGGCTTATTTTTAATTTTTTTGAATTGTTCTTTTTTATCTTTTTATTACGGACGCTTCTCATGTGCACGTCTTTCTACATTGTTCTCACATGTATAATTTCAACATGAATGATGTAACCAATATTTTGTAACAATTTTTTATTTAAAAGAGTGTCCGTGGAGTTTCTTGCCCGTTCTTCTCCATAGGTACCTACTACGCTTTGGAATGGGCAACTAGCTTCATACCTATTTCTGACTGACCGATTCCTTGACAATTCAAAAGTGCCTGTAAATGGTTTAATTGAAATAAATGATTTGAGTTTGAGTTTTGAGTTTGCAGTTATTATTAGCCTCATTGTGAAAACCAGTCGTCCATTCACTTTTGTACCGCAACCTTGCAACTATATGATTGAAATAGCCGTGGAGGCTATACTTCAATGTACGGCCGATGCAGGATGGGTAGTGGGTAGTCAGACCTGCTACCACCTTGCTGACTAGCTAATATTTTTACTACGCCATCTCCTCAATGATTTCCTCTTTTTAATCGACTTCAAAAAAAGGAGGAGGTTCTCAATTCGACTGTATTTTTTTTTATGTTTGTTACCTCGGAACTTTCTACTGGGTGAACCAATTTTTATGATTCTTTTTTTTTATTTGAAAGTTGGTGCTTCTCGTGTGGTCCCATATAAATTTTATTAACTTTGCTTGTATGGTTTTTGAGTTAGCTTCAATAATACGAATTTTTTCCCACTTAGTATCTGGATGATATGTTAAGTTCCTCTCACTGTTATTTACATAGCAGGTAGTGGTATTCGAATTAGTGTGGGGGTAAATACCACAACTAAAAAGTGAAAAATAAAAACTTTTTACAAAAAAAACCACCGTCTTCCAAAAAAAACACAACAAAGTGAAAAATAACTTTAATTTCGGAAGTCGGTGTCTTTAGTTTTGAATTTTCGTTTTTTGCCACCGACTTCCGAAATTAAAGTTATTTTTCACTTTGTAGTGTTTTTTTTGGAAGACGGTTGTTTTTTTTGTAAAAAGTTTTTTGTCAAATAATTTTGATAGAAATAGACGTGAGAAGTATATGTATGCTTTGGGTGCAGTCACACGCGGCCAAAACAGCACTTCTAAGTAAATGTGTTGTATGCATGGCCCCGTTAATCCTTAATATTATAAATGCGAAAGTAAATTTGTTTGTTACGCCTTCACGCTAAAACGGCTGAACGGATTTAGATGAAATTTGGCACATATATAGATGATACCCTGGAAAAGAACATAGGATACTTTTTTTTTTCCCACGGGATCGAGACTTATGCGGGTGAAACCGCGAGGCGCAGCTAGTATACAATAAAATTCCGAATGACATTAAGCAATTTAATTTCAATTTATTTAAGAAAACACTTAAAAACTGCTTACTGATAAGTCCTACTATAACATTGTTGACTTTTTAAATGATAAATTTTGAATTGTATTGTTGATTTTATTTCATTAAATATTGACATATTTTGTCTGTAATTAATATTTACTACTTTTTGTACTGACTCTAATTTAATATAAGAAACTGTCATTAATAATTAATTTATAATTGCCAATTTAATTAATAACATAAAAAAAAATTGTACGCCGAGTGAGGCAAAACATGTTGGACCGGTAAAATTATTTTTCCATCTATATGTGCATATTCATGTATCATGTTACACATGTTTGAACAAATAAATTTATCTTTATTTGCTATTCTTACATAGTTTGTGCCAATCATCATCATCATCTTCTGCGAAGCCTTTTCCCAACTAAATTGGCGTCGATTTCTAGTTGAACCCAATGCAGCTGAAATACTAGTATTTTACATGGAGCGACTGCCTATCTCACTTCCACAACCCAATTGCTAGGTAACACAGTTTGTGGCAATATGAGAGAAAAATTAAGGCCAAGATTGTTACACGCTACTTAACATGTGCTTTGGCGAAGCATTATTCCTGTCACTGTCGCACAATTGTCAAACTATAAGTGTAAGATAGAGACGAGAATAATGTTTCGCCGTAGAAGCTGAACCTCTAAAATTAGCAACATTTATCTGTATTTAGAAGAACACACGGTTTGCAGCGAAAGTGAAGCCGCCTGCAGGCTATAAATAAAGTTATTATTTATTACGTGTATTAATACGTGTTTCAATGTTCAAGCTAAGAAGAAATAAACACGTGATCGTTGGCGTTCATTCCATACTAACATGTATATTCCTTTGTTTTCTAAGGTTCATGATAGTTAGTCCGAATATTTTTACCACTACTGCCATGTCCCTATGTTTTGTTTTTTGGCGTAATTTTATTAATTAAAAAAAACAATACAATTAATCTTCTTAAAAAAACAGTGGCACTCAAGGAGTGCCGACAGAAGTGAAAACTTGAACAATTTTATTGTACAGGAAATAAATGTATAGCGCGTTGATGTCTTTTTAATTATCAAAAGCTGGTGTCGTCACAGTGTCGCGAAATCAATGGTTTAGTCCCATCTCAAAAAAGCCCAACGCGCCTAACACTTCAAAAACCTGCTATTCCAATACGAAAGCGCAATACCTACACTATCAAAATGTATAACTTTATTTTTATTTATTAACAGGAGATTTTTTTCTTAAACCAACGACAAACTGTCTGCTTTGAGGTAAAAGTTTGTGTCGCATTTTCCTTTCCACCGTGTATAGGCGGATACAAAGCTTTCAGTATTTCCAAACATGGCCGGCCCTGGCCGTAACAACGGCGCCTAGGTGAAGGTAGACTAAAATCGGCAATATAGACTAAATCCGTCGGCTTTCAGTGAAAGTAGCCGTGAACTGCAGGCTATTTATAAAACCGAACGAGTCACTTACAAACATTCGAGCCGGCTTTAAAGTTTCAAATTGTATTTTTAGTTTTATATCCTACTTCCTACTATAATCCTACTAATATAAAAACGCGAAAGTTTGTGAGGCTGGATGGATGTTTGTTACTCTTTCACACAAAAACTACTGAACGGATTTTGATGAAATTTGGGACACAGATAGTTTATAACCTGAATTTAGACATAAAATACTTTTTATTCTGATATTCCCTCGGAATCGAGACTTATGTAAGTGAAACCGCAGGGCACTGCTAGTAAACCACATAATGTTCAGGTTTTCAGGAGTTGACCGGCATTATTACAAATATGTTTAGGTATGCAGATTAACTTCTAAACAGTCAATGTCATGACTCCTGTCAGAGAAAACTACTTCATTTTTATTAACCGACTTCTAAAAGGAGGAGGTTATCAATTCGGATATTTATATATTTTTTTTTATATACAGTGTGAGTCTTCATAATGTGCACATATCGAAATGAGGGAGTCTATGCTTAATTTTATCGACGGAAAAAATGGTAATTTTTTTTTTTAGTTTAAAAAAAAAAAAAAAAATTTACAAAAAAATTTTTTTTTTTTAAATTTTTTTTTGCTCTCTTTTTATTATTATCTTATTTATAAATTTTACAATTAAAAATTGAAGAAAAAAATACAGATTTTTACTAAAAAAACATGTTTATTTTCAATTGAGGGTAGTTTTTTTCTCAATTTTAATTTTATGTGGACGGCTACTTACTTTCAATCATTATGGAGTTTGTTTCATCGCGATAGCTAATTCAGTTTAAAAGTTACACAGTTTTGTTACAAATTTTTTTTAATTTCATAAAAAGTATAAAAAACAATATTTAGATTTTTTAAATATTTTTTCTGTCGTTAAAATTAAGCATAGATTTCCTCATTTCGATATGTGCACATTATGAAGACTCACACTGTATGTTCGGGCATAACTCCATCATTTTATAAATGAATTTGCAAAATTATTATTTTTTTTGAAAGGGTATGCTCTCGAAGTAGTCCCATTGTCATCTCGTCAGGATCTGATGATGGGATCCTGGAGAAATCGAGGGAACTCTTCAAATATTATAGTTACATCCGTTAAAGATTACATTGAGGACAAAAAGGCTTGGGATTAAGCTGCTCCAATTATTATTTTTATTTTTTACTTTTGGAACTTTGTTTATTTTGCAAACTTCAAAATTATATACACAATGACATGAATATTTACTTTGTTAAGTATAACATTATTATTATTTTAATTAATGTGAATGTGAGGACTATGTAGCTCATGTATATATATTTATTTAATTTTCTCAGTTACTACTAATGATAATCTGGCAGTTTTGAGTACTTTATGCGGCCTACCCAAATGTCCTTTCTATGGTATTGTTCGTCGAATCGTTGAGCTCCTTTTAAGTTCTGAGTTGAGCTGCACAATTACTGACAAATGCGTGCACTGACTGGACAGGTCCACTCAAATCTGTATGGTTCTTTCCTCAAAAGATCATTTCAGACACAAATCTACATGGTCCTCATATGAAATGCTCTGACCAAGATTATTTCTGGGTTTTTTATTTTATTATATACACATTGACATTAATGATTTTTATATATACAATGACATGAATATTTACTTTTAAAGTATTATATTATTTGAATTATTGTGAATGTGAAGACTATATGGGTCATTCCTTTTTGTTTTGTTTTTAATTTTTTTCTCAGTTAGTTTTAATCATGGTCTGACAGTTTGAGTAATTTATGTGGCCTACACAAATGTCCTTTTTTTGGTATTGTTCGTCAAATCGTTGAGCTCCTTAAATTCTGAGTTGAGCTACACGATAAATGACAAATGCGTGCACTGACTGGACAGACCCTCTCAATCTGTGTGATGCTTTCCTCTAAAGACCACTTCAGACACCAATCCACATGGCCTTCACATGATCTGACCAAGATTATGTCTGGACTTTAAAAGAGACTGTGACCTCTGAGTTTGTTTCGGCCTTTCTTCTCAGAGTAGTCAGATAGGAAACGCCGACCTCATCTAGTTTTTAAAATATGATTGACGTGTAAAAGTGTTTGTACAAACCTACTTACAGAAATAAAATCATTTATCATTTATCATTTACAACTATGGCTATTTGGGTATTTTTTATAGTAACTCGTGCAGTTGCTCTCAGAAAGCACCATTTAGTTAAGTGGAACTGATGATGAAGACCACAAATAGCCACCGGAACTACTCAATAATAAGTATTTTACGGGTTGCGATTCGATTACTTTAATATGGTTACAATGCAATTTATGTTCATCACAATGCATATGGAGAAGTGGAGCTGATTGTAAAGTACCAGGAGAACTCCTCAACGATGAACGTCCCGGCATCGGGAAAAGCAATATTTTGTAAAAGGTGATGAGCAGTTGGCATTAGGCTAATGTAACTTGGATAAATTACAAATTGACCGACTAAAAAGCGAGAAATAAAAACTTTTTACAAAAAAAAACAACCGACTTCGAAAAAACCACTACAAAGTGAAAAATAATTTAAATTTCGGAAGTCGGTGGCAAATAACGAAAATACAAAACCAAAGACACAAGTTTTTTCGAAGTCGGTTGTTTTTTTTTTTTGTAATTTTTTTTTTACCGTTATTGTAAATACAATTTTGAATGTTATGGATTTTTACCAAAAAAAGTTGATTGTTATTATTCTGTTTTTTTTTTTTTAATAATAAACTTTCGAAATCGAATCCCACATGGTACATTAATAAGATAATGGTTCCGAATCTAACTAAGCAATTGTGTAAGCGTGATTTGAGTTTTTAAGCACGCCCACACCACACAGTACAAATTCCCAGTACGAGGCACCCACTCGTATATCAAAAACTTCACGCCCTACCACATCAAACTACTAATTACGCAATCCGACATGACGTATTACAATTCGATGTCAAACCCTGACCACGTAACTCAAACTGAAATAGGAGCGCAGGGCGTGCACAGCCCGCCGCGGTCTATTTCCGGCCGTGACGTCACCTCCACACCCCCTGTGACGCAAGCCAGCTGAAACTTTTAAATTTTTTTTTTCAAACGCGTCTGGCATTGGCGTGCGGTGATGCGGTCGTAAGGTTCGTACCGATACGTAACCTACATCGCTTGACGTTTCACTTGATAGTTTGCTACTTTGACAAGTTTTCATTAAATGGTTTCTATTCTTTTGACGTGATGTAAGAAAGTTCAGTTTTGTAAGAATGATTGCATTATTTCACTCTTGTGTTCACTACTCCCGTTGTGATCAAAAGTAAGTTAGAATTGCAAATGGTTAGCAGACCCACAAGAAGGCTCTTTAAATGCACTCCAAAATAATTTAAGTATTCATAATGTGTCAAAAGTCAAAAAGTCAAATAATTTATTTCAATTAGGCACATAAAAGACATTTTTGAATGTCAAAATTTACATAAAATAGAATTGATTCTAGTCGCCCCTTCCAAAAGGTAGTTTTCGTATGTATGGCAGGAAACTCCACCGTTGCTCTTTTAAAATGTTTTACAATTTTATATACATTAATTTATTATATGTGAAGACGATGCACCTGGAATAAGATTACTATACCAAAATAGGTAAAAATAATTAAAAAAGAAGCAATGACAGAAAAAAATATTATGTCATGGGTACATGGTGTTCACATATTTACAAGCATTGCAAAAGTAGGTACCTATACGATATTCCTAAAAAATGTACAAGTAATACTAATAAGTCAGTGTGTGAGTTCAAGTTATCACAGAATGTAAAATCAGTGTTATAATAATTAATTATACAATTAAATTAGCAACTGTGAATCAAACTGGTATCGTATAAATCTGACCCGCAAACAAATGGCGATGTTTTCTTCTTGTATTTTTCCGGTACAATTGCAGGTAGTTCTGATTAAAAGAACGGGTTGTCCATTCATTTGCAAGCTCACAAACAGTTTCTTTTATTTATGGAACGGTGGTTTCTGGCTTTACGGAGTGAACTCACTAGTATTAGTCTGATTAGAAGTGGTGCCACTAGTATAATCAAGACGAAATTCAGCTGCATAAATTTCTTCTAAGTTCTACCTAGCCTTTTTGCAACTATATTGGAGTCGGCTTCCAGTCTAACCGGATGCAGCTGAATACCAATATTTTACATGGAGCGACTGCCTATCTGACCTCCACAACCCAGTAACTGGGTAATACGATTCCCCTTGGTAAGACTGGTTGTCAGACTTTCGAGCTTCTGACGACCCGTAACGACTGTCAAAGATCCACGAATGACAGCCGGGACCAACGACTTAACGTGCTTTCCGAGGCACGGAGGAGTCTCGGTATGTAGAAATGGTCACCCATCCACGGACCAACCCCGGCAAGCGTAGCTTAACCTGACAGATCGACCCAAGCGGCTGTTAGTACTTAGCCACGAGCTCCTCCACATACATTTCTTCTAAATTAAACATAAAAAAATAACCAAAATCTGGTTTCGGGTATGGAGATATTTATTTATAACTACGATCTACATTTTGGAAGAAAATTGCCTTCTAAAAACGCATCAGCATCTGCCTAGTCTTTTCCCAAATATTTTGGGTCCGTCTTTACCAGTATTTTGACTGGGTATCTGGGATCTGACCTCCAACACCCAGTTACTGGGCATTACGATACCCCTTTGTATAACCCCTTGGTTGTCAGACTTTCGGGCTTCTGATAACCCGTAACGACTGTCAAAGATCGACGAATGACAGCCGGGACCAACAGATTAACGGGCTAAAAACAAAGCTTATAAATTATAAATACCTGCATAAGAAATATATTATTATGAATTACACGGCCGATACATTGCAAGATAGTTATACTTATCCGTCTGGAGACAAAGTGTACTCTCTCAAAACACAAGAGTTACAAAACGGTACGCCTAACTAACAAAAACCCTCAAATGTTCCAGGTACGTACCTAAGTATAAGTAATCGTGCAATTCCTTCAAAGGTCGACCATTACTCCCAAAAAAGGCTATTTATTTCCTTCACATACATAAGTCCATATAAACATCCATAGTCGAAATAACCCATTAGGGTACACAAAAATAACCGTTTTACCTTAGCAGGGGCGTGGCTATGGCGGAGAGCACTCAGGCCTTCGCTCCGAGGCCTATTCTAGATAGCTTACTGTCCATTGCATTTGTACGATACTACTCTTAGTTGCTAATGAAGCCCTGATATATTGGTTATGTACTTGGGGTAAAGATTCTCCCCGTTTTTCTTTTTGAGGTTAAGTGATATAGATGACATGTGTGTTTTTAATGTAACTCCAAACTATTTCTCCCTCAGATCTCATCTCAGGGTACGTAAGAAGCAACCAGAAAATGTATATAATTTGTATACAGCATTAATAATTTAATTATTTATTTATTTACTGGGTGCGCCCCGCGATTTTATCCGCATGTTAGGTTTTAATTTATTAATACGTAATTATTGGATATTGTACTGGCAACACCCAAAGATTCGATATGTCAAAATGGGAGAATAACGACCTTCTGGGTCGGGCGCTCGTGACGGTAAGACGTGCATAGTGGCTGTGTCGGTAAAAAGATAGATTGGCATATTAATGGTTGGAGACCTACTGTAAATTAAGGTAACCTATTAGTTTTATGGCAAATAATAGAATACTGATTAAATAGTGATATTATGTGGGGAATAGGAGATGTGATGGTATGGTGTAAAATATCGAATTTGATGTTGATAAAGAAATATAAATGACTAACAAAATATCTTGGTGTTTCATATTATTTTCCTTATAGCTGAAATATTGTAAATATGTAGTTTTATTAAACAGTTTTAGATTATGATATTGGGGTAACGACTTTAAGATTAATTTGGGGATTATATCTATTTTGAGGTTAAATAATTATATTCGGGATTAAATCAGTTATTTTAGAGTAAGGGTGGTTCTTATTTTACACATAAGTCTCGATCCCGTGGGAATATCGGGATAAAGTATCCTATGACCTAACCCAGGTCATCGTCTATCCTGCATGTGCCTTTCACCCAATTCCGATCAACCGTTTTATCATGAAAGCGTAACAAACAAATTAATTCACTTTCGCATTTATAATATAGATTAATAAAAAAATCGTTAGGATATTTCGAATTTTCACCTCAAGACACAATATTTGTGTAGCCCTGGCTCTTGTACTAGCAGTTCCTGTATCACAACAACAATGTTTCTTCTACTCAATGCTATTTTGATTTGTCTATCACTTGCAGTAATTTGTAGATCCATTTCACCAAAACCTGTGCGTTACACCTGTCACTCATAAACAACGTTGGAAATTCTCGTGTATCTGTATTGTTAATTTGTTACCCATCATAGTGATGTTGCTTGCCGACTTAAAATATGGATAAAAGTATGCAGGTAATAAATACTTACCAAGACGTATTTCACAACGAACTCTACTACTTACTAGCCTACCCTTGGCAAAGACAGTAACATCTATTTGACAGTACTGATTAAAAAATTATACTGCTAAAATCTTGCTTCATCAAGAGCTCGAAAGATAGTAATCGCTGGGAAACAAAACATAATATGGCTTTGACCATTTTCATTTACTTACAGCCAACCAATATAAGGGTCAAAACAATACTCAAGGGTACTTTAACCTCCACAACAACATACCCCAATCTAAAATACAAATTACCTTCACAACAAAGTTGACAAAACAAATCTATAATTGTTTTCGGCCACCTGCAGTTTGTAAAGCCAAATGTTAATTATAATTAGCAGTATTTAGCCAAATCCCTTGATACGGTTCGCCATAACCTGTGCCCCGCGAGAAACGTTATCCCTATAAACAAATTAACTAAACATAAAAGCTTACATAAAAGATCGCTTTACATCGCAAATGGTATAGTTAGAGAGGCCCGAAGGTAGCCGATGTGTGCCGAAGTGCGCCGATGTTTAAATTAACGACTTTTGTGGGTTTTGGTGATTGTTTTACTTTTTTATTAAGGGCTGATATTTCTTCTTCAGATAACTTATTGTATTTGTACACGTATTTTATAGCTATTTTCGTGTTATATGTATTAAATCCCTTATGTTGCACTTTCCATATTTGCTGCCTGCATCACCAAAGTTGACTGGTAGAAAATGCCTCACACGTTAAGTCGGCCTTTGAACAATTTTTTTTGTACACCTATTTTTAATTAATAAATAATCATATAACTGAAGAATAAATATGGCAGTTTGACACATTTACTATACAAAACCTGTCAAACCGCAATTTCTATCCCTCAGATTAAAGTTAAATCGATCCTTAGTAAATTAATTAGTTACGGATAACATGGCAACGTGTTTAATGCTATTTAAATATATAGTGCTATCTATAAATGCTCGGTATATAGTGTTTTTCTTCTAAATATGTACTTCTTTTCTTTTTTTTTTCATTTAACATGCGTTCGTTTTCATACTCCGATTTATACGTTTCGGGTTTTACGTTTTTTCGAGTGTAATATTACAACTTTTTGTAAATTCTGTAATGTATAACTGTTTTTTGTCCCAAATAAATGAAATAAAGTAAATAGTTTATACATTAAGATTACCCCATCCCTTAGGAGAAAACAGGCGTGATGTTATAATACTAGCCAAAATAAGCAGAACTGAAATAATGATTTTAGTTAATAGTGTAGGGTATGTATTCATAAACCTATAAGATTCGTAGTGTAAGGCTCGCCACCTATTGAAATGTGGCGAATGCATCAGCTGCCTGGTAAGCGCGTCACTGGAGAACGGCTGAACCGATTTGGTTATTTTTGGTTTAAAAATATTCGTAATAGTCCGAATTAGGTTTTCGTGGAAAGAAAATTTAGAAAAGTTTGCCTTAAAATGTTCAAACTGAACGTCCATTTTTCAATTGAAATTTGGACAGGTCAACGTCTGTCGGATCAGCTAGTAAGGAATTTAAGCGCGTTTTATTTCAAGTGTGTCCGAAGTGAGCCCTAACTGAATGGTCAGCGTCGAATAGCTATTCCGCTTGACAAAAAACCGGTATAGATTTGTCGAGCTACAGGCCTCGGATCGATCTCCATAGTAGGATGGAGATCGACCCGAGTCCGGTAGCTCGGAAAATCTATGAAAAATAAGGTGTAATTTGCAATATATTTTAGTTATCATTATATCCACGTAATTTTTAATGTCCGGTCTCATTTATGCCTAATGATTTTATGTAGGTAACACTTTATAGAGCTATTGGGCCATGAAAGATCTAATGAAGAGCGATCTTCCTCTATCCCTCAAGAGAAGACTCATCGACGTGTGTATTCTTCCCATCCTCATGTATGATTCTCAAACATGGTCTTTGACAATTCAGCAGAGGTCCACGCTCGGGGTTTGCCAGAGAGCTATGGAATGGAGTATTTTGGGTATTAAATTTGTGAACCGGGTTAAGAATACAACAATATGTTCCATCACTAAAATAACTGATGTCACTCGGAAAGCTGCCACGCTAAAATGGAATTGGGCTGGACACATCTGCCGCATGTCAAACGATCAATGGGCCAAACTTACGACCCAGTGGGTCCCGCTTAATGGCAGACGTCATCGCGGCAGGCTCCTTTAAGAAAAATTGGTCCTTGGAAGCTCTGGACAGAGAGAGGTGGAAAGAGAGTAGGGAAACCTTTGCCCAGCAGTGGGACAATAATGGCTAAAAAATAAACACTTCATAGTAAAAACTGCAAAAAGATAGTAGACTGACAAAAAGGTATATCTTAGTAATAGTATTTATTGCGTCGTGAAAATACATTGTGTCAAATGTACTTACCATTCTAATGTTAAACGAACGTACTAACGAATGTTATGTTTTAACCACGATTTGTTAGAAAAACTATGTTTGATTATAATTTATAGATCACTAATATTTTCAGCATCATAATATCAGAAATTGCAGCAGTGGGAGCAATGGTGGCTCAGTGGTATCGGCCGCGACTTACCAAACCCAGACAGGCGCTTTACTTTGTGTAAATTATTTCATCACCACTGCTCTCAAAACGGTGAAGGAAAACATCGTGAGGAAACCGGCATGTCCTAGAACCGAAAATTCGAAGACATGACATCTACCAACTCGCACTGGGCCCGTGTTATGGATTACGGCTCACCCCCTTTCACAGAGAGGAGGTCTGCGTCCCAGCAGTGGGAACATTATAGGCTGATTATGGTTATGGTAATATCAGAAATTATTTAAAATTCACAACATTGAAACCGATAAATCAGCTCATTTCATCACTGACGCAGCAAAACAAATAGCTTACATATTAAAAACAAAATATTAAACAAATTACTGCAAATTACCGAGCTATTCCGTCAATACACCGGTCTACATTATCAGCCAACAAATCACAAGCGCTGGGCTGAGGGGCGAGACCGTACGAGTGACAATTTTTACAACTCACTCGCACTTTATAGTGCGGTGTCGGGGATATGTTTTATGTGTCCGATGCCGAGTGTCAATGTGTCGGGTATTTGCATACCTTAGACTCGATACAAGTATGGAAAAAGATATTTTAGTCAAAAGCGAAAAAAATGCGTAAAGACCCTACAGTTTCGGAGATTGTTACGTTCATGATAAATTTTATTTTTCTGTGATACAAGCTGACGAATTATGTTTTTGGCACCTTTTGACTTTGTAACTGCAGCTGTTTTTTTAAAGTTGAAAGAATCTAAAAAATAATGATCAAGAGAAGCCATATAATTATATCGTTACTAGCTGTTTAAATTACTATATCATTATTGCTTATCTAGCAGTTGCCCCCGACGATCGCATTCAAACTCCAAACCCCTGTTTGACCCACTCAGGGGTGAAGTTTCCTAAAATCTTCTCTGAGCTAGGCATTGTCTGTTTTGTAGGTTAATTAAGTAACAAATCAGCATTTCAAGTATAACCTCTAAGTTCAATCAACAGTATATATAAGGGCAGTTGTAAACGCACCCACGTCAGGTGAGTAACCAAGGCAGACCAAAAGTTTGATTAACTCAAAATGACTTTGTTGTATAAAATTTAGATTGATTTGAATTTAAATTGGATATTTACTCTATCAGTTCAATGATATTTGACCTTTTTTAACTCAGAAAATATTGTTCAAGCTGTTTTTTATACACTGTTTGTTGAATTTTTCACAAAATTGTGCTAAAAACTTGTATGTACTTCGAAAACAAAGGCGTATGAAACCTTATATTTAGCCAGTCAACCAATGGTAACAACGTCATAGAATTTTACGGGAAATATATATTTCATACGAATTCGTATTGTTAAAAACTGAATTCGTTTTAGTTTCAATTCTCCACATAAAAGCGATGAATAAATAAAATCCAGCCTCGATGGCTATCATGTTATATACGAAGGCAATATAAAAATTAATGTTCAATCTGGCGTTTTTTCTCAAAATGTCTTTAATGGAATCTATTTATTCATATTTTGAACGGTTTTACTGTAGAAAAGATTTATTTCAACCTCTAGAGTACATTTTACTACCCACAGAAATAAATCTCCAAAGTATGACAACTCTAAATCTCGAGGGAGTACTAATAATATTTATTTCAAATTTCGCCCGGCGTAGCTAATATTTCGTAGCTTGTCGTAGCTCCGTAGCGGCAATAACACGTAGCGTGCTACGAAGGAATACTCCGAGCGTAATGTCAAAATGATACGTTTAATAATTCTTCGTACATACTACTTTGCGCGTTTGCATCCAGATGTAGTATAAAGAGTTATTTGATATTATGTGTAATATATCACTTTATTACACATACACACATAACATCACGCCAGTATTCCACGAAGGGTTAGGCAGACGTAAACTGACTGGTAACTGGTGGTAAAAATATTATATGTTCGTGGATTTCCATCCATTACATATCGATCCCCACTGTCATTCGTAGATCTTTGACAGTCGTTAAAGAATAAGTTCAAAAGTCTGACAACCAATCTTACCAAGGGTTATCGTGTTACCCAGTAGTTAACTGGGTTGTGCAGGTCAGATAAGTAGTCACACCGTGTAAAATAAAAACCGACCCCAACACAGTTCGGAAAGGGCTAGACAGATTGATTGAAGAGAAAAATATTCGATCCACCAATCCTTCTGCCACGTGATTTGGTCAAAATTCTCTCATTTTCTTTATTTACAATAGTCTCGAAGGTGATAGTAGAGATCGTTAATATGCATTACTCATTTACATTGCCTGTTGGCAGCTACACAATATCATCACTTTTGACGTGGTATCGAATTCTGCAGAGACAAACTGTAGCTATGATACCTAAGTCCCTGAATTGACTGGTCATCTCTTTTACTAAAATAATATATTGATGAATGAGAAGTAGTTACCTACCAAGAAAATACAGACGTCACTAGGTACATCTTAATTTTGCCAAACAATTGTTACTAATATATCATATTATACTAATGCTGAGTTATATATTTCGAGAGTAAAAACAAAGGTTTCAAATCAGCGTCGGGTTTAAAAAAACAGAGTTTTATTTTTACCCGATAGAACAGCAAAACCCATTTTTTGTAAAAACATGTTCGGAAATCAAAAGTAAAAACCGTGTTTTGTAAAAAAAAAGGTTTCGTAAATCCTCTTTTTACTGAAATTCATTCGTAGCAGCAGCCATCATTATCATTTCAAAGAATAAATATCAATATTTGAACGAATCCTTATCTATGTCAATTACCGAAGCGACTCCAAAGATACCCATCATGATTAATATTAATAATTAATAGTGAATTATTAATTTGGTTCCCTTCATCCGTGAACCGGGTTTTTATCGTGTGAAACCTTATTAATAAATTAGGTTTTAGGTCCCATCAAGGGTAATAAGATAAAATTATGGGCCTGTAATAGTCCACTGTTGGGCATAAATTACTTTTTAACAGCTCACTCTGATACTTGCATAGTACCTAGGTATTGGTATACATTTTAGGATGTCCTACGCAGATCCTTATATCAATTCAATCATTTCAAGACCGGAAGGCCAAATCTCGTACATAAAAAAAAAATTAAAATTCAATTCGCAATCTCATCTCACCGATAATCAGTGTCAAAAACTTGGCAAAAATGTAGGTAAAAATTAAAGGTTTTTAACAGATTGAGATTGAAATTAGAATGAGAACGTTCTTTAAAATATAACCCTCTATTTTCATAAGGAATTGTATAACCTTATGGCATTTTAATTTTACGTTAAAATACGTGATTATAAATGAAATAGAGCAGACAAGTAATAGGACACGTGTTCGAAAAATATACAATTCATAAGATTTTCTGTTTTGTATCTATCTATAGGTATGAGATTGAAGTGGGAGCAAAGATTTCAGAAGTTAGTTCTGTCTCAAACAACATTCTGCTGTTAGAAACACGTGATCTTAAGCAAGTGATTTTCATGGACAAATACGCATCCGTAGACAGCTTTCGTTAGCTACGACTGCTACGAGAGACATCAAACTCGTCTACAGTGCTACGACGTGCTACAAAACGCTACGAAGGGCTACGTACTTATTCCCTACGTAGGTCACCGTACCTATAAATGTAAATGAAGATATCAGGCTCTCCACGCTCACCGCCGCTCCTACTGCCGCCAAACTTTACCAATATCGCCTTTAATTCAAGATGCTATCTCAAAATTAATTAGAAACTGTGTGCTTTATATTCCAGAGCACACACCTTGCCCTACACTTTCATATTGTACCTTTCGGCGATATTGGATTCCTTCGCGCGTAATCACCGTCCACCATCCTAACCTAACATTTCTATCTGCGACTGTATTATGTATATCCTAGCTGTGGGCGACGAAACCCAGCTCAAATTGAGGACGTCTGTACACCGTACCTAAACGTCACGCGCATTCACCCGTAAATATTCACGAATCGGATCGCACCGTGTAAACGATCTGATTTCAATCAGGCTTCGGCAGCGCAAGCCTGGCTGCCGCAGGTGGTGCTGGTATCCTGCCGGGCCGGCGTCGGCTCGGTGGCGACTCACTATCACTGGTCTCAGATACTGACCGAAAGCTCTAGGCGGTAGCGCCGCGCGTGGCGGCGCGGGGGAGAAGGGGGCCGGTGTCCACACCACAACACTTCACTCACACGGCAGCGCGTCGAGCCCGCTCGCGCGTGCACGCGTCGCGCAACATGGCCGTGCCCGTGCCAGCGTGCAGCTATCGACCGCGAGCCGGCCGCGCGCCGCCCAGCGACTGACGCGGGAGCCGTGCGCGCGCACCGGCCTCTACCCGCCCGTGCCTCGCACACCCCCGCCCCAGGCCGCGCTCAGTGCGAGCGGGCGAGCCTTCCCCGGCAACTTTGTACACTTCTTGGAAAATCCCGCGTTAGAACTCGCTTTTAACTGATTCCGTCGACCTAAAGCAAACAACTCTGTGGTTCGTACCTAACCACCTTCGCCTGCTAGCGAACTTTCAAAGCTTTGCCCTCATTTTGAAAACCTGCATTAGAACAGTGCTATTGCTATACGATCCAAACGCCAAAATACATCCTATAGGAATACAAAAAGCCCATCGGAATAATCCAATACGTCTCCGGTGAAACCTGAAACGATAATTACATACGTCACCCGACGCACACCCCCGTAGCGCCCCAGTGGCGTGTCCCCTTGCTCCACAACAAGTCCGCGAGGCGTCGCTATCGTGTTTATTTTCGGCTGCGGCCGCTGTGCCGAGAGCGCCGCGTGCCCGCCCGTTGCCATGACAACGCGCCCCAGACGCCGCCGAAGCCTCCCGAGGCGCGACGGAACGACTCGAACGCAGAGCTGAAGTATTGTACGAATAGAGCTGGATTTTTTAATGTGGACCGACGTGAATTTACTGAGACTTTAGAGTAATCCATCAGAGGAAGGCTGTGGAGAGTCTGAACCTAGAATAATAAATAAAGTGTTCTGCTGAGGGATAAGGCTAAGCCGAGGATGTCATTGAGCGCATTACCGCGAACTTTGCCCTGACAGCTTTAATACACTTTTGCGCTCGTCGCACGTTCCGAATGAACATTACTTTTAACACGTACTGTCTGAATGTTACCCAAACCATATTTCGTATAAAAGAAATAAATCAAAAAAATTATTGCCACAGAATTATTTTATGACGGAGTGGCAATTTTTTCTTTTTCAGTTTTTTTTTTTTGTCTATTGACAAGAGTACACTGACCCGGGGCACGTTACAGAACCATGTGCGCTTTTCCCGGGTTATAAAAATCTGTTCAAAATATGTAGAGTATAATCTGAGTCTGCCTATGATCCACTCACCTCACTGCATAGTACCTACCTTGCGGTGCAAAGTAAAGTTCCCAGTAAAATAGACCATCGCCTCTTAACTCCACCCTTGGGTAGGTATATGTAGCAAAGATAAAAATAATAATAACGTTTATTCATCAATAAGTAAGAATATACTAAGTGACATATTCGGTGAGCCACAAACTAAAGCCGGGTCTCCTGCGCGTGTTTTTTCGAAACATTACATAAAAAACCTTACACATAAACATTTGCTTTCATACAAAATATCGTGTTTGCATACACAAATGATGGCCTTTTTGTTGCGATGTTTTTGGGTGAAAACACGCGCAGGAGAGTGGCTTACGCGTCGCGTCGCTTGTATCTTGTGGCTCAGGAGTGAGAATTTAACATCCTACCTAGTTGCAATGGTTACCTTCCAGATTGAGAATTTTAGATCAGAAACAAGAATTCAAATAAAATAAAACATTCGTGAGATTCTGAACACAATAGTACAATATGATACAAGGGTGCTGTGTTCACACTCGGCTACCTTATCGCGCTCGCCTACGGCTCGCACGAATATTAAGACCGCCTTGTGTGTAATGAGAATGACCAAATACACACGCGTTTCATACGACGTTTTTCAACAAACTTGCGAGGAAAAAACAGACTTTTTGTAAGAACATATGCTACAATAACATGACTACAGAAATCATACATTTAGATTTATAAAGTTCAACTGACCTTTGTTGCTAGGTACTATCCGGAGGCGGAATGGAGAGTGCGATTGTCGCAACCCAGCGCTGGGCACGCCACAATTGCGGCGATAAGACCCCTCTTTGAGGAGTGGCTAGAGAGGCGCCACGGCGTCCTCACCTTCCGCCTGACACAGGTGCTCACCGGACATGGCTGTTTCGGGAGGTACCTGTTCAGGATAAAGCGGGAGGAAACGCCCGGGTGTCATCACTGTGTGGATCGCCCGGAGGACACGGTGGAGCATACGGTGGAGGTCTGCCCGGCTTGGGCAGAGCATCGCCGTGTCCTCGTGGAAGCGATCGGCGGCGGTGATCTCTCGCGTCCGGCCCTGATTCGGGCCATGCTACGGAGCGAGATGAAATGGCAGGCCGTCACCTCGTTCTGCGAAGCAGTAATGCTCGCGAAGGAGGAGACAGAGCGCGTGAGGGAGAGGCAAATTTCGCGCCCTCGCGCCCCTAACCGCCGCAGCAGGAGACGCCCTGGGCGTCGGGAATCACGTGAAGATTTCCGGCCACCGTAGGCGCGGGCTTGCGGACGGTGAGCAATGGGTAGCTCGCCGTCCGATAAGGACCAAGCCCGGGTCGACGGCGCGTTGTGTTCCACGCGCGCCTCAAAGAGATGTCAGCAGAATTGACGGGGTCCGCTAGGGCCAATGCCTGCCGGGGGTTCGAAGAAAACCGATAGGGAAATCGTGGCCCCCCTGGCAACACGGCAACTGAAGGAACACGGGTGGGTTTTAGTCAGTAAGAGTCTGACACGCCCTCCCGCTCCGCCCAGAGCGGGAGAAGTTATTTGATAATTTCCCACCCAAAAAAAAAAAAAAAAAAAAAAAAAGGTACTATCCGGAGCTTCTTTTAAAAACTTTTGTACGTCGGTTGGTGACAATACTTTGGATTTCGTATTTTTGGTAATAGTTTACAAATATACGTATTTATAGAAAATAGCGTGCTTTACGATTGGAGAGCTAAAGCTCTCCGTTACAGTTCTCAGGATGCTGTTGCGATTGTCTCTCACTCTTCTCAGTAGTGAAGCAGTTTTCTTGCGAACAATCGCATGGAAACCGTCAGTACGGACTTGCGCAAACATTTCCGACGCGCAGCAGTAGCGAGGAAGTCCCAACAACATCCTGAAACCATTGTTGTACTGGACGCGCAGGACATCCAGCGATCTTTTGGTGTAATTGACCCATAGATTGCTCGTGTACAAACTCTGGCAATAAGCCTTAAAAATAGTGATTTTTACTAGGTCCGTACATCGAGCAAATATACGGGGCAACATGTTGCACCGGACGGCGAGTGCCCTGCGCTCCTTCTCTATATCGACATGGTCCTTCAGGTCAACGGAAAGAAAGTGAACCTACGTATTTAAAAGAGGATACCCTTTTAATTACTGACCCGTTTATAAGTAGCTCAGGTCCCACTTCACGGCATATATATTATATTTATATCGGTATATACTCTATATTTTCAAAACCACAACAACATTTAGGCCCTCAGTGGGTCATTAACCGACTTCCAAAAAAGAGGATGTTAAATGTTCGTCGTGTATGTTTTTTTTTATTTATGTCCACCGATTTCTCCATCAATTGTGGACCGATTTTGAAAATATTTTTTTTGTTTGGAAGGGTATTGCTGTTGAGGTGATCCCATATAAATTTTATTAACTTCGCTTCTATAGTTTTTGAGTTAGCTTCAATAATACGTACTTTTTCCCACTTAGTATGTGGATGATATGATAAGTTCCCGTCACTGTTATTTACATAGCAGGTAGTGGTTTTCGAATTTGTGTGGGGTAGATACCACAACTAAAAAGTGAAAAATAAAAACTTTTTACAAAAAAAAACAACCGACTTCCAAAAAACACTACAAAGTGAAAAATAACTTTAATTTCGGAAGTCAGTGACAAAAAACGAAAATTCAAAACCAAAGACACCGACTTCCGAAATTAAAGTTATTTTTCACTTTGTAGTGTTTTTTGGAAGTCGGTTGTTTTTAAGCTATTGCATAGCTTTTATCGCGGACTTTGAGCGCGGCGACCGAATCAAGAAATTCCGTAACGAAAAAAACCTAATACCCCCACTCCGCCTACCACGTAATGACGGTTCCGTCCGTAATGATGTTGTCATGGGAACGTAATTTTTGTTTTATGTCATCACGTCATCATCCCAAGTGTAGCGTTGACAAATAGGAAGTATGGAGGTACCGCGGCAGTCCCCGAGTGCCACACGTTTTCTTTTTTTGGAAAAAGTTTTTATTTTGAGAGTTACATTTATGATATTTTCTGCACCTGATGTAGACGCATGTTTGATCTCAAATCCAGATTAGTTATCATATATTACCATATTACCACACTAGTGCGATAATATGCCGATGCTTAACACAATACGATACGATGCTTGATATAGCCGATGTTTAATCTCGGCTGCCGGTCGGCAGTAATGTCATGCCGGTTACCAATGGTGTTATTTTTGGGAGCCGGCACCGGCAGCGGAGGCACTCCCAATTTTTAAGCTAGACTGTTGAACAGATTCAGACGACGGTTAGTGATTCCGGTAGGTACATAAATTATCGAAACGAAGTCATTAGCCGAACTAATATCAATTATTACAAAAATGTCTGCCATCTCCCGATTTCTTTTTGAGTTTCTTCAGAGTCGTTTGGCATCGTAGTGCCAGTTTGTGTGAATTAGTAACGCCATCTTTCTATATGTACCGTACTCTCGATATGACATTGCATTGAAATAGTTATATTCCTCACATTTTAAGTAGGTTGTTTTTGTTCTATAGCGGTTACGTGCGCAGTGATATCATTGCAATATTAGCTTAACTTTCTGGCCACAGAGTTTCTGGTAAATTGTAAAGCAAACGTTTTCTAAAGACGGCAAAGCCGCTCGCAAGTAAACATATTTCCGAACGAAATGTATAGTGTCACTGTCAAACAAGTTCAGCTGTTTTATAATCTGTGGTGCACAATTTATAGGTTATGTCGGGAATGTTTTGTTAGAAAACATAAGTGATTTTAATAATTTAAAGAAACGATAACACTAATTATGGCTCTCATAAGAGCAGGCTTGCAAAGACTCGCCAATGTATTCAATGGAGGACAAGGTATGAATTCAATCAATTTTATAAAATTACAAGCTTAGCTTCAGTGTTATTTTTGTTATGTAAAGTGTTTTTACGTTACAGCAGGTGTCCTGTCAAGATTCATAACCAACCTAGCTCCTATAGAGTCCAAAACTGTCCCAGAAACGACAAAAGACGTGATAGCAGAATGTAATAACCTGATCGCACAGAATGCATCAAGAAACTTTGCCATCGTCCACCTACTGGGTAAACAATGGCGCGTGTCTGACGGGGACCTTATCGTCATCGAAGGGTTCTGGCCTCCCACGATCGGGGACAAGATCAAACTCGACAAAGTCTTACTAGCTGGTACAAAAGACTTTTCCCTCATTGGTCGACCTATAGTACAGCCTGGTCTAGTGGATGTGACAGCAACAGTCATTTCTAAGGGCCTATCCCACACCAAAACGCATTTCAAAAAGAAGAGGAGGAAGCAGTACATGAGAATCAACTTCCAAAGATCACCACAAACCATTTTGAGAATAAATTCTGTGGAGATTGCCAGTAAGATCAATGAAGCACCTAAAAATGTTTTCTAGTTATATTTTTAAGTAGTTAATAAATGTTAGAGTATATGAAAGTGGTATTTATTTTAAAAACTAAAAAATAATTAAACACATTTTTTTAATCTTTAATTTTATTTCTAAGCAGATGTCCACTTATATTGTGATTAATTACATTATTATTTCATAATCAAGTTATAAACTACTTAATTTAACATTATCACAATACTCTTGAAATGTACCCTTATGTTCCTCTTTCAGAAACCTTTTCATGCCTTTGAATAAATACAACATTTTGTTATTTTCAAATAAATTAGATAAAATCTTTAAAAAAACTTCATAGTCACCACTTTTCTTGTAAGCTGAAATGGATAATTGGAACTCCTTGTATTGTTCGGCTTGTAAAAGCACTTTTATTTCTTTTACAAAATCTATTAATGATGCAGGAGGTACTTTCTCAACTGTTCTCAACTGATCTTCGCTTGATTTCTCACTATTCAAGTTTTCTTCAAACCCAAAAGGTTTTATCTTCAACTTTTTCTTTTTTACTAAATTATTTGCTAAGGCGACATCTGCAGCTCTCTTGTGAATAGTTACTAAAGACTGTGATTGAGACTGCTGAGTGTCATCTTGGTCTATAGCACTGAAGAGATCCTTTGTAGTATTTGGCTTAAATTCATTGACATAGGCAGAAGCTTTTGCATTTTTGTAAAAATCCATTGAAAAATCTGCATAAACTTCATTTGAGTTAGGATATTGGCTTACTGACTTTTTATTTGATGATTTTGATACAACTCTTGTGTTAGAAACTGGAAAAGCTACACCACTAACATGGATTGGCCCCGAATCTCTGTCTCGACCTCCAGACTCATTTGAAAGCAGGGGTTTCAGTCTGGGAGCAGGTAAAGTTGATTCAGCATTTTTGAAAAACCTGCAGATTTCACTTACTGTTTCCCCAAACTTATTTGAGACTTTGATATGGTCTCTCAGCCATGCAGATAACTGGTTTTTCAATTTAGGACTATTAAACCTACTGTCACAAAGTAAAATTGCACCATAATCATTTTGATGTCTTATAACTCTGCCAATAGCTTGGTTAACAGCTCTTGTTGCTTCTAACGAATACCACTCATCTCCTGATAAGAATTGTTTATCCTTGATTCTCAGCTCTTCCAAATATTTCTTCTTCAGAATGATTCTTGGGTCTTTTAATGGTGGAAATGGTAATCCTGTTATGATAACTGCTCTGCCATTCATGTCAGCAAAGTCTAGACCTTCAGACACTTTTCCTCTGCACACAGCCATAAAGCATGCTCCTCTTGTACTAGGATCACTTATTTTACTGTAATAGTCACTTATTATTGCATTGAAAGTGTCCTTGCGCTGAGGCTCAACAAATATTTGCTTTATATTATTTATACTTGACCAGATCCCTTCATTTTGCCATGCCTCTTGACACTTGGCCATTATAGGGTAAGATGGGAAAAATACTAGCAGACCATCTGGAACGACACGGCAGAAGCTTAATATTGTTCTTCCCAAGGATGAAAGATATTTAGGGTTATCTCTGTTCTGATAATTAGAATTTAACATCACACCATCTGGTCCTTGACTCATTATTTTAACACATATTTGGTTAGACTTCACTATGTGGGGATTTTCCAACTGGACTCCTATAGGGATGCCCAGTTCAGATGTTAGGGGTTTTAGTGGGGCTAAGGTTCCACTTGTTAATATGATACTTCTAACATTCTGTTCCATTAGTTGCTTCATTCCAAAACCTGGACTGAAGCACCAATAGCTTAGAACTCTTTCAGCAGTTTTAGAGTTAGCAGTTTTTAGAGCTCCCCAACTATCTGTCTTTTTATTCTTTTTATCTTCTATTTGAATATGAACTTTATAGCACATTTTAATTCTCTCGTTATAAGCATGTGTTGTTCCGCTGAACACCACATTAAGCAAATCTACTATCTTCTGCAAACCAACACCTTTGCGCTGAAAAGGTGAAGCACTGGCTGTTGACAAGTATTGAATAAGATTCTCAATCATAGTGATAACTGCCATTTGATTATGATCTCTGATCTCTGCTTTTGAAAGCAACTCAAATATATATCCACCAGGGTAAGTGCTACCTTCATTGCCAACAGAAATCTCATCAAAGGCTTTTTCAAATGCCAGCATCATTTCTTTTAAAACACACAAATCATCACAGGTAAAATCTTTTGGCTGGTTGTCCACTGTCATATCCATTTGATCTTCATTACCTGCGGTCTCACCAAAAGACCTCATTACATGTGTAATCTCATCAATACATAAAGCAACATCTGTTGTTCGAATCTGTAAGGATGCTGACTCTTCACACATCTTCTCTACATTGTGTGCTTCATCTAAAATAATTATATTATTGAGGAGCTCTACTCCATTAGCTTTCCTTGATTTTGGATCTAAGATATAATTGTAAGGCATAAATATTATATCAGCTTCCTGTTTTAATTCTTTTGATAAATAATATGGACAACACTTCAGTTTTTTTCCTACTGTTACTAAATCTTCTATGTCTAATATTTCATCACCTTTCACAGCTCTGTCTTCTTTCTTTGATTCAACATTATTATAAAAGTGACAAGTTCTTGATTTCACTCTCAACTGACACATGTGGACTTTGTTCATATTATTGGTTTCTTTCGAAACTTCTGGGTGGATGCACATCTGGTCTCTTGAACCCAGAACAGTAGCTTTCACATGCCTGTAACTGGACCTCTTCAACTCTTGCATAGCCTGTGTCAACTGCGAATGGGTTCTTGATGAATAAATTATTTTCGGCATTCCCCACGACGTGCTATCTTTTGATTTCCCAGCTCCAGACTTTAAAGTGTCTTTTAGAGCTCCACTGAAATTGCTGTGGTCCGAAAAATTACCTACTTGTGCATTCATTTGCAACTGAGCCTTTTTAACTAATAACCAAGCTAATGATGAACATAGTAAGCTTAAAGTCTTCCCGGTACCTGTTGGGGACTCCAGCAAAGCATTGGTACTGTTCTGCAGGCTTTCAATCACTCGCTCCATGTATACTTTCTGAACTTCGTACGGTTCAAATGGAAATGTGACCGGTATACCACATATCATTACTTCAGGCATTATTATTGATTGTATTTATTATCTCTACATAAAACTAAACAAGTGTAAACAAGTCCGAGAGATTCTTACAATAAAATTGACATTTTGCCATCGAGCTGATGTCATTTTTGCCGCCAAACGCCAACAAAGATAAATGCGCGTTCGAAATGAAAAACTTTTCTCATAGATTCAAAATGTCTCTCACAAAATCGTACATATGGAACTAAATGTTCACTTAATGATTCTGAATGATAAATGACATCAATTTACATATTCATGTTTAAAATAAGCCAGAAAAATCATTATTGTATTTAAAAAAATCAAATTATTTAATTGATATTTACGAACGCATCGCATTCGTTGAGTATTATGTTCTGTTTGTAACTGTGTCAACCATATGTTTAAAATTTAAATGTTTTTATAACCTCAAAAATTGTATTGTTCAAATATAATTGAGTATGATCCATTTTTCGTTGTTTATATTCTGCAATAAATGATAAAACAATGAAAGTTAGTGTGGAGTCAGTTTATACCTCCGTTGGGTGTAATCGCACTCCGGAGATAATTGACTGGAATGGACAGGGACTCTTTTGTTTTGGCGCGACCAACTCTGTTGTTATTTATGATACGGTGAGTATATTTTTTTTAAGCTTCTATGGTCTTTTAATACATGAAACTTAGATTCGAATGTGTTCAAGACACCACTAGTATCATAAACACAAAAGAAAATAAACTACAATGTCAGTTACAATAACGTAGCATACTTATGATTTCTCAATTTCTTCTGTATTTCAGAATCTCAAAGGCAAAGACCCTCTAACAGTACTCAGCCACCATCGCTCACAAGTAAACACAGTAAAATGGCTGCGCAAACTAGACGGTACCTGTACTGAACTGATCTCCGGTTCAGCGGACAAGACTGCAGCAATATGGTCATTGGTAGACGGAGTTTGGAAAGTAACGAACAGTCTTGCAGGACATACGGATGGTGTGACGTGTATTCATGGAACTTATAATGGAGAGGAGCTGCTGGTTTACACCGGGTCTATTGATTCTACTGTTCGAGTTTGGCAAAGGAGAAATGGTAAATATTAGAAATTATTATATTACTAAGAAAGCTCAATTTATAAGCAAAGTTTTCTATGCTAATTATAAAGCTGCATTACCATGGCCAAAATGTTACTCTAATTCACTGCTTATCTTCTGGGATTACGTACATCATCATCATCATTTCAGCCGAAAGACGTCCCCTGCTGGACATAGGCCCCCCCCAAGCACCTCCACTTCGACCGATTCTGTGCTTTCCGCATCCAGCAAATTCCTATGGCCTTAACAAGGTCATCAGTCCATCTTGTCCAACCAATGCTACGTCTTCCGGTACGCGGTTGCCACTGCAGAACCTTTCGGCCCCATCGGCCATCCGATCTGTGAGCAATGTGCCCTGCTCATTGCCACTTAAGTTTGGCAACGCTTCGGGCTATGTTAGTTATCTTAGTTCTCCTGTGGATCTCTTCACGTACATCATAGTTATTTTTTTTTAATAAAAATTGACAGTATTAGACAGGATTGGTCCAAACTAGCTCAAGATAGAGCAGAGTGCAAATGAGAAAGGGAGGTCTTTGCCCTGCAGTGGGAGAACATAGGATAAAATAAACAAAAAAAAAAATACAGTGCAGTCAATCAAAATGATTACATTTCAGGTGTAACAGCCCACAAACAAACAATAAGTCTGAACTCCGGTCTCTGCCTGACGATGCATGCACACATCTTACCAACATCACAGAAACCCATACTATTCTGTGCTCTAGATGACCATAAGATACATGTGTTTGTTGGTGAGAAGTACCACAGGGTTCATACGTTGACGGGACATGAAGACTGGGTGAGGGGGTTGGATGTACAAAATCTTGGTGAGTTAGAAACTTTATTTTAATACATACTTTCTTTGATAACGCAAATTTCTGTAAAACAAGGAATAAACTAAATAACAACATATCTTAGTCTATTTTGAATTTCACAAATGTGGGTAGTAATTATTTTCTTTGAAGAAAACAAAACTTATAATTATAAGCTGAGCTATTGGCTCAGTGACCCTAGCTGGCTCTTACAAGTAGTATAAGAAAAATGTTGTGGCAACAACAAATTAAACTGAAGATCTGATCTGACACAAAATAATTTTACTTACTAAGGAAAAAGAAAAATAAACCTTTAACACCTAGAAAAGTGTTCAGTAGAGAATATGAAAAAAAACAATTGAATAATAGGACATTTTTGCCTCAAATTAACTTGTCAAACACTTTCCTAATTCCACAGACAACTCAACAATACTACTAGCATCAGCCTCCCAAGACACATACATCCGTCTGTGGCGCATGGAGAAGCATGCAGACCAGCAGGTCACTAAGGGCATCAAGGTGGAAGAGAAAGTGTTCCCAGCGTACGGAGAGGACTGGTCAGTGAAATTGGAAGCAGTACTGGCTGGACATGAAGGATGGGTTTATGGGGCGCAGTGGCAGCAACCAAGTGTTGGAGGTGGGTGGTGAACACTGATAAAACGGTACCCAGGCATTAAAGGCAGGTGCACGGTGCTGCTGCGGCTCCCAACGTAACAAATAGCTTTCAAATATTTCGAATTTAAAAAACTTTTCAAATGCTTTTTTACACCTCAAACCATACTAAATTCAGTGTTAGGTACGATATTAAGAGGCCGGCGACACGGCTCGCAACTACAAATCGAGATATTTGCAAAATTCAATTCCAAGCACGTTGCACTAGTGTGAGTGCCTGTCGGAGCGATATACACCTACAGTAAGCAATACTACCACGCACACATTGACTATTATTGCTTGACGCCATAGCACTACTAGCTTTCGAACATTTATGATAAATTTGGATGTGTTCCGTAATACAAAAAAATTCTGAATGAAAACTTAATGTGTTTCCATTTTTTTTTCGATAATTTGTAACTTGATAACATAAACTATGCTTCTGCGGAAACAATATTACTAATATTTTTGTTTATAATACAGAAAAAACAATATGAAAACATGTCATTTATGCTGTAAAAATGTACGAAATGCAATTCGCTTACACTTCATTTAAAGGTAAGTTTTTGGAAATAAAAAGACGTAGGAGCCTAAATAAATACTGTCTCAATCCGAATATCAACATAATATGGTGGAAATATGCTCAAATTGCAAATGATTTATGTATTACGTTTGTATGGACAATTCATGCGTCGCCGCATTCTTAATGATTGCAATTCATAATCATTTTGTTAGTGCACCACAGACCAATTTTTCATAATTTCATATGGTAACAAAATAACATTGCACAGTGGAGGTGGTGCATTCCTATGCACCACCTCCACTGTGCAATGTTATTTTGTGTGTAAAAAAGTTTATTTGCAGTACAAACGAGCTAGGTGTCCTACCTAGCTCGTTTGTACTGCAAATAAACTTTTTTTGAAATGAAAACTTCTTTAGGCGCGTTGGTCATTTTTGAGATGGGAAAAAACAATTGAACTCGCGACACCGTTACCGGCACCTCATTTTTGTAAACACGATTGTGCTCTTTATTTATATTGCGTTACGGATCAATGTTCTGTGCAAGTATTTTTACTTTAAAAGTTTTGGAAGTTTTTTTTTTGTAAATGCCATTGTGCTCTTTATTTAGATAAGGTTACGGACCAATGTTTCTTTTCTTCCAGCAAGGCGATCTTGTTCAAGTTTTCACTTCTGTCGGCACTCCCGGAGTGCCACTGTTATTTTTTTTCAGAAACCAACAAAAAGCCGATCTACCGACTCCTATCATCCTCCTTAGACAAGACAGTCATCATCTGGGAGCCTGAATCATCCCCCAAGCAGGGTGAGGGGGATGGCGCGTGGGTAGAACGAGTAAGAGTGGGGGAAGTGGGGGGAAACGGCCTGGGGTTCTATGGCAGCAAGTTTGGACCTAATGGGGACTCGTTTCTAGGACATGGGTATAATGGATCCTTTCATATTTGGGACCAGTGTAAGGTTAGTCGAAACAATCATGTTTTGTTGGGCTTTGGGAAATAAATAAATAATTGCGTTATTGCAGACGTAAATAGATTTCTTGTATTTACTTTGAGTCCAGTCCTTGGGGCACCTTAACTAAAGATTGAAGATACCGATGTACCATAGAATAATCGAATAAGATGAAGTGGATTTTATCCAGTTCGTCGTAACAAGATGGTAATGAACATAAACTAGACATGCATCAGATACATCAAAACGAATCTAAAATCCGATTTCAGTCAGAAATCGAATAGTATCGATAATCCGAACTAGACAAACCGATTTCACAAAACTATGGCAAGAGTGGGTTTGCGTAAGCAAGTATTTGTTTATGTTTCGATAGTTTTCATCGATGCACTTACAACCGAATAATATTACTAGAGATGATCGAAACTGTGAGCCGAAGGTCTCCTGAGCCTCTCCTGAAATCGATCTCATAATAACGGATTTTCAAAACGATTTCAAAACTTGAAATCGGATAATTTAACCGTTTGCTTAAAAATCCAAAAACGCCCATGTCTAGTATAAACTTTTACATTATTGTTAAAAACGTGCAAGTCTCGTCTGAGAAAAGACAGTATTCTGATCAACATGTTACCTTCTACCTAAATTGAGGCTGTCTCTTATCAATTTTTTTTCTTCATGCAATATAATTTATCACTCTCCATTTATGATGACTCCTTTAAGTAACCTTGTTTATATCCAGGAGACAGGACAATGGCAGTCATCAGTAGTATGCGGCGGCCACTTCAGTGCTGTCGAAGACGTGAGGTGGGAGCGAGAGGGAAGATACCTCATGAGTGTGTCCGCTGACCAGACCACCAGGGTCCATGCACCATGGAAGACAAGCGAAGGTATTTTTTTAAATATGTGCCATCCGATGTTAATGTGTGCTCGACGATAATACCCGCTTGCCTAAAAGTAAAATATTAAGAGGCCGGCGACACGGCTCGCAACTACAAATCGAGATGTTTGCAAAATTCAATTCCAAGCACGTTGCGCTAGTGTGAGTGCCTGTCGGAGCGATATACACCTACAGTGAGCAATACTACCACGCATACATTGACAATTATTGCTTGGCGCGATAGTACTACTAGCTTTCGAAAATTTATGATAAAAGATGTGAATGTGTGTGAATACAAAAAATTATGAATGAAAACTTAATGTATTTCCACTTTTTTTTTTTTTTTTCGATAATTTGTAACTTGATAACATAAACTATGCTTCTACGGAAACAATATTACAAATATTGGTGTTTATAATACAGAAAAACAATATGAAAACATGTCATTTATGCTGTAAAAATGTACGAAATGCAATTCACTTACACTTCATTTAAAGGTAAGTTTTTGGAAATAAAAAAACGTAGGAGCCTAGATAAATACTGTCTCAATCCGAATATCAACATAATATGGTGGAAATATGCTCAAATTGCAAATGATTTATGTACTACGTTTGTATGGACAATTCATGCATCGCCGCATTCGTAACTCGTGACTTGAAGATTTCCAGATTAGAAACATAGACTCCAGCACGCACAATGCATGTATCACCGGAGCGTTTTGTGCATAGGAGTGGCATAATCAGATCAGCCTTATAATGTTCCCACTGCCGGGACACAGGCCTTCTCTCTTCGAGAGAGAGTGGACTGTAATCCACCACGCAGGCCCATTGCGGGTTGGTAGATGTCACATGTCTTCGATTTTTTTTTCTATAGCCCTATAGTAAGAAATGCCAGTTTCTTCACCGTTTTAGAGCAGCGGTGATGAAATTACCGATCGATGGTAAAACGTAGATTAATTCATTATAACTATTTTCTCTATTCATATCTCCAGGTAGCGAGTGGCACGAGATAGCTCGTCCTCAAGTTCACGGGTACGACTTATCGTCTCTCGCGCTGATCAACAGCACGACCTTCGCATCAGCAGCAGAGGAGAAAGTTATTAGAGTGTTCAGAGCGCCGCACAACTTTGTGCATAACTTTAAGAATATTAGTGGAGAGGTTATTGAAGAAGATGGTAAAGGTAAGAAGTATTAGTAATTACTGTTAAAAGTATCCTGGAGCGACCCAAATTCAACAAAGTGAAAAAAAATCGAGGAACGGACTGAAAAGGAATGGGTATCCGGGTTATATTTCACTTTACTTTCCTGTGCCAAATCTGGTAAAAAGAAAAATAACATCACATCTGCCTAGCCTTTTCCCAACTATGTTGGGGTTGCCAGTCTAACCGGATGCAGCTGAATACCAGTATTTTACATGGAACGACTGCCTGTCTGACCTCCACAACCTAGTTACTAGGTAATGCGATACCCCTTGGTAAGACTGATTGTCAGACTTTTGGGCTTCTGACGACCCGTGACAACTGTCAAAGATCCACGAATGACAGCCGGAACCAACGGCTTAACGTGCTTTCCGAAGCACGGAGGAGTCTCGGTATGTAAAAATGGTCACCCATCCGCGGACCAACCCCGGCAAGCGTAGCTTAACCTGATAGATCGAACCGTGCGGCTGTTATTACTTAGCCACAAGCTCCTAATAAAAGAAAAATAATATGTGTTAACGAAAAACATTTTTCTACGTGAATTGGAAAGAAAAAACGTCAAGTATCGCAGATGTACGCGAGACAATGGTTTTTAATTGTTTCTCTCTGACGAAAGGTTAAAGCACATGTTCAGAAGTTCGTTATTTACCCGATTGCACGAAAACAAAGTTCAGAACAAGATCACTTTCAAGCAATTTGATGCCGTTGGTGGCATCAAATCTGAGTTCGAACTAGAATAACCGCTATCAACTGCATCAGACTGCTTGAAAAGTGATTTTGTTTTTAACTTTTTAGTTGCAGTCGGGTTTTTCGACTTTCAATATTTTTTAAACGAAATAGTATCATAAATAAAATTAAAAATTACTATCGCCTCACTAAACAGCAGCCACAGCAATCTACTGCTGGACTTAGCCACCGTTCGCCTCCACTCGCCATGCCATATCTAGTACCACATAATTTCGGTTGAAAGACGTCCACTGCTGGACATAGGCCTCCCCCAAGCACCGCCACTTCGACCGATTCTGTGCTTCCCACATTCAGCAGATTCCTGCGGCCTTCACAAGGTCATCTGTCCACCTTGTGGGAGGCCTTCCAACGCGATACGCGATCGTCACTCCAGAACCTTTCGGCCCCATCGGCCACCTGTTCTGCGAGCAATGTGCCCTGCCCATTGCCACTTAAGTTTAGCAATTCTTCGGGCTATATCGGTTACATTGGTAACCTAGTACCTACCTGTAACTAAAAAAAAACATGTGAAATACAATAGACGTGGATATATTCAATAACCTGTTCCGCTTAGCTATTTCTAAAGAGCCATAAAAAACTCCTGAAATAAATCGACACGTGTTT
Source organism: Agrochola lychnidis (assembly GCA_963680765.1). Taxonomy (NCBI): domain Eukaryota; kingdom Metazoa; phylum Arthropoda; class Insecta; order Lepidoptera; family Noctuidae; genus Agrochola; species Agrochola lychnidis. The sequence continues at coordinate 1,436,471 of OY796863.1, read as the reverse complement.
CACCTCTCAACGAGGCGTCCTCAGGATGACGATGGACTTGTTGCAAACTCGAACACGGCGTGTTGCCACACCGAGCGCTGATTGTATTTTATAATGGATTTCCGCAAGGTCACGCCTGAATCAATTAATTAAAAAACATGTGTGCAATTCACACGTGGTAAAAGTGAAACCTTCAAAAATTTTGGCTTCAATTCAAGATAATGAGAATGAGTGAAGGGGGTGGGTACGAAGCAGAACACAAAGAGAAGCACGAACATAAGAAACACTGTATAATGCTTCCTATCTTATTTTCGACCACGTTAAATCTTATGAATTTACTAGCTTCTGCCCGCGACTTCGTCTGCGTGGAATAGTTACTTTAGGCTAACACTAACTTTAACCCGCGACTTTGTTTACGTAAAAGGGGAAAATATTTTTAAATAATACGTACGTTAAGGAGCTATTTTAGGTACCTACATCACGCTTTTATCAGTAAGAGTGGAACTTTAAAACGTTAGGTAAAAGTACTGGTTCTTATAATCTTATATCATGTAGATTGTAGGTTATTCTCAAAAAAACTCAAAACTAATGTTATTTTAAAGTACTTCTGCCGTCTGCGTACACTATATTTTTAGTTTTGTTTTCTTCCGGCAGAAGTAGATATTGATTTTCACCAGAACCAGATCTCGATAAGGCAACATATAGTTGCCCGTGCGATAAACACTCTTGGCGTAAATCTATTCCTACGTGCTTAAATGTTTGCCCCTGGGCCTTATTAATTGTTACCGCAAACGATACCTTCACCGGAAATTGAATTCTTTTAAAAGCGCGCGCAGTACTTGATCATTATTTTGCTGCGATGTTATTTTAAAACTGCGATATCTCCTAAGATATTAATTGCAATCGAATGATGTCAAGGGCAATTTTATTTAAAATTAAATACTTGTGATGAATAACGTATTCATTTGGATAAGGATTATTATCATGTTTATAAAAACACCTTCGCAAATAATGCATTATTTTAGAACAAATTTGGTTAGCATAAAAAAGGTTATAGTGAGCCAACCTTAAAAGATAGACATATGCTGTCCCGGACTTTTTTTTAGAACTTTTAAAGGGAAACAATTCTGTAATACATAATTTTTGCCAAACTTTAACCGTTTACGCAGCGCACGCAGCTCGCAGCGGAAGCTTTCAAAAGGAAAAATAAAACCCCCCGATTTTGAAACATTCTTCATTGGTGCTCCGCTTCTATTGGTCCTAGCGTGATGATATATAGCCTATAGCCTTTCTCAATAAATGGGCTATTTAACACTGAAATATTTTTTCAAATCGGATCAGCAGTTCCTGAGATTAGCGCGTTCAAGCAAACAAACAAACTCTTCAGCTTCAGAGAACCACGAACATAAGAAACACTGTATAATGCTTCCTATCTCATTTTCTCCCACGTTAAATCTTATGAATTTGTGTCTGTCTCTTTTTACTGTCGCTTTTTCGTTTCATCGACTTTCAAATCACAACGATGTTAAAGAAGTTTTCACTTCAAAAACATAATATTTACAGATTACTCAGTGATCTAGCTAAGAGCGCTTTACCTTACAACAATTCGTCTGTAAATCATGTTCTTTAAATATCTATATTCTGTAAATCCCTCATGTACTAACAAATACTTTTATGTGCCTAAATAAATGATTATATTTTTCAGGACCTGAGGGCGCAGCGGTTCCTTCTCTCGGGTTGTCAAACAAAGCCGTGTTCATGGAAGAAGACGATCAACAGGAGGACGATGAAGACAACGACGGGTACTTCGTGCCGATTGATATGACGGGTAAGTGATAAAAATATAAGCGTATTACTGTCACACTGCAGGAAAAAGGTCTCTTCTCTCTCATACAGAGAAGACAAGTGATCAATGCTCTCGTGCATTGATCACTTACCACGCTTGATCAAGACGGGTTGGCGATGTCAGACTTACTTATATTAATTACAAGTCCAGTACCCTAATTGCGTAACTTATTTTCGTAAACAATTTTGCCTAATTTGTTTCATTTTGACAGTTCAACAACATTCATTGCGTTATTCACGTTTTTAAGCAGATTTTTTTTTTTCAACTTACGAAGCTATGAATTAACAATCTGTTTCAAATCGAAAAAAATTGTGATTGTGTTGTATTACGCAATTAGGGTACAGGTTTCCTCACGATGTTTTCCTTGATTTTATGTTTTTGGCATGCGAGTTTTTTTTTTAGGGTTCTTTTTTCTCCGTACCCCAAGGGTGCCAAACTGAACCCGTCCGTCCGTCTGTCTGTCAGTGGGCTGTATCTCATGAACCGTTATAGGTAGACAATTGAAATTTTCACAGATTATGCATTTCTGTTGCTGCTAAACAAATAATAAAAATTAAATAAAATTAATATTCAAAAGGGGTCCCAACAGGCCCCTCTTTTCCACTGGGCGTGCCCAGGGAACCGCGGACGACGGGGGCTCCGGCCTGCCCTCAAAAAACTCATTCTATGCAGCCGCCATTCCATTCTACGCATTATTAGTACCCGATTCAATGACAAAATAATTGATTTGCAGTGCGATTTATAATAAGTTTCTAGCCCCAAACTTATTTTCTATACCTACACACATACACAAAGAGTGAGCCTGTCTATGGACATTCTCCTTTAAAATAATTTTAGAATTTTGCTTATCTACACAGGGGCCCCGTGACCCTTATCTGCCCAGAGCCTCCAAAAGGTTAAAGACTGCCCTGGGTCCCAATACAAGAAACGTGTTTTTTTTTCGGCATTTTTTGCTCGATCTTAATACAGTACGGAACCGGTTTTTTTCAAAAGAAGTGAGATTGATTAAACACTAATAGATATGTGTAACATTCCAGAGCCACCAACCGAAGAGACCCTAATGCAGAACACACTATGGCCGGAGGTACAGAAGCTGTACGGCCACGGATACGAGGTGTTCGCACTGGCCGCCAGTGCTGACGGCAAGCTACTGGCCTCCGCGTGTAAGGCCACCACTGCTGAACATGCGGCCGTGCTTATATGGTGAGTAATTACCAAAACGGCCCCTAGAGCTCAGTTCCCGAAATTTTTTAAGTCCATTACAGTGCCAGAGACACCTGTCCCACTCATCGACTATTCTCGCTCAAGAAACGAAAAATAAAGTTGCTTACCTTACTAATTTTTTAAGTGAAAACTTCTTTAGGCGCGTTGGGCATTTTTGAGATGGGACTAAACCGTTGATTTCGCGACACCATGACGACACCTCATTTTTATAAACGCGATTGTACTCTTTATTGATATTACTTTACGGATCAATGTTCTATGCAAGTATTTTTACTTTAAAGGTTCGGTTTTTTTTTTTTGTAAACACGATTGTGCTCTTTATTTAGATAAGGTTACGGACCAATGTTCTATACAAGATTTTTCTTTCACCAAGGCGATTTTGTTCAAGTTTTCACTTCTGTCGGCACTCCGGGAGTGCCACCACTTTTTTTTTAATCTATAGGTACCAATATTTTGGTTTTGAATCAACTCTATATAACAGCACATCGGTCATGTTGATAATTTATTCGTTCAGTTATCAGAAAGATACTGGGAATCCTATTTTAGGCAGTAACACATTACGCTAAATGTAAACAATCTAGACACATCTTTTTATCTAAAAGATATAATTAATAGTGTTCCAAGCCAAGCCAAGGAATTTCCAGCCCGGAGTCTGGATTTGTGCCCGGTTGATGGCAATAGGCTCGCCCCCCATAACATGGGACTTAAACATAACTGGCGAATGTGGGTGTACTATAGGTACACCTCTGCCTAACCCTTCGGGGATTACAGGCGTGATATTATGTTATATAATTATATTTTAACAAAAAATACGCGTAAGGAGGTACCTAAGCTATCAAAATTGATTAGGTATTATAACAAATTGTACGACTTACCCAGTGCTTATTTGTAGTTGTTCACACCTATTCTTCATCAACGAACACAACTACACTGAAACAGCGTCCACTCAAAACAACAATTTCAAACGAAAATACGGAGTCCAAACAAAGTGAAGTCAAACAGATAAAGTAGGTAGTATCGATAGGTTAAGCCAGGGGTCAACAATGTAGTATTTACGTGCGAATGATAAAAACTTATAACGCAGGGAGTATAGTCTATACCAGTGGTTCCCAAACTTGACTGGACCGCGACCCACTTGACAAAAACTTCCAAATTCGGGACTCACCTCTTGGCTGTCATGGTGAAAAAAGGGGTATACTTAACTATATGAATGAATGACTGTTCAAATAAGAAAAAATTATAAGCAAAAAAACCTTTTAAAAAAAAAATCTTTTATTTAAATGCTCTAAAAAGAAGAAAGTATTACAGTAAAACGAACGGGTAAAAAAAATACGAAAAGTCCTTTGAAAGATCGAGTTTTATGAAAAAAACCAGTGCATAACTCAATTACAAATAAGTTTATTGAACTCTTCTATAGTTGAGCTTTGTCGGTGCCGACTTTGTTTTGGAGATTTTACACTTCTTTTATTACTTATTTACGCCAAAAGTTGCGTTGAAACTTGCAAGAAAAACGAATATTTGTTGGCTCATAACTTTTTAATGGCTTTTTATTTTACTATATTCTGTTATAATTATTATACAAAACGATATAATATTTAACTTTGGATGTACAATGTCAAACAGTGGAGTATAATAATACCCTCCCGAAATTTGTATGGAAAAAAACAATGGCACTCCGAAAGTGCCGACAGAAGTGAAAACTCGAACAAGATCGCCTTGGTGGACGAAAAATATTTGTGTAGAACATTGGTCCGTAACCTTATCTAAATAAAGAGCACAATCGCGTTTGCAAAAAAAAACTTCCAAAACCTTTAATGTAAAAATACTTGCATAGAACATTGATCCGTAACGTAATATAAATAAAAAGCACAATCGCGTTGACAAAAATGAGGTGTCAGTAACGGTGTCGCGAGTTCAATTGTTTTTTTTCTCATCTCAAAAATGCCCAACGCGCCTAAAGAAGTTTTCACTTCAAAAATATCGATAAGTGCAACCTTGATTGTGCGTGTAGCCCTATGGTGTAGCAAATGAAAGGTGTGGCAGTGTTTCCGATGATACTGTTTTCTGTTGCCAGAATTCCAGAAAGAAGCCACCAGTCCAGAATCCATTTGCGAAAGCCTCTAGGCTTCGAAGACGAATCTATACAAATAAATAAAATTTAAGTGTCTGTTTGTAATGTCAAAATAACAGCTTTTAACTGAATGCATGTAAAAGATATTTTTTTATTTTATTTTTTCGTCTGTCTGTTTGTTCCTTCTGTTGTATATTTAATAATTAAGTTAAATAAGAGCCAAAGTAGTAAACGTCATGTTTTTTATTTTGTGACAATCAAAAAAGAACACAATGTCAATACGAAATTAGATTATTAAGAATAATAAATACAGACAAGTATTTAATGCATACTTTGAGTATTTACTACATACCCCCACTTAATCGAAATAATCTAAGATCTATAAGCGAGACATTAGGATTTAAAGAAGCCTATAATTAACTAAATCCCATACCCTTAACACATCTTAAATGTGATACACGTCCTAGGGCTTTTGTCAAAATGTCAGCGCTCATATCATGCGTCTGAATGTACCGTAAGTCCACAATATTCTTAGATACAATCTCTCTAATATAATGATGTTTTGTATCTATGTGCTTAGTCCTATTATGGTGAATAGGGTTTGACGCCAGCTTTTGCGCCCCTTGACAGTCGTTATAAATAATAACTTGTCCTACCTTGCCACTAATTTCTTGCAAGACTCTGCGCAAAAAGACAACTTCTCTGGTTACGGCACTCAGTGACATATACTCAGCCTCGGTTAAGATAATGCAACCGTTGGCTGTTTCTTTGACTCCCAAGAAATTGGTCCTCCAGCCAATTTCACAAAATAGCCTGTATACGAACGGCGGTCAATTGTGCAGTTAGCCCAATCGGCATCAGCGTATGCAGAGATATATTCACCAGTCTTCCTGTAGACAATGGAATAATCTATAGTACCCTTAAGATACTGAAGTACACGCTTCGCTGCTGTCCAGTGCGTTTTGTCATAAGTCGTATTAAACTGACTCAAATAACTGGTAGCAAACGCTATATCTGGCCTAGTATTAACAGCGAGGTACATCAAGCAGCCAATCAAGTTCTGATAAGGATAATCAGGTTTCTCACCAATTCCAGGTTCCAACTTACTGCTCGCTAAAGGTGTATCAAACGTTTTACACTGTTGCATTTTAAAACGTTTTAATAAATCGAGTATAAAAGTTTTTTGGTTTATTTCAATTATCCCATTATCGTAATTTACATTTAGAGATAGGAAATAATTTAGGTTTCCCAGATCTTTTATACCGAAAAATTGTCTCAAGTCATGTTTGACTTTGTCATACGTCAAGTCATCTTTGTGCAACAAGACAATGTCATCGACATAGACAGCTAGTATAACTAGTTCAGACGAACCAAAAAGTTTCGTATATACACATGACTCTGAGGAGGTCCTACTGAAACCCAAACTTTTAAGAGTTTCGTCGAGCTTTTTATTCCAAGCTCGCGAAGCTTGCTTCAACCCATAGATGGATTTCTTCAGAAGACAAACTTTTCCATCTTCTTGTGTAAATCCAGGAGGCTGTAGCATGAACACTTCTTCCTCTAGATTGCCATTAAGAAATGCTGTGTCCACGTCCAAATGCTTTAGCTTATATTCGTTCTCAACGGCAAAAGCTAACAGCATACGTAAGGATGAATTCCTCACCACAGGAGAGAATGTTTCATAATAATCCACTCCTGCCTCCTGACTGTAACCTTTAGCTACAAGTCTTGCTTTATACTTTACAGAATTTCCTAAAGCATCTCGTTTCAATTTGTAGACCCATTTACAAGGAATAACTTTCTTATTTTCAGGTCTATTGACTAAAATCCAAGTTTTTCTTTCTATTAAGGAATCATACTCGTCTTGCATCGCAGCAATCCAACTATCTTTATCTTCTGCGTGCATGGCTTCTGAGTAGCTAGATGGATCTTCATTTATTACCTCTTCCGTACAGGTCTTGTATAACAAGAAATCTGGTTTCTTCCGTTCTCTCATTGGATAGCGACGTTCTTCCACTGACTCACCGAGAACACTGTTGCTTTGTTCTACTTCTACATCTGAAGCATCATGAAAACGATCAGGGGAAACGTCCGCAACATCCATGGAAGTGCTTGCTGTAGGAACATCCAAATTAACTATCTGTTCAACAGCATTGCAAGGATCAGTGCTCAATCGTAGTGGAACTACTGTTTCTTCTTGGCTTCTAGAAGAATCTGAATTTTCTTTTAAACTTGTAAAAGAATTTTCAAAAAATACTGCGTCCCTCGCTTTAACTAAGCGACGTGGGCATTCAGAACTACGAAAGAAGTAACTGTGGATATCATCAGCATATCCTACAAAAATGTGCTCCGTAGATTTGACATCAAGCTTCTTTCTTTGACAATTGGGGACATGAACCATCGCTCGACAGCCAAAAACTCTTAAATGTGAGAGGTTTGGTTTATTCCCATACCACATTTCAAAAGGAGTTTTATTTTCGAGTGCACGATGAGGAGACCTGTTTTTCAAATAAGCAGCAGTTTGAACTGCATCTTGCCAATATACTTTGGAAAGTTTACCTTCAGTAAGCATACAGCGCGCCTTTTCAACCAGTGTGCGATTTACACGTTCAGCTACGCCATTAGATTGAGGGCTATAAGGAGCTGTCGTTTCATGCTTAATTCCTTTTGAAGTCAAATAGTCTCTCATACCTTGGTTCACAAACTCAGTCCCGTTATCTGTTCTGAAAATTTTAATTTTTGCTTCCTTCTACCTTTCAACTGCATTCTGAAATTCACAGAATTTATCTTTTACTTGAGTTTTCGACGAGATAAAGAAAGGAAAAATCGCTCTCGAAAAATCATCAATAAAAACCAAAAGATATTTGTTTCCCTGAAAAGAATCGTGTGACATCGGACCACACAGGTCCGCATGAATTAGTTCCAACAAAGCTGTTCCTCTTTTAAATGGAATTGCTTTGAATGGTTTTCTTGACTGCTTGCCTTCCAAGCAATGTATACATGGTTCATTGTCCACCTTATCATAAGACACACCTATAGCCTCACCTTTTCTAAGTTTATCCAGACCTATTCGGCAAAGGTGTCCTAAACGCCTATGCCAAAGTCTGCAATCTGACGTATCAAGGAGCGCATTAGAGGCAATTCTCTTAGGAACATTTACAGTACAATTTAAAGTGTACAGCCCACTACTTACAGAACCACGTAAAAGAGCCTTTCCAGTACAAGAAAAATTTTCATAAAAAATACAACCATTTTTATCAAAAACTACATGTAAACCGTTTTCACAAGCTTTCCTAACAGAGAGTAAATTACAATTCAGGTCAGGCACGGCAACAACACCAGTCATTGTTCCTTCACAATCTTTAGTAGAAAAAGAAATATTACCTATACCTCTGCAACTTATCTTCTCTCCATTTGCAACCGTTACAGTATCATTACTACCTGCTTCATTATTCAACCTTACGTTCTCTAGGTAATCAATATTATGGCACATGTGATTGGTCGCTCCAGTATCAATGAAAAAAGTGGTACTCTCTCCTTCTACACCATTGAGTGCTGTCTTCAGAGTAACATTTTTTACGTGCTTGTCCTTCTCGTCCTTCCTTATAGGACAATCGGGCCTTTTATGACCTGGTTCACCGCATCCATAGCATTTGATAATTCTTTTCTTCTTACTATTATTGGAAGAAATTTTACCTTGAGAAGATTTCAGAGCGGAAGTCGTCGGTTTGTTCTCCGGAGCTTGAACGTCTACGGTTTTCGAGAACTCATTCAATAGCTTACTTTTCACCAATTCACTTGTGATTTTTAAGTTGGAGTTTTCCAGAGCCATAACTAAGGGATCGTAGCGAGGTCCTAAACCTCCGAGCATAATCGCTGCCAAACTTTCATCATCAATCTTCTTCCCGATGTCTGCTAAATCTTGCGAAGTAGCTACGATTGCGCCAATATAACGCTCAACATCATTATCGAAGTCTGACAAGTTATATCTATACAGCCTGCGCTCCAGGGCCAATTTTCTGCCCATTCCCTTATCTTCAAAAGCATCTTTAAGAGCATCCCATGCTTGCCTGGCAGTCTCAGCGCTCCGAACATGTGCGATTGCGCCTCCGTCGATTGTCAAACAAATCTTGGTTAAAGCTCTCTGATCCCTTTTATTTGCATCAGAGGGCTTCTCACCTGAGTAACCTTCTATGGTTTCCCATAAATCCTCATGCATCAAATACATACGCATTTTGAATTTCCAGATGCCATAGCCGGCTCTTTCGCACAACGGTTTTATCGATATACCAGCAGGTCCACACGACATTTTTCTACTTTTTTACCTCGTGCTGATAACGAATGTTGTATATTTAATAATTAAGTTAAATAAGAGCCAAAGTAGTAAACGTCATGTTTTTTATTTTGTGACAATCAAAAAAGAACACAATGTCAATACGAAATTAGATTATTAAGAATAATAAATACAGACAAGTATTTAATGCATACTTTGAGTATTTACTACACCTTCTAATCTCCGAAACGGCTGGACCGATTTTGACGGGACTTTCACTGGCAGCTGATGTTATAAGGAGTAACTTAGGCAACTTTTATTTTAGAAAAAGAATTAGGGTCCACGCAGGCAAAGCCGCGGGCAGAAGCTATTTAAGAATATATGCTTATCATTGTAGCAAAAACTTACCCTCTTATATGTCCTTAGCCAAATAATCGCCATCTGGGACTTGTCAGTTTTAATTAAATATTTTTAGATTTCTTATATTGAAAAATGTTTCTCTTCACAGGGACACCTCCACCTGGCAACAAACACAAAAGCTTGTCTCTCACCAACTCACAGTCACCCAACTGGCCTTCTCACCCGATAGTCAACATCTCCTCTCAGTGTCCCGTGACCGAAGATGGACCTTATACCGAAGACAACAAGGTTCAGACTCGTTTGACATGGTCGCTAATACAGACAAGACCAATGGCGTGCATTCGAGGATTATTTGGTGTTGTGCGTGGACGCAGGATAGTAAGGCGTTTGGAACGGGGTCGAGAGATGGAAAGGTAAATAAATAATAATAGATAAGGTTTGGCAACTACCCTTCGAATAAGTACTGAAAATCTAATCTTTTGGAATCTAAAATAGTAACTGGTTTTTTGGATTTAACGTTAACTTGAAATGTCCTGTTTTTTTTCCATATTCGATTTTCGAAGTTTTATAATTTTTTTAATCTACTAATTTCTCCTGTATTGGGGGCTCCCCAGACGAGAAATAAATCAGCAGGTTAAGTGAATATTTGTTCTGGGCTACGATTGAACTCGCGCCACGCGTAACCTACTTGGGCCGCATTCCGACTTACGTTAAAAGTGATAATATCGCGAATCCAACCAAATTTAATAGTCACAAAATATAAGGGTTATTGAGTAATAATTGTGACTTTGGACTTTGGTCGTATTCGCGATATAATCACTTTTGGCGTAACTCTGAATGCGGCCTTAGTCACTGAGCCACTGTGAATCTTTGTAGGTTCTTACGAATTCTTATCCATTTAATGACGCACAGAAATGGCATTTTTGAACGTCAAAATTTACAAGACAATAGAATTGATTCTAGTTTTCCCTTCCAAAAGGTAGTTCATGAGAAGAAAAATGGGCAAAACACTCCATAGTTACTCTTTTAAAGTGTTTTACATATGTTTTTAGGGTTCCGTACCTCAAAAGGAAAAAACGGTACCCTTGTAGGATCACTAGTGTCTGGCTGTACGTCTGGCTGACTGGCCAGAGCATTTTTTTTTTTTTAAATACTGATAATCATTCTTTACTCATAGATTACAGGAAAATCTAAATAAGTCTATGGTCTTAAAATAACATGGTAAATCTCTCAATATTGTGCGTACAAACTTACGGTTGGAATGTATAAGAGAACATGTTTTTCAACTACAATGTTAAGTTTGTTCGTGGGATAAATTCATCCCAACTACGGAACCCTTACGCACGTGGCTGTAATTTTTTTTTTAAGGCCTATTTGAAATCTAATTTTTATCTTCAACCATTTCAGGTGTGCATCTGGTCAGAAACCGGTCCTTCAAGCTCGTCCCTCGGCGACTACGGCCTGCTTGGCAAAGCGCTAGAGGTGCCCAGCGCTTCGGTCACAGCTCTAGATTTCGCGCCTTATAGCGGGGACGGCATAGTGCTGGCCACTGGCTTCGAAACTGGAGTCATCAGGATATACCACTTTGGAGTTGATGGATGGAATCTACTGAGGGAACTAGATAATAGGTAAGTCTAATAAGTGTTTTGGGCTTATAATTTAGCCTTCTAACCTTTTGAAAAAAAGATAAAAATTCTTATAAATTTTGTAACAGGCGTGAAAAACCACAAGTTACGTTACTATCCGTATTTCCGACTAGAGCTTGCCTCTTTTTCTTTTTTGTGTGGGAAATTATAAATAACTTCTCGGGGCGTGTCAGACTCTTTACTGACTAAAACCCAACCGTGTTTCTTCAGTTGCCATGTTGCCGGGGCCACGATCGCCCTTTCGGATTTCTTCAAGTTTTCATTTCTTTTTGGAAACTACAATTTTCTCTTCAATGCTGCCTACATTTTCCACTTTTCATGTGACGAAACGAAACATCAATCCAACGTATAATTTCGCCTTGTCTCTCAAGCGGCTCGTTGGTCTAGGGGTATGATTTTCGCTTAGGGTGCGAGAGGTCCCGGGTTCAAATCCCGGACGAGCCCAAATATTTTTGTACTTTTATTTTATTTATTTTTTTATTTTCAGCGCGGCCCATCATTTAGCGGTGAAAAGGTTAACGTTCAAGCCTTCTGAGGGCAATGAAATGATATTAGCAAGTGGCGGGAACGACCATCTTGTGAGAATATACAGTGTTGATGTCACTGCGTAATAAATTATATTTTATCTAATTATGCCTGTTTGTTTCTTTATGCGTATAATTATAACTCTATATCGGGAAAAAAAGATTTATAAATCGAATAAGAAATAAAATACAAATATAACTAACATATATATATTTACAGAGAATTTGACAAAATGATTCATAAGTAAAATTTACAAATGACGAACACATTAAAATTTGTATAAAATCACAACATTTGATTGTTAATTGGAACAAAAATGTTAACAAGATGTCTTATAATGGATCACCAATTGACATACAATTTATTATTTACAAAAATATTTGTAAACAGCATTCATGACTATAAAAACGTTTTGGTTATACTGTGTAATATTGAAAAAAAAAAACTAAACTCATACAGTGAACCATAGCTGATGCTGTTAGTAATATTTAGGGTAAATTAGCGCCTGAGCAAACCAAATGCTCACTGGAATTATAATAGAGATCGACAAACGAGATGCTTTTAAATGTGCAGCTGTCTATGGTTAGCGGCGATCGCACCACTATGCTTGAATTATTACATAATTCATACAAGTTGAAATAATTATAACTACGATGTTTCTATTACATAATTATAAAATAAAGCCGTTTTTCGTGTCTGCGTGACCACGATGTTCTTCTCCTTCACTATCCTTTATAGAATTTATTCCGGAAGGTTTACAAGTATAATCCATTAACTTACATGTAATAGAAATCTTGTTTTTGGTCAAGTCGTAAAAAACGTGCGAAGATGGACCGTAAATGACGGGTCGCTAGAATCTAATATAATTCTCTTATCTTATACTTCTATTGATCTCAAATATAATTTCTAAAAATAGAGTTTATTTAGTAATAACAATGTTACAAAAATATGCTTTTACGATTTTAAAATCTCTCCATCTTAAATTTTAAAATTATACGTATTTCTATTTTATTATTACTTTTAAAGCAATAAAAGCGATTGAGTAATGTTATTGTCTTTGCAACATGAGAGAATACGATTATGACTTATTCAGCAGTTACGCTAATCTGAGACCTCACTACGTGTACATATCATTTTATTTAAACTTAATTTCGCTTATAAATTACCCATAAGAATCGTTACATGATTGCGCACGGAGGAATTCCGTGTATACATACTCCAAATCTGTCTGACCTATTATTTCTATTCCCTGAGAAATAAACGTTTTGCAGCAATGGTACAGAATATATGCTATAGTCGCCGCGTTAAGAAACGAGTCGTCGGGCCATAAATCATTGTTATTAGTCTGTCTCGCTCGCACTTATGAAGTTTATGGAGCAGGTAGCAAACTATCGATAATATCGCAACGCGTTGCACATTCTTATTGCTACTGACATTTATGGCCCGACGACTCTGTTCACGCGAGTACTATAGTCAGAAATTAGGCCTAACCTTTAAATTCTTTAAACTTCAATGCAAAGAAATTTAAAGCCGTAATTTTTTTTTTTTTTTTTTTATCATAGTAGACTCTGAACAATGAAAACAAAACAATATTTTTTGTGCTCTTGGGACAATTTTCTTTTTTAATTACTTACAGTTAATTATTACTGTTTATCACCAATTTCGTGTACTAAAATATTACTTTTAGACAGTTTTTACCAGGCTAAGTTTCGTTTTAAAATTTGCTTACATCGGTAATTACTTTTAAATTCCTATTTAAAAATAACACACAATAAAAAATCTTTACCAAAACTGCTAATGAGCGACCATGATAGCTTCTTTAGGTTTTGTGATCTTCAAGTATTTCATGAAACGCCTTATTATTTTAAGTTTCTTCTTCTTTTTGCCGCTGGAGACGCTTTTCTGGCTCATGCTGCTCAAGGAGTTACAGTCAGCAGTGAGCGAGTGTACGTTGAGGGAGTCCAGGTCATTCATAGAAATACTTTTAGGTGCGGACGGGAGGAAGAGATGATTTTCGTCGTTTATGTAATCGTGGATGTTCTTGCTCGATGGAAGCTCCACGATCTTGATTTGTGGCAGCGAGGTATTCATTGTGTTGTTGTTGATTCTGTAAGTGATAATGATAAAAATTAAGATTGATAGAAAAGTCTGCAGTCGGACTATTCATTTCAACAATACCTTTTACAGATAATTTTAAAAGTTGAGAAAATATCCCTTGCATAATAAGATAAGACCCATAATAAACTGCTCTAACATAAATTGAGATTGTTGTTGATAGGACGGTTAAAAGAAAGAAATATTGTTTATTCTGCTCAAACAAGAAGCACATTACAAAAAAAGAAGACAAAATACACGTACAAATACATAAATTTAAGACTGATAAATCTTATTGATAAATTTATTGAAATTATATATCCTATGTTACTCAGTGATAATATAGCATTCTACTTGTGTTTTTTTTTTTTATTGGTCCAGTAGTTTTTGAGTTTATTCATTACAAAAAAAAACAAATTAAAATGATGATGCTTAATAATTAATTGAGATTTTACAGTCGAGATTTACAGCTATCAAGAATCCATAGCAGGAATGATCAACGTAACCTATCTTCAAAGCCCTTCATGTAAATGTCTATTTGAAGCACACCATTGTTTGTGAATAGTCAAGCATTCATATCGTAAATTAATACCGTGGTCATGGTAAACTGGAAGCAAGTAAACTCCTGACCTGTTGTTGTATTGCGGTCTCGGAGTGTGCCGAGCGAGCTCGAGGGACTGCTTCAGTTTCATCCAGAAGTCACATATGGCGCGTTCTTCCTCCTCATTGTAGTACAATTTGTGGTAGAACGCGAGGTGCGACGGCAGCTGGCAGTCGCGGTACATGATAGGGATTATTTTGTGATAGCTCGACTCTGAAACAGGATAAAGACTTTAAGAGCGGCAACACACGGGCAGGCAGACGCAGGCAGCATCGACTGCTTCGAGCTGCGACTGCATAGTGAACTAGTCTTCTATTTACGTAAATACATGGAGAACCGCTCGAGTAGTTGCGACTGCTCCGGGCGGTTATCAGCACGGTGAAATTTCATCGTGCGGCCAACCAGTTAGACTTGTAGAATAAATATCGATATTTTTGTCCGATATATCGATATTTTAGGCGATATTTATTATTTCGATATAAAATATCAAGTATCGAAAATGTATCAAATTCGATACATGTCCAATAGCAACATCGTTTTCGCCACTGACAAAAAACCGCTGGGAATAAGAGCCGTAAAAAAGTTTTTTTATTATTATTTGTAGCGTGACTTTTTTTTCCGAGCAAAGGAAGCAACCTTTGATCGGAAAAAAAATATCAACGAGTGGGCATACATATATAAATAAGCTAACATAGTAAAAACAAACAGAATAGAAGTGCATAAAGAAAGAAAAGATATTTATGTTCAATGTGATTTTAAGGTAGTACCAAAAAATATCGTATTTTTTTTTTTCGATAGATAAGCTCGATATGGTTTTTTTTTTAATATCGATACTTTTTCGCACTCCTTGCAGCCCCACACAACCAGTTGCCAGGCTACTTAAGCTGTCGACTGCACTCACGCAGTTATCCCTCCGCCTGCGCTCTTCATCCCACCTCTGCGTCGATTATTGCTACTGATTAAATTGTGACTGATCTAGAAGTTGAAACCGACTGCTGCAGCAATTATCAATGGCCGCTTCAAACTGTTTACTATGACTGCACGAGCTGTCCGTGCATTTTGATCACTGGCTAACTGCTCGAGCAGCCCGTGTATGCGCTCTAACGCCTAGCCTAGCCGCTTTATTGCGTAGCACTATTGGCAGTTTTCGTAAATCAAGTTACTGATGAGAGGTTGACGGTACGAAGGGCAGTCTTATCGCTCAAGGCGATTTTTGTCAGACAACCTTAGGACTACGAACTCCAAATACATATTATCAAGCGAGTTATGATGAACCAGATAATTCACAAAATATGAAAATACTAATGAAAAATTTTCAATACTGCAGTATGAAGTGTGGTTAAAAATTAACAGGTATTTACCAATGCTGACGGCTTGAGCGTAATCTCTGTAGAAGGTGTTAGCTTGGCTGCTGAGGAACTCGGGCGAGCAGACAAGGATGATGCGCTTGCATCGCTCGGAAATCAGCTGGGCTACTGGAGCGTACGGCGTCATGTGACCTGCTTGCAGCCTGTCCTCTGTGCACAGCTGGGGACAGAGGTTCAAGGGTCAAACTCTGTCTATGGAAGGCATCCATAAATTATAAATAGATAGATTACGTGTTAAGTTAGGGGCGACAAGACGGTGAGGAAGATCCCCAGAAAGACTTGGGGGAAGCCTCTCTTTAGTAGGGACAGTAATGGCTACTTAAAAAAAAGTCAAGTGTAATATGTTACACACACTAACTTGGCTAAATTCAAATGCGATATTTTTGTCCACTAAATTGTTACTATAATTTTGCAATAATATTTCAACATTGTTGGTATTACTATATGATTAATACCTTACAAAGTTTTACAAAAACAGGCTTTCAAAATTCGCTAATGTCTAAATATTTTTGCCCTTGACTGTAGATTCTAATGATCTTTTAGCGGCTTGTATTTTATTTAATCTATGTTTTGTGTGATATCAGTTTCAAGATAACGTTTAATATGTACAAAAATAAATTAATCTGCAAATATAAAAATCAAATCAAGGCTTAGTATTTTATTGCTAAATATTTTGATTGAACAAGTTACAGCTTGACAAAGAGGTACTTACTTTCGAGTATAATTAACATATAATTGCATAATAAGTAGGTATGTTATGCATTAGTTAATTCTGGTAATGCTCGTCTAGTGGCAACCACTGATTTTTAAATATGTTTTACTTGCGGATAATGCAGTGGACTGCAACATTGTCACCAAAAAGTTTTGTTAACCCTAAGTACCTATTTATATGTTGTAGTTGTTTATTATCCCTTAATAAATAAAATAAAATTAGTAAAATGTTATCTATCACACCACATTTGCATCAAAATACTCCGGATACATAAATTGCCTACACATTTCGAATTTACCAGGAGAGTTGTGTGATAAAATTCTGTGATTCAACTCTCTCGTTTGTTGGTACATATATACAATTGGTGTGGGCTGCAGCAATACAAAGATATGAGTTGACCTTTTTTTATTGCAAAACTCATTCTAATAAAGATGTAAACAATATACAGCTGAACATTATTTAAATCTAGCTTTTTCCCTATAACGTCCAGGTGTGAATAAATAATTTCTAAAGCAATCTTTTTTATAATTTTATACAAATATATGTATAACAAAACTCATTATTTTACGATTTATTTAAATATCAATAGTTATAGTAATATCCTTATACCTGAAACCCTGCAGCACTCATTCTTGCCAGTAGCTCATCAACGAATTTCTTGTCTTCTTTAGCATACAACACGAAGGCATCATAGTGCTGCTCATAACCCGGTACATCATCATACGTGATCGGACTGAACACCTGCTGCTCATCATTGCTATGATTGATGTTATTGTTGTTGTTGTTTATTGCTATTTGGTTTTGTCTATTCACTGAAAAAGAATAATGTTAGTTGAATGACACAATCTGATTAAAGCTAGAAGGCTGATTGCAGATGGAGGAAATGAAATTACAAAAAAAAAAAAGTTGAATGAATCCAGCAGCACTTGCTAGGTATTTACAAACACAATACCGGAAAAAAATACCACAGAATTTAAATAGCCATAACTGAGAAAATATTGTTTTATTATGTACTTAATAGTTTTATTGATAATATTGACAACATAAATAATTTGCAAAGTTCTAAATTTTACTTATAAAAAATTAGACATCATTTTTATATGAGACACTTGAACTCTCAGACTAATTGTTTGTTGTTGTTTTATAATACTTCTTTTTTCTGTTTTTATAATATTAGTGTAACTGACATGCATGAACAGTTCACCTCCTAGTGACTTAAGGTTTTATTTATTAATGGTAATCTGTGAACAGCGCTGTGGGCTACATTATTACTTATGTTATTTATATTTTTCTGTGTGTAATATTACATAATGTAGCTGTTTGTTGTTCCTATTGAATAAAATAAAAAAAAATAAAAAAAAAATAGAGGAGCAACGAAAATAGAAAAAAAACTTCGCACTTCTAGGTATATATCTCGTCCGTTGTGACCAACCGCCGCGCATGAGCTGGCTGTCTCGCAGTGTGCGTGTGTCGTTAACAATAGGTTTGAGGGTACCTAGAATCCTGTGTCGCCAGAGCGCTCAGAAAAGTAATAACTATCGTATAAAGATACTGTGGTATTTTTTACCCAGTGGCGAGTGCTGCTACCCAGTAGCGGTTAAATGATGACTTAATAATGTTTTTTATTTCAATTTACTATAAGTAGTCACTTGAACACAGAAATACCATCCCTTGTGTTCATAAGCAGAATCAAATTTTTCAAATAAATAATTTTTGTCAACAATAGCATGGCAATTGATTGTTTATATGTTTATGAGGGAAAATTACAGGAAAAAATAAAAATTAAAGGATCAGAATTACAGAAACTTGTTGTGTGTCTCATAATTTAATTCTGTAACTTACCTAAAAGTTCTCTTCTCGTAATTGCTTCTCTGAGATCATCGTACAGATCATCATAAACATCGTAACGATCTAACCGCTCCAAATGGTTCAGTAGCTGACCAACTGTTGCAGTCTGGTCTTTTTGCCATATTTCCAACACTTCAGTAGTCTTGTGAGGACGTAGTTGGATGTATGCAGCCTTTTCTGATGACACATTGACTAAGTATGCTAGGCCCCGCCAGTCTCTAAAGTGATGATGTAAATATGAAATTTATAATATGTCAGTATAATAATATAAGGCAATAAGTATGTTAGGCTGAAGTGGGCTTGGGCAGGCCGTGTATGTAGGATGCATCGAGGCAGATAGGCCATAGTCATCATTCAGTGGATGTCAGAAGATGGGTGTCCAAGGAAACACTGGCGTGATGACTTAGATGGGTTTATGGGAGATTAGCTGAAGAAGACAACATATATTGAACAGTGGAAAGTTATGGAGGAGACCTTGGCCCAGCAGTGGGACAATAAACGTTAAAAAAATGCTGCAATTTGCATTCTTGCTCAGCACAATATTAACTGTTGCCAAATAGTTTATGACACTTGAAGTGGCCAATTGTTTAGTTAAATTCTGACTTAAAACCTAGTTTTCAGGCTTTACATAATTTAGCAATCTGAGTATTGTACCCAATATATTTAAATCAACAGTTTAATTAATGAACTCAACCTTGTTTGCAGCTGGTGACAATTACTTAAACCAATCAAAACAGAAAAAATACTCAGTATTCATATTATTAGGCATTAACATGTTTACAGGTCAATGAGTCACTGTTATCATTGCTCGAGTTTGGATGTTAGTATTCATGCAGTATTAAGTCTAGGCTTGCTATGGTTATGTAAATTAACATTAGCAGAAAGCTTTTCTTTATATTCCAAGGCGTTTAAAATCTTTGTCCAAACTTATAAATCTGTCGTAATAAATAAGATTAAGTCTAAAATAGAATGATTACTGTTAAATTATTCATGTTTGCATACAAAGACAGATTTTACTACCCAGTTGTTTAGAGCAGTTGTTAGTATTTACACTGATTATCTAAATCTTAGTTATGTAAACGGACAAATAATTACCTAGGAAGCTTATCAGGTCCATCGTTTGGAATAATTTTTGGCGTATCCAACAAACATGATAACAATTCCCGAGTTTTTAATGGAAGACATGACAATGGCAAAGACTGTATAATATCAGTGTCGTCTACCATTTTTATGCCAAATGATTATTTAGCAAACATTCATTTCGTCTCAAAAGTACACTCAAACTTAACACTGTATTTTTTTGTCTATTATCCTTATGAAATTCGCAAATTTGCAAATAAAAAAATGACAAAATACATCACGCACAGAATAGAAAGGAGAACAGACAAAAAATATTTTGTTGTGCAATTTATCGTCGACCAATTTATTTTTGTTAAGTTGGCACACTGTCGGCAAGACTGACACAAATACTCACTCCTATCCACGAAATGGGCAATTTATGTCTTAACATGAGTCATACTCATGAAAGTGAAAGATGAGCGAGCGCTTTTCCTCTTTAGAGATTTCCTTTATATTTGTGATCAATAAATTATAAAATCAATACGTGCATGCGTAAATATTCATCCCAACTACGGAACCCTTCACATTCGACGCTCAGTTCAACTGAGCGTCAGTTGGCAGGTTTTATAAGGTTGCGTCCCCAAAGGCTGTCAATAACAGGAACATTATTAGGTACTGAAGAACAGACTCGTCTGAGTACGATTAGAGTCTGGCCACGCTAAATCTGCTATGGAATAAATGAGCAACTCCAAAAAGTTTTAAATATGTTAGACTTCTACATCAGTCAGTTATGTCGGTTTGGGGTTGTAAGTAAATTGAATGATTTTGATATTTTGCCTTTTGATTTTTGCATAATAGATTATGTGTAATAGACGAGGGGCTTGTGGCAAAGTAATAACAGCCGCACGGGGCGATCGATCAGGTTAAGCTACGCTTGCCGCGGTTGGTCCGTGGATGGGTGTCCATCTTTACATACCGAGACCCCTCCGTGCCTCGGAAAGCACGTTAAGCCGTTGGTCCCGGCTGTCATTTGTAGATCTTTGACAGTCGTTACAGGTAGTTAGAAGCCCAAAAGTCTGACAACCAGTCTTACCAAGGGCACAGATAATATAATCCAAGGGGTATCGTGTTACCTAGTAACTAGGTTGTGGAGGTCAGATAGGCAGTCGCTCCATGTAAAATACTGGTATTCAGCTGCATCCGGTTAGACTGGAAGCCGACCCCAACATAATTGGGAAAAGGCTAGGAAGATGATGATGATGAGATTATGTGTAATAGACACTATGTCGTACACACGGCCACATATCAAGCTGTACATTTCCAGTATGAGCTGATCTCGTATTGTACAGAAATCCTATACAATGCGAGATCAGCATAAACTGGAAATGTTGTGTTGCCGTGTGTACAGACGCCAGCACATCAAGCTACTACAATCTGTCAAATTTATTTACTAGATTTTCAACTTTATCGCCGATGTCTAAGGTTCAAAGTTGATTGGGAAAATTTGACAGTTTCGGGTAGCTTGATGTGCTGGCGTCTGTACAGACGCCAGCACATCAAGCTACCCGAAACTGTCAAATTTTCCCAATCAACTTTGAACCTTATCCTTCAACAGTAAAGTTGAAAATCTATTAAATAAATTTGACAGATTGTAGTAGCTTGATGTGCTGGCGTCTGTACATACCTATACTCTACCTCCATACGATGACAAAACTGTTCAAATCTACACTACATCGTGCTAAAGTGACCATTCTTTACCAGAATATATATTATACAAAATAACCTACCAAAAACAAAAAGACAAATAAAGTATCAAATTCTTTTTTCGTAGGACTGATGGTCTATTTCCATTGATGTAAATCAAGGATTCGCCCTCGCCATACTTACGTCGCGCGAAAACTGTCACTCCCTAAATTGTGCGACGTGGCTCACTTGCGAATTATTTCCTCATTCGTCACAGTTCGTAACACATCGGAGCAACTTTCTCGTTTTTAATACACATAGCTGTACAAAGATGCCTTCTTGTGCCTTCAGGAAATGTACAGACGCCAGCACATCAAGCTACTACAATCTGTCAAATTTATTTAATAGATTTTCAACTTTATCGCTGAAGTCTAAGGTTCAAAGTTGATTGGGAAAATTTGACAGTTTCGGGTAGCTTGATGTGCTGGCGTCTGTACCAACAACTCCAAAAATTCATATAAAACGGAAGGTATTACTTTCCATGCGTAAATTTTCTTTTCAAATTTATTACGATTTCTAAAATAAATATTATGACGGAAAATGACAAGTAACAAAAATTACGTTCCCATGACAACGAACGATAGGGTAGTGTAACGTTCACAAAAAAAGTTTGAAATGTGAATTAGGAAGTATGGAGGTTACATGCCATTATGATTTAAAATATTTTAACTGCCGGATTTTTTCATGTCTTTCTTTTTTTAGATTAACTTTTCTTTGAAACTATGTTTTCGAATACAAAATTATAGGTACTTAAACAACTATTATAAAACGCGACTTGCTTCGAAAGCACAGCGTGGGCCCTTCGCCTGATCTCTCTCCGCCATCCCGTCAGACTATGAGTGTGAGGAAATGGAGATTCCACCTATTCAAGCACGTCGAAAGGATCCAGGGAAAGTAGCGTGAATAAAGGCGCAGCCCAAAATTTTGTCTTTCAACCTTAAGGCGTGAAAAGGTAACAGACAGACAGTTACTTTAGGATTTAAAATATTAAATAGATGTACTGATGATGAATCACTATTTGTATTTAACTATTAAGTTCCCACAAGAAACATGTGTTAAAGAAAAATGGATTCAAATAATCCAAGAAGAACAAAGAGACGATGAATGGTTGCCAACCAAATACAGCCGCATTTGTTCACCGCATTTGATCAGAGGTCCGTGGATCGGAACCACGCTCTGCTACCATTTTAAGATGGTAACAAACTAATCTGTGGAACCAGCAGAGCAATCTTGTATTAAATAAGTGAACTAATGTTGAAATAAACTTAGTCTATGCGAAACAGCCATTGTTTTAATAATTTTAATGATGATATGTTCTACTAGACACAACATTATAAAAACAAATATTTTATTTTTACAAAAGCACCTCCTTTTAAAATTAAGTATTCTTTTCAAAACAAGTATGCTGACCGTACAGCGACAATTCTCTACGTCATTGTGTGACAGATGACAACTCATGCACAAATGCGGTCATCTTTTGACGCAGTAAGGCGTATCCTTCGATGTAAATCGATGTCTATTTCTCGTAGGACTGGATGGTCTATTGGCAGACTTAGCGTGGCCGGACTCTACGCCCTATGTGTACACAAGTTTTTCTTGCCGTGAAAAACTACGGTTGATTCGCCGTGTATAAACCCGTACCCTAATTGCGTAACTTATTTTCGTAAACAATTTCGCGAAATTACAATTTCGCGATAATAATGCAAACAAAACTGTAAATTGTTTTTGGTATCTGGCCTTGACATAAGCAATAGACAAAATTTGTCGAACTTTTTATTCGTTTTCGAAAATTGGATACGAGGCTTTTTGCTATTGGTGAATGTGTATTTTTTGTGTAATGTGCGTTTATTTTGTGCAGAATAAACAATTTTTCTTTCTTATAAATTAGTTTCATTTTGACATTTCAACAACATTCATTGCGTTATTTACGTTGTTGAACAGATTTCTTTTTCTAACTTATGAAGCAATGGATTACAAATCTGTTTCAAATCGAAACAAATTGTAATTGTGTTGTATTACCACAGAGCATGTAACTTTGTATTACGCAATTAGGGTACCGGTCGTCAGTGTTGTATGAATCACTGTAGAAGCTTGTTAACAGACACGGTGGCATACGGCAGGGCGCTGTTGCCGTATGCGTCGGCTGGTGGTTTACCGTGTCTTACCAAGCTCATACGATTATCCGGTGTACCTAACCAGCGCGCCGTACCGTAAAGAAACCGTGCCGTGTACAACGGGCCTTAAGGGTACGGTCAACAAAGAAAGTACTGCCTAACCTAGTGATCGCCCCAGTCGGATTAATACTGCAAATGTTTTCGTGCCCTTGCCGCCTCAGTCACAGAGTACTTTGTAATATAATGAAAGTCGTATTTATACGCTTAAAAACCTGTCGTTTTTTATTTTATTGCACGACCCGACAATATCATAAATGGACCAATCGACGATGTTATGAGCTGGGCGCTGGAGGCACGGTAATATTTAAATAAAACCAAATATCAATAGGTTAAAATCTAAATTGACACAAATGTATTCGATACACTGCTTTTCTGCCACAGAGTACTTTATAAAGTTTTGTACTTTACAACGTTATTTTGGGAATTTCATCTCGCAGGTAAACCGTCGCCTGGTTAATCGGGCTATCCTGTGGATGCCTTAATAAGGGGCAGGCTGGATCGGATCGATTTCAACAGTTAAACATTTAAGGTCGGGGGAGGGGATATTTGTAGTACCTATACTCTAGTTGAAATAAGATTAGACATTTAACTAAACCTTTTTTACAGTCCGTTCAACCGATTTTGACTTCTATTGGTGTTGGTAGCATTACAAATGGCAGCTGCAGTAAATAGTTGGTATTGTAACCACTTTTTCGCTTTTAATGCCATCTTTATGCCTACGGTATAGAAGGCAGAATCGATTGAACGGACTGTAAAAAAGCTTTGTTTGAATGTCTAATCTTATTTCAAATGGAGTATAGGTAAGTAGGTAAGTACTGCAAAGATATAGAAAAACTAAAGTTAGTAAAAACTTAATTAAAATAAAACAAATAAATATAATTTGAGACGCTTTATTGTCATTCACAAGTGCATTCACTATCTCACTACAATCTAATGTTGATACAAATGCAGAATAAGTTATTTTTAATGTACTTAAGTAACATTTATTCATATAAGTAATGACGTTATAGGAACGAAAAGGCAAAAGAACTTAATCTTAACTGGTAGGTAATTAAATAAAGCAATAAATATGGTTTTGTCGGTTAAATAAATAACTTAAAACTATCGAATAATATGTTACCTAAAACAAAATTCATTTAACACCATTACTCAAAAACATTTACTCTTAAATTCAGTAAGGTTAACAAAAACACGTAGATCTACAAACAGTATTTACATTATTACTACTAGATTTTAAGCTCTTTTTTAATGGAATGTTTAATTTTTGACTTTTGAAAACAAAGCGGGTAAAGTTTTAGCACCACGCATACATACATAAAAAAGTAGGAATATTGATTTATTTAAATTAAAGTCATAATGAGTTAGTTCTCAAATAATTGTTCAAACCTTTCCCAAAATTCACACAAAATTGTTACAATTAATTAATAACAATTTTACATTCTAAATGCTAAAACATTATTAAAATTTAAATAAGCATTGTTATAATTATTATATCGGCGGTGATGCTCGCCACACACCACGTCAGTTGTTTCCACGGGGCGAAAAGCGAGCGGCGGAATGTCGCTTAGCTACGCTGAATGTGCAGGGAGGTATAAAAGATAAGATGGATGAGGTGTGTGAGTTGGTGAAGAATAAAAGGATAGATATGTTATGTGTGAATGAGACGAAAAGAAAGGGAGTGGACATATCCAAACACGGTACTCTGACCGCAATTTGGTCCGGTGTTCAAGAGACACATAGGGCCAGTCAGGGTGTGGGGGTGGTCCTGTCCGAGCGGATGATGAAATGTGTGAAAGATTATGTTTGTGTGAGTCCCAGGATTCTATGGGTAAGAACCAAGGTGGGCCTAAACTCTATTTTTATTTTGTGCGTTTATGCACCCGATATGGGAAGCTCACCTTCGGAGCGGGACGAATTTTGGGGCAGTGTAAGGGATTTAGTGAATGGATGTAGGTCAAACGAGAAGATTGTTATGCTTGGAGACTTTAATGGTTGGGTTGGTGTGAAGAGGAATGGGTATGAAAAAGTGTTAGGTGCATTTGGGGATGAAAGAGTGAATGAGAATGGGATCAATTTGCTAGAGATATGTGTAGAGAGGAATCTGTCTGTTATGAACACTATGTTTAATCATAGAAAGGTTCACAGGTATACGTGGGAAAGGCAAGACAGTAGAAGTATGATCGACTTTGTGATTGTTGATGGAAGATTAAAGAGTAAAGTCACAGACACTAGAGTATATCGGGGTGTTAATGTAGGGACTGATCATTATCTGGTTATGTGTCGGATGGATGGTCTGTTCAGGCATTGGCGGCACCGAGTTCGAGTTCCTGTGACTGCTCTAGAAAGAATAAAAGTAGAAAGACTGCAAGAAGTGAAAGTAAAAGAGGAATATAAGATGGAAGTGAAAGTGAAGACGGATAAAATATTTGATGATGCTAATGATTACAGTCTAGAAGAAGTATGGGATATAGTGAAAAGTAGTATGGTGCATGTAGCCACAAAAGTATGTGGTCTGGCGAAGAGAAAATGTGGTAGTAGAACGAATGATTCTTGGGTAGATGGTGAAGTAAAAGAGGTTGTGAGGAAGAAAAAAGAGGCCTGGCTTAATGTTTTAGCCTGTAAGGCCCAAAATAGGATGAATGGGACAACGAATGTAACAGATGATTCAGATGATTTGGAAAGAGTGAAGAAGAAATACTCCGAAATGAAAATTAAAGTGAAAGAGATGGTAAAAATTAAGAAGGATGAAAAGGAAGAAAAGTATAACAGGAAGTTCTCTGATAACTTCAGGGTCAATGTTAAGCTGTTCTGGAAACAGGTAAGATTGGCTCGCGGAGTAACAGAAACATCGAGTATGAATATTATAAGAGCAGAAGATGGATGTTTACTAAGCGAAGAATGTAAGGTCTTGGAACGTTGGAAGGGATACTTTGAAAGTTTATTTAGTTGTCAGGATAGTGTGCAAGGAGTGGGTGACTGGGCAGATGCCAGTTTTGAAGACCCAAACTCAGATGTAGATGACGAAAATGCGATAGAAATAGATGAGATTATAAGAGCGCTGAAAGGGATGAAAGTTGGGAAAGCTGCAGGGTACGACAGAGTGTCTGCTGAAATGCTGAAGGGCGGTGATGGGGTGGTAGCAAGCCTGTTGTGCCGAATCTTTAATATGTGTTGGAGATATGGCCGTGTGCCGGATGATTGGTGCAAGGCTGTAATCGTACCACTATATAAGGGAAAAGGCTCTCAGCAGGAGTGTAAAAACTACCGCGGCATTAGTCTTTTGAGCGTTGTCGGCAAACTGTATGCGAAGGTTTTGATAAATAGAGTGATAAAAGTGACAGATGAGAAAATATGGGATGTACAGGCAGGATTTAGAGAGGGAATGGGCTGTATGGATCAGATCTTCTCCCTAAGGTGCATAACCGAAAAACATCTAGCAAAGCACAAGAACGTCTATTGTGCTTTCATTGATTTGGAGAAGGCCTATGATAGTGTGTGGAGGGAAGAACTGTGGTCGACACTATCCAAGTACGGTGTGGACTGGCGCTTGGTACGGGCACTGAAATCTTTATACAAGGATTCCAGTGCTTGTGTTAGGATAAATGGGGCATACACGAACTGGTTCTGCATCTCGAGGGGTGTTAGACAGGGTTGTGTAGCGTCACCGTGGCTGTTCAACTTGTACATGGATAGTTGTCTGATAGATTTGAAAGAGGGTGAGTGCGGATTGAGGATGAATGAGTTGCCTGTCAAATGCCTTATCTACGCAGATGATCAAGTTCTACTTGCATCATCAGCAGAACAGTTGCAAGACATGGTGACTGTGATGGGTGAAGCATATAAGAGGAAAGGGATGAATATAAATGTGAATAAGACGAAGGTCATGGTGTTTGAAAGAGGAGAGGATGTATCGGTGTGTGATGTGAAAATAAATGATAAGAGTGTGGAGCAAGTAAGTGAGTTTATATATTTGGGGAGTCTGTTTACAAGGGATGGGAAGATTGATGGAGATGTGGAAAAGAGAGTAAACGCGGGAAACAAAGTGAATGGTGCTATACATGCGATTGTGACCAACCAGTCGATGTCTAAAAAGGCTCGACTGGCTGTTCACAATGGTGTGCTGGTGCCCACGCTTATGTATGGTAGTGAATGTTGGGTGTGGCAAAAACAACATGAAAGTAGAATAAATGCTGTGGAAATGCGTTCCTTGCGAAGCATGTGTGGCCTGACTATGAATGATAGGCTGAGGAATGATGTGATAAGACAGCGGTGTGATTTAAAAGAAGATGTAGTGACAAAAATTGAAAAGGGTATGCTGAGATGGTTTGGGCATGTTGAGAGAATGAATGAAAGGCGACTAACAAAATGTATTTACAAGGCTGATGTAAAGGGAAAGGCCGGGCGGGGACGCCCTAGGAGGACATATACTGACCTTATTGGTGATGTTCTTCAGAAAGGCCAGGTGCGTAGTACTCGCAACCGGCGTGCGTGTATGACCAGATGTATGAACGTAAACGAGGCAAAAGGACTATGTAAGGATCGTAGCAGGTGGCGTTCTGTAGTTTCTGCCTACCCCCATGGGAAGAAGGCGTGAGTTTATGTATGTATGTATGTAATTATTATATTCGGTAAAACTTCTTCTACAAAGGTACATTGTTACGTACTACGCTTGATTATTTAGTCTTTTTGTTTTTTTTTTTGCATATTTTGAGACAGGTATGGAGGCTTTTAAGATACAAAACTTGATAAATATAGAAATTACGAAAAGGTACATTTAACTGGCTTTTTATGTAAATTTTGTTTCCATTATCCAATTGACTTCCAAAAATTTGTATTGTGCTTCGATTCACAGCCGGCCGACACTATAAAGTTATATTATTTACGAAACAGTACTATGTATAAGTAATAACAGGTAACTACTTTAAATCGTATTGTCTCTAAGAATGAAAGTCGCTTCACAATTCAGACATTATTTACAGTGTTGGTTTGATATGTAGGTCTCTAAGGCCTGAAACTGCGTTAAGCGGACGTCCGCGCCGTTCCATACAAAAGTGCTCCGTTACGGGGACACGCGCGGGCGTCCGTCGCGGGGAAGCGGGTCCCACGCTCGCGCCACGTGTCCCGCCTCCGTGCGACGGAGCACGCGCGATGGCGCCAGCGGATTTTGCAATGTAATCCTATACTATTAAATGAGCATTCTCATTGTCTATTTTCACCAGAGCAGAGCTCGGTCGCCTAGGTATTACTTAATATATTAAGTTGTTCATCGATACAGCTGTGCATGCACAACGTTAAAATGGAACTAGCGACACTGCGTAAATAAAATAATCCGTTCTCCGCGACGAGTACCCGCAACGGGGGCCGTCGCGTTCCCACGGAGACAACCCGCGTGTCCATGCGCGTAGATACGCGACGGGTGGCCGTCGCGGGCGCCTGCTTAACGCAGTTTCAGGCCTAAGAATATTTTATTCTAATTCCCAATCAAATGAAAGCACTATAATATTCTTTAGGAACCTACAGAATTGTTTGTAATAATAACTAGCTACTTTGAATCCTTTGAAAATGTAAGAGCCTAATATGCATGCATACGTACCTATTATCGAATTTTAATTTATAGCTCTAAAAGGAGCTTTCGGCGAGTGCCCCAAATCGGAAATAATGCCGCCATTTGTTTTTTAAAACATTTCGCAAAACAATATTGCACAAATGTTTACCAACACCGGCACCCTGATAACGTCACTCGAGCGCCACAAGATCCTTGTAGCAGTGTACGTAGAATTGGCTATTTCAGTGAATCAATCACTGCAGCTTAAAATTTGATAGCAGATTTGATTGTTCAAGAATTTTCAAGCTTTCGAAAACCGATGGACAGTGGTGCCGATTCCCTTGTTCACAAACTAAACTAAATTTAAGTTCAGTGCATCTGTTTCTTTCTATTTCATTAAGAAAGGGACGGAAGATAAATTGTTGTTT
The DNA here is from genome assembly GCA_963680765.1 of Agrochola lychnidis. Lineage (NCBI taxonomy): Eukaryota > Metazoa > Arthropoda > Insecta > Lepidoptera > Noctuidae > Agrochola > Agrochola lychnidis. The sequence continues at coordinate 1,406,976 of OY796863.1, read as the reverse complement.
AGTCCTGTCAAATTAATCAGCGCTTGACGTAAATTGACGTGATTTTAGTAGGCAAGTTTTTAATCATGTCTAAACTTGTATAGAGTAGTGACAGGCGCTGATTAATTTGACAGGACTAAACAAAAATTTATCTTCTATCCTTTTCTTAATGAAATAGAAAGAAAAAGATGCACTGAACTTAAATTTAGTTTAGTTCGTGAACAAGGGAATCGGCACCATTGTCTGTCTAGGTACGGGCAACAAAAAAGAGATAGCAGCGAATGTATACTGCTTTCGTAATTTAGTTTCCTAACACGTATTTTTGGAAAAATTACTTGAAAACCCACACATAAAGTTCAGGGGGCAGTATAATTATTTTTTATATTTTTCTTGTCAACTTAAACAACAATAAATCAGATCAATTTACACCAAAATGAAGTTGATATTTGTCTGAGTGAAAACAACATCTATTGGAAATAAGGATTTGAATGGAACAGTTATCTGCAAATTCTTGCTGTGCCACATAATAAAGATGGCTTCTTGCCTAGTGGATACCTAGCTTGAATAATAAATACAGAGTCAACTGAATCTATACTATTTTACACAAGAAACACGGCAAGATATTACGTATACATACCTCTTACAAAATCGAATTCTATCACCGAAGCCGAAATTCTACCTCTAAGTTTCTAAATACGTAATTAGCTCCGAATCATATATATTTTATACAATCTAAAATATTAAGATTATATATACTTAGTTATTTGTCGTTTATAATAAGACATTTTGGATTCGAAGCATTACCGCACACTGGCACATATCGCCAAAGAAATCACATAATACTGAAAAAGATAAAAAGTAGAAAAGTTTTACATTCTTTGTGGTATGTCCCAGTGCTTGTGACAATTTATTCTAAATTTGAGGCGCGTTTGCGATCAAGGTATAAAATATTATATCTACAAATGACTGTAAATAGAAATAAATAATTTGAAAATAAAATCTTTATGGCAAGACGTTAGAAAATCACTAAAAGAAAATTAACCTGTTATTATGGTGCCGAATCTATTTGGCACCAACTTAACTAAATAAAAACTATTGCTATATCTTTCTAACAGACAAAACATGAAAGAGACGGAAGATATTTAGACCTTACATATAAATTAAATTACCGCTTAATAACAAGAAAAAAAAAACAGTTAGGCAAGTATAACGCAATTGCATTCTTATGAAAACAACTTCAATATAAAACACGTTGATCACTTATCATTTCCACTTGCACCATGTAAACCCTCACAGTAAGTCGACTTGATGTGCGAGTTTACATGGTGCAGTCAAACAAGTGCCAGTGGACATCGTAATTCAAGATTATATTAAATACACATAAAATCTATAACAGTGTCAATCTATGTACATTTTGATATGAGTTTTATTACTTCTAATTCTATAAAAGTTGTTATGGGTACTTCTAACCTACTGTAAAGTACGAATTAGTCCTTACAAAATTGAAAAGCATTACAAAAATCACGAAAATGAAATTAAATTGTGTAAAACATGATATGAGTAGAAAAAAATGAACAATGAGATGATTACTGACAGATACATAATGCTGTATGGAATATAAAAAATGCTGCCAATAAATTGGTATAAGAGAATGATGAATTACATAAAATTTTGAATTACTCGAGCTTAGAAAAATGCAAGTAAGAACAAAAAATATCATAGCCTACTTCTTGCATCAGTACATTTTTATTTATAAATATTACAAATTGTTTTTGTCATCAGTCTTCAGCGGTATATCTTTGAATTTGATCAAATCGCGACATAAACAACACAAATTACTTTTATAAAAATTGTCTTTGGATTAAACGAGCAAATTTTTAAAGAACTTATGAAATAATAATACTTAGAATAACTTTGAAATGTTCAGCTTGACTGGAGTATTATTAATTTTAAATGTGAGCGCCTGATCAGGCAGTTCTGATTTCAAGTTCGATTTGCTTGTTTTAAAAAGAAGTTTAGATTAGCAACAAAACAGAAGTCAGTACTTGCGCAAGTAATTCTTACCAATTGTTGTTGTTATCTATTCTTCTTCTTCTTCTATTCTAAATAACTTCGCAAGCTCACTTCTGCAAGTTTTCTAAATAAGAATTGCTTGCAGAAGTCAACTTCTACAAGTTTTGTTGCTAATCTAAACTTCGCTTTATATTAGTTCTACGAGTGCTATTAGTATCATTTAGAAGTACATTTTTGGGATTTATTTGACCTGTACTGATCAACTGAATTGAGACCTAATAGGCTCCGGGCACCAGGCCAGCTTTTGGGTCCGTTTAGTGACTCGCGAAGACTTCTGACTGACTGACTAAGACCTAACAAGCACTGCGAAATATCACCGCGCAATTTTTATACGCGCGGCTTATATTTAGTGTACGGAGTACGTTTCAGAACGAATCGCCAGTGCTTGTAGATACATAAGATGCCATGTGTTACAGAATCGAGATAAATTTCGCTCAATTTTTAATCGCAGTGTGGGCTAGGCCTATCTGTCTTCAAAAGTATTCCTACTCAATGAAAGGCCAGTGACTGAGCAGTCCACTGATCTGACGTAGTGTCTGGAGCCCAAAAGTGTAAGTATGTTAAACGGGTTCCTACCATGCTTTTTGATCTCATGGTTAATTAGTAGGTAAAAGTACAATAAAGCTTTTAACGATATGTAGTATTAACAACTACCTGCTAAGTACCTACCTAAGATTTTAAATAAACTCATGTTATAAATGGAAAACTTTTCTAAACGAGGTTATTGCTTGTCTAGTTGATACCTAAATAGTAATTAAACCTGTACCTACAATGATTTTTTAAAGTTTTTTTTTTTATTTGGAGGTACTTAGAACTTGATGTCTTTTGTCAGTAGAAAAATATTTTTATTTCCTCAGAGACATTATTTACACCAATTTGTTTCGGTCTCCTAAACTAACCAACATCTTTTTGTATACCTTATAGTCAGACAGTCAAGGAGCATTTTAGCTCAATTTCTTGAAAAACTCATTCAGTCAGTTACAGTTCTACATTTGAAAAGTAACGTCGGCAAACCTTCGGCTAAATTCGTAACCACGTAGCCAATCATTGGAATTCAATTTCGGAGACCACTCGATTCGCGAATCTTCGACAAACTTTGGTACGTTCACTACCGTTGAACGGACAGAGTTTGAAAATGGAAAAACGTTTTCGATTCAAAATTCGAATCCATAACAACCCCTTCAGTACAAACCGAATACACTTCAAAATTCGAATGAACACTCCAATAACGTTATTGAATAACGTTTTAACCGTTACATCTTCAAGCCGCGTTTTCATTAGGTACCAGCCAGTAAGATTAGAGGAAATTGACTGTTCAACTGCATTCGGTCAAACGGTAATAATCCGATTCTGTTTTGTTTTATTCTAAAAAGTTCAAGTAACTGCGCGGTGATTGCGCTATTTTGCTTGATTGCGAGCGACCATTCGTTCACGGAATGCGATCGACGCACAGTAAGAACGGCAGTTTCGCTCCCTCTTATTCACCGCACGAACGAGTCAATGCTAGCTATTGTTGGACCTGTTTTTTTTTCTTTATTTTATTATAACCACTAAATAAAAAACGCGGCTTTGCTCCGAATTTCGATAGAGTAGAAGAATAACAATGCAGGTGTCCCCTGCCGAGATTTGATCTCAATTATGCGCTGCCCTCTTCCCTTGCATGTACCCCTCCCATCTTTTAGCCGTATTTATGAGTATAGGATCATTGTCCAGCCCTGCAAGTAGGTATAACTGGTTCACATGAGTAGCATGGTAGTCCCACCTGGCTATGTTAGGGCTGACTCCTAAAGTAAAATGTCTCAGGTCGTAGAAACTTCCGCTACCAGTATCGAATAGTGGTAGGAGGTTTTTCAAAGATGTCATACCGTCATCGAACATTTTCTTCGCTAGGGATATGGAGTTTTCGCCCTCGATGATGTGCAGGTCGTAGAGGCCCAGCAGAGTGTAGATGAAGCCGTTAAGTACGAAGAGGGGCGGTTTGGTTGGGTATTCTTCGTACCTGTTATGAGAATAAGAGAAAATGTTATTGGGTGATTGAAATGGGCTTAAAATAATTGCAGTGATAAATGAAGGATGTGGGACTAAACCCGAAATTAGACACTATTATTTCAGGATTAGGGTAAGGTTTCAAATTTACGGAATCACACCGCAAGAAAGACTTAAAATCTTCACGTGACTCGAACACTCGGTTTCTAATTTGAGAATTTTTCTACTTTCACATTACTTAAATTGACAGCTACCGAAATTCTATTTTTTTTCTTTTACTGAATTTCTTGCCTATTTGAAGGAATCACCAATAAATAATTCTAAAGTAGAGTTTGGCAAGTTCTTAACTTGTAAATTTTTATTCAGAAACCGAGTAAGAATCTGCTTGTCATGGTCTTAACATTGGTATAAAATTGAGTAGCGTTTGACAATTAGCTGCTAAAGATATATTGGTGATGATGAAACACTTGAAATGTTACTTGTACTTACCACACATACTTGTCCATCCACATGGCCTTCACTCCGCCAGCATGGCTGGGCACGTCCAGCAGGTACAGCGCGCGCTTGGCGGCCTGCAAGTACGTCATGTCGCCGCTGCGGAAGTATGCGCGGGAGAGCAACGATATGGCGTGGCCTTGACTCATTGCGGAGTGCCTGCAGATAAAAATGAGCCCAATTCAATACAAAAAAAAAAACAACGTGCTTAAAGAATCTCACGCCTTTCTTCCTAGGCAGAATGACACGTGTTACGATCCTTACATACTCCTTTCTGTACCCAAAGGGTAAAAACGAGACCCTATTCCGTCTGTCTGTCACCAGGCTGTATCTCAAGAACCGCGATAGCTAGACAGTTGAAATTTTCACAAATTATGTATTTCTATTGCCGCTATAACAACAAATACTAAAAACAAAATAAAATAAATATTTAAGAGGGGCTCCCATACAACAAACGCAATCTTTTTTCCCTTTTTTGCTCGATATCAATAAATGGTAACAGGTAGGCACAAACTAAAAAAAGGTTACAATATGAAATTTGTGTACCTACTGTTGTTTACCTAGTCAATGGTACGGAACCCTTCGTGGGCGAGTCCGACTCGCACTTGGCCGGTATTTTTGTTTACGTTCATATATCTGTCATACACACATGCGGTCATACACGCACGCTGGTGGTTACGGTTTGTATTAATATTTTGTTAATTTCCTGTGCTATTCGAAAAAAATACTTTCTAGTTGACTCACCAGCCCGGCTTGAGCTCGGCCACCCCAGCAGCCATGCGCCTGCGCACGGGGATGGGCCAGCCGCCACTGCGCGAGCGCTGCGCCCGCACGAGCCAGCGCGCCGCCGCGTAGAACTGCCACATGTGCTCACTGGACGCCACCGTCACGTTGTCCAGGGAACCACTGCCGCTTAGAATGATGCTTGATATCTGGAAAAGAACGGTAGAACCAGTAAGGAATTCAGCAATCCAAAGCATCGCACTGCCAAAGTGCCAAGTAACTACTGCAATTCGTAAACAATAGGGTAGTTGCCAAGGTTAGGTAGAAAACACGCATTAAAGTTGGGGAGTGGCTCGCTTTGTCACAACGCACTATTAAATAGATTTATCGCAAGGCGTGACCACATTTTAACTCAATGTATCGCCGTAATCTTTTGATTACGTCGTAGGAAGCTATTGTAATAAATAGCCTCTTCAAAAACATCCAAAATCAAAATCATCTTGTAAACCTGAAAAAGTTACCTTGAACTTATTCCTAGGCGACCTTCTCTTGGGCTTGTCCTGAAGCGCCCAGCCTTTCTGCATGTCGATGATCAGGTCCCTGGTGATGCGTCTCCAAGGCTGTTCCACTCCTATGCCGTAGTAAATGTGGTCCTCCTACAAAGGAAGAACCTTTATATGTAACATTACATCCCTGTAATGCCCTAGGGTTAGGCAGAGGTGACTTATGGTACACCCATATTTCGTCAGTTATGTTTAAGTCTAATTAAGAAGTAGGTTAAAATACCTTCTTTTAGAGAAAGCTTACTACAGCACTGACGAATTTCTGAATGATAAATTAATCTAATTCATATAATCGTGTATTCCTAATTAAATTGACATTAAATTGAGTAATTTTAATAGACATTTATGAGTTGTTGATACTATTCTGTAGTACATTTTAACTGTGCAGTATGGTGTCAGTGTTCTTGGATTCTGTTGCAATCCAGCAAAAACCTAAATGTCGAAGGCGGATATGACGGGGCATGGATGGCAGGATATGGAAAAATCTACATGTGGTTAGGAACAGAAAACAAGTTAGTGTGCTGTCAACAAGGCTTGAAAGAACAAAACATAGGACTTCCTACGTGAAAGAATATACATAATTAAGGAAGGGTATGATGTTTCTAGACTCACCTGAGCTGAAATCAACTGCGTACTCGTAACATAATGCAGATACACCGTCTCCTTTTTATCCTTATTTTGTAAAACCACCGTCATCGAAGAGTTAGCCTTCATCTGGAGGTCCACACTCAACACAAAGTCTTGAGTCAGGTTCACTTTCAACCACACCTGACTGGACGCATGGTCTGACGTCGAAAACCTAAGGACGTTTGATTGGACAGAGGTGTCAAATTCTCTGGCCATATACGCATCTTTACTAATTATCCAATTTTCTAAATGTTTTTCTCCATCGTCTATTATTCGTCTCTTTGGCTCATTTTCTGTTATGTGCTTGCTGTAGTGGGCTAGCCCAAATTGTGCGATTTGGGTTGGGTAAAAGAATCCTCGGGGCTCCCATTGCGTGCTGACGGGGACTCCTTCGATGCCGCTGATGCATTTGACCCTGTCTCTGACTTCTACATTGTAGTTTTCAAAGGTAGTGAAGGTGCCGCGAGGATCATATATTTTCTTCGGGTGGTAGATCTTACCGTAACTGTGTGACCATTCGAATTTTTCTATGCCGTCCGCTGTTGATATTTTTCCGTAGATCTGTGGAATTTTATTTACCTACTTAGTCGATTTTTGTGCATTTTGAAACTGATTGTGCACCGTCTTCTAAATGCGAGAGTAGGTTGGTTTGACCTTCTTTCAAGCAGCAGCAGTGACACAGGCTACTCTTTATTTCCATAACCAGCTATAGGACTAAATGGGGTGTTGAAGTTTTTAAGGGAAAATCTGAATTGTACAATAGTTAGTAATAATTACATAAATAGGTACGCGTTTGTGCGTTATAGGAAGTTATCTGCACTGGCCCCGAAATGCGTATAAATCGATAAATATTATCTGCAAGGTCAGGCGTATATGGAGATTTGCGGTTAATGAACCTGTTGTTGGAAATATGGTTTTGTTGACCTAGGATCTTCAGAAATTGAATGTTTTTGAAATTCCAAGAGTGTAATCTTATTGCTACTGCTTTTGTGGTTTTGGATATAATATATTGAAAGGGTTATTTTTTGGCAATAATTGAAGATTACTTTTTTTACTAGGTTCTCTAGAAAATGATGTTTCTTCCCTTTTGCAGTTAAGTGCTTTAATCAAGACACATAGTAAACAAAAACGAAATTCAGTACGCAGCAATTTATACAGCACATCAAGATGTAGAACAAGTTTGGCTCTGTAGAGCTTTGAAGTAAACGAGTAACCGTGCAGTTTCTTGCCGGCTCTTCTCCATAGAAGAACCAATTGTAACCACGCACCTAGCTTCTGACGTTTCATAAGTCTGTCAGACAGTTTTTTTTTTTCTAGTCTGTCCTGTCCCACTCCTAGACAAAGGCCTTCCACTTCTTCCATCTTTCGCGAGTCTGCGCGTCCTATTTTCAGTTTTGACAGAATTTAGGTTTATAGAAACAAAACTTTTTGTTTTTTATTTTTTTTTTCAGTCATACCTACCTACCTATGAGACAGTCTCTTTGGGAAAATTGAAGTACCATTTTAACGTCCGGTTACTGATTGTCAGTACACAATAGGTACCGTATTGCCACATACCTCGAAGTACTTGTGTACCAGCGAGAAAGGCACGTACACCTCGTCTCGGTCGCGGTCTCGGCGACAGGACACCGAGTACTCTCCGTTGATGACGCACTCGATGTCGTCCGCGCCACCACCGCGCTCCGACAGCGCGTTTGACAACACCGAGCCGACTGCAAGAGAAATTGGAGCCCCATTTAGCCCTTGTACCGAAGAGCCATTTTTGGATTTTCAACGCACTGCAAAGCGCCGAGAGTTAAAATTCCAACAGTGTGTTTTGACGCGCTGGGATGCACTCTGTTGGATTTTCAATACTCGGCTAAACACCGAGAGTTGAAAATTCAGTGCGCGATAAATTAATCATCGCGTTAAAAAATCGCCCGTGTGTACGAGGGCTTACACGATGCAATTAATTCTCACCATGTAAATCAGGTTTTTAGGAATGTTGTTATGCATATATTATTGTGAAATATGTACGCAGAATTTATTTTAAAAAATCGAGTATTTGCCTAGTGACCTGCTTGTAGCTCATTTGTAATTATTATTCAACATTCTTTAAGGTGGAATGCAGACCAAATTCATTGATCTTATTACTCATACACCTGTTTTAAAATGCTAATGTGTTAATAGACTACAACAGTTATGGTAGTAAAACTAGAACAGTTGACAGAACATTTCTCCTGTGTGATATTTCTCATTAAAAAAGTAAACATTTTCTGAACGAATAAGTCAGAATCTTACTGGGCCTGCGCGAGAGCTCCCCGCAGTGTCCCCAGAACAGCGTGAACACGAGCACGGCGGCACATAGCGCGCCCAGCGCCACGCGCATGTTCATCCGCACCAGCATCATTCCGCCCACCTGTGGAGAAGATTGATATACTAATAAGTCTATTTAGCACGTAATGTCCTACTACTGGGCAAAAGCCTCCCTTTCTCTTTCCCACACACATCTGTCCTCTGTAATTGCCGGCTTGGTCTGCTGCAATGTCACATAGTACTCGAATTATGAACTTAGTCGCCATAAATGCCAGTAGCAATAAGAATGTGCAACATCATCTGACAGGTAAAAGGGCAAGGTATCGTTTGAATATTTTGACATCACCTCAACGGTTAAAGTTATAGGTGAGGAATGATAAGTTGCAAGTTTGAAAATGTTGCTATTGACTTTCTCTCCTAATACAGGCACTATCTGCCTAAAAGGAGGATCCAATCAAAAAATGTGTTTATACCTGTACTTGTTTTTACCAATAATTTTTTTATTTTATTTTAGGGTTCCGTTGCCAAATGGCAAAAAACGGAACCCTTATAGATTCGTCATGTCTGTCTGTCTGTCTGTCCGTCCGTATGTCACAGCCACTTTTTTCCGAAACTATAAGAGCTATGCTGTTGAAACTTGGTAAGTAGGTGTATTCTGTAAACCGCATTAAGATTTTTACACAAAAATAGAAAAAAAAACAAATAATTTTGGAGTTCCCCATACTTAGAACTGAAACTCAAAAAATGTTTTTTCATCATTCTCATACGTGTGGGGTATCTATGGATAGGTCTTCAAAAATGATATTGAGGTTTCTAATATCATTTTTTTCTAAACTGAATAGTTTGCGCGAGAGACACTTCCAAAGTGGTAAAATGTGTGTCCCCCCCTGTAACTTCTAAAATAAGAGAATGATAAAACTAAAAAAAATATATGATGTACATTACCATGTAAACTTCCACCGAAAATTGGTTTGAACGAGATCTAGCAAGTAGTTTTTTTTGAATACGTCATAAATCGTAAACCGCAATTTACCTTTCATTCAATGTTACTTGCTGCTACGGAACCCTTCATGGGCGAGTATGACTCGCACTTGGCCGCTTTTTTTTACTTGGTCCCATTTTCACCACAAGTATAAAATTATTTAGTGTAGTAGAAGGGATTAACAGGAATACTACTTGTAATGTGAAAATCTACAAAAAAACCCACTTTGTGCACATGCGATGCAGTCATCCATCACCTTCCATCAGGCAAGATGGTGGTCAAGAGCAGGCTCATCATAATAAAATAAAAGGAAGAAGTCACTGCAACATGCAAAGAATGCTTGCTAAGTTTTTATTTATTTATTCTTTTTTATCAAGACTATTATAAGATTTCTGAATCAGTTTTTTTTCTTACAAAATGTAACTAATGTAGAATTTATTGCTTGTATAATCAATTCAAATACTAAATAAATTGTAACAAGTATTTCAATCTTGTTTTGTTTATTAATAAGTTGTTAATAAACAAAACAAGATTGAAATATCTCAGTCAGTTTATAGTGTTATTAGTAATAACACTATAAAATGATTTAAAAATTATGTTAGTTTGATAACTTCAAAACATATTATAAATATTTCTATAATATCATACTTGAATACATAGTAAGTTCTTGCAACAAATAATTTGTTTACTGATATTCCAGTAAGATAACTCTATCCCTGATAAGTACTTATAAAAACAATCTTTAATGAGACTGATGATGTCACTTTTATCACAGGAACGGTTGTAAACGTTTCTAATTTATGTGGTACAAATAAAACATCTATATAAATCAACTTAGTGCTTCAACACAGGTAGAATGTACTATAAACTGCATAATTTTACATGCGCGAATACGGCATGAAAAATAAAGTAAAAAGGCAAAGATTTGCATAACGAAGACACCAAACAAGCAGCTAAATATAACTTCGAAGTACTTAGCGACCCTACACTCCGGAATTCACGTGGGCGTTCTAATTTCATATGGAAACTACTTTCAACAACAACAAAAAGACAAAGGTTTTATTACACATCTTTTTCACTCCTTGATGCATTATCATGTGGTCTACATACTTAAATAAACAGTATTTTTATACAAATACTTACTCTGTACACAGCAGTAACATTCCATCCGTTCTTTAGATACGTGAAGTGAATCACACGGATATTTCTCATAGGAACTGTCACATCACAAATATTAACGGCGCAGAATTCGAGGTTTACATGCAAATATAACTTTTCTAAATATTTACACTGGAATGATTATTTTGAGAAGTAATATATCGGCCGAGAGGAGACACGGCTCACCTCCGACTCCTTTGCAGCTGACTTTTGACAGTTTGTGTTTTGACAGCTGACAATTTATAATGAACAGTTCAGAAACACTTTACTTTGGATTGTTTATTATGGTTTTATGGCTTGATGCAAACAATAACTGCTTTATTATTGATAAAGAACAAATAACTTAAAAAAAATATAATAACTTATTCTTTACAGATAAAAAAGTATAACACGATTATACGAGAATAACACGCGTAATATAACAGGTACGTTTCGTTACACGCACGCTTCGTTTTACGCGTTTTACGTTTCTGCTCTTGCGTTCAAAGTTGTATTTGTAAGCTTTCGTTCCGAAACTACTTTTTCAATTGTTGAACCAATCCAACTGTGCCGAGTACACAAATTTTTCATGTCCCACTCAGCTCCTATGCTCCAGTGTTACTGATGATAATTGTGCCACTTTTTTAATTGCTGATGTTAAATATTCGGATCGAAGAGTTCTTTCTACAAACTTAGTCCATATCTTGGCCAATTACTCTTGAGAATTACTAAACGGCCTGTATTATGGCCAGCGTTTATAAAATTAAATTTATCATGTTTACAAGTAGGTACCTACCTATGCATGACTTGAGAGGTTCATGAATATAGTACCTACAAGACAGTTCTAATTTGCTAACTCTTAATACTAATTCGGAAGATGGTCGAAATTCCTCACACGCTGGCTTAGATTTGCCGACCATCTTGCACTGCCAGAGGGAGCTTAGATCTATAGGTACCTAACAAAAAAGATCCCAAAAAATTAACTGGTAAAAAGAATATAACTAATAAATCATTTGGATATTCAACATGAGCTCCCATAAACCCAGATTTCTAATGAGTTTCCAATTCCAACATAACGAACTTAAGTATGTCTTTAATTCAATGGAAACTGAAACAAAATCACCGAATCACATATCATGCTTAACTGTATTAGAGTCAGGCGCTCGACTTTTGACACGATTTCATGGCAGCCGAACTTCGGGACACTAATACGGCTTCTGGCCGCAAATGGGTTTATCCCTAATACGATTTCGCTCCTCTGACTAGACGCGACTAATCGGATTACCGTGGTCGCGTGACAGCCACCTATTCCTTGATTGGTTGCCAGCGCACACGATCTCCTGGACACGGGAGTAGCGTGATATAATAGGCGCACGATATTTGTTTTATTTGGTGAGAGGTGGAATATTGTTAGACTTTTATGAAGAGGAGATTGGGACAGGCCTATGTCCAGCTCTAGATCGTGATTGAATGATCTAATTTATGGCCCGGAGGTAATTTGATTGATTGAAACATTGGGGGCAATTAAAATGACTCGCTTGCAGTCTTTGAATTGAATTTTAAACTTTCTTATGCAGAGATAAAAATAATGAAATGTAGGTAGGTACATTAAAGTTGAATATGGAAGCAAACTCCCATAAAACAGCAACATTTCTCGGAAGATGTTTGCCTTTACGGTTCGTTACAACATGCTAGTGCACACTACAATAAATATAGCACGTTATCTGTGCATGTTATCTAAATAGTGCAATCAGTGCACGTATGTGGAGAGTATCAGGGCAGGCGGGCAGGCGGGCACGGCAGGTCGCATCCGAGCGATCGCTAACTCGCTCCGTCGGCGGCGCGAGGGAAGCGAGGAAACGGGTCAGTGTGCGCGGCAAGTGGGTCAGGGCGGATGCACCACCGCGGCCGCGCTCGGCCCCGCTCGGCGCTGCTCGGGCGGCTCCGGCGACGCATGCGCGCGGCCCCCATCGATCGCCGCCCACGCGGCGCAGCGCCGCTCAAGTGCTCCGCGAGTCGCGACGCGAGTCCCGGGCTTGGCCCTCAACGATGGCGGCGTGAGCGCGCGCCGCCCGCGGCCTCCGGCGGACATGCCGCGATGGCCAGAGAGGTAACCGCGACGCGACTGGCGCCCTCCGCCGCCTCCGCCCTCTTATGTAACCGGTGATCGCTGACACGCCCGGAGACATGGTGACTATCACCGCTCGCCGCACGCCCCGCGCTCTGACCCGCATAGCAATCCGCATCGTGCCACGCTTGAGCCCGCGATACCGTTCCCTCGGCTCGGCCTCCTAGATACCGTTACCGAAACCGTCACCGTCCTTCTAGAGATCATAGAATACCTAGAGCCTTCGTCCCAGTGCATCGCAGTGGTACCTAGTGGTGAAAACTGTGTGTTGTATCTAGTTATGTATGGCGGGGGATCTGCCCCGATGTCGGCAGGGGCACGTCAGCGTACGGCAGTGCCGCAGCCGGCGTCCCCCTCGCTCGCGTCGCTGGCCATGCGTCCGTCTCGCTCGCTCTGCCGTACAGCAGTACTGCACATGCAGCCTGCATTATTCACAATCTGTGCCAACTTACAGTGTCCTATTCGAGGAACCCTTAACACGAACATTACATGAAATCAATATATTCCTGTAATACCAGCTACATGCCTGTTACCTATGTGATCTATAGTCTACATACACTCTGCTCATACCTACAGGGATATGGTAGATGGATTTTGTATTAAAAGTGTATAAATAAGTAGTAATTCGTACTAATAATGACGAGACTATTCGTGTAGCACATGCGTAGCACACTCGTAGCAGGACGTAGCGACTCCGTAGCATACTACTGTAGCATTGCGTAGATCGTAGCTAGTGATGTTTATAGATGTATATAGTAGAAAAAATGTTTTTTCTTCAATGCTACAAGTAGGTATATATTATGATGTGTTATATGCATGTCATTATTATATATTTACCTCAATATGTGTATTTATATCTATGTAATATTCACTTAACGTTTTCCCCCATGCATACCTTAAACTTGTGAACCTTTCTACAGTTAATCGTTCATTTACCTCTTACACACGCATACATATATTACATAGTATACTAGTGTAGGGTATCACCTCGAAACCAAAAAAGCCTGATACATGATTAATCCACTGATTGGATCTCAACTCAACATACTACTATTCCACGTACTTAACAACAGATAAGACAATTTATGATATTGAGCTAATTTTCGTTTATACGCTGATATTTTGAACATGACGCCATTAGAAACGTCCTATTAAACAAATGAACCATTACTATGAAACACTTTACTTGTTAGTTTTTTTCAGTTTGAGTTAAAAATACAGGCTCGTAAGAGACTTTTTTACTTTATCTCATGTTGTCAATGCAACAGCAAACCTCATGGTGTTGTAGGTGACTGTAGGTGGCTGTAGGTGTCTATAGGTGGCTGTAGGTGGCTGTAGGGGGTGACCATGTATCAGTGAGCCCTGGGAGACTTCTCCTGTAAACTCAATAAAAATAAAATTGTGATAAAAGCCATCTGTTTCACTGCGATTTTATTCATTAGAGTGTGGTATACATATTTTAATAACAGAAATATACCATACACCATGTAATGGGGTATGTATGATAGTCACCATATACTGCTCAGACACGTGACTCGACTTAACTTTCATAACATCAAACCTGCTTTTCCCGAAGGAGTAGGCAGGGGTTATAATACATTTTTACAGTTATGTTATTAAGTCTAAGTAATGTTTATAGGGGACAACCTATTGTTATTAATTAACCGGGTACAAATTCAGACTCCTTGATACTAAGAATTTTGTAATGAAAACATCTATTATAATTTTAACTGTCATGAGATTATGAAGGTATATTTTTGATCAGTTCGAACTTGTAATAAGTTTTTACTTCAGGCTTTTGCTATTTCAATCTGCCTAGCCTTTTCCCAATTATGTTTGGGTCGGCTTCCAGTCTAACCAAATGCAGCTGAATACCAGTATTTTACATGGAGTGACTGCCTATCCGAATTCCACAACCCAGTAACTGAGTAATACGATACCCCTTGGTAAGACTGGTAGTCAGACTTTCGGGCTTCTGACGACCCGTAACGACTGTCAAAGATTCATGAATGGGACGTGCTTTTAGGGCTTTTTCTATGTATAGAAAATATTATTTTGTTTCATGCCCTAAGCACTAAGCTGTCATAAACAAAACAGATTTAAAAAAGCATTTTTTTTCTGTCCCAAGCAAATTAACACTAAATGAAGTCAATTAAAAAATACTTTAACTCTTTCGGGTGATTGAACGGAGAAGGAAAAAGTACAACAATCATATTATTTAATTACTCTTGGTAGTCAACATAATAGCTGTTTTCTCTGAAGGTTGGGGGGCCTAATCCTGCAGGTTCAGTGCTTACAGGTTCACCCAAATTTTACCAGTTATGTCGCCATATAACAAGGGTCGAGCTTATTGTCATCAATCGGGCACAAAACCAGACTACTAAGAAATTCCTGATGGAAAAACCCAATAACACGTTACCTAACCTCTAAATCGAACCCAAGACCTCATGCTCACCAGTAGCGCTTACGACCACTAGATCAACGAAGTAACCCTTGATAGTTGCTACTTGTAAACATGAGAATAGTTTTCATCTTCTTTCTGACGTTTTCCGACCTATTGTTAGGGTACTAAAGACGAAATCGACGGAACCCATTTTATGCTCTTAGCCCCATAGACATACGTTGTTGACATAGGTCTATGCCTCTTCCATGTCTTATATTGTTTGTATCTCTTAAAATATCCATTTGAAGAGAAGCCGTCATCTCTTCTTTGCAGGAAGTCTTCAGAAAATTGGTAAGTTCATTAAAAATTATCTAGCTTGCGATTTGGTATACTTAAAATCTTCTTCTTTATTTAATGATAGGTCCACTGGCTAGCGGTACAGCTGCCAATGTATTTGTAAGATGAAACTGTGATACATTTTTATCCTATGAGAATTGCACCTAATCTTCAGTTACTGTGTTCGTAAAACACCGATAACCCGTGCCACCAAAAACTACTGTAGTTCACATTCCTTTTATTAGTTTCAACTGGCTACCTAATACATAGAAAAAAAAATATTCCACTTTGTGACAGTCAGAGGGACAGACAGTCGGCGTTTTATAGCCTTAGCAATAGGATTCAATTAGAAAGAAAAGAAAGAAAGAAAGAAAAACAAGTTTAATTGTCACAGACACACGTGCATAAAAAAGAGAACAATACAATAAAATAAAACAATAGATTTAAATATAATCACGAGCACAAACAGAAATATGCGGCAGCTGCACGTCATGACTGAGACAAGAAGGCTTCCACTCAGCATGATGCTGTGCTATGGGGACCCACAGCACAGCGCTGATTTTCAGTGATCACCCGAAAAAGTTGTATGGAAACCAAGATAGGTTTAATGAATTAAATGTAAAAAGATAACAAAATAAAATAAAACAAATAGTACTTAGAATATAATGCTACTATGATGATACTATACAGAACCTTACAGCAGAGGGCGATGATTCTCGCACTATCATAGCTAAATGGGTCCATTCCAATCTTGTAAATTATTCTCACTACAAGATTTAAATCCTATGACTGGCCAGTAGAAATATCACATCGCTATATTTAGAGCACAAAGCTCAGCAGAAAGATAAGTACAATCTCCGTTCATCTTCATTTAGAGTCGGCCGCAGGACGGATTTAATTTTTCTTATCAGGATCTTTGCTAAATAATATTTTATCGCTCGTTTTTCGTTGGAAAATTTGTCCGAAAATACAATATTATTTTGAGCTGGTAATTCGTTTTCGGATCTTTTCATGTATTCATATATATACTTACAATTACTTATGGTCTAGAGGCGCAATTGCTGTTATTGGGTTTTTCTATTAGGAATTTCTCAGTTGCAGCTCGGAGGCTGGGTTTGTGCCCGGTTGATGGCAATAGGCTTGCCCCCTATTACATGGGACTTAAACATAACTGGCGAAATGTGGGTGTACTATAATATAAGTACACCTCTGCCTAACGAAAACAGGTGTGTTATGTTATGTGAATTACTGACGTTGTTTTGGAATTCAAGTTGTGTAAATATACTTTTGATCTAGAGAGAGTGTAAGCAGATGGTCTTTCCTACTTTGAAAACTGCAGGTCTAATCCTAGTTGGTATCTTCATCTACCTGTAACCATTTCCGTTGTACTTATTCTATGATAATCATGTAGGATTCGATGTAGTTTTTTTTATTAAAATGTGATTGTCTGTCACGCTTTTCTCCTTCCTAGTATCAGGCTTATGATCTTTAAGTGCTTAGTGACAATTGTCTAATAGATAATTTTACTCATATTATTTTACAAACTTACCTACGCCCCATGAAATAGTTTACTAAAGGTGAACCTTCGAAAAACGAAACAAGCAAGCAAACAAGTTGTTAGGAAATCATTGAATTTATCTCTTCCATTCATTTATTGTCAATTCCATTTCAAAGAACACAATAATCTTCAAATTCAAATATGTAGGTATAACTAACACAGCCGTTTCGAAAATCCTCTAAGTATCGATTCGAAGGCGGCGAAGCTCAGTGGAGATCCTTTTAATTCCTTCGTTTAAGCATTAATCTCCTCATAAAGTCCTCTCCCCGAGGATTTTTGAGGAGGGCAGAGGAACCAACGTTGCTTTAAATTAAAATGATGGGAAATCGATGATTATTATCAGTTTTATGTCAGCGGCTGATCGCGCGCCGTTATTAAATGGACTTGGAAAGTATTTTAATTTAAGACGTGATTGTCGGTGCTGTCTTTCTTGAGATATTTGTCTGGGTAGCAAAAGTTGAGCTGGCACATTGGAATGGTAAAATATTGCTGTATCTAAATGTTTGAAAACGGTGAGACTTTAGTGAAACAGAAAAATGCAAGATCCATTTTATAATTATGTGAGAGGAAATAACCATATTCTTATTCCAAAAACAAATACCTACTTTAAGTATTTATTTGTCCTATCTTATCATCATAATCGCGTAATCCACCACGCGGGCCCAGTGCGGGTTGGTAGATGTCACGTGTCTTCGAATTTTTGGTTCTAGGACATGCCGGTTTCCTCACGATATTGTCCAATCTAATCGTCAAAAACTCGATATAAGGCATCAGGGCATGATCTAGGACTTTTCATATTGTAGGTAACGCATACCCAATTTATGTTGCAGGGTTCTTTTTAAAGTTACCTTACAATGATTCTATACTTCTGAGTCTCTGATAGCCCATACAAATTAATCATCAATCTATTAATCCGGCATCAAGTTATGATGATGTCCACCTTTGTACCTTTTTATGTTGCATAGCATGTCAGCATATCATTATATAATGTTCTCACTGCTGGGACACAGGCCTCCTCTCTGTGAGAGGGAGTGGGCCGTAATCCACCACGCGGGCCCAGTGATTGTGGATATCACATGTCTTAAAAATTTTGGTTCTAAAACATGCCGATTTCCTCACGATATTTTCCTTCACCGTTCTGAGACCAGTGGTGATGAAATAACTTATACAAAGTACATTGGCTGCCTGGTTTCGAACTTACGACCAGTTCAGTTTATAAATAAATGTTTAGCTTTTGTTTTAGTTCAATTAAGAGTGTATTTCCAGCTAGTCTAATTATTTATGTTTGAGTTGGGTGTCAGGTGGGTCTGTCTAAAACTGCACCTAACCCATTTCCACCGAGCTTAGAAGCATAATTTAATCAAAGTTTGTCCCAATTTTCAATCTGATCGATACCGGGCCGATATTATTTGACTGCTGAATTTTAGCGCTGACCTGTGTAACTCTCGTGTTCTCTATACTAGTTGTCTGTCGATAGACGATTTTATTAATTAACTAACGATCCGCACCCGGGTTCGTACGGGAGCAACTTACGGTATTCTTTTCACAACACGATGTGCACAAGTTCTGAGCAGTGCTCTAAACTAATATTATAAAGAAAAAAGATTTGATTTTTTGTATGTTTGTTTGTTTGTAATGAATAAACTCAAAAACTACTGAACCGATATTATTATCACTGAGTAACATAGGCTATAATTTATAAAGATATCACGCGGGCGAAGTCGCTGGCAGAAGCTAGTTGATGATATTGCCAAACGTCGACTGACATTTCATTAAACGTTGACGTTTAAACGATATGGTCAATTTTAGCTGGCCATTTCATGAAACACAACCATTTCATGAAATGGTCGAAGACTTCATGATCAATTCTAGGATCTGGCGATCATAACAGATTCTTTCAGTCCTTTTGTCTTGGTTCTAGTCAAATATAAAGTACTAGGCTTGCATGGATTCAAAATTGTATTTCATCTGCATTATTAAGTACTTCTTTTTGTATATATTTACATAATATATGCAGCCTGTGCCCATCTGGAATAATATACCTTTCAAATGGTGAAAATATCTTTAAAATAGGAGCTGTAGTTCCGGAGATTACCCTCCACGTATACACAAACTCACAAAATTTGCATCATATAGCTACATCTTGATTCTAGAGATTTTAGCAGAAAGTACGTGCAGGTATCAAAGTCGTTTCACGAATATAACGTAGTTTCTTAAGAGTTAATATGACATCTTAATTTCATAGGTTTAACCTAATGTAAATATTATTTTGAATATTACGTTTACAGAAGTAATCTATCTATATTCTATATAAATAAATGAAAATCAATTGCCGTGCGTTAGTCTCGCATAAACTCGGCAAAAATGACTCGACCGATTTGAATATTTTCTTTTTTGTTTTGTTCGCCTCAATACTGGGATAGTTTATTTATTTATTTATTACTTAGAACTAGAAGACTTACAGCTAAAAAAAAAACAGCAAAAAAGGAAATAATAGTTGACAGAAAGTCTTCACGTTAAGAAAAAACAAAATTAGGAAAACCCAAAGGAACAGCCGAAAAATCGAAAACATCGAAATTTTGTCTCACATGATATTCGAAATTTACCGGGTCATCTAGTATTTAATACAATTTACAAAACGTCTAGTGAAGAAACTCCTAACCTATAAAAAATAACTATGAATAGACCTTCTTACTTGCTTTTCCACTTACAACTCAGCATTCCTACCCGCATACTTCGAAGCAATTCGCAGTCCAATAAGAGTAGATCTTGTAAAAATAAACGTTTCACACGCGACTGCCGTTACCTGCTCGCTGCTCATTTGTACCCCCCCTCCTCTATGGAGCCATGGGGGGAAGGGGGGATTCATAAACTGTTGCAGTTTATGTCATCCACCCCTCGCTGCCTTAATTTGTCTAATTACAAAAGAAATCAGAGGTAAGTTTTATATTGGAATATGGTTCTTACGAAAAGTATTTCTTTCTAATTGGCGGTACATTTTAAAGATTCCCATGGAGCTTGTTATTGTATCTCAAAGTAGTGGTTTGGCGCTGTCGCCTTGTTCTGACCGACCATTGCCCTTACATTGCACACATTATCTTATCCTTTTGTTTCTCTTTCATACATAATGATTTTATATATTTTATCTGCAAATAAAGTTCAAGTATAAATTTGGAAGTTCAATAAAACAACAACTTTAAGTCCTCTCTTCGAATTCAAGCTGCATACAAAATATTAAATTCTCCGTTCTTTAAAAATAAAACAACACAAATACATTCAACAAGTTTACAATTTCATTTCTGCATTTATACAATATGTCCAATGAACGTATATATTTCACTTTTACTGCTAAGCCTATGCTTTATTTTACTTTATAAAAATTAAAACTGCTTTAGTTCACGGACGATCAGCCGTTTGAATACAATCTATTGAACAATTTTACTTTTAGAATACGTGCAATTTAATGTTTCAGCTCTACCTCCTCTTTTCGTTCTCTCTTTCATTCATTAAACAACAACATTTAACAGTTTTTGAGCTCGCGTTTGCAATAAATTGGCATAAATGAGTGGTGAGGATTAAATGTAGATAGGTTCATTCAGTTTGGGTAGAGATATTGCCTTAGTATTTGTAAGACTGCCTTGGTGACTTTTTCAAAAGCAATTTTTATAAAATTTGTGATGAAACAAAGATAAACTTTTTTAAATTTAAAATTCAATTAAACTAAAAGCATTTATTTCAAATAAACCAATTACAGGTACTTTTGAATTTTTAAGGGGTCGGTCAGTCAGAAAAATGAAGCTAGTTGCCCATTTCAAAGCGTAGAGGTACCTATGGAGTAAAACGGTAAAGAAATTCCACGGAGACTCTTTTAAATCAAAATATTGTTACAAAATATTGTTTACATCATTCATGTTGAAATTATACATGTGAGAACAATGCAGAAAGACGTGACCGTTAAAAGCGTCCGTAATAAAAAAATGATAACAAAAACAATTCAAAAATTAAAATAAACCGTGGCAGCTAAGAGATGACCAGACCCTACTGACGGCGCCCGTTCACGAACATGACGCATGGATCAGCACCATTTAGCTCAACCATTTTGAAGGGAACTTAATGATCCAACACACGCGCCAATACCAGCGAGACATAGTCATCTTTACTTGTCATTCAATAAATGATACACCAGGCATAAACTATCTGGTCTGTTTTGCCAACAAACCAATCGCCGAACAATTAGGATTTTCTATAATCTATTATGGCGCATCAAGTATTAGGAAAAGTTCAACCTATTTGAACGTCATGAAATGAAATTATTTATTCTGTAAATAGGATATCGGAATCACTTTTCCACGACATATTTTAAAAATATTGAAAAATAAGCTAGATACAGTCGACATTTCCTATCTGACTATCCCTGAGAAGTAATTTCGAAACAAACTCAGGGGTTAAGTGGGTAAGTTAAGGGGTTAAAGTCTCTTTAAAAGTCCAGACATAATCTTGGTCAGATCATGTTAGGACCATTGTAGTGTCTGAAATGGTCTTCTGAGGAGAGAACCGGTGTGACAGTGTCCTTGTGAGAGTCGATGTGCCTTTGCAACACGTTAACGATAACTTGCTTTTTACCCGATTGCGCCACCTAAAGGAGGGTTGTGAGTTTTTTTTATAGATGTTCATTCTACAAGTAAACTTATCCCGTCAGACTTTCACACACATTTACATGAAAACCCACATTATTGTTATATTGGTAAATGTCAAGTATGTAACACACGTAAGGTCAAAAGTAACACATGTTTTGGTAACTTGAGCGATCAATCAGTGGGTGGGCAGTAGGCGTTAATTAATATAACACGGTATTTTATACAGAAATAGTGTAATTAATAGTTTGTTTACGACTAGACCTCCCCCGCAAGTTGGTTTTCAAGATAACAAGCTTCTCTTCGTTTGACTCGCTCAGGTATCTATGATTTAAAAAAACTTTAGTAAAACGTCAAACCTACGTTGTACTGGAAACCTACCTTGTCTTTCACGGGTACTTAAGGCTTTATTATGTACTTAAAAAATTGTTATATGTAGGATACCTAGTCTCTTTTGTAAGTGGTTGTCCGGTACTTCGCTTGCATACAAACTTCAACACCCTGTTTAGCTCGCTCAGGTTTGAAGTTTCGAAAAGCTTTATCACGAAACAGATTTAGCATAATATGACTGTTTTCAGAAATTATTATTTATCACCAAATCTTAGGTGTCCGTTACTTTAATTTTATTTCAGTCGAATGTAAAGTCTATACAAATTTATTTGCCAGAAACACATATGTCGGATGTTCATACATTTAAGAATAAGGTTACAAGTTTGACCACTAACCGGTAAACAAATAGAGCAAGAGCCCGCGACGATCAGACCTTCGTTATTTTATAAAAGCTGAAAGTTTCTCTGTGTATGTCCCCAATACAGGTAAGAACGAAAATTAGCCATAAGATTTCAAATTTAAAAAAATTGTCACTCTTTAAATTAACACTTATTCCAGTAAAATATTGGCATTTATAAAAAAAATATACATATATGTAGTCACTTGCTGCGCCCCGCGGTTTCATCCGTATAAGTCTTGATTCCGTGCGAATATCGAGATAGAAAGTATCCTATGTGTTATTCCAGGTTATAAACTATATGTGTGCCAAATTGCATCCAAATCCGTTCAGCCGTTTGAGCGTGAAGAAGAGACAAACATACACACAAACTCGCCTTTATAATATTAGTAGGATAATTTACATAAATTAAATGTATGTAGTCATAATTTCGAGCACAGAACGTAATTCTATCACTATCTTACGATGACAATGTACGGCGGTAGAACCGTAGAATAATGTTCTTTATGCTAATAACGTTAAAAATAGATTTGTTCCCAAACAGGAAATAAACTTATGTTCTCTTTCAAAGGTCAACCTAAAGCTCTATGTTGACCTTTGGAAGAGAACAAAAGTCACGGGATTGATGTTATCCTCGTTATCGAATCAAGGTACTTTTTCCTATCAGTGTTTTATGTTACACAAAAACAAGGTGTGAATTTAAAATATAAATATAAGGTACATTGTCCACGACGCTACATCTGCCTATCCCCATGGAAAGAAGGCGTGAGTTTATGTATGTATGATGCTACTCCAAATTAACGTGTTATAAAGTCGTTTAGCCAAACTAGGCTGAAAATCAGCACTTTTTGAACGTCAAAATTACATGAGACAGTCCCCCAAAACGCCCACCCTTCACCACTTAGAAAGGTACTAGCGTTTAGCTGGGAAGAAGAAGTGGTGCAACAAACTCCCCAGCTAAGTTAGAAGAACTTGATTCCATTCAATAGTACGCAAAGTAATTAACATTACAAAACAACGAAACATAAAACATAAAATTAAATTATTTGCCATATTACCAACAAACTAAAATCTCCAATGAATAGCCAGAATTACTAACGCGTTATTAACTAGTTTGTGGTTGGTTGCGTCGTGTACGCACTGCCGTTGAAATACTAGTACTGATGCTGAGACAATCAGGTAAGTCATTGATGGTTGGAGTTTGTAACTTAACTGGTTATTTTTAAGTAGCGTGATGGACATGCCTTGCTGTTCCAATCTTTTCCCTTTTTTTCGGTCTTTAGTTACAGATCGAGCTAGCCGTCCTTGCTAAAAGAAAGTGTGCTTAGGTATAGGACTATTAAATATATTTTTTTACTTTATTTTGAAAAGCATAATTATGATGTTGAGGTATACAGGTGCGGAGCATGTGCGAGTGTACCGCATGCTCCCCACTTATTGTAGCAGAAGGCACATCGAAGCAAGGTTTTAGTCGATAGGAGTCTGACAAAACCAATTCCGTTCTCCCCACTAACTAAGGTTAAAAAACTAATAAATGTTATATATTTTATTTATAATCTATTATTTAAAACGTAATTCATATGTGTTTAATATGGGATAATCGTCAGATGGTGCCTTATTTCATAAAAAGCGTCTAAAAAGTTAGATTCGGCCCTTCGTAAGCCTCCCAAAGATCCGACAAAAAAATTAACAACCGTTTATTTCAGGTATTGGCACCCATAAAATTCCAAAATTGCAAGCTACAAGCTATAATGATGCTTACCGAACCCTTATGAAACTGCCAAGATGCTGCAGTACCTCGAGCATGTTTGCCGAAGCAAGGGTCCCGGACTTTTACGCCATCATGAGGTCGAGGGTCGCGTCTTTTTGGCAAAGTTTGAGACGCTCCAGTAAAAGCATTTTGAGGGTTGTCTCGTGCAACCTGGCAAGTACCATATCTGTGTATTGGATTTCTGTTCACTTAAACGAGAATAAAAAATGACGAAATGCTGTGATAATTTTAATTTTGTTGATGATTTTAATGATAATTTTTATAATAATTTTTTTAATGTTTTTACTGTTTTACTACTTATTTATTCTTTTTTGTATATGGGTATTTTGCCTGAATTAAAACACCATTTATTTATTTTTTATTTTTATTACTTAGAAAATAAATTAAACACACAAAGAAATATGTACAGTAACATTTATAAACTGCTCGAACACTTGACAAAACACGCGACACAAGAAAGTTAGCCTTGCACTAACAGAAGTGGTCTCAAGTAAGAGCCATTCTATTTGAACAGCGCGGCCTTGGTCTCTTTCTGTCGCTAAAACATGTTCGGACCAATTTTAGAGTATCGTAGACATTTGGACATTTTCTAGTATGCATTTTTGATGTTTGAACAAATATTTTTAGTAATCATATATTTTTTTAAACTAGATGGACGGCTACTTGTGGCTAAGTAATAAAAACCGTACGGGTCGATCGATCAGGTTAAGTTACGCTTGCCGCCATTGGTCCGTGGATGGGTGACCGACCATCTTTACATACCAAGACCCCTCCGTGCCTCGGAAAGCACGTAAAGCTGTTGGTCCCGGCTGTCATTTGTAGATCTTTGACATTTGTTACGAGTCGTCAGAAGCCCGAAAGTCTGACAACCAATCTTACCAAGGGGTATCGTAACTCAGTTACTGGGTTTTGGAGGTCAGATAGGCAGTAGCTCCATGTAAAATACTAGTATTCATTTGCATCCGGTTAGACTGGAAGCCGACCCTAACATAGTTGGGAAAAGGCTGGGCAGATGATGGTTTTAAAAACTAGATGAGGTTGGTGCTTCCTATTCGACTGCTCTGAGAAGAAACTCAGAAAAAAAAAAACTTAGAAGTCAGTCTCTTTTAAAGTCCAGACATAATCTTGGTCTCTATCATGTGAGGTCCATGCAGATTAGTGTATGAAATTATCTCTTGAGGAAAGAACCACACAGATTTGAGTGGACCCGTCCAGTAATCGTGTAGCTCAACTCAGAACTAAATAACTTAACAACTAAACTTGAAAGAGTTATTCACGAGTCACAACAGGTTCTTCGATGCGTGCGTCATCGTCGACCACACGGAACAGAAAAAACAGTGGAAGTGCAAAGTAGGCGTGGCACGCGTGTCACAATTAAGCGCTGTTACGCAACTTTACTTCAGTCGTGTTCTAACAACGCGTTGAGTTGCTAGTCTCGAGACAAATTTATTTTTCCGTAAATATGCCGTATTGTTCTGTTTTGGAGTGCAAAAATGATAGTAGGAGAAATAATCTTAAAAATGGAGGTGTTTCGTACCATCAGTAAATACGATTTTATTTATTTTCTAATAAAATCTTAGTTTTTGTCAATTTACTAATAATTTAATAGAACGTTTAGTTAAAATCAACTTTACGCGATTAAAACAAAGTTTATATTGGATTGAATATATTCACTATTTCGTTCTCGAAAGTTCTTCGCTACTCAATTAGGGATGTAGTCAGGTCGGGTATTGATGTTATAGATTGTTATCGATAAAAGAAAATAAGTACCTAATTTAATATTTGTTGTATAACATTACAATACAGATATAATGTCGCCTAACATTCATACACGAAATATAAGGTTGCATAGATGCTATATAGCGAAATTGTAATCAAACTTTTACATAATGTTTGAGACGCGTTGCATTGTTCAGCCGGTAATTTCAAGTCATTTCGGTGTGTAAGATCAGTGATAAAAGCTTCCACACCGGGTTGCCGGCGCCCGCCTCAAGGATAATACATAATTAAATTAGTACATAATTTCAAATTTTTTATTTATAAAAAGTTATAGTAATAGTAAATAATTGCGAGAGATCAAGGTGGATTGTTGTATCCTTCGCCAGATGTTGTCAAAATATGTCAGACGGCGGAAACATTTTTAAAAAACGTTGACATCGGGGTTTTTCGAAAGGAAGTGGCGATAACTCTAATTATGCGAAAGTTTATTGGAACTGTTTTATTTAATGATATTGCCTCCCATCAAATATGCGAATTTCCTGCGTCCAATCACGTCACTGATTTGATGAAGGCAATAGTCGAAAAATATATAAATGTTCGCATACACCATTTGTTAAAATTAAAAATAAGACTTTCGAAACGCCAGTTTTTTAACAAATACGTTCTATTTCAAGGACAATAAATAAAAAGACAGAACAACGTATTTTTAATTTTAACCCAAGATGATTTTCACAATTTATTCAGTACTACCTGTGGTACCTGCCGCCCGCGGATCCGCCTGCGCTGTATTAGTACTTCTCCCAATATACCTAATAATATAGCTACATACAGATAAAAATAATATACCTACCTACCCACCTTACCCTACTTTCGTACCTACCTACCCACCCTATCCTAGTTTCGTACTTACCTACCTACCCTACCTACCTACACTACCTACCTACCCTTCCTATCCAACGTACCCTACCTACCCGACATTTTTTTAAACTTTCCTTGTGTTCGGGCGAACACAACAAAAAAAGAATTATTCAAATCGGTCAAGCCGTTTTTGAGTTTTAGCGAGAACAACGAATAGCAATTGATTTTTATTATATAGAAGATATTATTTAAAACTAAAATCTTATACATTATGTAAGATTCTATTTTTAAATAATACTACGTCATTCATCTTACAGTTTTACTCAACTCCAAACAAGTCTTATTTTCTCGAATTATGAAATCGGGTATCTATCGATATCGATAATGTTATTGAAAATTCAATGTGTTGCTGCCTTGATCGAGTAGCAGAAGACACGACCCTATGACGCGAACGTCAACCTTACGACTAACGCAATTAAGATTATAATTGCGACAACTGAGAATACCGGCATCTATGGTCGGGTAGCAGAATTTACTTGGCGATCGAATCTAGTTTGACTTTAGATTACAAAACGTCGTTGATACTTTCTGCACTAACGCAAAATAAATCCTATTTTAAGAGATTGAAGGTGTCTTTCCAAATGTAGAATCTGTGACTTATGCTAGTTTTGACTAAAATTTAAACGACAAATCAAACGATCGGCTTATTTGTAGTGCATTATATGATTATCAGTTTATTTGTGAGGGTTTGGCGACAACGGTTCTCATAGTAATTTTGTTGCATTGCACTTCCACTGTTTTTTCTGTTCCGTGGTCGACCACATAATTCGAGTAGCCAAACGCGAGTCTTTTTAACCAACTTCCAAAAGGAGGTTCTCAATTCGACTGTATGTTTTTTTTTTTGTATGTTGTTACGCGATTACTCCGCCAATTATGAATTGATTTTGATGATTCTTTTTATGTTTG
This sequence comes from Agrochola lychnidis, assembly GCA_963680765.1. Taxonomy (NCBI): domain Eukaryota; kingdom Metazoa; phylum Arthropoda; class Insecta; order Lepidoptera; family Noctuidae; genus Agrochola; species Agrochola lychnidis. The sequence continues at coordinate 1,379,036 of OY796863.1, read as the reverse complement.
GTAGGTCATACTTCAGAGGTGGTCCCATTTAAATTTCATTAAGTTTGCTTGGGGATTTTTTGAGTTAGCTTCAATAATACGTATTTTTTCCCACTTAGTATGTGGATGATATGATAAGTTCCTGTCACTGTTATTTACATAGCAGGTAGTGGTATTCGAATTTGTGTGAAAAGTGAAAAATATTTTTTTTTTTAAGTTTTAAACATAAAATTAAAAATACTTAAGTAGCTCAGTGGTTAAAAAAAAGGTACCTATGCTAGACAGTCACTCAGAGTAACTTTTGCATTTATTTATAACTAGCGGACGTCACGCGGTTTCACCCGCGTAGTTCCCGTTCCCGTACTCCACGGATAAAATATAGCCTATGTTTCTCGCTGATAATGTAGCTATCCATTGCTGAAAGAATTTTTCAAATCGATTCAGTAGTTTTTAAGTTTATTCGTTACATACAAAAATATAAAATACAAAAATACAAATCTTTTCTCTTTATAATATTATTATTAGTATAGATATTATATTGAAAAATCATTTTGTAAACAATACCATAAGGTGAAGAACCCAAAAGGCTTCAAAAATACGAAGACGAAAAGTCACGATATGACATTCACGTTAACGTGACAGTTCACGTGGGCCGTAACGCCGTAACTCCGGCGTAATTACGGTTAATCCGCCGTTATTAACGCGCGTAACGCGTGCACGTCACGTTATTGTAACGCCTTCGTTATATTAAAGAAGTATTAAAAAACGATAAATTCTGGCTGAATGTGAGGAAAAATGGTGGAGGTGTCTAAGGGCTATTATCTAGGGCAAGTCGTAAACAGTGGGGAAAAGGCATGTTTCTTTACTTATCACAAACGTCAGTTTACCAAAGTGTATGTATTTTTATCAAAAAACAAAACCTTTGATATTCTAATTAGATCACGAAATTCAAAAACATATGAGAATAAAATAATAAGTTTTGAAGGACTTTATTGGAAAAATACATACATAATACACGTCTACCTACCCCTTCAGAAAATGCAAGCGTGATAACTAATCTTTCATAGTTACATCTGACGACTACCAAAACACAAATTCTCGTAACGTTCAAAATCTAGTCGTAAACGTTCAACTCGTAAACGTTCAAAATCTAATCGTAAACTCATCTCAGCGACACTCAATGTCAATAACTTGTCAAAAATGTATGATCTTAAATCATACATTTTTGATAGATTGAGATTAGAACCATCACAATAATTCAAAAACACAATCAATAACAATTACGCTACGAGTTCATTACGTAGCACCGTAGCACCGTAGCCGCGTAGCCCCGTAGCACCGTAGCGGCGTAGCTCTCTCGTAGACATGCGAAATTGGTCAGTTACTTGAGATTCCTATCGGGTAAGGTAACGTTGGGTTATCGATATTTCTGCAAGTTAGGATGCAGAGGCAGACGGCATTCGTTTCGTTGGCCATATTTTAGAGACGAAAAATTTATCAAATGTAAAAATAGTATACAAAATATGCCTTGTTAGTCAAGTGGTCATAAGTTCGATCCCAGGTCGAAGTGTTATTCCGTCCGATAAGGACCAAGCCCGGGTCGACGGCGCGTTGTGTTCCACGCGCGCCTCAAAGAGATGTCAGCAGAATTGACGGGGTCCGCTAGGGCCAATGCCTGCCGGGGGTTCGAAGAAAACCGATAGGGAAATCGTGGCCCCCTGGCAACACGGCAACTGAAGGAACACGGGTGGGTTTTAGTCAGTAAGAGTCTGACACGCCCTCCCGCTCCGCCCAGAGCGGGAGAAGTTATTTGATAATTTCCCACCCAAAAAAAAAAAAAAAAAGGTCGAAGTGTTATTAGGTTTTTTGACCAGATTCTTCAGCTCTCGGCATAAAACATGGCGCTTTAATTCAACTGGCAAAATGAGGGTGTACTATCCACTACTACAAGTCTAACCTTCAGGAAGGCTTGATGTTGTTGTTGTTGGTCATGTGTAAATCAAACTAAAAATGTCTTATTACATTTTGGAAAGTAATATTGCCAAATTGGCAAGACTCAGTTCTCATTATTAGAGCTTTGCTACGAGATCGAGTTGTCGAACACGTATCGATGAAGATTTATTTCAAGTTTGCTACGAAAAGCGTAGCACTCATAGCAACATGGCTGTTATAATTTAACCTCGTAGAAAATCATTTGATCTTAATTTTTCATCAATTTATAGAAGGTAAAAAGGGAGAAATACAATTAAAGCTTTAAATTGAACTTAACCTAAGTTATGCCATTGTTTTGCACGTATGTCTTCCGTGATTGAATTAAAAAGACTATAATATTATCAATTTCCATCGATGTTCCTCGCACCTATATTTTAGGACATTACGTATCAATTTATGAATAGCTTGTATGTTACTATCTAACATCCAACTCCGCGAGAGGCGGCCGCCGCGCCGCTGCACCGCCTCCGACACACGTAACCTAGTTAAACCTTCACAATAAATTGTACGTCTGAAAAAGGCTTTCGTAAGATGTACTCTTATTCCTTCCAAAAGTGCATCATCGGCATCGCTAATTTCAAGATCTTACGGCATCAAGAGATTACGGGTGAGCGCTGCAGTGCGGGGCCCGGGCGCGGGGCGCGGGGGCCGGGGGCGCCGGGCGCGGGGCCCGGGGCGCGGGGGCGGGGCCGCGCGACCCGGTCACGTCGCCCAGTGCGGCCGCGGCGCTCCGCCGGCGCGCACCGCGCCGCCCGCCACCTTTCAGAACTAATATAACCTCTATTTGCACCATACGATATCCTAACTTCAAGACTTAAGTGATCATTACCTTTACAAACACTTTATTTTTAATAACCATATTTGTGACGGTGACGCGTGTATTTTTTACATAGCAGTGAGTGAGTGAAGGAAAAATGATAGTCGAAATACAGGAGGTATGTTGCTCGGAGTCGCTGAAGCTATCGAGGCTCGTGTATCGTATCGTAACAGGACGACACGTCGCGCCCCCACGCACACTGGGGTGGATTCTTTACGAGCACTAACTTATAGATAGGAGTACGTTGCACCGGACGCAGCGGTCGTTTACTGCTAACAAAATTTATCAAACAATTTGTTAATAACCCAAAAAGAATTCGAACAATTTGTTAAATAGTTAGCGAGCGAAGTATTTGATGGTAATATCGAATACTTGAGACGAAACTTTTTTAATGGCTCAAAAGTTTACAAGTCCCAGTCTAGATTAAAGATCGTGCAGGGCGGTGATGTCAGTGGGTCAACGCACAGTGCGTGCGGGGCGCGGGGTGCGCGGGGCGTGTCAGCGGGACCCGCGGGGGTGCGGGGCCCCGCGCCCGCCTGGGGCCCGGGGGCGCGGGGGGGAGGGACGGAGGTCGCTCGGGCGTTGCACCGCTGCAGCCAGTGCAGGCGCTACGGACGACCGCTACGCACTACGAAAACGTAGACGGACTACGCCGTAGCCCCTGGGGCGTAGCATAGCTTTTACTATTTTACTGTATGATGCTATTAAATAAGTATATATGTAACGGATGACCAGTTTAGTGCTGTTTTCAATTATTACATGGACATTATGATGCAAAAATTATTGATGAATTACATTCAATTGATTGATTTATTCAATTTACATTCAATTTCAAGAATTGCTTATCAATCAATGGTACATTATGGGCTCATGACAAATAAACTATTGGTTAAACTAAAATAATGGAATGGTATGTATAGAAGACTCATGACTATTCAAACACAAAAATTAATTTAATTAAATTATCATTATTCTCTATTAACTTTTACAATTTTAAAATCCAACAATCAACATTTATTGAAATTTCGAATCCAATTTATAGATTTTCCGAGCCTTCACAGATTTTCTAGTATCCAGATTTTCATAGAGCATTTTGTAATTCCAGGAGGTCAGAGGAAAGAGGCCTTTCAAGATATGGGACAGTTCAAGGAACGTGAGGAAGGGACTGGTGGTGACTAGCTTCGAGGAGTTGATTCACAGAGGTCAGTAGCCTGGCGCGGGTTCACCCTGTCCCCTGTGTACTCTCCGTACTCCTTGTACTCGGCGCTCTGGTTCACCCTAGTGACCTACAGGGGACTTACAGGGGACGGGGGAAGAACCTCGCCTACTTTATACTAATATTAAATTAGATAAGATTTTATGTTGTAGGTTTGAAATTTATTTATTATTTTTTATTGCAAGGATCACCTATGATAATTATCCTCAATCTACCTCAGACAATGATCTTTAGATGATTTTAGCTTTCAAACAGCGTCTAATTTAATGTGTTACGGTTAAGTATAATTCGCATATTTATTTCGGGTTTTTGCCGTTGTGGATAAGCAGTTTCTGATTGTTTTTATTCTTGTCTTTATTTATTTGAGTTGACATATTTATATTTTGAGTTAATACCGGAATGAATACTTGAATTCTTAAAATCGAACAGTTATGGAAAAAAAACTAAGATTTTGTGAAATGTGACCTAGTTTTTTTGCCAATGTTGTTTCAACTTTAACGTCTAAACGAAATAAGTTTACTTGGTATACGTCATTTTATCGTATTTTTTTTTATGTGTGTATCAAACTCAATGCCTATCGTTTAGCAGCCCGCCACCCCTAACCGTTGGGCTAATGCGGCTGCCCCATAACAAAAGTGCATCAAACAAAATTTTCCAGGAGAGAGCAAAAATTTACGTTGATGTAGTTTTTGGCAAGTTCTCATTTTAAATGCTTGACGATATTTATTTCTGTAAATTGTTTTTTTTTAAACACAATCTGCGAGGAACAAGACACACGTCAAAAATAACTTAAGTTTTCGTTGTTTGTTTGTAAAAGTGACTTGCTAGATTTTTTAATGGTTTTGAGAGCGTGAAACACTTACTAAATTTAGCGGTATTTATATCTCGGTTATTTGCTAAGATTATAACACAGGTGTCGTTACAACTTCATGAGATTATGTAAAAAACTTTTTTTTTATATTTCTTTTAGCAAAACCCAGTAAGCGCTTCAAACACAACCGTAAGACACAGAACTGAGTTCGCCCAGTTTTAATGGAGTCATAATTGAATGCCTCTTGGTAAACATTTCGATACCTTAGTCAATATTTAATGAGTTAGACGCACTTAGTACCTTTAACAGGTAGACAGTTGTTTCATGTAAAAAACTGGTGTTCAGCTGCATCCGGTAAGACTGGAAGCCGACCCCAACATAGTATAGAAAAGGCTGGGTTTTTTAAACGAAATATATTATATTCATATAATATATATTATATTCATATTTGGCAAAATATCATATTTTGCCAATTTTTTTTTTAATTTCATATTTTTTTTTATTATATTCATATTTGGCAATGACTTGTTATGACCGGGAATGACGTTAATTTTGATTCACAAGCAATAAATAAACACGATGACTGGTTTTTTTTAAACAAAATATATACAGCCAACAACAAAAGTCGAATAACAATTCAGTTTTTTTTATTGAGCTAATTATTTAATTTAAATCCGTACACAAGTAAAATTTAAAGAATATTAACTATTAGCTATTATTACGGGTGTAAAAGACGGTTGACGAAGCCAAGAGTGACTTATTGTCCCCGTCATTGTGTTTTTTTTTTATTGGACTACCTGGAACCTTCTGGTTACGGAGATATTGAAGGCCAAAGTTCTAAATGAATACCTAAAAGGATTTTAAATATTACAACTTAACTTTAAATAACCTCACAGCTGGACCGTTGGATGTACCTGTGTATTTCATTATTTGATACAGGATGTAAAAAGATCAATCACATAACCAATAACTACGCATTCTTTACATAAAACTAAGCTACCTTGAACAAAAATTCACAAAAAAACTACTTGTTTCTTGGTCGCTGTAATTTACGTCAGTGTTTAATGTAACGCACGCACAACATTGTGCTTATGGGTATGTAACCCACACATGCACACAACCTGCGCACTTAACTACTTAAGACGTGCGTCGCCCGTCTGTGGGCTCTCCCGCCCCGACCCTTGCTCGAGCCAGCCCGCGCCGCTGAGCCTGTAGCTTTAAATTCTCCTAATAATAATATTATCCGATCCAGCCTGTCCCTTGCTGTCCACCACCAGCGACGCCCTAAGCTGAGGCCCGTACCCCACAGGGGGTACCCTTAGCGTGTAGTCGCTTAGTTTCTAAGTTGTATGCCCTGGCTAGAGGCCTTAATTTATTGAGGCAGCCACAGAAAACTCTGGTTAAGTAGCCGACAACCTCCTAGGTTGACCTGCAAGATGTCATACAAAAAATAAAGTCTGTGGGCTCAGTCATTCAGTCAGACAATTCGACAGTCAGTCAATACTATAACCAAACATGGTTCATAAACATTAATAAGAATAGGTATAATATAAAGCAGTGGTTCCTAACCTTTTCAATATTGTTACGTGTTACCCCTGTGACCTATTAGGAAAACTGATTTTACCCCGACCTTAAAATGTTATCAAACAAGACAAGCTTATAATTCTTACGTAATTTATATTTAAATGTAAACAATGAATTAATTAAAAATACATAGTTAGTGTGATGGTTGCCTGTTTTGCATTCAAAAATTTTTATGTAAGGTTTAGTTTCGCTTAAAGCGCATCTTCAGTCATGTTCCACGTTGAAACGGTGCCGGCCTTTGTTTTCAGTATACCCAAAGTTGAAAAACCACTCTCACATCTATAGGTGGTGGCAAAGGGTACTCATAAGCATTTTTATTAAAGTTCTGTTAGCTATTAACAGTATATTCGGCACCAGCTTTGGTCCCACCAGTAGTGCTATTCTGTAAAAATCTCACCGTGATATCTTAGGTGAAGTGAGCTGCCAATAGTGTCAATCCTTAGCAACTGACAGCTCACTCCACGCTCACTTCACCTAAGATAACACGGTGGGATGGCTACAGAATAGCACTACTGATTAGGTTCTTTGTCACCCCCACAGTATAGCTGATTTACCCCCGCGGGGGTAATTACCCCCAGGTTCGGAATCCAGGATATAAAGTGACGCGAGATAATGCGGGACGCATCCCGTTATTCCGACCTCGCCGCCGAGGTCCTTTACGTACGCGATTTACTCCCCAAGTAAATGAAACCCCCCCCCCCCCGACCCTTGCTCGAAAACGAGGTGCCAGCAGTTGTTGCAGCTGAGCACGTAGCTTTAATAATAATCACGATGAAAACATAAATTTGATCCAGCCTGTCCCTTCTTGCTGTCCTCCCATCAGCGATGCCCTATGCCGAGGTCCCTACTCCACAGGGGGTGCCCTTAGCGAGCATTCGCTTAATTTTAATTTAGAATAAGTTTTTAAAAGCTCCTGGCTGGAGGCTCTAAGTGTAGAAGCTTATGGCACCCACAGGGAAATCCGGTTAAGCAGCCACGACCTTAGTGGTCAAAACTGCGAGAAGCCATTTGAAAAAAAAAAAATGCTGGACGCAGTTATTGACTGCTTGCGTGTCGTATAGTATTTGAACTGTCTAACTGACTGACTGAGCCCACAGACGGGCGACGCACGTCTGTAGTTGAGTTTGCAGGTTACATACCACTACATACCCATAAGCACAATGTTGTGGTGCGTGTGTTACATTACACACTGCCTTAAACAGCGACTTTTCACACCAAGAAACAAGTCGTTTTTTTGCGATTTTTTGCTCAACGGAGCTTAGTTTTATCATCATTCATTTCATTTTAGACCCTGTATCAAATACTGAAATACAATTTTGTGTCAATTTAGATGATGTTGAACAGTCTTAGGTAAAAGTAGCACTGGTAATCAGCTTCTATCGTTGACCGTAACACTCAAACTTTAAATACACCTGTATGTGTGTGTTTCGAATCGAGGGGGTGTCTGCAGCATGCTCGCATCTGATAAACCATTAATTGTATCCTTAAGAGTGAGTTAGAGTCGCACATGCTTATTACAATGAAGTCGGTTAAAAACAAGGACTTGCGGTGAAATAAAATGTCACTTTGTGATGATGTTGCGAGACAATTTTTTAGCAGCATTCAAATCTTTTAGATCATGCTGTAAGTAACTAAAAGCAGTGCGGGTTTGAAACTTTTTATTCGTTTTTTATTGAGTGGAGGTAGTTCTTTTTACCCGACTGCGCGACAGCAAACACCATGTGTTTTTCACGCGTATCTATGTGTATTTGTTTGTGGAATTCTGTAAACTCGCGAAGCATCCACACAGAGGTCGCACGATGGTTATTAGGCTATATTTGTATATTTTTTAAAATAAAATAAACTATTTAATATTGTATTGGATAACTTTATTTTCTCGCAATCGTAATGAAAAGTAGAGTGTAACACACGGCGCTAAAACCCATTCTAACTCGGTTTCTATTCTAGCCCCTCGTATAACAATCTACTGTTTAGTCCCATGACCATGATATCAAAATTAAAGGCCTGAGAAGACTATAAAAAAATTACACAGTAAAAAGTTAATAGTATTTATTTTTTATTTAGCACCAACTTGAGTTTTTGATGGAGCTGGGTTCTAATCTCAGTTTGTAGCTTAAATCTACGCGTTTCTTTATCTCGTATCATATACAATCAAAACGATTTAATAAGAAAATCATAGAATCATCAGTTAGTCACGTTTAGTTCAAAAATAAATAATCTATTTCGTCCCAATCACGAGCGAGATGTAGTTAACTAATACTTTCGGGAACATCCGATTTGAAACAAAAAACAAAGATAGAATATTCCGCTGTCCTAATGGAACCGAGTGATCTGGTTTGATCGTCAATTAGCAGCAGAGCGCAGCAGCCCGGTCGCTGCAGGTCAACCGCGTTAGCCGGCCGACTGCACCCGACTGACCTGTTTTCTGCCTACCATACGCGACTAGCGCCAGTCTGGACTGACTGTTGTACGGTTAAGTTGTGTCTCTCTCGTGTATTTGTGCGGATATATTCCTTTTGGGTTTTGATTCACGGTACTAACAACCTTTCAACCAAGTGCTTTAGATTGTGAACACACCTGCTTTTCATGTAGGTTCTTCGTTCTAGATTTAACCGTTCTAAATTTATGGATTATGTGTTGGACTTTTTTTCTGTGTCTGGCAGTATGTAAACACTCAACTGCAAGGAACATTACTCACCTTACGGAATTGTTGTTGTAAAAATAATCTGCGTTGTATTGATTTCTAAAAGTTACTGATATATCTCCGTTATTTCGGTTTTAAGACGTTTTGGTGTATGGTTTTCTAACTATACACTTGACTTTGAAGAACAGATTGTTTTACTGGTGATCTTACATAAATGTAGCTGTTGCAATACTCTGATGCAGTTATAGGAATTCAGTATTGCGATTCTTTGTGGAATAAAGACTATTATATTTTACTGGTGGACCGGTCATTCTATTTTATATTTAAACTGTTAAGTATTTAACACGTTCCATGCGTCATGACCAGTATAGAGCCATACTAGACTTTACCAGGGTGTGACGTCTAAAATCGCAGTTCTCACGGTGGTGCGGCAGGGATTTCTATAAAATATTCCACAAATGCAAAAGATCCATGGCAAGCTTGGTATATATTGATACTACCCCAGGTGCTAAAGTGTTTTAGGGCTTTTAACTCAAACTCAAAGCACTTCTTTCAAATAAACCAATTACAGGCACTTTTGAGTCGGTCAGTGAGAAAGATAAAACTAGTTGCCTATTCCAAAGCGTTGTTGGTTCCTATGTTCCTATAGAGACGAACGGGCAAGACACTCCGTTCGTGATGGACTTTTTTTTAATCGGACATAGATCGGTACTGATTTTCTATCGTAGAATTGGACATCTTTTGTCACAAGCAAGTCGTGCAACTAAATTGTATTATTTATACGTTTTTAGGAATCCGTATCTCAAAAAACTGGCCAAATGCGTCGGACTACGCACAATAAAGGGTTCCGTAGTTAAGATGAATTTATTTATCCCAAGAAAAAACTTAACATTGTAGTTAAAAAACATGTTCTCCCATACATTCCAACTGCAAATGTAAGTTTGTACGTGCAATTTTGAGAGATTTGCCATATTATTTTAAGACCATAGATAGACTTCTTATAGGTTTTCCTGTAATCTATGAGTAAAGAGCCATACTTAGTATTTTTTCAAAATTTTAAGTCCAGTAGTTTCGGAGATAAGGGGAATCGAATTTCTTAAATATCTTTAAAAGTGTTTATTTTAAAATTATATAAAAAAATATTTTTAAGATCTTCGCAACAAGCCTATTACCGTGTGACATATCAAATGAAAAGACTAGTTGCGAAAATCTTAAATATATTTTTTCTATAATTTTACAATAAATACATTTAAAGATATTTAAGAATATAGATGAAAATTGACCATTCCCCCCGTATCTCCGAAACTACTGAGCCAATTTTTTTTTTTTTAAACTACAAAGAATGGTTCTTCACCCATAAATTACAGGAAACCTATAAGAAGTCTTAAAATAATATGGTAAGTCTCTAAATATTGTACGTACAAACTTACATTTGCAGTTGGAATGTATGAAAGAACATGTTTTTCAACTACAATGTTAAGTTTGTATTTGGGATAAATTCATCCCAACTACGGAACCCTTCATTTTACGTGGTCCGAAACGCACTTGGCCGGTTTTTTCTATGTCTATTACATTGGCCTACTGACCTACTTATGGCTTTCTGATCGTACTTCACAAAACTGTATCTAAATACTGCAACACATTTTTATTTTAACATTGCTTTTAAGATTTTTCAGATATGTTTTTCAAATGGTTCTCATCTGGGTTAAAAACCGCCGTGATATATCTACATATACAGGGTGTTTGGCAGAACATTGAACATACGAAAATGGTGGAAAGGTGGGGTCATCTGCTACTTACTCAGCCCTTATTTATTTGGCCCTGGCGCCCTGGATAAAAAATTTTTTTTTGCTTTTTTCTAGTTTCACAACTTTCTTAACTTTAAAGTGTAATTTTTATTAAAAAAATGGGTAAAACAGGCATTTTTTTTAAATCTTTAACATTGGCAGATTCTTATAACAGAAAGATGTAAAAAATACTTAAATCCTAATTTCAACCTGCATTAAAAAAAATATCCAGGGGCCAGGGCCAATTAAATTAGGGCTGAGTAAGTAGCAGATAGCCCCACCTATCCACCATTTTCGTATGTTTAACGTTCTGCCAAACACCCTGTCTATATATCTACATATATCACGGCGGTTTTTAACCCTGATGAGAACCATTTGAAAAACATATATGAAAAATCTTAAAAGCAATGTTAAAATAAAAATGTGTTGCAGTATTTAGATACAGTTTTGTGAAGTAACATGAGTAACATGAGTTTACACGCGTAACATGACCACTTCTATCTCCACCATCTCTACGAAGACAAAGTAATTTTTTTTTCTTTATTTTTGACATCCTTCTACAGTCATTTTGTCTTTCGTTTCTTCCGTTTCCACCGTGGTCATGCATGCTACGCGTGCTGAGGAGTGTGTTGCACCGCTTCTCCATCCCAGCTAAAGCAGCCGTTTTGAGGCTGTCTCTCATATTATTATAAAAAATCATGGCATCAATGTTACAAACATTGATGACATGATTTTTTAGTATGATTTTCCCCTGTCCAGGTAAAGAGAAGCTATCGGTAGCGGCGAGCGAGCCGGTGCGGCTGGTGCTAGAGAGTGACGGCACGCAGGTAGAAGACGGCGAGTACTGGCGCACGCTCCCTCCTAACACAGTTCTGCTGCTGCTGCGGCCGGGTGAGCGGTGGTACCCTACGGGAGTTGACGTCATCAAGGCTGGTGAGTTAAAAGAGCATAATATACTCTGTAGTGTGATAACAACACATTATACAATAGAAAATGGCAGATAAAGTAGGTGTTCAAATTGTCACCTTTGTCTATTTCAGCAATATCGGCGATACCAAAAATAGTATGCGAAACAATTCACGCACTAGAGCTGCACGATGAGACACCTTCATGGAAGATTATGGACAACAAGGGTCGCGTCACAGTGGTGCTCCACTGGGACCAGCGACCGCAGGCGTCCCCGGCAGCGCGCTCTCCCTCGAGACAGCCCAAGCCCGACCGGCGGCCCTCCCTCGTCATCCAGACGTCCCTCGACCGGCCGGCGCCCGCGCCGCCGCACATCACAGTCGTGAACCACGACGAGCCGGGCCCGGCGCCGCGCAGGCTGTCGCGCGCGCCAGGCTCGTTGGAGCAGCCGGGCGGCGTGCACGTGCACACGGCCGACTGCCGCGCCTCCGCCTCCCCCGCGCCGCTCGCGCGCCCGCCGCCCGACGAGTGCGACTTCCACTGCTGCGCGCTGCACGAGGAGGGCCGCCGTATCGCCGTGCACAAGAGCGTCGCCACCTCCCCCATCCAGGACGCGCAGCCGCGCGCCTCGCCGCAGGGCCGGCCCAAGGGTCACGTGCGCTTCCTCGACGCGGAGTCTGCGCGCCGCGGCGACCGGGACTCCTCCGAGAGCGAAACAGAAAACACCCTCGTGGAGGACGAGGCCGTTACCTCCGAGAAGTTTCTCCTTCTAATCGACCAGCTCAGTGTCGATCAGAAACGGCACCTCACCATCAAGGACATAGGTATCATCCTCGAACGCCTCAGCTCCAAAATCCTGGACGTGGAGCGACTGGATCGCGAGTCAGAGTCGGACGACTGCTACAACTGGACGATCAAGGCGACGATCAGAGGGGATGCGCTGCGGGAACTGGGCGTCATTTACAATGGAAACTACTACGCGATCAGCGAACACCCGGGCTATCGGGAGGAGAACGAGGAAGCCGGAGACGAGGGTGAGGAGGAAGAGGAGGAAGATCGGCTCTGATCGGGCCTGTGCGGCGCCGCCGTGCCCGCCGCCGCCGCCGCCGTGCGCACCGCGCTGTGCCGCATCGCCGCGCGCTGACCGGCCGGCCCGCCGCACTCCCGCAACACGCCAGAGCCGAGCGCGAAAAGCGTGAAAGCAATATTCGTTACTAAGGTTTCGTCGTCGATCCGGGCGAAACGACAGGATCGGCCCGCTCAGGATGACCGGGGCGCAGTCCCGGCCGAGCCGCGGGCGCAGCACGCGCGGCAGGAGCGCGCGCCTGGCAGCCGCGGCGCCGCGCCGGCGATGCTCAGACGGATCGCCCGCCGAAGTGAATAATTAGAGACTTATATATGAAATTTGTCGCGGCCCCGCCTCGCGCCATGACCCGGTCGTGTCAGTTGGCGGTGCGGGGCCGTACCCTAGTTAATAAATAGCGGAATTATTGTAAGTAAAACTGACTTCCTATCGATTTCTAAGGTGATTACTTAAGTGTAGCCGGTCGCGTGGCGAGGGCCGCCGCCTCGCTCGCATAGCGTACTGTGTATTATATTATGCGTCACCGGAACACAACACCCGCACAAATGTTTATCATCGAGGTTATTGTCAATGTTCTTAGGTAAATAATAAATTGTAGGTGTGCGCTCGCGCCGCCGCTCCCCGTGCATACCGTTCGTTTCGTCCGCCGCGCGGCGCCGCGCCTCGCTCGCGTCGCACGCGGCGCGCGGCACCACATAGTTCACTCAAAGTTGGCCTAATATTGGGGAATAAGTTTCTGTATAAACTCATCATCATCAGCGATGCATCCCGTAGTCGACGAAGTCTAAAATAAAAACACGAGAGTGTGACACTCAAAAACAATAAATGAAAACGTTGTAACGTAGTGTGCGAGAGGGCGGGTCGAGACCGCTGCGTGTCACTCGCATACGGAGGAAATAACTTGCTCATATATTCAGTTAAATATGTTATTGTATTGAGGAGTCGTTGTAAGGCACAGACAGTGGCCGCCACTGACGCTCGCGGACAGTCTGTGTCGACACTACCACCTCGTCGGTCGAACATCTAGGCGCGTCGGTGGCTCGCCTCAGAGCGACAGTTCCAATAGCTATGACGATGTTTCAGAGAGAGTCATAACATTAATAGATATATAAAAATTATTATAATTAATAAATTGAATGTTAAAAATAAAAATGGTTGTATCTAAAATACGAATATACCCACCGTCATGCATCAGTCATCTTGCTACATGGGTATTGGTAGTCCGTAAGTTGATTCTTGTATTTATTAGCTATATGGTATCGTAGTATTACTGTATAATGTTTTTAATTTTTGTATAGTACGGAGGTCGTGGAGGATTAATGTAACATATAACAAAACAATGTGGTTTCATAAGTTTTACAGCCGGGAGGCTCTCATATTGTATAGTTATTTAAGGTGTAATATTAACGATTATTATTGGATATTATTGAAGGAGTACATGAATACATTGTTTGTGATGAGGTTCCGTTTAGTTGACGTCGGTGGCGACTGGCGTCGGGGCGTGGCGTATTGTTTCGCGTGACTATGTTTGAGCGGGATCGCGGATGCGCGAGCTTTTTGGAACGAAACGAATCTGTATCGTATGGAAGAATAAATGAACAAACTGTGATTGCTACAGTATTTTACATAAATGTCGAATTAGCTAATAGTACTCTCATCGTGTCCCAAATCGCTCGTGGGCCCACTATCCGAATGTAACACTTGCATATTATTTATCATCGTCTTTTTTCTGAATGGTTCATTATGATCAAGTTTGAGATTTATTCCTAATTTAACTATTTGTCAGCTATCAATATATTTATATATTCGATATAATTATATTATGAACCTATTTTCGTGTGAACCGAAAATATAAATTTTGATGTTTTGACATTATTGGATAGAATTTGATTTTAAAGTTTGATATTGTGACTTGTCCTAAAGTTACTTTATTTTCAATTTACTATCGCTATTAAAGTTTAGGAGAAGCTGTAAGTTTCGTTAAAAAAGGTTTCATAAAATAAGTGGCCGGGTTTTGAGGTGTCAAAGTTTGTGTTTGGTCTCTGTCGCACTTACATTTTGTATGTACGAGCGACAGAGAAAAAACACGAGAAATATTCTGCAATTTTGTGCATATTCTCAACGTCGTGTTGTGGACCATGACGTCAAATGTTATACATTCTGACGTCGTGTATTTTCGACAATGTGATGTCGAGAACAGGTTCCGATGGAAAATCTCTTGAAATTTTATAAGGTAATACTGAGAGTTCGATCTTCAATGTCATATGACTGTGATTTTTATATTGGTTCTGTCCGAAGATGACTGTCAGTACATTCATAGCAGGCTACACGCTGAGAGACGAATTGTTTTATAAGACCGGTTGCAAGACTCTCAAAAAGGCATACTCCTAAACATTTGCTAGATTTGAAGAATGCTGAAAAGCAAGTACCTAGCTCAGCGAGTCGTCTGCCTAAAACTGTGACAGTCGCGCATGTGTGCGTCCTACTTATGTTATATGTTAAATCATTTCTTTCACGTTTGTTTGTACAGCTAATGGTGAGTCTATGGAGTTACGGTTTGTTACGCACACGATATCTAGATAAAACGTTCCGTTTTAATATTTTTATGTGTATAGGAGTAATGATAAATTGTAAAAATTGGTTTGTGACGCGTATGATCCGCGGTTGTAATTTGGGAGGCGAGGGTCAAGCAATGCAACTGTGTATCTACCTATTGACGGCAGCTTTTGAATTTACGAAGGAGAGGTTATTAAAAGAGGATATTTTGGACATCTGTTGCATTGCTTAAAACTTCGAACGTTGTGTACAATGATATTGTTGCATTGTCTATTCAACAGTGGCATTTAAATCATTATAATTTAATTACTATCATATTGTGGATGAGAAACATTCTATTCGTGAGCTATCTGGTATGGAATTAATTCTTTAGATTTGGTAAAACCCAACGAAATGTATTTGTATTTAAAATAACTGTCATCAAATTAATGGAGCAATTGAATAATAATTTTAAGAAGAAAACATACAATTCATTAGTGTTGGTTTCTTCTACCAAAAGAGCACTGATACAAATAAGTTTGTGATTTAAAAGCAAAATGGTATTTTAGTCAGCGAATAATTGTTATTGTGTTACTGTAGTACGTTTGTTGACAAAATGTCGATAGTAATTGAATTATAGACTTCCATGCCTGTAGAGCACTCGTTGCCTCGTGGTGCAGATAATAGTTCCATGACTGAAATAATATTAAGTATATCATCTCTAACTGTTGGACTCGCGTGTAACAATATTGTAGCTGGGGACTGACAGGGCTTCTTGCGCATTTGGGACAAAAACTAATTTTTGTAGAACAAATAAAGAATTTAAATCCCTATCAACACGAACTAAGTAATTAATATTGATGTTGTTAATTTATTAAAAGCAAGAATTTACTGTGAAACAAGATCAGCCCTCTTGTCCTCAGTAATACCTTCCAAATTGTATTTCATTCGAAATATACATACCTAAATAATGATTAGATAACTAATATTATATAAACGGTAACAGAATTTTCGAAAAACACTTTCGTTTTCGAACCTCGTTTTTATAGGCGAATAAATAGTAACGTCAGAGTTTTTTTAAAGTCAGTCTTTAAGATGGGTATTGATTTGTAGCATTTACTTGTAATCCAATTTGTACGGACATTTTGAAAAATAAATAAAAATTGATCTTTTAGGATCATTGTAGAATATCAACGTTGTACGTAATGACGTTGCAAATTATACTATTTAACGTCAAATTTTAAAATTATTGTTCCTCGCATATTGAACCTGTGAAATCCAATACGTGGAATTGATATATAGCAGTAAATGCTTCCGTCTGTTTCCTGGATCCGAGCAACTGTTACAACTCAGTACACAACTTAACGTGCAGTGAGCAGTCGTGCAAATACAAATACGTAAAATATTGAATGTTAGTTATTCATACACTATATAGCACTTAGGGGACTCGTTTTAAAGTTACGTGCCAAATCGTTCTTATTTTACAATCCCATTGTAGAACTCTAACTTCGACGTCAGATTGTAGAAAATAACGTTGCAGAATAACTGCTTTCTCTTAAGACTAGATAATTAACGTAACGTAATTATTGCAACGTTATCTTCTACAGTGTGACGTCAGAAGTACGTTGTAGAGTTTTATATAAAATGTCGAATAAAACATAATGTAGCGAATTTCGAAATAGGCTACTAAGGACTGGTGCCCTAGAATAAGCCATAAGAATTGTTGTTTTACAAGTGCCAATTTATGAGTTGTAAGTAATATTTGTTAAGTTAGATATGGCACGTACGAACCTTTTTTAAACACATTTATAACTGTATTTTGAAGTATGAGTACTTTATTATCAAGGATTAAAAGTGCATAATTCCGTTACGTTATACTGTGTAAAATAGCGTAGGCAAAGCGACCAATATTTTGTAAAAAAAAGCTGTTTATTTATCAATAGGTCGGTACTAAAGAAACAGAATTAAGGATGGTCTTGTGATACAACCCTAATGAACGTTGCATGCATCTTTGTTAAAAGCTCAATTTTCAAAAAAACTAAGTTCTCATACTTCAAAATATAGAGCCAACCCCGATTGGAACACGCAATGGCATCGTTCACTCGTATCATACGTAACCTGAAAACATTTATTTTTGTATTCACTCGACGAACGTGAGACAGACACCGGCTTCTGTTAAACACTCGATTATTACCCAAAAACTTCACTGCCACTAATTTAAAAATAAAAATATTGGAAACGAACAGCTGTGTTATTTTTTTACTGCTTAAGACCGGAGGAGCAATTCCCGTATTTTTAAGAACGTTCGCATTCTAATCTCAGTTTCAATGTGTCAAAAATACCATGCAATCCCTACATTTTTGACAAGTTTTTGAAAAGATTGCGACTAGATTTTGAACCTCCAGCCAGTCATGCCACTCAGGCAAAGTACGACTTTGTCTGTTCACGCAGCACACATTACAGAATGACCCGTGATTCTTAATTTTGTTTTTTGCTTCCTCCACGTTCTTTATCACTAAAACTAGCAGAGAAATAAAAATAATATTCACATAGTCCTCACATTCACGTTAATTAAAATAATATAATATTTTACAAAGTAATCATGTCATTTTGAATATAATTTTCAACAATGTCAATGTGTAGGTATATAAGACTGGTATATGTTGATTTTACATAAAAATTAATGGCTAGTTGCCTTATCCAAGCCCAATGGTAACTGTGTGATTCAGATTTCTGGCCTATAATATATGGGTTGCAGGATTGCCGCTTACGTAACTAAAAGGCGAGCTGGCCACAAAGCTTAGTGAGCACGAATTTCCGCGCTTGGCTTGCGGAGCGTAGACGCAGATTTCTACTTTCTTGAGCATTCATAAAATGAAGTAGACAACATATAAATGAGGATAGCGGTAGGGAGATGATGATGATAATACGAAGGTTTAACATTATTTTCTCAAACATGCTTGGAAGACCATTATTTTGACAAACTTTTTCTAGATAAATCGAAAATGCTGTACAGAGGGCCTACCACCAGCTCAAAAGCAGTATTATTTTAATATTACTTCAGTGGGAGAAAGAGATGGAGCTATACGTCCTGTAGAGCTTCATCTCTTTCCAACACTGAATTAATATTAAAATAATACTGCTTTATGAGCTTGTGGTAGGCCCCCTGATCAAATACATGCGAAGAAGCGGTCGGCAATGTTACTATGTTTCAAAATCTTTGTTATGTTACCTAACTTATCAAATATTTAATTTAATTCTCGATTTGGCTTTTAAACAAACAAATGAACATATAGGCGTTAAATTATCGTTGTTCGTCATTGATTCTGGAATTTATAATTAATCTACTTTTGAATTTCTGCTCATTATTTGAGAAAAGTGCTATAGGTACAAGCCTTTTCCGCACCCAGGCATTGACGAACTCACGTATGTGTGTTCATCCATCAGTGCCCCTTTTGCAAGCCGCGGCTGTAATGTACATACCTACTAATCTTTTCAAGTTCTCACGTGTCGTTTCCCTAACGTTTAATTTGGAATTTCATTCTTTCACAAGATCTACACAACTCAACTGTTAAAAAGGAAACTACATTTTCAATTTAACTGCATTAAACCCCAATAAAAAAGTTCGAATATTTTAAAAAAACAATGTATATTCAAAACGTAACAAACGTACATATATATTTATATAAAAATCCAGTTTATATGTTATGACAACGATTGAAAGTATATAATCAGAAAATATTTCTTAAAAATTTACCTACATCGTTTTTTCAGGTTCTGTCAATTTTAGGCAAGCTCAAAAAGTTACACAATCTTGTATTAGGTATTCTAGTTTCTTGAGTAAACTCTTTCTAATTTGTCTTAACACTGTTTCTAAGTTTGCGCCAATCAAAAGCAATAATTATGAGGTATGTGCTCGACAGCCACAACAACGGAGCATGCCTGTATACTGAACCGTTGCGTCTGATCTTTACTTAACTGTACCCTAATTGCGTAACTTATTTTCGTAGACAAATTTGTTTCATTTTGACGGTTCAACAACATTCACTGCGTTATTTACGTTGTTAAGCAGATATTTTTCCAACTTATGAAGCAATGTATTAGCAATCTGTTTCAAATCGAAACGAGTTGTGATTTATCGTGCATTACGCAGTTAGGGTACTGGACTAGGCGTTGCATCGTGTGTAGTAAGTTACTAAACTAGTTCTGTGCGTACTATGGGTGAGCGCAGGACTGTGCACGCATCAAAGCCCGTTTCTCCGCATCTTTCAACTTATCAAGAGTGTCTGCCATCTCGCACCAGGGTTCGTATCTTTGGTTGATGATGATAAGCTTGTGAATCGAAGGGTTCCGGAGGTCCATCGTACGAGATATGTTCTCGCGGCTGCGCGATGAAAATACAACGTCCACCTTTAACAAACAAATACACAATTTAAAAACAACTTTTCTTAAAGTTTTAGATTACCAAACATATTCTCTGCCTCGACGCATCTAGCCTAAATTACCTAACATAGGAACGTACAATTTGAAACCAGTACCCTAATTGCGTAATACGACACAATCACAATCGGTTTCGATTTGAAACAGATTGCTAATACATTGCTTCATAAGTTGGAAAAAAAATCTGCTCAACAACGTAAATAACGCAATGAATGTTGTTGAACTGTCAAAATGAAACAAATTAGGCAAAATTGTTTTCGAAAATAAGTTACGCAATTAGGGTACTGGAGTAAGATAAGATTTTCTCGAATTTCTGGATTTGAGATTTTCTTGAATTTTCTCCTGCCTGGGCTCTATTACACAAGCACTAAACCCGTAGTTTCGGCCAAAATTACGGCAGTTTACTACTACATGTGATTAGTTAGGGGCCCGAACTAAGAATTAATGACAACACAATATGACAGTACATCTTAATTCCGACGTTTTTTGCCCGTTCGAAAAACATAACCTATTTAATAGGTACTTGTTTTAATGGATCAACTACTTTCGGACGGGCCCGTACCTTCGTTAACGGACTTACATCGTTAGTCCACCGCCCGCTACCGTCAACTGGGTTGTTGACGTCCCGTAACAAAACGAGAAACGAGATTATTCGAACCGAACATGAAGTCCCGGCGACGTCGATCGTTTGTATTGATACGGTATTTTACTATGGGAATAGGCTGCAGATATCGAGTCTATTTTTATTCTGCAGAAGAGAGCCATCAGAGCAATATATAAAGATATTAACATCATGACGGTACCTTGTCAATATATCTATGAAAACTACATGTACAGTACCGACCCGCAATAAAATACCCGTTTTTATATATTTCATGAATTCATGAAATAGATAAAAACGTGTTTTATTCAACTTTTAACAAATCAAATATTTTAGCGGTTCGACGACTGCTTTGTAAACTTATGTTCGATTCTTAACAATAGATATTTTTTGAGCTTCTTTTTTACATTTTGATATACTATCCATAGTATCCACACTTATATACTTATATTTACATCTTTATATATATAATTCTTCTGTGAGTGTGTATGTCACTGAACTTCTCTCAAACGACTGGACCGATTTTGATGAAATTTTTGGTGTGTGTTCAAGGGGATCTGGGAATGGTTTAGATTCACAATTTTGTCCGCTGGACAATGTTTTGACAGGACAACGTCTGTCGGGTCCGCTAGTAACCATATAAATTCGAAAGTAACTGTCTGTCTGTCAAGGGCGCCGTGTCCATATTAGCGGATTCCTACCGGCTTCCCTTCGGAAATTCGGAACACAACCACTCTACCGTCATTGAATAATCAAACTATAAGTATTTGATACACCATAAAATTAAAATATTACAAAACGCCTACATACATTAAAAAAATTGTCTTAATAACCCAACAACAAAACACTTTGCGCTAAAATAACTCGTAGGCGCGTCCGGCTTATCGTGAATTCAATTTCCTTACAAAATAAAGTCCGTCATGACGTCACTTCGGTCAGGTCACTCGTTGCAGGTCGGTAAGCCGATCTGCAACGAGTTACGATAGGGACGTAGTAGCAGAAACGTGCGCGGGAGCGAGAAGGAATTATTGCTATTGCACCACCTCTTTCTGGCACACACATTTGATTCGGTAGTTTTCGTTGAATTTCGTGATGCGTTCGGCTAGGAATTCGTATTGAATTCATTCGTTTATCATAACTAGTTATAGGACAGTGATTAACATAGTGTTTTGAGTTTAGTGAATGTGAAAGTAAAATACGTTGTAATTAAGTATTTGGGGTATGTAGATAGTTTAATAAGCTGAAATTACTTATTTAGAGTAGATTTGAAAAGTAATTAGTACGATCTTATTAGAATGACGGCATTAAGAGTTTTAGAATGTTGTTTGACAGATTATTTGCTTTGTGAAGAAACATGCTTTTCAACGTTAAGTTTTGAAAATAAGAAACACTAATTAAGCTCGCTCAGATATGACTATAAATTACAAACGCCGCGATGGTTTTTTCAAACATTTTAATGTTTCCCTTCACGATAAATATCAATGACTGACTGGCAGTCGTAAAAATAAAATGTGTTGTTCCCATGTTTACTTTTCTTAGATTCTAGTTGTTTATGGAATATAGGGTTTTTTTTACATTTTAATCTGACGAATTCATCAAAAAAGATGTGCAGACTGAAAAACATATTCGTATCTGTTTTACGAGTTCGGGACTGGTAGGAATAGAATTATTTTCACTAATTTGCATGAAGCTTATACATAATAGAAAAGTAGATCGAAATCGGAATTTAATGAGACCGTTTATTGATACCGTTTAATGGGTAAACAAGAAGTAACTTTTCGCGGCCACGATTTTTTTTTTCTGCTCCTGCTTACCTCCTCCATAAAATCATCCTTCGCCACTGCTGTCTGTCTGTATTTTACCTTTTCACTGCTAAACCACTGAACGGATTTCGATAAAATTTGGCAAGGAGATAGATGGCATCCTGCAGAAAGACATAGGGTACTTTTTGTCTCAAAAATAATCCTAAAGGGGTGATAATATAGGGGATAGGGATATTAAATTTTAAATTTATGCTTTTGGTAAGAAATAAAGAATTATACGTTTCAGCGTTATTGTAAAATCATCCCCCAAAAGGGTAAAATAGGGGATGATTTTCAAATTCACATTTTTTTGGGTCTTCTTCAAGAGATTTAAGGGATTGGAAATATAGTCCTGAGTCCGTATCTTGAATTTACATTTAGTCTTTATTACATTAAAAAAATTGTAATAACTTTTGGCAGAGTGGGGCAATTTTTTTAATGTCATTAACTAACCTTTTTAACATGTAGGTATTACGTGGTCAATGGCGGCACTAGAGTAGGTATTAAAAATTAATGGTAATAAAATGTTACTTCAAGACACGGCCTATGAAATTTTGATCCCAGATTGAAGAACAAACTTAACTTTGCAGTTGACATTGCTTCTCGCCAAACTTCATGCTGCTGGGCCAACGGGAAGTATTAAATAGGCTTTGGTTTATTTGCGAGTGTCAAAATAAGCGGTATAAATGGCCGTATTTTTTATTGCGTTGACTTGGTAGTTTGATTTTCGTTACAGATCCAAGGGACCGTAGATCTAAGGCTGAGCGTGTTTTAATCGGTGTGGATAATATTCGCCAATCTGTGAACAATACCACTAACTAGAGTCCGCCCTCTGCCAAAAGAAATCGTTTGCGAATGCGCGTCGGAATTATTTTCGTTAACGATTTTATTTCGCAGTTTAATAATCACAACGATCAAAATTCGTAGTGCGCGCTTAGCCTTAGTTTTTGATATTTATTTCAACTTGATGCCTCCACGCGTTCCTGAGAAAAGGTCTTGACAGACAACGAAGTCATCCTTTAATTTAAGGGAGTTCAGGGAGGGTGAAGGTGATACTATTTAGAGCGTATTGTTACCCTGTACACCTGCAGCCTGTGGGCTCGTTACGCAAAGAAGTGCTATAGCGACCTACGCGTTCTCTATAATAATTCGTTTAGGATTGTGATGGGGCTGCCACGGTTCTGCAGCGCCTCGGGTATGTTCGCGGAGGAGCGTACCGCCTGTTTTTACGCGCAGGCGGAGCATCTCTCTGGTGCGCAGAGTACGGGCCAGCTCCAACACAGTCCTGGCGATGATTGCTGACAGGCTGGACTGCCCCTACATGCTGCATTGCTGCAGCAGGCATGTTCCGGCAAGGCCATTCGTCAGGAATTATTAATCCTTGTGTGTCTTTGTATGTATTATTTTAATTGTATAATTTTAATTGTAATTATATCTTATTTTAGTTTGAATTTTTGACATTTATTATGAATTTTATTACTATTATTTTACTCTATTATATTATATTTTTAGTGTGATATGTTTTATAATATTGACTTCTATGAACCCAGTTACCCGAAATAAATGAATTTTATTTTTTATTTAATTGAACGGTTTCCTTTTTCATTTTGAGGTACGGAACCTTAAAACAGATTTATAATGTCTGTTACCTTTTCATGCCATAACGGCTGAACAGATTAAGATGAATGGTATACAAATAAGCCATGACCTGGGTTAGAACATAATGATAAGTACTCTGAATCCCGGTAGTACGTTCCTTTGGGATATTTTCCGATCTTTACGCGTGCGAAGCCGCGGGCAAAAGCTAGTTCAATTATACGAGTAGGTACAATGTTGAAATTCGAGTGAAAAAAAAACTTTTTACCCATTTAACTATACAAATAAGAATATATATTAAAATAAACCTGTACCTACCCTAATTGCGTAACTTATTTTCTAAAACAATTTTGCCTAATTTGTTTCATTTTGACAGTTAAACAATATTCATTGCGTTATTTACGTTGTTGAGCAGATTTTTTTCTAACTTATGAAGCAATGGATTAGCAATCTGGGGGCCTACCACCAGCTCAAAAGCAGTACTATTTTAATATTACTTCAGTGGGAGAAAGAGATGGAGCTATACGTCCTGTAGAGCTTCATCTCTTTCTCACACTGAAGTAATATTAAAATAATCCTGTTTTGTGAGGTGGTGGTAGGACCCCGGTTTCAAATCGAAACAGATTGTGATTGTGTTGTATGCATTACGCAATTAGGGTACTGTTTGTTAAATGCAATAAGTAGGTAAACATTGTATTGATGTTAAATATCATTTACAGTAATTGCCTTTCTTTTTCTCTTTGATCCTAAATGGGTACCCCTTCTCCTGCTAGAGCAAGATCACGGTCATGGTCTCGTAGTAGAAATTCGTCTATGCAGAGCAGGCACTCTCGTTTAAGCGATAATTGACATAGGTCTCGTAAACAAGCCGCAACACAAGAAAACGGCGTAGCGTTCGAAAATACGATTCGAGTAGCTCTTCGACTACGACATCGAGAACCAGTGACTCATCTTCGACTTGATTTAAATGTCAAAAATGTGAACAAAAATGAAACGTTTAGGCAACCGTTCTGAAACGTACGATTACGATAATACCGGCTCTAAAGTGGTGCATCTGGTCTCCGTGCCTCTCAAACGTTATATCTGAATTTGACCCTCAAGCTAAAACACAGACAATGAAACATGCGTTATAGCGGAGTCCAATGAATTAGCGGAGGTGTATGGCTGGTCGAAAAGACAAAGTATATGCTTTACCCAAGCTTTCAGATCTTGCTAAACGGTGGTTTAATGATCGGCAGTGTAAAGTATTCATGGGCTAAGCGGTAGACAAAACTTATACTTAGCTGTTTTTCATTGTGGCACACGATTATGATGAATTTCTTTCTGAAATGTTGGCTAGACGGTCTAGGCGAAATGAATCCTTGGAAGGATATTACTACAGTAAAATTATGTTAGAAATAGATGCAAACTTAGGAGTCAGCAGGCAGTAGACTGTCTAACACTGTTTGTCTACCGCCCAACGTCAACGGGACGTCAACGGGAAACGAGATTATTCAAACCGAACGTGACGTTCCGGTGGTAGTGTGCGGTAGACACGCGGCCATAATATGTATTGCTACTCCGACCCGGTGGTGGTGTGCGATGGAGACGCGGCTATAATATGTATCGCTACTCCGTCCCGGTGGTGGTGTGCGGTGGACACGCGGCCATAATATGTATTGCTATTCCGTCACGGTGGTGGTGTGCGGTGGACACGCGGCCATAATATGTATTGCTACTCCGTTCCGGTGGTGGTGTGCGGTGAACACGCGGCCATAATATGTATTGCTACTCCGTCGCGGTGGTGGTGTGCGGTGGACACGCGGCTATAATATGTATCGCTACCGTCGCGGTGGTGGTGTGCGGTGAACACGCGGCTATAAATATAATATGTATCGCTACTCCACCTCCGGCACTGTCGTCTCGTTTTCATTGACGTCCCGTTGACGTGGAGGTGAACAAACGGCCTTACCCATGATAACAATATTTGAATGACCGTCCAGGGTGCTAGTTATCATAATCCAGAAGACGTTTTAAAATACTTTCGGCATATATCATCCAAATTAAATGAGTTTCCTAGACGGGTTATGCCTAACGAGCGTGTGCCCCCGGTGCCACTAAGGCAACAAATTCACAGTCAAGGCGACAACCAAAATCATATATCATCTGTTAAAATTCTAAGGACCAAGGGCATATAGTGTCATGGTGTTCAAAACCTATATACAGAGTGGAATTTTGAGAGGGGGCAGTAAGGGCAGCTACCTTAACCGTTGTAGCTACAAGGGCCCTACCACCAGCTCAAAAGCAGTATTATTTTAATATTACTTCAGTGGGAGAAAGAGATGGAGCCATACGTCCTGTAGAGCTTCATCTCTTTCCCACACTGAAGTAATATTAAAATAATACTGCTTTATGAGCTGGTAGTAGGCCCCCAGGAAAACAGTCTTAGGAGGCTGTCCTTAACTTTTTGAGACTTTTGATCTACATTCACAGATTTTGTAAAAAAATTACAGTCAGCAAGAAAATAGGCAGTTTTCACAAAAACTTTTTTTCTTGCCAGTCGATCCTGTTGCTTATAAAGAACAAAAAACTATTAGATATGACACTTTTTCAGGATGGCCGACTGAATTACGTTTTTAATTGAATAGTAGTAGAAAAAATTAAATTTTTATCGATTTAATCATTCGATTAATATTGTGTTCTCTATAGTATTAATTATTTTTATAAATGGCCGTCAACCGACGGTAAACTCACTTTTTGTTCGTCGTCTCGTGATGAGAAGAACTTAACGAACGGTTAACTCGTTTATGTGCTATAATTGAAAATAATTCACACACACTAAATCTGTTCTAAAATGTTTCTATTTGTTTCAGGGCGCCAGGCAGGTTTATTTTGTATAAAGTGCGTCTTCAGCGCCACGAAGCGAGCTGCTAATTTTTGCAGTTCACCTCGGATATGTAAGGTTATCGTTTGTCCATTCATACAAGGAGTAACTTTGTCGACGTATGCAGAAAAGCTTAATAAATAAGAGGCCGTAGGATTCAAGAGCGAGCGAAGCGAGCTCGTCTATTTTTCCATCTCATCTTGAAGGTGTAGGTTTTATTTTGTCCATTCATACAGTCCATACAGAAAGAGGACTAACTGTTTCGACTTATACAAAGAAGCTTAAGAATTAAGATAGAGTAGGATGCATTAGTGTACCATTGGACGAACTGTTCAATGGTACATTGGTTGTTTATTATTATTAATTTAATTTATTACTAACATTAGGTTAAGCTATACTGCTACTAACACTATATGGATATTTATCTGAATTAAAATATTTGAATTTGAAAAGCAAGCGAAACAAGCTCGATAATATTAGCACACCCCGCCTGAAGCCGATTCGATTTTCGGAAATAGGAGTTCAGTACTTTGTCGACTAAATGCACAGAATTTCACAATGCAAGAACGAACAAAACGAGCGACAAAACTTGAAAATTTTAGGATCTCCCTTCGAACAGGTTAAGTTCTCTATTATTAAGCGTTTTCAGTCGAACAGGTTAAGTTCTCTATTATTAAGCGTTTTCAGATATTTCTTTAGTTCTGAATGTTTTTACACTTATATTTTATTTTGAAGCCAGGGAGGTGCAAGTGCACCACCCTCTTGCACCTCGCTCCCGGTGCCCGTGATTGGTTTTTATTACAAAAAGCGTTCACCTCTCACAACTCTCGATAAAGGTGAAGGAATGAAACAGTTCATCTTCTACGGTTGACAAATTTACGGCTAAGATAGTACACTGATCATAAAATATATGACATACCTTATTTTTACATGACAATATAATCATACCGACCACAAAGAGCATGGCTGTACATGTGGAAAGGAATAAAGGAATAGTTTCCCAATATGTTTTAAGGGTGTACCCTAACTTCAGCTTCCTTGGGTACGGTATGTCGTACTGCGAGACCGGTATCATGTCTGCGTATCGCACATTATTTAATTTTGGAGTAACTTTTCTCGTCAGAAGAAGTTCAACACGAGATCTATACGTACTTCGTAAGAATTTTGAAAGCATTTTAATGGAAATTGAAGCATTTACTTCAATTATTTATTTTCCTATTAAATACAAAATGTAAATGACATAATTGACAACGTCAAAACATTCTATAATCAAATAATAATAGAGAAATATTATCTAAAGAGTTCGTAATGTCCAAAAAGATCTGACATGATATTTATTTCCAAATCGGCGACTTGACGCGGTCGCCTGTGTCCCTACTGTCCCCGTCTTTGGTAAGTCTGGGGTTCTACATGTTCAATAATCTACAGTGTTAGAATCTAGCCACGCTAAGTCTGCATAAGTAAAAAAACGGTGGAATTTGAAAATCTATAGACGGCAACACCATATTGTCCAGCAAAAAAAAATGATACTTTGTTTTTTTCTTTTTGTTTTTGATATGTTATTTTGTATAAATTCTGATTTATTCCTGGTAAAGACTAGTCACTTTAGCACGATACAGTGTAGATTTGATACAGTTTTGTCGTCGTATGGAGGTAGAGCATAGGTACGACATAGTCTCCCAAGTAGCACAAAAGTGCTTTATAGCAGCATTTTCACAGTGCTCCGTGAAAACATTAGCTGCATAAACTTGCTGTATAACAGTGTAGGCAGCGCATCCTCTGCTGATATGACTCTAATTTGGGCACAAATTATTCAGCACACAGCTGTATAAGAATTTCAATTATCAAATAATTGAATTATATCATACTAGCATTTATATGTGTAACTGTCACCCCAAGAGCTGAAAATTGCATGAATAACAAGACACGTGTTAGCTATAAACCGGAAAAAAAGACAAATGTGTACATTTTATATGCTTTCACACAGTTGAAACTGTTGAAAGTACACTTTGAGCGAAATTGTGGAATGCAATAGCGTTATAAATTAATTTTTCTTTAATATGAACTGTTAAATTGTCAAACACGTATGTATAGAAAATAAATATAATGTACGTTAAGTAAAACTTCGATTTCTTCCATTATGTCTGAAATCTTATTGGGGAGGTACCTTTACTGTGAAATACCATTTAAAAAAAATTTAACTATTTTCGCCCTCTCAAAATACTACTAAATACTAGGTAGGGCTATGATCTGTTCAGGTGTTCTCATATGGTCTATAATTCAGCAAATAGTAAATTAGTTAAGCACTTGTGAGAAACAAATCAGCCATGGATCGATGTGAAGAATAGTAGTGACAAAGGCTCATTAAACTTGTGGATTGTTTGTTTTTTCCCGCATTAGCTATATTTCCATTTATATTTTCTAAGTATTCTGCATTAATTTTACGGCATATTCGACCAGTTCTTTCTTTGGCTTTCCTCATTTCGTAAAACAAGAAAAGACGACAGTCAAAATAGCCTGGCGTAGAAATATTCGTTTCATGTTACATATAATTCAATCAGCAGATTAAATGCCCACGCAAGTTCAATTATTCAGCCCAAGACAGAATCGTTGCCAGGTTGCTATGTAAATGTATAAAAGTTCACTTTAAGTTCTGACTCGACTTAGATAAATGCTGTTATTCGAGTGTATAGTAACACCTGACTAATAGGGTAAAAGTTTATCTGTATGCAGCATAAATCATTAGTTCTTTGTTAAATAACTTCAGAAAGTAACTGCAGACGTTATAGTAGTTCATATATTCTCTCTTTAAATGCAACGGTTTTATAGTACACGCTTGGGTTTTTATTCAGCAAACTGCATTATTTGTGTTCACAAACATGCGCTCTTGCAGCTGATAGGGTACTGCATTACTAAACGCCGAATAACAGTGATATCTGTGGCGTGTTTGTGGTGTTTAATAGATTTACAGTACAGAAGAAAGCGTTAAACTGAGCCTCGTTTTATTCTAAACAGCTGTCGCAGCCCGGGTGAAGTCTAATAAGTCGGTATAAATGCTTAGATTAACGCTGTGGGCCTTAATCAAAATGTATAATGCAGTTCTGTGCTACTTGGGCTTATTACACATAATCTATTATGCAAAAATCAAAAGGCAAAATATCAAAATCATTAGATCTACTTACAACCCCGAAACTGACATAATTGACTGATGTAAAAGTATACCATTTATAAAACTTTTTGGGGTTGCCCATTTATTCCATTGCAGACTTAGCGTGGCCAGACTCTATCAGAACATTCAGCCAGCACAGTCCACTCGTTTATTGATTTCTGTATACTCTGTGACAGCTCGAACTTGGCAACTGTGTTTGCAACACTGCAACACTGCATCATCACCGTCGGTTTTTTCTTTTACATCACCATCACTGGCCGTAAATGTATTGTCGATGAATAAAAATATATTGACGCAGAAGTCAGATGAAATTCAAAAGTCAAACGTTTAATTAAATATAACAAAATACAATTTATTAATAAGTGTAATAATCGTCACTTCGTTATATATTTTCAGGCAAATATGGAATTTTTGTACAATGGACTACAATTGCGAGATTCATAAATTATTGCGTAAGAGAACAGGTATACTCAATTCAAATTTGTTGTTTAGGTTATCTTCGAACAACCTTTTTGATACCAAAGTATAGTTCTAGTAATTTTTTGGTTTATCTTTACTCATATCTATCTAACCCCATTATTAAAATTAAATTAGAAGATTAAGATACATTTCTTGAAATAGTTCACTATTATAAGGTAATGAAGCCGTTTGTTCGCAGACGTTGCCGGTGTGAGAGTCGGTGATGAACTTGCGCACCCCACGACGTCGCATCTCGCCCCGCACCAAACGCAGGTACCGGGCCATACGGGAGTTCTTCCGGCGGGCGCTAGGTAACCAACCCGTAACAAGCAGTAATATCAATAAGCTCAGACGCTAAACACCTGTTCACCTTACAGGTAGCTCATCTCAACCGGATATAAAAATAAGTTCCAGTATAGCTGTTAATGTTACTGATCTAAAACGCAAAATAGTTGGCCTCGAACACCAGTTAGACGAAGTTAATAAGCACTGCCAGAACATCGCGTGTCTTGACTGCACCGGGATATCCGAGAGCTGTCTCCAGGCGGACGAGAGGCACGAGGAGTCCAACTGCTGCATTCCGACGGACGTCAAGCACGAGATAGAGACGATCAGAGAACAAACTGAGTCATCTACTGAGAGAAAGTTAAATAGCACCGAGACAAAATTTCTATACAAATCATCAAACGGTCAATACAGAAAATCTGAAGAGAGCGAAAACCATTTGAAAACCCAAGATGTAATCGGTGAAAACCAAACTGAGAGGATGCTCTACGATTACGATGAACATGTTTCTAAAGGTAAAACTAAAAAGAGCAAACTGCAAGGGTTATCTGATTACGGCGCAAAATTACATAAATATAGAACGAGGTCTGTTTACGAGAACTTCGCTTCTGCTAATTCTAGCAGTAGCTTTCGTTCACTTATAAATCCTCGAATGCACCATTCAAACCCTGGTTACTCTGGTCATCCTCATGATATAAAGTATATTAAACAAGAATACGCGGAACCTGTACCTCCGCATTATCATAAAGAGAAGAAATACAAAGAGCGCGCGAAACGGAGTAAGAATGACGGGTATAAAGAATCGTACGAACAGAAACCAAACAAAATTCGTAAGCAGAAACATCTCCATCGAGAACTTGATCAAGATTTTATCGCTGATATTATAAGAAGACAATATAAGCCGGTAAAAATGTTTGAAAGGAGACAATCTGACCTCAGCCAGATCTCAGCACCTGTTTGCCGGGATCAAGAGTATTCACTCCGTGAAGATATACAGGAGGGTACCGAGTTATGTTCATGTTGCTACGATGGACATCAGCATAGAAGAAGACACAGCGACGTCAGTGAAATGAGAAGTATTTGCGACACTCGCCTTTACAGCTCTAAGAAACATACCCGAGGAAAGCATCGTAGGGCTCACGTAGACATGTTTAATAATTCTGATTTTTACGACCTTATTCCCGTCAAAGAAAAGTCTAGCCCAAAGACTCGACGGAAATTCTGTGAGGATAATATGTTACCATATGAAAATTATAGGGAAGTTCCACCGTCACCTAGGACATTAAGACCCCGGCTTAATCTGAAATCGCAATATAACTCGGACTTCGAAGACTACATGGCTCACGTCAAGCATATATTTAAGGAGCATCCACCGTACAGGCGAAAGTGTCAACGTGAGCACGTGCAGCTAGAGAGTGATGTAACATCAGTACAAGTTCAAAATTGTATTAAAAAGCAACCACGAAAAACACGCAAGCGCATGACATGTCAGGTCGAGAAACAAGGACTTTGTCAGCAAGACAACGCCACTATGAGCAGTTTACAATATCTACCTTATGCAAATGATCAAGTTAATGTTACTGTTGATACAACATTTAATAAAACCGAAGAAATGAGAGGGGAAGAAATGAGAGGAGAAGAAATACCTGTTGATAAAACAGACAAAGCACTATGCGAAATAAAGGATATCCTGCAAAGTTTTCTACACGAAATAAAGAAAGAAACAAATACATCACAATGTGACAAATCCGATGGTTCCTCAAAAGCCGAGGACAATGGAATGCATTTGACAAACGAAAATACTACTAAATTAAATGGCAGCGCAATGCCTAACAGTAGGCATCATAGTATTAACAATTTTGGTGTAGGAAGCAGTGGTTCTCCATATATGACATCGTTTCAAAATCCTTGTTGCTATACCGTGATGCCAGTTTGTCCCATGAGCTACCCTATGCCCATGCAGAACGGCTATATGATGCCCACCCCAAGTTACACATGTACAAACTGCGTCAATGCTGCTAAGGAACCTGCTTATAATGAACATTGCTGTAATAAGAACACCACCACAGCCTGTCATACTGAACCGTGTCAAACAGAAACTGAAAAACTTATAAAAGAAATTTACAAATTCGTAGCCCAAGGACCAGTAAAAAAAAAAGATCATGAAAGCAGTATTGAAAGACATGAAGCTAGAAAAGCCGAAGCCAAACTTTTAACGTCAAGAAGCGTCGGGGAAAGTTCTAGACTTACCAATTGTAAACATGATGCCAAAGTGGGAACACCCCCGCTCAAGTGTTATTCAAAGAGTTGTGAAGCGATAGGATCAAGAATGAGTTCCGAACCATATTTTAGCACAACTAATGCAAGTTATTCAGATACTATTATAGAAAAGCTAAGTTTACAAGTAACGCAGTCTACATCTGAAACTGAAATGGATACAACAACTACTGACGAAAAGGTGAGAAGCATCTATTTTAACACCTATTTTAACCTCATTGGTTAAATACAAAGTCTCTCTGTAGATTATTTAACTAATTAAGAATCAAAAATAATTCCCTTTTTAATTTTTCAGTCTAAACGGAAAACGTTTTCAAATGTTCTGCGGTCTATTGGTTTTTTAAAGAAGAAGAAAAAAGATGTTATTGAAGAACTTAGCGAAAGTGAAAGTGTTATAGATGTAGAAGTAAAACCAAGGTCACCAAGAGCATCGTACAGAGACAGACCATACAGACAAGAGATAACGAATTATATGATGCATGGACAGGAGTACTACCAGCCACCGCCCATGCCGTCAAATTATCGAAGACCTAATGAATATCAACCAGATTATAATCCACCATACAACCCAGGCATACCGGACTACGCGCAACCACCGCCAATCCACGACATGTACGCGCCAAGAGCGCAGCATTCAAGGATGCGGGAACAAGCTACTGCACCTCCCTACCCCTCTAAAGAGCGGCCTACAGCTCCACCGCTTCACACCGCCTATGATAATCCCTACAAGCCTATGCAACAGCCCCAAGTTCCTCTCTGTTTGAGGGAAATAGAAGTGAAAAGTACTGGCACACAGAGCGTAAGAAAGCTGTCAATCTTCCGAAAGATCAAAAAGAAGATGCAAGCACCAGCCGATGTCAAAGTCGAAGGCAACCGGAACACTTGCTCCACACAAACGCAGGCAACACCAGCTTCTCCAACACGACCACTAATGAAGCCGTTGTTTAACTGGAAGAAACTGCAAGCTAAAGCCATGGCGGAGCACAGTAAGCTGAACACTGATCCAATGAAGTTTTCTTTTAAGAAAGAGCAGGAATTAGCTGCTGGTGATCTAAAGCTAAGAAATGCGATGCTAAAGAAATTGTTTTACAAAAGGAATCCTTTCTCTCCGAGGAACCTCATAGTACGGACGTTGTTAGGGAAAGACAAGTCGAGTTACGGTGAACCACAAGTAGGTTCTCTTAGACCACGGATGTTTTTGTAATTGTGTGTGAAGTCAGTGAAAATTATTGCGTTTTCCTTTGTTTTAAGAATGTTGGTAAAAAAGGACTTTGTGTTTTATTTTACTACTACTATTCAAGGCAATGGCACGTAAAATTTTATCGGAGAGGCAACCGGATGGCGAGTGGTAATCTGGGTCTTGAAGTGATACCGAACCCGTACTGTCCGAATGGACCCCAAATGGACGGGGACGTAGATATGGGGGATGGAGCCTAACATTTTTTTTTGACATGGCATTCAAAATTTAAGCTCTATTATGTGCAAGGAATTTGTGTGTATGTCTAATACCCTCTGGTTTTGATAAAATTAACCCTCATTTTCGGTAATAAATCATCGGTAAGGAATTTCAAGAATTATATACATTACTAGCTTTTTCCCGCGGCTTTGCCCGCGTGGATGTCGGAAAATATCCCACAGAAACGTGCTACCGGGATTCAGAGTATCCTATGTCCTAACCCAGGTCATGGCCTATCCTATGCCTTTCATCTAGAAATCCGTTCAGCCATTACGGCATGAAAGGTAACAGGTAGATAATAAATCTATTTTAGGGTTCCGTACTCCAAAATGAAAAATTGAAACCCTTAATAGATGACTTCGTTGTCTGTCAAGACCCTTTTTCTCAGGAACGCGTGGAGGCATCAAGTTGAAATAGATATCTAAAACTTAGATCTACGGTCTTATGGATCTGTAACGAAAATCAAACTTCCAAGTCAACGCAATAAAAAAATACGGCCATTTATGCCGCATATTTTGACACTCGCAAATAAACCAGTCTATTTGGTAATTTCCGTTGGCCCAGCAGCATGAAGTTTGGCGAGAAGCAAGGTCAAGTAAAGAGGAAAATTGGTAATTTATAGTTATTTATGAACTGCAAAGTTAAGTTTGTTCTTCAATCCGGGATCAAAAATGGATAGACCGTGTCTTGAAGTAACATTAAGTCTGTATTTCATTCAAATCGGTACTCTCCACTCTATTAAAAGTTTTTTTTTCAATTGAAAGGTTAAGTTTGTCCTTCAATCCTGATTTGGAAATTCGGGTAGCCGAGCAAGCACAGCTTTGAGATGGATCCTTTAGGGCGCAAATCTTACTCATACTTGTCCGGCTTTTTAATATAAATAAAACAGGTTTATATGATTATAAATGCCTTACTTAAAGTACTAATAATTATTCATTTTACTATTATCACTACCATTAATCTAAATATATAAAAACGATAGGTCACTCACTCACTCATTCATCACGAAACATCGAAAACCGCTTGACGAATAAAGATGAAATTTGGCAGAAAGGTAGTTTATAGTTAGTAGACGTCCGCTAAGAACGGATTTTTGGAAATTCGACTATTAAGGGGGTAAAAAGGGGGGATTTTGTTTGTATGAAAAATCTTATTCCTTGAGTTAATAAATTTGAAAATTGGCTCAAATACTTATCTTCGTAAATTACAAAGTTTGCCATTTTTTTCTCAACCACCCCCTAAAGGAGGATTGGGGGTATCAAAGTTTGTATGGAAGAATTTTAACGAGCAGTCTGATTAACTCGAAACTTAGTAATTATAATTAATACTGAAAATAAATAAACACATATAACAGGATTTTTTGAAAATCTACCCCTAACGGGGTGAAACGGGGTATTCATTTTTACTGCGTGGCTTGATTAACTTGAAAATTAGTATTATTGACATCTATAAGTCAAATAATGTAAAATATAGAAACGACACAATAGATTTTTCAAAAATTATTATGACGCTATTTGCTACGGGGGATGAGCAATATTGCATTATGTTCGTATTCTTCTATAGTTTACCGCAAATTGTATAAAGACTAGCCAAGGTTAGAATATTGCAGATAGTTACGGATTTAACCTTTTAAAAGATTATCGTCAAGCTATACCTTTATGGAGCTAAGCAGTCAATCATAACATATACAGGATGGATTTTGAGATGGGGTAATAAAGGCAGGTGGTACCTTAACCGTTGTCGCTACAAGAAAACAGTCTTAGGAGACTGTCCTTAACTTTTTGAAACATTTTGATTTGCATTCACAGATTTTGAAAAAATGTATATAGTCCGCAAGAAAAGGTAAATTTTCACAAAACCTTTTTGATGGTAGTCGATCCTATTTCTTATTACTAGGATCAAAAAACTATACTTATCAGGCTAACTGAGGTTTGAGTATGAGAAAAGTCAGAAATTGCAAAAAAACTCCATACATTTCATAAGAAATGAGAGGAGATAGATCACAATATACCTTTGCATGATGAAAAAACCTTTTACGAGTAATGTGGTACTTACTATTATATAAATGAGCACAATATAACACTATACAACAGTTGAATTATTCAAATACTTCACTGGGCTGAATAAGGAACGAATGTAGCAGATAGTTGCACATTTAACCTTTTAAATGATTATATTATCATCCCGCTATACTTTTATGGAGCTAAGCAGTCAATCATGAATTCATCCGTACTTAATCCATATCCTTAATATTATAAATGCGAAAGTAACTTTGTCTGTGTGTCTGTCTGAATGTTACCTTTTCACAGCTAAACCACTGAACGGGTTTCGATAACATTTGGTAAAGAGATAGATGGCATCCTGGAGAAGGACATAGGGTACTTTTTATCTCAAAAATAATCCTAAAGGGGATGATACAGGGGATGAGAATTTGTATGGCAAATCCAGCATTTCTTAAGTTAGGGATATGAAAATTCAAATTTATGCTTTTGTTAAGAAATAAAGAATTACGCTTTTCAGCGTTTTTGTAAAATCACTCCCCAAAGGGGTAGGAGATGATTTTAAAATGCACATGTAATATTGTTTTTTTTTTGTGTCTTCTTTTCAAAAGATTTAAGGGATTGAAAATAGAGTCATAGTCTCTTTATTTCCTTAAAATCGGCCCACTCTGTCAAAAGTTATCTAACCTTTCTAACATGTAGGTGTTACTATTATGTGTTCAACGGCGGCACTAGAGTAGATATTACAAATTAATGGTAGTGATAACAGTAAAATGAATAATTAGTATTTTAAGTGAGGCATTTAGAATCATATAAACCTGTTTTATTTACTTATATTAAAAAGCCGGACAAGTGTGAGAAGGATTTGCGCCCTGAAGGTTCCGTTTCAAAGCTGTGCTTGCTCGGCTGCCCGATTTTCCAAATCAGGATTGAAGGACAAACTTAACTTTGCAGTTCATAAATAACTATAAATTACCTATTTTCGGATTTTCCTATTTACTTGACCTTGCTTCTCGCCAAACTAGTAAAGAAATAAATGAATAAAATAAATAAATAAACTTCATGCTGTTGGGCCAACGGAAATTACCAAATAAACTGGTTTA
The DNA here is from genome assembly GCA_963680765.1 of Agrochola lychnidis. Classification (NCBI taxonomy): domain Eukaryota; kingdom Metazoa; phylum Arthropoda; class Insecta; order Lepidoptera; family Noctuidae; genus Agrochola; species Agrochola lychnidis. The sequence goes on along the minus strand of OY796863.1, from coordinate 1,341,630 downwards.
TTTGCGAGTGTTAAAATATGCGGCTTATATGGCCGTATTTTTTATTGCGTTGACTTGGAAGTTTGATTTTTTTTACATATCCAAGAGACCGTAGATCTAAGTTTTTGAAATCTATTTCAATTTGATGCCTCCACGCGTTCCTGAGGAACAGGGTCTTGACAGACAACGAAGTCATTCTTTAAGGGTTGAAATTTTTCATTTTGAGGTATGGAACCCTAAAACAGATTTTCTGCCTGTTACCTTTTCATGTCGTTACGGCTGAACGGATTTCTAGATGAAAGGCATAGGATAGGCCATGATCTGGGTTAGGACATAGGATACTTTGAATCTCGGTAGCACGTTCCTGTGGGATATTTTCCGACATCCACGCGGGCGAAGCCGTGGGCAAAAGCTAGTATAAGGGGCAGTTCTTCAGAGACAAAATTTTCGATTACTATGGGTATATTTTCTGTAACCAACGAACAAAACGACATGTAATTTTTTTTTTGTACAGTTTATCTATGTTCCTAACTGGGACAAATTATATTTTTCAAATAATTGCTGTCTAGGTACAGAATAAAAATATTTGAAGTTTGTTCTTCTGATTCATATAACGCGTCCGTTTGCCATTTTCTGGAACAAAATGGTCGATGTCGCATTTTCCCTTTGATAAATCAATATAAATTATAGTTATATCGGAAGGAAATGAATTGTCCTCTTACAAAAAAATTAGAATTAGTTATAACTACGTTAGTGTGTTTAAAAATATGTAAATAAGAAGTGTCCGGCGTATAATACTGATTAATGTGGCGTAAGCTGCGCTTGATCGTACTTGGTCGGGTAGTAATAATGAGAGTTTGGCTTCCCGCGCGGGGGGGGGCCAGTCGTGCAACGGTCGACCTAGAAGGTGGATGTGTGGCTCGTTGGCTTAGATCCCGGTGTTACGAAGGTAAACATCTGATTCATCTGTGCTTGGTTCAGGTGGCATTCTGATTACACTGCCTACTTTATCAAATTTATTTTATTGTTTTAAAACTTCAATCTGAGTTTCGTGTGATGCTCTTGGGTTATAGATTCGTGTAGAAACATGACAATACTGAAGTCTGTATGTATGATGAGTTATGCATGATGGTAGGCAAAATCCTGATTAATCTGTGCCTGTTCATATAGTCAAAACCCCATATGAATTTTAAAATAAATTAGTTTTTCGTCTCTCCAGCACGAAAGGAGCGCTTTTGTTGCGTAATTCTCCTTGTAAAATTTTTGACTGTGTACAAGTCAGTAGTTCTAGTCTTATTTGTTATATTTACTTAGCTATAATCTTTTCAATAATTCAAAATGGCGAAAATGCACTGGTATTTTTCAAGTTTGCGATTATTAGTGTGGAATTATTCTGAAAAAGGACACGCCGAAATTCAGACTGGAAATGATACGGATACAGCCCAACAAGACCTCGACCTTCCCGATGACGACAACTTTTGGATGGAGACTTCGTCAATCGATGAAAAACTTGTAACTCCAAAATTCACCAGAGATGTACTATCGACCCTTCATCAGAAAAGCGTGGATGATCGCTCAGATTCTGACGATGAGGATATTTTCGTAAAGCCTCAATATGATAAACGGACAAAAGAGTCTCACGCCATTGGTGAAGATAATATAGAAGATATTATTTTTGTTGTTAAAATATGAATATTTTTTTAATACAGAGCCCATTTCTGCATAAAGTTTTTCATTTTTATTTCTGTTTCTGATTAATCTGTAACAAATTCTGATTCATCTGGGCACAAAATATTTGAACATCGATATCTTGAAAACCACTTTATAAAAACGAGTCCCTCATTCAAATATAAGTTATTTGGTATACCTATTATCATATGAACATGTGTTACAAAGCTGAAAGTGAAATTAAATTTTGACCATATGAATCAGTCGAAGAATCAAATTCCGAAGAATTACCCAGATAAGGTTAATATTTGAATGTATACTACATAGAGACACCCATTAAATGGCAAGTGAGGCTTTTTTTAGAGCAGGTACTGATGAATGAAACAGGTCAATGTCGACTTCGTGCTCTTTGTATGCAGCATACATTCTGGACAGTGGACAGTATTGCCTTAAATTGGTATGACACCTCATTATTATCCTATTAGGACTTCTTGGCAGATTGCGTGGCACATGGAATAACACCCAACTGAGCAAATCGGGACAGTTAAGAATGTTAGGCCCCCATCCCCCATATCTCCGCCCCCGTCCATTTGGGGTCCATTCGGACGGTACGGGGGTGTTCAGTATCACTTCAATACCCAGATTACCATTCGCCATCCGGTTGCCTCTGCGATAAAATTTTACGTGCCATTGCTTTAAGTATACGACACAGCACGGTGACGCCGGGCGGCGTGACGAATGCCGTGCTATTTAATTTGATTAACGATGAACGTGGACCAAGCCAAGGAGTATAAGCGGCGTTTACAAAGTTTCACTTTTAATAACATCCAAATAAATATAGGATAGGTTTTAAATAGGAGTCGTAGAGAGCCTCTCCTCACCTCACCTATATTTTTATTTTTTAAATGGAGTGAACAATTTGAGATCACAATTCGGTTTATTAATTATTCGACAATTTGAGATCATAATTCGGTTTATTAATTATTCGAAACCACACACAGTCCTCCTAATCCGGGGCACACCCTGCGTCTAGGTTGCCACCCCTGCGCCCTTCCTGCCTCATATATATTTAGCGACGAGAACCGACGATTTTGCTTCGCAAGGTGACTGATGGTCTGGACCCAGCTTAATAGAACGCTTGTCACACAGACAACAAAAAAAAACTCAAAAAATATTATGTCATTCAAACTGGCTGGTAAAATTCTTGTTGAATTGAATTCAAACATTTTACATGGAATGTTCATGTTCAACGCCCATTGATTCGAGGGCGAAACGTCAGAGAACCAAATGTGAGCGGGCAAGATTGCTGGTTCTTGTAACTTAGGTTAAGTTTCATTGTTTAATAACATCCCGAAAAGCTCAAAATGAAATTATTTGTTGGAGGAATACACTTTTTCAGGTAACTGGTGGATTGAACCTGCCTTTATCCGGAGGTAAGTCGACGTAAACTTTTTCCTCAGATCCCAGCTATAAAATCGTGAGAAACAATAGTAGCCACTGAACATAACGTAGGTATTTCTCGAACTGCATGTGTATGGCAGCGCACTTCCGACAAAGCGAAGAGCGGTTCGTAAATGTTCAGACCAAAATAAGCTGTCGCACGTAGTGATACGGCATGAACTAGTATGCACGCACGCAGGCGGCGCGGCGGCGGCTACGGCGAGCCTCTCCCCACGCAACCCCGCCCCGTGCTGCCGGCGCCGGCTCTTAGTTGACCCGTGATCGTCGTGTGACGCCGAATACGATATCGTAATTTGCAAAAATGGATCGACATTACAATTATTCCAATTTGGAATACGTCGCTATTGTACAGACGCCAGCAAATCAGGCTACTACAATCTGTCAAATTTATTTTATAGATTTTCAACTTTATCGCTGAAGCGTAAGGTTCAAAGTTGATTGGGAAAATTTGACAGTTTCGGGTAGCTTAATGTGCTGGCGTCTGTACAACCTGTACGCTAGGGCTAGTTATAACGTTACGCGGAGCCGCAAATCTTGGGAGTCGCTCCATCTTCACGGGGTTCTGACCCCCCATGTCCCACAGGCCCGGTCGATCGTAGCGGCGACACAGCGGCTACTCGATCATGGGCATTTCGAGACACCAGCGCATGCACAGGATAGAGGTCGATCGAGCGTTCATTCGCCAGAACTCGAGGAGATCATCGAGTATTTCAAACGGGATCTTCGTTGAAGTATGCGTATGGCTGCGGCTAAGTTTGACACAAGCCAATACTACGTTTGGGAAGACGACACATACAACAACTGTGAGGTGTGTATGACTGTGAACTGTGCGTCCCTATAATTTTCGTAGAGTTCATGCACTCCACGAAAACGAATGCGAAAGCGAATGCGCCGCCGCGCCGGCCACAATTGCTTTTTGTCAGTGATTGATAGAAAATCGTTACCGAGAAGTGTAAGTACCTACCTACCTTAGTAGTACCGTAGTAGCTACCTACCTTTGTAAATAGCGAACAGTTTATGACTAAAATCCACCCCAGTGTTCCATTCCCACACTTGGACCGGGGATCATGAGATCTTGTAACCGATGTTCTACAGGAGCGGGCCCACAACCGAACCCTGTGGCCCGCACGACATATCGTCCCGGCCCCGCCGTCGCGTCCTCTGTAGGTGACACACCTTTCCGGCAAATAAGCGCTAACGATGTGGAGGCGATAGGGGGCACCCTATGATACCGCACTGCCTTCCAAATACAACTCCAGGGCAGGATATTGAATGCGTTGGAGATGTCACCGTCAGCATCACCCCGCTCCGGGACACCGCTTCCTCCGCCAGGACTCTCACCCGCATTATTGCGTCGACAGCGGAGCCACCATGCCTAAAGCCGAACTGACTGTCGTCCAGACCCGGCCCCTCTCTGTACAAGTGACTGACAAGGTGGGCTGCAATTACCCGCTCAAAAAGCTTACCCACCTCGTCTAGCAGCACTATAGGCATGCGGACGGCGAATCTACTGGGCTTTCCTGAGCAGGACCAGATGACCTGTGTTCCACTAAGCAGGGAACCGGCTCTGCTCAAGGCAAGCTGAGTAGAGTCCTCTCAGCTGAGGCTCTATAGCTCTTTCAGAGCGAGGATGAGACGAGGGAGCCGCATTACGGCTACCCTCATCTCCGGTTATGTCGCCTCAGCAACACTAGCGAACTCCTCATCCTCCGACTCTGCGGCTGTGGACAAAGTCATCGGTGGCGGTATATGTTCTTCTCTAGCATGGAAGACGCGGCCACTTCTTCTAGCAGCTGCGGGTGTAGCCTTTCAGTGAGTGGGGAAGCCTAGACACGAAGCTTCCCTCGGACCGCACGATAAGGGCCCGCCCTCACGTATCCCCGTCTAGGGTCACCAACATCTCTTTCCAGGCTCGAGTCTTCGACTCGCCGACAGTCAACCACAGAGCCTCCTTCACCGCACGGTACATCTCATACGGTGTAGCTTCTACGTTCGGAACCGAATGACGTCTCCTCCTGTATCGAGTGTACTGCCTAACCTCCGTGCATGTCACGCGCGCGCATCTAAGCAATTGCGGCAGACTACCAGTACAACTGGCGCCTTGCGGGCTGTGTGCGGTCACGGGGCATGGATGTGCCGCAGATTTGCGTCACCGCCCAGGGAATCACTGCGCGTTGCGCGTCCTCTTCGATGTCGACAGGTTGCAAGCCCTAGGTCGCGTTATAATCCGGGAGCCAGGCCTAGATTACAGCGGCTTCTTCGATGAGCTGCCTGACGATTCGCTTTTGAGGTCTTCTGGCACAGGTATCTCCATACTTAAAAGAAGGCCTCTACAATTTATTTGTTAAACCTGTTGAATATGAAATGAAATAAACTAAACTAAACTATACGACCAGCGAGGACCACCCATTTGCGGGGCCGACGGGTGACCGCTGCCCGCGATCTGAGTGGAGACATCGAAACGAATGTATTGATGATCTGACAACGTCTCCACATCTACGGCAACTCGCCAATCGCGGACACGACCCGCAACAGCTGAGCTAGTGAACGAGACTTCTACTATAGACTCACCCCGCTGCCGCACGCACGTGTAGACCGAGCCCCGATTCAGGGCGGTCAAGCAGATCGTAACGGCCCACTCCTCCAACACCTCACCCTTAGGATCGGTGACCGGGGTTCGTCACGCGCAGACTTGGCGTTGAGATCCCTGAGCAACAGCATCGGGAGGGTGGAACTGGCCTACGACGTCACCCAACTCGACAAGGAACTGCTCGAAGTCACAGCATGACAATTCCGTCCGTTAGGACGTCCATCCAGCCGTGTCCTCAGGAGGAACGGACAAGAGTCCCGCCAATGATGGCCACTACACCGTCTAGCGCAGCCCAGTTATCGCAGGTGGAACAAAATATGGCACAGCGACCACAGCTACGTGGATCGACCACTCTACCATGATCCTGAGCTCTGGCAGAATGGTTAATTTTCGCCTGGAGAAAATGGAATTGTGCCATCACTGGTATTCCATTTCCTCGGCTTCTCCTCCTTCCCTGGATCGGGAGTTAGCTGTTGTGTTGCCGGGCTGTGGGACGGACGCAGGTCCTCCCGACAGCCTTATTCCTTCTGCCAAGTTTTCTGGGTGACTTGTAGGCTCTCCCGCCAAGTCTGTGCTCCGTAGGCTTTCCTGCAGCTGCGCAAAGACTGCAGTTTAGTGCCGCGGAGCACTGGGCCGTTTAGATCGCTGCGGACTGTTTCTGCAGTGCATTGTGCCTGGACATATCCCTTTTCCAGGCAGCGGTAGCACTGCATGACCCTGGATGGCAAAAGTTCTATACTCGCTGACACCCATCCCACCAGCAACCATCTGCCGTCTGCGACCTTGTTTGCAGTTTGCACTACCGGGAACCGCACCCAAACAGTGCGCAGCCCAAACAACTTCCTCCAGGGCTACGGAGTCGTACAGCCCATCTATATGTAATTCAGCCGTTGTAGTGAGCCTGGACACCCGTATATCCTCTGGTTTGAGGACTTCTCGTAGTTTGGTGGTCAGAACGTCCTCCCTCTCCAGCCTTGCAGCACCCGACACCTCAAATAGCTTGACACCCGTCGCTGCCGTTGTAAAAACAAAGCCAGCAGGGGTGACAAATTCGCTGAAGTTCAGCTTCTCCTTTAAGTCTGCCAGGACCATAGATATAAGAAAGAAAAAGATATGCCCGATAGTTGAAAATGTATCGAAACCCAATGTCTCCAATTTGTCCCCACCACGTCGCCACAATTACACATGCAAATCTGTAAACCTAATAGACACGAAGTCGCGCTCACTCTTGCCGATTCATAAATCAGAACATACTACACAATGAATTATAAACCTTATGGCATCTTTCACAGCGTGCATTTACAATGCATCGTACAACTCACTCACACGAAAACATCGTTGTGCTGTGCAGAAGCCATTTATTTTACATATACGCTAGTGATTGACTAAATCGGAAACTTATCGATTCTCCCATTAATTATTGTATTAAAAATTTTGGGAGTTCCTGAAAAAATTATAAGTAAATAAAAAACGATTTAAAGAAATTAGAGAAGGAAGGATTTTAAGGAATAAGATCAAAAAACGACACAAAAAAATATTTGGTAAATCAATTAATTTCAACATTATGAGAAAATCTAAATGAGTTTAAAACAAGATTTTACATCAGTCTTCCAACCAGGCTATAACTGTTGACAAAGGAGACGTTTTTGTATGGGATTCCGGCCATAACATGTACACTTTAGAAAACCTGGAAAACGAACCCCTAAATACAATAAAGACTGTTTTTTTCCATAATATCTAATACTTATTGGGCACAAAATAAAAACCGAAAATGTTTGACGTTTGTCAGTAGAAATACGACCATCGACAGCTAGCCATTTTCGTCCAGAAGTACCTACAAATCTACAATCCACAAAAGCAGTTTTTTATTTTTATAATGAATCACACTTTCTAATTAATCAAAAAAGTTAAGATAGCTAGCTATCTATAGTACAAAAATACATGCCTTTCATATTTATTTAAATGACGTCTACGTGATATAATTATGTTAAAATGTAACATGATTTCTGGACGAAAGTAGTATGCAAGTAAAACGACGCCATGATGAATAGAATATGGCAATAATTTGTTAAGCTATTATTTTTGTGCCGAAGTAATCAGGGGAATAAACAGGAAAGAATATTTTTCCTCAATTCGTGGAATTTTTTCCTTTTTTTACATTAACGTACACTTTATGGCCGAAAATGAAACATCTCCTACCGCTAAAGGACCAGCGTCTCTCATGAGAGACGGCTCACCCACGCGGCTTAAATCTCTATTTGTATTAGTTGTAATGGCTATTTTTGTCTGAATTTTTTTTCGTCTATGGTCGGATAGATAGTCTCGTCAAATAAATCGACTAAAAGCAAAAATATAAATGGACAACATTTAAAAAAAATGTTGAAAATGAGTTTCCCGCCCGGTCAAAATGTCGGTCAAACGTCACACCCGGGTGAGCACGCGTTCGCTGTAATAATTCGTTTTTTAATGGTTTTTGTGTGTAAATCGTCGGAAAGTGGTGATATTTTCATTTTGAAGTAAATATTACATCGTTTTAGATAATATTCGCACTAAATAACATTATATTATACCTATTTTGACCCAACCAAAAAAAGTGTAAATAAACGTGAAGGAGAAAGTTCACGTAAAAGTGAAAGTTGTGATATTTTGTGAGTTTTCTGTATTGATCTGATCGGTAAGTGTTTTATTTCTTTTCTATAATAAATTGTTCATCGTTTTAGACAAAATTTAGACAAAAATATAAATAAAAAATATTTTTTTGGTACGGAGAAAGTTATGAAAGCACTAGAAATTCTAGATCAGCAAAAATCTAGATTTTTTGAATTTTTTTGAAATAAATTTGGTCTCTAAAAACGCTTTTATTAGATAACTTATCTATCCATAATGTACCCTGCAAAATTTCGTGTGAATTGGTACGGTAGTTTTATTAGAAATCGTAAAAACATTAGAACATAGAAAACACAAAAAAAACGGGTAATAAAGATTAGTAAACGTTGATAACAAAGACTGTAACCATTTACAATGTATCTGTAGATTAGAATCTATTCGAGTAGCAAAAAACATAAACAAAACACTTTAGACGTTATTATGAAACCCGATGCTTTTGTTTATTCAAGTGCGGTCGTAAATCTGTCACGGCGCGGACCGCCCGCCGCCCCTTAGCGGTTAAGAATAAACTTTCAAAGTAATATAAATTCATACGACAATCTACATTGTAGTCACTTATCGATATCCTACGTTAGTGGATCTGCACAAGCACATCACTAGCTCGTCGCAAGATACAGCGGCCGTCATCGATTTACATCGCAGGATACGCCTTACCGCGTCAAAAGATGACCGCATTTGTGCATAAGTTGTCATCTGTCACACAATGACGTAGAGAATTGTCGCTGTACGGTCAGCATACTCGTTTCGAAAAGAATACTTACTTAATTTTAAAAGGAGGTGCTTTTGAAAAAAATAAAATATTTGTTTTTACCCGACTGCCCCAGAAGGAGGGTAATGTTTTTCGAGAAAATGTATGTACCTATGTAAGTATGTATGTTTGTGTATGTGTGTATGTCTATTTCTTTGGCACGCTCTGTAGCCTTAACGGCTTGATGGATTTTAACATATGAGATGTCGTTAGGTTCGTCTTAATAGGCTATATAATATTTATATATTGCATCTGCAAATACAAAAAAAGGAGGGGTAGGTTTAAAAAACAACATTATTGGTATCAAATAAAAGTTAGTAATGAGTATATATTAATGAAACTAAAAGTTTGAAATAAAACAAATTAAAAAAAAAAAATCCCGACTGCAAAAACTCGATAACTGAAAAGAAAAAAACAAGTATTATAATCTATAGGATTTTGGTATTGCAGGCGGGGCAAAGCAATAACCTGAAATCATTCGTGATTATTAAGCAGTCGAATACGAGAGTGAGCATTGAGTAGGCAAGTTGAACCGAATATCATCTCGCACGCGGGCACGAAGGTTCTAGAAGTACCGCAGTTACTGTACCACCGCCGAAGCAAGCCCGGCTAAGCAGCCATGACCTCAGTGGTCAACTGAAAGATGCCCTAGATCAACCACCGCCGGCGAAGATCCGACTAGCTATCGACTACTCGCTTCACGCCAGTCGCCGGGCGGTCGGACAGGTACGTTAGCGTGGACGTACTGCTCCAAACGAGCGCTACCCAAAATACTAACCATTTTGTTTTCTCGCAAAGGAATTTTCACAATCACGTGCAAGTTCGCTTACAAATGCTCGCAGTGTATACCTTAAACGTTGTTTTTAAACAATTTGCAGTGTACTGGCAACATGAACACAGAAGAAGTCTCTGGCGCCACAGTATGTAAGAAACGCTTCAAGGCGATCGAGAACTTCCTGAAAAGGGTCGCTTTTAATTTAGGTAAAGTATGTATCTACTTTCACATTACACGCTCACAATAGGGGGTTACTAGCCTTTAAAGCAGTTAATGAATGTAGCAGTCAATGAATGCATATTACATGTTAAAATAAATACAAAATTCCTACCCTACCTACCCTACCTAGCACTTTTCGAACGTCAAAATTACATAATACAGTCCCCCAAAAACGCCCACCCTTCACCGCCCACTTCCTAGTGCCTTTAGCTGGGAAGAAGAAGTAGCGCAACAAACTCCCCAGCAGCACAGCTGGCTGTTCAAGTTAGAAAAAAAAAAAAGATTCTATACAATAGTATGAAAAATAACTTACATTATGCAACACAATACATAATTTAAATGATAAATTATTGGCCATATGTCAGCTAGTACACGCCAATATACCAACCAAAAACATCGAGAACTACTCTCAAGCAAAATTTCAAAAAAGACTAAACGTAAACAGAACTAAATAAAAGCCTCCAGGCATAAAGGGCGTGCCCGCTTACATAAACCTGTAATTGGAAGATATAAATGATAAATTTGGACCATCGAGGTAAAATGAATGAACAGTTAATTACTAGTACAGTCATCACAAGCAGTGACATCTAAGGGAGCATGACGAACTTGCTGCCGGTTGCTCAGGCAAAAAATAATATGATCAATTGTCGAGGTCACTAGCTAACCACAAATTGCAATACAACTCATAACAAAAACATTGTAATGAGTTATGAGTTATGTCAACAATAAAATTAAATTTCACAAAATATACTCGCAAATGACCAATATGGATTCAGATCATGCAAAAACACAGAGGATGTCATATTAGAATTGATAGGTTCAGTAGCTCAAAATCTGAACAACAAGGATAAAACTATAGCTATCTTCCTTGATCTTTCTAAAGCTTTTGACACTGTCTCTGTCCCCCTTCTACTCAGTAAACTAGAAGGGATTGGTATAAGAGGGCTACCGCTTAGTTTGTTTAAGAGTTACCTTAGTGGTCGCTCGCAAATCATCAGGATAAACGACCACACCAGTAAGGAAGCATTTCTCACCTACGGAGTTCCACAAGGCAGTGTCTTAGGACCTACCCTTTTCCTGATTTACATAAACGAGCTCTGTAAACTTGATTTAGGAAACTCCAAAATAATTGCTTACGCTAATGACACTGTTATCCTGGTTCGTGGCAGTGACTGTAATGAAACTCGGCTTCAGGCAGAGTCAGCCTTGCGAGTTCCTATGAGATGGCTCACACAGAATTTGCTCACCCTCAACTTGGATAAAACCAGATTTATCACTTTTAGTCCAAGGAAAGCATCACAGCCAGCTCCACCCTTCCGTCTGACACCTCATGCGTGCCATACAATGAGGACCGCCACCTGTGGCTATCCTGAAGTTATGCACACGGGCTCAATAAAATATCTTGGAGTCTGGGTCGACGGCACGTTGACGTGGAGTGAGCAGGTCAATTCACTGGTCTCTAGGGTAAGAAAATTAATAATAGGTCTTTACCTATGAAATTGCCGTTCTGCCGTACTGACTATTTCAAGTCCAACTTTTTCTTTTTTCGCAAAGAATTCCAAGTAAATTATTTTTATTTTTAACATATGGAATTCTTTTTTGAAAATTAGTCATTTGTTTAATGGTTAGCGTTCTGTTTTCATCGCATTTGTACGTTTTTCGGTATCATGGATACGTTAAAAATCAAGTGATTATGGAGTATGAGAACCGTCGTGGCAGCAAAGCAGCAGAAGCGGCACGCAACATCAACGACGTATACGGAGCGAACACCACTAACGATCGCACCACCCGTTATTGGTTTGCCTGCTTTGGTTCTGGAAATTTCGACCTAAGAAATGAACCCCGTGGTCGACCAAAAACTTTGCTCGACAATGACGAATTAAAGGTGACTGTGGAAGCTGATGATTTTCAATCTATGTTTGCTTTTACGTGTGTTCCACCGTAGCGCCTAAACTACTGAACCGATTTTGATAAATGAGGTATCAATAGATTCGTAATAATAGTCCGGGTGACATAGGCTATATAAATTTTCCCTAAATTTAATATGGTGGATTTTACACGTAAATTTCTAACCTCGAAAAAAATTAAAATGAGATGATCATGACATGTTTGGTACCAAAAGAAAGGTCTTGACGAGCACATTACAAATATGTAAATAATGTTATACTTTCAAAGTAAATAAATATGTTTAAATTGTTAAAAACAAGCAAAAATGAGACTGCTACGTTGTATCGCAAGATGATACCAACGTGCATGCGTAACCCCAGCAAAATGTTGCGGCTTAGAGAAATGAGAGTATTGCAGATAATTAGTTCATAGTTAGTTGCAATTTGTTCAAGTATAGCAAAGTTTGTTCAAGTTGTATTTTCGACGATATTCGAGAAAAACTGATTTTGTTGGAGTAACGTTACCCCAGCAAAATGTTTTTCAAATAAAAAATAAAGTTTAATAAAAAACTGTAACCCGACCACGGGAAAATAAAAATGATCTAAAAAGTACGAAACAAGCAAATATTTCAGACAGAAATCAAGACATAGGTACAAAAATGGTCAAGGTAAAGCCGTGGTCGCATGCCTGTATAGCATGTGGGTGCCAGGAACACCTACAAAATTATAATGGCATGCGACGACGGCTTTACCTTGACCATTTTTGTACCTATGTCTTGATTTCTGTCTGAAATATTTGCTTGTTTCGTACTTTTTAGATCATTTTTATTTTCCCGTGGTCGGGTTACAGTTTTTTATTAAACTTTATTTTTTATTTTATACTTTTCCGTTTTTACACTTGCTAAACGTTACAACAAAGCCGCGCGCAACGTCTCACTGAAAATTGAATTTACAACGAGAACATTTTCGCGCGATGATTTTGTACGATTTCAAATGTCGACTAAAACCAAAAGAATCGTTTGAAAGACTTCGAATGATGTTCATAGACAAAAGCCCTTCTAAAGCGACTGTTTTCCGCTGGTTCAACGAATTTAAGCGTGGTCAAGTAACTTTGGTGGACGAAGAAAGAAGTGGCCGTCATAGGGCTATGACGGCTGTTACTTAAGAAAACGTGCTGGCTGTGAAAAATTAAATTTAAGTGAATAGGCGAATTACATATGAAGAGATTCAGCATATACTGCAGATTGGATCGGGAAGTGTACATGAAATTCTACACGGGCATCTTCAGGTAAAGAAGATAGTTTCACGCTGATTACCACACAATCTAACGCAGAAGGAGGTACGGGTAGAATGGTGCCGAGACATGATAGCAAAATTTGAAGCAGGCTCGTCTCGGCGCATTTACGATTTCATTACGGGTGATGAATCATGGATTTGTCATTTTTGTTCCCCAAAATAAAAAATCAACTCAAGGGAAAACAGGGATTAAAGAGGTGTCTGATGTGGACTGGAAAATGTGTAATGAAAATTGGTTAAGACGCATGAAACTGTGTATAGACGCCAATGGAGAGTTATTTGAAAAGATTTAATAAATAAAATATAACCTATAGTATATTTTTTTTATTACCTATTGCAAAATTTTCTGAGTGTCCCGTGTATAAATATTAATATTTCTTTGTACACAGTGCTACACATCAAGCTATAAATTTCCAGTATTAACTGACCTCGCATTGTACGGAAATCCTTTACAATGCCAGATCAGCTTAAACTGGAAATGTATAGCTTGATGTGTAGCCGTGTGTACTTGTTTTTCTTCATAGAGGAATTGAGGATGGAATTACAAACCGTTTTTATTTATTAAGATTTGATTAACTGCACGTTGCGTTGGTATCATCTTGCGATACAACGTAGCACAGTCTCACTTTTGCTTGTTTTTAACAATTTAAACATATTTATTTACTTTGAAAGTATAACATTATTTACATATTTGTAATGTGCTCGTCAAGACCTTTCTTTTGGTACCAAACATGTCATGATCATATCATTTAAATTTTTTTCGAGGTTAGAAATTTACGTGTAAAATCCACCATATTAAATTTAGGGACAATTTATATAGCCTATGTCACCCGGACTATTATTACAAATCTATTGATACCTCATTCATCAAAATCGGTTCAGTAGTTTAGGCGCTATGGAGGAACACACGTAAAAGCAAACATACATACATACATACATACAAACATATAAACATACATACATAGACTGCTAAAATCATAACCCTTCCTTTTGGCTTTGCCGTAGTCGGGTAAAAAGGCATTTAGCCTGGAACCAAGTACATGAAAAGATAGCTTTTGATGAGTTGTAAATGTATACCAATAGCATGTTTTTAATTTGATTTCTCTTTTTTTGTTCAGCAGTCGCCGTCGTCGGCGCGACTATGGGCCGTTGTACCAGCCAGTCTTTATTCAAATCATATTTGCGTTCGATTTCTTTGGCGCTGAACACAAAGATGTTCCAAATTCAAAAAGTGCGCGGCAAAGATAATTGCGGCGCACTTATAAAGAGGATTAAAAACTCATTACTGCCCGCTAAAAGTTTCTTATAGAAAACACCAGCTTTGGGTGCACTTATAGGCGAACCAAGTCGTCCTTTTCGAATAGATGGGATGAATAGTAGATTGTTTACCAAGGGAGCAAACAACTATTTTTAAGGCGAGACTGTTTCTTTGAATCCAGAGCGGAGCGAAGGATTCTAAAGTAGAATCCTAAGCGCAGCGAGGGATTCAAAGTACTTCACTCGAGCTTAAAATAGTGTTGCTCCTGAGGTGAACACTACTTTTTATCACCCTCTATGAGAAAAAAAACGTGTGCAGTCCAACCCCCGTCAGGAACGAAGTTTCTTCTCTAGTATGATTTAAAACAAAAATCGCTATCATCTTGGACTTACATTTTGACCTCACTATCAGCTTTAGCACCCTCGAAAACTATGAAAACGACTCATGACGAAAAATTTGAAAATTTCCACAGCCGCTATCTTGGATTTACATTTTGACCTCACTATCGGCTTTAGCACCCTCGAAAACTATGAAAATGACACCCATGACGAAAAATTTGAAAATTTTCACAGGCGCCATCTTGGATTTTGATTTTGACCTCACTATCGGCTTTAGCACCATTGAAAACCATGAAATAGACACCCATGACGAAAAATTTGAAAATTTTCGCAGGCGCCATCTTGGATTTTGATTTTGACCTCACCATCGGCTTTAGCACCATTAAAAACCATGAAAACGATACCAATGACGAAAAATTTGAAAATTTTCACAGGCGCCATCTTGGATTTTGATTTTGACCTCACCATCGGCTTTAGCACCATTGAAAACCATGAAAACGATACCCATGATGAAAAATTTGAAAATTTTCAGAGCCGCCATCTTGGATTTCAATTTTGACCAAATTCACACTTTCTCTCTCTCTCTCTTGCCAGCCTGTTACTTGTTCATACAATGTTCGTGTTTGATCTCTTTGGTGATTGGAACTTTTACTAACACCATCCACGTTCCAAATTCAAATCACTTTTAATCCCTAGGGATTAAAAAGCTATTTTAGTCCCTGTTTACGAGGACTAAATTAGCTATTTTCGAATAGATGTGATAAAAAATATATTTTGACTGTAAAATATTATAATTTAAATTAGAAATTGAAGTTTTAGTAAGGGCGAATTCTAGTGACGGATGATGTACATCTGTACCCTAATTGCGTAACTCATTTTCGTAAACAATTTCACGAAATTTGTTTTATTTGACATTTCAACAACATCCATTTACGTTGTTGAACAGATTTTTTTTCCAACTTATGAAGCAATGGATATCTGTTTCAAATCGAAACAAATTGTGATTGTGTTGTATTACGCAATTAGGGTGCTGGTTGCGGAAGAAACGGAAAGACTAGAATTCTCATCCACCAAGATGAGGTCTAGGATATTATCATTTACACTGCAGACGCTATTCATTTGAACATAGCCGATGACGTTTAGGAAGTCCCTCAGCGCTAAAGACTTAGGATCACTAATTCCTAGAAAGGGATCATTAGACTGAAGCCATTTCACATTGGGAAGATTAAAATCACCAAGAATCAAAGTGGTGCAATCCATATAACGCAAGCAAATTTCTTCAGCCCTAGCCAAGAATTGAACAAAGATATGGCAAGGTATATAAGACGGTAAACAAACAACACAAATATTCATACAGACGCCACCAGCACTTATACATAACCACATATCCTCAACGGAGGTTTGTCACTCAGTTTTATCAACAAAATTTCAAAAGGAAGAAGTCGCAAGGTGTTAAATCACAAGATCTCTGTGGCCAATTGTGATCACCTCTTCGAGAGATAACACGGTCCGGAAACTTTAATAACTTTAAAAGATCAATGGTTTCGTTGCTTGTGTGGCACGTAGCGCTGTCTTGTTGAAAGTAAACGTTGTCCAGATCAATACCATCCAATTCCGGCCATAAAAAATCATTAATCATCTCTTGATAGCGCAATCCATTCACCGTAACTGTTGCTCCAGCCTCATTTTCGAAAAAGTAAGGTCCAATAACTTCCCAACTAGCAAAACAGTCGAATAATGAATGAGTTATTCAGCTACAGATAGAATAAATGTTGAGTAGTTGCTACGTAGTAACCACAACGTAGTGTAAAAGCGTTTATTACAACTTTTTAGCATTTTTTGCTTTTAAGTGCTTTAACCGTGTCGTATAAACATTTACTCGATATTCTTATAGTGCATTTATTCAATAGTCATATAGTAACTACCATTTCTCATTTATACAACATCATCATCAGCCTATAATGTTCTCACTGCTGGGACACAGGCCTACTCTCTGTGAGAGGGAGTGAGCCGTAATCCACCACGCGGGCCCAGTGCGGGTTGGTAGATGTCACATGTCTTCGAATTTTCGGTTCTAGAACATGCCGGTTTCCTCACGATGTTTTCCTTCACCGTTTTGAGAGCAGTGGTGATGAAATAATTTACACAAAGTAAAGCGCCTGTCTGGGTTCGAACCTACGACCTACAACTCGTAAGTCGCGGCCGTTACCACTGGGCCACCACTGCTCTAAAATATATTATACAACATATGGTGCAGTACAACATATGGTGCAGTAATTGCACTATTAGAGTAATTGATTCCCAAGTTTCATGTTTAAAAAGCTGATATATGCTACTCGACATTACCATTTTGGAGCGAATTCGCCGAATAAAAGCTGCCTATTTACTGAAAAGTATCTTTATCTACAATAGCATGCTAAATCGATTAGAGCATGCATGCATTCATGCATGTAAGTGTGTATATTGCAGTTACTGAACTTGAATCGTTATGAATGCTGGTTTAACACATTTATTGAATTAGGTGTTGTATAACTGATTTTTAATTACTTTACAAGCTATATAATATCTCATCCAGCGCACCAGTATTTTATTGAAAAATATTAACAATTTACGTGATGGATTACGAAATGGAAAAAAAAATATGGAAAAGGAAAAGAAATATTTTAATGAAGAAATACTAAATTGTCTACATATGGCGTCATAATGTCCTATAAATGAGATAAAATCATACAATTATTCGACTAATAATCGATATATTGTGATGTAAGCCATTAAGAACCAACATTCAATCGGTATTTTTAAAAGGAAGCTAAAAGACTTCCTGATTAAAAAGGCATATTACTCTATTAAAGAATTCCTTGAAGAAAAATAATTATTTAATATTTAAATGTTTGTGATACTTTATAATGTGATATAAATTATAAGAATAGTATGATATAATATCAAATGTATGAATAATGATAATTAATATAATATAATGTAAAATGTATAATTGGAATATTAGTAGTATGTTTATGTTTTTTATTAAATGTTTATATCCATTTAATTGCAATGCCTTAACAGGCAACTAAGTTCTAAGAACCTACCTATTGTTAACATCTTCAAAATGTTGTACACTTAGTTCGCAATAAAGAATTTGAATTTGAATATTTACTTAGATTTGTTTAATGGATCTTGATCTAACATCTTGATAAAATTTATTTGTTATTACTATTATATTATTAAAATTTAGTGTGGCCCACAAATATATGTTAAATAACTCCTACGATTTCATCGATAAAGTTACTTTGCATGATCATTTACATATAGATATAGTAAGCTATAACATTCTACAACATGTAACTAGGTATATTTAGTACTTCCATATTTGTACATATTTGTTATAACAAATCACACACAAAGTTCCGTTTCATAAAATAATTGAAAAATTGTGATGAAATAACTGATACACAGCGAAATTGTGGAATAACAGCAAATTATTTGCTTTTCACTGACAAAAATGATGATTTATGGCTAATCGGCAGCATTTACTCCAAGATTTTGTTGATTAATAGTAACGAAAAAGCTTTAACATCATCAATGGTCATGGAAAGGCAGCAATATTGCTATTGCTACTCTAAATTTGTTCCAGTTTTGCTTTTACTCGATAATTATTTCACAATTATGTTCCTTATTCAACAGTAACACGACTTTCATAGCACTATTAGTTGAATAATTTGCGCCCAAATCGCGTTGAGTAAACGTTTATTCCCTTTTTATACGACTTATTACATCTACATTATTGAACTATGAGCTGAAACAGAAACGTGGCCTCGACTATTATAGCACATGTTTTTGCCAGTTGGGTTGTGATTTAACACCTTGCGACTTCTTCCTTTGGGGCCACGTGAAAGAGAAGGTCTACGCCAACAGCCCAGCGTCGATTCAAGACCTCAAAAATGGAATTCGTGAGGCTATCGAGGACATAGGGCAGCCACTTTGCGATTTAGTTTTTGAAAATTGCATGAAAAGGATATGGTCCTGTAAGCGTGGTCGTGGTGGTCATTTGCCTGATGTTATTTTCCACTATTAACAGCATACCTTCCTCTTTATAATGAAATAAACATCCGATCATTTATATTAAAAAATTCCATTTTTCTTTGAATATCAACACCTCTTATTGGAAACCCTTTATTACGCAATTAGGGTACAGGTTCCATTTAGGTTCCGAAGCGGTGGTTTGTGGTGCAAGGGTCCATCCAGGTTTTTACAGGCTCTCCATAATGAATAGTCAGTCGTTTTTGCAGCTGTGAGATCTTCCAAATACGTATCTAGAGCAACAACATCTGCTTTAGTTATATGGGTGTTTAGTTCTTTAATAGCTTTGTTTAGTTCCGTTTTGTCATTTGGATGCCTACTTATGTGCCATATACGCCGTAGTCTTCTTTCTTCTGTCTTCTAAGACGGTTTTTGTCTATACTCTCTTTGAGCTCTCTACCACTTGTATTAGTAAGCCTGGAGGCCCAGTGAAAAGGATATATAACAATTACATGATGAGCTAGTACCTACTATTCGATCACCAAGCTGTAGATACTATAATTATATAACCGAACTCATAGCAGAAGTTCGTATACTAAGTCCCAAATCACAATAACTACATTTTATCTGTTTTAGGTAACACACAATCGCAAACTGAAGTAAAAATTATATCCTGTATACCTATAGACGTCACAGACTTGCAACAAAAGATAATACATTTAGAAAAGCAACTGGAAGACGCCACTGGCGCTTTAAATACGTTACCATCCGAGAACCCAGAACAATCTTGCAAACCCTGCAAAAGTCAGAAACATAAAAAATCGGTCAAGCAGTCGGTCAACATAGCGGTCGTAGAATCTAACATTCCTACCTGTACAAATGAAAAGATATCTTGTAGATCATTAAATTGTGAGCGATGTAGAAGTCCAGCATGTTTGACAAACAAAGGGAAGTCTAACGTCTCGTTCGTAGACGACACGAATACGGCCCCCGCTGTACTCTTGAGAGATAACTCTGAAATATCCCAAGGCGCCAACCAGGCAGTAAACCCTAACAACATGGATCATTACTACACCCAGGAAGTCCAGCCTAACAATATGGATCATTACTATACCCAGCCAGTAAAGCCTAACAGGGATCAGTACTACTCCCAGGAATTAAGGCTTAGCAACAGGGATCATTACTATAACCAGCAAATCAAGCCTAACAGGGATCATTGCTGCACTGCACCTAGGATGTGCGAACCAAAAACAAACAACCAACGACAAACTCTATTTAAAAAGAAGAAAAAGAACAATAAAAAAGGGACTTCGCCATGTGTGTACTACGCACATACTTATAGTTCTCCTTTCATGAAGTCTAATTTAAGTGAAGAGGTACCAAAATTGAACGGAAATGACGTTATGACACGTTCGTATTTGGCTGCAATGGTCAGCAGGCAATATAAACCTGAAGCGTTAGGAGATAACATATCCCTACAGAGTCAGTTCTCATCACCTATCTGCAGGGATGTACAGCAACACAGCGAGGGCAGCTGCCCTTGCGAATCTGACATATGCTCGTGTTGCCACGGTCCATTTCACAACATCGACGAGCAAATCAATAAACAGAATAATCTTCAAACTTACATGCTCCACCAGATGAACACGGGTAGTGCTTTCTATGATAAAAATCAATACGACTTAGTACCGGTAAAGGAAAAGCCGATCAAGATTAGAAAAGACTTAGAGAGGCCAAGAAAAAAAGAACAAAACCCTCACATTGACATGAAATGTTGGCCAGAAAATGTCCGCACAAAGTATCGTTACCGTTCATTATACCCTCTACCCACGACCAACTACTATACTGCGCGACCACGAGCTGATTATACCATAAGAGACAAACTAGATAGCTATGGGAGAAAAATGCCCGTCACATACAATAGAACAGAACCAATTACAAGAATATTAGCAAAGCGGAGAAAGGAGATGTATAGAAAGGAGCGATCAATAAACATCGAGACATCGAAAAGCTGTTCTATTGATTTTGGAAATGTTTATACTAAAAAAACTTCCAAGAAAATAGAAAGTTTGCAACCGATTCCGGTGACCAAAAAAAATGCCGAATGTTTGACCACTGTTATAAATAATAGTGAGTGTCAAACAGAAATGAGCGCCATCGAGGTGAACTCGGCCGACAATAAAACGGAAGCAATGTTAAATCAAATCAAAAGTATACTTCAATCTGTTCTAGCAGAAGTTAAAGTCTCCAGTCAAACAAAAGGGCTGGTTTTTCAGAATAACCCAAAGAAAGATGCAGTCGTTCAAAAAGGACCATCACATAACAACATGCAGGCATCTACTTTTATGAATAGTATTACGTACAGCCCGTACGCTATGAACCCCCCTCCCTATGTTACGTCGTACTCGCGACAGATGAACCCCAGCCAGTACGGTTGCCAACAAGGAGGAATGAAATGTTTCCACAACTTTCCTGTTTTCATACAAAACCCAGCGGGGCGACATGTGTGCTCCGGTTGCTACCGCAGCTCTCAAGTAAAACCTGGTGGCATGAAGCAAGCCACAACGACTGCTACCAACACTGAACAAGTAAAAGAACACAGTAAAGAAACTGAGAAATTAATAAAGGAAATCTACAAGTCCATGGCTCTATCAATGGATTTTCCAAACAAAGACACTTCGCTAAGCGAATATGACGAAATGGTAAAATCTCAGCATGGTTTTACAACACCAATCATTTTAAAAACCGAGCCAAAAAAACAGCCAAAACTAATTAGAAACGTAGTGCAGGCTGTATCGGAATTATTTATGAAGAAAGACATGATAGAAACGTCAGATACCTTTAACTCAACCGTTGAAAGAGATGTTAATTTTTCTCATGAAGCAAGCATGCCATCTCACATGGTGACCAGTACTGACACAGAGTTTAGGATGAGGACGAATAGGCGTGAGAAATATTTGCGTGCTAAGAACAAGCACCCCGTAGTGCCTGAAGTCGAGGAAAAAACGTTTCATGAAGCGATGGTACAGAACGCCAATTACAGCGTCACCGAGTCGGAGACATCGAGCAGCGAGCCCGATACTAGTATCGTTGAGCAGGTGCAGGACGTCCCGGAACGTAAACATGTAAGCGTTCGCACACACTACTACTAATTCAGACTTATTTTTGTGATATTAATTATATATATTTAATTAAGTTACAGAAAAGAGGAAAGGATGGCTTGTTTACCAAGATGTTCAAGTCAGTAAAACTGTTTAAGACGAAGGAGAAACCAAAAATAAGGGTTGAAAAAACTGAGAGCGAGGATGAAACCACCACCGACTCCGATGACTATCAGACGGTATACAGCCAGAAAATAGAGAAAAATGTGAGGCACAGAAGTCGGGCGCACTACCTGCCGAAGCGTAAGACTCATTCGAAGATATCCCATAATAAAACTTATCAGAGAGACAGAAGCCCCGAGAAAAAGAGGTCACCCTACATGGAGCAAGAGTACCGGAGGTATTGGGACGAAAAGCTCATGTTCCAGAAGAATAGGCCAAGGTACTCCACAGAGAGCCAGTCCTCCGAGCGATTAAATACTCAAAAGCCTACTTACTACCGAACTTACGAGGCTAGAACTGCGCTCGTCCAACCTACCACGCAAGATCCAAAAAATGAACCAAGTATAACCAGAAAAAACGATACTGAGCAAAAAAGTAACGTGAACTCTGCATCCAAGGGGATCGCATGGCTCAAGAAACATAAGATGGGTATCCATTGTGGCGAGCAATGGAAGAAGTTTATACTTGAAGGTTAACGCATTAGATACTGAAAACGATAAGTGTCGTGTCGTTTGTGATCTGTATTTGTGAGTGTGCATAGGTCGTGTGAAAAATGTCGAATAAAAATTTCAGTCTTAACGTTAGTCTTTTTATTGGAACATTTTAAAGCCAATTTTATAGAAAATATGTTTATAAACATTATGTCGTTTCCTCCACCTTCACTGATACATGTGTGACAGTTTGTCTAAAACTCAATGTGTTTTCTTAAAAGACGCGTTCTGTACATCGTGTGCCAATATTGAGAAGGCGGTAGCAAAACTGGCTAAGCTTATATATTCTTTAGTAATGTAGAATAAACCAGTGAAATAGGTGCAATTGTCTTCGCAACGAGACGTGAGTTTTGTAAGCATGTGCGTAGGCGCTGACCGAAGTGACAGTTTCTATAGCACGGTTTGGGTAAGCTCGTAGAAGTGTAAAAACTACTCAAGTTCCCACCTCCGCTCCGTGCCGCCAAACTTCGATCTAATTGGTAGAAATTTTGTACACATCGATTCGGACAGCGCGTGCGCAACCAAAAACAGCAATTTTAAAGTGTATCATCTATGACCAAGAATACTGACACGAAAGCTCACGATTCGTTGCGAGGACATTCCATTTAACAATAGCACAGAAAAATATAACAATATTGTAAATTTATAAGATTATTTTTTTCAATTTCAGTCTTAGTTGTGGTAGTGCGAAAAAAGCTAAATTACATACATAAAATACCCATTAAGTAGTACTTAGAAGTATTCTCAGAATACAACAACCTCTGGACAAACATGGCCAGTCACATTTTAACTTTGGAAAGGTATAAAGATAAACGGTGTAGGTAGTTGGAATGTCTGTTTTGTGTTTGTTTGCTTCTTCTGAACTCTGTAGACAAAAAATCTGTTTGTTTGTAATGTATCGAGTATTTGTAACGCATTACAGTAGTCAGTGCAATGCAGCAAGAGCAAAAATTGGAGCACGCTTGAGTCAAGTGCTCGAAGTGAGCGTTTTATTCAGAATGGCAGACGTAGGGGTTGTGTGCCTTCATTAATTTCATTTAGTTATTGGAAAAAGAAAAAAAAAACAAAACGATTTATAATGAAGAAACGAAGATGGTGATGCGAGTTTAATGAACATTCTCAGAAATCAGTACCCTAATTGCGTAACATATTTACGTTAAGGTGATATATTGAAAAAAATGGGCTTTTTCTATATCGTGTAACTTTCAAAGTATTTGGAATAGGGATTTCAAATTTTGGTGTATGATTTTTGACTATATGATCTAGTATCCGGAAAAAGGAATACACGATACAATGAAATTTTCTCGATACAAAAAATTTGCAAAGGTCTATCTATTTTTATCTTTTTTTGAGTATCATGGCGCAACGCTTATGAGTTATTCAATGGAATTTACTTTAAAACATAGAGAGTAAGCGTTTCGAGTATTAAGAAAAGCAGTTTTTTTTTAAATAATACTTTTCATTTACAAAAGACGGCATTACGTTTTGGCACATACGTTGTTTTATTCCGAGCGGACACACATTATCGTCATCTCTTCTTTCGCCTATCAAAAGTATTGTCATCACTCTCGTTCATTCATAGATCAGTCGCCCGATGGGGCTCATCGACGAAGAATCTATGTCACTTTTTAGCAAATCGGTGCGATCAAATTTACGTGATTTAAAGAATTTTGTTTACAGAAAAGTTACTACTTCAGCAAGTTAAAGTAATTATTGAATGCAATTAGTGTTGAATAGGTATTCAGACTGTGTGTGTGTGTATTCTTGTGAGTCCTGCGAACAATATAACATTATTTTTCTATTATGATTTCGTGGTGACATTTAAATTATTTATAAATATAGAAAGAAATATAAAATCAAAACTGAACAGTACCTGCAACGTTTGGAGTGCACAGGGCTATCAATGAACTCATTTTACAGGAATTCAATAGCAATAAGATGATGATAATAGTGAGTCGAATTCTCCACCTTTACTAAAGCACAACCAACACAATCTATTCCCGCTTTTTAATGTATTATTGAGGAAGCATTTTATTTTCTAAGAATATCTATTTTTATACCTACAACTTTTAATAATCTTTTATCTAAAGAAATAGGCTAAATAAAATTCGTTTTTAGGTTTTGAAATACGTCAACAGTACATCAATATGTCAAGTACTGTCACTACGAATCATAGATCACAAAAAAGAAATGGAGTCGCATTTGAATTGTAAAAAAGGAGAGTTTTTACCCGACTACGGCAAAATCAAAGGAGGGTTATGATTTTAACATGTATGTATGTATGTATGTAACTGGCTATCAAATGCAAAATAAAATTCAAGTCAGACTAGTAGTTCCAGAGATTAACGCGTTCAAACAAACAAGAAAACAAACTCTTCAGCTTTATTATTAGGACTAGCTGCACTCCACGATTTCACCCGCATAAGTCCCAATCCAGTGGAATATCGGGATAAAAAGTATCCTATGTCCTAAAGTCTAAACCAATTTATCATCACTGTACTATTTTCAACACAATGTATTTTGTTATGAAATAAATTACTTATGATTATGACTTAACCAGGTCATGGTCTACCCTTTGCCAAATTTCAAATATTATTCCCTCAGAACTCAAAAAAAATCAAGCTTCTAAGTCAACGCAATAAAAAAATACGGCCCTTTATGTGGCATATTTTGATAATCGCAAATAAATCAAAAACTACATACAGGGTACTTCCAGTTGACCTAGAATTATGAAATTTTGGCAGGAAGCAAGGTCTCACAGCACAGGTAAAGGAAAAAGTCCGAACATTGATAATGATTTGTAGATTTATCACATAAAAAATTTTTTTTTTGCGATTACAAACTTGCATTTGAAATTGGAGAATTGACCGTGACGTACCTATCGATGTATGGGAGAACATGTTTCTCAACTACTAAGTTAAGTTTTTTTTGGGATAAATTCATCCCAACTACGGAACCCTTCATTGTGCGTGGTCTGACACGCACGTGGCCAGTTTTTTTTGTATGTTTGTTTGTTACGCTTTCATGCAAAAACGGCTGAGCCGATTTGGATAAAATTTCGCACATGGGTACACCATGACCTGGGTATGTCCTACATAATATACTTTTTATCCCGATATTCCCAATGGATCGAGACTTACGCGGGTGAAATCGCGGCATACAGCAAGTATTATACAGGATGTCTCAAACGTAGTGGTCCAAAGGCAAATGGGGTAAAGTAGAGGTGGCCACCCATCATTAAAAAAATAAAGTTTCGATATTCTCAATAGTTCAGAAGATTTCACTAATTTAACCATTTTCAAGAAACTTTACATTTTCATTTGGATTTTTCGGCCCTGTGGACAACATTTTCGACGTAGTTTAAATCGTAAGTACGAAAACATAGTGGGAATTTTTTTCAAAATGTTATATTTAAGTTATTTTTTATTGTGCTACTGTTTGTTTTTCCTTAAATAAATAAATCTGGCTTAAAGATGCCTTGATAGTGTAGGCTGAAAGATTACGTTCCTATTTACGTTTAGTGTGGCTCTGCAGCGCTTCAGATTTTATTTTTACTTATCTTTTCCAATTTTTCATTAAACTTTATCGAAACTTTCTAAGCCCAGATTTAAAAAAGTGCACATAGCACATAGCTTTAAAAGTACCTTAATTATTAATAGTTAGACTGGGAAAATTTTACAAAGATAGCTTAATGAAAACCTTTAAAAAAAATGGGTTTCATAACATGGTCGAACTACCCGCAAAACTTTATGCTCTAATTTTACCGAAACATCTCAGAAAAGCGTTTAGTATTAAAATTTAACATATTTAAACGTGTTCGTGTTCCTTCGGTACATGTGTTTAACTTTTAATTCTTTTTTTTTTTACTTTCGCTGTTGACCTTCGTAGGCCTTCACAACTTGTGTTGTCATTATCAAAAGCCATCATAGCCCATAATCTGCCTATAGGCATTGGGCATGGGCTTGTATCTACACTATCAAGACATCTTCCAGCCATTGAACTCGCTACGTCAAAATTTTTTTTCACAGGGTCGAAAAATCCAAATGAAAGTAAAAAGTTTCTTGAAAATGGTTAATTTTCTGAACTGTTGAGAATATCCTAACTTTTAAATTTTTAAACAATAGGTGGCCACCTCCACTTTACCCCATTTGCCTTTGAATCATTACGTTTGAGAAAACCTGTATACAGGTTGGATTTTTGAGATGGGGCAATAAGGGCAACTACCATAACAGTTGTTGCTACAGGAAAACGGTCTTAGAAGACTGTCCTTAACTTTTTAAGACATTTTGATCTGCATTCACAGATTTCGAAAAAAATATTAGTCAGCAAGAAAATGGGCAGTTTTCACAAAAACTTTTTTTGATGCCAATCGAACCTGTTTCTTTTATGGAACAAAAAACTTAAGTGGCCAACTCAGAACCAAGTCAGAAATCGCAAAAAACTTTTCCCATACTTTTTGTGTGTGGGAATGTCACTCTGTAAACAATAAATATTTTTGCTGATAATTAAATATTTTGTATTATTTGTCTACTCCATAGTTCGCAAAATTTCATAGACCGAGATAAATTATTGTTACTTAGCACGCGCTTTTTTCTTAGATATGTTTCTGTCTTTATCATGCACTTTTAGTATGACAGTTGTGCGACAGTGACAAGAATAATGCTTAGCCAAAGCCCATGCTAAGTAACTAACGTTTTCAAATTCCGGTCAGTTATTTCGTTAGTTCCACTTTTTGCTACTGGTTCAGATACGTTTGTGGCAGCGCGACGATGTGGCGGCCAACCATCGAATATAGAACCGCCACTCCCCGCGTGCGGGGGCAATAAGCCACGCCCACCAAACTACTATTTATTTTCAATATAGGCCCTTAACACTTATGAATAATTTGTTTCATTTTGACAGTTCAACAACATTCATTGCGTTATTTACGTTGTTGAGCAGATTTTTTTTCCGATTGTTTTGTATTACGCAATTAGGGTACTGGTCAGTACAGAAGCTTTGTACGAATGTCGTCGACAGATTTTGATCGACTTATAAAAATTGGCCTTTCTTTGTATTTGTCAATAAATAAAAGTGATTTTTTCATTATCCCATTGCATTTTTACTTTGGACAAGAGAGTAAAACGAGATACGTTGTGCTTGCGACAGCGTGTCATCCTGCACTGACTTGTTTGTAAAGATGCGCTCGCAATGCTCGCATGGAGCGGCTCGGCTCGCTGCACTGTCTACTGTTACGCGTTACAAAAACTATATACATTACAAACCAAGGTTGCAAGTCAGTCTTCGCCTATGGGCCTGCGCACACTGGCGGACGGCAGGGGAGAACATCGAGGAGGAGTCCTCTATTCCGTGTATTCCCGTTCGTCCCACTGACTTCGTCCCCGTAGTGGGACGAACGGGAATTCGTTATTTTTTTTCCCGATCGTCCCACTAATTTTGTTGATGGGACTGGGAGAGAATGTTGAGTAAACCAATAGGGTTTACGCAAATAACACAATGTTATCGCACTCTTTTGTTAACCAGCGGCATCGCCGGAGTATCCCACCAGAGCCATGTAATATCCCGACAAAGGAGATGTTCCAGAAATGTATGGAACCTTGGCTAGCGCCATGTACACTATGTAAATGTCGCTGTATAATCTTGTAAACGTTTTTTATTTAAATGATCATTTTTGTACGCTTGTACCATTCTTCAAATTATTTTTTTAGTATTTTTATGAAATTCCCCTATTTTTTTCCTACTTATCTATGTAGTGTACATAGTGGTAGCCCAAAATCAAACATCTCCTTTGAAAGTAAACTACGAAACAACGACTAAACAATACGCACAAAATTATTTAGTGGGACGAATGGCGCTAATCTAAGAACATATTCCCGTTCGTCCCCCTAAAATCATGAATGGGACGATCGGGAACAAATTTAATATTATTTTTGTAAATTCCCGTTCATCCCACTACGGGGACGAAGTCAGTGGGACGAACGGGAATACACGCTCTATTCGCCACAACTCGCAAGAAAAATCCTCTGCGATACTGCGAGCGTCCGCCAGCTTACCGGAGCAACCGCCCGTATGCTGCGGCATCTGCCGAGTAGCCACCGCTCGCCGGGATTTGGTTATTCCATTAGCGACTACGCAGTCCGAAAAGTTGCTTTTGAAAGAGTGTGGCAGACTGGCAGATACCGGCGCATACCGCCGCATACCGCCGCCTCCCACCGCGGTATCCTCCAGCGTGCTCTTCAATGCTCCAGAGAAAACTGCGGTGCGATGCTCCAAGGTCGATCAGCGAACATTGAAATAAATACCTTATTTCGTTTGGATAAGTATTAAATTCAATTGATAGAGATCCTCTGCCTTCCCGTCGCGTCACGTTTTTGACATGTCCGTGACTACCGCAGGACCACCAACGCCAATCGCTTCCATATTTAGTAAATAATTAGTACCCAATTGGTACTAATTAGTGCTCGAACGACAACATTGGTACCTTAATAGTTTTCGAGAAACTCGACTTTGAAGGTGGTCCGGCGGTAGTCACGCTCCCTTCAGCAGGACCACCATGAGCGCCGAAAAAGGGGGCATGCTGCAGCTATTCTTAAGTGTACAAATAATTAGTGCCCTTAAATGTAATTCATTGCGTAAAAAAAAATGCGTATAACACGACCAAATTAAGTTGACAATGGTATTGAGCAGTCTATCTATTCTGTAAAAATCTCACTGTGAAAACTTAGATGAAGTGAGCTTGAAATGAGCTGTCACTCCACTTGATGCTAGGGATTGGCACTATTGTCACCTCACTTCGAGCTTACTTTACCTAAGTTTTCACGATGAGATTTTTACAGAATAGATAGACTGCTCAATACCATTGACAACTTAATTGGTACCTTAATAATTTTCGAGAAACTCGACTTTGAAGGTGGTCCGGCGGTAGTCACGCTCCCTTCAGCAGGACCACCATGAGCGCCGAAAAAGGGGGCATGCTGCAGCTATTCTAAGTGTACAAATAAATAGTACCCTTAAATGTGATACATTGCGTAAAAAAACAGAACTGAAACATTTGTATTTACCGAGAAATCAACGATGATAACTTTTGCGCGCTCGTTCAGCAGGACCACGACTTTGAAAGTTGGTTCCAAGCTTGACGAGCTTGTCGCTTTCCTCAAACCTATATAGAAAATAAAAAGTAAGTTCAAAAACTAAAACCCGATTAAAAGGTATGAAACAAGAAAATATTTCAGAAGTCAAGACATAGGTACAAAAATGATCAAGGTAAAGCCGTGGTCGCATGCCATTATAATTTTGTGAGTGTACAAGCATGCGATCACGGCTTTACCTTGATCATTTTTGTACCTATGTCTTGACTTCTGTCTGAAATATTTTCTTGTTTCATACCTTTTAGTCGGGTTTTAGTTTTTGAACTTACTTTTTATTTATTTTGGGGCTATAGTTTCGTGATAAAGTATTTGCAGAGCAGCTTTGTCGTTCGAGCACTAATTAGTACCAATTGGGTACTAATTATTTACTAAATATGGAAGCGATTGGCGTTGGTGGTCCTGCGGTGGTCACGGACATATTTTTGACAGCATAGAACGCACTGCTGTGCGCATCAAATCTTTGTGTGCTTTCTCGAGTTTTTTTTTTTCAGTTTCAATTTAAGTTTTTTCATTGAGCAATAGGGGAGGCCTATGTCCAGCAATGGACGTCTTTCGGCTGAAATGATGATGACATATAGGCAGCCTTAAATTAAAGTTAATAAGTAAATCGTTTTTTTTTATTGAGTTAGTAAAGTTTAAAAAAACTTGTGCTGAATCCTGCGGGGTTAGTTACTCCCGTCTCAGGTCCATCCACGAATTGACTGCGGAATTGTCATTGCAACCCTTTATGATCGAGACTTGTACAGTTTTTTCAACTCAAGTCAACTTGAGTGCGATTTTCTCCATTTCGCGAAACCCAAGGTAGCGTAGATCATCTATTAAGTACCTGGAACAATAAAAAAAGAGGTAATTATATATAGCAAGGAGATTGCGAGGCGGGTAAAAGTGAGTTCTTTACTATATATTTCGAGAAGAAAGAAAAACGCACAATGAAGGATTCCGTAGTTGAGATGAATTTATCCCATAAAAAAACCTTAAAATTGTAGTTGAAAAACATGTTGTCCCATACATCTATTTACGTCAAGGTCTCCATCTGCAAATGTAAGTATGTAAACACAAAAAAAAAAGTTATGTGATAAAATTACAAATTTTCGAACTTTTTCCTTTACTTGTGCTGTGAGACCTTGTTTCTTGCCAAACATGATTCTAGGCCAGTGGTCGGCAAACCGCAGCTCGCGAGCCGCATGCGGCTCTTTGGCCTATAGAGTGCGGCTCTGTACGTGTACAAATTTCGATGAGTGCGAAGTTGCGAACGTAGAAAGATTTATTTCCGAAGTATTTTCATCAAAAATTTACAGAGCATCGAAAATTTATAATTTACTGTACCTTTCAAAGTTTCCCAAGGTTAACTTGTTAATAAGTAAGATGCCTTCATCATATTATTATCAGCCGATATGATGATAATGATGCAGGCATCCTACTTCTTAGCAAGTTAATTTTAGGAAGCATTGTCGATCATCATGAAAATGATCGCTGAGCGATTTGACTGCCCCTACATACGACAATGCTGTAACAGACATGTATAGCCAGGGCACTTAAGCTGATTGACACTGACCTATATTATTATTAATGACTTGTTTGATTAAATCTATAATTTTTAATTTAGTATTAATTCTGTGATTAATTCTGTGTAATTTGACATATCATTTTAATTTCAATTCTGTGACCCTATAATTTGTATTACTCATTCGTTTATTTTAATTGAATTTGACATTTTATTTTTATTTGAATTCTGTGATCTTTATAATGTGTACCTATTTTAATTGCATTAACATTATCTTTGTTATGTTGGTTTTGTTAGATTGTGTGTTGCAGTATAGTTACATTTTATTTGATGTAATATGGGTTTTGCCTGAATTAAATGAATTTTATTTTTATTTATTTATTTTATTGTAAGGATTTAGAAAAGTGTACTGAGACAGTTTGGACACACATAAAGGATTGGTTCTCATATGAAATCTTAGTCATTATAGTATTGATTATTAGCTCTATTGACTAATGAGATTGCCGACCACTGTTCTAGGTCAACGGGAAGTACTCTATAGGTTTTGATTTATTTGTCAGTATCAAAATATGTCACATAAATGGCCGTATTAGCTTGATTTTTTTAGAGCTCCAACCTACGGGCTAAAACCTACGTAGGTATTTGATATTAATATCAACTTGATACCTCCACGCGTTCCTGAGAAAAAGGGTCTTGACAGACTGACATACAGACAACGAAGTAATCCTTTGAGGGTTCTGTTTTTTTTTCCTTTTGAAGTACGGAACCCTAAAAAGACATAAAATACACACACACTAATACAAGGTGCCAAATGCCTCGTATTCAAGAAATAAAAGTTAACAAAACACTAATTCCTGTTTTCACTAACAAATGTAATGCCTAAATATTATTGCACATTGGATTTTCAACTCTTTGAAAACTCGTTAAAAATAACATTGTATTTAGATGTTGCCCAGTGTGTGAAAACGGGCGTAAACCCCGCCCAGTATTCATGTAAAACAAAAGTTGCAGCAACATGATTTTAAATGATTTAGTGTTGCAGGAAGCATGTTTCAGACAAAACCCTGTACCTATGCAATGTTGTTGCATCAATGTTACCTCTTTTCGTTACTATGAATTCGAGGAATGATACTATGAATTGGAGGTAACCCATACAGCGCTACAAGGATCTTTTGGCGCATGACGTTAACAGGAGAGCACTGTTGGCAAACATTTGTGCAATTGTTTTGTGAAGTGTAGAGAAAAACAAGATTCAAGAGGCGGCATTCGTTCCGATTTTGGCCGCGCGCCAAAAGATCCCTGTACAGCATTACAGACACTCACCTATAAAACAACAGAGTCAAAGGCGCAGTGCTAAAATGCCAGAGCGCGTGCGCGTCCAAAATGTTGAGCTTCGGCGGGAAGTCGAACAGCTCGAACGTGAGCGCCACGCCCGACAGCAGTGTGAAGGCCACCATGCGCCATGCGTAGCGCCGGCCCAGTTTCCACTGGAACCAGGACAGTCCCAGCCAGATCAGTGATCCTAACACGCCTGGGAAAACAGACGCGGTTAACGTGAGCGAGAGATGCTTGAGGTCCTGTTAACATCTCCCTCCTCATATCATCGTCATCATCGCCCACAGTGCATACTTCGATCTTCGATAATTCATCAACATTGTCATCATTAAGGGGAGGGGAAAGGGAGACGCCTCTGATCCTCGATTGCCATCTCTGCTCTCACAAATTTAGCTGGTAAATTACGAACTTATGTCTAAGTACTCCCACTGGCCACTCGCAAAGGTTTATTGACGTGACATTGGCAAGTGCTGTTGTAGGGGAGACTGGGTACGGTTGCAGCAGGGTACGGTTAAACCAACGCTAATAACTCGTAAACTATTAGCGGTGTGGTGAGGGGTACAAGGGGAGAGAGACGCGGCCGGCGAGTCCGGACATGAATCACAGTGACGCGTTGCACTTCGCGTGCTCTGTACGTTTCCAGGGGACCCTATTATATTTTTTCGACAAAAAGTAAGTATTTTCTATTGTTTTCTTTTTCAAATTACTTTGTTGATATTAGCATTTGCATTTTGAGTGATTTTCTGTTTTATTGTTAGATTTTGAAGGTTCGAAAACCGTGTTTCGTTTTTGTTTATGTTGTTTTGTTTCGACGCTATGTTTATTTTATTAGCAGTTGGGGGGTATGGGGACGGATGAAGCAATTATTGTGGGTACGATTGAAACAATGATAACCGTTGCTTTTTTCGTTCTAGATGCCCAGACAACGTATCAAAAAAACTTTAAGAGGCGAGTATGATATAACTCAGTACGAAAATGCGTATGAAGAAGTCAAAAAAAGGATTTCTTTACGAAAAGCTGCAGAGATGTACGGAGTTCACCATTCTTCTCTTCTGCGATACAAGAAAAAAAGAGATGCAGCGATCGAAGAAGGTAACCAGGCTGATGTTAGTATAGGGGTATGTAGCCCACAACCGAGTATTTACCCCTGACCAGGAATTTTAACTGTGTGGATTCTTGTTAGTTTAAACCGGAGCAGAAGAGCTCTTTTTATGTTCGAAACAATTATTAAGACTGATAGAAATGGTGCCATACTAGAATTTAACTATTTCTTGTTGATTAAGAATAAAGAAAATGATTTTTATTACTTATTTGTTTATGTTTCAACTGACCCCCATCGCTGTTTCAACCGCCCCTGGTATGGGTACGGTTGAAACAGTGGCACATTATTTTATTAAACTCTTCCTATCTAGTAAATATGGCAGTTGAGCCTCTAATTCTGAGATGTATTTGAAGACAAAAGTCTATTCTCTCATTTTATGTGTTTTGTTGTTTGTTATGTTTCAAAATGGCTGTGCTACGAGCGTTCAAAGAAAAATTGTTTCAACTGTACCCAGTCTCCCCTAATGTATAAAAACAATATAGGTATACGACGTGACGCACGACCTGGAAATTCATGGTGATAGTGAACTATACAGGTCTCCAAACAACATTCAAATTGATTTGACGGCACGGTTGGCGCAGTGGTTAAGCTATTGACTGCTGCGCTGCGTGTCGCGGGTTCGATTCCCGCACGGAACAAATATTTGCATGACCTACAAGTAGTTGTTCCGGGTCTGGCTGTTTGTGTATGTGAGTTTAAATGTTTGTAAACGCACCCACAATACAGGAGAAATTCCTAGTGTGGGGCAAAGTTAAAAAAAAACAAAAAAATCCTTTACCCCAACTTACCGAAGAACACGTTGACTTTCATATTGTAGTCATAATTGATGACGCCGGAGTACAGATAGCGCACGTGCGTCACGAAGTAGAACAACGGCACTGACAGCAGGAGGAACGTCAGCAGCTTCGCCTTATTGTAGAATACTCTGCAAGGAACAAGGATAAACTATTATAGCATGTGGATCAGCTATTATAGTCTGTATGCACGGTAGTCGCCAGAGATCCTAATATGATTCAGCGAAAAGATTCGGTTCGTTTTTTGAATCGTAAAAACTGTGGCTGTTTGCACACAGTTTCTGTTCAGGCCCTTCAGGGCTTAAGACCGTCTAGGCTCAGTGTTCATGTAGATTTATTATCAAAGCCTGCTTTAGAATGCTGAGGGCCTGACCTGGAAAAGTTACGCACTGTGTTCCCATCCTTGATGTGATGGGATCCTGAGTACGAACGGCTTCAGGGTACTTACGTCTTGGTGAGAATAGGTACAATACCTAGGTACAAGAGATTATTAAAGGCTCGTGCAGACTACGACGCGACATCGGTAATTGTTATTAGGTACCGTGAAGTTTTCCCAGTCTGCAGGAGGCGTTAAGAGAACAATTATTTTTTCATAAGTGTACCTGACGATTGCAGTGACGAACAGTCCCATGACTATGGAAAGCGCACACGCATCAGTGGCGTGCACACAGTTTTAAGACAGGGTAGGCAGAAAATTTTACTCACCAAAAATACTGCACGTTGGTTTTGGTTCGTCGCGTCGTCTTGTCGATTGATGATTAAACGCGTCTCTATACGATTTTTTCCAAAGGTGTGATATTTAAGGGAAGCTTCTAAGTGTTTTTCAGATTGTTCATGTTTTCTCGCGGCGGTAGGAAAATTATGAATATCAGCGTAACCGGTGTCGTTCCAGACGGTTTTATTATTTGAAAATAGTAGACAAACGAAACAAAATAACCGATTAGGTACTGTGTATGCAACCTGTCAGCCAATGATATGAATCATATTGTTTTTTATTGAATTTACGATTGACTTTACCTTTAATTTGTATTAATTGCAAATCCGGTGTACCACGACCTATCTCGATAACTTGTTTTTTTTTCACCGAAATATAGTTTTGAAAACGCATCATGTTTTATTTTCTCAATACACACACCATCTGAACAACTTTCACAGACAATATTATCCATTTTACACTAATAACAACAATCAAATTCTAATTACCTGATAGCGTATTCACAAACACAACGCACGTCAAACAATATGGCAACTATAGTAAAACGGGCAATAAAGGGTAAAAAAGGTTATACGACAAAAAATTATGGTCATCTAAATGTATAAAATTCAATGAAACAACGTTATTTCCTAAAATATTTGCATTGCATAGCTAACTTTCCTTCGGTAATGTTCGGTACGAGTCGTAATTTTTCGTCTTAGCTGTATAGAATAACTACAAATAGACACTGGCTTTTCTTGCAGTTGTGTGCGTGATTTTTGTCATTGTGTGTCAGCAAAGCCCGCGTAGCTATAGGAACGCACACACATTAAATACGACTTACCACGAGAGCACACATAAAAACATTCAGAGACGAATAGTTTGTGTCTTTACCGTGGCAGAGGCGAGGCGGCGCTAGTGCAGCGCGAATCGAGATGATGCGAAATTCGAATGATGATACCACCGGCACTCGATAGGTGGAGCTGATTTATGATTTGTTTTGTTTATTGATAAAATAATATTAGATCTATTATCAGAACTAGGGTAGGCAGTGTCTTTCTGTCTTTATGAAACGCACGCCACTGACACGCATAGTCCATGAACTCTGTGAACCATGTGTCCCGCATGTGGAATATGGTGGACCACACCCAACTGTTCATGCATACCTAGGTGGGCGAAATATAACGATAAACGCTTGAAAAAGCAGGGTTGAGATAATATAAATAAAATCACCTGATTTTAATCAGTGATTTAAATATCGATTAAAATCAAGGGATTTAAAAAAAAAACCTCGATTTATATGAATACCAAAAAGTGTCCAGGGACTTCCCCGACATAAACACAGCGCAAATATACGTGCAATGCTATATTTATCTATACAGTTCGGGTCTTCCCCGTTTTTAGAGTTCCGTAGTAAACAAGGATCGCTTATAGTTTCGTCATGTCCGTCTGTCTGTCTTTCTGTCCGCGGTCTAGCTCCGAGACTCTTAGTACTAGAAAGCTGTAATTTGGCATGGGTATACATATTAATTACGCCAACAAAGTGGTAAAACAAAATT
Organism: Agrochola lychnidis; assembly: GCA_963680765.1. Classification (NCBI taxonomy): domain Eukaryota; kingdom Metazoa; phylum Arthropoda; class Insecta; order Lepidoptera; family Noctuidae; genus Agrochola; species Agrochola lychnidis. The sequence continues at coordinate 1,304,778 of OY796863.1, read as the reverse complement.
AAGAAAAACATTTTTTTTAGGGTACCTCCCCTACACGTAAAGTGGTGATGTTTTTTTTTCTATCCCATGGTATGGGGTATCATTGGAAAGGTCCTTTAAAATCATTGTACAAATCATTTTTGGATTCAGGGATCCGTTTGCGAAATATTAAGCTTTAAAGTGCTAATTTTTATTAGAGTCAAGTGTCCCCCCCACCTGCCAGCTAAATGGTTGGTTTTGGATGTGTGAAAAAAATCACAGCAGTAGTTTATATAACGAAATTAAAAGGAAAACTATCACAGCTAAGTAGGCTCTACAAGTTAACGAGTAATAAATAATCGACCAACTTATATTTGCAGTTGCAAAAACGTGTTTTCCCATACATTCCGTATGGGAGAACATGTTTTTCAACTACAAAGTTAAGTTTGTTTTTGGGATAAATTCATCCCAACTACGGAACCCTTCATTATGTGTGGTCCGACATGCACTTGGTTTTTCTTGTTGATTTTTTTAATTTTACATTGTTAATTTTTTGTTTCAATGTTATGTGATTAACAGTGATCGGAGTAGGTAGATTGATTTGGGGTCAATAAACTGGCACGTATATATTGGTATGGATATGCCTCCGGGATTCCAGGATTATGAAATTATTAAGATTTTTTTTAAGAAATTATTTTTAATAGTATTATATAGGTGATCGACCTTCTATAGTAAAAAACACTATGGTATGGCATGGGGTCTCAACTCGAACAAATTATAATTAGTTCTAAAAAAAATCATAGATGGCAGCATAGGTAACAAATATGAAATTAACAATCACTAAAAAGCAATAAACGGTTGATTTTGGCGTAAGTTTGATTAGTAAAAATCAAAACTTCTTGTTTAATGCTGATTTATCTATACAACGTTAGTTTTTGTTTATACTAAACCTCTTAAGGGGTCATCATTATGAACAACTTTCACTATGGGACCAACGCTGAAATCGCGAAAAAAAAATCAGCTGTTCCCTACATTTCAACGAGATATGCGAACATAAATGTAGGGAACAGCTGATTTTTTTTTCGCGATTTCAGCTTTGGTCCCATAATGAAAGTTGTTCATAATGATGAGTACAATGACCCCTTAAGAGGTTTAGTGTAAACAAAAACTAAGGTTGTATAAACTCATAAATCATCTATTTTCAACAAAAATTATAAATGAAACATTTTGTTCAGAGCTCTTTGAAATAAATAGATGGCGTATTATTCAATTTGTCATCACATCTGTCGCTATTATTTTACGTTTAGTAGTAAATCAAACAAATTTTGCAGTGAAAACATCTTAAGGCGCGTTGGGCATTTTTGAGATGGGAAAAACAATTGAACTCGCGACACCGTTACCGACATCTCATTTTAGTAACCGCGATTGTGCTCTTTATTAATATTTAGTTACGGATCAATGTTCTATGCAAGTATTTGTACAAAGGTTTTGGAAGTTTTTTTTTTTTTTGTAAACGCGATTGTGATCTTTAATTTAGATAAGGTTAAGGTGTTGGTGTGAATTTAAAGTTCATGACAACCAATTTTATTCCAAATGCTTTTAGTCGAAAAACGTCAAATTCAGAATAGCAAAAAAGCCATTTTCACTAAAATAATATCTCAGTTCCATCTTCAAAATATAGTTAAGTTGTGTCATTTTAGTCTTTAGAAACTATTCCGCCAACTCGAGATATTTTTTTGTTGTAGGTATTGTTATTACACTTGTCCTTGAACGCACCGTGTGCGTGTGCGATGTGCGATATAGAGAATCTAAAGTATCTAAGTCGACTCCTAGATGGCGTTGTAAAAGTCGCTTATGCTGCCATCTGTTAATAAAAATGGAGGAAAAAAAACAGCCAGTTCAATAGCCAGTTCTAGGGAGGTGTCATTTCTTTGTATGGGATTGGGTATCTGTACGTAGTATTATATTATCTGTGGGTATGGCTAAACTTGAGTAAAAACTAGCAAACGTAAAGTGGGATTCTATTAATAATAGTTACTGTGGTGCATGCAACGAAAGATGGGACTTACCTCTCCGCTATCCTACTGACGCACGGTTGTCGAAATTTCTAATGTAGTAGTTTAAAAATCCTTACTTTAACAATATTTGATTCAATCCCGTAAGTACCAAAATGAAATCCCTGAAAAAAAGGCTTATCCATGTTATGATTTCTATGACTATTCATGATGCGAGTACGTAAAATCAATCTACCTACTCCGATCACTGGTGATTAATATTAAAAATACTATAGTCTCTGTTATAGTGTTGTTAGTAACACACTGAACTGCAAAACTGATAAAACTTACCATAGCATAACCACCCCAGAATTTACTAAAAGATCTGGCAGGACCTTTTGACACTGGCACCCGTTGTATTTGCTTGAACATGTAAGCACTGGCCGCAAAGTTCAGCATGGATGCAAAGGCTGATGCGGGTTCTTGCATGCCCAGGAATCGTACGAATGGCCACTGTGGAGAAAGAGTGTGTTCAGTCTCTTAGCTTATAACCATTAATTGCAGGTATCTATTGTTTTGAGGTGAAAAATATTGACTGGTTCACGTTGATTAACCACAATCAAATTACGCCTTCATAGAGAGAGGCCTTGTGTTGTCTGTAACATGTATAGATACAAATCAATTTAAAATATTTCATTTCACATCCTACCTACATGACCACTTACAAACATACAATGAAGTGGCCTACTTACCTTGCCATGGAACTTGGGGGTTTCTCTCTCGGCTTTATGGAACCTTCTCACAGTGACCCACATGCAGTGGTAGCGACACTCTTCCTTGCAGGACCATCGTAACAGACTGCTCCAGAAGTCCTGCTGCAGTGCAGTTTCAGGTTTAAATGATTTACCATCTGTAAGTGGTTTTTAATTTTTGATTAGGAACTTGTTGGTATTTTTGTTTTGCCTACAGGTGGATTTTGTGTGGCCTACTTGTGGTGCATAGTGCAGCCCGGAACCTATTCTAGCTAATGTATTCTATGGTCAGAAATAATGGGGCTAAACAAAGAAATATGAACACTCACGGTTGGTACAATTTTCTTTTTCAACTTTATTCAAGCAGGCTATATATACTCCGGAGATGTCTCCGGAGCTGCATAATGCGGGAGTAAGTATTCCACACACCAGTGTGACTGCGATAAAAGCTAGCTGCATGTTGGACCTTTGTTTATTACTTTTACAGTGTACGTAAAGGATTTATTTGTTTACTAACTAAAGGGATAAATAAAACGGCAATGTTAGGGCACTTTTCGCCTTACATCTCGCCTCGTCTCTATTAAATTCTACCTGAACTGATAATGGAAAACAAATCGATCTCGAACCCTCAGCTGATAAGAGAGATTTCAAAACAAGACGTCATTGATTTTTTAACACTTGCAATATTTAAGCCAGCGTCAGACATAGGAGTAATAATTTGATCACTTGTTTGAACACTTGTTTGATCACATATCTGGTAGGAGTGTTTGGGTGTTTGACCAAAGTTTGATCACTAATTTCAACTTTTCTATTCCGTGTCGGTTTTTCGAGCGCACATCAAAGCGTTAAATCAGTGTTGCCAACTCCAAAAGTTCAAATTATCGACTTCCCATGTCAAAATTATCGTATTTTGGACAAAATTATCGTACAAAAGAAAACTCAAAAAGAAAAAACCCTAAATTCAAATTAAATAGCAAATTGCTAACAAAAGATGGATAATTTTATACTAGAGTCAAAGGGGAAGCATATGCCAAGTTTCACCAGTAGTGGTGCTAGCTCAGCACAAACCTTAAACAAGCTTATTCATAGTTTTTAGTTCAAATTTTTGTGTTTTCACTGTAAAAAAAATAAAAAAACTAAAGAGGGAAAACGAGAGAGATACTTGTTGTTATTGGCACACTTGACAATAGACATTGACATTTTTTGCGTATTTAACAAATACGTTTTGCTAATGGAACTGAATTTTTTTTCAGCAAATCACAAAATTATCGTACGTTAGACATTCACTATCGTACAGACGCCAGCACATCAAGCTACCCGAAAATGTCAAATTTTCCCAATCAACTTTGAACCTTAAACTTCAGCGATAAAGTTGAAAATCTATTACATAAATTTGACAGATTGTAGTAGCTTGATGTGCTGGCGTCTGTACATCGTACCATAGGCCAAATTATCGTACGCCCCCATAATTTTCGTACGGGTTGGCAACACTGCGTTAAATGTTCAAAAGTGTGCGTAGCACATATGAAAGCGTTGAAATGTTTGCGTAGCCTGCAATTCCAGTGTCTTGTCCGTCAATCACTGAGTAGAAAGGTCGCTTTGTTGTTCAGTTGCGAGATGGACTGGAGCAACAAAAGTGTCCTGGAATTTATTGAGTTGCTTGAAGGAGAACCATGTATTCCATATACATTGTTCTCCTTCAAACAACCATGGAGAATCATGTATGTATATGGAACCTAAAAGTGAACATCATAATAAAAATAAAAGTTGTAAAAACTAAAACCCAAGTACGACAAAAAAGTCAACTAAAAAGATATAAACAAGACTTCACAGACAGACATATTAAAAATCCGGAGTCAGACATAATCTGTTCGATTTATACGCTAACACGTGTGACTCGGATTTTTAATGTGTCTGTCTGTAATGCCTTAACTGCTTATACCTTTATTGTTGACTAGTTTTTATAACTTATATTTAAATTATTTTGAGCTTAGTAGCACATTTCAAATATATATATGATAATTGCCCTTTCATTTGATACCCAACACGGCATCATTTTTTTTTTATAATGTGGCTTTATATCCTCTAGAGCGCCATATTCAATTTGACGTCACATAGCATAAAGCAGATTCAATTTGACGTCGGGAGTTAAGAAGTTATGAGAGAACAGATGAACACACATACATATTTAACGATCAGAATCATAACACTCCTTTTTGCTTCGCCGTAGTCGGGTAAAAATAGGGTCAAGACGCCTGGATCAGGATAAATAGTAAATTGTCGGTATATTGCTCTATCGAAGAATTAAAAAACCGGCCAAGTCCGAGTCGGACTCGCACACGAAGGGTTCCGTACCACCGTACAATAATTAACAAAACGCCGAAAAAGACATGTTTCCTCGTGTTGTTTCATGTTCCTTTAATTTATAACTTTATTTTATATTGGGAACCCTAAAAATATGCAATGTCGAATATTCTACGGTGGTACGGAACACTTCATGTGCGAGTCCGACTCGCACTTGGCCGGTTTTTAGTTCAGTTAAATGAAAATACTAAATGAAGTATATGTTTCATCTCAAATTTTATAATATAAAATCGCAAAGTTAAATTTGTATTTTCATAATGATACTGTGAATTACAAACTTAAATTCAAACTCAAAACTCAAAGCATTTATTTCAATTAAACCATTTACAGACAGTCAGAAATATGAAGCTAGTTGCCCATTCCAAAGCATAGTAGGTACCTACCTACTACTTTTTATTACGGACGCTTTTAACATGCATGTCGTTCTACATTGTTCTCATATGTATAATTTTAACATGAATGATGTAACCAATACTTTGTAACAATTTTTTATTTAAAACAGTGTCCGTGGAGTTTCTTGCCCATTCTTCTCCATAGGTACCTATGGAGAAGAATGGGCAAGAAACTCCACACTCATCTATCCCAACTACATCATTCATGTTAAAATTATACATATGAGAACAATGTAGAACGACATGCATGTTAAAAGCGTCCGTAATAAAAAGATAAAACAAAGAAAAATTCAAAAATTAAAATAAATTAAAAATAAGCCATGGCAGCCAAGAGATGACCAGTCCCAACTGACGGCGCCCGTTCACGAACATGACGCATGGATCAGCAGCATTCAGCTCAACCATTTTGAAGGGAGCTAAATGATTCATTGTTATTTTTTGCAGTTGCAGAAAATCGCTCATATTTAAATAAAATACCTTATGAATCGGCGATTTTAATATTAATTGATTATATACAGTATATGGTACATGATAGACAGACGGACAGACAGCGGAGGCTTAGTAATAGGGTTCCGTTTGGCACGTTTGGCACACTTCGGCTACGGAACCCTAGAAATAAAAGAAACATGTCGAAATGGTCCAGCCACAGAACATCACGCCAGAGACTGCGTCGTTCTGAAAGAGCACGACGTCCACCTGCTCATCTAAATGACTACGTGACACAATAAAAATAAGCTCACGAGAACGTAGTAATATACCTATTATAAACTCCTCGGTCAATATTGACCGTCATAATGTGAAGAAACTAAATTGTCAGGCACAGAGTACTTTTTAATATAGGTAGGATTGATTGTGTCATTGTAATCATTATGTTGAATTTTGTTAAATAAAACCTAAATACGGTTATATTCTTTACTACACACGTTAATGACCCAATACAGGGAATGTTTAAAAAAAAGTGTGTGTGTCAGCTCCGACGCACGACTGGAGTTTTCTCCTTAGAATTTTTATGTCTGATAGATTTCAATAAGAAATTATTATTATGTTGTGATCTCAGGTAGATTGCGAGGGGGCTAATGGCTGATCTTTGCAGTGTTGCAAAATTGAAAAGTTTTAAAACGGGAAATTTGCCACCTAAAAATCGGGAGAAATCGGGACATTTTTTTTTCGAAATAAAACAAGAGTAATAATATGAATAAAATCATATAATTACTAATACCAATAATAAATCAACAATTTTTATTAATTATTTTCATCTTTGTACCATTCCTTACTCGCTATTTTAGAGAACATTTGAAGGACATCCCCTCGTATACTCGCCAGACAATAATCAACTTTATTTTAAGGTATTGCAGTGCAATAAGGAGGTCAGGTTAAAATATCGAATAAGAATTTTTGGGGAAACCCCGACAATAGTTTCGTGTTACAAGGTTTAATTTAGTGTTGCCGTTTTTTAAAAACTATCCCATTTGTTAAAGTTGTTAAACATAAATCGAGAGATTGAGTCGCTAAATCGGTGTATCGTGAGACGATATCCAAAATCAGTAGTTCTCCCGATAAATCGGGAACTTTTGCAACACTGGATCTTTGCGTTAAGTCGGCGCCAGACATAGTCACATATTTGATCAAACACTTCCTCACACATTTGAACACTTGTTTGCTTTTACCTGCCAGACATAGCAACAATATTTTAGCATTATATGATCACTTGTTTGAACACTTGTTTGATCACATGTCTGGCAGGGGTGTTTGGGTATTTGATCATTTATTTCAACATTGTGCCAGTCGGTGTCGGTTTTTCGAGCGCTCATTACCTGCCAGACATGCTTTGCAGCACGTTCGCGTCACAATTCTCAAATAGACAACAAACAGAATGGATGACGATTTTGTGGACGCGGTATACCTATATTATTTTAAAGTGTAGGTATCTAATTATTTATTACATGTCCAAAAAAATGAACTGTAGACTACTTTATTTTTGGAATTCATATAAAACACAAATATAAGTTATTTACTTACTCAAGTAATTAGGTACACCTTTTTAGAACCAATATTTAAATACAAATTATTAATTAAACGAAATTTCAATTAGCACATAAAAATGACCGTATCTTTTTGTTCCATGAGCCGATTTTCATGAACTAAACGTGACAAATGGTTTTAAGTTTAGACCTTTCATTTAAGACCAAAACTAAAGAAATATCTTTACAAACAAAAATGTGAGTTTTCAAGTTACGTAATTATGACAATTTCAATTTGCTAAAATTTCCTTCTAAATTAACTTTTAACAATGTTAATGGATCAAAATAAGTATTTGAACACGAACCTAATAAGAATATAACACGAATCTACCTGAGATCTTAGATACCTACTTAATAATTTCTTACAGAAATCTTGTTAGACATAAAAATTCTTAGGAGTAAACTCCAGTCGTGCGTCGGAGCTGACACACACACACTTTTTTTTAAACATTCCCTGTTATTCGTCAATAACGTGTTTCTTTTATTTTTAGGGTTCCGTACCTGAAGTGTGCCAAACGGAACCCTATCACTAAGCCTCCGCTGTCAGTCCGTCCGTCTGTCTATCATGTACCATATACTGTAAACGGGGTGGCAGGGACATCAAAAACAATCTGCTGTTTCATAGAAAAGTGCAATAGCTACGCGGTCAAAATGTATGGAACAGCTGATTTTTTTTTAAATAACCGACGAAAAATTTCAACGCAGGGGGGTTCAGAATCATGTACTGAATCCATGGTTTCAGTTTTCGCGTCGTTGTCCCTGCCACCCTGTATAATCAACAGTATAACAACGCATTCAGGGCAGTGTTGAGGCTCCCCCGGTTCTGCAGCGTCTCGGGCATGTTTGCGGAGGTGCGCACCGACTGTTTTCATGCCACCATGCGCAAGCGGTGCGCGTCCTTAGTGCGCAGGGTGCGGGCCAGCTCCAATACTGTCCTGAAAATGATCGCTGAGCGATTTGACTGCCCCTACATACGACAATGCTGTAACAGACATGTATAGCCAGGGCACTTAATCTGATTGACACTGACCTATATTATTATTAATTACTTGTTTGATGAAATCTATAATTTTTAATTTAATATTAATTCTGTGTAATTTGACATATCAGTTTAGATGCTTGTGGTGACTGGTCGTCGTGCTGATCATGGTTTTGTCGTTGTAACTAGTAATTAACTATTTATTTATTTTACCTCGATGGTCGTAGTTTATCATTCGTAACTTCCAATTACAGCTTTAAATAGCTTTTTGTAAGCGGGCACGCCCTTTATGCCCGGGGGCTTTTATTTAGATATTTAGTTCTGTTTACGTTTAGTTTTTTATTTCTGTGAAAAGTGATCAAATAAGTGTTCAAATATTGTTGCTATGTCTGGCAGGTAAACACAAATAAGTGTTCAAATGTGTGAGGAAATTCTATCAAAGTGTTTGATTTTGATCAAATATGTGACTGTGTCTGGAAAGTTACATGCTCTGTGGTGTCCTCAAACTTTCAAACACCACGTTACATTCGATTCCCAAAAATCACAGACTTATATAGGTATGTAGTGTCTGTGCCAAAAATATAGCTTTGGTATAATGAATTTGAGCCAACCAAAAATATAATTATATCCGAAATTATGTTTTTAATTGTTGGATTTACCGTACAAATAACTGAGATAATTTTACTATAACAATGCATTTTTACCATTTTTCACACAGCTTTCTGAAAATTATGCAGGTACTGTAAAATGAAACTAACCTCTGTTTATCTGTCAGTCGAAACGAAACGAAAACAAGCAAGCATAACCTAAAAATCTTGATATGAATTTTTAAATATTAACTAGGTACAACTGAACAGTGCTTGAATAAAAATGGTGTTCATATTCAGAACTTTATTTGCTGCAAGAGAACTAAAGAAACCGCGGAGTTATCTTCGCAGTAAATTCCTGGATTCCGTCAGGCTTCATGTAAAAGGTGGTACAGGTGGGACTGGCCTCCCAAAGTTTGGAGGCTTAGGAGGCCAGGGAGGGTGTGTTTACTGTGTCGGAAAAGAGGATGCAAACCTCAGGAGTATTATGGGCAAACATCGCGGCAAGACAGTCGGTGCAGGACACGGAGAAGATAGTCGAAAAACAAAAATAGTCGGTAATCCAGGCTCAGACGTAAGACTTGAAATTCCTCTTGGCGTTACTGTGTATAGAGAAGATGGAAAAGTTCTAGGATCTGTTGACAAAGAAGGCGAAACAGTGATATTAGCAAGGGGTGGGCCTGGGGGCACTCCAGAAACTAATTTTCTAGGTCACTTTGGACAAACACATCACATAAGATTGGATTTAAAATTAATTGCTGATATTGGACTTGTTGGTTTCCCGAATGCTGGCAAAAGCTCATTATTGAAAGCCATATCAAGAGCCCAGCCTAAAATTGCAAACTACCCATTTACTACAATAAAGCCTAACAAAGGCATCATTGCCTACAAAGACCTCCGGCAGATATCTATAGCGGACTTGCCTGGACTTATTGAAGGTGCTCATATTAATGTTGGACTCGGACATAGCTTCTTAAAACATGTGGAGAGGACAAAGATACTGCTTTTCATAGCTGATGTGCAAGGTTTCCAGCTCAGCCCTAAACATCCAATGAGGTCATGTCTAGAGACAGTGTTGTTACTGAACAAGGAGTTAGAACTTTATGATGCTGAACTGCTGCAAAAGCCTGCCATACTGGCAGTAAATAAGATGGATTTGCTTGGCACTGAAGAGACACTAAAAAGTATAAAAGACGCATACAGAGATATCAATTCAGTGCTTGACACAATGCCAGAAGAAGTCAGACCAGAAAATGTAATATGCTTTGATGATATAATTGGAATATCTGCACTCAGAAGAGGTCAGGGTATAGAAGACTTGAAGCAGCTGTTGAGGAAGAGGCTGGATGACTTGGCTGATGAAACGGACCCTAACATAGTGCATCCAAGTAAATTATTGAGACAGTCAAAATCTATTGTAAGAGAAAGAGGATCCAAAGTTACATAATAAGTGTAAATGAATAATAAACAATTCTGTGATATAATCTGTTGTCTCACTTTATTGTAAACAGCCTTAAATTAATACATTGCTAGTGATGAATAAAAACTGTTATTACATAGTTTGCTTAATCTAAAAACAATAAAACCCAAAATATATTTGTTTTTTTATTAAACATATTATAAGCTCTGTAAGTGTTCTCTGCCTTACAAACTACAATCACTATCATAACTTGCCCAGCCGCCTTAGCCTAGACACTTTCAAACCAATTGGTTCAAACCTTTATCACAGTGATTCATAAGTTACTATAACTATCAAACTAGGGATTGAATTTATAACATTTTTTAACAGTAAGACCAATAGGAGCGGAGCACCAAAGTAACTATTCTACGCGGACGAAGTCGCGGGCAGAAGCTAGTATACCAATAAAGGTGATGTAACATCTTACTTAGTGAATAAGCAATAACAATTGATTCTGCTAGTCTTGTTATTAGTATTATATCACTATCAGGTTGATAATTCTCATCCCCACTTTGTTAGCCAGTAACAACATCCGAACCATATAACACTGACATTACTCCTAGATATAAAATACAATAAACAATTCAGTTTAATAGTTCACAGATTTCAAAATTATCCAAATCCTTATATGTGGATGAAATTGTTACAAAAAGTACACAAAATATACATTTGCAGCTATTATTTTATTATTCTCAACGCCAACGTTCATGGCTGGCACGGTCGTGAAACGTGGAAGCGAGAAGACACGAGACTCCATTTATAAGGTCCCATTAAAATAGGTGGACAAACTTTCAGAAATCATTCAGACCACCAAAATAAGGACAATGGGATTTTTTTTAAAAAGCGCTTTAGATACTTACAAGATACTTACTAAAAATGTTGGTAACCTAATGCATAAACACATCCATGTCTTTGTTATCAGTTCACATAATTCAACAAATGTGCAGGCCCACGTGACCACGTCACCGTCCGCGCCCGCCGCGTTCATTGTCCAACTCATGCCATCTAAATCTAACATAGGCAATCCACGCCGCGGGCGCTTGCCGCTCGCTTGACGTAATTTCAAGTTTTCGTCGCGCAACCGAGCCGGCAAAACATGTTGCTGAACGTGTAAGTGTGTGTGTGTTGTTAGGTAGGAAACACCCGGGTGTCACCATTGTGTGGATCGGCCTGAGGACACGGTGGAGCATACGGTGGAGGTCTGCCCGGCTTGGGCGGAGCAACGCCGTGTCCTCGTAGAGGCGATCGGCGGCGGTGATCTCTCGCGTCCGGCCCTGGTTCAGGCCATGGTACAGAGCGAGAGGAAATGGCAGGCCGTCACCTCCTTCTGCGAAGCGGTAATGCTCGCGAAGGAGGAGGCGGAACGCGTGAGGGAGAGGCAAATTTCGCGCCCTCACGCCCCTAACCGCCGCAATAGAAGGAGACGCCCGGGGCGGGAATCGCGAGCCGATTTCCGGCCACCGTAGGCGCGGGCTTGCGGACGGTGAGCAATGGGTAGCTCGCCGTCCGATAAGGACCAAGCCCGGGTCGACGGCGCGTTGTGTTCCACGCGCGCCTCAAAGAGATGTCAGCAGAATTGACGGGGTCCGCTAGGGCCAATGCCTGCCGGGGGTTCGAAGAAAACCGATAGGGAAATCGTGGCCCCCGGCAACAGGGCAACCGAAGGAACACGTGTGGGTTTTAGTCAGTAAGAGTCTGACACGCCCTCCCGCTCCGCTCAGAGCGGGAGAAGTTATTTGATAATTTCCCACCCAAGAAAAAAAAAAAAAAGGTAGGTAGTTATCACAATCGACAACAATGCCTTTTTGTTATTTTTTTACGCGAACAGCAACCAAGAATAGTGAAAAGACGTAATTAAACGCGCTCGCAAGTGCATCGAACAATACGGCAGGCACGTTCAACAATTATGTAATAAATAGGAATCCACCTACCGGCGTAGAGTAAGTAGTATTTTAATAAATAACTGTAAAAAGGGCTGATTATAATTTTTAACCACGCCTTATTCAGTGTTTTACTGTTATCGAACTTTAAATAAATACAAATGATTCATTTAATTAAACACTACATTGTATCCACTGCGCGCTTGTTTGTTTACAACTTACTGCAATAGCTTTGATACTTTGATAACAGTTCAACACGCAATTAGTCAATCCAAAGCCTGGTAAAGTGTGATGGGAAATTAGAATCTTTTCTTTTAAGTACCTAGACGGTTCATAATCATGTGTTCGAGCAAAGTTTATTCACCCCCAATCATACATAGCCTGTTCTCGAGTTGCGCGTAATTACCTACTCGCGCGTAATTACCTACTCGCGCGTAATTACCTACTCGCGCGTAATTACCTACTCGCGCGTAATTACCTACTCGCGCGTAATTTTCCTAACAACACTACTCTAAAAAGGTGATGTGTTTTCAACTGAAAGCTACTATGGTTAAATACAGAATGATGTTAACAGAACTGACTGGGTAGGTACCTACCTACGAGCAAGTGCGACAAGGCGCGAGTGCAATACCTACCCGTAAGGGTGAGGCCACAACACTGCGTTGCGGCGTCGTATCGCAAAAACGACGTCGCACAGCAATACAATGCGCGTATAATATGTTGTGCGGCGTCGTAGATTTTTACGATGCGACGCCGCAACGCAGTGTTGTGGCCTCGCCCTAATGGATGTGTTTATTCTAGTGTGCCAACAATTTATTATTTTAGGTCAAAATAAAATCACTTTAATCAGTGTTTTTTTTTTGCGTGGATGTGTTTGGTTAGACGTACTGAACGCTGTGTTAAAATTTGTCCACCTATTTTAATGGGACCTTATATATATTCACCGTCCTACTCGCTCGTTTCAGGACCGCGATTGCCATGAGTCGAGACGTGGACAGAGACATAAGATGGGTCAACACGGTAACAGTGTCACTATGAAGCGTAACAGGTAGTACGCTACTGCGGCCAAGATACGCAAGAACTGAATCATTATTAGTTCCTAAATTTCAAAATTGTGCCCAGGTGTACGCGACACTATACTTAAGAGGGCCCTTCCCGATCCATCTATCGGCAACGCAAGCATGATCGAAAAGCATGTTGTTTCATCTAGCGCAAGTGAAAACTGTTAGCAAGCAAGTGAGAACGCGATAACATTGTACGAAAAATAGTGTGCGGAAACTTGTTTCAGGAAATACGTTTTTTTGAGTAAGCTTTACTAGTTTGTAAAATAAATGTTTGTCATTTAGAATCTCCATTACATGTGCGAGGTTTCTATGCAGATGTTTTCTTTACTTTTACAATTTATGAGTACATTATGAACGGCCAAAGTTCAGGTAAAAATTGTGCAAAAATGCAGATTTTCGGAGGCTTGTACTGAATTTATTTCTCGAAATTTTAATTTTTTGGTTTCATAGAAACCTAGAAATAGTGCACAAGACACCTATTAGTTTAAAAATTTCAAAGAAAGATGTGTTACGACGCCATAATGACGTACGAGCGTTTATATGAAAAGTATGACGGGTTGGCCGCTCTTAACTGTACCTACGTCAACGTAACCTGGGCATTCACCTTGCTGACTGGAAAATATTTTCAACAAGTGTTGCAGTTACGGACTTACTCCTTAAGGCGCCAACTCCACGGACAAGAGAATCGCGGCGACAGTCTCGCCGTGCCATCAAGTTCTGGCCGCTAAGATACCGCCGTGTAGAGATTGCTCTATACAGATTCTATAAATTTGATGTCACGGCGTGACTATCGCCGCGATACTCTCGCCCGTGTAGATGTCGACTTCCTGTCACATGTACATACACACAACGATAGAGTGCTATATCGTGACCGCAGAATATGAGGAAGACAAAGGAAATGAAATCAACAATACCTACTTATAACATGAAGAGAATCACCGCTATACTTTCTATCAATATAATTTGGGTTTATAACATTTTTGCTTATACCCAATCGATTGTAGTCACAAACTTACCTTTCGCCTTATCTAACTTTGAAAATGAAGACGCCTTACAATATAGGTACGGTATAAAAATAAAATTTGTAAGAACGTTAAAAACATGACAGGGAAGATGCAAACAATCGATTTTCACACGTCGCAGACGATACAGCTAGAGAGACTAATCTAGCATAGACTTTTTTACACGTAAAGTTAGGTAATATAATCCCATTCATATTCTTGAAATACGTACTTGAGAAAACATAAAAAATTATAGCTACGAGAGATTCTAAGAAGTCCTAGAATTAATTCAAGCCTGAATCCTAATTCCTACTCCCTTTGATACGCGTATTATTGGCAATACGCCATAAGGCACAAAAATAAGCGAAAAGTGACAGTGATTCAAAGAGTAACCATGCTGTATGAAAAAGTGCACTTAAAACATATACATACAATCGTGCGATTTTGTCCCTATAATTATTAAATACGCCAAATATATATGTTAATAAAAGCCTAAACTTTTTCTAATTTCATTTATAATGTTTGCATCAACCGTAACCGAAGGGCGATGACCGAGAACAGACTAGAAACATTAAGCTTACACACTAAATAACTAAACAGGTTCTTATTATGAAGGTTTGCAATATGCTGCAAAAGGTCCACGCAGACCATCGGAGTGACGTCGAAGCGAATAATTCGATAACTTTTATAAACTGGCACTTTGCCCCACGTAGATTTCGGTTTTTTTTTCAGACTAATATCCATTGCCATCACTCTTGAAAAAATGGGAACTACGTATAAACTACTACCCTCAATTTCCGCCCCATAAGCTAATAATAAAATTCTCCCCTTATCTTCCGACCGTGTTATATTCTCAAGTTCCGACCCCATTTGTGTATAATTTAATTTTGGTAGAATCTTAAATTGCATGTCTCGATATTAGAATTATTTGACTTATACCTATATAATTTTGCCAAATATCGAGCTTATCAAGCCACGCAGTAAAATCCTTAACTATAAAACTTTATCGCCTCTTTTGACACTTTAGGGGTTATTAACTTTTAAAGCACTAAAAGAAGCAACTTTTCATTTAAAAATATACATTAATACGGAGTTGCGAGTTAATCAGGCCGCGCCATAAGTTGTTCTCCCACAAACTTCAAAAACCCTACACCCCATTTGAAGGATAGTTTCGAAAATTCATATCTCCATCCTTCTGCCGATATTCAAATTTATTTTGAAATAACAATAATGACAATTAAATGGTATTACCTAAATACTGATTTTAATGTCTCTAACTTTGGAACTTCTTCTTATGAAGTCCCTTCGAAGGGACTTCATACAAACATCCAAGCCACATTTCACCCCTTTAGGAGAGGGTATTAGTAAAAAGCCTTTTTTAAGAATTCCTAACACAATACAGTGTGAGTCTTCATAATGTGCACATATCGAAATGAGGGAGTCTATGCTTAATTTTATCGACGGAAAAAATGGTAATTTTTTTTTTTAGTTTAAAAAAAAAAAAAAAAATTTCCAAAAAAATTTTTTTTTTAAAAATTTTTTTTGCTCTCTTTTTATTATTATCTTATTTATAAATTTTACAATTAAAAATTGAAGAAAAAAATACAGATTTTTACTAAAAAAACATGTTTATTTTCAATTGAGGGTAGTTTTTTTCTCAATTTTAATTTTATGTGGACGGCTACTTACTTTCAATCATTATGGAGTTTGTTTCATCGCGATAGCTGATTCAGTTTAAAAGTTACACAGTTTTGTTACAATTTATTTTTTAATTTCATAAAAAGTATAAAAAACAATATTTAGATTTTTTAAATATTTTTTCTGTCGTTAAAATTAAGCATAGATTTCCTCATTTCGATATGTGCACATTATGAAGACTCACACTGTATAGGAGGAACCTTCCTGTAAATTTCCGTGAGTCTACCAAGAGTCTGGCACTCTTGGTTTTATTATATCGAATAACCCGCTCGGTCGAAACTCAGAATGTTAGTGCTGACCCATATTCATTACACATGTAATGTAATATATGGATAATCTTATATATAAAATTCTCGTGTCACAATGTTAGTTACCTTACTCCTCCGAAACGGCTTTACTGATTATCACCAAATTTTATATGCATATTCAGTAGGTCTGAGAATCGGCTACTATCTATTTTTCATACCCCTAAGTGATAAGGGTTGTCCACCCCAAACAAATAATTGGCAAAACGTTTGCCGGGGTCAGCTGGTTATCTTATATTATACGTATTATTATAAAAAGAGCATGCATTCAAGATAATTTTTAATATTCTGGCTATGTTAGGAACCAGCAACGAAGATAGATCGAATCTAATTTCTATTTTAGAAAAAAGTCGCCTGATTTTGTGTCTTGAATATATATCTGAAAATCAGCAACATAATCTTTAAGAACTTCAACTTTTCAAAGTTTTTTGTATTTAGCTACAATTTTATTACTTACGCAATACTTTTAAAATTACCGATCAATCAATACACATACATTTCCCAATATAAAATATAGATGGAGTACAAATAAAGAATCGTTGTAAGAACATCCTCAAATGAAACTAATTTCAGTTAATTAATTCGTTGAACAAAGAAAGTACCTAATCGTAAAATAATCGTGCATAGTACAATCCGAAAAACTGTTTTACTGCTAAGATTGCGTGCAGTCCGTCCAAACAGTCGATTTAATCGAGAAATATTGATTAAAATGGATACATCACAATTCCAAAATGGCAATGTTTATGATTTAAACTGCCTTTCCAATCACGTTAAGTTTGCCTGTGGGGCATGATATGCATTAACATATCAGGACAACCCTTACTGGTAACACGCACTTTATAGCTGTCGCATAACTTTTTCTGGATTATTCTAACAATATTGTTTTGTGTATGTAGTACTATCTATTTTTATATGTCTAAATCTAATTATAACCTTGACTACTTAGAGTCTTAGACAAACAAGAGTTAAAAAGTAGTGTAGTAATAAGCCAAAGTTCATGGCTGTCGCGGTCATAAAGCGTGGGAGCGAGATGACACAAGAATCAACATAATTTATTTAAAAATCCCGACTAAATAGTTTCCGTCCTACTCGTACATTTTATGACCGCGACTGCGTTCTTGCCGTTTTGTTTGTCACCTGTACGCTCGTAAAGTCGACTTACGAAAACTTTAACCATACTAAGAACCTTATTGTATTAAAATGAAGGGTCAGCGATGTAATTACCATTAACAAATAACGAGCTTAATGTGACTGAGTCCAAAACCGATCAAAGTTTTCGTAAGGTGACTGCACCTGTAGAGATGCAGACAATAGTAACGTGCGCCGTGTTCAGTCCTCGTAGCGCTCCTCGGCCTCGGTGGCGGTCTCGGCGGGCGGCAGCGAGCGCGGCCGCGACGACGTGTCGGACGCGTTGCTGCTGCCCGTCGTCGCGTTGGCCGGCGACGGCGCGCAGGGCGGCGGGGAGTCTGATGTTGAGCCTAGCATGTAAACATCATTGGTATCAAGTTAACATAGCTCGAGACTTAATCATTTTATTTGGGTGCATATTCAACCTAGACTTTCAAAACTATAATTAAATTGTAACATTAAAGCACACTCCCTCTCGAAGAGCGGAAGCTATTCTGTAAAAACCCCATCGTGTAAACTTAGGTGAAGTGAACTGTCAATTTAGTGTCAATGCCCTAGCACAGTGGTCGGTAAACTGAAAACGTACAGACGCCAGCACATCAAGCTACCCGAAACTGTCAAATTTTCTCAATCAACTTTGAACCTTAGACTTCAGCGATAAAGTTGAAAATCTATTAAATAAATTTGACAGATTGTAGTAGCTTGATGTGCTGGTGTCTGTACATGAGTGTGATCGTAAATACGTGCGGGGGTCGGAGTTTCGGTCATCAAGCAGTCATATGAAGTCTTATTCAAAATTCAAACTGTATTTCAAAGATTTATTTCAACAGTATTTTCAACAAAAAAAATAACATGACATCGAAAATTAATCATTCACTTCTTTCAATCATTTACCTTTCAAAGTTTTTCAAAGGTTAACTTGTTAATAAGTAAGATGCCTTCATCATATTATTATCAACCGATATGATTATGATGATGAAGGCATCCCACTTCTTAGCAAGTTAATTTTAGGAAGCATTGTAAGGATTTAGAAAAGTGTATTGAGACAGTTTGGACACACAGAAAGGATTGGTTCTCATAAGAAATAGTAGTCGTTATAGTATTATTGATAATTAGCTCTATTGACTAATGAGTTTGCCGACCCTGCCCTAGTATCAGTCGAATGGCAGGTCATTTCACGTAAGTTGTTACGGTGGAATTTTTACAATATTTACCCGGCAGTTCTATTCCGGAACGATGGCATGATTAAAGGTTGTACGGTATTATGACGGGTGTAAAATACTCCTAACGAAGACGAAAGTCACTTGTTTTGTCTGTTATATGATTTTTTCTTTTGTACTGGACCACACTTTCTGGTTACAAAGATATTGAAGGTCACGTTTCCAACTTTTTTTTGGACGATTTTACGAAAACAAGTTTTAAATGTTATAGTATCTGCCTAGCCTTTTTCCAACTATATTGGGGTCGGCTTCCAGTTTAACCGGATGCAGCTGAATACCAATATTTTTACAAGGAGCGACTGCCTATCTGACCTCCACAACCCAGTGACTGGGTAATACGATACCCCTTGGTAAGACTGGTTGTCAGACTTTTGGGCTTCTGACGACCCGTAACGACTGTCAAAGATCCAGGACCAACGGCTTAACGTGCTTTCCGAGGCACGGAGGAGTCTCGGTATGGTTGGTCACCCATCCACGGACCAACCCCGGCAAGCGTAGCTTAACCTGACAGATCGACCCGAGCGGCTGTTAGTACTTAGCCACGAGCACTTTAAATACTCCCATGATCCCTGAACCATTGCATGCAACCATAAGCATAATGTTTTGCGAGCGAATTTTCACACCAGCAGTAAGTCGTCGCCCAGCATTTTTTTTTTACACAAAGTAATTTATGTACAGAATCCGTAGATGAGGGCTTCACGATGGGTCTTTTCCGGCCTGTATAAGATAGGTAATGCAAGTCCCTACCGCTCCCCGGCGGGTTGAGCACGTTGTCGGTCGCGGGGCGCAGCTTCTTGGCGGCGGGGTCGTCGCGCGCCTCGTCCACCTGCGCCGGGCACTCCAGGTGCACCAGGTGGAACACCTGCCACGGGACATTTGCAAACCATTCATTATAAGAGACAGTACACGTAAACGAGGTATGTTTTTGTTGGTATCTTAGCATATGATAGGTGACATTCTTCTTTTCCTGTGTTAATAAGAACTAAAGTTCTTAAGAATTGATTCCAATCTAGCCTTATAGACTAATAAGTCATTTAATTTTGACGTTAAAAAGTGCTAATTTATTTAAACTAGGTTGACTTTTGATTTTTGGATACCAAACAAGGATATTTCGAGATAAACTCTGAGTGGGTGATTATGTCAAAAAGAAATTGTACTGTACCTCATTAACAGAATTATTGGTGCCGACGATGCGAATGATCGAGACCGGACGCGGCTTGAAGTATATCACTTGCCATGACCTACAACAATAATTTTATTACATAAAATGTAATCACATACAGACGAAAGACGAGAAAAAATTCGCCGTTGAAAATATTATTTATTTATATACTAGCTGCGCCCCACGGTTTCACCCGCATAAGTCTCGATCCCGTGGGAAAAAAAAAGTATCCTATGTTCTTTTCCAGGGCATCATTTATATATGTGCCAAATTTCATCCAAATCCGTTCAGCCGTTTTAGCGTGAAGGCGTAACAAACAAACTTACTTTCGCATTTATAATATTAAGGATACTTTATTGTACACTACATAAATACATAACAAAAAAAAAAATCAAACACTACAAAATATACAATGGGCGGCCTTATCGCTTTCTGCAATCTCTTCCAGGCAACCTTGGAATGGACAGTAATTTGCCTGGACATATTAATACAGAGTGAAGTTTTTATTAACTGATCTTTCTTTTATTAACAAAATTAAAAGGCAGTTTTTGTTGACTCCGTAATAGAGCCTGTGGCTTGTAGGCGTTTTTAGGGTTCCGTTAAAAAACGGAACCCTTATAGATTCGTCATGTGTCTGTCTGTCTGTCTGTCTGTCTGTCCGTCCGTATGTCACAGCCACTTTTTTCCGAAACTATAAGAGCTATGCTGTTGAAATTTGGTAAGTAGATGTATTCTGTGAACCGCATTAAGGTTTTCACACAAAAATAGAAAAAAAACAAATAGTTCCCCATACTTAGAACTGAAACTCAAATTTTTTTTTTTCATCAATCCCATACGTGTGGGGTATCTATGGATAGGTCTTCAAAAATGATATTGAGGTTTCTAATATCATTTTTTTCTAAACTGAATAGTTTGTGCGAGAGACACTTCCAAAGTGGTAAAATGTGTCCCCCCCCCCTGTAACTTCTAAAATAAGAGAATGATAAAACTAAAAAAAATATATAATGTACATTACTATGTAAACTTCCACCGAAAATTGGTTTGAACGAGATCTAGCAAGTAGTTTTTTTTTAATACGTCATAAATCGTAAACTTATCGTTACTTGCTGCTACGGAACCCTTCATGGGCGAGTACGACTCGCACTTGGCCGCTTTTTATTTAAACTTGAAATCCCATACCAAAAACGAACTTTTTGAGATGAAATACTGTATTAGTTACCGGCACGACTCCCTGGTCCGGTCGCACACCATCTCCCAGTCCCAGTAGTTGAGCGAGGTCTCGACGTAGTAGGAGTAGTGGCGGTAGTCGCAGTCCCACAGCAGCAGGCGGATGGACGCCAGCAGGTAGGGCTGCGCCAGCTGCACCACGATGGCGCCCGAGCCCAGCTGGTGGCACGTGTAGCCCTGGTCCCAGTCGTAGTGCTCCGTGTCGCCGTTGATCAGCGCGTTGCGGGAGCGGCTGCGGCGCAATCATACTTTCAGTACAGTAAGCGGCCTATGCACGTTATACACGGCATTTACAGACGCGCTGCGCCGTCGACGCGCATTTAACGCGCTGCAACCGTAACTACTAGTGATGTGCCGGATATCCGTATCCGCGAATATCCGCGGATATCGGAGGGAGAAAAATATCTGTATCCGTTACTTTTTGGCGGATCTTGAACGGATCTTTTATATTAATACATTTCATTACGTATACGTAATTAAATGTATTCAAATACAGATCTTTTTTCTCTTTCGGAGATCCGCGGATATCCGCGAATCACGGATATCCGGCACATCACTAGTAACTACTGCTGTTACACGCTGCTTTTTCAAGTTTATCAAAGCTGATAACGCGATTTCGACGCACCTCACACGGAACGTTCGTATAAAAAAACATCGTCGCGAGCGTTTAAGGTGGACCGATATCCTGGTGAAGGTCACGGGAATCCGCTGAATGGGAGAAGCCCTATGTTTATAGCTATAGTCGTCTAACATCTTTCAGCAGTATGGTGATAATGATAATGAGCGTCCACATTTAGTAATAGAAGAGATCTCCACCTCCTCTATTTCACTTTCCCACACATGGGTTACTGACCTGATACCTTCGATGACGACAGCGGACAGTTCCACAGTGGCCACGTTGTGCAGCGGCTCCACGAGCCCGTTACGTAGCGGCGGCACGCGGCTCGTGTGGCGCGCCTCTAGCGCGACCGCGTGGAACACCTACAAAAATTAAACACCATACGTGAATGTAGTTGACAAGAGGAGCGATGGCAACTCTTGCGCAATATTGTAAAAGTGTTGATAAGACATAACATCACGGCAGTATTCCCCGAAGGGTTAGATAGAGGTGCACATAAAGTACACCCACATTTCGCGAGTAATATTTAAGTCTCATGTAACAGGAGGCGAGTTTATTGCCATCAACCGGGCACAAATTCAGAATCCGAGCTGCTTCTGAGAAATTCCAGATGGAAATACGCAATAACACTTTGCCTGACCCAGGAATTAAAAAAAAAACAAAATTCAATATTTTGTCATGCTTCGTCTATTTCTAGGACGTTAGCGCAGAAACAAATTGTTCAATTCAATAACAGAAAAATACGTTGAGTAAAACGTGCTTAGGTCGAGTAAATAATCTATCAATCGGCACACGGTTTAAAGGCTAAAACTCATGGCGGTCTCAGTCATAAAACGTGTGAGAGAGACGGCAAATATGTAATACGGGATTTCTAAAGAATCTATACTGATACTCGTGTCGTTTCGCTCCCACGTAATATGAACATTACGTGTTTAAACTTCTAACACAGACTCCTTCTATTCAAATTCAAATTTCAAACATCATTATTACATAACATCACGCCTTGTTTCCCCAAAGGGTTAGGCAGAGGTGTCCCTGTAGCAGGTACACCCACATTTCGCCAGTTATGTTTAAGTCCCATGTAATAGGGGGCGAGTTCAACAACATTAACATCATTACAAAACAAACAACAACAAACAAACATCATTATTTAAATCCATTTATGATCATAATATGTTGTACAAATATAAATATTTATAAAAATAATTGGTAACAAAAGCTATTGGTCTTTGATACGAGTACAGTACCTTGTTGACAGTATTGCTGGTGCCGACCAACTTGATGAACTGCACGACCCTGGGCTCGAAGTACAGGTTCTGCCATGACCGGCAGAAGTAGTTGCTGTGGTCGATCACGCGCACCCAGTCCTTCTGGTCCACTGATACCTCGATGTAGTATGCGTATGATCTGCGAACACGATACTATCGTCAGCGAACAAAAATCACAATGTCCTTGTGACACAACTCAGAGGTTTAAGACACATCGAGCTTTAGAAAGAGACTCACATAGGTACTCTTAAGTGTATAGAGGTATGAGGAACAAGGTGTAAAGTTCACTAATCCTCCATAGAAAAGGGAGGATTCCCCGATCAGACGGGTGTTGTGTCTATAGATGTAAAGCCGGTTTAAAACCAATTAAACCAATCCATTTAAAACGAAAAAAAACTTTAAAACTGAAATAAATCATTTTTTTCTATTTAAAACGGTTGGTGTTGATGACTGTTTTTCTTAATTATAACTATATTTTCTTGATTTTACCGAGGTAGGGATATAACGGAGTACCTGAAAACTGTGTTGGTAAATATATTTATTTTTCATTGTTTTCAAACGATATAAATAATGAATTTGATTCGGTTTAAAACAAAACTCATACTCTCGCACTCTCGTTGACGTCGTCACTCGTGACTCGACGCAACGTTGCCAGCTCGCCTACCCTACACACACATGCACCTACATAAACAGCCGCGCGCGGCCGCCGCGCCGGGCACGCACGTACTTTTATTTTTGTATGCGAGTTTTCAACCGTTTAAAACAATTTATTTGGGGTTTAAAACCGGAAACATTTTATTTAAAACGTTTTAAATCGGTTGTTTTACATCTATAGTTGTGTCTAGTGAGCTACTGCCCGACGATTGATGTCGGGACGTTGTATATATGCTAGTCGCACGGTAGACCCCGCTTGCGCGATGTAGGATTTTCTTGAGGTCAGTGTGATGCGTAGTTCGTATGTGGCGATGTAGATGCCGCCGTGAACGAGACAACGATCTAGAAAGCCGAACTTTAAAAAAAACATGTAGTGGATGGAGACTGCCGACAGAATTGAAAACTTAACAGTGTTTATTTTAATTTTTTATTAATTATATTTTTTATTTGCAAATTAAAATTATTAATTATGAATTATTACTAGAGATGGGCCGAATGTGGTTTGAACCGTATCCGAACATTCGGTTAAAATGAAAAGTTCGGCCGAACTTCGGTTTAATTTCGCACGCTTTCTCGAGAGCGACACGTCGTGACTTGTTTACGCATTTACTTCAATTATTGCTAGATATACCCCGCCCGCACGCTGCGCTTCCACCGCGTGGCCTAATAAGAAGAACAGATTTTCAAGACTAATAAGAAGAACTGATTTAATTTAAAATTTAGGTACATTTATAATGTTCTTAACTAAAACAAATGACTATGAGTGAGTAAAAGACAATTTTATTTTACAGTAATGCTATTCTAATTCTATTAAATTTCAGTCAAAATAGTGCAAGTAGGTATTATTTTTCTTATGCCGAATGTTCGGCATCTGAACCGAATTTCGGCCGAATGCCGAAGTTCGGTTCAAGCTGCCGAAATTCTGTTAAACCGAATGTGAACCGAATTTCGGCCCATCCCTGATTATTACATAAAATGCTTTCACTGCTGGCGAAGCGCAACACATCATACTTATAGCTACAGATATAAATGTTAAAATTAGCATGTCGGTGACGCGAACCCATAAAATTTTCCCCTACCAAAATTCGCTCAAATCGCCTAAAGAAGTTTTCACTTCAAAAAAATCGGTAGTTAAAATGAAAGAAACAAGAAAATGTGAAATCAGTATTATTTCGCATGAGAATCAAAGTAATTCAAATGCGAATTGCATTATTAAGCATTTTTTAGGGTTTCGTACCCAAAGGGTAAAACGGGACCCTATTACTAAGACTGCTGTCCGGCCGTCTGTCTGTCTGTCCGTCGTCTGTCACCAGGCTGTATCTCATGAACCGTGATAGTTAGACAGTTGAAATTTTCACAGATGATGTATTTCTGTTGCCGCCATAACAACAAATACTAAAAAACAGAATAATATAAATATTTAAGGGAGCTCCCATACAACAAACATGATTTTTTTGCCGTTTTTATAAATAATGGTACGAAACCCGACGTGCGCGAGTCTAACTCGCATTTAGCCGGTTTTTTACATTATTATTTCAAGTTTGCACGTGGAAGTTATGTCTTACAAAGACGTTTTCCACCAAATTAGTGAACGCTAGTTTCTATTAGCGACTTTTGCTGCAACATAATGTAATTTGTTTCTGTATATACCTGTTGTCTCTATCCCACAGTAACAGTCGTATGTGGTTGATGATGGTGGACGTGGCCAGGCGCACGATGATGCCGGGGTTGTCCGGCGCGTCGTTGATGGTGTGGCGCGTGTACCCGCGCTCCATGTCATACGTCTCCGTGTCGCCGTCTAACAGCGCCGAGCGCATGTCCCCGGATATGACGCGAGCGCCGCGCTTCGGTGTTGCCACATTCTCTTCCGGTACTATTTGACAAATGAGTAAGTAAATAATCATTAATCTACCAAAATAGAGTTAGGCGCAGTTCAAGCCCGCGGCATAGAGTTTCGTGAAAACGTGTGGTGAAATAATAACAAAGGAGATGTTTCATTTTCGGCCATAAAGTGTACGTTAATGTAAAAAAAAAGGATAAAATTCCACGAATTGAGGAAAAATATTCTTTCCTGTTTATACCCCTGATTACTTCGGCACAAAAACTAATAGTTTTTACAAATTATTGCCATATTCTATTCATCATGGCGTCGTTTTACTTGCATACTGCTTTCATCTAGAAATCATGTTACATTTTAACATAATAATATCACGTAGACGTCATTTAAATAAATATGAAAGGCATGTATTTCTGTACTATATTAAGATAGCTATCTTATACAACTTTTTTGATTAATTAGAAAGTGTGATTCATCATAAAAATAAAAAACTGCTTTTGTGGATTGTAGATTTGTAGGTACTTCTGGACGAAAATGGCTAGCTGTCGATGGTCGTATTTCTCCTGACAAACGTCAAACATTTTCGGTTTTTATTTTGTGCCCAAAAAGTATTAGATATTATGGAAAAAACAGTCTTTATTGTATTTAGGGGTTCGTTTCCCAGGTTTTCTAAAGTGTACATGTTATGGCCGGAGTCCCATACAAAAATGAAACGTCTCCTTTCTTCAACGATGTTATTTAATATTTACAATAATAATGTTTAATAATAATACCAGCCTATTATTGTCCTACTGCAGGGCAAAGGCCTCTTCTCATGCAGAGAAAGCACGAGCATCGATACCCACGCTTGCTCAAGACGGATTGGCGATTTCAGATTTATATTAACTATAAAGTCCAGGTTTGCTCACGGTGTTTTCCTTCACCAATGTTAGTAATGTCCAAGATAAACTTAGAAGGTACATATGAATTGAAAAAGTCACATTAGTACTTGCCCGGATTTGAACCCACAACCTCGTGCATGAGAGGCGAGGCCTTGACCACTCGGCCATCTCGACATTATACATAAAAGGAATAAGGATTTAACATTTTGGTAACAATATAATATACACCAAAATGACGATGGCAGAAACTTTTCAAAAAATAGAAAATTCAGTTTTATTTTCCTTCGAGGTCATGTTCCTTTGACGACTTCATCCTTTTACTCATAGTTTTGAATTTAACCCTGATGTGACATAGCAACTATCATGTTCATTTACGCGACTGACATGATACAGGGTGGCCGTGACATCGACGCGAAAACTTTTACCATGGATTCAGTACTAAATTCGATTCGATTCTAAACCCTCATTGAATTTTTAGTCGATTATAAAAAAAAAAACTGCTTGTTCGGTGTTTTCACCGAACACCTTAAGTTAGCAATATCGGCGTGACGCGTTGACCTAATTTTATATTACTTTTTACTTATTATTTTACATTAGGTCAGTGCACATTTGTCTACCGCGTTAGCCGGGTGTATTCATCAACATTTCAACATTCATTAACATAGTAACATTTTAACATTAAGAATAACTTGTGAGTGAGTAAATAAATAGTGTTAAACATAAACATTTGTTTCTCCCCAAAACACCGACACCTTGCTACGTACCCCGACATATTTTTGGTCCTTCGAGCCGGATTTGAACCAGCGACCTATGGATTCTCACCCATCGGTATGACAACAAAAAACTAATATTCTCGTCCCATATGAACATTTTGCTAGGCCTGCCAAACATACAACAGCAATCGTTACAGCAGATTAAACGAATGCATGACACCACGCTGGAATGTCTCAATGCCATCAAAAACTTAGGAGTTGACATCACATCGTGGGACCCAATGATCGTACACATTCTGGGTCAAAAGCTCGATACAGAAACATACACAGACTACATAGAGTCGCTGAAAAATTCGAAAGAACTACCGGCTCTGGCAGAGTTCTTAGAATTTTTGGAAACAAAATTTACATCCCTGGAAACAGTTCGCCGCAAGGATAGTGTACCCTCGAAGACTTCTCATCAAAACAATTATCCAAATCAAACATCTAAAAATAATTATAACAATTTTAACAACAAAAGCAACGGAAATAGAGCAGTTGCGAAATCGATGCACGTTTCAAACATAAAATGCCCTCTCTGCAATAACCAACACGGCATTTATAATTGCAAAACATATTTAAAAATGAGTGACGACCAAAGGCTAAAAACTGCAACCAAATTGCAACTTTGCACAAATTGTTTATTTAGCCATTTCGGCAATCAATGTACGTCGAACTTAACATGCCGAAAATGCCAAAATCAACATAACACCATTTTACATGACGCATTTGCGAAATTAGCGAATGCATCAACTCGGTCGTCAAGCGACAACAACGTGGAAAAACAAACCGCAAAGCGCAATGAACCCGTAACGGGCATCGTGAATGCTTCTCAAGATGAAAAGGCGGAGATATTGCTAGCTACTGCTCTGGTGAAGGTCAAAGGTGTGGATGGAACTTACCAAACCATGCGCGCCTTGATCGATCAAGGGTCCCAGATATCCTTAATAACTGAGGAAGCGGCTCAGATGTTAGGTATCAAGAGACGGCGATGCAAAGGAGTCATCTTCGGAGTGGGGCAAAAGGAAAACAGTTGTAAGGGGATGATAAGTATAGAATGTGCTTCTACATATAACAATTTTGAATTCGAGTCTGATATGCTCATCATGAACGAACTTATCAAAAATCTACCAAACCAAACATTCGCTAAACCAAATTGGACTTACATAAAAAACATTAATTTAGCTGACCCGGAATTCTACAAAAGTCGACCAGTTGACTTGCTTTTCGGGGCGGACGTTTATGCTAACATTATGCTAGGCGGGATTATAAAAGGAGAACAGGCCCAACAGCCGATGGCTCAACAAACACAGCTGGGATGGTTACTATGCGGTAACGTAACAACATACCAATGTAATGTGGTTCTAAATAACATCGAGGAGATACAGAAATTTTGGGAAGTTGAGGAAATTTTAGAAACATCAAACCTGTCGGTAGAAGATCAGGAATGTATGGACTTCTATACAGAAACAACAAGAAGAAACAGTCAGGGTCGCTATGAGGTGAGAGTTCCACTGAAAGAGGAATTGAAACAGCAATTGGGGACTTCCAAACCTATGGCTATTGCTCAGCTGAAGAATTTGGAACGCCGCTTAGAAAAACAACCAACTTTAGCTGAAAAATACAAGGATTTTATGAATGAATATGCTGCATTGAACCACATGAAACCGGAACAGAAAAACAATAACATAACACTCGAATGCTTCTTACCTCACCACGGCGTGCAGAGAGAAGAATCGTCAACAACAAAGCTTCGTGTGGTATTCAACGCATCCGCCAAAACAACCACCAAATACAGCTTGAATGACGTCATGCTGAAAGGGCCCAATCTACAAAAAGATCTACAGGCGTTATTACTTCAATGGAGGCAATATCCCTTTGCCTTCACTGCCGACATCGAGAAGATGTACCGCCAAATCTTAGTTAACCCCATTGATCAACATTTACAGAAAATCGTTTGGCGTGAGTCATCAAAACAACCTATACAAGTGTATCAATTGAAGACGGTAACATACGGGACAAAGGCTGCACCGTTTTTAGCAATTATGACCTTAAAACAGTTGGCAGCGGATGAGCGAGGCAAGTTTCCAGAAGCGGCTACGGTCCTGGAAAACAGTTTTTATATGGATGACCTGTTACATGGTTGCTTTAACATAGAACAAGGTAAACAGTCGATAAATGATTTAATTCAGCTCTTGAAATCAGGAGGCTTTAATCTTCGAAAGTGGTCATCGAACAGTCAGGAATTATTGGAGAACATACTATCAACAAGTCAAGAGGAATTCGTTTACAACTTTAAAAATGATGACATGTTGAAAACATTAGGTTTATGTTGGAACCCAAAAGGAGATCAATTTACATTCCGTTGCGACTTTTCCCAAACAACCTCAAAACCGACTAAAAGGAGCTTACTATCAGAAATATCAAAATTATATGACCCTCTTGGTTGGCTGACACCCCTATCCACGAAACTAAAATTATTATTTCAAAAGTTATGGAAACATGATCTACAGTGGGATGATAAAGTGTCAGATGACATACATAATGAATGGGTCAAGTTGATTACGGAAATTGACAACATCAAACACTGTAAAATTCCTCGATGGATATTATGCAACGGGAATGACGTCATCGAACTGCACGGCTATTGTGACGCGTCCATCGAAGCATATGCGTGCGTGGTATACGCAAGAACAAAACATAAAAAAGAAACAGTAATCGTCGCAGCTAAATCAAAACTTATACCAAGTAAAAAGAGCGTAACATTACCACGAATGGAGCTTTGTGGTGCTTATCTACTATCTAAGCTCATCAACAAAATCAAACAGAGTATAAGTTGTCAATTAGAAATCTATGGATGGTGTGATTCTATGGTGGTCATAGTGTGGCTACAAGGCGATTCGGCACGTTGGAAACCTTTCGTGGCTAATAGAGTCAACGCTATAAAACAGATAATGCCGGCAAACTGCTGGCGATATGTGAAATCAGGAGACAACCCGGCCGACTGCGCCAGCCGAGGTTTAACAGCGCCCCAACTATTACACCACCCTTTATGGTGGAAGGGACCAGCATGGCTAGCGTCCTATGACGTAGAAAAGGAACAAAAACAGGCTATCTACCAAACAGAGGAAGAGATGAAAAAGATAAAATTAGTTAACATTATTCAAGACATTAGTAACAGTAATAGTATAATAGATAATTTATTATTACAACACAATTCATTTATAAAAATAACTCGTGTCTTGGCATGGGTAATGACGGCATTGACGCCAAAGTCGCAACGTAAACATTTACCGAAGTACCTAACATTACTAGAACTGCAAAAAGTCAAATCAGCTATTATAAAACGAGTGCAAAGTACCGCATTTACGTCAGATATTGAAATATTAAACAAAAATGGTAATGTAGCAACAAACAGTAAATTATTGAATTTAAAACCATTCGTCGATAAAAACGGATTTCTCCGAGTGGGAGGACGTTTAAGAAACGCGAACATGAGCGACGAAATGAAACATCCTAAGATAATCCCTAACAAAAGTCGATTGGCGGAGTTACTCATAGAAGAAGCTCATCAGTTAACATTTCATGGAGGTCCTCGACTGACCTTAGCTGCTCTCAGACAACAATACTGGATAACAAGCGGATACAGTACAACCAAGAAACAGTTAAGAAATTGTGTAACTTGCCGGAAGTATGAAGCAAAGAAGCAATATCAATTGATGGGTGACCTTCCCGCAGCAAGAACCAACCCCGCGCCTCCATTCTACCACACTGGGGTGGACTACACAGGTTTTGTGAACATCAAGGCAAACAAGGGGAGAGGCGTGAGAACACTGAAAGGCTACGTGGCTGTATTCATATGCATGGTCACGAAAGCAGTTCACTTGGAATTGGTGTCTGACCTTACCAGTTCAGCGTTCTTAGCTGCACTTAAGAGAATGGCAGCCCGGAGAGGAACACCACATAACATGTATAGTGATCAAGGAACCAATTTTATCGGAGCAAATAGGTTGCTGCAGGAGGAGTACAACCAATTACAACAAGTTTTCGGGAATAGTTGCCAGGCAGAAATCGCGGAAATGAACATACAATGGCATTTCAACGCTCCATCTTGGCCGAGCGCTGGCGGACTGTGGGAAAGAGCCGTCCGTAGTCTGAAATTCCACCTGAAAAGAGTGGTTGGTGAACAAAGATTAACGTTCGAAGAGTTCACCACTGTACTGACACAATTGGAAGCGTGTCTGAACTCAAGACCGTTATGTTCACTTACAGAAAACATTGAGGATCTGGATTATTTATCACCGGCACATTTTTTAACAGGCAGATCCGACTTAACAGTGATTGAGACAAAGGAGGATGCGAGAACAAGATGGCATTTAACAACCAACATTTTTAAACAGATTTGGCAAAAATGGAAGAATGAATATTTGAGCCAATTAACAGCGAGAGAAAAGTGGTCTAAGCCTCAGGAAAACTTAAAAATAGGCAATATGGTAGTAGTACATGAAGATAACATTCCAGCTGGACGGTGGATTATGGGCCGAGTTATAGATCTGCATCCCGGTAATGATGGCTATGTCAGAGTGGTGTCATTAAAAACGAAAAACGGCATCATAAAGCGACCAGTAGTGAAACTTTCGTTATTACCAGTAGAAATCAAAACAAACAACAAACAAAACAGTTCAACTGAAACAGATAGCTCAGCTGAACAGGGTTCTAGGACCCAGAATAACATAAAACGAACAAGAAAAACGACACCAGGAACGTTATCGTACGTCGCCATGGCATTAACCTTGTTTATGTCAATCTGCAGCGTTGCAAATTGCAGCTATAACATAACGTCATTAAACAATAACCAATCTTTCTACTTTGACCCAATCTCCAAAATTAGTTTAGTAAAAGACAGTTGGGTCCTAGTTGTATTCTATAATATGTCTCCGTATTGGGAAGGTATGCAGGCGTTTGAAAAAGTAACAGCATATCTCGACAAAACATGCAAAACAACAGGCAGCGAACAGTGTAACATGATAGTCCCTCAGCTGATCCATGAGTGTAATGAACTAAAATACTATAATGAACTTCTGATGACGCAACACGTAAGGGGACACTCCAGACGGCGGCGGGGACTTATCAATGCAGTTGGAAACATTGCAAATTCCCTATTCGGCGTATTAGACGAACAATTCGCGGAAAAATACAGCCGAGACATTAATATGATACAGCAAAATGAAAAACATTTAGCCGGTTTATGGAAGAACCAGACGTCGATTGTCGAATCAGAGTACAATTTGTTGAAAAGAACAGAGGAAATTATGGCAAAACAGCATAAAATAATTAATAAACACCTAATAACGTTGGATAACTTCTCAAACAAATTACAACGAGAGATAAATAACATATCCTTACTTCAAGAATTTACCATGACAGCCCTAACAGCCAGTAATTTACTGCATAACTTAAAAAGAACTCAAGACATTTTACTTGACATCTTAACCAATGTCCACCATGGACAGTTTAACATTCATCTGCTTACCCCTGAACAGCTCCAAAAGGAACTTAACATTATCTCTGGGCACTTATCCAATGATTTAACATTGCCTATTGAACCGCACGATATTCGAAAGCTATATTCTCTGATAAGTATTAAAGCACGAATAACTGAAGAATACTTCCTCTTCCAAATAACATTCCCACTTATCAGTAGAGACCGATATAAGTTGTACAAAATACATTCTGTACCACACCAGATGAACAACACTATGATAGAGTTCATCCCGTCATCAGAATACGTCGCTACGGATCTCAAAAGAGACTCGTACTTAACAATTACGTCGGGTGAACTTTCACTATGTAAACAAGAAGATGATAACTTTATTTGCGATTGGAAAAAGCCGATATACCATCTTAACAACGAGAACAACTTTTGTGATCTCGATCGAGACACAGATAAGTGCAAGGTACGAAGATCTAGATGTGAAAACAAATGGACATCACTAACAAACCCGTCACTATTCTTGTACCATTGCTGCAACATTTATGCCGTCAAAGTAATCTGCGGCGAACAGATAAACAAGATTCAACTAAGCAAAGCTGGTGTCATTTATTTAGAACCAGGTTGCCTGTTGAAGGGTCAGGATTTTACCCTGAATATTCAGAGTCAAAAGAAAAACAGAATTGACATGAGCCCGGACATTTTTATACCTGAGATGGATCAGTTAAACTTCATCATTAACAGCACTATGCCTTTCCAAAACGTACAAGACGTAACAGACTCAGGCGAGATGACATACGCCTTAAAAAAGCTACACAAACGCATCGATGACATGAAAAATACCCAAGTGGAAGTGGGAGAAACATTATCCACACATGACATCCATCAGTATGTAGTAAGCTACATCCTGGTCGGTGCGCTGGCGCTAGCGGCGGGAGCGCTGCTGTACAGAGGGCTGCGGCGCCGAGCGCGCCGCGCCCACATCACGTCGGACATGGAGCTTCAACCCACCAGTGTTAGTGATGTGAACGTTAATAGTGTTAGTGCGCGGCAAAACATGAGTGAACGTCAATCTAGTGCGACACATATTTATGGTGAATTAAACAAGACAATGATGAATAGGGCGTGTCCTCGCGTGCCTAGAAATCCTTTATGAACAATAAGCTCTTAATTTTAAGACAAATCATTTTCCTTTTGTTCTACTAACAGTTTAATCTTAAGTTGGCTTGGTTCACCTTGTAAACATTATCATCATGATCATTACATTTAGTAACTAACATAACATTGTGTCATCTCAGCATCCCTATCTTTCGTGCCCCGGAATATGTTCGGTGTTTTCACCGAACACCTTAAGTTAGCAATATCGGCGTGACGCGTTGACCTAATTTTATATTACTTTTTACTTATTATTTTACATTAGGTCAGTGCACATTTGTCTACCGCGTTAGCCGGGTGTATTCATCAACATTTCAACATTCATTAACATAGTAACATTTTAACATTAAGAATAACTTGTGAGTGAGTAAATAAATAGTGTTAAACATAAACATTTGTTTCTCCCCAAAACACCGACACCTTGCTACGTACCCCGACACTGCTATTTCACAGAAAAGTGCAATACGCAGTCAAAATGTAATGTACTTCCACGCAGCTGACTATTATTTTTGGATTGAAGATGATCCCAAAAACCGTTCCATAAGGTTTTGGCACGGTATGAAATTTATTTTTACAACTTTCACATGCTCTAACATTGAACTCCCTCTAATAGAGCAGCTGACGCTCTGAACTCTTATGCACTAAGGAAAAACTATTTTTGGTATGTTTTTCAGCCGGTTTAAAGTTGGTTTTTCAAACTAACGTGCAATTAGTAGTTTAGTAAGTTAAAGCACCTAATTATTTAATATAATTTAGTGTTGAATATCCCCCTTTATTATTCAAAATCCCCCTTTGATTTTATGGACTTTTTTTTACTTGTTTTTCTTAATAAATACTGTTTTTTATGTCTTCACCTCCGTTTTTTTTTATCATAGTCGACAAATTTTACAACTCTTAAGCTTTTAGAAATAATAAACAGAATCCAAATCGAGCCAATAATATTGGAGATTGAAATGGAAGATATTTTATAGTTAATTTTCGATAATTTTTCATGAATATTCATAAAAATACGGGCGGTCACATGCCCATGGGCGACTGTACTGACTGACTGGCGATTGTATATTTGTTTCTCGTTTGCTCTTACTACTGGATCTATTAAGTGTGCGTTATTATTATTTAGTGACTTGTCTATTGATATACTCTTGTTCCAATAAAAACGTACCTAAAAAAAAGAACATGTGTGCAATTCACACGTGGTAGAAGTGAAACCTTCAAAAATGTTGGCTTCAAGATAATGAGAATGAGTGGAGGGGGTACGAAGCAGAGCACAAAGAGAACCACGAACATAAGAAACACTGTATAATGCTTCCTATCTAATTTTCACCCACGTTAAATCTTGTGAATTTACTAGCTTCTGCCCGCGACTTCGTCCGCGTGGAATAGTTACTTTGGGCTAACGCTAACGTTAACCCGCGACTTCGTTTACGTAAAAGGTGAAAATATTTTTTAAATAATACGTACGTTAAGGAGCTATTTTAGGTACCTACATCACGGTTTTATCAGTAAAAGTGGAATTTTAAAACGTTAGGTAAAAGTACTGGGTCTTATGCGCGTTTTCACCTTCACTAAGTCCCTAAATAAAAATGCATTTTTGGATTTTCAACTCTCAGCGCTTAGCATAGTGTTGAAAATCCAACAATGCTCTTTTATTCAGGAATATATTTAAGTGCCACTTAGTGAAGGTGAAAACGGGCATTATAATCTTATATCACGCCCTTTCCCCTCATGCACATCATAAATGCGCGCGCAGTACTTGATCATTATTTTGCTGCGATGTTATTTTAAAATTGCGATATCTCAACTAAGATATTCATTGAAATCGAATGGTGTCAAGGGCAATTTTGTTTTAAATGAAATACTTGTGGTGAATAACGTATTTGTTTGGATAAGGATTAATATCATGTTTATAAAAACACCTTCGTAAATAATGCATTATTTTAGAACAAATTTGGTTAGCAAAAAAGGTTAAAGTGAGCCAACCTTAAAAGATAGACATATGCTGTCGCGGACTTTTTTTTAGAACTTTTAAAGGGAAACAATTCTGTTATACATGATTTTTGCGAAATTTTAACCGTTTACGCAGCGCACGCAGCGGAAGCTCCGGAAAATAAAACCCTCCGATTTTGAAACATTCTTCATTGGTGCTCCGCTCTTATTGGTCGTGCGTGATGATATATAACATATAGCCTTCCTCAATAAATGGGCTATCTAATACTGAAAGAATTTTTCAAATCGGACCAATAGTTCCTGAGATTAGCGCGTTCAAGTAAACAAACAAACTTTTCAGCTTCAGAGAACCAAGAACATAAGAAACACTGTATAATGCTTCTTATCTCATTTTCTCCCACGTTAAATCTTATGAATTTGTGTCCGTCTCTTTTTACTATCGCTTTTTCGTTTCATCGATTTTCAAATCACAACGATGCTAAAGAAGTTTTCACTTCAAAAACAGTGGCACTCCGGGAGTGCTCACAGAAGTGAAAACTTGAATAATTTAAAAAATACTTCCAAAACCTTTAAAGTAAAAATACTTGCATAGAACATTCATCCGTAACCTAATATTAATAAAGAGCACAATCGCGTTTACAAAAATGAGGTGTCGGTAACGGTGTCGCGAGTTCAATTGTTTTTTCCCATCTCAAAAATGCTCAACGCGCCTAAAGAAGTTTCACTTCAGTACTTACATAGCAAGCCTCTATGCCTGAGCTCGGTGCTCTTGGTCTGCGTCTTCTCCTGAATGGCGTCGAGCAGCATGTCGGGAGTGACCAGAGAGAACGGACGCACC
Source organism: Agrochola lychnidis (assembly GCA_963680765.1). NCBI lineage: Eukaryota > Metazoa > Arthropoda > Insecta > Lepidoptera > Noctuidae > Agrochola > Agrochola lychnidis. The sequence continues at coordinate 1,268,145 of OY796863.1, read as the reverse complement.
ACCGTCAGCAGCTCGTCGAGCGTCATCAGCGTTAGACGCACGCATTTCAATATTTTTTCCTGTTGGTAACACTTGAAATTAATTTACGGTGTAATTGTTTCAGTGATTGTTGACAAGTGACGCTGTCTTCGACAAAAAGGTGAGGGTTTTTTTTTAAAGATATGCCTCTTTGCCTATTGCATATTCAAAGACAATCGTATTAAGGAGTAAACTCCAATCGTGCGTCGGAGCTGATACACAGACTTACTTTTTTGTGTTCTTTTGTTACCTTAATCTGGATCAAATAAACTTTTCTTTTGTTGCTTTTACTTACAACTTGCGCCTGCCCCGCCTCGGACTTGACCCACATCTGGTTCGCGTTGAACCAGTTACATACTGCCTTGAATATGTCTGCTTCGGGCGCGAAGAACGAGTCGCGTTCCAAAAGACCTTGCAGCGCTTCCTACAACCAAAATAAACTATGAAAAATCATCGATCTTTTATACATAGGTACCTACATATTATAAATTAAAGTCGTTTTTCGTGTCTGTCTGTGTGACCGCATTTTTCTTCTAAACTACGCAACAGAGTTTGATGCAGTTTTCGCCATCATTTACAGAATTTATTCCGGAAGGTTTACATGTATAATGTATTAATATTAAACTTAAATTATAATTTAGACATCTCGATGTTACGTCAAGTCGTAAAAACCGTACGAAACGGGGGAGGGACGCTAGTATTATATATGTCACCGTAAGATTGTGAGAAACGTAAGTTAAAAATTGTAAATTGGGTGTAATGGGTTAGGTTAGAACTGTGACCAAGCGCGCGCGAGCCGAGCGAGCGTAGTGAGCGCTGCCGCGGCAGCGGCCGGCTAGCGATACTTCCAAGTTGCTCGCAGCTAGGCAAGCTATATATGTATAGTCCCCGTCACGAGAAGCTATAATTTTTGTAAATAAAGAACTTCTACCAAGTTACGTAGCGACAATTTAATCAACAACGAATAATCCCAAATTTAATGAAGTCAAAGTAACGTACGTGTAATACGAAACTAATGAGCAATTTCACTTGATCGGGTTATATTTTAGCGATATAAAGCGCTGTCGTCTAAGGTTTTGTGGTACTGGAACGCATCTGATTCATGGAACGTAAACATTTGGGCCACGATTTTGAAGTAAGTTCACGCTGACGTTGTCTCTGCTGTCTTTCGAGTTTCGAATGCGTCTGTTTGTTTGTGGTGTTTTCGCGGATTAGGTTATATTGTTTGTTTGTAATTAGATGTGTGTGTGTTAATATAATTATATCCCTGTAAAAAAATAGTACAAAACTGTTTTTATTTTATTTTAAGTACCCTAAGATTGCAAACCCCTGAATGTGTGTTTACAAAATTTATAGCTTCTCGTGACGGGGACTTTAGTATTAGCGCAAAGTGCGTTACATCGCAAGAAATTTAAATACCAGTTCAAAATTTGTCGGTTTCTCATGGATACATTATAAACTATCGAAAAATAATGCGTTAAATCGTAAATGATTTGTCGCAGTTCACAATTTTTCGACAGTTTATAATCTAACGAAAATAATACCGATCGATTATAAATTAACGAAGTTTATAATTCTACAGTGACATATACATGACGGACGGGTGCAAAGGCGACATGTCAAAACATCGAGATTTCTATGTTACAAGTACAAGCCTTAAGCTATCCCATCGGGCATAAGTTATACCCGATGGGATTTTCATTTATCATGCAGTTTCATTCCCAACATTTAATCCCTTTAGGGGCTACATTTTCAAAAGTCCTTCCTTAGTGCTCACTGCTCACCTACGTTAAATAAGGAACTCTAGTGCAAAATGTCATATTCAAGGCAATGGCATGTAAAATTTAATCGGAGAGGCAACCGGATGGCGAGTGGTAATTTGGGTCTTGAAGTGATACCGAACCCCACGTACCGTCCGAATGGACCCCAAATGGAAGGGGGCGGAGATATCGGGGCCTAATTTTTTTTTCTTGACATTTCACTCAGAATTTAAGCTTTATTATGTGCAAGAAATTTCTGTGTATCAATGCCCTCTGGTTTTGATAAAATTAAACCTCATTTTCGCTGATAAATCATCGGTAAGGAGTTTCAAGAATTATATACATTATTTCAATTATGTTCGGCGATGTTGCGCGGTGGCAACCGGATGGCATTGATACACACAAATTTCTTGCACTTAATAGAGCTTAAACGTAAATGTCATGTAAAAAAAATATTTTAGGTCCCCATCCTCCATATCTCCGCCTCCGACCATTTGGGGTCCATTCGGACGGTACGGGGGATTCGGTATCACTTCAATACCCAGATTATCATTCGCCACCCGGTAGCCTCTCCGATAAAATTTTATGTGCCATTGCTTTAATTATCATGTTTCTAGACCCAGCAGTTTACGCTGTGCGTTGTCTGTTAGAGAATGAATGAATTCATTAATTTAAGATTATTATTAAGCAGATATGAGGCTGAGAATCAGAACTTTTATGAACGTGAAATCCACAAAAGACTATTCCAAAACGGCCTTTAGGACTTCTGAGTATTTTTTCTGGAAAAAGTAGCGCAACAAATACCACAACAACCGCTCTGCCTAGCCTAAGAACCATTGATACATACCTACCTACCGCTAAAGCTGTTATCAGACTCAAGTGAATAGTTCACTCGCTCGAGTGTATGTTAATTTCATTCCACTTAGACATGACACCAACAAAATTACATAGGACTGAACGCTCTTTCTTTTAATTTAATTTTTTTACTAGTGAAGGGTGTACTTAGTTACCACGGACAGTTGCAGGAAAGTGTCATGCTGCAGCACTTCGATAGCATTCCTGTCCAGGAAGTTGTAGCAGTAGTCCATGAGCGCCTTTAGGCCGTACAGTCTGAAACAATGAAGTGGTAGGTTACGTGGGTAACCCATCAAGTTCAAGGCCCATGCAGTCGGAGAGCCTACTGCCATTGAAGCGGGGATCGAAACCAAGTTCCTACGAGTATTCGCGTTTGGGTAAAATCTTTATAGAAAATACAGAATCGAGATAATAATCAAGTTTTGGAACAACAACCTCAATGTGATACTGAATTAATTGCGTCTGATGTCGTGTTTCAACGTGTGTTACAAAACATATGTTGAAAAAATTCGCCTTGTTGTTGTGTTACATTTCATGTTGCATTACATACATTTGGAAGGCTCTTTTGTGTTACATCTCATGTTATGTTTCACCAATCTGTACCGATCATCAGCCTTGATTAGTTCAAGTTCCATTGAAACCAAAAACATTTAGGTAGGACCGTTCTATTACAAATGGTCTCTCAAAAATCAACTTGGAATACACAAGGCTAAACTAGTCATTTGAATAAGTGGCGATGGAATGTAAATTATCTAAGATTGTGTATTCAAGCAAAGCAAAATCTTATTCGTAAAATCTGACCCCCTTATCAATAAACGCTTAGTAAAGTTACAACCAGTATAAACTTCATTTAACCACACATTTTTCCAGGATCAATTTTGGCATAACTTTACTATATTATTATTTAGATAATTTATATTCTATCGCCACTTACTCAAGTATCTACTTAAGCATTATGTATTCATACATGATTTTTGAGTGACGCATTCATTCATTAGACTTCAGAAAAAAAGTTAGGCATTATTCCATACCTGGCAGCATCAAGTACAGAGCACACATTCCTGAGCGCGAGAACCTGCCTCAGGTAGTCAGATATAGCGGTCTCCAACTCCTGGAAGTTGAACTGGTGAGCCAGACCCAGCATGTCCAGCACTGTGTCTTCGCGCAGCAGGGAGAGACCCATGTGACCTGGGATGAGGCAAATCGTTATAGAAAACTAGATGTAGTATTACTCAGATCTAGCAGGTCTTGCTCCTCTTGGTTACCAGAAAGTTTAGCCATACTTACTCAATGCTATTGTGTATTATAATTTATAACAGAATAATAATAATAATGACTGACTCAATAAAAGCCATGTCGAGGTATGTTTTATCTTCAAACAAGCCGAGAACGAGATGGGGTTTCCCTTCATCAAAAATGACGAATTTTCACACAAAACTTTGTTCCCTATTTAACCCCATTAGGGTTTGAAAATTCAACAAATCCTTCCTTAGTGCTCACCTTCGTTCTAAAAGGAACCTTTGAGCAAAACTTCAAGCTTCTAGAGCCAGCGGTTTAGGTTGTGCCTTGTTTGTCAGTGAATTTATTAGGTAGATTAACAAGCAATCGATGTTTAGTACCAAAGCCAAAAGAGGGCTATATAGAAGATATAAAGAGGAGTAGCTGAATCTGTAGCTATATTAACTGCTAAATGAATCAGTATCAGCTATTACCTCGATAATTACCTGAGTATACATATCGCAGGAGCGCCTTGAAGGCTTGTAGCGGCGCTTGTAACTCCACTTCCGCCTGCAAAAGACGACGGTATTACTGAATGGGTAATGAGGCAAACCCTATATTCTGTCTTAAGAGCGTTCATTCTAAAAGTTAGCAACGTCGCAAATAGCTGTCAAATATTTACCTGTTGGCTATATTACAGTATGGAAATATGTGAGGAACTCATGGCTAAATAATAACAGCCGCACGGGTCGATCCATCAGGTTGAGCTACGCTTTCCAGGGTTGGTCCGTGGATGTGTGACCATACCGAGACTCCTCCGTGTCTTGGAAAGCACGTTAAGTTGTTGGCCCCAGCCATCATTCGTGGATCTTTGACAGTCGTTACGGGTCGTCAGAAGCCCGAAAGTCTGACAACCAGTCTTACCAAGGGGTATCGTATTACCCAGTTACTGGGTTGTGGAGGTCAGATAGGCAGTCGCTCCATGTAAAATGTTGGTATTCAGCTGCATCCGGTTAGACTGGAAGCCGACCCCAACATAGTTGGGAAAAGGCTAGGCAGATTGACAGTATAGAAATTTGAAATATCACTAACTAGTGAACTAGAATATTAATAATGAATTACAATTAAAACACTGAATTTGATATTGGTTTTAGGTGTAAAAAGGGCATTTGGAAATTTTCCAAATACTTTTTTCTGTTTTTTTACATCTAAAACGCAATATTCGGTGTTACGATATTATGACGCTTCAAAATCAATATTTTAGTTCACTAGTTAACCATATTTCCATACAGTAATATTGCCAAATTAATCAAAACAGCGAAATATTTGACAGCTGTTTGCGGCGTTGCCCACTTTCAGAATAATCGCTCTTAACCCCTCATCAAGATTTGGCCACACTTGGCACACCTGAAGTGTTGCCAGCGACTGAGTGAATATATTAATACATTCTTGAGGGTCCATCATAATTTTACCATCACATAATGTTGAAACATTTTAGACAAAACAGTATGATTTATACTGTTGATGACAATAAGTTTCTCCTAAAAATCGACTCATGGTCACCAGATTGCATTTCTGTTTCTAAGATTTTTGTCGATACTAGATAATTCTTAGTGTACGGAAGATTTCATCATTCTCTTGCCCTTATCCCAATCTCTCTTGTCTTTTTGTTCCATACTTCTCTATTAGCCCCTTTCTAGCCATATCTTTTTCACAGAGTGCATCCATCGTTTCTTTAATCTTCCCCTACTCTTATAGTCTTATTAGCTATCCACATCCATACCCTAAGCTTTCCTCGCGACATAGACCTTGACAACCGATTTCCACACAACTTTTCAGTCACCAGTGCCACCTTTATACATAAAAAGTGAATCAAAGTGCGTCAAAACTTGTTTTTAAGGTAAACATGGGTCACCTGGTTAGTCTCCCTCATGCCACCATATAGCAACGCTCTAAAGTAGTCACTGCTGGCAGCCAGGATGACCTTGTGCGCCGGTATCCGCTGCCCTTCCACCACCAGGGTCACATCGGAGTACTCGGAGGACAGGCACAGGGAGCCGATGTGTTCCGACAGGTGGCCTGGTGGGAATAACACTCTTATGGTTACGGTGATAGAAATGATATTGCTGGGTTTGGTGAGCATATACCGCGCGGGGTATATACTTACGCATAATTACAAATATTTCTGTACAGTAGGCCGTACGTCAGAAACAAAACCAGTATAAGGCCCGGACTCCACCACAGCGGAGATGTCCGAAGCGGAGACGAGAAGAGATGTTTTTCAGTTAGAGTGTTTCCACCGAAGCTGTACGGAGATGCGTACTGGCTAAACTGGAACGGAAATGTATGCTGGCTAGAGCGGAGATGTGTGCTGGCCAGAGCGGAACTGTTACAGCGTCGCTCACTGCACGCCATCGCCAGCTTGCGAGGCACAGCTCACATCTCCGCTTTGTACCGCCGCGCACCGCCTAACTCTCGGCGAGGCACATTTCATATCTCCGCTTCGATCGCGCCTTACAAATATGATAAATCTCCGCTCAGTGGTCTCCACTGAAGCTGAGTGAATACGAGATGTGTGAATAACGAAATTCTATTGGTTGTTTAAGGGGACGACAACCGACTTTTAATGATTTTATACTGAAGATGACGTCTAAACGAGTTGTGTTAGTGATTTGGAAAAAATATATGTTAAATTAGAGCGTTTTCTTAATATTTTAATATAGGCATATTTTTGATTATGTTTATATTACATAGTGAAATTAATTTGTAAAGTTATGTCTAACGCGGATTAAAAACTGAGAATGACGCAAAATTTATCAAGCGTATTTTTCTGAAAACTTCACCATTTTAAAGATAATTCATTATTGATCTTTTAGTACACGTGTTTTATTAAAATACCTTTTATTTTACGTGTAATAAATTAATAATGCGTCTAATTTGGGACCGCGCTCCTTGATGGGCGAGTCCTATTACTGGCTGGACGTATGACGCGTTGCGTGAGCTCAGTACAGAACACGCAAGCTAACCATTCAAGGTCACTGTCATATATATCTGCGTCTTAAAACACATCTCCTCTCCGCTCGTCTCGTCTCCGCTTTGTGTGGAGTCCAGGCCTAAGCATTCTCTAATAACTATGTTCTCCGCTAAAACAACTCAAGGTCAAACTATTGCCACCGGCATGCGGTCTATTGAACCTTTTCCTAAGAAGCTAGATATCAACAAAAAACTAACCCCTTTTCAAATCCACTAATAATTATTGTAGATTGGGTTCTCGGTTTGGTTTAACATTAAGTTTTTTTCGCCTCTACATAAAGAGTAGGTGCAAAATTAAACTACCTACGTCATTACGCGTTGCTAGCCGACCGGATGATAGCAAATCATACTATTTATGTTCAATGTATTGCCATAGCTCATTCTACACGCGCGTTGGTTGGCAAACATCTAGGTATTTACTTCCATTACTCCATTTCTGTACAAAGGTTACTTTAATCTAGTAATTTAAAGGCATACAATCGCAAGTGGAGTCAGGAAACAAATTGCGACGCATATCCGCTCCCGATACATTCAGCATATCTAATGTCTAGACTTTACTGCGCGATGGTCAGTTTGCCAAGTAAAATAATGTTAAGCCGTATATTCACTGGAGGTCTGGAGGACAAATGTGTCCCGTCGACACGGAGACATCAGGCGATGTCGCGAGAGAGGGTCGGGCAATGTCGCGCGACCTCAACAGTCTTCGCACGACATTTGTCATTACATGAACAAGACAGTAGTCCCGTGATGCTGACGGACACGTTGTGCGAAGTCTGGGGATGTCGCGCGAGATCGCCCGACATTTCTAGCGACGGTAGCTACACAATGACATGTCGCGAGACACTTGGCCCCTACTAGGCCGCTCCCGCTAGTGAATACGCGATAGAAACTGGTAATATATGTAGGTAGGGAATATTAGTATTCTACAAGGTAAGATCTAATACTATCTTTCGATCGCGAAGCCAGTATTGTAGGTATATCAAGAGAACATCTTTACAACTTAAAAACTCTTTACCCAATTTAGTATTGCGAACATTTACGGTTCATGCTTCATGTATAAAGTTAAATAAGTACGATGATTTAGTTAGCGAGCCTGTTCGTGAACGGAACTGACATTCGTGAATGTATAATGGCACGCAACTACCACATTTTGCGTGCTCGCGAAATTTATTTTTAGACATGATATTGTCATCGTGACATTCATGGTTTTAGGGTATTATGAAAATAAATACTAAAATCATTTAAATGTGGGTCAACATAATTGAGAAATGCAGAAGTTAGAAAATCGACGACTTCTAAGTAGAAACGATTTTATACATATAATTTATAAGCGCCCCAATTCGTTTTGAAGTCCGACTGTCGTTTTTTGACGCAGACTCGCGAAGGTTACCCTTATTACCCCTTACGGAACCATTATTTTCTTATAGAATGAAAATACGGGTTTTAATAAAATAAACACTTTGTAGCAACTTTGCTTGCCAAACATGTGTCCATGCAATTTTTTTCTATGTCAATTATAATTATGGGATAAATAATCATCATGTTTAGTGTAGGGATGAAAATAGGAACTATTATGATGGCAAACTGGATTGCGACAGCTAACTTAAAATACATCCCAGAAGTCTTAAAATCTAAAAAATAATAAGTGGTTGATCTTACTAATGTGTTCAATGTCGCCAATGCGTGCACTTGGTGTGTTGTTGACGCTCATGTACTGGTGCTGGCTACTCATTGTCCCGGGTTTGCATCAAGTCTGCTGCAAATTTAGAATATAAGCTGTACACTAATTTGTACCAGTCTATGATGAGGTTTGTTTGATATTTGAATAGAACTATACTTTTAATAGCTTAACACTTTGCAGGACACTAAAAAGACACATTAGAAGATTTATTGCTGCGTCTGTATATACAATGTCGCCCATGGGCCCATGAGATTTTTCATAGTCGACAAATTTTAATAAAAAATGTTAGTTAATCCAATAAAATAACTCATAAGCTTTTAGAAATAATAAACAGAATCCAAATCGAGCCCATAACGTCGGAAATATGGCAAAAAATGTAAAGCAAGGTCATAAACGCTACTCAAAAATTAAATAACATGAATAATATTAATGACAGACCCCCTTTTAAAGTAAATGTTTGATAATTTTTCATGAATCTTCAGAAAAATATAGGTGGTTACATGCCCATGGGCCACATTGTATACATATAATTATGTATATGCATTTCAGGGTTTATTTATAAACATTGCTTAAATTTAAGTAATGACTAGCGACTGTTTTTATGTTTGAACGTCACTTAGCTTTAAGCAACGTTTATAAATAAACCCCTTAGTTTCCTGCAAAGTGTTAGACTGCTGTCTTATGATTATATAAATACAAATTAGAAGTCATAAAAAGTTTCAATGAGACCACATTCTAAATATTCTAGCCCTGTTTTTATAAACGGCTCCTAACCATTTTCATTATCATAACAAGAAAATAGTGGGGCAGTACCTGAAAAACTATCATATAAGTATCAGTGGCGTAGAGTGCCTTGGCGGGGCTCTGTATCACAATTTTGTTTGGGGGCCCTTATGAAGGGTAAAGATTACTCATAAAAGGAAAAAAAAAATTTTGCATAAAATTAAAAGAAAAAAAATATTTATTCATCATATTATATAACTGTCACTTTTTCCAAAATGTTTACAAACATTCAAGTTAAATATACACTCTCCTTGCCTTTTTTCGGCAAACTGATTTATTAAATCATTTATAGCTGATGATGAATTTGGGAAGATTTTATTAATTTTTGCTTACGCACGTCGGGGGCCCCGTATAATTGATACGGCAGATACGGCGGTAGCTATGCCCCTGATAAGTATGAATAATGAGAGCATGCAACTAACAATAAATGAACCTATGTCATTTTTATATGACCTTGCAATACTAAAGAAGCTTTTCAACACACTATTCAGCTAAAATTATTTTCTCACATAGGTACTTACATATTGTGTTAGGATTAGAATCTATACAATCACCTGTATCAAGCGTACTTGGACTTAGGTATATATCTTGCATTTGTACCATTTATTAGTTACATATATTATATCACCACACCATGCTCTTTCCAATGCTTTAGGCAATTCATTCAGATTTCAGATAATTGTTATTCTTAAATTAATCTTTAACAAATGAAAACATCAATTTTTCTGCATTACAAGTGTGCAAGGTAGGTATGTTTTAAGGGACCTAAAAGATTACCACTTTTAACTATAGTTTCCGAGTATCATAACAAAATATCATAATATAATATTGCAGTACCAACTGTTGTTATAAAGTGGTAATTGTTTTTAGGGGAGTCCCCTTAGCAAAAAGTAACTAACTGCACACACTGTATAATCAATTTTGATAAAATTGACAGCTGCATTGTTTAGATCAAAGCCAATGCATTTGCATCATCAATTTATTTACTCCTAAACCATCTGAATTCTTGAATATTCTCCAATAGATGCCAAGCTTATCATACAACTTTTGTATGTATCATTCCAACTTAAATATTTCAGGAAACTTGAGTTTCAGAATAATACGTGAAATAACAAAACAAAGAATTATCTAGAACTTTTCTAATTTATAAACATAGGATTCACAAAAAATTACGGCATGTGCAAATTACTTATTTTATAAATTAACAAAAACATATTATTTACGAGCTGAGAAATAGGTCCTGAATAAATAACATTTTAAATTCGTTTATACATACGCATTAAAAGATAATCCACGCCTACAAATACTATCAATAATTCAGTCTCGAACTAAAATAAACAAATTGCTCCCGTTTTAATTGTATTTTCTTTTGAAAATATAAAGTTTTAAATGAATAATAAATTGCGAAATCCGCAAAGGGAAAATTATTTATTTTGACAATATTTTGACATCAAAATCAAAGTCATCAAACAACATTTCTTTCACAGAGCATGTAACTTATTTCTTTATCTTTTTTGCTCAACGAGTCTACGCAATCTACTATTTCGGAACAGAGCCTTTTGAGACATTTTGGGGTACATACTTGAATAAGTTATTGAAATATTTTGCACTTATGATCATTTCTATTCATGTGAATATTTTGCGTAAATATGTCCATGCATTTCGTGGCATTGGCATTGACATGCGCTGAATGCGAAGTGCATCCATTCTTATTAGGGTCAATCTAGATGATTGTTGAACTTGGAGACACACATTATTTATGCGAACGATTTATAATATTTTAGCATTATTATTTTATTTCCTTTATTTAATTATTTACATAAAAGTCATATTTTTAAATATTAAAATAAAATACTATAAAAACATTTAAAAATATAAAAATAGTAGCCTACCGGAATCGAGAAAAGGGGCCAAGCTACCGGTGATCAGGGCTCCAGAGAGAGGAATCTCCTAACAATGCGAGCCGTATCCACGAGTATAGCTTTCTGGATCAAGCCCTTAATCCAGCTGCCCAACGAGAGCCTCCTTAGGTGTTGGTCGAGGCTCTTGGCAATTAACCATTGGCTGATACGACTATCGGCACAATGATTGCTGAGTCCATATCCCACATGTCGACAACCTCGCGAGCCAAGTCTAGATACTTGATTTGTTTATCTTTCACGGCTCTCACGAGGTTCCCGTTCCCGTTATTGCCCGTCATGCGGGACCGTTATGTCAATAATCGTTATTATTATTTTATCGCCTCACCACATGGAATGTAACGCTACCGCGAAGCAAAACTAAACAGGCCTTGACATAATTTTATCTAATTACCTTCCCTCATTCTCACTGTACGTTTGCACTGGCGAAACATCACAACAAAACATGTTCAAATCTCTAGTTCCTGTCAAAAATTGTATGGAAAATTGACAGAAAATAGAGATTCCAACATGTTTTGTTGTGAATGTTTCGCCAGTGCAAACGCAGTCAGGATTATTCAGTCAGCTGTATACCTGTGGCAGTGTGGCCTGTGGTATCTAGCAAAGTTTTTTTAACCTTATCCAAGGAGGATGCAGTTAAAAAACTCTTGTTTTATTTTTCCTAAAGCGGAAATAATACGTGGAAATTCATTTTCCGCTTCCGGTGAACGCAAAATTTCCAAAAATATAAATAAAATCAAAAACAAATCTAGTGATAGTCAAAAAAGACAATGGCTAGAAAAACATATTTTTCGTGAAACACTAATGAATGCTTATTTTTTTCTAGGTACCATTCAAAAGTACGTACTTTCCAGGTTATCCATATTATTCAAAAATGTACTCTATTTGAATGAAAGTAGGGTATGTCGACTGCATTAATGATGATGATGTACTATAAGTACATGCTTGCGTAGCAACAACAATGTCAAAGATAAACTATAAATAGGTAACATACATTTTAACAAAATCTAAGGACCTCGATATTGTTAACACAACATCAACAGAAAATATTAGACCTTACAAAATATTAAAGCCCGTAATGTTCACTTATTCATCGCATATCCTTGCATACCAAACTGTATAAATATAAACTTATCTGTTGATTTTTTTTGGCTGAATAATCGGGCGCGAAAGCTTCGTCATGAAATTAAAGGCTGCGATTGGTGGAAATTTTTGTCTGTACCAACGTAACGAACACCTTTAACATTTTGGCAATGTTGTCAGATTTATTACCAGTTGTGCTGTGCAGGTAAATATCGTCGCTTTATTGAGTATATTTTATTTTTCTTTAATGGTTTTCAACACGATAACGATGTTGTAACAGTTGGAAAGATACATGAAGAACTCATCTCTTTGTTGAAACATAGAAATGTAAGTAATAAGTTTCTATTCCACTGTTTCGTGAACTTTTTTGTAGAAGGTTGTGGTTCTGTAAAAGTAGCTGCACAATTTGATAGAGCGCGATACTAGCAAAAGAAAAATGTATGTAACGTATTTTGTATTAATTAAATAAATAATGTGTTGTATTGTACTTTTACGTGTTTATTTTTTTATTTCGAAACTAAAACTTTACCACCAAATAACAAGCATCAATAGACGAGAGTGGTGCGTCTGAATGATATTTCATTTTGCGATATTTTATTTTTAAATGCATTGCAGGTCATCAATAATGGATTATAAAAGATAACCGAGTGTCTGTAATGAACTCGCTCCCGTTCTCGGCACTGAGAAATGGAGAGACAGCAATGTAATTCACTTCAAAACTTTGACGAACCTAAAACAGAAATATTGAAAAAAAGATTATTAAAATCAGCGAACACGTCAGTCTGCACTAATATAACACAAAATAATCCACAGCAGAATGTGCTACTGAATACATTACGCGTGAGTTTCTAATGAGTTGATTATTTTTTTATTGTGATGTTGTGTTATACTTTGACATCATTGACACACATTTGTCAAATTTCAGGCGCCAATATCGAGCAGCATGATCGTGTCCTCGATGCAGGCCTCACAGAGCTCCTTGCCTATCACACATAATTTAGTTACCCATTCAATTGCCCCTGTTAAAATACATTCAAACAACTCTCCATATCCCTTGCAACTGTCCACAGTGCATGTGCCAGTACAGATACCGGGCTCCAACTCTAATATTAATGTCCCTGTACAAATATCAGGGCCTACTAACTCAATGCCACTGCAGATTACACCTGTTAGTCTGCCCCTTCAAGTCTCCGGGACAACCAACGTACCAGTTCAGTTACCAGCTGGTGAGACTATAAACGTTCCACTGCAAATCCCAGCTGCCACTCATCAACTACCAACATTGCCCTCCATGCCAGTCTTACAAAACCACAATCAGTCCATCCACAGCTCAATTATTCAAGTTCACATGGGTTCAAATGCAAGGCCAAACAGCATGGATTGCAACTCTGACATGACAGTGTCGAGTTCATCTCACCTGCAGATGTCCGATACATCAATATCACAAGTTAAGGTTAACAATCCTCTCCCGCAAGTCCACCAAGTTGCTCATAACAATGCTATGCTACAAATGCAGAATGCTGCTAATTCTATTCAAATACGAGGAGCTCCAAGGCAGGTGCCCCATGTACCGCACGTGGTCTACATACAAACTCCAACGGGACTGAAGCCTGTCACAAGCACCGACGTCATCACCCAAGCAAGTACAAGTGGAAACCCACCACAAATCATAGTAAGGAGACCAGTAAGTGAATCATCACCATTAACATGCATTCATGTCAAATTTGAACAGTGAGACTTTTTTTTTATTAAAATATTTTATACTTTCAGTTTCCCAAGTTGTAAAATAAAAGTTGATAGTGAATCAAATATATTGTTAAAAAATATCAATGTGATTATAAATTGGCTTACCAAGTTTATTAATCAAAAATTCAGTTGCTCAAAAGATAAAAGTAATCAAATATTGAATGTCAATATGCTCAATGAATGCACTTTCACTCACACAAAAACAAACATAATGGTGGTGGTTTAATCACAAATCATTCTTTAGTTATGGCATGTTTTGGTTTAAAAATTATTATATGTATAATGTTATGTGACTTGTTTCTTCGAAGATAGCCTTCATTGTGATTATTAGCAAGGCCAAATATTACATAAAAAGATAATTAATGAGTATGACGGGAGCTAAGCATATTAATTTAAAATAAATGTAGTTATCAGTGAAAAAATATATTTTCTTACATCATTTTCTTTGGAGTACATTTTTGTCAGTACGTAAGTGTTGTAACAGAAACCTTACTGAAAATAAGCATTTATAAAAAGGAAATAGTAGGAAAAGAGCTTCATATTAAGTAGGGTATCAATTCTTAAAATAAAATATCCTATAGTACCAAAATAGTAAGCCGGTACAATCACTTAAAAAACTATTAATTAAAATATATTAAATAAATTAATAGGTCTAAACAGTTTCAGAGATTTTGGTACTAGAATAAATTGCACTATCATTGTTGATTGCTATCTATTACTGAACAGTTTAGACTTTGTATAAACTATCAAACAATATACAAATATTATTTCAATTAGATACACCACAACTGCAGTTATTTCATAAGTTTATTTCCACTCCTTGCAGGTAACCAGCAATTCAAACTTACATTTGATATCAAATGTAAACACCAAACCCAACATAGCTCCAAAGGTATCTGCTCAGAACAAATCTTCCATCCTCGCTCCAGTAAACTCTAGTCAGCCAATAGTCATACAGAAACCAAAGTCTAATGAGAAGATGATAGTCCCCGTCAGCATTGCACCGGGCAACCCCAACAAACAGGCCATAGCATACCTCGGCTCGATGAAGAAACCCAACCAGAAGAACTTAACAGAGAACCAATCTATCCTCATATCAAACAATCAGTCCAATGTGAACGCCAACAATCAGAAGCTATTTATAACTCCTATGAATATGCCAAAAATTCAAAATACTAAGTTTATTTTACCTGTAACTTTGCCTGCAACTATGGCTTCAAAAGGCCCTATCATCAATCTACAAATAGCTAATGGACAAATACAGAATGATCCACAAGGAAATATTACAGTCATGAGAGACACTATAATGGACTCCCAAGATATGCCGCCCTTACAGCCATTTGGAAAATTATTAAATGGTAGAGATCTACCTCAAAGCCCTAAAGGCGAGAAAGCTTTTACGTTATCCATACCTGGGTCGCGAGCAGAACCAACCGGCGAGCAAGGAGAATATACGCTCTCGATACCCGAAACGAATGCGGCCATGAATGACGACATTTACACTGTCTCGATAGCAGACGAGGATGGCGCTCATAGGGAGAAGTCCTTCACTCTAGCTATACCAGAGAAAGGAAAAAGTTTACTGAACAGGAATATGATAGAAAGACACGATGTAGGAACAGTTACCATCGCTGCGCCCGCAATTTTGAGACGTTCCAACTCCGACAACAGTGACAGAAAGATAGCGAACGCCAGTATGAAGAGGCGCATATCTTTATGTGCAGAAAACTTATCAAACAGGAACACGAGGCTCGCTCTGCCGCATAAGATCGAGAAAATTGAAGATCCGCCTGAGGCCGACAACAATGACGACCATCGCGTTCCCTCGTTGTTCTGTGACGAGAAGCTGGACAAAGATTTAGAGGCTAAACACTTGGATTCCGATCCTGAAGATTATAAGGATACCAAGCCTGATTCACTCAACGAGAGGAGTCCTCACGAGATATACTTTACCAAAATAGAAGATTTCAATAAAAATGATATCAAGGAAGGTGTCTTAGAAGAAGATCCTCCGGGATTAATATGGCATAACGGGGTTGCTAGATTACAAGGTAGCTCCTTGGAATTCCAGACCAACGAATTTGGTCTCATAGATTTGCTAGATGGCAGTGATCAGGAAGAATCGATGAACAATGCGAAGTACCACACGCCTATGAAGCAACGCATCGACAAAAATAAGAAACCCAATTCTCCAGAAGACATGTATAGGTGCGAATGTTGCGGCTGCCACGGTATGGCGGCCGAGTTCATAACACCCAACTTCTGTAGCGCCGCGTGTCAGAGTGAAGTACAGAAAGCTTTACAAAAGAAGAAAGACAGGGAACGCGTGGATTTGCTTAAGAAGAAAAATAAGATTAAGAAGTTGTTGATGAGGAAACAACTCTCTGACTCCGATGTTATATCTGAGGGAAAAGACAAAGTTCTGCTCAAACATTTTGATTCATTGCCACCTGACCAGTTATCAGAGGCAGCTTTATTGAAAATCAACGAAGATTTAATAGAGAATGAGAAATACCCATGGATGTGTGGAAAGAATGGATTCTCATGGATGAAGTACCTTGACATTTGTAAAGCGAATGCTGCGCCTGTGAAGCTCTTCAAGAATCCATTTCCTTACAACAGGAATGGGTTCAAAGTTGGGATGCGGTTGGAGGCGATAGATCCTCAGCATCCTTCCATATTCTGTGTGGTGTCGGTGGCCGAGGTGCAGGGCTACCGGATGCGGCTGCACTTCGACGAGTATCCGGATGTGTATGACTACTGGGTGAATGCGGATTCGGGTGATATATTCCCGCCAGGCTGGTGCGAGAAGAACGGCCGCTCCCTCAAGCCGCCCGGCAACATTTCGTCGTCGAGCTTCTCGTGGCCGTTGTACTTAAAGCAAATGAGAGCCGTCGCCGCGCCCAGGAACTTGTTCTCACATGTAACTGCTGCGGTAAGTTTCTAATATTATGGTTTAATTTATTTAAACATGTATTTCTAGAAATACTGGAGAAAGGAGAATTCATAAAATATTTTGTATAGTTTTTATAGGTAGAAAGTGCCGCATTACCATCTTATCCTCATTTAATTTGTTAGGTACTTATCTAGCATGCAACAGAGCAAACTTATAGAATTTTCGATTTTGTTTATTGAAGAAGAGAATTGTTTGCTGACAGAAAAGTACAATTTTACGAATGTTTCTTTATGTACAAAACTTGGTAAATAATAATATGGCAACATTACTGTCACAAAGCAAAACAAAAAGAAACAAACAATGATAGCCACGAAACTCAACAGACTCACATACTTATAGGAGCCCACTTCTTCACAACTTTTACCTCCTAGTATATACACCCCCATCTTTAACATCATCTGCCTAGCCTGCCTCCAACATAGTTCAGAAAAGGCTAGTCATCCAGTCTAACCGGAAGCAGCCGAATACCATTATTTTACATGGAGCATCTTATACACATTTTTTTTTTTCACAATTTAATTCAATGACATTATGCCTAGATCTTCAAACCGAGCTGTTTCCGCACTGGCATGAAGTTAGAAGCTGAAGACCGGAAGAACGACTTGGTGTGCGTGGCTTCGATATCGGACGTCCTGGACAACAGGATGCTGATTAACTTTGACTCTTGGGACGAGATGTATGACTTCTGGGTGGACCCCACCTCCCCCTACATACACCCTGTCGGCTGGGCTGAAGAAAATGGAGTACCTTTGACGCCACCTAACTGTGAGTACTCCTTTATTTATACCCATAGTATTCCATTTCATCAGTGAAGGTTGAATGCTGTAGTTGTAATCATTCTGGAACAAAACACTAAAAAGTCAAAGTTGGATGTAATATGCAGTATCAGACCATGGAATTACAGAAAGAATGAACAAGAAATGATAAAAATCAATCTGCCTGGCCTTTTCCAACTATGTTGGGGTCGGCGTCCAGTCCAACCAGATGCAGCTGAATACCAGTATTTAGATACCTACCAGTGTAAGAAATGATGGAAGAAATTATTTCTTTTGTCAAAATGTTTCTGTATGGTACAACATCTTGGAATTTTTTTGTCCAAGAAGTGAAAATAATTACATAGCACACAACTTACACAACATTATAAAATAAATGTAATACTACAACATACAACTTACACAACATTATAAAATAAATGTAATACCTACGGACACAGTAATACATATGAACCATACAGTGGTATTGATGAACATTGAATTTCTTCGGTATCAAAGAGAGTTTGCATTGGTTCACACTTTACTAGGTAGATGTTCTTAGGTGTAACTAATGATACGGACGTGACGTAAATACCAATTTAGAAATGTTATGAGGATAGGCAGCAGCCTCCAGGCTTGAACATATTCAATATGAAATCTGAAAAATACTCTAGTTTATTAGAAAAACAAAATAAAAAAAAAACAGACAATGTTTACTCCGCAAACTTCTTTTTATTGGATGTTAAATAAAAACCATGTCTATCAATCTGTAATAAATACTGGTAATGGAAAACGTGTTTTTTATTATCATCAAAATAGATTAGAATGAGATAGCCAACTATTTGTCCTGCATTTAAAGTATTCGTCATTAAAAGTATTCGAAAAGTTTCCTCTATAGTTAAATTCATTACATTTTAAGATAATAATTCGAATGAAAAGATTCATTTAATAATGTCATTAGATTTGAGAAGCATAAAAACTTAACAAAATAAATAGGCTAATAAGATATTCATATCTGAACATCACAAATGAATTCTGCCATTATTCTTAATAGTATTAATTAAAAATTCAAATGTAGCTACATACTTGAGCAACAAGGATAACTGGTAGTTTGGTTACGTCGTTATCTCTTCTCTTTTAACCACACGATTTAGTCATGTTACATAGTTTGTGTGTGAACGTCGTGCCTATTGTTCTCTTTCAAATATATCACGGACAAATTGCTTATTTACTTCACTTTAGTTCACATACAAATGTCAAAGAGTTCGATATGTGCCTTAGGAAAAACGGGTAAGTTTTTTTTTGTATGTAATAATTGTCGTTCTATACAGTATTCATGTTTGTTATTCAGTACAAATAAAACTAATTTCACGGATAATTTTGCGCGATTACGTGTTCCTATGCAATATTGTAAATTAATTGAGTTTAATTATTCAGGTAAAACCTTCATTATTTAGTTAGCAGTTTCGCGTATTTAGCTAACCAAAGATGTTTTTACAAATTCTTATCTCGAAAATGTTGTATCAAGACATACTCATTACAAAGTGGATCTCTCTTGGCAGTCAATTGGCACTACATTGAATGGTATAGCCCCTCATTGAAATGCATACCTTTTATCAAAGTCACACAGTTACTCGTCGATCGTCGCTCAACATTTAGCGTTAATTTAGGTAGCCCAAATACCTCTGATAAAGTGTTATTGACAAGTTTCGGTAAATCAAGTTACTAATATTTACTGTTCATTGCATTCTCAATAACAAACATACTCTTCTGACAGTCTTGTTGCCTGGTTGATAAGCAACTTATCTATTCACATTATCTTGCTTTTGGGTATAAGCCTTTTTATCACACGATTTTTTTAATGCAACCATTTTACTCTTTTCTCATGATGCCCCATCCATTGAGCTGATACTCTGTCTCTATCTTCGTACTATTAACATACTTACATACTCTCGACTATTTTCTGTCTTCAAAATACTAACTCGTAATGGTGATGGTCATTTCCTGGGCAGGAGGCAATTTAAAAACTCGTGTGTTTGTTAATCCCCAGACCAACGTAAGTGTGAACGCTTCAGAGCACCACTCGATGTCCTTGGTGCCAATACAAACACATCCAGGCACAAATCTGACATCTGTAAGTTGTGCGAATGTTTGTTCCAAAATTATAATAGACTTCGACGCGTTTCCACAAGTTTTCAAAATGTGCTATCGTGTATGGCGGACTAAGGAGTGGGCGGAAAGTGCGATCCGCCCGGGCCCCCGGTCCTAGGGAGCCCCCAGAACACTTAATTAAATTTTTAATTAAATCCCAAAATATGTTCAATAGGTTAGTAAAAGGCAGTTTATAGTTGAGGGCCCTTATGTATGCTAAGTATAAACGTAGGGTGCTATGATTTTCGAGCTCGGTACGCTCGCTCTTGCATCCTACATTCTCTTTTTTCCACAACAGACTCCTCTGCGGAAGTCGACAAAATAACTCCTATTTATATACGAATAGTCGAAAGAAAACCTTACCTATCCGTGGGGTGCTTAAATTTTCGAGCTTGCTTTACTCGCTCTACCATCCTATATTCGTCAGATGCTCTAGCTTTTCTGTTGTCGACAAAGTATCTCCTATTTCTGTGTCAATAATAAAATAAGCTAACCTTTTCGAGGCAGCGTGCTAAATATTTCAACGTTCAGTTTCTGGGCGGGTGGCCCCGTATCGTTTTGCCGCCCCGGGCCCCCGATAGGCTTAGTCCGCCACTGCTATCATGTCAACACGAGCTAAGAATTTCACAGGAATTGATGTTTAGCAAGATTGGCAGCAGGGCTGAATATTATGCTCAGGGCCGGCGCAGCTCATTTAACACGTTCAGTGCTGGGAGCCCTCCTGGAGGGTTCACTCAAGTCATATATATATGGGATGGAGTCATATATAGGATCAATTCTATTATTTTGTAAATTTGACGTTCAAAAGTGCTTATACATGGGCCTATTTTAAATAAATGATTTGACTTTGATGCCGGGAGCCCTTGCAGAGGGCTCATTTTAAATGTAAGTTTTTCTTAGCGAATTCGGCAGTGTAAACTGTGAAAACAAAATTAGTTGTATATTTTAACAAGATTTCAAACCTAATGCGGGTGACACTCCTCGAGGGTTAACTTTAGCGCAAACGTAGTGCTGGTGATCCTCCTGGACTCAACTTGCAATATGTATAGCGGCATGGCGTATGAGCTTTATGAAAAATGGATGGAGTCGAAGTAACTATGCTCTGAAACCTCTACCAGTGTGTAGGATAAGACGCACACAGTTTGTTTTAATACATTCACTCTTCGCCTATTACAGTCATCATCTGCCTAGCCTTTTCCCAACTATGTTGGGGTCGGCTTCCAGTCTAACCGGATGCAGCTGAATACCAGTATTTTATATGGAGCGACTGCCTATCTGACCTCCACAACCTAGTTACTAGGTAACACGATACCCCTTGGTAAGACTGGTTGTCAGACTTTTTTGGGCTTCTAACGACCCGTAACGACTGTCAAAGATCTACAAATGACAGCCGGGACCAACGGCTTAACGTGCTTTCCGAGGCACGGAGGGGTCTTGGTATGTAAAGATGGTCACCCATCCACAGACCAACCGCGGCAAGCGTAGCTTAACCTGATCGATCGACCCGTGCGGCTGTTGTTACTTAGCCTATTGCAGTATAGGCTTAAAATAATACAGTTCAATTTCTATTCTTACGGGAATTGTGGTGCTTTCGGTGCAAATTCAGATACCGGCGCAGTTTATATTATAATTAAATAGTGAAAATTACTGTGTCAATAGGTGCGCGAATCCTGTGACTCGCCATTGAAACTACGTATGAAGCCAACACCCTAAGTTGCTCACGTGCGCTCCAAAACCTACGTCATAAAGGCGCTTTGAATGTCAAATTGACAATCGTCTTTATATTTGTTCACAGTTTACAAGGACCCTGATACGTTTTCGTGGGAGAACTACCTGGCTGAGACGGGAGCGTCGCCGGCGACGCCGCGCGCTTTCAAGCCGCGCCCGCCGAATGGATTCAAGCCTGGCATGAAGCTGGAAGTCGTTGATAAAAGGGTGAGTTTAACCTCTTGAGGGTCTTGAAAAAAGAGCATTTCCAGAGACATTTTTAGACAGGAATGGGGAGAGGTAAGAAGTCTCTATGGTAAATAGAAATGAGTGATATGTTCAGTGGCAATAATTTCTAAATACATAGTCATTACTTAATTTCAGGGAATTTTACCACAGTAAACAATCCGCTTATCAATATAACACTATGAGACGTTATTTACCTCAATCCCTCCACGACTTCTATCGTTTTTTTTATCACGTCTGCTGGCTCGGACCATATAACTCATGCTTACTCTTTCATGTCAGGTGCCATTCCTGATCCGTGTGGGGACAATAATTGCGGTGAAAGGCCACCAAGTACAGGTGTCGTTTGACGGCTGGCCGGAGGAGCTGGCCTGCTGGTTCGACGACGATTCCCCTGACCTGCACCCCGTCGGCTGGTGTCTGAAGACAGGACATCCGCTGGAGCCGCCACTTAGTAAGTAGATTTAGATTTAAAAAAAGAATCGTCAAAATCGTACTACCCCGAAAAAGACATGCGTGGTCAAACATAAAACAAAAATGTACACGTTGACTTGGAGACCTTCTGTTTTTTGTTGGTAAAATTGGACTTTGTCGAGAATTGTTTTTTTTTTAAGGCAACGAGAAAATCTTAAACTGCAGTGTAAGTACTGACTATTAAAAAGAACACGTGAATCAGTGTCTTCCCCTGAACATAAGGCTAATAAGAAACACGTTATTGGACTATTTCTTAATTTTATAATTACTTAGTAGTTTAAGGCGATTATCACACTGCACCGCGCTCCGTCGCATAGCGCGGGCTTGATTGCTTCAGTTTTTAACCGACTTCCAAAAAGGAGGAGGTTATATGTTCGTCGCGTATGTTTGTTTTTTTTTTTTTTTATGTATGCCCACCGATTTCTCCGTCAATTGTGGACCGATTTTGAAAATTCTTTTTTGTTTGAAAGGATGTGCTCTCGAATTGGTCCCATATAAATTTTATTAACTTTGCTTGGATAGTTTTTGAATTAGCTACAAAATACGTATTTTTTTCCCACTTAGTATGTAGATGATATGATAAGTTTCTGTCACTGGTAGCAGGTAGTGGTATTCAAATGTGTGTGGGGTATGTACCACAACTAAAAATTGAAAAATAAAAACTTTTTACAAAAAAAAACAACCGACCTCCAAAAAAAAAAACACTACAAAGTGAAAAATAACTTTAATTTCGGAAGTCGGTGGCAAAAAACGAAAATACAAAACCCAAGACACCGACTTCCGAAATTAAAGTTATTTTTCACTTTGTAGTGTTTTTTTTTTGGAGGTCGGTTGTTTTTTTTTGTAAAAAGTTTTTTATAGAATACAATCGCTCCCGCGCGCTGATTGTTCGCTATGGCCGCCCCGCGCTACGCTACGGAGCGCGGTGTGTGGAAATCGCCTTAGTTATATTTAAATAACTTATTAGCTAATAGGGTAGATTGTAATGTGTTAAAGTATAACTAACTGTGATATTTTATTAAAGGGAAAAAAAATCTTCGGACAAAAATATTCCAAAATCTATTCAAATCCTTATTTCCAATTGACGTTTTTTCTTTTTAAACAAATATTAACTTGGCGCAAGTGTAAATTAGGTTGATTTCGGGATGACTAGTACTATTGAAAATATCATAAAAAATATTGAAGTTCTTGTGGAAACTGAACGTTTTGTGTGGGATTTTAAAGTTATTTTTCCCAATCAGTTTATGAAAATTGTGGATTAGCTGCACATGCTCAATAATACCATGTATCTTCCTTCTTCATACACTTTAAAGGTCATCACACACATCGGAGATAATATATATTATAGCGAGCTAATAAAAAAACAACAACCTTTAAAAAATCCATTAAAAGGTAAAATATAATTATCTTCACTGTGTGTGGTGGTACATTGTACGGTGAGCGATATGTCGAAGATAATATATATTTTAAAATATCTTCAAAGTGTGTGACGACCTTAAGGCGCTGTGCAGGTGATGGACAATTTGTTCGTGAGAATAGAATGTATGGAAATCCTGGGAGTCTATTTCTCCTAGTGTGCGTTATTGCATATATTTCCAATGTCTATCGTTGCGGAAAAATTGCTTGTGGACAAATTTTCCATCGTCTGCTCAGCGCCTAACTTGTTTCGTGTTTTCAGCGGCCGAAGAACTACGAGTGGTGGGTCCGTGCGGCGTGGGCGGATGCCGAGGACTCGGTTCCGTACGCGGCGGGGCGCATAAACATCACTCGGCGGCGTCGGCGTGCCCCTACCGCTCGCTGCCGCCGCGCGCGCCCGACCGGCTCGCGCCGCCTAGGGACTCCGATCAGGTGCTGCCCAGAGAGCGCAGGTAAACAGAATACGAGTAGAACCCGCCCCGACCCTTGCTCGAGCCAGCCCGCGCCGCTGAGCCTGTCCCTTGCTGCCCTCCCCCAGCGACACCCTAAGCCGAGGTCCGTACCCCACAGGGGGTGCCCTTAACATGTAGTCGCTTAGTTTCTAAGTGTTATACCCTGGCTGGAAACCTTAATTTATTGAGGCAGAAATTAAGCAAAATTTTGATGGAAAAAAACATAGTCCTTGGTATCTTTATTGACCTCAAAAAAGCGTTCGACACCGTAAGTCATGAATTGCTACTTAAAAAGCTATAAAATATCAAAATTACCGGCAGTGCTCTAAAAATGTTCGATTCCTATCTGAAAAACAGGTTGCAGTAAGTTAGAACGGATAATAATTATCAAATTGGCGCATTACCTATAACGTGTGGAGTTCCCCAGGGCTCAATTTTGGGGCCTCTGCTCTTTTTAATCTATATAAATAATATTCAGGAAATTCAACTACATGGCCGTCTTACTCAATACGCAGATGACACTTGCTTATTTTATTTTCCATTCATGATTTAGTTTCCCAGGCTCAAGATGATTTAAACACCCTTTTTTTCATGCCCGGGCCTGGTCCTTATCGGACGGCGAGCTACCCATTGCTCACCGTCCCGCAAGCCCGCGTCTACGGTGGCCGGGAATCGGCCTGAAATTCCCGACGCCCAGGGCGTCTCCTGCGGCGGTTAGGGGCTTGAGGCGCAAAATTTGCCTCTCCCTCACACGTTCCGCCTCCTTCGCGAGCATTACTGCTTCGCAGAATTAGGTGATGGCCTTCCATGCCCTCTCGCTCCATACCATGGCCTGGACCAGGGTCGCACGCGAGAGATCACCGCCGCCGATCGCCTCCACGAGGACACGGGGATGCTCCGCCCAAGCCGGGCAGACCTGTTCAGGATAAGGCGGGAGGAAACACCCGGGTGTCAACATTGTGTGGATCGCCCGGAGGACACGCTCCACCGTGTCCTCCGGGCGATCCACACAATGTTGACACCCGGGTGTTTCCTCCCGCCTTATCCTGAACAGGAACCTCCGGAAACAACCGTAACCGGGGAGGACCTGCGTCAGGCGGAAGGTGAGGATGCCGTGGCGCCTCTCTAGCCACTCCTCTAAGAGGGGACTTATCGCCGCAATTGTGGCATTCCCAGTGCGTTATAGTCCTCACTCATTCACTGTGAATAAACAGAATCACGAATAGCGTTGATGTGAAACAGGCACGAAACAATACATCGCTCAGACAACGCTCAGCGTTTGCCGTGTTGCTAAGCATGCGCTGCGCGGCTCTCCCGCCAGTCCCGCCCGCAACGGAGCAACGTCGTTTCGCGCGCGTCGTCGTTTCGCGCGCTTTTCTGTTTGATATCGGTTTTATATAATCGGCGATGCCGATATATCGGCCTGCTGATTATATCGGCTGATATATCAGCATCGGAATCGGAGTCACACACCCCTACAAAAAAGTATAATCTTGCCGATTCTCTTGGTTCACAGACTGAAATGAGACAGTTGCTATCTTTTATTAACATAATTTGCGAACGAGAAGTATAAAACCACTCTCACTCTTTATTTTAAATATTTCACATATTTTTTCTAATTGAAATAAAATTATGTGACAAATAATATTAAAATTTCATTTGTTTGCTTGTCTATCAAAGTTGGTTCGGCACCCAGGATAATTTCTAATATTTTTCCAGTTCTGTTTAGCTTATATTATGTCTACGACAGACAGTCTTTGAAAAGGACGGTGATGGTTCGATTTAACCCCCCAAAAATCAAACAAACCAAGTGGCGCTACTGTCTGCCCATGTGCTATGTTACAGGGTCGGCGTGTGCAATATTTTCTTTGCAATGTATTCTTTTCTGCCCTGTTAACTGTCTCGTTATCATTCAATCCCTATTCATTCATGTCACTACAGCTATACAATTTACACTATTTAATTAATTTTATAATTTACATCAAATTATTCTAAATGAATATTATAAAATAATAAATAATGTGAAATTTTGTATGTCTGTTACTCATCACGCAAAAAATGGCAGACCGGTACCCTAATTGCGTAATACAACACAATCACAATCTGTTTCGATTTGAAACAGATTGCTAATCCATTGCTACATAAGTTGGAAAAAAATCTGCTCAACAACGTAAATAACGCAATGAATGTTGTTGAACTGTCAAAAATCAATCTGCCTAACCTTTTCCCAACTATGTTGGGGTCGGCTTCTAGTCTAACCGGACGCAGCTGAATACCAGTATTTTACATGGAGCGACTGCTTATCTGACCTCCACAACCCAGTAACTGGGTAATACGATACCCCTTGGTAAGACTGGTTGTCAGACTTTCGGGCTTCTGACGACCCGTGACGACTATCAAAGATCCACAGAATGACAGCCGGGACCAACGGCTTAACGTGCTTTCTGAGGCACGGAGGAGTCTCGATATGTAAAGATGGTCACCCATCCACGGACCAACCTCGGTAAGCGTTGCTTAACCTGGTGGATCACCCCGTGCGGCACGGGGCGGTTGAACTGTCAAAATGAAACAAATTAGGCATAATTGTTTTCGAAAATAAGTTACGCAATTAGGATACGGATTTGGATGAAATTTGGCACATAGATAGTTTATAACCTGGATTAACACAGGATACTTTTGATCCCGGTAAATGACATGACTTTCCGACATCCATGCGCGCGAAGCCGCAGGCAAAAGCTAGTATATAATAAAAATGCTGCAATAAATCATATCAAGCCTATAAATTCGAACGTTTTATCTACAATAAAAATTGACATTTACTGTTACAGAGTGCTCAGCAAACAGGCCAAGACGAACTCAATACACGCGAGTACTCCTACAAGCGAGACTAAGGAAAGGTATGAAATCTATAATTATTTACTTGATAACATACATAGGTATTTTATTAGAACAATAACATATAAAAATAGTTTTTAATCATTCCACTGGCTACTTTAATACGTTAAACTATACATTATTGTTTGCTGATGTTTTGCAGACCACGAGGCAGGCCGCCTAAACACAAGCGAGTCGAAGAAGTCGTCAAGAATGACCCGGTATGTTAACTTATCTGTAAACAATGCATCGAATATTATAATGATATCTTTTTGCGTACAGTCAATCGCTCGCATATAAGTGACACGCAAATTAGAATAATCACACGTACTGCTTACAAAACCAGACGACGCTTAAACCAATTACAGGCACTTTTGAATTGTCAAGGAGTTGATCAGTCAAAAAGATGAAGCTAGTTGTCCATTCCAAAGCATGGTAGGTTCCTGTGGAGAAGAACGGACAAGAAACTCCATGAAACAAACTGTTACCATTGACATGTGGTTGACTGTGACATTTTTCAGCACTTTTCGGTTTATTATTTTGAACGATTTTTTTTGTCGTAGGCCTCTGATGATGACTCCGTATCGAGCGGCGGCGGCAAGCGCTGGCGCTCCGGGCGCTCGGACACGCGCACGCTGCGCACGTACTCGCGCGCGTCGCTGGCCGCGCCCGACCACTCCCAGCACGCCGCGCACTCCGCGCCCGCGCCGCTGCGCGAACACCTCGCCACGCATCTCGCCGCGCATCTCACTTCGTTACAGTTGCCGCATGACCCTACAGCTTGGTCACAGGTACTTTCAAATTCAAAGTATTTTATTTCACATAAACCTACAAGGCACTTATGAAACGTCAGAAGCTAGGTCTTATGAAACGTCAGAAGCTAGGCTAGGAGAAGAGCCGGCAAGAAACTCCACGGTTACTCTTTTAAAAATAAATAGTTTCTACAATGTTTTCAAATTACAGTGTTAATAGGTATGAGAGGACAGTGTAGGCCTATCAACAAGTACCAGGTACTTAGTAAAATAGTAAATGGTCCACAAGTCTACAACTTACAACATTCTCACATTCACAAAGTCTAAAAGAAAAGAATCTATATAAAAGATAAACAACATAATAAAAATAAGGACCTATTTAAACCAAATGACATGATTGCCACTACAGCTATAACAAATCTAATTTGATTAAAAAAAATATAGAAAATTGTAGGTATATAATGTCAAATAATGAAAAGATTGTGTCAATGGAGACTTTACCTATAAGCTATCTTATGTTTTAAAATGACACCCCAATGAAGACTGAGCTTACAATAAAAAATACTAACTGAAATACTGTTAAAGTTAGTTGATTTTTTAATTGTAGTAGAGACGATGCTTGAGCTAAAACCGCGGTCTTGGCTCGGTCATCAGTTACAGCAATCTTAGGAAGATTAGACATTTAATTGATGACATGAATATTATTATTTCAGGGCGACGTAGCGGCGTTAGTGAGTCGGATAGCAGGCGCGGCGGCCGGCGCGGCGGCGGCGGCGGCGCGCCTGTCGGGCGCGGAGCTGCTGATGGCGTCGCGCGACGAGCTGGTGCAGTGCGTGCGCCTGCGCCTGGGCCCGGCCGTCAAGGTCTACAGCGCCGTGCGCCAGCTGCGCGACAACTACACGTGATCGCGCGCCATCGCTAGAGCCATCCTCATGCTCATATGAACTGAAGAACTCTAGTGACGTGCCATCAAGTGTACACCAAACTAACTACTGTGTGTTCTGATGTGTTTCCGAAGCCAAACTCATACTCATTGTGTTTATACAGTGTAAATATCAAGTGAAAACAGACCTCCACAGAGATATTACATGGTGTTTTTTATGAAATTACAGTGTAGTGAGTTCAGAGATTTATTTTCCGGTTCAGAATTGTGTATGTATGTATTTGGATTTGATGTCTTTATATCATGAGTATTATTTTCGTTACCAATAGTGAATTGGGATTATTACAATGTGCTTAATATTATGAACTTTTCATGCTCATTTAACTAATTTGAGCATTGACTTGTGTGTTTTGTTTAGAAACTGCAAAAATTATGGATTTTTACTTTATTGACAATCGGACATGTTGACTATATCTGCCAAATTAGATTGTGTATTAGTTACTGCTTGATGTTAGTATATTTTTGTGACTTGTAATATTTAGGGTTTTAGTTGAGTAAAGCTTATTTAAACTACTCTCAACAAAATAATAAATCCACCAAGATTATGAAAACAGGCAATATATACACTAAGCTAGTAATTATTGTTTGCATCAAGCAATATTTGTAAGCACAAAACGCACTAAGATTTAAATAAGGCTTTAAATGAGGCGGTTGTGATTGTATGCAATCTTAGTGTCGTGACTAAATAGGAAATATTTAGGAAATCAAAAATAATAGCAAGAATATTTCTGTCATCTGAACTTTTTGCAAATCGAAAATTTAGATTTATTCAAAATCATAGATGGGGTTTTATAATGTAATAATTTTACATATTTATAAATCTGTCTTCAATTAAATAACTATTTTAATAGAATGATTATTGATACATGATAATAGAGCAGACTGTTTACCGGGATATTAAAATCCAAAAACGAATCAAAGCCTAAGATTCTGTATTATGATTGGATAAGATACTCATGCAGTTAGCGTCAATTCCTCTATCGAAACTCACAGACTTATTGTAAGTGTTACATTAGTCACATACTGTTTATGTCTCCTAGAATTGAACAAATAACTGGCATTTTATCACGGTGACATTGGATTGCCCTTAGTCCACATATCATCAATAGTTCATTGATCTGTGCTTGTAAGTGCTATTATGGACTAACACATGCCTAAGAATTTATATTAATTGTTCTTTAGTCTCCAAGTGTTGAGACTAACTTAATAGGACACATTTTGTATTTGTAAATATCAAGATTTTGTGCAATCTAATTTTAAAGTAATATAACCAATACTTTTCACTTTTATTTTGTAATGCTCATACAGTTTTTAATGTTTTGAGTTCAAATAACTTTTATTTGAATTGGTCAATAGTTAAGTGGCAATAGTTAGCATCTTAATTTATGAAATTTTAAGAAAGTTTACTTTTTCTTTGATTAGTTGTAAGTTAAGAATGGAATTTTATTTAGTGTAAAAGTTACGTTTATGAGTTATTTGTGTTTAAACTAGAAAAACAAAATATGATGAGTTAAGTAACAATGATATTGAGTAACTTCTTAGGTAATCATAAATTTGTTGAAAATTACATCCACTTTTGGATAATCTATCACAAAAAAATAATGTAAAATATTTACAAAATGGAAATGTGTAAACACTAGAAATGTTGAAAATATTTTGAAGCTCCATTATATTTTAAAATTAAGGAAAGAAATTTGATTTCGTTGGAATAAGTTTATATTTTTCACTAGAATGTCTCCAAGTTTCAATGAAAATCATAAATTAAGATTTTATTACTTATTTGTGACTGTGTAAATATATTGTATTAGGCTGCTGCATTAATAGAGCGGCCATGTTTGTACATAGTGCTATGTACGATGTAAGTTTTTACACGACAACTAGTTAGTATTAAAGTGCCATTTCGATTGGCACCAAATATTTTATTGTTACTCTGTAATTTAATAAAAATTGTGAAACTCGAGACTTAGTATTTGTATTATCCCTGCAAAATAAAATGTTAACTAGGGTGTAGTAAACAGTAATATGTACGGTTTATTGGCAGCATTCTCAGCTCAGAAAAGAAAGCATAGATTCACGTTCCTTTAGATGCGAGAACAATTTTTTTTATGTGTAACAATTTTTTTTTTCATATTTCTTCTCGCTTTCCTGCAAAATCTAAATATTAATCTAAATCTAAAAAAAAAAATAATCAAATCTGTGGGAGTGATTTCGCGAAAAGGGACGGAAGTGTGTCACAGGAAGCCAGGGAAGCGCGATGTTTGATTTGAGCAATGAGCGCGCGCTATTTGATGTGACTAACGAGCGCGCGCTATTTGATGTGACCAACAAGCGCGCGCTATTTGAGGTGACCAACAAACGCGGGCTATTTGAAGTGACCAACAAGCGCGCGCTATTTGATGTGATCAACAAGCGCGCGCTATTTGATGTGATCAACAAGCGCGCGCTATTTGATGTGACCAACAAGCGCGGGCTATTTGATGTGATCAACAAGCGCGCGCTATTGGTATATAGGTGTGTATAGGTGAGTTTAGGTGAGATGTCAGATATTATACACTGATTGCGATAAACAATCACAATCTGTCATTTTGTCTATTCTTCCGTCGACAAACCCCGTTTCTATTGTGGTCATGCTAACTGTGTGTTTGCACTGGCGAAACATTTACAACGAAACATGTTGGAATCTCTATTTTCTGTCAATTTTCCATACAAAGTTTGACAGGCACTAGAGATTTCAACATGTTTTGTTGTGATGTTTCGCCAGTGCGAACGCATAGTAAGGGCTCGCTCATTTTTGGAACGAAGTTCTTTAAAACGCAGCTTGTAAACTTTCAGAAATCGTCACGCTAAAATAATACTTTTTGTACTTGCGACAGTCTTCTAATTTAAAGAGAGAGAGAACGCCGGTAGAAAAAAACAAAAGAAAAGAGTAAAGTGATTACAGTGTCGTGGGATAAAATTGTACACATCGGCCGGAGTACACTGCTCTGCCGGAGAGAGAAAGTGTAAATTTGGACAAAATGAAAATCCAAGAAGGCGGCTCTGAAAATTTTCAAATTTTTCATCATGGGTATCGTTTTTATGGTTTTCGAGGGTGTTAAAGCCGATAGTGGGTTCGAAATGTAAATCCAAGGTTGTGACTGCGAAAGTTTCAAATTTTTCGTCATGGGTGTCGTTTTCATAGTTTTGAGGGTGCTAAAGCCGATAATGAGGTCAAAATGTAAATCCAAGATGGCGGCTGCAAAAAATATTTTTGTTTTCAATCATACGTTAGAAAGAACTTCGTTCCACTGGGGTCCAGACCGCACACGTTTTTTTTAATGCAAATAACCTTTGTGCAAATGCTAGCAAGCAATCTGTATGGCAGCGCATAAAATACAAACAACAACAGACATTCATCATCCGCCTAACCTTTTCCCAACAATGTTGGGATCGGCTTCCAGTCTAACTGGGCAACTGATTACCAGTATTCTATATGGAGCGACACTGAACTCCACAACCCAGTTACTGGGTAAGTAATACGAAACCCTTTGGTAAGACTGGTTGTCAGACTTTCAGGCTTCTGACCTAGGTAGGTTATTGTAACAACTGTCAAAGATCCATTGATTTATAATGGCAGCTGTACACTCTCGCCGAGACAATCCAAGTGGGAGAATGTCGATGAGAGCGCTTGGCCTGCCTCGGTGTGTTTCGGCGTTACTCGCTCGCTCTCCATCCCGTGTCGGTTTTTCGTGCCCGAGTCAAAGGATCTCGCGGCAGTTGCGAGTGCGTTGCTGTACACTCTCGTGTCTCCAGTGTTGCTTGCTGATGGCACATAGGCAGCAGCTAGTTCAATGTCTGCGTCTATCTTCTCGGGGATCACAATTTCAACTGAACTAGTCGAGAGTGTAGGTACATGGCCCCACTAGGGCTGAAGCCCCTTGCTCGAGACTTTTTCGCGAGACCTAGCGAGAGCACTCGGACAGGAGTGTACAGCCGCCATAAATGAATCGGTAGGAGCAGACTCGATCACGAATTACTATGAACCACTTGCAGATCGTACGGAGTCATGGCCCTTAATATGTATTCTGTGGACCATAAGGGGGCAGACTGAAATAGGAAAGCTATAAATAGCCCGGCTTCACTTCACACGTTGGCTCCAAACGTTATTCACATAATGCTTGGTACACACCGGTGACTTGCTGACGATTTCAAATCTCACGTGCATACAAGTTTTGAGTTTTGACCAAGAAGCTTATAGATAAAAGTGGAGGCAACACTAAATACCTAAGTGAAACCGACTGTGGTCGGACGCTCTCTTTCTGAATACATACATAAGATAAAGAAAACACATATCACTATCTCGTTCTTATGTGTGTATTTAGAAAGAGAGCGTCCGACCACAGTCGGTTTCACTTAGGTATTTAGAGTGTTGCCTCCACTTTTATCTATAAGCTTCTTGGTTTTGACTCAGGGCATAGACTAATTATTATCTTATTTAAGTTCTATGGTTTTGACAGCCAATATTTCGCTAGAGATGTCAAAAACTGTGCATGGACGCGAGATTTCGAAATCACCAGCGGTAGCGAATCGCCAGCGATTAAGTTGTTACGTGTGTATGTCATTGTCAGTGACCTATAGTCTTTTAGTAAGGTATTTTTAAGCTGTGTGGTCATGCATGTCTATTAGATTTTCTTTTGCAGCCAGCTCTATTGAATAAAAAATCTGACATGAAAATTATGTGAAAGTACGTAACCTAACGAGCATAGAGGAAAGTAATATATCAAGGTCTATGGTTTGCCTTTGTTATCTGTGCTAAGATTTTGTTTGGCTGCCGATTTTCATGAGTTTTCAAGAGTTTTCTGGGAATATTGATTGAAATATCTTTTAATAATGGCTCTATATTGTGCAAGTGAGTATCTAATCAACTATAAAATCATTAGTTATACTGGAATCTTACATTCTCGAAAGGCGCGTATCCTCTGTCTACCGGTGGGCGAAACCAATCCGAAAATACAATAATTACAATAATTTCACAGTGTTAGAAACTGTCTATCTAAGCTATTTTATTGATAACTTGGTAGTTTCAAACCTATCTTCGTAATATCTACGAAATACAAACAAAATTTTGCTTTTATAACCTAACTTTGTGATTGTAGTATCTAATGAGGTTCCCGAGTTGCCTGTGGTGTCCCCTTCGTCGGGCGCCGTATTTGAGAAGCGCGTTATCGAGAAATATATCATAGAAAATGGAGTGGACCCTATCAATGGCAAGGAATTGAGAGTTGAGGATCTCATTGAGATAAAAAGTGAGTACTACACACTTAAAATTTAACTTATGACTTTCTGACAAGTAAGGAGGGATTCAATAAGCACTGAAACATCAGTTTGGCTAGTGAGTAAGTTAGTGTAACAGCAGAAAATTGCTTACCCTGTAAGTCCAGCAAAACCCTTTGCAACAGCTGTGATCTTGCCTCTTACCAATTACTGTTGTTGTGATCAGTGTAAATATGAAATAATTAATTTATTACTTAGTCTAATCAATGCTTAGTAGGAGCATCTTGTGATAAAACAATAATTCCTGCTTTGACTTTGGTCTTAAATTAGATAAATATAACTCATACTCAAACCTGTCTGTGATGTTTGCTTTACCTCTACAGCATTAGCATAAGTTAATTAGTTTTTATGGAGATCTGTTTCTATAACCTGACATCGTAGTTTACATCGCTCTGTCACACAGCTCCACCAATAGTGAAGCCAAAGCCGCCAAGTGCCACATCCATCCCGGCTACTTTGAAGAGCATGCAGGATGAATGGGACGCTCTCATGCTGCATGCCTTCACGCAGCGCCAGCAGCTGCAGACTGCTCGACAGGTCAGTTGCTAGTTTATTCTAGATGTGTTTGGGAATTTGAATAGTGTAGCATGGTTTTCATACAAGAAAAGCTTACACATCTTTTTCTTAGCTTTTAAATTCTAGCAGTGTAGATTGTACCATAACATACTTTTCCAATAGTACTGTAAGCAGTAAGTAAGAAAAGTTTCAGTTTCGGTCGAAACTAGAAGAGGAGCTGAAGATTTGGTTACAGTTTTGGTTTTGGCTGAAAATAAATCATGTTTTGGTTGGACACTAGTTTTTTCACTCACTTGGCAGACATTTTTATTTATAATTTTGGATAAGAGCAGGATGATTATGCCTTTTTATGAGGTCAACATAATCTACCTGTTATTTTAAGACCTTGCACATATTATTTGATGTAGACTCATGTTTTACAATAAATATATTCTATTCTACTATTACACATCGTCCTACAGGAACTAAGTCACGCTCTCTACCAACACGACGCAGCATGTCGTGTGATTGCTCGTCTCACTAAAGAGGTGACGGCCGCCAGAGAGGCCCTCGCCACGCTCAAGCCACAAGCCGGCATCGTCGCACCACAGCCGACGCACCAGGTACGTGCATCATACGACTTTATTTTTAAATATGTTTATTAGCAACTAGCTGCGCCCCGCGGTTTCACCCGTGTAAGTCTCGATCCCGTAGAATTATCAGGATAAAAAGTATCCTATGTCCTAACCCAGGTCAAGGTCTACCCATGTTATACCAAATTTCATCGAAATCCGTTCCGCCGTTTTAGCATGAAAGCGTAACAACAACGAAGCGAAACATACAAAAAATCAAATCTATTCTCTTCATAATGTTATTAATATTATAATATAAGTTTAGATACATAATACTGGCGATGTCGACTCTCCCCCCAGGGAGAGTCGACATCTCGTGAAGGCCCGCCCTATGCACGAGTGGGGTGCCCTAGGAACAACAGTAACTAACTACAAGTCTTAACTGCAAAGTTATCACCAAGCTCCATAACCTAATAAAAAAACTCAGAGATATCAGACAAAGAAGTAGTTTATTGTTGCGACAGATTGCTACAAAGCAGAAAAAAAAAAGAAAAAACCGTTTGTTTATGCTTGCATCAGATAATTTTGGCTCAGACCCAAATTCTTCAATTACAGACCAGGTGGAGAAAGTTCTTCATTTTATTGATTTTGTAATTAACTGTGTTTGTCCCCCAGGCGGAGGCCGGTGCGGCGGGTGGTGGTGCAGCCCCAGTCGGCATGTCGAGCGAGGTGGTGTCGCGCCTGCAAGAGCGCGCCACCGCGCTCACACAGGAGCGCAAGCGCCGCGGGCGCACCGTGCCCGAGGGACTACTCGCGCCTGACCAGATACGATCCTTCCTCACCTTGGCTTCACATCCTGTAAGTATAGCATTCATATGTCGAGATTTTTCTGTCACCAACGATTGAAGTATTCAGTAATACTGATCATTTGTTTATGGTAAAAATCGAAATAACTTATAAAAGGGTCAAGGAATCACGTGCTCGATTCCGACTTCGAAAACAGAACCTCCTCCGATTCTGCTTTTGATGAGTTTATAAAACGTCTGGTTCTGCCAGAGTCGAATTTGTATTTTTTTAAGACCTGTCATTAAAAAGTATCTAAAGATCGTGGTGGTTTTGTAATAATAATTTACCATCTACATTCATGTTTCATTTGGTGGTATGGATCTATTTCTACAATACCTATTTCTATCCCCCAGGGTCTTCACTCAGCCAGTGTACCTGGCATCCTGGCTCTGGACATCAACCCATCAGACCACAGCAAGCTGCTGACGGGCGGCAACGACCGCAACGCGACGGTCTTCAACAAGGACACGGAGCAGGTGGTGGCCATCCTCAAGGGTCACAGCAAGAAGGTCACCCGCGTCATCTACCATCCGGATGAGGATACGGTCATCACTGCTTCTCCAGATCATACTATTCGTGTATGGAATGTGCCCACGTGAGTATACTGTAGTTAAATCTACCAGTTGATTAAAATGCCCATGAAAATTTGTTTTTTTGAAGACGTCTTGTTTTAAATCAATTACAGAATGTTGTTTGGAAGACTAAATTGACGTAAAAAGTGTTATCTATAACGGATTTATTTAATAAATATCATTAGACCACTATCATTAAATAATCACTTGTTGGCAGATCTCAGACGACAGTGATCCTGCGCTCGCACGACGGTCCAGTAACTGGCCTGTCGCTCCACCCGACTGGCGACTACGTGCTGTCCACGTCCACCGACCAGCACTGGGCCTTCTCCGACATCCGCACCGGCACGCTGCTCACCAAGGTCAGCGACTTCTCCGGCGTCAGCCTTACCACTGCGCAGTTCCATCCTGACGGCCTTATCTTTGGTACCGGCACGGAGAACTCCCAAGTTAAGATCTGGGATCTGAAGGAGCAGAGCAACGTGGCCAACTTCCCTGGGCATGTGGGACCAGTCACATCCATCTCCTTCTCTGAGAACGGTTATTATCTTGCCACGGCGGCTGAAGACTCGTGCGTTAAGCTATGGGATTTGAGGAAGCTGAAGAACTTCAAGACTATCCAGCTCGAGGAAGGGTATGCCATCAAGGAGTTGTGTTTCGACCAGAGCGGTACATACCTAGCTATCGCTGGTACGGACGTGAGGGTGTACTTGTGCCGACAGTGGCAGGAGCTGAAGGTGTTCAACGACCACACGGCGTCCGCCACGGGCGTGC
Organism: Agrochola lychnidis; assembly: GCA_963680765.1. Lineage (NCBI taxonomy): Eukaryota > Metazoa > Arthropoda > Insecta > Lepidoptera > Noctuidae > Agrochola > Agrochola lychnidis. Next base: position 1,230,754 of record OY796863.1, on the reverse strand, counting down.
GCTTCGGTAAGAACGCGCAGTACATCGCCTCCACGAGTATGGACAGGACGCTCAAACTGTACGGGTTAGAGTAGGGTGGAAGGGTAGCACTAGTCCATGTTATTATGTTTGGTATCAATAGATAATGAGCGACTGTAACTATGCGCGGTTCAAAGGTAGCATTATTGACGAAAATGAAGATGATAGTTTTGGTTGTTTATTACTGCTAGACTTATGATTTCCAACTCTCAACGACTAATATTATATTGTCTATAATTTCAGCATTCCACCGGTTTAATATCAAGACGGAATTATCATTTGTGTAGTGCCATTATTATTTTTTAATTACTGTTGATTCACCGTCCATTTTGCTACCTTGAGCGCGAACGTAATAAGTTACATATTTAATTAACTCCAGTTAAATGTTAATTGGTGTGTCCAATGTATGTGTTTTTAATGGTCGTCCGTGAAAGGCCTTAACTACTTCAAAGTTAATTTTGAGTAAATTACAATTTAAGTGAAGTTTTAAGCTCAGTCGATAGTCTCAACTTTAACAGTGTGTATCTGCATCTACGAATTAAATACAGTTTTATCACCAAGACAGAAAGATAGAGTTTAATGCTGTATCCGGCAATATATTTAACTCATTTTTGATGATGCGGTGCGGCTAGCGCTCCGTACCGTCAAGAAACCGTGCAGTGTACAACGGGCTTAAGAGCCGATTGATAAATTGTGCAACACCAGTTACATTGCATATTGCGATGTAACTAGTGCCACATAGGGTGTAGAGGGATCTCACCGTCCACCTTTTAAATGGGAATAGGGTAGTTTCCTAGGAAAAAAAATTAAAATTCTATTTAGTCCGTCTTTCAGATAATAAAAAAAAACGTTATACACGTATTTCTTGCTTTATCATATTAATCAAAAATAACTTAGAAAACACGCATTAAAGTTGGGGAGTGGGGGCTCGTTACGTCACAACTTCGTATAAAATCTAGCACGGCGTGACGTCATGCCACATTTTAACTCAATGTATCGCCGTAATCTTTTGATTACGTCAAAAATAAAAAATACGTGTCCAATATTTTTTTATTTTCTGAAAGACGGACTAAAAAATAAAAATTTGGACACAGGCCTATTATAAAAAACATGATAAGGTTTGAAACTAACAGGTGTATTATCTCCCAGATGTGATCAAGCCACCCATGTAAGCTTTGAAATTAACTCAAGTCTAAAGCTAGCTAGAATCTACGAGGGTCATTCAATAAATACTTAGCCTACAAAAAGTAAACGAAAATTTTGGAAAAGTGGCAATTTATTTTTCAACATAGTCTCCTTTTAGTTCGATACACTTAGCCCAGCGATGCTCCAACCCGTCCGAAAAATAGTTTTTGTCAAACTCTGCAAAATAGGCCTCCGTGGCGGCGATGACCTTCTCATTCGATCCATATCTATTCCCGGCGAGTGATTTTTTCAGATTAGGAAACAGAAAGAAGTCACAAGGGGACAAATCTGGAGAATACGGTGGATGGGGCAGCAATTCGTAGCGTAATTCGACCAATTTGGCCATGGCAACGGCAGACGTGTGAACCGGTGCGTTGTCGTGGTGAAACAGCACTTTTTTCTTCGCCAGATGGGGTCGTTTTTTCTTTAATTCGGCGTCGAATCGGCCCAATAAATCGGCATAGTAAAGCCCTGTAATTGTTTTACCCTTCTCGAGGTAATCGATGTAGATCACACCTTGTGAATCCCAGAAAACGGTGGCCATAACTTTTCCGGCCGATTTTACAGTTTTCGCCTTCTTTGGAGCACGTTCCCCGGTCTGGATCCATTGTTTTGATTGCTCCTTGGTCTCTGGTGTGTACCAGTGGATCCAGGTTTCATCGACGGTCACAAAACGACGCAAAAACTCCGCTGGATTCCGCTTAAACAGCGCCAAACACGTCTCCGATGTGGTCTCACGGTTGCGCTTGTTTTCTGGTGTCAGTAAACGCGGCACCCATCGCGCCGACAGCTTTCTCATGCCGAGTTCCTCGTGAAGAATGATGCACTGTTCCTTCTGAAATGCCTACAGTCTCAGCTAGCTCCCGAACCTTCAATCGGCGATCTGCCAATACGAGATCATGGATTTTTTTAATGTTTTCCTCCGTAGCAGCTGTTTTCGGTGCACCTGGACGTGGTTCATCAAAAACCGACGTACGGCCACGTGCAAACTCGTTGAACCAATTCTTGACGGTGGCCATCGATGGAGAAGAGTCACCGTACACAGCATCCAAGCGCTCTTTGATTTCGATGCGCGTTTTCCCTTCCAAAAATAGGAATCGAATCACCGAACGATATTGCTCTTTTTCCATTTTTGTAAAACCGATCGACACGTTCGCTTCCATAAGTTGTCAAATTAAAACAAATGAAGGGATTGGAATGAAAATTTGAAAAAAGAATTAAAAAAGAATGTGCTACACTGTGGTAAAACTCTTTTGAAAGTTCAGCGCCCTCTGGCGATGAGGCTAGGTACTTATTGAATGCACCTCGTATGTCAGCCTATTTAGCCGCGCCAAAATAATGCGGTGGATAACAATTAAAATTCTATTGTCTCGTTAGTGACAGTTGAAAGGATAAATTGAAGTTTTGACATTAAAAATGTTTGACCAGCGTCTATGTTGATTAATATCATAAACACAATTAATATTGAAGAGTATGTTTTGATTTAAGTTTATATTAGGTTAGGTTTTAGCTGATAAATCTTATTGTAAGTATATTCCTAAAAGCGAGTGGTTATTGTTTTGTAAGAACTTGAGAAGACCTGACGAATTGTGGAAGTATTTCATTTCTTTATGAATAAAGGGGATGAATTTTAATATTTTATTTAATCCTATATAGAGTCTGGCCTAAGTCTGCATAAGTAAAAGTGCAGAAGAATTTGAAAATCTATAGACGGCAACACCATCCTGTCCTACGAAAAGAGATTTTGATACTTTGTCTTTTTGTTTTTGATAGGTTATTTTGTTTATATTCTGATTTATTGTTGGTAAAGAATAGTCATTTTAGCACGATGCAGGGTGGATTTGATACAGTTTTGTCATCGTATGGAGGTAGAGCATAGGTACGACATAGTCTATTGCACATAATATAATCTAATATGCAAAAATCAAAAGGCATAAAATCAAAATCATTAGATCTACTTACAATCCCGAAACTGACATAACCACGGAGCAAATACAAGACATAACTGACTGATGTAAAAGTATACCATACTTAAAACTTTGGGGTTGCCCATTTATTCCATTGCAGACTTAGCGTGGCTATACTTACTTTCGTTGAACCTATCCAAGGTGGGATTTTCAGAAATGAACACTACTTTCAGCATCATGTATCTTTATTTTCAAATTTACAATTAAAACAAACCCTCCCATCACAACATAATTAGTTTGATACAATAATAATTATATATACACTTATCATTACAGGAATATTAACATAAAATCTACCAATTCATATAATATTCGTCTTCCGAGAATCCGCAACGCCTATGCAAACAACTATCATACAATATGTAGTCACCTCCATACTAAAATAAAATAAAATAAAAACTTTAAGACAATCAAAACCTAGCGTTTTGTGTACAGTTAACAGTTATAGTACGAATATAATAAAGTATGAGGCTGTGTACAAACTACACAGATCATAAATGTTACTGGTATGTGGCGAATTATGGCAAACTTGTGCAACATGAGATTTCAATGTTTGTGAATTCTTGTGGTCTTAAGTTACGACAAACTAGGACTGAGTTATTCGTATCAAGGCAGAGTGACAGTTGCCTTGGATGAGTGTGTGACAACGGCGCGTTGTGTTGCCAGTCTCCTACGCCTCCGTACAACACTACTAGCGCCACTACAGCATGAAGGCGGCCTCGGGCCGTCATGTACCTTGTACACAAGTATCTTTGCATACAGCACTGAATCTTGCACAAGTAAGAATGAAGGCCCTTGAACGTTAACACGGGTTTATATACACAATAGGTTACATAGTACTCACTATACCTGTGTAACTGCTTACAGTTGGTTCATCGCCCATAAATCTTAATATCTTAGTACATTAGGTCAGCGCAGATAGAGCAACAAGATGCTCGAGCAGTTTTCATTAATTATTCATTGATAATGAACTTTACTGCAACTGAAATACAGATGAAAATAGCGTGCAATATGTAATTCCGTGTGGCATACGTGAGCGTATGTTCCTCGCAGCCACGCGGACCGTTGCTGCACATGAGTAAATACCCCACAAAGACCAAGCTTCTAAGGAGGGTTTTAAAATTGTTCATACTTGAGTATTCAGTATATTATTATACTGTGAACGTCAGCTGCGTCCGCTGCAAGTAGTTACACCGTGCTATTACTATAAGAATAGAGATAAGATTCGTTAAACAATCCACCAACCGCACGTCGCTACACATCGATCTAAAGAAGCGATTGGTTTCAGAAACTATGAACATTGTCTAAGATTATTATTTATTTTTATCAATGTCATTTTATAGCAACATTGGACATCTTAATTTACTGCTACAAAACACGATATATTGAGTCCATCCATAAAATGACTTGGATAAATTTGACTATCGACATAGTATCGAGTGGTTATATCGACGTAGAAGTTAAATTAAATTATCAATATAAGTGCACATTAAGTCAATATAACAACTCGATGGAACACAAAGTTATAATTGGTTATAATACTACCTATTAACTGATTTGTTTGATGAAGGAAATGATTGCTAGTAAACAACTACATGTGTCAGTTAAAATACCTTCGACCAAACCATTTATACATTTGTATACCATGTTTTATGCAAATAAATTATTATTTATCGAATGTGCTATCGATATTTTAATGCATAATATTCCATCAAATTAGTAGTTGTTTACAGTAAGTACTAGTACATTTTATTGACAGAATATTTACAAGAATATGCATCACTTAACTGGTTCTATGTTAATTCGATCATAACATAAATATCGACGGGTTTGACGCATTTGGTGCACTTCTCAACTTGTACACCATGCTCAAATGGTGAACTTAGCAACTAGTGCACTTCTCATGTGGCACACTTCGCAACTGGTGCACTTCTCAATTGGTGCACTTCGCAAAAGGAGCACTTTTTAAGATGAATGGAGATTTGGAATTTTTTTCTAAAAATAAAAGAATCTTTGGTTTTGCGTAGGTAATTTTCTTAAAAATACAATCAACAAAATAATTTTAAATTAACTCTACATAATCACTTTAACATTTTTATTTTTTCAAAAATAAAAATAAAATGTCACTCGGAAATAATAAAAATATAATTATGTAAGAAAAAATTAGATTTACAGCAAAAAGTTATCATAATAAAGACATGATATAATATCATATTATATCAATAACCTTTATAATATTATAATTTAAACTGTACTTCTTTTAGTTATAGTTATTATTATTAATTAAATAAAAGCATTAAATTAAATTACATAATAATATTACACAGGTTATAAATAATATACATAGATGATAAACTTTTGTTGCTTACTTAGTAATTGTTACTATTAATTAAGTAAATAGCTATAAATAAAAAAAAAACCAAAAAAAAGAAAAGAAAGATCACGTTTCTCCAATTATTATATTAGTGATAATGTAATTTAATTTAAAGCTTTTATTTAATTAATAATAATAACTATAACTAAAAGAAGTACAGTTTAAATTATAATATTATAAAGGTTATTGATATAATATGATATTATATTATGTCTTTATTATGATAACTTTTTGCTGTAAATCTAATTTTTTCCTACATAAATATATTTTTATTATTTCCGAGTGACATTTTTTTTAGATTTGAAAAAATAAAAATGTTAAAGTGATTATGTACAGTTAATTTAAAATTATTTTGTTGATTGTATTTTTAAGAAAATTACCTACGCAAAACCAAAGATTCTTTTATTTTTAGAAAAATATTCCAAATCCCCACTCATCTTAAAAAGTGCTCCTTTTGCGAAGTGCACCAATTGAGAAGTGCACCAGTTGCGAAGTGTGCCATATGAGAAGTGCACCAGTTGCTAAGTTCACCATTTGAGCATGGTGTACAAGTTGAGATGTGCACCAAATGCGTCAAACCCATATCGACATTCGATAAACACCAAGATTCATAAATAAGTAGTTTCGAGTGCAGTAAGCCTGTTGAATTTATTGCGTAAACGTCATGCCGATGAGTACATTTGGGTCTGTATAGAGAAGAGAACCACAATTGCTTCAGCGTAAAAAAGAGACAGAATTATAGAAGACGAATAGCGCTATCCCTTGTTCGCACTAGAACAATGATTACTTTAATTTACTCTCATACAGCCCCAGTACAATTTTTTATCGACCGACACAATGGGCAGTGTGGTATTGTAACTTGTAACAAGATATAATTTAAGAAGGACTATGGTGACGATATGTTTACACTTCCGAACAATTTAAAAGTTTTGTACCGATTTGATTGTCTACACAATTTTGATGTTGTGTGGGCTCGCTTTTCGTGAGATCTTTACAAATAAAAAAAGGTCTAAAAGGTCGTTCAAATGTTTTTAGTTATAAGTAGAGTGCCGGTTCGATAGTATCTTTATTTATTGGCTCAAACCGTGAAAACAACTAGAAAATTACAATGTCAATTTCGCACTCTACTAAAGACTAGAGCCATCTAAACGAGTCCTTTGAACTTACAAACTTAAGTCATTATTCTAACATGATCTTGGGAGTTCATATTTTTGTTTCTGTGGTAGGGAGAGCAGTTTAGTGTTTTTTATTTTACGTGTTTTGTTATTTAAAATACCGTTCGTATTTTATATTGCAATTGTTTTGCCTGATTTTTACAGGGATCTGCGGCTTGTTGGCATTTTTAGCAACGTTTGCAATATTCAACTACCTATGTTTTTTTAATAACTACCCTCTATTACTCTTACAAGGGCAAAACATTCATAAATAAATAAGGATTTTAGAACATCAATCGTGTTGAGTTTAAAATCATGTAGGAATCTTCGAAGTTATAGATTAGGAACATGGTTAATTCGAGCACTATGCAACAAGTTGTGGCAAATCCTAAAATGTTCCAGTAAATCTTAAGTTTGATCGAATATTATTCATTGCCATCATGGAATAGTAAAAGTAAAATTACCCGAGAATCCCATGATATTTGTTAAGTTGGTTAATTAATTAAAAGATCTAGGCTCTGGTCAAACTGAGGCCTATCCCGCGCGGGATGTGTGACGAAATTAGCTTGCGCCAATTGTGTCAACCAACTTGTATTGAGGTGTCCAAACTGGCTGGACGATAGTCGCGTGATGTCTTACCCATTAAAAGAACGACGCGCGCGGGATTTGCCTCAGTTCTATAGTCCTTTACTACAATATCTTTTGAGCGGCCATTGATTGTCGTTTTTTACAATATCAGATTAATAAGTCTAATGGATTTGATCGTTGGTTATCAAACTCGACCTAAATCTCCATTACACCGATGTGTCAGTTAAGATTGTATCGCAAAATATCAAGTGTCCCTTACGACCTTTAACACTCGCACATTGTACTACAAGACTTGAAAGAATGAACGCAAAAACGTCGTAAGGTACACTTCAAGAACGCACCTCTTATATGAAACATACATACATCCCAGATCCCTCACAATACTTCCAATTTTTATACATTCGCACCTTTTCAGGGTGGAAACCTATCCACCAAAAATTCTTAAACCTATACTGAAAGGAAATGGGGAGAATTTGGTAAAGATCGCGACCAAAGTGTAAACATACCGAAGCACAGCGTGTCGGAGGCAAGTCAGTAAGGCTGCAGGAAGCGGCCCATGAGCTGCGGGGACGTTTCCGGCGGTCATGCGAAGATGAGCCACAACACAAACAAGATGGCTACCCACAGGAATATCTTTGACAGGAACTGCTCCTCCTCGTACTGCGCTGTGCCGCGGGGAGCTGCACAGACAATAAATTGACTAATTATATTATAAATAGGAACTAGTACGAAAGCCAGTGAAAGAATTCGTAGACCATTCTGTTTGCTGATCATTCAACTAAAAAAAAAGTCATATAATTTATTTCAATTAGGCACATTGAAGGCACTATTGAACGTCAAATGTTTACAAAACATAGAATTGATTCTAGTCGCCCCTTTCAAAAGGTAGTTTTCGTATGGAGAAGAATGGGCAAGAAACTCCACTCTTTTAAAATGTTTTACAATATTTTGTACACATTAATTAAATAATTATATGTGAAGACGATGCACCTGGAATAAGATTACTATACCACAATAGTTAAAAATGAAGCAATGACAGAAAAAAATTATGTAATGGATACAAGGTGTTCACATATTTACAAGCATTGTAAAAATAGGTACCTATACGATATTCATAAAAAAATTACAAGTAATACTAAAAAGTCAGTGTGTGAGTTCAAGTAATAATAAAATTATATCCACTTCCATTTCCTTCTCCTTAGGTCTTTTTTGTTATTTAGTTAAATATTTCATCGTAGATGTGAACATAATTCATATCTATTTTTATTTTTGTAACTAAATCAACTAACGATAAATAAACCTTCCTGTAATCATTAAATTCACTACTAGTGCTGTGCACTTCTGTAAGTGTTCACAAGTTCACAATACCTATAAAACTGTATGTGATTTTTGTATGTGTATGTTTAAGTGAGTAAGTAGTTGAGGTGCCAAATAAATAAACAAAAAATCACAGAATGTAAAATAAATGTTATAATAATTAATTATACAAAGCAACCAGTTTGATTTTGTCTAGACTCTGAATTGTCCTATGGAGCTAGACCAGCATGCTTCCAAGCGAATATATCCTAGATAAGAATTTATCTAGGATATAATCTTCTAATTTGTAATATGCTTGTTTACAAAGAGTACTTTTAATATGATTTTTAAATTTTCTTTCAGTTAATTGTAATATATCACAAGGTATTTTGTAGTCTAAACATTTAACACAGTACCCCATAAAAGATGTATGTACTTTAGATAATCTAAAAAATGGTTGATCTATTTTATCTTTATTTCTAGTATTAAAGTTATGTCTATCACTTATCCTTTTAAATAGTTCCCTGAGAGATTCGCGGCGACGTAGATTATAAATGGCTCTGACAGCTCTCTTTTGCAAAATAAAGATGGATTCAATGTCAGCAGCCCGACCCCACAGTAAAATACCAGACGAAGTAATGCTGTGGAAGTAGCTAAAATAGACCAAAGGCGCGGTTCCTACATCTGTTAACTGTCTTATCTTTCTAACAGCATAAGCGGCCGAGCTTAGCCGCCCCGCAAGAGATGTTATTTGAGGTCCCCATTGTAATTTCTCGTCTAGCGTGATTCTTAGGAAAACCGTTTGATTAATAAATTCCAGTTTTTCTCCATTTAATATGATGTCACATTCGCTACTTCTAACATTAGGTAATTTAAATCTAATGCATTTAGTTTTATTATTATTTACTACCAAATTATTTACCGTAAACCAATCTTGGACTTGCAAAGAGATGTTCACGTCGTCAAGATTTTGTGACCGTCGGTTTATTTTAAAGATTAATGATGTGTCATCTGCAAATAACACCATCTTCGGTTGATTTTGAAGTAATTGGGGTAAATCATTAATGTAAACTAGAAAGAGGAATGGACCCAATATTGAACCTTGAGGAACGCCCATTGCCATATCAGACCCTAATGAGTTTACGCCGTTTACCTGAACTTTAACCTTTCTATCTTTCAGGTATGATCTAAGTAAATCAAGAGCTGTATTCCTAATCCCATAGTGCTCTAGTTTCAGCAGAAGTGTCTCATGGTCTACACAATCTAACGCTTTTGAGAGGTCGCAAAAGATTCCAATGGCTTCTTGTGCTTCTTCGCAGGCATTAAAAATGTTCTTTATTAGGGTGACACCGGCGTCAGTGGTACAACGCCCTTTGGTAAAACCGTACTGTTGTTCATGAAAGATGGAATTTTTACTAAAGTGATTGAGCATCAACTTTTCAAACACTACTGAAAACTGGCATAAACTTGATGTCACCATCATTTCTGCCCATATCCCAATATATTTATCGTCGGCGCAGATGGTTTTTCCCTACATCTCTTTTAGTCTGCATCTCAGTATTTATTATTTCTAACTATATCATCTTTCAGATAATACATTCGTAATCATCTATACTTCTATACTAATATTATCCTTTCAACTGTCATTAACGAGACACAATAGAATTTTAATTGTTATCCACCTTAATGAGGCGTCGTAACAGATGATGGGTTATGAAGAGGTAAAATTTATGAGTTTATATTCAGGGAGTAATCTTCAGAACTACTGTCCCGATTCCGAAAATTCTTTCACTAATAGTTCTAGGACTATTGCCGAGTCATCATCATCATCAGCCTATAGCAGTCCACTGCTGGACATAGGCCTCTCCAATTGCACGCCATTCAGCTCGATTCTCGGCAACTCTCATCCAGCTGCTACCAGCCACCCTTCGAAGATCGTCATTCCACCTAGCCTGAGGGCGTCCTACCTTATGTTTGCCAATTCGCGGTCTCCACTCAAGAACACGTGTACCCCAACGATCATCGGTTCTACAGCTGATATGGCCGGCCCACTGCCACTTCAGCTTGCTAATTCTGTGAGCTATGTCGATAACTTTGGTTCTCTGCCGGATCACTTCGTTCCGGATTCGATCCCTCAGAGAGACTCCAAGCATAGCCCGCTCCATGGCTCGCTGAGCAACCTTAAATTTATGGACCAGCCGTACCGTGAGTGTCCACGTTTCGGCTCCGTAGGTCATAACAGGCAGGACGCACTGATTGAAGACCTTCGTCTTTAGGCTCTGTGGAATACGCGACGAAGTTTCCCAAACGCTGCCCAGCCCAGCTGAATTCTTCTGTTAGTCTCCCTCTCAAAGTTGTTCTTACCAAACTGCAGAGTTTTCCCAAGGTAAACGTATTCTCGAACAACCTCGAGAGCACCGCCATTGACAGCAATCGGCCCCGGAGTGACGTGTTCGTCGAACATAACCTTTTTTTTTTTTTTTTTTGGGTGGGAAATCATCAAATAACTTCTCCCACTCTGGGCGGAGCGGGAGGGCGTGTCAGACTTTTACTGACTAAAACCCACCCGTGTTCCTTCAGTTGCCGTGTTGCTAGGGGGCCACGATGTCCCTATCGGTTTTCTTCGAACCCCCGGCAGGCATTGGCCCTAGCGGACCCCGTCAATTCTGCTGACATCTCTTTGAGGCGCGCGTGGAACACAACGCGCCGTCGACCCGGGCTTGGTCCTTATCGGACGGCGAGCTACCCATTGCTCACCGTCCGCAAGCCCGCGCCTACGGTGGCCGGAAATCTTCTCGTGATTCCCGACGCCCAGGGCGTCTCCTGCTGCGGCGGTTAGGGGCGCGAGGGCGCGAAATTTGCCTCTCCCTCACGCGCTCCGTCTCCTCCTTCGCGAGCATTACTGCTTCGCAGAACGAGGTGACGGCCTCCCATTTCCTCTCGCTCCGTAGCATGGCCCGAATCAGGGCCGGACGCGAGAGATCACCGCCGCCGATCGCTTCCACGAGGACACGGCGATGCTCTGCCCAAGCCGGGCAGACCTCCACCGTATGCTCCACCGTGTCCTCCGGGCGATCCACACAGTGATGACACCCGGGCGTTTCCTCCCGCTTTATCCTGAACAGGTACCTCCCGAAACAGCCGTGTCCGGTGAGCACCTGTGTCAGGCGGAAGGTGAGGACGCCGTGGCGCCTCTCTAGCCACTCCTCAAAGAGGGGTCTTATCGCCGCAATTGTGGCGTGCCCAGCGCTGGGTTGCGACAATCGCACTCCATTCCGCCATGAGATCCCGCCGGAGCTCTGTCCGCTGTGCCGCGACTTCTTGCGGCATCGGAGTTAAGCCCCGGCGTTTCGCCTCCTCGCGCCACTCCCAAATGTGCGCGAGGACCTTTGCCTCCAGATCCCATGGCGGTACTCCGGCAAGGAGGCTCGCCGCCTCGCAGGAGACCGTGCGGTATCCTCGGGCCAGCCGGATGGCCATGACCCTTTGGGACGCGTTAAGCCGGCGGGCTGGCTGCCGCCTCAATGAAGGCGCCCACACCGGCGCCCCGTAAAGGGCCATAGACCGCAGGACCCCCGCGTAGAGCCTCCGGCAGGAGGCGTTTGGACCTCCCAGATTGGGCAGGAGCCGCTTCAAGGCAGCCCCGGCCCGGTCCAGTCTGGGAGCCAAACGTCGGAAATGCTCCACGAAGTTCCACCGGCTGTCGAGGACGAGTCCCAGATACTTCATCGTCGACTCGACGCCGATGTGAACCCCTCCCGCCATTACCTGGGAACCCGACGGTGGCGCACTACGAGGACCATAAAAACCCATGGCCTCGGACTTGTGCAGGGCCACCTCGAGTTCCAGCTGCCGGATTCTGTCGACGATTGTCGCAACCCCGCGTGTCGCTAAGTCGGCCGCCGCCTGGTACGACCTCCCCTGCGCCAGGACCAGCGTGTCGTCAGCGTAACAGACGACGCTGACGCCAGTAGGGAGATCGGCGCGCAGCACCCAGTCGTATCCGATGTCCCACAGATGCGGCCCCAGGACCGATCCCTGTGGGACACCGCACGACATCTCTCGCCGGTTCCACTCTCCTTGGTGACCGGGGTAGATGACAGCCCTGTCTGTCAAATAGGCCTCGACCACACGACAGAGGTAGGTCGGCATCCGGTGATACCGAAGTGCCTCCCTGATGCAACTCCAGGGCAGGGTGTTAAAGGCATTGGTGATGTCTAGAGACACCGCCAAGACGACCCCACCCCGGGCCACAGCATCCCCCGTCGTGAGGGCCCGCACGCGCATGATGGAGTCCACCGTAGAGCGCCCCCTGCGGAAACCGAACTGGCTCTCCGCCAGATCCGGCCCCACCCGCACCAGCTGCCCGACGAGGCGGTCTGCAATGACTCTTTCAAAGAGCTTGCCCACCTCGTCGAGCAGCACAATGGGCCGATAGGCGGACGGAGAGTCCGCTGGGCGCCCCGGCTTCCTGATGAGGACCAGTTTCCCAGTCTTCCAACAAAGTGGGAACTGGCCCCTCTCCATGCATGCGCATAGGAGCCCCCTTAGTCGAGGCCCGAGAGTCCCCATGGCCAGGACCCAGGCTTTTCCAGGAATGCCGTCGGGTCCTGGGGCGGTATTCTTCGCACTCATCTTGCGTACCGCCACTCTCATCTCTACCTCGGTCACCTCCGGAGCATCGTCGTCGTCGTCGGCGGTGTGGTCCGCATCGGGCACCGCAATAGGTGGAGCCATGGGCGGGGGCGTATGTGCACAGAGCGCTCACCACGTCCTCCACAAGCTGGGGCCGGAGACTCTGCGTCAGCGGGGGAGCCCATGGGCGGAGCTTCTCCCGCACCATCTTATATGGGCGTCCCCACGGGTCTCTGTTCAGAGTCTCCAGCAACTCCTCGCGGGCCAGTGTCCTGGCCCGCAGGATCTCCGCTTGGAGGGCGGTTTCGCCGCTCTGTACCCCTCGTACAGCTCCGCCTCAATGGCTTCCGTATCCGGAGGGCGGATACGGAACCTGCGGTGCCTGGCGTACCGGCGTCGCGCTGCTACGCACGCCCTGCGCAGAGCTTCCAGCTCTTGCGACCACCAGTACAGCTGGCGCGAAGCACGTCAAGGATGGACCCGGGGCATTGCCACGTCGCATATATTGGACATGGCCTCCCGGAACCACTCCGCCTCGTCGTTGATGTCGGCACGCCTGTCCGGTGATGACACCCAGGCCTGCACGATCGAGGCTTCCAGGAGAAGCTCCCGGTCCATCTGCTTCAGCGCCCACCGCGGACCACTCGGGGCCTGTCGGACCGGCGCGCTCGAGGTCTGGGCGGAGATGTCAAACCGGATGTACCGGTGATCGGAATAGGTCTCCACCTCCTCTATGACGCGCCAGTCGATTACACGCGGCGACAGAGCGGGGCTGGCGAACGAAATGTCCACCACTGATTCGCCCCGCATCCGCACACACGTGGGGACAGAACCCCGGTTTAGGACGACCAGGCCTGTCTCCAGAGCCCAGTCCTCCACCATCCTGCCCCGTGTGTCCGTAAAGCGGGAACCCCAAGCCAGATTTTTGGCATTGAAGTCCCCGAGGACGAACACGGGGAGGGGTCTAACATAACCTGGGTTTTGTCCAAGTTCATCCGGAGACCAATGCGTACAGAAGAATTAACTAGGCCGTCCAGCATCTGCTGCAAGTCATGCAGCGATTCGGCCAATATGACGATGTCATCTGCAAATCTCAAGTGTGAGATGTATTCGCCGTTTTGATGTTAATGCCACGCCCTTCCCAGTTCAGCGTCTTAAACACATCCTCCAATGCGTTAGAGAACAATTTCGGGGAAATGACATCCCCTTGTCTCACCCCTCGACGCAACCCCGATATGTTCAGTACGCTGATCCTGAATTTGGACGGTCATTGTCGCGTTTTCATAAAGACATCTCAGCACTTGGATGTATCGCCAGTCGACTTGGCATCGCTGCAGAACAGACCAGGTCTCGACAGAGCCAAAAGCCTTCTCATAGTCCACAAACGCAAGACACAGTGGCCAATTATACTCATCGGACTTCTGTATAATTTGCCGCACTGTGTGAATGTGGTCTATGGTGCTGTATCCTCCTCGAAACCCAGCCTGCTCCGGTGGCTGAAACTCGTCGAGTCTTCTCGCTAGACGATTCGTAACAACTCTTGAAAACAACTTATATACGTGGCTAAGGAGCGTAATGGGTCTCTAATTCTTTAAAAGAGTCTTATCACCCTTCTTAAATAAGAGAACGACTACACTCTCTCGCCACGCTTCTGGAGTTCTCCCAGAGAATAGGACAGAGTTGAAGAGCTCCCGAAGCTCTTTCAGTACAGCCGAGTGCCATAGGATATGTTTTATTTTCAAACATACAGACGAAGTCGCAGGCAGAAGCTAGTCCAAGAATACTTTGTCTAAGCTACCAAATTCTTACCGGCACTAGGTCTCGGATCTCCAAAGTTAAATGTGGATGTAAACACCCCGAAGGGGAAGGCGCCAATCCCGAAGGACATGTGGAAGCCCTCGCCGAAGCCGAAGCCGGGGAAGCCGCTAGTGTTCTCGGGCTCCGTGCGCTGCCCCGCCGGCCGCGGTGGCACCTACAAACATGGATAATTTGTATTAAAATCAGGGTTAGTTGGCAGGAAGTCGTTGTTGTTCTGTCTTACTAACTGCTGCATGTGCAGTTGGCTGATGACTTTTGTTCATCAAGTGTGTCTCCATATTACAAAGGTTGGTAAGTGATTGGCAATGGACTCAAGAAGAGGTCTCCTATTCAGGAACTCTGGACCCTTCCCCCTTGTTTATTGAGTGTTTTGTGTGTCATACCTTATTCCTAGGGTCCTCTTGTTTAGTGTTGCCCCTGCCGTACAGAGGGATAACTTTGTCTCGGCTGATGGCTGCCTTGCACACAGGACACACTTGCCGGCTCGGCCGCGTCTCTAGCCACTGGTGCAAACATGGCCAACTGAGGACATAGTTGTGATTTGATTATTAATATTTGACTATCTTCACCATTTTATTGGAGGAGTTTTAAAGTAATAAATCATAAAAAATAAATAAAAATAAAAAAAATTATTTATAAAAGGGTGCCCCTTTATAAATATCTACAATAAATACCTTAATTAATGATTAAAATAGAGCACAGTTGCTTATTTGCCTGAACTAGGTTAAAGCTGCGCTTCAGGCTAGAAAGTGCATAAATACTTAATGTAATAAATTAACAATGATGAGTATAAAGTAAAAACTAATTAAAACTTAAAATTGCTTGTTAGCGGTTCTATTTGCTGACAACAAGTAGATCTTTTGTTTATGCATAATCAATCAATGGTTTGTAAATATTTAAGTGTATTTTTTTACAGCTAAAGTAATTTAATTTATAGATACTTATTGTTCTATTTAATCTATTGTACAGAAATGGGCCTAAGAATGTAAAAAACCTTCTACAAACAAAGACAGGTTAAAGGGCAGAGGATTCAAATTAATTTGGCTTAAAAAGGGTAGATCATCCACATTCCATAGGCTTTTGATGAAGTAACTCATAGTGGTCTAAATAAACTAGACAAATAATGGTGTGATACATATGTGGATCATAACATACTCAATTCTTTATTATGGAATGCAATAAAGAATTGAGTATGATAAGATCCACATGATGTATTACATAGATGGTATAGCAAAGTAAAAGATCAATATGGACCCTGTTGGGCACAGCAAAATTAGGAGAGAGGAAGTGGGAACATAAAATCACACCTTATGCCTGTATTATCCAAAGAGAGAACAACAATCTAGTTTATTACTAGGTTTACAAATCTTGAATAATAGGTGGTTCTGGAGTTCTCCAAGGGAGCATTTCAATTCAAATAACTTTTTTTTCCATCTTTGACTAATGATGTGTTGATTCTTTTATGTGTTATTAAAAATCTAGAATCTATAGAATAGTTAGAAACAATCCCTAGGTATGTATGATTTATAAAGTCAGCCTTGAAGTAGGGTTTTAACTCTTTCATCACCATTTTTATATGTGTATGTACCTATATCTTTTTTTTAGGTATTGCACAATTTAATAAACAAGTTTCTTGTATTAAGTTATTCTTCTTTTTAACCTCTTTTTGACCGCTGCACTCTTTTTGAGGCAGCACAGGCATGAAAACATTTGTCACTACGTTAACTGTGGTTTATAAAATTTATGTTCTGTTTTCTACTACTCTGTCTACTTTTAAAGTTTAATTAATTGCTTTTACATATTTATGATTTTTAAATAAGGTCAGTGTACTATTATTTAAACTAAAATGGTTGGTTTATTTGCCAAAATCTTTTATTTTAATGTTAATTATTTAAGTCCAATCTGTTGAACTTTAATGTTGCGTGTTTATTGAGGCATTCATTAAGGGCAAGCAAAACTAGTTGAATAACAGCATGTCTATGACTGTGCCTCAAGCACAAGTGTAGTCAGAGTGCTGCGTGCATCTTAGATAATCAACTAGGGCATACACTAGACACAAAATTAATAAAAAATAGAAGGTCAAAATGAACATATAAGTTGTGTGCACTCCGATAAAACACTGGATTCATTTCATGTTATTTGTCATTATTCATAAAGCATTTCAATTACTTTAACCAAGGTATATATAATGCTCTTGAAATAATAAATCAAGAGGTGAATTATCTATCGTTTTGAATACATTTCAGATACAGTGAAGTGAACGAAAACAAAACACATTCCATTTTTACTTTTACGAATGTATAATTTTCATACATTAATTATAATTTTTTAATTTATTCGTTTTCTACATTATATAGAGGGGTTCTTACCAGAACAGATGTCCACACATGCTGACGACGGCGTCGCGAGCCGTGTCCAGGCAGATGTTGCACTCCAACATACGCTCGTCATGTTTGTCCTCCTCTCCGCCAGCGTCGCCGCCCGGCGCCGAGGCACTCGCCCTCGCTTCGCTCGTCTCTGCCATCGCTTCTGTCCGACAAAACACTCCACAACTGATCACGTCAATTACACAAACATTTAACATAAAACCTTATCACCAATGACGTTCCCACTGTGACACGACAAAACTTCACAGGGTTTCCTTTAAACTGATCTAGATATATTTGATTAAAAACATTAACAAGGAAATTACCTGACACTGTTAAATTTGAAATGTTACCCAGCTTATTCACACAGAAAATTATAAAAATAAATAAATCACATCCCCAATCCCGTGGTTTGATGATCTGTCATTTTTTTGTCATAGACTGTAGAGAAAACTGTCACTGCATCTATAGTTTATGACATATCAGACGATGAAGACGTGGCTAAAAAAACCCTTCGAGTGTCCGACAACCTCTCCCGATATCTAATAAACTTTACTTGATAAAATCATAATCAAAGCCTCAAAGTTACTGCATTATCGATTTCATTTGTTTATAAACAACTCTTATCTATGTTCTCTTTTACATTTCTGCCGCCATGTTACTGCTTTGTGATTGGCCGTTCTTTGTCTGATCATCGTTGATCGTTATTTGATATTTTACGCAGTCGATAAACTTGCACAAGGAAAACAAATGTCAAGTTTTTGTCCTGTGTGAACTGAATATATTGTGTGAATATTTTTTCATTGGCATCGATTCGCAAAAGTGCGTATTAAATTACGAATTCTTAGTGGTTTTGTGTTAATTGTGATTGACTGGAATCACCAACTGCAAGTGCTGGTCCTAAAATATGTTGAAAAACAATTGTGACGTCACATTTCCAATCAGCTGAGGTGGTGTGGAGAGGGAGGGTCGAAGACGATAAGTTCAGCAAAACAAACAAGATGGGTGGTGCGGTGAGCTCGGGGCGCGACAACAATGAGCTGATAGATAACTTGATGGGCGGCAACTACATTCGTACGCGGCCGGTGGAGCGGGTGTTCCGCTCGCTTGATCGCGCCGACTACATGACGCCCGAGTCGCGGGATCAGGCGTATAAGGACCTGGCCTGGCGGAATGGGCCGCTACACATGTCCGCACCGTGTATTTACAGGTGGGTGGCTCCACTGCTCGAGCTACATCTACCCTAGATGTGAAAAAATATCCTACCTAACTACATCATTGGGTTAAATCAATAGTGGACATTGTAAAGCTAGCAGATATACTAAACTGGGCCAAAGAGCTATCCTAAGGTGGTATTGCAGCTGCAGCTTATAGATGACTATATAATACTGATATATTAGCTGTCCTGTTTAGATTTTTTTTAAATCATACTTGTAGAGATTGACTAGCTAGGGTATATGAGATGCTCAATATGTTTTATTATTGCATTATTTGTAGATATTTTGAAATGGCAATACCCATGCAATATCCTAGTCTATCTTCTCCACCATTTCTAGTGACAGAGACCCAGACTTAATTTTAATTTCTATTGGGTGGTGTCTGGCTAGCAAAGCCGAATTTGGTTTTGAAGAGCTGGTCGCATTGTATACAGAACCATGCAGTACTTTGCACCTGTAGAAGTTAATATTTCACATAGTATGCACTATAAATACCTTTTTCAAATATGTAGGGTATATGTAAATAACAAAACTGGAGGTACATTTTGATAATTTGGGGTCAGTATCCCTTAGCATGAAAGCAGTAAGCTAATAAATAGAATTGTCATATAGCAGCTAGTGAGAAATGCATTATTTATTAAAAATGTGTATGAAACTTTTAGTTTCATATTGTTGATGTTGCTTCGACTCGTATGTGGCACTACACTTGGTGTATTTATACAAAATATGTTCACATTATGTACAATTTACAAATAAACAGGTTTTTTTTTTGCCTGTATATTATAAAATTAAGACAAGTATGCCAAGTGTAGTGTAACCTTAAAAACTTACCCTGCCATCTGCCACAGTCATTATCATTCAGTGCGTACCAACTAACAAGACAGTAACTGCAATGCCAACTTTGAATTGTAGAATTGGCAATCTAAGGGTTTATACAGTAGCCACCAGCATAGCCTCACTCACTTCACTGTTATAGACCTACCCTTCAAACGACTCCTGTTTGCAAGTAAGCACTGAACGGTTTTCACGATTATATTTATTGTAGTTTTGAGTGTATTTTTCTTATGAACAATTTGGTTGCATTCGACATTCTTTGGGTAAAAAGTAAAAACTTACTCACTTGAACACCAGCCAATGAAAAATGGCTGATGATCATGAACTTGATTGATTGATTCAATAAAAGCAAAGTCCGCTTACTTCATTTCAGTGAAGACTTTTAAAGGTGACTGTCTGTTTACAAAAGCTGTAGATGAACATTAATGTATATTCTTGTCTGTGTCTAGCACATTATTCTGAAACAAATATGAATGATGCTGGCGGCGAATAGCATAACTGTTATTATTAAGATGCTAATTGAGTTGAATGACAACACTTATTCAGGAAGGCTTAAAATAATACAGTCATTTAGTTGATGTAGAATATGAAATAACAAATTGCAGACATACTGCAACAGAATTAAGGAACCTACCTACACAATTTAAAGTGATTGATGTATGATTAAGTACTACATACAACAACGGGTGCCATAAACAGTGGCCTCAACAAGCTGCGGTCTGAACTTCCCATACCTACATTTTGTAATTAACTATGAGAACTCTGCTCTCACTAGTCATTCAAGTGGGTTGCTCAATCTATAAGCCAAAATGAGTGCTGAGGGTTCTAGTTGATTACTGATAGCGCGAACTCGACCTCTATTTGCCGACAATATATTGAAAATGAGGCCAAGTGCGTGTCGGACCACGCACAATGAAGGGAATTGAAGGGTTTCATAGTTGGGATGAATTTATCCCAAGAACGAACTTAACATTGTAGTTGAAAAACATGTTCTCCACCACTTTGTTGGTGTGATTATTATGGTATACCCATGCTAAATTACAGCTTTCTATACTCCATAGGTTTAGGTAGTTAAAAAAGGTAAACAAATCGTAAAAAGGGTTTTTATAGATGACACTTTCTAGTTAAAAAAACAACAAAACCAAATTAAATTTATTTTAGTGTTTTACCATAGTTTCCTCTTTTATTAATGTATGTTAAACTTTATTGTTTATTCTTCAACTACCTTTCGTAGATGTAACTGCTTGAGCACATTTTTTTTTGTCTGATTAATACGATTTTGGGCGCATTCCGACTTACGCTAAAAGTGATTTTATCGCGAATCCAACCAAATTTAATAGTCACAAAATATAAGGGTTATTGAGTAATAATTGTGACTTTGGATTTTGGTCGGATTCGCGATATTATCACTTTTGGCGTAAGTCGGAATGCGGCCTTTGTAATCTGTCTATTGTAGGCCGCATTCCGCGAGTTAGGCCTTAATCGCTCACAGCGCTCACATCGATAATTCGCGTTCCTAGTTACATATCACGATTATGACAGCTCAGAGCTGTCAACAACTCGGAACGCTCGTGAACGTGCTCACACTGCTCACAGTGGTCGCTCATTGTCAAAACTTATAACATAACCCCAAAATTTGCACAAGATGGTTGGATTACAGTATTTCTTTGAGTATACACCACAAATTTCTTCTTCTTCTTTGGTTAGGTGGCAACTGTAGCCAGAAGCACAATTTCGAAATTGCCACGTTAGTTTATAAATAAGATTCAACTCAAAACAAAACAGCACAATTGTCATTTTTGACAGCGCCCACGGTGATAATGGTGATATTAATTTAGGGCATGGTCAGTGTTATCGCAAGATGGCGCATGTCATGACGTCATCTATGACGATTCACGGGACATCGTTATCGCGATAACGCTAACACGGTACGGGTGTTAGCACGCTCAAATCGATTACGGCGTAAGTCGGAACGCACCCTTAAAGAGCCCAATTTCTAAACGTCAATGAAATATAACGTTGCTAAATTGAAGAGTTCAACTGTGACGTAGCATAACAACTGAAGTGACAGGTATTACGTTTAGGCCGCATTCCGAGTTACGCTAAAAGTGATAATATCGCGAATCCGACTAAAGTCCAAAGTCACAATTATTACTGAATAACCCTTATATTTTGTGACTATTAAATTTGGTCGGATTCGTGATATTATCACTTTTAGCGTAACTCGGAATGCGGCCTTAGTCGGTTACTTGACAGCTGTCTCGTCACGTGGTTTTTTTTTATACCTTTATTTAACTACCTAAACCTATGGAGTTATAGTACTAAGGCCGCATTCCGAGTTACGCCAAAAGTGATTATATCGCGAACCCGTCCAAAGTCACAATTGTTACTCAATAACCCTTATATTTTGTGACTATTAAATTTGGTTGGATTCGCGATATTATGACTTTTAACGTAAGTCGGAATGCGGCCTAAGTCTCTGAGCTACGCCGTGGACAGACAGACAGACGGATGGACATTTATAAGCCCACGTACGCACGGACCCCAGACAGACTACAATGGCACGGACCCTTTATATAATTGTAGTCTGTGGCACAGATGTAAAAATATCGCGGCGTGATTTTTTCGCACACTGGATTTTCAACACTCTGCTTAGCACCGAGATTTGAAAATCCAACAGTGTGTTTTTCGACCCGCTGGGATGCACTCTGTTGAATTCTCAACGCTCGGCTTGACACCGAGAGTTAAAATCCAGTGTGAAAATTTTATTACGTCCGTGCGAACGTCGGGTTATAGCCACGGCTGCCCGGCTGGTAGGGGGAGGGAGCGGGGCGTGGCGTGGTAACTTAGGCGTAAGTGCACAATTTGTGATAATGACTTCATAATAGTAGATATTATTAACTGGTTTTAATACATTTATGATTGTGCATATTATATCAGTTTCTGTGATGACATAAGATCTACGTGTAATAGTGCCACTCAGCTCGTATAATCAGTACTGACCTAGTCACTATTTATTATGAGTCGTGCAAGTTTAATAGTAGGTATTACTAGCTTTTACCTGCAGCTTCGCCCACGTGGATATCGGAAATTACTATCCTGAGTTTCCTATGTCCTAACCTAACCCAGGTCATGGTCTACCTGAGTGCAAAATTCCGTGGAAGGGTAACATACAGGCAGTGTTACTTATGCATTTAGCATACTAACTTTTGCCAGCAGCTTCGTCCGCGTGGAGGTCAGAAATTATCCCACGGTAACGTACTACCAGGATAAAAAGTATCCTATGTCCTAAGACTCCTAACCCAGGTCATGGTCTACCTGTGCCTGGTTTATACAATGGCAGTGACTGAACTCAGTGACTCGGAATTTTGGACTCAGTCAGTGGGTTCATGTAGACGAGATTGGCAGTAAGTCAGGCAAGGAGAACGTGATGACAACTCCGAAGTAGCGACAGTACATTTACGTTCTTTTTAACCGACTTCCAAAAGGAGGAGGTTCTCAATTCGACTGTATGTTGTTTTTTTTTTTTTGTATGTTACGCGATTACTCCGTCAATTATGAATTGATTTTGATGATTCTTTTTTTGTTTGGTAGATCATACTTCAGAGGTGGTCCCATATAAATTTTATTAACTTTACTTGGGTAGTTTTTGAGTTAGCTTCAATAATACGTATTTTTACCTCGCTTAGTATGTGGATGATATTATGATAACTTCCTGTCACTGTTATTTGCATAGCAGGTAGTGGTATTCAAATTTGTGTGGGGTAGGTATCACAACTAAAAAGTGAAAAATAAAAACTTTTTACAAAAAAAACAACCGACTTCAAAAAAAAACACTACAAAGTGAAAAATAACTTTAATTTCGGAAGTCGGTGACAAAGAACGAAAATTCAAAACCAAAGACACCGACTTCCGAAATTAAAGTTATTTTTCACTTTGTAGTGTTTTTTTTTTTAAGTCGGTTGTTTTTTTTTGTAAAAAGTTTTTTCTCGTTTCTCGTTGTCGTCCTGTTCTCGGTGCGGTGGACAAACAGTGTCAGGCGGTGGAAGCTACTGGGCCCAAAAATAGACGGGTAGGTCAGTCAACTGGACTGACTTGAGGGCGCGAAGTCAGCACGACTGGGTTGAAACTAGTGTCCACACGAGCACTGTTGCAAGTCAGCGCTGCACTTACTTACTGTACTGTCACATGGCTGGGCTCTGTTAAACCTGGCTTGAAAAGGTAACAGACAGACATCGTATTTATAATTTTAGTATGGACAAGCCGTTTGCCCGATGGGACTATCTATCGACAAAATTGATCAACTTACGCACAGTCATCCCGTATTTTAAGAGGATGTATTTTCAAAAACTCTTTCTTGTGTATAATTTCATGCTTCTAGACCTAGCGCTTTAGGGTGTGCGTTGTCTGTTAGTCTTTTTCTTCCATCCTTTAATCCCCTTTCTATGGAGTCGGGTCTGCTTGTACAGCGGCGGTTGTCATTGGAGATATGCTTTCTATCGCGTAACTCTTGTATCTTTTGACTCTGTTACACTCACTAAATTGGCCCGAAAAGACGAGCCCACCAGTGGCGGACTAAGCCCGTCAGAGGCCCGGGGCGGCAAAGCTGAATGAGGCCCCCCAGCTTTAAAAAAAATGTAGTTTTACAAGCGTTTTTTTCAGTTCACATTTGTATGTATAAATAAGTGTTTATGTTTATTTCGTTAAAATCTGGCAAGTGAAATTTAAATTCAAATTAAATTATTTAGGCTAAATAAACATACATACCTACAATATGGCATGGATATGGGTGAGGAAAATAAAATACGAATAGATCGACAAAAAAAAAATTGATGAAATAAATCAAAGATAGTTTTTTTATTTTTTGAAGCGTGTTATATGTATGTGTTTTGAAATCGATTGTTTTGGAAATTTTTCTTTCTATTGAAAGCACGGCTAGATTAACCAGTCGCTCTTAACCCATTGTAAATCGAAGATAATTTTTAATTATTTTACGTTTCGAAAAACTCCTCTCGCATGATGCAAACGAGATGCAAATGGTCAAGAAGTATTGAAGTATAAGCGATATACAGGGTAACGATTCACTGAAGTCCCATTTTATTATAAATTGAAGGATTTCTTGGGCTCTCCATTTGGCAGCAACGTCCATACCTACTCGTATTTCGGCTTTTACATGCCTGCGGTACCTTTTTATTTCTTGGGAAACTTTCTCCTTGTCAAATTCACCATAAATTTGTATCAGATTGTCAACTGCTACAGCCCGAGCGTTTATCTGAAGCTTCTAGCATAAACTTTGTTGTTTAGGATTTGATCAGGGGAACGCGGAGGCATTTGGGGGCCCCCCAAGACCGGAGGCCCGGGGCGGGCCGCCCCTTCCGCCCCCTGTTAGTCCGCCACTGCCACCGCGTACTTGTAGCTTCACACCTAAAATGCGGAGTGAACCATCTGTATTCATCAGTGGGTTTGGTTCAGTACTAGTATTTTACATAGAGCGACTGCCTATCTGACCTCCACAACCCAGTTAAGGCTCGTGCAGACCAGCGCGACATGCGACGCGACACAAAAGCACCGCTCGTCGCGCGACGCGTGGTACCTTTGTGTCGCGTCGCGTGGTACCTTTGTGTCGCGTCGCGTGTCGCGCCTGTTTGAAAGAGCCTTTACTGGGTACAAACACTCGCTAAGGGTCAGGTCACACCGAGACGCGACGCGGCGCTGCGCGCACTTAAACAAATATCGGACTTATTTTCTTCTGAAAAGGTAAAATTTCAATGTGCGCGTGAACGCGTGTCGAAGTACGCTGAGATGCGCAGTGCGTGTACGTTAATGTGTAGTAAATAAATTCGATATTGTGATCGGTGTATTTGACCCTAACGACATAATATTATACTAACGCAATGAGGTTTTGAGAAACAAAATAGTTTATTTTTATGTTGACAAAATGTAACAAAAAAATAAAAAAACAACGTGGTTGGTACTGGCAATTAATATAGTAGGTACATGGAGTTTTAGAAAACCCTAGCACTAATTACTTATACCTGTGTCGCAGTCTGTTTCTATGACTCGAACTGACGCCAGGATGTAAGTATCGTCGACCTCGTAAGTGTTTTACCACCCTAAGCTCTACCACTACAAGGTGTAGGTATAATTTGTATATGAGAAACTTAGCACTCGTACCCACAGGCGACTTTTTATCACGCACTGGAATTTCAACGCACTGGTTAGTGCCGAAAGTTGAGAATCCAACAGTGCGTTTTTTTGACGCGCTGGGATGCACTCTATTGGATTCTCAATACTCGGCTCAACACCGAGAGTTGAAAATCGTAGTGAAGCTTCAATTTACTAGGAATCGTTAGCAAAAGTGGTACAGTTATAGGACACAACTTAGATGTAGCATCGGCAAAATTCGTAAAACCGGTCACCATCCGAACTGCGCCTTCAAAATCACCAATCTTTATTACTGCTTTAGGTGAAAATGATCTTTACTTTGCGCAATAACTTGTAAAGTTATATAACCAAATATATTCGAAAAAAAAAATTATGCTACATCTTATACTCCATAGGTTTAGGTAGTTAAAAAAAGGTAAACAAATCGTAAAAAGGGTTTTTATAGATGACACTTTCTTGTTGAAAAAACAATAAAACCAAATTAAATTTATTTTAGTGTTTATCTATAGTTTCCTCTTTTACTAATGTATGTTAAACTTTATCGTTTATTCTTCACTACTTTTCGTAGATGTAACTGCTTGAGCACAATTTTTTTTTGTCTGATTTATAATATTTTGCAATCTGTCTATTGTAAAGAGCCCAATTTCTAAACGTCAACGAAATATAACGTTGCTAAATTGAAGAGTTCAACTGTGACGTAGCATAACAACTGAAGTGACAGGTATTACGTTTAGTCGGTTACTTGACAGCTGTCTCGTCACGTGGTATTTTTTGTTTACCTTTTTTTAACTACCTAAACCTATGGAGTATAGTTGTGTCGTACTGTGTAGCAATTAAGAGAAGAAAAATTACGAGCTCGACTATTAATACCTATCTGTCTTCAAAGATATATGTTGTCAATATTAAAACAACATGTTTGTTACAGTGAAGTGTTAGAAGGACTAGAGCTACGGCCGGGGCTCTCGTTCCTGAACATTGGCTCCGGCACGGGCTACTTCAGCACGCTGGTGGGGCTGATCATCGGGCCCGCCGGCATCAACCACGGCATCGAGGTGCACCCCTATGTCTTGGAGTACGCCGTCAAGAAACTCGGACAGTTCATAGAGAACTCTCCCACTTTGGACGAGTTTGAATTCTGTGAACCTAGGTTTTATGGTGGTAAGTAGTAAATATTTCTATACTTTTATCCGAATGATATTGGCCTGTTCTAGAGAGTTACTACTCATTATATTTTGGACTCTGAAACTCTAAAAATAGGACACTTGAAAGTTAGTAAGTCTTAAACAGTCTTACTGTACTTGAAAGATTAAGACTTACAGACATTCTGAATCTTCGTTAAAATCACACAAATGACAACTGTTCCGAGTTCCGACCCGTATCCTTCATAGTTTGAGTTGCAAAGGACAGACGTAAAGGTGTAGAATCCAAATAATATTCCAGCCGCATCTGTTAAGGCTCCTGGCCGTGACTTCACTCGATAGAGTTTAGGTAAATTCTTGCGATGCTATGTTTGTGTGCACCGTTCACGCACACACGCCTAAACATCGAGCGTAGTGATCGCTTAAACAGTTTTGATCCTATAGACGGGATTTTGTTAAGTTACGTAGGTACGCTTATGAAATAAGTCTGGAATGTTTGTGTATATTCGTTTAGTATATTTATAACAATTCTGTTTTATATGGAATTTTATACTTTTTGTATGGAAAACATGAAAAATTATTACCTACATGTTGAGTTTTATGGGTTTCATAAAGGGGGTCGAAATTTTCATTATTTTTGCGATAAGACACAATTTTCGAGATATAAGCAAAAGAACAGAAAAAAGATAAAGTACAGTTTTTGCAACTGAATGAGTTATTAATTTAGTGAAAATGAAAAATTCGCTATTGGTGCCGATTCTCTTGTATACCGAACTAAACTTACTAAACTATCACTAAAATTCCTTAATTTTGACTATGAGAATCTCAAAGCTATTCTGCAAAATAAATTCTCTAAATTTAAAAATAATTTTGACACATCTAAATCGAATTTGACAACCGCGACTCCACACGTGATACCTAACCACGTGAATCTTTTTAGAGCCGGAGGCGTGCAGGGGGGGCAGCCTCGACGTGTTTTATATGGATTTTTCACTTTTTGTGTGGAAAATAAGAAAAAATATTACCTACATGTAGAGTGTTAGAGGTTTAAGGGTTTTTTAAAGGGTGTCGAAATTTTCATTATTTTTGCGATTGGACACACCGTTTTCGAGATATAAGCAAAAGAAAAAAAAAATATTCGGTACTGTTTTTTCATCTGAAGTCGAGGTGTTTGTGTGAATTTTAGTTCATGACAACCAATTTTATTCCACATGTTTTTAGTCACGATATAAAAAAATAGTCATATTTAGTTAGAAAATCTAAATTTTAGGTTAAAAACGTCAAATTCAGAATAGCAAAATTGCCATTTTCACTAAACTAATATCTCAGTGCCATCTTAGTGCTGTCAAACTAAAATATAGTTAAGTTGTGTCACTTTAGTCTATTTCAGAATGGGAAATCGTCGTTTGACAGGAATAAACTAAATTTTGGTGATTTTTAGTTTAGTTTAGAGGCATTTGTGACAAGAGAATCGGCACCAATCTGAATTTGACTTTTCTCACCTAAAATTTTGATTAGTGCCGATTCTCTTATACACCGAACTAAACTAACTAAACTATCACTAAAATTTCTTACTTTTGACTATGAGAATCTCAAAGCTATTGGTGCCGATTCCCTTGTTCACAAACTAAACTAAATTTAAGTTCAGTGCATCTTTTTCTTACAATTTCATTAAGAAAAGGACAGAAGATAAATTTTAGTTTAGTCCTGTCAAATTAATCACCACCC
The DNA here is from genome assembly GCA_963680765.1 of Agrochola lychnidis. Classification (NCBI taxonomy): domain Eukaryota; kingdom Metazoa; phylum Arthropoda; class Insecta; order Lepidoptera; family Noctuidae; genus Agrochola; species Agrochola lychnidis. The sequence goes on along the minus strand of OY796863.1, from coordinate 1,202,270 downwards.
ATACAAGTTTAGATGTGATTAAAAACTTGCCGACTAAAATTACGTCAATTAACGTCAAGCGCTGATTAATTTGACAGGACTAAACTAAAATTTATCTTCTGTCCTTTTCTTAATGAAATAGAAAGAAAAAGATGCACTTAAATTTAGTTTAGTTTGTGAACAAGGGAATCGGCACAATTATGCAAAATAAATTCTCTAAATTTAAGAAAATTTTTGACACATCTAAATCAAATTTGACAATCGCGACTCCACACGTGATACCTAACCATGTGAATCTTTTTAGAGCCGGAGGCGCGCACGCTCGACGTGTTTTATATGGAACTTTTCACTTTTTGTATGGAAAATAAGAAAAAATATTACCTACATGTAGAGTATAAGGGGTTTAAGGGTTTTATAAAGGGAGTCGAAATTTTCATTATTTTTTGCGATTGGACACACCGTTTTCGAGATATAAGCAAAAGAAAAAAAAAAGATTCAGTACTGTTTTTGCATGTGAAATCGAGGTGTTGGTGTGAATTAAAAGTTCATGACAATCAATTTTATTCCACACGTTTTTAATCGCGAAAAATAGTCAGATTCGGTTAGAAAATCTAAATTTTAAGTGAAAAACGTCAAATTCAGAATAGTAAAGTTGCTTTTTTCACTAAATGAAAATCTCAGTTCCATCTTAGTGCTGTCAAATTAAAATCTAGTTAAGTTGTGTCACTTTAGTCTATTTCAGAATGGGAAATCGATTGCCCATTCTGAAATAGATTAAAGTGACACAACTTAACTATATTTGACTATTTTTGACTTGACTATTTTTAATCGCGACTAAAAACATGTGGAATAAAATTGGTTGTCATGAACTAAAATTCACACCAACACCTCGACTTCAGATGAAAAAACAGTACTAAATTTTTTTTTTCTTTTGCTTTTATCTCGAAAACGGTGTGTCCAATCGCAAAAATAATGAAAATTTAGACACCCTTTATAAAACCCTTAAACCCCTAACACTACATGTAGGTAATATTTTTTCTTATTTTCCACACAAAAAGTGAAAAATCCATATAAAACACGTCGAGGCTGCCCCCCCTGCGCGCCTTCGTCTCTAAAAAGATTCACGTGGTTAGGTATCACGTGTGGAGTCGCGGTTGTCAAATTCGATTTAGATGTGTCAAAATTATTTTTAAATTTAGAGAATTTATTTTGCAGAATAGCTTTGAGATTCTCATAGTCAAAAATAAGGAATTTTAGTGATAGTTTAGTTAGTTTAGTTCGGTGTACAAGAAAATCGGCACCCATGTCTAACTAAATATGACTTTTTTTAATCGCGATTAAAAAGGTGCGGAATAAAATTAGTTATCTTGAACTAAAATTCACACCAACACCTCGCTTCAGGTGCAAAAAACAGTACTGTATCTTTTTTTTTCTTTTGCATATATCTCGAAAACGGTGTGTCCAATCGCAAAAATAATGAGAATTTCGATCCCCTTTATAAAACCTTTAAACCCCTGACACTCTACATGTAGGTAATATTTTTTCTTATTTTCCTTACAAAAAGTAAAAATTCTATATAAAACGTCAAGGCTGCCCCCTGTGCGCCTCCAGCTCTAAAAAAAATTCACGGGGTAGGGCAAATAAGTACCACGTGGACTCGCGATTGTCAAATATAATTTTAGTGTGTCAAAATATATTTAAATTTAATTTAGAAAATTTTTGTTGCAGAATAGCTTCAAGATTTTCATAGCCAAAAGTAAGGAATTTTAGTGATAGTTTAGTAAGTTTAGTTCGGTATACAAGAGAATCGGCACCATATTGCCATCTTAGTGCTGTCAAAATAAAATATATTCTAAAATTATTTCACGATAGGAAATCATCGTTTGACAGGAATGAACGAAACTTTGGTGATTTTTAGTCTAGTTTTGAGGCATTAATTTGTGACAAGAGAATTGGCACCAGTATCCATAAAGGGATCTGAGACACTTGCGCGAAAGACATTTTCGCGAAAGACACTTGCGCGAACCCACTTGCGCGAAAAAGTTGCGGAAATGAGATTTCTTTCATAACATCACGCCATCAATTTAAAAGGGCCCAACACTTTGAAATTGATAGCGTGATGTTATGAAGAAATGTGAAAATTTTCGCAGCCGCCATCTTAGATTTACGTTTTGACATCAAAATCTGCTTTAGAATCCTCAAAAACTATGAAAAAGACACCTATGACGAAAAATCTGAATATTGTCACAGCCGCCATCTTGGATTTATATTTTGACCTCACTATCAGCTTTAGCATCCTCGAAAACTATGAAAACGATACCCATGACGAAATATTTTTAAATGTTCGCAGCCGTCATCTTGGATCTTTATTTTGACTTAAAGTAGTCTTCAGTAGCGTTAAAGAACTTCGTTCCAAAAATACTTCACTTATTGCTACAACAGCATATCGGCGCGGGCATATTGGTGACGCGAACCCATAACTTTTTCCCCTAGATTTCATAGTTTTGAATGATTTTGTCATTCAAAACTATGAAATCTAAAGTCAAAATATAACTAGTGAACCCAGCAGGCAGATGTTGTCCTGCGACAACAGCGCCACGCGAGTCCAACTATAGTTATGAACCATCCAAGTTACACAAAAAGAATTAAAAAAAAAAACATCTAAATCAGTCAAGCCGTTTAGGATAAGAAGAATTACGAACACACGTACACCGGTATTTTATTTATTGCCAGGCATGCAAAATTTTAATGTTCTTCAAAAACAAGCAAAGTACTTTAAAATAAAATGCGGATCAAAATGTGGTAGTCGACGTACAATTTCTGGAATATGTTAACATCGGACACGTACGTGCGTGTGTGCGTGCTGCGACGCAAAGTGATACGTCCTCACGCTGGGAAGGCCCGTTCGCTACTGACGGATAGGTATGGGCGTTATTTAACGTCACTAGTTACAATAACTGGTTACGGGGCATGTAACCAAATAACTAGTTTCGAGTCACACATAAAGACGTGATTTTTGTAACTAGTTCCATCACAATGCAGTGATCGAATGAAAAGAGTGAAACGAAACAAAAGTATTCGTTCCAAAAATAACGTATTACGTAGGTAACCATTTATATTTTCGTTTCGCAAATAACTGTAACACTTCGTTAGAATCACCGTGTTGAAAAATAACTAGTTACGAAAATCACTAGTTTTCAAAACCGGTGACGTCCTTGTAGTCACTAGTTACGTTACGTTTCGCAAAAATCACGTAACGACCCACCCCTACTGACGGAATAGATTTTCCGCGATCGTTTATATAGTTCACTTTGCCATTTATTTACGTAATGAAGTAATTGTTTATTTATAAAATAAAATTTAGATTCTATTAAACAATTAACTTAAAATTAATATATAATTTTTAAAATTTCTTAAAAGTGTTTCTAAGTATTAGAAAAAAATATTTATTTGGCTTGAAGTTTTGAGAAAGTTACGTTATTTCAACATTTTTTTTCTGCTATATTTTGTATGAAAGTTGAAAAAAGTGGTTCCCCTATGTACAAGTAGACCATATAATGATGTTGATGATATTTTTTAATTTTCAACATCAAAAGCAGTTTCTTCTAACGAAACGATCAAACGTCAGTCTCGCGTCATTTTTTGGAAAACTTGTTGCGAATTTTAGTGATTTCCCACGAATCCTTAATTTATTTAAAAAATCCCTTTCCCCTTTGTACAAGACGAAGAATTGGACTTTTCAAATCACAAATAATTTTGTTTAAATTCTCGTCCCCTTTCTCACAACGAATAAACAAAATTGATCAAAATCAGTGATTTCGTGCGGTGCGGCGGCACGGAGCCTTAAGACCAGAAAGAGATACCAATGAAGTAGCATATAAACCATCCAGTCGTGTTCCAGGTCGTTGAAGTTCCGAACAAAATGCGGACGTTCATAATAAAGTTTGGCTGCAACGGCCGGTTACGATAGTTTACTTGGACGTTGTGGCCACTGACGGTCAGTGGCCACAACGTCGAACTGTGTAGTGCGCGAGGCCCCTGGGCGAATTTCACATGAAACTGAACGTGATCAGCACATCTGTAACCGCGTTCAAGAGCTGTCACTGTCTTTATTGTTATATTTGTATGGAATCTTGACACTGACCGCTCTTGAACGCGATTTTGATGTGCTGATCGCGTTCGGTTTCATTGGTGAAATTGGTCCTAAAATTCTGTTTCTATTTGAGGTAATGGACTGAGCATCCCCCCGCTTACGACGCCGTACGACCGCCTGTACTGCGGCGCCGGCTGCCCCGAGCAGTATCAGAACTATTTCAAACAACTCATCAAGGTAGGCCCTAGCCATCGCAACCTGCTAACATGAAAATTGTTTTTGTTGTACACAGAACTATCCTTTTCTATATTATGATTGGATTTCTATAAATCAACCATTTATTAGATGCTGGAGAGGTAGTGGAGTATAATTTCTTTTGAGTTTATGTATTTTTTTAAACCAATCTTAACTCTTTCATTTCGCTATTTCGGCATAGAAACATGACTTACTTCCTTTGTAGAAGCGTTTCTACAAAGGAAGTATGGCTTAATTCGAGTTCTAAAAAATTAAATTAGATTTTATTAATGTTAGCAGGGCTGTCTCACTCCTCAGTCTAGGTTAGGACACTGCCGGTCCTGCAGGTGGGCCACAATGGGGCTCCATGCGACAGACGCGCGTATTTGTGTAGGTATGTTCTGTTGGTAATACAGAATGAGCGGTTTCAGAATAACTTTTCACTATCGCTTCCGTGGAGCGAATTTTGGGTATGTGTTAACTAACAGAATTTGTATTGGTATGAATCTTACGTTAGAACTGTTTTGTTCCGTGATGTAAGCAAATACACATTATTATAGTAACAACTCGAATCATAAAGGATTTGTAGGTAAAAGAGTAACGGTGGAGTTTCTTGCCCATTCTTCTCCATACGAAAACTACCTTTTGGAAGGGGCGACTAGAATCAATTTTATTATTTTGTAATTTTTGACGTTCAAAAGTGCCATACATGGACCTATTTGAAATTAATGATTTGACTTTGACTTTGGTAGGTAGGGTGATTGAGATTAATGCTTTGACATAGGCACCATAATTTTCAAAAAACTCATTTTTTTTTAAACTATTATTAATACAAAAAATATAAAGACAAGGCTTATCGTGGTGATATGTTCCCCTCAAGGTGGGAGGAGTCCTGGTGATGCCACTCAATGACAACCTGGTGCAGATCAAGCGCACCTCGGTGGACACCTGGGTCGGCCGCAGTCTCCTCAACGTGTCCTTCGCGACCCTCAGGGTGCCCACCAAGGAGGATCCCAAAGAATTCTCCAGACCAAGTGAGATACTTTCAGAGAGTCGAGGCGTTGTTCACTTACTTTACTTACGTGGCCTTATGCAATGCACAAGAATCTGCAACAGACCGAGTTGGTTTTAAATGTTGAAATTATATTTATTAATTTTGTTTATTTTGGTGGTAGGATTGAAACACAGTCTTTTACTGTTTTTGGGTATTTTGATAATAATACTATAAATAATACCATTTACTTATGAATTGTTACACATTTGTAACTTTTGTATATTTATATAACTTAGTATAAGATTTTAATGTATAGCTGTTTATTTTCCCGAACAAATAAAATAAAATAGAATTGACTCGCTCACACACACCTTGCTTTGAGCTTAAGGCTCGTACAAACCAGCGCGACACGCGACGCGACACAAAGGCACTGCTCGTCGCGCGACGAGCGGTGCCTTTGTGTCGTGTCGCGTGTCGCGCTGGTTTGCACAAGCCTTTATAGTTACTCAGCTATAAAGGCTAGTACAGACATGTGCGGGCAGGCCCGCAACGCAACGCATTGCAAAAATTCTCCTTCATCACTTTCATACATCTAAACTAACAATATATAGAGAAAAGATTTGATTTTTTGTATGTTTGTTTGTAATGAATAAACTTAAAAACTACTGGATCGATTTGAAAATTTTTTTCACCAGTAGAATGCCAAAGCCTCTTACCTGTGTTGGGAGCATGCGCTGACAAACTTTCAGCTTTTATAAAATGACGAAGGTCTGGGCTTCACGGGCTCTTAGACTATATAAAATATATATCATATATAGATATCACACGGGTGAAGCCGCTGACGGAAGCTAGTTTTCTATAAACCAACGCACACGTATACTACAGGCGGGTCGCACTGCACTTTTTTGCATGAAAATGCGTCGCGCTGAGACCCGTCGCGGCTGTAATTTGCGCTCGGAAAATTCGTCTCCGGCTTGACTCGGTATATTTCCCCGCAGTCAACCTGGACGAGCAGTGCCCGGCGCGCCTGCAGGTGCTGGCGCGCGCCGTGGTGCGGCGCTGCATGCGCGCGGGCCTGCTGGCGCGCCACCCGCACCTGCGCGAGCCGCCGCCGCGCCGCCCGCAGCCCGCCAACTCCTGCCCCAGGCGCATCTGCATACCCATCGAGGACGACAGCGACGTCGGTACGTACTCACTGTGAAGTGCATCTAGATAAACATGTATCTTGAGTGACAATATGGGAATGGCTAGCGAGAAATACGTAACGAAAACGTTACACACCTGATATTCTTACATGCTAAAAATGCTCCTCCCGCCTAATGACAGAGGGGCTACATATACTTACAGAAGGGCTGAACGCGCTGCACGACCTGGACCACGTGAACGGCGCCAACGAGATGAACGCGCTGTTGAGCCTCGTGCTCAGCATGGGACAGAACCGCGTCGCCGGCGCGCTGCGATTTGACTCGCTTGACTCGCCCTCAGACTCCGAAGACGACGACGACGACAACGACGGAGGCGGAGGTGGCGGCGAAGATGGGGACGGGGGCGGGGGCGGAGGCGGAGACGGGGGTGGAGGCGGAGGCGGAGGAGGAGGCGGCGGTGGCGGTGACGGTGGCGACAATGGAGGGGACCGGCCCGCGCGCCCGCCCCGCCCGCCGCGCGCGGAGCGGCCCTACGTGCGGACGCTCCGCGTGGAGCGGCCCGCGCGCGCCGAGCGGGTCATCCGCATGGAGCGCGCCGCGGCCTTCGCCAACCCCAACGGCAACGTGACGGAGCACCTGCCGGAGCCCGACCCCAGCATGAAGCCCACGCGCGCTTGCCGCGGCCTGCTCACGTTCGAGTTCCAGGACGACCACCGCAACTTGGTGCGCCCGCCCGCGCGCGACACCGCGCCCGCCGCTCCCCCTGCAGCCAGCACTTCCGGCACCTCCAGCACCTCCAACACCTCAAGCACCTCCAACACCTCAAGCACCTCCAACACCTCTGACGACTCCTCCAAGACGGACGATAGCGTCCAGTCGGACCCTCTCAAAGTGCCGGCTGAAGTGGAAATATATCTGGGCAAAGAGGTTCCGGGCACATCCCGCGACATGGACTGGGAGGGCACGGTGATCGCGGCGAAGGAGTCTTCCAGCGAGGAGGAGACCACGGAGACGTCGAAGGAGCAGAAGAGGAAGAAGCTGGACAGCGGCATCGGCGAGGGCACCACCACGTCGAGCAGCTCGTCGCCGGCCAAGTCAGAGTCCGCGGTGTCTGAGCCCGACGTCATCACGCTGAGTGATCTGGAGAACGACCCCAATCTAGTCGGAGGTAAGACTCGCTCCGCATGGATAGTCATGGTCGTTGACGAAGAGTAAAGTCAAATCTTATATATCTTTTTATTTATTTTTTCCTTTATCTAGCCAGGGCACAAAGTACCTTTTGAAGCTACGGCACTGAATAGACTATTGCATAAAAAACTATATTAAATTACTTGATAGCAAAAATCAGAATAACATATACCTTGGACCAAAGTCGCGTGAACCAAAATTATTTTTAATGGTCTGGCTATTTTATGAAATATAAATCCCTTTTATCGTTATACTGAACATCGTGGGAAATTTTTAATTTTTATTTAAATGATGTTGATTTAAAATATGTCTGAAATTAACTTTTATTTAGTAGGTTTAATCCCAATGTATGAGAGTAGATAAAGTAGTGTATGAAACTGCACATAACTAGGTATTAAAACACTCGAGTGATACTATTAAAAACCTCGCGGACGGCTCGGTTTTTAAACACACATTCGTGTTTTAATACCCCTCATTATGTAACACTTTCATAAACTACTATTTTTTTGATTAATTGTCAGAGTGTGTCATTTACACATTTTTAATTTGGTATGACAATGTAAAGAAGATGGCCGAAAGTCACTCGGTATTGAGACTAAGACGTAATATTTATTGCTGATGCTGAGTCGGTAAAGTGGATTCTATTATCGTGCAATGAGCCGATGAAAACAGCACTTAAAGAACATTTTTTTGGATATCTTTTTTTTATGCTCACCTTAAGATACTCAACAAAATATCTCATGAAAACCTATCCATTTAGATTTAGTTTGGTTTTCGATGACTAATAGAAGCGTGCGCGTGGTCAGGTCGGTACATGCAGAAGCGGCGGCGCGTGCGCGCGGACTCGTCGTCGGAGGGCTCGGCCAGCGAGACGTCGTCGGCCGGGCGCCGGCGCTGCAAGCGGCGCGCGCAGGAGCGCCGCCACGCGCACGGCGCCCGCGCGCGCCGCGCCGGCGGCGACGCCCGCCGCGTGCGCCTCTCCATACTCATGAAGCGCGGCGTCAAGGTACAACCGATTTTTATAGTTTTGATTACCATCACACAGACGTTATCTACACATTCGGTACATCGAACTTAAACAAAGAGTTAAGTTACAACATTTAAAACATATTTTCGTGTTAAAAAAGTTGGAACTTGACCTTCAATATCTCCGTAACCAGATGGTTCCCAGATATGGTCCAGTAAAAAAAAAAAACAGAATGACATTAGTAGTAGTAAGTGACTCTCGACTTCGTAAAACGCCTGTACACACCCGTTATTATAATATTGTTTCATAAATATGTCGAATTTGTGCAGCATAAACAATGTTTACTTAATTCCTTTAGGAGCTGCCGCTGCCATACGCACTGAAGAAGTATGTCAACCTCGGGCGCTGCTTCGAGTTCTAAGTCTATAGAGATGTCTTAACTGAGCAGCACGTCGCTATCTTACCGGGTGCTTACTATGTGACACGTGCGCTCGCACAGTTTTGAGAAAAGCAACGTACTGCCCAGCTAGAACAGAAGGCCCAAAATCAAAATCTACCGTTTTCTTGTGAGAAATTATAATTCTCAATAACATGTGTTCATAAAACTTGAATTTCAAAAAAGAATTGAACGACTGACAGAGTACTTATTGATTGAAATCTGACTTTTATACACACATTTGTTAGGTATGTTAATTATAAATTGTCATAAAAAAATATCTGGGGCGAATAATATGCAAGCACTATGTTCGCCCGCGTGTTCGTCTTGCAAACAACCACTCTCCTGTCATGGCTTCCAACACGACTTAAAAGTCAATAGAATCGGATGGCTAATATTATTTTGAAAAACCTGCGTATTTTATATTTGGATCGATTATAAACCCATTTAGACAGGGGGACTAGGCGGTGCATTTTAAAGTAGATTCACGCAGTTCTTTTCAATCTAAAATAAGTAGCTATACAAGAATATTATCTTCTGGATGTGTCAACTATACAGTCTTGCATAATTGTATTAGATTTAACAATAATAACTGGCCATCTGTATTAACCCCCTAACCGGTTGACGGTCACTGAACGAGACACAACTGAAGTTTTATTGTTATTACGCCTATGGGCGTTTAGTGTCCCACAAAGTGTTAAAATCTATATTCCGAAAAATCGTGTGATGTATTCCGAACAACTGAATAATGAAGAAATAATTAGATTTTATCTACAGAATGTTAATTTTCTAGTTTACGCTATACTATGATGAGCACGGTTCACGGTAAGTAACCTGTTTCACGTCACCGTACAGATCTTGCCCAGTCACTAAATGTCCATACCGTATCTACTCAATCTATTTATAAAGTCATAAATGTTTTAGAGCCATATACAGTTTAATATTAGTTTTGTCTCGTTAATTTGTATACATGTAAGTTACCCTCTAAGCCATAGGCAACAATAATCACACTGACTGTACAACATAGTGTTACCATCATTAAAAATAAAAAGGTGGCTAAAAAGGTGGCTAAAAAGGAGCATTAAAAAGTTACAAGTCAGTTTCTCGACCTCTTTCAGAGTGTAACCTTTTTAAATGTAAATAACCTTCTTGTAGGCTAAGTTCCGCCACTTCCATAGATCTGGGTGTAATGTCAGCTTCGAATTTCAAAATGAGCCGCCATTTTGTTGTACGCGGCCGAGACTGGAGGTCGATTGACGATCACAACATCTAATCATGCTGTTACAAGCAGAACAGCTCTTACGTCCTAATATCTCTGTCTCAAGTAAAGGCGATTTGCCATGACTGACATCAGAATTGTTGTACAAGATTTTCACTATATAGAAAATCACCATTTATCAAAAAACAAGTTATAATACTTATGGAAATTAAATTCCTTTTAGGTAACTATTATGTAATCTAAGAAAACTATTTCTGGCGAGAAAAGCTGCAACTCGTATGCACATACTAGTCTCTGCCGAGTGCAATGAAAAATAGACTTTATCAACATTTTCTACGCCGTTCCTTGGCGAGTACTGCAGTTATCGTAGATTAGTTTAATATTAAGTAAGACTGTCGGTGCGCTGACGTTCAAATGGTCGGAGAACGCCATAGAGAACTTTGTGCGAACTTGTGTCATTTGAGGTATACATATTTATTCGTACCCTTCTTTATTATATTATTTACTTTCTGTGTTTTGCGCGTTTATTTCTTTTGCTCACCTACTGAACTTCGCGCATCCACTGTGTTTGCGCACCCGCTGCATTTTACGCAACTACTGCGTGCGCGCTTCTGTTAAGGCTCTTTCAAACAGGCGCGACACGCGACGCGACACAAAGGCACCGCTCGACGAGCGGTGCCTTTGTGTCGCGTCGCGTGTCACGCTGGTCTGCACGAGCCTTATCTGATCTATTAGTGAGTTCACATTCTTCTCGGGAAGGGGTCCTTAAATATTCATTGGAGTGGTTTTAGAGACGTGAAAATAGTAGATAGGAATACCAACTCGAAGACTATGTTCATTTTGTTACAACGACGATTTTGTCTGGTTTTAATTTATCCGACAAATCGCACCTAGTCAGTATTTAGTACCTTCGTCTCGTGCCGCGGCGAGACCATTTGAACGCAGCGCATAATATTACATTGTGTCATAGTAAATACTTCAAGTTTGGTCGGATACGGCGCTGTTACTGTAGACGAGCTCTCAAATTATGTAACAGATTATGGTGTTTGTTATTTATTATGTTCAGAAGGTTCATTTTATGTTCAGAATAGTGTAGAAATATCTTGGTAAATATTTCTTCGTATAAAAGTTGTAATGAATTCAATTGAAAATTTATTGATTTTCATCAAATCATCATTGTCATAATGACTTTCATAAAGAAGTTACAGATAAAATGTAACTTATTTAAATGCCATTATCTGTAGTATTGTTATTATTTGTGCACTATCAATATGGATAGTAGTGCAAAACAGATCTTCTAAAAGTAAGTATAATTTATATTCATTATTGTTTCGTTCGACATAAGTTATTTATTGTGGAACGAAGTTCCTAACGCGGCTTGCGGTAGGAGTTGACTGGTAGAAATCGTCACGTAAGGAAAAAGCGTTATGCCCCCTCCATGCGACATTCTCTCTCTGTCTCTTTCTATTATATACGAGAGTGTGTGTGCGTTCATAACTTCGTTCCTGACGGGGCCGGGGGTTCCCCGACCGCACACGTTTTTATCCCAGTATTTACAAGAAATAAATGTGTTGTTTCATAAATAACGCACTTCAGTCATTCAGACTAAACAGGTGCTTTGATTGAATCCTGTCGGCACATTTTTTTGATTGCCAGGAACTGTCTACATTTAATTACTGCCAATATCGATTGCGTTGTTTGCTGTTGATTTCTTTAATAATCGTATGATATTGGCATGTAAGGAATTCTTTATAAAAAATTAAGCGTCATGTTCAACCAAAGTTGATTATTTGTATCGACTTAGGCTGGGTGCACATTCTCCTGATATAGTTATATTTATAAAGCTAAATCTCAGTATGCTATCTAAATATCGTTGTTATAAGTAAGAAATAGAGGTGTCTTAGGATGATTTAAATACAACTGTACCATCAGTAGAGTGTGTTTCCAGCTGTGGGGAAGTTATTATAAATGTTTATACGATATTAATTTGGTGTACATAATAATGTCTTTTGTTTTTGTTGCTAGTAATATTAATTATAATGATTTTATTATGATGTGCGTTTTTTATTTCGTAGTTTTACAAGATTCCCTTTATGTGTACTAATAAAAAAATTGGTAATTTAAATTAACCATATGAGAAACAGAATAACAATTTACTTTCTTTAAATTTACTAATTACTTTATTTGATTTTTAATTGACTGATTGTAATAAAGTGGTCCTAATAAAGGTCAATTGAAATAGAATTTGAACTTTGTCATGCATGGCATTGAGTTTTTTTCCAAAACTTGGTCGATAATTTATTCTAAGAATTCTAATATACGTTATTATATCACATCACTTGGGATATGTGTGGTGTGAGGGTTGCTGTTTAATGAGCTCACAAAAGTAAAGGCATAATACGTTTATTGTCATGTACACATCGTAGCCTGCTAACATCCATGTCTTAAATAAATACGTTACGTTAGGTGAGTATTGCGCGGTGGGGCTTACATACGGTGTATTTACATTATCGTCTATTTTATTAATATTCTGTACACGGCTGATAAAGTTGTCTGTTATGGTCTCAATTGTGGCAATTTTTACTTAACATACAATAATTTTGGCTAATAATTTGTAACTCGGTAGAAACAATAGAAATATCGCAACTCAAGCTTGATTAATGAAAATGTAAGACTAATTTTATTTTCAGCCTCGTTTTTGCCATTTATTCTAATCATTAGCCTACTTATCCTTCCACTGGGTAGGTGCTAGCACCATTTGCCAGTCCTACCATTTATTCTTACTGGCATGTGAGTGTTCTCAGGGTACAGGTCATCAGCCGCCGGGGCCTCACAGGCGGTCAGACCATTGAGGTGCTTCCTCTGTGGCCGAGGCGTGGCTCGGCCCGCGTCGCGGATCCTCTCCCGCGCCCACTTGTCGGCCGCATGCGTCCTCTTCACCGGCCTCTTGCCACACTCCGTGTCAGTGTGCTTCGCCTCAGAAGCAGGCCGACTTGGCGTCTCAGATTCACTGCCGTTTATCAAAGAATGTGCGCTCCTTGCTTTGTGAAGGGACAGTCGCAAAGGTTTCCGAGGCGGCGTTGGTCGTGACTTCACGTCGCAGTCTTTTCTGTCTTCGTTCTTCTTGTAATGACTCATTCGCGAACAAGTCTCGGAGCCGTAGTCTATCCTTGGCGAGCTGCTGTACATGTCGCCGTTCGGAAAGTCTGACTCTGATTCAAATTCTGAAGACTTAGCGCTTCGAGAGTGCAGTTTAGATGTTCTTCTGCTGGATTTGTGCGCGTTCTCTAAGACTTTGCCGTCTATTCTGTGATACATGTAATGTCTTTCAGATTCCAGCTGAATGTCTTCTGAGCTGTCGTTCTTCTTCATTTTTCTTAGACGTTGGGACCGCTTCAGTTGCTCAATGATTGAAAGAGTTTTCCTCTCAGCCCAGTTAGTCTTCTTGATACTTTCTTCTATTCTGTCAGCTGCTTTCTTTATCTCGTAATGCCTTGGATCAACACTGGCGGTGGAGTGCGTGTCCCGCATGTCCAAGTCGCTGTCTGACCGGAAGTAGTCCTCACACTTGGACCGGCTCAGTCTGTCGTTCTTCATTCGTTGTTTCTCTATGTGTCTTTGGTTCCTCTCGATCATGCGTATCGCTGCGTCGGTCTCGGCGCTGTAGTCGATCCCTCCATGAATGCAGTGATGGGAGAGAGAGTGACGCATTCGTTCGGCTTTGTGTTCGAGGCTGTGGGAGCTGTGCGATCTGTGGTTCAGGGGTGGTGATGCTCTGGGGGAGATAGCCGCTCTTGAAGATGCTCCTGAAGCGTTTGACCTCGGTCTTATCATTGGTAGATTGTTCTCCACGCCGTCAAGTCCCGGCAGTTTGGCGACGATTGCAGTTATGTCTGGTCCTTTCTGGAACACTTGCACCTCGGACTTGGGACTGGGCTTCTGATGCGGTTCCGTCGTGATGTTGATGTTGGTGACGTTCTTCTTCGTCTTGTTCACTGTTATGCAGCTGTCGTTACTGCTCACTGAATGTAGCTGAAAAGAAGAAACAAAAGAAGTATTTATTAATGTCGCATGGATAGAAGTAAAGCAGGTCCTTAGAACCCTAAGGACCAAAGATTAACAATATGCCTTCTTAAAAATGAGCAATGAATTCTCCATAGTAACCTGCGGATGTCTGCTGAGCAGTTCGGCGACCTGTTCCTCGAGGTAGGAGATGCGGTGCGTCAGCCTGGTGTTGTCGGAGCGGAGCCCTTCCTTGGCCTTCTCGGCATCATCTGCTGCAGATCTCAGGGCGCCTAACTCCGCTCGTAATGATGCTGCTTCGTTCTAAAATAGTAAATCAAGAATGCGTCAAAATACAGTTTCCACACAGCCGGTCAGCCCGTTTAGAGATATCAATGAATGACTAGCGCATAGTACAATTGTTAGCGGGCCTGATAACCCTCGCACTTTGTATTTTTCTTCTGTCTTGTGTCACGAGCTATACGAAATTTGCTGACCGTAACTTTTTGGGTGTGTAGTTATCATTATTTGTTCGTGTTCTCGTATACCTACATCCCGAAATAACTTTCCTCACAAATTATACCCAGCGTTCATACGCACCTGTGTGAAGCCGTTGGGTGGTTGCGGCGCCTGCGCAGAGCTGGTGCTGCGCAGGAGTACGAGGCGCGCGGGGTTAGCGGCACTTGTGGCGCGCTGCAGGTCCTCCTGGCTGCGGCACGCTAGCACTGATGTGCCGTTCACTTCTATTAGTCTGTGGAACAATAGAAAACAATTTTTCTTAGAAAATGATTATAATTCAATTAGCAGCAACGCAATATTATTTATTATGTTATGAGGATTCTGGGGCAGCCAGTCAGTCCGTTTTTGTAACAATATTTGGATTTAAAAAAGTTTCCGTGGAGTTCTTGCCCATCCTTCTCCATAGGTACCTACTATACGCTTAGGATGGGCAACTAGCTTCAGCTTTCCGACTGACCGACTCCTTGAAAATTCAAAAGTGCCTGTAATTGGTTTAATTAAAAATTTGCTTTGAGTTTCAGTTTGAGTTTGAGTCACTGCGAGATAATGAGTTAGTTTCGAATCCATTCTTGCAACTTCGAATGGGTTAAGTTTTTTTTACATAAACATCTTGCCATCAGAAAGTATTGTAAATAGCTTAAAATTTATGTCCTCACTGCTGCTGAAACACGCACATTCAATTTCCATGAAAATTACTTTCACGGTAACTGTGAACGGCACACCACCTACTCAGTAGTGTGTATCCACCGAATTTACACATTTGATTCGTTATAATTGGTTAATTGTATACATAAGTTGCAAACTATCGCCAATTTCACCGTGCATAGGTGTATACGTGTAGGCATTTTTTAAATTATTGCTTTCTAACTGCGTATGTTACGGTTCGGTATATTGTTCGTGCTTCGGCGTTGGTCCATTATTTTGTTGGATGCACGTTCCTGTTAATTGGTATACCATATTGGACACATTACTTATCACACCTCTTAATACATTCATGCTGAAACTTCTCTCATCTTATTTTACGGCTAAACTATGTTTTTTTTTATTACCTATGTTCTTAACTGTGTATTTGTGGGATGCCGATGATGTGCGGACAAGCAGTGCACGATAAAGCCATACTTTTCTCCTACATTTTTGTGAAGAGCATACCTAGAGCTTATAAAGTACCTACCACGCTGAGCACAATGTTTGCCAAATAGGGAGTTGAGAACGTCCCACAATTCCTGCTCCTTGTGACAACTAATGACAACGTTCCTGAATAATTGTTATGCTCTTAGACAACTTATCTATCAATATAAAACTATTAAAGCCTTTATGCGAAACATTAAGAAGATCTATTATAGCATAATCATAAACAAGAATAATGTTCGATTGACAAATGCGCAAGAGTGGACGGTTGTTAGGATCGATAAATCGTGTAGAATTAATCGTTCGAGTCCTTTTACGTCACTTCAGAGCAATTCACATATATAAATATTTATTATTATTATTGCCCTAGGGCCCCCAGGGTACATTCTCCGAGGGCTTTCCTAGGATTGAAAATGCTGTTAGATGCTGAGAAGTAAAACATGATTTATTATATTGATCTCGGGTGTAATAAATAAGATCAATCAATTAAATGGGCGCAGGTAGGTATAGCAGTTACCTATTAGCACATGTAGGCATGCATGGCAAAGACGGAATTCTGGCGACCCTCGCATCTTGATGCTGCGTGCTTGTTGCCTTTAATTACTTATCTAATTAAAATGTTAGCATTCAAGCTGCTAATAATATCTGATAATATTTACAAAATCATGAAGATCAGAACTAGTTATCGACAGCTCGTCAATTAAACACTCTTGTCGACTGATTAGCATAGTAGGCGGAGCAACTACTCGACATAGTAAGATGATTTACAGATCCGCGATTAGATCGATAAGTGTTTCATTCGGGTTTCCTCTTCTTTTTTCGTCTCAATGGAACTAGCATTGCGCTCATTGGTCAAGAGCTTACCTTAGTTAAATAATTTCACGTGAAATTAATTTGACGAAAGCTTTTTTTCTTTGCTTATCTTGCAATCAGTTAACAAAACTACGAGCAGAATGCAGATGAGTTGTAAGATGATCTGGCAGGGGAGAACTATTCCTCATCAAGTCATCAGGAGCAACTCTTATTAGTCAAGCAGCTCTCTACAAGTTATCTAGTTGTAGAAATGTTGCGTCTTTTGAGTCTGCTGACCCAATCGCTGATAAAAATGCTTGGCTCAGCGCTGGTCCAGCTCCACAAGGGCGCATAAACTAATTGATTAGCATTCGAAAGTATTGTTGCAGCTGCTGAAGATTGTAAAACTATCTTTCCCTTGTATAAATTCAATCTCTTTGTATTGTATAATTGCATATCACATGTGTGAGCACTGTGACTATGTTGTACATTCCATAAAGCTACCATTTACTGGGTACGTCTTTCATTGACTTGAATGTGCCCTGGCGGCTGAGAGTATGTCATGCTCACTCAAATGTCTCGCTGATGGTGGCGTGTATTGGATCATTAAGTTCCCTTCAAAATGGTTGAGCTAAATGGTGCTGATCCATGCGTCATGTTCGTGAACGGGCACCGTCAGTGGACTGGTCATCTCTTAGCTGCCACGGTTTATTTTAATTTTTTAATTGTTATTATATTTTTATTACGGACGCTTTTAACGTGCACGTCTTTCTACATTGTTCTCACATGTATAAGTTCAACACGAATGATGCAACCAATATTTTGTAACAATATTTTGATTTAAAAGAGTGTCCGTGGAGTTTCTTGCCCGTTCTTCTCCATAGGTACCTACTACGCTTTGGAATGGGCAACTAGCTTCATTTTTCTGACTGACCGACCACTTGACAATTCAAAAGTACCTGTAATTGGTTTATTTGAAATAAATGCTTTGAGTTTGAGTTTGAATCTGGTATTGTGAGTTTAGCGGCCTATTGGCTGGGGTGTCTCTCCAGTCTGGACTTGTATTTTTGCGAACATGAACTTATTTTTACCCGACTACGGCAAAGCACAAAGGAGGGTCATGATTTTGACCGGTAAGTACCTATGTATGTATGTATGTTCATCTGTTCCCTCATACCTTCTAAACTAATCATATTTGACAAATGAGGTAGGTATCGTTGGAGCGATTTGAGTCGAGCGTCTTGATTGTCCTCTGGATAAAGGCTATCTGACATCACTTTAAATTGAATATGGCGCCCTTTAGAGGACATAAAGTGATGAACTAAAAAATAAAAACAATGATGCCATGTTGGTTATCAAATGAAAGGTAGTAATTAGCACATTTAAAAAAAAACAGATAAATAATTTAAATGAAAATAAAAGTTGTAAAACTAAAACTGAACTACGACAAAAAAGGTATATAAACAAGATATCACAGACAGACAAATAAAAAATCCGGAGTCACAGGGTAATCTGTTAAATTTATGCCTTAATACGTGTGACTCCGAATTTTTTATTTGTTTGTCTGTGGTGTCTTACCGTCTTGTTTAACTATAGGTACCTAGGTAATACCTTTTTAGATGACTTTTTTGTCGTAATTGGGTTTTTCTTGACTGTTTTATGTGCAGGTGTTCGTGAACTTCAACGTTCCTGATAAAGTGATAAACCATGGTGCCTTTGAAATCTGTTCTGAGTTCTCTGTTTTCTGTAGGTATCATGTTTATATTGGAGTTAGCTACCTACATGCGGAGCCTCGAAAGTAGTTACGTAAGTACCGCGGATTTCTTAGAACAGTCATCCTTTTAGGGCCTAACTACAAATATTAGTAGGTTCCATCTGAGTTTACCTACATTCAAGAAAAACGAAAAAAAAACCTTAAATCTTGTAGTCTATGCGAGCGAAGCCACATGCTAACTTGTATGCCAATAAATTTCGTGAGCGTAGTGAAGCTTTAGAATATTTTGCACATTCTCCAGAGGGTGAGGCGGCAATGTTATCTGTGAGCATTCTAAACGGACGTGTATTGATGGCCTGACGTCGGCGCGGGCGCTGGGTCCTCCTACTTGTGGCCTTGTGCACATGCCTTTAGCGTCATACAAACATAAGTCACAGGTATCTTTTTTATTTTGCTACTGTATTTCATGTTTATTTTTAAGTAGCGAACTCGGTTGCTGTACAGTATCATGGATTGTTTAAAAACTTAAGATAAAATGAATAAAGAGTCCAGTCTGACATCGGCTTTATGTCATGTAGCTTAGTAGATCATCATTTAGCCTTACAAGGCCCTATTCTCTTAGAAATATGGATAACGAGCTGCGCCCCGCGGTTTTACCCGCATAAGTCTCGATCCCGTGGGAATATCGGGATAAAACAGTTTCCTATGTCCTAACCTGGGTCATCGTCTACCCATGTGCCAAATTCAATCTATTCAGCCGCTTTCGCCTTAAAGGATAACAAACAAACAAAGTCACTTTCGCATTTATAATATTAATGATATATAGTTAGGATTATGGAAGTTATTCAAATATTCCATTATTCCAAAACAAAATAAAGAGATAAAGCGAAACCAGAGATCGCAATTCTGCCGAAGCAACCAGTTATTTGGCGCGGTGTGTGGCCGTCACAACTGCCAAGAAATTCCATGCACTAATGTAAATTACTTCGACAGTGTTTGCCCACAGTCCGAGGCCCATCGTTGCCCATATATGGGCATAGATAGCATCGCGATGGTCGTGATTGCGGGCCGCTGACCCGTGGTGCTGCGCCTGCGTAGATGCGCGCGCGCATTTGCGTAGTTATTGCGCGCTATAAAGTGGTGAGTGCGGAGATTGCATCGTAAAGGCGTTTTATGCGAGTTTTGGTGTTTCATGAATGGTTGTTATGACTATTTCTCCGAATCAATGGTTTCATGTAGCGACTGACCGCTGGAGTTTACCGCTGGATGTTTCCGTGTCGTCTTTTTCCTGAGTGACTTCCTTGGAATTTCAAAGGGGGAGTTGAATGCAAATTGTCCGAACGTCCACGTGGATTTGTAATAAAAAATATGATTTGAATTGTGGACCATTAAGGCAACACGGCCTAACTTACCGTGTTTATTAGCAATACATTTTCGTCCTCAACAGACTACCTACAATTTTAAACTAGGCCGCGTAGCCTGAGTGATCTACATTTTTACAAAAACTGAGTAGTAAGATATTCGGTAAATAAGTTAAAAATACTGTAAAACGTACCTGTCTCCAGCTTTAAGCCCTGGGTTGTCCCCGGGCCAGTCCACCAGCATGCCGGCGCCGCGCGGGACGGCGGCCCACGTGCCCTCGCGCGCCTCCGCCGTCACCACCGACGCGCACCCACCGCACTCCCGCACCGCACTGAGGACAACACATTCCGTTATGATTTTGGACATTTAAAATACGGAAGACGTCATCACCTAGTAATACGAGGAAATGCTAGATTATTAAGGGAAGCACTTTATATAACCATTCAAAGAAACAGTTTGGGTCATTTTGGAAGTCCACAAATCGCTTGAATCCAAAGTCGAGCCGCCCCGTGAGTGTAGCGGGTGTGCATGATCCAACAAGTATAGCCAATGCTTTTAAACAACATTTTAAGGTTGACTCACTACTTAGAGATCAGACTCAGATGTTCGATGCTGAGGCCGTTTTGGGTGACGTAGCTGTCCACTTCACTGCAAAGGAAGTTGCATCGGTGATATCGGGAATGAAACGAGGTAAGTCGCCCGGTCACGACGGCCTTAGCATCGAACATCTGAAACACGCTGGCGTACACCTGCCGCGAGTGTTGGCTATGTTTTTTAACCTTTGTGTCAGTCATTGCTATTTACCTGATGACCTTATAAACACTACTATAGTGCCTATTGTTAAAAATAAAACCGGAGATGCCTCTGACATTTCCAATTACAGGCCTATATCATTGGCGACTGTCACAGCCAAGGTGCTGGACAGTCTGCTTGACAAACAGTTATCGAAGCATATTATATTGGAAGACAGTCAGTTCGGTTTTAGACCAGGGCTCTCCACAGAGAGTGCGATTTTATGCCTCAAGCTGACTGTACAGTACTACACTGACAGAAAAAC
Source organism: Agrochola lychnidis (assembly GCA_963680765.1). Classification (NCBI taxonomy): domain Eukaryota; kingdom Metazoa; phylum Arthropoda; class Insecta; order Lepidoptera; family Noctuidae; genus Agrochola; species Agrochola lychnidis. The sequence continues at coordinate 1,181,441 of OY796863.1, read as the reverse complement.
GCCTGTGTTTGCCTGTTTTCTGGATTTGTCAAAGGCATTCGATCTGGTTAATTATAAAGTACTGTGGCGTAAGCTACAAGAAGATACTGCCTTGCCTAGTAACATCATAAAATTGTTAAAATATTGGTATGATAATCAACAAAACAGTGTGAAGTGGGAGGGGTCGTTCTCTGATGTGTATCGGTTAGAGTGCGGAGTGAGGCAGGGGGGATTGAGCTCACCTCGACTTTTCAATCTGTACATGAATCGGCTGATCGTTGAACTCAGCAACACAAATATCGGTTGTCATATAGATGGAGTGTGTGTTAACAACATTAGTTATGCTGACGATATGGTGTTGCTGAGTCCATCGATCGGTGCCTTGAGGCGATTGGTGTCAATTTGTGAAGCATACGCGGTAGCTCAAGGACTCAAGTATAACACCAAAAAGAGCGAAATTATGGTTTTTAAAGCAGGTGCTATAGGTTACTCAACTATACCAGACATATCGCTTTGCGGAGCACCCTTAAATAGGGTGACCAGTTTTAAGTACTTGGGTCATTGGGTTACCGACGATTTGAAAGACAACATGGGCATTGACAGGGAACGTAGATCGCTGTCGGTACGCTGCAACATGCTGGCCCGCAGGTTTGCGCGATGTACAGAGGCGGTCAAGATGACTCTGTTTAAATCTTTTTGCTCGTCATTTTACACGTGCAGCCTGTGGACTAGTTATAGTTTGCGTGCATATAGCGATCTACGAGTCCAGTATAATAACGCACTCAGGATACTGTTGGGGCTGCCATGGCGATGCAGCGCATCAAAGATGTTTGCGGAAAGGCATATAGATGGTTTTGCGGCCATCATACGTAGAAGAAGTGCCTCTCTACTTGTTCGTCTTCGTGGCGGCACCAACACTATCTTGAGTTTATTCGCAGATAGATGGGAGTCTCCAATGCTGCGACATTGGATGAAACTCCACACTAACTAAAACTTGTATGTCTACTAACACTAGTTTATAAGGCCGTTGTTACTAACACTATGGGCGTAGCCTGAAATAAATGATATAATAATAATAATAATAACCCCACCGTCGTATCTCTACGTTGACGTCGTGGTGGGGCTTGCGCGCTCCGAACTCTAGGCCTGTGCCGGTAGAGTTTACTTTGCCGGAACAGGTCTGGGATTAGGAGCCAGACCAAGAGAGATACAAAAACCCGCAGGGCAGCATGTGGCGAGCTGTTGGGCAGTAGCGACCCCACGGACCCTATCTCCCGGGAGAAGTCTTGTTCCTCACCTCTGGCTTGCCTTTATTGGCCGGCTGGAGTGAACACTGACGAGGAACAGAGCTCCCGCCTCATTCTTGCCTTAATTGGCCGGCTTGAGTGGAGATTCGCAAGAGCAAACGTGCTCGGAGGAAGGAAGTATTCCAGTAAGATGCTGGTAGGGATCTTGACCGTACTTCCGGGATTGTCCTGATAGCCGTGGAATACCTCTCCACTCCTCATAAGCACCTCAGGACGTGTTGCCCCCTTGTCGCTACGACACTATGTGCTAGCGACCGTTTTCGGGGGCCCATTATTGAGCGTGCAAGTCACCCCCTGCCATTTTATCCGTGTACATTTAAACATTGATCAGGCAGGGGCCATAGTCCTTCCATAGCTCCAGGTAACCAGTCCACTTAAGCCACCCAAAGCCATAGTCCAATATCTTTGTTTCCATATTCTGCAATAGTCCCACACCAACCGGGGGTTGTCCTTGGGTGCCCTTGCATAGTGCGAACAGGGATAATCGTCGGTTGGTGCCTCAATACTCAAAAATGTCTAAGGGGCCTCTGCGAGTTGGCTTCGGCCCCTCGTATGCCTTCCAAAGGTCCGGGACCCCAGGGTTCCGAGATATGTCAAAGACATTTAGAAATATAATAATAATATTCACCGCACCCCGAGGCTGACTGTATCCCCCTCAACAGGTACCAGTCGAATATACAAGTATCTCCCGGGCCCCCGACTCATGTTTTTAGTTGGAAGGAGTCCGACATAACCCTTCGTTCTCACCAGACGGAGGGTATCCATGAGGATTTGTAATATGTTTTTCACTCCTCTTGCTCAAAAAGTCCGTCATAGCGTACCAGAGCGGGGAAAAAATAGCATATCTTGCTCTAGGGGAAAAAGTAATTTCTTTTTAATTTTTGTCTGTTCCAACACTCTACAATGACGGCCTTTTCGAGCAAGAGGAGTAAAAAGTTATTCTTCTTTATTCTTATGTAAAACTAGCTTTTTACTACCGCATACCGGAATAAAAAGTTTCCTTGAAAATTCACTTTGAACAAATTGCAATTTTTTTTAAATAAAATAAACTATTTAATATTGTATTGGATTATTTTATTTTCTCACAATCGTAGTGAAAAGTAGCACACGACGCTAAAACCCATTCTAACTCGGTTTCTATTTACTCCCTCGCTAAAGCTCGGGAGTAAAACTACACCTCGATAGAATGGGTTATTTTAGCCCCTCGTACCTATAACAATCTACTACTGTGGTTACACATGGATACAATATTATGGAACAAAGATTGTTTATGTACAATTAAATGATTTCTTGTCGACGTAGGTATTCTTTTTGAGGCTGACTGTACTAGGTATGGGTTCTGCTTAATCCTTCGAGGTTAACAGGTGTTATGTTATTTTATGTAAGTTTCTTTACTCAGTCGTTCATTTCCAATGCACAGGAAGGGCACCGATGCGTTTCATCGGATGACCCGTACACCCTGAAGATCCTTAAACTGCTGATGTACAGAAACTTGTGAAAGTGTTCCTGCCGTAGTTCAAAATATTGGAGTACAAATTTAAGCAAGCAAGGTCGAAGTGGCAGCAGTTTCTTCACGAACAAACTCGGCTGTTCGTGTATCACTTGGCAGTTTTTCTGCCGAACTAAGATCCGTATGGAAATTATTACAATAGGTAACAAACACAGTTTGACAAAAAGCTTTAATTAGAAGATGTATTTCACAGTACGACATGAGACATGCATTTATCGACAAAAGACTTTGGTACCTACTTATAATTAAAAGATCGACATTATAAAGAGAGAAATCTCGCTCGAGTTCACGGTATATCAAGTTTTTTTGTTACATTGTTGTAATAGAGAAATGCAACGAATATCACGATTGTTTTGCCAATCTAATATGTATTTTAAAATTAAGCTTGTTGCAGTCGTTTTTACGTGTTCACTGTATGGTTTCTCGCTAAAAGAAGACCTCATTTCTTTTAGGCAAGGAAGACATCGTAAAAGATTTCTTATTGTGGGATTGGTCTGCAAGATATTCCTATGTGTAGCCAAAGCATAATATATGTAGAAACAACATATATGTAAACTGGACACCATAGACCATACCTGTATTGATACTGTAGAGTCTGGTTTCTTTAGAGATTACAGAGGTTAGCGTCAGACAGTACCTATCTATTCACTGCGCGTACGCATTAGGTATATCTTGATTTGATTGATTGATTTTTTGCATGTTTGTTTGTTACGCTTTCACGCTAAAGCGGCTGAACAGATTTAGATGCAATTTGGCGCATGGGTAGACCGTGACCTGGATTAGGCGATAGGATACTTTTTATCCTAATATTCCCACGAGATCGAGACTTTTGCTGGTAAAACCGCGGGGCGCAGCTAGTACTTGACGTAATTCTGAATACCAGAGTATTTCTGAAAACTATTACTATTATCCTGTAATTCCTGTAACATAACACTGCTGACCTGATTTGCTGCTTGCTACTTGATTGCTCACCCTCTTGATTTCAGCAAGAACGATGTCAGCAAGTTTCCCGCCTATCAATAACTCTTATTTCCCGTAGCTAAGTAGCTATGAGAAATAAGATTTACTGATAAGACCTATTTCTGGTCTATATACAAAAAACTTTTATACTTAGTACGAAATGAACCTCCTCTACTTGTTTTTAGTCTCGCGGTACTGGCGTGGAGGTGAAATATGAAACAATATTCGCGGTCGGACTGGTCATAAAAAAACCAACATGTCGAACGCTCACGAGCGTCGAGCTTGACCTAGGGTACAGGCCTGCAGACAAGTCGAAATACCAATACTCATCAAATCTTGGCAAGCCACTCTATAGTGTCAGGAAAATTAATTGATGAGCAAATTTATTACCAACTAAAATCAGATTGACACGGCTCGATTTTAGTTGAACAACTTACTTTGCATTTGAAATTCTTTTTGATTGAAAGTTTGTTCAGACGGTTTAAATCGCTTTCGACTTTTTGATCAACTAAAATCGTTTAACTGTCAGTCATTCTTTGACAGTTGAATGAAATGGCTGTACCGCGGCAATTTGACGTAGAGTGTCAATTTGTAAAACAATTAATTTCCTTGACTGTACATCTCTTATGACCATAAAACAATGAGGTTTATAATAGCCTCTTGCTTTTTCAACTTTTGTAGACTTTAATGAGAGAGAGAATAGTTACTTTACTTTCTTTTACTGGGACTAGAAGTGCGAAAGAGTTCAATAAAATTTTGTGACCACAAATTTTACTTCCAGGGTTCCGTAAGTACGAATGAAGAAACGGAAATCTTATAGGATCACTCGCGTGTGTCAGTCTGTCTGTCATAGCCATTTTGCTCCGAATCTAATGGAACGATAAAGTTAAATTTTGGTACATATATGAATTTATGTAACAGTCTCAAATAGTTTTAAAGCCTTTTAAGAAAACAGATGAAAATTTACCATTCCTCCTAATCTCCGAAACTACTGAGGTTTGAAAAAAATACAGAAAATAGTTCTATACTTATACATTACAGGAAAACTTATATGAAGTCCATGGTCTTACAATAAAATGACAAATCTCTCAATATTTCGCGAACTTTACATTTGCAGTTGGAATGTATAATAAGGGAATGGTTTTCAACTACAATGTTGAGTTTGTTCTTGGGATAAACTTGTCCCATCCTCATTGGTACAGGGAGTCGCACTGCACTTGTTTGAATTTTTCGCACGAATGTATCATTAACGATTTAACAAGTTGTAGGTAGAGTCTCCTTTGAGGTGCAAGTACAGTGAATGTTGTTGTATGTTGTGTTATATTTAATACATAATATTATGACCCGAAGTCAAGGACGACGTCGAGGGCAACGATCAGCGCGCTTACCGTGACAAAATACTTACGATATTTTCCTAATGGGCACGTCTAGTAATTATATATTACTCAAATGATTGAGGTAGGTGTAGTTACAAGAAAAAAAAACATTATATTGTTTGCTGTCATAAAAACGGTAAAAGTGCACGACAGATCTCAAATGGTTGCGAAAACTGCAGGGAAAGTCTAGAAGAAAACCACCCACATATAAAAAATAATCTGCCTAGCGTTTTGCCAATTATGTTGTGGTCGGCTTCCAGTCTAACCGGATGCAGCTAAATACCTGTATTCTGCATGAAGCGACTGCCTATCTAACGTCCACAACCCAGTTACTGGATAACACGATAAAAAAACCACTCACATACAACATGAGTACCTAATATTGTTTTGCTAAATATGTGTTTGGTCTAAATGTGTCATGTCACCACATGGAGAAAACTGTGGTCACGTTATGCGATAGTGCGTGTAACTATGTGCTCGTGGTTAATGCACACAATATTGATGATTCCTACGTATTTATTATCGCCGTGTCGATCTCATTTCCGTATTTGATGGTCACTAGAAAACCCGGAGTTTTGGTATAGCTACATCAAAGTCGGTTGCAATAATTACTATTTGGAGTTGTTATTGAAATTCATTTAAAAGGTGATAGTTTTTTTATGTCTTTGTCTTCTGTAAAAAGTCGCAGTTTTCACAGAATTTGACATTCGTCGCTCTTAATTTTTTTCTGCTGCATTTTGTACATAATTTAACAAGATCTCTGAATCAGAGATCTTGTTAATCCTTAGTATTGGAGTATACAATCCTGAGCGAAAATAGGCACTTGTGGGACTTTCATGTTTCATGATTCTAGGAAGTACCTAACCTACTAAACTGTAAGAGTGCTAACAGACGTGTTACAGCACAGATACAGCTTTGCATAGAGGTCATAAACATATCTCATCAATATTAAAATATACGAGTCCAGTTGCGACACGAATGTAATCGTTCCTGATAGGATCGTCGTGTTGTCACACAATGCTATGGTCACTTGGTCAGTCGATATTGGGAACAGATACAATGCACTTATGTAAACCGAAATTCAATTCTTGAACCTACTTTTGAACAACCGGAAAATTAAAGATAAAAATAAGTATGTGATTTTATGATGATAGTCAAGTTTCTCGACGTTTCGTGACATCCTAGTTTTGCTCTCGCGATATCATAGATAAAGGAAATTATAGCTTTCCATGTGAATAAAAAATTGGATCCAGACTTGATGTACTCTGGATTGGACAACCACTATACCTACTGGTTAAGAAAAGGATGAGTGTATATCACCGAATCCTACGCAATAAGATTAACATTCAATCCACCCAACCATTTCTCTCAACAGTTTCCTAAGCTCGAAATTTCTAGTTTATAGTTCTAGCCACTTTTCACCTATTCGCAACACATTGAACGGACGGCAATATAAAAGGCGATTGCAATCAATCCGCTCAGAAAGGCGCAGCGTAAGATTGCGCGCCATGTAGGGCGCAAATAAATAAAATATCACCCGTTATCGCCCGGGCACTCCCGCGCAGCACGTGAGCCGCTCGTATGGCAGCCGATTTATTAGAGACTCTGTTTTAGCCTATTATGGAGTTATAGGAATTCTGCGTTAATGGCCGCACATAGAAGTGATCAAAGAAAATTGTAGCTTTATAGACATTATGGCTTAATTTTTTACGACTACCTACACAAGAGAAGAGCCTTGTCGCTTAATTTTCTGACCAACGAACAACCTGACACCATCGTTTCAATTTGTAATTGTCTAAATCTCGAGTCGAAATCACTTTTCAAAGGAACACTTTGATACGTCTATACTCCATTTGAAATAAGATTAGACATTTAACTAAACCTTTTTTACAGTCCGTTCAACCGATTTTGACTTATATTGCGTTGGTGGCATGACAAATGGCAGCTGCAGTAAACAGTTGGTTTGTAACCACTTTTTTTGCTTTTAATGCCATCCTTATGCCTACGCAATAGAAGTCAAAATCGGTTGAACGGACTGTAAAAAAGGTTTGTTTAAATGTCTAATCTTATTTCAAACGGAGTATAGGTCATTAAACTCTTTTAAAATCGTTGCAAAGTTAAGTACAGTTGTAAAATAATAAAGTTATCAGGCACTTGTAACAGCGTATTAAACCTACCCTAAGGACCTTATCTCCGATGCGTTTGACATAAGTTAATAAAAGCCAGTCCGCTCAATATTTATGGCGACCATCACAAGTCGCTTAACGTTGTAGTAACAGCGCAGGTTATCACACATAAGCTATGCTATAACACGAGCACACGAGCGAAGAATGCGTCTTTTATATTTAGCATGAGGTACTTATTTGAATAGAAAGTAGAAGATTTATAGCGTGTGCTCTCCGCTTGGGGATAAAGTGAGTATCTTGCGAGACATAAAATTCAGGTAATTCTTGTGGAACCTTATTGACGAGGTTATAAATACATATTAGATACATGGGCTGAGTACAAACACGAAAATAAAACCTGATGGTTTGGATAAAGTTATTATTTAGATTCGTACAGGGCTACTAGTGTTCAAATTAAAATTGGCACGGGGCGGTTCTCATTTTTAATACAGGGACCTAGCGATTACTCCTTATAGTGCCTCCGAAAAGTGGACTAAAACAGCGGCGCCAGCGCAAGCATCCCACGGCACACGCGCACCGCCCGACTGACAACGGATGTTGCTACGCTCAGCTAATGTGAATCTGACACGCGCGTCACTAATTTTTGTAATGGCTACTGTTCATTTTTACTTCCTTTTATAAAATTGCACTTGATGTAAATACTAAACTACTATACCTATTAAAAACAGACACATAGATGCTTGCCGCGATGGGTGCGGGGATGGGTGACCATTCATTACATATCGAGACTCCTCCATGCCTCGGAAAGCACGTTAAGCTGTTGGTCCCGGCTGTCATTCGTAGATCTTTGCCAGTCGTTATCAGAAACCCGAAAGTCCGACAATCAGTCTTGACAAAAGCAGTATTGCGCTACCCAGTAACTGGGTTGTAAAGGTCAGATAGGCAGTCACTCCATGTAAAATACTGGTATTCAGCAGCGACCGGTTAGATTGGAAACCGACCCCAACAAAGTTGGGAAAAGGCTAGGCAGATGATGATTTCTTTAATTTCCTAATTGACCATTTAATAGCACAATAATATTCTGAAGATGCTGCTTTTCATACGGTGGAAGATGCTCCCTTCTCTTAATACATTCTTAATTACTTTATTTTGTTACTCTAAAAATAAAAGTTGGTGCCGATTCCCACACGCCGAGTGAAATGACTCGTTTAATTCGCGATTTGATGAACCATGTTAATTACTAATAAAAGTAAATGTCTTAATTTAAACTATTACGTTTTATTACCTATTGTTTAATATGGCTTCGCCCCGTCTTCATTGTTCTAATAGACAGAGCTAGTGGGTACTTATAGTTACGTATGTACAGTCGTAAATGCAATGAAAGACATCGTTAGGAAAACCATTTGCCTGGTTGCTTTTCATGAAAAGGAATAGCTTAATTCTTCCAATATTCAGGTGTATCACAAAGCAAGACTAGAGGTGCAAGCTGCATTTTCAATGACGAGAACATCCCACTTAGGAAAATATGATCGTTTTTTTTGTCAACAATTTTTTAATTCCATTTTTTTTATATTTTTTTATTCGCTCTTTCCGTAGTTCAATAAAATGCAAATTCACTATTACTTTTAACGAAGAACAAACAAATAAAGCCTTACCAAATAATGCCAAACGACTTTATTGAGCACCAAAATTATTCAGCTGCAAACTAATAATCAGTTTGCGTGGCCGTCCGGCAATCATGACTACATTACGAGCCGTCGTTCGTCACCGCGTGCATTAGTACGCACGCACAAGACACTATCTATGTCCCTCAGTTTATCGAATTAGTCGACTGTTTCATGATAACTATCATGTATACAAAGAAAATTACTGCCATTAGATGATTATGTGCCCGCAACGTAAATACCTGTGAGGTTTGGTTTGTCACTTAGCTTTCAACACGTCTTTTAAATACAGAAAGTTTCTTGAAATCGTAGCAAGTGCTTTACCGGACATAGTTTATTATTTGATGTATTTCCGTCTTCTCTTTAGTCAATGATGCAAGAAACTTTGTTGAGCGTTTACAGAAACCAGGTAACAATAACGGATGGCTACAAATTCTCACGAAATAGAACAGCTGTCCAATGTTATAACTTTATGACACACGGTTGGTAGCCGATGTTATTCTAATCAATTTCCTTTAGGCGTGTTAATCATACGCGTGGCGACAATGCCGGTTTATGTGCTTATAAACAAGCTGATATTTAAGCACATAATGTATGAGAAATTGCCACAGGATAGTTTTCAACAAGTCTGTTACATGATCGTCAAGGAGTCTTCCTTTGCAGGAAATCAGAGCAGAACTTTGAACACAAACAATACGCCAGTTGCATTGTATTTAACTCTTTATGATACTACGTCGGATGCTGGATAGCTAAGGTGTCTGATCTCGATAATCATTAGCAAGTCAATCGAAGTAGTCCACTTAGAGCACCCGTCCGAATAGCACCTGCGACTCAGCAGTCTACTGCTGGGAAGTATTTGTTTTACAGGACGTTATTAAATGAAATATATCGATAAAAATCACTAGAATGTTTATTAATTACACATACGTACAATACGAAATTTGTTTTATCGATATCTTTCATTTAACAACGTCCTGTAAAACAAATACATCCCAGCAGTAGGCTGCGGAGTCGCAGGTGCTATTCGGACGGGTGCTCTAAGTGGACTACTTCAAACAATCGCTAGTTCTTCCAGGGTTTATCAACGAAGTGGTAGCGTCTAGATCTTTTTACTCAGTCTATCTATGGAATCCTTGATGATCATTGATCAGGTAAACACGATCTAGCCTAATTAAGGCTGGTTTTCCTGTCACGCTGACTGACGGTCGGCGCTGATGTCAATATGTATATAGTTAAAGCGCTGAGCAGTCAGCGCGACTCAAAAACGCTACCTATAACTACATACATATTGACCCATCAGCGCCGACCGTCAGCGTGCGGTCAGCGTGACAGGAAAACCAGCCTTAAACTTGCTCTGTGGCTCTATCTTTCTCTAATTCTTTCTATTTGATTCAGATTGTGTTTTGTTTTTTCTCGATGTAAAGTGCATTATAATCTCGTAATGTGTTAGTGCAGCTCTTTATCTTAATGTGTATTTCTAGGCACTAATGTGCAGTGGTCTGAATGTACGTTTTGTCCGCAATCCACTTCTGTGAACACTTTCACTCAAATTCATGTTCACACTCATAAATCAGTGGAAATTTCGTACAATATTGCGAGTCTTCCCACGAGAGAAATCACAAGTAATGTAAAATTATATTATCTTAAATAAAGCCTTGTTATGTATGATATATGATGACGTTTATTTCTTTGTTGTATTATGTACTTTTCATTAAGTCATCGTGCTTGCATGATTTCTTACAAGATAAGGTTAGATCCGAGGCCGTTATTAGGTATTGTGGTATTTACTTTCGTTTAAAACACTGGGAATTTAATATAGTCATTTTGTGTTGTGTTTATGATTACATATACTACACGTGGTAAGCCGGGGATTACATATTTCATTGTGAGCTTACGAGCTTTCGTAGAAATAGAGAGTTCGTTTGTTTTGGTTTGCTACTGCATCTTCTGACATCGTAATCATGTGTCATGTTCATGAACGGACGCCGTCAGTAGGCACTAGGTCATATGTTAGCTGTCACGGCTTGTTTTAATTTAATTTTTTGTTTTTTTGCCTCGTTGGTCTAGTGGTCGCAAGCGCTACTGCTGAGCATGAGATCCTGGATTCAATTCCCGAGTCGAGCAAAGTGTTATTGGGTTTTTCTATCTAGAATTTCTCAGTAGCAGCTCGGAGTCTGGATTTTGTGCCCGGTTGATGGCCCCCTATTACATGGGACTTAAACATAACTCGCGAAATGTGGGTGTACTTACTACAGGTATACACCTCTGCCCAACCCTTCGGGGAAACAAGGCGTGATGTTATGTTATGTATGTTTATTTTTTAATATTTTCATTACGGACGCTTTTAATGTACACATCACCTAGCACAAGTGTCAGGGACTTCACACATTTTGTAACCACTTCGTATGTAATAAAGATTAAAGATTAAAAAAAAAATGTTCTGCATCGTTCTCACTGTCACATGTATAATTTCAACTTTAGTTATGTAACCAAGTTTTGATTAAAAAGAGTGTCCGTGGAGTTTTTTGCCCGTTCTTCTCCATAGGAACCTACTACGCTTTGGAATAGGTAACTAGCTTCATTTTTTTGACTGACCGCCCCCTTGACAATTCAAAAGTGCCTGTATAATGGTTATTTGAAAAAAAGAATGCTTTGATTTTGAGTAAATTTATTTTATCTACACCCATGCTATAAAACCTCTATAAAAGTATCTGAAACAGTTAGCTTATTGGCAACATTATAACAGCCAGTATCATAGTAACCATTACATCATCCAAACGAGTGTTATAATGTACTAAATTTCATTATGCAACTCGTTTTAATGTTCAAACGGGGGACAGCAGCACCCGCTGCACGCATGTGTGTGTGATGTGCTGCTGCAGGCGACGTACATACGTGCAGTTGTACTGAATTTCGTGGGAATTTCTTTATTCTTAATCTTGAATTACAAACACCCAATGGTTTCTGAAACTTTTATAGAGGATTAATATCATGGGTGTAGATAAAGTCTTGTATGCAACTGTTATAATTAGGTATGAAATTAATACCTCTTATTATACAATAGTTGCATAAATAACTATTATAATACTTTCTGATTGTTTACAGTTATTCACGTTTTGTTGGTACTTATTTTATTATCAACCGAACGTAAACGTAGTGTAGCAGGTAGACTCACAACTTCCACCATACTGTGAAAAGTTCAAATAGAAATGCTACTTATTTCCATGAGTAATAAGGGCAGTATTCCCATCTACCACATATTAGCAGACAGTACAGTACCTATGCCGCCGTTCGCGGAAATCACAAAGTCATACACCGTGTGACGTTTGACAAAGGTGTGAACCAATTAGCCGCGCGCGCAGTTTTTGTTTAGGAGAGGACGTCTACGGGCTCAACGTGACTGTGGGTATGTGTGTGTCAGTTCTTGCATTCATCAAACGAACGGGACATGACACGGTTCGGATGATGTGTTTTAAATCCATCAAAATGGTCTCATTATGCCCCTCGGTATTTATGAGATAGAGCGCTCATTTAGCAGTGGATGTTACACAAACTGTCTTCACAAAGTATCGCGTATGTAAAGCTTTAGCACAGTTTTATAATCCTGTGGCTTTAGTTAGTAAGTGACTTTAAATTGACGATCTTATTTTTTTAAAGTTGGGTTTAATATTCATAATAATTATTTTTATCCGTTACAACAAAAGACTAAGTATATAGTCACAGAAACTTGTGAAAGATTTAATGCTAAAATAGCGTCTTCGCTACTATCTGACATTTCCAACTTTTATTTATGACGTCTAAACGAGTAGTGTTAGTGATTTGGAAAAAATATATGTTAAATTAGAGCATTTTTCTAATATTTTAATATAGGCATATTTTTGATTATGTTTATATTTTGTATTAATTTGTAAAGTTATGTCTAACGTGGATAAAAAACTGAGAATGACGCAAAATCTCTCGAGCGTATTTTTCTGAAAACTTTACCATTTTAAAGATAATTAAATTATATATTTTTTAGTATACTTGTTTTATTTGGGACAGCGCTCCTTGATGGGTGAGTCCTATTACTGGCTGGACGTACGACGCTTTGTTTGAGCTCAGTACAGAACACGCAAGCTAACCATTCAAGGTCACTGTCATATATCTGCGCCTTAAGTTTTTTATACATGTGGACATGTATGATAAAACTGGCGAGCTAAACTAAACTAAGTGCAAAGTAACTTAGTTTAGCTGGAGGTGAACGATCAGGTAACAGTTCCACTCGCTTTCCAGGAAACGTATTAGGGTGCCTAATTTGCTGCTTTTAAACGAAGGTCCGAGCAATTTGCGTAATTTTAAGTATCTCAAATTGTATGTTATTAAATGTAGACCTTTGAGTGTCTGGAAATGGTTGCGAGCGAAGTCTGAAGAAAATAGCGTGTGTTTAAAGATCGTCTGTTTTGATGTTCTGTACGGTTTAATTCCAGGAACTTAAGTAATGGATAGAAAGCAATCATAACAGCATCGCTGAAAGTATACGACTTGAAATGTTAGAATTTAGCAATAAACATACGAGCCATAGACTAATCCGTTTAATTTTGACAGTTCAACAACATTCATTGCGTTATTTACGATGTTGAGCAGATTTTTTTTCGAACATATTAAACAATGAAGCAATCTCTTTCAGAATGATTGTGATTGCTCGTGTATTACGCAATTCGGGTGCAAGAAGCTAAAGAGGTATGAGGTATAACATGAATGTCACAAATGAATTGTATTCTGTAATTTTAAAAAGGTTTCCTTTTCTAAGGAAATTGCGGTTAGTCGCAAAAGTTCTACTGACACACATAAAAGGCTACGATCAATCTTATCAGTGCTGATCAATTCACACTACATTCATTCGTATAAAAGCGACAGTTATTGCCGTTTTAGACACGATCGAGCAATTAAAGCGTACTGTCGTATTTCCCTGGGTGACACTAGGTAGCACTACGCGACTAGCAGTGAACAAGATAAGCATCATATAACTTAGGTTCAGTTAACCACAGGGCGAATTACTGAAGAATGGCGCAAGTGCAAAGCATGGAATCGCGACTCAACCGAAATATGATATCAGAATCTTTAAAATATCTGGAGCAAGTAGCATCCCACTGGTTGAAATGTCTTGAGGGCATGTCACGAAAAGAGTGTTCGTCGACTCGGCTGGGTTAGAGTTGAAAAAGATGACGGGGGCTAAAAACCGTGCGATTTCGAAATGAAGGATGGAGGTTTTTCCAAATAGGCAAGGATAATATGTAAAAAGTTACTACACGCTCAATTTATTGCAAGCTCGCATTAGCAATAAAACACATCTCTCTTATGTCTACGATGCGTGTTGCTCAGTATATTAAATTGATTTTTATTTACAAAAACTCGCCGGACTGTAGAAGGAAGTTGTTGTCTGTAGTTACGTGAGTGCCATATTAAATAGTGTACATAAACGATGCGGTGGTTTATTGCTCGATTATGTATTTATCAGTAATCTTATAAATATATAATCGGTATTAGTAATGTACAAGTTCTTGTAGAGATACATAAGTTATTGAATGAAACGACGCCTTCAGGTATAGAGGAATATATGAGATGCAGGGATTTGATTAATATTTAGAAGTTGGATAGTAGGTGCCTAGATAAAATACTGCCCGGTCGTCTGAAAAGTTTTTTCTTAATTCAATATTACGAGAGATATTTAAGACTGCAGGCAGGACAAGCTGTTATAGCTTGACCTGCCTGCGGTCTTTAATAGAGGATGATGATGTCGGAAAGATCTAACAGAAGACCTTAATTTTTCACTTAAGAAAATTTATGTCCGTTTTCACTAACACTAAGCGATACTATCGCTGAGTTGAGCGTTGAAATCCAACAGCATGCTCTTATTTGTTATAGGCATTAAACTTAAAGTATCGCTAAGAACGTTTCTATATTTAAAGGAAAGAATGTCCGATCTATTAGGGTTCCGTACCTCAAAAGGAAAAACGGAACCCTTATAGGATCACTCGTGTGTCTGTCTATCCGTCTGTCACAGCCAATTTTCTCCGAATCTAATGGACCGATTGAGTTGTTTGGCACACATATCAATTTCTGTGACCTAAACACGGACGTATAACTAAAATAACTGAATTTTGAATATAGGGGTCACTTTCGGGGTACAATGGAAAAAAAAAGTACAAACAAGTAAAAGAAAAAAAAAGGTAAAAAGTGCAAAAAGTACAAAGTTACATTTGCAGTTGGAATGTATGGGAAAACATGTTTTTCAACCAAAATGTTAAGTTTGTCTTTGGGATGAATTAATCCCAACTATGGAACCCTTCATTATGCGTGGTTCGACACGCTCTTGTCCGGTTGTTTTATTTACATTTAACTTCTCACCTCACAATGACTATCTGCCAAGCCATACAATATCCTTATTCGCACAAACCCTAGAAGCCTCTTCTAACCATGTGAGCCGACTCGAAGCCGTATTTGGGTCAGTGTCTCAGAGACAGGACGCAGCGAGCTGACCGCAGCCGTTACCGACACGTCACACCGCAGTCATCACAGCCGTGGGAAACGTTACATTACCGTCACGGCTTGCTTGTTCCAAGGATAGCTTGGTCACAGAAGATTATTAAGTGTCAAAAGTTATGTGGTTGGAGCAAGGACTTGTGACTTGTGTTTTAGGTTATCTACATAATAAAGGCAACGTAAACAAGCTTAAGTAGCAAAATAGGATATCGAAAAGCTTAACTTTTTAAATGATTGACTCGCTCATAAGATGTTCCCTCTAGTAGAAGCTACTGCACCCAGTTTAGCAGTAGGTAAGACCAATATCTTGCCGACTGATTTATCTTTACAAAAGGACATGAGCTATTCTCGTGTGTCAATTGTGTCAAGCCCTTGGACACACGAAATATACGCATCCTTAACTAACATATTCTTGGCAAAACGAAAAATATTATTTACTATCCGTGATCCGAAACTTTTAACCTGCCGTAACCTAATAATAATTTCTCCAGGAGATTGAACCTCGACCGCAAGTTTTGCCAGTTCGCTGCCACACTGTTACGCGTCCGTGGGAAACCAATACCGATAATATTTCACGTATGATTGTACCCTAATGGGGTATTGTTTGTGCGCGCTCGACTGGTCGTGGGAGTTGGTTGTACAGTCGATAAAATAGGTAAGTGTACAGGCAGGCAGCTACTTTCAGTCTACACTCGGTCTTCCGAGTTTGTGCCGAATCCGAATCTGACCTAACCAGATTCCACTCAAATTTAAGAAAAAAAAAAATACATTGGCAGCCTGCGGCTTTTTAGGAACAGATGAACAGAACTTCACGCCTGTTATCCCCAAAGTGTCAGGCAGAGGTGTATCTTTAGTACACCCACCAAGCAACAAGTCACGTTTAATTCCCATGAAATAGTGGGCGAGCCTATTGTCATCAACCGGGCATAAATCCAGACTCCGGGCTGTTATTAAGAATTTTAAAAAAAACTTCAGGAAAAACTCAATAACACTTTGCCCAACCCGGGAATCGAACCCAGGACCTCATGCTGAGGAGTAGCACTTACGATCACTAGACTAGATCAACGAGGCAGGTAATACCGCCACAAAAACAATGAATATTTGACAGCTTATTGGAAAGATGTGTATTTGTTAACCTAACTGTTTTGGTAACTGTACTTGGTACTGCGTGCTGTCGGCAATACAGTCGAGATTGCTACAGCGGGAGGCGAAGGTGTTGAGTAGGTGCAATTTGTTGGCTAATTGTTTTATGTTAACGTGCTTCTATCTTATAGATAACACTGTATGTGTCTCAATCGATTTATAGCCTTTGCATCAGATGCTCTTTGAGTCGCTTTGTGACTGAATTTCTGTTTGAGAGTGGGCTTCAGTTGGTGTTGTTCGGCAGACATAAACACTCAAAAAAGCAACTTTGTTTTTGTATCCTGTTCTGTCTCCTGCTTGTAATCTTCGCTTCCATACATCGGATTTATGTCTATTAAGATTCGTGGCGGATAGCCGGCCTTATTGTTTACTGTATCATCTAGATAAGAAATCTATGAGTAACTGTGAACCCAGCCCACCTCTCATCGTCCGGCGAATTCTATCACCTCTTGATTTAACAAGTTCGCACGCGTTACAACGCCTCTCTAAAGACTACATGCAAATAACTAAATCAGAGCGTCCAGAACTTTCCCTATTGACGGCACATTCGGCGATAGTTCCCACTGATTGCGGTACATTGAACGCTGAGTATAGAAAGTATGCTGTCAAGACACGCCCCGACGAACAATGGATGGCGTAATGATCGTAACAGGCTGATCTGATGGCTAATTTTCCGTTTAGCGTGGAAACAGGAAGCGCTGGTGTACGCAGGCGCGTTGGATAGTTCATTTGAGTAGATCCTATCTGTTTGTGAGTGCTTAGTGCCTGCAATTACTCCAACCTTTTACGGAATAAATTAACTTGGGAATTAACATTCTTTGAAATTAAGCTCGTTAACACTTACATTCTTTAAGAGTAACTGGAAGTGGCTGATTAACATTTTTAAAACAACAACTATCCTAACAAGGTTTCTAGTACTGATTGTGATTTGTGCGAGGTAAGAAGCTTTATTCGTCATTTTCAGTCAAATCCTGTCCAATCCCTAATAATTCAGGCTTGAAGAAAAAACAGTGGTATTCCGGGAGTGCCGACAGAAGTGAAAACTTGAACAACATCGCCGTGGTGAAAGAAAAATACTTGTATAGAACATTGATCCGTAACCGTAGGATCTAGGTAAATAAAGAGCATTTGTAAATGCGATTGCATTTATAAAAAAAAATACTTCCAAAACCTTTAAAGTAAAAATACGTGCATAGAATATTGATCCGTAACATAATATAAATATAGAGCACAATCGCGTTTACAAAACCGGCCAAGTGCGAGTCGTACTCGCCCATAAAGGGTTCCGTAGCAGCAAGTAACATTGAATGAAAGGTAAATTGCGGTTTACGATTTATGACGTATTAAAAAAAAACTAGTTGTTAGATCTCGTTCAAACCAATTTTCGGTGGAAGTTTACATGGTAATGTACATCATATATTTTTTTTAGTTTTATCATTCTCTTATTTTAGAAGTTACAGGGGGGGGGGGACACACATTTTACCACTTTGGAAGTGTCTCTCGCGCAAACTATTCAGTTTAGAAAAAAATGATATTAGAAACCTCAATATCATTTTTGAAGACCTATCCATAGATACCCCACACGTATGGGATTGATGAAAAAAATTTTTTTGAGTTTCAGTTCTAAGTATGGGGAACTCCAAAATTATTTGTTTTTTTTTCTATTTTTATGTGAAAATCTTAATGCGGTTCACAGAATACATCT
Organism: Agrochola lychnidis; assembly: GCA_963680765.1. NCBI lineage: Eukaryota > Metazoa > Arthropoda > Insecta > Lepidoptera > Noctuidae > Agrochola > Agrochola lychnidis. Next base: position 1,163,149 of record OY796863.1, on the reverse strand, counting down.
ACTTACCAAGTTTCAACAGCGTAGCTCTTATAGTTTCGGAAAAAAGTGGCTGTGACATACGGACGGACAGACAGACAGACAGACAGACATGACGAATCTATAAGGGTTCCGTTTTTTGCCATTTGGCAACGGAACCCTAAAAATGAGGTGTCGGTAACAGTGTCGCGAGTTCAATTGTTTTTTCTCATCTCAAAAATGCCCAACGCGCCTAAAGAAGTTTTCACTTCAATAGATAATTATTTTCCTTATTTCCTGTGTCTGCCCTAACCTCGGTATGTTACACCGATGTTCTTCCATGTTTGGTTGCGTGCGACACAATTTACACGTGCCTGATCCGCTGAGCGACACACGACGATCGGGGACGTACTGACAGTTTTCTATGGACTCTTAAAAACCTGATCATCATCACTTTTGTATACTAAGTTCCCATCGTTAATGGTAGAAAGTTTATAGGAAAAATTGGCCTTGAAATAATATGGACCAATTTTCTGTTTCGTTTCTTAATTGTGTTTTTCATTAATTTACTAAATTCTCTAGACAGTCAATGATTTTCAAAAACATTCACCATTTATTTCAGAACCAATGAATCTTGTGAATTTAATTGACTACTTTTCTTCGTAAGAGTCAAAAATAAAAATACATTTCTCTCTGCATAAATTTAGTTTTTTTTTTTTCAATTTTCTCTGTACAGTATCTAGAAAGGAAGTAAAAAGCAGGCATGGTTAAAAAGATCGTGTTCCTACTAACAATATAATGTCATCTGGGACGCGTGCGCACGCTACACAGCAATGAGATAACAAACAAAAAGGGTCCCGGGCTTTCTTTTTACGAGTGATTAATGGTTTTGAGCTAACACGTCTAGCTTTTACCGGAATTGATTTCGATGAAAGAACCACCGTCATCTAGAATAATCTAGATATTAGTTACTAAATATGAACCTCGTGAACCGGAACGTTATCACTAACGCTAAGTGGACAGTGGGACTGGTGGTTGTGAGTTTTAACTCCACCTGCGTTTCCTAGGTAAAATGCAAATGCAAGTGGTTAAAAAAAACCGGCCAAGTTAATGTCGGACCACGCACAGTACGTTCCGTAGTTGGGATGAATTAATTCCAAAAACAAACTTAACATTCTAGTTGAAAAACGTGTTCTCCCATACATAGATATACGTCACGGTCAATACTCCAACTACAAACGTAAGTTTGTAATCGCGATTTTTTTTTTCTGTGATAAAACTACAAGTTAACGATTTTCGGACTTTTTTTCTTGCTTCTTGCCAAATTTCATATTTTAGGTCAACAGATATCTTCGGATATCAAAATTTGTCGCATAAATGGCCGTATTTTTTTATTGTGTGGACTTAGGCCCGTATTACAGAACGTCACTCAATACTCAAGCATTACTTAAAACTAGTTTCAACCAATCAAATGGCTTGAATCTAGTTTTAAGTAATGCTTGAGTATTGAGTGACGTTCTGTAATACGGGCCTTAGACGCTTGAGTTTTTTAGAGCTCCAAGGGACCGTAGACCTCAACTTGATACCTCGCGTTCCTAAGAAAAGGGGTCTTGACAGACTGACAGACAGACAGGCGGACAACGGAGTGATTCTATAAGGGTTACTTTTTTCCTTTTGAGGTACGGTACCCTAAAAAGAAAACACAATCATTGCCATAGTCGCCAGTTATTACAAGGACACAGTAATTGATTGTTGTAAGTATTTTGACAAAAAACCATCCAATAATTGGTGGATCCTCATATCAGAGGTCTTGGAATATTTTGGGTAGCTAAACCATCGTTTAAGTGCAGCTCTAGAGGTATAGTTACCTGTACACGGTGGCGCGGAGGCTCCTGCTGGCGGCGGCGTCGGCTTGCTCGATGAGCTGCGCCAGCGCGCGCGCCTGCTCGCTCAGCGTCAGCAGCTCCAGCTCCTCGCGGCCCAGCTTGTACTGCAGCTCGGCTTGCTGGATCCGCGTGTCGATGTTACTTGAAGGAAATATAATGATAAAAAAAATGACGATATCTAAAATTGACAAGTGTAACGTACAATCATAGAGTACGGAGACGCCTCAGCGGCCACTGTCGGCGCGGTGATTCCGTGCTCTATGGTCGCATAGCACATTCTAAACAATTACATAATAGCTAATGGCATATATTTGGCAAATTTTAAGGCTTTCTGAGAGCGTTATTCGGTTCTCCTCTACAGCCATTCGTAATATTTAGAACTGGCTGCGCCCCGCGGTTTCACCCGCATAAGTCTCGATCCCGTGGGAATATCGGATATAAAGTATCCTATGTCCTAACCCAAGTCATGGTCTACCCATGAGCCAAATTTTATCCAAATTCGTTCAACCGTTTTAGCGTGAAAGCGTAACAAACAAACATACAAAAAATGAAATCTTTTCTCTTTATCATAATATTAGTTTAGATAACGCGACTATATTTTCAGAGGCACAACATAGTCTATCTCGAATATGTAATACTACATTGTAACGAAAGGTTTCCAACTTACTCAGTAACGTGCGTCTTCTCAAGCCGCCTCCGCAGCTCCTGTATATTAGCCTTCCTTGTGTCCAGGTCATTCCTCACGGCATTGGCTCGCTCCTCCAGGGCTCGTCTCTCGTCTACCGATAGGGCTGTGGCGTGGTCCTCGTGGGAACTAGCGCGGGAGGCGGTGGGGGAGGCCAGTCGGGCTGCGCTTAGGGACGCACTTAACTGCTTCTTCAGACTGTTGGGAAAAGGTGGTGGTTATATTTATGGTTAACAAAAAAGATGCAGGGGACAATACGGTGTGATATGAGACGAAGTGGTAAAAGAATGACTGACAAAATCGTGACCTGAAAATTCAGTTTCGGGATGATAACTATCCCATAAAATGTATGAAGTGATTAGTCGAATCTTAGTTGGAATTTACTCTTGGGCACGGGGTTTTGTTTTCTGAGATATCAAACCTCACAGCCGCGTAATCTATTCTATGAATACAATAATACCTTTGTATAAGGGTGTCTTTATCGGTGAGCGCAGTGCGCAGCGCGTCGAGCTCGCGAGTGACGTCACGTGCGCCCGCGCTGCGTCTCCGGGAACCTGCCAGGGACACCTCTATACTCGCCATCTGTGTCAAAAACATATTGTTAACCAACGTAGATGAACAATAGCAACTGTAAAAAAACGGAAAGCACTTTTCAGCCGTTTTACGGCTGTTGGTGTGAATTAAAGAATCTTAAATCATTTGTGTTGGTTCCGTAGGCAATTGACGATATTTTAGCGGTATGCTTTAATCATAAAAACAAGTAAAGATGTCAAACGATTATTTTCTGACTATGAACACGTCTATCTTTAAACTATACAACCGAAGTTTTCCTGTTAATCGCCATATATAAAACTGCAAGTCTCTCAAAAGCCATAACTCGGAGGTACGCCATGCAGCCAAACAAATGTCTCTCGGATGTATATAGCCATTCGGTTATTCATTCAGTCATTCACTCTACACTTTATGTTCTTGCTTCACGTCACTTGCCTTGACTAACTTAATTAGGGACTTGCTAAGTTATGTTTAAGTTGAAAGTCTAAGTTACGTTTCAGTTGGAAGCCGTACATCTATGCTAATTGAGAGGTTTCTTATTTAGAGGTTTATTTATATTAAGTAAATCAGTGCTGGGCAATCAGCAATATAAAGATCAAAAAATTCTCGCTATAATTTAAGATTTTCGTAGCATATTTGTTAAATTAGTTTCCTTAGTCGTTATGTGCTATAATGGCAACTTGACCGTTCCAGATCGTTTACTTTGATAGTAAATTAAACACACACAGCTATTTGTATGTTAAATATTAACGAACATACATACATAACGTTAGTAATGGTATGTTATACCATGCAATTCAAAATTAAAAGGAAAGATAGAGATCATTTTAATGTTTAGTGGACAGGCAGGTATTAAGTCGTCGCAACATACCTACTTAATATGTATTTTGCTTGTTTTAGTTAAATAGCTCTATAAAGTTTTCTCGTAAAGTTTTCTTGTATTAATAAAACTTTTATGTGGGAACTATGGAGTTGTGCGTTGAAGTCGTTTGTTTGCACGACTTCCTGCGTCGGAGCACGCTTCGTTCCACACGGCGGAGCTTGTTTCAAGTATAAAGAAAGACTATATACTTGATGGTTCTATTTAAACTGATAATGGGTATTAGATTATTTCCAAAGTGGAGGAGGTACGGGTATAGTTCTGTTTCTAAGTACTAAGGCTGAGATTCAACAACAATAGCTAGTTGTAATCAGCTCATCAGCTGTCGTAGTTCGAGTTTATTAATTAAAGTACTTAGTAGTTACTTTACTTTTTTATTTGTGTCAAATCAATTTTCGATTTATGTGATTACAAGAAATGATTCGAGGAGCTTGTGGCTAAGTAATAACAGTCGCACGGGTCGATCCATCAGGTTAAGCCACGCTTACCGGGGTTAGTCCGTGGATGGGTGACCATCTTAACATACCGGGACTCATCCATGCCTCGGAAAGCACGTTAAACCGTTCGTCAGAAGCCCGTAAGTCTGACAACCAGTCTTACCAAGGGATATCATATTAACCAGTTACTGGGTTGTGGAGGTCAGATAAGCAGTCGCTTCATGTAAAATACTGATATTCAGCTGCATCCAGTTAGACTGGAAGCTAACCCCAACATAGTTGGGAAAAGGCTAGGCAGATTGACAAGAAATGCTTCGTCTTTGATTTTAACTTTTGAATTCACCGGTGAGAGTGGTTTTATGTAGATATATTAAAAGGTACAATTACCTATGTAAAAGAAGAATTATAATGTGATTTACTACAATTATCTAGTTAAATGAATGTTTCCGTTAAAGCTTAGTCCTATTATCATGTGATTATCCTATGCTGTATAAATATATACGACAATGGTGCCGATTCTCTTGTCACAAATGCCTCTAAACTAAACTAAAAATCACTAAAATTTAGTTTATTCCTGTCAAACGACGATTTCCCATTCTGAAATAGACTAAAGCGACACAACTTAACGAAATTTTAGTTTGACAGCACTAAGATGGCACTGAGATATTAGTTTAGTGAAAATGGCAATTTTGCTATTCTGAATTTGACGTTTTTAACCTAAAATTTAGATTTTCTAACTAAATATGACTATTTTTAATCGCGACTAAAAACATGTGGAATAAAATTGGTTGTCATGAACTAAAATTCACACCAACACCTCGACTTCAGATGAAAAAACAGTACTAAATTTTTTTTTTCTTTTGTTTGTATCTCGAAAACGGTGTCCAATCGCAAAAATAATGAAAATTTCGACACCCTTTATAAAGCCCTTAAACCCCTAACACTCTACATGTAGGTAATATTTTTTCTTATTTTCCATACAAAAAGTGAAAAATCCATATAAAACACGTCGAGGCTGCCCCCCCCTGCGCGCCTCCGGCTCTAAAAAGATCACGTGGTTAGGTATCACGTGTGGAGTCGCGATTGTCAAATTCGATTTAGATGTGTCAAAATTATTTTTAAATTTAGAGAATTTATTTTGCAGAATAGCTTTGAGATTTTCATAGTCAAAAGTTAGGAATTTTAGTGATAGTTTAGTTAGTTTAGTTCGGTGTACAAGAGAATCGGCACCATTGTAGATAAACATGTGACCATTTAGACTTAGAGGGAAGCATGGCGCCCAGAACTATTTGAATACTTATACGGGAAATAAGATTTGGTTGCAACTTAGCAAAACGTAAGTAGTTGATATGGTAAAAACTTTTTACAGTCAACGTGTAAAAGTGCAAAATAACTTGAAACTTTTAAATCGGCGGCTTGGTTGTTTTTTTTTTTTTGCTCCTCCTTTTTTAGAAGTCGGTTAAAAAGGGAGATTTAGCTTTTCATCCTTTCTGTTACCCGTCGATTCGGATGGAAAAAGTTTTCTCGAGCTTGCATATGCCGCGTCTTATTTGGTACGTCGGCGTCGTTTAACTCTATTATTTAATTAGCCCTTAGTTAACATTAGATCCGTACGGAGGGTGTAATTACAACTACTTATATTATTATAGCGATGAGATGCGCGAGATCATCTATTTGTGGGAATGTGCGCAGATCACGCGTGAGATCAGCGCATCTGCGGGTTTATGGCCACGCATCCTGAACGATCTCGCACCGATTAATGTTAGGCACTGCGTACATATACATGAAGTAAGCCACGGTGTGGACGATAGAAGGTAACAATTTTGTAAGATGTATGTAGATATATGGCTACACAGAGTGGTTTATTAAAAGAGCATGGTTTCTCCGGTTTGACAAAGGGCTTTTCAAAATGAGAGCATTTCCGATAGCAAAGGCGAATTGACCACCCTGACTGGAGGCCTTAATTTAGGTTAAGCAGCCGTAAACCTCCTAGATTAACTGCGAGATGCCAATTATTCAAAATCAAAAACAATTTTTTTTTTGTTGTGAACCTACTTTTTTTCCTATCGCTAATACAAACTTTATGAGACTAGCTCATGCTGTGGTAAAAATACTGGCCACCAACAGCAGGGGGTGGCTAGCTGCCCAATGCGACGCATATGTTATTTTAACTTAAATATTTCCGACCTCAAATCATTTCCGTCCTGTAATTAAGTAAGATTTAATTTTAAACATTACTTGTGTCCACATGATTATTTAACCCGCACAGTGCGCCAACTTCCTTAGATGCGTGTCTATATTTGTCTATATTTACAGCCAACGAGTTATATTTATAGCAGCCATCACTGGGTTCCCACCCATTGTGGCGGGAGTACCGCAAGTGTATCGCCGCCCTTTTTTCTCACAAATTACCGGCTCATATGATACACAGCCTTCGATAACGAGAGATTTTACTTGTTGATTGAATATAATGTGGAATGTGGTGTGGACATACTATTGTTTTTATGTAGGTTAATGAACTTGGGAAGGGTTGATTGTAAGAGGATGGGAAATTATTGCATGTAGGTACTGTAGAGGCTTTAGCCTAGCTTACATGCAACCTCCGCGAGAAATTTCAAAATTCAAAAGTCATTTATTCAAACTAGGCTGAAAATCAGCACTTTTCGAACGTCAAAATTACATAAGACAGTCCCCCAAAAACGCCCACCCTTCACCACTTCCTAGTGCCTTTAGCTGGGAAGAAGTGGCGCAACAAACTCCCCAGCCGCACAGCTGTCTGTTCAAATTAGAAAAATGATTCTATACAATAGTATGCAAAATAACTTACATTATGCAACACAAAACATAATTCAAATGATAAATTATAGGCCATATGCCAGCTAGCACACGCCAATATACCAACCAAAAACATCGAGAACTATACTCAAGCAATATTTAAAATAAAATAAAAACTAAACGTAAAGAGAACTAAATATCTAAATAAAAGCCTCCAGACATAAAGGGCGTGCCCGCTTACATAAAGCTGTAATTGGCAGTTATAAATGATAAACTAGGACCATCGGGGTAAAATAAATGAACAGTTAATTACTAGTAACAATAACAAAACCATGATCAGCAAGACGACCAGTCACCACAAGCAGCACCCGTTCACGAGCATAACGCAAAGATCAGCCATTACCCCCTCGCCATATTTAAGGAGAATTTTATAAGTCGATGGCTTGAAATGCTGACAGAGCGCGTCATCATATAAAATGTTATAGATTGATTTGATTGAAACTATTATTCTTTAGTACTTAACTAAACGTGATAAAAGAAAAAAAAACCCAATAAAGTCTTTTTTTGAAAGACCCCGTAACAGTACCTATAGTCCAATAGCAGTTTAGTATGTAAGATCTCTTTGACAAGTTATTATTTATTTTATCGTGGGTTTTATTTTAGTTGGTAGCTATATGATTGACAGAATCGGTTTAAAGTCGACTTTGTGTGAATGTTTACAAAGTGTAGTAAGTGGACATCATTCAATTCTGTTAAAATGCTTTAAAGCGTTTTTTTTAGCTGAAAAAAATATAAATGTTAATTAAGTAGATTTACATAATTTACACTCAAAGTAACCACACCACGTAAAAAGATTAACATTAAAATGAATAAAAAAGACACTAATCCAATAAATGTCGGGCGCGAAATCGATACTGGAATTTAATGAATCGAGCATAATCGATTGTGAACAAAAAGCCGACTGCGCTTGCGCCGGCCGCGCGTCGTATAACAAATTGTATAATTGAAAACGGTTTAATCTGATGCCACTGTGAACCGGGTACAGAGATTAAAGTTAAGAGAACTGTATGTTGGATTGTCAGAGATTGGTATCGAGATTGATATCGAAATGCGGGTCACACTCCACTCGGACTTGTCGGAAAACTCTGTCACGTCCCTAAAACCAAAACGACTCCAAGCTAAACTAAAAGAAAATAAAAAATAAACTATTCATTTATTAATTTAATATTAATTCTGTGTAATTTGACATTTCATTTTAATTTCGATTCTGTGACCCTATAATTTGTATTACTCATTCGTTTATTTTAATAGAATTTGACATTTTATTTTTATTTGAATTCTGTAAACTTTGTAATGTGTACCTATTCTAATTGCATTGACATTAGTTTTATTCTATTGGTTTTGTTCTATTGTGTGTTGCAGTATAGTTCAATTTTATTTGATGTTATATGGGTTTTGCCTGAATTAAACGAATTTTATTATTTTTATTTATTTTATAGAGGATTAACTGACATCATGAAAGACAGGGGCGAATCAAAATGATGGTCAAGCCATATCTGGCAGTGTAATATTTCATGAAATGCCACCTTTTCATTAAATTGTTGACTACTTTATAACGTGATCAATTCTTCGATGTGGTTACGACATATGCATACATTCACTGTAAATCTACATTAACACTAGATTTCCTGATACCTCTAGAAGGATAATAAGCATAAAATACTGAGGTGAGAGCCAACAGTCACAAGACAGGTTGGAGATTCGCTAGTGACTGCCTGTTCGTCGTTCACCCTGCATTGATAACGTCAAATAGGCCCACATTCCCAAAGATGGTTTGGATTACCGCAAACTATTTACTGTGTCACACTTATATATCGAACATCTCACGACAAAAATCTCATCTATCTCTTTCATTCCTACGCTTAATTCTATAGAGAGAAAGGGATGGGAGATTTACTTCTCACTGACAGCCAGATCAGGCGATAAAATGCAAAAACTACCGCTGACAATAAATTGGCGAGTAATTGCATATGCGGCATGGTGATTGCATATGCATGCGAGCCTTAGCTCCTTTGGTAATGTGAGATTGCTATGATATGTAGGCAGATTGTATTGCTGAAGGCTCGCTGTGTATTTTTTTAAGTAGTGTTGTACTTGTTACATGTATGGAATGGTAATAAAGATGTTGTCTTACGATAAACTCGTGTTAAACTGTCAATAACATTGTGTTGCTTTATGCAGGTATGCGTTGAAATGTTTGTTATAAATATGGATATACTTACGTATATTATAATATTGCAAATTGTCAGAACTTTGTTTGCTAGATTATCTAAAGAAAAGACCATCCGTTATTCTCCAACTTGTAAAGTTGCAATATTTTGCAGGTGACTCACTATCTCATCAGACATTGATCTCCTAAAGGTCAATATTGACAACCAGGTCAAAGATGACATCATGTTATAATGGTGAGAATTAAAAGAACAACATTATCCTCCACTGCTATTATTGTAACCCCTACACCAATGATCCATAACTTATAAAGGAATCGCCACGGGCTATCGACTCAACACTCGCGCTTCACTTTCGTTCCGTAAATGCACCATTATTATGAAGACTCCTGCGCCGCCTGTAGGCTGTAGTATGGTAGTTATGGTACAGGTTCTTTCATCGTGATAGGTTGGTGTTTGTCTCCCTGGGGCAGGTTTTCTAGTTTTATATTGTTGATAGAACGAGTGTTTATTTATTTATTTCCTTTGGAAGACTTACAGCTAAACAAAACAGACTAATAGCTTGAAAATATGACTGACAGCCAATTATAAGTCTTCACATATAATTAACAGAATAATAATAAAAGAAATCTGTGAACAACACAGTACTGCCAACGTTTATGTAAAGTAGGTATAACGAAGTACCATGTTCTACCACTTTCAGGACCATGTATTTGAGTTTTAAATGATTCAGGCGGCATAAAAGAAGAAAGATTGCTACTATAATGATCAAAATTGAAATCGTATTATTCGTAAAAAGACTAATAACGTACCAGCAATAAGGCATTGCAGAACCATTTCCTATTAGATTACGGTTAGCCGCAAAATAATCTCATGTCATCTTTTGTGCTACCAAAGAAAGTATTCAGAGAAATGTATATTTTGGCCGGGCAAATTAGCAAATCATAAAAAAAAACCGGCCAAGTGCGTGTCGGACCACGCACAATGAAGGGTTCCGTAGTTGGGATGAATTTATCCCAAAAACAAACTTAACTTTGTAGTTGATAAAGATGTTCTCCCATACGGAATGTATGGGAAAACATGTTTTTGCAACTGTAAAGTTAAGTTGGTCGATTATTACTCGATAACTAGTAAAGTTTACTTAGCTGTGATAGTTTTCATTTTAATTTCGTTATATAAGCTACTGCTGTGATTTTTTTCACATATCCAAAACCAACCATTTAGCTGGCAGGGGGGGGAACACTTGACTCTATCAAAAATTAGCACTTTAAAGCTTAATATTTTGCAAACGGATCCCTGAATCCAAAAATGGTTTTCACAAACTCATAATGTTTTTGTAAGACCTTTCCAATGATACTCCACACTATGGGACAAAAAAATAAAAAATAAAACATCACCACTTTACGTGTATCGGAGGTACCCTAAAAAAAAAAGTTTTTCATAATTTTGTTTTACCACTTTGTCGACGTAATTAATGTATACCTATGTCAAATTACAGCTTTCTAGTACTAAGGGTCTCGGAGCTAGACCGCGGACAGACAGACAGACAGACAGACGGACATGACGAAACTATAAGGGTTCCTTGTTTACTACGGAACCCTAAAAAACGTGTGGCACTCGGGGACTGCCGTGGTAAAGCTATTGCATAGCATTTGTAACCTCCATACTTCCTATTTGTCAACGCTACACTTGGGATGATGACGTGATGACATAAAACAAAAATTACGTTCCCATGACAACATCACGTTGTCATGGGAACCGTCATTACATGGTAGGCGGAGTGGGGGTGTTACGTTTTATTTTCGTTATGTTACGGAATTTCTTGATTCGGTCGCCGCGCTCAAAGCCCGCGATAAAAGCTATGCAATAGCTTAAAACTAATTAAAGTATCTTCCACCCCTAAATCAATAAGAAAAGTCCTCTACAATACGTACGTGCGTGTTAATCATACCATCTTAATGAGCACGCACTAATCAGTTCCTCGCGACTGCAAACGGCCCAGTATCGCGACATCGCTATAAATCCCGTGTCGTGTGCTGTCGCGCGTGTCGCCGCTCTGTCGCAGGGGACGACAAATTGTCGCCAGTCTACATGTCGTGTCGGTAGATAGTGTACTGGTGTTAGTTTATGTTACTAGTACTGGAGTTTAAGGGATTTGTTTGTTATTAAATAAACAAGTACAACTGGGAGATGCATTTTATGGAAAGGCAAGCAAGTTTAATTAACATTGTTATCTTGGTCAGTATCAATTTTTTATATCAAATTAAAATATATGCTTAAAATAATTAAGTGTGTTTTTTGCTACATGGTATGTAATTAATTAATGTTGATCTAGAATGTGCAATGGTATTCAAATCCAATTATAATCCAAATGTATTAGTGTTCGATGTTTTAGTTGAATTAAATTCCATGTATTGTAATTGGCACAATTTTTTTACAGATGGTTCAAAGGGTACTTCCGGTCTAGGTGCAAGAATATTTGATCAAAGCTTAGGAACTAATCTTGGTTTTAAAGTAAACTGTAATGTATCAATAATGACACTGGAACTCATTGCAATTTACCAAGCGATCTTTTATAGCCGAAATCAGAATTTAAAAAGAGTAACTACTCTTTCTTTCAGACAGTAAAAGCGAACCACAGCATATTGCTCGATGTGCCTCTGGCTTCAGAGGTGCATCGATAGCATATGATATTCTTGAAAACATTATTTTATTATTTAAGAATAATATAGAAATTAAGTTGCAATGGGTTCCAGCTCACATTGGACTACGGGGTAATGAAGAGGCTGACCGATTGTCTAAATTAGCAGCAGTAGAGGATACAGCAATTGATTACTTACCTGATTATTGGGAATACATACCTAGATATAAAGTAATTTGTTATTTATAATTTTTTTAAATGTGCGTTTTGTTTGTGCAGAATAAACAAGTTTTCTTTCTTTTTTCTTTCTTTTCTTTTATAAATCCTGGAAACAACACTTTGATAGTATCAGTCAGCAAAAAGGTATTATGGTATAAGAGCATACAAGGTGAGCCTCTTTGTGTGCCTTGGTTCGATGTCAATCAACTTAGTAGGAATTATGTTAAATTAATTTTAAGACTTCGTTCTGGACACTATCCATCAGCGAAGTTTGCATTCCTTATGAAAAAAACTGATTCACCGAATTGTAGAGAATGTAATTAGATTGAGGACGTGCAGCATTTGCTGATGGATTGTGTCCGCAACAGGCGCGAGAGGGAGTCACTTTTGAGAGAATTAGACTTGAATAGGCTTAACGTGGGATTAATACAATCAATCTTATCCCAACTAACTTCAGAAGGTGCCAAAAAGTTATGTAATTTAATAACAGTCCTTCATCAGTGATTTATACCCTAATCAGAAAGTGTTCCGTATATTGTTTAATTGTTAATTATAAGTGATGATGTTACAAAGTAAAAGGCACGATGGGGTTGACATATCGATTTAGACAAAAATCCCAAAAATAAATAAAGATTATAAAAAAAATAAAAAAATGGTATGTACTCGGATTGAAATTCATATAAATTAATTTACTTGCTTAGTGCAAGTAAATTAATATCCGTTACATATTACCTTTATATCTTAATTAATATTATAAAGAGAAAAGATTTGATTTTTGTATGTTTGTTTGTTACGCTTTTACGCTAAAACGGCTGTACGGATTTGGATGAAATTTTGCACATGGGCACTTTTTATCTCAATATTCCCACGGAGTTAAGACTTATACGGGTGAAACCGCGGAGCACAGCTAGTATTATTCATATATATTAATTACCTCGTCAGTAAATTAAAATGTCCATGTTTATTTAAGCACATAATCTTAATATGAAATGAATCAAAGTATCATTGCTCTTATACCAGGAAACAAGATGTTGATCAAATTGAAATGGTAGCGAAAGCCGGACACTCGATAAATAAACGCAGTAAATATTAATCCATGCGGTTATCTTCAGGACGGAACACGTTACGTTATCTAGCTGGGGATTCAATTATTTGTAGAGGAATCAACACATTGGTTAGGAGTCGTAAACAGAAGTTAAATATTTATGGTGATAATGTTAAAGCTTCCTAATTTACGAGTAAATAACATAAAATGTAAAAATACTTAAAATGACTTCCATGTATAGTGATATAGGCAAATCATAATGTGGCAAAAATCGATCTTGGTTTGCATTTTCAGTTCCACTTTCTGGATCAGTTTGACCTCACGGAAATTCGAACCGTGTAGATTGTACCTGAAGGCCAATTCTCGTACTTAAAAAAAACGTTCACATTCAAGTCGCAGCCTGTCAAACTTGTCAAAAATGTTGGTAATAATAAATAGATTGTATTTTTGACAGATTTGAATGAGATGTGAATGTGAACGTTCTTAAAAGTTACGGGAATTGCCTCTCAGATCTCTCTATGTATGTATGTTTTCAGTGCTTGATTGTCTTATGAAGTTAATTAAATCCAAAGTCTACACCGAGTCATTCCATTTACCAATGTGTTGGGTCCTTTACCTAACACATGCGAAATGAAAGCCTTTCTAAATTCAAGATGCAAAGAACCCTTAGCAATATATTATACTTTTTGACATGTTTAATCTAGTTTAAATAATATTTATGGCTTCCTATAGCTATTTAGTATTTTCTCACGCTATTTAATAACGCGTTAATATCTCCGTAAGAAACTCAAAGGTGCGAGCGCGTTGATGTCTTTTGTACTACGAACGGAAATTGAATGAAAGTTCGAACTTCTTTTCATTTAATCAGTTTTAATAATTATACATAAGTTATGTATGAGTTGTATATGTATATATAGCTTTCTAAGATATGTGTGAAAGTGTTCGTGGTATTGATGCAGTCCAGTAGGCGCTGTAATTACTATATTTCATAGAGTCATGGACCATAGTTTCTCTGTTACTGCTACGGATTTTTTGAGCATATTTGTGTATATTATAGCTATTTTATCTTGCTGAGTAAGATTGTTTAATTGTAATAAATGAGTTTTTAATGCAATTAGAGTAGAGCTGTTGGAGGTAAATTGCAACACACTGCCTATTTTGTATGTACATATTTAAAAACTAGTTTGACCAGTGTTTTATTGTTTGTCAAAGAATTTCCCGACACAGTTCGTGATACCACGGCGATTATAATTATAAATCCAAATAACAACATTTCTAATTCACAATTTTCCTGTTTCATTTGTATATTTTTTATTACCATCTTCTAAATGCTACCGTCAATGACGTAATCCTACTTATCAGTTGCTCTACATACGAACTTCCGGCGTGTGAATGTAGTGAAGAGGTCACTGACCTTGGCCTCTAGGCACTCGAGGTTGCTGACCCCGCCCCCGCCGCCGCCCGCCTCCAGGGTTTGCTGAAACAACACACATTATTAAATTAAGTGGTCATGACGATGTCGGGTGGCCTTGAACTGCTGAGGTTGCGCTAATTGGCCTCATGATTTGGAATCAAAATACCAAACGTTGTAGTGTTTGCAAACTTTAACGTTGTGATCAAAAATATTTAATCGAGAACTAACTCAGTCTGAGATTTTTGCGGTTGAAAAGAAACAGTGCAGTGGCCGTAATTTAAAAAAATATATAAATTCTTCTCATTAGGGTTACTACGGTCTAACTTCTGGTGCTAGGTAGTAGGATCTAATTTACTTGAATACATCTGAGAAATGATCGAAACGTTCTTCAGTCAGCTGCTACTGAAACCCTCAAGATACTCTTCAAGTACAGTTATTTGAAGAGCTGAGTCTTCATTTATCAATAGTATTCAAAATGCGGCTGTGGGTCGTGCGCCCCGTACAGCTGGCTGATAAGCACCTATGTATAATGTATAAGTTTACATATGTATAATGTATGATGCCGCCATGCTACTCCTCCGATCACGATCAATGCGCGGGCGCACGTGTGCCCTAAAACGTTATAGCATCATGCTGATGAATGCAGAAGACTAACTTGTCATGGCTTCTCAAGATGAAGGTCCTTCATCTTTTCTCGTGTTGTGGTCAAACGATTAGGCGGTTAGGAAGATTAGTGGTGTGTAGGTCTTCTAGACTATGTTCTCAAGTCCGTAGATCTTGGGGGCTCTACAAACACACACCCTAACGTCATGATAAAACCTATACGATACATAATAAGTTGCACAGACTATCGGCAACCTACTGGGTCCAACTCATCTGACACAAATTGTTAATTAGAAATAAAAGACTAAATTTTCATTTTTGGCAATGCCAGAGAGAGAGTACCAAATGTCCACCGTAGTTTCGATCGACCGATGCCAGCTAAAGTCACGGGATATCACATATTATTCAAAGTAGACTTTCTGCATTTATTTATTGGCATAACCTCAGTTATAACGGTGTTAATTTGCATATCGCCCTGTGAGTGCAGGGTGCGGGGAGGAGGGAGGGGGCTAACGGGAAGAGGGCGTGATGCCGAATTATTCGTCAGAGAGGAAAGTCGTAAAGCTCAGTTTATGATGTCGTTGCATTAAGCTGGAACGTGGAACCGGCTTGTTAAGAGATTTTAATGTTGCAGTCAGATGAGACTTCAGGAAGTTCATTTTAATGTGAAGGTAGATTAAAGTCGGGCTATAAAATAGTGGTATATCATGATATCATGGTATGATATTTATGTATTGTACATAAATATCATGCCATGATATCATGGTAAACAGTTTCACTACAGGATTTTCTTAAATTGCACATTTAGATAACGTAGAAAACATGAAAATGAGGACTTTTCATTTTCATGTTTTCTACGTTATCTAAATGTGCAATTTAAGAAAACCCTGTTTTAGGGAAGGGTAACGAAACTTTTCAATGGACGAATCGGATATGCTGCCAAAAACTACAGAGGTTATTTTTGCAAAATATTAACTATCCCGATACTAATATTGTTTCTACATCTCTTGTTTACTATTGACCTTCATAGTACGCTACTTATGCCTCCTAAGTATAGTTAACACAATTATGATCAAGGCCCAGTTTCATGGCGAACTGGATCAATGTTAAACTGCCGCTGCGCACGCGCTTCATTATGAAGATTATAAGCCCGGAGTGCCCGACAGCCGATACGAGGTGGGGCTATAGTTTTAGCCGGTAGCGGAGGAAACAGTTTTAATTGGTTGAAGTCGAAAAGTATTAAACACAAAAACTATTTAGCTTGTTACAAATAAACTAGAACAAACATACAAATTTAAAAGGTATGTTTGAATTTCTTTTGAGGGGCTTGTGGCTAAGTAATAACAGCTGCACGGGTCGATTGATCAGGTTAAGCTACGCTTGCCGCGGTTGGTCCGTGGATCTGTGACCATCTTTACATACCAAGTCCCCTCCGTGCCTCGGAAAGCACGTTAAGCCGTTGGTCCCGGCTGTCATTTGTAGATCTTTGACAGTCGTTACGGGTAGTTAGAAGCCCAAAAAGTCTGACAACCAGTCTTACCAAGGGGTATCGTGTTACCTAGTCACTAGGTTGTGGAGGTCAGATAGGCAGTCGCTCCATGTAAAATACTGGTACTCAGCTGCATCCGGTTAGACTGGAAGCCGACCCCAACATAGTTGGGAAAAGGCTAGGCAGATGATGGTTTGAATTTCTTTTGATGTTAGAAATTACCAAAACATAGAGTTTCTTATAACAGTGCTACAGCTGTTTGTTAAACCATAAAAAGTGCTTTTTCATCAATTTTACTGGGAGATGATGTTGAATCACTAATAGAATTAAGAACAATAAACTGATCACAAAATTTTATAAGAGGGCCAACTTTTAATATCATGCTTTGTCAACAGCTTATTAGCAAAGGATTTTTCCAAAAAAACTTCAAATCGCTGTCGGCTCTCACCCGGACCAGCACCAGCCCATCGCAGTGCACGCGCATGCCATACCGCGGCTTTCTATTTCACATCGCCGTCAGATTTCACGTTATTAGCAGAATAGCAGCCGCGTCCCATTGTTCAGCCATGACGTGCCTGACTGCCTGCCGTCAGGGGAGTCCTATTTATTGTCAGACCTTTTATAGCTACACCTGAATGCTAAGATACCTGCTCTTATCTGCTTTATTTTGCACTCAACGGTTACAATGCCTCTTGTTCCTTTATACTCAGTTGGATGGAGTTTTTTGTCGTTTTGTTTAGAAATTGTTGGAGGAATTATTGGGGAAGGAAAGGAAAAAGGTTTTAATAATGACAGAAGATAATTTTAGTGTGAAATGGGCAGTCTCTTGTGATGTAACTCGTAAATTGGTTACACCATTTAATAACAATGTTCATGTAGTATAGAGATTTGTAGTGCAAATATTGTTTTTCTGTTAACTACTACAAGGCTTCCCAAACTTATTTTTACTGTGACGTCTTTGGGAATTTGCCATTTTTTTGCGACGTCCCCTCTAGCCAAAAAGTACCTACCAGTTGTAGTTCTAACGCCTAGTAACACAAGTTATCAGAACAACTTCAAACAACAGTTATAATTTTTATTAGAAAATAGAACAAAACAAATCATAAGACTAAAAATTAAAAGGGGTATTTATTTTACTTTGTTGACTAGCTACTAGTGAGAAGGATGTGCTTGCCTTTCTGAGCATAGCATCTCAAAACGGAGCTCAAGTTTAGAAATCGCCACTCACATCTCTTTCTCTACATTAAGAAACTGAGCTCCAAAATTCAAGCAGTTTGTCTTTGTCTTATTAGCCACAGGACAATTCTATTTGGTAATTGTTCTTTTTCTTCTGTCGAAAATGTTGATAGTAGTAATATCGACTGGAAAGGGTTTCTAATATTTATGTGGATCGCCTCACGACGCCCCCCCCTGAGATAATGCCGTGACGCCTCAGGGTGTCGCGAAAAACCCTGAACTACCACATAGAAATACTAGGACTGATAAAAAAGTAATGGTAATCGGTTATTTTTCTTTTTGCTCGGCGCCTATGGGTCCTAGAGTGATGTTAAATAGCCTATAGCCTTTCTCAAAAATTGGGCTATCAAATGCAAAAAGATTTTTTCAAATCCGACTGGTAGTTCCAGAGATTATCGCGTTCAAACATATTAAAAAACTCTTCAGCTTTATTATTACTATAGAAAATATGAACCGATTATCATTACTTTTTGATCAGCCTAGTATAATACAAAAAGGTTAATACATTATTGCACAGCAGAATTGATTTCCATAATTTATTAAAGAAAATAAAAACCATGTAGGTATATGAATATAATAGACTTTCATAGTATTTCAATAACTTTCTTATTGTTACCGATTTTTTCTTTTTCGTCCAAATTAAGAAATAGCCACAAGTCAGTAATTTGATTTCTTTTCATTGACTTTAATTGTCAGAATCTTACGTCTTCACAGACTTTCTACCAAATGAATATCATACTATCGGTTGAATAAGTTTTAAGGTTATTCTGAAATTATGCGCTCTCTCTTTGTTTATTATAGTGCAGATTAATAAGTCACAGTAATTGTGAACATAGTTCACATTTTGTTTGCTTACGTAAATAATTAGAAAGCTTAGTATTCACTGTGTTGCCAATTAATTATTGTTCTTACTAGGTGTTTATGTACACTGTACACTTGTAATCGTAATTAAATTAGCACCTGTAATTGTTTTGGGCATTGGTTTTTATTTGATTTGTGTGTATTGTTAATTAAGTTTGGAAGCAAAACTAACGAGTAGTTTATTTGCTAAACGTCATTAAACTTCTTCGTCACAATATCGATAAGCATCTTATCTACTTGAAATTGAAATCAAATTCAGGATAATAAATCTTACGTGATAAGTGATAACTGTCATAAGAAATTTATTGAGTGTTTACAGTAACAGGTTATTTGAGGTGTTTAGCACTAAACGTTTATGAGCTAATGTAAATCAGATAAGTACTATATTCGTGGGGGGTGACATTCTTTTGTTTTAAGAGTTCAGAACGACCAACCGGTGTCTGTCTGTCTACTTGTATTCCTTTATCCTCTGAAGAGGTACCTAACTACTCATTATCCCCAATTACAAATGCAAACAGTTGCTACATAGGTAGTGGGGCGCGACGCAAACAATTAGTTTCACGTTACACTTGCTATAATAAACACTTGCGATAATTATTCTTACACTATAGTTAGTAGGACACCGCCACTTGTGCGGACAACGCTAATGTGGGTAATTTACCTGTTTTGTGTTACAACAGGCAAAGTTGTACAGGTGTGGTCCTTGCTAAGAAAAAAGTAACCTTTTATAGTGTCGTAAACCGCAACTTTGTGTCTCGTCAAGATACGACAGTTTTAAGACGGAGATGTATTCTTGCATCGTATGATTTTGGTTAGCTTGTTAACGTTCTAGACGTGCTTCTAACCAAGATAGCTACATAAACTCCCATGAAGGAACTGGGTTGGCATGGCACGATCACCATGCTTGACAAATGGTTCTATCTCTGAACCAAAATTCAAAGAGCCGAATCTCGAACCTCATCCGGTGGACCCTGTCGTATTCCAGTTCTCATACGCCGCCGGTAATAACAACGGAACATCGGTCGAGGATGGCCAAATACCGGCCATAATTTTCTATATATAATCCCACCTAAATGCTGGCAACATTTATAGAGCCGGTGTTTTGGTCTACTCTGAAATGACACATACGAATGCAGGCAGTCAGCCTACGTTGATAATTTGTCATTCGTCAGCTTAGGTATGCATGGTTAACAGAATTAGATTATTTCGTGACGGTGCAAAGGAGGAAGCGCCGATCGCGAACAAACAAGAACCGCTGCGGCAAAGCTTCTACGGGCCCCGAAGTGAGCCTGCGTGCCGCAAAGCCGAACACACCGGTGTACATCTCCCGCCTGCACTACACCACTAAGGCGGAAGACATCGTGGAGTACGTGCGCCAAAAGACGAGGTACGCGCCGAGGGTACAGTTATTAGAGTCGCACCGGAACGTCAATTTCAAGGCGTTCGTCTTGCGTGTACCGAACTTTTATCTGCCCCTCGTCATGCAAGAAGACTTTTGGCCACAGGACGTGGTGTTCCGTCGCTTCCGCGGACAAGTTCCACAAGACGGCACTAAGTTAAACTAGTGCATAGTGAAGTGCTACTAACATAGTCTAAGCCTTATTTATTAACACAAGTTTTGTTTATATTAGAATATGTATGTCTAGGTTAAGGTATTTTTCTATGGGCCTGTGTCGCCTGCAATAAATGGTATTATTATTATTATTTTTATATATTTTAACAATTCTCGGGACCATGGATCCCGGTCCTTTGGAAGGCGTACGAGGGGCCGAAGCCAACTCGCAGAGGTCCCTTAGACATTAATAAGTGGTTAGGCACCAACCGACGATTATCCCTGTATGCACCATACAAGTGCACCCAAGGACAACCCCCGGTTGGTGTAGGACTATTGCAGAACATGGAAACATAACATATTGGGCTATGGATTTGGATGGCTATAATGGATTGGTTAATTGGAACTATGGAAAGACTATGGCCCCTGCCTGATCAATGTTTTAAATGCACACGGATAAAATGGCAGGGGGTGACTTGCACACTCAATAATGGGCCCCCGAAAACGGTCGCTAGCACAAAGTGTCGTAGCGATAAGGGGACAACATGTCCTGAGGTGCTTGAGGAGTGGAGAGGTATTCCACGGCTTTCAGAACAATCCCAGAGCCCGGAAGATGGTCAAAATCCCTACGAGCACTTACTGGAATACTTCCTTCCTCCAAGCACGTTTGCTCTTGCGAATCTCCACTCAAGCCGGCCAATTAAGGCAAGAATGAGGCGGGAGCTCTGTTCCTCGTCAGTGTTCACTCCAGCCGGCCAATGAAGGCAAGCCAGAGGTGAAGAACAAGACTTCTCCCGGGAGATAGGGTCCGTGGGGTCGCTACTGCCCATCAGCTCGCCACATGCTGCCCTGCGGGTTTTTGTATCTCTCTTGGTCTGGCTCCTCATCCTAGACCTGTTCCGGCAAAGTAAACTCTACCGGCACAGACATAGAGTTCGGAGCGCGCAAGCCCCACCACGACGTCAACGTAGAGATTATTATTATTATTATAGAATTAGATTATTATATTATGTCAAAAATGCTTGAGGAACATAAAGGGACTCATAACAAATTCTTGTGTGCTATGTATGTACTTACAAAAAAAATAACACACAAGTCTTTCCCACAGTAGATTCTATACTATGACAGATTGACACATTCTCTATTTATTTAATTTTTACCATTTGGTATCCCACGAGGAATGTTAATTGGTCATCCAGTGGAGTAATGTGGCAGTTTCTCTGATATTCTTCGAAACATTTGAAGAATCGCAAACGCTTCCGGATCTTAACGATACTTGGACCATTATAGAGTGTTTTTTAAATCCGTAATGAGATTTTTTTTTAGTTAATGAGTTTAGAAATCTGTGCGCGTAGGGGAAATGCCTAACGATGTCTGTTTAGTTTGTAGCTAACGATCAATCAAAGAATAACTTGCTGCCTAATCCGAGGTCTTTGATGTGGTAATTAGCTTAGTCGTGGATCGTGGTGCAATTGCCGTCTGTAAACATATTGAAGATGCTTCCGGGATAATTAGACCAAATAATAACTATCACGTGCACCTACCTTGCAGGGTATAAATTGATCATTCCCATTGACTTTTGGCAATATAAGTACCCATAAGATTATGCATTGAGATAAAGCATAATTATGCTCATCATGATTGATACCTAGTGGGTATTCATTAAAATGTCTATGATTACATATCATTCTGGAAGCGTTTAAAGAAAAATATACCCTGAGTGTAGTTAGTCAGTCACCGATGGCCGCCAGCAGCGCGTCAGACTGTTAGTGCGTGCAATAACGGAGGACGCGGCGATCTAAGGCAAATACATACAGAGCTTACTTGCTCAGTAATGATCCGATGACCACGCCCCCTACTCGTGTCCAATGAGGGCTATCACGCACCTGGGTCAGTTAGTGTTCGATGGTGGTCAGTCAAATGACGTTTGGTGGGTTCAGTATAAATCTGCTTCATGGTTTAAAAATCATGATTTGAGAATTTTATTAGACCACAGAGAAAAATAGCAATACGGTACTGATTTTTGATGACATTGCAGGTTCCGAATATCATTCCATACCCGTGATAAGATTCTATAAACAGTACTTTGTGGGCTCAGGAAGTTTATAGTTCATCTTATTTTAGTTAACGATCAGTTATGAATCCACAAGGTTATCCCTTGCCCTTTGACATTTGGCATTTTATGAAACTTGCCAGAAAGTAAATTACCGTAAGCTTTCAGAGAAGAAAGCGGTGACATCATATTGTATAATCTATGCTGATGATACTATTCTTATATGCTTAAGTAGGTAGGTACACCCACACCTGAATGAGGGGTGGTCCATTCATATCATGACGATATCGTTGCCTAGCATATACACAATTAATCACTAGTACTGACATGATGTATGATCTTGACACGATTACGACAATGCGCCCGCGCCGGTGTAGCGCCGTGTTGTGGTGGTGTGGGTGCTGCTACATGCACTTAGCATTATGACTAGCACATCTTTTCTAGGGCTGTATATTTTTTCATTTGCCTAGGTACCTTATTATTTTCCATCAAGTCAAAAGTACTTTAGCACTTTGAACTTAAAAATATACATAGTTGGTCCTTCAATAATGAGAATAAAAAGAAAATTTATATTTTGCAATAGAACAAGACATTTTTTATGTGACTCACAGGTATATTGAAAGATTGGAATATAATAATAATCTTTAACCCGTTCTTTAATGATTTTAAGATAAGATAAGATCATTTATTTGTCCAAAACATAAGTATACACACATGGCATGTATGATGCCATGTGCAATTTAATGTATCATACATCATAATGTATGATACATTAAATTATACCATAGTCATTTCAGTCGTGTTTAATTAGGTGAGTATGAACACTGTTTTACCTCGTGCCTAAGGATCTCTAGTTGGGTGACAGCCCTATCCGTCTGAGTCAGCATCACCCGCGATTGCTCTATGATTACACGGTGTAAACAAGCTATTAGTGCTGTTAAGCTGTTATAGCCGTCCGAAGGCCGATAGCTTTAATTACCATTCGCAGTACAACTTGTGGTATAGCGCCACAAATCTCTGTGCTTTATTGCCCATCACCGGCCAATCGGAGGCTTTGTGAGAGAGAATTATTAGGAAGTTCAAAGAAATAGAGAAAGAGTAGTTTTTATTGTTAAGTTGTAAAACCCAGAAAAGAATGTAAAATATACGTATTTAGTGTAGTGAATAACACCAGACCTTTTTTTTTTTTGGGTGGGAAATTATCAAATAATTTCTCCTGCTCTGGGCGGAGCGGGAGGGCGTGTCAAGCTCTTACTGACTAAAACCCACCCGTGTTCCTTCGGTTGCCATGTTGCCGGGGCCACGATGTCCCTTTTGGCCCTTATTCGTAGCCCCGGCAGATAACACCAGACCTAGAATATACTTCTTCGATAAGCTTCGCAAGCCAATGCGATAACAGATCCATGTTATGTCAAGTCTTCACTTGCATAGTCTTTTCCCAACTATATTGGGGTAGGCTTCGTCTAAACCGAATGTAACTGAATACCAGTATTATGTCAAATGTTGAATTCTTCCATCATTGAACCTAGCCATAGCTGGCCTACATTCGAGCTATGCTTTCTATATTTATGGCAATTGCATCCACTGCTCGAAGGATTAATTACAAACAAAGTATTGCAACGGATACTATTAATATTACAGCAATAAGCCGAACACGTTGCCGCGTGGCCGCGTGAGAATGGCCCAGGGGTTTCCATTGCGTTTCTGAAGTGCTAATCAGAACTGATTTATTTATTTCAGTTGTTAGTAACGTAGCATTTGCCTGAGGGTTTTGGCGCCTCATTACTCCAGTTGTAACGAGAGCAGCTCTTAAATGAGTATTTATTATACTTTTGGGATGTGGAGTTGGATTCCTAAGGATTGATTTTAAGGGGAACCTTGAAAACTATCTTGCCTCATTGGGATGTGGAGTGAGATTTTTACTCACTATGTTCTTCAGATCTTTGGCGTATCAGCCAAGAGATAATTGAGGAAACCCAGTACCATCAGTGCGTGAAGTCATAGACTCATAGACCCATCTCCAAAGAGGACTTTTGTCAACAATCGTTCGTGTCTTGGAGGCTATGGTAACCCGATTTTTTATTGTTGTATATCCTTCATCAGTTATTCCACCTCGTCATTTTTTTTATATAAGGTTATCCTTATCTTCTCACGTTACTACAATACAGTCTATGCTGTAACCAATCGTACGAGTATTACTTACAACACATAACAAAAATACAGCAATTATCATCTGAAAGTAAGAGTAATGAAAGTGTTAACAATGATGCGCGTACGCAAGTCGCCGCGTCATCACGTACGTGTTACGATTGTCGGTGACTTGTCATTGTTGTCATTCATATTGTTGTTACTATTGTGTTGTGTGCTCGCAGTTGTAATGTTGACAATCGTGTTTGTTTACTGTTGTCATTTTCATTTCATTAATTGCAATGATATTCATGATTTATTGTTAGGCGAAGGAAACGCAATAGGGAACAGAAGAAAATAAAAGTTGTAGTTATGTAAAAAGCGTGCATTTTAGGTTTTTTAAAACTACAATTTGTATGTTTTACTTTTTAGTCTAGTATATTCTTCATTTATTGAATAAGTCTAAAGTTAACGAAGTTATGACTTGACCAGTTTACTAGTAGCTACTATCCACCTTCTGGCTCCATCATCAGATCAGCGGCTAAAATTATGATATTATTACATTGACATCGGTCCTTAATACGTGTGCAAGTTTTCAAGTTAATCGAACGTCTTGAAGTTGGTGAAAATTACGTTGAAAGATTCCATTACATAGATAGATAGATACATACAGGTCAAGCTAATAAAAGCGTGTTAAAAACCTAATCGATACGATTACGAAATAATACAAAGTTCTAATGGAAAAAGCGAAGTTGGGGATTAATTGAAATGTTGTTGGTGTACACAAAATAAAAATAATGTCTCCGAAAATCGTGCGGAAATTTAGCATAAAGGCAACAGTACCCACTACCTAGTCATAGAGATGTAAAAGTAGCCCAATATGTAAAATCAGGCTTTCTGAAAGACCTAGAGAAAGGTTTACCATCATCATCTGCTGAGCCTTTTCCCAACTATGTTGGGGTTGGCTACTAATCTAAACGGATGCAGCTGATTACCAGTACTTTACATGGAGCGACTGCCTATCTGACCTCTGGACCTAGGGAGGTTCTTCTCTATATTTAAGTATTACAGCATAATAGGAATAGCACCTACAAACGAACAATTACCACATCACTTTAATACTCAATGTAATACATTCCTATTACAAAACGCTTTGTCTCAAGTCCCTTACGAGTCGATTATGCGGCCAGTCGCACACGCATAGGGTTACCAATAGTTACCATTTCAAAACTTGAATAGTTCTGACAAAAAGCAGAACGTTATAAAAAGTTCGTAAATTTTACTTTTAACATAACATAACATCACGCCTGTATTCCCCAAGGGTTAGACAGAGGTGTACCTGTAGTACACTCACATTTCGGCAGTTATGTTTTGGTTCAGTGTAATAGGGGCAAGCCTATTGCAATCATAAATCCACTCTCCGGGCTGCTACTAAGAAATTCCAGGTGATCCCGGCTCGCGCAATTTGTTATTGTGTTTTTTATAATAACAAATTGCGCGACCCTGGAATCGAACCCAGGAACACATACTCAGCAGTAGCGCTTGCGACCACTAGACCAATGAGGCAATTTTACTTTTAAAAGAAAAATTACTTTCTTTTATCAGTTCTCATTTTACTTTTAAAAGAAAAATTACGTTCGTTTATCAGTTCTTATTAAACTTTTTTTATTTCCAAAAATTTTTATACCCTTTTAAGTCGTAAACTTCGGATAAATGACAAGGCCGGACAAGCCCGGATGGGGGGCCAAAATAACCGGACATATCCGGACAAATCCAGACAGATAGTAACCCTACACACGCCGTCAATAGCGCGGCGTTTAGTAACCGCTCGTAAGACCCAGGGGAGTTTATTGTGCCACTTTCATATGATGGACAGAACTGGCGGATAATAGTAGAGTATATTGATAGAGGTGACGCACGATCTTGATTATACTGACAGGTATTATTTGAAGTAGATTTACTTTCTGTTCCGAGTCATGTTGCTTTGTTGACTGGACGTTGATTGTCATAAAAGTACCTAAAGAATAGAGTATGAAGTAGAGCAGAAGGTTTACTCGTTTACAGGAACATTCGCTAAATGGCTTCCAGGGATCGTCAGCTACACCAGTGCATTGCTCAACAAAGGCCTCTCCAATTGAACGCTATACTCAACTATATTTTCGGCCACTCTCATCCAGCTGTCATAAGAAATCGTTTACAAACTAATGTTAGTTACGTCGTGATTGTATAATGTTTAATGAAACAATTTTCAATCATACTGTTTAATGATCTAAATTATTATTGAGTAGATCATACCAACATGAGGAATCCAAAATAGCATCAGAACGTCTTTAAAAAAATCCATACTATACCACCCAACCCTAGATTTTCTTAATTTACAAGTCGTAGTAGAGATTTTTTTAAAGAATCCCCGTCTTCATAGTTATTCCTGTTTTTCGAACTGTTTATCTCTATCACAATACCCTCATTTATAAAATCAAAGTGCACTGAAGGCACAAAGCCCCGCGGTCCGTGCAGGTCCGGCCGTCAATTACGTCGATGCGATCGAGCTGCGCGAGCGCCTGGGGCGTGCACCGTGCGCCTACGCACCATCACTACAATAGAACACTACGCGGATATGATTAGAAGGTATATTATTTAGAGTACAAAGCCTAGCTATCTTTACAAGAAGAACTACTGTATACAAGTAAAAGATGTATTCTCATCTCTGAAAATACCATCTTCAAAAGTATTCACAATGGGGAAAACAATGGCCTATTTGGTACTGGTGACTTTGTAGCCCTTTACGGATGGGTCACCTTGTTGGCGCTGTTTAGCTATTCTTCATAAGTTATACCATAGATAGACGTATAAGCATCATGCCGGGTACAGATTGGTGAAACGTAACCTGAAATGTAACACAAATGAGCCGTCCAAATCTGTACAATGCAATATGAAATGTAACACAAATGAGCCGTCCAAATCTGTACAATGCAATATGAAATGTAACACAAATGAGCCGTCCAAATCTGTACAATGCAATATGAAATGTAACACAAATGAGCCTTCCAAATCTGTACAATGCAACATGAAATGTAACAATAAATAGGTTAATTCGTTTCAACGTGCGTTACGTGTCACCAATCTGTACCCGGCATTAGAAGGTACTCTATCTTATAGCAACAGTTTATCTGTGAGTTGCGTTTTGTTTATTTTGGGTTTTCTGTTTCTCCACTTGTATGTGTCACAATGTTCATTAGGCTAACGGAACTGATCCTGGGTTGAAGCACAAATAATAGGGAACATAAAGCGCAATACCTTATTATGCGAGGTTGCTTGGCAGGTACAGGGCAATTGGATAATTAAAAGCAATTATTGCTCTTACTATTCCGATTGGTGTTCATTATGTCGAAAGGTTTGAAGGCTCAGTGTTCTAAACATCAAAGAAGTACTACTATACTATTTTAATATTAAAGATGTTGATGTTGTTAGATGGAGGACACTAAACTTATGAATGTATTATGTATAAGTATTACTTAAGTGCCCATAAGAAAGGACTATGTTCGTCGCTATAACTAATTTCATATTTCTGTGTGTTAGTTAGTGATTCATTTGCTCTTCTATTTCATTGTTTGTTCTATAGCGAAATAGAAGAGAAAATAAATCAGCAATTTCCGCGGACCATAATCACATAACTAACACATGTTTTATGTAAGAATAAACCGTGGTACTCACCAGCGAGGCCGACCGCTGCTGCTTGTTGAGGTCATGCTGGCTGCGCGAGCGGTCCTCCCCCGCGTCGGAGAACTGCCCGGACTTGCGGCTGCCAACAGACGTAGGTACACATTAGTTACCTGACAGTAGTTAATGTGTGTGTGTTATGGCCTACAGAAGTTATGGTCAGAGGCCCATGGGCAGCTTTAAAACTCTGACACCAGATTAGTGACTAACCACACGAAAAGAAAGAAGCTGGCCTACAAAAGTGTGACAGGCAGCAACACAGTGACTGAAAAAAATAAAACACTCCGGAAGTGCCGACAGAAGTGAAAACTTAAAAAAAAAGGGTTCATTCTTAAGGTACCCGATCCGTAAGGGACCCGTCCTTTAGGGCCCCGATCCTTGAGAACCCCGACAAATTTAATTATCTTTTTTTTGTTATTTTTGCTATTATCATGCTAGTGTACCATCGATACAAAAAGTGCTTCAAAGTACATTAATTAAATAATATGTTATTTTGGTTAAGGCAACCTAGTCTAGAGTTAAACTGATATAATTTTATGTTAAATCCCTAGAAATACTAAAGACGAGCCAGAAAAGTGGACCCATTAAAAATCTACCTGGCCACTAACTAGTTATGATGAAACCATAGAACTGGCGCTGGCAGTTAATATACCAATAAATCTGTTTCTTTTACGCATGCATAACAATGTACTTTTCTATCTTTTTCAATCATGCGAAATAATTACTAATAGCATTAAGCAAATAATAAGAAAGTTTAGTATGTCACACGAAGATGTCAGGGGAAGGACCTTCTGGAGGGCTTAAGCGGAATCATAGTTTGACAAGAAATAGATTGGGTGGAAAGTGGTTATTGCATTCCGGACATGCCTGTCTTTAGACAATAAAATAAAGTAAAACGTACGCGTGTTATAAGCTGCATTATGGACCTAAAAGCGGTGAAATAAGAGCTACTTTATTAGCAACTGTGTTATTACTTAATTCCAACTGATTAATAATTTTGTTAGTTTAACACTTTTGTTGGCAATTATACTTTAAACGACATTGGCATTTTATCAAATTTATCGGGGTTCTCAAGGATCGGGGCTCTAAAGGACGGGTCCCTCAAGGATCGGGTACCTCAAGGAAAAACCCAAAAAAAACCGGCACCGCGGTAATCAACGCGTAGATATCTTTTACTCCACGGTGTTGGTAAATTCCGCCACAGTGTCGCGAAATCAATGGTTTAGTCCCATCTCAAAAATCCCAACGCGCTTAAAGAAGTTTTCACTTCAAAAAAACATCTTCAAGGCCATAACTTTACTTGATTTGCTGACCATAACAAATGTAACTTTCCATGAGTTAACAACCATAATTATACAAAAATATATTTAAAAAAATTGACACAGTGCAAATACACACAGTAGTAAATACATCATGTTTCATTAATAATATAAATTCCAGTATGTAACGCAACATCATTCTCTGGCCGTAGGGAGCATTTCCATTTCAATTTCAAATAGCCTTTATTTCTGATACTGTACATGCAATTACATTTCCATCATATAAAAGAAATTGTGATTTACTTATATTATTACAAGTTTTGCCCGATTTAATTTTAATTGATTCATTCATTCACATTTCATGCATTTGTTAATTATCTTATTATTATCTAAATTAAAATAAATATTGTTATACATTATTGACCGGTGACATCTCGGATAGGGATAATTATCGCCCGATCTCCCTCGCGACCGTGATAGCAAAGGTGCTGGACGGTTTGTTTGATTCTTGCTTGCAAAGGTACCTAAAACTCCACGATGCGCAGTTTGGGTTTCGGCCCGGACTATCTACTGAGAGCGCAATCTTAAGTCTCAAGCACACCGTCCAGTACTACACTGATCGTAAGACACCGGTGTATGCCTGTTTTCTAGATCTCTCCAAGGCCTTTGACCTCGTGTCTTACAAGGTGCTTTGGAGGAAGCTAGGGGATAGTGGTATACCGGTGGAGATGTACATCATCTTTAAATATTGGTACAATAACCAGACGAACTGTGACAAATGGTCTGGCACTCTTTCCGATTTGTACAGGCTGGAGTGCGGTGTGAGGCAGGGGGGGTTGTCATCTCCAAAGCTCTTCAGCCTGTATGTAAACGATCTCATAATGGAACTCAGCAGCATGCGTGTCGGATGCCGGGTGGGTGGTATTAGTGTTAATAATATTAGCTACGCGGACGACATGGTGCTGCTGAGTCCCACTGCAGGGGCGCTCGGAGAAATGCTGAAAGTTTGTGAAGCCTATGCCAAGTCACACAGACTCATTTACAATGTAAAGAAAAAAGTGTCCTGAATCTGTTCCACCCATTACTTTGAATGGTGTTAACTTGAATAGGGTGTCGCAATTTAAGTACCTTGGACATTACCTTACCGACGACCTTAAGGATGATGTTGACATAGAGAGGGAGCGCAGGGCTCTGTCAGTCCGTGGCAATATGCTGGTCCGTAGATTCGCCCGCTGTACGGACCAAGTCAAGATCACGCTGTTTAAAGCGTATTGTCAGGGTCTGTACTCGGGTGGTCTATGGGCTAGTTATACCAAGAAATCCCTAGACACTTTGCGTGTCCAATACAATAACATTTTCAGGATGATGTTGGGACTTCCTCGTTTCTGCAGTGCCTCCGAGATGTTCGCGCAGGCTCGTACTGATGATTTTTATGCCGTCATTCGGAAAAAAGTCGTGTCAGTTATGAGAAGGGTGTGGGGGAGTCACAACAACATCCTAAAAACTATAGCTGAAGATGTACGTGCACCTGTGTTGAGGCATTTCGTTCGTCTGATGATCTCTTAGGGAGGTACAATATCTCCCTATTGGTTATCTGGACGGGGTGGAATGTCTCAGCACAGGGGCATTTGTGTATAGAATGTATGTAATTAATGAGTGTTGTCCTTTGTAGTTGTATTTAAGTACTAATAATAGTTTCTAAGTTTTTTGTATACTAACCTTTGGATCAAGTTGTCCCAAAATAAATAATTTTGAATTTTGAATTTGAATTATTTGGTTTCATTCATTATTGTTAAATGTGTTTTATCAAATTATTGTTTTGTTAAATTATTATATTAAATTATTATTAATCATTAACATCGGTAACATTAGTATCAGCTCGCCTTTGGCAAAGGCCTCCCCTAGGGTTTGCCATAATTTCCTATTTGTGCCTTTTCTTCTCCATGTCGATCCTGCCGTCTCCATCCATCGTTTCTTTGGTCTTTTCCTACTCTTATAGCCATCCTCATTCATACTCAAAACTTTCCTCACGACTTTGAGTAAACAAATCTTGGTAAGCTGTTGCACCCTACTGGATTGTTAAGAGGCTGCCGACCGTATATAATATTACACAGATGAATTTTGTTTGTATAATTTCGCATGAATGGATATTATTGAAGGTCGAATCGTTTATAATAACAGTATTTTTGTTCCGGATTCAAATCAAGATTTCTTTGTTCTTTTGTAATTATTTTGCTTCCTTGTGTTTTATTTGGGTTTTTGGGGTTTGTTTACACAGTATCATCTGTTTTCGTAGTATTATCATTGTTTACATTGGATTCCGAACAGCCGATCTAATCTGAAGACACTCACCATGAAAACAACAGGTGAAGTGACCTTGAAGTGAGCTGTCATTCTACATAATGATGCTAGGGATTGACACTTATGACAGGTCACTTCAAGTTCACTTCATCTAAATTATCACAAGAATTCTATAAAATAGATCGGCTGATATTTTATCTCAATTTATCGTTGTAACAATTCAAGCATGTTTAATACTAAGGGATACTTTACTTACGTTAAGTAGGTATGTTTTGATATTTGAGTAATAGGTATTTTAAAAAAAAACTTGATCATACGACTAAACAACAGGTGACATAGTATATAAAGTATATAAAGTATCACATTTTGCTCACAATCCGGAACTTTGAAATTTTGAAACTGTAACTCAGTAATATTGCTATGATGGATGGCATACAGAGACAAAGGTGGTGTCCAATATCACAAAGAGTTTCATATTTATGTATGATTTAATTATTAAAAAATGTTGTGTAATTGTTTTAAAATAATTTGGATAGTTGTCGTTTTGTGCCTATTGGCTCATTGTAAATACCTACTTACGTAAACGTAACTAAACTAGGGACTTTTACACTAATTTTGATTTAATAAAATAAGTTATTTGTTTATTTTAAGTTTAACTTCGTGTCAGGTTTCATTGTTTAATTCTTGTACGAAAATTAACTATGGGAAGCAAAGTCAAAGAATTAATAAAAAAATTGTTTTCTTAACAGCACAATCATGTAGCTTATTTATGTGACATTGTTTTACCCATTTACAGTCAATTGAGAACTACCATGTTGCCAAATATCATATGTATGTATTTGTATAAAATAACGATTCTGAGAAAATTCCGTGTTAATAACTAATGTCAACTCTGGGAATTGTCTTTATTTTATAGGTTGCCCACAGTTGACAGTCATTTTATTGTCATTTGTTATATTGTCTGATGACTTATTTAGTGTTTGTTTTTGTCAGAATTAGATTTAGTAATTACCACACCGGACTTTAAATGTCAATTATTTTATTGGCATGTAGAATCCTGTTGATCCCGTATTTAAGCTGATTATATCACTACACAGGCTCATCACCACACCAAGCCTCTCGTGCAGGCACCGCTTCACTTTCAACTGTTTCCCGCCATTCGTGGTGACTGACAGTTGACATTAGTGACAGCTACCTCACTACTGATGCGCATGAGATAGTGTTTATGTTACCGGCAAAGCATATAAATTCAGGGATTGTAAAGAATCACTAGATATTCTATACAATGCCGAGGTCGACTAGACATTGTATAAAATATTTTATCAACCTTTTTTTTCGTTTAGCGTACTTGACGCACTTGTCTTTCCAGGTTGAAAGACAAGTGCGCATTTTACTATTTAAAAAAAAAATCGATGGTAATATTTTTTTGCATGTATGGACTATTGCGGGTTAACGGGAATGCGGGAATGGAAACGGGAATGGAAATGTTAAATAATCAATGTTGTATGTTTTTAAAATAAATCAATGTATACCTAAAACGTACTAATTATAATGTTTCATAATTTATTGCGAATTCAAATTGATTAGTATCAATTATTGAAAAGATCAATTGCTTTTAATAACAACAAGGAAATTAAAAAAGTTGAACAATCGAACGAACGATTCATTTAATAATCAATTAATCAATCACACTTCGAATTCAAACATTTCCGAAGGAATCCAATGTTGTAATTATAACAATAACATTGATTTAACATTACACATATCCCGACTAAGTTGCTGATTAACTTTACAAACAGACATATTTAATTCGAATTGCTTGATTTATAGATATCGGTAACGTTATGTTTAATTATTGAAATCATACTTGATTGATTGAAAACTTTACGGTTGTGTTGCAACTTATAAACAGATCCATAATTTTAATGTTCAATTTCTGACACATTATTATGTGCTAAAGATAATACTTTTACACAAAGTCGTAATTCGATACAATAATTTGAATAGTCTTTTTTTAAATTTTTTTTGTGACAGTGTGTGACAGTCTCATGATAAAATCATCATAGTCATAAAGTAGAGCAACAAAATATGAGCTTTAGAACTGTCTTTTCCCGATTCGGTTTGGCTCTGGACAACTTAACTAATTTATCTTCTGATACATCTTGAAGATGCATTTGAAATTTCTTAATAGCTCGTTAGGCTGTTAAGAAACTTCAATCCATTATAAAATTCTCCGAAACTCACCATTACCGGAATAAGATTAATAACAACTTTTTCTTGAGCTTCTCAAACCAGATTAGATTATAATCTTATTAATAAAACGCTGTCCGTATTTAGAGTACATGGCCACAGTCTAACAAATACATGAGCTGTAGCAGTGAGACCCGCTTGCTAGACCAACAATCACGAAGTACATTTAACAATAAACGTATTTAAAACAGCATTCTGTGTCTGTCATCTTCATAAGATTGTCAGAAACACAATGATGTTTTAAATTCGTTTAACGTTAAATGTGTTTGTGGTGCAAGAAGGCTTAACAAATGATCCTCAATATTAGCGTGTTGGTTATGAACTTGCGCTGCGCCCACGCACGCCCGAGCCGCGTCAAGTCGTGGACGATGCCCGTTGGTATGGTAATTGAATTGCTCGATACTCTGCATTCCGAGACGGTCCGCCACCCATATCAGAGGTATGCTGAATTTTGTCGCTTTAAAGTGCGCTTTGGCGAGACACAAGGGCGATATTCAATTAAACCTTTGTCATTCGAGAGGATGCTGGATTTTATTTTAAGACAAAATACTTCTGTCTGTCTTTATATAATAACACGAATGAAAAAACACTAGGTGTACATAATCTACGTCTAGGGATACTCTACTACCATTTTATGTAGAACCCAGCTCATACTTTGGTAGTAGTATTTCACCGAAGCTGGTATTCGAGGCCACAGTATTATCTTATCGACTAATGCACTTATAATTATGCCTCTTGCCTAGTGACATACATATTGTTACAACTATAAGTACCTACTCTCTGTCGTCAACGATGACTGGGATTATGTGAAGATACAACAGAACCATCCTGGTAAATACCATATGATTCGATGGGCCATCATCTTTGGCTTCATTGACGGCGCAGCTTCGACAAAAGCCAAAACTGTTGATTATGAGCATATCCCAACAATACATTACCTGCACGCGAGCTTGCGGTGCGCGCGCCGAGTGCCGCTGATCATAGACAGCGTGCTCATTACCGCGGACATGGCGTCCGGGTGATTAGGTCATGTGATCTGAGGACAACAAGAAAATTCGATAAGTCTTGCATCATAGGTCAACCCTGTGGGGAACAGCAAAGTGGAAATTCATAATCAACATTCAGTCTAACACGTCCACTACGGAACATGTAGAAATCGACGCTTTATGCCGTTTGCACGAGTGTAAGAATAAGAATAAGTCCTGACACAGGACTTCATTCTCAGAATAAGAAAAGTAAGAAAGAACCTCACCCATCTGAACTACCAGGAACACCTTATTCACATAACCTATCCTTCGCTATACATGCAAGATGTAAATATGTATGGAAGGTGTATTCCCATAAACAGATATAAATACATATATTGGACAAGTAGAGCGCCTATCGGCCACAACTCATGTTGACAAATTGTGAACTGATGTCGCGCTTAACGAGACGCCGCAAAAACTGCGCGTGCGCCGGTTTACACTTGAATGGAGATGAGGCGAGGATAAAGGTGCTATATAAACTGTAGCCTTACGCCTTACAGATTTCATCAATTTTTTAAGCTTATAGTTTCTTGTAGTTAAGTTTATTCAAATTCTGAACAGAGGTACTCTAAGTAGAGGCTGTTTATCATAGCGATCTTATATTTAGTGTAACACGAACGCAGACTTACGAAAAACTTAAAAGTTTGTCTACACGAAATGCAGCGACGAATTTTGGTCAAGATAGTCGGTTGACATAGACGTGTCTTTGATTTTGCAGAATTTGGCAGTTTTTGTGTTGCGGTTTTTCCAATCTCATGCCAAAAATAATGACGTGTCTGTCCTCCCCATTCTACTGTCCAGCTCTTCACAAAAAGCCGCGTCTCGGGCACAGCATGGCCACCTTGTCCACGGCCGAGGCGCATCGTGCGACGTTTTTGTTGCTCTTCCTGGGCGGCGCGTGTAATGAAGCCGTTTATATTACCCGCTCCCAATTTATTTTATTATATGTACACGCTTTTTGTGTATTATATAATTATAACGATGTAAAAAGATTGATTTAAGGCGTGTAGAAAAAATAAAAATCTAACACCTTTAAACGAGCAATTCTTGTATATATGTATATATTATATAACCTGAATCTCTGAAACGGCTCCAAGAATTTTTATGAAATTTAGTATGCAGGGGGTTTCGGGAGCGATAAATCGATCTAGCTAGGTTTCATTTTTAGAAAACGTCGTTCAAAAAAAAAATAGTCATCCATATATTTTTCTTTATTCAAGTAACAAGGACTCATTGTGTTAGTAAACTTATGAACTTTAGCTTATTTTACCAGGTCACTCAGAAAGTTTTGCGACTAACAGTTTTTGTCTATGGGATACTGGCTGGCGCTCAGAAGCACTATATCGTCTGCAAAGCTAATATTATTTACACAAATACCATCTATACAGTGTGAGTCTTCATAATGTGCACATATCGAAATGATCTATGCTTAATTTTACCGACGGAAAATGGTAAAAAAAAAATTTTTTTTATTCTCTTGGGCATTTTATTCATAAATTTTACAATTATTGTGAAAATTGATGAAAAAAATACAGATTTTTACTAAAAAAACATGTTTATTTTCAATTGAGGGTAGTATTTTTTCTCAATTTTAATTTTATGTTGACGCCTACTTACTTCCAATCATTACGGAGTTTGTTTCATCACGATAGCTGATTCAGTTTAAAAGTTACACAGTTTTGTTACAATTTTTTTTAATTCCATAAAAGAATTTTAAAAAAAACTGTCGTTAAAATTAAGCATAAATTCCCTCATTTCGATATGTGCACATTATGAAGAATCACACTGTATAGCAACCCACGCTGGTGCTGCTGAGCTCGCCAATCCTGCCTCACCCCGCATTCCAACCTGTATGGCCTGGAAAAAGTTCCAGGCCATCGTACACTATTGATCTGGTTACCACAGGTACCAATATTTAAAAATGTTTTTAAGCTCCATTGGCAACCTATCCTTCTCCATCTTTCTCCACAATACGTCATAAGCAACCAAATCAAGTCTTGAATAAGTCGAGGAAGCTAGCATAAATCGGCGTCCCACGCTGTGTATAAGTATAGTATGTGACAGTATGCTTAAGACACAACACTGCACTTTCTGTTGAGAAACCACGCCGAAACCCGAATTAGTTGTCATGAATATTTACAGTTTTATTTATTTGTGTATTAAGCAGACTGTCATACACTTTTGATATTGATATTATAGTAGCTAGAGAGATGGGCCTATTGGATGCCGAGCAACGAAATGTAAGTTTGTACGCACAATATTGAGAGATTTACCGTGTTATTTTAAGACCATAGACTTCTTATAGGTTTTCCTGTAATCTGTGAGTAAAGAGCCATACTATGTATTTTTTTGAAAATTTTTGGTCCAGTAGTTTCGGAGATAAGGGGGGGGAATGGTCAATTTTCATTGAATTTGTTAAATATCTTTAAAAATGTTTATTTTAAAATTATATAAAAAATATATTTAAGATCCTCGCAATAAGTCCTTTCATTTGATATGTCACACGGTACTGTTAGCATAACTTTTTTTTTTCATTTTCTTGTTTGCCCCCCAAAAGTGACCCCTATATTCAATTTTTTTTTATTTACGTTACACATTCGTGTTTGGGTCACAAAAATACATATGTGTAACAAATTTCAACTTAATCGGTCCATTAGATTCGGAGTAAATTGGCTGTGACAGACGGACAGACAGACAGACAGACGGACAGACAGACAGACACACGAGTGATCCTATAAGGGTTCCGTTTTTTCCTTTTGAGGTACGGAACCCTAAAAATAAGTTTTTTCATTAGAGAAGCCAAAATGGAAACGGAGAAATACCTAATTAGTATTGCAAGACGTGTTTTATTAAACGTCCTTAGTCATCGGCTTGTAACGTGTTATCTTAAACTTATCTACATAATTTATGAGACCATTTTATTGTTCTTTATTGTTATAAATTTTCTGGAAACTCCGCTATGAACTTATATGAGTCATAGATAATTAATTCTCATATTTTGACGTGACAACGTCTTATAAATTGGTTTGCCGGGTGACACTTCAAGAAACTGCGTTACGCTCCGCTCACGTTATGCGCTCACAATGAGAGCGAGTGAGAGGCACGCGTCCCTTCCACTCGGGCATGGTTAGCCCGCCTAAGAGCGAGAGAGACAGACATAAAAAGTGAAAGGCACGCGTCCCTTCCACTCGAGCACAGTTAGCCCGCCTAAGAGCGAGAGAGACAGAGCGAGAGAGAGAGAGTGAGAGAGATAGGCATACACACCGGTTCCGGTCACATTAAAATTATTTTACCACTCAAAGTCGTTGTCACGTAAAACTTTCGCCCGTATACCGACTTTACAGGCAACCAATTTTTTTTTTAATGTTTAGTTACTAGGTAGATACCTAGTTATCTAAAACAATAACTAACAAGTTCTTAATTATCCCAATTTTGCGGCCGGAAAACCCTGATGAAAACCAAGGTTTGATGTTACCATATTATTGCAATAGTTCGTTTGCTATGATCGTGCACAATTGGCCACGGCTCTGCTCATGTCTCAGTGTTTACTAGCGTGAAGGGGCGCGTCTAATAACTTACTCAATTAACAATAAAACAGCATCGGCGTCCGCGCCGCGACTACCGCGACTTGCCAAACGTTTGCACTTGGTTGAGCAAGTGTTGCGGATTGCGGATGATTCCGAATCATTATAATTGTTAGTATCAATTTGAGACGGTTTTAGTTTTTGTTATTGATTTTAGATGAAGAAATGAAGGGTATTATTTGGCAATTGTTAAAGATTAAATTCGTGTACAAATATTCTATTCTACTCAATATATCTGAGTACAATTAGTACCAATCCACGCGGCAATGCCGACTGTCTTTCGGGTGTATTGTATTTGTGCTTGTATTTTGCGAACAATTTGTGTTTTAAGCTAACTACAGATAGGATTCTATAAGGTATAATATGGATGTAAAGCTACCGATGATACTTCTGTATTACTTACATTTCTTAGAAGTCGACACGGACCACCCATAGCTTCTTCAAAATCGATTCTTTGTCACGAAGCCATGAAGAATTTAAGAATTTGCACGCAGCGAAAGCGCACTGACCTTCGCAACTTCTTACTATTGAAATACAAGTCAAGCTTGCATTGTATTCTTTTATTTTTGTCTTGAGGTAAAACCGGGAATAGTACGCGAAGATGCTCACAAAATCATCAACAATTCGCTTGCGTTACCTAGATAAGTAGGTAACTTATCTCACCTAATGTATTGATGAAGATCCAAACCTTAAAAAAAACAATTTATGTTTTTAGACTATTACCAAACCAAGAATCACCAGCTTGTCAGTTACGTCATCATTATGTACTGTTGGGAATAGTTCGTAAAACACAGGCATCGCCGCGGGATGGTCTTGCGCAAGTGCTCATCAGTAATTAGGTACCCACGGATGGATCGCCTCTCCGTTAGGCGCTCCGTGCAGTTGAATGCTGTTCGATTTGAAGTGCATTTATTATAAACACAGCGTTTTATTACTTAATCAGGATATACCGGGGATGCTGCACAGAGTAGGGGTATTACAGGTCTGGGGACGGAATATTAAGTACCTAGTAATAAGAAGCCATTATTTTTTTATCGGTTTCAGGTAAAATATGTATAGTATCTTGTGGCTCTCAGCTACAGTATAAATATTTTATTGGTAGAGCAACTGATACATTAAATTATCGAGGTACAATATAATAATACGTTTTCTTAATATTGTACAAGTAAATATAAGACACGCTGATTAGAAACTGGTCTATAATTATTTATTTGATCTGCAGGTTCAGTCATCATCCCTGGGATACGATTAAGAAAACTGTTGTAGAGAATATTATAAAACCACACATCTAATTCTCGAAATTATGGCACTTTATACCCGTAGTAGCTGTCATTTATATCTCTATAAAACACCAGTTTTAACAACCCTGAGCCCCTGACACCAGCACAACATAATTCCGCATCGTTTGAAGGAGAACATAATGAATGGTTACTCAAATTGATTTTTAGATTGGCAAGCTTAATAGTCGACGTAATGTGCGATCGTGTCAGATCGAGAGATGACTGATGATAATATTAATTAAAACGACCTGCACTGATCACTTGGTGTTATAATAGCTATCATCAGGCAATGTTAATTAAAAGCCTGTTAAAAAATGTGAACTATAAAAGATGACGATTGCACATGACATCATGCCAATATTCACCGAAGGATTGGGCAGAAGTGGCACACACACTTTGGCAGTTATATTTAAGTCCCACGTGATGTAATAGATATTGTCACTAACAAATCGATTTGACTGAATTAGACTAGGGTCATGCTGCTACCAAATTCCTGATTCTTCTTCTCCTTTTCGTATCGACTGTACTTTACCTTTACGATATTGTTTGGCTACTTTCAAAAATTCCTTCCTTTTTTACTACTGATTGAAAAACTACAGTAAAACAGTATTCAATTAAAATATTGACAAGGAAGATCCTACATATCCAGGTGACTGTTCTACAATTAAATTCAATTCATTTATTCATTAACAAATTTTACATCGTGTCTGAATTTCTATAACTAAATATACAAGAAACATCATACATGCAATCTATATTTAAATCATTACAATTATCCAAACTACATAAAAATCAATCAAAAATATAAAAATAAATGTCATAACATAAATCTATTCATAAAATTCAATAAATATTTCCATTTCAAATCCATTAAATTACGTTACTATCGAATTTGTATTAGTATACAATGTCGCCCATCGGCATGTGACCGCCCGAATTTTTCTGAATATTCATGAAAAATGATCGAAAAATTACTTTCAAAGGGGGGTCTATCTTTAATATTTTTCATGTTATACAATTTTTTATGTTTTGAATAGCGTTTGCCATATCTCCGATGTTATTGGCTCGATTTGGATTCTGTTTATTATTTCTAAAAGCTTATGAGTTATTTTATCGGATTAACTAACATTTTTACTAAAATTTGTCAACCATGCAAAAATAATGGAGGTGATAACATTTTTATTCTAAAAAAAATCGTATTTAAAAAAAATTACACAAGTGTAAGAAGTTCATAAAATAATAGGGAGGGATTTTGAAAAAAAAAAAAATTAAAAAATAATTGAAAACAAAAAATTTTTTTTTTTTTTAAATAATTTAAAACAAAAACAAATAAGATAGACCCCCCTTTTAAAGTTATTTTTCAATAATCTTTCATGAACATTCAGAAAAATGCAGGCGGTCACATGCCGATGGGCGACATTGTATAATTCATCAATAGAATATAGACACTTATCTAACAAGAACCGTTTAAGCTTATTCCGAAACCCACTTGTATATACTAGACTTTTTATTTCTGTCGGCAGTTTATTGAACATTTTTATTGACTTGTGGTAGGCGCTATGCTTTACAACGTTCAGGTGAGGCACTTGCTTCATCTAAAACATCGTCATCATTACATGTCTAAAATACATTGTAAGTTCCTTATATGTCTCTTCTAGCTAGCCCGTGGCCTGGTAATGGCGGGCCGAGCCGCGCGCCGGCCTGACGGCGGCGTGTGCCGTAATGACGGCGACCGTATCGCGTGCGCCGTGACTTACTCGGCATTACGCCGGCATGCCGCTACGGGTAATATTAGGTCTCAGATATATGCTGCATTACTGCGTAAATGGTATAGGTAGAAAGGTGCCGGTGGGCTGGAGTTGTCTGTCGAAGGAATGATGGACGTTGAAATAGGTGAACACTTCAAACTCGAAAATGTAGCGATAAAGAGTCAGAAGGGTGGAATAGCTCAAAAGATCGTTTGAGAAATGCGGAGGGTGAAGAAGTTATCAGAACTTAGAATTCCATCAGTAAATTGTGTTTGGGTAAAGTGCATGTACGCACCAGGACCTGACTTAGTACAGTCTTATCCCAAATGCGTACAGTGTGGCTATGTTTAAGGCAATCGAGCCTGGTACCGAATAGCTACCTACGACCCTAATGACTAACAACCTAACCGTATAAAATTACCTAGCACCCTAGTTATCCTAACACCCTTACCCTTACCATACAAACCATACCAAACGTGAGTTACGTTGGTTATACGTGCGGGAAGTCTGTTACAAGGAGACCTACGGTAGCAGACGGAATTTGGGAAAGAATAGGGTTTTGTGTACGTCGTGCAATGTACACAGGAAATGGTTTTCTTACTGCCGATCCCACAGACTCACAGGATCAATGATGGCTAAAGGTGTCTTGGCCACAGTAAGAGGAAGTATGGGAGATGAATCACACTCGACTCCAGCTTGACGACTAGTTTATTACAGTAATTAACTTAATTATATACTAATTTTATGGTTCATACACTTTGATACTTATTTAGATGTGTGTTTGTATGTATCGAGCCGATGAGGCGAAGATC
The DNA here is from genome assembly GCA_963680765.1 of Agrochola lychnidis. Lineage (NCBI taxonomy): Eukaryota > Metazoa > Arthropoda > Insecta > Lepidoptera > Noctuidae > Agrochola > Agrochola lychnidis. The sequence continues at coordinate 1,120,529 of OY796863.1, read as the reverse complement.
TCAGTAGGTCATTTCTTAGCGCTGACGGTGCGATGCTGTTGTTGCTTGTTCACGGTTGAACAGTGCATTTAAATATTAAAGCTAGTTTTTCTGTTAATTAAACTTAACGTAGATCATTATTAAGGTCAACTTAAACGTTATTTAAAGCAAATCTTGTTTTTCCATGAATTTCTAAACCACCACGGCCTCTTAGCACCTCATTATCTATGTACAACTCATAATCTGTCGAAACTCTATGGTTTTTGTAAAACTTTTCCCATTCGGAGCGCGGGCTATAAATTGCTTGAGAAACACATTAGCCTGATTCTCGTTCGTTCGTAGTCGAGTGCGATGATAGAACTCACTCCTTTAGTTACTCGTAACACGTCAGAAGAAAATGTTGTATAAATACTTGGAATCTTGTAGCGTGTTTAGTGTTTGTTATTGTTGGGAATATGTCAGTCAAGTTTAGCAGAGTATCAAGCAGTACCGTTGAACTCTATGTGATGTATGCTGTGATGACAATGCCTGGTAACTTCTGCATTTTATGTTTGCTGCATTGCTATTTTATTGTACTGTAACATCTTATGAAACTGGGGTTCACAAAAAAGGAATTTGAATTTGTACGCTAATCGAAGAACAATGCCAAAAGAGTAGTGCGTACAAATCTACCTAGTACGCGCGTGTGCTTTTGGTCTGTGCTAAATAAATGTATTTCCTTTTTTCTTTAGTACCCAAATTTGGCTGTATTCCCTCAGTAAACGGTTATAAGCTCTAGGTATGTTATTTTCTAAAAGTAATATGAGCAACACATGTCTGTTATGTGTGTAATAAGGTAGTTAACATTCTAGGACCTTGCTACGTAACTGTGTTACATGATTTAACTTTACACTCAACTCTTAGGTCACGGCTAGCTTTGAGTTCAGTATATCAAGTCTTTATATCTTTGTTCACTGTTTACTGCGGTTGTGACTATAAAGCACGCCCGTGTTTTTTCAAGAATAAAATAATATTATTATATTAACCTGCCAATAAACCCTATCAATTATACCCGGCGCAAATTGGCCACATCTTCAATTACCTTTTTAGTTAAGTCGGATGATCAAAATAAAGCAAAGATGGAGCTCAAACCCGAAGACAATGATGCCTGCTGTTTACATTTGAACGCGCGTTTTGTGATGCCGCTGTAGATTAAAGGAAGGCGAAGAAGAACAGGAGGTGGTTGTTGTTGAAGGTATGGCGAAGGGTGGAAGTTTTCATACAATGAGCCGGTTCAACGTTGTGGCCAAATATTCAAAGACTATACAATTTACCACAGTGTGCAATCTTTCGAAAAAGAAATCGACAGGCATCGTCTAACACCGTAGGCGCGGGCTTGCGGACGGTGAGCAATGGGTAGCTCACCGTCCGATAAGGACCAAGCCCGGGTCGACGGTGCGTTGTGTTCCACGCGCGCCTCAAAGAGATGTCAGCAGAATGGACGGGGTCCGCTAGGGCCAATGCCTGCCGGGGGTTCGAAGAAAATCAATAGAGAAATCGTGGCCCCCGGCAACAGGACAACCGAAGGAACACGGGTGGGTTTTAGTCAGTAAAAGTCTGACACGCCCTCCCGCTCCATCCAGAGCGGGAGAAGTTATTTGATAATTTCCCACCCAATAAAAAAAAAGGCATCGTCTAATGTTTAGTATAAATTGTATTTTTATTTATCGACATCTCCCAATATATCGATATCTTGGATATTACGGTGTTCGCGAGGGGTGGTAATAATGAAAACGCAAGTAATGGCGTCATGTGCGGACAGACGGCGGATTGATGGCGCGCGGCCCCGCCAGTCACCACGTAATTATACGTCACTGACAGGGCTGCCACGTTGCTACCGATAGAAGACTTTTTGTTGCACATACTAAGGAACAAAAACGGTTGATGGAGTAATAGATCTAGGGACAGGCGTTAATAAACACAAGAAATGGTGATCTATACATATAATAAAATCGTAGCGAAGTCAAAACTGTACATTGAATATTTTTGAAAAAAAGTAATTGTTACGAGGTCTAGGATCGATTCTAATGCCGAAAACATTTTTTTTAGAATTTTTGTCTGTTTGTCTGTATGTATGTTCCAGCATGGCGCAAATTCTACCGGACAGATTCTGTTAAAATTTTGCATAGATATTCCCTGTGGATAGATTCTGTTAAAATTTTGCATAGGTGTTCCCTATAAGTCTGGTCAAACTATAGGGTATAAACTATCACGCTATTTACTATGGGGGACGAGCAATATCATATTATGTTCGTATTTTTGGAAAAAAACGCGCCAAAATTTTAGGATATTGTAGATGGTTATCGATTAAACTTTTTAAATGATTATTATCACGCTATACCTTTATGGAACTAAGCAGTCAATCATGAAATATATAGGAACGCCTATTTTAGACAAGTTTCAACAAAGCAATTAACTCAACGGTTGGGCGGTTGCTTTGCAAACATGGGGTTGTAAGTTCGATTCCCACCTACGGTTTTTTTTTCTTTTTTTTCACATTTTGTTATATGATTATTATTTGTTTTGATTATTGTTTGTTTTGACCTATAATCTATAGATATAATAAAATCGTAGCGAAGTTAATTTTTTTAAAGAAAGTTATTGCTACGAGGTATGGGATCGATTCTTATGCGGAAAATAAAGTTTTTAGAATGTTTGTCTGTACCAACTGTAGGGCATAAACTAATACGCTATTTGCTATGGGGGATGAGCAATATTACATCATGTTCGTATTTTTCTCTGCAAATTGTAAAAGGACGCGCCAAAAGGTTGGGATATTGTAGATAGGTAGTTACCAATTTAACTTTTTAAATGATTATCATCACGCTACCTTTTATATAGGAACGGCTATTTTAGCTAACTTTCAACAAAGCGAATAAGTAAGCGGTTGGACGAATGATTTAAAGTCCTGAGGGCCTACCACCAGCTCAAAAGCAGTATTATTTTAATATTACTTTAGTTTACTTCAGTGTGGGAAAGAGATGAAGCTCTACAGGATGTATAGCTCCATCTCTTTCTCCCACTGAAGTAACATTAAAATAATACTGCTTTATGAGCTGGTGGTAGGCCGCCCGGGGTAGTAAGTTCGATTTACATCTATTTTTTTAAACACTTTTTGTAAAACGATTTTTTTTTTGGATTGTGTATGTAATAGTTCATAGAATGTATTAATTCACAAAAAATGGAAAACTTCGTAAGCTATGAGAAACTACTAAGTTACAAGTACTTTACAGTCACAAAACATTCAAGATTGTATTCTGATCATTTTAGAGCAAAAGACTCTTCTTCTGCCTAGCCTTTTCCCAACTAAATTGGGGTCAGCTAGAGCAAAAGACTGTAGGAATAAAATGTTTTTTTTACAGATTTTGACAGCAGATTTGTCCAAGCGATTTTAAAATATGTAGGTATGTGTGTGGATCTTCTGGAATCGCTGCCACACTGCTTCCTGGTGGCAAAACAGCGCACGTCATGTTTAAGATTCCCATCGATTTAGAGAGCAACGAAACGCCTGTTTGTGGGGTGTCACGCAACAGTAACAAGGGATGTGTGCTTAGGGGATTGCGCTTCGTCGTATGGGATGAATGCATTATGGCAAAAAGGAAAGCAGTGGAAACTGTAAACAGAACCCTGCAGGACATCCGCAGAAACCAAGATATGATGGGTGGTGTCACAGTTTTGACAAAAAAAGTGGATACTTCGTTGAAAAGGTCGACTCTATGGTCGAGAGTTCATAAACTGCGCTTGACCATCATCATACGAGCTCGGCTTGGCGGTAATTCAAATTCTCAAGTATTCTCCGATGTTCTTCTAAAAGTTGGTGAAAGCACTCTACCAGAGACTCTTGGTAGAGTAGATCCCACTTTAGAAGATCTTATTCGTCTGATATACGAGGATATCAGTCAAATACCGTACCAAGAGAATTCTTAGGCGTGTTTCCGTTTTAACTCCGAAGATGATCAAGCTGCAGCGATCAACCACAGTATTCTCTCACAAATTGAAGGGAGTGAAGTGATATACACCTCCATTAATACTGATGATGAAGATGATGCCAAATATCACCCGTAGAATTTCTCAATTCACAAATGGCAAGTGGACTTCCGGTTGTATATCTGTGTAACGGAAACCAGCTCAAAGTCATGTCTTTGCAGAGAAACGTCATCGAGGTGGAAATTCTAACAGGTTGTGGCGATGGTGAGACAGTGTTTATAGCGCGTATAAAGTACAAATTCCCCATAATTACCAGTTAAAGGCTATTTAAAAAATGAGCGAAGTAAGTTCGCAAATTTAAGCACTCCGCCTCAAATAGGTTCGGTTTTCTTTGAACATTCATACAGGAATAGAAAAACATGTTTTGTCGACTTTTAGAGGTATGAGGAACAGGATGTAAAGTTCACTCATCCACCATAGAAAAGGGAGGATCCTCCGACCAGACGGGTGTCGTGTCTGGAGGGCAACTGCCCAACGGTTGAAGTCGGGATCGTGTGTATATTGTGTATACTTATGTCGATTGCGCTGTAAACTCTAATTGCGCGATGCAGGATTTGTGTAACGACAGGATTTTGTGTGACCACGTTCCGCCTGACGCAGGTCCTCACCGGAAACGGTTGTTTCGGGAGGTTCCTGTTCCGGATAAGGCGGGAGGAAACGCCCGGGTATCACCATTGTGTGGATCGCCCGGAGGACATTTTTTTTGGATTGTGTATGTAATAGTTCATAGAATGTATTAATTCACAAAAAATGGAAAACTTCGTAAGCTATGAGAAACTACTAAGTTACAAGTACTTTACAGTCACAAAACATTCAAGATTGTATTCTGATCATTTTAGAGCAAAAGACTCTTCTTCTGCCTAGCCTTTTCCCAACTAAATTGGGGTCAGCTAGAGCAAAAGACTGTAGGAATAAAATGTTTTTTTTACAGATTTTGACAGCAGATTTGTCCAAGCGATTTTAAAATATGTAGGTATGTGTGTAGATCTTCTGGAATCGCTGCCACACTGCTTCCTGGTGGCAAAACAGCGCACGTCATGTTTAAGATTCCCATCGATTTAGAGAGCAACGAAACGCCTGTTTGTGGGGTGTCACGCAACAGTAACAAGGGATGTGTGCTTAGGGGATTGCGCTTCGTCGTATGGGATGAATGCATTATGGCAAAAAGGAAAGCAGTGGAAACTGTAAACAGAACCCTGCAGGACATCCGCAGAAACCAAGATATGATGGGTGGTGTCACAGTTTTGACAAAAAAAGTGGATACTTCGTTGAAAAGGTCGACTCTATGGTCGAGAGTTCATAAACTGCGCTTGACCATCATCATACGAGCTCGGCTTGGCGGTAATTCAAATGCTCAAGTATTCTCCGATGTTCTTCTAAAAGTTGGTGAAAGCACTCTACCAGAGACTCTTGGTAGAGTAGATCCCACTTTAGAAGATCTTATTTGTCTGATATACGAGGATATCAGTCAAATACCGTACCAAGAGAATTCTTAGGCGTGTTTCCGTTTTAACTCCGAAGATGATCAAGCTGCAGCGATCAACCACAGTATTCTCTCACAAATTGAAGGGAGTGAAGTGATATACACCTCCATTAATACTGATGATGAAGATGATGCCAAATATCACCCGTAGAATTTCTCAATTCACAAATGGCAAGTGGACTTCCGGTTGTATATCTGTGTAACGGAAACCAGCTCAAAGTCATGTCTTTGCAGAGAAACGTCATCGAGGTGGAAATTCTAACAGGTTGTGGCGATGGTGAGACAGTGTTTATAGCGCGTATAAAGTACAAATTCCCCATAATTACCAGTTAAAGCGCGTGCAGTTCTCTGGGAGTGTATGCTTTGCGATCAACAAGTCACAGGGGCCGACACTGAAGGCTGAAGGCTGCGGGTGTCGACCTCAGGATAAGCTGCTTCTCACACGGACAACTGTTACGTCGCTTGCTCCCGAGTCACCATTCCTGACTCTCTGTATATTTTGGCTGCTGAGAATAAAACTACAAACGTAGTATACAGGGAAGTTTTATAAAAATATGGATATTATTGTAGTATATTGTGATGTCTTACGATTTCCATGCGAACGAAGTCGCGGGCAGAAGCTAGTCATTATATAAATAGTACCTATCCCGTCAAAACATCACGTCATATAAAGTTATGGTCACCATGAAAATATAATAATTAGATGTATGGCTAGAGAGGAGAACACCTATAGCTTTCTGAAATTATTTTAAACCCTATTGTTGGGGTGGTCATTATCCCCTGTTTGTATTTGTATTTACTCACATATCATTACATCATTCATCATTTTCATCCTTTTTTTTTTCGCATCTTAGTCATTAGTAAATATTATTATTTTCGCAGCTTCATAACGGAGAGCTTTCATAGACGTAGTTTAATGAACAGAAAACGCTACTTTAATTTTTTGCACAGCCCTACCTAAACCCTAGTAACATCGGACAGATGACGCTGTAAGTTCTGTCTTTGTAAAGTTATAATAATAGGAAGCACTTAATGGAGCTCCACGGGCAATTGAGCGCCGATAAGATATGTGTCTCGGCTTTATACTGAGCCTATGATTTAGCATGGTACCTGCATTATACATATACGTAAGATCCTTCACTGGAATGCAAGGGTGAACGTCATAATAAGCAGTTGTGAACAAATTCAATTTCCATATAGGCATCCGTTGTAGCTTTAAAGATGAAAATCCTAATGCAGATCGTAGCTATTAGTCACTCAAGTGCCATTGTATCTAGATCAGAAAAACAAACAAAATTGAAACATCTGGCATAAACAACGAAATTAGACTTTTTTTCTCAAATTCATAATAATGAACAAAATAAAGGATAGACTACGCGTGCGCAATCATTTAAGTACTTGGTCACTGCGCGTCGTTTTTGAAGTGAAAAGTTCTTTAGGCGCATTGGGCATTTTTGAGATGGGATTACACCGACACCGTGGAGTAAAAGACATCAACGCGTTGATTCCGATTTTTTCAAGTTTTCACTTCTGTCGGCACTCCCGGAGTACCACTGTTTTTATTATTTATTTACATTTAAACTAAAACTATCTTTTACTAAATAAGGGACTCTCATTTTACCTGTAAAACTATTACTAAAATATAATACGAGCTATATATAACAGAAAACACCATATGGGCTCAGATTTGATACGAAACTCTTGATAACGGCCTGAACCAAAAGATGTGAGTGTGACAGTTGTTTAACTTAAAGATATTGGTAGCCTCGCTAACGTAATGGCAAACGAGGGGTCGGAAGTTCGAATACACCTTGTTGTATAACTATACAGGCTAGCAGGGGTTTTTTTTTTTAAATAACCGACGAAAATTTCAACGCAGAGGGTTTCAGAATCATATACCTACTGAATCCATGGTAACAGGTTTGGCGTCGATGTCCCTACCACCCTGGGGAGAACTTTCACAAAATATGCAAGTCTACTATACTTATGTTTATAAATGCGAAATTAACTATTTGTCTGTCTGTTACCTTGTCACACCTTAGCGGTTGAACGGATTTCGAGGAAATTTGGCACACAGGAAGACCATGACCTGGGTAGGACATAATTATGATGATTTTTCCCTTATTACGTTCCGGTGTGACAATTTCCGACCTCCACACGGGCGAAGCCACGGACAATCTATTATCGCTATTCAGGAGCAGAAGACAGCCAACTCAGAGGTCTGTGTGAAAGAAGTACTCGTAAAACGTAATGAGACAAAAGCATCCCAATTTAAAAGTGTAACTATTTTACATATCTCAGCCCGGAATGGAATGGTATTCTTAAATGAATCAATTAATTAACACGCTTCTTAATTGAGCCGTCGGCCTCTTTCTTAATTTACCACTTAATAATGCAGATTGTTTACATTATTTATATGCCGATCGCATATGGACAAAAATACACGAGAATACCACTTCCAGTGTGCTACTTCTAGGGCCAATGCCTGCCGGGGGTTCGAAGAAAACCGATAGGGAAATCGTGGCCCCCTGGCAACATGGCAACTGAAGGAACACGGGTGGGTTTTAGTCAGTAAGAGTCTGACACGCCCTCCCGCTCCGCCCAGAGCGGGAGAAGTTATTTGATGATTTCCCACCCAAAAAAAAAAAGTGTGCTACTTCTAGATGTAACAAGCTATATACTTCCCCTGTGATGTGACACAAATGACAATAGTCTGGCGATGTTCACCAAACATCCTTTTGTTGACCGACCTATCTTGCAGTACGGTCAACCCAAGTAAAACATGAACTACGAAAATAACCCTTTCTACTTCACAAAAAGGCACTGTTCAAGCCAAATTATTACCAGGGTCGAGTGGCTGACTGTACCCGTTTAAAACGATGCTGCACCATTCGCGTCCTTTAATTACTTTATTAGTAGGTACTTGCACCTTGCAACTAATAAAACAAAAGCAAGTTGGTTCAGAGTCGACAACGCACATGATGCAGCTCCACAATTTACTACCATATTAGTATTATAACAACCAGTTGGGACATGAACTGCAATTTACACAATTATAAGTATCAGATACACCCCCTGATGGAAATAACTTAATACGACTTTTTCATACCAGCTCGTTTAAATAGTCGATTAAGTACGTTAACGATTACAGGCATCGATATCTATCGACGCCATATTAAATTACTATAAAATACTTGATAAAAGAATGACTGTTAAAAAGACGTATAAGTAATAAAGCACAACGTCTGTCCTTCTGTTAATAAGGATATTATATGGCGGTTGTTAGTTAGTTCATTTTAATTAGGTTTCTGTTTACAAATGATGTTGATGAGAAGCCATAATATCAAGCTAGAGAACTTGTAGCTTTACACCCGAGGATGAATGTTCTAAGACAGCCTCTCCCCGTAAAACCCGACTACTGAAAAATCACGCTATAAAAAGTATGAAACAAGCAAATATTTCAAGACAAAGCCAGAAATGATCAAGGTAAAGCCGTGGTCACATATCATTATAATTTTGAGAGCAGCTTTAAATTTTGTTTGTCCCAAACAAACAAAATTTAATGCTGCTCTCATATATATTTGTATTATAAGTATAAATTTTACAGCCGCGCCGTACGTAGCACAGTCTCACTTTTGCTTGTTTTTAACAATTTAAACATATTTATTTGCTTAGACAATTATGATATATTGCATATACATATTTGTAATGTGCTCGTCAAGCCCTTTCATTCGATATCCAACATGGCACAATTAAAAAAAAAAAACTTTTTTAGTTCATGATTTTTTGTCCTCTAGAGGGCGCCATATTTATTGCATTTAATGTGACGTCACTTAGCTCATAACCAGCGGACAATCAAGACGCTTCCAATGATACCTCATTTGTCAAATTATGATCAGTACTTTAGAAGTTATGAGGTAACAGATGAACATACACACATACCGGTCAAAATCATAACCCTCGTTTTTTGCTTCACCGTAGTCGGGAAAAACTAATCTCTAACTTAACGTTTTGTTGTATAAAACTCAAGCAGAGACACAAGAGGCAAGCTTCTAGTGAAATAATACCTAGCTATAAACGTGCTTTTTATAAGGTATAAGTAGGCAATGTACCGCAGGAGGAGACGCCCTGGGCGTCGGGAATCACGAGAAGATTTCCGGCCACCGTAGGCGCGGGCTTGCGGACGGTGAGCAATGGGTAGCTCGCCGTCCGATAAGGACCAAGCCCGGGTCGACGGCGCGTTGTGTTCCACGCGCGCCTCAAAGAGATGTCAGCAGAATTGACGGGGTCCGCTAGGGCCAATGCCTGCCGGGGGTTCGAAGAAAACCGATAGGGACATCGTGGCCCCCTGGCAACACGGCAACTGAAGGAACACGGGTGGGTTTTAGTCAGTAAGAGTCTGACACGCCCCCCGCTCCGCCCAGAGCGGGAGAAGTTATTTGATGATTTCCCACCCAAAAAAAAAAAAAAAAAAGGTAGGCAATGTAAATGATGGTATCGCCAAGTATGGTGATATTAACATGTGCCGCTCCAAACGCAAATGTGTCCATGATTCATGAGATACAGTTTCTATCTAAGGTAAGTGACGCACGAAATCAGTATCAGACGAATAAGTTAGTGTTTGGCAGTCAGTGGGCTGCCGGAGGCTAACTGAGGAAAATCTATGCCCCTCAGTGGACAGGTGAAGGTTTCCTGCAGGTTTTTCTACGGAGTGGGAACACTCCGTTTTCCAATACAGTAAGGATCCCATAAATCGATCACAAATCCAGACTCCGAGCAGCTACTGAGAAATTTGAGATGGAAAAATCCAATAACATTTTGCCCCACCTGGGAACTGAACCCCAGAACCGAGTGCTTTCGACCACTAGACCAACGAGGCAATTTCTCAGTATCTGCTCGGAATCTGGATTTGGGTTGATGGCAATAGACTCGCCGCCCATTACATGGAAATTTTACTGACGTTTGGGTGTAGGTCAACCCTTTGAAAAATAGAGGCTTGTTGTGGATCCCAAGATGATTTTCGATTTGTCTGAAAATCGTAGGTAGCGTTTCTCATTACATTTAAAGCAATCTATAGATAATTATGATAAACTATTCATATCGGAGTCAGATCCGGCTTAATATTTAATTATGTATTAATCTTCACTTCATATAAAGCGATTGCAGTTTGACTTCCGCTGCATAATTAATGGGAAAACATGTTTACCGTTAAAACTGTGATTAGCTTTTCAGGCCTTCGAAAGTTTGAATCTTCGCGACAAGACTCTCGGTCGGGTGCAACCTGCATAACACCCTGTCTTAGATCCCCAAGATAAGTGTTTTATGTAGAATTCCTCACTGCGCGCTCAGTGCGGAGTATACCTCTGTTTATAGACTACTGGTTAGAGACACGCTTATGCTAACGATACTTATTTATCAATAAAATATATACTAACGCGATATTTGCATAAATAAACAATTTAAAATTCTTATGTGCACGAACGATCGTAAAAAGGCCGCTCTTTATTTATATATTGGCGGATGGTAATATATATATAATTATGTTTAGTATACGAGCATTTTCCTATGAATTTATTTGAATGAATGCTCGTCGTAAATCTCAAAGATTATAACAGTAACACCTACTTCGGTATATTTGAGCCTGTCTCGCATTGTTCTGTTCAAGGAATTCCTCGATCTCAGGATTTCTAATAAATCTCTTTCTACATCTTTAAAATCAATCTTGACCATCGACTTTAGATCATCTGCCTAAACAATCCATCATTAAACTTGCCTTACGGTTGTACATATTTCGATTTCGAAGTATTCTGTGCTACATTGCATTAGTTACCGGTTCTTTCGTTGATAGGTAGAAACCTCACTGTTAACTTCAATCAACTCACCTGTAAACTACACTGTTGTAGAATACTGGAGATATGGCTCTCTTAAGTTGCGCCTCAACACCAGGTTCTCCATCTTCTCGATACACTCTCGGATCCCCAAGCCGTTCAGGTCCTTGGTGCACCTCTAGCTTTTGAAGGTTATTCTACTTCAGACCACACAAACTACACAAGAACACAGCTGTATAAAACATAGACTAGAAGCTTTTCATCTCACGTACATTATTGATAGTGTCGCAAGCGTGAGGCTGCGCTTGCGCCACTCTCGTAAATCTCTCCGCGACAGCCGCCATGTTTATTGCATGAAACGCTCGATTACTGAGGATTAACTTCTTCGTCGCGTCGCGGACATCTGCGTGATGTATCGGTTTTGTTACTAACTGAAATATCAAAGAAGTCGCCAGCGATTAGTCGAGAATTGATGCGTCCTGCATTGACCGGAAATATTGAAAAAGCTAGTCGATACGTTACGTAACGAAAATGCAACATCTTGTAATTTTTGTAACTGCTTCATAATAGCGAGCAGATACCTATTTTTACAATTTTCATCTCGGTAACGTAAAATTAAGGCCGTCTTGACTTCTCATCATCGTTTTTATAGAATTTCTAGAATCGCTACATTGGGATTATTTGGGATATCCCAATGCTGCTAGTCATGCAGTCAGCCAGTTAAAACAGGAATTAGTTACCGTTCACGACTCCAAAACACAGTGTTCGAGTCTAACGCTTCATGTAGTAGCTCTTCTTGCTATCGCGACTACCGCGTCTTACAAATTACATACTATCCAACTCTAATTAGCATCCAATTTAGAATCAAGCCTATAAGTACAATTTGTACAACTGAAATTGACTAAAACACACACAAAAAGTGTTTTCTGTAATATTTTGGAGTACATCGCTCCAGATAACAGCCCGCGGACTATCGAAATGGAATAATTCCGTCCGTACGGTATCAAGTCACTGGTATCAAGAGAAATTATTCAAAAGTGCGCCGGAGCAAACCGGTCGGCAAAGCGGCCGCAGACGAGAAAGATATTTTTTAATCTTTTTTGTGATTAATTCTGGGGCCATCAGTTAGGGTGATACTGCGGCTTGTGTGGTTTAACATTATAACGCCTATAAGATTATTCTTTCTTTAGGCAATTCAGTTTAGTTATTTTTTCTATTTTCATCTAGTCATACTTATGTATAGTTGTCATCTTAGCGGTCACTTCCTTCCAAGCCATATCGTCTTTCAAAAACCCAATCAACGTTTCAGTTGTCTGCCTCTTTAGCTATTTGAAACGAAATACCTAATTTCGTTTCAAACGAAACATACCCTTTACATACATCGCTTGCCTTTCAGTGTACCTCACTTCTGAACGAGCATTATCGCTGTTGAATATAATTAGTTTTAAAACTCATGAATAATTCACATAAATAAACATAGTTGGCAATGCAGTGGAAACTACTTGAAACTAACTGATAACCACGAAACATTTGTGTTTATTCCCTTATAGGAGTTACGAGCCGTGGGTGTTTCCGAACGATAATTTAATCGACTGCGATATCGATTGTGATTTAGTAAGACTCGCTGATTTACTTATATTATGTTGAAATACTATTCGATTAACTAGATAGATTAACTTGTGTGGTCCCTAATCGAATAATAATGAGCACAACTCTTTTCTTGGGAATATGTTCAGCAGATTCGTTTGTAGATCGCCAGGTGAATTGACGTGGAGGCAAATGGTGTCGTGCTGCAATACCTTGGTGTTCACAACTAGCAATCGTTTCATTTTATGGAAAAAATGCTGCATAAAGTCTTAGCACATCCGTTTGTTAACGTTTACTTAATATGGATCCCTACAATTAACTTTGACAACTCCTGAGTGGACATTTCCTTCGCCACTTCTAATAATCACTCCTCTTTATAACTAGCATTCTGTCTTGTTGACAACCTAACAACCTGTCACCATTATAGCAAATTATTTGAAAGACACAGGCTCATGGACCATGGTGACTAAAAGAAAGCCAAGGCGAAGGCGTTTACCATCAACAAGTGACGTAATTCATACAGAATGAATTCAAGTCTGAATAAGGGAACATTCAATGTCATTCATAATGGACGGAAGTTATGCCCACAGACCATGCAGCTCCTCGTAGTTAATTACCAGCAACCAGTGACCAGTGAGCGGCGACCAGCCGCGACGTCGTCGCCACCCCGCGACCGGACGCTTCAGCGACCATAATGCTCCTACGAATCATTTCCTCTTTACATTTCCTCCATAAACGGTGTTCCTCATTGACATTGAGGCATGACTGGTTCTTATAATGACATGAATGGTGAATACAATGTTTATGTTGAATAATAGACATGCCAGTATTAGCAGCATTATCATATTTGTTGCTATTATACCAATCATGTTAAATATTCTTTTCGAAAATTGGTATAATAATCCAGAACCCCTCGATTAAATCAAAATCATAGACAGTTCATTGAATGATTGATTTATTATGCTTTAAATATTAACATCATAACTACTTCGCATTAAAAGCGATAGTTACCGGTTGAATGATAATTATCATTATTCTGTTCAGAGCCAGATTTATTGTAACAAACAATAGACCTTAAGAAATATTAAGGCGTAGTAAACCTCTTAGTTTATCGTTTTGTATGAGTGAGGTCTGTTGGACAGCTCTATACATACATCAACATAACTGTATCCAATGTACATAACATAGGTTTTACTATGCTTTCTGCTGACACCAGACTTGTGCAATGCGGATACTATGGGCAATGCTCTTTTAGTTGGTGATACTTTTGGAACACTGGGGTCTTCACTTGACAAACTCCATTACGCAACTATAGTAAAAAAAAGACTGTTAGAAACCGCTTTACTAATGGATCGTGCTAAAAGTAGCCAAACAAATATAATTGAATTAGTCGCAAAAAAACGGTTTGTTTATTAAAGATTAACACGAACATCATGATTAATTTAGCCTTATGTAGACATGTCTAGTTATTAAACTTTTTACAATCTTTCAAAGCGTTCAAAACTTTTTATCATCTCAAAAAACAGTTTTACTTCGAATGTTATTTTTACACTCGCAACACTTTAAAATGCTATACATAAATATAAACCGCTATAATATTAAAAGCAGCTCCATTTTAATGCCATATCTTACGCACATTTCCAGCGGTTTCTCGAGAAATAGCACAATATCAGTAGATCTTAAGTGCGTGATGGCGACCTAACTCTCGCAGCGGGGGCCTGCGCCCGCGCAGCCGATCGATGAGGCACGCACGTTATGATACCAATGAACTGTTGTTACGCTTATACTTCGAGTTCAATTGAATCAGAATTGTGATGTCATTCTCTTTGCATAGAGAGGCAAGAATTTAACCAACTTTGAAACGGAGATAGTCTCACGTCTTTATTGTGAAGAACATTTTAAAAAACTAACTATGGAGTTTCTTGCCCATTACTACCTTGTGAAAGAGGTAACTAGAATCAATTGAATATTAAAAAGTGCCTTTTTATTACCATTTTGAAATAAATCATTTGACTTCTTTAACTCTACGTCGGAAAACATGGAATTAGTGTATTTTGTATAGTACAGCACTTGGAACAAAAAGTTAAAACAAACTAGGCAATGGTGCCGATTCCCTTGTTCACAAACTAAACTAAACTTAAGTTCAGTGCATCTTTTTCTTTCTATTTCATTAAGAAAAGGACAGAAGATAAATTTTAGTTTAGTCCCGTCAAATTAATCAGCGCTTGACGTAAATTGATGTAATTTTAGTAGGCAAGTTTTTAATCACGTCTAAACTTATATGGAGTAGTGACAGGCGCTGATTATTTTTTTGTGAACAAGGGAATCGGCACCAGTATAAGCAAAACATAACTAAAATGTCGCCCTTAATTAAGCAGATTATTGTAACATTTGTTACGAATTCTCTGTAGCCTATGTTACAATAATCTGCTTAATTAAGGTCAATAATTCTCAGACATTAGCATGACTCGGGGGAGCAGAGAATATACAAGTATCTCCCGGGCCCACGACTCATGGTACTAGAAGGAACAGTGGGGTTTTAGTCGGTAGGAGTCTGACATAACCCTCTATTCTCTCCAGAGGGCGGGCATCGATCAGGATTTCCCCACGAAATAAAAAAGGCATTAGCATTACAAAAGTGAGTGAATACTCAACTAAATAATATTTTAGCACTCGTAATCGTAGGTGTAAATCATTAATGAAGACCCACGTTAACACATACATTATCTAAGTTAATTAAACTTCAACCTCCCTCAATCGCAGCATTCCAGTAACATTTGCGGAGATAAATCACGCCAACATGTACGTTGGAAAGCGAACATTTTCACCGTAAGTACCTACACCTAACTAGTAGCTACTACTGGTACACTTGTCCCTAATTAATTAAACAAGATACAGCCGACAGACATCTTGCTAATTATCCCGTAAAGACTCTATCACACTAGCGATTAGATGGTGATTGGTGGTGGCGATCGACGCGATTTCACCAAGCAACTATGATAGTGAAACGCCACAATACTTTCGCGGTAATATCATTCGAAGATCTGTTATAATTTATGAATGATTTGATTCTTCAATTCTTTCGGATCTAAGTTCGGCTTTGAATCCATGATTTCAAAATCTTGTTCCGCACGAATCTGTAGCTGCAAAATATTCTTTAGAATGCCCATGGAATAAATAAAAGGAAAATTCCGGAAGAATGCCCAAAGTTGACAATATCAGGATTTCAAACTCAAAGCTTTGCTAAGCTGCTGTAAATTGCACCTTATTTCCGTTACATAACGACATTATCATTAAATTTTGAACTCGAGTTAAAGTCATTGCACTTGTAACTAAGGCCCACATTATTGGTCAAGTGCGGCCGGACTGGAGCGCGGAGCGTAACGGACAGGTGCGCGGGCGCTCAGGGCGGAGGGCGCGCGCATGATCCGTGACGCGGAGTTCACAGGCACCAACACCCGCGGTGAAATGAGCAGGTTAAATGTGGAACTTATTATATTGGCTTTTATTGAGTGAGGTAGTGAGGGCAAACAATTTCATAATGATAGGTATTGGAATGTCCGATAAGGTTCGAATTCTATCAAAATAAAAATGAGACTAAAATTAACTTTGCATATGAAATGCATAGAAATTCATCCTGTTCTGTCAATAAGTACAGTTTCTAGCCGAAAAGTAGAGGGTCAGTTTGCCTATTGCATCAAAAAAAATCGCAGGGTACCGAAATCGAAAAACATTAGGTAATCTGTACCAAAACTGTGTAACAACATAACCACAGGTCTATTTCCGTACCAGAACATTCACATGGTTGCAAATTGTTCCCACAACATTACAAATAGACCTCAAGATGCCCTGAATCCCACGAGGGTGTGGTCAGGCGCAAATTGTCACCCATCACGGCGAACGGTGTGCGCATGCGTGAAGTTGTGCCAGAGAATTGATGAGTCATCGATCATTCATCTGCTCAGAGTGCTCAGACAGGTGAATGAGTTTTTGTGATTGAGTTGTTATTAGATTACGAGCTTCTTTGATTGATTTTTAATGAACTTGAAAGCGCTTAGTGATGGTGTTTCTATTTTTCTTCGAAACTGGTGCCAATCAGCTAAAGTGTTTTGCCGTTTTACGAGAATAGAAAATCTATCGAATTCTGTTTCGAAACTTAGCATTTTAGCAATAATAGAACTACAAGCCGTTCGCCAGATCAGATGTCCCATCGGCAAAAATGACGAACTGCCATACAAACTTTCATCACCTACGCAAAAAAAAACCTTACTTAGTGCTCACTTTCGTTACATAAGGAACTCAAGTGCAAACATACATCTAGACCCCGCGGTGTAGGCTGTGCGTTGTCAAGTCTGCCAGTGATATTTAGATTTCTATTAACTAGATGAACAAGAAATATCTGTGTATTTTAGATGTAGAATAAATGATTGTTTATGAAGTGTTAGGCATTTCACAGAAAAAATCATTTTTAAGTTACCAAGTCTTGTGCCATAAAGGAATTTCTAGTCAGTCTGGAGTTTTGGCACTTTTCCAATTGCACGTGCAGGTTCGGTCGAATGCACGTGTCAATTGTAAACTTCATACAGCTGCACTTAAGTAAATAATGAATAGGTAATAAGAAAGTAACACCTAATTGGTTCTCATTAATTATATATTAAGTTATGTTTATTAATCAGTAGGTCACAACATCGAAGGCATCGAAGCATTTCTTTCAGAATTTCAAGGCATTAACAAGACTTACTTATTGGCTGGTTCCCCTTTACAAATAAAACAGCTTCAGCATTGTCTTCAAAAAAATATCTTGTAATTCTTCTGTGATGCAGCTACTAAACTGTTCTAATAGAGGACTAATGGACAATAAGAACAGTTGACAAAAACAGTTGATTGACAATTTTAGGACAAAAACTATTGGAACATTAATTGACTTTCATCTAGATTTCCGGGTGAGTGCTAATCACTAATACAGAAACACTAAACTGTCAAATGCTTCAGTTTGAGTGCGGAATGTGGCGAAACTTTCGATTCCGAACGTTCCACCACTTTCCTCCACCTGCCGCCATCATCCGCTCTACTGGCTGAACGAGATAATCTGACCACTTTGGGTCACCTGGTTAGTGAAACCAGATGATTATTGGATTGGATGAGATTCCATTAAGAAAATACATTAGAGATTTTTCGAGAACGATTAAGACTATTATATACCAGTATCTATAGCCAAAGAACGATTGGAAATGTCAACAAAAACTCGATATCCATAAACGGTCGATAAATCTCACTCATAATTGTCATTTCCTTCGTAATAAAATGTAGTATCAATATTTTTTATGAATGAATTAAATGTTTGTACCTAATTAAACAGCTCTATACGGCTCGACAATTTTCTAGTACCAATTAAGAGTCGGTAAGTAACTTTTCTTTTTTCTTAGCGAAACCTATAATAGGAGCTACTTAGCTGAGTATCTTCATCGTTAGTTCGCGAGCGGAACAAGAGCGACAAAAAGCTAAAGCGCTCGATGAATGAGCGGTGCAGCGCTGCGGCGACAGCGGCGCGGCATTAGGAGCGGTGACGTCACACACTTTAATGAGTGCGGGATGCCGCGCGTGCGCACCGCTCTCGCGTCGCACAATGCGTACGCACCGGGATGTTAGGCCACAGGCTGCCTACAGACTTGACGACCGTGATTTGTTCCGAAGTCCGCTTATGTCATCATTGTCATCAAGAAGACCGAAGATTTGTTATTTTTTTTTACAAGATTCTTAAATTTGTAACTTTGCAACAAAAAGATCTTCAATATTGGGTCCGTGGTCTCAAATACGTTCACGGAAATTGAAAAGGATGTTATGTAAACGTTGTCAGCGGTCACTTAAAAGTGGCGAAGGTCTCAGATGTGGGATATGTGAGAACTGTTGCCATATGAAATGTATCAATGGTTCTGTTAAGGACCACCGCGATGGCGGAGACAGAGGCTATCAATGGAAATGTTCTCTCTGTCAGAACTATGTCAATACACACTAGTGGTTCAGACTTAGGTAAAGAAAAAAAAAAGAAAGAAAAAAGACCGCTAACGTGTGCTGGTACATCTTTTAATATTACCACTACCAAAATTACAGCAGCTGAATTTAAAAAAAGAAATGTTGCGTCGACCTCCAATAAATTGGGATAAGGGCAGAAGAATTATGATGACAGTATCTGAATTTTTGCTGCCCTCATACCACTAATATCTCAGTCTCTTAATTTGATACTTTTTAATTACGACAGTGGCGTAATAAAGTGATTTTATGCGTATATGTTTGGTGTTCTGTGATAGAAAGAGTGCTAGGGGTCCACTGTGCCATGTAAGTTTTAAATTAAATTATATGCAACATTATTATTGTCAACTTAATAATAAGTTTCTATGTTAATTAATGTAATTGGTGTTGTACCGTTTTAATTAACTATAAATAAATAATATATTGTGACAGTAAATAACGTAACCATCGACGAAAATTAAGGTTATAGAGTTAGGCTCAATTGTTAAATGAAAAACATCACTAAGATAATTTAAAATTAGAATTTCGAGTTTAAGGGCCTGTTTCACCACCTCCGATTAGGTTCTCGTTAACTTACTTGGCAGATAATATCCTACATATTCAGTTCCATTTTTGAATTTATTCGGCAAGTAGTGAATATTCGGACATCGTCGTGAAATAGGCCCTAAGTATTCAAATAATCTAATCACTCATTTTGTATGGCACTACACATTGGCATTCACAAATATGCATTTGTGAATGCCTTATTCATTTGTTTACATTTACATCAGAGACTTTGGATCAGATCATATAATTTAGTTAAGTAGACACACGCACGATTCCTTATTACTTTGGTCAGGACATTAGTCCCATAGGATAACTCAATGACCGCTAACATGTAACCAATTGCCATAATAAGTAGGATCGTTTGTAATCTGCCTTAATGTATTTTATAATCATAATATTTTTTATAGTGATTAGTATTGTTTGGTGATATTAATGATGCTGTCAAATTTAATGTTTTTTCTACCACTTTTTTGCCATAACTCTCTTTAAGCTAACTTAATTGCTTACACAGTTTAAGTTGAAAAAAATCCACACGATCACGAGTTCATCTCGAGTGTCACTGAAAATCTGACGTCACAGCTTTCAGAACAATGGGTGGTTCATTCATTAAGCTTTTATTAATCATTAAATTCAATTTTACTACCGTGGAGTCAACCACCTAATCATTTAAATACGGTACTTTTAAACAATCAAAAATATGTATGACTGCCTCGTTGGTCTAGTGGTCGCAAGCGCTACTGCTGAGTATGAGGTCCTGGGTTCGATTCCCGGGTCGGGCAAAGTGTTATTGGGTTTTTGCATCTGGAATTTCTCAGTAGCAGCCCGGAGTCTGGATTTGTGCCCGGTTGATGGCAATAGGCTCGCCCCCTATTACATGGGACTTAAACATAACTGGCGAAATGTGGGTGTACTATAGGTACACCTCTGCCTAACTCTTCGGGGATTACAGGCGTGATGTTATGTTATGTTATGTTAATATGTATGATCTTATATTATGTGGTGATGATATTAAAGTTGCAACCAGGTTTGATATTTTTGTGCATTGCACTGAAAATTTAAGAAAAATTTCGTGATAATATAGTAGTAATGTGTGTTCACTCAGGTGCTTAGTTCAACTCTGTTGCTATCAGTTCAAATGATAGGGCCTTCTGCAGTTATCTAATAGGTTCGCGTCCAATGCCCCATAGTAACTATCTACAATTAAGTATCTTGGGTCTAGTTATGCAGTAACAAGTTGATACAATTAATATGCAGTAAAAAGAAACAAAATTATGAATAAACATTAATTAATTTACTTCCAAGCTGATACTTTTCTAGCCCACAACAACATGCAGGCAATCTCGTAGCTATAAAATGAGTACGAGGTAATCCGAGGACAGTCGTAGTCGTAGATTATACACTTATATACGTACTGGGTCGTAACCATTGCCCGCCTGTACTGAGGGATCATGGGATTAACGCCGCTCGTTTCCTTCTCAAAGACATTTGCACTCCACACTAGGGTTGCCAACCGTCCTGTTCACCCAGGACATGTCCTGCTTTTTGGGATGTGCTGGGATGTCCTGGATAGTTTTTAAGTAACGTCCTGGGGTTTTTTATTAAAGCATCCTGGTAAAGTCCTGTATTTTAAGTTTCGCGTCTTCAACCTTAGGCGATTCGCACACTGCACCGCATCACGCAGCGTGGTGCGGGGCGGCCATAGAAAACAATCTACGCGTGGATGCATTTTCTGTGTGTTGGACTGTGCGTGTTTTCTATACAAACGGAGATACTTACAAGCAACGCATTCACGCGCTACGCTGCGTGGTGTGTGACAGTGTGTTAATCGCCTTACGTCTATTGGTCGGTAACGAGGGGCGCGGGGTATTTAAAAAAAAGATGTAACCTGTAAACCTGCACTTTATTTGTTGTCTCTTTGTGTTAGTACTACTATTTTTGCGCACTAGAGCTCTCTCTATCTAACGTTAGATGGAGAGAGCTTTAGCTAGTGCGCGAAAATGGAGTTTAATTGAACCTGTTTTTATTGCGTGTTGCTTTAACTAGATACTGCGTAAATGTCCTGGTATTTTCACCTTCTAATCCTGGTTTTCAAAATTTGGGAATGGCAACCCTACTCCACACGATATAATATTATGATGACTGGTTTCATGCCAGTTATTTGATATGGTAAAGTTACATGCTCTGTGGATATGGTTTGTAGAGACGGACTGCACTTTAAGTTTGCTATGACATAGTAGTATAATGATGAGTAATGCTAGATTTAAAAGTTATAATTTTGATTTATTTTTTCTAAGTAGTTTGTTGTTTGTTTTCCGGTTAGACTGGAAGCCGACCCAAAAAAATATTTGCGAAAATTGTTTTTTTTTTAAGTAAAATGTGGTTCAATGATTTTATAAAGTCCTTATATACTTTGACAAAATGTGTGTGTGTGTGTTTATAACAGTGTGTTAAGTCCAAATAAAAAACTAAAAATCAATATGTTCAAGTTCTCGTAAGCGAATACTTATTATGTAATGGAATTCTGGAAAACGTTAGCTTAAAAAATGAGCAAGATAACATAACAGTAAAGTAAGTCTAGTAAAGTGTTTCTCGATAGTGTTTTTATTGTTTTTCTCCATAATTTCGAGCCCCTCCTAGCGTAGCAAAGGGTAATTGCGAGTCGTGACCGCGAGCGTGGGAATAATCGTCCAGACAGCTTCATATCGATAAATATTGCCCGCAGTAATATGTAACAGAAAACCAAAAAAAATAACAACCGAAACGTTCGCACCTCTGCGAGTAGGTAACATTTCATAGACAAAAAAGAGCACAAATAATTTGTTTTCCGAAAAAAAGATTTGTTGCAAATAAATTGCTAGCAACAAAATATCGGGTTACTGACCCTACTTTGAATATATTAGAAAAAGTTTGTATCACAAAGGGTTGTTTTAGAAATAGCCCTACCAGCCATGCATTGTGCTTACCCCATTTGTTCGGCGTGAGTGATATAAATGAGTGTACGACATTGTGGGCCGGGGCTCGGGGCCTGCGACCGTCTTTGTACTAAACCTGTTCTGAATTAAACATTTCTAACGCAATCGCCGGAGAAAAACTATTTTTTATTAGAATAACGTCATTTATTTGTGACTTAGAAGTGTATTTTTAGAATAGTTTCGGTTTATTTTACGATATCTGTATCAAATCTGAGCTTAGAATTGTTAGATTTTTGTACATTTAACAATACCTATTGTAAAACTGTTTCAGATTAAATAGTTGAATATATGTGGAACTGTATAATTATGTGGAAATTGTTTTATCACTTGAACGGTTGAACTTGAACGGTCTTCAGGTAATTTATTTTTAAGTGGATTTTATTGATGTGTGTATTAATAGTTTGTAGTGGACGATATATAGTACCTATGTAACTAACAATAAGTTGAGTCATATAAGAGGAGCCTCATGTTCTGGGAGCGAGGCATAAGCTTCGTTTAGCAGACCCTCTAATATCGTCTGTCATCAATTTACCAAAGTACTCTTTTCAAGAGTCTACATGCCCAAGCCCTAACACAATGTTTGTATACTCAAAACAGGAGCACACTCCACTACTCTCACATAATTCACTCATGAACATTATTCGCGGAGTCAACCCCCTCACATTTGAATCGTCGCAAGTTCCCCTTACATTTGATTTATTTTCGTCCCTAACATTCCAAACTCATACGCAATAATCGTAAACTCGTCATAACTCAACGTCATTCGTATGACATGACGATCAAAAGCGATCGAGTTGTATTGTCATCGTATTCGGAATGATCGGGCATGCGTGCGCGGGAGCACATAACAGGGTGCTCTCAATAACATGTGTATACTTCAAGTCTTCAATCAATGCTTAGTTCGAGGGAACTTTGAATGAAGGAGAGTTGTGGTGTAAAGTGTGAGCGAATCAAGTTTAATGAGTATTCCCAAACCATTAAAAAACCTCTGCTGCAGTTCGTCGGAATCTTTTTTTTTTCATGTATTTTCCTCGATTACTCGTAGACGGCTGGACCGATTTGAAAAATTCTACTTTTTTTGAACGGTATACTTTCTAGTTGATCCCGTTGTTATTTGGTCACGATCTGATGATGGGATCTTGGAGAAATCGAGGGAACTCTTCAAATATTATAGGCACGCCTATAGCGATTTGGGTATTTTTATAGTAACTCGTGCATGCTCGTGCGTGAATGTTGGGTGTGGCAAAAACAACATGAAAGTAGAATAAATGCTGTGGAAATGCGTTCCTTGCGAAGCATGTGTGGCCTGACTATGAATGATAGGCTGAGGAATAATGTGATAAGACAGCGGTGTGATTTAAAAGAAGATGTAGTGACAAAAATTGAAAAGGGTATGCTGAGATGATTTGGGCATGTTGAGAGAATGAATGAAAGG
Organism: Agrochola lychnidis; assembly: GCA_963680765.1. Taxonomy (NCBI): domain Eukaryota; kingdom Metazoa; phylum Arthropoda; class Insecta; order Lepidoptera; family Noctuidae; genus Agrochola; species Agrochola lychnidis. The sequence continues at coordinate 1,096,643 of OY796863.1, read as the reverse complement.
CGACTAACAAAATGTATTTACAAGGCTGATGTAAAGGGAAAGGCCGGGCGGGGACGCCCTAGGAGAACATATACTGACCTTATTGGTGATGTTCCTCAGAAAGGCCAGGTGCGTAGTACTCGCAACCGGCGTGCGTGTATGACCAGATGTATGAACGTAAACGAGGCAAAAGGACTATGTAAGGATCGTAGCAGGTGGTGTTCTGTAGTTTCTGCCTACCCCCATGGGAAGAAGGCGTGAGTTTATGTATGTATGTATGTAACTCGTGCATTTGCTCTCGGATCTCCCATTTGGTAAAGTGGAACTGATGAGAAGGACAAAGATGGCAACCGGAACTACTCAATTGTATTTCACGGGTTGCATGTTGTTGTAAAAAATGAAAAGCTATTACGAGATCTGCACACGATGACACGACTACGTATTGAAATACTGCAACATGAATTAGGGTCTAATGATCTTATGCAGCAGCAATTCATGATACCAAAATCGCTATCGCTTGTGTCTTACACCACAACAAACAACTGCATCTCTACAATACGTTTGTTACGTTTGTAACGGTAGTAAACGTCAATCTACTGCGATTGTCGCACGGAGGTGCGTGACGGTCGCATTGTCTGTCGCCCCCCCGCACCCCGCGCCCCGCATCCCGTGCACCGTGTTTGTTGGTACAATGAATTGCGATTATTTCGTCGTTATAATTGTAGCGTGCTGTAGTGGATTTATAGAGTGTTGATACTTGAACAAATGTCGATGACTCAATCATTTTTTCACCACGGTACGATTTCTGACTAATGCCCACTTTCCTGTTAATCATTACTGTTTTTAGATGGAGTAGGTTGGTAATCACATAAAGTGATTTCTGGCAGACAGATCTTCAGCCTGAGTATAAGGCGTAAGTAGCGCCTTTTACGGGCGTGAAACCTCACGGCTATTCAAAAGTCGGAAGAGGGATTTTGCGTCAACTGATGTGAAATATTGACGATACGACCAAACTAAAACCGGCTACGGTATTACCAATGAACGTAATCACACAAAGGAAACCAAGCAACAATCATTTCCGACACAAATTCAAACACAATTCAGTGATTGAAAGAAAGCTCCATTGTTCGTGTATTACCTATTGCGTATGGTATTGCTCTATTGCTCCCGTTGAGCAAACAAACAAACAATCGGACAGAATTGAGGAAATCGGCCGAAAGTTATCGGATCTTGTGCAAGCGTGCGCAGGACCGCTCTATTGTTGCCGCGCACTCGTGGATTACCGACGCCGACGGTAAAACTCCTGGTTTTTTGGGTTACTAGGCTAATTAGCAAGAAAGAGAGACTATAGGTTCATCTGTAGAAATCATGTTGTGATGAATGGGTGTTTTTCAAGTGTTCACTTGTTCAGGGTCTAATTAACATTTCCTATGATATGACTATTATATCTTCATTATCATTAGCAGTCTTGTTCCAAAGCCCCCAGCCTTGTTACCACCACTACTACCCACTGCTGACAATATTTTAACAATACCAAATTATAGGAGGTAAATCGTTGACACACGTTACCTCCATTAACCAAGTTCCATTAAAATTACCATTGAATACAGAACCGCAGCTTCAAAAGCTTTAAGTAAAAGCTCACTAAGTATAATCCGCTTCAGAACAATGTAAAAAAAACACTCTTTTTTGGTTGGTGCCAACCCTGGGTAGCGTCACGGGCTTTGTTCGGTGCGCCGGCGCAGCTACCGAGCTCGCCCATTAACAGTGCCATTGTTCCTCCGACCGCCGCCGTAGGAGGACCAGTACATAATTATGAAAAGAAGACCCACTCCTAATAACGCTACACTGGCTATTGAAATTCGCTAATGAAGACATATGTATCTGGATACGCCAGACCATCAGCTGGCTCGCTTCCAAATATGTAAGTTCTAGGCTAGCGGGTGGGTTAACAAAGACGAAGAGAGAAAGAGCTTGCGGTGCTGGTTCAGATTAGAAAAGATGAAGGAGGGTTTTTATCTGTCAGTTCGTACTTTAGCACGGAAATGTGTGATAGATATGTCACACAATCAACATAGTGTACCTTCTGTATATTTCTAAAGTGTGGTCACACAGACATAAAACGATTCCTTGAATGTTTTCAGTGAGAGGACCAACCGTTAGTTGCAATTTGAATATTCTTAGATACCATCTGTTGTTAATTAAGAGGGTATAAAACTTTAAAAGAATAGATAACTTGTGTTTAAAAATTCCCCGACTTTGCTGCTGAATAGTTATTTATTTTGAAAAGTTTTATGTAGAGTAACAAACAAGTTTTTTTTTCTATAAGTTATAAAAATATATTAAATATATTTCCTTTGTAAAATCGTTTATTACAGGTAGGATAACATACGTGCCACATTCCTAAGTGCGTGTATTTGATTTCCTAGCACTTGTAACTCAACACTATACGGCTCATTGTCATTAAATACTAATGCGCTCAAATTACTTTCTGTAACTCGATGCTCGTACACCCTGCGGCTAAACTTCCAGCCAAATCTGTTCGAGCATTTTTTATAAACCTTTCATCATTCAATATTGATCTTTGAAAGAGAAGAGACAAGGTTTGGATTGAAGTGACGCGGGTAATTTGTAAAACATGATAAAAAAATAATGGTAGGTAATTCTTTGATATGATCAACGGTTTCTGAGCATCCGTTACGAGGGGCGTGCTGAGGGCTCGAGGGCAACCCTACAGTGATGGTTTTGTTCCCATTCTTTCCCTTATGTTAGGGTTCTAATATTTGCATTTTAGATTTTGTGAATGTTTATAACAACATTTTTATTGAGTGTATTGAATTGATTAGTTATTTGGATCAAGGGCAGTGTCTTGGCATATTTTTTATTATTATTATTCTGTAGGGATATAGCATTTTTTATTAATTGAGCAATGTCCATCACGAAATAATAATACTATTACTGTTTTCGTAAAATTAATTATTACGTTTGATCATTAATTAATTTACAAGATTGTCTCACATTCACAAAACTCGGGCGCATTACGCACGAAAGAGTTTTTTAGAACAAAAGACTTCAACGCGCCGCCTTCACGCGTACACACGTTCTCCATGTTTCAATGTTTACGAAACTATTGTGTTGATTTTTATCACATACAGTACTTGTATCACATACAGTACATGCAGTACTTATTATGTACACAGCAATTATGTTTACATAGGCTAAAACAGACAGATATGTTTCTGACCCTCCCGTTCGTATACACTCATTTATCTTTGGGATTTTAAATTCTCATTTCCATGCAGAATAATATTCTTCAAATCTTGATACGTAATATTTTTGGTCAAAGATTAGATAAAACCCCGTTTTAATTTTTGTATTTTTTTTTTCTAATTCCATAATTCATTACTCTTTTAATCTTCTACGCATGTACCACCACCAACAACTACTATGAATTTAACATAATATAATGTTTACGTAAAATTATTAGTAAATTATAACATAACGAGCTTAAAAGTACTTAAGTAAATAGAATAAATTAATAGTTTAATGAATTAATTTATGAATGAATTATGTATGTATTGAATTTGCAACAAAATTGGTTTTACTGCGAAGAAACCTAGCACCTAAAGGAAGAACTTCAAAAATCAATTACCTTCGCGTTGAACTGTAGAAAGCTATTAAAAACATAGCATTTCGATCTCGTTGTAATTAGCAACGGATTGTTCGAGCGAACAAACGATTTGATCGCAATCACACAATAGAACAAATGCTATTCCCATAGTATTGCATGTAAAAATAAGGAATGTGGCGTGCGGAGTACCATATACTAAATAACTAAACTAATCGCGGTTTTTATCTCCAACTGTTTGTCAGGAAAATATTTCACAGTTCAAATTACACTTGTTTTTTGTGTAAGTTATGATTTGTACCTCTATTGTATACCTAGTACCTAACTACGATCTAACGTATTGTTTCTTTATGTTATTCACATTGTGATCGATATGAGAATGTTGAACAAGACCAAAAAATGTTGTCCAAGATGAGATCGGTTTGTTATTTAATTAATCATGCCATCTGCGAACAAATAACTTGTTTTTAAAAACAAAACTGGATCTTCATTAAGAATTGTGCAAAAAATCATCACACTGATTCTTTTGTCTCTTCGTTAGATTGGTACAAAAATTCAAAGCGTACAGAAAATCTGCAACTAGATTGTGAACTTTCTTTGAATTTTTGCTGGGACGTAAAAACAAAAAACAAAATTCAAAGTATTATATTTTACATAAACCTACAAGGGCACTTATGAAACGTCAGAAGCTAGTACTTTTCCTATGGAGAAGAGCCGACAAGAAACTCCACGGTTACTCTTTTCAAAATCATTGGTTTTTACATTTCAAGACACGTGTCACCAGTAGTCTGGAATCTCTCAAAAACTCGACGCGTCACATTTATGCATTCATCAGTTCTGTACTCAAACAGAAATTCTTCAAACATATCCCCTGCATGGCTTCATACAGCTTGCACTCGATAGTTTTTATATTGATTCTGATGACGAGCAAGATTACATATTACGTATAATTAGCGTAATTACGTCGATCAGGTTTCCCGAGCTCTCTGCTCTTCCCATAGAAAACGTTTACGTAAGGAAAGGAAGGGCGCACACATGCAACTACGTCACGCGATTCTTAATCGCAGTCGCAAAAAATCGCCATTGTTTATTAGTGATCAAAGATAAAAGCTTTATGTAATTTAATTTTCCTAGTTGGATTACGCTATTTTCCCATTATATAATAATAATAAAATAATACCAGCCAAGGCAAAGGCCTCTTCTCATACAGAGAAGGCACGAGCATTGATCACCACGCGCGCTCAAGACGGGTTGGCGATTTATGACTTTTAATAACTATTAGTCCAGGCTTCCTCACGATGTTTTTCCTTCACCGATTTTAGTAATGTCTAAGATAAACTCAGAAAGTACATATGAAAAAGTCACATTTGTTACTTGCCAGGATTTCAACCCACAACCTCGTGCATGAGAGGCGCTACTGGGCCATCACAACAGGCCATTTTCCCATTGACAGCAAAAAGTGAAATGCTTTCATATTATTCAAGAGAAATCTTGTAGAAACTAATACACGACAAATCACATACATAATCATATTTATACTTTAAAAAACATAGAAAAATAAAAAGTAGCAATTAATTACTAAAAGTTCGCATATGCATCGTATGCGCATAAGAAATATTTTTTTTTCTGAGTTCAAGTAAATAACTGAATAAGTTCGACACAAGAAAGAAGTTACATGTTTGACATGTATCGATGATATGCGGCGATAGAAGTTCATTTGCGTGTCTTTTATGATTTTTATGTAACGACTGAGGTACACCAACGTGTGTGTCGCAGATGATAGCAGAGAATTAAGGTTTGTACGAAACCCTCGTAAAATTGTTGATAGCCTTTGAATTAAATGCTTTGAAAAGATAGGTCATGTTGCTATGTTATCGATTTTAGAAAAGAAAAGGTAGATTATATTATGAAGCAGGTCAATTTGAATTGTCATAAATGTAGAGCTTTTCATAGTCCATCAAGGGTCAGAAGTATTGTAAGATCTTGTTTAGTTCGCATTCGCACAAATTGTTTCATCAGTATTTTACTGTATTAACGAGCTATAAACTGGTAATTATTTTTTATAACCCTCCGCAATGTATCGTCTGTAGTTCATTCTATTAATAATTATTAAATGCGTATTAATAGCGACATAAAGAAAGAATGTGTTTCAATTCAAAAGCTAATTCCATACAACGCGGGCGTATCAGTAGATTTATGCTATACAGTAATAAGTTACATTCTATATCAGTTTGTTATTAACAAGCTTAAATCTCAAGTACCTAGGTAAAATAATGGTTGGTACATCCAAGTTAAGAAACAAAGCGAAAGCGGCCCACGCTAACAAAACTCATTAATTTGGACGCAGCCTCTATCTCGGTGAGATCTAACGTTTAATTATGCAAGCTGGATCAATTCCCCACATTACCTTCTAAGCACTAGGCTCGGTCACAAACCCAGCACTCATCGAACATATACCTAGCATAGGTGCAAGTGTTTAGAGTTCTTCAGAACTTCGCAATAATAAGTAAGCAAGTTGAAGTTACTGGCAAAAGCGATGTGGCGTCTGCATTCTGAAAAGTTCGATATTTTTGTGTTTCAATGAGTTCAATTTTTACCCGACTGCCCCAGGAGGAGGGTAATGTTTTTCGAGAGTATGTACACAACACCATGTTATAGGACAAACAAATTATGTATAAATACAACTTTGTGTACCTACCTGTATAAGATACATCTAAACATTAATTAATTAGGCTTTATCTAATTAAGGCGCCTCGCTTATTGAAGAGTTCAGAAAAATAAGATGACAAGTATCCCTATTTGTACTCAAAGCACTTAAGTGCACTTGGCGTCTCGGCTTTGTGCAATGAGTCGCCATCGTTTGCTCAAACATAATTTGTTCAAATATTTACTCAATTTAATACCATCTTATAATACCGAACACCAAGAACTGATAAAAATAATAATTTCGAGAACTATGCAGAGCTCATGGTCAAAAAATAATAAAATAATTTTTATCCGTCTCTTCCTTTGTTTACAAAAACTTAAATTATAGTAATTTGATAATAACAGACTGGTTGTAGTCTGTTAGTCACGTTTCATTTCTGGTTTTAAACAAGGACTGCAATAACTTGTCTTTTTTGTGCACTATCCGTCTACCATATGTAATGTATGAGTTGTATGACATAGAAGTGGACGCTACGTGTCTGTACTTTCAAATCTACACAAAAATGACAACTTTTTGCTGTTTTTTATTTCAGCTTGAGCTCAAAATTCTCCAAATTAAGATAACATTTTTCATAGGTATCGTTCTAAGTAACTTTTAATATATCACAGCCAGACCAAAATTATCAACCAATTCTTGTAGGCGTGACAGATCATCAAAATTCTGCATTACTTGTTAGTTTAATAACTTTGTCCACAATTCAATTCAGGGATACAATAAACATTGCATTACGCAGTCATAATATTTATTGTAATTGCATAACTTTAAACATACCACACAGACAAAAGAGACCCTGAGTAGATGAGTGACAACTCATGTGGAGAAACAATTTGCTGCATTTAGCTGTCTAGTTATGTCTCCTCCTCTGTCCACTGTAACCTGAACATCAAAGTATTGTCGCTATCCCAACCGCAACAATCTAATTAAAGCGCCGTCAGCATAATGTTCAGTGAGTCTGCGCGCGCGCACTTTCCCTCGCTCTCATTTGAATACGTCTGCTTATCTCCATCTGCACAATTATGGACGTTTTCTACAGACGATGCGTGAACGAGATAATTAGCAATTATATATTAAAATGGAGTTTTATTTGCATTAGCTGCATTCTTGGGATGGTCGATGCGTTTTCAGTGCCACAAGCAGTTAGCATAATACAATGTACGGTAAACAATAACTAAGTAGAGTTTATGTTTAGTTTGTCAACTAAGATAGACGGAAATGAACCTATATGTTAGAAGTGTGGGTGCACTGCAAACCTCAGCGCAATTCTTTCGTCGTAGAGAATACAGGGGTGAGGCTATGTTGAATGATATGAAAAACACTAAACAGTCTAGTAGCACCACATACTCAATAATCCAATTGACTAAGCTGGGATTTGAACTGGTACCCCGTTAATCAATAGAGAATTTAACCACCTAGGCAGAGCTACTGTCGCATCTTTCATTACAACAATGTAAAAAATATTCCTCCACAGCACATAAGTTACAGAAACCTGTAATTTATTAAATAATGTTCTTGCATTTATTATCTACATTAATCTCTCCGAACGGGTTTATTAGCATAACAATGTAAAAGCTAATAACTGAGAGAAACGAGTTTATGGTGCATGACCACATGACCTGTCATCCATGATGTACCTACGGTACGCACACATACATTTTAACGACATTCCGTGTTTTTGCTTATGCAGTAAGTTTTTAAAGCAAGTTAGAGAAGATAAGGCTCTTCCTAGTTTTCCTAAATTATAAACATAATAAAAACATGAACATTAATATTTTTTCATGAAGATCGGATGTTGCTCTCTATTTCAGTTTTCCTTGTAATTATCCCGTTCACCGGTGCATTACCTACTTTCATTACAAAACTTCACAGCTATTAAGAACTCGTCAAAAAACTATGTCACAAGATGACAAGACGGATAAAAAACAAATGAAGTGCATTATCAATTAAAATACTTAAATAGTATCTATCTTCACGTCCGTCCGTCGTCCGTTTGACCCAAGATCGTATCTTATATTTTACATAGCTGATGTTAGGGAGTACAACATTAAAAATTGTTCCGGTTCACATGTCTGTTCAAGTGTTTTCTGTTTATTCTTCGCGTGCCTTTCATTTAAAAAAAACCGGCCAAGTGCGTGTCGGACCACGCACAATGAAGGGTTCCGTACTTGGGATGAATTTATCCCAAAAACAAACTTAACTTTCTAGTTGAAAAATATGTTCTCCCATACGGAATGTATGGGAAAACATGTTTTTGCAACTGCAAAGTTAAGTTGGTCGATTATTACTCGTTAACCTGTAGAGCCTACTTAGTTGTGATAGTTTTCCTTTTAATTTCGTTATATCAGCTACTGTTGTGATTTTTTTCACACACCCAAAACCAACCATTTAGCCGGCAGGGGGGGGGACACTTGACTCTAACAAAAATTAGCACTTTAAAGCTTAATATTTCGCAAACGAATCCCTAAATCCAAAAATGGTTTTCACAAACTCACAATATTTTTGAAGGACCTTTCCAATGATAACCCTCACCGTGGGATAAAAAAATAAACATTACCACTTTACGTGTATGAGAGGTACCCTAAAAAAAAATGTTTTTCATAATTTTGTTTTACCACTTTGTCGGCGTAATTAATATGTATATTTATGCCAAATTACAACTTTCTAGTACTAAGGGTCTCGGAGCTAGACCGCGGACAGACAGACAGATAGACAGACAGACAGACGGACATGACGAAACTATAAGGGTTCCTTGTTTACTACGGAACCCTAAAAAGTCTATTTAATATAATTTTTCAGCTTGCAACCTCAATTATCTGGATAAAGGCTGACAAAAAGATCTTTACAGTTGATTTCTAGAAAAGGATTGTGCGTCCCTTTAACTGAAGCTGAAGTTCTAGAGGAGTCATAATAATCAATAATCTCAAAATCTTAAACTCTCAATCGGAAGCTGCTCACACGTCTGATGACTTGTGTCAACACTCTAACAAGCCACTTACGATCATACTCAAGTACCTAATATCTATTTATTCTTCCTATCATCACCAAAATGAAGGTGTTATGCATATTTGCAGTACAAAGTGTGAGATGGAGGGCCGGTCCCACACTGCCCAATAAACACTTTTAGTAAAGAAAACATTAAATTTTCCGGTTATGGTAAGAGCTTGGCTGACAGAGATAGATGTATTAACGGTTAAATATTTAGGGATAAAAAGTTTCGTTTTAATTTACAGTTATTTCGGTTTGAACTTGAGCTTTTCTTGAGCTAAGCTGATGAAAGAATCGCTAGTCAGCAGAGGTGGTAGCGTAGGTGACAGCAAACGTTACCATCATGTCAGTCAGTATCAGATAGAGGCTCTTCAAAATTCAAAAAAGAAAAAAGGAGGAACCTTTTTTTTAAAGGCTGCTCTATAACTTATGAAGTCTTACTAACTGATAAAATTGAGATGATGATGATCTCGGATGCTATCCAAATATACGTAATTAACAACAATTACGGGTCCCGTAAGCATCCACTGGCTTAATATGGCATTCTTAGCATAATCACCCTATAACGTGCCTATTCTGGGACACAGCGGCCTTAATCCACCACGCGGGCCGAGTGCAGGTTGGTAGATGTAACATGTCTTCGATTTTTTTGGATCTTGGTTTACACACGATGTTTACCTTCACCGTTTGGCTACATGGCCTCCTTAGAACACATTAAATTGGTGCTAAACAATGGCACCGTGTCGTTGAAACAGTATCCCAACAGCTCAAGTGTTGCTGGCAGTCGAGAGGTCATGAGACATGAAATCCTATCCTGTTGAACTGTTGTGCAATCTCTTAGTAACTACATCCGATTTCTTCACGATAGGCAACTAAGCTAAATGTCGAGGTGGGTACGACACGGTGTCCTGGTTTTGATTCCCCATTTGATGGTGTGGTAGCTACCTATTGGGATTTGCAGTAAGGTCAGGTAGCTGAGATGTCTGACTTCCTAATACAAAAGGGCCTAATGATACAAAGAGATAAAAAAAACTTGATCTCGTGGCATCATTAAGCCGTTCTCCGAAAGGAGGAGAAAGAAGTGGGCATTGTACTACAATACCTGTATTTAGGAACCCGGACTAATTGCTATTTAACGACAATTCATCAGTCAATCAACTCGGCCTTTTGCAAACCTGTAGTCCATCGCTGGTCAGGTCTATTCAAAACTGCACACTTGGTGTTCCGCAATTTCAAGTACCTATTTAATCTTACTAAAAGAATACCGTCGACCCTAGCAGCTTTTCATTAGTTAAAACTATGCCCATACGAAAAGGCGTATTAATGTATTAAACATCTCTCAGTAAAACGTATAATAAAAACAACCGACCTCCAAAAAAAAAACACTACAAAGTGAAAAATAACTTTAATTTCGGAAGTCGGTGTCTTGGGTTTTGTACTTTCGTTTTTTGCCACCGACTTCCGAAATTAAAGTTATTTTTCACTTTGTAGTGTTTTTTTTTTGGAGGTCGGTTGTTTTTTTTTTGTAAAAAGTTTTTATTTTTCACTTTTTAGTTGTGGTTCCTATCCCACACACATTCGAATACCACTACCTGCTACCAGTGACAGAAACTTATCACATCATCTACATACTAAGTGGGAAAAAAAAACGTATTTTGTAGCTAACTCAAAAACTATCCAAGCAAAGTTAATAAAATTTATATGGGACCAATTCCAGAGCACACCCTTTCAAATAAAAAAAGAATTTTCAAAATCGGTCTACAATTGACGGAGAAATCGGTGGACATACATAAAAAAAAAAAAAAAAAACAAACATACGCGACGAACATATAACCTCCTCCTTTTTGGAAGTCGGTTAAAAATAAACGACTTTTGTATAATATTAATGTCGATCGTTCCGACGACCGTTACTCAATTAACATCGACGAAACTCCTCGACTATGTCAGTTCGTTAGGTCGGAAGATTGCTTTTAATAATAGATTGCTTTAGGAGTGTTATAGCTGTACGATTTATTATTAATAGCAATTAGGAACCATACCTAAGTGTAAATATTCTCATTATCCTCAAAGGGGAAGTAGGCGGAGAGCCCCAATTTATTTTCTGTTCTGTTACTCGGTAGCTAATTGAAATTTGCTGAACAAACAATACGTGCGGGTCATGTCAGTCGCATGCATCGTGATCGTTTGGCAACAGTCTCCACACGGTGGGTGCCTGAGGATGGACGGCGGCGCCGAGGTCGGCCCAGGAAGAGATGGTGAGACGACCTAGACGCGTACCGCAAGGGTTGGATGGAGGTGGTCCTGGAAAAGAATGCATGGAAGGATTTGGGGAAGGCCTTTGCTCAGCAGTGGGACAGTGTAGGTTAATTAAAAAAAAAAAAACAAAACGTGAAAACATTATAACTATCATAATTTTTACATTATATTCAATAAGTATTTAAATTCATAAAACAATTTAAAAAAAACAAAACAACTTTCAAAATTAATTTAAAACAGAAAAAAAAAACTCACCAAAAAAATCCAAAAGGGAAACCCAATCCGTGTTCAATGAGAGGTAAACACAAACACACACATTGTCACACACAAAAACACAAACAATGTAAGTCAACACGATCTACGGAGTCGTCAAACAATTGCGATGTACTACGAACTACGGACCGTAAGTATGTAGTCAGTCGAACAAGGCGTAAGCTACGGTGCACGGACGCGGCGCGACTGGCGGGCCGGGTTGTACGGGCCGTAGGGGCCATGGGGGCATCTCGCGCCATCATTCGCGGGGAGATAGGGACCTCATATTGTAGAAGACACTGTTGAAACAGCCTTTGTTTTGCATTCATTGAATGACCTTTGAGATGCGAGGTAATTCTTTTTCAGAAATAAAAATCTACAACTATTTTAACGATTCAGCAGTCAAATGTTCGTTTTGCATCTGCGTCTGAAATAATTTTCTAACATTGGGATAGGGTACTTCTATACGTATAATAAAATAGTAACAAAAAAATTGTTGTCAGTTTGTCTGGATGTATGTTCCGGATTGGCACAAAAACAACTGAACTGATTTGGATGAAATTTGACACACAGTTTATAACCTGGATTAACACATAGGGTACTTTTAATCCCGGTAATACGTTCCCGTGGGATATTTTCCGACATCCACGCGGGCGAAGCCGCGGGAAAAAAAGCTAGTTAAAAATAAGTCTTATTAAAAGATATCTCTCTTTATGCACCCTATCTCCTAGCCTACAATGTGACCCCGCAGGGCCAGTCCCGCGTGTCGCTCGGCTGCGCGTGCGCCGCGTGTTTCTTCGCGCGCCGTCGCCCTTCGCCCTCCTTTGCTTGTCTTCGGTCCCTGTTCCACAGGCATTTTCAAAATAAAATCGCACGCCAATAAACATCAAAGTAAATGAAAGAGTTATCTCAAGTTTATAATTACTCATTTACACACTGGTATCTCTTTCTGCAATCTGAAAACTATAAAAATAAAACCTTTCGCAGATTATCTTACAAAGCTCACATTTTACCTACTCTCAATTCGAATAAATGATCGTGGTCACTCAACATGATTGAACACAATCTGATGGAACGCATGCTTTTCTGGAATACTTCTACAAATGCACATTCAAAGAATAACAGATGAGTAACAAGTTTCTAATTTATCTAAATTCAATCTTGAGACCTTAGTAGACCAAGGTTACAAAACTACAATTTATTTTATGAATCACGAAATTCACGAATAAGATCTAATAATAATAAATAGGTAGTTACAGCAACTTATTGGTGCTCTGAACAGTAATTACATCCATTATGGGCAATAATAGGTAACATGAAATTCATGGACATGAATCAAGTTTACTGAATTGTCGCAGCACATTGTATCTGAAGATATACAAATAAGTAACGCTTGTCGCTTAGTGCTCAGAACGCGTGAAATTACACCACAAATCATTGTCACGGCGTGACTCATGGGACTTGGAAATAATAAGATACATAACTTATTTAAACAGAGTATAACAATCTAGTTAGTTGGAGATATTCATTTAAAAGCAGTAAGTCCGTAGGGAGTTCCGAGGAGAAAGTTATTTCAATAAACATTTGCATGGGAGTGCATTTCTCATTTGCAGTGAGGAAATTCAATTTCCTCATCGTTCTGACCTATTTGCACGTTTAGTAAGGTCAATTTCCAATATTATCAGATTCAGCCAAAATTAGACCTGCCGTCTGACCTCTACAACTTGACTAAATTAAAATGATTGGTTTCTATACAACAATGTTAGAAAATCATAGAACTTTTCTATATTATTACATAAAAGCAAATACGTAAGTTACTTCTAATAGGTACTCTTTCAGGAAATTAACCTACGCACAGCATTATTTTTTTTATTTTATAAACGGTAATTTTAAATGTAAAACAGTTTACGGAATAGACTGGGGGCTTCCTGTGTGTAGATAATTATTTCCTTTTAAACGGTTCATAGTAGAATATCACTCGGTACATGATATTGGTGCCGTACTTAGGAAGTCTTGTAACGATCCAGGGGACAACTAGGCCAAAAGTCTATTTTTGATATAGGTACAGGAGCCATTTTATCAAGCATTTCCTTTTGAAACTTGATTCAGCACCTTTGCATGAGCAACAAACGAAAGTCACGGATAACGAAATTTGTTTCCAAAAGCTCAGGACCTTAGTAGACAGAGAACGAAAGTCTTTGCCCTGGTATTGGAACACTTCAGGCTTAGCAATAACCAACTACATAGGAGGGTATTTCCTCATAACTTCAAACGGCAAAAGTGTCAATGTTCACCCTATGCTATTAGGTTTAAGGATGCAAAATTACGTAATTTTACGGAAAACGCTGGTAAAATACGGGTATTTTACGGTCAGTATAAATTAGGGTAAAATTACCGGCGACTTTTATGAAGTTTTAAAGTTTAATTTGTGCTGTCCTCTGCTCTGCCTCTGCACATAGATGATATTATTATAATCCATGACATGGTGTGATTCATTTCTTGAATTCTTAACTTGAGAATTAAATTTTAGGGATTTTTAGTACGCATGCGTCGCACGAACCCAGTTTTCATACTGCTTATATCTCTAGCAAATTTAATTCAAATCCATTTATCCGTTAATAGTGAAGTAGTGACATATAGGTACACACAAACATACTCACTTCCGTATTTGTAGTCATTTAGTGGGTATGACTGTATGAGTACGTTTAATACGTTTTTTACCGAAAATTAACATATTTTACCGTTTAATACCGTAAATTACGTAAAATAACATTTTTTACCGTATTATACCAAGGTAATTTTACCATTTTACATCCCAAATTAGGTCCCTACCTAATTACTATCCCTAGATCGATTGTTAAGCAGTTAGTACTTCAAAACGACTGAACTCTAAACACATCAAAGCCAATATAAACAGTTAATTAGCGATCAATACCGCGGTCAGTCTGTTTGTTGAATTGACACGAAGATTTCTAAATCCTTTGTATTGAATGGTACACTGATTTCTATCATTGTGCTGCAGGCCCGCAGCAGTAAGTAGTAGGTACCTACTGATTGGGTCATAAGTGGGCTAATGAAGACGTTCGCTTATAATTAACTGTTATCGTATATCGATCCGCCCCGCACGAGAACGATTTACTGCGCCTATTAGGTAAATAGTTACTGTTTATTGTAGTTCTTACTGCAATTATAGGTTGAGTGTAAAATATAGAAAGAGAAAAGACGATACATGCAGCTGTAGTTTTTTTTTATTGTTCCAGAACCAGTGTTACAGATTATTTTTCCATTCGTTATTGAAATTAGATTGTTACAAGGTTTTACGTAGATAGCACGTCAAGTACAGAGTTTTGGGAGCCTTTGAGCTCTTATCAAGTCTATATAGTGATGGTCGTTGACAGGCTTTGAGCAAATCTAACCATTCAACTTACCCACTAGCATGGATTGTAGCGAATGGTAAATAAGGACGTAAGATATTTTGGTAAGCTGTGCGGTGTGCCTACTTGCATTTTCAGATGGTATCGTATCTATAAAATAGGTCCCATTCAATTTAAATTTCCTAGGTAGGTAAATGAAAACAGCACTTGCAGCATCGGGTAGAACTTACTTATTTTATATATTTCTGGATTTATACCAAAGGCGGTTTGTCTTACATACAAACAAACCAAGCCCAACCATTTCTTCTAGCCAAGCTGAAGCCTGTTCCTGGTATCACGCTGGGCGACTGACGTGTGGTCTCCGCAACTTTTTGCAAAACCACGTTATCATTCCACAGATCAATCAATCTTGTCTTAAAAATAACTTGAAAGACATCTATTTCTTTAGCTCCCAGATCATATATAAATATTAATGCAGATTCCTACTTAGATGTAGCTAATGAATTCTGTGAGTAACACGATATCGTCCGTGACAGCGCCGCGTGAGCATCGCGGCCGCTCGTCACACTCCCATTGCGTACGCGCATCCATTCCATCGACTACTTGGAAATACTCTGCTATTATACTTTTTATCAGTCTCGCAAAATAACCGGGTGGAGAAAAATCATTGCCGACAAAGACTAAAAGTTACCTACTGAAGGCAATGAAGTAAAATGCAGCCAGCACTTCCATCTTGAACTTGATGGAGTAGAAACCAATCCAAGCATACGTAATTAGGAACAGACAAGGATTAAGGAATCTAAGACAGTTCCAGACCACGATGGACTACCTACCACAGACTACCTAGACACCATGCGACTCGTATTTATTAATATTTTTCTTTTTAACTGCAACTTGAACATAGACCTCTCCCAAGTGCCTCCACATAACCACAACAACCGATACAGTTGATTTTTTCTTTATTAGACCTTCGTGTTAATCTATTTGTTAGCTAAATTACAAGCGTATGCGCAGCTCTTTTGAGAAGTCTGAGTCATAGTTTCATGATTATTTTGAGCGGTCAAGCGTAGGTTTATGAATTTTCATATGATCGTATAGTTCTTTTAATTACATCTATGTTCTGTTTAGGCCTAGCCCGCACTGCGATTAAAAACCGCGCGAAATTTTTATCGCAATTCTGTAACATATGGTATCTTAAGGAATCTACAATCTATACGCACTGGAGATTTAAAATTCGCTGAATATAAATTCGCAGTGCGGGCTAGGCCTTAGTGGATTTTAATACATAGATGCCTAGCCTACTTACCTAGTTTTTGCCGGTTTTTTTAAACTTGTAATGCCACACACTCGTCGATTGGCATGAGAAGTAGTAAGGAAAGTAGGCAGAGTAGGCAGTAGTCGCACGTCATGCTCCTCGTCATGTCCACTGCCAAAAACCGGCAAAAGAGGGCTTTTGTCGGTTTTTGGGCGCGAGTCAAAGGACGTAGTGCGAAGCGTCGCGATTAATTGCGCGAGTAGAGCAGTGTGTGGGCAGAGAGTGCAACGTCGCGGCAGCGCGGGGGGCATAGTGTGGCATAACGTGATGTCTTTACTTTCTGATTACCTTTTCCAACTGACTCTGACAGGAACCACACTAAGTAAGTAGTTAGGTACCTACCTCACGTCGGATCTCTGGACACCATTTGCTTTCCACTGAAGATTGTGAGCTCTTTCGCCCTTGCTGAAGAGGGCACTGTGGGAGCCACAACACGTCCCATAGCCTGAGTTGAGCTTCCGATTACTGACAATGCTTGCAGTCACTGGACAGGTCCACTCAATCTGTATGGTTCTTTCCTCAAAAGACCTTTTCAGACTAATCTAATACAAGGTCTTCATTATGATCTGACGAAGATTAGGTCTGGGCCTTAAAAGAGACCTTAACCCCTGAGTTTGTTCGCTATTTTTCCTCAGGGGTAGTCAGATAAGAAATGACGACATTTCATCAAGTGGCTCTACTATACTTTTAGCCCTGTGTGGGATCACACGTCTCACATAATACTAGTAAAACATAACAACATAACTGGTGAAATGTGGGTGTACCTGCTACAGGTACATCTCTGCCCATCCCTTCAGGGAAACAAGGCGTGATGTTATGTTGTTATGTTTGTTTATAGCTTTTTTTATGACGTGTAAATGTGATTCCGATATCCTATTTACAGAATAATTTCATTTCATTTCCTGGGCTAGGTATATGGAACAAATAGATAGGTATTGTATGTTAGGCTATATTAAATAATAAAGAGGTAGATATAATATCGGTTAATTGAGACAAAGTATTTCCAACACTCAGCTGCAGGTAATTGAATCAGCTTTTTATAAGTTAATGTTAATTGTTGCGAGATGCAGAGAACTGATACATATTGATCGCGATCGATCAGAAATCACAAATATCTGCATGATCGATTAACTTTCTCGTCCGTTCATATGTACGGACGTTGTTTTAACTTACTTTATTTTTGCCGTAAATTCCTTGGTTGTATGATTGTGAAAGGAAAAACCGGAGAGAGTGCAATACTTGCCATGTAAGGAAGACGGACTTTGTTTATCTTTGACTGGCTTTGTTAGCGATATTTTCCTGAAATCACATAGGCAGGTGATAGATGGCATAATAAGGATACTTACCTAATTAAGATTCATATTCTCTTTATCTTAACGGAGATAAGTTTGCTACTCATACAATGTTTATTAGTTACAGTTTGAATCTAATGTTTCATATATAAATGTTAGGTATTATACCTACCTACATAATTTAAAGCATGCTCCACAACCCGTGGCGTACTCTTTATGTTATTATTTTCGCTAATCTCCGGTCCGCTGCACTTGGCGAGACAAGATCTCACTCAGACAGTATGCCGCTAATTTTAGTGGAAATGTAAAGAATATTTAGAGTGTAATGAACTTCCATATTTGTCCTTAATATAGCGATGTATTCATCGTTATTTTGTAGTTTTGACCATTAATGCGGTGTGGTCAGATTGATACATGCATAAAGAATATTGGTCGCTGAACGTGCGACCATTAGGAAGCGCATTTTTATACATAATTTTAAAATTGGCATGGGCAATGCGCTATTCGATACCTACGTAGATACTAAAACTAATAGAACTTGCGCGTGATCTCCGTATTCGGTTAAGCGAGTCTTTTATTTAGCACTCTCTCGCTAAGAATAATCGTAATATGACATGTTTTAATAAAGCCCTATGTTCAGCAGTGAACTGAGAAAAGCATGAATT
Source organism: Agrochola lychnidis (assembly GCA_963680765.1). Classification (NCBI taxonomy): domain Eukaryota; kingdom Metazoa; phylum Arthropoda; class Insecta; order Lepidoptera; family Noctuidae; genus Agrochola; species Agrochola lychnidis. Next base: position 1,078,193 of record OY796863.1, on the reverse strand, counting down.
GATTGCACGATTTTATTAAGTCAGCTGTCGCCGGATACGGTGAAGAGGACTATTTATAATATATGTTGCGGATTGGCGCAAAAACGGCTGAACGGATTTAAATTTTTGGCATACTGATAGTTTATTACCTGCACGCTTAGCATGACCACAATAGAAACGGATTTTGTCGACGGAAGAATAGATAAAATGACAGATAAGCAATCACAATCTGTCATTTTGTCTATTCTTCCGTCGACAAAATCCGTTTCTATGGTTGTCATGCTACGCATGCTGGATTAACACATAGGGTACTTTTAATCCTGGGAATACGTTGCAGTGGGATATTTTCCGACATCCACGCGGGCAAAAGCTAGTTTGAAATAAGAAAGCAACTTCATGTTCATAAAATATCTTTTTTATTTCTCCACTTTAATTTTCTTATTAGGATCGTAAGTCTCTTCGGAGGGTTCATCGTAGTGTCTATTATAGTTTTCTTGTTTGATTTCTAGACTGTGGCTATCATTGTTTCCATCTCTGTTTGACCTATCATGTCTTTTACTCTTTCGTTTCATATCTGCCTTCTCTTTCTCATAGTTAATAGTATAATCTCTTGTAACGCTGTCTTCTCTTTCTTGCTTAATGTATATCCTTTCACTAGGTCCCTCTTCATATCTTTTATCTCGCCTTCTTTCCTTAGATCTTTCTCTATCTCTTCGTCTTTCTTTTTTGTCTTTATGTCTGTGAGCTTTATCTCTTTTATCATCGTATCTTCTTTCTCTTGATGTATCTCCATGGAGGTTGTTTGGCTCGTTATCTAGTCCCGGTTCTTTCTTCACCTGATGCTCAGGATCATAGTCTTTATGTCTATGACTTCTTTTTGATCTTTTATCAGATCTATATTCTTTGTCTTGATCATTTTCTTTTCTCCCGCTTTCTTCATAATAGTATCGTTTTTCCCTAGTTTCGTCATCATATCTTCTTTTCCTAGAATCTTCTCCGTATCTTTGAATTCTTTCTAGATCATCGTCATTTCTTTTTTCTCTAGATCTGTAATCACGTCCGCGTCTGTCATTATCTCTATCACGTCTATCCCTACTTCCGATTTCATGTCTATACGCTCTATCTGATCTTTCTCTACTATAATCTCTACTTCTGCCTGTAGAATCTTCTCTTTCAATTTTAATTTTTATTGGTTTAGGCACAATCTTTCCATCATATCTAGTTCTATCTTCTTTGGACGTTGGTCTAGAATGTCTCCTATCATTGTGTGTTTCTCTTTGATCAGTGTCCCTATCCACAGTTTCTTTTGGTTCAGTCTCGCTTTTACCATCATTGTAGTATTCCATCTGTTAAAATAATGTATTTAAATTATTCATAACAATGTTCTTGATGCAACCTTACAGTTGCATGTATTATAATCGAACTTATTGAAGCGTGAAAGACAAAGTGTAACAGTTGTTCAAACAAAAAGACGAAGTACATAGACACACAGGAGCGTCAGAACTTTTAATTTGTTTACAGTAAAACGCATGTCTCACATAGATGGCCTGACTATTGATAAGGAATTTTGTTGGGACTTATCTGTAATTTTCTACTCTGCAGTTACAACTATCAATAATAGTAAATTGTCGAGGTTCCTAGAGCGCAATTCATACCTGGGTTCTGATGACGTCGCGCAGAACATCAGAGTAGTTGCGCGATTTGGCTGCGACTCGATACTTGGTGCGGCGCCGGCGCATGTTGCGCAGCTCCAACAGGATCTCCTGGCGCGACAGAATTACCTGCGAGCTCTTGTTATCAGCACCACTGTGAGACGGAAGATAATGATCATGAGGAACTATTCAACACTAGCTTTTGCACGCGGCTTCGACCGCGTGGTGGTCGTAAATTATCCCACGGGAAAGTAAGTACTACCGGGATTAAAAGTATCCTGTCTTAAAACAGGTCATGGTCTACATGTGCGCCAAATTGAGTGTAGGCGTGAAAAGGTAACATACAAACAGACATAGTATTGAGGTATATATTTACCATGTCCATAATTAACACTGACCTGAGTAAAGCTAAGTCAGTGAGGTCATGGCAGGAGGGTACAGCGCTGACCACGGCGTCATGTATCGCTCGGCGCTCGTCGGCAGAGTACGAGACCTGAAGACGCTCCAGTGACAGCGGCTCAGCTTCACGACTACCCACTCCTTGGTTGAGGAAACTTATTGGTTATAGATGTGTTAATACAAAACAATTCACACTGCAGGATTGGTTAAATAGTGTAATTTTTATCACTAGGTACATTTTGTTACACTAGCCTGTTCTCAAATACTTGAATTATCAGTGTTTCATAGTGCATTTAATTGATGAAGAATTATGTTAAATTAATCCTGACTTGAATTACATCAAGACACTACGCATACTACACATTATAAAGGATACAACGCAAAATGGTTGAGGTGGTTCTGAAGGTTGAACTATTTTCCTATAAACTGAAAAGGAGCATAAGAGATTTAATATTGTTTGTATGTTAACGAAGAGGAATCCATATCAAATTATGGAAATAACTTATATTGTGTAGCATACCTTTTTTGAATAAACAGTCTGATCTTGAAGCATTAGCAATGATTTGCTCAATATCTTCTTTCTCTGTGGATAAATGATAAAATATTAATATAATTCACCAATGATACAATAAATTATCCAGTAATGTTATAAATATTTACTGAGTTTAACAAGTGTGTTAGATTCCAAGTCCAATGGATCTGGTAGTAGCTGATCATACTTGGAGTAGCCATTTTGCCTCAGGAAGCATTCCTTCTCATGTTCTTCCGTTTTATCAGGCGGGACTTTGTGGTTGGAATCATATCTGCATGTTACCAGCATAGGGTTCTGGAAGAACAATTTAGATTAGACATGGGTATACAATTCAGCAGTATAGGTTAAGATACTTTTGCAGAAAAAAAACAGGATGGTTAGTCAATTTAGGCTAGCTTAGGATCTGCGGGTCGTCTTTAGCACAGCACAGGCAAAGAGGTAAGCTACCTAATCTGATGCTTAATGCCATCGCAACCCGAGGACGAGGAAATAAGCTAGATAATATTGTAAGGACAGTAAGTAACAGGACCTGTAAGAAATGTTTTCTATCCCATTGAAGGGTTTGTAAGATCATCGTTAGTTCATTATCAATTTCCTCGGTGTAAGACTTCAATTTCTTTAATTCTTCTCGTCTTTTCTCCATTTCTAAATGACTTTGCAGCAATAAATTCCGAACCTGAGACTTTGTTATGACAAATTGACAATGACAAAGACAGTTGTGCAGTTGTACACTGTTGACCACAGAGTATTTTTTTGTCTATCTGTCGGCTGCTTAGCTGGACTTTCCTGTGGCTGCCTCAATAAATTAAGGCCTCCAGCCAGGACATAAAACTTAGAAACTAAGCGACTACACGCTAAGGGCACCCCCTGTGGGGTACGGACCTCAGCTTAGGGCGCTTTAGTATCTATAGTAGTCTATGTTAGGGCGTCGCTGGTGGAGAACAGAAAGGGACAGGCTGGATCGGATTAAGGCCGCATTCCGAGTTACGCCAAAAGTGATAATATCGCGAATCCGACCAAAGTCCAAAGTCACAATAATTACTCAATAACACTTATATTTTGTGACTATTAAATTTGGTCGGTTTCGCGATATTATCACTTTTATCGTAACTCGGAATGCGGCCTAAGACAACAGAGAATGCTGTTCACAGAACGTATATGCTCTACGATGCTATTGACATTGACAATTTTTGCCAGCAAACCAAAGTACAGACGCCAGCACATCAGGCTATAATAATCTGTCAAATTTATTTAATAGATTTTCAACTTTATCGCTGAAGTATAAGGTTTAAAGTTGATTGGGAAAATTTTACAGTTTCGGGTAGCTTTATGTGCTGGCGTCTGTACAATAGTGTTGCTTCTCTAGTTTTGGTCGGAGCGCAAAGGACACGTAGCCGGAGTATTAAAAGAGGGGTGTCTTTTTAGCTGACAACTCTTGTTTTGACAGCTGATTCGATGCAATAATTCTTTTTAATCTGTGGTTCGTGTAGCGAGGAGACGTGTGTGCTTTTTTCAATAGAATTTTCTCAATAAATGTGTGTAGAAAATGGCAGATTCCGAGGTAAATTCACCACCTTATAACATCTTATTGCTACCAAATGGTGACCGCATTCATCACTGATTATTCTATTGGCAGGTATTAAAAAAATTGAAGGATATACCATTTAAAATCCAGACCGCAAGTTTGAAAGGGAGACGTGAGGTTGTAGAAGAAATTCGTAATGTATTATCCACACCGGGTAAGTAACAATTAGGACTACGTTTATTCATAATTTACTTTAAAAGTGTAATATTTATGTGCTTGTTGCGTTTATTTGCAAAGTATTTATAGGTTGGTTGTCCAGCTGTATTGATCCATAGAGCCCTGGATGTACCTCAGTATTGTGCTCTCACTTGATTGAGTTTTGAAAGTACCAATCAGAGGATGCTGTATGCAACATTGATAGCATATATATATATAAATTCAAAGAAGTCAATTCATCAATACCTGTGTACAGAGCACTCTGGTAGCAATTTTTTGAATTAGTTTGCTGAAAATGATTGTAATATTGAATTGAATGCACTTTCAGGAACTTTGGCAATTATTTATGATTGAAATTAGAAATATACATAGTCTGAGCTGAAATGCAACAAGTCTTGTTGTTTACTCATTCATGTGTTATGATGGTGCAATGGGTTCACAACATTGAATGTTTACAGGTTAAAAACATGAATGGTTATATTGTTTAGGATTCTAAAAGATAAAATAGTGATAAAATAATTTAAAATGTATCTTAATTTAAAAACTCTATTAAAATATAGGTATTTTTAACTGACTTCAAAAAAAAAAGAAGGAGGTTCTCAATTCGTCGGGATATATTTTTTTTTTATGTATATTCCCCGTTTACTCGAAGACGGCTGGACTGATTTGAAAAATTCTTTTTTTGTTCAAAAGGGTATACTTTCAAGTTGGTCCCATTGTCATTTGGTTACGATCTGATGATGGGATCTTGGAGAAATCGAGGGAACTCTTCAAATATTAAAGGCACATCTATAGCGATTTGGGTATTTTTGATGAGCAGTTGATATAAGGCTATTGTAACTTAGATAAATTACAAACCAACCCACTAAAAAGTGAAAAAAAAAAACTTTTTTACAAAAAACACAACCGACTTCCAAACTACAAAGTGAAAAATATCTTTGATTTCGGAAGTCGGTGTCAAAAAACTAAAATACTGATCTGATCCAAAGACACCGACTTCCGAAATTAAAGTTATTTTTCACTTTGTAGTTTGGAAGTCGGTTGTGTTTTTTGTAAAAAAGTTTTTTTTCTATACCTATGTCTTATTAAAATAAGTAAGGTACCTATTAGGTATTAATGTAAAATTAATTTGCATGCCCTAAATAGGCAAAATATGGCCTGTACATTAAACCACTAACCTTTACAACTGGTAACATCTGTATTTTCTGCAAATAAATGATTTTTATTCTCATAAATAAGTGTTTTATGTATTATAAAAAAAAAATCACCAATTTTATTTATTTAACCATTTATGTGCACATATTCGTCGGCGTCTATGCAGGACCTTGTATCAACAATTTTTGACGAAATCCATTTTTTCATTAAAATGGATAAATTTAGTAGCCTGCTATCTAGCGGCAAAGCATTGAGGTAGCTAGTCAGCACGCACGGTCGGTAAAACAGAAGAATCTAGGACCTTCGACATGCTTGGTGGGTGAAATTTAAAGTAGTACCTTATAACTGCAATTTGAAATAATTCATTGGTGACGCTGCATCAAATATTTTGTGATTTCCTGTGTTTAAGCGGCAAACCATTATTAAAGTATAGCTTAATATGCCCTGGAAGAAGTGTTGGAGATCCCGTGGTAGTTTCACTTAAAGCTCTAAAATACAATTTTGAGGGCATATCATACAAACTCCAGTTCGATGAAGAGTACTGGCTATTACCTCATAGGCCAAAAAATATATCTTTAGCACAAGCTAAATTACCCAAATTGCATTCAGCTTCATTGCCAATTACTGAGAGAAAGTTTAAGGACTTACAAAAAATAAAAAATGTGATACCCAGGGATTGCTGGCCTTATTATGATTCTCTACCTCATTGCAATGAATAAGAATTCTTAATTTGTCAATTTATAATACAAAATGAAATTAAATTTAGTTTCATTGCAGAATAATGCATTACCTTGTACCTACCTTGTTCCTACTTATTAATTAGTGCGTTTCCTTGTAAATGCTGTTTTTGTAAAAATAAAACAATACTTTGTAACTAGATTCGTAACCCATGCATAAGCAATTAAATTTATCACTCTAAATAAATAAAAAATACGTGTTCACTTGTTTGTGTAAGTAACTATTTAGAGGGTTTTTAGTCTCTCCTGTAAAAAAGGTTGTTGTGCATTTACAAGGTCCTGCACTGACGCCGACGAATTGTATAAACAGACAACAAAAATAACAGAAAAGTACAAAGGTAACAACTAGGGACTTCTTCACTAAATTATGGCCATGCTCTGAATTAATTACAAAGATTTAAGAAAAAAATTAAGATTGAAGATTTTATTTCAAATTTTAAATAGGTACTTATTTGTATAGAGGCATTTGGTTAGCCATCATGCTTTTTAGTCAAATAAAAAAGGTGTACAGTGCATGCCACTAAAGATGAGACTTGACACACACCTGTGTCTCATACATGGTTTACCAAACCATGTTTGCCATTGCAAATGCTAAAAATAAATATTGTAGAAATGTGCCTTTGCCAATATTCTTCCGCATTTGTATCACCTCAACTGATATCAATGAAATTCATTGTTATACTCCAGAACACTTTACAGCTAACCAGACATTCTGTTTTTTACTTGAAGTGTTACACTACAACCCTGAGAACAAGCACATGATAAAGAGTGACAAAAATTCAACATGCGCCTAATAATTTTCTGCAGAAAATTCTAATAATTTATTTCAAGTAGACCATAATTTTATAAATATATGCTCTTTGGTAAGTCAGTTACATTATACAGCTATGATATTGCACCAGGTATAACAGAGCCAGCAGTGCGATTTGTGTGTCGCCTGCTGGTGCTCACACTACACCGGTATCGGGACTCCACCTCCCAATCGTATGTGAAGGGCCTGGTCGCCTACCTCGCTGCCACACATAGAGAATGGACTCTGAAGGGCCTGCTGCCTGTCCTGCTTGAAGTGTCAGAGCAGCTAAAGAACACAGCTTCATCGTGAGTCATTCAGAAGTTATGATTTTATATTTATCTATAGGCAAAATACTTTTGATAGATAGGCTGTTAGTAGAAGTAAAAAAATTAACAACAACTAAAGGATTTTTGTTGTTAGAATTATCTGTCCCACTCCTGAGCAAAGGTCTCGCCCCTTTCTTTCCACTTCTCTCAATGTTGGATTAGGATAAATAAAATATTTTCATATTTAGTTTTTTTTAAGCCCTTCTTTTTTTATATCAACTTACTAATAATTTTATTCCACAGAAAAAGCATATGCCAGAGTGGGCTGTATGTCCTCCGTTGGTCCACGGTCCTTGTTGATGGCACGCTTAAGTCTACGGAGGAGAATGGAGTGGACTATAATGCACTTGTACTATCCCAAGCCAACCTGCTTGCTGCCATCATGGCATATGGGGACCACAGGAAGAATGATAAGGCGTTTTCTATGGTAAGTTAGCACATAATAAAATTTATAATCCATCCAAAATTGTTTCAATACATAAAGTAGATTTGGTGCAGATATTTGAAGTTGCGTTGTACCTAAGTCTTCAAAAATTAAAAGTAATCTTTAGTCTCTTGAGCAAAATAGCCCTGATTTTGGCCTTTGTCATTTTGATACTTTAACCCAAAATCATACACCTTTTATTGTTTTTCAGCTACATACATCCTGGGTATCAATTGGCAAGGAGAAGTTATCCAAATGGCTAGAAGTGTTGCTGGCGATCCCGCCCGACTCGGGACCACACATTTGCGTCACTTTCTCTACCCTCTGCCGACATCTACAGCAGATTGGGGATGGTGGCACCATAGAACAACACAAGGTATGTGATAAAAACTTTGGTATATTATGTATGACCTACATTTGGTTTTCATTAATATTTTGTGTGTTACATTGAATAAATATAGTCTGGCATGAGTTTCTAATTAGACCCTAAGCAAAACAGCCTCAGTAAGTATTAACACATACATGCCCATTGTACCCAATGACATGCAGCATACTTTCTGAATATTATGATTACGAATATTATGGTATTGTTCATCTTAAAAAGTTCAACAAAAAAGTCCGCGATGGCATATGCCTATCTTCTAAGAATGTCCCACAAAAACCTTTTAATCTTTCAGAATTTGATAAATATTTAATTGTTATTCCCGAAGCTTTTTTGACCGGTCCCTATACAAAAAAATATGTTATTTAAATTGGGCATTTAATTTAGATTAAAATATGCCTTTAAATTACATAATTTAAATGAATAGTTTAAAAAATATCACAGTTTCTAAATTACGCGTAGCAACGCGGGCGCAGCCGTAGGACTGAATGACCTTTTCCTATTTTATTAGGTATGAAATTTCGGTAGTACGTTCCCGTAGGATATTTTCCGATATCTACGCGGGCGAAGCCGCGGGCAAAAGCTAGTCTAGAATAATTGTAGAATCGTACATGTGAAAAATTTTTTAGCTTGTAGTAATTAATTTCACTTTTCGCAAATGTAAAGTTCAGTAAAAAATGCCCTGGCAGTTAAAATTGGCGAATTATTGTAGTTGTTTTTAAAGAAATTGTGCATATTGCATACCATTAGAACGGGCATGAACCAAAGATGTTTTCTTAGAATTAGAACTGCTCTATCACTCTTAGTTTTTTTTAACGCAGTTCAAAGTCGGGCTCGTATTAAATTTTCTAGCAATCATCTGCGTCAAATACGCAGTTTTAAATCCAAATTTCGATCAAAAACAGTGAAATACTACTGACTTATTAGTGTTTGTGTGTGGGTACTTGTCCAAAACTTCCAACACCGTGAACAAAGAAACTCATTAGTAAAGAGTTATATATTCGTCAAATACATGAGCTTTAAGTACTGATCTATAATTTCGATTCTAATCTGTAAGCACGAGTGGTCGAGTGGTGACCGTGGGCTCTTTTTGTCAAACAAGCTGTGTATGGCGCGACCCCAGTTCGGATCCTGCTAACTGCAAAAATTTTAGTAATTTGTGAAGATTTGCAAATTCAATATTTCTCTTCTATTGAACAAAATTTAAGTCTTGAGTTCAATAAAATGCTCCGTTCACCTGATAACAAGTTTCTTTCGGATACTGACCAACACAAAGCTTCTGGAAAGAGCAGTGATTCGAGTAGCTCGAAGCGCAAACCCAGTCGTAAACAACCGAATTCGGAATGGTCGGAAGCAATTAATACACTGGCAATGGAGTTTAAGAATACTCTTAATGAATGGCGACGTGATTTGGATAGTAGCATTATTAAGATATGTGACAACGTAACTTCAATAAAAGACGAGCTATCAACAATTACACAGACCACAACGGAAATTAAAAATGACATTCAATCTCTGCGTTCCGAGCAGTCTGTAATAAAACAAAATGTTTCTAAACTAGAGACCAAATATAATGATCTTACGCAAGAGATTGACCGTCTAAAGGACTCGATTCGATTTGCCGGTGATGAACAGTCTGATATCTCAAAAAAAGTTTGTCACTTTAGTAAACAGATTCACGAGCACACTGAATCGAAACATATGATATCACAACTTGTTGCTAAAATCGACTCCCTAGAACAGAACGCTCGGAACTGCAACATCGAAATTTGTAACATCCCCGAAAGACGTAATGAAGACCTGGTTGCACTTATGACCAATATTGGTTCCGCCATAAATTGCAATTTAAAGCAGAGCGACATAATATCAATACACCGGGTTCCACACGCCCACCGAGATACTGATAAACCCAAGAATATTATTGTAAAACTGACCTCACGCATATTACGGGATAATATTCTTAGCGCTCATCGTTTAAATAAGGGGCTCAATACAGAAAAACTGGGCTTATCGGGTACGTCATTTTCTATTTATTTGCACGAACATCTCACTTTAAAAAACAAAAGGTTATTTCGTGAGTGCCGAGATGCAGCAAAGGCTAACAATTACCGGTTCTTATGGGTCAAACACGGAACCATCCTCGCTCGTGAGAAAAAGGGAGCAAAATCATTCGCAATTAGATCTCCAGAAGACATTGCAAAGATCAAGCCCGGCCAGTCAACCCCCATTCCCGAAATCACAGAATGAGCGTATCCGCGTAACATTAATTAACTGTCTAGATATACTTTTTGTAGTTTTTGGTGCTATAAGGCTTGTAGTGTTATCTTTGTGTTGTTTATATGTAATCAGCAGATATCGAAATTATTCATTGCCTCTTGCTGATAATTTAATCTATAGGTTATGGAAAAATGCATATGTTTATGTTTTGTTTTTAACCAAATATAATCAACTGTTTAGAGTGCTATTTGTAAACTCTGTTTCCATAATTTCTACTCAATTGCTTCTTTGTTGTGACTTTAGGTTTAGGTTAATATGTATGTTTTCAATGTATCTTTTTTTCTTGGATGTTAGCTATGTCGATGAATGGTATTATAGAGTATTATGCTATCTCACTGCTTGGTATTGGAGATTTTTGTTAGTGGCTGGGAATTTCTTACAGAATTGTTTGCGTGCATGTGACTCTGTCTTGCTACCCTCGATCAAATTAAAATATTGTGCTCTTTTGTTGTTTATTTTTGAAACATATAATGATGGCTTGATATCTTGTTGTAAAATTAACCATTTCAATGGCGGATAATTTGGTTATTTATTATCAAAATTGTCGTGGGATCCGCACTAAACTGCACATTTTATACATGAGTATTTTATCAAATTGTTAAGATATTATAATACTCACGGAAACCTGGTTAACTCCTGAAATATTTGATAGTGAGTTCATTGATTCTCGTTACGTAGTTTATAGGTGCGATCGAGATCGTACGGCCACGAATAAAAAAGATGGAGGTGGCGTCCTGGTGGCTGTATTGAGGGGATTGCGCTCAGTAAGAATGGTTCCTTGGCTTGCTCTAGAGGCTGACTTGGAGCACGTCCTCCTTAGATTTCCCAGCTCAACTAGAGGGATGAACCAAATTGTCGGGGCGGCCTACATACCACCTAAAACACCTGAATCCATTTATGTTAAATATTTTGATCTCCTACAACCTTTACTTAGCGACACTAACGTAGAGCAGTTTTATCTCTTGGGTGATTTTAACTTACCTGAAATTGACTGGATTCCCTATAATAATGGATCACTATCGGGGCTAGTTTGTAGTGGCAATTCCTCGATTTGCGGACATCTTAGTGTATTTATGTCTTTCCTTAATGCTAATCAGTACAATACTATCAAGAATCTGGGTGGAAAATTATTAGACCTGGCCATCAGTAACAATGAATGCTCCGTTTTCCCCCCCACCGACTCTTTACTGCAACTTGACAATCACCACCCGCCATTCTGTTTATTGATACCATTTAAGCTCCCCAACACAAACATGATTCGAAAGTCTTTGAAAAAGTTCAACTATTATAAAGCTAATTACGAGAAGATAAATGAGGAATTAAGTGAAATTAATTGGAATGAGCGGATTGGGTTGGATAACTCCGTAGATGTAGCAGTAAATAAATTTTATAATATAATTTTTAGCATAATTAAATCTTACGTTCCAATCGTCACTTCTAAATCATCGAAATTTCCGATTTGGTTTTCACCTTCGTTGATACATATCTACAAAAACAAGCCAAAGGCCTGGGTTAAATGGAAGGTGTATCACAATATTTCAGATTATGAACAATTCTCACTGTACAGATCTAGATTCCATACTGAATGCAATTCCTGCTACACAAAATACATAGAATCTGTAGAGGACGGCATTCGCAGTAATGTTAAATACTTTTGGACGTACATTGCTAATCGGAAGTCTTCTTCTGGCATACCTTCTGACATGAAGTACAAAGACCAAAGTACCAATGACCCCGAAGAAATTTGTAACTTCTTTTCTGATTTCTTTAATTCAGTTTATGAACAATCTTCCATGAGAGGTGCTTCATCGAGTGAGGATTCTGCGCGCAGTTCCCTCATTAGTAAGATAGAGCTAAGCACGGATGAAATATTGAGGGCAATCATTTCTTTAGACTCGTCTAAGGGTCCAGGCCCTGACGGTCTTCCAGTCACGTTTCTCAAAGCTACCGCTAAAAATATTTGCAATCCTATACATATTTTGTTTAATAAATCACTGGCACAGGGAATTTTCCCCGATGTATGGAAGAGTGCGAACATAACTCCAATCTATAAATCAGGCTCGAAGCAGGATGTTGAGAACTACCGTCCTATATCCATTATGTCAGTCCTGCCTAAGCTTTTTGAGAGACTAGTCCACAATAAAGTATATCCTGTTCTACAACACAGTATAATTCAACAACAACATGGATTCGTAAAGAAAAGATCAACTACCACAAATTTGGTGACATTTTTGGATTATTTGTTTAACAATATGGATTCTCGTGTCCAAGTGGATGCCATTTACACTGACTTTCGAAAAGCATTCGACAAGGTTGATCATGAGATGCTACTGAATAAAATTTTGTTTAACGGTATACGTGGTGATTTACTCCGATGGTTCTCTTCATATGTCTCGAATAGAACTCAAAGAGTCGTAGTTAACGGTTTCAGATCTGCTACAGCTATTAGAGTAACTTCCGGTGTACCTCAGGGTTCGATTTTGGGACCTCTTTTATTTATCTTATATATAAACGACATTGACGCTTGTTTTCGAAATTCTAAAGTCCTGCTTTATGCTGACGATCTCAAAATTTATAGGCCCATCAAAAATTTGCAAGACTGTAGATTGTTACAGGAAGATCTGGATCGCTTCAGTGAATATTGCAGGTACAATAAATTGCAACTGAGTCTATCTAAATGCTGTTGTATCAGTTTCACGAAGAATAAGAATGTTTTCAAGTACCCTTATACTTTGGATAATACTACATTATCTAGGGTATCCCTTATTCGTGATCTTGGTATTCTCCTCGACGCAAAACTTCACCTTGATGCCCACATTAACAAAGTAGTAAATAATGCCTATCGGATGTACGGTTTTGTGATGAGATCTGCGAAGGAATTTGTGCGCCCCTCTACCTATTTACATCTGTATAAGTCTTTGATCAGATCACAGGTCGAGTACGCAGTGCCAGTGTGGAATCCCTTTTACAATAAGTATTCAGAACGTATTGAAAAGGTTCAAAGAAAGTTCCTAAAAGCCATGCATTACCGTTGCTTCCACACAGTTTTATCATATGATGATTTACTTAAGAAGTATAAATTACTTGGTCTAAAATCAAGACGCACTCTCCTAGAGACGGTATTTTTGTTTGATTTGTGTAGCAATGTATATGACTGTATTGATATGCGTAATAAAATAAGTTACATAGTTCCTAGAACGACAGTATGCCGCGGGGTGCGCGCACGGCCACTGTTTGCTGTTACCTCTTGTCGCAGTAACGCAGGTATGCGGGCACCTCTGCGTCGACTAACTGATAACTACAACAAGCAATTCCATCATATTGATATGTTTGCTCTTTCTGCTGGTAAATTCAAAAATATTGTACTCAAAACACTTAGTCAGAATTTCTGCTAAGATTTGCATGCCTTGATAGGTATTTCTTTGTTTGCTAAAATTTGTTTTACTATTTAGCACAAAAAATGTTTTCTAATTAAATTATTGTAGTTTGTTAGTTTTAGTTTTAAATAGCATGGTTTGTAAAGTTTATTTTTATTTGTATTCCGTGGAAAATGTTGTTGGTTGCACATTTGGCCGTATTTTTTATTTTTTATTTATTCGTATAAAATGTAATGTGTCACTGTTTGTTTTCCCAAATAAATAAAATAAAAATAAAATAAAATACAAATTTTATAAGATTTTACAGTTACTCTAGATGAAAATAAAATAAAAATGTTGCCAGTTTTGTTATTTTTAAATGAAATTATTGATGTTTGAAGTTTGAGCAACTACGAATTACGAACAAAATTTAAAAAAAAACCGTGTGGCCTGGCTCTTGTTATTGGGCCTAAACACGTAGCAGACGGTCCCACGGATCCGACATTTTCGTATGTTTGGCTGCCTGCCTAACACCCTGTATTTATATACAAATGACGTTCTCGAAAACGACTCTAACAATTTCGATGAAAGTGCAATGTAAGGGGGCGAAAAATTGATCTAGCTAGGTCTCATATCTAGGAAAATTCGTTTTCTCCGTATTTTCACCCGAGCAGAGCTCGGTTGCCCTGGTACTATATATTAAAAGACCTAACTGCCATTGTTTTTTTTTCTTTATAGCTAATATTGTAATTGTTTCTATGTTTTCCTGCTTAAGTCTTTGCCTTCGGGCATTTATGACAATATTGTAGATACTAAAATATCTTTCAGCGTCTACATTGCTAACTGGGCTGTGGAGGCTTTGTATAGCTGCATTTTCAAATCTAGGGTAGCTACATTTTGTTGCCACTAAAATCTGTATGACGTCGACAGGAGTTTCTTGTTGAACTACATTTAGTAGCTGCCTATGGAAATGAGCGTATCCATCTGAGAGTTCATACTGTGGTATCTCATTGAAGAATAAAGGGGGTAAAGGTCAAAATAAAGTCATACAAATGCAGGTGGTGGCAACGTGTGTGAGACGTGCTTCTTTAGTTACCTACGTCACGGGATTGTTGCGTTTAAAAATTTTTTTTGATCATAATTTCGTGACAAAGTAAGTAAAACAATACAACATTTCGAACTAATTAGTAAATTTCGCATTTATCGCAACTATTTCGTAAAAACGAAATTTACGTATCCCTAATTATGATGTAACAATAAATATTTCTACTTCTATTTCGTTTTTTACATTATGAGAAGAGGCATATGGAAGTGGGCAAGTTTTGGGCCAACAACAGTTTTAATACTGTTGTGCCGGCGACACGAAGAAGAAGAAGTGGGAGTAAGCTGGAATTATAATTTTTTTACGTCTTTGACATTTCTCGGGACCCTAGGGTCCCGGACCTTTGGAAGGCGTACGAGGGGCCGAAGCCAACTCGCAGAGGCCCCTTAGACGTTTTTAATGAAATGAGGTACCAACCGACGATTATCCCTGTTCGTACTATACAAGTGCAGCCAAGGACAACCCCCGGTTGGTGTAGGACTATTGTAATTAAGGAAACAAAGATATTGGACTATGGGTTTGGGTGGCTAAAGTGGACTGGTCACCTGAAACTATGGAAGAACTATGGCCCCTGTCTGATCAATGTTTTATATGCACACGGATAAAATGGCAGGGGGTGACTTGCACACTCATTAATGGGCCCCCGAAAACGGTCGCTAGCACAAAGTGTCTTAGCAACAAGGGGGCAACATGTTTTGAGGTGCTTGAGGAGTGGAGAGGTATTCCACGGCTTTCAGAACAATCCCAGAGCCCGGAAGATGGTCAAGATCCCTACGAGCACTTACTGAAATACTTCCTTCCTCCGAGCACGTTTGCTCTTGCGAATCTCCACTCAAGCCGGCCAATAAAGGCGAGAATGAGGTGGGAGCTCTGTTCCTCGTCAGTGCTCACTCCAACCGGCCAATTAAGGCAAGCCAGAGGTGAGGAACAAGATTTTTCCGGGGAGATAGGGTCCGTGGGGTCGCTACTGCCCAACAGCTCGCCACATGCTGCCCTGCGGGTTTTTGTATCTCTCTTGGTCTGGCTCCTCATCCTAGACCTGTTCCGGCAAAATAAACTACCGGCACAGACCCAGAATTTGGAGCGCGCAAGCCCCACCACGACGTCAACGTAGAGATACGGCGGTGGGGGAATTATTATTATTATTATTCCGTTTTGTTAACAATGTCATATTTTCTTACCACAGACAAAAATGCTGGAAAGCTTCACCAAGAGCGTCATCAGCGTCAAAGCCCGTCCAAACGCGAACTACATCAAAGGTTGTCACGATCTGCTGCGTCAGCTCGGCCCCGGGGAGATCCGCGACACGTTACTGCCGGCCCTGCACAAGGCCATGCTGCGGAGCCCTGAGACCATCGTGCAGGCTGTAGGGGAAGTCTTCGCCAGTCTCAATGTGGAGCTAGATGGATTAGCTGTTGATATCGGAAAGAGTTTGATTGGTAAGCACTTGGTTTAATGTTTACTGATTAATAATATTTAATACCCACATTTCGCAAAGTTATTGTTGATATTGCTTATTGATTGTTTTTTTAAAGTCAACTCTACGTCAGTGGCAACTAAGATCAATTAGCATAAGCAGCTTATATCTAATTGTATACATAATTGATCCCGAAAGCAGACGAAAAATAATCTTTAGAAAAGTCTATTATTTTCTATGCGAAATTCAAAAATAATTGTAAGTAATTTTCTTCTTTCCAGTGAACTTACACTCTAAAGACGAATGGGTACGTGGAGAAGCTCTATGTGCGCTGGAGCGGCTAGCGGCGCGATGCTCGCAGGTGACGGCTGCGCGTGCGCTGCTGACGCACGCCTTCGCTGAGTACAATGGCGCTAGTGGCAAACTCACCTCCAGCGAAGATAAGATCGCGGTTCTTCTTGTAAGTATACTAAACTTATCAGACTAAGTGCTGTTTTTCAATAGTTAGATAACTTTTATCAGAAGAAGAAATATTATAGGTTGACATATTTTCTATTATAGTTGCAACACTATTTATTAGAGTTGCAACGGATCATTATTTATCAATCACTTTTTATTACGGTTGCAACGGATAGTGATTTGGCCGGATACCGGATAATCGGGTCCTACCGAAGCCGGATAGCCGGATATCCGGCCGAAGTAAACGTCATACATGTTAAAACCTGCTCGCGTGCTCACCGGTCGCGATCGCGGTGAAAAAGGCGAGAGCGCTTATTATATTTAAAGGACGAAAAAAAATTTTCATACGTCACAATTTGCCTTTAGTAGATTTAAAATATTTATTATAATTAGCTACCATAAGTGCTTACTTATCAAAAATGTATACCTATATTACTTATATAAACAGGTTGGTTTTCGAAATTAGTAGTATTATTAACATTTTTTTACAAAAAAAGGCCATGTATCCGGCACAAGATGACGATCCGGCCGTGCACCGAATAACGGATAGTGGCCGGATATTCGTTGCAACTCTACTATTTATCACGTCGTTTCGTTCCCCAGGGTGTAAGCACTCTCCGCGCCCTACCTCTACGAGGCGCAGACCGCTTCGCTCTATTCAACGAGGTAGCGACCCAGCTGTCTCGCGTGTTGGACAGCGAGTCGCACGAGCGCACGCTGTGTGTGGCATTAGACACGCTGCAGAAATGGACCGTCGGGTTGGATGCACCCCTGCCGGATAAGATACTGGATATATTTAAGGTGAGATTCACCATACAGGGTGTAAACAGACCCATCACATCGCCCTTATCTACGCATTCTGTACATCAAACTAAATAACATGGAGCAAATATTATTGCTTGGAAACGATTTAATTTTTGGTGTGAAATATCGCTGTTAACTCAAAACACTGTGCTATGTAAAGTTATAACATTTGAAACGATAACTCATTATCTCCGTAACCAGATTTGCTAGTGATGTAAATATTTTAGATCGTCACTGGCGGTCATTTATAATCAGCCTATAATGTTCCCACTACTGGGACACAGACCTCGAAACGTTTGAATCGCATATAACACCACACCATGGCATTAGTTTAATATTAGTAATTCAGCTTCTATTGTCCCACTACAATGCAAACGTCTTCCTATCCTTTTTCCACTCAACTTGATCCTGAGTGGACCAATCCCGCCTATTAACGTCAAGTTCACCGTATCATTGAATAACATACATTTTTTTTTATGTTTGTACAGAAAAACCTATCGGGCAAGAGCACGACGCAGAACGTGCGCACGGCGTACGTGAGCATGGTGTGCGCGTGCGTGCGCAGCTGCGGCTGTGCGCCCGCGCAGGCCGGCGCGCTGCAGCCCGCGCTGCTCAAGGCCGTGGAGAGGGCCACGCAGCAGCCGCTGCAGGTAACTACAGTACTAGTACTAGCTGATACTGGAGTTATTACATCCTTGCTGCTATAAGGTCTTTGGATCTGTGAAACTTACCAACTGTCATTTACAGACTGCTATAATTTCAACCTTGTATCAACATATCGAAGTCCAGTGACTTAGAAAAAACTATGGGGTTATAGCAGTCTATAACCCCATAGTTTTTTGCAAAAGATCTATATACACAGTACCCTATCTAAATCAAGCACTTTTTCAAAAAAACTAAATATCATCATCTGCCTAGCCTTTTCCCAACTATCTTGGGGTCGGCTTCCAGTCTAACCGGATGCAGCTAAATACCAGTATTAAAAAACTGAATATAACCTCTTTATATTCTTATAGTCTCTTATAGTGTCTATTTCTGATGTCTCTAAATCGGCAAGTATATTATAATGCTTTGGTTTCCCCCAGCACCTGGTGGTGAGCGAGGGTATCTGCGCGATGCTGGGCCTGACCCTGCTGGACTCGTCCCGCGAGCTGCCCAGCAAGACCAGCGTGTGGGCGGCGCTGACGCACCCAGACAAGCACGTGTTGCTGCACGACAGAGTGCTCACCGCTGCCAGTGATGACGGTAACTATCTAGCTTTTGTAATTTGAAAAATTAAAACTTTGGCAACATTTATTATAGTATGCACGGGTTCAGTTAATTTCATAAGTTATTTCCTGAATATTACAATGTGTTGGTTCTTTTTTATGGATTGGCCATGTTGGTACCAAACGTTTAAATTGAAAAAAATCTCTTAACAATTTACCTTGTTTAACTTTGCATCAATGTTCCCTAATGTAACACTATATATTTTCAAATTATACAGTGTCACTATAGCATTTACCCCTTTATAGTCCTAATACAGGTGGTGTTGCTATGCAGAACAGTGTTAGAAAACTACCAAAGTGTTGCCAGCGAACAAAACTCACCGGTGTACAGAGCATTCATACTCGGTCTATTATCACCGGCCAAGGCTGTCCGTACTACTGCCATAGAGGAAGTAAAGGCCCTACTTCATAAAGAAGATCGGGTCTTATTAGCAAGGCATTTAGCACTAAAGTTGAATGAAGTGCTGGAAGAAGGCAAAGTGTTCAGTGGCAAGGAGAAGTCGCCGACTGATGAGAAAGGAGGCGGAGAGGTGACGGGCAAGATGATCCTGGATTGTATTCATGCGCTGTGTTCGTTTAGAGGTGAGTTTTCTCCTTTCGTTTCGTACAGTATACTGTCTAAAATATTAGTCTTGTACTTATAACAGTTTGGCAACGAAAGTGATATCATACGAGAGCTTATGAGCGAGGCTCATGTCCCGAAATGTAGTTTGGCAGCTTGGGACTCATGAATATCACTTTATATAATTTTGACTGTTTAACATTTCACAACGTTGTTTGGTTTCGCCCTCTAAATTGTCTAGGTGCAGATCGATACATGCCTTCTAAAACACCAGTCAAATAAACTTACAATAAGCAATCGACACGAACAAGCAGAGCTTAAAATAAAAAAGAAACCAATGGAGTACAGAGCCTTCATTTTCCCCACAGATTACCCAGAGAAGGACTCTCAAGAGCTAGCCATAGCGATCTTACCGAGCTGCCACCACCCGCTGGCGGCTGCCGTGAGCAGACTAGCGTGGCGCAAGCTGCTGGGCTACCTGCGACACGACGCCAAGAAGCTGGTCGGCCTCTACTCCAACAACCTCAAGAATAAATACATCGTCGGGTACTCGCCTAGCGAGGTAAGATTCAAGAATAAAAATGGTTCTCTACCCATACTGCGAAACGGAAGCGATTATAAGAATAGCGAATCTAGGATGTTTTTTACTATTTCAATCTAAGTCTTCCCACCCTTTCTCTTACCGCCATTACATGGGACTAAAACATAACTGGCGGAATGTGGGTGTACTATAGGTACACCTGTGTCTAACCCTTCAGGGACACAGGCGTGATGTTATGATATGTCAATTGAAATTCGTGATTCGTATAATTGTTGTACAGATTCGCTATGCCGTAGTGTTTCGCTTCGCTATCGATCTGCTTACGTATGGCTAGTGACGTGACACAAACACAAAGTTTTTTTTTAGTGGAATTATTAGGCATTCCAGTTTTAATTCAACTTTGGAGATTTCTCGAAACAATTCAGTTCCAAAAACGACGATTATAAGTTTATCGAGAGATCTTAAATTTAAAACACCATTCTTTCTATAGACGTTATCGAACGTGGTAGCCACCCTAGTAGCTACAAACCCGGAAGTGCTAGCGGGCAGTGCGGTGCAGTGCGCACTGGACACGCTGCAGGACCCCGAGCTACTGCGCGTGACGCGTGACGAGTACTTCACGTACCTCACGCCCGAGGGCGTGCTGTACGACAAGAGTTCGGTGCCTGGGTGAGTCAGTGGATGAATAATTCGTTTTAAAACTTATACTTAACAATATTATTGACCAAAGAGTTACAGTGCCAATTTTATTGTCTAGTAATGAAGATAATAAGGAGATGAATCTGAAGCGTGAGAGCAAAGCGTACAGCTACAAGGACCAGCTGGAAGAGCTGCAGCTGCGGCGCGAGCTAGAGGAGAAGAACAAGCGCGCGGGCAAGGCTAAAGAGGTCAGTGGCACGTCTATATCTATTTCAAATTGAAGGCGCTTTCTGTGTCTGGCTGTGTCTGTCTGTGTGACCGCGTTCTTCGATACTCAATCGTGCATTCCACAATGTAATGAGAGATTTCTTTGGCGTATTATTTTATTCATCATAATTATGTATACATAATATGATAAAGAAATCTCCATGTTTTGTCAAGTCGTGATAAACGGTACGAAGCTGGATCGGGTCGCTACCTGTAAACCAGACTAGAGTTATCTGCCGTCCAAACATAATTTGCTGACATGAGATTCGATAACCGATGAAATTACATAATTCACAATGCGATTAAAAAACGCGTGTTTAAATAAATAAGACTACCGGGAGTCTTGCAACAATAGAAAAAAATCATTGTGTCTTAACTAATATAAGTAATTGGCGTTCAAAAAATGAGTATAATCGAAAAGAGACGTGTTTCTGCATCACTATTTTCTTTATTCTAGGTGCCCCTATCAGCCAAGCAGAAGGAGGCTATCAAAGCACAGCTGGCGAAGGAGAGTGCAGTGCGGCAAAGACTGAGTGCGGTGAGCTTGCTTTTAATTTTTCATAATTATTATGCTTCTATTCATTATAAAAATATATTAAGATTTTCTTGGGTTTTTTTTTGTGAAAATCTTTTCTGATTTTTCATTACCTCTTTTAAAGTCAGTGTCAAAAACCTATAAAAACACAAATTAACTAAAAACGTGATTCCATAACTAGAGTTCTTTTTGCAGCCCAGTAAGCCACTTTTTATTTGAAGCACAATCCACGTTAATTTATAAGAATGTAGAATTTAAATTTTATACCAAATCCTGTAAAATTGCATTGTATTGTATTAGTGTGTACTGATAACACTTTCGCATGCCAAATGTTAGAATATACCTCGAACGAAACTTGTAAGCCACCTGTATACCTATATTCTATGGTCATATCCTTTTGGTGAAGGGCGGGCGTTTTAGGGGCCTGTCCTTATGTAATTTTCTTAAAGTAGTATTATTTTAATATGATTTAACAGTGGGAATTAGATGGAGTTATGCAAGAAGTATAGCTCCATTTTTCTGATCTTTTTTACTCCCGAATTGGCCTGCTTTTGACCACGAATAATACACTAGTTCACCCCAAGGTTATAACCAGGAGTTTCTTCCAGCTAAACTTACGCGTAGTGATAGCAGTGCGGCTCTTGGAGGCAGTGCAGCGTGGCTCGGCCGCCGCGCTGTGCCGCGGCGCGCGCCGCGTCGTGTGCGGCGTGCTGGGCGCCCTGCGCAGCCCGCTCGCCGCGCCGCGCCTCGCTCACGCGTACGGGAATCTTAGGTTCGCGCTGCTGCCTAACCACTTGGCCCTCGGAGATATTCTAGCCAGGCTTACGCTACGGTAAGTGTTTATCTTATGTGAATCATTCCTTAGTCAGTCTCTTTGCTGAAGTATTTACTTGAATTTTATGAGATAAGCTACCAACCTAACCAAGCCTAAAGAAATTCAGAAAAAGAAAAATAGATTCATTTGTCACAGTCACGTGCATATAAAAAAATTAGTTAATTCTTATAAAATAATAAAACAGATCTATTCAAGTGTAGAAAATTCTAGAGTTAAAAGAATGGATAGAAAATCCATTAAGGGTAGCCCTCTAGCATAATAACATCCACTTCATAGTTTCCTTTATACTCAAAAGTCGCCTATACAAAAAAAGTGCCTTTTTTGCCATGTCAAGCTGCTGATTCAGTTAGCTTTAGAATTCAACTCAGGCAACTCAGTCACATCCATTGGAACAGCTTTACTTAGACAGCGCCTTTATTTCGTTGCTATAAGGACGGTTTTCGTAGTTCAAGATCGTACCGACCGTATTGGAAAATGACCTATCATTCTCATGATAGCCACTGTTCCTCAACTAAATTCCTTGCCGTCCCTCAGGCTCCACAAGCCACAATGTGACTTGGAACCGAGCTGGGAGGATAACGAGCTGGACTCAGCCACCGCGCGCACCATCAACCTGATGTACATGATCACCTGCAGCAAGTCTTTTAGTGATGATGAGGAGGATACAGCGCACAAGGCCAACCACTTCACCGCGCCAGGGTTCTGTTATGCGTTCCCGTTGTTGAAGCTGGGTGAGTTGAATTCCAAGTGAAATTATGTTGTGTCTTTTGAAGATTGTCCCATAAAAAATGTATAAGTGCATGCTCAAGTTTGTATGAAATTGTACTGAATGACCTGATGTCTGTATTTTCCTTAGTGAAAAAAGTTAACATGTGCATGAGAAGCAACCTAAAATGGTAGGTGCAGATGTTTGATTTGAATGTTTAATTAATATTGAGACCCAACTTCAAAGAAGGTTTTTATAATCTAAAAGACTTGGTATTTTATTTGCCAGCACAAAATTACAAACAGGAACACGACGGGTATTGCCCACGCTACCAAACGGTTTAATGCCTGGGCTTACTATGAACTGCTGTGGCTAATCTGGAAATCTCTTAACCAATTGCAGGCCCAGGTTGGCCGCTGTAGAATTAATCTGGTCAAATGGGGGTATCCTCGACCCATCCCAAGCACAGTTCCAGTCTGGAGCCCTTTCACAGGAGCCCTTCACATCCTTTCCTGCAAATCATGCACCTTCCAGGATTTATACGAAGCTAACGATAGAGCTGGGTGGCTACATTCTGGTCGGACATTTGAGTCTAATCGATACATATAGAAAGACTATGAACTGGCTTATTTGCAGGTCTGTCGGGCTCTGCACTCCGAGCAGACGAGCAGACGATGCTGAACGGCCTATCAGTGATCGAGACGCACGCGGCACTGCGGATCGACTCCGACATGATGCATCCCGCGCTCTTCCCCATCGACCACATGTTCCGTCTCCTCATCGACCTTATCAGTAAGTATATTGAAACTAATATGCTCTTAAAAATTCGTTTATTCAGATAAGGTGAAGGATCGTCAGCATTAGCATCGTCAGAGCATCAGAATTTGAACGTTAAAAGTTAGGAAGGAGTCATAAAGTATTTATTTCAATTAAACTGCATATTTCCGCAGGCAGTACAAGCGGTCGCGTGCAGGCAGCGTGCACAGTGTCTCTGTTAGAGACAGCGCAGTGCGTCGCTCGCGCCACCCTCTCGCTCGATGACGTCACGTGTCTGCTTGCTGGTCTGCAGAACCCAATGGAGGTATGACCTTCCCTGATTTTATCACCAAATTTTTTAATAGGAATAGCTAGCAACTTTATCCTTATATCAGCCCACTGATCACTACTGCTGAAAGCTCTAACTCAGTGGCAGTCGTAACAAATGCCATGCCCTCGCCAGGTGGTCCGCGACGCCGGCCTGCGCGCGCTGCTGCGCGTGGCGGAGTGCCTGCCGCCGCTGCTGGAGGACCCGCAGTACGCTCTCACGCTCACCAAGAGACTGCTCATCGCCACGTTCGACATCTCCGAGGATAACAAGTGAGACATCTTGTTAATTTTGCGTTTAGTGAGAATAAATTGTTGATTTTTCTGTCAAGCTTTAATGATTCCATTTTCATTGCATAGGAAGTTGGCCGAAGAGCTCTGGTCTCAACTGCCCCTAGCCCAACAATGGAGTCGCGAGCCTGATCTAGTGGAACTCCTGCTAGAAGAGGCGCAGCATCCCGCAGAGCCGGTGCAGCGTGCTGCGGCCTCTGCGCTTGCGCATCTCGTACAGCGCAGCACTGATCCTAAGGCGGCTGAATATGTACTGGAGCGGCTGCAGGATATTTACTCTCAAAAGTTGCCTGTGAGTATAATAACAATCTATGTAACTTACTATTCAAAGTAGCACCAACTTTGACACTTCATGAGAGAAAATACCATTTACATCTCTCATATTCGGTAAGTAGGTCCTTATTACCCCCAAATGGGGCTTGTTGGTAACCAATTAGCGCTCTAGGGTAATAATGTAGCTAGAAAAGCTCTAGGGCGGTAAGTAATTTAAAAAAAAACTCT
The DNA here is from genome assembly GCA_963680765.1 of Agrochola lychnidis. Taxonomy (NCBI): domain Eukaryota; kingdom Metazoa; phylum Arthropoda; class Insecta; order Lepidoptera; family Noctuidae; genus Agrochola; species Agrochola lychnidis. Next base: position 1,053,430 of record OY796863.1, on the reverse strand, counting down.
TCACTCTTTCAAAAAGTTTGCGTACATCTAACCATCATACTGGCAATAGACATCATGCATTCAGCCCAATGACAAAAGAGGTCGCTTCGCTATTCAGCCTTGTCTTCGTATGAGTATAATAGTCATCAATTTTAATATCGAACGGCGAAGCTCAATTTCGTTCTTGAAAAAAAAAAATTAAAAAAAAAGATGAAAAAAGGCGGGAATAGAAAATTTTTACTTTAAATATTGTTTGTTTTTGGGATTTTTTTATAATTACGTGCTAATTAGGAAAAAAACATGAGGTCTGCAAGTGATGAAGATATAAGCTGCACCCCCGATTCAATGAAAATGGAAGCTGAAGCAGCAATTAACAATATTTTGCCTGAAAGATCTAAAGAGAGATATTTGAAAACTTACGACGAGTTCATGAAGTGGCGAAAAGAAAAACGAGTAAAGTCTTTATCTGAGACTGTATTCTTAACATACTTTAGTGAGCTATCAAAAAAGCTGCAGCCATCTAATTTGTGGTGCATTTATTCAATGTTAAAAGCAACTATGAGTACTAAACACGACATCAATATCAAGAACTTTTCAAAATTATCATCTTTTCTAAAAAGACAATCAGCTGGGCACAAAAGCAAAAAGTCAAAGGTTTTTACAGCGCAACACGTGAAAACATTCATAAATGAAGCCCCTGATGACATATATTTAACTGTTAAGGTACGTAAAATAACAAATCACATAATGGTTATTACCATTCAATACAACCAAATACTTCATCATTTATCTTTTAAATTCTTACAATCCTATAAAACATACTTATTTTTATATTTCGCTTGTTTTAGGTGGTTCTTATCTTCGGTATAACTGGCGCATGCCGAGGTATTGAATTGACAAATATAACAATAGAGAACATAGAACAACAGGGTCAGTTGTTAGTAATTAAACTACCGAACACAAAAACTAAAATTGACCGAACATTTGTAGTTTCTCAAGAATTTTCTGAATTCGTACAAAAATACAGAAATCTTCGTCCTGAAAATGTAAACACCAACCGATTTTTTTTTGAAGTACCACCAAGGCAAATGCTACAAACAAGTTATCGGAAAAAATACCATCAGAAGTATGCCGAAGCAAATCGCAAGTTATTTAAAGTTAGCAAACCCGGAATTGTACACAGGTCATTGCTTCCGGAGAACATCGGCTACACTTTTAGCCAATGCTGGGGCTAACTTAACCACTATAAAAAGGCACGGTGGGTGGAAATCCAGCAAAGTGGCTGAAGGTTACATTGAAGATTCCATACAAAATAAAATAAAAGTAAAATTACCAACCAAATAACGAAAACTATTCAGCTTTCAAAAAATGAAACATCTTTCTCAAGAGATGATCCGCAACCATCAACTTCTGCTGAAGAAAGCTTCATCCCGTCTATTTTTATCCATGACCAACAAATATCACAATCTCAAACTATTAACATACCCAAAAAACACCTGTCCCTAAAATTTGAAAATTGTTCTCATTTCACTATAAATTTTAACAAATAAAATGTTTTATTCTTGTAATGCCGGTTTTATTCTACTTACCTCACAATCGAGATGTAAAGCAGAGTAGTTAGCTCGGGTGTAAGCATCAATTGCACCCTCGAACTATAGGCGCCCTCGCTGCGCTCGTGCGCCTAAATATCTCGGGCTGCAATTGATGCCTTACAGCCCTTGGCTACTAATCTACTATTGTAATAAAGAATTCGCGTTTTAGGGGAGAAATTTACTTCTGAAAACGATTGGTGTTGCTTATCATTTTATTTTATATGCATGAAAATTTATGAAACTCACGTAAAAAGCTCGTTCCCACAGATGATCCCAGCGAAGCTAGACCAGTTCGGCCACGTGGTATCTGAGGCAGTAGACTCATGGGGAGCGCGGCGGGGCGTAGCCCTGGCACTGCGCGAGCTGGCCCCGCGCCTGCCCGCCGAGTCCGTGCCGCCCGCCATGCGCTTCTTTGTGGAGCGCGCGCTGGCTGACCGGAACGACGTGGTGCGCGGGGAGATGCTCAACGCGGCCATGGCTATTGTGGATTTGCATGGAAAGGTACAGCTCCAAAAAAATCGTAAATACCCCTGTTACTGTTAAATACCTTTCCCCTAACTCATGATACTGCAATAAAGTCTCTCGTTCGACATTAACTTAACAGAATCTTCGCCAAAGTGATTGAGGTGTTTACATAAAACAATTGATCAATGTTTCACCAATAGGCCGCTCTACCATAGCAAAATAGCTTTATTTTGTTTTTGTAATTCCAGGAAACCCTGAGCAGCCAGTTACCGGTGTTCGAGAACTTCCTGGACAAAGCGCCCAAGTCGGGCGGATACGACGCGGTGCGGCAGTGCGTGGTGCTGCTGGTGGGCTCGCTGGCGCGCCACCTGGAGCCCAACGACGCGCGCATCAAGCCCATCACGCTGCGCCTCGTGGCCGCGCTGTCCACGCCCAGCCAGCAGGTACACGATGTTGTGCCAGGCAATACGAAACTAATCTGCCGATGTAACACTTAGTTGCCAAAATACAGGGTCATATTAAATTAGCTAGACAAAACTCCACACACGTGACGGATCATAATCATTTATTTGTCAGAAAACGGTACATTATGGTCTTAAGTCCGGACACACGATAAACAAAAACAAATTACACATGTGGTAAAACTGAAAATTATTAAAAAATAAGCAAGATTTAGAATGAGAGTCAGAGAGGGAGAGAGAGTTATATCTTTCTTCTCTCTCATGTAATGAAATGTGCCTATCGTGACTCGTCCTTGAAATTTTCCTCTCAATTCTCGTCCAATTATCGAATCGCTGCCTAAGAAGTTTCATTTCAAAAAGGTGGGATGTTCTTTTCTTGGGGATAACGACTGTAGCGGAGCGTAGTATCTTGAAATATGAGTAGTGAAAATCAGACCCTGTAACAAGCCCAGTAAACTATGTGACAGAAACAGCACTGAGATAGTGTGTAGCTCTAATGAACAGACTATGGTAAAAAAAAATTGCCAATATGCAAGCTTGGAAATAGGAGTTGGTTATCCAAGGTGCAACGGGCAAAAGTGAGGACAGTAAATACGTGACTTTCGACTACTGTCGTCTATTGCCCCCAAATTATTCGGCAATCTGATTTACACGGTGCGATTTAATAGCCTGCAGCATTGCATAAGTTCAAACAACAATAAAAGTTGCACTGTCGTCAAGTCATTTGTCGCTTCAATTTTATTGTATACCACAGGCAAGAAACTTGCATTGTGTAAATCGGGAAAAGTTGTTGTATATAAAAACTCTGGTTTTAGGTACAAGAAGCAGTGAGCAACTGCCTCCCCCACCTGGTTGGGTCTCCAGCCCTAGAAGACGAGATCCCGGCCATCATGAACAAGCTCATGAAGCAACTGCTCACCGCCGAGAAGTATGGAGACAGGAAAGTTAGTATTTATTTACAATAAACATATGCGTAAACGACCATTAAAACTTAACCTTAGCATAATGTAGATAATGTTGAATTTGGCGTAACGAAATAAAATATCACGTGATCAATTGATATTCGCTGCAATCGTTTGTGCTGACCTTGAGATTTTCTATCCAAGATCCTGATACTTATTTTTGTGTATGTTCCATCTTTTCCAGGGTGCTGCGTACGGTATTGCTGGGATCATCAAGGGTCTCGGCATCTTGTCACTGAAGCAGCTCGATGTCATGGGCAAACTGACTGAGGCGATACAGGAGAAGAAAAATTTCAAATATCGTGAAGGTAAAATATAGTTTCAGATATTGCTTGGATTACATACATGTCACGTACGTGGGACTTAAACATAACAGGCGAAAATATGTGGATGTACTACTAGTCCAAATCTGCCTAACCATTCGGGGAATACAGTCGTTATGTTAGTTCATTGACGCGGTTGAAAATGATTTGATGTTTCAATAATGGTTCGATGTGTCAATCGGTTGGCTCATGGATAGATGACTATCAATTGCATATCGTGACTCCTCCGTGCCTCGGAAAGCACGTTAAGCCGTTGGTCCCGGCTGTCATTCGTAGATCTATGACAGTCGTTACAGGTAGTCAGAAGCCCAAAAGTCTGACAACCAGTCTTACCAAGGGTTATCGTGTTACCTAGTAACTCAGTTGTGGAGGTTAGATAGGCAGCTGATCCATGTAAAAACTGGTATTCAGCTGCATCCGGTTAGACTGGAAGCTGACCTCAACATAGTCGGGAAAAAGCTAGGCAGATTTTTATTGTGTAAAAAGTAAACTGTTTTTTAAATTTTTGTAATTGTTTAAAATTAAAGAAACCAACAAAATGAATGTTATACAATGAACCCCTACTTCCAGGCGCCCTGTTTGGTTTCGAGATGCTGTGCTACAAGCTGGGCCGGCTGTTCGAGCCGTACATCGTGCACGTGCTGCCGCACCTGCTGCTGTGCTTCGGCGACACGTCGCAGTACGTGCGCGCCGCCGCCGACGACACCGCCAAGCTCATCATGAGCAAGCTCAGCGCGCACGGCGTCAAGCTGGTGCTGCCCTCGCTGCTGCAGGCGCTGCAGGACGACAACTGGAGGACCAAGGCTGGTTAGTGCCACGAGTTTTATTAAATAAGCCTCCTTTTAACTAAACACCTTTAATGATAGTTGTAAGGGAGATTTGAATAAATAAATAACGTTCCGTGCAGGTTCCATCGAGCTGCTGGGCGCGATGGCCTACTGCGCGCCGAAGCAGCTGTCGTCGTGCCTGCCGTCCATCGTGCCCAAGCTCATCGAGGTGCTGAGCGACTCGCACATGCGCGTGCAGGAGGCGGGCGCCGAGGCGCTGGGAGTCATCGGCTCTGTCATCAGGAACCCGGAGATTCAAGGTACAGTCACATCCGAAATATGTTCTACACTATATTGAGCTATTTTTGTGTGCTCATTGCACCGAATTAAGAATGTGACACTAACTGTACAACAAAATTTTACCAAGCTCATTTATAACCTTTAATATTCAGGATACAATGGCGCTCTTATCGTTAATAACGATACCTACCTGACAAACTTTCCTTTAAATTGTATACTTTGGGAAGTTCAGATGTTTGCCATCAATCATTGATTTAAAAAACGTCCTACCTGGTGAAGGGATTTGGATGAAATCTGGCTCACAGGTAGAGACTAACCTGGATTTTACGTAAGATACTTGTTTTTATCCGGGTACATAAAGTATCAGGATGTAAAAATAACCACAGACGAGAGAATTCACAAAAAATATGTTAAACAAAATGTTATAAATAGTGTAAGATAAGGAAAAAAGGTGCAAAATTGATAAGGGACCAAAAAGAGGATTTGTACCCCTGGTGGGACTCGAACCCACAATCCCCGGCTTAGGAGGCCGATGCCTTATCCATTAGGCCACAGGGGCTTCGCTATGTGAGATAAAATTGTACGCCGCAAGCTAGGCCTCATTTTCAGATTTGTCATGTAGGGATAGCATTTATCCACATGTACATATGACACTGTCTGTGCGATGGCTCCTACGAATAACAGTTGCGGGCAGTCGCTCCCGAACGCTCGCTGTGACGACACAAAACTGTAATTAAGATAGTTTACTTAATTAAAAGAATTACTGTGCCAAAGAGACTTTTAATCACATACAAATATAGATATCCTAAAGTCATATTTGCAGTCGGCATCTTCTTATCTACTTAGCTACCTGTCTTCAAAAATTTTTACTATTATTCTTCTTTTTATCGTATCGATGACTTCTATTTTATTAGACCCGAACGAAGCAACCTGGACAACTCTGATGTCATTATTATGTATGTCTTCTCCAGCAATCGTACCAGTCCTCCTCGAAGCCCTGCAGGACCCGTCCAACAGGACGTCAGCGTGCCTCCAAACGTTACTGGACACGAAGTTCGTGCACTTCATCGACGCGCCGTCGCTCGCGCTGATCATGCCGGTCGTGCAGCGCGCGTTCCTGGACCGCAGCACCGAGACGCGCAAGATGGCCGCGCAGATCATCGGCAACATGTACTCGCTGACGGACCAGAAGGACCTCATGCCGTACCTGCCCAATATTATACCGGGCCTGAAGAGCTCGCTGCTTGATCCTGTGCCTGAGGTTTGAACAACATTTAAGACATTTTTTTTTTTAAGTTTGGGAGTTGTGCCTTTTGTTTACGGTCTCTTGTTACCTATTACTCAATACGGCTGCAGCAACTACGTTTCGAACTTTTCAACAAATTTATATTCTTATAAAAAAATTGCGTTTTTTTTTTATGCGTGTATTTCTATATGCCTGACAGATTGGAACACGGTTTTCTTTCATTTCAATATTCATTTCATAATACCCATAACAAGTGCTCGTTCTTTATATCATACCGATTACATTGCCATTTGATATTCTAGGTGCGTTCAGTATCAGCGCGCGCTCTCGGCGCCATGGTGAAGGGCATGGGCGAGAGCAGCTTCGAGGAGCTTCTCCCGTGGCTCATGCACACGCTGACGTCCGAGTCCAGCTCGGTGGACCGCTCGGGCGCCGCGCAGGGCCTGTCCGAGGTCGTCGCCGGCCTGGGAGTGCACAAGCTGCACAAGATCATGCCTGGTGAGTCACACAACACTATATTTTTGTGCATTTTTTTGAACTGTAGGTACAGTAAAAAGGTAGGTGTTCGGACAAAAATAAATCAGCTTTTCAATAAGCTTATAGTATAAGTTAAGATTCGATTTAGAATGCCGAGTATTTGAATACGGAACTAACATACAAGCGTCTGTGATAGTGTTTATCAACTTTAAAAAAATACATACTTGTACATCATACGGTCGGCGGTAGTGATGGCCAGCTACTTACTAATATAAACGTGGACTGCATGTTTATTTGCACAACTTAAATACCTATTGAAATCTAATCCAACAATCTTGTAAATATTCACTGTTGCCAATAACTCCACACGAAGAGTAATGTCAAAAACTCGACTATTGACTCACTATCTCAATCAACCCACAGACATAATCGCGACCGCCGAGCGCACAGACATCGCGCCGCACGTGAAGGACGGCTACATCATGATGTTCATCTACATGCCGGGCGCCTTCACCGACGAGTTCCTGCCCTACATCGGACAGATCATCAACCCCATCCTGAAAGCACTGGCCGACGAGAACGAATACGTCAGAGAAACCGCCTTGAAAGCCGGACAGAGGATTGTGAACCTCTACGCTGAATCAGCCATAACTCTACTCCTACCAGAGTTAGAAAAAGGTCTCTTCGATGACAACTGGCGTATCAGATACAGCTCAGTACAACTACTAGGTGATCTTTTATACCGTATTTCCGGTGTTTCCGGTAAGATGAGCACGGAAACGGCTTCGGAAGACGATAACTTTGGCACGGAGCACTCGCATAAGGCGATCATCAACGCGCTTGGTCCGGAGAGGAGGAACAGAGTGTTGGCTGGGTTGTATATGGGCAGGAGCGATGTCGCGCTCATGGTGCGACAGGCGGCGCTGCACGTGTGGAAGGTACGGACCACTTATGTTATTCAGGGTCTTACTGGAACTTGAAGTTATACTTTCAGGTTAAATAATCACTCAATCAATAATTATGGTATTCTTTAAACCAAGGTGAGGTATTGCATAATATCTGGTTTAAGAGTTAGCTCACCTAGCAAGTAATCTTTAACTGTCCGAGGATTCTAAGTAACTTAGGCCCGTATTACAGAACGTCACTCAATACTCAAGCATTACTTAAAACTAGTTTCAACCAATCAAATGGCTTGAATCTAGTTTTAAGTAATGCTTGAGTATTGACTGACGTTCTGTAATACGGGCCTTAGTCTGCTACTTTTCTAATGCATTCTCCTTGATCATGGCATGTATTCTTCAGGTGGTAGTGACGAACACGCCCAAGACCCTGCGCGAGATCCTGCCGACGCTGTTCGGCCTGCTGCTGGGCTGCCTGGCGTCCACCAGCTACGACAAGCGCCAGGTCGCCGCCAGGACACTCGGGGACCTCGTGCGCAAGGTAACATTTGACCTGGAAATCCTCTACACTTTACTTTGATTCATAATTTACGTTCCATTTTTTTACTGCCATTCCGAGGCCCTATTCTCTCTCTCTCGAAATTGAGGTCAAAAGCCTTCCGTCGAAAGCGATGGATGACGTCTTCTATGAATCGAGCGTGCCCAGAAGATGCCTGTTCACTCTTGCTTTGAAGGCAGACGGGTTATATGTGGACGAGAACACACGCTGGCAGAGAGTTCCACTTTGGCCGTACGCATAAAACATCATTTACTCAATTATCTAAAAAAGAAGTCTTTAAAATCATGACAGAAGTACTGTGAGAGGGATTCATGAAAGTGTGTTTTAATTGTTTAAAACCTATAATTATCTCTTTTAATTTATCTTGTCGTTAATTCGTTTGTTTGTATTGTATAACGAGCTGATATCCTCGACTCACGTCCAGGCGACTAACCGTTTTAATTCAAATAAACAATGTTTAACGTCCAGCTGGGCGAGCGCGTGCTGCCAGAGATCGTGCCGATCCTGGAGCGAGGCCTGCGCTCGGACCGCGCGGACCAGCGCCAGGGCGTGTGCATCGGGCTCGGGGAGATCCTCGCCTCCACCTCCAGGGACGCCGTGCTCAGCTTCGCAGATGGACTGGTGAGCATACGAGGCAAGCTAAGGCCCGCTCGCACCACTAATTACTAAATGCGTTTTACGCTAAACACATTTAAAACATTGTTCTGTTTCTGTCAGTAATTTAAAGATGAAAGAGACAGAATGATGTTTTAAATATGTGCGAGTGGGCCGGGCCTTAGTGCCTTATGAACTTTTCTTTATGAGGCGTTACGCTACACTTGGACCCCGCCCTTGTGCACGTCAAAACAAGTTTGTAATAATAATAAGTATTCGACGCAAGTGATTAATAGCATAATAAGCAAAATCAGCTTATAATGTTGCCACTGCTGGGACACAAGCCTCTCTGTGAGAGTAATTAATAATATTAAAAATCTTTATTGCAGACTACATGATCCATGGGAAAACACACAATAAAAAGCAATAACATATACATAAATTCACGCCTTTCTTCTCTTGCACAATAAAACGAAATAATACATTTACGTGCCTATTTCCAATCACTGTTTATAGGTCTTGGTAACTGTTTCTACACGAATTATCCTCTGTTTAACTGTCGACTGGTTTAGTCTGGTCCTTCCCTATCAGTGTAGCAAGTTACTATTCTTAGAAAAAAAAATACATCTGCAAAATGAAATGAGTAGCGTTTAATAATCTTATCCACTCGTAGTCAATACATTATCACTCACTCCCAGGTGCCGACAGTCCGCACCGCGCTGTGCGATCCGTTACCAGAAGTGCGCATGGCGGCAGCGCGAACGTTCGACAGTCTGCACGCCACCATCGGCAACAAGGCGCTGGACGACATCCTGCCGCAGATGCTGGACGGGCTCAAGGACCCCGACCCCGACATCGCTGATGCCACGCTTGATGGACTTAAACAGGTATTTTGAGACAAAATTTCTATTGATTATAGGTTCACTTTCATTATTGTTGTTGATACTGAAAATACATTCGACTCTCTCTAAAACTCATCGTTCGATTTACTCTCGAACTCGCTGGAGTTCGAACTCACGATACTGTTACCGATACCTTATTTTTATAAATGCGATTGTGCTCTTTTTTTATACTTTTATTTATATTGAGTTACCTTTTGTGAGTGGGCAATATATACGAGTTACGCTGTACATTGACCTTTGTGGTAGTTTGTACGTCATACTCAATAATGCACATCGGTATTGTTTAGCTGTGCATTTCTCTAATATAGCATTTCAGTGGAACAATTGTCTAATTATATTCAGTACCAATAAATCCATCAAGGGAATCATTCTTCTGCTCATTTACATAATACAACATACCTAACAGGTTTACATAACATTAACACTGTTGGGCATTACAACCCCAACAGTGTCCGTAAGCTTGGTAGAACCCATTTTGCTGTTTTTTGTGTATTAGCAAATACACAAGAAATGTATTTTGTTTATTTTACACTTGTAGAGATACATTTTGAGTGATTTTAATACACATAAAACGTGTTTAGTAGTTGTAAATAGTGGTTTATGAAACTGTTTATTGTTTCAATTTTGATTTCAAAATATGAACTTTGCGATAAGAGTTTAGAGGAGTCTTAACTTGTGGGTGTTGACAATATTTTCTGGCACGGTCGCTGTGGCACAGATAATGGCGATAAAGTCCCGCGCCGTGCTGCCGTACCTCGTGCCCGTGCTGACGGGCGGCGGCGCCGTGGACACGCGCGCGCTGTCGGCGCTGGCGGCGGCCGCGGGCGGCGCGCTGGCCCGCCACCTGCCGCGCGTGCTGCCCGCGCTGCTCGGCGCGCTCGTGGCGGCGCGCGCGCAGCCCGACGAGGCCAGGGAGCTGGACCACTGTCGAGACGCGCTGCTGCCCGTCGTGGACCCGCCCGGCGTTAGGAGGTTAGTGTTCCCGTTCTACGGAAAGGGACCTGTTCTCGATACGACCAGATCGATATTCATCTGGAATCAAATCAGACGCTCGAACGAAACCAAAATAGAATGGAATACTACTCGAGTGAACTTTCATTTTGGTTGTATTCGACAAGAGGCTAACGTTCACACGACATCGAAAAAAATACTAAGAAATAAATGTTTATCTGCTCGTTCCATTACATTTTTAGATCATTGCGAGTGGAAGATGCCGAATGCCGAAATCCAACATCGTTGGACGTTCACTAATTAATTCATTTTTGTATTCAGACATAAGATTTGCTTAAGACGAAAAGTGAATTGTCATGTGAGCACCAGTTGGGTGGTGAGCAGATAGGTCACGGTTGTGAACTATCTGCTAATCACCCACATTGAAAATGATAGTGATAAGTCCCAAACACTGGCCTTCTAACTTACTGATTCTACAAACAAATGAATTCTTTCACAGCATAATCGACACCCTCTTGGAAACAATCCGCACGACAGAAGGCGAGAAGCACTGCGCGGCCGCGTCCCTGCTGTGCGCGTTCGTGACGCACACGCGCGCGGACCTGGCGCCGCACGTGCCGCAGCTCATCCGCGGCCTCATCCTCCTGTTCGGCGACGCCGACCGCGACGTGCTCCTGATGGCCTGGGAGGCGCTGGGCGCGCTCGCCAAGTCGCTGGACCCTGAGAGGCAGATCGCGCACGTGTCCGATGTCAGACAGGCCGTCAGGTATGCGACCGCGGATCTGAAGCCCGACGAGCTGCTGCCTGGCTTCTGTTTGCCTAAGGTGAGGATTTTTAGATGATCGATGCGATCTGGAATTGTATGCAATATGCATAAAGTCACGTTTTTTTTAAATACTGCTTTGTTCTTGTCACAAATGATAAACCAACCTCGTGTTTAAGGCTATAAACAATAGGCTAATAAGCTAGTTGATCGTTTTTAACCGACTTCCAAAAGGAGGAGGTTCTCTATTCAACTGTTTTTTTTTTTGTATGTTTGTTAAGGCTCCTGGCCGTGACTTCACTCGACAGAGTTTAGGTAAATTCTTGCGATGCTATGTTTGTGTGCACCGTTCACGCACACACGCCTAAACATCGAGCGTAGTGATCGCTTAAACAGTTTTGATCCTATAGACGGTATTTTGTTAAGTTACGTAGGTACGCTTATGAAATAAGTCTGGAATGTTTGTGTATATTCGTTTAGTATATTTATAACAATTCTGTTTTATATGGAATTTTATACTTTTTGTATGGAAAACATGAAAAATTATTACCTACATGTTGAGTTTTATGGGTTTATGGGTTTCATAAAGGGGGTTGAAATTTTCATTATTTTTGCGATAAGACACAATTTTCGAGATATAAGCAAAAGAACAGAAAAAAGATAAAGTACAGTTTTTGCAACTGAATGAGTTATTAATTTAGTGAAAATGAAAAATTCGCTATTGGTGCCGATTCTCTTGTATACCGAACTAAACTTACTAAACTATCACTAAAATTCCTTAATTTTGACTATGAGAATCTCAAAGCTATTCTGCAAAATAAATTCTCTAAATTTAAAAATAATTTTGACACATCTAAATCGAATTTGACAACCGCGACTCCACACGTGATACCTAACCACGTGAATCTTTTTAGAGCCGGAGGCGCGCAGGGGGGGCAGCCTCGACGTGTTTTATATGGATTTTTCACTTTTTGTGTGGAAAATAAGAAAAAATATTACCTACATGTAGAGTGTTAGAGGTTTAAGGGTTTTTTAAAGGGTGTCGAAATTTTCATTATTTTTGCGATTGGACACACCGTTTTCGAGCAATAAGCAAAAGAAAAAAAAAATATTCGGTACTGTTTTTTCATCTGAAGTCGAGGTGTTTGTGTGAATTTTAGTTCATGACAACCAATTTTATTCCACATGTTTTTAGTCACGATAAAAAAATAGTCATATTTAGTTAGAAAATCTAAATTTTAGGTTAAAAACGTCAAATTCAGAAAAGCAAAATTGCCATTTTCACTAAACTAATATCTCAGTGCCATCTTAGTGCTGTCAAACTAAAATATAGTTAAGTTGTGTCACTTTAGTCTATTTCAGAATGGGAAATCGTCGTTTGACAGGAATAAACTAAATTTTGGTGATTTTTAGTTTAGTTTAGAGGCATTTGTGACAAGAGAATCGGCACCAATCTAAATTTGACTTTTCTCACCTAAAATTTTGATTAGTGCCGATTCTCTTATACACCGAACTAAACTAACTAAACTATCACTAAAATTTCTTACTTTTGACTATGAGAATCTCAAAGCTATTGGTGCCGATTCCCTTGTTCACAAACTAAACTAAATTTAAGTTCAGTGCATCTTTTTCTTACAATTTCATTAAGAAAAGGACAGAAGATAAATTTTAGTTTAGTCCTGTCAAATTAATCACCACCCATACAAGTTTAGATGTGATTAAAAACTTGCCGACTAAAATTACGTCAATTAACGTCAAGCGCTGATTAATTTGACAGGACTAAACTAAAATTTATCTTCTGTCCTTTTCTTAATGAAATAGAAAGAAAAAGATGCACTTAAATTTAGTTTAGTTTGTGAACAAGGGAATCGGCACAATTATGCAAAATAAATTCTCTAAATTTAAGAAAATTTTTGACACATCTAAATCAAATTTGACAATCGCGACTCCACACGTGATACCTAACCATGTGAATCTTTTTAGAGCCGGAGGCGCGCACGCTCGACGTGTTTTATATGGAACTTTTCACTTTTTGTATGGAAAATAAGAAAAAATATTACCTACATGTAGAGTATAAGGGGTTTAAGGATTTTATAAAGGGAGTCGAAATTTTCATTATTTTTGCGATTGGACACACCGTTTTCGAGATATAAGCAAAAGAAAAAAAAAAAGATTCAGTACTGTTTTTGCATGTGAAATCGAGGTGTTGGTGTGAATTTAAAGTTCATGACAATCAATTTTATTCCACACGTTTTTAATCGCGAAAAATAGTCAGATTCGGTTAGAAAATCTAAATTTTAAGTGAAAAACGTCAAATTCAGAATAGTAAAGTTGCTTTTTTCACTAAATGAAAATCTCAGTTCCATCTTAGTGCTGTCAAATTAAAATCTAGTTAAGTTGTGTCACTTTAGTCTATTTCAGAATGGGAAATCGATTGCCCATTCTGAAATAGATTAAAGTGACACAACTTAACTATATTTTAGTTTGACTGCACTAAGATGGCACTGAGATATTAGTTTAGTGAAAATGGCAATTTTGCTATTCTGAATTTGACGTTTTTAACCTAAAATTTAGATTTTCTAATTAAATATGACTATTTTTAATCGCGACTAAAAACATGTGGAATAAAATTGGTTGTCATGAACTAAAATTCACACCAACACCTCGACTTCAGATGAAAAAACAGTACTGAATTTTTTTTTTCTTTTGCTTATATCTCGAAAACGGTGTGTCCAATCGCAAAAATAATGAAAATTTCGACACCCTTTATAAAACCCTTAAACCCCTAACACTCTACAAGTAGGTAATATTTTTTCTTATTTTCCACACAAAAAGTGAAAAATCCATATAAAACACGTCGAGGCTGCCCCCCCTGCGCGCCTCCGTCTCTAAAAAGATTCACGTGGTTAGGTATCACGTGTGGAGTCGCGGTTGTCAAATTCGATTTAGATGTGTCAAAATTATTTTTAAATTTAGAGAATTTATTTTGCAGAATAGCTTTGAGATTCTCATAGTCAAAAATAAGGAATTTTAGTGATAGTTTAGTTAGTTTAGTTCGGTGTACAAGAGAATCGGCACCCATGTCTAACTAAATATGACTTTTTTTAATCGCGATTAAAAAGGTGCGGAATAAAATTAGTTATCTTGAACTAAAATTCACACCAACACCTCGCTTCAGGTGCAAAAAACAGTACTGTATCTTTTTTTTTTCTTTTGCATATATCTCGAAAACGGTGTGTCCAATCGCAAAAATAATGAGAATTTCGATCCCCTTTATAAAACCCTTAAACCCCTGACACTCTACATGTAGGTAATATTTTTTCTTATTTTCCTTACAAAAAGTAAAAATTCTATATAAAACGTCAAGGCTGCCCCCTGTGCGCCTCCAGCTCTAAAAAAAATTCACGGGGTAGGGCAAATAAGTACCACGTGGACTCGCGATTGTCAAATATAATTTTAGTGTGTCAAAATATATTTAAATTTAATTTAGAAATTTTTTGTTGCAGAATAGCTTCAAGATTTTCATAGCCAAAAGTAAGGAATTTTAGTGATAGTTTAGTAAGTTTAGTTCGGTTTACAAGAGAATCGGCACCATATTGCCATCTTAGTGCTGTCAAAATAAAATATATTCTAAAATTATTTCACGATAGGAAATCATCGTTTGACAGGAATGAACGAAACTTTGGTGATTTTTAGTCTAGTTTTGAGGCATTAATTTGTGACAAGAGAATTGGCACCAGTATCCATAAAGGGATCTGAGACACTTGCGCGAAAGACATTTTCGCGAAAGACACTTGCGCGAACCCACTTGCGCGAAAAAGTTGCGGAAATGAGATTTCTTCATAACATCACGCCATCAATTTCAAAGGGCCCAACACTTTGAAATTGATAGCGTGATGTTATGAAGAAATGTGAAAATTTTCGCAGCCGCCATCTTAGATTTACGTTTTGACATCAAAATCTGCTTTAGAATCCTCAAAAACTATGAAAAAGACACCTATGACGAAAAATCTGAATATTGTCACAGCCGCCATCTTGGATTTATATTTTGACCTCACTATCAGCTTTAGCATCCTCGAAAACTATGAAAACGATACCCATGACGAAATATTTTTAAATGTTCGCAGCCGTCATCTTGGATCTTTATTTTGACTTAAAGTAGTCTTCAGTAGCGTTAAAGAACTTCGTTCCAAAAATACTTCACTTATTGCTACAACAGCATATCGGCGCGGGCATATCGGTGACGCGAACCCATAACTTTTTCCCCTACCAAAAATCATTCAAAACTATGAAATCTAAAGTCAAAATATAACTAGTGAACCCAGCAGGCAGATGTTGTCCTGCGACAACAGCGCCACGCGAGTCCAACTATAGTTATGAACCATCCAAGTTACACAAAAAGAATTAAAAAAAAAAACATCTAAATCAGTCAAGCCGTTTAGGATAAGAAGAATTACGAACACACGTACACCGGTATTTTATTTATTGCCAGGCATGCAAAATTTTAATGTTCTTCAAAAACAAGCAAAGTACTTTAAAATAAAATGCGGATCAAAATGTGGTAGTCGACGTACAATTTCTGGAATATGTTAACATCGGACACGTACGTGCGTGTGTGCGTGCTGCGACGCAAAGTGATACGTCCTCACGCTGGGAAGGCCCGTTCGCTACTGACGGAATAGATTTTCCGCGATCGTTTATATAGTTCACTTTGCCATTTATTTACGTAATGAAGTAATTGTTTATTTATAAAATAAAATTTAGATTCTATTAAACAATTAACTTAAAATTAATATATAATTTTTTAAATTTCTTAAAAGTGTTTCTAAGTATTAGAAAAAAATATTTATTTGGCTTGAAGTTTTGAGAAAGTTACGTTATTTCAACATTTTTTTTCTGCTATATTTTGTATGAAAGTTGAAAAAAGTGGTTCCCCTATGTACAAGTAGACCATATAATGATGTTGATGATATTTTTTAATTTTCAACATCAAAAGCAGTTTCTTCTAACGAAACGATCAAACGTCAGTCTCGCGTCATTTTCTGGAAAACTTGTTGCGAATTTTTGTGATTTCCCACGAATCCTTAATTTATTTCAAAAATCCCTTTCCCCTATGTACAAGACGAAGAATTGGACTTTTCAAATCACAAATAATTTTGTTTAAATTCTCGTCCCCTTTCTCACAACGAATAAACAAAATTGATCAAAATCAGTGATTTCGTGCGGTGCGGCGGCACGGAGCCTTAATATACTCGACTAATTATGAATTGATTTCAATGATTCTATTTTTTTTTTTGTTTGGTAGGTCATACTTCAGAGGTGGTCCCATATAAATTTTAATAACTTTGCTTGGGTAGCTTTTGAGTTAGCTTCAATAATATGTATTTTTTGCCACTTAGTATGTGGATGATATATTATGTTAAGTTCCTCTCACTGTTATTTACATAGCAGGTAGTGGTATTCGAATTTGTGTGGGGTAAATACCACAACTAAAAAGTGAAAAATAAAATATTTTGTAAAAAGTTTTTTGTGAAACCATTTAGGAATGTTCCTTGTGGTTTATTTTCCTCAAAATATGAATATTTCAGCTAAAGAATCTCTAAAATCATTAAAAAATTTTTACCTCATGACCATTCTGCAATACAAAATTAATAAGGTATTTTTCTTACTGCCAACTAGTCTAATACGTCAACTTTTATTTCTCATTTATGTACACCACATAAATACATAACAAAACTCATGATACAGGGTCTAGCACCAATCCTGCCGCTATTCCGCGAGTCCATCCTCAACGGTCTGCCGGAGGACAAGGAGAACGCGGCGCTGATGCTGGGCGAGATCATCAAGCTCACGTCCGCCGCCGCCATCCAGCCCTCCGTCGTGCACATCACCGGCCCGCTCATCAGGATCCTGGGAGACCGGTTCAACTCCAGCGTCAAGGCGGCCGTGCTGGAGACATTAGCTACTTTGTTGACGAAGGTAACTTTTTATTTGTGTTGTAGAGAAGATATTCAACACTAGAGAGTTTTTGAGCTCGTTCCAGCGATATTTTTTTTATGCCCCATTTAGATTGCTTTGCATGATAATATGAAAAAAATCCTTCTCATTGCATTCTTCCTGAGTAAATCACTGACACAAAATGAATCTCATCCTTGTTTCCAGGTGGGCGTCATGCTGAAGCAGTTCCTCCCACAACTGCAGACGACGTTCCTCAAAGCCCTGAACGACCCGAACCGTCCCGTGCGCATCAAGGCGTGCCTCGCGCTTTCGCAGCTAGTGGTGATCCACTCGCGCGCCGACCCGCTGTTCCTGGAGATGCACAACACCATGAAGAACATCGAGGACCCGCTCATCAAGGAGACCATGCTGCAAGCCCTGCGCGGCGTCATCACGGCGGGCGGCGACAAGATGACGGCCAGCACGGCGCTGGTGATCCTGCCCACGCTCACGGGCGCCGGCCTGCTGGCGCACGCCGACGACCCGCCGCGCTCGCAGGCGGCCGGCTGCCTGGGCGCGCTGCTGCACTGCCTGCCCGACACGCAGCGCGACGCCGCGCTGGCGCACCACGTGCTGGGCGCCACCGACGACTGGCTGCTGGCGCACGGCCGCTCCACCGCGCTCTTCGTGGCGCTCAAGGAGACGCCGGCCGTCGTGTACCGCGACGAGGAGCGCGTGGACAAGGCGCTGCTGGCGCTGCTCGCCAGCGACAAGGTCCCCATCGCCTGCAACGGCATCAGGGCCATGGGCTACCTGATGCGGTATCTCCTGAAGGAGGGACGACCAATACCGCCTACTATACTGTCGCAGTTTGTTAGAGTGAGTAGTATTGTCTATTTTATAAAACGCTTATGTTTTTTTCATAGGAATTTCCACGTTTTTATAGGCCATTGTGAATTATCTGCTTTAAACAAACGGCACATTACAGTTAACCTTCCGCAACGTGTCTCTTGCGATGTGATACAAAGTCTGGCCCCCACAGAGCATGAACCACCCGAGCAACGAGGTGAAGCAGCTGATGGCGCGCGCGGCGCACCTGCTGGGGCGCGAGGCGCCGCTGGCGTGCGCGGGCCCGAGCGCCGAGCTGCTGCACGCGCTGCTGCCCGCGCTCGTCAACGGCACCAAGGAGAAGAACACCTACGTGCGCGCCAACGCAGAGATCGCGCTGCGGGCCGTGCTCAGGTTGCCTCACGACGAACACTTCCACTTGGTAAATATTACGTTTCAAATAAGTCACCGACTACTACAGCACGTCCGCCTTGCCTCCCAACGTTGTAGACTTATCGATCTTTTAACCACGACAATGTTGTTGGTCTCGGCTCATAAGCAACCCGTATTGATCACGGGCTATAGGCTTCTACCTGCGCATTGGAAAACCATTAGAATCAATTGTATTGTAGAGATAATACTATAATCAGCACGCGTAGCATGACCACCGTAGAAACGAGTTTTGTCGACGGAAGAATAGACAAAATGACAGATTGTGATTGTTTATCTGTCATTTTGTCTATTCTTCCGTCGACAAAACTCGTTTCTACGGTGGTCATGCTACGCGTGCTGGTAGACAAAAGACACACATTTCATACATCGGATAGCACGGCAGTGCCCCCGCCAAGTCGAGCAAAACAAACACAAAGGCACAGCCGTACCATCTTTTCTCGAAGCCATTCAGGACATTTTCAACCCCCTGTAACTTCGTTGTGGATAAAACTAGAAGCCTGAATTTTCAGTGACTAAGAGGGCTAAGTATAACTAGGTATATTCCCAAATTACATTCAATTTGAACCAGTAGTTTAAGAACTATTGCAGGTCAAAGTTCCTTAATTTTGTTACTGAAGCGCGAGCAATGTTGGCACAGTGGTAACGGCCGCGACTTACGAATTGTATAGGTCGTAGGTTCGAGCCCTAAAAGGCGCTTTACTTTGTGTAAATTATTTCATCACCACTGCTCGTAAAATGATGAAGGAAAACATCGTAAGAAACCGGCAAGTCCTAGAACCAAAAATTCGAAGACATGTGCCCGCGTAATAGATTACGGCCCACCGATAGGAAGCCTGTGGCCCAGCAGTGGGAATATTATAGGCTGATTATGCTACACACACTAACTGACTCACTCACTCACCGATCATCAAAATTCTAAGGTACTTCTAGCAGACACAAAAGCTTAAAATTTTGAACACTCTTAGTGTTTAGCCTATAAAGCAAGGAAAAATATAAATGTACCGCATTTTCAGTCCCGTTTTCTCGATATACGAACTGCATATGTAACTTTGTAATCGTATATTATTAATATAGGATTACAAAGTTACTTATGCAGTTGTCAAATTAAACTGCATTGAAATTGAATGAAAAGCAACAATAATTTTAGGGATAACAACCTTTGGGATCTACCTACGATGCCACAGATAGACACACAAATCCACACGTTTTATTAAACTGATGTAGGTTCAGTATCGGGGTTTACAAAAAGAAATGAGATCCCATCAAAAACAACATGTAAAAATGCAAGTCATTAACAGACTTGGTTTTACATTAGATCTCACATCTTTTTACGGTAGAAGAACTCGAGACTTGCATTATCTTATGTTTTTGATGTTGTTTTTTTTATGCTAATTATAAACTAGGTGAACGCTCGCTAAGGGCACCCCTGTGGGGTACGAACCTCGGCTTAGGGCGTCAACCGGAGGGAGGACATCAAGGATGGGACGGGCTGGATCAAAGTTTTGATCATGATTATTAGTCGGGGAATTTAAAGCTACGTGCTCAGCTGCAACAACTGCTGGCACCTCGTTATCGAGCAAGGGTCGGGGGAGTATCATTTACTCGGGGACGCGGTCGCGATCGCAAAGGACCTCGGCGGCGAGGTCGGAATGACGGGAGGCGTCTGTTTTTGTACACTGTGCTCGTTTCCCTACTGCTCTCCTGGAGGAGGGTAATGGGGTCATGTTTTTGATGGGATTGTAAGATTTCATCTAGTATTAGTGTCAGTACCTTGTCGATCGAGCTCTGCTCGGGTGAAAATAGAAATAAACATATCGTCCAGGTATACCAACGTTGTATCACATTCCCGAGGCTGTAAAAATAGAGAAAACGAATTTTTCTAGATATGAGACCTAGCTAGATCGATTTTTCGCCCCCTTAAACCCCCTATATTGCAACTTTCATCAAAATCGTTAGAGCCGATTTCGAGAACGTGAGTACAAATATATATACAAACAAATATTGCACGTTTAATATTATACGATATGTCAGTGAGCAGAGTTCACGCAGCTGAATTTTAGGCCAAACGTATATTTCCCATCGATAGGCTAAGAAGATCTAGTAGTACTTACTATAAACATGAGCAATAATTAGCATTCCCAGAATTGATGTTTATGTTACACAATAATCGCGCGCCGGACGTGCGAATAATCAGGTACCTATCACAATTTCACAACATCCAAATATTACGAAAACAACGCTGAATATTACTCGGAATAAAAATGCAAGCCGCATTTCTAAGAAATAATGATGTAAAGAGAGATTGGTATCAAGTTTATCACATGATCTACATAGATAACGTGCGGTTTTAATAGCTTCTTTGTGGCTTGATAAGATTATCAACCAACAGAATAAGATGTGGAATAATAACAGCAAATATTATCGGCGCATTATGATATTAATCAATCCCTATGCTTATGCATAGCATACCTATTTTATTTTTTTGGGTGGGAAATTATCAAATAACTTCTCCCGCTTTGGGCGGAGCGAGGGCGTGTCAGACTCTTACTGACTAAAACCCACCTGTGTTCCTTCAGTTGCCATGTTGCCGGGGCCCACGATCTCCCCTTTCGGATTTCTTCGTAGCCCCGGCAGGCATCGGCCCTAGCGAACCCCGTGCCCAGCGCTGGGTTGCGACAATCGCACTGTCCATGACGGCATGAGACCCCGCCGGAGCTCTGCCCGCTGTGCCGTGATTTCTCGCGGCAGCGGAATTAAGCCCCAGCGTTTCGCCTCCTCGCGCCAATGCATAGCATACCTAATGTTTCGATGTTTATGAACTTATTCTATTTTTTGTCAATATTTCGGGTATTGAAATTCCGATTCTTCAATATTTTATTTTTCTTTAGTAGTGCTACTTCACCAGTATTCCACATTAAATGTAATTTATTATTTCCTAGCTCGTAAATCGCGTTTATTGTTTGCATAAACATTATGTATGCCAAATATTTTGTGTTAAAGCACCAAACAGAAAATATAACTACCAACAAACAATAGAAAGGCAGAAAAGCAAGTCATTACAGTCTCTAGTAATTACATGTAACTGAATGTACTGAGTGATCCGCCCCCTTTGTATAGACCATTTTTTATCCATAGTCGATATTTCAATATTAGTATTAAACTATGTATTGCGTGTGTACAGCAATGCATGGCGCTGCTAGAGGAAGGCGCGCGCGAGGCGCTGGGCGACGTGGTGGCGCGCGTGCTGCGCCGGAACATCTCCGACGGCCGCGACGAGGACCTCGACTGCACGCTGCTCACCTGAGCCCCGCACGCCACGCGCGCCTCGCGCTGGTACTTCCTACTACTTGTTATACACTCTCTTTGTTCTCTTCATCTCTGTAAATATCTGTCAGCCACTTCTAAGTGCTGTTATTTTTATAAAAAATGGAATGAATGTTTTATAAATAATTTTACTAGACTGGACATATTAATTTTAAAATGCTATTATTAATGTTTAGGATAGAAACTATACTTGAAAGAAAATTGATGTACAGTACATGCATACCTCACCGGCAGGTAACTGCACACAAATATATTTTATTGAAAATGTCATGCAAACTAGTTTTTTCCTATACATACCCATGTCAAAATTGATGTAAAATTAAATCTAGAGAAAAGAAACAATGTATTATGTCTGTTAGGAATATTTTACTTTAAAAATGCCATTTATCTGCTTTTGTCTGTTAAAGTACAATAAAAACTAATCACAAATAAGATACATTTGATTTTCATTATGAATGTCTGAATCAATAATAGCATTCAATATCTACAAAACAGGATTTTATATCCAAACATGTCATTTGTGTTAAATTATCTGTGTAATGTGTAACAGAACATGAATGTATGAAACTGAATAAACAAAACTCAATAAATGGGCGTTTGACTTGTTTTATCTTCTGATAAACTGTATCAAAATTTCACATTATGCTGCAGCAGTCTACAGTAAGTTGAATTATTATTGTCAGAAATAAATTATAAGCGAGTCCAAAATTGTTTAACCATAATATGTACTATAACTAAGTAATGGAAATTTGTTCTCTAACGTACGTATGAATAGGAATGTTACATAAATGCTTTACTATGTCTTATAATTAATTACACCACAAAGAACTAAATTATAGTTCTTTATCTTTATTTTTCTTAGTAAAACCTCTTTCCTGGACGAGTTCGTTGCACTGCTGGCGGGTCAGCTGCGACAGCTGCAGGCGCTCCAGCTCGTTATCGTTTTCACCGAGCAGCACTAACTCTGGAGGTGCTCCAGAAATGAAATTCACTACCAAGTCATTGTAAAAAGGAGCATCTTCCATGACAAATTTCTTTACCTCCGGGAGGCGATTCAGCGAACATCCTCTGCAAGTCTAAAAATCAGGCTTTTAATTTATTTTATAATAAAATCATACCCTGTTTTGGGGAAGTGGGTGTCGCTTTAACTAACCTCAATTCTTGCCGATTTAATGTCGGAACTCTCGTAACCTGCGGTTGTAGCTAAGATAGCACAAATAGCTAATAATATCAGCTTCATTATGGAAGAAGTTTGCTTTCTGACTGTCACTGAACGGAACGAGAAATAAACTGAATAAATGCTGAATTTCAGACTAGAAAAAGAAAATGTAAAAAATACGTAAATGACGTATTGTATCTCAATACCACAGACTACAATACAATATAGGCATGGGCGTTATTTAACGTCACTAGTTACAATAACTGGTTACGGGACATGTTATCGAACTAGTTTCGAGTCACACATAAACACGTGATTTTTGTAACTAGTTACATCACAATGCAGTGATCGAATGAAAAGAGTGAAACGAAACAAAAGTACGTTGCGACGCATGTTGTTTTTTTCGCGCGTAATAACTTTAGTATTACGTTAAAGTAATTGCATATCGTCGCTCGGCATCCAATACCGCGAATGTGTCATTTTTGACAAAACATATTTTTAAATGCAGGATCACGTATTTGAACGTGTAGAATGAAATAAAACAAAAATCTGATTTTCGTAAAAAATGTCACAATCGGTGTATGGGATGCCGAGCGACGATATGTAACTACAAAACTTATTCGGTCCAAAAACTTAATATGTAACGTATTACGTAGATAACCATTTATATTTTCGTTTTGCAAATAACTGTAATACTCGAAGTATTACAGTTATTTGCGAAACGAAATCACCAAATAGAATTTGAAAAATAAAATCACTAGTTTTCAAAACCGGTGACGTCCTCGAAGTCACTAGTTACGTTACGTTTCGCGAAAATCACGTAACGACCCACCCCTAATACAATATATTACTTTCCTCTATGATACAATCACAATGCGAGATAATAATACTAGCATCACAGATTTGGCTCTAAATCTGTCGTTGTAGTACCATTTGACTTCCCACAGACTTCTATTATCTCTTGGTCTTTGCGTATTCACATGGAATGAGGAAACAAAAAACTGAAAGCTCAGAACAGATGGCAGCACAGTTGTACGTCTACCAAAATGTACTCTGTCTGTGACGTCCACCACCATTGTGTTTATGTTTACTTTTGTGTCGATCACAAATTATACGAAAACTAGATAAATATGTATGAGACTTGGAGTGTAGCACTATTAAAAGACGAGCTAAGGACAGAGAAAGTGTCTACCACTGGTAAAAAAGCAGCTTTAGTGGAAAAGTTAATAAATGATGAACGTTTTATATTCTATAGGTTATTTTGTGTTTATTGACTTTTATTAGACTGAAGACTGGAGGCGTACGATAAAAATAACCTGATCAAAATTGAAAACCAACTCGGACATGATCTTCCTGACTGAAATACCTCAGAGATAGCACTTCTGGCACTTAATTAATTTGATAATATAAACACACTCAAACTTACTATAATTTACATAATATCACATCACAAGTGCCTGCATGTAATGAAACCAGACTTAGTTCTCTTGGAAACATAACCTGTATACCACTTTTTCCCATAACAGGCTTAAAGGATAGCACATCGTCTCGACGAAATATCGGATTCCAATTTTTATCAGAGAGCTTTCCCCCACAGTTTTCTTCTTATAACATCTTTGGCAAATATATGGGTCCCCGTATTTTTGCAGCAAACAGCTGCGCAACTGGGCTCAATAATTAACTAAGCGTAAAAAAAGTCTCTTGTTTTCAAAAAACGTATGGCTAGCTGTCAAACAAGACGCAGGAGATTAGCGCCATCTGAACTGAGCAAGTGACAGTTTTTATCCCCATTAGTAAATACGAAACAGAATAAATACAACATAAAAGGTTTTATTTAAATTCCTATCTTCAATATTCTGAGGATATAGTAGTGTGGTGATAGTGACAATACGGCAAAGGGCTTGCTTTATGGCAAGAGTTTATAGTTTAATATTTAACCTTAGCGGTGATAGTATTTTAAAAAAACCTATACAATATTATAACAAATCGTCTATTACATCTTTCCAACAGGAATGCTATCCCACTTATATAATATTATAAAGGCGAAAGTTTGTGAGTGTGTGTGTGTATGTTTGTCTGTTCTTCACGATCAAACGGCTAGACCAATTTGGATGAAATTTGGCACACAGATAGTTTATAACCTGGATTATCACATAGGATACTTTTTGTCCCAATATTCCCAAAGAATCGAGACTTACGCGGGTGAAACCGCGGGGCGCAGCTATAAATAAATGAAATCGTTTATTGACCAAATAAAGATTTTTTACATTTGCTTAAAAGTACTACAAATAAACTATTTCTAAAATGATTGACATAAAGGAAACATAATTTTAATATTTTAACTTGTGGACTGGTCGAGCCTGTCTCATGGAGTCCTTGAGACAGAGTAATTTAAAGTTTCTGGGTCGATACACAGGCTCATTTACTGTATTGTATTTATATGTAATAAATACAATACAGTAAATGAGCCTGTGTATAGCATGATTTTTAATTAACTATTCGGTTATTTTAACTGCCCGATCTTGTAGACTATTCCAAATGTGGGGATGCCATAGATACCGAAGTATACCGTAGCACGATCTTAGTCGATTTCATTGAGTAGCAGGTTCACAGAACATATATACAGCAGGTTTCATTGAGAACAGGAATAACCAGCGCCGCTAAAGGCAAACAAAATGAGGGGCCCGCATTAGCGGGTCACAGTAAAGCCTCCGCTGGCGAGGGCCTACGCCCTGACCCCGCTCGCTACGCCCCCTTGCGGATGTCGCGACATCTCGCACAGAAATAACCGAAATAACCAATGACTTATGATTTATATGTCTATGGAAATAACCAGCGTGATACAAAGGCCGCATTCCGAGTTACGATAAAAGTGATAAAATTGCGAATCCAACCAAATTTAATAGTCACAAAATAAAAGGGTTATTCAGTATTGATTGTGACTTTGGACTTTGGTCGGATTCGCGATATTTTCACTTTTGGCGTAAGTCGGAATGCGGCCAAAATACCAACATTGAAAGAAAATGTTTTGCTGTCAATGACAGACAATTTGACGTAAAACGTCAAATTGTCGTCTCATTGCGTTTGATTTGCACATTTTGCATTTTTGCAGTGTTTGCTTCATAGACTAATAATAAGTTTGCTTTGCAATCAAGCAAGTGAGTCAGTGAGTGTTTGTTTGATAGTGCTTAAAGGGACGAGAGAGACAAGTCTTTCTGTTTGTTTTTTTTTGATTAAGTTCATCTACCTTGGCATTAATTTGTAAGTCATTCGAAAAAAACATATATGCTATAAATAATCACTGGTTCACAATACAACACCATGCAGCAAGAACATAAAGATGCTATTCGAAGTAACTTTATTTCACTGGTGGAACGAACGGACCTCGACTCGGTTGTTACAGCTCTGTATGAAAAAGGCGTATTTTCCGAGCAAATGATCGAATTGTACAAGGTAAGTGAAAGTATTGATGTATCCTACGTTTCCAAATAACTATGACCTAAGCAATGAGTCATACTCATTTTATTTCATGGTTCTGAGGACCCCAGGTTCGAATCTAATTTATAAAACTAAGGCCCGTATTACAGAACGTCACTCAATACTCAAGCATTACTTAAAACTAGATTCAAGCCATTTGATTGGTTGAAACTAGTTTTAAGTAATGCTTGAGTATTGAGTGACATTCTGTAATACGGGCCTAAGACGTCCCACTGACCAAAGTATCTACTGGTCTCCATGGTACGGGTTTGCCTGATGTGCATTCAAACATTAGGTCAGTGGGTCGTTTTAGGGGTGGATTATGATTGTCCAGCTAACTAGCAATAGTACTACGAGTGCTATAAGATGAATTCATTATTAGGAAAGGTTTTTTCGTTAACATCATCACATGATGCCACATGTTTGAACATCTACAGTTCACACCACCACCACCACCACCAGCACCACCAGTTTGAACAACTATTTTAAGAAGATGCAACACAATTCACACAAACATAAATAAAACATTCACTTCTTTACAGAATACTGCTGAACTAGAAAGGGATCGTAAACGTAAGCTCTACAGGAATATTGTGCTTCGTGGACCTTTTGCATTTGGCCATCTTGTAGATGCGCTTGGTGAGTTGGGCTACTGGGACCTGGTGCGGGATCTAGACCCCAATAGCCCTTTCTCATTCACACCGCGAAATTATAATCCCACCCCTAGTAAGTTGTACAAAATCTTTTGTTAATTTCTCATGTATAAAGTTATTTTGGGGCATAAGCAGATACTTGAGTGCCAGAGCACACATCAACTTTCTGCCTATCCCCCAAAATAACAACAATAATTTCTTCAGCCAAACTAACACTAAATCACAATTTGATGTCTGTTTGGTTGAAGAAATGAATGCATTGTTTAAGATGACCTACAAGAAATATTTAGATGATAATAATTTTATCAGACAATATATCATAACTTGTTCTTGTTTTTCAGAACAAAAGCCTGTTTCAGCAGACAATGATGATTTCCGCAGTCTCAGCACATCAAACAGACACAAAGTTGACACAAATAAAAGTGAGTAATGTGAACATAAGTGGTCAGTAAAATATATGTATAGTACAATGCGGGCCTAAAGCTATAGTTCGTCTTGCAGATAGTACGCGAACGTCGCCGCCGCCGCCGCCACCGCCACCGCTAGCTGCCTCCGAAAACGACAACGCAGCCTGCGATGAGACGATGGTGCCACCATTTACTGTCATCAAGAGTAAAAAGTTCATGGAGGACGACAACACTAAAGGTTTGAGAAATTGTGATGCAATGTCATACAATATCAGCTAAGATACATTCACAACATTACATTATTGTACAGGTAATATAATGATTTCAAAATCTCACGTCCACACACTGGTTTTGACATTGCTGACGACAAATCGGCTGTCAAAATCTGTCGCCGGCGACCAATGTCGCTGCGTGTGCTTATGCAAGGTAATGCTTAAGCTTTTGGTAAAGTCGTCAACTGATCTCAGAGTCATAAATACTACAATATGTTTGTTTACGTCAGTCTCCACAGTTTACCTTTGTTACAGATTTAAAACTATACAGGACGCGCGGGCGCAACCGCGGCATGCTGCTTGACTTTACATACTCAGAGTTTAAAAATGAGATCGAAACGAAACGTAACGGCAGCGACGTGGACAGCAACAACCTCAAGTACCTGTTCCATGAGCTCGGCCTGCGCAGGCTCGGGTACCTCAACCTTACCAGGAACGTAAGTGTACATCAGCTCCTGTTCATTTATTAGGAACTCTAATTATATTGCAGTTGTTCAGTTTCTCATGTTTGCTCAAATAGGTTACGAACTTTTTGATGTTTTGCTTTTTTGAAAACTTGGTTAAGTTGCAATAATATTAAACCTGTTGTTTCCAGTGTATTTGTAGTTGAGATAGCTACATCGAAATAGCCATAGTCTAGCCAGGATCTGCATAGGTATTCACAACACAACCGTTCGATACGCTTCCGTGCCGAATCGAACATTAATCATTCGTTATCAAAACTGGTTGTTATCTAAAGGCTGTTCACAAATCCAAAACCCGAAAATGTTGTCAATTCTAATCAAACAGTCGACACAGGTTCTTTCGATAGCTATTTGCCGTCGGGGGTAAGGTAAAGTAATTTATTTATTTAAAATAGGTACGCCAATAGCATATATATTGTACATTAAATATTAAAGTTAACAGGTATGGGCTCTTATATATATACCAATTACAGGTGTACACGACATTCTCATAAAACAAAGCAACCTTCTCAAATTACATTACATAAAATTAAAATATTCATTAAAATTAAAATGGAAAACAAAATAAAATCATTAAAAAAACAGCTTTGACTTAAATCTAAAACAGAACAAAAAACTACACAAATATCATTTAATATAAAATAACTAACGAAAATAAAATAAGCTTAACTAAGTATTGTTTAAATGACTGCGCAAGAGGGTTTTGAATCGCGGCAGGGAACCAAAGAATACATCTAAATCAGGTAGTTTTGTGTTGAGTTCGTTGAATTTAATACACATTCTAGATGTTGGCGAATGTCTCCCAATGTTATTTCTACAGGTGGGCGGTTCGAAAAGTCTGGATATCGGTCATCTAGGAAGATTATAAGGGACTGACAACATGACACGTTCAAGCAATTGCTCACATTCTATTTGACCATTGACAATTTTATAAAGAAAGACCAAGTCATGGACAGTACGACGGTTCCGAAGCGACTCAATGCGAAAGAAAGTCAATCGTTGTTCATATGGACATCTGTGGGATATTCCTGAGGACACGTAAGCAATATGCCTTGTAAACGCACGCTGGATATTCTCGAGACGCTGCGAATGTACAGCGTACACTGGATTCCATGCTATACTGGCAAATTCTAGATGAGAACGCACTAGAGCATTGTAAAGGATAATTTTAGTTTTGACCCCAAAAGGCTTTGCATTTCTTTTGATGAAACCAAGCATTTGAGCCGATTTTTTTACAATTTCTGAGATATGAGAGGTGAATTTTAGTTTCTGGTCTATAATAACGCCTAGGTCACGAATTTCAGAAACTTCTTGCAAGGTAGTATTGTTTATAATGTAAGGGAAAAGTAATGGCTGTAATTTACGGCCATAACGGATGCAAAAACATTTGTCCGCATTCAAGGTCATCCCGTTAGATTTACACCAGAGACTGATTTGATCAAGATCGTGCTGAAGTAGACTGGCATCTGTCGGTGACTCTACTCTTTTATAGATTTTGAGATCATCAGCATAAAAAGAAAAGTCGCAGCCAATACGAGACGCAAGATCGTTGACAAATATGATGAAAAGTAGAGGACCCACGTGCGAGCCTTGTGGTACTCCAGATTTGGCATAATACATAACAGAGTCATGACCTCCGACTGAAACAACTTGTTTCCTTCCGCTCAAATATGATTTAAACCAGTTAAGAAAGGAACCGTGGATACCATAAGATTCCAGCTTCTGCAATAATAGTTGATGATTTACCTTATCAAAAGCACTGGAAAAATCGGTGTATATCGCATCAACTTGATATCCCCCATCAATTTCCTTTGACAAATCAGAAATAAAACAAGATAAATTAGTCTCAATGGAACGACCACTTCTAAAACCATGTTGATGAGTTGAGATAAACTTACTAACATGTCGATATATAAGAGGATATATGAGTGATTCCAAAATTTTGCCCAAGGTTGAAAGGTAATTGAAAATGTGTCATTTACGATTCGACAACCTGTCGAGCTATGCTATGCCAAACTCTGACATGAAGTGGCCCCTAGAAACCGAGACTATCAATAATATAGTACTAGCTGACCCTACAGATGTTGTCCTGTTAGAATTTCAATCTATATAAAAAAAAAACACGTGTGCGGTCGGGGGACCCCCGTCAGAAACGAAGTTCCTTACGCAATACTCGCACGCACACACACTCGTATAAGTATATTAGTATCACAGACATATAATGTCTGTGATCAGTATGAGACAGAGAGAGAGAAAGTCACGTAGAGTGGAGTCCCATAACGCTTTTTCCTTACATGACGATTTCTACCAGTCAACTCGTTCCCTCATATATAATAGTAGTCTATGCTCGTTCCGCTCGCCACGGTAAGGTGAATCCGCAGTTGTAGCTCGCGAAATTCAAATTTTCTTACGTTCTTTTGCAATTTGCAGGTCAGTATTGTGTCTTGATCAAAATACGAGTATGATTCGCGACTATAACAAATAAAATGTATTTACGGAATTATAATTATTGTAAACATTAATACATCTCTCTGATTAAGTTAGATTTGTTCCATAAGAACTTTTCCAAGTTGTTCTTATGGAACAAATCTAACTTAGAGTTTCGTAAAAAAAATAATTTCGCGGGCTTCAACTGCGGATCCACTTTAAGGAACTTCGTTCCAAAAATAATTTTCAGCTTTTCCCTGGAGACTTTTCAAATTTTTCTTTCAGTAAAAACCTGATTCAGACTATTACAAACATTTTAAAACAAAAATTTGCCAAATCGGTCCAGGCGTTTTGGACTTATGTGCTTACTAACGAACAGCATTTCAATTTTTATTATACCTTTACAGTATGTCAATTAACGAAAAGCTTCCCTTTAACCTGCATTAGTATAGCGTCCAATCGTCCATCCATACAATAAAAATATCTCTATCAAACTCCAGCGACGTTTTCTTTTTCCACAAGTAGCAAGACGATAGCAGGCGCTGCAGCCAAATCTTAGTCTGACATGCTCACGGAGCACCAGGTTGGGAAAGTCTTGCTATCACAGAACACAATCAGCCGTCAATGTTATGGCGTCAATATAATTGATCGTTTGAATCAATCAATCAATCTTTATTCGTGAACACAGGTATTACAATGAAAGGAAAAAGAAGGAAGGAATGATCCAATATTATTGCACAATGTTATTGTAGGTGTAGGGCCCGCCTTTTAGGGAGCTTGTTGCGCCGCTTCTTCTCCCCAACTTAAACAATAGGAAGTCGTGAAGGTCCCTATTACATTTGTTCAAAAAGTGCTGAATCTCTCATCACATACCTCCCAAATGAAAAATTTTTGAATTTAGGACGGATCTATGCTGACATTCGTATCCTGAATGTTACAGGAGACTGTCGAGACCCTGAAGTCTCTAAACAGCGTGTTGGTGGACATTGAGAGCGTGTTCATTGTGGTGTCGTCACACGGCTATGAGCGCGCGAATTCCTCCGACCTGAGCGTGCGCTGCCAGGACGGCCAGCTCATCTCGCTGTACGAGATCATTGAGTACTTCAACAACAGCAACATGCCCGCGCTCATCGGCGTGCCCAAGGTCTTCATTTTCCAGATGTGCAGGTCAGTAACAAAAGTATACCAAGTATTGATCCTCCTGGACGCGATATTATGCTAAAAGTGCGACTAGGTTGCGGTGTGGGCATGGCACCCGGATTACGTTCATCGATCGCCCATCGATTATCTCATGTAATAGTTTCTGTTATGTTTATAAAATATTAGTGATCTAAAAACCGACCATGAGCGAGTCGGGAAAAGGCCCGAAGTGTTAGCCAACTTTCGTTGGTGACTATATGGTAGGCCGCACGCACGTCAGTGGATAGTGGTAACAAAACCTAGAATAAGCTGGCCTCTTTTTCTATTGAAAATCCGTTTTACGCAAGGCCAATTCAAAGTCAACATATTACCACTGACGTGCATGTTTATAAACGTATTGTATTTCAAGAAAATAATGTGTTTAGACCCTATTTTCCAAGTAGCGCCTGCGTAATGCATAATGCATGTGATTAACAGAGGCAGCAGCGACGACTACACGCGGCGCATGGAGCCCGAGGAGGCTCCGCCACACATGGCCATGCCACAGGGCGACGCCGCCGCCGTGGAGCTGGACGGCCGGCCCGAGGCGCCCGAAGCGCGCGCCTCCTTCCGCGGTACCAGCCGGCTGCAGGAGAAGCCGCTCTACTCTGATATACTCATCGCGCACTCCACGCTGCCCGGTTAGTCTCTAACTCAAAGCATTTATTTCAATTAAACCATTAACAGGCACTTTTGAATTGTCAAAGGAGTCGGTCATTCAGAAAGATGAACCGCATTGTCCTTCCCATTGAGAAGAACAGGCAAGAAACTCTATGAATGGACACTCTTTTATAAATTACTAGCTGACCCGTGCCCACTTCGTTGGGCGGTAAACATTTTAACTTGTGATGAAATTATGAGTGTAGTTCGGTTAGTACTGAGTGCTATGATTTATTTCCTGACTGCCAAAAGGAGGGTTTTGTTTTTATTGCATATAAATCAGAAAGATGCTTCGCACGTTAGATTCCCGAGCACGGGCTAGATTCCCGAGCACGGGCCTGCGATGTTCTCGCGCTTTGGCTAGCGAGCCTCTGCGAGCGCTCAGCGCTAGACTCCCTATCCCTTGTTGCAGAGACATGCTACCTTAAATCATTGAGACGCTGCGCACGTTCAGCGCTAGATTCCCGAGCACAGGCCTGCGATGTTCTCACAGTTTAGCTAGCGAGCCGCTGCGAGCGCTCAGCGCTAGACTCCCTATCCCTTGTTGCAGAGACATGCTACCTTAAATCACTGAGATGCTGCGCACGTTCAGCGCTAGATTCCCGAGCACGGGCCTGCTATGTTCTCACAGTTTGGCTAGCGAGCCGCAGCGAGCGCTCAGCGCTAGACTCCCTATCCCTTGTTGCAGAGACATGCTACCTTAAATCACTGAGATGCTGCGCACGTTCAGCGCTAGATTCCCGAGCACGGACCTGCTATGTTCTCCAGCTTTGGTTAGCAAGCCGCTGTGAACTCTCAGAGCTAGATTCCCCAGAGCGTGCTTGCGAAATATTTTCTCTATTCCTCGAGAGGCGCTAATGATTTTCAAGAGCAGACTCTTCCGTACGGCGTACTCGAGCTGCTCTTGTCTCACCGCTATTCAGAAAAATGACGTAATTGCACAACGCCATCTATGGGTAAATAGATAAAACGTCCGTACAAAGCATGTTCTAATGCGGTTCGAGAATGGACGGCGGCATTTTGCGATTTAGTAATTTTATATTATCTTCGAAACTATTTAACCAATTGACATACTGTTTTGGGCAAATCGTATTTCTATGATGTTCTTGTGATCATAATAATATTTTTTTCAATAAGGTTTAATATTTTGTTGTTTAAAAAATCTTCCAAAGGTAAGTACGTCGAAAAATACTTTTTTTAACACATAAATGCTACTATATCTGCTAAAATATAAAAGATAGAAATATGGTGTCGCGGACTTTTTTGTAGAACTATTCAAAGCGGACCAGGTTGCCATACATTGTTTTCAATTATATACAACTGTTAAGGCAGCGCATGCAAATAACTCTGTTGTAAGAGCTATTTTTTTCCGCCTGGCTAGACAAAAATTGAGATAGTTCGGCTAATATGCATGATATCTTTATAATTTATAGCCTATAGCACTCACGAATAATGTAGCTTTCTACCAGTGAAACAGTTTTTAAAATTGGTTCATTACTTCCGGAGATTATCCCCTACATACAAACTTACAAACATACAAACAAATGTTACCTCTTTATAATATTAGTATAGATATTGTTATAAAATATTGGTTACATGAGTAATGATGAATTTATAATTATACTAGCTTCTGCCCGCGACTTCGTCCGCGTGGAATAGTTACTTTGGGCGTATTTATTTGGACAAAGATTAATATCATATTTATAAAAACACCTTCGCAAATAATGCGTTATTTTAGAACAAATTTGGTTAGCATAAAAAACAACCTTAAAAGATAGACATATGCTGTCGCGGACTTTTTTTTAGAACTTTTAAAGGAGAACAATTTTGTCATATATGATTTTTGCGAAACTTTAACCGTTTACGCAGCGCACGCAGCGGAAGCTCTCAAAAGGAAAAAAAAGAACCCGATTTTGAAACATTCTTCATTGGTGCTCCACTCCTATTTGTCTTAGCGTGGTGCTATACAGCCTATAGCCTTCCTCGATAAATGGGCTATCTAAAACTGAAAGAATTTTTGAAATTGGAACATAAGTTCCTGAGATCAGCGCGTTCAAGCAAACAAACAAACTCTTCAGCTTTATATATTAGTAATATAGATGTAAGAACGATTAGTCAGTTATTATCACAATTATCCACAAATCTAGAAAATCAGACTTTTGAGACGTTTTCTATCTCTATGAACAAGACCTAAAGCAAGACACACAATTCATTCAGCTAAAGATACAAATTTAACGTTGCCTGCACGCGATGCAGTCGCTCCAAATATACCTACTTAGCAGGACAACCATTCAGGCAAGTGACGTTGGCGTGGGTGCTGAGCCAACTCTCAATTATTTGGTAACCTAGCGACAACCACTAGCATCTCACTCTTTCGATATATGATAGCCGTACTAGCCTTAGCCCCACTTTTTGCATCCGAATTTGCTTCCATTCTATCAGCTAATCAAACAAAGAAATGAATAACATTTGGCTTGTTTCGTAGGTCTGGTAGCCCACCGCGACGGAAAGCGGGGCTCCTGGTACATCCAAGCCCTGTGCGAGGTGTTCGCCGAGCGCGCACACAACTGCCACGTTGAGAAGCTGTTCACGCTGGTGGACGAGCGCATGCAGTCCAAGTTCCACCGACAGACCTCTTCAGTGGACCGCTGGGGCTTCAACAAGCGCCTCTACCTGCACCCCGGCCTCTATGAGCCCTGAACTAGCGAATAAGCCCCGTTCGGGTATTGCGTAAGAAGTTTTAGGAAGAAGATAAAGTTATGTGATCTTTTAAGGGGTTGCCCACTTAACTGAATGTTGGAATGGTAGTGGATGCCAACTTACCATAATGAAGCAGTGTTTCATAACTGTTTCCTGTATTCTCTGTAGTCAGTTGTATGTTAATTTAGTCGTAATACCTTTAATTGCTCAATATACGTTATGTATTCAATCAGCCGGGATGGCTTTATTCTACCGAGAATTTTTGCATTTATTTATAAGTGAAATTAAGATACTTGCTGGGATGAATATGTCCATGGTGTGGTGGCTTGGAGGCGGCGGAACCTCTGAACTTCTTACGTAATATGAAAGGTACCCGTACGATACTGCGTTGAACTCAATTCGTATGTACTTAATTTTATAGTTAAATAATCAAGCAATAAAAGTGTGCCTACACCACCCAGCCACAACATTCCAGTGTAGGGCACGATGTGTTACATATCAAAGGCTGCGCACAATTATACGTCTAAGAGTAGTGCCAAATATGTAGTCGATACTGAATGGGAATATAATATTTAATAATTAATACTAGTAATTAATGAAATGTTAAGAATAAATAATACAACGAAAATTTTTACAAATGGGATTTATGGTGCTGATATTTTTGTTCATTATTATTTGAATATATTTTTGCTTTATCTGTCGAAAATATGCCTTTTCCGACTACACCGGCGCGACCCAAAATAATATTATAGCTAATGTGATGCTTTTATATCAATTTCTATTATTTTTGTAAACTATTTTAACCGAGTATGGTGATATTTTACGTAATTTATATATTTTAATTTAATATTTTATAGACCCAGCCGTAATCTACAACACTGCCAGGTTACACAGTTTTAATTTAAATCTCGTCTATTTGAATTGAATGTAGGCTCAGACCAGATACAAATCCAAGACATAGCGCTGTCAACAGTGACGTGACGCCGGTTTCGTTAAAATGTGTGCACTTAGTGAGGTGTAGTTTGATTGTAAATGCTTGTAAATGTGTGCGTGTATGTATGCACAGAGCGGAGGTGTAGTTTTGCCATGCTTCGGTATTGTTCGCTGCGCGGTCTTGGTTTTTTTTTTTGTCTAAGAATGTAGATTATAATAATTTATTTTGGTACCGCTAGGAAGCGTTTTTATGTCACTAATGTCATATCTTCTTTGTCTTCACGAAATGCAAGGGGTGTTTCACACACGTTCGGGTCGGCATCGTTCGGCACAGCCGGGCGACAAAATATTTATATATCGGACTATATATATATAGTTATATATATAGTTTGAAGCACCCCTTACTATATAGGGTGCCCCATATAGAGACGTCATAAAAAATATCCGTAGTATACGAAAATACCCCAGTGTGTTCCGCGATTTTTTGTACTTTTCGAGTTATTATTTTTGTAATTTTTTAGAGTATTCTGCCGGAGGTGCTTCAATTTTTTTTTGTACTGGCTATTTTTCAGTTTTTTTTTTTTTACTTAATTGTCTTGAATGTTACTTTCATACGTAAAATAATAAACTTGAAAAAACTTAATAAATACATGTATAAACAATCGCGGCAAACTCACTACAGTGTGTACCCCAACGTTCCTAATTTGCATTTATTGTCCGTTTATTTCGGGGCTCATGCGCATGATCAAATCTATTTATTTATGATAGGCGAACAATATATTTATTAAGAGTCCATAATACCCTAGCTCTTTACTCTTAATCTCGGTCGCCCACTACTGCTCGCGGACTGAGTGATGTGCTGACGACTCCAAGGCTTCAGAGCCTTGGAGTCGTCAGCACATCATTCAGTTTAGGTAATTTCTTTTCACGGAGAAAATAATGGTCATTAAAATAAAAATAAAACTTTTTACAAAAAAAAATAAAACAAGTCTTCCAAAAAACACTACAAAGTGAAAAACAACTTCGCCGCCCCCGAAGTGTTAAAGAGGTACCGTTTTTGAGTTATTGATAAAAAAACATTTTACAGAAATATTTTAGTTTTTTTTATCGTTAATGTTACTTTGAGTTTCAACTATTGTTTTGCAATGTAATATAACTTGAATTTTCTTTGCGTTTTTCGCAGTACAGTGATGTGATTCCGTTAATGGGCTATTACGCGATTATTCTGGTGCAGTCGAAAAGTTTCTGATAATAGGTGATTAAGTTTTTGTTCTGGATAATATATCATCAAGGTCGGAATTATAACATTATGTTACGGTATATCGTGTGTGGAACTTCGTAAATACTTGATATAAAAAACTGGAAAAAATTTAGGTGATGTATTTGACCTTGATACATAACGAATATGGATTAACAACAAAACCGCCACAATAGCACTTACGCGTTTATTATGCGGGGGCGGCGACTTAAATTTTGGAAGACGGTGGTTTTGGTTTTGTATTTTCATTATTTGCCACAGACTTCCGAAATTAACTAAGCAATTTGAGGTATTATAGAATCTTAACCTTATAAGTATTCAGTTTTACACGATAATGTGATCTGCAAATATTGGAATCATTACGCCCGTGCCGTGTCCTTATAGAAAGCGATCATCGCTCACTTTTATAAGAATAATACGACATACTCGCGCGATCAATCAAGTGGCGTTTTTGATCGCTTTTAGTTACGACACAGGGTCAGTGTTGTGCAGGAAAAGTAGTTGTTTGCTTGACGCCCCGAGGGCGCTTGATAATGTTACACTTTTATGATAACTATGTGCTGTATAATAATATGTTACGAAGTTTTGATGAATATTTGTTATTTGTAATGTAATGATCTATTGTATAAATAAATGACAAATTGTGATAAGTGTAGCCAATGCAAGTTCTATGGTAAAAGCTGATATTTTCCCTAGTAACTACGTAATTGACTAAAAACTCATATTTTAAGAAATATTGTACTATATTTTTTTACAAAATAAAACGTATATTTTCATTGCTCATAGTTTTAATACACCACATCACATACAAAAATAGATAGAAATATTGATAGCACTAGAGCGAGTCTGAACGCCGCGCTCATTTCATTACGTCGCGGACAAGTCTTATAAAAATATATAACAAGTCGTGTTATGTGCACAAATGTTCACAGATTTACAGAAATAAAGTGCATGAAGGCAAGATCCCAATTTACTTTTTAGGTAAGTATGGACTTTTAAGTTTGTATTTTAGAAAATGTAGGTCATAAACTTCCCTTTTAAATGATGTAGCATGAGTTTCAACAATCGCCCTTCTTACTTAATCTCGCGTTGTATTGACATTTTACTATCACTTCTGTAGATCAGTTTACATTCACTGGTTCACTGCTAACAAATATATGTATTTCTCGTTAAGAAACGGCTTTATTAAAAATATTTTAAAATCTTGATTGGACTTTTCAAAGTAGTACTTGTACCATCCAATGTATAATACAATGCGAGTGCATGGAACCTGTGAGTTAGTCATATTAGATACTAGTCAGTAGTCACAGAAGGATGGAAGCTTGAATCGTATTAAGTATTTTAAATAAACGTCGCTCACGAGACATTTTACAACGCACTCATATCATTGCTAAAAATACAGCGCAAAAACATAACTGTTTTCTAAAAAAATATTAAGTAACAACAAGTTATTTAACACCTCAACACTTACGAAAATAAGTTTGTAAATAACAGAACCATCTTAGAGAGCTACACAGCAAAGGTCGCGGTTTACTCTTAATATCAAAGGTTGGAATAGTTCCTAATAATATAATATTGTAGGTGTTGTAAATTGCCCTGTGAACCCGGCACACTCATTATCCATATTATCAGCCTTGTTCGTGTGCACTCTACCGGTCCGACACGGAGCCCACGAGCGCGCCCAGCTTGCTGAGGTTGAGCCACTGGCGCACGCAGCCGGCCGGCCCGCCGGGCAGCCCGACGCCGCAGCGCAGCTCTGTGTCGCTCAAGTCACGCGCCGCCAGCTCCGCGTACTCGCCCAGCTTGTCCAGCCAGCGTTGCATGGGGTTCACCAGCGAGCTTTGGTACAGCCAGTTCAGCACCGACGTCGTGGACCACCATGGCTCCAGAGACTTCCAGTCGTACACCACGATCGCGTCGTACCAGTTCCTCTTGCTGGCCGTGCTGTCCTGGTACTTAGTCCACTGCGTGCAGCACTTGAAGCTGTCGGGAACGGCCTCTTCAGTGAGAATATCTAAAGTGGACTGGTCTAGAGTTGCATTGTTTGTATAGGGAGCCAGTTCCGGTTGCAAACTGTGCGTTATAATATTTGTATTCAGTATGTCCAGCGAGGTGATCGGAGCGAGCGGCGGACGCGTGGCGACGTAGTGTAGCGCGGGCAGCCAGGCGTGCGACACGAGCAGCGTGGACGTGAGCAGCGTGACGAGGCTGGTGAGGTAGGTGGCGGCGGCGGAGGCCAGGCCGCGCGCCAGCGGCGGCAGCAGGCCGGCGTCGGCCGCGGCCGCCAGGTCCGCGTACGTGAAGAAGCCCCGCAGCTGCGCCTGCTTCAGGGCAACCTGCCGCTCCAGCCAAAGCAGCCCGGCCTCGAACGATTTATCACTCACAAACACATTCCAATCCTGTTCATAAAAATAAAAAAGGCAGTTAGAAGCTAGCACTTTGTTGAAGTTGAGACTAGAATGGAAGATATGATTTCGCTTTTAGACTAGTTTTACAGATTACTTACTATTGCGTTGAGGAATTCAATTTCCAGCTTCTTGAGCTGGTTGAGCTCTAGTCCACCGGAGGAGGCCCACTCGGAACATATCACGTCATCGTCTTCTCCGTCGTCTTGCAAGAACTTGTTGCCCACCATCTGAAAATAACACGTACTCTTTAGATCAGCCGCAAATAATTATAAAGGTGAAACTTTCTTCAGGGTACTTTATCTGTTGTTATTCTCACCAGCGAAACAAGGAAGAGATCAGCGGGCCCGGCGTTGTGGATGTAGTCGGGGTTGCATGCGTTGAGGCGCTCGAGGTACAGGATGGCTAGCACGAGCGCGCACGGCGACACGCACGCACTGCGCGCGATGCCGGCCGCCGCGTCCGCGTGCAGGCGCCGCAGTGAGCGCCCGCGCTGTGACATCGACCATAGCTCACACGAGATCTCTGCAATGTCATGATATTGTCAATCTTGATCACTATTTACTAGTCTTTTATGTTTTAAACATTTTGAATGTGAAATATTTATAACAGTTTTCTTCTAGCTTTGTTTTTTTTTTTTTTAATTTGTGAGATCAAGATGTGGATCTTTTTTTGAACAGTTTTCTATGACTCCCCAAGGGTCATGTGTAGAGATCGGATATTCTGATGCATATTTACCTAAAGTTGAGGTGTTGGCTATTATAGTGTGCACTTTTGAATCGATCGCAAAAATCTTGCGATACCAGAATTGAATCATTTTGTACTTTTTGACTATAAAAATGCTAGCTAATGTTATTAAGTAGATTGCCAAATTGGCATAGCACATAGCGACAAACAAGTCGGTACCTAGTTTCGTAAAAAAAAATAACAGTAGGTATTTAAAAAAAATATTAACACTGCAAAAGTAACCTTCATAAGAGGGCTGATAATTCGTTTCCATTCAATGTAACCGATTAGTTGTGCATTCCCGGATTTTATGGAATTCCAGGATTTATATTAAGAAACAAATGTATTAAGAAGCCACTTCCATA
The DNA here is from genome assembly GCA_963680765.1 of Agrochola lychnidis. Classification (NCBI taxonomy): domain Eukaryota; kingdom Metazoa; phylum Arthropoda; class Insecta; order Lepidoptera; family Noctuidae; genus Agrochola; species Agrochola lychnidis. Next base: position 1,012,563 of record OY796863.1, on the reverse strand, counting down.
ATTTCTTAGCCAAAAATGTACTTTAGATAAATATGCATCCAAATATCCGATCTCTAGTCATGTGTGAAAGCCCTGCACATTGTGGAAACAATTTCATTTTGTAATGATTGTGTTGTTTTATTGCATTTATGATTCATACCAGTGACAGGCAGGCTCAGACAGGGCAGTGTTGGCAGCTGCCCATAGTACAGCGTCTTGGTGATACGCTTCAGGAACTCTTTGTGGTCACCCATGCTCTATGTTCAGAATAATTACATCTTAACTCCTTAACATTATCATGTATCAGCTCCTAACATGTATCTAGGAGAGCACCCTCTTCTTGTTACATATTTTTAATGAAATATAAAAGCATACAGGGTGGTAGGGACATTGACACGCAACCTGTTACCATTTTTTATAAAAATAAAAAAATAAATAAGTTGTTTCATACATTTTGACCGCGTAAGTATTGCACTTTTCTATGAAACACTTTTTTATTTGATAACAAAAAAAAAAAAATGATGCTAGGGGGTCTAGTATGTGCTGAATTCATGGTTACAGTTTGCACGTCAATGTCCCTACCACCATTCTGTTTCTCTACAGTATCATCATTATCATGGTTATGTCTTATAATAAATAAAAGTGTTTAATGCAAATAAAATAATTACAGTAACCCCATGGCCCATTGTAATAATATGATGGATAGAATATAATTTACTTAGGTTTGGTTTTACTTGAAACAACAGACATACTACCACAATGGAATGTTGATATTTTTCCCAATAATGTTTATTCATAATGTAAATAAAATCTCGAATACGAAAAAGACTATCATAGAAATTCAAACTTTTTATCAGTTAGCGCACTCCATAGCATGGTGACACAAATTCAATTCATTATCTATCTAGATTTTTGTTATCAAGACAAACAAATAATGACCTTGGTGGTCAGTCTATGATGTCATTCATGATAAAGAGCTTATTATTTAGGTTACATTACATTTTGTTCTAACAGTAAGTTATTTTGAATATTTTAAGAAGAGTCCGTAGTTGCATAGGTACTCAAGTTTGTTTGCGCAGTTTAACAAACATCACATTTTGTTATCAATAGTTAAAGTTGTAAATGACAAAAACATGATTATTTTGATGAATATGTCATGCGTGGTCATGAGTAACTGATTAGCTGGTCAGCTGGTTATAACATTAATCTTAGCGGTAACAAGTTTTCATCGTTTAGACAGCTGAATTTGCATAATTTTGAGACCCCTTATTGTAAAAAAAATAACAAATAAATGTATCGTACGCTCCGCTATGCTCAGTGAATGAGTAGGCCACGACGTGACCTCTTTCCGTACCTTGATCTTGGTCCTCGAACCCTCTCTTCTCCTTTTTGATATGTTCGACATGTTCCCGGTAATTTTAATGAGTTACTAGACTAGTTTAACTATTGAATGCAACTATTATAACGACAATTTACATAAATAAACGGATTCTTCACGACGAAGAACCCTTTTTTATTTTGTTTGGTGTTTCAGAGCAAGCACGACAGGAATTAATCATTTAAACATAAATATTGTAGTTAAGCATAGAACAAAACATGATTAGTTAGAAAGAGATATTCAATCATTGCTATGCACAAGAAGTTAAAGTTTTATCTGGAACGTGGTTTGATGAACTTTGATGACATTTTGGTCGTGAGCTGAGTGGTGAGAGACGAATTAAAATTACCAACCAAAGATTTAAACCGTTATCAGTGCAATATTTTGACGTTGACAGGCGCACAGTTAAAAAATCGGGCTTTATGTCCAGTATTATTTTGAAAAAAAAAAAAACAATGATAAAAACCATCAAGAGCGAGTTCGACAACACCTTGGAAAGGTAAGGTTTGCTTTTGGACATTCATACATATATTATATGAATTACTTTGACGACATAAGTAGAAACTTTGACATTGAAGAGAATGAAGGATGCAGAAGCTCGAAAATATTAACCCTCCGGCTTGTGTAACTTATATTTTAATCTATTTACTATTCATGCAGAAAATAGGAGTTACAATACGGTTTACGGCTGATATAACTTGGCAGTTCTGAACATAGGCACTGCGAACTTTCACGCATGTTCTCCATAGAGTACACAGAGCATGTAATGGTAGAGTATATGTTATGTTCTGATTGTTCTGTGATGTTCTCTTACTCACTCGCCTCATGTCACCATTTAGTTCCTAAAAAATGTAATTGTGTTGCGCAGCCTTCTTTCTGCACGAAGTTCGGAAAATCGGAACTGCTAAGGTATATCGGCTGTATTGTACTCAATGTTGCCACCTTAGCCCTTTTCGGACTAGATTTATCTCTTTTTACACTCGTTGAACCGTTTCCATTCTTTTAGCCCGAAAAAGGCAATCTAGCCCCAAATGATAAATTGTTTAGAAAAAATCACAACTATCTTAATGATTCCAACATGTTTTGTTGTGAATGTTTCGCCAGTGCAAACGCACGGTGAGGATGATTTAGATTTTTAATCTGTCGGTCCATTAATAGAAGGTACGAGTACTTACCTAAATTAATTTTCAATAGAAGTGTTTTTAGTGAATATTATTGGTTTTCTTTAGTCCTTTCCAGCACTTTTTTTACATCTTGATTCTAGCCCGTTCCCATCCTGATTCTAGCAGTTCTAGCCCGTTTCAGCCTCGTAAGTAGCCCCTCTTAAAACAATAAGGTGGCAACACTGATTGTACTTCGTCGACTTACTGTGCGTTTGCACAGGCGAAACATCACTGGTTTCAATATGTTTTGTTGTGAATGTTTCGCCAGTACAAATGCACCGTTAGTTATGCAGAAAAGATTTACTTGTACTATTGGTACACCTTTGCTTAAACTACAGAATATGTCACAATATTATTATATTACCGAAACGTCTTATCTTTTGAGACATATTGATACATAATCGTAGCAGGTGGGGTTCTATATGTAGTTTCTGCCTACTCCCATGGGAAGAAGAAGTGAGTTAATTTACGTACGTACGTACAGACGCCAGCACATCAAGCTACCCGAAACTGTCAAATTTTCCCAATCAACTTTGAACCTTACATTTCAGCGATAAAGTTGAAAATCTATTAAATAAATTTGACAGGTTGTAGTACCTTGATGTGCTGGCGTCTGTACATATAATACATCATAATCCACGTAGGCGAATTCAGGGTCAACTCAATTTAGATTGCCATCAACTCGTTAAGAAGGAGATACTATTAATTAATTTAATCATTTCATAACTTCGCTGGTTGTCCCATGATTAAGGGACAAGCTTCAAAGCTGGCCATCCTAAAATACAGACGCCAGCACATCGAGCTACCCGAAACTGTCAAATTTTCCCAATCAACTTTGAACCTTATTCTTCAGCGATAAAGTTGAAATCTATTAAATACATTTGACAGATTGTAGTAGCCTGATGTGCTATTTTTTTTTTTTTTATGATTTGAACACGGGTCTTTTGATTTTAAATCGACTAAACAGTCTAAAATCTGAATTCGGTCATTTGAAAAATTACAAGGAAACACCAGTGTTGCCAACCCGTACGATAATTATGAGGGCGTATGATAATTTGGCCAATGGTACGATAGAAAATGAACGATAATTTTGAGATTCTGATTTTTTTTTAAATCTTCCCATAACAAAACGTATTTGTCAAACAAATGTCAATTATGTCAACATAAACAAGTTCTCTCTCTCTTTCCATCTCTAGTTTTTTCAGATAATTTTACAGTGAAAACACAAAAATATTAAGGGGGATGCGCTAAGGTAGCCCGCGAAATTAAAATTTTCTTCAGTTTTTTGCATTTTATAGGTCAGTGTCAGGTTTTATGTTGATCAAAATATGATTCGCGAGTTTCGCGACCGTAACAAATATGGCTTTTCATAATTATAATCATTACAATCAGCAATACATCATTACAGTTAGCAGAACTGTCAAATGTGATGTTTCATGAAATCATGAGATTTGACAGTTATGCTAACAGTTATGAAAAGCCATATTTGTTGCATTTTCAGTCGCGAACTCAGACTAAGGTTTCCTTAGTCTGAAGTCGCGAATCATATTTTAATCAACATAAAACCTGACACTGACCTATAAAATGCAAAAAACTAAAGCAAATTTGAATTTCGCGGGCTACCTTAGTGCTTAAAGCGATGACAAAACATGTTTACGGTTTGAGCTGCTAGCGCCACTACTGGTGAAACTTGGCATAAACTTCCTCTTTGACTGTAGTTTAAAATTATTCATTGTCTTTTGAAAGCATTTTGAATTGCTATTTTGGTAAAGGGTTTTTTTTATTTTTGATGTTTCTTTTGAATGATAATTTTGACCAGTAAACGATAATTTCGACGTGAGAACTCGATAATTTGAACTTTTCAGAGTTGGCAGCACTGAGTAACACCAAAGAGTTCCATTGACAGCTGTCAAACAAAAGCAAGGAAGGAGGACAATCGAACGCTTTTTCGTGCAAAGCGATTGCTGATCCAATAAAAAATACGACAACATGAAATAATTAAATAGCGGCATCCGCATAAATAATTTATCGTGTGTGCGGCATAACATTGTGTTAAAATTAGCATTTGCGTACCTATAATTTAACGTCAGGTGCGTGTTTTCGGTGACTCGTGTCATTGATATTGATTTCTTTTATTTTGTGAGAGAACAATTTCGAAAATGATTTAGCCGGATCAGTGGGAGCTTCGGACCATTTGTTAAGCGTGAGAGTGGAGGAGACAATGTTTGGAGTCGAAAGCAGTGTGTGATAATGTGCGGACAAAATGAAAACTAAGAGTTTTTTGCTGTTTTCGACATCGGTGTTTGCAATAAGTATATTTCTGATAGTATTTCACTCGCAGCCGCCGCAATCCATCCAGAGTATTGTCACGCAAACACACCAACACATAAAAGATTTTCAGGTTTGTAAAATAGTAAGACATTTTCAAATAATTAGAAATTACTGATTGTTTTTGTGTGTTCCTGGGTTCTACTCCCATCTGGAATTTCTTAGTAGCAGTTCGGAGACTGGATTTGTGCCCAGTTGATGGCAATAGGTTTACCCCCTATTAAATGGGACTCAAACATAACTGGAGAAAAGTGGGTGTACTATAGGTACTCCTGTGGCAAATCCTTCGGTGAGACAAGGCGTGATGTTATGACCATTATAACTAGAGATCGGATATTCTGATCCATATTTAACTAAAATAAATGTTTGGCTATGAAATTATAGAAACGGCTTTTTGATACATCTTTTTGTTATAAATAAATACTGTTTTCCCAAAAAAAAAAATTTAAGAAGTCAAAAATACATTACTAATCGAGGCATAATATGGAAGCAACTTCTTTAAAAAATCTATATAAATACTAATAATTATATTAAAGCTGAAGAGTTTGTTTGTTTAAACACACTAATCTCTGAAACCAGCAGTCGCATTTGAAAAATTGTTTTTGCATTTGATAGCCCAATTCTTGAGAAAGCTATAATTCCTAGGGAAAAAGAAAAAAAAGTCAGAAAAAGGCAAAGCAAAAACAAAGTAGGAAATGCGTGGGTGGGAAATGTGACTGTTATTTTAGTACATTGTGGTGTCTTATGACTTGTAATGCGAACAAAGTCACGGGCAGAAGCTAGTGATATTATAAAAATCAATACAAAAGTGCATTCCATAATAGCCAATACCTCAATTTTAGGTAGATATGCATCTGATTATCCGATCCCTGATCATACCATAACATTTTTTGTGAAGGAATAAAATTTGGCTTCTGAAATAATTATTTGTTTAAAATGTAAGGAAATATCACATTAAAAAGTTCCTTAAAACATTTAAAAGCGAAATGCTGCCTACTAATTTTTATTTTAGTATCTATTATCTCAACTTATCATATTCTGTTTCACATACTTTTGATCTGTTGCACATTGTTTTTAAAACAGTTTAATGATTTTAATGGATTCATTCCAAACAATGGAGTTCATTGACTAAAAACAGAAGTTGATATTCAAATGTAAACAAAGATTTACACTGTAACCACAATACTGCTATAACATAGATTAGTACTATAAATAAAATATACAGTATTCCAGTTCATTGTTACAATTGTTTAAAAACAATCAAAATGTTTTTATTAACCCCCACCTTGACACTCTGACCCTTATAAACTAGATTGCATTACTTTACAATTTCAGTCCTCTGTCAATTATAGTATATTTCTTTTATTTTAAAAAGGGATACCAATAACATTATCATTTTGATGAACGTACAGTTAGAGGAAAAGAACTTAAGAGAATTCTACAACATTAAAATTACAATATAAATCATCTCTTGGATGTTACAGCATGTAAGATAAATATAAATTCATTTAAAGAATTTCGAGCATGGGGCATCTATAAGGTTAACATAATGTATAAGAATTCATGACATAATAGGTCCAATAAAGCCACCTTTTGATGGGGGTCAATTGTAGTATCCTAAGTACAGAAGACCCTTATCTATGGAATGATTGAAGTACAATAGATAAAAATAAATTAATGAAAAAAATTCAGATAAACTAAATCCATTAAACGATGTAAGTAAATGATGTACTATTTAATTGTAAATTGGAATAAAAAACAAGAATGTATATTTAAAGATTTTTGTTTAGTAGGCTCGATTACCCGCTCTTTGACTGCACTTCAACAAGAATGTATATTTAAAGATTTTTGTTTAGCATACTACACTCACCGGCACAGAAACTTGGCCACTTGTGAATTTATCGATAATTCATCTATACAGGATGAAATTGAAAACATGCGACAAATTGAAATGGGAGATTCAGTAACTGTTACCTAATCATTATAAATTATTATTTCCGAAATATAAACTGTGAAAAAAAATCGTGTAATTTTCGTCTTAGATAGTGCAAACTAAATTATTGTCTTCATGTAGACACGATTTTATGGCGTTCCAGTAATATTAAATAAATTTAAAACAAACAAAAAAATATCAATTTAAGGCTCGTTCAGACCAGCGCGACACGCGACGCAACACAAAGGCACCGCTATTCGCGCGCGATTTTTTTTTCACAATTTATATTTCGGAAATAACAATTTATAATGATTAGGTAACAGTTACTGAATCTCCCATTTCTATTTGTCGCATGTTTTCAATTTCATCCTGTATATATAAAAATCAATTGCTGTTCGTTAGTCTCGCTAAAACTCGAGAACGGGCCGACCGATTTGGCTGATTTTGGTTTTGAAATGTTTGTCGTAGTCCAGGGAAGGTTTAAACGGTGAGAAAATATGGAAAAATTCACGAAAAAAATAAAATTATAAAGAAAATTCACGTTCTTATTTTGTGTGGATCGGCTTTTTTGATATCTCGTAGGTAGGTAGGTAGTGTAGGAATTTTGTATTTTTATAATCCTAAATATGCACATTAATTGACTGTTAGGCGGAACGAAGTTTGCTGGGTCAGCTAGTGTTTAATAAATATATTTTTGACACTGAATTAAGAGTAGGTGCACTCTATAAGTGTTTCTTATGCTTTTAGAACTTAGGAATTAGAAAATGACTACACCATTAAACATGTTTTTTAAATTAGGCACTTTTGCAGAAAAAAAGGATTTTGCACTATCAATTTAAGAAAACCACAAAATTTAAAAAGTACCAAATTTCTTAATTGTCTCTTCGTTTTAATATCGGGTGTTTCCTTCTCTAGTCCTAATAACCGCTTGCATACGATCTGGCATGCTTTGAATGATGTTTCTGATATCAACTTGCAGTATGTCTTCCCTAGCGGCCAATGCCGCATTTCTAAGTTGGTTTAGAGTTTCTGGTGGGTTGGAGGTGCACTTAATCTTTCTTTTGAGCATGTCCCAGATATGCTCTATTGGGTTTAAGTCCGGACTACGTGCTAGCCACTGCAATTTTGTAATGCCAACGTCTCGAAGGGTATTCTTCAACGCAGTGTGCAACGTGTGGGCGAGCATTATCGTGCATAAGGAGGAAGTGGTCGTGCCCAATGAACCCCGAATATGACAGAACATGTTCTTGAAGGACCTCTTCGATGTATAGAGTTGAATTTAAGTGGTTGTTAACAATAACCAACTCCGTACGAGCATCGGAACTTATTCTTCCCCAAACCACTATAGAGCCTCCATGAAAACTCACAGTTTGTGTGGTGGTAATGAGTAGAAACCTTTCTCTTCTTCTCCACACTCGCTCCCGAACATATGAAGCACGTAAAGCGATTCGACACTCATCTGTGAACAGTACTCGAGCCCATTGCTCATGGGTCCAGCTGGCGTGTTCACGTGCGAATTGAAGTCGAGCTACTCGATGAAGTCTGAGAAGTTCTGGACCGCGTGCTGGTCTACCGGCTTTTAAGTTTACTTCCTCCATTCGCCTTCTCACCGTACGTTCACTAACATTCAAACCTTTTGCGATTTGGAACCTCGAGCGTAGGTATCTCAACAGCGGTAAGGTAGCGGTTTCTAAAACTTTCCAGGACAATAAACCGGTCGTCCCGGGCCGATGTGCATCTAACACCTCCGCTGCTTGGTCTGCGGGAGTAGTGGCATGTCTCCTAGTATCGTTTCAGGGCAATCTGCATTGACGAACCTGGTACGTTAAGCACCACAGCAACTTCGCGCTGTGTAAGGCCTTGGTCGATCAAGGCTACAGCCTGTGCAACCTGTGCTGGTGTTAATGGCATTTTTATTGGTTACAAAGTACCTTTAGTGTTTGAATTAAAAGCACGAAAACACAATAGTTGAATAACTTAACCGCAAACTTTTCACAAAACACAAATTTAAACTTGCAACTTAGTCGCTAAAGATACCCGATTCAACAAAAAACAAAAGTTACGCTACAGTGCACTCAAACATAATGAATTACCCTCTTAAACTAAGGGTAAACATTATTTGACCTACCTTCATAAGAAACAATCATTAGAAACACTTTAAAGCTTTTGCTATCGCAAGTATTTGCGAGATAAGCGCTTGGCCAAGATTCCGTACCGCTGAGTATAATTTAGTTAATAGTTTCCTAAATTAAATGAAGCATAACTTCATTAACAATTGTTTATATTGTCTGTCATCTATTAAAATAAGATTTACCACGCAACAGGCGTCGTTGTCCCAGCAGGAGAACCTGCGCGATGTAGAGGAGAACCACCTGGTGCAGGAGGAGCAGTACTCGCGGCTGCTGGGGTTGGATGGGCGCCAGGAGCTGTGGCATAACACCACTACGCCCGCGCTCGTGACGTACGCACGCAGCGACGCGCACGCGCAGGCCGTCAGCTTCATCCGCGCCGCCGCGAAGCTGCCCTACACAGTGCTGCTCTACAATCTAGGATTAAAGCCCTATTCTTTGGCTGTGGTGAGTGAAGATTTTGTAATTAGATTTTAGTAGTCATTATTGGCTTGGCTTTGGTTTCTAAAGGCTTCTTTCTCATTAGCTCACGTAGTCACGACCTCACTGTTCATTTTTGTTTCGATGTACAAATCAACTATAAAAATAATAATAATAAAATAATAATAATTATAAAAAGTGTAGTGAAATGTTGAGTGCATACCTACTGACATTTAATTACTCAGACACAGGAAAATTGCTAGAAGTTATGCAATGAGTTTATTAAATGTTAAGTTATTTTCTTTTTATTTAAAATTTATTATGTATCAATGATAGCTCTATGTACAGTAACATAATAGTCCACTGAATCACTCAGCGTTGTTAAGTGATGGCCTGAAACACAGGTTTGAATAAACCTACATCAGGCAGGTCGCTATTGTATTCATTGGGCCTTTAATCAATATTATATAAGTTATACACTAGATTTATTTTAGGCATAGTTTAATTTTTTCTATATTTCTACTATTAATATGTAACTTTGTTATGATGTAACTTTTATGTAATTTATATGTGAACTTATGAATAAATGATGATTGATTGATTGATTGATTGATTGATTGAACTCCCCGACTGCGGCGAAAATGACCGCAGAATAATTTAGTTCGAACGATCATGGACAGTTTTCACTCCACGCGATTATTCATTGGAGTGGGAACATCCGTCAACAACTATCGGTTTTCAGCACTAGTAGTAGTAGCTACTCTAACGCGGCCAAGTGACCCAATTGCTGATATTATTCATGAATATTTCGTCAAAGGAAGACATGACTCATAGGTATAACTGTCGCAGGTGTCAAACTACTGCAACTCTTCGAAATGTGCCATCATCGACCTGGACCTGGACGCGTTCCCGTCGCACGTCAGCGACGACAGCATTCATGCCGTGCGCCCGATCATCATACAGGTGAGTTAAAAATTTCGGAAATCGGTGGCAAATAACGAAAATACGAAGCCAAAGACACCGACTTTTGAAATTTAAGTTATTTTTCACTATGTAGTGTTTTTTGGTAGTCGGTTTTTTTTTTGTGAAACAGTTTTTATTTCTCGCTTTTATGTGGGTCAGTTTGTAATTTGTCTCAGTTACAATAGCCTAATATCAACTGCTCATCACCTTTTACAAAATATTGCTTTTCCCGATGCAGGGACGTTAATCGTTAAGGAATTCTCCTAGTACTTCACCATAACACATCGCTCCACTTCTCCATATGCATTGTGACGAGGTGGTGACTAGCATAAATTGCTTGGCAACCATATTAAAGTTATCGAATCGCAACCCGTGAAATACTTATTATTGAGTAGTTCCGGTGGCCATCTGTGGTCTTCATCATCAGTTCCACTTCACCAAATGGTGCTTTCCGAAAACAACTACACGAGTTACTATAAAAAATACCCAAATCGCTAAATATATAATAAATATATATAATATTTGAAGAGTTCCCTCGATTTCTCCAAAATCCTATCATCAGATCCTGACCTAATGACAATGGGACCACACTTTAAAAAACAACGACATTTATTTAAAAAAAAATCTGCTGTTCCATACATTTTGATCGCGTAGGTATTGCACTTTTCCATGAAACAGCAGATAAAAAAAAAATAACCGACGAATAATTTCAACGCAGGGGCGTTCAGTCATGTACTGAATCCATGGTAACAGTTTTCGCGTCGATGTCCCTGCCACCCTTTATATAAACATCCGAATTGATAACCTCCTCCTTTTTTGAAGTCGGTTTAGGAAGGGTTCCATCCGACTAAAATAAAATCATGCCCTACACAACACCACAATGTTGGCTTTTTTACGTGCAAGCGCATGCAGAATTTGGTAGCGATGCCGATGGTCGTTAAATGCAACAAACATTAAAAATCTCAAACCCATGGCTTAGTTATCGTGGACGTAGAAATGTTAAAACATTGACTGCTTCATTTAGACGATGAAAAAAATTCGCGCAATAAAGTCTCCGTTGCTCCAAAAATATCGGGTGAGTTTGGTTGAATCTGCCATAGATATAAGAAAGAAGGAATCTGCCATCGTTTTCATATACTCGTTAATAACAGAATGTTACGATTGGCGCCAAAAATACCGCCATACCGACTCGTAATGGGCAACAGAAATAGTTTTCCTGTGGCCTTGCAGTTTTTTGCTTAACGCACTTAGTCCGTCAGAAACTCAGTACTCAAAGATACAATAGAATGATTAAACCTGATATTGAGGCGCTACACTAGACTGATCATACGGAGGTACACTTGCTGCCCACGCCTCATTATGGCGCTACACGGTAGTGTTCTGGTAGCTATAGTAAATTAAAACAATCTTAAAAACCACCTCAGTTGCTCTTTTGTAATATTTTGCAAACTTCCCTTTGCGCTGCGTATCTAAACTGTTAAGGGAAAAGCAGAAACTTGGGAAACCTCCCAGGGAAATGAGGATAAATCAAAATCAATCACGGGAGAAGTCCATTGTTCCTTTACACCGCCCGCCCGACATGGCTCGATTACGTTCGAAGAACAAGACAACCAGCACGCACGAAGCGTGCTGGTTTCCATTGGATTATTTGTCAAAATAAAAGTCTCCAAACTGGACCTTCATAATCCTGGTCGGAAATCTGCCATCTATTCTCACCTGAGTTTGTGAAATCCCTGAAATTCTTATGTCCCTGAAACTCTGTCGCGTTTGTCATACATCTATACTAGATAGCTAGAAGCAGCTAGAACAGGAGCTTTGCATGCAAATCGCATGTAAATCTGGACATACTGCATTTCCGTCACAACAATAACAGTTTTACGTCAAAGAGTTTCATATTATATTTTTATTCGCCGCGGTCAGTTCAAGTTCATGTAATTATATCACACCTATCATTAATCATCATTCATCACATACACACGTGTAGCAAGGTTTCTAATACATTTAAGGTTTATTCCATTTGTAAAAATTTTGCTCTCTCCTTCGTTAATTTCATAATTATCAAATTAAGACGTCTGCTATCGACTTGAGGTTTTTGTCGAGTACCTTGAACCTCGTCAACTTGACCTTTAGACGCCCCTGCGTAACAACATGTTCGTCATGTATTTGTTCGCATATACACTTTTGAAAACCTTATCCTCGTTCGAGATTCATGGCGATAACGACAATGTCTGTGATCTACCATTTTGATGTTCCATAAAACGCTTCTCATCCTCGGTTGACTTACTGCGTATCTGGAAGGTACCACCTACGCAGCTACGGCATCAGGGACATTGTTTTTTTCAGCTATTTATGGCCAGGCTTTTGGAATTGAGTTCTGCTTAAACCCCTATGTAAGGGGTTGTTGTGGTGACTAATTTCAAAAATGTATACAAACTTCGAATACTTTTATACCATCTGACACTGACTCATTCTAAACAGTAGTAGTTGAGCTCAAGTTTTGCATGTATGTACACGAGGGAATCAAAGCGAGCCGTAATAATAAGACGTGTTGTGTAGTAATTAGCGGCATTGCGGCACTGAGGCGGCGGCAGCGGCACGTTAGGCTCAGCGCGAGTGACGGCCGGCCGCCGCAGTCTGTCACATTCACGTCACCAACAGACGGGCGGCGCACGTAACGTCGGTCTGTCGGCCGTCTGCCGCCCACTTTATTGTTACAGCGCATCGCACGATTAACTCAGATACGCATTTGATTTCATCCTGTAAGATGTTTACTTACGCTGTGAATAGCCAATGCATGCATGAATGTTCAATTAGAGAATGTTCCATTTGGCACCAGTGAGCCAGCTGTTTTAGCCCTTAGGTACAGTAGCTTTAACGAGCCTAAATACTGCTTAATCTGCATATTCGGGCTCTAGAGAAGCCGACGCACGTTCAGCTTAACAACTGTGTATTATTTATGAGATTTCCTGAAAAAGAGATTCTTATACAACCAATACCTCAAAGAGCAAAACAACATAAGTGGCCGATTTAATTTATCTGGAACAGCGTAATGAGATAAAATGTAACCCTATCCAGCAGAAACAATTTCTACAAGTTAACCTGTAGGTCAATTATATTAAAACAAACGTTTCTGTTAAATTAAGAGTTTATTAGTGGAGGCTATGGGTTAGATTAGTGCGGGATACAAGTACTTGTTATGAACCCATTTAAAAGGTCACTGCGCATTAGAGATGATCTCGGAACAGTGTTGTGCAAGGGGACGTATCCGAGTGGTTAAGGGGACGATAGCTGACTTTTAACGATTTTATACTGAAGATGACGTCTGAACGAGTAGTGTTAGTGATTTAGAAAAAATATATGTTAAATTAGAGCATTTTTTTAATATTTTAATATAGGCATATTTTTGATTATGTTTATATTACATAATGAAATTAATTTGTGAAGTTATGTCTAACGCGGATAAAAAACTGAGAATGACGCAAAATCCATCAAGCGTATTTTTCTGAAAACTTCACCATATTAAAGATAATTAAATTACTGATCTTTTAGTATACGTGTTTTATTAAAATACCTTTTGTTTTACGTGTAATAAATTAATAATGCGTCTAATTTGGGACAGCGCTCCTTGATGGGCGAGTCCTATTACTGACTGGACGTACGACGTGTTGCGTGAGCTCAATACAGAACGCGCAAGCTAACCATTCAAGGTCACTGTCATATATCTGCGTCTTAATTACAGCTGCCTGTAGTTGTAGAAAAATGAGTTGCTCTTGTACAGACTGTTCGATAACTGTTTGTGGATTCCAATTGTGATGTAATGGGAAAAATCGGAATCAAGTTCCTACGAAATGTATTTGGGCTCAACATGACCAAACATATACACGATTAGGGCAGCCTAGTTCTACATGAGATTAGTCATTGTGATTTCTTCAGCGGCGAAGGAAACAGATAACGCCCTATTTTGGCAATATTGCACACCCAGGTTCGAGGAATGTGTTAGTACATGGCGGGGGCACGATATGTGTGTTGGTGCCAGCATTACTTGTGTCAACACCCCACCAGATAAGATACGGAAACATTCACCGGCGTATGCTACGTAATTACTATCGATGACTACAGCGCCATATTGCTACTTAAATAACAACCCGTTATGTGTGTGTTGGCTATTCGCAAATTTGCACTGTGAATAAGCAACAATGCTAGGCTTGTTCTAAGCTAAGTGTGAGGGTGAATGAAGCGTGATTACAAATCTCTGCAGTTCACAGTAATGGAGGAACTTCCTATACCTCTCGAAATACGCGGATAGCTTGTTACGACAGTCGGTGATTGCTCCGCGGAATCAGTATCAAAGAGGAACTGAACTTGACTTATTGTAATTTTGAAAGGAATGCAGGATTGATAAAATAATCGACTACTTACAAGAAACTTAAAATAGCTCTAATGCATTCTTGAAATACATAATTATATTATTCAAATTAGGTTTGATTGAGCATATATAAAACACTATTATCAATCACAGATATCGGCTAACAGCCGTTTCACAATTTACGTTTTGCTATAGACTGAAATCTATGCATGCAGTTTTTGAACTAGTGACTAGGAAACTTAAGAACGTGCTTGGTACCCATCATCATTACCCCGCTGTCCTTATGCCAATATACTTTGGGTCGGCGCTGCATGTCTTCCTAGGTCTTCCATACATCTGTATAAGCCGCCATTTCAGTAGTTTGCAGCCATTTGGAGCTATTTCTATTTGCCACTGACATTAATTTGTTCCTGAAACTCTGCCTCAAGTAGTCGTGAGCGTGAATTTCCACGGTTTATACAATATGGTTCAGCAAATATTAATTTACAAATGTCGTGTTCTGTTGATACACGAGCACGACTGCGGTACCATGCCCGTCCTTGACGTTACTCGCTACTATCGCCACGGAGCGATGCCGCACCAAACCGATATTATGTAGTGTCTACAAATTTTCAACTATATTGAAGCTTATTTAAAGGCTTCTTTTCCTGCAGATACTCGTACAAGTGCCGAAAACACAAAATGAATTGGTTGCTAGATCGCTTATAAAAACCACATTGTCATGATCGTCATTCGTACCAAGAAAGAAGTATAATTCCGCTGTCTTACAAACAACAAGCCACTAGCAAGTAAATGATGTGAAGCAGAAATAATCTGTCTGGAGAACCTCCTCCTTTCTTCTTCGTCAAAAATCCTCGAGAAGTTCGCTCTCTAGAACGTAGTTAGGAGTGTATTGTTTGCGATGAGTCGAGTGTGCTGCTATTATAGAGACGAGTGAATGATGAGTTGGCGCCTTGTCTACCTATACTATAAGCCTTAAATGAGACTTGCGACATTTGCTTCGCGTGGTCTGAAGTCCGGACAATGATTGATAAAATGTAATAATTCGATGAATGTCATGATGACTCAATATGTTAATATAAGGAAAAGATATATGGATCAATTTCGCTACATTTATTGTTCTATAAAAAGGGCTCAACCAGGCAATATGAGCGCCCACCACTCTCACTGACGCAAAACTGTTGATATCGGTCATAAACTTTAGTGTCAACAAGATAAGCTTGCGTGACCCGCCGATGAGGATGGTGGAACAGCGTTTTGCCGAAAAACTTGGCGGAAAATCTGCATCTGTTGAACGCTGATCGCAGCCAAATTGCTTTTTAACAGCCATCATTTAAAATGTTGTTGAACTGCCGATGCTGTTGGCACTTCCCATCAGGTTACTGTTGGAAATCCTATTAAAAGTGTCATGTTGTATAAGTCGGCTCAAACAGATTCCACGTGGTTCATTTTGAACGGACCTGATGCTGACTATCTCCAAGCCATGTGGAGAGCCCTTAGTGAGATAATACAGGCTAACAGCAAGTCTCCAAGCCCTTTGTTATTGGAAAATACCCAAATAAAAAGTCCTCGTTATCGACCATCTTATCCGCAAGATAATATTGCACCACCAAGTTATTCATCGGCTTATTGTTATCGCCGATGTTTATCGCCTTCCTAAATATAACAATCATGTACAACGCATAGGTAATGTCGCGATCGCGACATACATTTAGGCATTGGTATTAATAATTGCTAATCGGCCTATTGTCTGCAAGC
Organism: Agrochola lychnidis; assembly: GCA_963680765.1. Lineage (NCBI taxonomy): Eukaryota > Metazoa > Arthropoda > Insecta > Lepidoptera > Noctuidae > Agrochola > Agrochola lychnidis. Next base: position 996,146 of record OY796863.1, on the reverse strand, counting down.
AGTTAAACTGCCGGCACGTTATCAACTGCGAGTGTCAGCGACAGCGAGGACACGTGAATCACACTGAGCTGATCCCGAACTGATAGTAGTTCGCTGTCCTCCGCCAGCCATCATAGGATTATATCGATTTCGTTTATTTGCTCAGCTGACTGATTAGAACTTTTGGGAATTTAGCGAAATAAAATCAACCTACATAACATTAAATAATGTTAGGTGCCAAAATATTCTAAAGTATTTTGGGCTGAAACTAGGTGAATGCTAGATTGTGTAGGAATTTCTATGGTCGTCGAGTAGGCTCATTTAGTCGGCTAACGCCTACGTATTTATTTAGGAAAGTGGACGACAATCGGACGTTTCCTGAGACGGCCTCGTATCTCGACGATATTGCACTCACCCAAATGGGTTTCGTGTAACTCTAAAAGGTAATAAAAATAAAGCATCAATCAAGGAAGGACGGGGGATGTTCAGTTGACTATAATTGCGATTGCTACAGCCGCCCCGAGTGCTACATCCGTAATAGCGCCAGTTAAAGAAAGTTCTAGAATTATCGTTTCAAATGGAATACATATATTATATCGACTGCGTTTTCGATTCGCCGAAGTGTCACGAGATCTTGAACAAACCGTGTTTGTGACCTCATCACAGAGACTAAACGTATCCCGTCACGCAATGGCACGCAGTAAGCGATTAGTGAATCCACCAAGCGGGGACAGCCCGGGGCCCTGGGCCTCTGGTGATGGGTGTGACCGTGACGTTCCGTCTGCGATGTGTCGTCCGCATGTCTGGGTCACGCAAATATTTATAAATTTGTAATCACCAATATTTTGGGAGCTCTATTTATTCAAGTGGTTTTGTCGAATCAAGAGCAGACTGTAAATGAATATCAAGGTCCACATTGCTAGATTTTACAACGATTTAGTGGACATTTGAAGGATGCTTACATCTTATGTTCTGTTTCTTTTGTTCAAGCGCACTTTTATGTAACACGGAAAACATGCTAATTAGTTGTGTTCAGTGAATGGCCTTATAAAGGGCACACAGGAAATCTGCTCGTGCATTAATTAGTTGGCAGCCAACTTTATCCCAGCGAGGAGATAGAATTACTATCCGTAGATCGTAAGACTGAATGCGATACGTTGGTACTCACAGCTCTCATGTTCACTCATTGAATGTACATTTGGCGTCCCCTTTTCATTTGATGTCGGTAAACCTTTTAATTTAATTACTACGGAGGCTAATAAATTAACCGGTAAACGGTTGGTAGTCGTATGTCGACCAACGCTTCCGCTTGATTGTCGGAACACATTAATTATACATTCTCAAAATATTTAGCGTGACCTCTGATTGGTGAGTTTATTTCCTTGAAACGGCACACGGCACGAACTGCAATATTGCAACGCTTGAATCCAATAAGAGCTTGTTTTAAATGACCTAAATGCATCTAATAAAACTAATTGCATCCATTTTCCCCCTGGTTTATTTAAAGCTCTGCCTTAAACAGTATTGTTTGTGATATTAATAATATAGAATACTAAAAAGCTATTTTGGTCAGCTCAGGTTGCTTATAAATACAACATTTCACCACTCAGCACAAACTTCGGTGCCATATCATTCGGTCCTAGTTGGAGGAACCATTATTTGTTTCCATTCGGGACGAGCACGTGCAGGCGCTCTGTCGATGCTGCGGCCGTCTGTTTGTCGTAAATACGTGTGTCTGAGGGATCTCAAAGATTGCTCTAAACATGTCGTCGTAATATTCGTGTATTCGGCGCACATGTTCCGACTCATTAGTTTTATGATTTGTGATACAAGGAAGCTAGTTGAGTTTTTGTCTCGTTTTAAGTGCTCTCAAAATAACTGGAGATTTGGCGTCTAGCTGCTTGCTACGATCGCGGAAAAACAATGATCTATTTCATTTGTACTGTTTATTCAATTACTTGTTAACTGTTATGGTTAAAGTTTAAAAAAGTGCCGCCTCGATAGGTAAGATAGCGGGGGGAATGGTTAGTAAACCTCCCCCTCCCCCGCTGGAGATACATAGTTTATTTTAGAATGATTTTTTATTATGACATAAATCTCATATAAAAGGTTGATAAGTGAAATGTGTAGAGGGAGGTAGAAGGGAGGAGAGAAGAGAGGAAGAGGGTAAGGCATCCTCCCACCCACCAGTTCACAGGAGACACATTTTCATGGTCAATGTCAAACGTCTCGAAGATCAGGATCAAATAAAAAAATATGGTAAATAGATTTTTTTTAAGGCGTAGTCGACGTTCGCGGGGCTCCTATTTCTGTCTGCAGGTTTTAAAGGAACCAAACACGAAGGAGATGACGGGGCTCGTTCGCTCGCTCAATTGAGCCCCCGTCATCCCCTTCGAATCTAGCCTGTCCGAGTCGGGGTGCCCCAAGTCCCGAGCTCGCTTCTCTCGCTCTTGCATCCCAAGTTCTTATTGCCTTTTTACTAAGTCGAGATGTGCCGCGACTTGGGGCACCCCAACTCATACACGTTAGGTTCGAAGGGGATGGCGAGATCTCTCGCTAGGCTGTGAAGGCTCGCTCTTGCATCCATAAATAAGTAGATTTTTTTGAAAATTGCCTAAAAGATTTTTTTTATTAAAAATAAAAAATGCGTCTCCAGCAAAAAAAATTGTTGTAGAGGGTTCAAGAGACGCTCTAGAACTCCCTAATAACCTCACATTCTTTGTAGCGCGGCGGCACGGTTCTAAACCCAACTCACGTGATTTGAGGTATAACATAGCGAACTCAATCTTTAAATACCATTACTATTGTACACCTATGTTAAACAAATGAATAAATGACTTATGACTTAATGTATATGCTGTTGGCGTACCTCCCTATTTAAAAAACTTAAATAAATAAACATGATGAATGTTTTTATGTCTTACTGATGATAAGGCGATTCACACATTGCACCGCATTACGCAGCGTGGTGCGGGGCGGCGGCCGGCGGCCGTAGCAAATAATCTGCGCGCGGCAGCGCGTCGCGCGCGCAATTTGTGTTTTCTATACAAACTGGTACAATTTTAAATTTGCTGCCCCGCGCTACGCTGCGTGATGCGGTGCTGTGTGCGAATCGCCTGAGCTGTTAGGCGGAGTGACAGCAGTTAAATGATTTATTGTATTACAATATCTTCATCGTAACGTGTTTCTGATTAAAGTGTCACTAGTCACTTCTTCACCTCGTTGATTGATTCTTTATCGTTTAGGTAGTTTTTGGGGCAAACGTGATGGCTCATATCAGATAGGTTAGGCTGCAAAATATGTTCAACCACGAGCTTACCTGATGTGTATTAAAATAAGCAGATATTCAGTAGGTAGGTAATCACTGTGTATTAAAACACCTTCATGGGGCTTCTAGTCAGATTCAGCCTGAAAATATCATAATTGGACTTTAAGTAATACTTACATAATCCAAGTGCGAGTCGGACTCGCGCACGAAGGGTTCCGTACCATTATCTATAAAAACGGCAAAAAAGCGGTTTGTTGTATGGGAGCCCCCTTAAATATTTATTTTATTCTGTTTTTTACCCGACTGCCCCAGAAGGAGGGTAATGTTTTTAGTTGTTGTTATAGCGGCAACAGATAAACATCATCTGTGAAAATTTCAACTGTCTAACTATCACGGTTCATATGATACAGCCTGGTGACAGACGGACAGACAGACAGACGGCCGGACAGCGGAGTCTTAGTAGACGTGTATAAATGAACCGGCGCAGTGCTTTGAACAACAAAGACTAACAAAAGCGCGGCGCGAAACTGCGCTAAACCGAGGCTTTCATACTAATTGCCTGCATCTTTGAGTTGAGACCTGCATTGTGAGAAATAATGCTCTCTTGTGACTAACACTCATACTGTTTTATATTATTATAGTACCTTTTGCACTGATGTGTTGAAGTTTTTTCCTTCAATTGAGTGCAATGGTCTCATGCAACAGGACAAAATTCTGTCCCTATATTTATGAGCACAACCACAACTGCCCTTGTACCGGGCTTGTTGACCATGGAAAGTCCATGCTTTACCTTATACTCATTGGGGGAGACGTGACATCAGCGGAATTAAATTGATAGATAAACAATGAAGGAGATAACACATGCCGATGTACTTTGTGTTATGTTCGCAGCATGCGCTGAGCCGCGTCGGGGGCGTGGTATTCTGCGAGGCGTCGCAGCGCTGGACGGGCACGCCGGCCGAGCTGGGCGCGCTGTGGGCGCGCGCAGCGGATGGGGGCGGCGTGCTGGCGTGGCCGCGCCGCGCCGCCGTCACCAGCCTCACGCACCCGCGCATGTTCCACTACTTCCACGCCACCATCGACGACTTCCTGTTCGTGCAGATGATGGACGTGACGCGCCTCGTCGTCGCCAACAAGCCCGCCGTGCTCGACATCATGCGCCCCTGGATACAGTGCGCGCTCACGCTCGACTGCATCATGCCTATAGGTGCGTATTATACCATGCGTGTGGATCGATAGTTTTATCTTTCATTCTAGGTTTCACGATGTTACATCGTTAATTCGTTACTATTGAAAGATAAAATTGTGAAGTGCATAGATAGCAACACACGTTCTAATCGTAAATTGTAATCAATGATGTGTCGCATTTAATTACTGAGTATCGAGTAGTAACAAGGTGTTCTCGTGCACACAGGTGCACAATCGGTGGGGTGTCGGTTCGACAAGAAGCCTCAGTACCGGTACTCGGGCTGCCACGGGCAGGACGCGTCGGCGCTCAGCATCGTGCTGGGGCTGCGCTCGGGCTTCGAGGAGGCGGCGTACGCTGTGCGCGGGCGCCGCGTGCGCTGGCGCTCCGTGGCCGACGCCGCCGCGCGCGCCGAGCTGGCGGCGCTGCAGCGCAACAGCTCGGAGCCCGAGCGCGGCGACTACCGCACCGAGCACGGCGCCGCCGCCGACCCGCTCACGGCGCACGCCGCGCCCTGAGCGCCGCCGCGACGTGCCGCACGTGCCGCACATACGGACAGGAGGCTATTTGTTTCAGAGCGACCGACGGCAGCTCAGTCATCTCTGCGCGGAGTGCGTAGTGTGTGACGAAAGAACATTAGTCCTAGCGAATATATTTATTGATTTGTAAAACTTCGAGACGACAATTTAAGAATAAGATAATAATTCGATGTGTTAGTGAGACCAAAATTTTTCATTGTTTAATATCATTCCATTTGTTGAAATTGCGCCAAAAAGTAGAGATTTCGTTATTTGAATTTTGAAAATTCGTGGAGTGTTAGAAGTTAGTTAAAAATTATTAGTGTAATAAGTACAAGAAGTATATCTGAAAGTTAATAGCAATCCTAGATCATTTTGAGAATTATAAAACAAGTAATATTATTATCGACTACTTATTTGCCATAATGGGTACAAAGTAACATTGTTTTATGTTTAGTTTATTTCGGATCGCGCGACATGTATGTTACCTAAGTCAATTGTACATTGACGTCTAAATTCTAAATGTTTATAACAGTATTATTTGTTACTTGACTTGTTTTATTAGAACAATTATAAAAGCTACCTTCAAAAGGTAGCAGGCGAAGTATGCGTCGATATGAGATTAGTAATCGCTTACCATTTATTATGTAGTTGTAGTATTATTTATTCGTTTACAAATAATAGGTACGCGAGGCGTGGGCGCCGCCCCAGTCGGTAGCGCTTCTGACGACAAGTATTTTCACGAACGGCGGCTTAAGAGACCATCTTGTTAGTGCTGTCGTGCATGCATGTACTTGTTAGTGCTGCCGTAGCGAGGCGCTCGTCCACCACGATCACGGCGGCGCTCAGAGTTCCGTTTAGTTCACACCGACTGTACGTAGACCTCAACCAGATCGAGATTGTTTTCAAGTTGTCGCCAGCTGTGAAGTTATGTATATTGATTTGTACAATTTGTACATTAGACATTAGTATGTAAATGTAGTGCTACATTTTTCGTAATAATTGTTAGTTTTAGTTGCTATGGTGTGTCGATCGTGTGACGGTCGACGTGGATCCAGCATTTTTATTGCTATGTTTAGCGGTTAGTGCATCGATACTCATTAGTCATAATTTTATATACAAGCCTTTTATCGAGCAATATTATATTTTACATTAAGTACACGAAATGACGCATTATACCTTGCAACTTCCAGTTATGTCGAAATTTAATCAAATGATGTGGTTCATAAGGAAATTCGATATTGAAAAACAATGCCAGATAACAAAGTAATTTTAATATTATTTTAATTCCAACCAGGAATATGGATAATAAATGTTTTTACTGACAAAAATGTCGATACAGGAATTGTTCTCATCTGATTAGGATATAATTTTGAAAAGTACAATGTTTCTAAACTGTCTATATTTTGCGATTGATGCGACCCTAGTACGTATGCTTTGCTTCTTTCAACAATTACCTCAGCCAGCTTCCTCTTTCTCTGTCGAATATAACGTTGACTGAAGCACTTAGTGAAACTTCGCAGATATTCGATGTTGGGGCACATGCGTCAGTCAATGTGTAAGGAAGGACTTAACGAACGGTGCATATCGGTGTTTTATTTTGATGTATTTATTTAATAACACCAGGTTTGGTTGTGAAACTGTTATCAAAACTAGCTGTGTATGCACGACCTACTGAGTTCGCCGCGTCCAATGTGATATACTTAAGTATTTAATAGTAACATGTGTGTCTGTGCGTCTTCTGCTTTATTTTAGTATGTGTTGTACAGACAGTGAAACTAATTGTTGATCAAATGGACACACTACGCCAATTTGCCGTGGTATAGCCATTTCATACAACTGTCAAAGATGGCAGTTGCGATTTAGTGAAACGGACAAATTAAGTAGGTTGGTAGTCAGTTTACTCAACAATTCGTTTCCCCGAGTTAGCTAAAAACGCATTATTTTTCTGATGGTATATCTACCAGGGACCGAAACCGGTATAATCAATACGGGAATTTTTGCAGTTACTACATTTATATTTTAACAGTTATTTTTAAAGGTTACCTTAAACCAGTATGGTACCGAAATAAAAATTACCTCTATCTTACACGTGCCGTCGGCATTAATCAAAGGTCGCGCATCGCCTGTGTGTGTAACCGGTATCAAACCGGTAAACTAAATAGTGGTAACATGTTTCTTCTTCTTGGTAACCCAGATAGCGGTAACCTTAGTCGTAGAAGTAACCAAAATTCTTCGATACCTGTACCGTAATTTATAAAGGTTTTCGGTCCCTGATAACTACTGCAAACAACGAGAATTTTAATATTTTCACTCCAGCACGCGTAGCATGACCAACGTAGAAACGAGTTTTGTCGACGGAAGAATAGACAAAATGACAGAGAAACAATCACAATCTGTCATTTTGTCTATTCTTCCGTCGACAAAACTCGTTTCTACGGTGGTCATGCTACGCGTGCTGGAAGCAAATGAATAATATTTGAATGAAAAAATCGCTTCTGTAAATGTATATATCAGAAAAGGAAATAAAATTGTTAAATTACTGTCATTTCAAGCATGACCCACGTACGAGTATAATTAAAACGTATGTACTAAAGCACATCTATCATAGCTGTATCACGACTTTGTACAGACCTATACATATTTATTTTGAGAATGATCGCGTATATAGCCTCTACATTTAAGGATCTCATCGTTACTTAACGCATCTTAAATTATAAATCATGACCAAGCTGTACATAAGTTTATAACGTTTCTACTTTAAGTTAACTCAAACTAAATTTGTATAATTATCCTGTTGATCTTTTACCGTCATTTATATATATTCAATTGTAATCATGCCCAGTTTATGAACAATTCAGTACATTTTACAAAAAAATATAATTTCATGTTCAGTTTTGTCACAGAAGAAATTTAGAGTGAAGCGTCTGCCATGTAATTAAACGTACCCTAGAGTTAGGACACGTGAAATACTTTCTAGTTGTAAAAAGATTAGATAGACTCACGTATTACAGCTATGTATAAACCCGTCAGTACTTCCCTATGTGTAACAGCAAGAGCTCACTACTCGACTAGATCACAGTTGCGATAGCGAACACTTGATTGAGGTGTGAACGTGCCCGTACCGCCTAGTCGAGCAGTGGCCGCTTGAAGTAGTCGCGCATCGCACTTCGAATCACGTTAGTTAATATGAGATCTAGTCCTTATGGTAATAGTTAATAAGAGTTGGTTTAAATTTCAAGTAACTTTGTAAATAATGCGCTTACTACGTAACGCGGTGAGCCACCTGAGCCAACTTAGCGTTGAATGCAATTAAGATATAATTATGTTGTGATTTATGATACGTTTACATATATTTTGATGCTTTACACGAGCATTGAAGCTGTTTCATTGATTTTAAGTAAATTGTAAGATATTGTACGAGGAAGGTAGTGGTGCACGTTACGTGGAGTGCTCATCACGAACAGAGGTCATCATTGCCCTTTATGTAATGTTGGCTCAGAAAAGTACAACGCATTATAAGTAATACATGGTAAATAATAATATTATTATATTGCTTAAAAACCCTTTTGACGTTTGTAACTCCTAATGGATAGGATACGTATGAATTTATACAATTTTATCAAAAAGTACGACCATGTTTGAAATTTAGTGTTTTGCCAAATGCATCACATTGTTGTGATAAAAAACATTAAAGAAAATGTTAGCTGTAAGAGTTTCCGAGTAGATGACGTAAGTCAACGTAACTGATGTGGAGTCTCGCAGAGATAAGTGGCGTTGTTGCTAAACGGAGTATTTGTATCATTTCCTCGCACTCTAGTTAGGTTTAATTGTAAAATTATACTGAAACGCAACTGTTGTGGGCGATTAATCTAATGAACTCATCGACTGTGCTCGTCCGATTTTTCCTGCCTAACTAGTTGTCATGTTTTTAAGTCATAATTTATTATGTTAATGAATGAGCCTCCAACGCATGTTTAGCCAAAAGCTATCCTCAAACACTATCGGTGCCTATAGCAAAATGTAACCACAATGTTAAAATAGTGGCTGTTGCCTCGCCGGTTCACTTCCATATACTGTACAAATGATGGCAAGTAGTCATATGTAAGAGGAAACATTATTGTAAACAGACGGAAAGTGAAATTAATTATATTTAAGTAGGTAGTTCATATTATTACCTAACTAATGAGTAACTTTTATAAGTGAGTCGTGTTTTATTACGAAAAACGAATGATTTATTATATTCATGCATCATCAACGTAATTAATGAAATCATAGTTTAAATTTGTCTAACTCATAGTAGGAACATGTCGCCCGCAACAGTTGCGCGTCGGAGCCTCACGGCTGTTATTACCAGTGAACGAGTGGCTATGTGCGTGTGCACTAGTCGTAGTGTTACGTGCCCCTACTGCATGACCTCTGATCTTGTTTAGCGTATTTTTTAAACAAATGCAGCTTTTACATACGCATATCTTTATCGACAAGTGATAATTATTTATTAAATGATATGATTACATTATTTATTTGTTTAATTTATCATAATTAAGTGAGTATGTCAAAAGTAAGCAGGATTAGTCCCAATTGGGCCGCCGCCAGGCCAGCACGTAACTGTAATAATATTTAATTTGTTTAATACAAAAAAATGCAGTGCACCTCTGAATTTCTGTGTAATAATGGTAGAACGACCATAATTAATATGCACATACAGATGTTCTATGTCACGAAGTCCGTTTGGCTATGAATGTTGTCAAGCGTACACATGCACATTGTTTTTGTGTGCGTAACCTCGAGAGCGCTCAGTGTCGATCGGGACTAGTGATGGGTAACTCATCATTTTTATATGAGGTTAGGGAGTACCTCATTTTACCTCGCGAGGTCCTCACGAGGTACCCCTCATTTGAGGCGAGGAGTCGTTCGATATTCACCTCACGAGCCGAACTCAGCCGAATTCAGCTGATAGTCCGAGGCAGCGGAGCGGACGGGTGCGTCGACTCATAAATACTCACGATTCCGATTTTTAACGTCTCCCTCATACACATAACTTTCTTTCGCTCATAAATTTTTGATCGTCAAAATAAACGGATCAATGACACTTGATTACCAATCTAATGTTGATGTTTTTAGAGTTCATAGTAATAGCTGCTGTAATGTTTACTGTGTTTTCAAAATTTCGAGACCTCACCTCACTCATTCTATAGCTTCATCAATCACTCAATATTCTACTCACTCGCGAGTACTCGCGTCAATAATATCAATGTCAAAATTTTTAAGTGAGGGAACGAGTGAGGTGGTTCAATGTTGAAATTCGAGTAACTCGTTCAATTTGCGATCACGAGTACCTCAAGCGAGGCACCTCATGAGTGAGGGACACATCTCTAATCGGGACACGGTCCGGATCAGTAGTGGTTTTTAGTTCGCGCCAAATTGTTTCACGGAGTAAGGTCAGCATGGCAACAAAACGAAGAAGAGTTGTCCATAGTGAGGTAATATTTATTTATACGTTTTTAATTAAAATGTTATACAAAGATACTTAATATAGCAATAGAAGTATTTATAAAATGAATGTTTTTTTGTGTTATAAAATGTTTATATTATTTAATTATTTTGATTACATTTTGTTTTAGGGTCGAAACATGATAGCTAGTGTTTATCATTTTCTGCGAGAAGAATATGAATTTACAAAATCATTAATGGAACTCAACTGTGATTTGTCTCATTTACGAGACATTACACGCCGTACAGCTGAAGCTACGGGTGTGAGCCAAAAAACAGTTCAAAGAATATTAAAAGAAGAGAAGGAATTGCCATCCACTTCATCAAAATTCACTTCACCTATGAAGAAAAGGAGAAAGCGAGATAATAAAGTGGATATAGATAATTTTACAGCCGATGTGGTTCGCAGTACTGTACAAGATTTCCATAAAGAAATTCCAACATTAGCTAAGTTAAGAACAGCATTGAATGAAAAAATCGGATTCGAAGGTTGTTTAGAAACTGTTCGCAAGTTACTGTTGAAATTAGGTTACAAGTGGCGCAAAACAGAGAACAACCGTAAAGTCTTGACGGAGCGTCATGATATACAAATGTGGCGTTTAAAATATTAAAAAAAAATAACAGAGTACCGCTCTCAAAGTCGGCCCATTGTCTACACCGATGAGAGCTACGTCCTTTCGACACACGTGCGAAACAACACCTGGGCAAAAAAAAAAGGAAAGAACTCCGTTTTTTAAAAAATTAGCACAGACACTCGCTTTATTTTAGTGCACGCGGGAACCAAGGATGGTTTTATTGAAAATGCTTCCTTGGTTTATAAGGCCAACTCAACAGCTGGTGATTATCATTCAAATATGAGCTATGATAACTATGTAAAATGGCTAAATGAAAAGTTGCTACCCAATTTACTTCCGCGCTCTGTCATTGTCTTAGACAATGCATCTTATCACAACACACGGGCTGAACGACTACCGACGCAATCTACAAAGAAAGCCGATATGCAGCAATGGCTCAGGGATAAGGGTATAGCATTTGATGAATCTCTTCTTAAATTGGAATTGTACGATACAATAAAGAAGTACAAAGACCAACACGTAATCTACAAGATTGACGATTTTATAAAAAGCAAGGGTTTTGATGTCTTACGCCTTCCCCCTTATCGATAAATAAAATGCGATTAAAAATAAATGCGATTGAAAATATTTGGGGGATCGTTAAAAATTATGTCGCATCTAAAAATATCGAGCAAAACATGACGAATACGGAAAGACTGATCAATGAAAGTTTGGGCCAAGTTAGCAGTGAAACGTGGCAAAAAACTTGTGCTCATGTTGAAAAAATTGAAAAAGACTACTTGAAATATTTTAATCTCGATTTTGAATTTATAATCAATGTACAAGATGATTTTGACGACAGCAAAACGGAATCGGAAATCGAAAATTTATCTGATAGTGATTGAAAATACTGAATAGTCCTACTTGTTTCGTTTCCATTCTGTAACACCAATGCTTAATTAAATGCCTACGTATTCTTAATATTTTTGTATTTATTGCAACCTAATCTAATTTATTTACAAAATGTATATACTTTTAAAACCAAAATTTTATTTAGATGATTAAATCTCGACTTGAATATAGATCAGATTTTTTTGCCAACGTTACCTACTTTTACACACACAAGCGCGCTTGTCGGGATACGTCACTACTACAATCAAAGCCGAACGGACTTCGTGAAATAGAATATCTGTACCAGGATGACGACACCGGCATCTCGTAAGAAGAAAAACAAATTGTTAGAATTACAACTGTTTATTAATTCCATCCAGAAATGACACTATGCCTTAGAATAAATCACGCACATTTGTTTGATAACTGACCGATATAACAACTTTACGATATAACATTAATTAATACAATTAATTTAGAACTTAATTCGTGATTAAAATACTACGCACATTAACGTATACTTGTTTCAGTCGCATTTACTTGTTAGAAAAAATTGGTAAGCTACTTTAAATGGACGGGGAGGGCGGGACGTAGTCTTGTGAAGAGAACCTCATGTTGAAGGAATTTTGAAAAGATGGCAGCACGGCGAAGCACCCAAAATGTTTATTTGACCACCTCACTGTGGCACCGCATGTATTTTTCTGAACTGTTGTATCTTATCTGATTGTTTTGTTTTTATATGGGAATCACATGCAAGCACTTCAGTCATGGGTGTGACGTGCCTAAGATTATAAACTGCACATGGAACAAAAATATAATTATGCAAGCAGTATTTTAATCATTCCATAATACGGTTTATTTACACTCTAATAAAATATAAACACATTTTAAAATTATATAAGATAGCTCAAAATTATTGTTTTTACTCACAGAGGAACTTGCGCGGGGTTTCAACCAGTGCCAACTTTGTACTTATACAATTCATATACAATACAAGTATATACAATTTCAGTGTATATTGACTAGATACAAGTTAGTGCTGATATTGAGCTACCAATAGGTTACTACATCACTTCTATGAACGATAGGATGGGCTCTAACCATACCCTGTAAGTACCTACTCACAACACTTCATTACACATCCATAAAGTTATTGCGGAAATACTTGCAACTATTCCCAAACAGGGGCTAGGGTAGACACAAAACTGATTAGCAAGTATCGGGAGTACTATCGCGGACACCCATATTTGAACACTGAAAGGACTTCCTTCTTGCAGCGCTCGCGCGGCCGCTATAGTGAAGCTTATAAAAAAAGAGGGGTAAACAGATGTGGTCATCATGTGCACGGGATTTTGTAAGTGGTTAGATATGTGTGACCGCGATGGTACATAGGTAGCCATATCCAGTAGGCAGTTTATAATACTTCTGCTAGCTAGTGCAGAGGTATCTTCGGTAGAGGCTGACTATAACGATATGATTATAAAAATCATATTGCTCACAAGTCATACTACGTATTACAGCGTTTGAAGCGTTTTATTGCTGCGTGATAGCTGCAAGTAGACACGAGTTGTATGAACTTAGAAACTTCACGCAGTTTCGCAGGGCATATACATTCTACTTTTAACTTTTAATTAATTGCCAGAGAGCTACCCATGGCAAGAAAGGTTCATTAACGTCGAAGCTCTGTTGAATACATTTTGCAAAAACAACACTTGTTAAATAAAATTAGAATACATCTTATAAATAAATTAAAACTTATAAAAATAACTACATTCAATAACGACATACAGTATTTCTATTTTCTTAATGTCCTTCGGGAATCATCGCATTTTCGAATATAAACGAATGCTAATTTCTATGTCCATCAATTATTAGATTTATCGTTGAATTCAGAACTAAGTACTTTATTGTTGTTTTGTATTGATTTTCGTGTGAACTATATAGAGCTGTAATAGTTATTTATGCTATAAGTGCGGAGGGTAGGTGATTTCCGACGAGTGTATAAGTCGACACGAGTCGTAAATCATCTTACGCACGTGTATCATACAACATTTTACTATGCATTGTGCGAGGAAATAAAAAAAAAGTGGTGGCACTCCGGGAGTGCCGACAGAAGTGAAAACTTGAACAAGATCGCCTTGGTCGAAGAAAGATACTTTGTATAGAAGATTGGTACGTAACCTTATCTAAATAAAGAGCACACTCGCGTATACAAAAATAATACTTCCGAAACCTTTAAAGTAAAAATACTTACATAGAACATTGATCCGTAACCTAATGTAAATAAAGAGCACAATCGTGTTTACAAAAATGAGGTGTCGTTATGGTGTCGCGAAATCTAAAGAAGTATTCACTTAAAAAAAAAAACGAGCGAACCTTACAGTAGTCACATATGATGTGTAACATCTGACATCTTGGCTTCTTGATTCTTCATCATCATCATCGCCATGACTATGATTTTGACTTCGACTTTGACCATTGTCATCGCCATTGCCATCGCCATCGTCATCATCATCTAATTTGTAAAACTTTTCTCTAATAATAAAAACTCTTTGCGTCGGGCTGACGACGGAGGTAAAAATTAAAAAAAAACAAAAGTAAAAAGCACTAGTCAAAAAAACTGATACTTTCCGCCCAGTTTGACTGCTTGGAAAACGCTCTTTTTTATTATTTTCCTATCTGTCGTGCCTGCGACTTTAGCAACTTTCCTCCCGTTTTTAAAATAAATTACATTAAGTTAAAAGAGTATTAACAACTCTATATACTTCCAAGTCGATTAAGAGCGTACGGTCTGCACCAAGTGCAAAGAACAACTGATAGAAATCCGACGACTGACGAAACACGAAGTTTGCCGAGGGACATTAAGAAAATAGAAATACTGTAAATAGGTGAAATCAATGTTATTTTCATTTAGATCATTACTTGACTATCTATATTAAAAAAAGGTAACATTTATACATTCATATGTGTGATTAACTGATTACAAATATTATTTTTCAATTAGATCTAAGTGTTTCTAAATTTTAGAAACACTCCATACACGTCGATGTTATAAACTTACGATATAGATACCCATAGACTCTATTACTACACATAAACTATGAATTAGCTAGGTACATAAATAACATTCCAAAATTGGTACAATTGAATATCAAGTTATGCTGTGCCCATACACTATACCTACTACTAATAAATATTTAAGCCAAAATTGTGATAAAATACTTATTTATAATTTTTATATTTCTGGCCACACTGACACGAATGCCGCACGAGACGCGACTGCGTGCGTCTCGCCAGTTTGAACACCTCCACATTCCACAAGTTCGTTACTAACACAATCGGCGCGATCGAATGCAGCCCGGGATTCGCTTCAGTCTGGCCAGAGCTTTATTATTAGGAGAAAAAATACTTATTAGACAATATTTCGTTTTATCATTGCAGGAACGGATGTTGCGGGGACTTGACTGTGGATGATGTTCAGAATTGCAAATGTATCACCTGTGCTGTAGAGGTCATTTTGAGTGCAAAGTGTGGGCTTTTTAGGTACTTAGCTTTTATTTTAGACTGTTCCCTGGCTACGCCCATACACACAAGCATGCATTTATTTGCTAATAATCCATTTTAGTGTGTGGTTAACTTACTTTAATAATTATTATTACTTAAGTGCGGAAGTCAAAAGGTGATATAAGAGTTTTGTGCGTAGTTGTAGTGCTCTTTTAAGTACCTACCACATTACATTGGCTACAATAGTTTTAGTCATATAGAATAGTACTATGTATTATTTTTCTACACAAAAGAAAATTGTGTTATAAATAAACCCACGAGAAATATACCCACTTGTTTCATATTATTACTTATCTTTGAATTTTAAGAATTAATAATTTTATATGCAATATTCATAAGACGTACGGTATTTGTAATTTTCTTTTGACGATTGCTACGTAAGAAAACTTCTAAATAAGAAGTTTCCATCTATAGGGACTGAAAACACGGACTCCGCGCGTAAATATATTATACTTAGGCATATACCATGAGTTGTAAATAATGTATACTTTCTTCATTAATATTAATTACATTGCCTAAGAGGTAAAATAGTAAATTCCTCTAAAATATTATATACTAAGAGCGTACATAAGCGTAGCAAAGCCAAAATACATTTTCTACTATACTCCGTTTGAAATAAGATTAGACATTTAAACAAACCTTTTTTACAGTCCGTTCAACCGATTTTGACTTCTATTGCGTAGGCATAAGGATGGCATTGAAAGCAAAAAAAGTGGTTACAAACCAACTGTTTACTGCAGCTGCCATTTGTCATGCCACCAACGCAATAGAAGTCAAAATCGGTTGAACGGACTGTCAAAAAGGTTTAGTTAAATGTCTAATCTTATTTCAAATGGAGTATAGTCTTGTGCTAAATTCGAATGGGCAAAACCAGTGTGCATTCCCCCAGCAAGAAAATCTCTTCTAGAATGAATTTAATTCTACATATACGAGTAAGTAGAGCATAATCTATTGTAAAATTTGTACGTGCTGTCGTTTTGGAAAAGAAACGGAAAAACGAATCCTGCTGGAGTAACGTTATTCCAGTAAGAAAATTTTAAACGAATGACCGGATAGAGAAACAAGTACATGGGCGGATAGCTTATATTTGTGCGTATATGTGCGCCGAAAGTGAAAATTGTTCGTCTTAAAAGGTTTTCGAGATATTTAATTTCCTGCTGGGGTAACGTTTTGCAAAATCTTATTTCTCGGAAACCTATGATTGTGCGACCGTAGAATAAACGTATATCAGTAGCTCTTAATTTGTGCATTTATTAGATTTTCAATAATATTTACCGTTTTAAAGTTATCAAGCATTTACGACAACACAAAACGTGACGTGTTTTCCGTTCCTCGGAAAGCACGTTAAGCCGTTGGTCCCGGATGTCATTCGTGGATCTTTGACAGTCGTTACGGGTGGTTACAAGCCCGAAAGTCTGACAACCAGTCTTACCAAGGGGTATTACCCAGTTACTGGGTTGTGGAGGTCAGATAGGCAGTCGCTCCATGTAAAATATTGGTATTCAGCTGCATCCGGTTAGACTGGAAGCCGACCCCAACATAGTTGGGAAAAGGCTAGGCAGATAGATTTACGCACAAATAAAGCTACCCGCCCATTATTTTTATTTCTCTCTCCGGTCGTTCGTTTAAAACTTTCTTGCTAGTATAACGTTACTTCACAAGGTTTCGTTTTTCCATTTCTTATCCAAAACGACACACGCATAATTTTTTTACTTGGCGCACATTTACAGCAGATTATGCTCTAATTATTTGTAGAACTCAATTCATTCTAGAAGAGATTTTCTGGCTGGGGTAACGCACACGCAAAACCATGCACGAGATGCGTAGAACCACGCACAGGTTGCACTTGATCGTGGTTCGTACGGCCATTGGTCGTGCAGTTGCAATGCTGTACAACCCATTGTTCATCAGAAAGTGTGTACGCTTAATTGCCCTTCGTAATATTATACTACAGGTCTCCCATAGCGAGATACAGGAACTAGCTCAGTGGACAGCACACGATAGATTCTTATTAGTTACAGATTCGTGAAGATATGTGTCGGTTACCTATTTATTTAGTTTTCTTGTCGTCGGCTTTCTTGTCGGGCTTTGTTTCTTCTTCCATGAAAAGTAGGGGCGTCATGCCCAGGATGCAGCCTATTGTGATGCCTATCACGCGACCCTGCAAACAACATTGCGTTTAATATAATTTCAAAGTCTTTAACATACATGGTGTGAAAAGACCCATCACAAAGCCGTCATCTATGTACAGACGCCAGCACATCAAGCTACTACAATCTGTCAAATTTATTTAATAGATTTTCAACTTTATCGCTGATGTCTAAGGTTCAAAGTTGATTGGGAAAATTTGACAGTTTCGGGTAGTTTGATGTGCTGGCGTCTGTACATCAAACTTTGTGCAAAAATAATTGTTGGGAAACGACTTTCATGTTTGGTGTAAAAATTCACTGTTTATAATTATGTATCACTAGCTTTAGCCCGCAGCATCGCCCGTGTGTATGTCGGAAAATATCCCATGGGAACGTTCTACCGGGATTACATACCTAATAGCCGAGGAAAATGCTACTGACGCTGCGTCCGCCGCCATCAACCATAATTATTTTGTTATGCGTCATTTTGAATCTGTGCTATCTTTTAAAGTATTCATTTAAATGATAAGATGTCATTTTAATCTAAATTGAATACCCAGCTTAAATAACATATTTTATTGGATACCGGTCAAAATTGCTTCGAAAATAACAATTTTTTTTAATCAAATTCTGAAAGATAACATTGGTTACTGTGGGTTATCCTTAGAAGATAGACATATGCTATCGCGGACTTTTTTGTTGAACTTTATATGATGAACAATCCTGTAGAACATAATTTTTTAATATCTCTTGCGGTTTACGTGGCGCACGCTTGAGGCATGATTTTTTCCGACATCTTCAACAATAATCGTCATATGTTAGCCAATTTACACAAAACCTTAATGAAATTATACACCTAAACCTTCCTCATGAATCCTCCTTCTATTGGTTGAAAATCCGTTCGGTAGTTTTTGAGTTTATCGCGTACAGATAGACAGACAGACGCGGCGGGAGACTTTGTTTTATAATATGTAAGGATATAAGTAGCAAACAAAGCTCTTTAGTAGAGTATTCATATGAGTTTGTATTTACCATGTTGGAGAACTGCCTGCTGATGGTCATGTCGAGCTGTACGGGCGACAGCTTGGGCGCGCCCAGCCCCACCCATGACGCCGCGCGCTCCACGTAGTAGGCAGAGCCAATGCCGATGACGTCGCTCAGCGTGTTGCCGAGCGCGGCCGCCGCCATGGTCGTCAGCGTTATGTACGTGCTCATTGAGCTCTCTATTCTGTCACCCTTTGATACACGACTTATGTTAGTTGAAAAGGAAATTAAATGGAAGAACATACATCGCCTCCATCAAGTAAATTTTCGTAAAAGCACTCGAGCTTTTCAATCATTTGAATTTGACCAAGCTTTGTTTGCCGTGTGGGCTGTTGTTGAAGGCATTGTTAAATACAACTAACGAGATGGAGGATTGCATTTTCTCAATTAATATAGTGTTCTATTCAACTGGGGAAGTACTTACAGCAATGATCATGATGAAGTTGTCTAAGAAGCCAAAACCAATAAATGGTATTGAATTCGCCAATGACACTGCAAACAATTAATATAATACTTAATAAATAGGTAAATTCTAGTAAGGTTAAAAATATACATAGTAGACTATGGACCATACTATGAATGGATTACTTTAAAATTAAAGTTTTAAAACTAAAACCCAACTATAGCAAAAAAGTCATCTAAAAAGGTATGAACAAGACATCACAGACAGAAAAATTAAAAATCTGAAGTCACACGTGTTAGGGCATACATTGAACAGATTATGTGTGACTCCAGTTTTTTGTTTTCCATGTTCTTTTGAAATCATCATCATCATTTCAGCCGAAAGACGTCCACTGCTGGACATAGGCCTCCCCCAAGCACCGCCACCTCGACCGATTCTGTGCTTTCCGCTTTCAGCGGATTCCTACGGCCTTCACAAGGTCATTGGTCCATCTTGTAGGAAGCCTTCCAACATTACGTCTTCCGGTACATGGTCGCCACACCAGAACCTTTCGACCACATCGGCCATCCATTCTGCGAGCAATGTACCCTGTCCATTACCACTTAAGTTTGGTAATTCTTCAGGCTATGTCGGTTACCTTGGTTCTCCTGCGAATCTCTTCATTTCTGATTCGGTTACGTAGGGAAACTCCAAGCATAGCCCTCTCCATTGTCCTTTGGGAGACTTAGCCTACTGATAAGGCCTATTGTGAAGTCAACAATGGGCCTTGTCATTGTGCTTTTGAAATAATAATTATTATTTGTCCTTTTCAGTAGTTGGGTTTTGTTGCTTAGGAAACAATAAAATTATATTCTAGTAGACATAAGATAAGATACAGTATGTAGGTAGCCTTGCAGACAGATAACACTCACAGTGTAGTAGCTCCCGCGTGGTGGGGGCCGGTACCTTAGCCGCTGTAACAAACATCAATTGTTTGATTGTACTTATCATATCTATAATCTTGTAATGATACAGACTTAGCTTCATTAAACAGCTCCACTTCTTGTGACTTATAGCCTAGTACATTATAATAGAATGTGAAATATGTTTATTTACTTGACCAATACCTATGTTATTTTTAAGACAAAAATAAAATAGGTGTAAGTTTGGCACATTAGTCATACAAACAAGATTTCCATGGAATAGGTATTAAAGTGTTATACAGGAAATAGTTAAAAAGGTTGATGACACAGACCTCCAGGAAACAAGAACATTTGCATAATTCAAAGGTTAAGACTCAAGGAATGTTAAAAACTGCAAATGAGCAATCTATACTTACAATGATCAATGTATACATATTGACGGTTGAAAGGCTAATTGATCTAAGCAACATTTTGTAAAACTTGCAGGAGGATGGATCATAGTTGTTTTTTTTTTTAATTCATATGAGCAACTATTTGATAGACTTTTATTTATTTAAATCAATCAGTCATAATAAGATCTTATTATGATTTAAAAAAAAAAAAAATCTTTCCTCCTGCAAGTTTTACAAAATGTTGCTTAGCCTTTCAACTGTCGATATAGACAAACAGTCAATGACATCATCTTGGCAACCAGTTTAAACTGGATTTAGTTGGCTGTTCTAAAGGTACTGACCATACTTTTTCTTCAGCCAGTCCTCTGGCACCTCACAGTACGAGCCCGTAGGGTCGACGTCACCCAGTGTCGGCACTTTACTGGGTCTGCCTAACTTAGTCCTCCATCTTCGACCAGCTAACTTATCTGGAAATATGTTAAATGGTTGTTAAATCTCCATATCAGTCGATACATGATAAAGTTACTATTAGACTACATGACTTACCCTCAAAGTCCTCTTTGATTCTCTTAGATTCATACTGTTGTAAGGCGTGGAGCATCACTTTTCTTTCTTCATCAGTTAGGTGTAGCACGAGCTCGTTTGCGTGTACTTTTGTGAGAGGACTAGTAATTTGTGGCTGAGGCAGATCTTCGAATTCTTTGGAAGTCGGTCCAAGGCCCAAATTCCTAATTTTCACTGCTACAGGAGCTAATAACTGGAACTGTGAATTTAGTAAACTGGCACTATGTCGCACCTGTAGATTTGTTGAAATATCCAGGCAACCTGTATTAAATCTATTCAGAGGTGAGGCACAAAACCTGCTTACAGCCTGCGCTGCTTTCATGTTTTATCGTTTTTTACAGAAACCCAAAGAAATTAGGTAAAATACAATAAACAAAATCTATTTCGGATTTAAGAAACGTTCTGTTTCACTCAACTACTGTCAATTGTCAAAAACCTGTCAAACTAATGTCAGAACTTAAACATGTAAAGGAACCACAAGATTTTCCGCTTTCCCGCACATTAGCCGCTCTGAGCCTAAATAAGTAAAAATTTATAAATATGATACAAGAAAATAAAATAGTAATTTTGTGTTGAAAGATTGTAATTTATATTTTTTTTGTATTGTTTTTGTTATCTGTAGAAAATTGCAATTGTCATTGACAGCTGTTCTAAAAAGTTCGCGGAATCTGACAGATCGGAAAGTTGCCAGATTTGTTGAGTTTTCCATAAATACCGGTTATTGATTTATGTTTGATAACATTTTTTTTTACTACTATCCGATGGAGCATTTAACAAAATTAAGAGGATTATCCTCTTAATTTTGTTAAATGCTCCATCGACTAGTTTTGGTTAGTCATGCTTTTCATACTCGGCAATAAATGGAATTAGGTATGGGAAATGATAATTTTTACTTATTTTATGTTACAGAATAATTAAGTCAATTTGTATCTAAATTTTTTTGTAGGTTGCACTTATTTTACTGCCGAAAGTCTAAGAAAACATAGAGAAAGGCTTAAAAAAAAACGAAACAATGAAGAAGTTAAAAAAAACTGAAATTACATGAAAATAAATAGAAAGATAGAATTTCTGGTACAGCAACAATGTCGTCAGTGGTAAACTGAAATGTATTTTTTTAAATAAAAGTTACTTACGAGTAGCATTTTTAACATGTGAGACACGTTACATGTGAATGTCATGTCATCACAATTATTTTGACTCGTACCCACGTCCGAAAGCATCCTCCGTGACTTTAATAATCGTGTTGCGAGGTTTTTTTTTTCTTTTTTCTGTAGTCCCTCTCATAGCTGACCTCTGAGATCATGACTATTTAACCGGTCAATCCTGTGGGTGTCTTATTCCCCCCAACCCTTGCTCGAAAACGAGGTGCCAGCAGTTGTTGCAGCTGAGCACGTAGCTTTAAACACCCCGTAATCATCAAGATGAAAATCTAAGTTTGATCCAGCCTGTCCCTTCTTGCTGTCCTCCCCTCAGCGATGCCCTAAACCGAGGTTCGTATCCCACAGGGGGTGCCCTTAGCCAGCGTTCGCCTAGTTTTAATTAGAATAGTTTATGCCCCTGGCTGGAGGCTTTAAGTGTAGAAGCTTAAAGCAGTCACAGGAAAGTCCGGTTAAGCGGCCTCAATGGTCTGAGATGCCCTAGTTAAAAAAAAAGGGTGCCTTAAGCTGCTAAACTCAAAGCCTCCAGCCAGTGGGCGACGATTTAAGTTTGTTTCGAGTTATATACAGGCACAAAAGTATTATACAGGGACTAACAACCTGTTACCATGGATTCAGTACATGATTCTAGACACGCCTGTGTTGAAAATTTAATTTTAAACGGTTGGTTGTTTTCAAATAGCAGACGAAAATTTTCAACACAGGGGTGTCCAGAATCATGTACTCAACATAGTAACAGGTTGCGCGTTGATATCCCAGCCACCCTGTATAATACGCTTGTTTGTGTAATTATTGTACTGTCTTCTTAATTTACGTGTGATTGATTTGACTGAAAATTGTAAATAGAATATTGACATTACCTTTGTGATCGTCTTATCCCTTGTTATTGCTATAAAAATACGATAAAAAGAAAATATATTAAAAAAATACATATATAAAAGGGTTAAAATATTATGATTTATTTCAAATACAAAGAACAAGGCATAGTTTATAATTTCAAACTCAAAACTCAAACTCAAACTCAAACTCAAAGCATTTGTTTCAAATAAACCAATTACAGGTACTTTTGAATTGTCAAGGGGTCGGTCAGTCAGAAAAATGAAGCTAGTTGCCCATTCCAAAGCGTAGTAGGTACCTATGGAGAAGAACGGGCAAGAAACTCCACGGACACTCTTTTAAATCAAAATATTGTTACAAAATATTGGTTACATCATTCGTGTTGAATTTATACATGTGAGAACAATGTAGAAAGACGTGCACGTTAAAAGCGTCCGTAATAAAAATATAATAACAATTCAAAAATTTAAATAAATTAAAATAAAATAAACCGTGGCAGCTAAGAGATGACCAGTCCCTACTGACGGCGCCCGTTCACGAACATGACGCATGGATCAGCACCATTTAGCTCAACCATTTTGAAGGGAACTTAATGATCCAACACACACGCCACCATCAGCGAGACATTTGAGTGAGCATGACATACTCTCAGCTGCCAGAGCACATTCAAGTCAATGAAAGACGTACCCAGTAAATGGTAGCTTTATGGAATGTACAACATGGTCACAGTGCTCACACATATGATATGCAATTATACAATACAAAGAGATTGAATTTATACAAGGAAAAGATAGTTTTACAATCTTCAGCAGCTGCAACAATATTTTCGAATGCTAATCAATTAGTTTATGCGCCCTTGTGGAGCTGGACCAGCGCTGAGCCAAGCATTTTTATCAGCGATGTAATCCCCCAACTTATAATATGCTTGGCAGCATAGGCCGCATTCCGACTTACGTTAAAAGTGATAATATCGCGAATCCAACCAAATTTAATAGTCACAAAATAAAAGGGCTATTGAGTAATAATTGTGACTTTGGACTTTGGTCGGATTCGCGATATAATCACTTTTGGCGTAACTCGGAATGCGGCCATAGTGTGCGTTTTATACATGATTTAAATTTCGTTTCGTTCAGTTGGAGTATGTGGGAAGGTATTTTATTATAACATTTTAAACAGCACCCCATGAAGGATGAGTCTACTTTAGCCAATCTGAAACCCGGTTGAACTAATTGGTCCCTATTTCTAGTCCTATAATTGTGTCTATCACCTCTTTTACTGAAAAGACTTAATAAAAAAGTTATTAAGAATTATTGTTCAAATACTTAAACTAGCTCTGGCAACAATGATAATTTTGCCATCAAGATCGTGGAAATTGTTATCTACCGATTTTTCTGCGATCATAGCGCTAGAGAAAACATAAAATAGCCAAATAATGATTGCTAGATGTTTGGGTAAATTCATAAATTGCACAATAAACCCTTAAATTGCTGGACAAAGTTCAATACGGCAATTCGTGACATAATATCAACGATAGAGGACGACAACAACAACAGAGGTGTTAGGTCAATGACAAACAGTAGTGTGTGTTTGTAGGCGAAAGTGTACCGCGAGAGCGTGTGAACTAGTGGAGAAAACAGCAGAGAGCACGATGCATGATGTTGGAGGGTCTAGTGGCATGGGTTCTGAACAACTATCTGGGGAAGTACGTGGAGAACCTGAACACGGATCAGCTGAGCGTAGCGCTCCTGTCAGGTACGTTGCTATAGCGTACCACTGGTGCTGCGTAAATGTTTGTCTTGTTATATTTAGATCTTACGCTAATATATCATTTGTGTCATACAAATGATTTAGAATAGGAGTCACTTTGCCATACACACATAAACTCACACCTTTGCCCATGGGGGTAGGCAGAAACTATAGAACACACATTTCATGTTTTTAAATAATGAATTCTAGTGTTGCATCATTATACAAACACAAACAAATTACATTAATTTAAAATGTTTGAATTTTTATTAAGCCCGAATTACAGAACCTCACTCAAAACTTGTTTAAAGCCTATTGATTGGTTGAAACTTGTTTTAAGTATTGCTTGAGTCAGGTTCTGTAATTCGGGCCTTAGTGTCTGGGAAACTAATACTAGAAAGTTGATTCAATTTAGGTAAATCAAATACAGAACCACATCAGTAATAATTTCACTTATTATCAGTTCAACGGTCACAACGCCTCATTGAGGTGGATAACAATTAAAATTCTATTGTCTCTCATTAGTTACTGTTGATAACTAAAAAATAATTCCGTTTAAGTCTCAGTAGCTGAACTGTAAAAGTAAAAAAAAAAGTTTTTATTTCTTGCTTTTTAGTGGGTTGTAATTTACCTTAGGTACAATAGCTTAATGTCAACTGCTCATCACCTTTTACAAAATATTGCTTATCCCGTTGCAGGGACTTTATCGTTGAGTTCTCCTGGTACTTCACCAACAGCTCTATTTCTCCATTGTGACGAGCATAAATTTCTTGGCAGTCATATTAAGTAATCAAATCGCAATTGGTGAAATACTAATTATTGAGTAGTTCCGATGGCTATTTGTATGGCTATTTGTCCTCATCATCAGTTCCACTTCACCAAATGGTGCTTTCCGAAAGCAACTGCATGAGTTACTATAAGCAAGGTAGCTACTGTACAATGTTTGACTGTCCTTCGTCTTCATCATCAGGCCCCTAATGACAGTCACAACCCATCTAGGTGTAAAGTTCTCATCAATACAAATTAATCAAGCCCAAACACCAGGTAATTGCTATAAATCGTTGAGGAGTTCTTTCGACTGTCCTTCGGCTCCATCATCAGATCGACTCTAGACCTTCATTAAATAGTACTATAGTAGTACTTTAAAATACCTAATGAAAAATAACAAAACCCACTAGTTGCCATTACGATTTTCGAAGGTTGCCCTCGATTTCTCTGGGATTGGGATGCCATCATCAGATCTGGGTTCTCTTATCATGGTATCACCCTTGAGATATCTCCTTTCCGTCAAAAATGAATCATCAAAATCGGTTCATAAACGACGAAGTTATCCGCGAACACACAAAAAAAAAATATGGTTGAATTGAGAAACCTCCTTTTTTTGAAGTCGGTCAAAAATGCAAATAAACTTCATTCAACTTATTTACAAACTACAACTTACAAACATTAAGCAAATATAATCATTGAGTAGTTCTTGGGACATTCATGTAATAATGTTCTGTTTATACTTGCAGAAAGATTGTACATATTTCCCTAGTAGAAATTTATTTTACAAATCAAATACTTTTATTAGTGCACACAGGTACAAGGTAGTGTTACCTAAATTATAATAAAGGTATGTCTGTATCTTTTTTAAATAAATTTGCAACAGTCTATCTAATACCTTTAAACAAGCAATTCTTGTATTTATAATCTGAATCTCGGAAACGGCTCCAACGATTTTCATGAAATTTAGTATACAGGGGGTTTCTAGGGCGATAAATCGATCTAGCTAGGTTTCATTTTTAGAAAACGTCATTAAAAAAAGAGATTATTTTTTATTCTTATATGCTTTTGCTAATTCCTTTATTTATTTTGATTTATTTATTATTAATCCTAATAATAACATCAGCATGTAAATGTCTCAGTACGGAGCAAACCGACATAGCCCGAAGAATTGCCAAACTTAAGTGGCAATGGGCAGGGCACATTGCTCGCAGAACGGATGGCCGATGGGGTCGAAAGGTTCTGGAGTGGCGACCACGTACCGGAAGACGTAGCGTTGGAAAGCCTCCCACAAGATGGACTGATGACCTTGTGAAGGCCGCAGGAATCCGCTGGATGTGGAAAGCACAGTATCGGTCGAAGTGGCGGTGTTTGGAGGAAGCCCATGTCCAGCGGTGGACGTCTTTCGGCTGAAATGATGATGATGATAGCAAAAGACTCTTTTAGTTAAATTCCTAATATTTCAATGTCAAAGTTTAATTTCTTAAATAAAATAATAATCAGATCTAAAAAGCTTTTGTTTGTAGCACTAAGTGTTCATGACTACTATAATACTTAAATAATAATCTCAAACAGGGAAAGTGGAGCTAGAGAATCTCCCCCTGAAGAAAGATGCCCTCCGGCACCTGGGCCTTCCAGTGGAGATCAAGTCGGGCTTCATCGGGAAAGTCCAACTCCAAGTACCAGTGCGGCAGATCCGGTCAGCCCCTTGGCTGATAGCCATAGAGAAGCTCTACTTAGTCGCCGCACCACTCAATTTGGATGAGGTTAGTGAAGAACATAAGCAGTAAATTAGTAATGGTGGAAAACTTGCTTTACAACTTGCTTGGCAATTACTTCAGATATCCAGATAAAAGTTTTTTATGTTATAATCCTAGACACAATCTATCTGTGTGGCATATTTCATTTTAATCTGTTGAGCTGTTGTATGTTTGATTGATTTATCAAACATCAAGACATCTTATAACTTTCATATTTATTCAAAACTAGCCTTAGCCCGCGGCTTTGCTCGCGTGGTGGTTTGAAATTTCTCACGGGAACTTACTACCGGGATAAAACGTATCATAGATGTATGTGTTAATCCAGGTTATCAACTATCTGTGTGCCAAATTTCGTCCAAATTCGTTCTGCCGTTTTTGTGTGATTGAGTAATAAACATACATATTTTCATATTTATAATATTAGCAGGAAATAAGTGAAATGGGATATCTGTGAATGCTATAACATCTTTATTATTGTGAAATCAACTCTGAATATCAGGAAATTCCACCAGAGTTAGTCATGATAATTATGTTTCAGCAGTTTAATTTCACTTAGCGCGAGAACATTATAAATCCTAATCTATGTTGATAATGAAAACTAAATACACCTTATCAGTTTAATCTGCAAGACTACATAATTTCATTGAGATAAACCGAATTGTTTTAGTGAGTACCTTCTCATCATCAGATAAACTTTTTTTTGTTATTTTCAGGGTTGCCTTTAGTTGGTTGTTTAACAAAAAAAAATGTTGGAATAGGGCTATTACTATTATTCTGTCTAATACAAAACAATTTAATGCATACCAAGAAAATATCTTTAAATAATCAATCATCTGGTCAGATATGCAAAAATACTTTACATTCATATCTCATCACTGCCAAAGATTTGTTTGTTGCACTCAAACCTGAAGGTCAACTTGTGGCTGAAAAAACACTGATATATTACATGTTTAAAAATATTGTACAGAAGTATCACTCACACCGCGTTTCTAGGGATTCCACAGACATCAATGTGATGTGTGTAAATGGCAGAATATTAAAATTATAATCTGTATCACAAAAGGTTCTATTTAAGTGCAGAATGGGCTTACTGCACCTACTCTGAGATTGTTGTGTGACACAATAGATAAGAGATAACTAAGATATAAGTAGTGCTGGTATCATGTATGATTACATGATTAATAGATTTTATCAGCATTTATCTGAATAGTAAAGTTTTAGTTATTGAAGTAATTACAAGCTAATGCTGATTACAATAATAACCCAAAAATTATAGGTAGAAATAATGCTTTATAGTAAAAAAATGTTAGCGAAAAAAATAAAATGATGTTTGAGCAGTTTCAGCTGGTTTTCGATCCACGCAAGTTCAACCGTGCGTCGGTTGCATCAACCTATTGCTGTAATGACAACATAACTTTTTGGAATGAAGTTCCTGCGGTAGGAGTTGACTGGTGGAAATCGTCACGTAAGGAAAAAGCGTTATGTCCCCTCCATGCGACTTTCTCTCTCTCTATGTCTCTTTCTATTATATACGTGTATTTGTACGTGCGAGTATCGCGTGAGGATCTTCGTTCCTGACGCTTTTTTTTTTTTCATAGGATAGTGACACACAAGGACAGTGGAAAATGATAAAGAGAAAGTGTCTCATAAAAAGACTTATTCAATAAACTACATTCCATGATGAGAATACGTGATGACATTCTATTTGTGGAACAATTCTTATTAAACTTTATCGTAAATGTTCCTGAAGGTTTTTTCCATACTAATATTATAAATGCGAACACCACGCGGGCAATGCCACGGAAAAAGCTAGATTGTCATAAAGGGTTCCTGTAAATGCATATGATAATAATATCATCTTAATGTAACAGCAATGACCTGAGGTGGGCATTTGACGAGGAAATAATATTGTTTTTCACAGTGGGACTGCTCCGTGGAAGCGTCTATAGCGCACGAGCGCAAGACGGCGCTTCTGGACGCCCTGGAGGCGCAGTGGAGGGCGGAGCACGAGGCGGCCGACGCTGGCTACTACGCCACATCCTACTCCTCGTGGCTCAGCTACGGTACCGGGCTCCTCGCGAACATCGTCGAGAACCTACAGGTAATTAGTTACACTGCTGTTAAACGTGGTTTAGAACACGCGAAAGCATACAATTTGCATTGAACGCGACGTTTGATTTTGGGCATTCTTAATAAGTTGGGCTTAGACCAAATGAGCATAGTACCAGAATAAGAGCAAAGATAGACCAATGAATGAACGCTCGGTCTCTGTTTACACAAAAAGAATTTGGTAGAGTGGGGATAGAATTTCTCGATGAGCATAATATATTTCAAGCGAATGCGGAAGCATGGATGAATATTTAACACAATTCTCCCCAGTTGAAACTGAACGACGTGCACATCCGGTACGAGGACGCGGTAACATGCGCGCGGCCGTTCGCATGTGGCCTGACGGCGGAGTCGCTGTGCGCGGAGTCGTGCGACAGCGAGTGGCGCCGAGGCTTCACGCTGCTGGCCGACCCCGACGGCTGCAGCTTCAAACTGCTGGAGCTGCAGAACCTCGCCGTCTACTGGGATCCCATGCCCGTGCCCGCTGGCATGTTCGCGAGCTGTACAATCACAGAGCTCACAGTAAGATTTTGTTTGGTAGTGAAAATACGTAGCACTAGCCGAGCTAGTTTTCTCATTTTATCACAAATGAGAACATAATTTGGCAAGAAAAAAAAAACCTCCCCTACACGTGAAGTGGGGATATTTAATTTTTCTCATCTATCCCATGGTGTCGGGTGTCGTTGGAAAGATTGTTCAAAAATAAGTTGAAAAATGAGTTTGTGAAAACCATTTTTGGATTCAGGGATCCGTTTGTGAAATATTAAGCTTTAAAGTGCTAATTTTTGTTAGAGTTAAGTGTTCCGTCCTTGCCAGCTGAATGGTTGGTTTGGGATATGTGAAAAAATTCACGGAAAAAAACGAAACGAAAAAATAACGAAATTAAAAGGATAACTATTACAGCTAAGTAGGCTTTATAATAGTTCATTGATTCAGGCGTGACCTTGCGGAAATCCATTATAAAATACAATAGAAGTGGATATATTTAGTAACCTGTTCCGCTTAGCTATTTCTAAAGAGTCATAAAAAACCCCTGAAATAAATCGACTCGTGTTTCATCTCTCAACGAGGCATCCTCAGGATGACGATAGACTTGTCGCGAACTCGAACACGGCTTGTTGCCACACCAAGCGCCGTGTTCGAGTTCGCGACAAGTCTTATTTCAGGGGTTTTTTTACGACTATTGTATTTTTTAGGCTTTATAAGTTAACGAGTAATAATCGACCAACTTACATTTGCGGTTGCAAAAACATGTTCTCCCATACATTTGGTATGGGAGAACATGTTTTTCAACTACAAACTTACGTTTGTTCTTGCGATAAATTCATTCTAACTACGGAACCCTTTATTGTGCGTGGTCTGACACGCACTTGG
Organism: Agrochola lychnidis; assembly: GCA_963680765.1. NCBI lineage: Eukaryota > Metazoa > Arthropoda > Insecta > Lepidoptera > Noctuidae > Agrochola > Agrochola lychnidis. The sequence goes on along the minus strand of OY796863.1, from coordinate 965,511 downwards.
CCGGTTTTTTTTGGAGAATAAATATCTGTTAATCTAACTAAGACAAATGTTTTTTTATTTGTAAGTATGTTTTTGTTGTATTGCAGACTCGCATGTCCGAAACATGGCGCCAGCCGCACCGCTACCTAGTTCATCCGGCGTCGGCGCGCGCGCGCGTGCGGCGCGAGCGCACCGAGCAACCGCTCCGCTCGCGCGCGCGCCCGCGCCTCGCCGCGCACCTCACGCTCGACACCGTCACGCTCAATCTCACTTCCGTGAGTACTCACCACACTAAACTGGAAGTTTTGATAGCGATCCAGAAGCAATAAAATTGAATTTGCCTGGGAATTGCACGCGATATCTGCGTGTCGCTGATTAAAAACGCACACACATTCACCTTGTCATCCCATGAACCCAACAAAAATATGAAATAAACGATATATTCATCAATTTAAAACCTGCGGTTTACATAATAATGTTGTTTGTGTTTACGTCTGTTTCCGTGCCCCTCAGCGGCAGTACAACGCCGCGGTGTGCTGCGCGGCGGGACTGGAGCGGCTCGCACGCGTGCGCGCACACCGCGCGCGCCGCCCGGCCGCGCCCGTGCGGGGCCACGCGCGCGACTGGTGGCTCTACGCGCTCGCCTGCCACGTGCCCGACCACCGCTGTGAGTATTACTTGTTACTGCTGCGCGACGGGACTGGAGCGATGATGATGATGACTTAGATTGCTCAAAAGTGTTTCAACATCCGGACAAACCTATTGAGGGTTTTGTGATGTTTCTGTTTAAATTTTGTTTAAAAAAAGCGCAAGCGCGGTAAGCGCAGGAGAATTCCTGCGCTTACCCGAATTTATTTGTTGTTGGCGCATGTCTTTTTCTTCCATACTTCTCTATTATAGTTTGACCGAGACCTCTATTCCGCGCCTAACGTATGTGCGCGGTGAGACGGGGGAGTCCCGCCTGCCGCTCATTCGTCAACGCTGCCCTCCGCATTCCTAAGGCACGGAACAGCCGTCTCGATCAAACTTTAGCACTCCCTTTCTAGCCATAATCATCTTTCACACAGTCCATCTCCTACCTTCTCCTACTCGATTAGCCATCCACAGTCATACTCAAAACATTACCGATGACATTTTCCTCATTCCTGCGCTTTACATGTCCATACCTTGTTTTATTCTGTAATAAACGAATAAAAAAAAACTAGGTGCCCTCTTGCTCTTTCTTCAAAACTTCGCTAGCATCTTTAACCCGAGACCTCGCTCCTGTTGTCTATCCCACAGCAATGTGTTTTTAATATTAGTGCATAAGATTTGTGCTCGTCAAGTGAATTAACCTTTTGACCGCTTGTGTCGCATTTATGCGACAAATATTTCCGTGCCCCTACCGCGCGTGTCGTATTTCTGCGACAGAAAACAAGTATGATTTTTTCGTTCAATTTTCGTCCTATTAACTGCGTGGTACAACTAAAACCATTACTAAATAGATATATTTTATAAAACAACTACTTAAAATTATGTCTCGTCGCTCTAAGTTTTGAAAAAGCTTATCCAAAAATACGTAAATACAGCTTGGACTTTTCTTCGGTGTGTAACGCGCGTGTCGCATATATACGACCATAGGGATGGGATACAATGCAATGCGCATTTTAAAAACTAAATAACAAATAGTTAAATAATCAGGTATAATGCATCATTTTCAGCATAAATTAAACAGTGTCATACAAAATAAAGTTTATTTAACATATTGCCTTGTGTTATGAATTCTTTTCCTTGTTTTTCATAAGAAAAATATCCCTTAGGATCTTTGTATTATGATAACATTTATTTATTTATTTATTTATTTATTTATTTAAACTTTTCACACACAAAAAGGTACAAAGGCGGACTTAATGCCTTAGGCATTCTCTACCAGTCAACCAAGGGTGGTGAAGAGATTGGATGGCAGGTGCTCTGTTTGAGAGGAACAAAGAAAAAAAAAAAAAAAAAAAAAAAAAAAAAAAAAAAAAAAAAAAAAAAAAAAAAAAAAAAAAAATTATTTAAAATATATCATTAGATATAAAATAACAGTACATAAATAGGTTATAACTTATAATACACATACATACATATTTTATATAATATACATATATTTATTATATATATATACATATATACAAATTCAAGGGAGAGTGGTATTGAGATGACTCTACTCTATTCATTTTGAAAAAAAACTCTGCAATTTCCGCTTAAATGCATACCGACTGGTGGCCGTCCTGATATCAAGAGGAAGCGCATTCCATAGAAGAATGGACTGAATATGAAAGGAAGAATGAACAAAGTCAGAAGTATGAGAAGGACAAAGTAGGAGAAGATTGTTAGAAGATCGCAGATTTTTTGTGTGTGAAGAACATAGATATTGGAAGTGAGATACAAGATAAGAAGGAGGAGTGGGAGAGTTGAGAAGGGAGAAAAGCGTGGTTAAAACGCGCAAACTTCTTCTTTGGCGAATGGACATCCATTTGAGCTCAGACCTATAGCTCGACACATGATCATATTTTCTGAGGTTGAATATGAACCGGATGCAATTGTTAAGCAGTCTGTCGAGCTTATCTAGCAAAACCGAATTCAAGTCAAAGTAGCACACGTCACCATAGTCGATGATAGGGAAAATCAAAGTCTGCACAAGCATAGTTTTCGTTTTAGCGGGTAAAAAGCTTCTCAGACGATACAGGGATCGCAGAGTACCGTTGACCCTTTGACTAACACTAGAGACCTGGCGTTGCCAGCCAAGCGTCGAGTCAAGATACAAACCGAGATCTTTCACAGTGGAGGTAACGGGTATAACGGTACCATTGAAAATAAGAGGAGGAAGAGAGCTAAGCGTTACCCTACTCATCATGCGTGAGCTCCCAATCACAATGGCCTGACACTTTGAGGGGTTTACTGACACGCCAAAACTATCAGACCACTTTTTGATAGCATCTAAATCTCGGTTTACATCTGCTATAGCATCCGACAAACCTTCAACCCGCTCAGCTGTATATAATTGAAGATCATCGGCATAAAGATGATACGAACACCGAAGACAATGAGTTATAAAATTAATGAAAATGGAGAATAACAATGGAGAGAGAATACCGCCTTGTGGAACGCCAGCATCCAGGTCGCGCCAACTCGACGAGCAAACATTTCACGTTAGTTCCCATCCCTAGACGCCTATGTTTGCAACAAATTTCTCTAGTTAGTCTAGCGCGGCTGTCGCATTAATGCGACCACTGCCTACGTCACAAGCGGATCAAACGAATGGATAATGTTGTTCGTGGGTACACACATTATCGATAAAATAGTCACTTTTCAACAATGACTACTGAGGAGTTTTTTTATGTGTGTTCGCGGATAACTTCGTCGTTTATGAACCGATTTTGATGATTCTTTTTTTATTCTTTTCAACAATGACTACTGAGGAGTTTTTTTATGTGTGTTCGCGGATAACTTCGTCGTTTATGAACCGATTTTGATGATTCTTTTTTTATTGGAAAGGAGATATCCCAAGGGTAGTACTATGATAAGGAAACTAGGATCTGATGATGGCATCCCAGATAAATCGAGGGAACTCTTCAAATATTATAGGCAAACCTATAGCGATTTGGGTATTTTTTTATAGTCACTCGTGCAGTTGCTCTTGGAAAGCACCATTTGGTTAAGTGGAACTGATGATGAAGACCACAAATAGCCACCGGAACTACTCAATAATAAGTATTTCACGGGTTGCGATTCGATTACTTTAATATGGTTGCAATGCAATTTATGCTCATCACAATGCATATGGAGAAGTGGAGCTGATGGTGAAGTACCAAGAGAACTCTTCAACGATGAACGTCCCTGCATCGGGAAAAGCAATATTTTGTAAAAGGTGATGAGCTGTTGGCATTAGGTTAATGAAACTTAGACAAATTACAAATTGACGCACTAAAAAGCGAGAAATAAAAACTTTTTTACAAAAAAACAAAAACAACCGACTTCCAAAAAACTACTAAGTACAAAGTAAAAAATAACTTAAATTTCGGAAGTCGGTGGAAAATAACGAAAATACAAAACCAAAGACCGACTTCCGAAATGTAAGTTATTTTTTACTTTGTAGTAGTTTTTTGGAAGTCGGTTGGTTTTTTTTGTAAAAACGTTTTTATTTAAATATTGTGATGTAATTCTGTTATTTACTATATTACTTATCTATATATCCTATTGATTGTTCAAATTTGGAACCGTGTTGAATGTTGTCCTTACCATTAAAAAGGTATTGTGACAGTACCTACCTAAGTCGGACAGGCACTCGCACTCGAGTTCCTTATGGTGTTGTCTCTTACTGTGCTCCGGCGATGACACTCAGCGCGGCACGTTTGAGTTACGACGACGCCACGCGCCGGGCACGGTTAGATAAATAGAAGTCTGTCAGAGACTGGCGTAGGCACATTTTTATAAAACTTATTTAATTGATGGGTGATAAGTTCCGTGTGGTGCCGGACGTAAAAGAATAGCACCATCCCATTTCTTGCCGTGGGTGTCGTAGGCGACTAAGAAACTAACTAGAGAATGGGCAGCAGCGTTCTCATACTGCTACCGCCAACCCGCCTACCAAGCTTGGCGATTATGGCAAAACCCCCCTCTTGGGGAGGCTTATGTCCAGCAGTGGACGTCTTTTGGCTGAAATGATGATGATGAATGGGTGATAAGTTCTTTGATGTGCATTTAAAAATATCCCGTTTATATTATTATTCTCTGCTTTAAAATCCGTAGGTATGGACTTTAACGACTCTGTCTGTCTTTCTGTTGATTAGGGTGGTTAAATTAAGGCTGATTTAAAATAAAAACACAAAAAACTTTTTGACTATTTTTTTATCGATACAACGATTGTTCCTCCTTATTTATTGTAGGAATAATTTGTCGATTTTTAGCCGCGCGCTAGGGGCACGCCAATTGATATTTGGTCAAGCGCTTAAAAGGTTAAGAATTAATGAAAGCAAATATTGAAGTTGAATTGTTTTTCAATAATTATTTAAATGAAATACAATAGACGTGGATACATTTAGTAACCTGTTCCGCTTAGCAATTCCTAAAGGGCCATAAAAAACCCTGAACGAAATCGACACGTGTTTCACCTCTCAACGAGGCATCGTCAGGATGACGATTGACTTGTCGCGAACCCTAACATGGCGTGTTGCCACACCAAGCGCTGGACGTCGAGCGTACAGCGTCTCAGCGTCGAGCGCTTGGAGTGGACATATATCCCCGTCTATTGCATTTTACAATGAATTTACGCAAAGTCACGCCCGAATCAATTAACTACTTAAATGAAATATAGAGAGCTTAGTGAAGGCGTATAATTAATTGTTGTTTATGTTTTAATAAATGATGCAATAACCTGTAGGTACTTATTTTTATTATCTACGACCACATTGGTCGGGTTGTCCACCGAATCCTACTAGGGTTGTACACCGAAAATGATTTAGAACTTCGGCGATATTTTTTCGGTTTTCAATAAGAAAAAACCTTAATTTGATTAAAATCAACAAACTACAGCATTTAAAAAAATATTCAGGTAGGCATGATTATCTTGCTATTTATTTCAGCGTAATAAAGCATATTGAATAGTAAAATGTGATCTCGAGAAAAGAAAATCCGGTTTTTCGTTCAGTAAGTTGAAAATATTCTTGTCGCTGTAGGAAAGCCCTATCAAGGACAACTTGAATTTGTCTGTTTGTCATGTCAATAAATTGGTTCAACTGAATTTTCTTGATAGTTTCAAAAACCTGTAATTTGTAATTTCACTGAATTTGGAAGTAGATTTATCCACTTCTTTTTTAAATCATAATGTACAAAAATCCTTTAATGTTTTCACGAATGCATTTCGTATTGTATTTTAGTGACAATAAATTTATTATTTTCCTTTCTGCCGAATCGATAACAGCTGCAATCACTTAACCTTTCAACTGTCATTAACGAGACACAATAGAATTTTAATTGCTATCCACTTCAATGAGGCATCGTAACAGATAATGAATTATGCTTCCATAATATTTTTTTAAGTTTTTCCAAATTCACAAGAACTAGAAGAGAAACGTGCTTTGTAAACTTTAGTTCATGATAACTAATTTTATTCCACACCTTTTTAATCGCGATTAAAAATATGTAGTCTGATTTAGTTTGACAATCAAAATTTTAGGTGAAAAGCGTCAAATTCAGAATAGCAATCAAAGTCAAAGTCAAATCATTTATTTCAAATAGGCCAATGTATGGCACTTTGAACGTCAAAAATTACAAAATAATAAAATTGATTCTAGTCGCCCCTTCCAAAAGGTAGTTTTCGTATGGAGAAGAATGGGCAAGAAACTCCACCGTTACTCTTTTAAAAATATAATTGCTATTTGCTATTTTCACTAAATTGACCAACTAAAATGAAATTAGTGCCGTCAAACTATAATATATATATTTAGGCAATTTCAGAATGGGTTATTTTAACAGGATTAAACGAAAATTGGTGATTTTTAGTCTAGTTTAGAGAATTTTGCGAAATGTGGGTGTACCTACTACAGGTATACCTCTGCCCAACCCTTCGGCGAAACAAGGCGTGATGTTATGTTTTTAGAGCATTTTGTGATAAGAGAATCGGCACCATTGTTTTGTTTTTCTACTTTTAAATTAAAATATATAAAAGATTTTTGCAGCGACAATTTAAAAATTTTCGGCATGAGTGAAAGTTGTCCTCATTCCTCATGGTTTACGAGGGTGCTTGCTAATGCTGATAGTGCGGTCAAAACGAAAATCCAAGATGGCGGGTGCGGAAATACGGCCGTTTACGCTGGGCCACCACTGCTCTTGAGTTTAGCAAATGCATGTAACAAAGAATTAAATTGCGGATCGTTTCTGATTTTATAAAGGTTCACCTGCAGACGACCGGTTATTTTTTCGGTCGCTCAAGTCAATTAAACAGTTCATTAAAAGAAACTAAAATAAAGATGATTTAGGATTAATAACTTGTTCGTTAGGGACCGAGCCCAAGCCGACGTGGGAGTCGTGCCTGGAGCGGGCGCGGCAGACGCGCGAGTACGTGGACGCGTGCCTGTTCACGCTCAGCAACCCCGCCGCTACGCTGCCCGCCGAGCGCAAGGCCGCCAAGGACGAGTTCGAGTGGCGCACGCCGCTGCATCTGCTCAAAGCGCTTAGAGAGGTCAGTATTATACTAGTTTCCAGCATATTATAGTGTTTTTTAGGGTTCCATACCTCTAAAAAACCACGCGTTCAGGTTCATCGAACAAAAGTGACACATGAGTGCGACGATCACGTGTTTGCGGGACCATCGCTTTTAATTAGGACGCGGCTTTATGTCTCAATTGGTTACAAAGCAAACATTTTCTATTGCATTTGGCAATTTCACATTTGGACCAAACAGATGATATCCTTTTCAATGAAATGATCCTTACATGAACCGGTGTTAATCAGCATTTAAAAAAAAACCGTCAATATTACTCCAATACAAGATAGTTTACCTTTTCTTGTAACCAAGTGTTATAGTGATTAAATGTAGCTATTTCCCTTATGATTCAAGACTAACTTTTACTAAATAAATCATTTCCGATCAATACGAGAAAAGTGTGTTAGGTCCCCAAACGGCTCAGTGCTCTGCACTGTTTCCCATGGATTCGGATTTCCCCAAAATGTCCCAGTAAAAAAAAAAAACTGTAAAATAAAACCTTCAAATTACAACTTCAGATGAATACAGAACATTTCTGTGCTTGCGCAACAGCTGAAGCCGCAAAACCTAAACGGATTGATAATTACATGTGATCGGGCTAATGCCACACTGTTACTACTTCAAAATCATTTTTTGTTCACAGGTAGCAATGCGCAAAGTACCAAAATCGACGCCCGTGTCAACTCCCGACAAGCCAGCGAGCTCAGGGCGTAGCATGCTGGTGCACTGGTTCCCGCAGTGGTGGGGCTGGTACGGCGCAGCTGCCCAGGACCCCGCCCCCGCGGCCCCCGCGGCACCTGCCCCCGCCCCCGCCCCCGCCCCCGCACCTCACGCGCCCGCTGACTTGGAGGAAGAGATCCTCGACGTGATAGCCGACTCCTTAGATAATAATACGATGTTGAAGAGAGATACAGTGTTCGGGAAGTTCGAGTTCATACTGAACAAGGGCTCGTTAAATCTGTGTATGGAGACTGAAGATGATGAAAACAAGTGAGTAGCTCTACCAGTTGTAATAGTACGATGCAAATTCATTTACATTCATATACGCTTGAGTAAACTCGATGTCCTTTGTATTACATAATGGTATAGCACATGTGTGAGTACTATTTATTATAAAGCTACCATTTACTGGGTAAGTCTTTCATTGACTCTTCCGCTTCTATTAATGATCTAACTAATATTTTGTGAAGATATAATTTAAAAAGGTATTGCAGTTTCTTACCCGTTCTTCTCGATAGGACCACGACGCTTTGAAATGGGCAACTAACTTCATCTTTCTGACTGACCAACTCCTTCGAAAATGTCTGTTAATAGTTTAATGAGGTTGGCTGGTGAAAACTTTAGATAGATGGCGCTAGCATAGTTTTCACCTGTCAAGTTTGTGTTGTATTTTGGCTTCCCTTGTTGACAGTGTTTTTTTTTAAATACTAATGAAAGAACTGTTGTGAATAATCATGTATTCAACATGGCGAATAAGTTGCTTAAAAGCTGAATGGAAGAAACAAGGTGTATCTTTACGAGGAAGGAAAGCAGACCTTGTCAAATCAAATCAAATGTTCCTTAGAAAAATTCTTCTATTTTGGTTAAAGCTATGCTAGCGCCAGTTTACATTTGCCAACCCCATTGGAATATGATTTGAGTTTGAGTAAAAAATTGTGGCAAAATGTAAAAAGAAAGTATTGGGCGCTTCTTCTTAGCGTTTTGATGGCAAAATATTTTAATATGTTGGTGATGCCCCAAAATTCTGAAGAACTGCTGGGTTCGCGTTCAACTACTTATTGCGCGCTGACACAGTTCAAAGACTTTTTGTGTCTTTTTACCCGGTTGCGGACAAGGAAGGGGTAATTTTGGAAGTTATGTTTATATTATCTATGTACGTCCTGCAGAAGCCCTACATCGGACAGCGCGCCAGAGAGCGCGAGCGGCGTGGAGTTGCAGTTCTCATGCGTGCGCGTGGGCATCGAGTCGCGGCCGCGCGCCGCGTCGCACGCGCTGCACGTGTCGCTCGGCTCCGTGTGCCTGCGCGAGCGCATCACGCCCAACACGCTCTTTCCCATACTCATTGCACCGCAGGTAATAGGAGTATATTACTGGACTCAAATCTATTATGTAAATTAATATTTCGAGCAAATTTAAAATATTTTGTCGGATGCAGATAAATTATATTTATTTCTGCAAATTGGTTAAAAAAAAACACTTTAACACTTCAAAAATATATTATGTTTATAACATTTATAAGGTCGATGTTTTCTATCCGACTATTTTGAGAAGAAATACCGAAACAAACAGACAGACTTGCTCTGAGTTTCGAACTCTCGAACGCAAGTATGCACAGTCGCTCGTTCACGAAAATGTGGGCCAGTTCGCGTTCAGATCTCATTAGAGATACCACGTACTCAAAACCATTACCATTTTACCAATTTGTTAGTTTTACATATTATTATAGTTTACCATTTTTTTCCATTTCTTGTAACCAAGTGCTATAGTGATTCAATATAGCTATTTTTTTTATAATTCGACTTGTAACTTTTACTATTATATACAGTATCCTATCAACACGAGAAAGGTGTGTTAGATTAGCCGAGCACTACTTTCTACATCTCTTCTCTCGCCGAAACCTATACAAAATCTTATGTTTTTACTTCCGTAGCGGGTCACTCCTTTTTCTTTAAAATGTTTGTGACATACCTAATATTGACCAGGGTGTAATCCGCGAGGGTCTGAGCGCGCTGAGTGCCTCAGGCGCGGCGATGTCGTGGTGCCGCTCACACTCGCAGTCAGGGATGAATACTACCACGACGCAGGAGCCGCTGTTCCAGCTTACGTATGAGAAGAAACCCTTCGGCATCAACTGTGACTACAAGTAAGTACACGAGAAATAATAACCTCGAGACTGCCATTGAAGTTTAAGAGTATTTACAACTTTACTCACGTGATCGAGATCGTCCGACTAGTTAAGTATTTGACTGCAGAGTTACGATTAAATGGTCACGAACTAAACTGCAGAGCCTTCTGCAGTTTCTAACATGGTACTACGCGATTCAAGTCTTATTTATTTATTAAAAAAACACAGCTACATCACAAACATTATGCTAGAATCAATTTAAATAATAGAGGACTAATGCACATGATAATTATTACGGGCTCGATCACACGTATCACAACCACACCACATTTTGAAACTATTCGTTTTATACAAAATTCGCGCTCCACAACGACAACACGTGGACGACCACTTTTTGTAATTATGGTGTGGTTGTGGTGTTGTTGTGGTACATGTTATCGGGCCATAAGGCTGGGTAGTAAACGATAAAATAAAATTAAAAAAAAAACTTGGTAAGGATAGTCCTAGTCTCGATTAGTGTCGGTGGCGATCTTGCTTAAGATGACAGTTTCAGGTTCGCGACCTCGCTGCGTGATTAGCTAATGCCTAGGCAATGCCCATTGTGTCACCCTATGTAAAAATCTACATTTATATCTGTAATTTGTATGGTGTACATAATGTATATTCTATCTATCAATGTTGATGAATGATGGCTGTGTGTTGTCTGCAGACTGTGGGTGAAGTCAGCCTCGCTGGAGGTGGTGTACAACGCGGAGGCGGCGCGCTGGGCGCAGCAGTGGGTGTGCGCGCCGTGGGCGCACGCCTACGCGCACGTGCGCGACTCCACGCGCGCGCGCCTGCTCACGCAGTGGGAGCACATGGTGCACGCGCACGCGCACCCGGTACGTATACTATGTCATCACTGAACTTCTTCATATGCAGGGGTTTTACTTTGATTCTATATGACATTTATGGAGTGACAGTGGTGATTTGAATTTACAATCATTTTTAGCAAATGCGCTTCTATAAAGTTGTGCTCTTTCTCTAGAGCGAGCGCCGCACGTGGCAAGTGGAGCTGGACATCTCAGCGCCTCAGATTTTGTTCGTGGAGCAGCTGTGCTCGCGCGACTCGGCCGTGCTCGTGGTCGACTTCGGAAGACTTCGGCTCGCCAACGCCAACCTGGCGGACTATGCGCCGCATACCCCGCCTGACGAAGAAGGTGAGACTATACTAAATGTGACAAGTATGAAATAGATTTTGAGTCCAGAACATTTTTGTACAGGCTTAATACAGGGCGGCCCGTGAAACGACGTCCAAAGAACATTTTCAAAACTCTCTCTCCAAGGCTTCCCGAAGTACCCCATGTTTGTTTAGCATTTATATATGGTTTAGGAGCTTGACGGTTAGAATGGAAGCTGACTCCAACATAGTTGGGAAAAGGCTAGGCAGACAGATATGATAGATAGAGCTTGACGGTTTTTTAAAGACTGAAAATCTAGACTGAATTTTGTTAAGCAAAAGTTTTTCCTTTGAGCTAAGTTTAGTCACTTTGGGTGATGTTTAGACAGTTAGCATTTTTTTACAATCGTAGACCATAATTTAAGGATTTATAATGTTTCAAAATATTTTCAAAAACAGCGACACAGAACAAGAAAAGTAAAAATGTCTGAAGTTTAGTGGGTGTTTCGGGAAGCCCTTGGAGAGGGACCTCAATTTTTTTCTTTGGACGTCGTTTCTCGGGCCGCCCTGTATAATGTTCATTCTGCGATAGAAAATGTTAAGTAATAAATCGAGGACAACAATCTTACAAGTTTGCTGACGTTTCTGGTATCTATTTCTAAGTTTATTTCTTCTGGTTGTAACGAGCTCATGATTGCGCAGAGATGTTCATGACCCCCTGCTCCACGCCGCCGGGCAGCCTGCTGTCGCCGAGCTCGCCGCCCGACCCGCCGCCGCCGCACCACCTCACGCAGCCCGCGCTGGACGCCGCTAACTTACACAACAGACTGTACGACAGGTAAACTAAATGCAAAATATTCGGTGATCATTCTCAAAAAATACATTCCAATTTTTTCTGTGTATCCGAAAATCAGTACTTTGCACTACAGAAATGAATACTCTACCCGATATACAACACATTTCTGTTATGCAAATACAACTCCTAGAAGACTTCAGATCGATTACCAGGGTTTCGACTGTCTGACTAAAATCTAAATGCAACTTGACAGATACAAGATAGAATTAAGCGACCTGCAAATCCTGGTGGGTCGCGCACGAGATAACTGGAAGTACGCGCACACCAAGAGCACGTCCTCGCTGCACCTGTTGGACAGGTTCAGCATCTTGCTACAGGTAATCAATTTCTCATGCGTTGTTATTTTTAAGTTTTTGAAGCATCATAAATTAAACCTTATGGGCAAGACTGAAGGTCTATTTTCTGAAAACCGCGATGTATGGTAACCTTACGCTTTGTTGGTTTTAAGTACTTTACCCTGATATCGAAAATTGAACCTTATACCTATAACAAAAGTGTAATTCACGACATACACTAACATCGCCTTGCCCGCAGGCGGAGCGGCGCGTGGTGCACACGAGCGACCCGCAGTACCCGACGGCCACGGTGTGCGGCTCGCTGCCTTCCCTCGTCGTACACTTGAGTGAACAGAAACTATTCGCTGTACGCGCCGTTTTCGCCAACTCGACACTTATTGGAAGCAACAAGTAAGTGGATAACTCTTAGTGAAATAAGGTAAAAAATTTTAAGAAAAGAGTCGAGTAATAACACCCCCATTGTCTTACTTGAGCTTCGTTTTAGCAGATATTCTTTATTTAATGAAAGTGTTTTTTCTATAGACTTACTGCCTAGAACCATCCCTTCTTCTGCCCCCCTTGTAAATGATTTAGTTGGATAGTTAAGATGTGCAATAGAAAAAAGATGTTTCCTACGATTATACGATAAAAAGGAATAGGATAGAAGGGGCCCCCCTTTCCTCTTTAGTCAGTTAATAACGATGGTTTCCGCGCAGTGGGCGCGAGTCTGCGAGTCCGACGCAGGCTGAGACCGACGACATTGAAGAGAACAGCGTGAGCTCGGAGACGGAGCGCTCTGAGTTCTCGCAGCACCACAACTCCACGCTCTTCATGCTGCAGTTCGCGATAGAGCAGATGTCGCTTGAGGTATGTAGGTTTATAGCAGATCAAGTAAAGAAAATCCGTGTTAACAATAACAGTTGGCTGTCATTCCTTATACAAAACTGATTGCTACAACATTAATTTAATCCTCCTTGTCAGTATCAGTACCATATCATAAGAATGCGGGCGCGTTACGTACTGTACCCGACTGTTAAATTCGCTGGTTCATCAAAATGCTGGCTAATTCGTGTTCAGATCTCTTTGGAGACACCACGTACTCAAAAACCAAACCGTATCCGGCAACTGCCCGACGATTGATGTCGGGTAGTTATAGGTGCGACTCTTTCGTTATTATCAGCGATATTTGAACTACTGTGGGCGTAGTGTGGGTACTGTTGGTTAATGCAATAGAAAAACCGTTTGCAGTTCAGAAATAACATTATAATTTACTGTCAAATTAATCACACTAGCTAAATTATACACACACTGGGTGCGATGGCGTTTATTAAAATCACAAATTATCACAATGATCCCAAATTAAAATTAACACAATAATTGAGCACAACGAATCGAGAACAGTTACGCGACGTCTTAACTCCGATGCGATCCGAGGCTGAATCCCCTTCGCCGTGGCATCACGACTCTGTAGAAGCGCGCCTTTTTTGGTGTCGATAGACCTCTCTTGATGACGCCAGTGGCGCGCTTACGATTCGTTTCGTGTCCGTACTAATGACCGGATCCGACATATATATGTTGATCGCGCGCTAAACCCTTCTTGCGCGATGCAGGGTTTGTGTGACGTTAGGTCTTTTGAATGCGTAGTTCGCATGTGGTGTTGTAAATGCCGCCACATTACCTTTACCATTTAACTAAAGATTTACCAATAAGTTAGTTAATATTTTACCATCTTTCACTTTTCTTGTCACCAAGTATTATAGTGATTTTATATAGCTATTTTCCTTATAATTCAAGACATTAACTTTTACCTAATATACCTTAACCTATCAATACGAGAAAAGTGTGTTAGGTCACGCCAGCGCCGAGCACTACTTAGTACACATCAAACCTTGGGTTATGCATGGTGTGGCGCAGGTGCAGTCGATGGGCCGCAGCATCGCGGAGGTGCAGGTGTGCGGCGTGAAGGCGGCGGCCACGGCGCGGCCGCGCGACCTGTCCTTGTCTCTGTCGGTGCACTCGCTGCTGCTGGTCGATGCCCTGCAGACCTACGGGCCCGACTTCGAGCTACTCGTCGCCAGCCATAAACATGTCGGGTGAGTGTGGAATATAGATGTTACTAATTTGATAGAAAAAAAAATAGCTGTAACTCTGTGAGTGTGAACCACGCAATAAACTTTGAAACAGTCACTGATTGTCGTTGTGATTGGAAGTTGGTGATCGTTCTTTTGGGCTCTCGGGATTGAACTTAATTTTGAGATCTTTATTGACGACCAAAACGGAGAGGGGTCGATCTTGTATTGGGTAACCTTGTAAACACCGTGAAATTTGAATCACAGTTTTGCTAGGACAAACGTTGTTCAGACCATGGTCTACTACCATTCTAAAGCATCAAATATGGTATTAAAACATACTAAACTAGGCGTTCTTAAATAAGTCTTATGTTACTCAAACGTGTTCAAACATTAACCGTAACATCAAATTATTCATCGCGGGAGCGATATGGCATTCAAAAGAGTTATGTGGACTCCACGTGGACTACAAGGATGTCCGGCCAATGCGGGCCGAAATGCAAATAAATCATTAGCTAATGACATGCAATCGCGCGAAGGATCGTGCCGCCCATTTCTTTTGTTGACTGCTGCGGGCCGCCTCCGCCGCCCGGGCGGTTGCCGGTCTACTGAAATCTCTCGAGCGGGTGACACGTAGGCGTCCGAAGTACTAACGTCACAGGCACGTATCGCTCGTTTTTTGTGAAAATGAGTTCTAACTATTTGAATGTGGAGTGGTGTTGGATATGGTGCGTTTTGCGTGCTATTTTGTACTTATATAAGTAGGTAGGTACCTACTTTACTTACCAAAACTAATAATTAACTTCAGCTAGAATTTCTGACGGTCCTATGCCTGATAAGTATGAAGGGAAAATTGGAGTCAATGTTGTCTTGGTGCACACTGAGCGAGCTAACCCAGTTTTGTGAGTTTTGTTTTTGTCTTGTTCCTGTAATATGCCAATAAATAAATAATACCTAATAATCTCACGTTAGATACCTACAATAGGTACCCGTACGTATCTACAGGAAATAATTAAAACCATGTCTGATAGTACCTACCGTAAGTTCGCACCTAGAACGAAACGATAAAATTAGAGGTCAGCCACCTCACCGCGCCGTCTGTTTTAAAGTTTTTTACCTACCCGAGTGAGCCGCGACTACTTTGATACGCGAGCGTCGCAGAGTCTGTGTTGTAGGAAGTAACGATAATCTTGACTTTTTAAACATTGTTTTTTTTTTCATTTGATGATGTTGAATGGTGAAGGAAAACATCGTGAGGAAACCGGCATGTCCTAGAACCGAAAATTCGAAGACATGTGACATCTACCAACCCGCACTGGGCCCGCGTGGTGGATTACGGCCCACTCCCTCTCACAGAGAGGAGGCCTGTGTCCCAGCAGTGGGAACATTTATAGGCTGATGATGATGATGATGATGTTGAATGGTAGTAGACCATGGTCTGAACGTTTGTTCTAGCAAAACTGTTATTCAAATTGCACGGTATATAGGCTCGTATTTACACTCCTTGTGTTTCTTACAATGAAATACGTTGTAGAATGCATTATTTTTACAACGACTAAGTTGCTTAATTTAGCTGATAGCAGTAATATACGATGTTCTGATCCAGCATGGACACGCTCTCGGGCAGCATCCGCGGCTCAGAGCCGTGCTCGCCCACGTCGCCCACGTCTCCTACGTCTCCCACGTGCCCGTCGTCGCCGGACGCGCGCAGCACGCACGCGCTCGCGCACCCGCAGGCGCTGCACCAAGCGCTCAACTCGCTGCACTGTAACAATAAGAGTAAGTGCCCAACATAAACGAACAAAATGCATAACGGTTATGGCGGCGGAATGACGAAAGTCAGTCTGTACTTTTAATTAATGGTTATGGCCGCCATAACGATATTTCTGTGATATTTACACGCTTTCAGTCGAGAATGTTCACTTTAAGTTGTTGCAACGATTGAGTACCTATTTCCAGATGAGCCCGCGTACCCCTCCGCCCCGCCGGGCGCGGGCCGCGCCAGCCCGGCGCCCAGCTGGGTGTCGGGCACCGGCTTCAACTGGAACGGCAGCGGCATGTTCGGGGCCGGCTGGGGCAGCGCCTGGGGCGCCGCCTGGAGCGCCGTGAGCTGGGGGCCCGCGCCCGGCGGCTGGGGCGCCGCGGGGCTCGTGGACGCCGAGGCCCTCATCGCTGTGGACCTGTGCCTCGTTAAAGGAGACGGAGACAATGAAGATCTGAGGATAGCCAATATTTTGTTCAACAATCTTGACATCATTGGTGAGTTGACGAGCTGTATTGTTTTTTACCGTCAAATATATACATCACCAGCCATTATTAATATTGAAATAAGGGGAGCTTTATTATCGTTTTTTGTTTGTCCAGCTAATCAAGAGACGATAGTGGAGTTGATTGGCTTCACTCACCGCGTGCTGGGTCCTAACTCTAAGACAGCTAAAAAACATTCAACTGAAATGGGACAATCTGAACCAGCTGCAGCCGCCACCTTCTCCTATCCGATACCTGAAGATGAGCCTAAGGTAACATGACATAAAAGTCTTGTGTTTTAACTTTGCACCGGGCCCTAGTAATAAGCAACATAAAGGGCTTCGTCAAAGTCGTTTCTGACGGCCAACTCACTGGTCAAATGTAATAGCGCGCGTTTTCCTGTTACTCACTTTCGTCATTTTCACGAAATCACTCCCTCATATTGCAGGACGTGTATTATTCGCGCGCGGGTGCTCTAGTTTTGAGTAATTCCCTGGCGCAGCACAATAACACCGTCGTCGCCGCGTTGCGAAATCGGTGTATCAAGGTCGCCGCGATGACCCAGTTATTAATTACAGTGTATTAATGTTAACAGTTCATTTAAATAATTGTGAGTGAAGTTTCTATTTACCTTACAATGTCGTCAACTAAGGTAAAAATTAAAACGGATCTGGAAAAGCTGTTGTATGATAGTTACATCCAAGAAAAATCACAGAGAGAAAAACTGGAACTTCTTGTCAATGATCTGAAGGTCCAAATAGAAGGCCTTCAGCGACAACACCAAACCCTTCAAAAAGAAAATACAAGCTCCAAGGGGCAAGAAAATAATATCCCTAAGGAGTTAAAAACTAAGAGCAACATACAATTTGCTCAATCTGAAAAAGAAAATGTCGACTACTGCACAGACGAGGAAGAACTTGCCAGAGAGACTGAGTGGATTAGGGCCAAAAGTAGGAAGAAAAGGAAGCTAAACATCTCCCTCTCTCCACCACAACAACCCGGAACAAGCGCCCAACAACAACAAAATTGTGAGAAAGAACAGACATTAGTCAAAAAAGTGCCTCCACCACCCCCAATCATAATAGACGGAGTCAAGAACTACCAAATGTTCTACGACTCACTAACTGAAACCCAACCAACAGAATCATTCACGGCAAAAATGATGAATGGAGATTGTGTGAAGCTCAACGCCAAAACCGAGGACTCTTATAGAGCGATTGCTAGACTTTTGTCAGAAAAAGAATATCTTTGGCATTCATACGAGAACAAACAGGCTCGACCAATAAGAGTTGTAGTGAAAAAAATACATTCTTCCTGCCAGCCAGATCGAATCAAAGACGATTTAAAATCGCAAGGTCTGAAAATAGAAAAAGTTGACAGCAAGTTGAGCTGGAAGAGTAAAGAACCACTCAATATGTTCGTCTTATCATTTAATAATGACGAAGATGTCAACAAAATCTATGGCATCAAGCACATTTTAGGGTGTAAAATTGAAATACACCCTCTTAAAAATCCGAAACTCATTCCTCAATGTAAGAGATGCCAGGCATATGGCCATACACATAAATACTGTAGAAAAGAGCCAAGGTGTGTAAAATGCACTGGCAAGCATCTTACAGCGAACTGTACTAAATCTCCTCAAGAGAAACCAAAATGCGTCCACTGCGGCTTACCCCACCCAGCCAACTACAGAGGGTGTGAAGTAGCCAAGGAGATGCAAATTATGAAAAATAAAAACATCAAAAAGAAACTTGTTGTGCCAACTGCCCAACAGTATTCTTCCATAAGAAATCCTGACAAGCAGGCACAGAAAGAAAGTTTTCAGACATCTGTAAAACCAGTTCAAGTAAGTACTTCCTATGCACAAATTGCGAAACAAGGTACTCAACCTTCTAATCTGGAGGATAAGATAAATCAGATCTTGCAGTGTATTACTACATTTGACAAAAGATTAGAGAAGCTAGAATCCAGTACCAAAACAGCTGTTTTTAATTATCAAAATGAGTGACACACTAAAAATAATGGCTTGGAACTCCAACGGGCTCCTCAAACATCAGAATGAGTTGCAGGCAGTCCTAGAGACAGAAAATATAGACGTGTGTTTGATCTCCGAAACGCACTTCACTAACCAATCTTTCATCAAATTTAGAGGGTACAAGATATATAATTCGATCCACCCTGACAACTCCGCCAGAGGAGGTAGCGCGGTTATAATCAAAGAAAATATCAATCATTATGAACAAAGTAAATTTGAAGAACCAGACATTCAAGCAGTGGCAGTATCTGTTAATACCAAATTGTGTCACGTTTCGATAGCAGCCATATACTGTCCTCCAAGGCACATGATAAGAAAAGAGCGATATTTACAATTCTTTGAACTTCTAGGCCAGAAATTCATCCTAGGCGGTGATTTCAATGCCAAACATACGCACTGGGGATCAAGACTTACTACAACAAAGGGCAGGCAGCTCCTAAATGCAGTAAAAGAAAACCATTGTGACGTTAAGAGCACAGGGAAACCAACATACTGGCCAACTGACCATCAGAAAATACCGGATCTTATAGACTTTTTTATATGCAAAAATATATCCACTAATTACTTTAATTTGGAGGAAGGTTTTCACATGAATTCGGACCACTCCCCGATTATACTAAGACTTAGTCAAAAAATCCTACTAAGAGAAAGCCATTTAACCCTGGTTAATAAGTCTACAGATTGGGACAGTTTTGCCCTCGATCTAAATAATATTATCGACCTAAAAACTCCTTTGCAAAATCAGGATCAGCTGGACTCGGAAGTAAACAAATATGTTGTTAACATCCAACAATGTGCGTGGAACAATACGCCACAGTTAAAACGTAAATATAAGGGACATATCTATCCCAAGGAAATTGTGAATTTACTATCTGAGAAAAGAAAGCAAAGAAAGCGGTGGCAGCAAACGAGGTGTCCACGGGATAAAACATTACTAAATAATCTAACTAAACGATTAAAAAGGAAAATTCTACAATTTGAAGATGAATGTCTGAATGCTAACCTTGTGCAACTAACCAACGACCAATCCACGGATTTCTCTCTTTGGAAAGCGACAAGAAAACTAAAAAGGCCGATTATGCAAATACCGCCCATCAGAAACAGCGACGGAAAATGGGCAATAAGCAATGAACAAAAAGCGCTTAGGTTTGCCCAATACTTAGAAGACACTTTTCAACCCAATGAGAGCTCCATAGACATACTTGAGAGTGAAAAGTTATCACAAAGTCAAAGAATTCGACTTGTGACTCCTAAAGAAGTTCTGAGAGAAATTCAAACCAACATTAGCTCAAAGAAATCCCCGGGTTACGATCTCATAACAGGAGAAATTTTAAAACAGCTCCCGCGCAAAGCCATAGTAAAGCTGACTAGATTTATAAATGCTGCATTTATGCTAAAATATGTACCTGAGCCATGGAAGGTGGCTGAAGTCATTATGATTGCGAAGCCTGGGAAACCACCCCATGAAGCATCATCATATAGACCCATTTCCCTGTTGCCCGTATTATCGAAACTATTTGAAAAACTGTTATTAAAACGGTTGAAACCAATAATAGAAGAAAAAGACCTAATACCAAACCATCAATTTGGCTTCAGGGAAAAACACTCTACAATAGACCAGGTACACAGAATAACTAACATTATTGAAAAAACACTCGAAAACAAGCAAGTCTGCGCCACCGTATTCCTAGATGTCGCGCAAGCTTTTGATAAAGTTTGGCATGAGGGTCTGGTATTTAAACTCAGACGCATGCTACCTCCAGAATTTGCAGACATTCTAGAATCATATATAAGTAACAGAATGTTTAGAATAAGGCAAGAGGATGCATATTCCGAGCTAAAAACTATAAAAGCCGGGGTACCACAAGGAAGTGTGTTAGGCCCAATCATGTACCTGCTATACACTTGCGATATCCCTGAGCTGGAAAACAACACCATTGCGACATTTGCAGATGACACTGCTATTATGGCTACCGGATCAAGCCACAAAGAAGCAGTCGAAAAAGTTCAACTAGCTGTGAACAAAGTTTATGACTGGACACAAAAGTGGAAGATCAAACTGAATGAATCAAAATCAGTTCATATTGATTTCACTAATAAACACTGCGATTACCACCCAATCTATATAAACGGCATGCAAGTGCCTTATGCTAATACAGCCAAATACCTTGGCATAACTCTTGACGCGAAACTGCGTTGGAAATCTCATGTCAAAAAGAAAAGACAGGAACTAAACATACGTTATAAAAGTATGTATTGGTTACTCGGAAGAAAATCTTGCCTATCAATACATAATAAACTTATAATATACAAGCATATTCTTATGCCAATTTGGACGTATGGCATCCAACTTTGGGGCTTTACTAAACAAAGCAACGTCAAAATAATTCAACAATTTCAAAACAAAGTACTCAGGGATGTTGTAAATGCACCATGGTATATTAGAAATGACGACCTCCACCGTGACCTTAAAATGGAACTCGTCACCACCATCATCCAAAAATTTGCTGAAGCCCACGAACACAGACTCCACCGACATGTGAATGTCGAGGCAATTCAGCTGCTAGACAACACGGACATAGTGCGTAGGCTAAAGAGAACTAAACCATTTGAGTTAGTGTAGTGCGTAAATAGTGAATTAATAAATAGTAACAATGCTGTGCTATACATATAACACAAGAACAAAGTGTTTTATCAATTATCAGACCCTAAGAAAGTGCTACGAAATTGACCTTGTGTAAAAGTGCAAATTGACACTATTCTTAGATATAATATAATCTATCTCGTAATATATTAAGTTAGAATTAAATTACTTATTAGTCTATTAGGCTAGATTGTAATCAATTAATAAGAACGTCAATTCTTATTAATACAGAAAAAAAAAAAAAAAAATATTGCAGGAAAGCGAGAGGAAGATTTTACACATCAAAAAAATATCAAGTCTGTTAGAAACTCGGAAATATCATAGTAGCTTTTTTATAGTAAAAAGTTTTTTTTATTAGGACTAGGTGGGTTACATTCAGGGGGTAGGAAACCCCTGAACGTAATCCCCTAGTCCTAATTCGAAAAACATCAGGACCGCAAAAAATGGTAGAATTCAATATAAATATTCTCTGAATTCTGGTGTCTACGTGTAGAAGGTCCGCACGGAGATCACGTTCGACTTCCACCGCCTGGGCGTGCTCCTGCTGCGCGCGGCCGTGCACGAGGGCACCGTGGTCGCGCGCAAAATCGCCACCGCCACCATCAGCGAGGCCAAGATACAGGCCACCGTCGGTACGTACAGGAATATCCTAAATGTCTTTGTCATTTCAAGGGTTAGTTTCGTCTGCTCATTGCACGTTAGAATCTGCTTAACCGAATCAACATTTTAAATTTCGTCGTTATGTCAACATCGCAGAATGACTGCAGCCATCTTCTTTGCATGTCGGACCGAATTAAAAGTCTGTCAGTGTAAAGCTTTTTTTTAATTAAATAAAAATATATGGTTATAAAATGGCCAGGCCATTAAAAAGGTTTTAGGTTGGTGTCAACTCAACATTGGTTAGAGGTGCATGCTATTTTGATCTTTGTTATCAAGTGATTAAATATAGTTTTCTATGCAATAGTGTGCTCAGTACCATAGCTTTAAAAGGCATTATAATAATATGTCCTGACTTGATATAGGAAAGAATTTTGAAAATTACAAAGGTATAAAAGACCCGACTGTATTAACAGACATAATCTTTTGTGTCTTATCAACACACAACAAGCAAGTGAGGTGATCAATGTTCAGAATTGAGCCTGTAAAGCCATATTTAAAAAACGTTAGCTTGTGCTTCGACTTTTGAAATTCCGCGTTTAATAATAAATACTAGCTTTCTGGACATTCTATGATTTGTCAGACGGCAGCCGCGTGGAGGTGGGCGGGTCGCTGGGCGGCGTGGGCGTGGTGTCGTTGTGCGAGGGCGGCGGCCTGCACACGCGCGTGCTGAGCGCGGGGCAGGCGCGCGCGCACGACGCGCACGCCGCGCACGACGCGCGCTCGCACGACAGCGACGACGCCAAGGCTCTGCTGTTCACTATACACCGCACAGTGGCCACGCGGAGCGATGCCGACGCGCCAGGTACACATCTATCTGATCTAGTAATTAGACATCATGCTTTTGACGGAACCGTTGAGAGTAAAATGTCATTGCATGAATTAGGTCGAGTAATTAAAAGCCGCCAAAATATATTGCGTCCCTACTGCCGATAGAAAAAAGAATGAAAATACATTTATTTCCGGTAAACATGTTGCAAAGAAAAAAACACAAAAACAACCAAGTTAGGGCGAAATATGCGTCACATCCAAGCAAAACCGCCATCGCTCAGCATAATTCTGTGACACTATGCGAGACAGAGCCACAGTGCAGGTTTTGGGCGGCGGCTGGCGTTGACGTGATGACGTTAACCAGTGTAGTATAAAACGGTCCACAGGTGTACTGAATGCATGGTCCATAGGTAAACCGTGTGATTTTCTTCAGCTAACTGCTGACGTAGAAATTCACAGTTATTTGTTTCTTGTAGTGGTGTCAGCGACAGTAAGCCTGCACGTGGCCAGCGTGTGGTACACGCACTCGGGCCCGCTGCTGCGCGAGCTGCGCTCGTGCCTCACGGAGTTCAAGCAGTACCTCGCCAACCTGGCGCGCTCCATCCGCGCCGCCGCCGCTGACATGGCCATAGGACTCGTGCACCCCAGGTAATGTGCTCACTCATGGAACATTTGGGAGATACAACTCTTTAATAAATCATTATATATTTAATAGCTTTTGTCCGCGGCTTCGCCCGCGTTAATATCGGAAAATATCCAATGGGAACGTACCACCGGGATTTCATACCTAATAGCCGAGGAAAAGGTCATTGACTTGTACCGCTGCGCCCGCGTTGCCGTCAACCAAAATTTGTTACGCGTAATTTTGAAACTGTGTTATATTTTAAAGTATTCATTTAAATGTTAAGATGTCAAGGATTATCTTAATCTAAATTAAATGTCCAATTTAAATAACATATTTTTTTGGATAAGGATTGATATAATACCGGTCAAAATAGCTTCGGAAATAACAATTAAATTTTTATGAATTTCTAAAAGGTAAAAATGGTCACTGTGGGTCATCCTTAGAAGATAGACATACTTTCGCGGACTTTTTTGTTGAACTTTTTAAGATCCTCAATCCTGTAGAACATAAAGTACATGACCAGTGGGGCTAGGTGCGCCTGGCTAAGTGTCAAAATCAATGTGCAGCAAATATTGTTTTATTTTTGCAATTGTTTTATTCTATAGTTTGCAAATAAAAAGTTTCACGAATCTAAAAGGACAGGAAACTGAGAAAAACAAAGATAAGTTTATACTAAATAACTCTGCTTTTTGATATGACATGGCCAGGCGTTGCGAAAAAATGAAAAATGTGACTGTGCTTTTTTGGAGTCCAATTTCGTCTACCGATACAATTTACCCATTCATTTTTTTTTCACATCGTCTTTAGGAAATCTATAAAAAAAGTATCGATAACATTATTTACATCACTATGTATGATCAAGATAATCTAAAGACAGATTCCGATTATTCGCTAATAACTTCTATTGGAATCGATATTACGTCTGGTTTCCGCTACAAAATGATTCAGCAACATTTGTTTTGTATTTATATATGTCTATCAGCTCACGTTCAACAAAAAAATTGAGTAAAAACTTACCGATGGAAGGTCAGTAGTTATTGTATATTTTCTTTTCGTGATGAGTGGGACTGCAGCCCCCAACCACACAAGACATTGCTCCACAGCGTCCACACACTCACTATTTGTAGTTAACAAAGAATTCGTGCAATCTAACAGTATTGAAAACCCAGGGCAGATTACGAGAAACGCATAAATAATGAACAGGCGAACAAGTCAAGTAGTTCAATGAACGAACTGACTGTCATACATTAAGGGGGAAGCGTCAGGGTAGCCCGCGAAATTCAAATTTTCTCACGTATTTTGCAGGTCAGTGTCAGGTTTTATGTTGATTCAAATATGATTCGCGGTCGTAACAAATATGGCTTTACTCAATTATAATCATTACAATCAGTAATACAACTCCATAAGTTAGCAAAGGTGTCAAATGTCATGATTTCATGAAATCATGACATTTGACACCTTTATCTTCTTCCTAATCACTATTGCTGATTGTAATGATTATAATTGAGTAAAGCCATATTTGTTACGACCGCGAATGATATTTTAATCAACGTAAAAGCTGACACTGATCTGCAAAATGCAAAAAAACGTAAAAAAAATTGAATTTCGCGGGCTACCGTGACGCTTCCCCCTTAAAGCAAAGTGCTATCAAACTTGACCGGGTTGAATTAGAACCAATATAACCAAATGACAGTTCATGTTGTGACATGCCAAAAAAAGTAAAACAAAGAGTAAATCATTTATCTCATTCCCACATCCTATTTCGTGCTCTATGATAGAACGGGAACAAAGGTAGTTTCACAACTCTTTTTTTAGTCCTCCTTCTATGCTTTAGTTATTATTCTGTGGTCCGTACACTGGTGTCCGTCACTAATATCAAATGCATTGTCAAAGAAATAACACTCCTTTATACGCAGTGATTATCTCATCATCTGTTACGACGCCTCATAGAGGTGGATAACAATTAAAATTCTATTGTGTCTCGTTAATGACAGTTGAAAGGTTATTAAAAATAAAATTCAATTATAAACAAAACAGGTATATTCCATGTCAATAAAATTCACTTGATCGAAAATAACGCGTTCTTAACTTATTTTTCCCATACTGTGTGTAACTTATTACGGTTACCGAATGATTATGGATACAATGGAACGTCAAAATCGGGAAGTCCTTAGGAGAGAGAAGCGGAAGTAATTATTATAATCTTTTTCTGATATTTTAACCTGGGCTTTAGTCGAAATAATATAACCATGATAAATTAGATCTTTATTTTTAAATCTTAGTGTAAAAACTGTGACCCTGCACATGTTTCCGAATCCGAAAGCAGGAACTGGTCATGTCCTGATGTATCTCTTACGGCACGCCAGTAAAGCTCCCAGTCGGCATGATTTTTTTCGGACATCTTCGACAATAATCGTCATATTTCTGCCAATTTACACAAAACCGAATGAACACAAACATAACATCACGCCTTGTTTCCCCGAAGAGATGGGCAGAGGTGTCCCTGTAGCAGGTACACCCACATTTCGCCAGTTATGTTTTTAAGTCCCATGTAATAGGGGGCGAGCCTGTTGCCATCAACCGGGCACAAATGCAGACTCCGAGCTACTACTGATAAATTTCAGATAGAAAAACTCAATAACACTTTGTCCGACCCGGGAATCTCTCCGTCCATTGGTGACAACCGTTTGGAAATCCGTTCGGTAGTTTTTGATTTTATCGCGTTCAGACAGACAGACCCGACGGGGGACTTCTATTTTGGTCCACAATATGAATTTAAAATCAATTCTATTAAATCAATTACCAAGATAAAATAAATGAAATTTAAAATACAGTCACATAATCAACATCACTATTGTACGCGTCACTACTAGATGGCGTTGCTAGTCTCATTCGTAACTCAAATCTTCATCGCGTTTGAAATATTAGGGTTCCGTACCCAGGGTGCCAAACGGAACCCTATTGCTAAGCCTCCGCTGTTCGTCTGTCTGTCTGTCAGTGAGCTGTATCTCATGAATCGTAATAGGTAGACAGCTGAAAATTTCACAGATAATGTTTTTCTATTGCCGCCATAACAAAAAATAATAAGAAAAAAAAACAGTCGCAGAAAGGAGACAAAACAAAATTTTAAAAATTTCGCATTAGTCGTGCAATAACGTTAAAAATTAAAGGGGGATCTCAATACAATAAACTTTTGATTTTCAAAGAAAAATCTAAATCGGGCACGTGGGGTGTCATTGTCTAGAACTGATAGAGTAGAAAACAATATGTTTTTATCTTTAAGAAGATCATTTTTGTACGAGCTGTGTCTCAACAACTAAACAAGTTAGGAATTTGAAACTTCTGTATATCATCATGTACCATATACTGTATAGAACCAACAAATACTAAAAACGCCGATTCTTAAGGTATTTAATTTAAATATGGGTGATTTTCTGCAACTGCAAAAAATTACTTTGTATTTCAGAGTATCATTATAACATACAAATTTATCGTTGCGATTTTTTTAATATAAGATGAAAAATAATAATATTTTTCGTTAAGTATTTTCATTTATTTGCTAAATATTGTACGGTGGTAAGGAACCCACGAAGGGTAGGTATGAGTTCGACTCGCACTTGACGAGTTTTTTTTTTTTAAGTATCTACATTGTTTTATTAGTCTTGAATACACCGTTACTTGCTATTCGTGAATTTGTCTGTCGAGGAGTGTGTTACTTAGATCCACATGTTTGTCAGGTGAATGTACTGTCTGATGTTTGAACGTAAATATGTTTTCTTCAGAGGCGAGTCACTATACGCAAACCCGAAGCTGTCACAGTCAATGGAAGGCATGTCACCGCGCCGCCGCACCGTCAGCCTGGGCGCCTCGCTGGACGAGCCCGCCTCGCTCAAGTCCGACAACATTGTGCTCAGGCAAGTAACCATGGAGTTTTTTTTTCATATTCATCTTCATAGATCGCTGTCTTTCTGAATAGCTGACCTACTACTAAAAACTTCTTAGCTGTAAATGATTTGATGGAAAAAAAAAACGCTTTCACAAAATTTGTCTCGGGCATATTTTATCTTGCTTTTTTTTAAATTGATTCTATTGTCGGTCGCAGCGTGAACATCTCCCTGGAGTCCCCCGTGGTGGTGGTCCCGCGCGCGCCGCACAGCACGCAGGTGTTCGTGGCGCACCTGGGCCGCATGTCGCTGGCCAACCGGCCCGGCCCGCCGCACCACACGCTCTACAAGGTGCACGTGCGGGACATCTCGCTGGCCGCGGTCAGTACGCTACACTCCAACACAACCGACGCTACAGCTCAACACTCCAACTAGCACTTCCTTATAGGCGATAGACGACTTACTAATACGGAGCCGTTGATCAACGTTATTTTTAAAACGCGCGCGTTTGTGGACGTTCGTTGTTCTGCCCGCATTGACGTATGTGCTAGATAGGACATAAATTTTACCCATAGTCTTTTGAACTACTCGCGTGCAGCTTGCGCGAAGTGATAAATAGCATATTCGTATGTAAAAAAAAAAAAAAAATTAATTTAATCCGCAATGACTATATCCATGCTTCGATGCAGAATGTAGCACCTGCTCGCAAAAATATGCACATGCAAAAGATCCAGTTAAAATGATGCAACGTGCAATAGATTCTATAACTTATTTGCATGTTACCCAGGTGGACGTAGCAGACAAGTTGAAGCTACACCAGCTGTCGTCAGAGAACATGGCGGACATATACGACGTGTCGCTGGGCAAGCCCGTGCTGCACAACACGGCGCTGCGCCTCACCGTCAACTACTGCGACACCGAGGCTGACACCGAAGCCGACTACCAGGTAACTACCTGTCCAGCCGTACACACGCCAATAAACAACAACAAGATTTATCATAAAATAAATATCATAACATCACGCCTGGATTCCCCGAAGGGTTAGGCAAAGTTGTACCTATAGTACACCCACATTTTGCCAGTTATGTTTAAGAGTCCCGTGCACGAAATCGACTGATTTTGATCAATTTTGTTCATTAGTTGTGAGAACGGGAAACAAAATTTAAACAACATTATTTGTGATTTGAAAAATCGAATTTTTTGTCTTGTACAGTCACGAGCAATAATATGTATACACATAGCAAAATTAAAAAGCGATTTTCTCGTGGAATAACGTATGCAACTTTGAGATTAGACCTATTTCATATTAGTATGAATTCCAAAATACTATGTTCATTGCAACATAATATTACAATCAACACAGTAGGAGAAAATCACTTTTTAAAGTTGCTAAGTGTATACATATTATCGCTTGTGACTGTACATGGGGGAAAGGGATTTTAAAATAAATTAAGGGTTCGTGGAAAATCACTAAAATTCGCAACAAGTTTTCCGAAAATTGACGCGAGACTGATGTTTGCTCGTTTTGTTAGAAGAAACTGCTTTTGATTTTGAACATTAAAAAATGTCATCAACATCATTATAATATGGTCTACTTGTACATAGGGAACCACATTTTTCAATTTCCATACAAAATTTAGCAGAAAAGAAATGTTGAAATAACCATTTTTTTAAACCTTGTCGTATTTTCGAGAGCGCAAAAGTGATGCAACTATTAACAGGTGCTGTGACTGACACGAATGGTTTACCACCACGAAAACTGCACTTTTATATTTGTACAGACTTAATGTTTCAATTATTTCAAGCTTTCTTACAATTAGATAAGTTATTGACGAAAAAGTGTTTTTTTGTGCACAGACCTTTAACTAGGTTATAAACGATCTGTGTGCCCAATTTTATCCAAATCCACTATGTTTTGCATGAAAGAGTACCTAACAAACATCTATCTATCCATCTTCACAAACTTTCTCATTTATAATATTATTAGTAGGGTTATCTATGTTATCTCAAACCCCCGTTGATCTAATGCAAAAGTTACTGTAAGCAACTCTGAAATTGGCCGTGATGGTATCCAAAGCTGGTGATTTTCCATTTTCGTCCATTTTTTGTTACTGCACATAATATTTGATTGTAGTTAATCGCTTTATGTCGTCCTCCACAGTGCGAAGTCCGCGGCAAGATAGTGGGCGGCCTGCATGTGTCAGCTCGACGCGAGCAGTACGAACAGCTACTGGAGACTCTTCGCTGGATCAGTTCAGACTCGCCCGTCGATGTGGTGGACAGCTCGGGGCCTCATAGTGTACCCTCACCGAACTCTCAGGTACGTTACAAAGGATGCCATTGTAGCTCAGAAGTGTTCCATGTGGAAATGCAGCCTAACTTTAGGGTGGCCTCACCCTAAAGTTAGTGTAGCAGCACACATCCTCATGGCAGGGCGCTCGCCACTACACTGAGCTGCAAGAGCGATTTTTTTTTTTTTCTGTTGGGCATCTCATAGCTCGCCTCTGAGGCCATGACTATTTAACCGAGCAAACCTGTGGGTGCCTTAAGCTGCTACACTCAAAGCCTTCAGCCAGGGGCTTACAAACTAAACTTATAAACTAGGTGAACGCTCGCTAAGGGCACCTCCTGTGGGGTACGAGCCTCGGCTTAGGGCGTTTACCGGAGGGAGGACATCAAAGATGGGACGGGCTGGATCAAAGTTTTGGTCATGATTATTAATCGGGGAATTTAAAGCTACGTGCTCAGCTGCAACAACTGCTGGCACCTCGTTTTCGCGCAAGGGTCGGGGGGGGGGGATCATTTACTCGGGAGCGCGGTGGTCGCGATCGCAAAGTACCTCGACGGCGAGGTCGGAATGACGGGAAGCGTTTGTACTTGTGTCCTAACGTACTCGTTTCCCTACTAGACTCCTGATGAATGGTAGTCGTGTCGTCTGGGTCGGTAAGAATATGCCTTGGTCGGCGAACATGACCGATTTTACTGGGGACATAATTGGCGGCCTCGACAACCAGAGGGTTGCGATGTTTGGCCGCGGACTCAAAGAAACGCTTCGAACCGCGTTTGAGGAACTGATGGATGGTAGGGATTTTAAGATCGATATGGAGGCTCTCTTCCTCACAAACCAAAGGGAGCCGGTAGCTCTACGGAGGAATCGATTTTGAAGGGTTTGTAACCTATGGATATGATGGAGTTTTGCATGAGCAAAGACGGAACCCGCATAAGTCATGATTAGGCGAATGCAAGCCGTATAGATCCGCAATTTGCACTTTAGTGACAATTTGCTACTTGCATTTAGGACGGAATGGAGCCTACTGAGAACGAAAGCGGCTCGCGAACGGGCCTGCTTTATATGTTCTGCGAAAGAGAGATGGTGGTCTAGAACGACACCTAGATATTTGGCTCGCTTCTCCCAAGGGATTGGCTTGCCGAACATGGTGAGTGGTCGGGGGAGGGGATTTCTAAGAGTCGTGCGCTGTTTCGTAAAGAAAACCGCTTGACTTTTGTCGGGATTAACTTCGATCCGCCATTTTTGAAACCAATCACCAAGTTTATTGACGATTCGTTGGAGAATGCGGGCTAAGTTATCGGGAGAAGTACCCCTAAGGTAGATGGCCGTATCGTCTGCGAACAGAGCCAACTGCGCCTTCACACTCTTAGGGATATCGCTGGTAAACAGCGTGAATAATAGGGGAGCTAGCACGGAGCCCTGAGGGACTCCGACTACCGACTCCTGCACGAATAGGACGGGGCAAGAGCGAGTGCCGGCACCTATATTTATAACTTGTGCGTTTAGTAGTTAGTTGGACTGTTGTCAGAGGGCGCGCACCGCGCGCTGATTATTGTATTAATATTTTAATTGTTCTGATTGGCTGTTAATAAATATACGTCTTTTCTATAATGTCCACTACTTGTACCTAGGTAATTTTGTATATGGTTAGGGTATCAATAAATGAATAAATTGTTTATTGATCAAGAAGGTATAGATGGTGAGAAAAACAAAGCTTAAACTAGTTACAAGCAAGTTGTACAAAGTTATGTAACTACTTTTTATGGTAGAACATGATTGATGTAAGTACTCATGGAACATCTGCTGACAATTTACGTTACCCTGTCTCTTAAACTAGGGTATACCTGTATCTTAAGAGACAGTGGACGGCCATAAAGTTATGTTTGTAAAAATGAGGATAATTCATTCCTTCCTTATCAATACATTGTTTAATTGCTATCCCAACTGTCGCCGATCGCCAAATTAGCATTTATACATGAGACATTTCTGCGAGAAATGTCTGCGTGTGGACATGCATACATAGCGAGGTGTGGCGCAGGGCCCGTGCGGCGCGGCGCTGGCGTCGGGCGCGGTGCCGACGCTGCAGCTGGACCCGGCCGTGCGCGCCGCCGTGCTGGCCGTGCGCCCGCCGCAGCCCGGCGCCGCGCCCGCCGCGCCGCACCTGCAGCAACACGTCGCGCCGCTCATAGGTATGCCATCTTATTCTAACTTATTTCTATGTTTTCTATTCCAATTATTTTGTAAATTTTCAACCTTTTTGAAGACCAGTGTATGGATAATTAGACAAGTTCAGCGTCAGCCTATCTTTACATATACAAGTTATCTAAACTAATATTATAAAGAATATATATTTTTTGTATATTTGTTTGTTACTCTTTCACGCTAAAACGGCTTAACGGACTTGGATGAAATTTGGCACATGAGTAGACCATGACCTGGGTTAGAACCAGTAGCGTTCCTTTTATTAAAGCCGAAAAACCCGGCTTGCCTTCAAACGTGAACCCACAAATAAAAAAAATACTACACATGTAAACTTGTAAAGCAACAAAGTCATTCATTCATGTCACAAGAATTGATAAGAATAATAACATTAAACTCAGCGCTACAACGTATCAACCGTGCGCTATACAAGTTACGATGCCAGGTTTACGTACTCAAAGAATAATATTTAAATTCCGCGCCATTTTCATCACACACGTTGCCAAACTATGGCCGCATTCCGAGTTACGCTAAAAGTGATAATATCGCGAATCCGACCAGATTTAAAATATAAGGGTTATTGAGTAATAATTGTGACTTTGGACTTTGGTCGGATTCACGATATTATCACTTTTAGCGTAACTCGGAATGCGGCCTATCTCGGATGCCGCAGTTGCGATCTCGCACTAACACTAGAGCTTTAAGCAGAACGCGAGATCGCATCGATGAATGAAGACGTCAATTCTGTGGTACATTGAAAAGCTTTCTCGCTCACACAAGCTGGCTTCCTCTGAGACTTCTAGACCTCTCATCTTTCGCATATAAATTGTTAACGTTGATGGTACCATTAGTATGTACTTATTTCGCAAACTGTTCTAATTTTTAAGCCCGGCTTTTAATTTTTATGAATGGAACGAATCGTGTGTTTGATTATAATTATTATGAATACAGCAATTACTGATGTCGTTGCGAATTACGAATTTCTATAGAATGATACAATAGGGCAGTTGCCTAGGTAAAAAAAAAGAAATTCTATTTAGTCCGTCTTTCAGATAATCAAAAAAAAATTAGACACGTATTGTTTGCTTTATCATATTAATTCAAAATAACTTAAAAAACACGCATTAAATTTGGGGCGTGGGGGCTCGCTACGTCACAACGCAGTATTAAATCTAGCAAGGCGTGACGTCATGCCACATTTTAACTCAATGTATCGCCGAAATCTTTTATTACGTCAAAAATACGTGTTCAAAGTTTTTAATAATCTACAAGACGTACCATTTTTTTGGACGCAGGCCTATTTAAATCAAATTTGTTTAAATTGAGCGGCTACTGGCGCATTTTTATTTGCTTTGATATTTTTTTAATTTTCTGTGAATAAAGTGTTGTGAATTGTGAGTTTTTGCTGTGATTACCTTTATTTTGAAGTGATTAAATAGTTTCTTATCATTAAAATGAACTCGGAAACGCATGCAATTGTGCCTTGTGAAGGACTAAAGTATGTGAAATCGTTACTCGGAAAGGTAAATACTTTGAGTTTTACAGACAAATATAATTATCGTTACATTCACCTAAACCTACCCCTGATTTGAGTATTTCTCAGAAATCTAAAGAACATCATAGGCATTTTAGTCGATCAGCGTACAATACTCATTGGGTTAGTAATACCATGCCTTCCGTGTGCTTTGATGTTTGTCATCTGTCTGTGGTAAAGTAGCGAAGAATGAAGAGATGGCTGTTCACATTGTGAGTAAACGGTGTCAGTTGACATTTCCTATTTTTATTTCAAAATATAAAATGTCAAATTACTCAAAAACGGTTGACATTTGCATAGGGTTCATAAGAGGTCATTTGGTTGTAAATGTCCTCTCCTACATCCCCTTAATGGATTGCCGACATATTACCAACTAGCAGCGCCTCGCGGTTTCACGCGCACGTCTCGATCCCGTCAGAATATCGCGATAAAAAAATCTTATGTGTTAATTCAGGTTATAAACTATATGTGTGCCAAATTTCATCCAAATCCGTTCAGCCAAAGAAGAGAAGAGACAAACATACACACACAAACTTTCGCCTTTATAATATTAGTTGGATTAGTAGGATAGGATAAGTAGGATAGTAGGATATCCCTGTATATTTCTTCTGTACGTGTGTATGTCACTGAACTCCTCCTAAAAGGCTACACTGAATTTGTAGATTTTTTTTTGCGTGTGTTTGAGTGGATTTCTGGATGGTTTAAATTCACAATCGGACCCGATAGGTGGCGGTATTCGGTCAGGACAACGTCTGTCAGGTCCGCTAGTTATATTTTTTATTGTTTAATGTTTTATAATGTCTTGACAGTGAACTTCGAACTGCCTACATTCAGCGTAGAGCTACGCGCTGATTTAGGCGAGGGTGAACGAAGCCTTGTAGAACTATCCTTCAGAGAGTTCAAGTTGAGCTACCAGAAGACACATCCTTACGAGAATATGTTACAAGTAAGTAATTATTCACATTTGAACAGTGTTCGCGTTTCTAGTAGGAACATTCTCCTTTTTGGAGTCTGTTAAAAATGATTCCGATGACGAAAATATTAATTTAACACTACATATTGTTAGTAATTTCTAATAGTCGTTAGTACAGTCAGTTTTCTAAATCAATTTCTCTTCGTCAGGTATCTCTCCACTCGATAACAATGGAGGACCTGACCAAGGAGCCTGACTCGAAACACCGCATGCTGATGGTGTCGCACACTCCGCAAGTGCCCCCGAAGGCCGTGTTCGTGTCCAAGTCATGTCCTGACTTCGTGACGGAGTATGTGGACGACATGTCCAGCGTGAGCAGTCTGCAGTACATGAAGTGCTGGTCCTGCTCGCTGCCCAGCCAGCTCAATGTAGCGACTAAAGAGGTGAGATCGGCATTTTATTATTAAGTTACGCGCTTTTGCGGTGGAATAGAAAATCAAACACAAGTCAATGTAGCAGTTTGACCTTGAAAGCGTTTTTATTCTGTAACCGACTTGTGGTTGACTGTACTAAACACCACTGCCTATTTCGAGAAATGTTTGGTTTTATGTAAGAAAAAAACTATCTTTATTGAAAATAAAATCTAGCTATGTACGTAATAATTTGAATGTGGTCAATGCAAATGACACATGCGAAATCTTTTGGGGCGATTTGAATATTGTGTTGAAATAATCTTACCCTATCTAGTATTTTGTCATCATATCTGGGTGTGCTATGTTCAGAGCAAGGAGCGCCGCAACAAGCGCGACAGCAAGTGCGGCGCGACGCCGCCGTGCTCACCGGAGTGCGGCGCGGCCGCGCCCGACGAGCGCGAGCGCGCCGCCGGGCCCGACGACAACCTGGTGTGGCTGTCCGTGCACACGAGGGACCCGCACCACCCGCACTTCAGCGATAAGTACGACAAGGTATGCTACATTATACTTATTTATTTATTTTATTACTAACTGTTCGTGCCCGGCGTCGCCCGGGTGTATTGCCGGTTTTTCCGGTGGATATTCCAAAATTTTCTTTCATGCAAACCTTGTCTAGACAAATATGAATACATAAAAAAAACTGCCATATCGGTCGAGCCATTTTCTAGTGATGATCTTTCATACATGCGGTAATATATTTTGTTTTATGTACTCAAAATAAAGTAAACGTGGGTTAGGTTACTCTCAAAAAATTGTGCACAACGTGTCGTGAACAGAATACCGTCTTTAATGACGATAACTTTTTTTTAGCAACATCCGATTTTAATGAAAATCTCTTGTGTATCTGTGAAACGTACATGAAAATCCGTTCAGTAGTTCCGGAGATGTGCGCGAACAAACAAACAGACAGATAGCGAATTCTACTGTTTTTTTATATGTATATTATATTTATTTATGTACACACCGTAAAGTACATAACGAAGCGACATATAACTTGGAGTACAAAAGTGCTATACATAGGTATAGCACTTTTGGACTCAAAGCGCGTTTGCAATTCAGCTTCTAAACATAATAACAAATGTTATGTGCTGTTGGGAAAATTACCCTTAACATCCACACATAAAGATCAGTTTGCGCTACAACTTCTTTTGATTACTTCTTCAATAAGTTATGGAATCGGGCGTTACTTTGCGGAAATCCATGACAGTATAATGTTTTGTATAAATGTTTTGTTTTAATTCCGCAAGAATTAGATCCAGGCTTGGTTACATTATGCAGCACCACCCTCCCGCTCGCAAATATATGCACATTCAGAAGATGATTATTATGATGTAACATGCTACCCAAAGCTATACTCGACACGTGTTTCGCCCCTCCACGGGGTATTTTCAGTAGATGTTGACAAGTCGACCACTCGAACGCATATGAGTCAGCGCCATCTGCGTAGCAAGCGTCTTCTTCAATATTATTGACGTGAAAACGTCTTTTCGCTCGAAGTACTGGTAGTAAATTCAATATTTCAGTTCTACAAGACTTATATTTAAGGGCACACTAATCGGTCATTCTTCCCTACAAACGTAGTATGGTGATTACTCGTCTGTTTGACGGTGTACGTTTAATACTAAAAATTATATCAATTTGCCTTGTCATTATCTAGCCCTGTATGGAAGCAGAATTGGGAGAAAAGTATTGGTTTGGAAGTTATGAGCGTCGA
Source organism: Agrochola lychnidis (assembly GCA_963680765.1). Taxonomy (NCBI): domain Eukaryota; kingdom Metazoa; phylum Arthropoda; class Insecta; order Lepidoptera; family Noctuidae; genus Agrochola; species Agrochola lychnidis. Next base: position 929,114 of record OY796863.1, on the reverse strand, counting down.
AACTTCCATATTTCAACACTAATTTTAACTCATCTTTGGGCGTAAATAAATAACTATGTAGTATGAAAATGGCAAAATAGAAACCGTACAGGGATAGATAATTTATTGAAAAGTTAAAATAATTTTATTTTGAGTAGATACATCCAGTAGTTTTACGCGCTCGTTTTCGTTATAAATCTTCGTCTATTTCACTAAATAAATATATAAATTAAAATTAGATAAATAAATACTAAACAAGTCAAACTAAATTAACAAACTTACTAAAAACCACCATAACTTACCATCCACCATCATTATAACTTTACTAAAAAGTATGCGTATTAGCCACACTAACAACGAGTTCGAGCCATCGACTAGGGAAACTTAATGCTAGACTAATGCTTGAGCACGCAAAAGATAGGTTATGTTCACAAAAATTTTGAGGCAGGATATAATTAGCCTATGACGTCACATCGCGAGGGCGCCCGTCTGCGTGCGACCCTATATTTTTCACTATTTGACGAAATTCCAATTAGTATTGTGCAAAAACGTGTTCTAGTTGAACACATTTTTGCACTATACTAATTGGAATTAGGCACGGTGTTTTGACCGGGTCTGGTGTCGTACCCAAGAGTTGACAAAGGACTACCAGGACCTAAAGGGATATAACAAAAATATTACGCACAGCCGGCATCGAGGTCGCATCATACATCAATAAAATCCTTACCGAGGATTGCCGAAAATACTTTTGTTTGTGTACAATCGGGGTAACGCATATCTAACCAATTTGAAAACAAAATCCCGTGCACACGACCTTTTTTTTTCGTAGGTAAGCGTTACTTTAGCGGCCGAGCACTGCAAGCAAGAATAGTCCTTACAGTATACAGATATGTGTTTCTTCGATTTTACATAGATTGTGACATCTTTCAAAACTGCACAACTGAAACGGAAAGGAGCATAAATAATAGTTGTTTTACACTAACGCGAGGCTAACAATACTGATCAGCAAAAGAAAATTATTGTAGTAAATGACGCTTACCTTCTTCTATTGACATTGTACCTACTTCATCTATTACTATAGGTACTTTCACTTTACCCGGATGGTATTAAATTAACTATTTATGATATTGTTTTCGTTTTTATTATTATTAATAAACTATTCATATTTTATTCAAACAACCCACAGTAATTTTTATTGTCGTAAACCTGTCGGTGTGTCTGTCGCTGCGGTCGCCGGCCTGTAGCGCTTTGCATAGACTAATATATATAAATGAGGCGCTTAGTGACTGCACCGGTGCACGGATCAATCTACATATCTTGCTAAGAACAGGTTTTTGCTGGGACAATTCTTGTTGTTTTCATTTTTTTTTGTATTATATTTGATTACGTGCTTATTTATAGTTTTTAAGTATACAAATTATGTATTAGGTATGGTGAATCTGTTTGTACTCCCCGTCACTTGTCCTTAAGGGTTCATTAGAAAACAAGCGTCAGACAGCATCTGTCTGGCATTAATACTGAAATTAACCTTTTCACTCCTCTTGCTCAAAAAGGCCGTCATTGTAGAGTACCAGAGCGGGGAAAAAATAGCATTTCTTGCTCTAGGGGAAAAAGTAATTTCTTTTTAATTTGTCTGTTCCAACGAGCCTTGAAAAAAATAATAATGTCTTAATTCTTATGTAGAATAATCATAATTATGGACTCGACTTATTACTGGTTCACAAAAAAAAGAAGAACATTTTATTTTTTTAAATGGAACTAAATGCGGTAGAATGCGTGCATTGCGTTGCGGCTACAAAAGAAATTAAAAAAAGCATTGGCGCGAGATCTTTAGAGTTTTTCTCTAATTACGAATTGAATTGGTGACCGTCATATAATTTACAACAGTGAAAATGTCATCATCTAGTGAGAACATCTTCACAGAGGACTGAAATTAAGTTGCCGGAAAAAACATCTCGTTAAATATCCTGAATTGTACAAATTGTACATTTAAATAAAATAAACTATTAAATATTGTATTGGATTATTTTATTTTCTCGCAATCGTAGTGAAAAGTAGAGTGTAACTCACGGCGCTAAAACCCATTATAACTCAGTTTCTATTTACTCCCTCGCTAAAGCTCGGTAGTAAAACTACCTCATTACAATGGTTTATTTTAGCCCCTCGTATAACAATCTACTATTTTGGCGCATATTTTCATTTTGTTATTTGTATTTCACGAGCTGTGTCCAAATAAATGTTTTTCTTTCTTTCTTCTTACGTAAAATAAGGGTAAAAATGTATATGAAGTTGATAATAGCAAAATAATTTCTTAAATAGACTCACACCGGCTGTAAATCTGCTCAGAAAAAAAAACCCAATCAAAGAAAGCTTGCATCTTAAGGAACGCAATGAGCCAAAAAAATCTAGTGCCGAGAAAATACAATAACAACTACAGTATCAGAACCGTAAGAAAATTTGATGTCGTCTCATATCGGCCGTAAATCTGCTCAGAAATGAAAAATATCACAATCAAGTAAAGCTTGCATCGTTAGGAATGCATTAATTTTCACAACACGTTTTCACGAAACTCTGGCGCGGGCTCGACCTGCGCCTAACTCAAATTTATTTATTTAAACAGGGTTTACAATAGTGTTGAACTTAAAACTATACTCCACCAAACCGTTTGCACGGTTTATCAGTGAGAACGGACTACTTTATTCCATTCGCGTTAAGAAAACAGTGAGTCATCGGCCGAGCCCCGCCCTTCGACTAATCGGGTCGCGTTCTTAACGGGAATAGACTACCTATAGGAGTTCGTCAATCTGAAATCAATTGAATTTACACTAGCATAAAGTTGATATTTCTCTAAGTGGACTATACATCAATTTTACTATGGAATATAATTATGTGCTACGATATAACATTTCTGCCTACTCCTTACGTGAATACAGGCGTTATGTTTTGTTATTTTGAGGAAAGTATTATTTACATTTCGTCATTTTGCAGATATCGAAACTGACAAAAGTGGATTTCAACTGCTTGAACTTGGTGGTTAGCATCGACAGCTGGGTGGCCGTGCTCGACTTCTTCGGGATAGCGGGTGATGACGTGCCTGACAGCGAGCATGGACCCGAGCCGCAGCAGACTGGTAACTATTGTTTACTTAAACGGATTCTATTAATGACATGGTCGAGATTTAAAATATACATACATACTACAACTATATTTTAAACCTTGTTTGCATGGTAACCCCTAACTTGCCGGCAATGGATCTCAGGGTCGCGAACCTAATTTTTTTATTATAACTTACTAGCTGGCCGCTCCTGCTTCGCACGGTTTTTACGACTTGACAAAACATCGAGATTTCTTAGTTATATAAATTCTCTAAACGATGGTGAAAAGCTCATCACAATCTGTTGCATGGTTTAAAAGAACAACGTGAACATACAGACAAACTAGAAAAGCGACTTTGTTTGTTAATATGTATAGAAATTGCACTAAAAACACCAATATTTTGGAATTACCACATTACACAAGTAATTTTGTTCCGCAGCATCACACAGCCTATCAGCGGAAAGCGGCATCACACAAACAGAGATGTCAGTGCGCTCCCTGAGCGTGGTGGTGGTGGCGGGGCGCGGCGAGGCGTGCCGCGCGCTGGTGTCGCGCGCGCGCACGGTCGCGCGGGCGGACGCGCGCTCGCACACGCGCCACATCTCGGGCAGGCTCGGCGCCATATCGCTCACAGACCTCACGCCGCATTCCGTGCTTTGGCGGGATCGCTTCAGGACGCATGGCGATCATGCGCTTACATTCCAGTATCAAAGGTGAGTTCATTTACCTAATCGGCCACCGCTGGGATCTTCGCCTCCTCTGTGAATGGTATCTACCACGCAACCTTGATACTCTGCGGTTGCCCCTAAATTTGGGAATTATTTCCCAATGTCCGAATAGCCAGTACCTACTCACTAAATTAAACAACGGTTCTTATGAAATTATTTGCCAATTAATAATCCAACGAGGACCTGATAGGTGGTGGTTAAGCAAGGTTTTTGACTTATAAAGGCCTTAGAATTAAAAGTATCTATCTCCTAATAGACTGAGCACTACAGAGGCCGCATCAGCGGGCCACGAGACAAGCCTGAGCATCGAGATGGGTCCTGTGACGTACGTGCACACCAAGCGTTTCGTGCAGGAGCTGCAGGCCTTCGCGCGCGACTTCAGTCTGCTGCGCAGGGTCATACTGCAGGCCAGGCTGAAGGTAGACTTGGTACTACACGCGATCACTAACTAATATACAATAAAACCAACACACAATATGGCTTGTTCATGGGGAATTTAGAACATTATCTCATTCGCTATGTATTGGATTTTAAAACCATTTTGAAAAGAATATTTTCACTACGGCCCCCTGCACACGGCGATGATCAGTATGATATTTTACTGTATAATTTTGGGCTCACATGGCAGTATCGTACTACATCTGTTTTTAATCGTGTGCACAATGGAATTTTGACGTGTGATCGATAAAATATGGTACAGGACAGCGCCGTGTGAACGGGCGCTAACTTTTTTTTTCATGCAAGTCCTTATAGTTAGGCTTGTACTAGAATAATTACAAATTTAACACTTATCTATACGCTATTATATATATCCCAGTATCTCAGTGATGCGACAAATTCACGTCAAAATGTTGAGTAGTATAACAATTTGCCAGGTATCGGTAGTGTCGGGCGGCGCGGGCGGCGCGGGCGCGGGCGCGGGCGCGCGCGCGGCCCGCATGCAGCTGCGCCTGCGCTGCTCGGCGCCCGTCATCGTGCTGCCCGTGTCGGGCCGCGCGCGCAACGCGCTGGCTGCTCACCTGGACCATCTGACGCTGGACAACAGCTTTAAATATGCAGGGGATGAGGGGACGGTCAGCACCATGACTGATCCTGACGGTAACATTTACCTTTTACCTCTTCTAGTGTGACCTCTTTTTATCTACCCCTTTAGTATCACCTCCTTTTATGACCTCCACTAGTGTTACCTCCTTTTAAATATATCACGATTTGGGAAAGTAATTATAATGTTTCTGTTTGTTTAAAGATTCAAAGCTCATAAAATAGATTCAATATAGCGGTTACCGAGCCTGCAGCCGTTGTAGTGACAAGAGATGTGTCGTCGGTAGGTCCCCGCTCGCTGCTGGACGTGCGCGTGGTGCGGCTGTCGGGCGTGTCGCTGTGGCGCGCGCGCGGCGGGCGCGGCCTGCGCGTGCGCCGCGCGGGCGCGCCGCTGCTGCACGCGCCCGCCGACCTGGACCTGCAGATCGAGCACAACCTGGACCACACGCACAACGGTACCGACACTCTTGTTACTTAGCCATTCCTTCTTCACAAAGCGTTTCCTCGAGTTTTAATTAACACTCAGTGAAAAGGTATCATTGCATCGAACGCAAGTATGCACTTGCGCTCGTTTACCGAAATGTGGGCTATCTCCCGTTCAGATCTTTTTGGAGACAGCACGTACACAAAACCATAACCTTTTCACCATACATTCACCAATAAGTTAATCATACAGTTAATTTTTTTTAACCTTTTCTTGTAATCAAGTGTTGCAGTGATTAAATATAGCTATTTCCTTTATAATTCAAGACTTGTAACTTTTATCAAATATACGAGAAAGGTGTGTTAGGTCCCCGTAGCGTCGAGCAATAATTTCTATGGTGATCTTGTGTCGTTTTTGAGATGTGTATACCTAATTTTTGCCTGATCGTGCCTCGAAAAGCAGGTAAAGCCGTTTGTTTGACAATTATCACAGGTATCATGTTACTCAGGAATTGGGTTGTGAAAGTTCAATTTATATAGGCAATCGCTCCATAAAAAAAAATCGGTCAAGTGCGTACACACAATAAAGGGTATCGTAGTTGGAATGAATTCATCCCAAGAACCAAATTAAACTTTGTAGTTGACAAACATGTCCAATACATTCCAAATGCAAATGTAAGTTTGTGGGTACAATATTGGAAGATTTACAATATTATTTTAAGACCATACCTTAAGGTTTAAAACATCGTTTTAAACTTGTTTTATACTGTGATTTTAAACACGTAATAAAAACATTGTTTTATTTCAAACTGTTTAAAATACGTGTTTTAAAACAATCTTGTTTTATGCCAACCCTGGCTGTGACAGACAGACAGATAAACACACGTGTGATCCTATAAGGGTTCCGTTTTTTCATTTGGACATACGGAACCTTAAAAATGGTATGCTGCTGCATTCGGTTAGACTGGAAGCCGACCTCAACATGTTAGGAAAAGGCTAGGCAGATGATGATGTTAACTGTATGCTGTCAGTGCCGGACATGACGATCCAGGGCTCGCTGAGCACGCTGCAGTGCGCGCTGGACCCGTCGCAGTACCGCCTGCTGCGCGGCGTGCTGGCGCACAACCTGGCCGAGAACGTGGACGAGCTGCTGCCGAGCCAGCCGCCGCACCAGCCGCACCAGCCGCACCACCTGCAGCTGCAGCAGGACGTAAGTCAGCCTCTAATTATTCTAAAGAATCAACATATATTTTCAAAGGTAAAGGGCAAGAGATTATGCTATTCAAAGCAAAATCACTTATTTCAAGTAGACCATTTATAAGTTATTCCATGTATAGGATTTACAATCTACTGTGATATTATTTTACTGTTAGCCGTTCGTCAGAGATAATCTGAATGAATGTAGCCGTGAGGTAATATATACAGGAACGAAGGCGTTCATTAATTTAATAAAACGAAAAACTTCGCATCCAATGGGAAATTGTTATAGGTGTAGCGGTTACACCGCCCACGTAACTACGCATCATAGACATGACGTCACACAAACCCTGCATCGCGCAATTAGAGTTTACCGAGCGATCGACATATATACAAGATTTCGACTTCAAACCAATGGGCAGTTGCCCGCCAGACACAACACCCGTCTGGTTGGAGGATCCTCCCTTTTCTATGGTAGATGAGTGAAGTTTACACCCTGTTCCTCACACCACTAATACTTACGTCGCAAGCACTTAACAGTTACAAAACATTCAAGGATTCTGTTCTGTGGGGTAATTTGGATAACACATATAAAATGACAATGGATTGCAATGTCTTTCATTGTGGCAGTTCCACGTTCATTGCGTTATTTACGTTGTTGAGCAGAATAATTTTTCAACCCTATGAAACTTGTTATTGGTTCTGGATCGGTGTAAACCTCTAGTATAGTCATATGTATCCAATAACAATTGAATCTTTAGTATTGCTTGCACATCTCGCCAATTAGATTTAAGTCAATGTTTCTGAATTGAGAAAGAGTTTATTCCCCAGGTGTGGACCACGAGCTCCCTGAAGTTGGACCTCCACGACGTGACGGTGAAGCTGGAGCCGGAACACGGCGTGTCTTCTCTCGCCTGCATCAACTTCATCAAGTCCAGGCTCGTTGTGGAGACGTACTCCGACCTCAGCCAGGACATAGACCTTGTGTCACAGGTACTTTATAAGTCCTCAGTATGTTAAAGCAAAGAATAACAATCACACCTCTTGTAAAATAACTAATTACTTTGATAGCTTTTAAATCAGGCTATGAATTTTAAGTTTTGGGGCTCATGCTATCAGTCGGGACTACACAAGGTAAAGCCCTGATTGATTTAACGTATTGTTCCGATTGCCAACAACTAATAACTTCCGCAGGAGATCCTAGTCAGTGACACGCGGTACGCCAAGGAGCCGGCTAACCGGCGCGGCAACGTGTTTAGCCATATCGTACAGCCCATGCCCGAGCAACGACATAGCGTGCAGGCTGAGGTCCATGCCAGGTACGTGGACAAATATCCCTCTTATTATTAGCCCTAGCACACATTTACGACTATCATTATATAACAGAGAAGGGGGTTTCTATGGCAGTTTCATTCTCTTTCATAATGTTTGTTGTACATCGACGTATAACGCAAATAAAAATGGATCCTAACTTACCTACACATACTCACCTGCACATAGTTACGCTGACAAAACTGAACTGTTGTAGTCCTCAGACATTTGTGTAACACACCGCCGTGTCCCCAGGAAGCGCAGCTCGTCGTCGGCGTACACGATCCTGGTGAACAACATGCGGCTGATGGCGGTGCTGGACTGGTGGGAGAGCGCGCACCAGTTCCTGCTGCAGCCGCCGCCGCCGGCCGCCGACGCCGACCAGCTGCACCTGTGACTATTGCTGACATGCTATCGCGGCGTCTGCCTCGGTGCTCTAGTGCTCGCGGGCGCTACTGCTGACCGTGAGCTCGTGGGTTCGATTCCCGGGTCGAGCAAAGTATTATTGGGTTTTCTATCAGGAATTTCTCAGTAGCAGCCCGGAGTTTGGACTTGTGTTTGATTGATCGCAATAGGCTCGCTCCCTATTACATGGGACTTAAACATAACTGGCAAAATATTGGTGTACTGGTACACCTCTGCCTAACCCTTCGGGGATTGCAGGCATGACATTATGTATGTTATCACATCAACAGCTCAACTACCAGAAAGAACATTACCCTCGTTTTGAACTCCGCCGCAATTGGGTAAATAAATAATGGTGAAATTTACAAAATGATCTTCATCGCCACACATGACGTTGTATATTATGTTCGGAATAATACGTGCCGTTATTATACTAAGCGCAGTCGCAATCATTAAATAGAACGGTGAATAATGATTAAGTACCGATTTTTTAATATGTGTTTTCTCGCTCATTCGTTTTATGACCCCGCCTGCCACGAACGTTGTCGTTAAATTCGAATGGGATCACATAAGCTATAAAACAAATAATATGTTGACAGCGAGGAGGCCTTGCACGCGGCCCGCAGCTCGGCCAGCTCGCAGCCGGCGCATGCGCACGAGGAGCCGCAGATGGAACTCAAGCTCAACATCACCGACTCGCAGCTGGTGCTCGTCGAAGACCCTTCTGTCTGGGACACTAATGCTGTCATTCTCAGGGTAACATTCTTTTAATGTGTTAATTTTTTGGAATAAACACCTAACATGCGCGTCGGCTCCTGTGATTTTCTATGAGGGTGTTTTGGATTTTAAGGAAGGCGTGAAGACTAGTGATGCAACGAATACTACTTTTACGAATACGAATACGAATATCAAACCTACTATTCGGCGAATACGAATACGAATATCTCGCCATGGTAATAAAAGACTAATAGTCTAGTACTACATAGACGCAGCTATTACTAACGTTCGTCTAAGTTACTTAGGACTTACTATCCTACCTTTTGTTCATACAAAAGAAATACAGACCATATAACTACTTATTTGGTAATTTATCGAAGTGTTTCCATATGTCACTTTGATCTCGTTTACGAGAAGACAATTCAACTCTATTCAACTATATATTAAGGTCTATTCAACTTCAACTCCTTTCACTTCGCAGCAACCTCAGAAAATAAATAAAACAATACTCTCTTGCTTGACTTGTGCTTTCGACAGACAAATGAAATGAAAGGAATGAATGAATCAATCAGTCCATGGTTCGTAATGATAGGAAAACTCCCGGGCCGCGGCACTGTATAAACTATGGCCGGGGAGTCCCCCGTCGTGTCGTCGTTGCGGTTAAGGCCCTTGCACACGTCGTATTTTTACGTGCCGACGACGCGCGTTTTCCAAGTGTGCCAGTAATTAGATTTGCGTACAAACATATTATTTTTTTAAATATTCGTATTAGTATTCGTATTAGTATTCGCCGAATACGAATATTCGGTAAATGTCTACTATTCGGCGAATACGAATATTCGTATTCGTATTCGTTGCATCACTAGTGAAGACCATTTGATCTGCAAGCGTCATCAAATTCTTATAATGATTTGTTGCAGAGCACAACAGTAATAACATATCGCTGCGCAGACGCACAGAAGCCCGTGTCGTGCGAGCTAAACGAACTAGAGGTGTTCTCGTGCGTTCTTGGCTTAGAAGAAGAGACCGCTCTATCTATAGTGGAACCAGCCGCCGTGCACGTCGCTATTGATGCCAATAGAGTGCTACATGTAAGTAAATATAAAATCATAGTTATTGTATTTTATGAGTAAATGTCAGTTATTGTAATTTTAACCTTATGCCAATGTCCACAAAGGTCATAATCATGACGCCAGAGCAAGCTCGTGAACTGCAACAACGAAATCCTAGAAGTCATCCAGGAAGTCAGTTTTAGCCTTACTGAAGTGAACATTAATATTTTGGTGGTTTTGTTGTAGATTGCGATGAGTACTCTGAACCTGCGACTGTCTTACCACGACATGCGAATGTTCGCGGCGATGCTGCAGTCTCTGCCGGTGCAAGCGAGAGCTGCTTTATCTGGTGAGTTTTAAAACAATGTAACCCACTTAGAAAAGCTAAATAATGAGGAAATAGTACTTATCTAGTACCTATTACATGGGACTCAAACATAACTGGCGAAATGTGGGTGTACTATATAGGTACACCTCTGCCTACGCCTTCGGGAAATACAGGCGTGATGATATGTTATGTAGTACTTATCTAGTATTTTACTCGCTTTGTATTATGGTAGTTTAATAAAAATGAATAAAAATTAAGATGCACATTAGGCAATAGTTATGTTAGAAATTTCCAAAACGACATTCTCGCGAAAGTCAAATAATTTATTTCAAATAGGCACATAAAAGGCACTTTTGAACGTCAAAATTTACTAGAAAATAGAATTAATTCTAGTCGCCCCTTCCAAACAGTAGTTTCGTATGGAGGAGAATGAGCAAGAAACTCCACACGCGACGATATCGACTCGCCTTGAGGTAAGACGGTTTCTAAGTGACAACTGTTTGTTCAGGAAAATCCTTGCCATCCGAGGAAGACGACGATGAGCCTGCCAACAGCGTGCACATGCGCACCGGCGCCGTCAACAACAGCGGCGTCGGCGGCGTCAGCGGCGTCAGCGGCGGCGGCGTCAGCGGCGTCAGCGGCGCCGGCGCCTGGATGTGCCGGCCGCGCTGGCTGCGCAGCCACGCGCCGCGCCCGGCGCCGCCCGCGCCCAGCCCCGGCACGCCCATCTGGCCGCTCAGGGCCGTGCAGGTAACGGCTTCAGCTACTCTTTAATAATACTGAATTCATTCAGGCCTTGTAAATCTGTGCCTAACCTCAAACGAGACTCAGTATTGTACAAAGAACGACGGCATTCGTCAATTCGTTAATTCAATAAACAATTTCAATCATAAGCGCAGCGCAGATGCAGGTCCCGCGCCAGAACACATCGTGTTTGCATTTATACATGAGATACTCTTTTTATATTTCCGGGTTCATTATTTTTTATTTCAAGAATTACGATCTTTTATTTCCTTTTGATCGCACTTCTGATACTCAACCGTGCAGGTGGCGGCAGACTGTATCACGCTGTGTGTGATCGACGACTGCCTGGACTCCGACGTGCCTCTGCTGGAAGTGTCGCTCAGTGACCTGCAAGTAGAACAGGTACCACCTTAATTTGATACTTTTCATGTATAGCCCTCTATTTAACCAAAGTTGCGCAAGATTTTTATTTATTTATTTAAATATTAATAATTTATATATAATTTTTGCAGCAACATCGTTTTGTGTTGTTGATAACATGTATTTCATTCACTCTTTTGTTGTGACTGGCTTGAGTCACTTTCATTTAATGTTCAACGGTAAAAAAAATTGTAATATCTTTCGTACTGGAATAAATATAATTTGTCGTGTCCAGGATCTTCGTAAAATGGAAGAGTCATTCGAAGACCCGATGCTAGTGTCGACCCCGGCGGGCCCGGGCGGCGCCGTCGGGCCGCGCGCGTCCGGCGCCGGCGCCGGCCGGCTCGCCTCACTGCTCACCATAGACTACTATAACCGGATGCTGTCCGGGTGGGAACCGGTCGTAGAACCATGGAGGTATTATTACTTGTATGCATAAGCTGAATGGTTTGAGTATAAATGTGGATGGCTGTAAGAGTAGACGAACAACAAAGAAATGGTAGATGGACTGTGTGTAAGATAATGTGGCTCTAGTCCATTCCCATTAAGAAGAGAGACTATAGAGAGGGGCTACTGAGATGACGACTAATAGAAAAGTATGGCAGAAGACATGTTGCGCCGACCACGAATAAATAGGGATGAGGGCAAGAATCATGATGAATAATCTGATCTAACAGCGAGTCAGTTGAGAATGAGATACTCGCGGCTTACAAAAAAATATCTTTTCGTATTTGTAGGACGTAAATATGAAAGATTAAAAAAAAAAAAAAAACGTTTATTTGCGGTAAACATGACACAAAAAAAGCTTAAACACAAAAATGAGAAAAGGTTAGGACGAGTCACATCTACGCAAAACGGCTATCGCTCAGCATTTAGCTGCGACCCTTTAGCATTATGTTGCAAGACAGAGCCTCAGCGCTGGTTTTCAGCGACAGCCAGCTATATGTTTTTGATACAAAAGTTACAACATAAGTGTTGGCGATGTCAAGCTAATTTTCGGTTTTAGGCACATGAATCAAGCCGGTTAGGACTTGAAAGATCAGAACACTTCAAAAACAGTCCAGCACGCTTAGCATGACCGCAATAAAAACGGGTTTTGTCAACGGAAGAATAGACAAAATGACAAATAAACAATCACAATCTGTCATTTTGTCTATCCTTCCGTCGGCAAAACCCGTAGCAAACTCGTTTATATGTTGTTATGCTACGCGTGTTGGTAGAAATTGAATCTCAGTTTTGACAATCTGCCATTCTCTACGGTACTTTTCTCATATGCCAGGTTCGAAACGTCCTGGGAGTACACTTTGACGAGCTCGCTGTCGCTGGGCCGCGTGCAGATGGAGGTGTCGTCGACGGAGGTGCTGAACACCAACGTGACGTCGTCGCTCATCGAGCTGTGGCAGCTCGTGCGCGCCAACTGGACCGCCGACTACTACGCGCCGCAGGTAATGACATCATCATCTTTGTAGACCTCCTCATACCCGGGTACAGATTGGTGAAATGTAATATGAAGTGTAACACAGATTAGCCGTCCTAATTTTATAAAAATTTTCAGTTTCTTTTCACAAAACTGTACTTTGCATTAAAGTTACGTTAGCTTGTTTACGTAAGCAAATTTGTGTAGTATTTGTTTAAGAAAATGTCTAAATATATAATTTTGAATCTTCCCGTAAGATTGACATGCGTCGTGTAAGCCCAAATTTTACTCATCGATTTTGACTTACAAAATGGAATCATGGAAACACCCACATGATTCCATTTTAAGCCAACTTGCGCAATCAATAGTGTTAAAGCCTGTGCACACGATGCGGTGCGGCGCCTCAAAGCAAAGATTTCGCCGCACTGGCGGTCACGCGGGCGCTGCGGCGCCGTAACGTTGTTACGCAAACCGCATAAATTGTCATCTGTCAAACATGTGTTTTGACAACGCACAATCAACTGAGCGGTGCCGCTTCCGTGTCGCAATGCATACCTCCCCTCCCCGCCTCGTTTCACGGGCTGCAAGTCCGGTGTGCGTGCGGTGCGACGCCGGAACGCACCGTGTGGCACACCATGGATATTTGAATGTAGGAAGCTGCGGCGACACCGCTCCGGCGCCGCGCTGCCGCTCGCTACGTATCGTGTACACAGGCTCTTGAGTTTGTTGGGGTTTCTTCTATTAGTACTCGTTTTATTCAGTAGATTAACAAACCTCCAAGACTCCTAGAATCTTTCATGGCATCCACTCACTGTCGTAAGCTTTCACCGTCCGCATGCAAGCACAGTCCAGTCATACACCATCAGTATGAGCTAGCTGCTATTGAAGGCGTGCTCTGTCACGTAGTCCGCCGGCCCACAGGAGCAGTCGCCCAAGGGCAGCCCGGCCGGCCACCGGCGGCGCTCGCCCTTCGTGCCCTACGCGCTGCGCAACCACACCGGTCATCGCCTGTGGTTCACTACGCTCGTCACTACTTCTGATGAGTGAGTATTTGCTGTATTATGCCACAGTTAATAAAATGTTAATTGTTAGTATCTATGATTTTCTGGTTACATAAGTCACAGGTAAAAGCAGTCATTAAACGCATTCTGTTACCTCCTGGACGATTAATTATTATTCATAACGATTCGTTAAATAGACGTTCACATTTTTATAAATCGAATTGTGACGTATCGCAAGAAATATCTGTCAGAAACGAATGCTTTTTCACATGGCAACGAGATTTGCCATACCAGATTCGGATTGTTTAGATGCTGATTATTGATTTACGATTTGTGAGTGTTTGGGCATAGAAGTTTATTGGCCAAAAAATGTAGGTCTCGTATTAAATCACGATCCGGAAAAAACTCGTATGAATCTGTAAGACACATACGTCCAGGTTGCGCGAACAGCCCACGTGGTCCGGCCCCGACGACTCGTGGCAGATGGTGCGCGCGGGCGACACGGAGCCGTTCTCGTTCGGGCTGCGGCGCGGGCGGCGGCGCGCGCGCCCGGCCGCGCCCGCGCACGGCGCCGCGCTGCACCAGCTGGCGCTGCGCCTGGACGGCTGGGCGCCGCCCGACCCCGTCTGCGTCGACAGGGTCGGCGTGTTCTTTAGGAACCTCACGCATGCTGTAAGTATCCACACTATTTATCATAAACAGTATTAAGATAGAAAGTGAGGAAAAGAATACATATAGTTCCGTCCGAACAGTTCTTCTTTCTCGTTGGAAAGTGTTGCTTTAGGTACGTGTAATTTACTAGGTTACAAGTTGTGGAGTTTATGCTTCCACTAAAATATTTACATTTAATTTTTTTTAAATAAAATTGTTATTATTTCAGAAATCTGGGGTCGAAGCTCGAATAGTATTTGAAGTATCCCTGGAAGGGTCAGCTCGGAAGTTGGTGACAGTGCGGTCAGCATTGCAGCTAATCAACAAGTTACCACATCCTGTGGAAGTCAGGGTGGATCATGCACCATCAGCAGGTGAGAACTACGTTCTTCTTTTTGCTACAGGTTTTACTTTGGTGTTATAATCGGGCTACATTCACAGAAATAAAGCTTAGTCATATTTTTTTCAAATTAGTCCCCTAGTTCTAATAAAAGTCTCCAATTCCGGCCTGTTTCCAAAGTCACTTGGTTTCGTTTCATCCCTTTTAAGGCTGTTTTACATTAGAACACCTTGGTTTGCACAATCACAGCCTCACTGCCAATAAAATATTCACAACGCGAGTGACTGGTTGTGCGACAATGCGTAGGGCAGATTAAGGTGCTTGCATTAAGAAGCGAGTTTTTGGACCCGACTCCAGGTACAAAACGCTGCAAGTTGATCTTCGGAAAGAAACAGTTGCATATTTTAGCTGTTTATTTATGTGTGAGCGCTTAAGTAAACACGGGACTATATCACCCGCCACCATCAGTACCGACTTGCCTTTACCGGGAACCCGTTTCTTTATGCAAGCTCCTGAAACCTAGCATAGAGCTATATAAATAGTTGCGCCAACTTGGACTCCGAGTGAAATGTAGCCGACGAAGCGTAGACTTAGTATCGTCTGTTACCGCACTTGACAACGATAGGGTGTGCTATACGTTAACAGAGCTGTGTTGTGTTACGCGCGTGCAGAGCGCGTGTACGCGCTGGTGCGCGCGCAGCTGTCGGTGCGCGCGTGGTGCGCGGCGCTGAGTCGCGCGCGAGTGGCGCCGCACGCGCCGCGCGCGCCCGCGCCGTACTACCCGCTACACCCTATACTTGTCAACTGCGGTACCCTCCCTTATCCTTACTTACTGTTGTAATCAATCTTAATGCACAGCGTATTTAATCATAATTTGTAATCATTTTTAGCTGTAGTGTGTATTGATTATTTAACTGTAAATAACATACATAACATCTCGCTTTTAATTCCCGAAGAGTTAGGCAGAGTTTTATTATAGAACACCTCTGTGTAACCCTTTCCGTAATGTGTTGTAGCACACCCACATTTCGCCAGTAATAGATAAGATGTCAGTAAGAAAAATACCTATGAATTTTGTAATGTAGAATGTATTGTCGCTAAAAATAAAACCACTTACCCACTTAGTTTTTCATGATATTGTAAAGTACTAAGCACAGATACTAGGATTATTGTAGGCAATTAAAACAAATGTTAATCATTTTAGGTAAATTGATTTAATCATTCACCAATAAATGGCGCGAACGGTATTACGTGATCTTGGAGAACTTCTTCCACGTTTCTGTGAGCAGTCACACTGCCTCCATCGAATACAAAAAGTTCTGTTCGAGCGTCATAAGTGATACCTCCTCATATCATTATCGAGCCTCCCTGATAACTCACTATGGCCCGAGTGCCATAATGGAAACAGTGGGTTATCAAACTTTTCGCTTGGTCATCTGAATATATACGGTGACGTCCATCTGGACCTCTTAAGGCTACTGCTTTCATCTGAGAACAGAACATTCTTCAACTGCTCAGTAATCCAATCAGCATATTCCCACGCAAAGGTGTTGTGGGAGAAGCTCAAAGTTCCGAGCTGAGTGAAATGCTCTAAAAACCCATTCTGCCAGTCTTCTTCTAATGGTTCGCTCACTCACGCTAACATTTCTCACCTCGAAGATACGTTTAGCAGCTTATTATTTTTATGGTGTACATAATAAAGAATATTCTATCTATCTATCTTCCGTGGCTGTACTAAAACGATTTCTTAATACACTGTTGATAACAAAGCGATCGTCTCGAGCCGAAGTGCATCGATGACGGCCTTGACCTGGCTTTCGTGTGTAAGAACCTGGCTCTTGAAATCGTCTAATGGCGTGCTAGACAGTTGTTCGAGACACACCAAGTGTCCGAGCGATTAGTCGTTGGCTGTACCCAGCATCAGCTAAAGTTACAGCCCTTGTTGCTCGTGTTACGTCTAATGGGATTTTTGTAATTATTACGAATTACAGAAAGTCAAGAAGAGTAAATTGTTTATGTAGTCTAGTTTGTAATCACAAAAATGCATAACAAACACAAATAAGAAAAGGAACGAGGGTAAAACGAAGCCTGTATGAAAAATTATTTTGTGCAAGCGTGCTCAACTTCCTTATAGACTATACACTGTACAAGCAAGCTGGAGCAGCATCATAGCTTTTGGTTGAGTGATGGACGACGACGACGCGCTTGCTTTAGCTGCATTAATTGTGTGCAACTAGCGGGCGTATGATTACGTTAAGGTGGCTACACACGTAACTGCAAGCATGACAAGCTTGCATGAACAATCATTTTGTGCAAGCGTGCTTGAGCGTCTGTATGATGATTTTGTGCAAGCATTTTGTTTGTGCAAGTGGCATGAAGATTACTAGAATTTACATTATGTGGTTTGAACAAGCCACGCTTGTGAAAGCATGATTGAACGTGTGTATGCAGGTCAAGCTTGCGGAATCATACGCACGCCAGTTGCACGCAATTAAAGCAGCTAAATTGTCGGCATTGTCGTCGTCCATCGTTCAAGCAAAAACTGATGTTGCTTCTTGCTTGTACAGTGTGTAACCTATAGGGAAGTTGTGCAAGCTTGTACAAAATGATTATTCATGTAGGCTTGTCACGTTTGCAGTTACGTGTGTGCTAACCTTTAGTTTAACCTGCATACACACGTTCAATTATGCTTGCGCAAGCGTGGCTTATTCAAGCTGCATAATGAAAATTATCATACAGACGCTCAAGCACGCTTGCACAAAATTATTGTTCATGCAGGCCTGTCGTGCTTGCAGTTTCGTGTGTGGCCACCTTTAGAGACCCTAGACGTAGGTGGGCGGTTAATTGCGCTTGTGAGTGTATAAACCTCATATGAAAAGCTTTGGCAAAACTTGGCTAATCGTTGTGGTATCACCTCAGCTCAGTGGAGCAGCGGCGGCGGCGGCGTGCGCTGCGCCACGGTGGGCGCGGGCGCGCTGTGGGCGGCGCCGCTGGCCGCGCACCCCGCCGCGCTGTGGACGCGCCCGCTGCTGCGCGCCGCGCCCGCCGCGCCCGCGCCCTCGCCCGCGCCCATCGACTGGCGGGCCGCGCCGGCGTCGCGCGCGCTGCTGCACTACGAGTGTAGGGCTCCGCCGGATCATATTTACAGGTAGGCTAATGGTCCCAGGTGTCACCTTGTGTGGATCGCTCGGAGGACACGGTGGAGCATACGGTCGAGGTCTGGCTTGGGCAGAGCATCGCCGTGTCCTGGAGGCGATCGGTGGCGGTGATCTCTCGCGCCCGGCCCTGGTTCAGGCCATGGTACAAAGCCTGAGGAAATGGGAGGCCGTCACCTCCTTCTGTGAAGCAGTAATGCTCGCAAAGGAGGAGGCGGAACGCGTGAGGGAGAGGCAAATTTCGCGTCCTCACGCCCCTAACCACCGCAGGAACAGACGCCCCGGGCGTCGGGAATCTCAGGCTGATTTCCGGCCACCGTAGGCGCGGGCTTGCGGACGGTGAGCAATGGGTAACTCGCCGTCCGATAAGGACCAAACCCGGGTCGACGGCGCGTTGTGTTCCACGCGGGCCTCAAAGAGATGTCAGCAAAACTGACGGGGTCCGCTAGGGCCGATGCCTGCCGGGGTTGCTAAGAAGTCCGAAAGGGAGATCGTGACCCCCGGCAACAGGGCAACTGAAGGAATAAGGGTGGGTTTTAGTCAGTAAGAGTGTCGGCTGACTAGCTAATCTTAGTATCCACATACATAATACTTTATGCTTATACGAAAGAGGAAGGTGGCCTGGCTTGACCAGAAAAATACTGTAATGCTTCTTCAATACCGACCCAAAGCAACAGTCATATTACTGCGTTTTACAATAACAAATTAATTGATCTTTGGTCTTTATTTTAGATTCTGCTGCGTGATAATCCGGGAGAGATTCCCTCCAGACAGAGGCTCACCGATAGCCGGACACACGCTCACATTAGTACCTGCCCTAAGACTAGAGAACCTACTGCCACTAGAGTTGCAGTACCGAACTAATCCGGCCACACCGGGCTCTGCAGCAGGCAGTGTTGCCGGCAATATACCGCCCGGAGATACCATGCCTTTCCATGAGGTAAGAAATTTAAAATCCTCTGCTGTCCCGTCGGCCAATCTGCGCAAGCCATAATAATAAGCTATTATTAATTGAGATTCTATATTAATATTTTACTCGACTGCGGGGAATAGGATAGTTTAGCTAATAAGCTGTAAAAATCTCAAATCACAAAACTTATTACAAAAAGCTATCTAATTTAAATGTATGTTATCGTAGAAGTCACGATGTTTACGCAGTCGGGTATATTTTATTTATTATGGGATTTCTATTTGTGATATGGATTGTTACATTTAATTTGTGTGTGATCTTACTTGTTTCAAATGAATTGATTCTTTCTAATAATTTCTAGAGGTATGTATAATTTACAAAGACGTTTATCACAAATTTAAATGTGATGTGTATTGTGTGTGTGTGATGTGATGTGTGTGTGTGTAGTGATGTGTGATGTGTGTGTGAGTATTGTAATTTTTAATGATAACAATTTTTAATTTCAATTAACTTCCATTTATTTTGAATCGTGCTACTACTTATATTTTTATGAAATTGTTGTAACGACCATGTGAACTTCACATTATTAATAACACCTTCTAAACACGAGTGATATATTTTTATTCTACCCAGGTGAACGTAGAAGAAGGTGTAGAACTGAGCGTAAAGCTGGAAGGATTTGGCTGGTCGACCGCCCTCAGCGTGTGCGGGTCTGGAGGTGGCAGCAGCAGTGCGGCTGTCGGCAGCAGTGGAAATGGCTCCTTCAGTGCCCGGCTCAAGCTGCGGGACACCCGGGGAAGGAGGCTGTATCTCAATGCAAGGGTCACTATTAAGAAGACTGATGGCATCAAGGTAAAAGTAGTACTCGTGAACAAGTAAATTAAAAAATTCTATGGATTTGTTCTATTTTGACACTGTCGTCAACGAATTGACTAAGGCTACGTTCCGCGTTATGCTGTAACCGATTTGAGCGTGCTAACACCCGTTCCAAGTTAGCGTGAGCGCGATAACGATGACCTGTGAATCATCAATCGATGACATGACATGCGCCATCTTGCGATAACGTCGACTATGTCTTAAATTAACATCACCGTGAGAGCTGTCAAAAAGGACAGTTGTGCTGTTTTATTTTGAGTCGCATCATATCTTTAAACTAACGTGGCATTTTGGAAATTGTGCTTCTGGCTACCGTCGCCATCTAAACAAATTAGAAGAAGAAATTTGTGGTATTTATACAAACCTCGTTCTGTTTTTGGCAATCTTTAGAAGATGACAGAGACTGAACGATGTTTTAAATACGTTTAGCGTTAAATGTATTTAGTGATTTTTGAGGTGGTTTGTAACAGGTAAAATTCGAAACCTATTTCACCTATTTCAGTTCCAGGGAAATAACAGTTCCAAAATCCTGTTCCAAAATAACAGCCTGTTACATTGGAACCAAAGAGTCTTTGATTGCAATAGATCCGAATAGGTTAACAACAGTGACAGGCGGAGAATAGATGCTATCTCTTTCTATTACAATAAGTTAAAAGAGAAAAGAGCTTGTTCCAAACTGTTCTAGGTCATTTTCGTTTGTATCTCTTTCTAACAACGTAAACATCCATAAGCTATGTAGATAGAGAAGAGCTTGTTATGTTACACAGATACACACACCAGTTATGGCAGTGTTTTAATTTGGTCTGTTTTAGTAGGTTGTGGAACGTGTGGAACAGGCGAAACGGGCAGGAACTGTTTTTTCTGTTTCGAAATATCTGTTCCTTGTTCTATGTTTTAAAAAGCTGTTTTTTTTTACTGTTTCGATAAATACAACTCACTCCTAAGTGGTTTGTGGTGCAAGTGGGCCTAAGCGTTGGCAATCAAAGTTATGTCTCCTTGTGTGTAGGTGTCGATATCCGCCGCATACTGGCTGGTGAACCGCACGGGCCTGCCGCTGGTGTTCCGCGCCGAGGGCAGCGCCACGGAGGCGGCGGGGCAGTTCCCGGAGCACGAGCAGGCGCGCATGGTGGCGCCGCTGCTGTTCTCCTTCGCCGAGGCCGACGGCGGGCCCACGCTGGCCGCGCGCCTCGGCCGCGGCCTGCCCGGGGAGCCCGAGGTAAACTATGCTTCTTTCAAATCATTCTACATATATCTGTTTAAACAAAAATAAAATGCTGTTCGTTGGCATCACTGGAACGGTTGCACTGATTTGATTTGTTTTGCTTTAAAATATTCTTAATAGTCCGAATTAGATTTTTATGGAAAGAAAAAACTGAACGTCCTTTTCTCTATGGGATTTTTGTATGAATTATTGAAATTTGGGCAGGACAACGTCTTTCGGGTCATCTGCTAGGCCGCATTCTGTGTTACGTTAAAAGTGATAATATCGCGAATCCGACCAAAGTTCAAAGTCACAATTTTTATTCAATAACCCTCATATTTTATGACTATTAAATTTGGTCGGATACGCGATATAATCACTTTTGGCGTAAGTCGGAATGCGGCCCTAGTTTCACAATAAAGCTCATAGTGATTTTGACAGTGATAGCAAATCAGAGGCAAAATAACTGAAAGGACCGTAGTTCAAGCTGAGCTTAAGACGAATTCTTTGTGTTAAAAGAGAGTGTGGAAGTTTGTATGGGAAAATTCGAAATCCGTGCAGACGAAATCGCGGGCCAAACGATTGTAACAAAATGAAAGGTATATTATTAAAGGTAATTTATTATTGGTTATCAAAAGCTATAAGAAAATAAAATTTACTCATTTTAGTCTGTTCGGTAAATTTACAGCTAACTTATTTATAATGTAGTAATTGATTCAAGTTTCCTTTTGTAGAGAGTAGTGCTTGGCGCTATGGTGACCTAACACACCTTTCTCGTATTGATAGGATATGGTATATATGGTTTAAGTTAAAGTCTCGAATTATAGGGGAAATAGCTATATTGAATCACTATAACACTTAATTACAAGAACTGGTAGAAAATGGTAAACTATATAACTAACTTAATTATTGGTAAAATGTATGGTAAAATGGTTTGGTAATGGTTTCGAGTACGTGGTGTCTCTAATGAGATCTAAACGCGAACTGGCCCACATTTAGGTGAACGAGCGAATGTGCATATTTGCGTTCGATGCAATTATGCATTTTCGCTGAGTGTTCGATTAACTCGAACATATTCCCGAGAGCGAGAAGAAATGCGGGATGAAAGCTAAAGCTACATGATATGGTATAAAAATATTTATAAAGCATAGTAAAAGCAAAATATAAAAGCATATTGGTCTACTTAAATAATTATAGTTATTAAAAACATTAACGACGATTTTAAAGTCAAACTATTGAGTCTTCCACAGTAAAAGCAATATTTTGATTGCCTGTGCCCGTATTTTTGCCCCGTTTGATCGCACTATAGTTCGCGCTAGGCCAGCGTTTGGCATAATTGTGTAAACGAAAACCTTCACTTTGGTCCTTTAGATCCCTGGCACTGAGCACTTCACTATATGATTCGTGTCTTCTGGTTGGTTTTGGTGTCAGCGGAGCCGCTGCTAACTCCTGTTGACAGCGACTCTCGCTGCGGCGTCGAGGCCTCGGAGGTGGCGGGGTCACCGCGGTCTGCTGCCGGCGGGATCCCTCGCCACGGTGCCCAGCGGCAGCCTTTCGGCACAGGCAAAATCGCCCAGTCCGCCACAGCCAGATTGCTGCCACGCATATAGCAATCGACATCAACACGTAACAAATTACGTATTGGTGGATGTCATGGGGTGATATGTCGTCCATTTCAGCATCACTTTTCTTCAGTTTTTCTATCGCTTCCCCCAGACTGGTCATGGATATGGTTAGGTTTCCGTCATCAGTCTGTCTTTCGTCAGGGATTTTGATGTTAATCAAGTGATTAATCTGATCAAATTCAGGCATGTAAATAGTTGGTGAAATATTCATTTGGTTGGATTGATGTCGTATTGAATATAACGAGAAGTCCTTTCCTTTGATAACGCATTCTTGACCTATGCCAATGACCCCGGCTTGGCTCAGCTGACGAACTGTTACATGATCGCCGCATATTATTTTTATTGTGTAGGTGTCACAACAAAAGTAAAAGTGCTGAGAAGTCAAATGTAATTCAAGCCATACGTTAGTGCACTTGGCTTTTTCTACTTTACATTTATTGGTTGCCGAGTTTTTGTCGCAAAAACTTTCGTCATTTTGCAGGTCTGTAATTGGTTTTAGCAGCTGACACATGTAAGTTGGTCCATGGTGTAGACATGCCGTTAGTTCCTGTGTGGACATGCTAAAGAAGGAATCTTTCTTTAGGTTGACTGCCACATATTCGGAGACTGGTATTATTGTGGTCATAATGGTGTTGGTTTGGTGCGGTACAGGTATTATTTTGTACAGTTTGAAGCTTTCTCTGGCTACAAGTGAAAACGTAACTTCTATAATAACAAATTTATGCGTTGCCCTGGCTTTGACCTTCAGTAGTTTGTAAAGATACTGAAGATCAGTTTCTAAATTAGTGATTGGTAGTGTGAGTTCGCTTGGCATTTGGCCATATATGGTTTGGAGCTCACGTTTGAGTTGCGTTGGTGGCAGTAAGTGTATACTAATTTGACCGTGATAGATGTCTGTTAATGCATCGAGCAACGTGTCTTGAAGTCGTCTTAATCCTTGCAGCAAGCTATTTCCAGACATCGCTGACAATGTGAAGTCATTGACATATGAAATATTCTGTAATTTTCGTTGGAGAGTGCTCGCGTTTTCTTGCAAATCCATAAGCTTCTTGTTTATAAATTTGTGCTGTTTGTTTACTGTGATTTCCATTCTCTTCATAATATTGAACTCTGCTTCAATTATAGAAGTCTGATTTTTCCATAAATTTGCAAGGTGTTTCTCATTGCGATGTATGGTTTCAATGTCCTTTTCATACTGGTCTGCGAAACGTGAGTCCAACACTCCGAATAAGTCATTCGCTAGATACCCGATACCGTTGATAAGGCCTCGTTGGCGCCGACTCGTCTTCCCTGTTGCGCGTCGCCGTCTAGCGTGGACATCAAAATGCTGTGTTAGCAAAAGTTCATTGTAGTATTCGAGTTCCTGGTAATCGTGCCGGGCTTGCTGCACTATCGTATTACAATGGCTTTGTGTTTCAATGGTTGTACATAATTGTTCTTGATAATTTGCTATTTTATTATAGGTGTTTATGCCTGTCCAATAGGGCTTCATGTCGTAGTACATGACTAATGTCCATTTATCTCTGATTAATTGTACCTTTGAAATAGGGTCAAAATAAAGCGTCTGGTTGCTTGGAAATGGTTTGACGGTGTCTAAACCGTGAGATGAGAAAATGAGCATGAAAAAACTTAGTAAAAGTGTTGCTACAGTTACGATTTTTGATCTCGGGTTTCTTTTCCTTTCTGTTAATTTGGTTGTTGGTTTTATATCTGGTTTTGATATCGTTGTGTTATTCTGGTTGACGGGCAAAACGGAGAGTTTCACAATAGGGCGTTTTATGACCCAATTTTTTGTTTTCTCATGACTCATGTGGGCCTTCTCCAATCTCCCACTCACACGTAAAATCCCATGTTCATCTATGGTTGGATTCGAACTCAAAGTCTTGCTTTTGGTGTGCACTCGTCCGTGTTTATTTATAGAATCTAGGTCGTTCGCAAATTTTGCCTGCTGAACGTTTTTGATTATCAGCTGTTTAGCGCGACGAAGCTCGTGTAATTCGAGGTGAGGTCGGCAGACTTGTTTATTCAAGGTAGCTAATCGCGGTATCCACGCAAAAATACGTATGATTTTTATAATGGAGCTGTATTTGTTTATTAAATGGTTGATGATTTCGGTAGTCAGCGATTCTCTTGGTTGTCCAATGACTACCGCGTTGGTTTGTTTTAAAATAGACGGCTTTCGCTTTACTTCTAAATTCGTCTCATAAATGGTTTGGTGGTTTTCTTGGTTTGTGTATGATGGCAGCCATGCTGGCCCTTGCCAACATGACTTGTGGTCTTTGAGTTGCTTGACAGTCAAACCTGCCTCTGGTAGACGGTCATCCCATTTTAAGTTAAACAACCAGACATTTTGAAACGGTAGTTTCATGGTAGTGCTCGGGGGGGTTAACCACCCTAATGGATCAAACAGCTTGGAAATGTCCGAAAGTAGAGCTCTTTTGGTAATAATTTCAGGTGATTCGGGTTCTATTTTCGAGTTGAAGGTAAAATTATCTTTCTGTTGGTTCCAACAGAGACCCAATGTTTTAGTAGAATCGTTTTTCTTGAACTCGTATGTTGACTGGTCACATTGCTCTCTCTCTAAATCCGTTAATAGCTCTGGTTTGTTCGAGGTCCATTTTCTAAGATTTAATCCTCCCAATCGGCATAATTTTATGAGATCGGATTTCATCTTATTTGCTGCTTTAATTGAATGACGCCCTCCGCAAAAGGCATCCATGTAGAAACTATCTTCCAATTCTTTCGCTGCGTCAGGAAATTTCTGCCTTTCATTAGACGCCAATTGTTTCAAGAACATCATCGCTAAGAATCCTGCTGGTTTGGTTCCGTATGTAAGCGTAACGAGTTGAAATGATTGTATAGGTTGGTTATTTGATTCTCGCCATAGTACTTTTTGGTAAGCTTGGTGTTCTTGGTGTACTCGGATCATGCTGTACGTCTTCTCGATGTCGGAAGTATATACAAATTTAAATTGTCTCCATTTCAGGCTAACCTCTTGAAGATCCTTTTGTATATTTGGACCCCTGTATATGACGTCATTTAGACTGTACCCTGATGATGACTTTGCTGAGGTGTTAAAAACTACTCTCAGTTTGGTTGTGGTTGTGGTAGATTCAGCCCGAATGACTGCATGTTGTGGTAAGTAGCAATCGGGCGCCTGGTTAATTTTGCATGGTATCATATGGTTTAATGTGAAATATTCGTCCATGAATGTTTTGTAATCTGCTTTCAATTCGCTGTTTCTCTCAAACTTCTTCTCTAAGTTTCTAAATTGAGCTAGTGCTTGTGGTTTGGTTGCACCCAATTTATCTTTACGTTCTGGCTTAAGTGGTAGTCGGACTTCGTACCTTCCGTCCTCAAGCCTCTTAGTGGTTTTGTTAAAAAACTGTAAACACTCATGGTCATCGTTGGACATCTCTATTTTCTGGTTAATGTCTTCGTTTTCCCAATATTTCAGTAGGTCTTCTGTATTGTTGAGAACTACGTTGCATTGGTAGTGTGGTCTCATAGATCCACAGAGTAGCCACCCTAGTTGCGTCTGTTGAACAATTGGTTGCTTGTCTTTGTCTCCTCTCAAGATTCCTCCTAACATTATCTTGCTGTAAACATCTGCGCCTAGAAGCATGTCTACGGGTCTGCTTATATGAAACTCTGGATCAGCCAATTGTAGTCCTTGGATATGGTTCCACGTTGTTGGTTTGGTAAACGTGTTATTTGGCAGTCGTTTGATCAAATTATTCATTACAATAACGTTCGTGTCACAAGTAAATTCACTATTTAGAGACTGTAGTGTTACCTGTAACATTCCCTTCGCGTTATTTTCTTTTTCACCGACACCGAAAATTTGACCTTTGAAATGAGCCCTCTTCAATCCCAAGACCTGGGCTGCGTTTTCATTGATTAACGACAGTTGAGAACCCTGGTCAACTAAAGCTCTCATCTTGTGCTGAGTTCCATCAGCTCCCTTTACTTTTATGATAGCGGTGGCTAAAAGTATTTCAGACATGTCTTCCCAAGACACATGAGATGACCTAGATGTGCTCTTTTTGGTTGCAACACTGTTCGTAGTTTCTTCTGCTGACGCAGTTGGACTTTGTCTTGCCAATGCTTCGTGAAGTAAAGTGTTATGTGTGGCTAAGCATTTACGACATCGTTTGTTCGATTGACATGGTTTGTTGTTATGACTGCATAGACAGTTTTGGCAGTAATTTAATTGATCAATTTTATTCACTTTTTGCTCGTGCGTCATTTGTAAAAAATCAGGGCAACGCCACAATCCGTGTTCAGAATTGCATAATGCACAGGTTATCGACCGCGACACATGTAACGCATTCATATTATACTTGGAATTATCTTTGTTGCCTGATTGATGATTATTTCGGTAAAAACTTTTCTTCTGGTTTTGGTTGTCGTTACCGTTTTTCCATGGTTGTTGAGGCGTGATCTTTTGGTTGGCTGGTTCTTGCTTGCGATGAGATGCTTCTAGCGCTATAAATTTTGTTTCTAAGAATTCCAGGAATTCCCGTAGATCGGGTAGCTCTCTAGGGTTCTTGACCGATTCTATGTATTCGGTGAAGGTATCGTTATCAAGTTTTTGTGCCAGTAGGTGCACTAAAAGTGGATCCCAAGTCGCTATATCTACTCCCAGATTCTGAATAGCGTGCAACGTCTCCTTGGTTATGTCGTGCAGTTTCTTGATCATGGCCAGCGATTGCTGTTGTATGTTGGGAAGTCCCAGTAAAATGTTAATATGGGACGTGAAAATCAATTTCTTGTTACCATACCTGTGGCTTAAAATCTCCCAGCATACCTGATAATTGTTAGAGCTAATCTGTAAATGGTGAATCAGACGCTCTGCTTCTCCA
Organism: Agrochola lychnidis; assembly: GCA_963680765.1. Classification (NCBI taxonomy): domain Eukaryota; kingdom Metazoa; phylum Arthropoda; class Insecta; order Lepidoptera; family Noctuidae; genus Agrochola; species Agrochola lychnidis. The sequence goes on along the minus strand of OY796863.1, from coordinate 901,632 downwards.
GTCACCTTACTCTTCAAAAACTGCATTTTTTGCGCATTAGACATTGACGGGTTTTTATCAATCGCTTCGCTAAACAAGTCTTTGAATGGAACCCACTGGTTGTAAGTCCCATTGAACACGGGGATGTCCATCTCTGGAGCTGACTTCTCATGGTGCTTCATTGCCCACATATTTTTGTTGATGTCGTTTGTCAACTCACTGTACTTTTCCTCGTGCTTGCAGAATTCCATTTGGTACGTAATATCGTCGCCTCCATCCTCACCTTCAATTGCCCAATGAAGCTTGTCAATCTCGCCCCATCGGCTGTCCAGTGATTTTAGAGCGTTCTCGAATTGCCATTGATTCTCGAACTTATCAACATTTATACTACTCACAGTTCTCAAGAACGCTTTGAAATTAATATTCTGCTTCTTCACTAACCCGTTCAGCTTGCTGGTCCCGCTCTCTGTATAGAGAAAATTCTCTCGCTGCGAGGACTCCTCATAGCGCGACGACGTACCTGGTTGTGGCTGGGCCACCTCATCTTCCGGCTGACAGTGGTCAGCGCTTAGCTGTTGCCTAGCCCGGATACCTGGTAATGGTTGTGCCTCTTCCGCTATTGTCCTACGGGGGCTTCCAGGGTTTTCCATTTTTTGGAATTGGTTTGAAAATATTTGGTAATGGTTAGTTTAAATAAATGGTTTGATCTGACCTTATATGCTCCAACCGCCTCTGCGATCTTCTGGTTCGCGTGGCGCTGTTTCACTTGGTAGTCACTGGTAATTTTATGCTCGAAGGACCATGTAGAGAGTAGTGCTTGGCGCTATGGTGACCTAACACACCTTTCTCGTATTGATAGGATATGGTATATATGGTTTAAGTTAAAGTCTCGAATTATAGGGGAAATAGCTATATTGAATCACTATAACACTTAATTACAAGAACTGGTAGAAAATGGTAAACTATATAACTAACTTAATTATTGGTAAAATGTATGGTAAAATGGTTTGGTAATGGTTTCGAGTACGTGGTGTCTCTAATGAGATCTAAACGCGAACTGGCCCACATTTAGGTGAACGAGCGAATGTGCATATTTGCGTTCGATGCAATTATGCATTTTCGCTGAGTGTTCGATTAACTCGAACACCTTTTTTACAAGGTAGTTTCGGATGGAGAAGAATAGGCAAGATAAATGCCATTTGCTAAATGTTTGTCATATTTCCAGTGGTGCTCGCCATTCGGGCTGGGAGTGGGCGTGGGCGTGAAGAAGCTGGAGGTGCGCGGCGAGGGCGAGGGCGGCGCGTGCGAGCGCGTGTTCGCCGTGGGCGTGCGCGTGCGCAGCGGGCGCGGCCGCTACCGCCACACCAACATCGCCACCTTCACGCCGCGCTACCAGCTGCACAACAACACCTCGCACCACCTGCAGTTCGCGCAGAAGTGCTGCGCCACCACGCTCGTGAGTTGGTGCTGCTTCAACATATTATTATCACATAGGCTCCAACAAATACAGTATATGCTCGTAGTAGGTAACCGTTACAAAGTAGGTCCTAGGTGGATGACTAGCACGACCCAATCGTATTGTTGTTGCATGTTACTAGGTAAGAGGCTTGTACTGTTATCTTAAGAGGCAACTGCTACTTGCTATACTATTCTATAAAAATCTCACCGTGAAAACTTAGGTAAAGTGAGCTATCATTTCACTGTTGTAAGATTGACACGGCTCATGTCATCTTAGTACAAGCATCTAACATTGCAATACCTTTGTAAATTATCAAAAAAATTGTGTAAATATTTTTTTTTAATTTTATTCTGATTAAATATTTATTTGTGTGACGTTCTTATGGATGTACAGAATGACCCGGGCGCGATGGCGACGCACGTGTCGGCCGTGTCGGGCTGCTACCTGCCCTGGCACTGGGCGCGCTGGGAACGCGAGCAGTTGCTGTGCGTGCGCGTGCTGGCGCCCGGCAACGGCTCGGCGCCGCCGCCGCTCACGCTGTGGTCCGGCGGGTTCCGCGTCGACGCCGCCCGCACACTGCACATCGCCTGCAGGTGAGACACACAACAGGAGTTAGTAACAAAGATCTGTGGTAACTTGACCACTGGCTGATTGCATGGCTATAAATGAGTCAAGTATTTTTTTTTGAAGATGCTCGGGGCTGGCGTATGTCCACTCATGATTTTTTTAGTATTATTATATTTTATTTGCCTTGTGATTAGGAAATCGTGTATTGTTTTCCCGGCAGAGAGCCGGGCGGCGGCTACCAGTTCGTGCGCGTGGAGGTGGTGTCGCAGGGCGCCAGCCTGTTCGTGGTGCTGACCGACGCCGACTGCGCGCCGCCGCCGCTGCGCATCGACAACTACTCGCCCGTCTCCATCATGTTCCACCAGGTATACAGGCTTTTAAACACTCAAAAGCGAAGCAATCGGAGCAATAAAAAAAAACGAGAGGTGTCGTGGGACACCCGGTTGGTACAAAATTCCTGGGCGACCGAGTTCTGCTCTGGTGAAAATAGAGAATGCTCATTTAATAGTATAGGAAAGTTCATACTAATCCATGTATACCAGTTATATCCACCTACTTATTTTATACTGCCATGGTAGTAGGTATTTACTAATTCCATGCTGTCATGTCATTATTCATTATCTTGTTCTAAACTTTGGGCGACCGAACTCTGCTCGGGTGAAAATACGGAGAAAACTAATTTTTCTCAGATACGAGACTTAGCCGAATCGATTTTTCGCCCCCGTAAAGCCGTAGCCGATTTACGAACGTGAGTACAAATATTGCTCGTTTAATAGTATAGGTATTAAATATCAGGCACAAAGAAATAACTTAACAACGCTTGAGAATAACTAAATGGAAAAAAACAATAATGAGACAATATAATTCACGTATGATACAAATAAGTTTTAACGAAATTTCCATTCGTTCAGTATTGAGGTTGTACAACCAGCCGCGCACAATGCCCGTTTGCTCGAATCTCGATACTCGCATGCACATACACACTCGTATATAATAGAAAGAGAGAGAAAGAGAAAAGTCGCATAACGTTTTTTCCTTACGTGACGATTTCTACCAGTCATCTCAATTTCGTTCCAAAAAGAATTCACACTTTGAGGGAGGATACTAAACATCCATAGGCGTAATAACAATAAAACTTCTATTGTGTCTCGTTCAGTGTCTTTAAATATTTACCGTCGGGGTGTAAGTACTTACCATCGGGTCGTAAGAACTTACTATAGGGGTGTAAGTATTTACTATTGGGTCGTTAGTACTTAGTGATAAAAGAAGGAGGAGCATGAAATACAACGAAACGTCGCGGATGCTACTTAGAGACTACACCTTTAATCAAAGATCTAAATAGTAGATTCGCCCTACAGCGTCAAAAGATGTCGCGTTTCTGTTTCACTGTGTCGCAGAGACTTGATTGTCATGGATTATTTTGTGAGCTCAATCTTCACAGTATGAATACAGTTGCGCGCGAGTTAGTACGGTGTGGGCAAATCTAACGATTTAACACCAGAACTCCATTATTTGTTTCGACGTTTGTCGTGGATTTACCGTAACATGTCCTGTGGGCGCAGGTGGGCTGCGGCGAGGAGTGCGTGGTGGGCGCGTGCGCGCGCGCGCGCTGGGCGCTGCCGGCGCCCGAGGGCGCGTGCGCGCTGGCCCTGCGCGCGCCCGGCGGCCCGCGCACCACGCTGCCGCTCGACACGCTGCCCGCGCACCACCAGCTGCTCTACCAGAACTTCATCTACGTCGCCTTCACCGCCACGCACCAGGCGCAGGCGTACGTACACGAACATCTATTTACAGGCCGTGTGCCCGATGACATCTCATCGGCTAAAAATTATGAACTTCCATACAAACTTTCATCCCCAAGAGGGTGCGAATTTTCTTAAATCCTTCGTTTGTGCTTAGTTCCTGTGCGTTGTGTGTCAGTGAATGACATTAACATTTTCATTAAGTAGATATAAACGAGGTCAAATATAAATGACCATAAACCAAAAAAAAATCCTAAACTCATCATTTAAAGTTGTTATAAGTAAAGCTGATTAACAGCCGCTGGTAATACTTGATATTATGAGGTTAGAATTTTGTTTTGTTTCTTCGTCATATCGATACATATCGATCACGTATTATTTTTATTTGCCTCTGTATAAAAGAGCATTCTGTAAGTCACGTCGTGACGCCTCTGAATGCTGCAACAATATTGTTTATAACTCGTGCAGCAGAGACAATGGCGGCGCCAGCGGCAAGCAGTCGGCCGGCGCGCCTGACGACAACGTGCTGGTGCTGGAAGTGCCGCTCGGCACCACGCGCGTCGTGCTCGCCAGGAAACGATATGGAGACAGGTTATTCATTTTACCTACATTATACGGTTTGAGAAACTTAGCCCCTACTTTCCTACTTAATCTTTAAACGAATTAGACCGCACGAGGTATTGCATGTCAAAGATGAAGAAATAATTGAATATCAGGCATAAAAAGATTTTAAATAAGTATTATTTAAAATCTTTTTATGCCTGATAAATATTATATTTATTAGCATTTCAAAAATGTTGTCTATTTAAAACGATCTGTGCCTACGACTCTGCTCGTGTATAACGTATAAATATTGAATGAAACCACCCGCGCAGTATGTCTCCCATCGCCCGCGTGATCCATGGAACTGACACCAGCGAAAAATTCGACCTATATCTTCAATAACACGTATTTAATCCAATTTGTGTATCTGGATGTTATAAAACTTCTTGTCAGTGACAGGAAATTTTATTACTAATTAATTGTTTTCATAGAAAGTAGTACGAATTTGTGTGGGGTATGTACCACAACTAACGTGTAAAAGTGTTAATTTGTACAAACCTACCTACAGAAATAAAATCATTTAGCATTTAAAAAGTGAGAAATATTGACTGTGGCAAAAAACGAAAATAAATACAAAACCAAGACACTTTTTATTGTATAGTGTTTTTTTTAAAGTCAGTTGTATTCTTTGTAATCTTTTCGTTTTAATCAACCTTTTGCGGTATCCAGATCTCAACTATGGCGCCGCGGCCCCAACGACCAGCTGATCCACGAAGGCAGTTCCCCGCCGCAGCCCACAGACGCGCTGTTATCTGATGATGCACCGCTCTCACCTCATGCTATGGTAAGACATTTGCTGACTTGCTCTCGGCTCGTAATGTGCAAATAATTAGATCGCCAATAATATTAATATTGGTGATTGGCTATAATATATAGTATATAGTTGTTGCATTTTACTAGTACCTGGTAATCATTATAATTGAAACTTTTTTATTTATTTTTTCAATATGATATTGAAAAAATAAATAAAGCAACAATGCATTTAAAAGTAACACGACGTCCGTTTGTGATTTGCAAAATCGAGATAACTTTGTTACTTCCCACATTGATTGTAAAAGAATCGCTTCATGTGTTATGTTTGCCAACGATGGCCATTTATATGAATTTCTGCCGGAAATATTTAACTGATCTTCTACTTATTGACTGGTGCTGGCTAAATAACTATGAGGCTATATTTTTTTAGGACCCCAAAATATGAATTATTTGAGGTTCACAAAAAGAGTCATCTTCGTTTATAATAAGAGTGTTGACGCCGTTTCTGCCCCACAGGTGCTGGACATCGAGGACGCGGCCCCGCGGCCGGGGCGCGCGGCGGCGCTGCTGCTGCGGCGCGCGGACCCGCGGCGCGCGTCCACGCAGGCGTGGCGCGTGCTGCCGCCGGGCCGCATGGCGTGCGCGCACGCCAACCTGTGCGTGCAGCCCGACGGCCTGTGCCTCATGGCGCTCACGCCTGGTAACCCGACTGCGCAACAGCTAACACTATTTTGCTATTTTGACGCGTATCTTTGTATGTGGAATACTATAACCTCTTGAAGTATCTTAACGGCTGAATGGATTTGGACACACGAGGAGTCTATCGACTCGTCTGGGTCGCGCAATGGTTATAGGCTAGGTTTGTTTTTATAAAATCAAAATGGCGATCAATTAATAGAAAGAAAACTTGAAAAAAAAATTTTGTGCTATGGCCATGTCCATTCTTTATCAAAATAAAGGGCTTGAGAAGATGAATTAATAGTTAATTATAATACAAGTTATGTTGGTAATTACACTCGAGGTGGTATTATTATAGCGGATAAAGGAGCCGAGTATGTAATGATCAAAGCACACGCGTTTAATACGACGTTTTTCAACACGCGACGAAATAAACAGACTTGTAAGAAATTATGCTATAATAACATAATTATAGAGATTACACATTTAGATTTATATGTTCACTTGACCTTTGTTGCTAAATACTGACTATCCTGAACTTCTTTTATTTTTAAAACAATTCAACGTCGGTTGGTGACAATACTTTAGATTTCGTATTTTTAATAATAATTAACCACACAACGCAAACGTTAACAAATATTTATGGAAAATGGCGCGCTGGTTTTGTTTATTCCGCGCGCCGCACTAGCGATGCGCGTGCAGGTGTAATTAAAGGTACTGGCAAAACCGTTAAACAGCCTATATTAAAAATATTATAAACACAAAATAATGTTATGAATACGCAAATGAATTACACACTCGGCTCCCTTATACCGCCTCGAGTGTAAAATAAATAATTTGATTAAATATTAATTATGTTAATTTATCACATTTTATTTATTTACACAATAGGCATAAAAATGCATGAAGTCTCTTTGATTAGATTAAAAAAAGCGCACATCTCCGACTAGTAAATAGTTATTTGTGGCTCAAAAGTAAAGTAAAAAGCATGCGTATTTAATACACTGCATTATGAACCTAAAAACGGTTCAATAAGAGCCACTTTACGGGCAAGTAGGTTGAAAAAAATTGAACACACGAAACAATTTTCTACTCTGTGTCTGGAACTAGGTCCCATACATTTTTAAACGTCTCCTTTCATTACCTCGGATTCGTATATCAATGACTATCATTGCCAGGCACCCGCGTAGTCCTCGGGCTGCCGGCGTCCGGGCGGGCCGGCTGGTCGCCGACGTCGCCGGTGCCGGCGGAGCAGGCCGTGTCGTGGCACACGCTGCGGCCCGGCTCCGGCCGCCTCGACGTCACGCTGGTCGCCGACGGGCCCACGCGCGTCGTGCGGATACACGATCACAAGGACCCTGTATGTATTCACTACACTGTTGTGTACGTCTTTTTACGTCGTTCTCATATAGGTCCAGTTGAAAACAAGCGTCAGGGACTTACAGTTGTCTGTCATTTTTGTTGAACTGGACCTTTTTGGCGCAGTCGTAAGGCACACTATATTTGTATTTTATCTGCTGTATATTATGTTGTGTGCCTTTTAGTATGTGCTAAATAAATGGATTTTCTTTCTTTGATGTAACCAATATTTTGTGAAAATGACAACAACTTAAAAGAGTGACGACGAGACGAGGCGCGTCATGTTCGTGAACGGGTGCCGTCAGTTGAAACTAGTCATCTCTTATCTGCCAGGGCTTATTTTTAATCTTATGTTTTCAATTGCTTTAGATTATTTTTTGTACATTGTTCTCACATATAGAAGCAACAAGAATAATGTACCCAGGATTTTGTAATATCTATATTTAAAAGAGTGTCCTTGGAGTTTCTTGTTCGTTCTTCTCCATAGAGATCTACGTTTTGGAATGGGCAATTAGCCTCAACTTTCTGACTAACTGATCGACTCTTTGACAGTTCAAAAGTGCCTGTAAATGGTTTAATTGAAATAAATGCTTTGAGTTTGAGTGTCCATGGAGTTGTCAGTGTCAACAGCTTTCAAATGAGCAGATGGTTTAATAAGCCATCTGCTCATTATTCTTTCTGACTGACCAACTTCTTTGGAAATTCAAATGTGTATTTATTGAGTTCCTTCATGCTTATTTTTTCATTTGACTCGCATCTAGCTGATATTTTACTTTATTTTAAGTTATAAGGGTCAAAGTCGAAGTTAAAGTAATTTATTTTCCAGAAAGATGGTGTTGAATGTTTTGAGTATGAGTTTACCAATTGTTTACTAGGATTCGGGCTGGATCGAGGGCGGCTCGGACTCGGACAGCGGGCCGGAGAGCGGGCCGGACAGCGCGGCGCGCGGGCGCGAGTGGGGCGTGCGCGTGTCGCTGGCGGGCGTGTCGGTGTCGCTGGTGTCGCGCGCGCCGCCGCACGAGCTGGTGCACGCGCTGCTGGACAACGTGCTGCTGGAGCTGGCCGGCGCGCCCGCCTCGCTGGCGCTGGCGCTGCAGGTCGCGCACATGCAGTGGGACAACCAGGTCACTGCACCACCCTAATATAAAAACAGATTGCTTAACAATTGAATCTCACCAGTAATGAGAAAAGGGTCCAAGGTACCGAGAGAGCCATTCACAGAAAGTTTTAAAGATAACTACATTGATATCTTTGTCTGTTTTTAATTTCAGCGTGCAAATTCAACTTAAGTATTGATTATTGAACTAGATAATTGATTCGAATAAAGCTTTCAGTTCGATTAGCCGTTCAATAAATCTGATCGTCCTGGTGTGTCCGCAGCTGCTGGGCACGCCGAGCCCGGTGCTGCTGTACTGCCTGCCGGCGCGCGGCGGCGCGGGCCCGCTGCCGGCGCTGCACGCGGCCGTGGAGCTGCAGAAGGCGCCCGCCAAGCGGTACAACGCGTACTTCTTCCGGCACCTCGTGGTGGCGCTCCGACCGCTAGCCATCAGGCTGGAAGAAAGGTCAATATGACATGAGTAATACAAGTGTTGTACTAACACAAAAAAATTATTATTTTATCAAAAAAAAAATATATATACACCAACAGCAACAGCTAAACCAACAGTTTATGTATATAATGGTGCCGATTCCCTTGTTCACAAACTAAACTAAATATAAGTTCAGTGCATCTTTTTCTTTCTATTTCATTAAGAAAAGGACAGAAAATAAATTTTAGTTTAGTCCTGTCAAATTAATCAGCGCTTGACGTAAATTGACGTAATTTTAGTTGGCATGTTTTTAATCACGTCTAAACTTGTATGGAGACTGACAGGCGCTGATTAATTTGACAGGACTAAACTAAAATTTACCTTCTGTCCTTTTCTTAGTGAAATAGAAAGAAAAAGATGCACTGAACTTAAATTTAGTTTAGTTTGTGAACAAGGGAATCGACACCATTATGTCTTAAGTACTATGGTAACAATAACCTCGGACTAACACAGTCGCCAATTACAGGTTAATACTGATAGTGATATTTTTTATTTTTATCACGACTCATAATTTATTGTAGAAAATGCGGTAGATATCACAAAGGGCTGAATTTTGTTTTTTTACGTAATTTCCACCACCATTATACATAGATGAATAAATAGATCGGACAAAAATCTCCCTGAAGACGTACCTACTATGGAGTGTTAGTTACGATATATCCGTTGCGAACAAAGGATTGTGCTACTCATCCTGTGTAACTTCATCTCTTACCTCTAATGAACCCCAGTTTGAAATAACATCATGGTCTTTTCTCGGCAGACTGATCCTGCAACTGTGGGCGTGGGCGTGGCGAGGCGAGGAAGAGAGTGCGCGTGAGCAGCCGGACGAGGCGGACTACGAGACGCAACGCATGCTGAGCGAGCTCACCGCGCTGCACAGCACAAGATACTACTTCGCGGTCATCAAGATCATACCCAGCCAGGTGAGCACATGACATCACTAGAATCAGACCATAAAATTATAGCACAAACATTTGCCAACGCTATATAGACTTAGGATAATTCGCAACTGGCGTAAGAGAAGCGTAGGTGACCGTCGTACGCATAAGCTGCGGATACCGGGACGTATTTGTGATACAATCTCGTGTACGTACGCAATGTTTGCGCACTAAATTCGGCCAGTGCGGTGTTTGTCTATAAATTCAAATCTCAAAATTGTGTCTATGGTTTCGCTGTTTCACTTTAGCGCTTACAAAAATATTTGTTTTGTTTTCATCGCGCACTTACTTCATTTTCAACTGTTGCTGCGTGGCATAAGGGCAAAATGGTAGTGTTTGCTAAGTGTCATCTCATAACCCACCTAATATATATGACCCTTATCCTAGTACGTACGAGTTAGTCCCCAGTAAGTTTCGTCATTATCTCTCTCAATCAGTTGATATCAATTCTGGTGAAACTCTTTACCGTTTTGAACCTCAATGTTTCATGCTTTTGTTTCTAATTAAGCATTTGAATTAAAATAAGTCCGTCATAATGATGTCGCAGCCATCTGGTTAAGTTAGCCAGCTAATGGGACGTCTAGGCCGTTCATTAAACACCGGCATCCAATTGAATGCTTAGGCCGATAGTTAATGAACTAGAATCATTCAACGTTTAACAACTTGGTGTATTGAAAGTCGGTCCTTTGAAGATGACTGACCAAGACTCAGCCAAGTGATTCAAATGGTGAAAAAAAATCTGTGAGCAACTTGGAAATAGCGCTCGCCGGCTGCTGCCGCGGCACCGCTCGCTACGCTCGCTCGGCTCGCGCGCGGTTGGTCACAGTTCTAACCTTACCTATTTCACACAGTTTAACTAAAAGACTACACGACATTCAGTCATCTGGTTCAACAAAAATCTTCGTTCTACCAACAATCGTCTTCTACGTTGTCCTTCTCACCGCTTCGGTTTTATTCACTCTTCTTTCTTTGTCCAGGCGGTATTTCTTTGGAATGCGCTCCCTCTGAACATCAGGATGGCAACCAGTCGGTTATCTTTCAAAGTGAAAGCACGTGAACATATTCGTGAAAAGTTGGCAAAATCTTTGCAGCGCTGATTTGCTGGATTTGTTTTCTCCTCTACCTATCGTTATTTCTCCCGACAAAGTTTATTCGGTTTATATGTATGTATTTATGTATATATTTATTAGTATGTATAAATTTTCATGTTATCTGTCATTTATGTTGCACCTGCCATATTTTGTCTCTGCATCACCCTAAGGTTGACTGGTAGAAAATGCCTTTAGGCATTAAGTCCGCCTTTGTACAGTATTTTTACTTGTGCATAAAGTTTTAATAAATAAATAAATAAACGTTGCGCTCAATGACTTGGCCAGTTGTCCTTCAGGTATTTAATTGGATGCCGGCGTTTAATGAACGACCTAGGCGTCCAATTAGCTGGCTAATTTAACCAGATGGCTGCGACATATATGTACGTAAAACAATACTAAAGTAACAAATATGCTTAAATGAAAACGTGTCGCTGCAGCGCTTTATCCTTCCTTCGCCTCCCCAGATCCGCCTCTCGATGTGTACAGCAAACAAGCTGGAAGGGTCGCTGAGCGTGCTGAAGCGGCGGCTAGGATTGACATTCATCAAGTTTGAAGACGCGACAGTCGAGCTCGAGCCATTCGTGAGAGCACACGTGTTCGATACCGCTTCCTACCTCGGCAGGCAGATGTTAGCGCACTTCAAGGATGTAAGTACACGATTTTTTTTCCCCTTGTCCTAGGGTTCAACAATAGGATGAACCCTAATCTTATTACAATCTAGCCTTATAAATAGACTAATAAGTAATTTAATTATAACCTAAACTATTAAATTGTCTTTACTAAAAATGTGTCCAATAGCACTTTTCATAGGGTCTCTATTAAGGCGAATACACTCTTGTGTTTGTTTGGCACTGTACTTTACACTATTCACTAACACTAGCTCGAACGGTTTTGTTTTTTTAGTCTTTTTACTATGTTTGTGTGGTCGAGAAGCTGGATTGCCTCGACGTTAACATGCTGATGAAGTTTTTTCGTGAGCTTCTGCAAGTTTCTGGATCACTTTTTCGATGAAATCAACTTTTAGGTCCCGGTGGAGGTCATCATTTCATATGTACCAAGGTGCATTTACAATTACCCGTAGCACTTTGTTCTGGAATCTTTGTATTATTAATATATTGGTCTGTTTGGTGCAGCCCCATAGTTGAATACCATAAGTACAAACTGGCATCAGGACTTGTCTGTATAGCAACAATTTGTTTGCATTGCAAATTCAAATTATTTTATTTCACATAAACCAACAAGGGCACTTATGAAACGTCAGAAGCTAGGTGCACGGTCCAATTGGTCGCTTCCTATGGAGAAGAGCCGGCAAGAAACTCCACGGTTACTCTTTTCAAAATAAATGGTTGCTACAATGTTTTCAAATTACAATCTTAATAGGTATGGGAGGACAGTGTAGGCCTATCAACAAGTCCCAGGTACTTAGTAAAATAGAAAATGGTCCACAAGTCTACAGCCTACAACGTTCTCACATTCACAAAATCTAAAAGAAAAGAATCTATATAAAAGATAAACAAAATAATAAAAATTAGGACCTATTTAAACCAAATGACATGATTGCCACTACAGCTGTGGCAAATCTAATTTGATTAAAAAATATAGAAAATTGTAGGTGTATAATGTCAAATAATGAAAAGATTATGTCAATGAAGTATGTAAAAAAGTAAAATAAAATAATCATCGTAATTTGGGAGCAGTTAATAAACATTTACTCAAAAATGCATGTAATGTGGTCATTATTTTGACAACCTTGTTTGAGCAAAGTCGACCTTGCCGTTCTGTTTCAAGGAGCGGCCGGCAAAGTTTTGCTGGTCGCTCTAACAGGCCAGCAAAACATTGCTGGCCGCTATTTTGACGTTTCAACGTTTTAAAAAATCAAATGCAAAAAGATTTTACACAGCTGTTTGTATTTATAGAGAGATAGGTACAAAAAGATTTTATTCCATATTTGGCTGTATAGTTCCAACTACCATAGTAAAAAAAAACATTGTAACAAAGGCGCGGTTCAGCGAAAATTTTATTTTTATTTAGTGACTTTTTGCTAAAAATGAGCTATCAAAGCGAAAATTCTTCCGATTCAATGTGTTTAACACCGCCAGACATTAAAGATGAAGCTAAATTAGTGGTTGAAAATTTAATACCGCGAAACTCAAAGGAAAAATATAAGCTTGCATATTAAAAATTTGTGCAGTGGAAAATCAGTAGGAAATCTAGATAGATAGATAGAATATTCTTTATTATGTACACCATAAAAATTACAGACATTAATATAGAAATTTTACATTGGGTGACACAATGGGCGGTCTTATCGCTAAAAGCGATCTTTTACAGACAACCTTCCAGACAATCTAAATCTTTACTTGCTGGTTTTATTTAGATTAGGTACTTGCATTTTTGAGTAAAGCACTATACAAGCCTTGGCCCACTATGACTGCTTCGCTGGTCACGCTATGATTGCCTCGAGCTAGCCTAGCTACGCTCTAGGCCTTCCAGCTTGGCCATCATTGCAGCCCTTGCTGTCCTCGCTGTAAAGGCCTCGACCTACGGCCTCGGCCTTTATCTCAGCTCGTCCATCAAGTGCTGCACGCTGACCGCGCTGTGTCGGCCTGGAGCTGCGCTACGCTGCGCTGTCGGCCATCATCAGCGCGACCAGCAAAGTAGTCATTATAGACCGCGGCTGTAATGTACCATTATTTAAAACACAGCTATTTGTATTTATAGAGATAAGTACAAAAATATTTTATTCCATATTTGGCTGTATAGTTCCAACTACCATTGTTAAAAAAAAAAACAAAGAAGTAACAAAAGCGCGGTTCAGCGAAAATTTTATTTTTATTTAGTGACTTAGGAAAAATATAAGCTTGCCTATGAAAAATTTGTGCAGTGGAAAATCAGTAGGAAATCTAAATCTTTACTTGCTGGTTTTATTTAGATTAGGTACTTGCATTTTTGAGTAAAGCACTATACAAGCCTTGGCCCACTATGACTGCTTCGCTGGTCACACTATGATTGCCTCGAGCTAGCCTAGCTACGCTCTAGGCCTTCCAGCTTGACCATCATTGCAGCCCTTGCTGTCCTCGCTGTAAAGGCCTCGACCTACGGCCTCGGCCTTTATCTCAGCTCGTCCATTGATTGCTGCATGCTGACCGCGCTGTGTCGGCCTGGAGCTGCGCTACGCTGCGCTACGCTGCGCTGTCGGCCATCATCAGCGCGACCAGCAAAGTAGTCATTATAGACCGCGGCAGTAATGTACTATTACATTGTTATGCCGTTAATGAGGTACACACGGCTACACATCAAGCTATACATTTCCAGTTTATGCTGATCTCGCATTGTAAGGGATTTCCCTACAATGCGAGGTCACCTTATACTGGAAATTATAGCTTGAAGTGTAGCCGTGTGTACCAGGGAAGCTACATGTGCAGAAGGAATTATTGCCAGACTTCCTTCTAATATGCTTTTTTGATAAGGACACGTTTGATGTGGGTTTTGAACTTCCCATCGCTTAGTTCTGTAACAGACTTTGGCAACTTGTTATAAAAGCGGATACCGTTTATAAGAAATGACTTACTAGGTTTAGTTAATCTAAATTTGGGTATCATAATTTCATGTTTACTACGTGTATTTATATTATGGAAATCGCTTCTCATTTTGAAAAGTCCTAGGTTTTTGCGAACATACAAAATACTTTCTAAGATATAAAGATATTTCTTTTAATTTATTTCTAAGGGACTCATGAGGACACATTTTGTAAATTGCGTCAAGGGTCATACCGAGATACTTGGCTGTATTCTCGTATGGGACTTGTTTATTATTTATGTAAACTGGGGAATACTGTTGTTTTTTGTTGGTAAAATCTATGTGAACAGATTTGGATTCATTAAGTTTAATCCTCCATTTTTTGGTCCAATCATAAACTTGATTTACAGCCATTTGAACATTTTCTACTGCTTCTTCGTAGCTGTTTCCTACAGCCATTATGATTGTATCATCAGCAAAGGTCCCAATCGTGTTTTCCTATAATTCAAGAATATCGCAAGTGTATAGGACCGGACCTAACACACTTCTTTGCGGTATGCCAGCTTTAATTTCTTTCAGTTCTAAGTAGGCTTCTTATTGTCTTGTTCAAAATACTGTTCAGAATGTAGGATTCTAATATATCTGCAAACTGCTTTGGTAAGGGGCTTTTCAGTTTATGTATGAGGCCTTCATGTCATACTTTAATTTTTAAACAATTTCATTTCACTTTGTTAAATGCTTGCGCTACGTCTAGGAATACAGCAGAACATACTTTCTTGTCGTCAAGGGCATTTTCTATTACGTTTGTGATCCTATGCACTTGATCGATGGTAGAGTGTTTTTCTCGAAAACCAAATTGATGCTCTGGTATTATGTTTTTGTTATCTATTATTGGTTTAAATATCTAGGACATGATTGGTAGCAAGGAAATAGGCCTATAAGATGATGTTTCGTGAGCCGGTTTCCCTGGCTTAACTATCATTATTACTTCGGCCACCTTCCATAAGTCTGGTACATATTTAAGCCTTAGTGCGGCATTGATAAGGGTCGTTAACTTAACCAGACCTTTTCTAGGGAGGTTATGAAGTACTTCTCCTGTTATTAAATCGTAACCTGGTGATTTTCGTGTACTTTTATTACGATTAATTTTTCGTGCGACTTCTTTCGGTGTTACTAGTTTTATGGTAACTTCATTTTCTGATGTCACAATCTTAGCCAAAGTGTGATCTTCAATGATTTCCCCGTCGTTTGGTTGAAAGATATATTCTAGTAGGTGCACTGCAAACCTCTTTGTTTTTTGCTCGTTAGTAACTGCCCATTGCCCATTTCCACATTTGATAGGTGGGATTTGGGTAATCGGCCTTTTTAGATGCTAAGTAGCCTTCCAAAGGGAGTACCTTTGGTCGTTACTTACTCAACAAACATTGATAGGTCGCCACAACGTGCTGATTTTAACTTTTGGTTCTATACGCTGGTCGTAAATACGTCGCTATCACGTTGATACGACCGAGAATAGGCCCATTTTATACGAATCAGTGTCGTAATAGAGTTACGTAGCAGTCGTATTAATCACTATCTGGTTGAGTAGTGGTCGTATAGACGTCGTAAGATCGCTAATAAACATCATAACTCGATGAAAAGACGTTTCATCGAGTTATGATGTTTATTAGCGCTGCTTTGCGACATTTCATCGAGTAACTAGTATTCATCACGACTTTTATAAGGGATTTTGATGTAAAGTGATCGATTACGATTAATGTAGTGAATTGAAACTTTACAACCGGACAACTTTTATATTGTGTTAGAATATAATAATATTTTTTATCATTGAAAGGGGAGTACAGCCATTTTATTTTTATTTATTTTATCTTCGAAACTCATGTTTGAGTGCATTAATCTTTTGGGAAATTAATTTTATCGAGTAATATTAGTGAGTTTTCTCAATATAATGGACGCGCTTTATAAATTATTTAATTAAGGCAATATTTTAACCCTATATTTTGACGAAAGTGTTAACAGTTACCTTAATACGACTTAGGATTAACGGCACAACCGTAACACAACATCTAAACGACTTTTCATTCCGTGCACTTATTTTTATCTGTATAATATCAGCCATATTATCGAAATTAGGGTTCATTTGGCGATTCAATCTGTAAAAAAACCATTTTAAATACATACATAAACAAGTGATTTATTTATTGGTGGTCTCGGTTATAATAAAAAATGATATGTAACATAATGGACATCGATAAGTTTTTAACCAAAACAGATTTTATCTTATTGATACGTATGTGTTTGAGATGGCCATGGATATCCACACACTTTTTACGCGCGAATCGTTGTTTTGGTTGCAGATTTCCGATAACTGGCAATGACACACACATGACCTACACATTTTATAGTGACTGAGGAAAATGTTAAGTACATGTTAAATTTTAATTTTTTCTGGTGTCCACGCTGTTCTTTTGCTATTTACGATCATTACCCAGAAGAAGAATGTGAATATTGTAAATAGAAATAATATTGTTTTACAAAAAATAACACAATCAGTGCGAACAAAATACCTAACTTATTGAAGTGAAGTACCTACATAACTTTTAAAGTTCAATAAACCCACTTAGGTATTTGATCTTAGATACCTATGGCGTAAAATATGTTTTACTATTTATTATTATTGATAAAATACTCCTACATAATATTATATTTTGTGCTTCGATCAATACGATAAGTAATAATAAATTAATAATAATACCCCCACCGTCGTATCTCTACGTTGACGTCGTGGTGGGGCATGCGCGCTCCGAACTCTAGGGCTGTGCCGGTAGAGTTTACTTTGCCGGAACAGGTCTGGGATGAGGAGCCAGACCAAGAAAGATACAAAAACCCGCAGGGCAGCATGTGGCGAGCTGTTGGGCAGTAGCGACCCCACGGACCCTATCTCCCGGGAGAAGTCTTGTTCCTCACCTCTGGCTTGCCTTTGTTGGCCGGCTGGAGTGAACACTGACGAGGAACGGAGCTCCCACCTCATTCTTGCCTTAATTGGCTGGCTTGAGTGGAGATTTGCAAGAGCAAACGTGCTCGGAGGAAGGAAGTATTCCAGTAAGATGCTGGTAGGGATCTTGAACGTACTTCCGGGATTGTCCTGATAGCCGTGGAATACCTCTCCACTCCTCATAAGCACCTCAGGACATGTTGCCCCCTTGTAGCTACGACACTTTCTGCTAGCGACCGTTTTCTGGGGCCCATTATTGAGTGTGCAAGTCACCCCCTTTTTTTTTTTTTTTTGGGTGGGAAATTATCAAATAACTTCTCCCGCTCTGGGCGGAGCGGGAGGGCGTGTCAGACTCTTACTGACTAAAACTCACCCGTGTTCCTTCGGTTGCCCTGTTGCCGGGGGCCACGATTTCCCTATCGGTTTTCTTCGGACCCCCGGCAGGCATTGGCCCTAGCGGACCCCGTCAATTCTGCTGACATCTCTTTGAGGCGCGCGTGGAACACAACGCGCCGTCGACCCGGGCTTGGTCCTTATCGGACGGCGAGCTACCCATTGCTCACCGTCCGCAAGCCCGCGCCTACGGTGGCCGGAAATCGGCTCGCGATTCCCGCCCCGGGCGTCTCCTCCTGCGGCGGTTAGGGGCGTGAGGGCGCGAAGTTTGCCTCTCCCTCACGCGTTCCGCCTCCTCCTTCGTGAGCATTACCGCTTCGCAGAAGGAGGTGACGGCCTGCCATTTCCTCTCGCTCCGTATCATGGCCTGAACCAGGGCCGGACGCGAGAGATCACCGCCGCCGATCGCCTCTACGAGAACACGGCGTTGCTCCGCCCAAGCCGGGCAGACCTCCACCGTGTCCTCAGGCCGATCCACACAATGGTGACACCCGGGTGTTTCCTCCCGCCTTATCCTGAACAGGAACCTCCCGAAGCAGCCGTGTCCGGTGAGGACCTGCATCAGGCGGAAGGTGAGAACGCCGTGGCGTCTCTCCAGCCACTCCTCAAAGACGGGTCTTATCGCCGTGATTGTGGCGTGCCCAGCAAGTCACCCCCTGCCATTTTCCTGTGTATGTTTTATCATGTATTTGGTCAGGCAGGGGCCATAGTCTTTCCATAGTTCAAGGTAACCAATCCATTCTAGCCACCCAAATCCATAGCCCAATATGTTTTGTTTCCATGTTCTGCAATGATCCTACACCAACGGGGGTTGTCCTTGGGTGCGCTTTTATAGTGCATGCAGGGAATAACCAGAGTCCCGAGATATGTCAAAGACATAAAAAAAAAAACTACATTCCGGGCGCTAGTCGCTCCCTCTTTGCTCCCCCGCACCCCGCCGAGCGGTGACATACGGCCGACGCGGCTCAGCTCTCGTTCACTTAGTTCAGAATAACCGAAGTGAGCGTTAGTATCGCGCCGCCGCGCTATCAGTTTGCGAGTGTAAGTAAATATCACTAAGATATAATTTATCAAATATTTCATCTACTTCGTCTTCTTCTGACTCTACTGTTATAGAGCCACTGGGATTTCTTTCTGCGCTTCGAACAACATCATATGG
Source organism: Agrochola lychnidis (assembly GCA_963680765.1). Lineage (NCBI taxonomy): Eukaryota > Metazoa > Arthropoda > Insecta > Lepidoptera > Noctuidae > Agrochola > Agrochola lychnidis. The sequence continues at coordinate 882,808 of OY796863.1, read as the reverse complement.
TTTAATCCCCCTCTACACCGAACTCGATTCACTTGAGTTTAAAATTAAATTTTGTACGGAACCAACTCCAGTTTGATTACAGTTGACTTGTCGTGTAGAAGTATTCGAAATAATAGAATTGGACGTAAGAAGCGCAATGTAGTTTTTTTTTACTTTTCTTTTAAAAGCACCACTTTTTTCACATTTCCCCAGCTTTTTCTATTCATTTTAATACCATACAATTTATTTTTACAAAGAGAGAAAAAAATGGCGGTGCTTGTAATATTGCTAAATTATTATATACTTATAGGTCATCCAGTCATTAAATAGTAGTTTAAAAGTGTTCAAATTGACTGAAAATTGTATAAGAGTGCAATTTATCACTCTAACATGATTATCACGTAAAAGTAGTTCTCGCGACTTTAATACGATTAATGCCGATGTAAAAGTTGTTTAGACATAACTAAGACGACATCACTGGTTATACTACTGAAAATTGTTTTTAAAGTCGTGTAACACAGTCGTATAGAAGTTTATACGACGTCTATCATATGACTACAAGTTGTGTAACGATAAGAGGCACTAAGTCGTATGACATGCTGAAATTACTTTAATATGACTTTTATAGCATTTAGAGTCGCGTAATTTTTACTTATACGACTAAAATGTTTGTTGGGTAGGCTTTGAAGATAGGTTTCGGTTGAGTCGGCTTTAGGTTAGGATAGGTTTCATTGATCTGTAAATTACACCACTACTGAATTCGTGGACAAGCTGCTGATCTTGTTCTTTCCTATCTATCAAACAGGCAGCAAAAAGTAAATGTTAACGGGGCGACGTCCTCAGGGTCTCTAGTTAAGATGGGCGTGCCTCAAGGATCAATTCTTGGCCCTTTTTTATTTCTAGTTTATATTAATGACCTTCCTTACATGATGGCTAATTTATTGGATATAATTCTATTCGCTGATGATACTTCTCTTATTTTTAAAATAGATAAAAAAGACACGGATGTCTTACATGTCAACGATAGTCTGGCAATTCTTTCGAAATGGTTCGCAGCTAATAATCTTTTACTTAATGCGAACAAAACTAAATGTCTTAAGTTCTCATTACCAAATGTACCTCAAGGAGGTCTCAATTTTTAAACTTGATGGCAAGAAGCTAGATGCTATTACGGAAACTGTGTTTCTAGGAATTACTCTAGATTCGAGATTGCAATGGGGCGCCCACATTAGAGCCCTTTCAGGTAGATTAAGTTCAGCTGCATATGCAGTAAGAAAAATAAGGCAGTTAACTGATGTAGCCACAGCTAGGTTAGTATACTTTGCTTATTTCCACAGTATTATGTCTTATGGCGTTTTGCTGTGGGGATCGGCAGCTGACGTAGATTCAATTTTCATTTTACAGAAGAGGGCAATTCGCGCGATCTACAAAATGAGTCCTCGTGAGTCCCTTAAAAATAAATTCAAAGAAATTGATATACTGACTCAGCCTTCTCTTTATATCTTAGAAAGTATTTTGTATGTTCGCAAAAACCTAGGACTTTTCAAAATAAGAAGCGATTTCCATAATATAAATACACGTAGTAAACATGAAATTGTGATACCCACATTTAGATTAACTAAAACTAGTAAGTCATTTCTTATAAACGGTATCCGCTTTTATAACAAGTTGCCAAAGTCTGTTACAGAACTAAGCGATGGAAAGTTCAAAACCCACATCAAACGTGTCCTTATCAAAAAAGCATATTATAAGATTAAAGACTACGTTGAAGACAAGGAAGTCTGGCAATAATTCCTTCTGCACATGTGGCTTCCCTGGTACCTCATTAACGGCATAACAATGTAAATGTCTATTAACTGCTCCCAAATTACGACGATTTTTTTTTTTTTTTTACCTACTTCATTGACATAATCTTTTCAGTATTTGACATAATATACCTAAAATTTTCTTTTTTTTTTTTTGAATCAAATTAGATTTGTTACAGCTGACTACACCCCCCTTCCCTCCGTGCCTCGGAAAGCACGTTAAACCGTTGGTCCCGGCTGTCATTTGCAGATCTTTGACAGCCGTTACGGGTAGTTAGAAGCCCAAAAAGTCTGACAACCAGTCTTACCAAGAGGTATCGTGTTACCTAGTCACTAGGTTGTGGAGGTCAGATAGGCAGTCGCTCCATGTAAAATACTGGTATTCAGCTGCATCCGGTTAGACTGGAAGCCGACCCCAACATAGTTGGGAAAAGGCTAGGCAGATGATGATGACAGCTGACTACAGCTGTATCATGCCACTAGGCATTTGGTTTAAATAGGTCCTTATTTTTATTATTTTGTTTATCTTTTATATAGATTCTTTTCTTTTAGATTTTGTGAATGTGAGAACGTTGTAGGCTGTAGACTTGTGGACCATTTTCTATTTTACTAAGTACCTGGTACTTATTGATAGGCCTACACTGTCCTCACATACCTATTAACACTGTAATTTGAAAACATTGTAGAAACAATTTATTTTGAAAAGAGTAACCGTGGAGTTTCTTGCCCGCTCTTCTCCATAGGAAGCGACCAATTGGAACCGTGCACCTAGCTTCTGACGTTTCATAAGTGCCCTTGTAGGTTTATGTGAAATAAAATATTTTGATTTTGATTTTTTAAAGTCTTGGATTAGTCTGTTTACTTTTTTTGTCAGATTATTTAGTTTTCGTTTGTCATCAGGGCACCTAGATTGATGCCACGTTTTTCTCTGCCTTATTTTCTCCATAATGAGCTGCTTGATTTTGAGCGGGTATATATTTCCCTTCGTCCTCTTGTTGAAGTCTGGTGTAATTTCCCAAGCTGCTTGCTGGATGTGTATTATGAACTTTTCTACTTCGATGTTTAGTTGTTTGGGTGTTTTTATTGGTATTTTAAGGTCTATTTTATCATTTAATCTGGTCTTGAAGCTCTCCCAGTCTGTACACTTATTAACAAGAATGGGTCTGGTTTCTTTATACAAAACTAGCGGACCCGACAGACGTCCTGTCAAAACATTGTCCAGCGGACAAAATTGTGAATCTAAACCATTCCCAGATCCCCTTGAACACACACAAAAAATTTCATCAAAATCGGTCCAGTCGTTTGAGAGAAGTTCAGTGACATACACACTCACAGAAGAATTATATATATAAAGATGATCTCGCTAATTTCTAGATAGATTACCGAGTGATCTGAGTTCATGTCATAGCTTTGGTCCGATTTTATATAACTGGTTGATAGATCCTTGGTTACAAAAAAATCTATTAAGTCCGGAATTTTATTTGGATCTGTTGGCTAATAGGTGGGCTTTCCAGTTGAAATGACATCACATTTCAGCTTTTTTATGGCATTAAGTGGTTTCAGTAGTTCTTTGCCTTTAGTAGTTGTTAGTCTGGAGCCCCAATACGTATTTTGAGCATTGAAGTCACCTCCTAAAATAAATCTACTTCCAAGGCGAGTTAAAAATCACACGATTTTTTCATGTTCTTTTAATAATTAATGTGTAATTTTGATGTGCAAGCGTCTTCGGCGAATATGATTTGCACAGCAGTCCACATCTTTTATCGTTAATTAGCGACTGTTGTTTGGTGACAAGTTATTTTGTAAATAAACATGATTTACAGGAGTTAAAATGGCAAGCAGCGAAGATCCTGGGATCAGTAGACTTCTTGGGCAACCCGCTGGGTTTCGTGGCCGACGTGTCAGAAGGAGTCACTGGTCTACTACTAGAAGGCAACGTGGGCGCCTTGCTCAAGAACGTCACCCACGGCATATCCAACTCCGCTGCTAAAGTTACAGGTCGGTGAAAACACTAGGAAAATATTGAAACAATACTTTGAATACAATTGAAACTCTCGTTTTGAACGCGTTGTAAATATCATTATATTATTTTTATAGTAGTAATAATTATACCGAGACTCTTCAAACATACCTAACATAATGTCACAACTTGGAGGCGTGTGGCATGCTGAGTTTCACTTATATATGACGAAATATAAATTTTCAGGAATCCCGTTTGCCCGAATTTCTTCCTCAAATATCTGTTGCTGTGTTATGTGCTTTTATTTCCATTACGATAAAAAATTCAAGGGGTTTGTTACTAGTAATAAATGTAACACGTTCAAAAAAACATGCCGTCCAAATAAATACAATGCGATATCAAATGTAATACAAATAGGCGAACTTGTTTCAACGTCTGTTACGTTTAATAATTAATTTACCAACCATAAAGATCATAGAATTTCCTAGTTTCTGCCTCCCTTCATGCAAAAATATCGTAAATTTATGTACGTGTATGTAAAAGTCTTTTATTTAGAACAACAATCAATTGGCATAATTACAATAGAAAACGATGATAGCTATAAAAGTTATTAACTGTGTCAAGCTATCAACGCCCGTTTTAACATCACTACATAGTATAAAACAAAGTCGCTTTCTCTGTCCCTATATCCCTATGTATGCTTAAATCTTTAAAACTACGCAACGGATTTTGATGCGGTTTTTTTTGATAGATAGAATGATTGAAGAGGAAGGTTTATATGTATAATAACCCGGGTTATACCTGTGCGAAGCCGGGGCGGGTCGCTAGTTAATAATATAATATCTCGATCCAGAGTTTAGCCAACATTGGTATAGATATAAATGTATTAGATAATGTTGTCTGCGTACAGAGTCTCTGGGCGACGGGCTGGAGCGCGTGGTGGGCGACGAGGCGCACGAGGAGACGCGGCGCCGCATCCGCTCCGCCGCGCCCGGCGCGCACCTCGCCGCCGGCCTGCGCGGCCTGGGGCTCGGCCTACTGGGTAGCTAACACACACTTCCTATTCATTGCTCCGCCGCGCCCGGCGCGCACCTCGCCGCCGGCCTGCGCGGCCTGGGGCTCGGCCTACTGGGTAGCTAACACACACTTCCTATTCATTGCTCCGCCGCGCCCGGCGCGCACCTCGCCGCCGGCCTGCGCGGCCTGGGGCTCGGCCTACTGGGTAGCTAACACACACTTCCTATTCATTGCTCCGCCGCGCCCGGCGCGCACCTCGCCGCCGGCCTGCGCGGCCTGGGGCTCGGCCTACTGGGTAGCTAACACACACTTCCTATTCATTGCTCCGCCGCGCCCGGCGCGCACCTCGCCGCCGGCCTGCGCGGCCTGGGGCTCGGCCTACTGGGTAGCTAACACACACTTCCTATTCATTGCTCCGCCGCGCCCGGCGCGCACCTCGCCGCCGGCCTGCGCGGCCTGGGGCTCGGCCTACTGGGTAGCTAACACACACTTCCTATTCATTGCTCCGCCGCGCCCGGCGCGCACCTCGCCGCCGGCCTGCGCGGCCTGGGGCTCGGCCTACTGGGTAGCTAACACACACTTCCTATTCATTGCTCCGCCGCGCCCGGCGCGCACCTCGCCGCCGGCCTGCGCGGCCTGGGGCTCGGCCTACTGGGTAGCTAACACACACTTCCTATTCATTGCTCCGCCGCGCCCGGCGCGCACCTCGCCGCCGGCCTGCGCGGCCTGGGGCTCGGCCTACTGGGTAGCTAACACACACTTCCTATTCATTGCTCCGCCGCGCCCGGCGCGCACCTCGCCGCCGGCCTGCGCGGCCTGGGGCTCGGCCTACTGGGTAGCTAACACACACTTCCTATTCATTGCTCCGCCGCGCCCGGCGCGCACCTCGCCGCCGGCCTGCGCGGCCTGGGGCTCGGCCTACTGGGTAGCTAACACACACTTCCTATTCATTGCTCCGCCGCGCCCGGCGCGCACCTCGCCGCCGGCCTGCGCGGCCTGGGGCTCGGCCTACTGGGTAGCTAACACACACTTCCTATTCATTGCTCCGCCGCGCCCGGCGCGCACCTCGCCGCCGGCCTGCGCGGCCTCTCAAGTAGTTGCTAAAAAAGTTGCTCTATAAATGTCATTAAAGCCAAAAAAATATATTTTATAAAGGCCATATTAATGCTAATAAGATTGCGTATGGGCACAAATTATAAGAAATAAAACCTTGAAGATATTTTTTAGTTACCATATAATAATCTAATCCCCCTTAAACTCGCCATGTAAAGGCATATTTTATGGCTGATTAACTATAAATAGGCAAGACATTTGCTCTTATGTAACCAATTAGCCTTATAACCGCTAACAAAATTCGGTTATAAGGGCAATTTCTCATGTTGTAGCAAACGCAATACGAATATGAGAAGTTCATGATTTATTCACGCGTCATTTGCCTCAATACGTGATATACAAAAGATGAAAGAGAAACAGTGGCACTCCGGGAGTGCCAACAGAAGTGAAAACTTGAAAAAAAATTGGCTCTGCGGTATTTAATGCGTTGATGTCTTTTACTCCACGGTGTCGGTAAATTGCGTTAGTGTCGCGAAATCAATGGTTTAGTCCCATCTCAAAAATGCCCAACGCGCCTAAAGAAGTTTTCACTTCAAAACCTATTTCTTACCAGTCCAAAACTATTACTTACTTGTCCAAAACTAGTAGTAACTAGTCCGAAACTAGTCATGACTAGTGCAAAACTGGTCGGGACTAGTCAGTTTTCTATAATGTGTCGCACAGAAGTACTATAGCTAACCGCCGTCATCCCCAGGTGGCATGACGTCGCTGGTGAAGCACAGCTACGAGGGCGCCACGTCGGAGGGGCTGGGCGGCTTCCTGGCCGGCGTGGGCAAGGGGCTGGTGGGTACCGTCACCAAGCCCGTCATCGGCGTGCTGGACCTGGCCGCGGAGACCGCGTCCGCGCTCAGGGACACCAGTCGCAGGTCAGTAGCAGCATGCCAGGAAACATAAATATAAACTCTGTTATTAAACTTTTTTGAAATACGAAAGAGAAAGTCCTTAAGGTGATAGCGGAGATACAAACAATTCTCCCACCACGGCTGGTCCCCGCGGGAGTGATAGACCATCACCCTCTAACAAAAAACTACAACATATTAAACATTGCAACACTAAATACTAGAACCTTAAGGACACCAGAAGCATTACAAGAACTTGAAGAAACTCAAATGGGAAATATTAGGATTAGGCAAAATGCGAAGAGCAGGCAAATCAATCGAAGAATATCCAGGATATACACTCTTCAGCAAAGGGGAAATTGGAGGTCAACGAGGAGTAGGTTTTATGATTACATCTCATCTTAAACAATACATAAAAGATCTCATTGGTATATCGGATAGATTGGCAATCTTACGCATGAAACTACCTAGTTATGAGAAAACCTGGACTATTATACAAGCGTATGCGCCGACAGAACAAGCTGCAGAGTCCGATACAAAGTCATTCTATAATAATTTGTCTAGAATACTGCGAAACTACTCAAACGATCTAGTTATACTGATGGGCGACTTTAATGCACAAGTTGGGGTAGAAAATTAAATAAAGAAAATATTAAACTAATAACGGAGCTTAGTAAAAACATCAAAGGTGGTATCAGAAAAGATTGGGAGGACTGAGAGACTACAAACACTAGAGAAACACATAGTAAGTACAGGAGAAACAAGAAAGGCCCTGAAAGAACTACGTGAGTCCAACAAAGAATGGATACCAAACTTTAAACACAAACAGATAAATGTTACAAACAGGAGGAATATAAACGAAATGGCCACACAATTCTACCAAAACCTATATTCAAACCAAAATAGTCACAATCCAACAAAGTGTGTAACCACTAGAAGTCCTTCATCTAATCTAGAACCTCAAATATTGACAAGCGAAGTAGAAAAAGCAATTGTTAGTCAAAAGATGGACAAAGCAGCAGGCCCTGACAAAATCTCAATGAGGTAATGAAAGGAACTTTTAAAGAAATTGTCCCCATACTCGCACGATTTTTTAACAAAGTTTTAACATTCAAATATATTCCAGAACAATGGGAAACATCTCACATTCTCCTTCACAAGACAGGCCCAAAAGATGATTTAGGCAATTACAGACCAATAAGCTTGATGTCTAACATCTATAAAGTTTTCTTCAAAATTATACTTAACCGCATAAGCACCTTACTGGATGAGAACCAACCTATGGAGCAGGCAGGGTTCAGAAAGAACTTCTCTACTGTGGATCATATACACACAGTAAAACAGATTATGGAGAAGTACAATGAGTACAACAAGCATGTGTGTATGGCCTTCGTAGATTACTCAAAAGCCTTCGACAGCATAAGCCATGACGCTATATGGGAAAGCCTAGTCAACCAGGGAATACCCACAATATACATTGATGTTATTAAAACCATATATTCAAACAGTAAAGCAAAAATATAACTGGAAGTAATAGGCGAACCTTTCAAAATAAGAAGAGGTGTCAGGCAAGGTGACCCGTTGTCCCCTAAGTTGTTCTCTGCGGTTCTGTAAAACATATTCCGAAAACTGGACTGGGACCAATTTGGACTCAAAATCAACAGGAGAAATCCAAATCATCTCAGATTCGCAGACGACCTAGTCCTGTTCGAGGAAAACCCAGAACACATAAAGAAAATGAAAAATGGAGGATGTTTAAGAAAAGAAAGTGAAAGCGTAGGACTATTAATGAACACGGACAAAACAAAGCTAATGACAAACTCAGTTGCCTTTAAAATTAAAATCAACAACAAAGTACTAGAATATGTCGAAGAATATGCTTATTTGGGTCAGCTTATTTCACACTAAGACCAAACCACTAAGGAAATTGGAAGACGAATAACAAATGGGTGGAAAAATCATGGTCATGAAAGCAACGGATCTAAGTATTGGATTAAAACGGAAGGTCTTCAACACATGTATACTGCCTTGCATTACATATGGCAGCGAAACTTGGTCTCTCACAAAATACCATAGAGAAATGCTGGCACATTGCCAAAGATCAATGGAAAGGTGTATGACTGGTATTAAAAAACAAGACAGGATACGAAATACCGTGATTAGAGAAAGAACAAAAGTTACTGATGTTCTTACCAAAATAGACCAACAAAAGTGCCAAAAAAATCAAGCAGCAAAAAGCAAGCAGGCCAAAAAAATCTATACCGGCTTGCTAGAGCTAGAGAGAGAAAGACGAGGCATTTATTTATTTAATACTTCAAGCACATAAATGTACAGAGGCGGACTTGTCAGATAAAATGTATAAGGAATGAAACTGGAGTAGTTCTTTCGGAGATAGGTGGAAGGGCTATTTCGAAATAATGTTGAATGAGGAGAATGACTGGAGTGGTGCGGTTGAGAATAAACCAATAAATGAGGGGTTAGTGAGAATGATTAGTACGGATGAAGTGAGAATAGCAGTAAATGGGATGAAGAATGGTAAAGGTCAGGACGGAATACCAGTTGAAGTGTGGAAGTTATTACGGGTAGATGGATGGACGTGGTTAGCTTTATTCTTCAATAAATTTTTGTTGGAAAAAGCCATACCTGACGAATGGTGTAACAGTTCGCGGGTGACTATTTTTCAAAACAAAGGTGAGGTGCTGGAGTGCAACAATTATAGAGGAATAAAGCTAATGTCACATAGTATGAAGGCGTGGGAGAAAGTTATTGTAAGGCGGCTGAGAGAAGAGAGTGAAATTTCGCAACACCAATTCGGTTTTATGCCTGGTCGGGGAACAACGGCTGCCATCTTCGCTATTCGCCAGCTGTGCGCATAAAAACTTGCACATGGTATTCGTTGACCTCGAAATGACATACGACCGAGTGCCTCACGAAGTTTTGTGGTGGGCCCTTAAGGAGAAATGTGTGCCAGGGAAGTATGTGCAGTTAATTCGAGCGATGTACAGTCGATGCAGTACCCAAGTCCGACCTACAGTGGGCACTACTGGCAGCTTCAATGTGGCTGTCGGCTTGCACCAAAGGTCTGCACACTCAGCCTTTACCTCTTCCTGGTGATAATGGACGCTCTTACGTCGGATATCCAGGAAGAGGCTCCCTGGTGTATGCTGTTTGCCGATGACATTGTGCTGGTTGCCGAGAGCGGCTTAGAGGTCCAGAGCAGATTGGAGGTGTGGTGGGATGTGGTGGGAAAGACTGGAGACGTTGGTCTGAGATTAAGTCGCACCAAAACGGAGTACTTCAAAAAAAAAAAATTGGGATAAACTTCCAAATTTTAAGTTTAAGGCGACAGCTCCAGTCCCAAACTATCTTATTGCCCCATTATATCATTATTTTTCCCCTCTAATATTTGATTTACTCAGTTCACGTTTGCTCGCTCCACAGATCCGACAGGTGGGTCCCCATGCGCGTGCGGGGCCCGCGCTGCGTGGCGGGCTGCGGCGGGCTGCTGCCGCGCTACTGCTCGGCGCAGGCGGCGGGCGCGGCGCTGCTGTACGCGCTCAACCACACGGACTACTCCGAGCACTTCCTGGCCTACCGCGCCGTGCGCGACACGCCGCACGACATCCGCGCGCTGCTGTCCGACTGCTACGTGCGCATCATCACCTGCAAGCACCAGGCGCCGCAGGTCGTCATGGAGACGCATCTCAGGTACGCCTCCTGGCTCTGTTCTACTAAAGCTGAACGTCCGACGGTCAGAGCAGGCCGGGACGGACGCGCGGCATGCAACCTATTGAACGAATTTGCCGATGCACATGCGTCCACTGTATCACAGGGCCGTAGCGAAGAGGACAATAGTATTGTGGGGTAATGCCCTAACTTAAAATACCAATGCCTTAACTTAAAAAAAAAAACTTCTAAATATCAACAAATAATAAGCAAATTACTGTGAAGCTAAGTTATGACATCTAAACAATTCCGAATTAACCACGGCATCTTACAATCAAAATAAAATAATTCTTTATTCTGAATCTTATTCGAATTCAGTTGTTTTAAGGAAAGACTTTATATAGAGTAGGTATGTTTGATGAGAAATAATAATGTTTAACAGAATAAATTACTTTTTTTTTATCTGTACCTGACCGTCGGTCACGGACATGCGCCATCGCAGCAGACGGACAAACGTCTTCGTGCGAATCTTTTAGTAACGAAGTCGTTGTTCTCCAGCAACCTGGTATCGTGCACGGTGGTGTCGCTGGACGGCGCCTACTTCGTGGAGCTGGGCGTGCGCGGCGGCGGCGGCGCCGAGGGCGTGCGCCGGCCGCGCGTGCAGTGCGACAGCGAGGAGCTGGCCGCCTGGGTGGCGCGCCACGCCGCCTACGCGCGCCAGCTGTACCACGAGCACGTGCACACGCTGCTGCCCAGCACCGACCTGTAGCACGACTGCGGCGAGGGTACGAACACATTCCATACAGCGTCGAGGACTAAACTGAAGAGAGCTCTTGAACCTGGCGTCATTTCTGCCTCGATAGGTTCTATTTTAAAATCGCTGCCCCACTCTTTTATGTATCTTGTATCGCGAGAGTATAAGCAACATAAGGGTTTATTTATAAACGTTGCTTAAAGTTGCGTGACGTTCAAACGTCAAATATGTGTGGTTAACAGGCGCTAACCGTTACTTAACTTTAAGCAACGTTTATTTATAAATAAGCGCCTTTATGTTTAAACTTGTCCCTTACGATATTATTTCGACGAAGCGAATACTCTCAGCGGCGATATTCGTCTTGATATGACCTGCATACTTGACAAATTGGTTTATGAGTATTACCTAAATATTTTGGCTTCAGCGTAGAACTAGCAAGTAACTACTTGCGAACGATGCGATCGATTCTAATAACTTATCTTGGATTTACGAATAAACATGATACTAGTACAGTATTTCTATTTTCTTAATGTCCCTCAATGAATACAACCGAATGCTAATTTTCATGTCCATCAATTATTAAATTTATCGTGTATAATAATTTGAATTCAGAACTAAGTACTTTATTGTTGTTTGTTTTGATTTCCGTGTGAACTGAACAACTACAACACTCAAGTAGTAACTTGAGAGCTGTACAACTATTTTCCTATCTGTCGTGCCTGCGACTTTAGCAGCTTTCTTCCCATTTTTAAAATAAATTACATTAAGTTAAAAGAATATTAATAACTCTATATACTTCCAAGTCGATTGAGAACGGAAAGCAAAGGGAAACTGATAGAAATCTGATGACTGACGAAACACGAAGTTTGCCGAGGGATATTAAGAAAATATAAATACTGTACCTGATTTACATTGCACAATATGATAATTGAATGGTTAACTTTTGTGTAATCTTAACTAGGATTTACAATACGACACGAAGGACATATTTCAATCATATGAAAAGAAATGTCATCTGACTAATGAACTTATTACAGCAAAATAAACTATGGCCTCAAAATATAGAAAATACATGCACAAATATGTCAATGTGTATGTTTCTTCCCTTCTATAAGTGTATTCCACGTAGTTGAAATTCCCTTTGGACCGAAGACCTCCCAAAACCATATTAGACTGATGACTTCCTGAAGTTAATAATTATATTATAAGTAATTATAACGTAATGGAGATATCGATAAGTATTCGTAAGTATTATTGTAAAGGACACTGCGAGGCAACTATTGTAGTCTTACGTTTTATGATACTCTTTTAATAATTACGAATCTACAAGATATGATATTACAACATCCTTATTCACACATACATCACAATATTCTGAAACAAGCTGACAGTCCGTTCACACGACATCCACTGCTTTTTCTAAGGACTCCTAAATGAATGACGAAAATCATTTGAAAAATATTCAGAAAGCGGACTGTTTATTGATAAATAAAATTCGACTTTATGAAATATTGATATTATCTAGACTATGCAGGTATTTCCTTTTATATTTAAATGCAATCATTTACTAATCCTGCTTTACCGAATCAGTATACACCGACAGTATAATAGTCGATTTATGAAACAAAAAAAAAAAATATGTGACACTTTAATAAAATACTGATTTATTTAAAAATAAACTCTAATGGTGATATAATCTTAGGCTATCAAATATATCATAGTACTTAGGATTAGTATTCCGATTTGGTTGACTTTTAAACTTGGAATTGACCAGGTGATGTGGAACTTAGAAATTAAGCTATGTAATATGAAACTGCTTCAATATAAGAAGCAATATTACTACACTGCCGACAGACAGCATAGATTTTACACACATTAGCTAGTCAGTTCTAAGATAATTCAAAATAACGCAGCAACGTTGTGATTTTCTAGTAGTTATGATAAGTAAAAGGTAGAGATCGCCCAATTTAAAATTTCACAAAAATATCCATACAAACATTATAAATGTGTATGCAACAACATTAAGCAGTGGAGATGTGCAATTTTAAATCAGACGATCTCTAGAGCGTCGGAAATACCAGCAGAAAATGCTGCTTACCTAATATTAGAAACACCCGAGCAATGTCCGCTGTTCATGTGTTGTATGTTCTTATTTATGTATTATGATATGCGACGAAGTCGTAACGCTCTCGTGTCGAACTACTTCATGTGCGATACTTGTATGAGTCTGTATGGGTGAAATACTATGTGACTTTGATTTAGTGTAAAATCTGAGAATCTTTTTAACGCGTTCTAGCAGGGAAAGAGGAGCTGTTAACGGCACTATCAAAATCAAGACAATAAAGAAAGAATACGAAGAGAATCTGAGGATACTCTTTGCAAAGTCAGTCCACAGTCCGACTGTCGGGGGCTCGGGGCAGAATGCGTTAAAGACATACCTCCAATATAATTTAATATAACTCCAGATTAATATATTTTGTGTACGTATGGGAGTAGAGTTGATGAGTCTAGAATGATCAAAATTATCTTAAGCTGTGATATAAACCTGTGACAAGTCGACATATGAGCCAAACTTCGGAACCGGACAACACTTCCTTTTCGCATACATTCCATTGCGGGTTCCTTGATGTGTCGATTCCATGACTTCGCAGTGATAGAGGAATGTAATGGAGGTTGTATTACATTACGGGTGAGACCGCGTATCCCCTGCGGGGTGTTGCCAGTTTCTGCAGTAAAATGGCTGTTCTACTGTTGTGTCGTGGAAAACGAAAATTGTGTATGATTATGTTTTATAATGGTGAAAGTCTTGATAAATTAACGCTACGTTGGAAAATTTTATTTCACAATTCAGGTATTTTTTCAAAATTATTGGAATCAATTCTGATAATATAAAAAAAATGCCTGAATTGTTAGAATGAAACTAAATTGTTCATTATTCCGCATAACTAATGGAACGTTGAAAGAAAACTGTTGCCAGTAATAATCTTTTGGCCTTGATCAAAGACGAAAATGAATAGTGAGAATTATGTTTATAATAATTTAGTTTGTTTGTCTGTTTGCGTGACTCTTGTGTCTGCAGGCTATGACTTAGAGATTGCTCATTATTTAATAAGTGAAGTCGTTTTTTTCTGACGTTACATCACAACAGCGCGCCGGAGGCCCATTTACGCTTTGATTTGTTCGACCAGGGTCAGTGCAAGTACTTAATTTACTGATCTTTCATAATAATCAAAGTGTAAAATAGTCTTCAGTTATGCGTAAAATAGTTTTTGATTAGGTTATTGAAAAACATGTGCAATAGCTTAGTGAAACTGCAAGCTTATTACATTGTAATGATTCAAGTGCGATTATCTCGAATGGGATAAAACACGATTAATTATTAATTAAAATAATTATATCATTTGACAATGCAATTTGCTAATTTTATCTTTTAGGGACATGGAATGTACGATCGATTAAAATGCATATGTGACGTCAGAGTTAATTTTAGTAGTAATTAGTTCAGTTGACCCAACATTACCAAAGTGCGGCTTAAACTATAAATGGAGAAGGTTTCTGTTTGTGTTTATTTATTTGTTACAAGTATGACAGTGATAGAAGTTAACACTTATTTATTTAATACCAATTGTTGTGGTTTAGTTTCATAGAAATAAAAAACTCTTCAAATATATCTTGTTTTATTTATTGTATTACAAACTGATGTCAGATCTCATGCAATTATTCCCATCTCCTGAAGTCGATTGAGAAACAAATACTATTTGCATGCTTTTTTGTTCCAATTATGCCTATTATGAGTGAATTAGCAACGCAAAAAACAATATTACAGAAACATTAAACAGAAACAGATGTTCATGCGAGCGGTACTATATTTTATTTTTGCCCGGAACTTGCCTGGACTCCCAGATACACCCGAAAAAATACAGTCTGACACGAATCGAACACAAGATATTGCAACAAGGAAACAAACCAAGTACAAGTAGATATTTGAAATTCTGAATTAGTAACTAGCGACTGTCAATCACAGCAATAAGTGTTCACATAACATCACAACTAGATGTCCGGCGACCTCGACATAAGTAGTAATTAACTGGAAGCTCTCAAACAATGATAAAGCGCCCTCGCCAGATAGCGCGCAATCTCAGCGACATTCACGCGCACACCGCCACAGCCGCGCCGCGTCAGTCGCTCGCTGCCACTGGCCCGCTCACCTCCGACACAATCACTGAGGTCACCAGAGGTCAACAAAAACTCAACAGTTGAGCCTCCACGCTACATACTAACGTACGTATTACAACACTTAATTGAGTAAGGTTAGAATGCTCGCAAACATATTGTTCGCGTGGTCGCTTGTTGTGGTAGTGAACGCGGCGACCTTGAATGCGCCAAGGTGAGTAAAAGCAATGACACTCTGTTTCCTGGCAAGTCAATCGAAACATGACGATTACCCATTACGAGAGTAAAATACTTATGATAATGTCCAACTTCAAAACGAGATTTTTGCGAAATGTATTTATTTAGGAATCACAGCTGTTTATACTATAGCTATGCCTAGTCTTTTGCAGATTATTACTGAGCGTTGTGATAACATACCGCGGTGGAGTGAGCTGAAACGGTGCTGATACCAAAACCTATTTTACTAACGGGCAATCTACATAGACGACTCGCTTATTGTTTCAGCATGACGTCTGTCGACTACGAAAACGTCCCGATACAGGAAAAAGCTTTATTCCAGCCCCCGTTGCAGGAAATAGTGGACGGTAAGTTATCCTTTCTATCTACTCGGGACACAGCAGCCCACTTCCTTCCTAATGGCTACACACCAACAGCTCTGTTAAATACATAACTCGCTTCTTAATTTTTGAAATTTGAGCTAATGAACAACCGACAAAATATGTAGACGTCACGCCGGGCTTGCCTCATGACAACAGAGCCTGACCTAGCTTCTTTCCGGATGTCCACCTTATGACTTGGTTAGGGTATCGATGATTACACTATAATGCTATGTATTAAAAACAACAATGTGCAGTGCTGTCTGTGGGACTGACCAGCACGTTCGAGTCGGTCGACGTTTCCGCGGTTGACTCTCCGGACCTCACCAAGTCGCCATACAACCTCACATCACCAGGTATGATCAAACAACATAGTTTTTGTAACTGAAATTATGTTTATTGTGTTTGTTGATAAAAACAACACGAACTAAGAATCCTTGCATGAAATTGTTGAAGTTATGTCACATGGTAGGTGAGCAAAGCATACAACTCTTATGACTTTCAATTATTGCCACTGGAATGTTTTCCTGTTCAAATTCAAACGACGATATTACTAGTGCCAGTAAGTTAATAAGTTACATAAATTGTAGGTAACAATGAATGATGACGGCTATGAAAAAATTATATAATAATCATTTGACCCATTAATTGTTGTTACATATCTTATGCTATCTAAAGTAAATAAGTGATAATGTGAGACAATATTTTGCCACAGTTATCTATCAGATGAATTACCTACTGAATATAACACTCGTTACAGCATCTATTAAAAAAAAAAATCTCACAATATCCCAATATTTTTTATTAAAATAATATTGGAATCTTGTGAGAAAAATGTGGGTTTGATTCTCAGATCGAAAAACATTGCGTTTTTTTATAAAAAAAACTTTTACTACACATGATTAGCAAATTCATTAGGAGTCTTATTTATTCAGGTCTGACTGGTAATGCAAAGCTCATCGAGATCGGCGGTCCGCCATACTTGCTGCCGCTGGTGCAGCGCAACAAGATCTACGACCTGGCGGCACTCGCGCGCCACCTTAACAGCGACCCCGCGCTCATGGCCGGCGCCGGGGCAGGGCCCTGGCCGCACCTTGGTGTTAACTGTGAGGTTAGTGGCGGTCGATCACAAAAGTACCTAGGCAAACAAAAAAAGTGAAACTTCAGTGAAAATGCTGCTTAATCGATAACAACAAATTAGCCGAAAGATACCAAATGACCCGGGCAAGGTGTACCTACTTCGACGCAGGATGCAACTTAACACACTATTTATGAAACCAAATCCACTACACCAAAGTTGACAGAACGAATGCCTATAAA
The DNA here is from genome assembly GCA_963680765.1 of Agrochola lychnidis. NCBI lineage: Eukaryota > Metazoa > Arthropoda > Insecta > Lepidoptera > Noctuidae > Agrochola > Agrochola lychnidis. Next base: position 865,586 of record OY796863.1, on the reverse strand, counting down.
AAAAACTCATTTTAAAACCGACAAAGATGAAAACTGAACTTTACTAACAGTAATTTCTTATACAATTCTAGGGTATAATAAACTTGAGCATCCGCAACGGCACAATAGACCAGGGTACCAGGATAGTGTCCATAGAGCCGGTGGGAGCCGCCAAGGGCAAGGGCGGCTACCTGCAGCAACGACTACCCAACACCGAGACCAGGACAGCACTGCTGGGGAACTACCTGCTCAGCGAGGGAAAACCTGGCAAGGTTTGTGATTTACTGTTCTAACTTGTAATTGTCTCAGGCTATAAAGCTGTGGACCTATGACTTCCAAACAATGCTAGTAAGTTTCTGAGGAGGCGTTTGACTGAAGTGTCCATGAATAATAGTCCTGTAACTTATAAGCTGCTTGGGTTTTGTGAAAGTGATTTTTCGAGCCCCCATAAACATGCAGAAAACAATAGCTCTCTAAACGATATGAGATAACGGGTTCCCGCATGAAGTAGGCGGTACCCTTTGTATTTGCTCCGTGGGTTTCCCGGGCGTACCTAAGGACTCAATTCTTGGTCCTTTTCTTTCTTCCTTAGCATATAATCATACCATTTGTAGATCCCATGACAGTAACATGATTAAAAAAACTTTTTTCATTGCAGGTGATCAAAGTAGTAGCCAAGAAACGGATCGGTCCATCAAACTTCATCACAGCCATCAGAGAAACGCTCAAAAACCATTATGGTGACAAAATTGTCGGTGAGTACTAGGGGCGACGATGATAAATACGGATATTTCTTGCCTAAAACTACATTATGTCCATAAGCTATATGTAACTCATGAGGCAGCCCGGAAAAACACTGAGTCAACACACTGAACACTGACTGCCTAGCTTTTTCCCAACTATGTTGGGGTCGGCTTCCAGTCTTACCGGATGCAGCTGAATACCAGTATTTTACATGGAGCGACTTCCTATCTGACCTAAACAACCTAGTTACTAGGTAACACGATATCCCTTGGTAAGACTGGTTGTCCGACTTTTGGGCTTCTGACTACCCGTAACGACTGTCAAAGATCTACAAAGGGACCGTTCAAGTATTATGTAAGCACTATAGGGAGGGCGAAAATTCGAAGATATGTGACATCGACCAACCCGCACAGGGCCCGCGTGGTGGTTTACGGCCCACTCTCTCTCACAGAGAGGAGGTCGTGTCCCTGTAGTGGGAACATGTATAGGCTGATGATGATGATGATAGGGGTCAAGGGGTCTATGCTTTGCTTATTTTTGATGACATGGGGGGTGGGGGTCTGGATGGTGATTACGTCAGCAGTAATTATTTACTTTTTTACACACGAAACGCATATTCGGGGATTCCCACAAATAATGAATACGTTTAGGTACTCGCTTAGAACCGAGTAGGGGAATTACCGCGTGCTATTCACTTGCCTAAATTTACACTTGTTAGAATTATAACTGCTGCTCATGAATCAATAAAAAAAACACAATACTTACATTCGAAGAAAAATGCATATACTAATGTTTATGTAAGCATGGGAGGGGGTAAGAGCTTTGCTTACTTTTGCTGACAAGAGGGAGGGGGGGTAAATAATTGTAATAAATCTGCTTACGTAATACTTGAACGGCCCCAAATGACAGTCGGGACCAACGGCTTCACGTAATTTCCGAGGCACGGAAGGGCCTTGGCATGTAAAGATGGTCACCCATCTACGAACTAACCGCGGCAAGCGTAGTTTAATCTGATCGATCGACCCGTGCGGCTGTTATTACTTAGCCACAAGCCTTTCTAACACTAAACACTGAGAATATTAATAAACAAGCAAAGGAGGAGGCCTGCATCCAGTATCGGGAAAACGAACGCTGAAAACGTAGAAGAAGGTTGCACTTTACATAATTTTCGCCAGGTCTGGGCGGGATGTTTATGCTGCGCTCCGGCAAGGTGAAGTTTCACGTGATGCCGGACTTCTCCAGCACGCGGCTGTGCACTGACGCCGACGTGGACGGCTGGCTGCACTTCTTCGAGATGCGCGCCCCCATCACACATGTCGGCACCCTCGTTACTGGAGACCATGTTAGTATTCCAACCAGTTAATGCACCCACCCACCCAACGTTACTCAGCTCAGCTAAAACACTCGTGATGGTTCGTGGACGTGAGAATAAAACGAGGACCACACATCTTCGAACATTTGAACACTTGTTTGAGGTCTGCAAGACAGATGACAAAATAATTTCAGCTCATCCATCAGTACCACAATTATTTAACTTTGTAGCTACATATTTGCGATTGAAAAAAGCTAGGAAGCTATTAAAAGACTGCGTTTTGTTCGTTTGATAGGTATAAAATGTGCTTTGAGTAATAATAGCACGACTATTCCTGGTCTATCAAACCCGAACTTAGAACAATTCTTGTCTTAGCAGCTACACATGTTTTATCACCAAGCCACGTTCTCCCCAGGGTCTGGACCTGCGCGTGCAGCACTTCCACGGCTTCAGCGAGCACGGTGACGGCGGGCACTACCACTACGACACCACGCCCGACGACGTGCACTACGAGGGGTACTTTGCGCTCGCCTCGTCTATCATCCGGGTCGACGCGCCGGAAGACACCCACGCCGTTGGCCGAGACTAGAGGCAACACCAAACCTAAAGAATAAAGTGACGAGGGTCATTCGAATAGCAAACTAAATAAACTATCGTTAAGGATGAAGTTTCAAATCCTCAAATAAAGACTGGTCATTTTATTAATTCATATTGCTCAATTGATGAACGAATCGCGACGACTGATTGAGCGACGACCTCATACCTATGCTTGATTGTACTAATTTATTGATGTTTTTATGATTGTAAAAGATTAAAATGGTGCCTTGCTTACTTACATGTTAAATATTATATTTATTTTAGTAAAATAAATAACTATTAAGTCTATGAAGGTCTATCACTGCCGTTAGTCTAAGATTTTGGTACAGAATCCGATGTTTAGTGTGTGGTTTCACTAGCTTTAAATGACTCCGTCAATAAGCGCCACATTGGAGAAAGAAATAATACAATATTTCTTTGCAACATGAGCTATACATAAAGTGCAAGTGGATACCCATATAACTTCGAAATTCCGGACTTATAAATAAAACGACTTTCATAGATTACGTTACTGGTGAGAGCGACGAAGCGACGATCGCAAATACACATAAGAACACACCCTCACACGTGTATGTGGATAGAGTGGGTGTATGCGGAGTCCCAGTAGCGAAAGCACGGTCCTACTGGCTTCCCTTCCAAGGATCGCATCAGCAACTCTACCGTTACACTACGAGTATTTAATTCACTATAACATTCAAAGAACAAAAACGACAAAAACAACCAAAAAAAAAACAACCATGTGCGTGTCGGACCACGCACAATGAAGAGTTCCGCAGTTGGGATGAATAAAATTTATCCCAATAACAAACTTAACAATGTAGTTGAAAAACATATTCTCCCATACATTCCAACTGCAAATTTAAGTTTGTACGCACAATATTGAGAGATTAAGTTTGCAATGTACTAATTATAAAGTAATAGTGTACTCATTGTTGAAGAGCTTAATAATAAATAAATAAAATTTGCCATGTCATTTTAAAACCATAGAGTTCTTCTAGGTTTTCCTGTAATCTGCAAGTAAGTATAGAACTATTTTCTGTATTAAAAAAGTATTTTGTTTCAGTAGTTTTGGAGGTAAAGGGGAGGAATGGTCATTTTGATCTATTTTCTTAAATAACTTTAAAACAGTGTATTTCAAAATTATAAAAAGGGGGTCCTCACAGGAAGCTTTTTCATTTGATATGTCACACGGTACAGTTTTGCAAAACTGTTTTTTTTCGTCTCGCTTCTCATGCACGAAGTTGTGGGTTCAAATCCGGGCAAGTACCAATGTGACTTTTTATGTACTCATATGTACTCTCTGAGATTACCTTGACATCACTAACATCGGTAAAGGGAAAATATCGTGAGAAACCTGTACCTAATTGCGTAAAACAACATAATCTGCTTCGATTTGAAACAGATTGCTAAACCATTGCTTCGTAAGTTGGAAAATAAATCTGCGCAACAACGTAAATAACGCAATGAATGTTGTTGAACTGTCAAAATGAAATAAATTAGGCATAATTGCTTACGACGAGCGTGGCGATTATGGCATACCCCCCCCCCCAAAAATGAAAAGCACCAAAAAGAAACGGCCCCTAGTGCCCGGCGGCCCACCGGCCCTTGGCTACGGTAGCGGTCAAGGCCACGGTGAGGCAAGGGGTGCGAAGAATCCCCGGAAGAGATCCGGCTACCATAACCACCGGAAACTGGACCTGGCAACATACAACACGCGTACACTCCGGACCGACGAAAAGATCATCGAACTCGAGGAAGAATTGAGCAAGTTACGATGGGGTATAGTAGGGTTATCTGAAGTCCGAAGAGAGGGCGAGGACTCGATAATCCTCAAATCCGGGAACTTGCTCTATTTCCGGGAGGGCGACCAGCAGTCCCAAGGTGGTGTCGGGTTTATCGTCCATAAGTCCCTTGTGAGCAACGTGGTGAAGATCGAGAGTGTGTCGACCAGGGTGGCGTACCTTATACTCAGAATATCCGCAAGATATTCGCTGAAGGTCGTACAGGTTTACGCCCCGACCTCGTCACACCCCGACGATGAGGTGGAGACCATGTATGAGGATATTTCCAGAGCCATGCATGGCTCTAAAACTCACTTCACCGTTGTCATGGGGGACTTCAACGCGAAACTGGGCGAACGAAACGATGATGAGCTGCGAGTGGGGCAATTTGGAGTTGGACGTCGAAACCACAGGGGTCACCTACTGGCCAGTTTTATGGAGAAGGAAGGCCTCTTTATGATGAATTCCTTCTTCAGAAAACGTGAGCACAGAAAGTGGACCTGGCAGAGCCCTGATGGTGCAACAAAAAATGAGATTGACTTCATTATGTCGACGAAGAGGCAAGTATTCAATGATGTCTCTGTGATCAACGCGGTGAAAACCGGAAGTGATCACCGTATGGTAAGAGGCACATTGAACTTGAATATCAAGCTGGAAAGATCTCGACTGATGAAGTCTACGCTCCGCCCAGCACCGATCCAAGTCCAAAACCCCGAGAGCTTTCAGCTCGAACTTCAGAATCGTTTCGAGTGCCTAGGGAGCTCCGTGGACGATTATAACGATGGGTTCGTGGAAACTGTCCATACGGTCGGGTCCAAGTTTTTCAAGACCCGTCGTACAAATCGAAACAAGAGGCTCTCTGATGCTACTTTACAGCTCATGGAGGAGAGGCGCGAGATGATTCTGCAGTCTTCAGACGATGCGCTTAAATACCGGCGGCTCAATAGACAGATCTCTAAGTCCTTGAAAAGCGACCTTCGACTCTATAATACGAACCGTATTAAGGACGCAATAGAGCAGAATAAGGGCTCCAAGGTATTTGCTAGAGATCTGTCTATTGGACAGAGCCAGCTTGCGAAACTGAAGACCAATAATGGCAGAATCGTATCCGCCAAACCTGAGCTGTTGAGAGAGATCGAGAGTTTCTATGGACAGTTATACACGTCAACCAGTAACCCCGTTACGAATCTAGCAAACGACCCAAGAGCTAGATTGACCCGACACTATACCGAAGACATCCCGGACGTCAGCTTGTACGAGATTAGGATGGCTCTGAAGCAACTTAAAAACAACAAGGCGCCGGGTGATGACGGAATTACGGCTGAACTCCTGAAGGCCTGGGGAAAACCCGTTCTTAAGGCCCTCCAGAAGCTTTTTGATTCCGTCATACTCGAGGGTCAAACGCCACAGGCATGGAACAGAGGTGTGGTGGTACTCTTCTTTAAAAAGGGCGACAATGCCCTGCTTAAGAATTATAGGCCCATCACACTTCTGAGCCATGTCTACAAGCTGTTTTCAAGAGTTATCACGAACCGTCTCGCGCGCAGGTTTGACGACTTCCAGCCTCCCGAACAAGCCGGATTCCGTAAAGGCTTTAGCACCGTAGACCACATACATACGCTGCGGCAGGTTATACAGAAGACCGAAGAGTATAACCAGCCTCTCTGCTTAGCGTTTGTGGACTACGAGAAAGCCTTCGATTCGATCGAGACATGGGCTGTGCTGCAGTCTCTTCAACGGTGCCAGATCGACTATCGGTACATCGAGGTGCTAAAGTGTTTGTACAAAAACGCCACTATGTCAGTTCGACTCCAGGACCAGACCTCGAAACCTATCCTTCTGCAGCGAGGTGTGAGACAGGGAGACGTTATCTCTCCGAAACTGTTCACCGCTGCACTGGAGGATGTCTTCAAGGTTCTGGATTGGAAAGGGCTAGGCATCAACATCAATGGCGAGTATATCACTAACCTTCGGTTTGCCGACGACATAGTTATCATGGCTGAGACCATGGAGAAACTCAGTACAATGCTCGATGACCTCAGTAGAGCCTCCGAAAGAGTGGGTCTTAAAATGAACATGGACAAGACAAAAGTCATGTCAAATGCCCATGTGACACCCACTCCCATGAAGATCGGAGACGCTACGCTCGAAGTTGTGGACGAGTATGTTTACCTAGGACAAATTGTCCAGCTAGGTAGGTCCAACTTCGAGAAAGAGGTCAATCGTCGAATCCGACTCGGCTGGGCAGCGTTCGGGAAGCTACGCAATATCTTTTCGTCCCACATACCACAGTGTCTCAAGACGAAAGTCTTTGACCAGTGCGTGTTGCCAGTGATGACCTATGGTACTGAAACGTGGTCGCTCACAATGGGCCTTATCAGAAGGCTAAAAGTCACCCAAAGGGCAATGGAGAGGGCTATGCTTGGAGTTTCCCTACGTGATCGAATCAGAAATGAAGAGATTCGCAGGAGAACCAAGGTAACCGACATAGCCCGAAGAATTGCCAAACTTAAGTGGCAATGGGCAGGGCACATTGCTCGCAGAACGGATGGCCGATGGGGTCGAAAGGTTCTGGAGTGGCGACCACGTACCGGAAGACGTAGCGTTGGAAGGCCTCCCACAAGATGGACCGATGACCTTGTGAAGGCCGCAGGAATCCGCTGGATGCGGAAAGCACAGAATCGGTCGAAGTGGCGGTGCTTGGGGGAGGCCTATGTCCAGCAGTGGACGTCTTTCGGCTGAAATGATGATGATGATGATGAATTGCTTACGAAAATAAGTTACAAAATTAGGGTACAGGACTTATAGTTAATATATGTTTGAAATCGCCAACCCGTCTTGAGCAAGCGTGTGGTGATCAATGCTCGTGCCTTCTCTGTATGAGAAAAGGCTTTTGGCCTGCAGTGGGACAATAATAGGCTGGTATTATTATACCATAAAACCCAAACAATATTTTTTAAGATGCTCTGCAAATACTTTATCACGAAACTATAACTCCAAAATAATTTAAATAAAAAGTAAGTTACACAAGGTACACCTACAAAATTATAATGGCATAATGCGACCATGGCTTTACCTTGACCATTTTTGTACCTGTCTTGATTTTCTATCTGAAATATTTTCTTGTTTCATACTTTTTAGAGCGGTATTTTTCAGTAGTTGGGTTTTAGTTTTTGAACTTACTTTTTATCTTAAATAACTTTAAAACAAAGTATTTAAAAAAAAAATATCCTCACAGAAAGTTTTTTTATTTGATATGTCACATGGTACAGTTGCAAAACTGTTTTTTTTTTTTAATTTACCTCGCAAAAGTGACCCCCTTATTCAAAATTCATTTATTTACTTTGCACGTCCGTGTTTGGGTCACCAATTCATGAGTACCAAATTTCAACTTAATCGCTCCATTATATTCTGAGCAAATTGGCTGTGACAGACACACGAGTGATCCTATAAGAGGTTCCGTTTTAGCATTCGGAAGTATGGAACTCAAAAAAATAAATAACCTGGCACCAAAATGTCATAATCGGGAACCCAGGTGAATAAAAAAAAAATCATCTGAGATCGGGAACTAAAAATTAATATTTAGCGATCCCGTCATGACTTCAGTTTAGGTCACGTCACGTGGCACCGCTTGATATGGACGAGAGCAAGCCGCTGTACAGCAGGTCCGTGACTACTGCAGGACCCCAACTCCCCAACGCCAATCGCTTCCATATTTAATAAATAATTAGTACCCAATTGTAATTGAAATAAACAATTTTATTTATTTAATTGGTACTAATTAGTTCTCGAACGACAAAATTGGTGCTTTAGTAGTTTTCGAGAAACTAGACTTTGAAGGTGGTCACGCTCCCTTCAGCAGGACCACCATGAGCGCTGAAAAAGGGGTATGCTGCAGCTATTCTAAGTATACAAATAATTAGTACCCATAAATGTGATTCATTGCGTAAAAAAAAACAGAACTGAAACATTTATATTTACCGAGAAATCGACGATGATAACTTTCATGCGCTCGTTCAGCAGGACCACGACTTTGAATGTCGATTCCAAGTTTGAGGAGCTTGTCGCTTTCCTCAAACCTACATAGAAAATTAGTACCCTGCAAGATAAAATTAGTGCTCAAAATTAGTTCTTCAGTAGTTTACGAGATATACCATGCCATTGGGTGGGGTGGCGGTAGTCACGGTGTTAAATTTTCACTTCAAGATTTCCCTATTAAAAACTCTGTGATTTCTTTTCAAATTTATACAAAAACTAGGTTTTGCCCGCGGCTTCGCACGCGTAATGGTTATAAAATATCCCATAGGAACGTACTACCGATATTCAGAGTACTTATGTCCTAATCCAGGTCATGGCCTATCCGTATGCCATTCATCTAAATCTGTTCAGCCGTTACGGCATATATCTGTTTTAGGGTTCCGTACCTCAAAACCCTTAAAGGATGACATCGTTGCCTGTCAAGACACTTTTTCTCAGAAACGCGTGGAGGTATCAAGTTGAAATAGTTAAAAACTTAGGCTAAGCGCGCACTACGGATTTTGATCGTTGCGGATAATATTTCGTATTGTTCTATCTACTCTCAGGCTCATTTCCTACGAAATGTATGGAATATTTATTTGCAATTTCTGAATTTTCTCGTACTCAAACCTCAGTTGGCCCGATATAGTTTTTTGACCCTAGTAATAAGAAATAGGATCGACTGGCATCAAAAAAGTTTTTGTGTAAATTGTAGATGTTCTTGCTGACTGTACAATTTTTTCAAAATCTGTGAATGCAGATCAAAATGTTTCAAAAAGTTAAGGACAGTCTCCTAAGACCGTTTTCTTCTAGAGACAACGGTTAAGGCCCTTATTGCCCCATCTCAACATCCACCCTGTATATGTTATGATTGACTACTTAACTCCATAAAGGTATAGCGTTATGATAATCTTTTGAAAGGTTAAATCCGTAATTATCTGCAATATTCTAACCTTTTGGATAGTCTTTTTAAAGTTTGCGGTAAACTATAGAAGAATACGAACATAATGCAATATTGCTCATAACCCATAGCAAATACAGGTTAACCTGTAATACAGGTTTTTATTTAAACCTATTTCAGGCACCAGTCTCTCACAAATTTAGCTCCTTGTTCGTGCACTATTGTCAAACACTAGCATTAAGTACATAACTTGTGTAGAGAAAATAAACGTCTTATTATTAATAGCGTGATAATAATTTTTGAAAAGTCTATTGTGACGTTTCCATTATTTGACATAGATTATTTATACCAATTTTCAAGTCAATCAAGCCAAACAGTAAAATACCCCATTTCATCCCGTTAGGGGTAGATTTTCATAAAACCTTGATATACGTTTTTATTTGTTTTCAGTCTTAAGTATAAATACTGAGTTTCGAGTTAATCAGACCGCGCGTTAAAATTCTTCCATACAAACTTTGACATCCCCCAATCCTCCCTTAGGGGGTAGTTTAGAAAAACTAAAAATGGCAATCTTTATAATTTACATAGATAAGTATTCGTGCCAAGTTTTAAGTTTATTAACTCAAGGAATAAGATTTTTCATACAAACAAAATCCCCCCTTTTCACCCCCTTAAAGGTCGAATTTCCAAAAACCCTTTCTTAGTAGATGCCTACGTCATATTATCTACCTATGTGCCAAATTTCAGCCCAATCCGTTCAGTGGTTTGAGCTGTGCGTTGTTAGATCAGTCAGTCAGTCACCCTTTCCTTTTATAGATATAGATTAGTGTTCCGAAAGAAGTTATAGCGACCAAAAATTGAGATTCCTAAGTGTTGTATTTTAAGAGAAATTAGCTTTCATTACTTTTCTGTACTAAATCTCCGCGTATAACCCGATCAAATTAAGTTGTCATGGTATTATAAATGATTTTATTTCTGTAAGTAGGTTTGTACTAACACTTTTACACGTCAATCATATTTTAAAGCTAGATGAGGTATTTAGCAGTCTATCTATTCTGTAAAAATCTCACCGTGAAAACTTAGGTGAAGTGAGCTCGAAGTGAGGTGAGAATAGTGCCAATCCCTAGCATCAAGTGGAATGACAGCTCACTTCACCTAAGTTTTCACGGTGATATTTTACCTAAGTTAAAACCGTATTCGCTTCGGCTTCTCTCTTACAAAAATTCACACCTCGCCGCTGGAGTCCATTCCACTTTCGGCCTGGCAATTGAGATATCATCGTACTAACCTATTGCTCCAGATTTCCTTGGTGTCGTTTTCATAGTTTTTGAGGGTGCTAAAGTCGATAGTGAGGTCAAAATGTAAATCCACTATGGCGGCTGCGGAAATTTTGTTTTTTAAATCATACGTGAGAAGGAACTTCCGTTTCTGAGGGAGGTCGGATCACACACGTTTGTTTTTGTCATAGAGGGTGATAAAAAGCTCGGAAGCAACACTATTTTTACCCGACTACGGTGAAACAAAAAGGAGGGTTATGATTTTGACCGGTATGTATGTATGTATGTTCATCTGTTACATCATAACTTCTAAACTGCCGATCATAATTTGACAGATGAAGTATTATTGGAAGCGTATTGATTGTCCGCTGGTTATAGGCTATGTGACGTCACATTAAATGCAATATGGCGCCCTCTAGAGGACATAAAGTAACGAAATAAAAAATAAAAATAATTGAATTGTGTCATGTTGTGTATCAAATGAAAGGGCTTGACAAGCACATTACAAATATGTATATATCATATATCATATTTTCTAAGTAAATAAATATGTTTAAATTGTTACAAACAAGTAAAAGTGAGACTGCTACGTACGACGCGGTTGTAAAATTAATACCTATTTTACCATGAATGCCGTGATGGTCCAGTGGTTAAGGCCTCGCCTCTCATGCACGAGGTTGTGGATTCAAATCCGGGCAGGTACCAAAGTGACTTTTTCAATTCAAATGTGCTTTCTGAGTTTATCTTGGATATTACTAACATCAGTGAAGGAAAAGTATCAACAGCCGCACGGGTCGATCCATCAGGTTAAGCCACGCTTGTCGGGGTTGGTCCGTGGATTTCTACATACCGAGACTCCCCCGTGCCTCGGAAAGCACGTTAAGCCGTTGGTCCCGGTTGTCATTCGTGGTTCTTTGACAGTCGTTACGGGTCGTCAGAAGCTCGAAAGTCTGACAACCAGTCTTACCAAGGGGTATCGTATTACCTAGTTACTGGGTTGTGGAGGTCAGATAGGCAGTCGCTCCATGTAAAATACTGGTATTCAGCTGCATCCGGTTAGACTGGAAGCCGACCCTAACATAGTTGGGAAAAGGCTAGGCAGATTGATTAAGTGAAGGAAAAACATTGTGAGGAAACCTGTACCCTAATTGCGTAATACAACACAACCACAATCTGTTTCGATTTGAAACAAATTGCTAATCCATTGTTTCATAAGTTGGAAAAAAAAATCGCAAATAGGGTAGGTATTGGACTTATAGTTAATATACATATATAAGTCTGAAATCGCCAAACCGTCTTGAACGCGCGTGGTGATCAATGCTCATGCCTTTTCTGTATGAAAAGAGGCGTTTTCCTATCAGAGGGACAATAATAGGCTGGTATTAATATACCATTTTTTTTTTTTTCTTAGCCGTTATTGTCCCACTGCTGGGCAAAGGCCTCTCTACTCTCTTTCCACCTCTCTCTGTCTAGAGCTTCCAAGGACCAATCTTTCTTAAAGGAGTCCAGCTCATCCCGCCATCTCCGTCTGGGCCTGCCGCGATGTCGTTTGCCATGGCAAACGACAATATACCATATGAACAAAAAAAATAAAATTAAGCTGCTCTGCAAATACTTTATCACGAAACTATAACCCCAAACTAATTTAAATAAAAAGTAAGTTTAAAAACTAAAACCCGACTAAAAGATATGAAACAAGAAAATATTTTAGACAGAAGTCAAGACATAGTTACAAAAATGATCAAGATAAAGCCGTGGTCGCATGCCATTATAATTTTATAGGTGTACAAGCATGCGACCACGGCATTACCTTGATCATTTTTGTACTTATGTCTTGACTTCTGTCTAAAATATTTTTTATCACATCTGTTCAAAAATTTCTGGTTTAGTCCTCGTAAACAGGGCCTAAAATAGCTTTTTAATCCCTAGGGATTAAAAGTGATTTGAATTTGGAACGTGGATATTGTTAGTAAAAAAAAGTTCCAATCGCCAAAGAGATCAAACACGAACATTGTATGAACAAGTAACAGGCTGGCAAGAGAGAGAAAGTGTGAATTTGGTCAAAATGAAAATCCAAGATGGCGGCTGCGAAAATTTTCAAATTATTCGTCATGGGTGTCGTTTTCATAGTTTTCGATGGTGCTAAAGCCGATAGTGAGGTCAAAATAAAAATCCAAGATGGCGGCTCCGAAATTTTTCAAATTTTTCATCATTTGTATCGTTTTTATGGTTTTTAATGGTGCTAAAGCCGATAGTGAGGTCAAAATCAAAATCCAAGATGGCGGCTGTGAAAATTTTCAAATTTTTCATCATGGGTATCGTTTTCATGGTTTTCAAGGGTGCTAAAGCCGATAGTGAGGTCAAAATGAAAATCCAAGATGGCGGCTGCGGAAGTTTTCAAATATTTCGTCATGGGTATCGTTTTCATAGTTTTTGAGGGTGCTAAAACCGATAGTGAGGTCAAAATACAAATCCAAGATTGCTGCTGCTGAAATTTTCAAATTTTTGTCATAAGTGTCGTTTTCATAGTTTTCGAGGGTGCTAAAGCTGATAGTGAGGTCTAAATGTAAGTCCAAGATGGTAGCGACTTTTGTTTTAAATCATACGTGAGAAGGAACTTCGTTAACTGCACACGTTTTATTTTCTCATAGAGGGTGATAAAAAGTAGAGTGTTCACCTCGGGAGCAACACTATTTTAAGCTCGAGTGAAGTACTTTGAATCCCTCGCTGCACTCAGGATTCTACTTTAGAATCCCTCGCTGCGCTCGGGATTCTACTCTAGAATCCTTCGCTCCGCTCTGGATTCAAAGAAACACTCTCGCCTTAAAAATTGTTGTTTGCTCCCTTGGTAAACAATCTACTATTCTTGTTTCATATCTTTTAGTCGGGTTTTAGTTTTTAAACTTACTTTTTATAAGCTCGAGTGATGTACTTTGAATCTCTCGCTGCGCTCAGGATTCTACTTTTGAATCTAGAATCCTTCGCTCCACTCTGGATTAAAAGAAACACTCTCGCCTAAAAATAGTTGTTTGCTCCCTTGACAAACAATCTAGTATTATGTGTGTGTCGTGCATGGTTATAAAATAAAATGACAATAAAGGCTTTACCGTGTATTCAACTTATCTATGTGTTACAATTTTATTGAAATGATTGCAATTTTCGTTTTAATATTTACACGGAACTTGTTTTATAATTATGTATGAAAATTTACCGTATGGTACAACGAACGTCGACTATGATATAAAATTGCAAAAAAATACAGCCCAGAAATATTTTTAGTAATATATTTGGCAGGCTCGCAAGGAGACTTAAAATTCGTTTGTATGAGAAAAAATTATATAATATTGTTCTATACCCTGTACTCCTACGTTATTGTTGTTCCACTAGAACGCTCACAACCGAATGTTATCGTCCATAGTAACACAGCAAGTTACAGATTTCGCGCAACATCAATATAATCTTGTTTTCATAATATTATGTCGCTAGTGAGTTGTATTTGTGTTTTTTCATAGATATTTGATGTTCTTCGAAGGTGCGAAGAACATCTGTAGCCTATTTTAAGAATAAATATCTTAAGGTTTAAATAGATTGTGTGCGATCGATGTCACCGACCGCTCAGATTGATCCAGTGTGGTGCGTGGCAGCCGAAATACGTTCATCGCTCGACCGCAATCTACATGCACCTTCAGAATGTTAGCGGATGCTCTACAGACGCGCGTTGTACCATACGAGTGATGACGGTTTCTCGCCGTTGTCTGTGGCAGACATTCACAGACTGGCTCTCAGCTACATACAAAAATAAAGTACATAATATTTATATACAGTTACATGACGGCCGCGATCCACACGGCGCGATTAAAATTACGTCAGATTGTTACAACCGGCGGGCGGAAGGTTCAACATTTATGTTAAAACGTTCTAGGAAAACTGTTAAACAACGTATAGGTAGCATTAACGCCTCTTCATCAGCTTGTTTTTTTTTACAAACCTTGGAAATAGAAGAACAAATCGACTGTAGCAATTAACATTGTTGAATCTACATTTTTGCGATATTTAAATTTATTGCACTAAAGGTCTTTAAAAAAATCGCAAAAATGTAGATCCGACAATGTTAATTGCTACGGTCGAAATTATGGGTGACGCAGCTAAACAGGTCTATGATTACTTAACTATAATGATACATAATGTGTAAATAATACATTTTGGAACTCAGTCGTGCCGCGCCATCTAACTTAATAAAATGGGGATCTATCGTATTACCTTTTAGGTCATTTACAATCTTGTAATATACAACACAAATACAACTCATTATTTTTCTAGAATATGAACAAAACACGAAATCAAAATCAACATTTTTCTAGAGATAAAATATCAAAGGACCAAAATCTTCCAAAATGCGTTATTTATAGATAAAACATTAACTTACTGAATGATATAAAGAGCGAAATTCATTGATCGTGTTGTTTAAATAAAGTGTACATAATACTAACATCACTAACAGCATGTCTTACGACAGTCACACATTTGATGCCTCATCGTCGCAGTCGCGCGACAACGCACTAACATAGCTCTTGAAGCATTACACAGCCTGCACTTGCTAGCATACTAACAACAATTTAAAAATAAATAAAATTATAGAACGTACCTCGAATATAGTCGACCGCATAACGTGAAATTAATCGTTTTTAAAATCAATTATAATTTTATTTGAAAAATTAATTATCATTTATGAAACCAACTTTGCGCAGGCGCTGAAAGTAATCATAAGAGGCTTGCTCAAATGTCAATATTCTGCGCAAATCAGTATTAACAGCGCATACGCTCATAAGCTGAGCACAAAGCATGTTGATGGTAGTCTGCTAGCCTACCAGGTGCAGATAACCAACAGGCCTTAGTTCTCTTCCAGAAATGATAACTTCGTGTCAACTTGTGATGCTTTTCATCATGCGGCCGACTGCAGTCGAGTATTATGAACATAACATTTTGAGCTAATTCTAACCAATGATATAATTTTTACACCTAACTACAGCTGCGAACGCACTGTCAATGATATGACCTTGTCACATTTCAATCAAAAAGTGTTCGCTTATTGTCAGTCTATCCTGATAAAACGCATTTTATAATAAAACTTAACATAATTTATCTTAGTGATATTCTTGTAAGTAATAGGTCCGTTCTCACCCTTTGGGCACGGAACCTTAGAAATCAGTGATACAATCAGTACGTTCGGAGCTTATACCTTGCTAAATAAATTCATATAATATTGTAGTACACGACGAATCCGAAAACATGATCATTTGTTTACGATTACAACGGTTGGAGAGCGACAATTTAAATTCAACAACAGTTTAGATTTTTATAAAAACTGGTAAAAATATTAACAGATATAATATTTACACGATCAGTTCTGTACTTTTGGCATAGACTGTGTGACGTGGTCACCGAGTTGTATTGTCGATTGCAGGTTATTGATAACATGTCGTGAGCACTCTCGTTGGTAAGCAGCGCTAACTGCGTCGAGACGATATCTTTGAGGACTGCCCGCGCGTACCGTGGAGCGTGTGGAACCGCACGCTCGTAACATTTGTATTACGAAAATCGCTCTTACTGTTCCGCTGTCAATCTTTTAATGTAAGGCGTTTTATTTTCAAGGGCTTGCGGTTGACTGTAAAAATACGTGTGAACAACATTAGGTAACGACTAGGGCTGCAATTATACCGTTCCGCGTGGCCTGGCGACATGGCCGCTCCGTTATGTCATTGTACGGAACTGCTGCGCGCAGATAAATTCAAGCCTAAGAAGCTTAATACCCAATTTCGTTTGCCTGAGAGAACGCAAACCGTCGCTACGATGCCGTGAGTCGCCCAGTCGTAGTGAGCATCCATACGATGCAGTAGCGCGGATATTTTACAGTACCATCACCATTCGCCATCACTCACCTTTGTCTTCTAAAGCTAAGCGTTATTAAGAATATAAAGTAACGCATGTAGATTAGGACGTCCCGAATCGTAGAAAACGACCACTGCTTCACGGAAGGACAATTTTTGTCTTCTATTCTATTATCCGCTTACGTGATAAAAAAACATTAATTTCTATCATAAGTTCATATCAAATAAAGCTTTAATTAGCGTTTTTTGTAAGAATCCGTGCACGGCCAGGCGCGCACGCGGCCGGCGCGGCGCCGCTCAGGAGCGGAAGAAGCGCACGGCGCGCACGACGTACTGGCGGCAGATGGGGCACTCGGCCAGCTGCTTGGTGCACGCCGCGCACGGCCAGGCGCGCACGCGGCCGGCGCGGCGCCGCTCAGGAGCGGAAGAAGCGCACGGCGCGCACGACGTACTGGCGGCAGATGGGGCACTCGGCCAGCTGCTTGGTGCACGCCGCGCACGGCCAGGCGCGCACGCGGCCGGCGCGGCGCCGCTCAGGAGCGGAAGAAGCGCACGGCGCGCACGACGTACTGGCGGCAGATGGGGCACTCGGCCAGCTGCTTGGTGCACGCCGCGCACGGCCAGGCGCGCACGCGGCCGGCGCGGCGCCGCTCAGGAGCGGAAGAAGCGCACGGCGCGCACGACGTACTGGCGGCAGATGGGGCACTCGGCCAGCTGCTTGGTGCACGCCGCGCACGGCCAGGCGCGCACGCGGCCGGCGCGGCGCCGCTCAGGAGCGGAAGAAGCGCACGGCGCGCACGACGTACTGGCGGCAGATGGGGCACTCGGCCAGCTGCTTGGCGCACGCCGTGCACGCCGCGATGTGGCCGCACTCCAGCAGCACGCACTCCAGCGGCGCCGCCATGCAGATCTTGCAGCACTCCGACGGCGGCAGGTTGTCTATGTCTGTGGTGCGAGCGTTGTTTACATATTATTATAAACTAGCTGCGCCCCGCGGTTTCACCCGCATAAGTCTCAATCCCGTGGGAACATCGGGATAAAAAGTATGTGTTAATCCAGGTTATAAACTATCTGTGTGCCAAATTTCATCTAAATCTGTCCAGCCGTTTGAGCGTGAAGAAGAGCCAAACATACACACACACTCACAAACTTTCGCCTTTATAATATTAGTAGGATTAAAGTCGCTATTCGTGTGTGTCTGTGCGACGAATTTCGATGCGGTTTTCACCATCATTTAGAGAATTTATGCCGAAAGGTTTATGTGTACAGTACGTTAATATTAAACTAACATTTAAAAAAAGAATCTTGATGTTTCGTCAAGTCGTAAAAATCGTGCGAAGCAGGGGCAGCTCGCTAGTTCTGTTATAAACCACACTCTAAACACAATGTAACTATTACAGTGAATCATGGCCACGGTACATGGACCGCCGTAATTCAAAATTAAGACAAAGCCACGATAATTACCTATTTCTAAGATAAAAATACACAAAAAAAATTGCTTATTTTGGTGACTGTCATCTTGGATTTTGATTTTAAACTTCATTTTCAGAGTCAACACCAAAAGATTTTGAAATTGTCATGGCCACTAGTAGGCTAATAGTGCTGAGCCGATCTTACCATCCTTGTACTGCGCGTGGTTCCGCCACAGCGTCTTGGCGCGCTCCAGCAGGTCGCGGCGCTCCAGACAGCCGCGGTACTCCACGCGGTTCCTCACGAGGAGCTCCTTCAGCTGCTTCACGTTGAGCGCGTCCAGCTCCGAGGCGCGCGAGAACTGCTCCAGGCGGATCTGTTTGGGGGTACCTGTCCGTTAAAGTGCTTGTTAGTGTTGGTGATCAGTTAGCTATTCGAACAAAATTAAAGGCAGTATTTTTCTCAGGATAAAATATATTAGGAAAATTCTTTCTCGTTTCGCAGTCAAGTCGTCCAAAACTGGTGCGGCGCATAAATGGTATACACTACGCAAAGGAGAATGCTAAAACCCAGGCCGTAGTTGCGTCAAACCCAGACCGTAGTTGCGTCAAACCCAGGCCGTAGTTGCGTCTTAAACATTTTTATATTAAAAATCTTCTTTTGGATTATAAATTCACGCATATTAAAATGAGGTTTAAAAGATGATAAAAGAATATCTGTACTGTTTTGAAGCTTAGCACCGCCAATTAAAAAAATATATTTTATAGTTCTAGGTACTCTGACCTCATAGCTGACGTTCTTCAGAAAGGGCAGGTGCGTCGTACTCATAGTACGTCGTAGTTTCGAGTTTCGTGCGTGTATGACCAGAAAGCCAATTCTCATACTTAAAAAAATTTCACATTCAAGTCGCAATCTGACAAACTTGTCAAAAATTTTGGTAAATCGATTGTATTTTTTTAACAGAATGCGAACGTTTTTAAACATTACGGGAATTGCCCCTCAGATGTATGAACGTAAAGGATGTAAAAGAGTATAAAAGGGCCGAAGCAGGTGGCGTTCTGTATTTTCTGCCTACCTCCATGGGAAGAATGTGTGTACATACATGTCACACATACTTTTATCTCTGAAGACCATCACCAATAAGGTCCCTGTATGTCCTAGGGCGTAAACATTTTTCATTAAATTTCATCCTTTTCAACTTTAGGCACTACATGTTCTTTTAAACCGCAGTTGCTTACCTCATCGTTTCTCAGCCTATCGTTCATAGTCACACTCCACATGCTTCGCAAAATACGCATTTCCACAGCATTTATTCTACTTTCATGCTTATTTCGCCACACCCAACATTCACTTCCATACATAAGCATAGACACCCATTGCTGCACACCATTGTGAACAGCCAGTCGAGCCTTTTTGGACATCAATTGATTGGTCACAATCGCATGTACAGCTCCATTCATTTTATTTCCCGCATTTACTCTTCTTTTCATATCTTCATCAATCTTTCCATCTCTTGCAAGTCATTCACTTCCTGCACACTCTTATTATTTATTTTCAGATCACACGCTAACACATTCTCTTCTCTTTCAAACACATGACCTTCGTCTTACTCATATTCATCCCTTTCATCTTATATGCTTCACCCATCAGTCACCATGTATTGCAACTGTTCTGTTGACGATGCAAGCAGAACTTGATCATCTGCGTAGAGCCTTCTCCACGAATTTGACAGGCAACTCGTTCATCCTCAAACCGCACTCGCTCTTTCAAATCCGTCAGATAACTATTTTATGTATGTATGTATGATTATATTGCGCGTACCATTATCATTGTCAGTACCGTTATCGTCCGACCCGTTGTCGGTGTCGTCCATGAGCGGCGCGTCGTGCAGGCTGGACGTGTCATGCTCAGCGTCGTGTAAGCTGGCCGTGTCATGGTGCCCGTCGTGCAGGCTGGTCGTGTCCGGGTGCGCGTCGTGCAGGCTGGCGCGGTCGTGCGCGCGGGCGCGGGCCGGCGGCGCGGGCTCGCGGCGCAGGTCCAGCTCGGAGGCCGCGCGCTCCACCGGGCCCGGGCGCCGCACGAAGCTGCCCGACGTGCTGAGGAGGACGTCTGAGTCTGGGGGAAACAAGGTTAGGTTAGTTATGCTGTATGATATTGCGAAGAGTAAGTTCAGCTAACATCATAACGAGCGCAACCGCGTTGTCAAGGGCGGTCTTAACGACGGAATTATGTGATCTGCCAACTATGCTCCAATTACAATCCTCTTGTGACGTAGTAAAACGCGGAGCAAAAGTCTTCAATTCTTCAGTAATAATGCGTTAGTGACGCTATCACCACTGGCAATCTCTGGTGATTTATTTTCGCCGCGCCCACAAGTAGGCTGACCGAAGTCGTACATCCAGGATCCATCCAGGTGAAGTGTCATGAATAATGAAGGTCCTTGGTAGTGGTTACCGTTGGGCAGTGGGTCGGCGGGTCGGTTGACGAACTCCCAGCCGGTGTCGTCCAGGTCCTCTATCTCGAAGCAGTCGGCCGTGTCGACGCGCGCGCTCTCGGCCGACGCGCTGCGCGACACCGACGACGACGACTCCGGTACCGGCACCAGGATGTCCGGCTCGCCACCTGTACACGCAACGGCGATGCCGGCTATCATTCTTTCAACTACCCACGCCTTCCCAAGCATAGGCGACGAAATCCAATTGATATTTCATGCGGCATCATCAATTTATCGATATCGTGATGGCAGCGATTAAGGCCTCGCCTTTCATGCACGAGGTTGTAGGTTTAAATCCGGGCAAGTATCACTGTGACTTTTTCAGTTCATAAGTACTTTCTAAGTTTACGTTGAACGTCACTGACATCAGTGCAGAAAAACATCGTGCGGAAACCTGGACTTATAATCAATATATAAGTCTGAAATCGCCAACCCGCCTGGGCAAGTGTGGTGATCAAATTCAAAGCCTTTATTTCAATTAAACCATTTACAGGCACTTTTGAATTGTCAAGGAGTCGGTCGGTCAAATTATACATGCGAGAACAATGTAGAAAGACGTGCACGTTAGAAGCGTCCGTAATAAAAAGATAAAACATTGATGCATTCTTGTTTCATAAATTTTCTGTGTTTTACCTTCATGGAAAGATTGCTAACAGCTTTGCCTTGACTTTGCATGAATAAATACATATAATTTTGCATTTAAAAGTGTGCTATGCTAGTTGTCAATCTATTCTACTTATTGTATGTTAATCATGTGTTCGGTGTGCGCTCACCTGGTGTGGTTGTGAATCGTTCTCCATGTGGCCACGGCCGGTTGAGCGGAACATCGTCTCGTGTGTTGTTATTGTGTACGTGAGCAGAGTTGAAGCAATTGCCTGCAACATTAAGTTACAGATCAACACAATATTACAGATTTACTGTAATACATACAAGGAAAATAGGTAATCAATATGACCGGATATAATGCTTCATATTGCTTAAACATATACCGATAATAATCCTTTGTAACCACGTATTTACCGAATTAAAAGTTTGCGAGATTAGCTGATCGAAACAAAGACGCCGCTGGACAAAGTACGCTTTCTGTAAGGTTCCTGGCAGTACGTACGTCAAAAGGATAAACATCAATATTGAACACCTAGTGTTGCTGCGCGTATGCGGCCGAGCTGCATCACATCAGTTATGATTCAGCAGAATATTCAATAATAAAACTAATCCCACGTGGATGAATGACAGACTTAACGATAACGGCGACCAAAGTATATTATTACCTTCATAGACTAATATATATGAGATAACCTTTTCCAGACAAGTGGATAACATTGACAAATTGATAAAATATTCATTTATCTATCCTGATACACACTTTATCCTAGAATTTGTTAAATTTAATTGATTAGTCATTGCAATTCTATTATTTCATCAGAATTATAATGACAATAAGCATCAATTACGTACAGAATGACATGTGTAAAATAGATAAGATATAGCGGTAAATTACTTCGAGAAACACGTAGTCTTCTCCCTATATCACAAAGCATAGAGATCAATCAGTGTTCTTGAAAGTCGCTGGTCTATACCTACTTGGAATCTCTCTGAGGGATTGAATGTGTATATGAGGTGATCTTACATAGCTCACAGAATAAGCAAGCTGAAGTGGCAATGGGCCGCCATATCAGCCGTAGAAGCAATGTTCGTTAGGGTAGACGTGTTTTTGAGTGGAGACCGCGTATCAACAAGGTTTGACCGTCGCCCTCAGGCTACTCAGACGATCTTGGGTTGGTTGGAAGCAGCTGGATGAGAGGAGCGAGGAGCGATTGCAATAGCGTGCGATTGACCAGACTCACGTCCAGCAATGGGCTGCCATACACTGATGATAATTATAATCAACCGCTAGGTAAAAACGTATGTATTTGGGTATTACTTGCGCATCCCCTTGAGGGCGGCGCCGGCGCCGGCGCCGGGTGCGGTCCGTTGCGGATGTCGAAAGCCGAGTTGATGAAGTCGTTGATGTTGCTGGTGAGCCCCTTGAGCGAGCTGAAGGGGCTGGCGCCGGCGCGGGATCCCCGTCGCCGGTACGCCGCGCTGTTCACGTGGGATACGCACAGGCTCAGGAGTTCCTCCTTCTCTGGAAATTGATGTGTTACCATACATTAATATGATTGCTGACATGGGGTGCATGGATGTGCATGTTTTATAAAAAAATCTTCCTTTCCCCAGCACAATTGTCATCCTGCAATAATCAATAATGTACTTACTCTGATGAACAGATGATCTAAATTGAATCATTTTGGTGCTTACTTTTGTTTATTTTGTACAAAAGAGCAACACTTTTATGTGAGAGATTCACCTTCAAATAAATGGTAATATCATACAGTGATCATGATAACTTAGCCTGACAGCTGTCCTGAAGTTGTCAATAAATTGCTAGGGTTTGGATAGGATGCTGATGCTCAAAACATGAATCTCTTTACCCTGAGGAGTTGTGGTGGTAGTGAGAATATATATCAATCAATCAATCATTTATTTTGTTAAACATAGGTTATGTTAACAATGGTTACAGATATGTAATAGGTATTTGAAGTTCATTATGGTATTGTGTGATTTCCCTAAAGGTTGTTATCTAAGGGAAACTGGCCATGATAATGGTAAATAAAATGTTGCTGATTGTGGTAACAATTGGCAATAAGTCATGTTATTTTTACACTTAGTCATAGTAAGCACAAGTAAATACAATTTTCAGGATTCAAATTTAAAGGTCATTTATTCAAACTAGGCTGAGAGTCAGCATTTTTCGAACGTCTTATTACATAAGAAAGTCCCCCAAAACGCTCACCCTTCACCACTTCCTAGTACTTTCGCTGGGAAGAAGAAGTGGCGCAACAAACTCCCCAGTGGCACAGCTGTCTGTTCAGTTAGAAAAATTAATAAATTGATTCTATACAATTGTATGCAAAATAATTTACATTACGCAACACAAAACATAATTTAAATTATTAGTCATATGTCAGCTAGCACACGCCAATATACCTACCAACCAAAAATATCGAGAACTATACTCAAGCAGAAATAAAAACTAAACATAAACAGAACTTAATTTAAGCTTCCAGGTATAAAGGACGTGCCCCCTTACATATAGCTATATAAAGCTGTAACTGGAAGTTATAAATGATAAACTAGGACCATGGAGATTAAATAAATAAACAGTTAATTACTATTATTGGGTTTCTCTATCTGGAATTTCTCAGTAGCAGCCTGGAGTTTGGATTTGTGCCCGGTTGATGGTAATAGGCTCGCCCCCTATTACATGGGACTTGAACATAACTAGCGAAATGTGGGTGTACTATAGATAACCTCTGCCTAACCCTTCGGGGATTACAGGCGTGATGTTATGTGTTAATTACTAGTAACAATAACAAAACCATGATCAGCAAGACGATCAGATGGCTTTAAAAGGTGATCTTAAAGCTACGTCATCTATTAGAAATAGGAATAATATTTGGTATTTCAAATGAAAACGTGTTGCTGAATGTTCCTATCTGTAATGGTTTCCATAGCTGCCATTTCAGTTTTAAAATTCGATCTATACAGGCAGCAATTAAAGAAGAAAGACAAAATTAAAATGTATTGATGCTGTCATATCATGAAGGTCAAATAAATTGTATCATGTTATGAACATAAACCTGCTACCTTTTATATTGTTTTAATAATCACATATTGGTCAGACTGCTTATTGGAGATAATTACAGGTTTTGAAGTAGTGCAAAACTCATAACTATATCAGAATAATTATATCCTGAAGAAACTTGGTTAATTGGCACTAGAATACTTTTTATGTCTAAACTAATAATATTTTTGACAAAATTTTGATACCAAAAAAAGAAAAAAAGAGCCAAAGGTTAGGGATATGTAAATTCAATGTTGTTTGTTGCCAACAATGACTTTAATTTTTATAAATAAAGATTTCACTTCTGCACTATCATTTGTTGTGTCATTCAACAGTGTAATTATTAAAGTATTAATCAATGTATCCAAAACAAGTTTGATTTATGAACAAGTTCAAAAATAAAGGTGCCATTGAAAACTTGACCTGACATGTCTGGGGAATTACCAAGATACAATTATGTTCAAGGGCAGATCATGACAGGTTCATAGCTACAGCTTATAGCAAAGAACAAGTGGTTGGTGTATAGGTAGCATATTTATGTCACATCTTAAGTTTATGACAAAAACAAATCAAGGTCATTAATATTGTGAAACAAAAGTCTGACTGACACAATCTTTGTTGTCAGAAGTTGTTTTATTTTTTATTTGACCCTGACTTTCAGCGATAGACTGCTATTGTTTAACAGCATGAAACATTGTTCCGAACCTAGAAGACCAGAATAATAACCAACTTCGAGATAGTCAAAGTATTATGAGCTTGTTAATAAAATTAGTGTGCCTACCCAAGTGCGTAATATTACATTTGACATTAATAGTTTGGACAGTCTTAAGTATGCTGTTAATAAATAATTAGTTTCATGAAAAATCTGAAAATATGTCACGTTTACCAATAAAAATACTAATCATTGATATAAACACTGTATTGGCAATGATTTGGACAACATTTATGATTGTGTCATGACTTCATGAGTCAATATTTAAGTTTGTCGACTTTGGCTGCAGTCCAGTCATGTGAATGTATGAAATAAAATGTTAATAGGACTGCTTAAATTATAATTAGCATACTCAAAGTTTGTTTTGAACTGTACACTAGAGTTAAGTGGAAGTCATAAAGTCGTTACGAGACGTACCGACGCATCCCCTGGTGGAGACGTTTTGCCGCTGCAGGAAGCACTGCAGGTCGCGCACCTTGAGGTGGGCGATGGCCTGCCTGGTGAGCGGGCGGGTGGACAGTACCCGGCACGGCGCGCACATGGCGCCGCCGCCGCGCCGCAGGCAGCTGCTGCAGTAGTAGCGCTCGCATTCGCAGCACGCCCGCTTGCGCTTGAACATGCTGAACTGCACCGCGCAGCTCTCGCAAGGCATTTTACAGCACCCGCGTCCCTCCTCTACCGTCTAGCATACTCCGCGCCGCGCACTCCACTGCTCCAGCTGCGTCACATACACATTACAGTAATGCAGACACTACTGTATTTACAATTTTTTTTATGAAGATTATCAGACATTTAATATTTTTATAGCGTAATATTTATGTAAAAAATCAAAACATATGAATGACACACCTGCCATCATGAAAACTACGTTTCTTTCTAAGCAAATTATATAAAATCGAAAGAGACATATTTAATTCAAACATAATTTGTGTATTAGCTTTAAAATAAAATTTTCAACCGTAAATTATTCAAAAACTTTTACTTAAATTGAAGAGCTACAAACAGGCTATTGTTAAAATACCACAGACTACAATGTATAAAATTCTGAAAACTTTTCGCTGAAACGAACATTCGTGTAAAGGAGTATTGACATTTACTTTTTTTTACATTCCTTGTATGTCGCAGCGATGAAAGATTATACAGCCTTAACACGAGAGAATCCCCTCAGCCCATATTGTTATCATTATTATTGATTTGATAACGCTTTGTCGAGTAGATTTGCACTTACGTGTTATGAACCTGATGCTTCTTACAAAAAGCTTTTAAATCAAACCAGTGTTTCTATTTTGGTCCGACTGAGGTGAGACAGGTTCGGCTATAATAGTTGCTTCTGCTCAATAATTGTTCGAGGAAGGAATGTTGCCAAGATCTAGAACAACTGAACTACTCAAGTACAGACGCCAGCACATCAAGCTACTACAATCTGTCAAATTTATTTAATAGATTTTCAACTTTATCGCTGATGTCTAAGGTTCAAAGTTGATTGGGAAAATTTGACAGTTTCGGGTAGCTTGATGTGCTGGCGTCTGTACATAGACTAATATTTATAAATGAGACTCAAGTAGGTATAGATAGAGCAAAGTGACAGTCTAAGGCCGCATTCCGAGTTACGCCAAAAGTGATTTTATCGCGAATTCGACCAAAGTCCAAAGTCACAATTATTACTCAATAACCCTTAAATTTTGTGACTATTAAATTTGGTTGGATTCGCGATATTATCACTTTTAACGTAAGTCGGAATGCGGCCTCTATAGACTAGTGGTGGACCTAGCAGGAACGCGCGGAGCAAGGAAAACTCGAACTATTAATACTCGTATCGCAGTTAATATTTAGGGAATTTATTCATAGTAATTATGATTGATATTAATGCTATGGGATAGTTAGCCTGCGTTACGTTCACGTCGCGCATTCGTGAAGGGCCTCTAAACTAAGTTCGTGAGCTTACTTAGCTTCTGGTACTGGTAGGATTTATTTCAACGAAAAATCTGCCCATCAGACTGAATGAAATACAACAGATGAGATGAATCTATTGTTGCGTGATCTCTGAGGGCCAACATATAGGTCATGTGTATCCTTAAAACGTAAATGAACCGCTATAATCCGGTGTATTTCTCATTGGCAGCCCGGAGTCTCGATTAATGCCCGGTTGATGGCAATATGTGAAATGAGGGTGTACTATAGATTCACCTCTGTGTAACCCTTCGGGAATTACAGGCGTGATGATAAGTGTTTGTGTAAGTGAACCGGTTTTTATACTTGAGATTTTAGACCAACAGGCAACAGCACACAACACATACCACCTACATGGTCAATAGTTTAAGATGTGGTCCCGAGTTATTAACCGATGCCAAATACAACACAAAAAAAAAAAGAATCGCTGAGGACAGGATTCGAACCTGCGCGGGTAGAACCCATTGGATTTCAAGTCCAACTCCTTAACCACTCGGACACCTCAGCTGTGCAAATCAATGTTTAATTTATTGTTGTGAGCTGCTGAACATTGGGTACCTACCGTTGTATGATCCCTTTAGATTTGTTTATTCAAGTGTAATGAAGTGTGGCTTTTAGAACTGTACCGGTACAGGTGTTTCATTTTTCGTACAAACATTAAAAGGAATACGTAAAGAGCTCCACAGAGAGACGAGGTCGCCTGATGTGTATACAGTTCGCCATTCGAAGCTAAAACGTGTGAAATGTGAAACAAACATGAGTGCAGCGACGCGCTGTTTTAGTTTCTGTTGACTACCATTTTTGCAAGTTGCAGGTGGAAATAGTTTTTCAATTTATTTTTCTATGAATCCTAGAAAAAACATTTTGCTGTTATTTATTTATCAAAAGTTTTTAAGTAAAGGTATATTAAGTCAAGAAAAATATTTTTTTAGCAAATTGACTATCAACTTATAATTGTCCGTATATCAAATCACAACTGTCATTCTTTGACTGTTGTACGAAATGGCTATACATATACTAGGTACCTATACAACAAAATTCTCGTAGTGTGTTAATTTGAATCAATTTATTTCCATGTCTGTATATCCCACATAAATACTTATATGTTTTGGTAAATAATCGTATTATAATATCTACGGCAGTTCAGCCTGATCAGCGCGCTAGAAAGACAGTTACTAGCAAAAAGTTGGGATGGTCCCGCAAAAAAACTGAAACGACTTTATAACGAGTTCCAGGCTGCTTGGTAGCCCAGCGAGTTAGTGGAGTGCACCCTTTGTGTAGCGTCAAACAAATGCATTGCAAGTGCGCTCGGTAAGTCGGCACCACTCCACTGGCGCACTGTCGCTGTCGCTCGCACATGACTGGTGCGAGCGCCTGCAGTTATAACGAACGCAAATTGTCTCACTTGCACTTTTCTTCTCTGTTGATCACCAGGCCAGCACAATTTTTTTCGCAATAACCAAATGGACCATAGCTATAGGCATACCGTGATTGTTAACTGCTAAGTGCTATTCTGACGTCAAGGTTTAATTAAACAGCTGTTAAATGGTCAGCTTGTTGTTCTACGGTAGTTCGGACAGGTTGAGGTATCAATAACAAAAAATCGTTACGTTAACTTGACGTCACCACTGAAAGTAATAGCAAACAGAATATGCGAGAAATTTCGTTTGGCATCTTTAGATACCTTTATTTAGGTTAAAAAAATCTTTTTACGTTAAAATTGACTGCTTAATTATTTATTTAGAGCACCTAGCTATAACACAGCACAGGCGACAGGCGCGGTCTGAGGGGGGGGGGGTCCTGGGGGTCATGACCCCCCCCAAAATCTTTCACGCTGTCGGCAGCCTTAATGAACTTTTAAAACTGTACTACAGCCACAGGTTACATTTTCAGGCTCGCTTCCCTCACTCATCACCCGCCTTCTACATTCTCTTAATTCTTGATCTTTTCTTCATAAGTCGACATAGAAACTAATTCCTCGTTCTTTTTCAATCTCAATCTTTAATCAAAAGAAAATCTAACCTGTCCGAGTGTGTGCAAAATTTTCGAGCTCACTTCGCTCGCTCTTGCATTCTGCATTCAGTTCAAAAATTCTTAGAATTGAAAATATCTAACACAACCCAACCTATCCAAGGCTGGTTGTATCAAAAAGTGCTGCTACTGCGACTAATTTGCCTGCAACTACAGCCCCCCCCGCATGTAAAATCTGCGTTCCTGAATAGTATAAGTAATGTGGAGCTGGAGATATTATTATATGCACAAAAATATTCCTCGGCACCCATGGTGACCCCCCCCCAAAATCTTCGGCTGCGACCGCGCCTGACAGGCGATCTCTCTTATCTGTGATAACTGGTAAAGTAAGAACACGCTGGTATTACTTCATTGAAACTGGGCTCTAATATGAAAAAGATCTTCTATGTAGGTAGGTACCTACTATAAAGTAAGAAAGCTCTAGTCCCTACTCCGTCCTTTTATTACCTGCCTTCTTGAATTTTCAACACTATCAAACTTCAAAGGAATTCCGATTTTCAGTGAAAAATAAAATGAGAAAAATTTGGCGAGAAATCTTGCCGTAACTCGAAGCCCTTCAGTCTATAAATTAACACTCTTTCACAGATTCATATAAAATCAATAAGAAACCCCTGGGTTTATTTCAAGAATTTCATTATGTTCTAAAGTCTTATCTAGTACCTTTCTTTTATTAAGGTTGAAAGCCTCGGTGACGCAGGGGAGGTGTGATAAATTACTTTTATTTATGAGTCGTAGTTATTTACCTAATAAATTACGTCTGTGTGCGTGTAAACAACATTAGTTTAGTACAGTAGACACATTAACCATCTAATAAAGTAGGCTATAAAACCACTGGGTTGATTTTTATGGAATTCATCAGCGTTTTTTGGACAGAGAAGGAAAATGAGGTCGTGCGACGAACTTCACTTGCTATCTCTTTCTACAGGTCATACATACATGCTAATGCTAGGTATTTGATCAAAATAGTACCTGTAAATTGTGTTAGGACCTAAAGTCATCTTTTATCCACTTTATATATTTTTATAGTTCCATTAAACCTTTGTTTAATCGTAATAAACAATGCATTTAATGAAGCAGTTGGTTTCTATTTCTGTTTTTTTTCACTTGTATCCTTTCCGTCATTAATCTCTATTGTTATAGTGAATGGTGCGCATGCGACTACAGAAGGCGCTAACTAATCGTCATGCGTTTACGTCATAATAAGCGCACCGAGTTACTTGTAGAGTGTTACTCAAAATTTGAGTCTCCTCATCACAGCTGAGGTGTCCGAGTGGTTAAGGAGTTGGACTTGAAATCCAATGGGTTCTACCCGCGCAGGTTCGAATCCTGTCCTCAGCGATTCTTTTTGTAATGATTATTAATGGTTTATCTTGTTTTAAAATTTTTCGTCGTACAGTTTGTATTTGGACAAATTGCAAATTACTTCAAGAAATGCTAATTAATTTTTATTTAATGTTCATATCAAACATTAAAAATGTCTTTATTGTTTTCTACTAGCTGTGCCCCACGGTTTCACCCGCATAAGTCTCGATTTCTTAGGAATATCGGGATAAAAATTATTCTATGTCCTAATCCAGGTCATGGTCTACCCATGTGCCAAATTTCATCCAAATCTGTTCAGTCGTTTTAGCGTGAAAGCGGAACAAACAAACAAACGAATTCACTTTCGCATTTATAATATTATTTAGGATGTATAAAATTATGTTATCTAAACTACCTCTCTAAACTAATAATACAAAGAGAAAATATTTGATTTTTTGTATGTAATGAATAAACTCAAAAACTACTACACCGATTTAAAATATTCTTTCAACATTAGAATGCTATATTATCAGTTATCACTTATCACTGAGTAACATAGGCTATAATTTATAAAGATATCACGCGGGGGAAGCCGCTGGCGGAAACTAGTTATATAGATAATTATGTGCGATTCGTCAAACCTCTTAGAACAAAATATTCGCAAACGTTTTATGCTTTATCAGTAGCATACATCAGAACAAACATGTTTGAGTTATCAATAGCTCTATTTTACATAAATGTAATTACCATCTCGCATTACTTATGACTAGCAGTTTTTGAGATTGCTCTGGACAGACAAGCTGACACACTCAACCTTCATTTTATAGTTCGAAGCCGATTCTAGATACAACAAAATTATATCAATATTCACCACAACTAGTTTGGAGTTTGCCTAGAATACGTTATGAGGAAAACCAATATGGCATTATTGTGAATTTTTTACAAAACGATTTGGTCTGTTTCCTCGAAAACATCATCCATGCAAGCGTGAGTCAACGCTTCTGTGAATTGAGCCGGTCTCAGTTAATACAATAAACCCACGTACGCACGGACGTAATAAAATCGCGGCGATTTTTTTCTTCGTGCAAAATTCTAAAAATTCAGAATTTAAAAGTCATTTATTCAAACTGGGCTGAGAATCAGCACTTTTCGAACGTCAAAATTACATAAGACAGTCCCCCAAAACGCCCACCCTTCACCACTTCCTAGTGCCTTTCGCTGGGAAGAAGAAGTGGCGCAACAAATTCCCCAGCAGCACAGCTGCCTGTTCAAATTAGAAAAAAATGTACACTTTATTTTCTACGCTCTGCTTAGCGTCGAGAGCTGAAAATCCAACAGTGTGTTTTATCAACGCGCTGAGACGAGAGTGCGTCCCAGCGCGTTGGATTCTGAACGCTCGGCTTAATTCCGAGAGTTGAAAATCCAGTGCGCGATAAAATCCCGACGCGATTTTATTACATCCGTGCGTACGTCGGCTAAGCCCGGACTATTGGACGCTACTACTGGGTGACCGCAATTATTTTATTGTACTACCCGGTATTCCTGATTGATAGTCATTATCTCTTACGACTTACGATTGACGTCGTCGGTCGTAGGGGTATGGGTATTTTTAAGATAACATGGGCTAAGGAAGAAAAGTTCAGCACGAGTAGAGTTGCCATCCGTCCGGATAAAGCCGGACAGTGTTAAGGCTCCTACACACAGTACCGGCGGCAATGCCGACAGCCTTGCCGCCGGGCAAGCCGCGGTGCGCCCGGCTTGCCGCACAAAGAAGCCGCCAAGCAAAGGAGTGCCGCTCGGCAAAAGCCGGCGGTTCGTGCGCCGGCACTGTGTGTAGGAGCCTTAAGGCTTTTTGACCTCTTGTCCGGGCCAATTTGACTGCGTCCGGGCCGTCCGAGTTTTGTTAGGCTTTTTATTCTCTTAAATAGGCCAGCAATGGACGAAACCAAGAAATAGGTTAATATCGGAAACTATTGTAAAAATTTAATTGTTGAATTTAATTTAAGACATGTAACTTGCAAAATGTTTTTAGATAAAATTATTAAGGAGGTTGAGCTTTTACACGTTTCTACCAAAGAAAAATATGCAAATGAAAATGATAATAAAAAATAGATACGTGTTTTATTTGAACGTTTAGTCAAAAAATCTTTTTTTTTTGTCGTCCGGGCGGCCGTGAGGCCCAGAAGTCCGGCTTTTTAGCGGGTAAGTCCGGTTTTCTAATTTTTAGAGATGGCAACGCTAAGCACGAGTCATCATGGCTACGATTCGAAAATGTATTAGAATTCGTGCTGGTCTCGTTTTTCGTGCTTTTAGAAATTGGTGTATTTTCTCTGAGGGGTCTGTCGGACTCTTGCTGGCTTTGGCCGGCGTGGTCTCTGGACCTACCTACCTATGCTAGGCACTTAGTATCTGAAAAGTTACACACAAATATTGAACTTTAGAGATGATTCTCTAAAGTTCAATAAACAGTAGAATAGTTATAAATAAAATGTTCATCATTGTTTTGTAATAAAAAGCATTAGTAAGTACCTAAGTATTAATAAATATGTTGTGGACAGCAGTACATATCAGCTGTATCATCTGCTGAAACATTGGAAATTGGAAACCTCAACTTCAAATCGTAGGCCATAGGTCAAGAAAACGATAAGAGTAGGATACACGTCTGACTGATGACAGTAGGTAAGATTGCTCACAAAATAAACCGGAGGTCACTTCTGATGCTGAGCATAGGTAGATACTTCAAATCCGACTGTTGAGAGTCGGTCTTGACAAGCAATGTCGTCGAGGAGCAGTCCTCACACCACTGGGCTTTTCCACGGTTGTTGACCTCTCCAAACTGTGGAAATTGAGGAAAAGGAAACATGGAAGTCATTCGTATGGTCATGCGAAACCATACTCTACACTGGTAGAAGTAAAGTCCGTTTTCATGTGCAAGTTCTTATGTAGTGTTAAGCTTCACCTGTTCCATTCTAATTTATACTTTGCAGGGTGGAAATACGGTTGAGTTTAGCAAGTATGGCATCGTTTAGCAGGAAGTAGGTTAAGCACAAGTTATTTTTCACAGTTCCTCGCGAAACTGCGAGCGACCGGAGTCGGATTGAAACTGGGATAAGTTCAGCACAATCTGCACAATGTATGAATTGAAATGATTTTACAGTTAGAATCTTAGAAGACTTGCTCGGGATTTCTTTAGATTTCCTGTGCT
Organism: Agrochola lychnidis; assembly: GCA_963680765.1. Classification (NCBI taxonomy): domain Eukaryota; kingdom Metazoa; phylum Arthropoda; class Insecta; order Lepidoptera; family Noctuidae; genus Agrochola; species Agrochola lychnidis. The sequence goes on along the minus strand of OY796863.1, from coordinate 832,319 downwards.
GCATTCTATCTTGCAGTCTAATGAGGAGTTTTTGAGTTGTTGTGGTGCGCAACCATATCTTCGTCAAAATTTATTTTTAAGTACATAGTAGGTCGTAGTAGTACCTATTTGGTCATGCCAACGGCCAAGTTAGGTCTATAGTCCTAAAAAATTGAAATCTCAAGTCAATATATCATCAAAAACTTGTTTAAAAATTGGTTTTAGAGTTCCGTGCTTCAAAAGGAAAAACGAAACCCTTATAGGATCACTTCGTTGTCCGTATGTCTGTCTGTCAGTTAGTCAAGCCCCTTTTTCTCAGGAACGCGTGGAGGTATCAATCTAGTTGAAATTATTATCGAATACGTAGGTCTACGGTCCCTTGAGCACATTTTTTTTCTGTCATATCTGTCGTACATTTACAGTTGGAGAATTTATCGTGACGTAGGTATATCGATTTATGAGAGAGGGAGAACATGTTTTTCAACTACAATGTTAAGTTTGTTCTTGGGATAAATTCATCTCAACTACGGAACACATTGTGCGCGGTCAGACATTCACTTGGCCGGTTTTTTTTTAAATCTTCGCTATCGACGCTATTCGGATTTTTTTTGAGCATTACACACACATGCTGCCTTTCTTCTATTGCAGTCTCTGGCGAACCTAGATCTAGGGCCCGCGATGGTTGAGAACACAGACATATAAAGCGTAGACCATTTTTTTCGGAATACTATGTTATCCTGAAAAATAAAGCTGCATGCTTATTCTAGGTAGGTTTAGTATGCGCACTATTGTCTGCCAGCAACCTGTAGCGCGGGTACTGCTGTCGATGCGGCGCTGCGGGCTGTCCACGCCCCCTCCAGACGACTGCCTGCACTCCCGAGTTTCGCAGCAGCCAACTTAGTTTACCGCGAGGACACGTGTATGACACAAGCATGCGGTGAACCTTTTATTGTTCCGAAGTTTTTGTTTTGAAAAAGTAGTAACAGAAGGGTTTGCAAAAAATTATGGTAGTACTATTGATGATTGTGGGTTTTTGCTCCTAGAGGGGGATCCATGATCCAGCAGTTGGAACATTATAGGTTATTGTGTTGTTTTGTATATTATCTACTATTGAGGACGTATGGAATTACCTTTTCTAAAATAATCTGCCTTACAGTCTGTGGTGTAGATACATAATATTATTGACTAAATTCATCATAACGAGAAACATGGCGCCGTACAGACTAGAATGGTCGCCGCAGTAAGTACCTATAATATAGGTAGTACAATAACGCCAACTAAGTTAAAACATAATCAGGTGACTCAACATGGCCTCCATTAAGTCTTTATGCTGCAAAATACAACATAGCGGCACATTCTACTTAGCGAATTAGACAAATTGTTAATGCTTAACGCGCAAACTATATAAATGGATGCATCGTTCACACTTTCAGGGGAATTCCTGAAATCTGTTGACTAATGCCTAACAAATTGATATTGTAATAATTATTTTGATTACAACCAAAAGATCATAAAGGAAGATTATATTATTATGTAAAGCTGGCTTCAGAAGAAAGCAGATCAGTATTTTAACTTTATTGTACCCATCACTCCAGTTGTTAGGAGCATCATGCACGCTTTTTTTTTTTATTGGAGGCAGTTGCTTGAACACCGCGGGGTTTAATTCGATGAGGTCTACCTCAACTAAAAAATATCAGAAGCCTGCTGAGGCTTCTGGGGCAGGGCTATATTGTTGGGATTGCCGGCCTATTCTGTAAGAATCACACCGTGAAAACTTAGGTGAAGTGAGTTTGAAGTGAACTGTCATTCCACCTGATGCTAGGGATTAATACTATTGACACTTCACTTTCACCTCACTTTAAACTCACTGCACCTACGTTTTCACGGCGAGATTTTTACTGAATAATTCGGCAGATCATACTCAAGTGCACAACATAAATGGGATTTTGCTCATGCTTAGGTATTTGTTATTAAGTCGTTGTAGTTGTGTCAGTTCTGTTGAAGTGAACTACGACCAGCCGTGAATGTTTATGACCCTACGAACAATATTACGTGTCATATGTCACGATGAACTATGCAGAATATTCAACAGGCCGCGAGGCACATGACCCGTGCTATCCGTGAACTGTGTCATTTGACACGCTGCCGCGCCGCCATGATTGATCACAGGCGCGTGGGCAGGTTTGTGTTAGGTTGACATTATCAAGGGTGGGGTGTGGGCGTGCTAATAATGATAATAAATGAGTATTAGAATGTTGGGTAGTAACTAGTATGATTAATTGTCTACTACAAGGGTCTGGAAAAGGCTGAACGCAATGTGTAATGGGAAGCTAGTTTTTGCAAGTCTGACATAATGCCAGTTATTCTTATGTCACGTTGTAGACATGTATTCTTATCTTACCTACTTATTAGACACAATAAATTAATATTAATGGTTGCAGAACACGATCAAAAGATGTATAATAACTGTAAAATTAATGTTAGCAATAATTATTTGTAATGTTAATAGTAGCATTAAGTTTAGTAGAACAATGTAAAGGTGTGTGCTGTGGTGATAGGCGCACGCGCATTGTTACATTTAATAGGATTTCCTATTTAGGAATATTGTTATAGCCTATTTATGAACTCTCTATTTATTTGAAATACATTTTTTTTTGTATTTTTTATGTTGAATCAATGTGTTGTCTTTTATAACGTATTCTAGGTTTACTGAAACAAAAAAAAAAAACAATGATTCCTGTGGTATAGTGGGTGCTAGTAATAATAATGACACAAACTATGCATAACTAATGGAAAACCAGTCAAATTTCAATCGGAAACAAATGAATTCTCTAAAATTTAATCTTAGGTAATTGCTGAAATGTTTCCACAATTTTATTTTATTCATGATTAAATTACATTAAACAAAGGAGTGTCGCTGTGGTTTCTAATTGAGAGAGGTCGAAGAACCGGCGGAACATGTTAGGGGTTATTGGCACTAGTTTCAGTTGGTTTCAGTAAATATCTCCGGATGGTCGCGCTGGGCGGGCGGCGCTGGCGGATCGATACAGGCTCCTGTACCGTAACCCGTAACCCACACTGTACAAAATTGAGTAGTAGATTAAATACTACTAGTTCTTGTAATTTTCTTTACGTATATTACTATCGTTGGGTGACGGTTTCTATTTTACATAATATTTATCAAATACAGGTGTAAACTTTTTGAACTTTTCCTTTCTTCATTTTTTGTCTGTATGTATTCGGCTGTGGTATTTTAGTGTATTTCCATGAGGCATTGAAGCTTGGATCCTTCTTTCTCAAGATTGCATTAAGAATACAGTAGAACTTGTGGTTTTTAAACTAGATGACTCAAAATAAAAAAAAATAAAACAAAATTCAATAGTCATTTATTCAAACTAGGCTGAGAATCAGCACTTTTCGAACGTCAAAATTACATAAGACAGTCCCCCAAAAACGCCCACCCTTCACAAAACTCTTAACAAAATCCACAAACTTTTGAACGTCATCATACATTTATCTATTTTATTTGTAGATGGACTGTTTTTTCGTCATTAGTATTTACAGAAACAATATCAATCGATGCGAATTATTTCATCACTTGCGATTCGTGGGGACACTAGGCTATATGACGTCAGTCGTCACTTTTCAATATTGCCGATCTGAGAACCGATGGCGATGACATAAATATCTCAACTATGCTGACCTCAACACGTTGCACAACGATGCCATCCCATCGTGTCATCTGAACTAGTTACCTACTGATGAATAAGCACCAATCAACGTGACGTCTTTGGGTTTCCTAAATACCTTGGATTGTTTGAATATTTAGTAGTTTAGATTGATTAAAATAACAATATTTTTCCTTCTTTGGTTTGTGAACAAGATACGGGAAATACCTACCTTAGATACCTAAGTTATTTGTGCTGTGTTTTCGATTGACAAACAGTTCGACGACCTACCAGAAAAAGTTGATTATGCTCTGGTGACTGATTCCAGCCACTACTAGCAGCTAGTAGTTTCTGAATTTTAATATTTGTATGAACAGAAGATAGCGGTATATCTTGGGGCTTGACGGTAGAAAATTGGCATGTTGGTAGTAATTCCATATTAATTAGTTAAAAATTTAAACAGTGCTGCAAAAAGTACTTAAATTACGTTTTTTCTTACTTTCAACATTTTCTTATTTCAAAGACGAAGTTCGCCTACTGTTACATTTAGATACCTAAGTTATTTGTGCTGTGTTTTCGATTGACAAACAGTTCGACGACCTACCAGAAAAAGTTGATTATGCTCTGGTGACTGATTCCAGCCACTACTAGCAGCTAGTAGTTTCTGAATTTTAATATTTGTATGAACAGAAGATAGCGGTATATCTTGGGGCTTGACGGTAGAAAATTGGCATGTTGGTAGTAATTCCATATTAATTAGTTAAAAATTTAAACAGTGCTGCAAAAAGTACTTAAATTACGTTTTTTCTTACTTTCAACATTTTCTTATTTCAAAGACGAAGTTCGCCTACTGTTACATTTTTCTGTAGTTGCCTATAAGAGTTCCTTTCAGCCTCACACGTGCCCCGTGGCCTGACCATCAGAGGCACTATGAAAATATCACGAACAAACTTTTATATTTGATTTTCTTTCCATTGCTGTTTACCTTCAACCAACAGGAGATGCTTCCAAACTAAAGTTGCAATGCACTGCGAAATAAGTTCTCCTAGGTAGTATTTTGCAGTAAATGGTAGAGGGGCTTATGTTCGGTAGAAATATAATATTGAATACGATGCTCATTGAATTTTTACATAACTTCGCATCGGGAACATTTACGTGTACGTAGTAGAAGGGGTGAATCAGTTTTCCGACTAAGTGATAGAGACTTTTTTATATATCTATACGGATGTTTAATGGCACACAAATCGTGCTTGTAACTGGATAGGTTAACGTAGCACCTTTTCAAAGTGAAATAATGACAGTGTTTTGTTTAATGATATTGCTCGGCAGTAGTTTTTACTATCTATATGTATATAAGATTGTTTGGGTACTATTTGATCGCATTAATTAAGCAAATTAGCAAAACTAATCACCAGAGACAACATTCACGTATATTTGTCATCATAAATGTAACAAACTACACGAAGGTAAAAAGTTAAGAGGCTTTATTGTCCCGTTGACAGCGCCAAGACTCCGGGAGCCCAATGTGGCGTAAAAATAAAGCAATTAAGTCGCGGACGTTTAACGAGCGTCGCGCCCGCGCCATCGCCGCCGCCGCCGCGCCGCCGCGCTGGGACATCGTCACTGTTAGGCTCATTACGCACAAGCGGTTAAAGCCTCGTGCAGACTGGCGCGACGTGACACCAGTAATTGTTCTACCGTGAAGTCTTCTCAGAAACTGTATTGTTAGAGACGCGTCGCGCCGTCGCTCGCGTCACGCCAGTCTAAACGAAGCTTAACCCTGGGATGCTGGCAATTGGCTGGCTTTGGAAATAGCCTACTTGAAGTTATTTTAGTACGAGTGCAATGTCGTAAAATCTGGTTAAACAATAGGACGGCTTAATAGAAGGGCCATAAAATACGTTCGCAAATTTGTTACCCGCCCTGTACTCACACTAATGCATATTGTCTCTAATTGGGCGAAACCAGGAAGGGGTATGGTAACTGAGCATGCGTAACTTTTGTCCACTGTACATAATCCACGTGATAGAAAAAATACCGAATTATAAAATGGGTTGAATTATTCAAATGATACTGTTGTCACACAGCTATTGGAAGACTAACTATGGTTTGGGTTCTGAAAGGTTCAAAAGGTGGATATAACAGAAAAGGACACTCTCCGCCGCCGATAACACCCGTTGGGCGGAGAGTAATCAAGAATCGAATAGCCGGAGCTAGCAAACCATAACCAGCCTATAATGTTCCCACTGCTAGGACACACGCCTCCTCTCTTCTAGCCGGAGCTAGGAAGTGACCTAATTATTATTTTGGCAGATATTTAATTAAAGTTGCAAGTATGTAAGCATCTTCACATGTAGCTTGTATGTAGCCCTCCAGGTATTTAGCATCACGAGGATGAAATAAAACTTACTGTTTTTATTAACTGGTCGTGTACGAATTGATCGCCGGTCGGACGGCGCGGCGCGGCCCAACCTGTTCTCATTATGTTTGTTGCATATTGTTGCAACATGATGGAGAGCTACATGAGTTGTCAATTCGCAGCCTTTTCGCGTCGTTCGGAATCAGATGGGCGTAATCACTGAGTTGACAACAACTCTATAATTATAATTTATGAGCGTTTGGCTTGGATGTTACTTTGTTGTAAGTATATTAAATGTGTTTGCTTTTCATAAGAATTGATGTAATGCACCCGAATTTGGATTTAGATTCAAAGGTAATTAGAACTTATTAAGTATTTTAGATTATTCTACTGCTAATTCACAGTTGTGTATGCATAAACTTTCAAATTCGTGTTAGTATTACAATACATAGACAATGGTGCCGATTCTCTTGTCACAAATGCCTTTAAACTAAACTAAAAATCACCAAAATTTTGTTTATTCCTGTCAAACGACGACTTCCCATTCTGAAGTGACACAACTTAACTATGTTTTAGTTTGACAGCACTAAGATGGCACTGAGATATTAGTTTAGTGAAAATGGCAATTTTGCTATTCTGAATTTGACGCTTTTAACCTAAAATTTAGATTTTCTAACTAAATATGACTATTTTTAATCGCGACTAAAAACATGTGGAATAAAATTGGTTGTCATGAACTAAAATTCACACCAACACCTCGACTTCAGATGAAAAAACAGTACTAAATATTTTTTTTTCTTTTGCTTATATCTCGAAAACGGTGCGTCCAATCGCAAAAATAATGAAAATTTCGACACCCTTTATGAAACCGCTAAACCCCTAATACTCTACATGTAGGTAATATTTTTTCTTATTTTTCACACAAAAAGTGAAAAATCCATATAAAACACGTCGAGGCTGCCCCCCCTGCGCGCCTCCGGCTCTAAAAAGATTCACGTGGTTAGGTATCACGTGTGAATTCGCGGTTGTCAAATTCGATTTAGATGTGTCAAAATTATTTTTAAATTTAGAGAATTTATTTTGCAGAATAGCTTTGAGATTCTCATAGTCAAAAGTAAGAAATTTTAGTGATAGTTTAGTTAGTTTAGTTCGGTGTACAAGAGAATCAGCACCACTGTGTGCACGTCTTACTTTATGGCCAAAATACTAGTGTACAGTTCTAGATCTCACTGCTTGCTCTTACTATTTGAGTTGCTAACTAACCCTGCATAGTGTGACTTAATTAGGATATCATATACGGCACACAATTGAATGTAGCTCGGTCAGTAACGAACGTATACGTGTACGTTCACGTTCAGTTGTCACCGCGCAACATTGTTTGAGCTAAATGTCGGATCATAGAAAAGGCCAGGAAACAAGCCAAAATCGTAGAGAAGGTAAATCGAGGAGGGAGGTAATTGGAGATAGGCAAATGATTGTCCTACTAAAGAACTTCCATAGGCCCATGCCTAAGGCTTATAGAGGCTTAGAGGCTTATCCCATGATAAGCCTCTTTATGCATATAAAGGAAAAAAAGATAAGATATATGTAGATCATTTATTTGTCCAAAATATGAGCACACTCTCCGCCACACATGGCATGCAAGATGTCACATTAAACTAAATCACAGTCATGTTGTGCATTAACGGCGTACAAATATGAATAGGTAGGAAAATAACTTAATTTTTCCTTTTACTATTGTGCAAATGTGGAAAAATTGCACTCAAGCGGAATTGGAAATGGGCAAGACGTTCTTCTATCGCAAGTAATATTATATTTCATTTATTCATTTTTTTACACATTAAATACATTTTTAAATATTTTTATAAAAATTATTATTATCTTGGACGATTTAGGGTGGTAAAATGTGCATAGTAAAATTATGGACCTCTTTTTCTGTCTTTTGTCAAAACTCTTTTGTCAGAGGGGGAGATGTTATAATTTTCACTAAATGTTTGTGTCATATCCATTCGTTTTAATGGTTTATGGCGCAAAATTTATAATTGAACCCTGCAGTGACGTGTGGCGTCCCTCCGGTGCAAACGGTCTAGTTGACACAACCTTTTTACAGGCAAATGTGACGTGTGTGACAGGGAAGTAAAATTAGAATGGAAATACACGATGACAGCTGTTGCGAAAGGTTGGGTAAGAAGGGTTACTTGAAAATATCCGACGGCTGGATAAACCATGAATTAGATCAACCTTTAGACCCTGGGAAATATATTATAGTATCTTTATCAAGTAGATCTACTACAATTCTAGTAATCATCACCATCATTTCAGCCGAAAGACGTCCACTGCTGGACATAGGCCTCCCCTAAGCACCGCCACTTCGACCGATTCTGTGCTTCCCGCATCCAGCGGATTCCTGCGGTAATTCTAGTAATGCTATAACATAATATGCTTCTCTCTTCTCGGCTCTATTATATTCTCATATTTTATGAAAATTTGTTAGGAGCAGCAAAAAATAAGTTTCGTTTAAGGAGTGTACAGGAATGTTACTCATAGGTATGTATAAACATACCTATGAGTGACATACAAAGCTCATGCATAGGTAGATAGTTATAAAACTATCTACCTATGCATGAGCTTTGTATGTCTTACATTATTAAGGACTGTAAACATCTACGTCACTTACCACTAGTGTTACCGCATCAACAGATGTCCCAGTCTATTGCTGCCCGGAACACATAGCCGCGTGTATGTGTGTTGAACCACTGTCAGCTGGCAGAGAGCCAACTACCTCAACTGCCAACAAGGCTCATAGCGCCACAGCGGCAACTTTTCCCTGCAAACGAGGCTGAGTAGCCTCGTTTGAAGTTATAAAATATTTCTGTTGATTCTGTAACATTGTTTCTGGTAAATAAGTAGTATTTAGGTGTAGTCGAGACAGTTATTGCTTAGGCTTAGTGAATATTTAGTGCCTTGAAAGGTGCTCTAAAGAATATTAATTATTTACAGTATGGAATTGCTGATGTAGTTTTCAGGACCTAATGGTTTTTGTACTTAATATTGAATTGTGTTCGGCATCTACACAAGTAATGGCTCTCTAATCACTAGTGTACATATTTACATTACATTTTTGTTTTATTAGCGAAACGTTTTTTGACTTTCTGCCAGTACGAGCAGGGTTTGTGTATTGTGTGTAGAAACCTACCAGTCTTACCAATGTGTATCGTGTTACCCAGTAACTGGGTTGTGGAGGTCAGATAGGCAGTCGCTCCATGTAAAATGGTATTCAGCTGTATCTGGTTAGACTGGAAGCCGACCTCAACATAGTTGGAAAAAGGCTAATCTTCTCACAAATTTCACGTTGTTACATTCTTGCATCCTTCCACTTGCATTTCGCATGGTCGGTAGTTCAAAGAGAACATAAGACACACATATCCTCATATAGGAGACTTCAAAGGATGAATAATATACAAATGAACTGATCTCACGCATGCCTAACGCCAGGGTGACGGAATCTTCTACAATAACTCAAAGACATCGCTAGAATTCGTAAACAACGCATTAACATCAACATTGACGCACTTTTATCATGATGGACGATGTACACTTTTAATAATATGCTACATGCGTTGGGAATCGACACTTAGTCGACTGTGATGTACGTACAGCGGTTTCAGAAGGACTAGTTTACACAGTTCAAGATTATTAGCTCCCGCGGGAAAAGACACCGAAACATTTTAATGCTGCGGGGTGTTTCATTCAATGACCTCAAGCGTAAAGCCAGCTTTCAAGAAGGTATTTGGAGGTATCAATTGCCAACTACTGATGCAACCTTCATATCATTAGATTGCCAGGGCCCTAAGGTAAACCGCGAGCAAGTGAGCTTGACTGTTTGATACGGAGCATGAGGTAGGTATAGTTCCGTGCTATCAGAACATCACCAAAGCTTCTTTAGTACTTATACGACTGCGATGATTAGAGAATGTTGCATTGAACCAAGCCACAGTTTCATAATAGGTAGCCTTGAGTGTTAAAAATGGTCATTTACCTTCTTATTTCCCGACTAGTGTGGTCTGGCTCGCGCGAGCACCTCGTGACGTCGAGGGCGATGCGTGCGCGCATATCGGCGCATCACTCGCACGCATCCTTCTATTGTTCTCGATAATGCGTCAACAGACGGACACACACATTATTGTGTCATCTGGCAAATATTTTGGACCCACCGCAGATGATGCATTTTGTGTCAAGTAAGAACATTGTAGATTATGTCATGAACTAAACCACAATCAGGGTCACTGTTACGTGCAGGGCGTACAAATACGGTGAAGGTAGTTTTAGACGTAAAATCATCACCTTGTTAGTCTTAAAATTACGAAAAGCTTATTGGTACTCAAACCTATTGCAGTGTACCTTGGCCCTAGAGCGAAATGTGGAAACCCTTACTTACATGCTACATGTAATTCAGGCGTTACCTCGCAAGTTAAGCAAGTCGTTAATTTTCAACTATCAATCAATGTACTTAGCAAGCGTATTATTGTTGTAACGGTATTTCATAGTAAAGTGGATAGCAATAGCTCAACTTCAGCAGTGAACTAGATGCGTTCAGGCTGAATGTAATGATTGTATGTGGCATGGTTTATATTGTAGCGATAGTAAATAGTTACGAATAGACATTAGACAGGTGAGCAGCCTATTGTCTGCTGGTACTATTTGTAACAGTGTTCATTCACATGCGATTTGGATATTAGGTGGGATAGGTAGGTGCGATATGATTCACTGTCACATTTTTCATGACCTGCATTTTTAAATGTGAGTAAGAATGACTTAAGTCGATGATAGTCATTTATGGTGTTTAAAATCATTGCAATTTTAAGTCTGACTAATTTTGCATTATCGAAACCAGATTATGCATTTAGAGCGACTGATCTAGTTTCGATAACGCAAAATTCTGTCTAATCAAATTAAATTATGCCGATATAAGACCGTCATTCACAGACACCTAAATTAAAATCAAGTGAAAAATGTAATAAGATTGCATCACATCGACTTTTAATTTAAACACAACGTACCTATTTGTCTTTTCTATTAATAATTATGTCTGGTAGTGCTGTTGCAGCAGAAGACACATCGTGTCAGGCTAGCAACCGGCGCAGTCTCCTCGACAACATGCAATATGACCCCCGCCTCCCTAGTTGTGTGCTGACGATGCAGTTATAACACGTGCATTTAAGTAGGTGGTCAAATAATTGTAATGAAATAGGCTTTCTTTTAATGAAATGTGATTTGCAAATAATATTTTTGTCACGAAAATTATTGTTCTACAACTTAGTAATTGTATCCTACATCTATGTTTTTTTTTGATACGGTATATGAACAGTGATCATGGCATGATACCATTATACCATACGTGGTCCTTATTATTGTGGTGACGGACTTTCTTCAACTGTACTCTAGAATTCTCGACTGACTTATATAAACAGGTTATTATAAAACACTTTTACACGTCAAATTACATTTTACAAAAGCATATAAGATGAAAGGGATGAATATAAACGTTAATAAGACGAAGGTCATGGGTTTGAAAGAGGGGAGGATGTATCGGTGTGTGATGTGAAAATAAATGATAAAAGTGTTAAGCAAGTCAACGGCACGGTTGGCGCAGTGGTTAAGCGATTGACTGCTGCGCTGCGTGTCGCGGGTTCGATTCCCGCACGGAACAAATATTTGTATGACCTACAAGTAGTTTTTCCGGGTCTGGCTGTTTGTGTATGTGAGTTTAAATGTTTGAAATGAGTTTGTATATTTGGGAAGTCTGTTCACAAGTGATAGAAACATTGATAAAGATGTGGAAAGGGGAGTAAATGTGTGAAATAAAGTGGTGATCAACCAGTTGATGCCCAAAAAGGCTCGACTAGCTGTTCACAATGGTGTGCTGGTGCCTATGCTTATGTATGGAAGTGAATGTTGGGTGTGCACTTTTGCCACATCCAACTGTAGCGTTGTGTGAGGTCTCAACCGTAATTAATCACAATTAGTAAGTTACTAACCACACATCACTAGAAACGTGGCACAACACTAATTTCCTAAGGACGCTCTGCATTTCGACTTCCGCTGGCTTACATAAAGGAAGGTATTCCTTAATTATTAGGATTACTTGTGCCCCGACCTAGAGACTCTTTGTACGGGTTGAAGACACCTCTTACCCAATTCTGCACGTTGCTCGCATGCGTGGCTAACTGCACGCTACTGGGGTCCGACGTCCGGCCTGCCTGCCTGCAGCCTACCGCTGGGAGCCTGGCTGTCAGGCGACCTCCACGGCTACTGACTACGTACTACCACGTGCCAGGGCCGTCCGGCCTGCTACGGAGCCTGTGCTGAGCAGGCCCCCCCGAATCTACCACGTGCTACCAAGGACGGTACCCTTCCCTTTTTACTGTGTTAGTGCTCAGAACAAATCAGTGTGACCTTACCGCGACCTAGCCGTGTATATTCTACATTCTAGTGTTAAAAATATATGTATTAACTTGTCTAGCTGTTTTACTAACTACTACCTAAACCGTTAACGGCCTGCGCAGTCTACCCTGCGCAGCCCTAGCCGTTACACAACATTCATTTACTTTCGTGCTTCTTTAAGTACGAAAGTAGAATTAAAGCTGTGGAAATGCGTTCCTTGCGAAGCATGTGTGGAGTGACTACGAATGATAGGCTGAGGAATGATGTGATAAGGCAACGGTGCGGTTTAAAAGATGTAGTGACAAAAATTTAAAAGAGTTTGCTGGGATGGTTTGGTCATCTTGAGAGGATGAATGAAAGGCGCAAAAGGTATTTACAAGGCAGATGTGAGTGGAAACGCCGGGAGGGGACGCCCTAGGAGGACATATACTGACCTTATTGGTGATGTTCTTCAGAAAGGCCAGGTGCGTAGTACTCGCTACCGGCGTGCGTGTATGACCAGATGTGTGAACGTAAACGAGGCGAAAGGAGTATGTAAGGATCGCAGCAGGTGGCGTTCTGTAGCTTCTACCTACCCCAATGGGAAGAAGGTGTGAGTCTATGTATGTATTACATTTTCAAACTAGATAATTTGCATAAGTAAGATACAGTTCAAATCTCTCAACATCCTTAGCCGTAAAGTAATAATGTTCCCAAATAAGTAAATACGCTAAAATGATGCAGTGCGCTGTATACACGGCTCATATATGTATTAAGTTTAGTAAACTCTCCCGTCGAGTGCCTGACAGTGCATTTCTCATAGTTTAAGAGGGTTCTGAGCTTCGTTTAGTGATATTGTAGGATCTTACGATGTGCCTACATCCCACGCATGTTCAAACTCTGGTAACACCATAATGTAGTTTGAAGCCGATATGAAAGTCGAAGAATAACTTAAAACATTTTATAAATCACAGAGATCCCGCTTACATGTGCAAAAAAATTGATTAGGTAAAAATAACCGTAGATCTAAGCGCAGATAGTAAACCAATTACTTACCGACAGTCCACTGATCCGGTGAGATATTCCACCCCAGTAACATCCGGGTAATAACGACTTGAAATATTTTAATTGGACATCGGAAATAACTCCATAAAATATCGATGTAAAAATGTATCTCTGAAAGTAATTCGGTTGGGCGACTACCGCTTGCCCGTCGCCCGCCCACCGCGTCCGCCCGAGCGCGCTCAATTTCCACTGCTTCTCGCATCAAAGCCTTCACGCGCCGCATTATGCAGAGCCTCCGTAGCGTGAATAACAGCTGAAAATAGATATAGAACCTGCTAATTTTGGTACGAGGGGCATCCCTTATATCCATGGTCATTTTATGCTTGTACATTACATTAGGTATGCCTATTGCATCTAGCGTAGCGTGAAATATTGATTATATGCAAACAAAACATTGCATGGGATCTGATCAGTTGCTTCCGTCTGAGGCCCGTACAATACGTAGTGTAACAGGCTCAATTTCTTTGTGCTACTACAAAATAATAAAATGAAAGAACATGTCAATTTCATTAATAGAGGCGCTCCTTTTGAAAGGGTTCCACCAGAGAAATAAAATCACCAATATATTTTTATTTGCTGGAAACCAACATTGCTGTGTCTCTCTATGATTGGTACGGGTTATAACACAATAGCCTTCCCCCTGTCGAACCTTGCATGAAGATATACAATATAATTGGAGGCACAAGACAGTCTGCCGCCAAACAGAGGCTCTAACGAGGTGTGACTAATCGTCACGTTGTAAAGTCTGTCGCTCACCGGCGCGGCGGGCCTGTTCAACCCGTTGATTACGATGTGCCGATGGCGGTCCGAGATCGTGGTACTCAAATTGTATCATTTAAGGGTTGTAAGTGAGTAGGTAAGTATGTACTTGTACTGCTCACAATGTGCGACGAGTGTATATTAAAGGCTGCTGTAGATATTGTGCAGACTGCTTCGCACGGGTGCAATGGCGACATATCAAAACATTAAGATTTAGACATCTGTTGAAAGCCCTCGTTGTCCTCACTGGCTTTTGATTCTTATTCAGCACTGGTTTAACTGAAACTTTCACTTGAGCTATTTCAACTTGATGAATTTTACGTTAATTGGTTACATTTTTTTTTTCCTAAATCTGTGAGAACTAGCGGGGTAATTGCGTTTACCATTGCACTTACCATGGTAATGCCATGCATTTATTTTAACAGTTCATTAACATTCATTGTGCCATTGACGTTATCGAACACACGAATTTTTAAACATATGAAGCATTGGATTAGGAATTTCTTTAAAAATATTTCGGATTGTGATTAAAAGTGTGCTACACGATTGGGGTGCAGGTTCTTATTAATTAATTACAATCTAGCCTATAAGACTAGTATGCAGTTTTAATTTAACTTAAATTTTTAGTTTACCCAAGTCGGTTTCACTTTCTTAGAGGGTAAACCGTTTGTTAATTACTACCCCCTTGCACTTTGAGCACCGCTGCTCGTGTACCAGCGCATACTAACAATGCATTGTTCTGGAGCCTTTTTTAACCAAAAACGAATTTACGATCAACGGTTAATCATTTACTTTGAAAAAAAAAAAAACACCATGGTTTACTAGGAAAATGTAGCTCGCAGGTGAATAGCTGTGTGCGGTAATTTAACTATGTATGAATTTACTATTTATCATAAGTTTAATAAAATAGCACAATATACCTGCAGTTACTATGTATTTTAGGTCATGATATAATAATAAAAAATCTTTTATTTCAAACATCATTACAGTCCATATTATCACAAATTAAAGAATAAAATTATAGCCCTAATTAATAGATTATAATTTGCAATAAGCCAAGTTATAGAGTACCTAAACTATCTTATATTCTAAACACATAATATTAACGTGCTACGTGAGCGCTACGACACACTACGCGTCGCTACGGTGAGCTACGCCGCGCTACGCTTCGGCTCACTATGAAAAATGTTCCATAAGTTTCGGGAACGGTACACCACTTAGGACACGTTTATGGATCAATGTGTAAACTGTACATTATTTAATGAATACAAAATAATATAATTCAAAGATAAAGATAATTTTATTTGTCTAAACATGCGTATACATGCAAATTAAGCATGCAGGATGTCACAATTGATATATCGTCCGTACATGTTTTACCCGTAAGGCATACAAAGGGAAATGCCCATTCGATAAGGAGGTTTTGGCCAAGTGACGCCCATGAAAGAAACAAGTTATAGGCATTAGGGGTGACATTATAGATGAAGAAACAACCACTATTTTTTACATAGAACTCGGTAGGTCTCTTATAAATTAAAGGTTAATAAAAAATATTTTATAGTTTTGGTGTAATCCATTCTGCAATTATAGTTCTTATTTGTATGTCTCTTGTGCCTGTTTTGCGTTGGTATAAATGATGAAAGTACTTTCTTAATACCGATTGACAACACTTTACACAATTATATTTGTCAATGCCCAACATTTCGTTCTTGTGGTGTAGAAGGCTGCTGTGCATTCCTCGGCAACATCTAACATTGGTCACACATGAGACTATTATCTGAAACATTATTGCATACTGTCATAAAAATAATTTATACCTATTAACATGCTGTACCATCAAAAGGTCTTTATGTATAAATATATTGAACGACACTGGTCTCGTGATACCATTTTTGATGATCACACAATTCATTATTTATGGCACATAAAATATGTGGCAATGGTTTGAGACAAAACAAACTTCAATTATTTATTTCTATGGTTTTCGTGACACTAACCAACCGAATTATTCAATTCAAACCTAACTTAACGTAGCTATGTAGTAAGAGTTGCTGAGTATGTACCTTGTATATTCATAAAGTAACTTAGTTGTTGTGGTGCAATCCATTGCTGAAATATAAACCAAACTTCCACGTTGCTTAAGGGAAATCTCTTAAGTCTTCGTGTACCCACGACACAGTTGACACAGAGATGGCTCCGTGGTAAGCTGGTAAGTTCGTGTAATTCAGGTTCCATATTCGTGTCAGATCCTTGGCAAGAAACAGGTACGCTATCCATTGGCAAGTAAAGTAAAGTTTATTTATTTGCATAGAATGTAGGTAGCTGGTGTCGTCGTGGGAGGCGGGTAAAAAATCCAATGTAAAGCCAAGGTCGTCATCGGGAGAGGTTACAGGATCCATAATCGTAATCAAAGTCTTCGGAAAATCAAATAGAAAAACGCAGTCGGAAAAATACAGCACCAAACAAAATGTGAAATATCAATGTCAATCAGTTGTCAATTACGATTATTATTGACGTAGGGATGCCATATGACATCAATTTTTCGAAAAATCGATATTAAAAAACGATCTATACAGAATCGGTTCAATAGATTATATTTAGAAGCCGGAAAATGAACAAACACATTGTTTTTTGTCTCTAAAGAAAATAACAAAACCGGAACAATTGACGCTGACGAGACGCTGGGACAGTTAGACCAGATACTGCACAGCCTAAATAGAACCTCTCGGCTGGTTGACCTCGGCATGAATTTGGACGAGACGAAAGTCATGTACAATTCGCATGTCTTGCTAAATGCAATCCACATCAAAGAGTCGCTTCTCGAAGTTGTGAAGGAGTACGTCTACCTAGGGCAAGTCATTCGGCTCGGTGGGCACAATTTTGAGAAAGAAGCCGACAGAAGGATCCAGTTAGGTTGGGCAGCATTTGGAAAACTTCGTCAAGTCTTGTCGTCGCCAATCGCGCAGTGTTCGAAGACTAAGGTCTTCAACCAGCGCGTCCTGCTCGTTATAACACGGTGCCGAAACGTGGACATTGACAGTCGGGCCAGTCCACAAATTCAAGGTTGCTCAGTGCGCTATGAAGCGGGCTGTGCTCGAAGTTTCTTTAAATAAGATCAGAAATGAAATTATCCGAAAAAGAACCGGATTTACCGATATAGCCTGCAGAGTAAGCAAGCTGAAGTGACAGTGGGCTGGTCATATTCGTTGAAGGACCGATAGCCGGAGCACACAAATCCTAGAGTAGAGACCGCGTATCGGTAAGCGTAGTGTGGGACGCCCCTCAGCTAGATGGACCGACGACTTTAAAAAGGTGGCTGAGGCAGACAGGATGCGGAAGGCGGAGGTTGTGGCGCAGCCTGAGAGAGGCATATGTGACTGCGATAGGCTGAGTTGATTGTAACAACTACATAATAAAAGATCGATTTTCCATAAATCTATTTTTGGTAACCGGTTTTGAGTGCATCGATTTTTTCAGTAAAAGTTGCCATCCCTACTTTGACAGGATTGACCAACAATCGGAAGTGGATATGGAATAAGGAAATAAACGATTGAGTGTCTTGATTAAATCGGCTTTTAATTCCGGAGGTTTCGTTACAAATAAGTAACAGCAATATTTTAGTTACTAAATGGGTATTTTTTTTGTATTTACTACATTGCTGGGCAAACTATGGCCAAAAATAGGCGTTTCCCTTTATAAAATTTACAAAAAATAAATATCATAAAAACTAAATTACAAAATAAAACTAAATTCTAAAGGCACTTTGATCCAAGTATGGTAGTGTCATTCAAAAAATCACTTATATTATAATAACACTTGTCCGTTAATAAATCTCGCATCTTTTTTTTAAACAATTTCACCGGCAATGCTTTATATGACTGTGGTATTTTATTATAAATTTTTTGAGCCATACAGAAAACGCTTTTTCCCATTAATTCCGTCTTTGATGTATGCGCACACAGTTGATTTTTGTCACGTCTGTTACGGGGGAATGCGTCAGCTAGTCGTGGAAATAGAGATTGATTTACCCTAACAAATGTCGCAATTTCAAACACATACAAAGATGGTAGGGTTAGTAATTTGTGTTTTTTAAATAAAGAAAAAAGAAAAATATACTGCACAAGGAGATGATTCATAACTACAGGTAGGTAGAAATACCTTTTACATTCATAATTCTCAGTATCTGCACATTTCATAAGAAATATTGACTTTTCAATATGGCTGTGTTGATAAATTGTAAGAATTTGTGAATACAAAATCCCGTTAATGAGCGTTTCGTAGGAAAGCGTCGAGTCACGTGTTTTAGTTAGGAAAGTGCGGCGTCACTTGGTAGCGCGGGTTTATGCGATGTAATGAAAACAATCTTCTCTTCTTGGTCTTTTATTTTCAATTACGGGTTGAATTGTGCTTAAAGTCTTATCTTGAGGGATAAAATAAAATAATGTATAAAAGCAACAACTTAAGCATGGTTGGGGGATTACATCACAACCATTGGTACAAATTTCGGAGTAGGCTAACTTTTGGACGCCTGAATTTTGGCCGAACCGAACGATTGAGTTTTATCAGTACTTATGTTTAAAAGGTACTATGCTAAGTGATATTTATACCTTAGTACTGGGTAATAATTAGAGGTATTCATTTCATCATCGAATCGGATCTCACAGCCTTAATTTCAAAATTATCTGTTTTCACAAGCAAATTCAGATGTGTTCCTTCAGTCACATTGTAGCCTGTAGGTATTCTTTCTAACTACCGCACGTGTCACATGTGGAATAGATGGCGATATGAAACAGGTGCGGAGTGGGCTGCAGACACGATTACGTCTCAATGTAAACAATTACCTTACTAATATCCGTTGACATTGCAGTCACTTGTTTTTATAACAGACTGCTTCTTCCGAGTTTAGACAGTTTTTACAACACTTGAATAGAATTTACATAAAAAACTTGGTTTTGAAGACAATTCTCTGAATAGCAAGGGTACGAAGAATGGACGTGCTTTTGTTAAGGATGAGGAATAATCTCTAAGAATAATTTGTTTGTAGTGTATTTGAGGCTTTGTGCCGTGACATGACCATGCTAACAAGGTTCTTTAGATTATTAAATGTCTTAATAAAACTGGTTTAAAATACTATAGACTACAGATAGGGAAAATAGGCATAGAATGGAAAGGAACTTCGACATTTTTATGTGACATGAGATTATTAACTGCAGTGAGAAGGAAATGTGAATAAATCTCCTTTTCGCATAAAATTTTTTTTTCCCTACAGTGAATTGACTAAAAAAAAACCGGACAAGTGCAAGTTCAACTCGCGTGGTGAGGGTTCTGTACGATGAATGTGTTATAATATCTACTTACCATGCTTTTAATCCCAAGAACCACAATATTGACCACGTTATTTTAACACTATAGACTTTTCTTAGGTTTTCCAGTGATTTGTAAGTAAACAACTATTAAATAAATTTTATTATTGTACATGTAAATTCTTCACTCCTATTAAATCATTGTTTAGATCTTTTATTTTCATTGTTCATATAGAGAAAATAATTTACTGCATCATTGTACAATAACGTCATTAGTTGGAGTACGGGACTTTCGTATTTCACCCAGGTGGAGAACCTAGGTGAGGCATGGGACTGGACCCTTTCTTTTAAAATTAAAATAAAATAATTTGAAACCGTCACAAAAACCCCTTTTATTTGATATGTACAGTTACAGTTACAACTGGGTACTCTTTTTTTGAATTTTCTCAGTTGCCCCCCAAAAGTGCCCCTATATTCAAAATTCATTTATTTACGTAACACGTCCGTATTTGGAGTATACAGAAATTCATATGTGTACCAAATTTCAACTTAATCGGTCAAGTAGATTCGGAGCAATTTGGCTGTGACAGACGCATAGACAGACAGACACACGACTGATCCTATAAGGGTTCCGTTTTTGTATTCAGACGTACGGAACCCTAAAAAGCTGATGTTATACGTACGTAGCATATCAAATATTTTGACTAGGGCAAAAGGTCAACGTATCAACATATATAACAATGGATGCAGAGGACATTATTGGTTAATGTCTGAGATGCATCAATGTCTATTAAAGGATCATTAACTTCTTATATGGACGTTTTAGTAAGGCCAATGTGGGTCGGTTGGTGGCTATAAGGATAATGAGACAATATTACTGACTTACAACTTACGAGAATGTTACCCACAACGAAATTAGATGACACGTGTTGGTGTACTAAGTTAGTTTAGAGACTTAATGTTCTGTTGTTCACAAGGTATTACTATAAAAAGTATAGGTATTTAATTACCTATTCCCTAGTATTTTAATTATATCTTAATTCAACCAATTGTGGTAGGTATAGGTGCAGTTTTATTCACCAAGATCGAGATCGATCTTTGATATCTTCATTGATAGTTTTCTTTAACTTATGGACACAAATCTAATAACTAATTAGTCGATTGAAATCGTAAATACTACGCCAGTGCTTGCGCCGATGTCAGTTCAGTTGCGTGCGCCACGCTCTGTCGTCGCGCACGCAACGTAGGGCGACGACTGAGGCGCACGCGCCGCGCGTCGTCCTTGTTATTTGATGATAGTGACAATAGTGTAGCTAAATAAATTGGATATTATACAGTTTTTTTTAGATATTTGGAAGGAAAAATACGCACGTCGACCCCAAATAAAGTGGGATAAAGGCAAGAGAATGATGATCATGGTTCTGCTGTTAATAAGGAAGGATCTGTGATATACAATTCAATGTATATCACAAAGGTAGCGCCTCAAGAGCGCCCCGCTGAGTCCCACTGTATCCCCGGTGCCGACTAGACGTTCGCTTTGAGTTGATGTGTACTTACTGACAAATTGGTGGTTTTACTCTAAACCCAAAGCCAAGTGAACGCCACAGCATCTATTCAGTGCTAGCTATTTTGGTAAACTAAAACGTAGGTCAGTTGCCGCTAGAGAACAGTCAATCGGGTTGTTAAGAGATGGTTTAATGAACCTCATTGTAAAAGGCATCTCTCTGATACCACCACACAATATGTTTGCCATCAAGTAACGTTGTTGTTCCGTTTGTCTTTAGGAATGGTAACACATTAGCGAACTACATTGTGCTAAGAGACGGGCGCAGTAAACATTTACTATTCACGTAAAAAAAAAACTAAGTAAATCGCGCAAAGCGTGGATGTATTCTTATGATAAACGGAACCAACGGAAACTGGATAAATAAACACCAGGACAGTAGTGACTAATGAAGTAGTGAATAACACGTAACACTACACTAATAGTAACAAATAATGACAGAAAAATGTTATGCTGCGTTCTGGGCGATTGGCTGGCACGCTCGGCTGCGCGTGCGCTCAGTAGCTGAGCACTGAGGAGACGTGGTGTCATGGCATTGACTGCCAACGGTGATGTTAAGCTGTTTACGACTGAAGTATTCTCACGCGACGAAAAAATAGCTAACAGAAAGATATCTCAACATTCTCAACAAGTTAGTATTACTCTAATAATTGTTGAATTGGATTACATACTTTATTATTATTCAATTAAGAAACGTTTCACTTTATACAGCTCTGATATGGACCTATTTCTGATCTATAGATCATACTCGGTTCAATCTACGAGGTTTTGTACGTTTAGCCAAAATGAATTATGCAATAAAGGCGGAAATTCCCATTTTCATCTCCACTTAACCGATCTTGAAAAGAACGTACAAAACAAATTAATGAACCTATTTCTGTTCACCACTTTGTCCCGAAATAGAGGCTAAATTACTTGACAGATCTGGGTAATTGAGCAACAGAATGCATCACAAGCTCTGTAGTTTCTAGAACATTCAAGGTTTCCTGGAGATGCCTACAGCTTTGTAAAGGTTCGCACGAATTAAATGCGCCTAACTTTTCTTCCTCGTTTCAGTTGGCAGAGTTCTCGAATACATTATATTATGTAGTTTAAGTACGGCTAACTTTAACAGCCGTAACAAGTTGTTAACTAGCTTTGAATGCATCATAATTCCTGCCATATGATCGATAAACCGATTTCATGGCAGTTACGATAACACATAAAGTAGGCTGCGGCTGCGGCGGCTCAACACGAGTTGTACACGCGTTAGCACGTCGAGTGTGCCAGTTGTTACCGCGGGGTGTGCTCCGAGGTCCGTGGTGCTGTGGTGCGGAGTCAGCATGCGTCAGGTCAGGCTGCTGAGGATGGGTCGCGTGGCCGTGGCGTGGCGCGCGGGCGGGCGGCGCCGGGCCGCGCGTGCCTGCCGCGGTGCGCGCTCACACCCACTCGCGTCCTAACCCTCGCCACGAACGGACGGCATGGCGGCCGCGCGCTAAACGCCATAACGAATACGTGTCTGTGCTGTGAAACATAACACGCTGCTGCTCCGCTCCGAGTCGAACATAAACAACAACATGCTCCGGTGAGTACCTACACGCTGTGCCGCGCACCTGAGGGCCACTCATTTAGCTATTTCCATTTTCCCCGGACCGGTGTTTTCCCTCCGGAAAATTGTAACTACAGACATCCTTACAGATTCGTTTTGATTTATTGAATTTATCAGATCTGTGTTATTTCGATAACAGTTGCGCGTTCAAAGCAAGTCGTTCGTAGATTGCCCTCGACTAAATCGTTTGTATTGTATTGTATCGGCATATTATTTGTTTTAATGTCTCAATACAGACGCCAATGAAAGGTCACGAAATTCAATAACAGCCGAAGAGGTGAATCACTGTTGACTACCTACTGAGTCACCGCGAAACACTCGGGGGAGCTGGAATAGTGATCCTTTGGGCATTTGAGGGCTGATGGCAATCATCCTGTGAATAATTGACAATGACATACACACTAACTTCCAATCATCGTGCTAATGTCCAGTTAAATCAAAGTGACTTTTAATCAACAGACGTTTCTCTGATGGATTATTTAAAAGTCGTTTAGTTTTCTGTGTTTAGTTTTGCACACAATATAGGCGGTGTTGTATAATAAAACCTATTATCGAGATGTCATTATGTCGGAGAGGATTAGTGTGAGTGACGGTTCGTAGTGTGTAGTGTGATATGACTGCCTAGTGCCTAGGCACTAGTGAAGAGGGCTGGGCAGTGGTCTGCGCAATTACTGAGCTCATCATCACGTCGATCTTCCATGGAAGGTTAAGCGACATCACACCGCACAAGGAATTTTAATAAGTGACGCAATGACCTCTGACGCTTTTATTTTTTGCATGACGCCGAAGAAACAATGCAATAACCTGTTGTATCATCGACATCGTCCAGTCGAAGTGAGTCAGGCTGGTTCTCCTTGTAGCGCTCTGCCGGTCGGTGGAGCCCGCTGTGTGGTGCGGCCAGCACACGACGCGCCGACGCGCGGCCTAATACCGGTACATAACATTACAACAATTGCGCTCTCGGGTCACTTGTTCTTCGATTAGAACTAGTATAACCGAATGTAGGTTACGATTGTAAGTAGCTGTTTATGTGCACACCGAGCTCCACAGTCCACATCATACAGCCGATGGATGGTCTTGATCTTTCAATTGTATGCAGATGAGACGATGCAATGTTAATGTGAAACTAGTTTTAAGAAAATAGCAGCCGTCATAAATTCGCATTTAATGCCTATGCTTATGCAATTAAAAAACAGCAGAATTAAAGTAGTCAGGAGTGACGCGCGGCGAATATTAAAGTTTGAATGCGGATACTTGCGCAACATAATTGTTGGTGCGCCGTGTGAATCGCGAATAATCCATGTTAATAATTGTTGTGCCGTGAGTATAAAATGTCGCGCGGGTGTCGCAAGCGCCGCAGTCGCGCGGCAGCAGGGCGGCGCCGCGCCGCGCCGGCAGGAATCGCAATTAATCGTCATGTGTGATCGCTGGCGCATAGCAACAATGCACCGGACATGATCAGAACACGATAACACGAGCTTCAATTTCATTTACATACCGCCGACCTCCGGAGCGAGTGCACGACGCGCGGCGTGCCCGCGTGCCCGCGTGCTGCCCATAACATACAGTACACTTAGCAGTTTTGAAACAATCTCAGTAGTGATATAGTTAGCGTATTGCGCAGGCCACTTGCATATGCAATAGTTGCAATGTGTAATTAAAAATGTAGTACAGAGGCAACTTATTAAATAAATAACCATCCGTTTGTTCTGAGAGACGAGACTAATTGCAAGTTTGTACAAGAATAAGTCAATTTACGTCCACTACTTGTCGAAGCAGGAACGACCAACCTTCGGCGACGAGGATGAAGGCTACGCTAACTTGTGTACTTAGCTAATATTCAAGCAAACAGATTTAAATTGAGGACATTTAGATTTTGTTCCGCTCGGGTGTCGCGGAGCGTTGCAGCCAATTATATCGGGTAGCAGAGACGCAACATCTTGATTTGCATCTTCATGGAGATAAAACGCAGGTTCTGCAAGCTATCCTTGTAACGTTCGCTAAATCTACTCTTTCCACTCCCATTGCCACTGTTTCATAAATATTTAATTCTGAATCTAATTGATTCAGAAAGCAATTTAGGTTTAAAGTTTATTTGCAGTGTTGCGCCCAAAATACCGTACATTTCGCATTAGCTGAGCTGCACGTAGTCGCGGATGCCTGCGAACTAACTTGCTTAGCGCGGGAGTCGGCGGTGGCGTGCAGCGTGCTTCGTTTATCCATCACGTTGCGGAATTTGTTGAAGTCGTCACCACATTTACATGCTAATGCACATGTTTTCTGGTTTTATTATCTGTCGTGTTTGAGGAACAATCGAAGTTCCTGGTCAAAACGCGCAGTTTATTTTGGGCCAGACAATGCGGCAGTCCCCAAACATGCCGCGGTATCAGTCGCCATCGCGTACCTGTCCGGAGCGCTCCGCCTCAGGAATGCGAAATTCAATTATCTTTTTTCTGCTCCGTCCATCTTGAGTGTTTCTGCCAGAGATAACGTGCCCACAGATTATGTGAGGTAAGACGTTTTGGCGCCAATTAATGGACGCGTTCAGTGTTACAAAATTGAATTGAATTTATCAATTTAACCAACAAGATGAAATCAATTAAATCATTAAGGCTCTTTTTAGTTTTCTTACTTTTTACATAATTGAAATCTGTCTTGTCTATCAAAATTTATATAACCCTCCTTTCAAGTGAAACGAGAGACATGAAAAAATAACAAAATGTAGTTTGCAACTTTTAGCTAATTAGATAAGATGTTGACATAAGTTGTGTAGTGCTGGTCTAGTGTCTAGTGTCATTGTGTTCAGTGGAACAGAATTCAGTTGACATGTGAAAGTAGCCAGCTAATTAGCGAGCCACGGTTAGATCAGCAGTGATTGGCGAAATCTTAACGACCCCTATATAAGACTTTAGTAATGCTTTCACCATAATTAATTTATTAATACTTAGCTTATTCAGTACTAGCTTCTGCCCGTTCTCATAGAAGACACCACAATATACTAAAATAACAGCCACATTTATATAAAACTTGCCAGTTATAGGTACAACGTTTGTAGTTTTGGTCTCAGCAGCCAAAATATACAGAGACTGACTGGGTCTAGTGACGTGGGCGCGGGAGCAAGCGACGTACAGTTGTCCTTGTATTTGTGAGAAGCAGCTCATCCTGAGGTCGATACCAGCAGGTTGACGGCAGCCTTCAGTAGCAATTTCCAGTGAACCAGTAAATGCCTGCGTTCCTGCATATACTACCTAATGGCACAACACTGATACACTGACTGATGCTTTCTTACAGATTATTCCTGACAAAAGACTATCAGTAAAATAATATAACAGTAGATTATAACCACACGGGATTTTTCATTAACTAGCCATTAGTCACTAACCATAGACATTTATTTTTATTAAAACCACAGATGACAGAAGGGATGCCTAAATTGTTTGTGTGTATGTTTTTCTATGTTCTACGAACTATCTATCTACATAGGTAGACCATGACCTGGGTTAGGACATAGGATACTTTTAATAATATACTTTAAATAATAAAAACGAAATGTTGTTCGTTGGTAAGCGTTTGAGACCAGCTGGACCGATATGGATATTTTATGTTTTAAAATTCCCGTGAGAGTCCGAATTAGGTTTTTATGTATATATTTCGAACGCGTTATAATTATATTTGCTTTTAGATTTGTTACTTCTGATTTCTGACATTCTCAGAAAAAAAATACAAATAATTTGGAACGTATAGACTTGTATGGGAAAAGATTTTTACGATTTCATAGTTTTGTAGCGGCCAGTATGTTTTCATCATAAAATAGTATGTTAGACTCTCATGTCCTACGAAATGTGTGGAAAAAGTTTTTGCGATTTCTGACTTTACTAATACTCAATCTCAGCTGGTCTAGTAGTTTTTGATCCTTACAAGAAACAGGATCTATTGGCATCAAAAAACTTTGTGGAAATTGCCCATTTTCTTGCGGTGTGTACAATATTTTCAAAATCTGTAAATGCTGATCATAAGATCTTAAAAAGTTAAAGACAGTCTCCTAAAACCATTTTCGGTTAGGTAAACAGTGAAGGTTCCTGCCCTTACTGCCCCATCCACCCTGTATATGTCATGATAATTGACTACTTAGCCTAATAAAGGTATAGCTTGATGATAATCATTTAAAAGATTAAATTTGTAACTATCTGCTATGTTCTAATTGTTCGACTCGCAATATTGCTCATCCCCCATAGCAAATAGCGTGATAATTTATAGCCTACAGACTGATCAGACAGGGAATATCTATGCAACATTTGAACAGAATCTATCCGGCAGTATTTGCATGATGCTGGAACATACGTTCAGACAACCAAACAAACATTCTAAAAACTATATTATCAGCATTAGAATCGTACCCAGACCTCGTAGCAATGACTTTTTTTTTAAACATTCGATGTACAGTTTTGACTTCAATGTACGATTTTAATAAATGCATATAAAGATTTCCTTTAGACAGTTCCTATACAATCTCAATTTAACCCTACGAGAATGTTATCTGAGTTGAGTTAAATACATAGAATTAATCCGATCATTATAAATGGAATGTCTGAGTTGAAATAAGATTTAATTGGTCACTGTAAGCCTTCAATGGCAAAATTAAAAAGTTTAAAATTCGGATTCCATTTCAAAATGTTCATTAATTACGATTTCATGATATCACTGATCCTTTTGTCTTAATTGGAGGCCTTTTGTCCTATTCTCATGTAGGTATATTGTATACCTACCCATTCCATCCGCAAAGTTACAGTTTCAGGAAAAGTGTTGAATTTTAGAAAATAGGAAAGTTGTTATTTACACAATGTGGTACTCTGACACGTACTTTTTTTTAAATAAAATGTTTAAGTCAAAAATTAAGAATTATTAATTTTTTACTTGGTTCGTGTTGTTATCAAGATGTTAACCCCACGTTAAAGGTACTAATCTGTGCTTAACACGTAGAAAGACATTTGAATGCAAAGCCGTAGTAGATGTAGAATGTAGATAGTGCACGTTTGTGAACAGAGACAATTGCACGGTATACTGAATGTGCGAAGTTTTACACTATCAGAATGTCATCAAGATAACTTAGATTTACTGAATTTTCGACCATTTAAAACTTACAAAACGTTATAAGAGCTTATCATTCAGCACAATAATAATGAAACTACTGGATTCGTTAGAAATTCAGTGTTTATTAAAAAGCTTAGCTTAGCTATGCCTATAATTCGAAGCTTTTGGTAACGCTGACATCGTAATTAAAAAAGACTGTCGGCAATCTCGCCCGTTATGTAAATACTCCTAACGGATGAGAGGGTATTTTGGTTAAGCTTTGAATATTACGCTTCAATATTAACGAAGATACTAGAGTTAGTCTTAACTTTTATCGGTTAGTAAGATAGCAGGAATCCGGAATGAGTAACAGTTCCTAGAATTAGGATTGAAGCTTAGGTAAAGGTCGCTTAGGCTTGTGCATACAAGAGTATTTGCTGACAACAACGCAGAGTCCTTATTTGTTTTTAGTTAACGAGTTTTCGCAGCGTCAGAATGTATTGTGACTTTGTGAATGATTTTAGGTTAAGATGCAGAATGATATCTGCATTAATGTTATACTTGTGCTAAAAAGCTCTTTGTTAAACACAAATATTTAACTTTAGCTATGATCCTCAATCCATATCCACATCCTCGTCCACGAGTCTCGAGTTTTTGTCGAGCAGTGGCACGCAGTACAATGAAGCTACCTTCCTATCATTTCTACTATTTTGTGAATGTAATTTCTTGGTCCACTATTTTCTTCTCCAAAGACCAAGTTGCAAATAACCATCATTATAGGAAGCAGACGCTTTCGAGGCCTTTAGGCGACTGCCTAGTGTACACTGTGCCAGCACATCGGTATTCGCGCCGGGGAGGCTCAGCACGTGTCGACGCATTCATTACGTTCATTCAGTTTCGTTATTCAAATCGAGTGTGCGTCGAAAGTGGAAACTGTTTTATGAAATGCACTTGTATTATATTATGTACCTACTTTGCTTTGGCTGAATTTCCCAACTTGGTTAGATGTGCTGCTGAATGTAGAGGGATTTTGTTGGTAAATGCTTTAACTTAGTCAGTTATTTGGTTTAGTTGTGATTCGTCTGTGTTGAGATACTATTGTTCATTAAATTAAACAAAATAGAGGCGGCCTTGATAGATGGCTTTAGTAGTAGGATTGGTGATTAACTGTGTTAAGTAATTAAATACGAACGCTATTCGTACAAAAAGCTTTCGGTCTTTGTGAGAGAATCAAAGCTCTGAGGACCATTTTAAAGAACGCATAAAGTTAATAAAAAGGTATATAGTCTTAGGGCATTCGTTTACGGGTTTGTCTGAAAGTACATCGCTCATTATTTGAGCTTGGTGCGATTTTAAAGCAAAATTCCATGTTACTATTTTGTTGTCGAAGATAATGAAACATCATAATGAGTAGGTAATCAATATTCTGAATGCGTAAGCTATGATCAAAATAGTTTGAAGCTAAAATAGTTACTGACATGTTTAAAATGTTTATAGTTAAACTATGACTAGATAATAATTTGGTTGTATGTAAGACAAGCACCAGCAAATGATTTGAATACAATTCACAAACATTTTAGTGCAAATATTTGACATGAAATCTTCAGATGATATAATTACGTAGGTAGACATGCCTGTAGCGGCTCATGTTTTGACTAATTAGTTCAAAACATGATATCACTTGTCAGATTACAAGCAGACGGTAAGTTTGAACCTCTTAGATTGCTACAACAATTTTGACAGAATAATAATGATCTACCAACGTATTTACAAATTCTGTTGGTTCTTTGGATCTCAAAAGACCAGCTTCTCTCAGGGATTAATATGTCAAGAGAATTTGTCGTCTGTAAGCTACTCAGTTAATTAATTAATTGATTGTGGCAAGGTTAAGCTACGGCTACCTTTGAGATTTATTATGATCAAGTACAAGTTTATGAAAGAGGATTATCTTCTACCTAATGGAAACCGTTTGTCGACCTTCAGCAAAAGTAGACGAAAAGACGATCTCTAAAATTTTTTAGATTCTGTCAGGTTACAAAACAGTATTACAGGTAAAACTAGGCACAAGATGCAGTGACGCAACTTCTGCGCATACACTTTCACTGGCGTGGACAATGGCTGCAGACTCTTGTTGTGCATAAAATTCCGCCGCTAACAATAGCCGGACGATGTATTCTTCACTAATAGTAAACACACCAGCAATTGACACGCTCCAAGACAAACTGTTGTGACAAGAACCTTTGTAGTTTTCGTGAGGAGTTGAGGATATATTGAGATATTTGTTGGTTCTGCTATGGGTGTGTGCGAGGTCACTCCAGTACTCAAGTTGCTATCGAGTGATAAAATCGGTTGTTATATGTTTCTTGGCTTGAACTTCTCGTCAAATGTTTGTTTGTTCTCTTGAACTACTTAATTTGTGAAAAGGAAGGGACGTACAAGTTAGATTTTCAGTCAGATATATGCACTTAATGTCTGAAGACTGTTGTCAAGTCCATAAGTGCGATAAACCAATTTTACCAAAAATCCTCAACAAAGTAGTGCATTGGAATAATAACGATAACTATTGCAAAAAAAATGCATAATTACGTTATGTTCACTATGTTTATTTGTAACATGTTTGTATAAATAGTAGTTAGTTCAATATCATGTGTGGGAAAATTAAGTACGATCCACAATAGTTCATGTGTGTTGTAGATGCGTATGAGTCTCGTATAAAATGTTACTATTATAACATAACTAAATGACTTAGACTAGAGTTAATTTATTAGTTTGTGGTTTTTATCTTGTGGTAATATTATCATCCCGATTAAAGGCTCTCGTAGACAGGCGTGACGCGACTCTGGTGGAACCATTTCTATGAAAACTTCACGGAAAATTGTTCTACCGGCGATGCGTCACGCCTGTCTGCGGGAGCATTTAAGGGCCTGAGAAAATACTGAAAGGAATAGAGAGATTGTGATGATGAGATAATCTTATCCACAAACCTTTTGCTCAGCTTAGATAAATTACTATGTTTTCTCAGGGCTAGTTCATGTCCACGGATTGCGTGTTCTAGGTATACACACATATAATTTTCTCTGCTAACTTCGCTCCGCTGTTAACATCCATGTTGAAAGAATTACATGTAAAGAGTTATGGAATGCACTAAATCTATTTATTGAAAATATCGAAATTCTATGACCAATTTCATCAACATGCACTGCTTACCCGTTTGTAAGTCAAGCGTGACATGTGCATGTGTACCGAATACCGATCAATATTCGTCTGTTATCTCCCGCCGATCTGTTAGGCGCGCGATTAGCCATGTACATTGTACATAGGTATGTGCGTGGTGTGCTATGTGTACGTATTTCTAGTCTAGACGTTATATAAATATTTCACTGCCCACAGAAAGGCTGTACTGATAAGGAAATAGAGTAACTATTTTCTGTTTTGACATTAAGTGCGAAAATATAAACGATTTTACCTACGTGTTAAAAATATATATAAATCTTATGGTGTTTAATGAATGAATAGTATTTTATATCAAATTTAGTATGTCAAAAAATATAACGCGACTGGGTTGGCAAAAAAAAATCCTAGCCAGACTGACTCCATGATCCAAAAATGACAAAAAAATTGCACTCATTCGTTTAACGATTAATTTATTTTAGTAACAAATTTTTCTCTTAAAAAGCACTATCTATTAACATACCACTTATGGCTATTGGGCGCTAAGATCATTCCTGAACTTAGGTGGCCTAAGTATAGTCACCTATTTAGGTCATTAACTCTGAATTGACTAACAATTGGCAACAGTCAACTTAGTAGCAAAGGTTCTCCTTGGAAAGCTCTTTCAATTGGTGCATA
Source organism: Agrochola lychnidis (assembly GCA_963680765.1). NCBI lineage: Eukaryota > Metazoa > Arthropoda > Insecta > Lepidoptera > Noctuidae > Agrochola > Agrochola lychnidis. The sequence goes on along the minus strand of OY796863.1, from coordinate 800,692 downwards.
TCTTGCATTGTTTAAAAAAGTCATTTTTGTTTTTTTTTATCACAGTTTGGCCAGGATTTTTTTTGCCAACCCACTCGCGATATAGGTATTTTCTAACAAACTGAATAAGATTTAAAATACTTTTCACAGATGAGTGAAGGTGGTTCCTCTGCGGATGCTATGCTATTAGCCTCTTGCAGCAGACTGTTGTAGAAAGTCTGAGTACAATAGGTACTAAAAAATCCAAAACGTTATTTTGTATCAAATAATATTTTCTGATGCACTTATTGTCCACAGAAGTGACCCACTTTCCAAAATGTTTGCAGTACATTGTAACAATTACGATTGTGCAACGTTTTCCTTTTGATCACGATAGATGATAGTAAAAATGCAGAGTTAGACTGTTACGAGGCTTAGATTGTTGCAATACTTTCCTGACCTTTATCTAACTTCCTAACACACAACTTAGAACACGAAGCATTTAAGTCACGATCCACTGCGCTTTTTCCGTGACCTTTGATTTGTAACTACATAAACATGCTGCAATGGATTCGGAACATCCCACCATAAATCTAAAAGCTTGCTATTTGTTTGTTCAAAATATTTTATTTCACACAAACCTACAAGGGTACTTATGAAACGTCAGAAGCTAGGTACACGGTTCCAATTGGTCGCTTCCTATGGAGAAGAGCCGGCAAGAAACTCCACGGTTACTCTTTTCAAAATAAGTGGTTTCTACAATGTTTTCAAATTACAGTGTTAATAGGAGGACAGTGTAGGTGTTACTCAATTATACCTTAAACCTGTTTTACAGAAGGATCCCTACAACAAATAATAATTAGTACTGTCGCAACAAATACTCGTAATTTAGCGCTATTAAAAGAAGACAATTGTTGGAACAATTAATTACAAGCGTAGAATAGATAGTATCGCTCCATTGTTAGCAGCTGCCGGCCGCCGCCGCGCCGCCCGCCGCCGGCTACCGGTCGCTGTCGCCTCGTATTGTGAGCTACCGTTACTTTGAGACCTTTCACACTTTATCGGATAACATCGACGGCTTAATCAGGGAAAATGGATAGGATCTTTGCTTTGTTATGACAAATTAGCGTTCAATGACTTTGTTACTATAACGTTTCTATTTGTTTATATAAAATTTTGGAATTAGAATGTTGTTTGTTATAAGTTTAGAGCCATCAGATACATTTCGATCAGGAAGCTTGTCGTGTCCCAGTTATCTTACAACACATTGCTTAGAAGATTAATGTCTCACTTCGATAGACGTCAAAATCCAGCGTTCCAATTCGAGAAGCGATTACTTGTATTCACAGTGGTAATATTGTGCGCATATCTTATTTGATAACATCGCGGTGCGCGCGCGCAGCCCGTTACCCACTGACTCACGCGCACTTACTGATTCATTATGGCATACTTTTACTTGTCACACTAACACCTTCGGTTTACTCTCGAGATAATGACGTTTTTGGAGCAGCTCGTAGCATAATTAGGAAGCCCCATTAATTTGTTGATTTTGTTTGCATGAAGTGGAACGAGTTTAAACTTTTTAATGGATGTTATAATGTTACTATCTTCGGTTTATTTTGGTCTTTAACTAACAGTAGGGACCTAAATGTACTCACTCACTTCGATACGCCTCTACAGCATTAACCAAGGCTTTATAGTAACAGCAGTGAGAACGAGAAGTTCTTATAACTTGCAAAAGTCACTGTGATATCGCACTACATTACTTAACTAGAATGAAATACAATCCAAACTGCGGCCAATAGTACGTTATCTTGAACTTGACCGCATATCCACCGGTCTGCACCGGCCAGCTGCGCGTCAATGAGAGCGATCTTCACCATGATGCACAGAAGGTCACTGCGTTTGCGCGATGGCTACAATTTACAGGCCACAATTACCTATCTTTTAATTTGTGAGCCCACGTCCTCTATATCGTTAGTATCTTTAGGCTTTTATCTCTGCTGTGACTGTTATAATCTTCTGAAGTAAATACTCCTAAATGCATTCTCAGATAGTGGTTCACTTCTGTGGACAGGTCGCACTTACAATCACTCATGCACTTCACTTCCTCATTCAGTATTAAGTGTACGTACTTAATGTCTAATTTTAGTGACCTGCTTGTTTGGCACGCACATAAAACGCCAACAAGAAGAGTAGGACCTTGTCTCACCCGCGATGTACCCAACGATGTAGGCACACATTCACTGTCTACGGTTACTAGGGCAACCCGTCGCCCCGGGCCACCTGTGACCCGCCAACATACTTACTTGCACTTGTCGTATTTGTTTGGGCATCCATTTAATAATAATAACTATAAAATCGACATTTTGTAGCTTAAGGCCCAAGAATACTTACAGTCTGCTTTACCAAAACATTTGTAAAGTCTTTTGGGTTTCAGTTTGTACGTAGTACCTAGTTTTATTAGCATATTCTATTTTAGTGGTTTATTGTTCTCGTGGAATTGTAGTTCGGGTATCTAAATAAGCCGTCGGAGACAATCGTTTCTGTTTGGAAACAAAGGCAACTCAATTACGCTAGGGTCGTGCCTCCGCGGCCGCTCGCCGAAACTTTAGGCCGTTCGGGGTAATCCACATTTACATATGTAACACTAAACATGATCTCCAATTTGTAGCCAGTTATCTGACTGTATGATTAACTTGTCGTGGCAATTCTGATACCCATATCACTTTCGGGTTGTGAATTTTGATACGTTTGTGATCGTGAAAGTGAGGTTTAATTTAATACACAATGACACTAAACTACTGACGTAATGTCATGTTCGGGGTTTCCCAAACGTGGTGACCTCTGGTAAATAAAAGCGCTAACACACTGGGACGCCATGGCGACGTCGCTGGCTACGTAGCCATGGCTACCTCAACCTCTACATAAGTAGCCAGTAACACGCTAGCGTCCGTCCTGGCGATCAGTTGCCCGTTGAGTGAGGGAGGCGTAACTTACTTGTATACAAAATACTGGTGACTTGGCTACGCGTCGCCAGGTCTCCAGAGTATCCAGTCTCCACGTAGGGGGCCGGTCGGTCGTGGCTACGCTTCGAAATTAGCGACGTCGCCAGACCGTAGCCAAGTGAGCTAACTGTCATACATTTCAATACGAATTGTAGCCGGCGACGTCATCATGGTGTCCCAGTGCGTTAGCGCTCCAGTGTAAAAAAGCAGTACCTAAGCACATCTTTCATAAGTAGTCAGACGTAAATAATTGCACTAACTGTATCGGGATTGCAATTCGTATTGACTTAGATGAGTGATTCACGAGACACCGTTACCGGTCTATGTTCTGGCGCAGTGTAGATGTGATCACGTGACGCCGTCGCTCTTTGCTCTAGGTGTTGCGCGTGCGCAAGGAGGCCGTGCTTGATTGACGTCTGTCGCTCGCCAGCGCTAGGTGAAAGTGTACGGGACTTTCGCATGAACCATTTCTATCTTCCACACACGTTTGCAAAAAACACAACAGTCCCAAATATTTTATCGAATAAAAAATGTTGGAACAGTTCGTGACACAAGATTGAACATGGAAACATCTGATAACCCAAATGTTAGCAGTATATCAATGTGCTCTAGTTAGAACTTTTACTTTTCACTCGCTTTCGCTAAAATAAGGCTAACAGATTGTCTTGTTTTAATATGTGAGTGGCTGACTCAGGAGGCTCAGGTCTTGACGCACGGCACGACACAGGATGTCTTAATTAGCCGCGCGCGGAGTTCGTTAACCATGACATTTGCAAGCGCATACAATTTTACACCTTTTGTCTGCGCGTTCCAAGTCACATAAGCGGTTTATTACTCACATTACATAATTCACATAACCGAGGACCAATTAATGAAGTGCCGCTAACCAGCGCGAATTACGAGCAACGCCAAAACATTGGGCATCACAACCTCTGACCGAGGTGATCATATCAATGTCAACGTTTATTTTTGAGAAATTATTAGCGACGTTGTAATAAATGTAACACCCTAAAGGTTGCTCGATATTGACGGTAATAATTAAGTAAATTTTCGGAAGATAAATCATCACGGTCGCATTAGTACGATTAGACCCTTCAATTTAGGAAGTTTAGACGTAATTTGCAGGCGGCGGTTCCTTTAAACTTCGTTTTATTTATTGCTGAGCGAAAAGTCCCGTGAGAGAGCATAAAAGGACCAAAAATCTGCGACTTAAATTAAGAATTATGACTTTCAATCTGAACGGCTTATCGACCCTCCTGTGGACACTCCGTAAATTTTTATTTTCTTTTTAGAGTAAAGATAAAAAAAAATGTATGTTAAAATTGTAATTACGAACGTAGGATATTTAAATAGATATTGTAATGGATGGATAAGTGTACCTTGTCAAAAGATAAGTATCTACATTCTATTGATATTGTTGCTTCTGAACTACTGACCTAATCATTTAAATGAGGTTTTTATCGATTTCAGTAGCGCGTGTATCGAAGGACCAGAATGTTATTCATCGTGCTTTTTAACTTTAAACAAAATCCTTTTATAATGAATCAGTGTAGGTACTCAGAGAGGCTACTTAGTATTCAGAGCAGTACATAAGATGATGTATGAAATGTGGGTCACGTCTATAGGAAGCTGTGACTAACCCAGGGTTTTCCTCCGCGTGTATGTACCACGGCCTCTGTCGCCAATGCCAGGCCCCTACATAAGCATTATATACCGCCGGTAATAAAATATGACATTGTGGCTACGGAAAAGGAAATTCAGATCTTATTTATTTCAGTACATTTTTCCGAGACATTGGCAAAGTATTTTCCCGGCAGTAAATCGTGGTTAGTGAACAGTGTCCCGATATAAATTAGAGGCGCTTTTGTGGAACTAGTCAGTGAAACGTTTCGTGCAATGTGTACTACCCACTTATTTATTGAAATATGAAAAAAATAACAATATTAAATTATTTTACTACCAATTTTCCACATTTTACACGAAGCAAACGTTACTACATACATTAAAACTAACAAACTATCGATGCACGCTTTCGATTTGACAGCATTTGTATAATATGAAATCTTACCAAAATAGACCTGTTATTTGAGCAGTATTTGTTCCTATTTCTTCCGCCCCTAACTATGTCGTCATGTCGTCGGACCAAGTAAATAATATTCCGCTATAAATAGCGTGTAAGCAGGCTAATATTCTACATGTGCAGCAAGCATATACGTACATAACACTTATGTAACTGTACGTCTGCGCCTCCGCATTCGGCGCACGCGCATCGTCCACTAAATAGATATTGTTCACACATACATTTCTATTATTTTCTATTTTAGGTACTACTCTCTTTTAAGTATTGGTAGTATTTACGTTAGAACTTCATAAATAGTGATATTGTACTTATTCTTTGTTTTATTACATTTCCAGATGACATGTGCAATTAACAAAACAATTGCTAGGTATACATTTTCATAATTATGCCAGTATTTGCATAGCTCAGCTCAATATTACAATAGTTTTGCTACATACCTAGATCCTTTCATCGTAAAATATGTAGTGGTATACAGAGTAAACCCACACGGTAGCTTTTACATTATCTCGTCTTCTTCATAGTAAGTAACATTTCTGCTTAGAATTTCCTTTTCGCTCCCACTATTTATATTACTTATTTACTTTTCCTTTTTATATGCGGCCTGAATAGAGCCTACTATCAATAAATAAAGCCCCGGTACACACCTTTGCATAGTAACGACCGCTACATCATCCACTTAAAAAGAAATTGCGGCCCGACATAAAGGCCCGCGCCCACGGTTCTACTCCGCAGGCCCGATAGACCGGCGATATTTACGTTTCGGACCGCGGAAAACTATGCGTATTTTTGGGTCATTTGATATTCTTGTAACGTTTGTCCGAAGGTCGCGATGTGCGTAGGGTGACAGGCACTAAGTGTTTAATGTAATAAGTATGTGCCTGTAAGATAATGTTCCGCGTACGCTTCACGGGCGTTACAATCAGTTATTGTTTTCTATACAGTTAGCTCACGTGGTTGGTTTTTTTTTTATTTGTGTCAGTCGTCTACCCCTGTAGGTGCTTTCCGTGAACCTTCAGGGAAGGTTCGGTTCGGTTGGTAGGTTAGGTTTTAAATATTTTGCTGTTTAATGTTACTAAAATTAAGAAAACTATCGCCCTCTAATATTAAATTGCTGATTACATTGCCTCCTTTATTACCTAAACAGCGAAAAAGTGTGTGTATTTCTTTCTGTGTAAATGCACTTATATGTGCACTCTTCAATATGTTAGTAATAGCATTAAGAATAAATCTTTCCTCATTGACGCTGCCTCATACCCAAAATACCTTTCTGTGTGACACCGTCAAGACTTGGTGAGTCAGTCAATACATGCTGAAGTAAACACAACTAGGTATGTAGTAGCTATAGTAGTCATACTATTACTGTTGTCAAACAGTAATAGTATACAGTAGTAGTATGTATAGTGTAACAAGAAGAAATGACATGAATATGCAAGTGCATAATTCACAAAAACTTGCTCATTACATGGTGTACGATCACAAGGTAGTTGCTCTGTTCCGGTAACTGAGAGCACAAGACAAGGGCGACAGCGAGACGAATAAAAAACATACGTAAATAAATAATAGTTTAGTTAGGTTTCTCTTCAATAATAAGTTTTGTTATGACTTCTTGTGTTACAAATAAAAAGTTTGCAATATTTTCAGAATAGTATGTTACTTTTGCAAAGTTAGGTTAGTGTTTTAAACAACACACAACATCACGCGTGTAATTCCCAAAGGGTTAGGCAGAGGTGTACCTGTAGTACACCCCCATTTCGCTATTTATGTTTAAGTTACATGTAACAGGTACATTATATACATTAACCTCGATCTTAAATGTGGCCATGGATGACGGAGCTTGGGCACAAGCTACAATTCCTATCCGTATGGGAGGCCTCGGCGTTCGCAAAATTTCTAGTATTAGTTTACCGGCTTTCATATTCTCGGTTCACGGTACTGAGAAATTAATCAGGAAAATCATAGCCTGCACTAGCACTGATTAATTTTGATGTGCCGTGCCTCACCGAGGCTATGGATGCCTGGAGACTCACTTGCCCGAGTTCAGATCCGCCCGACAATCCATTTTCTCAAAGACGGTGGGATGAGCCGCTCTGCAGAGTAGTACAGAACAATTTACTTGACACGTCTGCTACTACTGCGGAGCGTGCGCGCCTGCTGGCTGTGGGTGAGTGGGAGTCACCACTTTCCGCATCGCTGCTTCCCTGCGACTGGGAGCTCCTTATTGTTCTCCTCATCGCTGTCACTGTGGCAAAGTTGTCAACAGCCTCGGATACCACGGCCTGTCTTGCAGCCGAAGTGCGGGTCGCTTAGCGCGGCACGCGAACATTAATGACATCATCCGACGAGCTCTTGTCACCGTCGGCGTTACAACTGTATTAGAACCCAATGGCTTGGCACGCGACGATGGTAAGAGACCGGACGGCATGTCTTTATTTCCATGGAAGGTGGGTAGGCCTTTAGTGTGGGACGCAACGTGTGTCGATACTCTAGTGCCATCTCATTTTTCTGGCTCAGCATGCTGTGCTGGCGCTGCTGCTGCGGCTGCGAACAACCTCAAGCGGCGAAAGTATAATAACCTTATAGGTCACTATATTTTCGAGCCGTTTGGGGTTGAAACCCTAGGGCCGTGGGGTCCGAATGCTCCCGGTCTGTTCAATGAAATCTCCAAGCGACTGGTTGACACTTCTCGTGCCTCAAGGGCTGGCTTTTACCTAGGCCAGAGACTAAGCATTGCCATGCAACGTGGTAATGCCGCCAGTCTCTTGGGTACATTACCAGTCGACAGCGACACGGAGGAATTTTTCGATACCATATTTAAGTTTACTAACAGTTTTAGTTAGGTTAGGATATTATATTTTTAGTTTTGTTAAATGGAAAATTTATTCATCAATAATTAGATATCTATAAATTAAGTCAAAATAAATACCTAAGTCATTATTTTAAAACTAAGTTAATAATATGTGACATAGTCCAACAAAAATACTATAAAATGGCCACTACGACATTTCATGGTAATCCACTATGTTTTATTCTAATTCCATCACTATAGTAAACTCATGCAAATAGGGCTTTTTGTAACCAGCAAGACGGAATGTCACTCTAGCACCTTAAATCTGCTAATTAGGCTAATTAAACCAACAGCTGATAAGGTGTCGTGTACCGACGCACTAATGACCTAATTATTAAAAGACTAGTGACCCGCCCCTGCTTCGCTCGGTTTTTACGACTTGACAAAATATCGAGATTTCTTTATTATATGTAAGTTTAATATACATGAACCTTCCGGAATAAATTCTCTAAATGATGGGGAAAACCGCATCAGAATTTGTTGCGCAGTTGAGAAGGACAACGCGGTCACACAGACATCCACGAAAACCGATTTTAATTGATTAGGTATCTGGTATATGTATAAATTAGCGGTTGTTTTGTGGCTTAAGTAAATTGCTCACTGCTTGCGTCATACGGGTACAATATGAATAAGCTGCTATAATTGCTTGCTTGAATAATAACGTAAATATTGCCTAGACTTCGTAGCGCCTACATTGACTAGCTAAGCTGCCATTTAGTCTACATTGGCTAATCTATATTCTGCTAATAATAAGCGTTTGCATAATCATAAAGTACATTGTCGCATATCAACGGTACGTCAGTACATCGGACGAATACAAAGGCTGGAATATGTAGTACAGCGTGTTGTGTAAAAGGTTCACTTGTTACAACGGTCGATGTACCTATTTGATTTCAATATGCCAGCGTTTTCGTATACGTAGGAAATAAAGCTATCTGAAAATTTTAAAATAAATGCAATTTCAAACTTCTGCAGTAACAGATAAAACTGTGCATAAGTTTTGATCTTTAACTGTTTGTGTACTAGGTATTCTTCTTCTGCATTAGCCATTTTTCAATAGAAAATGTCGAATTTTCTATTGAGAAAAGGTTTATCCCCCCCTGCACCCCTGTTTAGGGGATATAACAAAATTGCGATAGGCTTGTCAGTAGAAAGACACTATCATAATATAAAGCTTACATGACGACATTATAATACCTAATCATAAACATTTTTCAGAGCTTTGTATTTCATAATGCAATTCTAAAGCGTAACGCAAACCTAAATCTTAAAAAACCTCACAGTTACTGTCTGCAATAGTTAAGTTAACCCTTCTGGTATTTCTTGTTAGTGTAACTCGGAGTAACTCCGCTCTGAGGGCAGTAGCGAACGCATCCGGACGCCGCCGGATCGCACTCGTCCGGTGCCGGAAGCGTTGACAGACTCGCTCGTGTCCCACCTCCACTGTTTATGAGCGAAACTATGGCGGCCTAGATTGGCTGTAGGCTCTTGCTATCTGTTGTTTAAAGTTTCATGTCATAAAGCTTAGTTTTGCTGCGTTTAAATTTTTTATGTACTGCGTAGAGCTTTCGTAAGCTGCTAGACATACGAATAGTTAAAGCCTAGTATTTTCCTAACTTATTGTAATGTGTCTTATTGTGTATTTGTTATAATTTATATACTCACGTTGTCTCAGAATTCGGCAAAAAAAGTTTAAATAACTGGCCTAGCATTTTTTTGGAAATGACTCAAACTAACAGCTTTCATGTCTCAAGATTCCAAGATATCCCATTCCCTATACCCGTAGGCTCATATTTGGTGCTTTCCAAACGGCGTGGAATACGTTATTAGTTTTAGTAGAAAGATAACACGGCGTGTTTGGCGTGACCCGGGACACTCTGTCACGCTGCCATGTCTGGTGACTATCACGCCTGGTTCACGTCAATTGTAGGTAGTACAACATTTTTGTGTGTTGCGGGAGGGTAGTTGTGAAATGGCTGCAGTTTAGCATGAATGTTTCTAGTAAGTGATGTTGTTGTTGCGGAAATTGAGGTTTTCCTTGTATTTGTGAATAGTTTAGTAATGCATGTCTGTGATATTCATTGTTGATCGACCACGCGACAAAAGCTTCACAAAGAGACGTTCTAAGTTGTCATCGGGAGACGCGGCTAGTTTATGATTCATTGTTTATCTATGTAAAACAGAGGTCAGATGGAGAGGGAGAGGGATTACCAAATCACTTAAAACACAGATTATCGCATTAATATAATCAAAGTTCCAACTAACTCCCTAATGGGGTTACATCAACCTATGTAATACTTAGGATCAAAACCCATCAACTCCCTCAGAAAAAACATCAGTACACACAGAATTATCACATTAACATATGAAGTAACTCGTTCCACACATACATAAACACATAATTTGGGGCTCCATACATTATATTAACCTATTCGTAAGCACGGGAAATATTTGTACTTCAAATTAGGTTCTACGAATGTTTGTGGAGCTAATATTTGATTGTGTATGTGTGTGAAGTACACAGGGTAGGGAAATACGCGACCTTTAAAGGGTAAGGGAAAATCCAAATTTAGAAAGTGGAGCTTAAGTGAGGGTAAATGAAAAGTATTGGAAGTTTTGGTTGTAGCGGTGTGTATGTATTTGTGTTAGGTTGTTATATTTGTAATGTATGTGTTTACAGCTTCTTGGCCCTTAAAATATTATGGCATTCGTCGAATTGGTCGATTGCTATAATAATTATATCTATGAATACTTATGTAGAGTGTTTTAAATGCGTGTACTGGAAATTTTTTAAAGAGGGTGGAAAAGGAGGGGGTTGTTTACTTCATCAGTACTAACCTCATCACTCGTGCCTTTAAATAATTCCATACACCAGTAGGTAGTCCATCAACTCACAGTTACCACCAGACCTAAAACTAATGACCATGTTGACAAGGGCCCAGCAAAGGTGTACAGTAATAAATTCCCCTAACAAGTACGTATATAGTGTACCTACTACCCACATATGCCATAGATCATGACACAGTGACGTGTCGGTTGTCACAGACTGCGGGGACCATCAGTTCGACACACATTCTGTGAGTTACGATGGTTCTGTAATATTGTAGTGTCGCTGTAATCGTTTTCGTTTGTGACATTATTTATGTGGACCGTGAAACGTTGAACGGGATTTGGTAAGTTACGTACTTACGTACGTTACTAACTGACTGTGGTTTTAAGAAATTTATTATTTAAGAAAAGTAGTAATAAATAATTTTATAAATCAATAATGAACTTACTTAAAAATATTGAAAGTAAATTCAGGTAATTCGATGTCTAAATGTGCAGATAATTCTTATTTCATACAAATTCTGTTCTATATTTTTACATACCTGTTAGTTAGTAGGCACTAACTACCAGTACTTAGGGCCTTTCACACTGTAAACCAGGCCCTAAGTCTTATTCCCATGACAATGCAACTTTGTGAAAATTCCAGAAAGTTGCATCACCCAGCAACCGACCGGTTGCCAAGCTAAACTTAAATAAAGTCATCCTCACTTGGAACCCGCTGTCCACCTTGCCTCGCCCGGACTAGAACCTGTGTCTATTTATACCAGGCAGGTTCCCGTCATCCACTCCGGCGTCGTGAGCGAAAACCATCGCGATACTAACCTGGACATATTGATGGAACAAACTTGTACATGACGATGTGACTACATCTAGTGTGATGGTGCTAATATTTTATGTAAGCTTGCGTAATTTCATCTTTTTACCACGACATGCGATAAGAATAATTATTCTTTTAGATTATGTTCTGAAAAGTTGAGCCTTGATTCTTCGCTAAAAACGAATTCATGCTATATGCTTCGAAAGCAGGTAGAAGCATCCTCCTCTCAGGGTGCCAATGATGGTGAATAGTGCAAATTTCCTCTAGAGTTTGACTCTTGACATCGTTTACTGGACAGCGCATCTTAAAGTGTGTGGATGTATACAAGCTGATTATGTTGCTGTTAGATTTTTTAATTAATTGCTTCGTTACAAGGTAGATCTCCAACAAAATCAGCTTAAAACACGGAACTCCGCACTAATAGTTGACATCGCCAGTTTCAGAGTAAAGTTAGTGTTATTTATGTAATGTCTACGACGTCACGCAGACGGCCGGGCTGCACCGATAACGTCGACTGAATTGCATCGGACTGAACATTCCACAGGCTACTATTACTAGTGACAATCCATATGCGTTAGATATTGCTGTAAAATATTGTAAGTACAAAACGAGTTGATTTGGGCTATCAATAATTTGAGCGGACCACTTTTTGAATAGGTTGTATGTGTGAAACATAGTTTCTATTTTGTGAATTTCAAATAGTTTACTTGAGGAAAGCTGTTCAGTGTCATAAAAATCAGCTTCCTGTCCTTATCCCAATTTATTTGGGGTCGGCCATAAATCATCTTTCACACAAAACATCCATTGTCTCTTCGGTCTTCTTCTATTTACAGAGCCATCCACATTCATACTGAAAGCATTCCTCATAATATTTTACCAATTCCTCTGCACGCAATCCAAGTCCAATCAATTTTTGCACACGTATCGATTCTACATAAATGGCAATTAAAGGTGTGCATCATGGATGCGGGCATGCGCGGCACACCGGCGCGGGCGCTGCTAACTGGGTCATTGACAATGCGCGGCTGTTAACTGCGCCCGCAACGCAAAGCCAAACGTTATGTGATGACGATGCATTTCCTTGAATGCAGTGTGTTCAGCCAATTGTTGTGTAAGACACAACTACGATAGGTGCATAAAATTATTGATCAATACTTGTATGAGTGGTGCAAACTGTAAATGTAAGTTAGTTATTCAATAAATAAAAATTGTTGGCTGACATGACGACGATTGACACTGATTGATTGATTTCTGGAAGATGAATTGATTGTTTGATTTCCTGAAACCGGGAAAATTGTGTATTTACTGCTGAGTAAAAACATGACAGAGAAATAATTATTTGATAAGCAAGACTGCAAAGTTGTTTTTTGGCGCGAGTACCAGTAGTGAAACTGAGCGTAGCGAGGGTTTCAAAGGTACGAGAGGCAACTGTTCACCTCACTACGGACTACTACGGACTCGCTCATATTTTATGATTTCTTACGATTTTATCCAAAAACAACCCAAAATTATGGAAAGTGAATTGTATAAAGAGAAGAAAAACTTTCTTTTTTCATGCAGTCGTCGTGCTGGCCAGTGCGATTGATTTTTAAAATAAGTTTGGCGCACTGACATGAAATGAGTATTGATGCATTTTCAGTGGACTGGTGGTATAGAAAATTATTGAATAATCTATAAAAGGTTCGAATTCAAAAACATCTGTTTTCGCTAGTGGATAAAATGCACTTTTGCACTCAGATTTCGAATGATAAACAGCATATTTCCGAGGTTATGAGGTGAAAAAACAATTTAAAAAACACAAATTATTTTACAGAAATATAGACAACTGCAATCTTTTTTTAAAAATTACTTCATAAAAAAAAACGAAGTCCAAATTCATTTAAATAAAGATTAGTTTAATGTGATATTGTATTTAGAGCGTGCAGTTTTTGGCGCACAGATGAGACTATTATGTACCCTAACATAATAGTCTCATCTGTGCGCCGAAAACTGCACGAAGAAGCCACGAAGTGAAACAAAATATGTTAACTTTACGAATTGAATGCGTTGAAGGTAGTGGTCAATTCGTGTTGGACCAAAGTAAAGCGGCCGACCAGTACGTCTTATTTGTTCAATATATCTATATTTTATGTAAACTGGCATAAACAATGACATTATTTACGTTATAAAGCTATCTGTAATAATCTTATAAAAATTACCAAACAAACAAGAGAGCTCTTATGAATAATAATTCTGAACGCTTTGTATTTCATTACAACGCTATTCTTATTCATAATATTTTAATATTTAAATCAATGGTAATGGCATTGGAAGATGTAAAGCTATGTGCTTAATATTTACGATGTTATTCATAGAGCTTTCTATAATAAACGCTAAGTGCTGGCTCACTGCAGGTATTGAGATACTCCGCTGAAGCATCATTAGTTGGAGTCAATGACTTTGGTCGCTTGTGCTATAAAAATCAACTGCGCAAATAACTTGCAGCTGAGAAATAATGTAGGTTGTCAGGATGTCTACAATATTACAAACTTGCTATTTATTACTTGGAAAACCTTATGATTCATCAAAGGATTTTTGGAACCGAGGCAGTATGGAAAACCAGAGCTAACTGAGAAACTTGCTTTGGAGAAAATACGGCATTTTAACATAATTACATTTTCAGCTAATAATAAACTTTTTTCAGAGAAAAGCTGTCCTGTAGCTTGTGCATTAATCAGTTGACCTATATTATTTACCCTTTAACTTTTAATTCAGACACATTATTTTTAGTTCATTCGCTCCTGGCTCCAACGCCAGCCTGTATCCTCGACACATCCTCGCGAGCCGGTGCGCGAGAGCAACGTTCCCAGCGATTATCTGTCGCGCATAAACTGTGCCATGTAAGGGTTACGCGCGAATGTCTCGAAACTAGTTTGACTTGTGTGCGAGAGAAAAAACTAAAAGAGTATGGAGATCCACGGACGTTGCTCTGAAGTGTGATTACTATGTCCTCAGTTATTTTTAGGTTATGGAATCCTTCGTGATATAATGGCAATGAGAGTAATCTTGAACATGTCTTGAATAAAGAATAATTCTTTGTTTAGCGCTACAGTGAAAAACTTTGCAGAAAAGGGAAAAACTATAATGTAGCGTATAGTGAGCAGTGGTGGCCTAGTGGTAACGGCCGCGACCGTGGTAGGTCGTAGGTTCGAACCCTGACAGGCGCTTTACTTTGTGTTAATTATTTCATCACCACTGCTCTCAAAACGCTGAAGAAAACATCGTGAAGAAACCGGTATGTCCTAAAACCAAAAATTCGAAGACATGTGACATCTACCAACCCGCACTGGGCCCGCGTGGTGGATTACGGCCCACTATCTCACAGAGTGTTAAGTGGGAGCGTTATAGGCTGATTATGCTTAACACAGAAACTAAGTGCCTTTTACATCTAACAACAAGACTGGAAATACGGACATGAAACTAATAACACTATTTGAGGAAGACAAGAATTTAAAGTTGTGTTACACAGTTCAGATAGAACAGTGCTCAGTGCCAGATGATGATGGCAGAGCCAGATAACGACATTTGAGCGGAATGCCTGGCGCGGGCATTTGGCAGAACATCGCCGGGTGGCTCCAAACGACAGTTGGAAGTTTTAATAGTAGTCCACGAAAGTAGTATAATGTGGACACACTACTCTCTGAAAACTTATGTTGTCCTAATCGCTATGCGTTACTGTCGGCGCATGAATATTCATAGCCTTCATTATGTTTCGCTATATTTTTCCTTCGCTCTCAGACTTTCAGCTCATTTCCTATGTAGCGTCCTCTCTTTATGCTAATGTAGCAGTTTCACGGGTACGAAGCCTTTCCCAAATTCAGTATAGGAATTTCTAATGTATGACTGTGTGTATGTTTAAAAAAATATTTTTGTGTAACTTTATTATGATGTATTTATTCCTGTTTAATCAAACCTTCAAAAACAGCTTTTTTAACTCAATAACTTAACAACATTTTCTTCACAATGTTTTCATTGAAAAACATTTTTCCATAAAATATTTTCTCTATAATGGCTTTATTTACGTCCACAAACCACAACAATACGCTACACAGATCGTATCGCCGAAGCCATCGAATTGTCAATTTGTTTACCGCCAACAATTCAATTTTCTCGAAGGTTCCTCTCGTCAATCATAATTTCCCGATGAATCTCAAGTAATGGAGTTTTCTTTTATTCTTTTTACCCATTTTTTGTGTTCATCTTATTTTTATTTACAATTGTGTGCTCATTGAATGGAATTTAGCCGAGTTTTTCCGCAGATTTTTATAAATTATATTACTTGAAAATCGAGTGTGTTTAGCTAACGTTTAGTTACGGTATGAGTAACAAATATTTGCATTCCGCATTAGTCACTCCAAATCATTATACATACATATATGTAACTCATTAGAAACCTGCTCACAGTCCCAGTAATCTAACAGACTGGCATTCTCATCTAGTACAAAATAATGATTCCTTTGTTTTTGCGGAATAGTTATAAAAAGCAGATGATGTTTGAACGTGACGCAGGCGCGGCCGCGCGGCTACTTCGGCTATGTTCTGCAGCGGCTATACATTAATATTGATGAGGTGTCAGGCAGATGATCATGCCACTTCTGTCGGCACGTTATTTATTGCCTGCTTTGGTGGTTTTTATTAGTTGTAGCTGAACTTTTTAGTGGAGCTTTGAATTTAATAGCTATGTAGGTATTGTTTTGTGTTATATTTTCAAATGCAGTATTTTGCTATCTGTATATAGCATAATCAGTCTAACGTTCCCACTGCTGGGACACAGGCCTCCTCTCGATGAGAGGGAGTGGACGTAATCCAGCAGGCGGGCCCAGTGCGGGTTGGTCAGTGATCGGGTTGGGCTATCTGCATAATACGTTCTAATTTAAATGTTATTTATTATTTTGAAGGCTGATGACGAACAGCATATTAAAAAAACTGAATTTTTACTTGATTTTTATGTATTATGGCACAACAAAAACAATTTCATAATTTTTTGAGGACCGTCTCTCTCTTAAATGTCTACCTAATAACTAATTGTCTATAAAGCTTAAGGTTATAGTACTGCAGTTAATAATGAATGGGCTGTTACTAACACTAGTAACGAGGTTGTTAACTATCGGTAGTCTGACATTTTCAACCCCTTGCTCGTTAAATACTACTCTCTACTAATTACTAGGAGTACGTACAACTAATTGAAATGCTTATCATAACGTTGTTTAGTTAGTTTTCACTTTATAATTACGTTACTTACATTATTAAAATAGCTGTTCCTCTATTTACAGTGAGAAAACATATCATCATGAATGCGTAGATCACATGAACATATGGCAATAGCATTAAGAAAGAGTTAAACCCGAATAAAAAGGTGCTATAAGTGTGACATGACAAACATTAGCTACCTCATGGAGCTCTAATAAGCCTTATTGGAAACAATTATAAGTTTGATTTCCAACTATAGGAGCGTAAATGTACGTTCAGCGAATTTAAAATTGATGTCTAGACGGTCTTCACTGGTTAAAGTGTGTAAGTTCGTAATTATTATTAAGTACTGTAACAAACCTTTTAAACCACCAACACGAATAGTTAAGTTACTACAAAATACCACTACTCGACACTAGATGGCGTTGTCGCAATACGTCATCTTTCTGAATCGCGGTGTCAAGATTCTCCATGATCTTAATGACCTCCGCCAAAATGTTGGTATTTTGCGAGACTGAACCAGTGGTGCATTCGTTGGCTGCGTCCTACTTGATATAGTTTCACGAGACTCCACTGCTCAGTTAAGAGCCATATTCAATTTTATTTTCAGTTTTTGGTCCAGAGGACCCCTGTTCCCTCCCTTCGTCCCTTCTGGGAAAGGAGACGTGAGCTCATCCTATACTAAGTATTGTACCGTGTACGTCAAAGATATTAAAATCCTTGTCAAAATCTACTGGACTTCTTTGTGCTGGCAACGGTGACGACGACATCCTCTACAGTTACATAATTAACTTATACGATTTCAATTAATGGTGTCCAGCAATAAGCCTTCCAGATACATCATTGATAGACATTCATTTTACAGCCGACTGACTATTAATTAAATAGTACCTGGGCGACCGAGCTCTGCTCTGGTGAAAACAGAGAATGCTCATTTAATAGTATAGGAAAGTACATACTAATTCCATGTATAGTACATAGATACTAATTCGATGTTGCCATGATAGTAGGTCTTATTAATGCTGCCATGTCATTGTTCTAAGGTAGCTATCTTGTTCTAAACTTTGGGCGACCGAGCTCTGCTCGGGTGAAAATTCGGAGAAAATTAATTTTCCCAGATATGAGACCACAGAAGCTCACAGAAATAGATAATATGTGTACCAAATTTCAACTTAGTCGGTCTATTAGATTCGGAGCAAATTGTTTGTGACAGACGGACAGACAGACACACGAGTGATCCTATAAGGGTTCCGTTTTTTACCTTTTGAGGTACGGAACCCTAAAAATAGCAGATAATATGTCGTGTTTGAATTCGTTTTGATCAGTATTTAATTGTACATACAATGCAATGATGGCAAAACAATGAGCTGATGCTGCAGCCAGGATATCCAGCACACTAGTACACTCTTGAAAAACAACAGCAGATATATATAGTTTGGATTCGTTTTTGACTTTTTAATTGATCGCTTTTCTTTTGTGCGTTTGGGGTTTTTTAAATTTTT
Source organism: Agrochola lychnidis (assembly GCA_963680765.1). NCBI lineage: Eukaryota > Metazoa > Arthropoda > Insecta > Lepidoptera > Noctuidae > Agrochola > Agrochola lychnidis. The sequence continues at coordinate 782,424 of OY796863.1, read as the reverse complement.
TATTCAAAACCCAACTTGTAATAGTATGGATATGGAGTAGAATGGAGAAATCGATTAGTGAAAACGAGTCCACAAAATTGTATCGGAGCACACATTTTACCGTTTTTAGACCAGTTGCATTCCGATGGCGCCAACACTGGTGATAAAAGTGATCTTATTTATTTAATCTTAATTCCGTATCAAATGTTCTTGTTTAAATTAACGATTAGTGTTGAAACCGATTTATATATCAGCGCTTTCCTGATCATCAATCAATATTCAAACTCGTTTTATAATGTCGCCGTATTCAACGCAGAGTCAGTTAGCTTAATATTTGTTTACATTTCTGGATTGTCATCTCCTTTATTCTATTTTTTTTTACTGTGCTCATCATCGGCTGTATTCTTTAGAAATATTCATTTTTATGGAATATTTGTTTGATTCTCCATTATTCAACATTGTCTGTTACACACAAGTTACACCCCAGTGTTGCACACAATGTGCGCTTTTATAATTACTACGTGCGATATCATCGTGGACGTCTACGTCCACGTTATGGCATCACGATGACACAGGGAAGTAAAATGTATGGGAAATATGTGAAGATGTTTTTAAATTTCCCTCCACGATAACGTTATTAACGTGCACGTATTTCCATACATTGTATGGACGTGGACGTCCACGATAATATCGTCACGTTACAAATTGTTAAAGCGAACATGCCTTTCCTAAAAATCACTGAACCTTTTTTCCTTCAAAAACATTATGCTCAATAAATAATAAAAATCTCTTCAGTTATAACTTATAATATAATCATATTTATAAATATAACGGAATTTAATGACATGCTGATGAATTCATAGACGTCGCATCGGAATGTCGTTATTCAGACTGACATCAATATTTTCTGAGTAAAAAATACTTTAATATCACATGTTTCACGTGTTTATTGATTCGAGTCATATTACGTCGGCTCTTTACGATTTATGTGTAATAAAATGTTATTTAATATCGATATGACCGAGAAATGCTTACATTTTCCACGTGTATGTACCAGCGATGAAAATCATTGATGGTCTAACATAATTTTATAAATTATGTTAGACCATCAGAGCAACTCATAAAATCAAATTCACGAATTACCTATTTTTAGACTAATCACGAGCACTTTTAAATTGTCAAGACGGTTTCATTACCCAGTAACATCATTATAAAGATATTTAAGAAACAGATTCAACTGACCAGATGCTTAAAGTAGGTACGTACATAGGTACGAGGGACCTATGGTGGTTGTTTTGTAACAAAGAAACAGTTTGCGAAGAATGCGCGTCTCTGGTTAGATGTCCGTCAATATTTGCGCAGTGTCGGTGCGCCGGTCAGCAACCAGCCGTGTTGGCTGACCGGCGGTTGAGAGCGATGATCTGCCTGTCGAAAGCTTAAGCACGATGTTAGCTCTATTTAGGTGGTGGTTGATAATGATGAGTTTTTCCTTGAGTGATAATTTTCCGGATGTAATAACTTTGGACGATATTGTTACCATCGCGGGTAGAACCTGGATGAGGCTGGCACAGGAACGTGAGGATTGGCTCAAGAAATGAGAGGCCTATGATCAGCAGTGGGTGAAGTCGGGCTGTGGGTGATGATTATGATGAACAACTTTGGATTTTTACAGCAGACGTCCGTTCTTAGTTGACGAAAAGAGAATGTCAATGTTTGCGCTGAAAATAGGTTTTCTTTATACCAAATGGTGGTACTTACTGGTATTTTGAGAACCGGTAATCATGTTTCATGGTAATCTGAAATGGATCCTGCCACGATCGAAAAGGTTCATTTTTTTTGTAGTTATTTCAGAGGTTTAGTGTAATCGACTTTTACCAGACAAACCACAGTTGCATTGCACCTGTTATCCAAATAATCGAGTCATCACGCACGTCCACAAAGTGCCACTCTGTTCGCAAAAAATATCAAACCGCAATTTATAATCGAAATACCGAATTGGGAATCGATAAAAAATCGATTGGGGCGCTGTTCTTCATTCGATTGTTGATTGTACACAGTGGCGCCAAAACCGCTAGCTCTGTGGCAGTTTTTATTAGTTTTAATACGTTATTGGGTCAACGGACTTGTGCAGTATTAAGGCCGGTGCCCGCTTGGCTGGGTGATGACTTGATCAGTTGGGGCTCCTCAGGCTAACTCGAGCGACAGTTACAGATCAATCAGTCAATCAAGTTAGCCCAGTTTACGGTCGCAGACAATACAATTCAACCGAATCTTATTACCACTCAAACTTCAAAGCCGTCGCCAATAAATCTAGGAATTCGACTACACTACGTAAGCAGTAAATAAAAATTCAGCACGCATACGTCATTGAACAAGAAAATCGTTTTTCCGTCTAACATTTTGAACAAAACAGTAGAATGAGTGCTAATTGATACAACGATCGATTATGTTTGTTACCATCGATTCGCGTATTTGTCGATAATTGTGCGCCTGCCTCTGTCGCTAATGAAAGTTACGTTATTAATGTACATTGTACCGTTCATAACGAGTAGTTAGTAGTTCTATAAACCTCTACTGGAAGTAAGTTTAATTTGTTATAAACGAGGAATTAATTTGACGTAAAGTTGACTCAATCGAAGATATTAATAATAAGTATTAACTATATTTGACACAAATTAAACTTTTATAGATTCAGATTACCAACCCTCACCCTAGGTATATTAATTTTCCTCTCAATTATTGTCATGGTTTACCTGCACGAAGTTAAATCCTATAGGAAATTTAAGGACCTAGGTTATCAATGTGACCACTAAGCAATAACTTTTTACAAAACTGACGTACAAATACGTCCTCACCAGCCAGTGCGCCGTGCGATGCTACGACCTTCTATTTTCTTGTAGTTTTTCTTCCATTTTTTGCGTGCAATGCTAATAACAATCATTACTGCGAGAATGATGTTTGTTCGACAATCGTTTAAAGTTTACAAGCAGAGATGTTTATTAACACATCTATGTGAGTTGACATAGACTTTGACAGTAATTACAACTGTTTATGTTTAACCTCATTAGTTTAACTAACTTAACATTAACTATGGGTTTTTTTAAGCCTGTATTGAATTGTCATCTATCTACGTGTACAGCTTACTAGAAATCTGTAAAGCACAAAAGCTGTCTATCATCTAGTTTAAATCAATTAAGGAAGATAGGTACCAACATAAAATGCAAAACGCCCAAATCAGGAATACTACAAGTATGATGTGATTCATCGTTCTGGAAGCGTTTCTGTAATTAGGTGCAGTTCAGACTACCTACGGTAAGCATATTAAGGTAAACTGCAAATTGAATAAGACATCTAAAGACTTACTTAAACAATCGAATACAAAACACGAGATAAACTGCGCAAGCTTGGAAGTGACAAGATCAATGGCGTATGTTATCACTACGTCTGGCCGGTCTGCTGTCTAAGCCGACACATTGATGAATGGGGTCTGTGTCAATGCACGTATTTACTCTAGAAAGGCACAACACCACATGTTTGTCCCTGTATGTTAATATTTTGCCTATTACGGGCAATAAATAAAGATTATTTTGTTATATGATATTTCATTTTGTCGTAATCATTGATAAGAAATTTTTACAAATTTTAAAAGGATTGCAGGAGTTTTTCTTCTCTTTTTCATATTTTAAACTCGGTTTTCGTCGTTTGGTTGGGTAAGATAAGATGCGGATGAAAACTGGGCCGAAATGTAAAGGCACACTTCTAAGTAGACTTCTGGGAATCTACGCATCAGAAATGTAGTGAGACTGTGGTGAAACACCTCTTGTAACCACCAGCGTCAGAGATTAAGTGCCAAAGTAGATTATCGCCCATTCCTCGAAGTCATCCGAAAATTGTCCACTGCAACGTTGCCCAACTTTATAGCTCGATCCACTGAGTGATAGTCATTTACCTCTCCGTATCACAGTACATAGGAACTATTGTGATAGTTATGTCTGTCTGTATGTCACGCATATTTTATACGTCTGTGTGCATGTTTTTACTTTCGCGTCCGGTGTCTAGTGTTGTGCGCCTGCGCAGCTCATGTAATACTGCTCAAGAGGGTGATTACCTGCGAAGTGTTGATTTTATTAACAAACTAAGTGTTGGTCTGCTTGTTGAAAGGCTTAGATTAATACCTAACTTTACTTAGATGTTATGTAAAATGTATTGTTCGTGTCTGACTAACGAGATGAATGGAGAAACCTGAAAGTTGTTAGACGTCTGAAGATATTTGTTAGTTCAAGCTTGGTATTAGTAATATTAGTATTAGCATTAACAACAGTAGTGGATTTTGGGCTAAGGGGCTCAAGCCCCCCCCAAAAGCAAAGTCATTGAGGAATTTGCGAAAAGTATTGTCATGTGATAAGCAAATTAAAATATTGTGTGCTTCTTTTAGTGTTTATTTTGCTAGAACCTACCCCTCAGCGGGGTCAAAACCACCTCAAACGACAATCCTGGATCCGCCAATGTATCAGTCTCTTTAACTCGCGCGCTCGATTAATATTCTCAGCACTCCATTTGAAATTGTTGTTGTCTCCAACATTTTCCAAAATTGTAATCCAAATTGAGCACAAATAGGCGAGGTGACCACAATTATCTCATGGACACCGCGAGGTTTACTCAGCTGTTCTCCAACAATACCACTATAAACTAAGTAGCAGTGAAGTAATGGCCACTTATTGACCCAGCTTGACAGATGTGGCTGTCGACAGCTGTCGTGAAATATTATACACATTAGAACATGTTTATTTGTTTTTCGCAGAAGGAAAATAAAACTGCAATCGCTCGTCGTATCAAGTCCTATAATATTTCGGTGAATCCATCACTACATATTATAAAACAAAGACCCCCGCCGCGTCTGACTGTCTGTCTATTTGCGATAAACTTAAAAACTCATCATCTGCCTAGCCTTTTCCCAACTATGTTGGGGTCGGCTTCCAGTCTAACCGGATGCAGCTGAATACCAGTATTTTACATGGAACGACTGCCTATCTGACCTCCACAACCTAGTGACTAGGTAACACGATACCCCTTGGTAAGATTGGTTGTCAGACTTTTGGGCTTCTAACTACCCGTAACGACTGTCAAAGATCTACAAATGACAGCCGGGACCAATGGCTTAACGTGCTTTCCGAGGCACGGAGGGGACTTGGTATGTAAAGATGGTCACCCATCTACGGACCAACCGCGGCAAGCGTAGCTTAACCTGATCGATCGACCCGTGCAGCTGTTATTACTTAGCCTAAAACCACCGAAAAAACTACCGAAACTTAAAAACTACCGAATGGATTTTCATACGGTTTTCACCAATGGACGGAGTGATTCATGAGGAAGGTTTATGTGAATAATTAATTAAGGCTCTGCTAACTGTGCGAAGCCGAGGCGGATTGCTAGTAAAACTATGTTTATGCACCGCGCCGCACCACAAGGGCTGTTCAAACTATACAAAGTTAGTAACATCGAGTGATTCTTTTCGTCCACGCAATCGCTGAAAACTGAAAATCTTTCATACCTTCAATAATAATTGGGAAATGATAAGGCTGGCCTCGACATCGACGCGAAAACTATTACCATGGATTTAAAATATGATTCTAAACCCCTCTGAGTTGAAATTTTTCGTCGTAGGTCACTTTTCTATGAAACAGCAGATTTTTTATTTAATAACCGACGAAAAATTTCGACGCAGGGGGTTCAGAATCATGTACTGAATCCATGGTCAGGATGATGATCAAATAGTATGATAAGGCTTTTAAAATATTACTTTTTTTAGCACTTAGTCATAGTCTATACAAGTAGGTATACATAATTATATCCTCCTTTGAACATGGGCTTTATTATCTCTTCCCTTTTAAAATAAATATGTATTATGCTAATCCAAGTGAGTAACTTGGAGTCACATAAAATTCAAGTGAGCAAATAACTTAGCTTCGCATATCGTAACTGGATCCCCCGGAACGTTCCCAGGGACATCTTCGCACGGTGATCGGCTCCGTAGGTAACGGAGCACATTATCCTATTGAGAGCGATCCGTGGCGTTTGATGAATCACTTGCGCGGTCGTCCACCCGTGCTCGTGGACAATGGACCATGTGCCACTAGTCGCGTCTGGCTCGCTATGCTCGGATTCGTTACGAAAACTTTTGTGAGTTTCGATATCATTACTGAAGAGTTATGGCGAAGGCTATTTTATTATTATTTTTTTTTTAATCTTGGGACCATGGATCCCGGTCCTTTGGAAAGCGTACGAGGGGCCGAAGCCAACTCGCAGAGGCCCCTTAGACATTAATAAGTGTTGAGGCACCAACCGACGATTATCCCTGTATGCACCATACAAGTGCACCCAAGGACAACCCTCGGTTGGTGTAGGACTATTGCAGAACATGGAAACAAAACATATTAGGCTATGGATTTGGGTGGCTATAATGGATTGGTTAACTGGAACTATGGAAAGACCATGACCCCTGCCTGATCAATGTTTTAAATGCACACGGATAAAATGGCAAGGGGTGACTTGCACACTCAATAATGGGCCCCCGAAAACGGTCGCTAGCAAAAAGTGTCTTAGCGACAAGGGGGCAACATGTCCTGAGGTGCTTGAGGAGTGGAGAGGTATTCCACGGCTTTCAGAACAATCCCAGAGCCCGGAAGATGGTCAAGATCCCTACGAGCACTTACTGGAATACTTCCTTCCTCCGAGCACGTTTGCTCTTGCGAATCTCCACTCAAGCTGGCCAATTAAGGCAAGAATGAGATGGGAGCTCTGTTCCTCGTCAGTGTTCACTCCAGCCGGCCAATGAAGGCAAGCCAGAGGTGAGGAACAAGACTTCTCCCGGGAGATAGGGTCCGTGGGGTCGCTACTGCCCATCAGCTCGCCACATGTTGCCCTGCGGGTTTTTGTGTCTCTTTTGGTCTGGCTCCTCATCCCAGACCTGTTCCGGCAAAGTAAACTCTACCGGCACAGACCTAGAGTTCGGAGCGCGCAAGCCCCACCACGACGTCGTTATAATATTTATTTATTTGGTACACCAACAGCAGTACATACAAAAAAAGTACTGGTTTGTATGCCTCTTATAGGTATACACTGTAAAAACAACATCGTAATAATTTATCTGAAAGAAACATAGGAAAATATAAAATACAATTAGGAAACAAAATTCTATATAAATGGATATTAGCATTATACCTACTAAATAAAATTATATAAAAGGCTACCACGAAAGGTGAAATGTATGAGTGTGAGTGATATCTACGATTTAATATGAACTGTAAACATAAGACTGATCTTCTAAACTTGTTAAGTTTAGAAGATACACCGTGTAAGTCGGTTTCTGACGATTTACAAAATCTGTTGTAATTTTTGTACATTCGGAGCAAGGGAGCGTTGAGATCAAGATTGGATTTGTGGCAAGGGATATGAACCAACCTGGTGATGGGATGTCTGGGATGTTCTGAAGGGACTGAATATTGGATACGGTCCACAAGATCGCTACATTTTACAAATCCGTTTGCAACTTTATAGAGGAAAATTAGATCAAGCGAACGGCGACGGTCTCGCAGTGTCTTTATATTGAAAAAGTGTAAGCGCTGCTCATACGGACAGCGATGGCTAATTTTCCTGGATATGAAGGCTAGATGTTTGGTGAATGCTCTTTGGGTTCTCTCAACTCTTTGCGAATGAACTGCATAGAATGGATCCTAGGCAACACTAGCGTATAAGTAAGTTTTCAAGTAAGGCTGTAACATCATCGAACGAGGAAGGAACGTGAATGAGGAAGGTTAACATTTATCCTGTTTATTAATTATTTATTGCAACAGCTAAATCTGTATGGTATGGTAGTAAAAGTTAATTAATTGAGTAGGTATCCATACTTATCACTACATAGTATAAAACAAAGTCGCTTTCTCTGTCCCTATATCCCTATGTATGCTTAAATCTTTAAAACTACGCAACGGATTTTGATGCGGTTTTTTTAAATAGATATAGTGATTGAAGAGGAAGGTTTATATGTATAATAACCCGGTTTATACCCGTGCGAAGCCGGGGCGGGTCGCTAGTAATATTATAAATTCGAAAGTAACTTTGTCTGTCTGTTATCTTTTCACGCCTAAAACACTGAACGGATTTGGATAAAATTTGACAAGGAGATAGATGGTATTCTGGGGAAGGACATAGGCTAGTTTTTGTCTTAAAAATAATCCTAAAGGGGGTGATATAGGGGATGAAAGTTTGTATAGGAACCCAGCATTTCTTAAGTTAGGGATGTGAAAATTAAAATGAATGTTTTATATTTCTATTTGAATAAAAATATCTTCTTCTATCTTCTATTTGTTTATAAATTTCCGGTCCCAGATTGAAGAACGAAGTTAACTTTGCAGTATATTATATATAACTATAAAATAATATTACCAATTTTCGGATTTTTCTCTTTACTTGAACTTTAAGACCTTGCTTCTCGCTAAACTTCATGCTGCTAAGTCAACGGGAAGTACCATATAGGCTTCAATTTATTTGCGAGTGTCAAATATGCGGCTTAAATGGCCGTATTTTTTATCGCGTTTACTTGGATGTTTGATTTTCTTCACAGCTCCAAGGGACAGTAGATCTAAGTTTTTGATATTTATTTAAACTTGATACCTCCACGCGGTTCTGTGAAAAAGGGTCTTGAGTTGATTGACAACGAAGTCATCTTATAAGAGTTCCAATTTTTCATTTTGAGGTACGGAACCCTTTATGAGATTATAAAATTTATTATCTGCCTGTCTGTCTGTCACCTTTTCATGTAGTTATGGCTGAACAGATTTAGATGAAAGGCATACGGATAGGCCTTGACTTGGGTTAGGATATAGGATACTTTGAATAGGTACCGGTAGTACGATCCTGTGGGATCTTTACGCGGGCGAAGTCGCGGGCAAAAGCTAGTCCATTTATAGATTCATTTAGCTACCACCTGAGAAGATTGCATGATGTTGCCCAAGTATGTTAACTAATTCCCCAGAAACATTAAGTTGATGCGCTTACCTACTTTAACAGAATATTAGCAGAATTTTCCTTATTTGTCACGCATGAGTCAGCACCTCTTCTTAAAATTGGTCTTAACTTCGAAGGATCATCCAATCAATTGCATCACACACGAACAAGACCGTTAAGTCGTTACACTTCAGTGGGAGGATGCCATGAATGTGACACGGTTCCCATATCGGGGGACGTTCGTCTCTCAGAATGGGACAGTGGGTGGCGATAAGTGGGTGTCGTTCTTTATTTATTGGACCGCTCAGCTCCCGAGGGTGCTCAGCTCCTTAAACCGATTGTTTCTTTGTATTTTTGCACCAACCGTTTACTTATGTAAATGCGACCATTACTTCTAGTAAGTGGTTTTGTGATTGCAGACGTTAACATATTATTGGCACATGTAATTGTTTAGTTGTTTGGGTTGCAGCGACTTGTTACTATTGTGTGCTCGTTACGAATCTAGAATTTATCCTAATTGGACATAATTGTGGTTGGTAAATAATGGTTTAAATAGGTAGTTATTACTTTGCCAATAAGTCTATAATCCAAGTTAAGATGATAACCACATGTCCTGATATTGTACCGAAAAGCAGTCAGAAGACTTGACTCTTTCTAGACAGAAATGGTTTAAAACTAGACAAGAATGTCTAGTAGGTATTTAACATTATTTTTACAAAAAAAATGGGGTTCAGAGTTCAGAGTCCACAGGACAGGTCTAAGTTATTAACGTCAGGTGTTTTAAAGGAAATTCAGATAATATTTTATTTTATGTGAACCTGATAACTTCAAAACCCAAAGTCCAGTTCAAAGAGCAAAATTAGAAAATGTGGGAGTGGTGTGGTGTTTGTCATTACTATGTGTTAAGTTACGTTTAAGTACGCTAAGTTACAAGTACATAATTTAATTTTTCCCGAATCTTTGTAAACTATCCTTCGAATGCGTGAGTAAGATGATCTTAGTGAGAGTTATTCAAATACTAGACTTCTATGACCAGTCATCAACAGCTGACTAACTATGAATAGGTAGGTACAAACTGTCAATAAATAAATGCACTAGTTGCCTACGACTAGTTGCACTATTATTGGCAAGACATGAATGGCGTCAGCAATGAAAACCATAAAACTACCTACTTTATAAGTCGTCATCCTAATGGTCTCCCAACTATGTAGGTATGTTGAAAATCCGTTATCCGTATTTTCTTATAAGTACCTACTAAACAGCAAAGTAAGCTTTGCTGAGTCTAAAAAGATAAAATGGCGCAGTTTTATTTTTCGTAAACAGGCTCCGGCCGTTAGTACTTGTGCAATGATGATCAAACAAGCTTTTTTGTCAAGTAATATTACGCAGGCTGATCTAGGGGATGTGATTGCGCAGGAGTGAGGTCTTTGACCGCGTCGGTGCGCGGGCGCCGCTTTTTGCGATGCGCCTGATATGCATTTTTGTTCAGCGTTCTCTTACTTCGTGATTGATTACCTTGTGCATTGCGTGGTAGTGGATAGAAATGCTACGTGCATACGTATTAGGTATCGTTATGTACTCAGATACGATTTTTATGTAAAAGGTTATTTATTGCAAGACGTTCAATTTTTATTTTTTTATTTTGGACGATTTTATAAATGTTGAGTTAGTTTCAAAGCGGTGCAATATCTCCTTTTTTTTGGCAAATTTGTATCTTTTTCCTTGTGTTTTGTTCAAAATTTCGAAAAATTAAATCAAATGAATTTTATCAAAGGAAAACCTAAGACAAAACCTTTTAGAAGTTGTAGTCATTAAGTTTTTGTTATCGTACGATGACATTTTTGTTTTTTTGTTTGTTGCAGATCGCGAGGCGACATGGCGTCGCCTAGGCAACTGTTCCTGTTGCTGGCCACACTCAACATTGTTGCTGTCTGTCGAGCCGGTAAGTTCGACTAGTAACTTAGTACGTTGTTAAGTTATAAAGATACAGTAATCTGTAGATTGGTAACAGGAGCTATGATTCTGAAGCCGCGCCTTATTAGAGAGTGATATAGGTTCTTAGGGTTTGTCGTTTCTCTATCTTTAACATTGTAATTTATAACTAGATACAGGTAAGCGCGTGAAAACAGCAATTTCTATGTCAACAATGTTATACATATTATTGAGAAATTCTTTTTTGCGACATGAGCAGTAATCAGAATTACATAGCGTTCTTTGACTTGGATAGGACGTACCTGATCGGTGTAGGTAGTTAGTACATATAATTATTTTCTGCACTATGCCGTACGTACCTATTTATTCTAAAATATAGGTAGATATATGCTTAAGCAATGATTATCACAACTTGATTGGATTTCCTCAATTAAGGTGTTTAGCTAGTAATAGTAGGTATCTAAGTATTTTTAAAAGATTTTTCTAGGCGACAGGCCTTGTGTCCTTAGACGACAGACCTTGTGTCCTCAGAAGTCAAACATTGTGTCTTTAGACGACAGACCTTGTGTCCTCAGACGACAGACCTTGTGTCCCTAGACGACAGAACTTGTGTCCTCAGATAACAGACTTTGCGTCCCTAGACGACAGAACTTGTGTCCCTAGACGGCAGACCTTATGTCCTTAGACGACAGACCTTGTGTCCCTAGACTACAGACCTTGTGTCCTCAGACGACAGACCTTGTGTCCCTAGACGACAGACCCTGTTATCCTTGGAGTCAATTTTCTCAGTCCAGCGGCGGGAAAATACAAATAATATCGTTTCGTTTATAAACGCCATTTAAATGAGTTATAAATCACACAATAATAAATAAATTAGAATCTAAGATGGAGTGCAGAAAAATAAAACAAGCATTTAAATGTTTTGCAGCGTCTCTACCACATAATGCGACGATTAGGTAATGCTGGCCGTACACCATCAAGCAAAATTGACAGTCAATGGTGATAGCAAATATCTGTGCCAGTCATATTGCTGTTTTTCGATAACATTCCAATCCCATCAATACTGGGCAAGAATTCCGTCTTCGTTTAACATTTCGTCTTAAAGATTCGAGCAAATTGTTTGGGGCTGCCAAAATAAGTGCCGATTTTTATAGAAAATATAATAATATATGTATTTTTTTTTAGAAAGTTGTATTAAACGTCATATTTATTCCTCAGATAAAAGATATCTAATGATTGAAAAATCAGACCTAAACTTAATGAGGTTTAAAATAGTGCCAAGATTGACGTCGAAGTGCGAAATTAAAAGCGATTAAATGTTGCATCAGTCAGGATACTCAGGACTGATGTAATGAGAGGTACAGATTGCTACGCGGTACATAGAAAAACGGTCAATATTTCTTGATCGTCTACACCTGACTCTACCTTACTCTACTCATCAATACAACGTAAAAACCAGTCCATCTTCACAAAACGACTTGTTTTGATTTGAAAAAGTTATGCACAAATAAAAAGCTATAAAATCTATTTTATAGTCAAACAAACGTGTACATTTGTTTGTTTTCCTTTTAAATAAACAGTGGACAATGTCAGCCGGTGTGGCGTACCGTTTTTATTTAGTCAGCTGAGTCATGGGCCGAAACCGAAGGTCATGACTAATGACGTCAGTCAGTTCTCACGTCCAAAACCTAATCAGGATATAGTGTTACATCTTTACGTTGATTTGAGCCGGTTGTTATGCATACCTTCACGAATAGGCAATGGCGGCATTCGGGATGCCTTTGTTGATGCTCGAAAAAGTTTTAAGAAGTTTTTCACTGTGAAACAGATTATTTTTAATTGTGTTTTTGGTAATATTATGTCAATTCAATTCAATTCATTGACATGAAGAAGCACACTGCTTATGCTTTTCATGTAGATGACTATTAAATGTTTCGATTTATGTAATTTATAATTTTTATGCAAAGTTTAATTTCTTGATTCTCCTGTTTATTTTAAAGACTATATTCAATACTGAAAAGCTTCTGAAAACTCATTGGACCCTTCTCACTCGCATTCGACGATAAACTCGATAAACCAAGTTCTTCAAAGCTTAGTATGTGGAAGCCCACAGATTGGAGTGCTTGATAAAGCTAATTTGATGGAGTGTGGTATTTCCCGGCGCCTGAGAAAGTGCAAGCCTTATTTTCCTGTTACCGGCGCTCTCAGGAATGTGGGCCTATCTTAATGTAATTAAATATTGGAAGGGCTTTCCTTGGCATTTTTTTTTTGTAAAATTGCTAGAAGGGTTATAAATGTATCCTGTAGATAGGCAGCTAAGTGCAACTTAATTTTTTTAAATATTTAATGCCAAGATAAACTTTTTCTTTACAATAATGTAACAATGATTTCTTGTCCCTTAAACATCGCATCGTACATTACACATGTGTAATTTTTACCAAATTTGCCGAAGGTGCCGCAAGTTTGGTTCAGTTTTCTGTGTAGTTGTGCTGTTCCCAACTGAAACTGCAATAAAGTCAAGTTAAGGAAGTGAAACTAATAGGTGGATATCCAAAAATGTGATCAATTTTCTTGACATGGTGTCAGTTCATATCGCAACAGTGTCGTGATATCTCGAGTCAGTATCGTTTCCTTTGTATCGCTCTCAGCTTGCCTCGAGCGAAAGATGAGATGCTGCGTTTGTCGCGGACTAGCAATCAAGTACGTGACCCGACTGCCGAAGTGCCGACCCGAACCTAAATATTATTTCTTTCATATCTAGTAGAGCCAGATATTATTATCTTTTATGGGTTTCGTACAAAATGGTTGAAGACAAAATGCCGTCAATGATAAATTATGATATTTTATAAAAAAGTTGTGGTCTTTGTATGACTCCATAGGTAAGTACTAGACATATCATTATATGGTGTAGGCATAAACATACACAACGTTTCGATGGGGTAATTGAATGATAAGAATGTTTTTAAAACATCCGATAAATTTATAAAGCAATTAAATTAATTCAACAATGGTAATTAACACATAATTTTCAGCAGATTATTGCACATTAACAAATTCCAGATCTTTATCAGTGAACATAATTTATTTAATGTGTTTAAAGGAATTCAAGTACAGTTCAAACAGACATTCATTATCATAATCCTAACTTATATTCTAACTATATATTATTATTATAAATGCGAAAGTGAGTTTGTATGTTGGTTTGTTTGTTTGTTAAGTTTTCACGCTAAAACGGCTGAGTGGATTTGGATGAAATTTGGCATATGGGTAGACCATGACCTGGAGAAGGACATAAGATATCTTTTATTCCGATATTCTCACGGGATCGAGACTTATGCTGGTGAAATCGCGGGGCGCAGCTAGTTTTATATAATTGTGCATATTAATAAATAGACCACTAGAAGCCGACCCCAACATAGCTGGGAAAAGGCTAGAATAGAATAGAATATATTTATTGTAAAACATGAGTATACATCAAAGATTACTACTAGCTAGGTAGATTGATTGACTAATGATTAAATAGAAGAGTTTGGATAATATCCGGAGCGCAATGTTCTGAAAACTGCTGGACATAGGGCACAGCATCTCACAACACTCGCTACGCCACCTTCAATCTATCAAAGTCAACTGGGACATAGGCATCTCCTAAATTCTGCCACCGCACCTCCGTTACCTCCATTAATTAAACCACCACATAAAATAAACCGTTTAATAGCAACTATTATTACTATCTAGTTTATAAATGGCGTCGTATCATCCACTTAATTACAATTACTAACTAATGAGAATTGATGTTGTACGTGCTAATTGCTAATATCGCCTGCTCGTGTTGACTACCAACCAGCCGCTTATCTAGGGTTATGTAGCTTTCATTTACTTTGTGATGCACTTACCACGAATTATTAGGAATATTTAAGTTAAATAATAATAGACATTATAAATTGACTCAATTGTGAAGCAAAGCGCATGGACCTCGTATTAAGAGGTTATATAGGGTGGCAGGGTGGAAGTTCCTGTTCCGGATAAGGCGGGAGGAAACACCCGGGTGGAACAGGAACCTCCCAAAACAACCGTCTCCGGTGGGGACCTGCGTCATGCGGAAAGGTGAGGACGCCGTGGCGCCTCTCTAGGCACTCGTCAAAGAGTTTATCGCCGCAATTGTGGCGTGCCCAATCTGTATTTCCATGGACGGAGACCAGTGTTCTTGAAAAATAAAACCGTTCTTTTCCCGAAAATAAGATTTAGGAAAACGTTGGACTTTGGGAAAGCTTGTGAGTGTTATCACTAGTAGAATGGAATAAGTATAAGTTAATGTCTAAATAATTTATGAAACCAACTTCTAAACATGTGATATAAATATATATATCATAAATCTATCATAAACTTCTTCTCCGAAATTGATTTATAATTTATTTAGTTAAGCTCCTACTTAGGTAAGCAGAAGTCTAGATTCCTCCTTAAAGTCTAAAGTTGGCGTAAGTATGTAGGTATGTATGTGTGTCGTCGAAAACACATTCCGGCAGATAGTGATGCGCGGTCACTACAGCCGGCGGCCGTAGCGCGGTATGTAGCCGGCTACTGTGGGAAAATATCAACAATGATGCTTCGATTAAGATGAAAATGTTCTATTTGAATAATTTATATTCTTTTGTTCTTGGGGGTTTTATCACTGCTGTCATATTATTTTTTTACTGACTTCCAAAAAGGAGGAGGTTATGTTCGTCGCGTATGTTTGTTTTTTTTTTTATGTGTGTCCACCGATTTCTCCGTCATTTGTGAACCTATTTTTAAAAATTTCGGAAGTCGGTGACAAAAACGAAAATTCAAAACCAAAGACACCGACTTCCGAAATTAAAGTTATTTTTCACTTTGTAGTGTTTTTTGGAAGTCGGTTGTTTTTTTTGTACTGTTGTTATATTATTTTTAACTAATATCCTGCTATCTAATTGCGTAACATATTTTCGTAAATGATTAAGACCAATTTGTTTCTTTTTAACAATTTAACAACATTCATTGCGTTTTTTACGTGGTTGAGCAGATTTTTTTTCGAACTTATGAATCAATAAGATTAGCAATCTGTTTAAAAGCGATTCAGATTGTGATTGATCGTGTACTGGTCTGGTGTGGTGTGGTACTGATTGTGATATTGCCCTAGAAGAAGATATCGCAAAACATGGAAATTCTTCAATTACGGGGCTTTTTTCTTAGGGAAAATATTTCAAAGGGATTTAAAATAAAATTAACGGTCATTTTGTCTTATTTAGTTGATCATTTTGAAAAGACAGACCGAAAACATGAATCTTTCGATAAAAAGTATCACAGACTAGGTACTACTAACTAGCCTGGAGACTAGCAAACGTTGCTATCGTTTTTCCGTTTAAGGCAAATTGCAAACATTAGCCCAGGGGTTCCCAACCTTTTAACATACGCGCCAACCTAATTGTCTTTTAAAATCACTACGCTCCTCAGTTACTTTGTCGATATAAGTAGAAAAGCATAAGAATGTAAAGCGAGCGAAAATGAGGTCGAAAATGTTTGTACCCCCTTGGATAGGTTAGATTTTCATTTGACTATTCATACAGAAAAAGGAGTTACTTTGTCTATTTATGCAAAAAAGTTGAAGAATCAAGAGAGTTTAGGAATGGAAGAAGGAGCAAAGTGAGCTCAAAAATTTTAGCACGCTGCCTCAGATAGGTTCGGTTTTCTTTAGTCCATTCATACAGAAGTAGTAAAATTTATTTTGTCGACTTATGCAGAAAAGCTGGAGCTCATTTTACAATACCTACCTACAATATTATGAAACATTTGGGTTTTGAAAACTAGCTTTAACCTTTTCTAAACCAAGAACATAAAATTTAATAAATCTATAGTTAATTTGTTCTCCACGCTCCCCATTGGTCACTCTACGCCCCCCGAGGGGGGCGCGCCCCCCGAGGGGGGCGCGCCCCATCGATTGGGAATCCCTGCATTAGCCTTTCAAGACTTCAAAGAACCCACTAGACAAACTTCCTCCTTCCCACAAAAAATTAAATCGCGAATTTCCGCAAAGATGAGATAATACAGCTAATATTAAGAAAATTACGAGACGGTTACTTACTCGCCTGCGTCCGGCTGAGTCACGCTCGGAATGCCGTTGGTCCGGCCGGCGCCCCCCTGCCTCACCTGCTGCCCCCTCCCCCCGAGGCTCAGTGCCCAGTGTCTACGGAGACTAGCCATGGGAAGATGAGCTATGCAAGCAATGCAAGCTTATATCATAGCTCATCTGTGGAGGACAAGGGACATGCGGACAGTGCGAAATGATGAGACGATGACATGGAATGATGGATGAATTGGTCGATTGTACAGGGATCTCAAAATTTTGTAAATATCTTTATTTATGCACCTACTTTCTAAGCAAATAAAGATTATGATTACATATCTTCGATTTTGGTAGTTTGTCTGACATGATATGGAATGATGTTATGGGATAATTATTTTACAGTATACTGAGAATGGTGCTTGAGCTTTAGGTATTGGCAACCTGGGAATCCGGGATACGAGAAGTTAAAAGGCAGATTTAGTAGTATCCCGTATAAGGTTGTGTAGGTCATTAAGACAGAACTGTATATGCTTTGTGATTTTCTTTAGAAGTTTTAGTTAGCTGATGGTGTAAAACGACGCAAAAATATTAACTTTAAAAAGTTGGCAGATTGGATTTGTTTTGGCTTGGCCCATCAAAGGGCCCACAAGATTTGTAATTTTTGCAACTTTAAATTAGTTTAGAACCATTCATAAAAAAACCCAAGGAATAAAACACAATTTAGATTTGTAACATCAGCAGGAACATTCTCTTAGTTCAATATCATCTTAAAGACTGACTTCTGCGTAGTATCAATATTTCAGTTCAAGAAACACGTAACAAGCTTGTCCCGAAATACTTGCTAACTCAGCCATTTTAGATCCCCAAAGGGTTAAGGTGTCGTACCAAAGGGTAAAGCGAGGTGTTATGTCGTATATCTACAGTTGGCTCTGATGTGATGGTCCTGGGTCCCATATGGTGGGGACGGACCTTTAACATGCTATTAATTCTCGTGAATATGTTGATGGTGTACTTTTGGACCCTTGGCAACCTTAGTGGATATTCATAAGATATTATTTTTCCTTCCAAGGGAGTTTTCTTTGAGGAAAAGCCACTGATAGATGAGGTCAAACCTTAGTAGGCATTTAACGAAACTCGAAGGTTTATATACTCCAATGAACTGGTACAGGGTGATTTAAATGATTCATGACTTGTATCGACTACTTTTGATTTAGTTCTGCACAAATTGCTTCTCGGTATTTTACGTGATTCATTGTAACAGCGAAAGAAATGCGCCAATAGATTTGGCGCATTTAGATCTTTACAATCAAATTAAATCAAACTTTATTTGTGAACATAGGGGTACAGAAAGGTCTTAAAAATATATATTTTAGCGTTATCTCAATGTTCTACCAATGCAATTGGTATACAAATAATTTGTTATTTTAATAAATACTAATAACATGCAATGATAATAATCAAAAGAATGAATTAAGATTAAATAAATGACTTCAAAAGTCTAAGTCGATTTCTAATATAATGTAATGTAGATAAATGTCAAAGAATAAAAATAAAATGTCAATAGCCGTTAATTAAAATTATCATTTAAAAAATCTTCTATGGAGTGATAGGTCTTCTTTACTAGAAATAAAAATAATTTACTTTTAAATTGGCCAATATTTTCTACACTTATGCATTTTGGTAATTTATTATAAATTTTTGGAGCCATTACAAAAATGTTTTTCTTAAATAATGCGGTTCTAGATCCAACTAAATCAACAAATCAATCTGCCAGGCTAGTCGAGAACTTTAACAGTCCTTCACTTGAGGACAAACGAGGGACTTGGAGTTTGGCAGCAGTTTGTCACAGTTTGACATTGAGTGAGAAAAACGAAGGGTCTAAGGGACGAAGGGATCATTCCTTCATCTACAAAACTGTATAACTTCGTAATATTATGCATAGTTTTTCTTCATGAAAATGAGATTTGAAATATGGTTGGGTTCTGGTAACCGTTGCTTATATTCACTAAACTTGTATTGTATAAGGGGCATTGTTTAAGAGGCAATATATTTGATGAGATTTGGGTGTAGAGCTCATTTTGCAAAGTGTTAGGGAATATCTACACGTGTTGTCTTGTGAAGTTGGGACTATCGTCTATCGATAGCTGACTCATCGCGTATAATGGATGAAATGTAATAATGCTCATATCGTTACAAAAACATTATCTATAATTCCAAATCGGAAGCCTTCATCATTCGTTAAAATAAAAACTCTAAACTCAAGTCAATCGAATTGATTGAATTCAAAATGTTATTTACAACTCAGATAGGCATGATGTTTGACAGAACGTGGCTATAAAACTTGAGAGCATAAATGTGAAAATATACGATAAAGTAACATAATTCGTGCCGTAAAGTGGAGCGCACAATGCAGGCGGCTCGTGCTGTGTTTGGACCAATTAACATCAGTTCTGTGTTGATGATCGTGTAATTCAGTCTGTTTGTTGCCGGGTTGGTCTGACAATTATGCGCATTGTGGTATTTCATACCTGTCGGGAAAACCTAGTGCTGAAATTACTTAATTTCCTCAAAGTCAAACATAATTTGAACTAGTGCTGCTGATGATAATATTTGCAACTCATTTTCATGTTTTCAATTCTTTCTATTTTCATATAAATAAAGTGGCGTTTAGTGAATGAGTATCGTCATGCAGACTCGGTACATAAAACTATTTGTTCTCCGTAGAATTTTTCGGATCATACAAAATATTGATTCGTTAGTCCTTTTAGTTATTCCTCTCTTGGGTTATCGAGAATGGTCCTGCAACATTTCGTATTTGATAAAAGTCGTAACAAGGGCGTGGGCTGGTATCGATCGCGCCCGTGACACGCCGTATCTATCCCTAGGAGCTCGACGACGACGGGATGAACTATCGATTGCCACCCTCGACATCGAACCCTCTGTGGTAGCTTAATGGAATTCGGTGAAGGTCGGTGCAGCAATGGTTGGCGAAGATTCTTTAATGTAGTGGAGTGGTGCAGGTTGTTGACATGCATTGCTTTGGCGGTTCCTAAGTTGCTGTCGAAAGGAGTGTAAACATGATAGTACATGGTGGTCCAGCTTACCCTTGGTAAGGGTTAACAAATACAAAATTTAACTTTTCCACTAAGTGTAGTTACGGGCAGTATCTTAGTGAATCTCATCCTTTTTACCTTATTGTTTACCTTGATCTTTAAATGCCAATTAGTAAACAATAATTGCGCAAAGTAACGTCATTCATTACTATAGGAAGTACTGTAATCAGATTCACACTTTAAACTGTAACATTATAATCAAGTTGGAACAATGCCTCATAAATCGATGGGCAGCAATCGAGTTAATAATACGGTGTTAATCAGAGTTATCGAGACGTCGGGCAATGTCGTGCTGTGTCGAGCAATATCGGGCAATGATTACGCCACGTGTGGTATCGGATGACCAACAATGTTGGCACCGTGACAAATGAGTTTGTGGTCAGATTACCGTTAATTTTGGCAATGGCTGGACTTGGACCACTTTGCACCATCTTTGATTACTAAAGATGGCCTTAAAGCTTAAATCCGTCAAGATTATGGGAGCATGCAGGTTGATGACCTTCAAGTATTGGTATAGAGGGTTGACCACTAATGTTGGCACAGATGTTGGTCGTCTAAGACAGGCAAGGTTGCGGATTGCACATGGATCGTTCATGAGTCATTGTGTTTCCGTTCGCTCGGCGACAGTTACGAGTCGTGAGTAATATGTAGGTAATAGAAAGGTGACGGAGGTATAAAATATAGGAGTTGAGTAACCTACGACAGTAGAGATCGTCCCAGTTGAAAACCTTTAATAATAAAAATACCGCTGAGAGACTTTAGAAGGAGCATTCTTCCTGATGTAGGGAAGGGATGGAGGCTGTTGATTTTGGGGTAGCCCCAATAAGAAAAAGCAGCGTTACTAGATATAGTAAAGCTGCGTTATACAGCGTTCCTCAATATTGTTTGCAAACAGTAATTTTAAAATTTAAATAAAATATCAATAAAAATGGTGGCCTTGTTTATATTTGCGAGAAAATACGAGGATAAACGACAAAGTTAAAATTATAGCTATGAGTTTTGAGCAGGCGACGCGACGCGGCCTAGCATTGTGACACGCAATGCAATCTTCATCGATTTTACCTTATATTATATTTACCTTTGCTTTGTCTAATAATAAATAACGTTTATACAATCTATGAATCTATCCTATTCATTCTAAAATTAAAACTCTTCGTCTATCTGGGTTTTCCTTAGCTAGTATTCCGACCAGAGGGATAAGGGCCCATGTTTGATAAAAATATAAATAAGGAAATAATAATAAAACAGCGGGCGCAACGTAAACAAAAAATTGTCTATGATTAATTGTTGATCGAAGATGATTATGTTCTAAAATTCGCGTGTACTCTATAATACGTGCTTGTCTCGAAGATCGCTTGGTTTACTTGAATTCGTATCACAAATAGAAATATTCAGAAGGTTTGCAACGTGACCTATCACATACACATTATATTGGGTACTTACAGCTTTTATCAAGTTCAGAAAGAACTTTATTCTGACCACTCTGACTGAAATTTTAGGGGCGTTTCTTGTTTCTTCGTAAATTCTTATTATTTTTTAGCTATAGAGGTATGAGGAACAGGGTGTAAAGTTCACTCATCCTCTATAGGAAAGGGAGTATCTTCCGACCAGACGGGTGTCGATGTCTGAAAGTTATATGTATGCTGATTGCGCGGTAAACACTGCTTGCGCGATGCAGAATTTGTGTGACATCAGGTCTTTCATGCATAGTTCACATGTGGCGTTGTAGATGCCGTCACTTATTTACATCCTTGTTTTATTTCTTTCTCTAATTGTATTCTATTGAAATCGTTCGCACCTCGGTTCGAATTTTCATGTTTTCTGTCTAACATTCAGCCGGTTTGTGTGTAGTGTGCAGTTGTTCTTCTGTACATATTTACTTGATGGTGACATTCAAACTCAAACACAGGTTCAGCAAACATTGCTCTCTCGAAGTTTGTAGTGAGTCTGGACGTGATCGACGACATGATTGCTTATCCTAACGGTGCTCATTAACGGGATCAGCTGGTTTACCCTCCGAGCTTGACCGAGCTTGAAAAATAATGTGGTAAGAGGGGGCAGAATTTCTCGTAACCTAATCTTTTTGTGATGGTTATCAATGTCGTCCCAAGGTTTAAAGAAAAGTTTCAAAATTAACTTGAGATATTTTGCACGTACATGTTGATTAGTGAAGTTGTACCCGTTTTCTTTATCCTGAACATAAGTTATCTATAACCGGTATTACGTCGAGTGTCCTCGCTGTAGATCACTGCTATGCTCGAGTAAAGGTTTGAGTGGCCTACCAAAGAATACAGACTAGTATGTTCATTCATGCGCGGCGGTAGTTCATTGTTTCCTATGTTTACTTGTCAGCACAATAAGAGGCGTAGCTAAATACAGTGAAGTCTTTTGCATGAGGCAATAAATAAATCTTTAAAAAAATATTTTCTCGTCATATGGTTTTCAATTCCCAGATCGGACAAAGTATTATTGGAGTTTTCCTAGTAGGATTTTCTCAGTAACAGGCCAACTGAGTCTGGATTTTTTATTGAGATTGTTCACGGTTACAGCCATTAGACTCGCTGTGTTATACACATCCCACCAAACACGCGGAATACCGACGTGATATTACATATTGCTCTCAAAATAATATCTGTTAAATCACGTCAAAATAATTTAGAAATGTAGATTCCTTTTCCCAAGTTAGAACGAAAATCTCAGCGTCAGCGGGTCTCATTAACGAGCCATGTTCAAAGAGAAGCGAATATACTCAGAAAGCTTAATTAACTTGTATGACAAAGAAGTCGGTGTCACTAGAGAGGCTCCGGCTAGCATATGTTTTAATTAAAGCCGTCGGCTATACGGCCACGGCTATACGGCCACGGCTATAAGGCCACGGCTAACGAACGTCCGGGATGTGAGCCGGCTTATTACGGCCCACGCCGCCGCCGGAGTGCAGAATTAATATTGTGGGTGTTGTATTTAATTTTGTGGATGGCATATGAGTGTCTAGGGGTCGTATGAGTGTCTAGGGGTCATACTTTTATTATTTTTGTAGTAGTAAGAGCTTTTTTTATTGCTTCGCATTTTCGTTTTGTTTTCCGGCTGAAATATTGCTGAAAGCATTTTGCTTTGAATTCTTAACCTATACAAACAATTGTAAAACATTTTAAAAGAGTAACGGTGAAGTTTCTTGCCCATTCTTCTCCATACGAAAACTACCTTTTGGAAGGGGCGATTAGAATCAATTTTATTATTTTGTAAATTTTGACGTTCAAAAGTGCAATACATGGGCCTATTTGAAATAAATGATTTGACTTTGACTTTTTTTGAATGTTCATTGTGTAAATTTCTGACTGATAATATTATTTCGTCTCATACAGATTGATGTCATAAAATCTGGGACTATTTTTACATGATATAAAAGCAGAAAAATGACTCGTGAATCCGTTGTCCCAAAATAATTGTAACGTCTGTTACAAAGCCTTAGCCTCTCTATCAACAGACTTCCTATCAATGTCTTACATATACAGATTCACCTTTACTAAGAAATTATGTTAGTTGGTAAGTACCTACACTTAACTCTGTTGAAGTGTAGCAACAAAACATAAACTCATCGACAAGTAGATCAGATACATTGACCCCTGCCTTCTATTAACAACATCCTGCGCCAGATAACCGGACTACCTCCATCAGTGAACTGGGGCAGCTGCGAGGTTAATACTCTCGGTCCTGATCGCCGCCCTACTTACAGTTCAGCCGCCCGCCCTTCATGAGGCCGCGGCTCGTCGGTTCATGGATACATCCTATATTTGTCGCATGTCACACGCACACATATATGTGACCATATGTGACTGTGTCCTTAATGGAAACTAGGAAAAACAAGAGAAGTAAATAAGCACATTATCATAATTATGGCTGTTACAATACTCTCGGACAGTCTTATTCCAAAACACGGTCTAAATTTGGTACTGGGATTACTACAATTCAACTCTTTGTTGTAAAAACACGACTATTTAATTAAAAACTTATTACAAAAAAAAAACGACTTTCAAAAAAATTTTTTTTATTATTTATTTAATAACTTTAATTTCGGAAGTCGGTGTCTTTGGTTTAGAATTTTCGTTTTTTGCCACCGACTTCCGAAATTAAAGTTATTTTTTTAGTAGTGGTACCTACCCCACACAAATTCGAATACCTGCTATGTATTTATCAGTGACAGGAAATTATTATATCATCCACATAATAAGTGGAAAAAATACGTATCATTGAAGCTAACTCAAAAACTATCGAAACAAAGTGAATAAAATTTATAAGGGACCACCTCGAGAGCATACCCTTTCAAACAAAAAAATGAATTTTTAAAATCGGTCCATAATGGACGGAGAAATTGATGGACATACATAATAACAAAACAAACACATACGCTACGAACATATAATCTCCTCCTTTTTGGAAGTCGGTTAAAAAGTGATGGGCAGCAGCATCTTTTCAAGCACACAACAATATGTGGTGATCTTCAGTTCGATCGCCAAGCGTTTTAACAGAGGCAATACGAGGGTAGGCAGGCCTGTGCCCTGCAGGGGGACAACACAGGCTTGTAATAATAATACATTCCAGCCATTTCAGCTTTGCTTTTGCTTTAACAACGCACAAGTGATGTCTTGCGAACTGAACTTTACTGTCCTTTTATCATCAAAATTACCAGTTTTGTGCATAATCGAATAAAATATAGATAATAATTAAGGAAATCGCCCTACTTCCAGTTCAGCCGCCCTGACGCCCGCCCTTCACGAGGCCAGAGTCACTGACTCTGACTAATCGCAGCCTTCATTAAGGTCGCCCCGTGGCCCCTGTGGGTCGGCCACAGTTAACCTTTGTACAAAAATTATACGAAGGTTTTGACGGCGTTAATTATGAAGCTCCCGTTTCATGTTCATTCATTTTATCTTTGTTTATGTATGTGATGGTGGGGGTTTATGGACCTGCTTTTAGAGCAATAGGTTATGAGTTCATAACTTAGAAAGTTTAGTGACACTAATGCGATTTCATTTTATTTTCAATGTAATTACTTACTTTTTAAATTATTGTAAGGATTCACTGATTTACAGTAAAAAAATAACAACGTTAGAAAAAAAACAACCAAAATAAGTCAAAGTCAAATCATTTATTTCAAATAGGCCCTTATTAGGCACTTTTGACCGTCAAAATTTACAAAAAAACTGAATTGATTCTAGTCGTCCCTTCCAAAAGATAGTTTTCGTATGGAGAAGAATGGGCAAGAAACTCCACCGTTACTCTTTTAAAATGTATTACAATATTTTGTATAGGAATATACATAGTATATTCATTGTATACGTATATACATTAGTTATATAATTATATGTGAAGACGATGCACCTAGAATAAAATTACTATACCACAATAGGTAAAAAGAATTAAAAATGAAGCAACGACAAAAAAATTAGTAGTAGTAGTTTTTTTTTTTGGTTGGGAAATTATCAAATAATTTCTCCCGGTCTGGGCGGAGCGGGACGGCGTGTCAGACTCTTTACTGACTAAAACCCACCCGTGTTCCTTCAGTTGCCATGTTTTCTGGAGCCACGATTTCTCTTTCGGCCTTATTTGCAACCCCGGATCTGATAGATACATAGTGCTCACATATTTACAAACATTGTAAAAGTAGACGATTTAAAAAAAATCACTTATTAAGTCGCTGTGTGAGGAAGTAATCACAGAATACAGTGAGTGAGCGTAGTTCAATGTTCATTTTATTTTTGTTTGAAAAGATTCTTTGACCCGCAGTACTTACATGTCATTGTCGGTATTATTGTTTGCTTTTCTTAATAAGCGGGTGCTAGGTTCCCGTTAATGATGTTTTCTTCCACTTCTGCATAATTCGAAAGAATGCATTACTTTCAAACAGTTTACATAACTCGTGAGTCGACCTGGGAGGTTATTAGTAGCTAGTCAGACGAATATTGCACGGTCATAAATAGTAATATCGATATAATATAATCGATTAGCGCTGCCTGCATTCGATGCTCCAATCGGAAATAATAATACATACAATACCTATGTAAGGCTATGTAGTATATAAATAGCTATGACAGGCAGGCGACCATTTGACATATTCTAAGATGTTCGGCAGGTCTTTTTAGTGGCAATACGTAAAAGGCTCTCAAAGTTCTATATTATAAAATTATATTATTTGTATTAGAATGATTTATTTCAATTAGACCATTTTGAAACGAAAAAACAGGTCACTTACCTGCACATAGGTTTAAGTTGGAAAAACTCTACAATTTCCAAATTATTTAAATAAAGTAAATTGGCAGAGAGTAACATGTTCATTAGTTTAGATGTATAATAAGTATTGTATTTGTTTTCAATAACATTTGCATACAAACACAAGTGCTACGAAATTAACCATTTGCACAATGCAGGTTCAACATGACATAATTAACATAACATTAATATTTATCATAATTTTTAAAAGAAATTGAATGAGATAAATGCAACCTGACATGGTACTTAGTAAAATTATCATAATACTTTTGTTGGTAGTTTGATTTTCTACAATTTAAATTGATGCGTCGTGTCACTAAATTAATTTCGCAAATTAATGATTACTTATCAATTTATCATGTAGCCATTTTATTTAGACGTATTAATATAAACCCTTCAAATAATAATTGCTTCTAAATCAGTTCAATTAACCTTATAAGCTCTATCAATCCGTATAAATATATAATGATAATATAATATTACCGTGTGTCTAATTTGCTGCGAGCTCCATTGAGAGACGTTATTAATTACCGTACCATTATAAGCTGAACACGGTAACGCAATTATAATATTACGTATGTATGTAATGGAACATATAATGAATGGAGCGTCTGTGTACGTCGTACATAGGAACGTCACAGTGTTTACAAATACAAATATTAGCGCCTTATGTGCTGATCAATTTGGCTAGTAGGTATTGTACCTATAGTTCTTTTAAAATGAAATTAATTACTTGGGACTTTAGTGCTTCTACAGCCTGTTGTTTATTTTCATTTCCTGAAAATAATCACTATAATGTTAACATATTTTTCACTTTTTGTTTCATTTTCAATTTAGTAGTGTATAGTTATCGGAATCTATCGTAGAGTAGAGAGAGATCACCAAGATTCCTAGAAAAAAAAATATTGGATTTTATTAACCGTGGAGTTTCTTGCCAGCTCTTCTGGAGAAGGAAACGACCAATTGGAACCGTGCACCTAGCTTCTGACGTTTCATAAGTGCCCTTGTAGGTTTATGTGTAATAAAATATTTTGATTTGTAAAATTGTAGCTTTAGTGAGATAACGACGATAACGATATGAGTGTATAATTATTACTTGCTTCAAAAACGGTGAAGGAAACCGGCGGCATGCCTGAGCGATATTTCTCGACAGCGTGTGAAGCCAAGTCAGAGGCCCATAGGCGGCTTTAAAACTCTGACACCAGGTTAGTCACTAACCACACGAAAAGAAGAATAAGTGACATAGACGAATTTTCTTGGTGATCATTTGTGAAGAAACTAATGTCTGCAAGATGGCTGTAATAAACTAGGATATTTTTTGTGTTCCAACCCTAACTTAACCCAGTTTAAACTTGTTAACGGCAGTTTTGGCTCATCTTGAATGAAAGTTCTGAATCTTGAGAAAACTTTTAGAGAACCTACTGAGATTTTAGTATCTAAAAGTTATAAAACTTGATGAAATATGTTTTCATCACTTAAAAGTTCAAGAGTAAACGTCAGAAATGCATGTAAAAACACGTAAAATATATGGATGCTTGTAAGAATATTTTCGACTTTAGTGTTTTAATGAACGTGATGGTCGTCATTGAGTATTAGCATTTATATCATTAGGAGTTACGTATGCACTAACTAGTGACGTCACGTGCATCTACGTTTCTTATGGTGCACCGACGTTTTCGTCTCTGGTGGATCCTGACATACAGACAATACATACCATAGAATTAATGAATTCCTGTAAGCTTTCAAAAGGAAAGAGACTAACCTCTAGTCTGCCTAGTACAAGATATTGATGGGATATTCAGGGGAAGTTGTTAAGGGTCATTTATAACAAGAAACTGCTGAACTATTTGCATATTTCTTTAGTATTTTTTAAATAACTCTTTAAATTGATATTCATACAGACTTAAATAATAATATGTATAAGTATATAAAAAGCGGGGGGGAGCGAAATAATCATAGGGCATCAAAAAATTCGTCCGCATCGCTGTCAACAGGAAAAGTGCCCAAAAGGCTGGCAGCATTGCCACGTTGTATGGCAATGCTGATTCTTTGACTAAAGAATAGGCCAGCCCTCTGGTCACCTATAGAGTCGACCAGCCGCTTGGTGATGTCTTGAAAACGAAGTGGGCACTCGGACCCCATGGGCCTAGTGTTTCAACCCCAAACATATAAGTCCCAGTAAGATTGGAGTATTTGTGCCGTTTGAAGGTTTCCGCACTTGCAGCAGCAGCTCCAGCACAGCCCGCCGTGCTAGGAAGATGGAATGGCGCAAGGGTGTCGACACACGTTGCATTCTCCACCAAAGGCCTACCTACCTTCCAAGGCATTATGGTCATTCCGTCTGGTCTCTTCCCATCGTCGCGTGCGAAGCCATTGGGTTCTAAAACAGCTGGCACTCCGGCGGTGACAAGAGCACAACACATGATGTTATTGATGCTGGCGTGCCGTGTTATCCGGCTTGCGCTTTTACTGCAAGATAGGCTATGGTGTCCGAGGCAGTCGACACCTTCACAGCATTGGCAGCGATGCGGAACCACACAAGGAGCGCCTAGATGCAGACAGGTAGCGAGCTGGAATGTGGTATCACCCACCATAGTGCCTATGTTGGGTGACGGTAGCGCCTGAAGCCAGAAGCCCGACTCCCACTAACCCACAGCCAGCAAGCGGGCACGCTCAGCAGTATTGGTGCACGTATCAATAAAATTATTCATTGATTGCGATTTTTACCGTTTTGGTGTATGAACTAAGACTTGTCGATACCGCGCCACGCTGTCGATACCGCGGGACGCAATCGATTCTGCACCACGCTGTCGATACCGCGCGACGCTGTCGCGAAAACGCGACTTTAGTCGTGTCGAATATTTATTGATGTTGCAAAAGTTTATTGGAATTTTAGAATAAAAATGTGGGTATTGATTGAGAAAGTGTAGTTTATTACGTGCCGCTATGATATAATATTACTGATGATAAAATTAAATAATTCGCGAAAGGTGGCCGATTGATTTTGAAACACATTGCTTCACGTCCTACTTGGGACGATAACAACCGTACCCAAATACTTTAGTTTCATAAGTTTCAGCAATAAAGTCTGAATTTCAAAGCAATTTGATTGTTAGGAACTAAGTCGATACGTCAGTCGACCACTTTCAATTCATTCATGATTTATCAGATGACGTCTAGTAGATAGGAAACAGTAGCGAAGATTGCAAAGATTTCTAGCACATCGCTGCTAGAGGAAATTATTTAAAAATATTACTTTATGATAAAATATCGACTATGATGCTGATAGTTATCCATTTGATTAATGAGAGACGACAACACTACACAAATAAGCAACACGAAAGACCTGTCAAGACCCATTTTGTAAAAGAAATTCTCCCATCATCCTGAGTTCCTGACACATCAATACTGAAGCAAAGATTTTTTCTCAAGAGTAAGGCGACATAAAAATAGCGAGCTGAATACAGCGGGATTCGGGACATAAATCAAAGAGCTCCGTAATGGCGGGGCGGCGCCATTCACGGTCCGACTGAAAGGGTTGTCGCGAGCTGTTCGCGTTCTGTTCAATTACGTGAATAGGAAGTGGGTGCTCTTATGAGATTGTCATAAAAGCTTCGTGTAGCATTTTATTTATTTTTCTGTAGTTTGAAATGGTATGCCTACGTCATAAATTGTGCTGTCATAAAAGACTCTACCCGACAGTGCGGTACTTAAAGATTTGAGTTCAGCATCCAGTATCTACGATGTGTATATTAAACGTTTTGGTTTGATGTGTTAATTTCTACCAAAGTGAAACGGTTCGCGACTGTCAGTTAAACAAAAAAGTCTGGTATTTCCTATTTACCGGTACATTATAACCGACTTTACTCTATTTGCTTATTGTGCAGTGATAATGCCAGACAGTGATATCTGAAATTGCAGTAAATAGCCGTAAAATTACCAAGCAGAATTGAAGTCAGTTGCAACGTTCCAAACTTGTAACGCCGCACGGTTGATTTCATGAAATAAGTGCATAGTCATATTCATTGATTATCTTCGTAATGTATTCCGTAAAATCTCAGTCCGTAAGCACTTGAGATAGCAATGATAATTACGGAAACTACACTTGTATTAACTTTCACTACTTAATCTCTGATGTCGCAGTCAAAATGGGCATACCATCAGCGATTGTCGTAAGGTGAATGGTGTGTTTTATTCATGTATTATGCGTCCAGTGGATGGGGGAGCCTTACCCCTGTGCTTGCTAAAACAAAAAAAAAAATTGAGAGTAATTAGTTGCACTGATTTGACGTTAGCGGCTCTCAGTGACGAGCTTGAGTGGTGCTTAAACGAGGCACGAGGGGGAAAGTTCAGATGTTACTTAGCAAGTAGGTACTACTTCAACTTCTTTCTTTTACAACCATTTTTCAGTAGGGGAGGGTGACAGAAAGAAATTGAACAACTTAAAAAGTTTAACTGCTTTTGCACGGGCCTATCACAAGTAATTGACGAATAGGAAAAAACTTTTTTTTAAGAAAAAATTACAACTAATATATTTCTGAATTCCAGTAATAGGTAGTGAAGTTAAGTCGGTATTGAATAAGGTTTCTTCTAACCAAAATAAGATATTTAACAAGTTCCTGAAAAGTGGAAACCCAGTTTTTTACTGAATAAACCCTTATAATGAAATGAAAATATCCTCAAAACATACCCCGATACCCGCCGTAACTAAAACATCGTCTGCCGCTCAGCTCATTATCATTTCACAATCAAGTCTCAGATGGGAGAGAGAATCGATAGTAATGGAGTTATCCATGTCGGAATTTTGTTTCTAATTCATTTGTCTGCGCAGCCGGGACTTGCGGGATTACAGAACTTGATGCAAATTGTTGGCAGCCCAGAGACCTCAATCAAACACAATTGGTGTCGGAATTGGATTGCGAGTCGTCGGTGTGCCGTCGGTGCGCCGTCGGTGCGCCGGACGACTTTACCGCATTGTCTAGACTGATGTTTTGTTGATTTGTTGACTAGATGTTTCGTAGAATGTATCTTGTCTTAAACAATGTGTCGCTAATTGGTAACAGAATTCGTGTCTGAGGAATATGACTGTTTACCAAAAGCTCTAGTTTCTGTTCTGAATATTTATGTTTTGGGATCGGTATTATTTTGAAATCCTTAATTATTTATTTGTACGGTGCAGACTTTAGGAGTGATACTCACAACTAAGCTGCTAAACTTGAGAGAGACAAAGAGCAAAGGGCTTATATTAAAAACTTTTCAGTGAAATTAACATAAATAATTCTGGTAACAGAGTACTAACGTTTTCCGTGACAAAACCCAAAACCAAACTAAATTTACAATCTCTATAGTTTTTCGAATTTTTTTGTTAGCCTACACTGTCCCACTGCTGAGCAAAGGCCTCCCCCAAATCCTTTCAAGCATCCTTTTCCAGAGCCACCTCCATCCAACCCTTGCGGTACCTACGTGTCTAGGTCCTCTCTATAGATTTTAAGACTACAAGTCACTTTGTGAATAATATTGCTGATGGTGAAAATAAAATACCTTCCCCGATATTCCCAGCGCGCCAACCCTGTTTGTTAGTGCGATTGTATTGAGGCCTGTTCTTTTGTTGCAGGTCCCCTGGGCCCGCTGCCGAACGTGACCAGCTCTGACGTCAGTTTGAAAGAAGGTGAGTCGGCTTTATACTTATTACTTTATTCTGTGATGTGCTGATTGAGTATTTCGGTGTTTAGGGAGTTCAATGTAGAGAAAGATTAGTAGAAATAATAAAAAAATACTCCCCGACAACCTAGTCGGGGAGTATTTTAAAGAATGTAAATATTATTAATTTAAAACTATTTGAAGATCTTTGGGTTCGTTAAACATTCACAGACACTGTATTTGTATGAACTAATTACAACAATAACTAGTGTTTGGAGTCCTAGTAGGTACTGAAAATATTCAATATGTTTTACCTGATAGACACGCTCGTGATATTTCTTAGTTTGCCTTGCTACTTATTTTGCAACAGACCGCGATATGTATAATCGCTGTTTTATTTTGTACATTTTATTAGTTTTTGTTTGAACAGAGTCATTAATGATTTTTCAGGAAGCTGTGCTCTTGGCGACGTGGTGTACATGCCAGGAGACGAGTTCCCGGGTTCCGAGCCGTGCGAGCGCTGCACGTGCTCGCGCGGCGACGTGCAATGCGCGCGCCAGCGGTGCGAGCCGCGCCCTGGCTGCAAGGCGTTGCACCGCCCCGACCACTGCTGCCCCACGTACCAGTGTGGTGAGTACTGCTGGTATATTGAACGAGAAGAGAACACCAAAAGTTGTAACTTTAATTGGTGTCACTTTATAGGTTACCTAGCGTACATGATAGTATTTGATTGCGTCGTTGCTAGGATAAAACCGCAGTCTTTCTGTTAGTCTATTTAAGCAGGAACAACTGACGAAAATAAAAGTCTCTCACATTTCAAACGTAGTCAAAAAAACATGATGGACAATTATTGAAAATCGCTGGACATTTATTTGGTAACAGTTCATGAAACAAAACTGGCCAAGTGCGTGTCGGACCACGCACAATGTAGGGTTCCGTAGTTGGGATGAATTTATCCCAAGAACAATCTTAACTTTGTAGTTGAAAAACATTTTCTTTCATACGGAATGTATGGGAGAACATGTTTTTATAACCGCAAATCTAAGTTGGTCAATTATTACTCGTTAACTTGTAAAGCCTACCTAGCTGTGATAGTTTTCCTTTTAAATTCGTTATATAAGCTACTGCCGTGATTTTTTTCACATATCTAAAACCAACCATTTAGCTGGCAGGGAGGGGGGACACTTGACTCTAACAAAAAATTGCACTTTAAAGCTTAATATTTCGCAAACGGATCTCTGAATTCAAAAATAATAATAATAACCCCACCGCCGTATCTCTACGTTGACGTCGTGGTGGGGCTTGCGTGCTCCGGATTCTAGGCCTGAGCCAGTAGAGTTTACTTTGCCAGCTCCCACCTCATTCTTGCCATTATCGGTCGGCTTGAGTGGAGATTCGCAAGAGCAAACGTGCTGGGAGGAAGGAAGTATTCCAGTAAGATGCTGGTAGGGATCTTGACCGTACTTCCGGGATTGTCCTGATAGCCGTGGAATACCTCTCCACTCTTCATAAGCACCTCAGGACGTGTTGCCCCCTTGTCGCTTCGACACTATGTGCTAGTGACCGTTTTCGGGGGCCCATTATTGAGTGTGCAAGTCACCCCCTGGCATTTTATCCGTATGCATATAAAACATGGATCAGGTAGGGGC
Source organism: Agrochola lychnidis (assembly GCA_963680765.1). NCBI lineage: Eukaryota > Metazoa > Arthropoda > Insecta > Lepidoptera > Noctuidae > Agrochola > Agrochola lychnidis. The sequence goes on along the minus strand of OY796863.1, from coordinate 748,759 downwards.
CATAGTCCTTCCATAGTTCCAGGTGACCAGTCCACTTTAGCAACCCAAACCCATAGTCCGATATCTTTGTTTCCATGTAAACACGACGACGACAACTATTGTAAGCAATAGTCCTACACTAACCGGGGGTTGTCCTTGGCTGCACTTGCATAGTGCGAACAGGGATAATCGTCGGTTGGTACCTCATTTAATTAAAGTCAAAGTCAAGTCAAATCATTTCTTTCAAATAGGCCCATGTATGACACTTTTGAAGGTCAAAATTTACAAAATAATAAAATTGATTCTAGTCGCCCCTTCCAAAAGGTAGTTTTCGTATGGAGAAAAATGGGCAAGAAACTCCACCGTTACTCTTTTAAAATGTTTTACAATATTTTGTATAGGTGTAATGTTTTGTATAATTATTTAACCAATGTACGTAACATTGGTTAAATAATTATATGTGAAGACGATGCACCTAGAACAAAATTACTATACCATAATACGTAAAAAGAATTAAAAATGAAGCAACGACAGATAATTTAATATGTGATAGATACAATAGATACATGGTGCTCACATATTTACAAACATTGTAAAAGTAGACGATTTTCCAAAAAAATTGTAATTAATTAGTCAGTATGTGAGGAAGATCACAGAATGTAACTAAATGTATTAAAACGTCTAAGGGGCCTCTGCGAGTTGGCTTCGGCCCCTCGTACGCCTTCCAAAGGTCCGGGACCCCAGGGTTCCGAGATATGTCACAGATAAATAATAATAATAATAATTATTCAAAAAATTACAAGGCATACAAATTAGTACAGATTTGCTTAAATGTTAATTATATTCCTAGACTTACGTGCCTGAACTAGGTAATCCTGTGTTTCAGGCGAGAAGAGCTTATAGACTTATAAAATAAATAAATAAATAATTTGCAGGTTGACAATAGATCACTAATTATATGTTAAGTACCTTAACTCTTAGTATCTAAATTTGATAAATACTTAACGTAGGTGAAATTTGTATATAGGTATATTCACTATAATACAGTAAATTCTCTGTATCTTCGTAAGACATACTTTGGAGAGCATCCTTGAGGATTTAAAACACTCACAATGTTTTTGAAAGACCTTTCCAACGATACCCCACACGAAAGGATAGAAAAAAAACATTCCCACTTTACGTGTAGGGGAGGTACCCTAAAAAAAATATTGTTCATAATTTTATTTTACCACTTTGTCGGCATGATTAATATGTACACCCATGTCAAATTACAACTTTCTAGTACTAACAGTCTCGGAGCTAGACCGCGGACAGACAGACAGACAGACGGACATGGCGAAACTATAAGGGTTCCTTGTTGATTACGGAACCCTAAAAAGTGAAATGCAGGGAAAGTGAAGTAAATTACTTCTTTGGTACCTAGTCGTATAGTGAATTAATTTGTCTCTAAAAAAATTTTATGTGTCATTTCCAGAATGCGAGCAAGAAGGTCGGGTGTACGGCAACGGAGAGAAGTTGGTGGACCCTGCAGACCCTTGCAGAGTGTGCTACTGCCAGGGGGGCGAGGTGGTGTGCCGGCGCATCGCGTGCTTCGTGCGTGACGACTGCACACCGCGCCTCGTGCCCGGCCGCTGCTGCCCCGAGTATGACAACTGCCCACTAAGAGGTGAGTTCTGCTGAAAAACCCGAATTCAACCCGGAATTATAATAATTTATTGGTCGCTCAAAATGGCGCTTGGCCTGAAAAATACGAAGTATGCAACTTACAACTGATGTTGGATAATTTTAAACTTTTATTTTTCATGTTTTCAGGTGTCACCAGTTTACCGGGCGTGACATCTACAATATCAAGTGTTTCCACTTCTCAAAAAATTGAGTCTCAACCAGCACCACTGAAAGAGATCATCAAACAAAACATCACCATCAAGGAAATTACCCCAGTGTCCGAGATCCCAGTCATTACCGACGTCAAGATTAAAGAGATCCTCCCTTCACCAAGCATTGAAGTAGCTGAATACTCTTCGTCCAAGTCCCCTCTCATCCCACGAGAGGCTACCTCCGAAAAGAACGTAAAAGATATTGAGTCTAGAACTGAATCTCCCAGCGTTATGGAAGTTCATTCCTCGTTACCAGTTATAGTTTCATCACCAGACGCAACACAGTTCTCTCATACCACAAACCAAAATGAAGACGCACCTCCATCCAAAATCAGTTTCTCTACGCAAGATTCCACGCAGAGTGCCGTTTACCCATCGAATGTCCCAATAGTAGCGACAATGGGAATTCCACCTGTGACCTCTGAACCACTACCGGTAGCAACAACCAGAGTACCGATAATTGAAGAGGAAGATTTGGACCATAATCCCGCTTTTCCCCCACTTCCAGACGATTTAGCTGTCCTTAGAAATCACGAGGATGAAATAGTACCAGAGCAAGCTGCTGATAACGAGCATGTGTCTAGTCACGACATTACAGTGGCAAATGCAACTCCGACAGTCGAACCCGAAGTTAAAGAAACACTGACAACAACAGCAAAAGATCTTCCGGATACATCAGCTATAATAACAACTACAGAGAACCCTAAAACCTCGACCGAAAGAACGACTGCGCAAGCAGATATCGCCGTCAGCAGTGAATCCCCTAAGTTTAAAGAAAGTCCAATGCTTAATTTGAGATCGGCAATACCTACAGAAATACTTAATGCGCCATCAATGGTACCGGAGGAGATAACTGGAGAGTCAGAGGAGGCAACAACATTTGCCGATGTTATCACACAGACAACGGTCACTACGACTGAAGGGCCGAAAAAATTGGAAGAAATTGTCACCGAAAAAGTAGAAATATCTACTGTTGATACGAAAACATCAAGTGAAGTTGTAACGTCGGCACCCGATTTTGAGACCACTACCCTACATAAGGTAATAGAAACTGAGTTAGAGCCGAGTACTAAAGAACAAGAACAAACTACCAGCTCCATAGCAAAGTCTAATGTTGCTACTGAAGTCACCTTGCAGACTGAACTTAGCTCTCTACCTATCGAAACCAGTGATCAGAATCCACCTGAAGTGCCCGAGAATACAACTAATGACAAAGAAATGTCTTCTACCTTAGATCCTTTAGACAATACCTCGAAAATTCCAGTGACAAGTTCGGAAGTTATCACTGTATCACGATCAGCTTCAAATGAAAACACTGGTTTTGAGAACGTAGAAACGACTGAATTTATTGTGACATTTGGATCTTCGGAGACAGCGACAGATGCTGTTGAGTTAATCAAAATATCAGCAGAACCTGAGAAGAGTGCAGCAATTATTGAATCGGCTGATGGCAAACATACAAATGACTTTGCGGACCTTACAAATATCGTACGCGACTTATCCTTCATCAGTGATAACGCAGAGGAATCAGACGCCATGCACCATGTGACAACTGCTGCAAGCATTTCTGATTCTGAAGAGCTTATACCAGTCAACGCGGGATACAAGAGCAAAAACAAAAACTTTAATCAGAATTCCATCACCGAAATACCTCTCAAGAGTAAAATCCCAAATCCAGTCAACAAGCAAAGGGTAGAGATCGAGGACGATGAAGAGAGCGTGACAGACTCGCTACCTCCCTTCGACAAGGTGGAGCCAACCACGCGACGTCCCATCATCGACACCGTGTCGGATGACGTCAACATCGCCGAGAATAAGACAGATAAGAAGGACATCGAGATCATCACACAGTCGTACGTGCCCACCATCAACCACCGACGACCCACCAAGGTGGTGATGAAGAAGAGCAACGAGAAACTGGTGTCGTCTGACGAGTCACTTGGGGTGTCCGCCTCTGCTGAGACTACCACAGAGACCAGCGCCTCTGACGAATCTCCCTTTGGTGCATCGAGCGAAACTGACGAGAAGGAGAAACTAGCGAGCATCATAACGCACGCACCCGTGAGCAGTGACTTTCCGATCGTTATTACCGCTGCTCCCTCGAGCAGCACTGACGCCGCCACCACGAACGCCCCCGCGAGCGTTTTCGATGCCGCTACCACGAACGCCCCCTCGAGCGTTTTCGATGCCGCCACCACGGTAGCCCCGGCGAGCGCTGCAGACGCGGCGGCCACGCCCGCACCCGAGGCGGAGGCGCCGGCCACCACTACCCCGGCGCCCCCGAGCTCGGCGCAGTGAGCGGCCGCGGGGCGCCACCCGCATGGAACCTCAGCTAATTAGCATTTTATAGAGAGTAAGTTTCGTTCTTGAAACTGTAAGTTAACGTAGAGGTTATTAGGTTTATAGGCGTATGCGACCCTTTCGGTATCGATCATATTCCTCGTCAATTGATGGCCGGCAGCGGTAGACCCGTCGCCTGCTATTTGTATTTTGTAATGTAAGTAGACGGCCGGGGCCGGCCGGCCGAATTTATGTGTATTAGCTGGACAAATTATTTATAATACTTTAGCGTTAGGAAGCGAGCGTGGCCGGCGCGGCCGCAGCCCGCGTTGTGTCAAATTGCGGCGAGGCGAGTCGGTGGCTCCTCGCGTTAGCGGATAAGTTATTTATTTGTTTAGTGAGAGATCGTGAGTAGAGTGATCATAAGTAAGCAACCAAGCTAGTCAACAAGTGACAGAGCGCGCGCGCCGCCCGGCCGCCGCACCTCGACGCCACGTTGCCATTACTGCTAGCTGTATTTAACGAGAACATGACAAACGCAGACATTAACGTAAGCATCCGCGAATAGATTTAGTTCCTTTAACTTGTGTAAGAACAAACTGTAGCGTCCCACGCGACTGACGAGTGTCGACGCGGCACAACACTATATCATAACTTTTGGTACAAAACGAATTTGATATTTAGAATATGGTCAACCTTATGAAAAGATAAAGTTTAGGTGTAGACGAATTAGAGTTAAATGTGTGTTATTTATTGCACTTAGTGGCGGTGTATCGCGAGGGATTCTATCGGAAGGCTCAAGCGTAGAGTAAGGATAATTTATTATAATCTACGTACGTTGTAATGATGAAGCATGTGACGTTAACTTTTCATAGGTTCGTTCGGTTCCCATTGTCTGCTACAGTCGGTTCATTAGTTGTGACTCCTGTGAGTGCCCTCGCAGACGATCCGCCACCGCGTGTGTCGGTCGGAGAGTCGTGTGCGGGGGCACTATAGTGCGGCTTCTTGCTCCGGAAGACTGTCACTTTTCCCGAGCAATAAGCGCACGTGCTCACTGTATTATTTAATTAATAATTATTGTTTTTTTTACAAATAAAAGAAACCTAGACTGATGAATCGTTTTATTTTTATCATCCGACCACAACCCCAGGTTTAATATACATTTCAGATACTGATGACGGTCCATAGTACAATACAAGATAACTAACACGATAACTGCCTTCTAGATGTCATAAGTTATCACATATAGGCTGTAGGTGTCGATCACACACTGAAAGATCCAAAACGTGGTAGGCACTTCACGAAGACCATTAGGACACAGATAAGTGACTTCTTTGACGTCGAAAACCCCGCCATACAAAAAGGCATGACTGTGTAGATTAAGATATAACTAGTACTCTACTTCCTTATATTGTTGATAGATGGCGATACTAACAGACAAAATTCTCATCACACATCACACATAGATTTACGAAACGTTCTAATGTAATCAGTCCTATTAGTGACGAGTGCGATGCTCTCATACGTCCCAATATGGCGGCTGTTGCCTCACCGATGCGCATGCGCAGTGGAAGGCCAAGACCCTTGTTAGGAACACACCTGACCCACTTGCGGACGAGCAGCTTAGTGACAGTAATGAGCATGTATTCTAATATGCATGTAGAACGATCTAATGATTTGCTAGTTGTCTTTGGACAGTTGGGAATTGATGTTTAGAAAATGATTTAGTTGTAACGTTCAATATAGGGACGGAAACATGGCTTAGCCCCAGTATAATATGAATAAATGAATTCCCTTCCTCTCATTACTTGGAGCTTTAATATTGTATGTAGTACGTAAGTGCAATTTAATGTTGTAATTTTAAGAGTGTGAGCCTGGAGATCTGTCATACAGGTCCCAAACCCAGTATAGACTCCAGCTCTCACAAAGGTTTGAATCTGCCTGTAACCTAGTATGCCATGTACCGAATTTGTACCTTTTTGAGAGAAATAAAATTACTATTACTACTTATTACTACTACTATAAGTGACCGTTTTAGATCTCGGCCTTTGTGGCTGTCCAAAATTATTGTCCTGTTCATGGAAACATCATCGTGTTATCTACTCTGGACAACGGATAACTGAATTTTTACAACCTCCTTAATCTAGACATTCTTTACCTATAATAATGTCACAGAGTAAAGAATTACTCATGTGATGATGTCCAACAAAAGGGATCTATGTTTCTGGGGCTGCCGAAGTTTAGTGCCTTGGAGGCGTTCCAGGTTCTCCGTTCAGTTAATGCAACTGTATGGTTCTACATAGACGCCTGCCGTCCAACTTTCGCAACTCTTACTGAGCCGGTTTGCGTAGAGCGTTGTAATTTATATATATAAATAAAAAATATATATATATAAGGTTTGGCATTATATTACTTATACCTATCTATAGCTTATCAAAAATATGAATAAATTACTCTCTTTCATTTCATAACTACGAACATTCAATAATTATCTTATGTACACTATAGGCATACACAAATTAGCTGTTTGCTCAAAGGAGTATTTTAAAGTGTGTTTGCTTAAAACCATTTTATTTAGCAAACATATTCGTTTGTTCACCAAATAGCCGAGCTTCTATCAACATCGCTGTGTTGGCACAAAGTGACGCGCTGTCAACAATAAGTTAAACTAAGTTGTTTCACCTTGTTTCTAGTGATTTAAATAAAACTATAGGTTTGAGACTGTCATCGTTGAACTTCTGGGATGTAAAGTCAAAAGTGATGAATACGGTGACACAAGGGGAATAGTGGGAATAGAATTGAAATTAAAGACTTACGGAAGTCCAATGTTTTTAGAAATACTATGTTTTGTAACGTATACCGATAAACAATCAATCAAAGTCAAATAATTTATTTCAATTAGGCACATAAAAGGCATTTTTGAACGTCAAAATTTACATAAAATAGAATTGGTTCTAGTCGCCCCTTCCAAAAGGTAGTTTTCGTATGGAGAAGAATGGGCAAGAAACTCCACCGTTACTCTTTTCAATGTATCGTCACACAAACATTTTCCTTCACTGCTCAATACATCTTCTGTAGTCCTGATCCCAAGTCAGCGGCTACAGTACCTACAAGGTTACAATGAGGTCTCAATCTCCTATATATCTACAGTTTAATTCGATAAATCAACTAACAACCATGTGCTATGTACTTAAGGTTAGTTGTTGGAGAGGCAAATGCATAAAGTCATCCAGAAGTTTGCACTAATAAACTGTTAATTATTATTTTGAACACCTCAATTCGCATCTTTCATAACTTCAGCGCAACAAAAGCTCACATTTATATTATGAAAAAGTGAATCGTTTATTTTTATTGTCCAAGTTTTGAAAGTTTGCGGTGGACATGTGAATGTTTGGGGTTCAAAGAGAAAGGACATCTAATTCAGTGACGCAACGCAACGTGCTGTGACATCGTTTGATATTGGCATTGATGTAGCGCAGGAGACTCTCTTCAATGTCAAATGCTTTGAAGATGGCTTCAAGAGGTTGCAAAAGGTGAAGTCCTCATGAGGTCTGAAAGCGATTGTGTAGATGTAAAGAACCAGGGCAAAAAAAATAAATAAACTACTCATTTAATTCGAGTAACATAGACTCAGAATAGAATAGGCATAATACACATTTACAAATAAAATTAAAATTACAATCAAAATTAAAATCTAATTAAATTAGTTAAAATTAAATATTATTGTGTTGTTATGTTTAATTAGTTATAATTGTTCGTCAAAGAAAGTGACACGTAACACACTTGGAAAAAAAAAAAACTTCTAAATGCACCACGTGTCACTCACAACAAAAGCAGACACTTTAATTGATTTAGCAAGGCTCTTTTATTCTTGGAAGATCTTCTTTATGTGATTTGAGAGCAGGGTTTTTCAAATCTAATGATTTAATTAACTAGACACCTACGCATAATTATTAAAATTTTAATCTACATTTCTTAATCAATTATTTATATCAACATTGGAAAGCCCAGTCGTAGATGACATTAATGCGTCGTATTTTATAATACAGATGAACAAAATTTCATAAAGTTTTTAGCTATATTTATTTCAGTTAAGTCCGTTTAGAGCTTTAGAGCCTCGTGTACTTACGTGACTAAGACAAAACTTTAAGGTCTAGCAACAATTTAGTCAGGCGCCGTGGAGCAATTAAACATTTATGTTGAGGACAATAATGTTTTTGAGCACGTCAATGTTGGTAAAGTGTTCGAAAGGCAAGGGCGGCTGCGGGAGTGGGCACAGAAACATACAATTCACAACTAAACAGAAAATAAAATAATTTAATTGTGATGAAAACTGTGTACCTATTAACATTACATTCATTCGTTAGAATCTTGTATAGTTATTGTCGTCATATGGTTCTAATGTCAGTGCCTATACACGGTACGAGCGACAGCGATAGTGAGCAAACAACATCCAGACACATCGAATAGAGTAGATGCATTTTTAGTCAAAATAATAATAATTTTGTTTGTTGGAAGGTATAAAGCAATCAAATATATAACTTCATATAAAATAAGTGCATTGCATAAATTGAAGATCCCATTTACTTATGCAGTGTGCCACCCGCTGTCGCCCGCGCTAGTCACTTGATGTTGTTGTGACGTGTGAAGAGGGCACGGTTACTCAAGCATATTGCGCAGACGCAAGCGACCTCTGCCCTCCTCGCCAGCTCGCTCTCTTTGTGAGCACTACCTTACTTTGTAGATACATTATACTTTTTATGTTACCTCTCAAGTTTTGGTAATTTCAAGATATTTTTCTTTTGAAATATCTAACTTTTTAAGGCAATACAGCTCTATCTATTTTTTTAAATAGAAGGTCAATAGAGCAAAATGATTGCGAGATGTAAGAAATACAATTTTACCATTCAGTCGCTGTCTATTTCTTTAAAGTCGTTTTTCCTACTCCTGGGAAAAGACCCCATTTTTCTTTTAATCGAAATTGCGCCACTTTTTTTTGTTTATTGAATTTCGCAAAACCACAATCTGTTTAAAATGCGAAAGTTTCTGATGTAACATTTTACAATTTGAATGAAAATCTCGCAACATAGAATTATGAATGATTTATATATTATTTTTGTTGTCACAATGTCATGTTAATGTAGGTAGTCGTGAATTCTGCGCAGGTCTAATACTGCCATCATCACCCTTGGCAGGATAGCGTGGCGGTCATATATATTATTAAAACTAGCGTATCTGTGGTGGTGGTGAAGACAAGTCTTTATTAGTGATGGTCTAGCGGCGTGTGTTCAAACAAGTCCCTGGAATTGACCACGATTATAAACTTATATTTTATTTATTAAAACTTTATGCACAAGTAAAAAAATACTGTACAAAGGCGTATATTATTATAGTTCAGCAGCTATTATATTCCTTTTATTTCATTATTTACATATAAATTATATTTTTAAATATTAGAATAAAATTAATAAAAAAACGTTTAAAAATAGTATCCCCACCGGTATCGGGAACAGGGTCCAAGCTACCGGCGGTCAGGGCTCCAGAGAGAGGAACCTCCTGACAATGCGAGCCGTGTCCAGGAGTACCGCTTTCTGAATCAAGCCCTTGATCCAGCTGCCCAACGAGAGCCTCCTCAGGTGTTGGTCGAGGCTCTTGGCAATTAAGCCATTGGCTGATACGACTATCGGCACAATGATCGCTGAGTCCACATCCCACATGTCGACAACCGTTATATTATTAGTTAAGTATACGTATAATGTTAGTTCAGTTCTTACTTGTTACTATCGCAGCGCACATAGGGGGTAATTGTGTTACACACTAACAATTGCAATACCTTTAATTTTGACAATTCAACAACATTTATTGCGTTATTTACGTTGTCGAGCAGACGAACTTTTCTAACATATGAAGCAATGGATGAATTTCCTTCAAAATCTTTTGGATTGTGAAAAAAGGTGTGTTACGCTACTGGGGTGCTGAACGTTCAGTCTGAATCAGGACAAACAGAAGATTGTGTGACATCATACATTTATACAGTTACAAACGCTCAACTTAAGAAACTGCAAGAAATCTGTAAAAAGATTGCAAACATAATACCTAACATTATTACGGAAGCCTCAAATTCAGCTGCTGTCTGTAATTGCGTTATAAAGAATTCAGTTATAAGTATTGTGCTTACGACAGGTGGGTTGCGAATGCATCACTGCATTATCGTTGCGCCATCCAGCATCCACGCTTGCACAGATTAGAGGGTCTCTGTGTGGTGAGTTAATTATAGAGTACTTGTTAACTCATTGCATGTCTGGACCGTAATCATGGCGATGAATATAACAATGTTTTCTAGGTAACATGAAAACATAAGCTCTTCCCATGTATGTTAAAGTGTCAGAAAGTAGGGGTCGGTACCTACTTTCTGACACTTTAACAGGTGTATGGAGTTGTGTTTGAGGTTGTTTTGTCTTTTGTATGTTGATGGCGTAGAATGAAAATCATTGGCATTGATCCAATGGATTGCAGCCTACGATTTCGAATTTATTTATCAAGGCTTTTTCTCTCACTTTTAAGGAGTCAGTTGATATTTCTTTCAATCCTTAGAGTTACAATATAAGGCACATTAATTATCACTCTTTTATCAATAAGATCCATGTATTTTTGCCTCCTCAACCTTACTTCTATAAGTACATTTAAAATTTATTATATAATAAAATATGAGTATGAATACGAGTCATCATCACCATCATTTGAGCCGAAAGACGTCCACTGCTAGACATAGGCCTCCCCCAAGCACCGCCACTTCAACCGGTTCTGTGCTTTCCGCATACAGCAGGAATCCGCTGGATGAGTATGAGTGAATATAATATAATGCCAAAAATATAACTAATTTCTTTTGGAATTCCATCCCTTTTAATCTCAACCGTATCGACGTATCGACCCGGACTTCATACGTTGGTGCAACGTTTAATAAATAAAGTATCACTTTCACATTTCCATAAACAAGTAAACGTACGGATTTTATTACAATGCAAGGATTACACAGAATCATCGATGAGATAATCAATGGACTGGTAGGTATCTGGTGTAAGCTGATTTAACATTACCATAACTTGAGGAAGTTTGACGACTGACCCGGAAAATATTTGCAACTGAAATAAGAAATCACAATTTAATAATTACATGATATTGTAATTTACACACACACAGAGAGGAGGCCTGTGTCCCAGCAGTGGGAACATTTATAGGCTGATGATGATGATGATGATTGTAATTTAATGCATACCCACATATTAATATTTGGTAACATACAATTCAATGTCGATTACCTAAAGATGTTTTTCCTGAAGCTTAGTGTAAACACACTATGCTAGCTTACAACAAAAAAAAGCTAAAAATAAAAATAAAAGTTAGCTAAAAATTTTCGCTGTGATCTAATATCGAAATCGCGATCAAGACTTGATCCCATTAAGTAGATTAACTAGCCCAGCTAACGTTTACATTAAATTAAATAAATTACATAAGTATGGTAATAAACTCGACGTGAGCAAAGTCACGGCGAACTACTCTACTTGATGGAAACGTGCGCAGTTGCACAAAAGTTGAGCACAATAGCGGCGCGCACGCATGCGTGGGTTGCGTGCGAGTTGCGCCGAATCCGTAGCGATCGAGCGAGTATAACTCGGAATAGACCTAATGTTATTCGGGTTATGTAAGATATCCGTGGGGTCAGAATAATAAACAAGCGCGTGGACCGGTCAGAATGATCGTTATTTTGTATCGATAGGCCAACCTATTTTTATAGTGGCGCGAACAGTATTGTCGTTCCAAAGTTTAAAGTGGTCTTAATTTTGCAAGAGTTATTTTTATATATGAAATCTTTTTTATAGATAAGACCCTATTAAATTGGATTTGATCATCTTAATTTGTTCCGAGTTTTATAAACCAGCTTTAAAGACCATTCAATTCAGAAAATATGTGTAACAGTTTGGAAACAACTATAGTGAATTGATGAGTCTAGTATTGAATAGAATAGAATACTCTTTGTTATGTACGCCTTACGAATTACAGATTGGTTGATGGTCTAGAAGGGTTTCTTTCTTCATAATTTCCCTTCCTGAACGTGTAGTTACGAAATTGTACAATTCCGTCAGAACCGCCAGTACGCGTGTAAGGAAGTCATTGTTAGTCTCAACAAAATTAACAACTTTTGTCGTACGGCGCCGACTCTGAGATACATTTGCCTAAATTATGCCTTTGTTACGACAACGTTAAATGCGGAATGGTACATGGAGGAGACGGGAACTTCGAACAGACGAAGAGTTTTGTAATCTTATCAGATTACTGCCTGTTCTGATGTTTATTAACGGTTTGTTTTAATTACGAGCTGATTTTTATTTGAGGAATAAATATTGCGGTTTTACAGATTGTATGGAAATATGTCAAATTGTCATATTAAATATGACAGTTTTCTTTACAATTATTTCTCAGATAAACTTAACCTCTGTACCTATTGAAAAATCAGCCCTAAATGTAGCGCTTGTTATGAACAGTGTTGTGGGTGTTGGGCAAGATTGTAGCAATTTTAATCGTTTGAAAAGGATGAAGGAATTTTCAACAGCAAGAAACTACTATGAAATTGCCATAGGAAAGCATATTAACAAAAGATTTCTATTTTAGACTCAGATGACCTAGCTTTTAGAAATATCTAGATAACGGAAATATAGAAATCTTAAACCAGTTTTGCAAATGCTTTGAGACTTCATTAAATCGGCATCTTTGAATAAAAACTGTTAACGTTTCCAAATCTTGATCATATTTTAATAAAGTATTTGCATACTGAACATGTAGCCGAACATTATTTCACTCGGACACACAAATCATTAGATGAACAAGGTAAATCAACAAAACCACAGCAAGTATCGCTGGTTATGATATAATCGCGACACTCGATAGCTTCCGAGGCAGGAAGCTTGCCGCAAGAACAACTGGTTCAACCAGCAGTAGGGTTGCTACTAATAGAACTAGATTATATTCTATGTATTTTCTAAAACGATGTAATGGAAAATATCTTGCAAAACCATCATACATTTTCTTGGGAAACCACTTTGGAGAATTCCAGAAAATATCGTCGTTCAGTCGACTCGTAACAAATGCTGGAGTTCTGGCAACCCTGGTTTAGGCGGTTAGTATGAGGCACAGTCATTACATAAATGAACATTCGTGTTTATTACATAAGAAATGAACATTAATATCAATAGAAATAAAATAACGATTGAATACACTTACAATATCAATCCGACAATACAAATATGAGCGGCTCTGGTAAAAAGAAAAATAGAAGGGAAGAATGGATTAGAGAAAAAGATATTCATCATAACTACAAGTCGGAAGAGGATATTGAAAGCAGGTCAGTTATGGTAATAGACCAAAAGGACACCTTGATGTTCCCGTTCGGCGACTCAGGTTGTGTAAGGTTGGTAGTACATCCGTACTGACTGATAACATCGTAGTACGAACACTTGGTTTCCCGATAGGTTGTACAGGTCAGGCGATAGTCTGAAATATTGATTAGGAAGTGACTTGTTGACATTATAGTTATAGCTCTTAAACGATCTATAGTCGACTTCTATAATGTATGAGCGCACGATGTTGTAGGTAGTTGCTCGTCTTTGGGAGGTGTTAAACTCTAAATAACACCAATATAACTCTAAACCGCGTCTTGTGTATCAACGCCAATTTGTATTTATTGAAATCCATTAATATTTACTGTTATCCACGTAGCAGCGTTAACGATGTAACTATTGCCCAGTAAACCTTTCTAAATGTATAAACATCTGTTTCGCTTAGGACGCAATCTATATTTACATAAAACATTAGATTCCGAGAGCTTATAAACAAATACCTCTTCTGATCAGTTTTTAGCCCATCATCGATTTCCAAATCCAGAAACATGTTAATATGTAGTTTCTTTCTATGTAGGTATTATCTATTAAGGTATAATTTATGTTGACAGTGAAGCGAATATATCGGATAATACAGATATGCCATTATCGGTAAAGTGGGTATGACTCGCCCTTAGTGATCATGAACGTGCTAGTAACATAACCTCTAATTTCTTCTAAGCCCCATGATCCCATCATTTCAGAAGATCCCTATAATCTTCTTAACCATCACATTATGTGCTACCTGCTTTGAAGCTGATTGGTCCAAAGTTAATAAGCTTTCTATATTTAATGGACACTAAATATCTAAAGTGATTGGAATAGATCGTGATCCGGATGTTACTTCGAGTTTTGAGTTTTTTCTGCGTCAATGCTTTAATTCTGAATGTTGGCTTAATCCTCTGAGAGATTGGGGCCACTGAGACAGCGGTGAGATAACCAAGAGCTATTTATGAAAATAACGTGAGTGTCGCTGTATATATGTCGATTGGACTGTAGGTATGTTATTTTGTTTTATGTATGCTCATTTTAGTTTCATCTAAGACGTTTAATTCATTTATTTATAACAGCTTAAACTATCATTACAGGGTTTACCCTAATGCGACAGTTAAGAACTTAAACTAATACTTAAACTAAACCATAAAACTAACCAAACTATTAAAAAACACAAAACGTAGCGTTACATAATTACTAACATAAGCATAGTACAAAAAAAACGAAGTTAAAATTAAGTATTATTTTGCTTGTAGCATACCTAATATAAACAGTAATACCCTTGCGAATTCACTAAAACAACATGTAAACACATCAATCTGAGTTTAAAGGTCGTTGATGGTACGTGTAGCTCTGGTAAGGGGGCCTTGGCAAGCAGGTTAGTTCTGGCTAAAGGTACCAGAAGCAGTGGCGGGCTGCGTCGCCTCCACACGTAGCGGTCCGGCACACACAGACTTAAGCGCTGCAATACTCCCGGGTGGCTCTCCACTCCACGAAGCACCTTCACCAAGTAGGCGACCAGCGTAAACTCCCGTCGGACATACAGTTGATTATAGCCAACCATGCCCAGGACAGAGTGGGATACATCAGTGGGTAAAACGGATATACCCCATATAATTTCCTGGGACGGTGGGTTCCAAAATACTATATACAATCAATACAGTAGGAGAAAATAACTATAAAAAGTTGATAATTGTATACACATCAGTGCTCGTGACTGTAGCTATAGTACCCACATATCGCAGTCATGTTTCAATCGTTTTAATATCAGATTTATTTCGTCCTCTGCTGGAAAAGGACTTAGTTACCAATACGATCTTATTAATCATGGCACTGAAGACGACTCTTAAACCGTGTACCTGTCTACATAATAGAAGTTACCAAATGCGTTTCACAGGGTTCCATTCTAGGCTCACTTCCGTTAGCTAAGCTTTTCTGTAAATAAACAGTGCTAATGGTTCACAGTTAGCGAGTATTTTAAGCATTTCATCACGATAAAATCGCTGCTTCGCTCATAAAATATAATAACAAATTGATGAGCTTATCTCGTGGCCACGCATAGATCGTCAGGATGGTTGCGCAGGCGCTCCTCGCGGTGAAAGTTGTGCGCGGGGAGGGGGCGCCTATATCAGGCTGCGTATGCTCGCGCGCACCACTCCGCAACCTCACAGGTGAGATATGGACACTTGTACCATAAGTTACAGGGTACAGAAGGCCATACAAGTCGCGGTATCAAGCTCACGCTCCAGATCAATGCAATATCGCGCGCAAACGCAACTGCAGTGCTTCCAGATCGTTCTGTTTAATTTATCAGTGAGATCCTTATCATTGTAAGCCTTCTGTACCTTATAATTTTGTGTTAAATAGGACGACAAACCCTTCACTAGTGAAATGTGTTGAAAAAGTGGTAAAAGTGTGTGTTGTACTGATTAGCGGCTTTCGCGGCGCACGCGTTGATACGCATCTCGTCCGCGGTCATAGAACTAAGATTTAGGAAGAGATCTGTGATTCTAGAACTATCTCAAGTACTACTTAATTCATATTTTGTGTGTATATATTTAGGTTAGTGTTGTAATATAAATGAGATCGTACACTGAAAGTTTAACAAAACTCATTTAGCTTCGCTGACGGGGTTTGTTGGCTTGTTTTGTTTACCAAAAGCACTCGTAGTGTTTCTTTTTCAATCATCTATTTAGTGCTTATTTACAAAAATTATAACCATTTGACACTTTCGGAAATGTTTTTAAGATTTTGTTATGAAAACTTAAGCTTAATAATATTTTTTAAATTATGTTCCACAGTTTTTTGACGTGTCACAAGCGAAGTTCTCTTCCCCCTTCACAATGAAATCCGTGGTGTTGTGCTTGCTGGTGGTGGTGGCAGCCGTGGCCGCGGCGCCGCAGCGGGAGGGAGCCGCCTACACGAGGGAGGCCATCAAACAGGCCCAGAGCACACACCTCATCCCCAAGGATGCAGAGATTCAGAAGGTAAGGAGGTTATTATTAGGGCGTAGAAGAATAGTAGACATAGATAGTATTTTCAGATGAGGTTAAAGATTGAGATAATGGATAGAAAAACATTCAGGATTTAAGAGTCCACTAATGCACAGTTTGAAATTTTCACTCTTTCGATAATTTAGTGTTAAGATATATTTCAGGGCGGAATGCTTTGAACTTTTGAAGATATTGCAAATTAATTTGATACATAACTAGTATGAATGAATAAAATGTGCCGACCCCAGCGTGGTTTAACCAGATTTGCGCTAGCCCCTGGAGCCTCATGCTTCATGGGGCTACAGAGGCTATTGCATATCAAGGAGTAGATCAGGGGGTGCGGTAATGGTGCGTGAGACGTGCCCTTAGGATTACATAACTAGTAGGTAATTTATTCTAATTAAGATTTGGAGATGTTTTTTGTTAATTCGAATTAGATATTTACATTCTAATGTATAGTCACGAGATGAGCAATTTATGCCTGAAGCTAAAATTCCATGAAGTGTTACTATGTTGTAAACTAAACTTAAGTATGTAAAGCACGGCGCCACTAATACATGCGCGAGCGCATACAGGCAATTGTGCTAAGCATCTCATTTACAACACTGAGACATTGTCCACGTTGTTGGATGACTTCCTCATCATTCATTAGATTCCAACTGTGGAAGCTGAGGCTTTGGAAATGAGACAATTTGACATTTCAGTTAGCTTCGTCACTTCCTCTAACAGTTTTCAATAACAGGGTTCAATGGTCTCCAGGACCTCAAAAAGCCCGGCAATGACTCGCTTTATTAACGAAAGGACAGTCATGCCATTTCAGTCTTCATATTCCCCAGCGTACTTATTATGATTTTTAACCACCAGGTACAAGAAGGTATCGAGCTGGCGGCGTACGAGTCGATCCCTGTGAACCAGAGAATCAACCTGTTCGAGATCCTGGGCGACCAGGTGCCCTCCGAGGTCATCAACAACCTGCAGGGACAGATCGACCAGATCGGCCACCACTAATACCATAGAAACAGTGCTTCATGTAGACGCCAGTAGCGGATGGAACGATCTAGCTAGAAAATTTGTGGAGAAATTTATGAGCAGACAGTATTACAGATTAGATTCGCGTTGTTTTTCAAAAGGTCGCTTATAAATCGGCGATTATGGATGATAATGTATATCGGCTCGGCTCTGTCGCCACACAAGGCGCTTGCGCAGCCTACCCTGTTGCAACCACTACTGGCCCCACTGAAGACACCGTCGAGTTATATTTTAATTTATTGGTGACGCAAGTCGAGTACGAGACAGTGAATGTGATATTGTGCAACATCACCGTTTTATACGTTTGTACATAAATAATGTTAAAAAATAAATTGGTCGTGCGATGTCCAACCGGCTCGTTTTGTTTTACGTAACCCGTAGGGACAATGCCGTGACGCGGATGTGATCCGTATCTCGGTTACATAAGGTAGAAGATCGTGTGTTATCACGCCCCTTGCTTTATCGCGGTGAATGACATAATGTATGATTATGTACTGAATATTCATAGACTTTCATCTAGGTGAGAGTAATAGCGTTTAGATTGGATCTCAATCCGGTCCGGCGCAAACAGATGGGACGATAACGTTATGGTAATAGGAGTCAGAATACCCAAATAATAAATGTTGCCATGAAATCCTGCTAAATCTGTGATATCAGTGACACTTCTAAGGTCAATATAATCATAATGGTCAAATATTCTCACGAGTATCATAAAGCATGTTCATTATTTAATTGAATTTATGGTATAATTGGATTTGGTGAGGATGTGCCTAGTAGGAATTATGTCTAAATTAACATAAATATTATTGCTACTGCTAAATATAAACAAACACACACAATACATGTCAAATCGAGAACACTGAAATTTGGGTTTTTGGAATACGGTTGTGAAAGCACCCGCAGGCTACTTAAATCCGCCAAATCGATCAAATGTCCGAAAACAGAAGCAATATCATAATAATTTCCTGCTTAGTTTAAGCTATAGAATGTATTGCTTGTCCATCAACTCAGCCAGTCAGCCTCTGCTTGACCTACGTCTCGCATGATCTCGAGCGACCCATCAGAGGATCCGGACAAGTGGCAATCGACCCACCAGAGGACCCGGACAAGTGGCAATAGCTTTATGTGATTCGTATTTCTACAACGACTTTCAGCAGGATTCGATAACTCAAGTCAATCAAAAACATTTTTGTTTTCCTTCATCGTTATCGCTGATAGATTGTCACTTTGTCTCTGCCCTCAGGTTTCTCGTTTGCTGCATCCGGTTTATACTAGCAGCTTTCTTTAGGCAGTTATTCTTGTCAAGCATGATAACTGACACTTGAGTCGTATGTTTGTCAATGCGCATAGACAGTCGGTCTAGCAACTGAACACTAGTAACCAATCATATTGACCAAAGCTAAAACCATTGTTTTTTCTTTTAACGAGTATTTCATTATTCCACCAACCATGTATTGATCCAAAACGCATTAATATGGTATAAACTGTATTAAATTAAATTAAAAGCGAATCAATTGTAACTTTGATACTGCCTTGTATGGTTGAAGCCATTCACTTATGCTTCGGATTATAAATGAGGCTAATGTAACAAGATCACGTATTTACCAAGTAATGGCAAGTACTGCTTTTTAATAACAATACCTGTAATGAAATGACAATGTCGTAATTACAGGCTCAAGTGATTTTAATATACCTCATCTAGTAGTACAGTTGAACTAATTTGTGGCAAAAAGTGGAACAGCCAGTCGCTGGTCGAAGCAAGGTATTCATATAGTATCATATTTAAATTGGTGGATAGTAAACAATAGCAGTCAAATAATAGTACATTATTGCAAAGGCCGTGAAATAGGCAATTGCAGGTCGAGTATGAGTTTGAAGGCGGAGCCGTAGACCAGGGGGCTTAAAACGGCCGCTTTTGCAGAATCATAATATGATTCATATTATGATTCATATTCAAAATCGTAAAATGGTCACAAACTGACAATTCATATTATGATCTGCTAGCAATTCATATTATTCCAATTCATCTGTTTGACAGTTTTGTATGGAGATTCGTAAAATGGTCCACAAAATAGGAATTGCTTTATTGTCAATTATAATGTCAAATATCAGAATTAAAGAAGTCAGCCGACAGCAATATTTTACAAATCATATTTCGGTTCTTTTAAAGAAATATTGCAATTATGGCAGATTTAGCCCTATATGAAAATTTTCTGGAGCACGCGCGGGTTGTGGAGACCATTGAATATCGCCGACGAAGTGCAACTCTTAGAAAAATGGACATAGCCTTCGAAATGCTGGACCTCGAATTTGTTGGCTTATACAGATTGGACAAAAGTGTGTGTCGCGACCTCATCCATGAGCTGGAGCCGTACATATGCCCCCGCCGCGATGGCATAAGTACTACCTCCAAGGCAAGTAAAAGGATTATGATAAAAGTAGTATGTATTCATTACTTAAGTAGTTCCAGATAGACCCTATCATCTATTATTGTAGAGGTTTACCCTGTACGGTGTACCCCCTCGATGAAATAAAAACTTTTATATATATACCTAAATGACAACTTACTTTTATTTTTATCTTCTATTTACATTTTAGGTGCTGAGTACACTTAGATTTTACGCCTCTGGATCATAGCTTTTTAGGAGCAAGATACACCAAGTTAGTGTATCTATGTGAGATGAGAGCTGTGACACTAAATAATGTGAGTAGGTACCAACTTTTTTGGCTAACAATAATACATATACATGGGATTTAAACATAACTGGCGAAAAGTGGATGAACTAAGGGCCAAAACACACGACACGGCGTCGCATCACATGTTTAAATAACTATTCTTTATTGAAAACTAGTCTTTACAACTTGTTTTAGGTGTAAACGAAAATAGTAGAGTAGTGACTGCCTCGTTGGTCTAGTGGTCGCAAGCGCTACTGCTGAGTTCACACTCAGCAGTACCGCTTGCGGACCCTGGGCCCTTAGGTCCTCATGGGCCTGGGTTCGATTCCCAGGTTGGGCAAAGTGTTATTGGGTTTTTCCATCTGGAATTTCTCAGTAGCAGCCCGGAGCCTGGATTTGTGCCCGGTTGATGGCAATAGGCTCGCCCCCTATTACATGGAACTTAAACATAACTGGCAAAATGTGGGTGTCCTATGGGTACCACCTCTGCCTAACCCTTCAGGGATTACAGGCGTGATGTTACGTTATGTGAAACTAGTGGATAATTATCAATAAAAAATATATAAACGTCGGTCGCAACGTATCACGATGCGGTGGCGTATCGTGTGTATGTGTTTTGGCTCTTTGGTGCACCTGTGCCTAACCTTTCGGAGACATATAGGTGTGATATTATGTTATATTATATATATAGGTAGTAGTAGGTAGGAGACCTATATGAGGAGATACTATTATATACAGCTATTACTCACTTAAATAAAACAACTTTTAGGAAAAATATTTTACTGAATGAACAATTCTCATCTTAGATTATTTAAAAAAATCTAGCAGTAATCAAATAATGAAACTAACAAAAACATAAAAACTAATCGGTCTTTTTTTGTTTCAGGTTTGTGACTCTTTTTTGATATTTTGAAGTGTCGCTTGATGCTAGCCACAGACGAGCGAACCATGACTCCTTTGTATGGAATCACCATCCACTTAAAAGACCCACTTGGAACAACTCCACCAGGCTGAAAATAAAAATTTGTGGTTTAATAGTGGACACAGAGCGGGCCGATACCTTCGTTGCCTTTAAGTTTTTGTGTTAGTTAAATGTTAAATAAAATATAGTTTGTTTTCTTCTCTGATATACTTAATTTTTTAATGCATGTACAAAACATTCATACTTTACCTCTATGGGAGGAATATCTTTCGACTGCATCAGCAAGCCTCCCAAGGTTCTGCGCTATTAATTGGTTCGCCATACCAGCTGCAGCACGTTGCATCACCCGAGATAAAATTGTCAGAGCCTCATCTAGCGAAGCCAGAGGGCGACCTAAAAAACGTTATATATATTATAATTTATAACATACTCGTTTTCAATAGTCATCATAAGTCTTAACCGCAATATGAATAACTGTAGGGTTAGAAAATTCGTTAGAAAATTCTACTCACTGCGGTATCTAGATTGCCGTGTTCTACGAGGCAGCACTGTTGTTTAGCGTCGGCCGGGGTAGGGCTTGGTGTTGACGCACGAGTCTGGCCAGAACTTGGGGCTCCAATGATCTCGGTAAGAGGCTCAACACCGACTGAGCTCCCACTTTGCTCGAATTTGTTGGCTCATATAGGTCAGATAAAAGTGTGTGTCGTGACCTCATCCATGAGCAGGAGCCGTACATACCTGTGTTGTGCATCTATCCGCCGTGATGGCATACGTACTACCTCAAAGGCAAGTAAAAGGATTATGATAAAAGTAGTATGTATTCAATACTTAAGTAGTTCCAGATAGACCCTATCATCTATTATTGTAGAGGTTTACCCTGTACGGTGTACCCCCTCGATGAAATAAAAACTTTTATAAATATACCTAAATGGCAATTTACTTTTATTTTTATCTTCTATTTACATTTTAGGTACTGAGTACACTTAGATTTTACGCCTCTGGATCATAGCTTTTTAGGAGCAAGATACACCAAGTTAGTGTATCTGTGTGAGATGAGAGCTGTGACACTAAATAATGTGAGTAGGTACCAACTTTTTTGGCTAACAATAATACATATACATGGGATTTAAACATAACTGGCGAAAAGTGGATGAACTAAGGGCCAAAACACACGACACGGCGTCGCGTCACATGTTTAAATAACCATTCTATATTGATAACTAGTCTTTACACCTTGTTTTAGGTGTAAACGGTAGGTAAACGAAAATAGTAGAGTAGTGACTGCCTCGTTGGTCTAGCGCTTGTGAACCCTAGGCCCTTAGGTTCTCATGGGCCTGGGTTCGATTCCCAGGTTGGGCAAACTGTTTTTGGGTTTTTCCATCTGGAATTTCTCAGTAGAAGCCCGGAGCCTGGATTGGTGCCCGGTTGATGGCAATAGGCTCGCTTATACATAACGCAACTTAAACATAACTGGCGAAATGTGGGTGTCCTATGGGTACCACCTCTGTCTAACCCTTCAGGGATTACAGACGTGATGTTACGTTATGTGAAAATAATGGAAAATAAAAATATGTAACATCGTCGGTCGCAACGTATCACGATGCGGTGTCGTATCGTGTGTATGTGTTTTGGCTCTATGGTGCACCTCTGCCTAACCTTTCGGAGATATATAGGTGTGATATTATGTTATATTATATATATAGGTAGTAGTAGGTAGGAGACCTATATGAGGAGATACTATTATATACAGCTATTACTTACTTAAATAAAACAACTGTTAGGAAAAATATTTTACTGAATGAACATTTCTCATCTTATATTATTTTAAAAAATCTAGCAATAATCAAATAATGAAACTAACAAAAACATAAAAACTAATCGGTCTTTTTTTGTTTCAGGTTTGTGACTCTTTTTTGATATTTTGAAGTGTCGCTTGATGCTAGCCACAGACGAGCGAACCATGACTCCTTTTTATGGAACCACCATCCACTTAAAAGACCCACTTGGAACAACTCCACCAGGCTGAAAATAAAAATAAGTGATTTAATAGTGGACACAGAGCGGGCCGATACCTTCGTTGCCTTTAAGTTTTTGTGTTAGTTAAATGTTAAATAAAATATAGTTTGTTTTCTTCACTGATATACTTAATTTTTTATTGCATGTACAAAACATTCATACCTACTTTACCTCTATGGGAGAAATATCTTTCGACTGCATCAGCAAGCCTCCCAAGGTTCTGCGCTATTAATTGGTTCGCCATACCAGCTGCAGCGCGTTACATCACCCGAGATAAAATTGTCCGAGCCTCATCTCATCTAGCGAAGCCAGAGGGCGACCTAAAAAACGTAATATATATTATAATTTATAACATACTCGTTTTCAATAGTCATCATAAGTCTTAACCGCAATATGAATAACTGTAGGGTTAGAAAATTCGTTACAAAATTCTACTCACTGCGGTGTCTAGATTGCCGTGTTCTACGAGGCAGCACTGTTGTATAGCGTCAGCCGGGGTAGGGCTTGGTGTTGACGCACGAGTCTGGCCAGAACTTGGGGCTCCAGTGATCTCGGTACCAACTCTCGGTCTCAACACCGACTGAGCTCCCACTTTCAGTGTAGAAAGTCGAGCAGAATGTTCCATTGTATCTCGGATACTCCACGCCTTTCCATTCCTAAAAGATATTACGAACATTTGAATACCTACTTTTGCACAGCGATAAAATTAAATATTGATCTAAGATAAACAAGTATGTATTTACTTTATATTTAAAAAATCAAACTCGCACGAAATACTGAAATTTAATTGAAATTACGCACGTCTAGTTGAAGTTGACATCACAGAGTACCTACATTTTTTTAAAGGGAGATAACTCAAGGGATAAACTAAAAACTCCTTTGTACGGATTGCCGGTCTATAAAGTTTTTATTGTTTTTAATTTCCGTTTTCAGGGCTTATCTGCCGTATTTTTAATAGATATAAGTTTAATAAAATCAGATAACATTTACACTGTAGTTTTTTTTTTTTAAGTAATTTGCTTAATAAAAACTGTAAAATTATGGTTTTTATTTTTTCCATGCGGCAAATTTACACCAAATATGATTCAGATATGAATTGAATTGAAATATGATTCAGCTATTTATGTGTCACCATTTTACGAAAATTAGAGGAATTGCTAATGAATTGCTAGGAATTCAGGAAATGAATCGCTTTTTAGCAATATTGCTAAAGTGGCCGTTTTAGGCCCCCTGGACTTCACTAATACGAGACAGGCAATTGCCATTTCCGCCGAGGCATGTATAGTGCTTTTCTCAAAAGAATGCAGGGAAATAAAACATACTTTTTATATTATTCATTTAATTTCATTAATACTAAAAATTACATTAGTCATATTGGGGCAATTACTACAAGAAAATGTTATTGATTTCCCCGGTACATTTATGTTTGTTTACTAAGTATGTACTTAAATTACAAATCAAGACGAATTTTCAGCTTTGCCACCAATTTTCTATTTATCATTTGTGCCGAAAGGCAACGCATTTATGGCTATTTTTGTGTATTTTTGTTATGAAATAAATAACTTGAAACTTGAACTTGAAACTATACAGCCACGTGAAAGCAATTTGTACTAAGCAAAGAGACTTATTTTGGTATGCCAAGAATGATAAAAGAGATCCAATCAAAGAGTATTTAATAACCCCAGCACGCCATTTCAGCGCTTTTTGAATTTGGAACATTACAACGCTCCAGCAATATTTTGCTGCATTTTATTTACATGCATGGAAATATTGTCATTATTTTCGAAAAAAGAACACGCGAAGAATCAAAGCAAAGAAAATCAATACCATGGCAGGAGCGTTTTTTGAATTTGGAACATCGTTGTAATGTTCCAAATTCAAAAAACGCTCCTGCCATGGATTTGATTTTTTTTTGCTTTGATTCTTCGCGTGTTCTTTTTTCGAAAATAATGACATATTTCCATGCATGTTTGAGAAAATTTTATTTTAGTATCGACACAAATCAGCTTAGTATTCATTCATTATAGCTTTCTAGACATACATAATACTTTCACATAACATTCTAAATGTTTGAGCTGAAAACCTAATGGTGTGTCATTTATTAGATTTGGTCAGACATCATACGTATTTATTTATGGAAAGTAGACGCTCACAATGAATAGGTGGGTACACTGGGTACCTTCCATAATTACGTAGGTAATAATAAATTAAAATAATTATCTCCCTGAGATTATGAGGTAAACATTATGTCATAATAATACATTATATTTCTGCGCTTTTAATATGTTACGTCAAATTCATAAACCACTTCTCGGACTTCGATCTGGATAAATATCAAAACGGTTTTAATATTGTGCACATAAACGTATTATTTAGTCGGCCATAGGTACTACCAATCACATCAGCAGCAATAGGTATGTTGTATTTTATTATTGGTAGGAGGTGCCTATTTAAAATTATATTATACAGAAATGTTCATTTGAACGTTACCGTTAAATTATGATAATCTTAGTAAGTATCGACTTGTGAATATTCCAGTAAGTGGTGTCCAATCACTGGAAACTATTTAAATAGCGTGACATTTAGCGAGCCCATTCGATTGGCTCATCGTGCCTTCTCCGGTAACTAGAACATTATTGACCACATACTAATAGCCTTCCAATACGTGGAAAGTTTCCTCGAAATTCTAGATTTTTTACTGAATAACTAGCTCCTAAGGTTGGAAGAAAAGTTTCCCAGAATCAGAGTTCGGTTGTAATTCATAAGTTCAAAGAAGAACCTTATCAGCATTATGTTTTATTTTTGTTTTGTCATTCCCAAGCCCTGCATTTGTTTTACAGATTGAGTTTCTTTGGTCTTCTGCTAACTTAGGCATAATGAAGACGTAGACGACCAGTGGTGGCCTAGTGGTAATGGCTGCGACTTACGAGTTGTAGGTCGTCGGTTCGAACCCTGACAGGCGCTTACTTTCTGTAAATAAAATTATTTCATCACCACTGGTCTCATAACGGTGAAGGAAAACATCGTTAGGAAACCTAGAACCAAAAATTCGAAGACCAACCCGCACTGGGCCCGCGTGGTGGAGTACGGACCACTCCTTCTTACTGAGAGGAGGCCTGTGTCCCAGCAGTGGGAATATTAAGGCTGATTATGCTATAAAGAAGTCGGTACCAAATATAAAACTCATACAATGAACAGTCTGCGTCAGCTGTATCATTCAAATGGAGGCATTACAATTTATAGCAGTTGCCTTCCCGCCATTAGCTAACGTAACCTTTCGCGGAACTGAAAGCCCGCCGCCGCCGGCCGCCGCCCGGCAAAGTTCATCACATTTCATAATAATACGGTAACACTAATGTTGCAGTGCGGCCATCTTGTAGTGACGTCATACTATAAGTACTCGACTATAGATAGTGCAATCCACGAAGACGCGCCCCACTCCGCGATTACTGTACTGTAAGCTGTACTTTAGTACGGAGCGGGCCGGAGTGGGGCGCGTCTTCGTGGATTGCACTATCTATACTCGGGAGATTAATTATCTTCTGACCAAAGCAAAATGTAGAAAGAACTATTTGTTGTGTGGTACCACACATTATTTAAGTGTAGCAACATTCGCGTCCCTTCGTCTCGACCGTAATGGTTGCCACATTCTTATAATAACTCATATAAAAACCGGCCAAGTGCGTGTCGGACCACGCACAATGAAGGGTTCCGTAGTTGGGATGCATTTATCCCAAGAACAAACTTAACATTGTAGATGTAAAACATGTTCTCCCATACATTCCAACTTTAAATGTAAGCTTATAATAAACGCACAATTTTAATAGATTTACCATGTTATTTTATGACCATAGACTTCTTACAGGTTTTCCTGTAATCTATAAGTATAGAACTAGTATTTTATTTCTTGAAAAAAAAAAATGTTTGGTTCAGTTGTTTCGGAGACAAGAGGGACGTTCAATTTTCATCTATTTTCCAAAATAACTTAAAAAAAATAGCCCTTTTATTTAATATGTCCCACAGTACAATCTGCGAAAGTTTTTTTCAAATTTTTTCTTATTTATTCCCCAAATGTGACCTTCATATTCAAAATTTATTTACTTACGTTACTCGTCCGTGTTTGGGTCAAAGAAATTGATATGTGTACCTGTCAACTTAATCGGTCCATTAGATTCGGAGTAAATTAGCTGTGATAGATAGATAGACACACGAGTGATTCTATAAGGGTTCCGTTTTCTCATTCTTAGATCCGGAACCATAAAAAGTAAATTATTATTACTCAACTACCGGTGGGCTTCATATTTTTTTCACCTGATCTCCTCGTAGACGTGGTACTTACAACTGCTCCTCGTGGTATTTCTCCTGCACACGATCCACGTAAAACTATTTTTATGTTGGGGTGAGTTCAGCGCTTGGATAAGACAAAAAAAAAAAAAAAAATCTGCATCATAGAGAATATCGGGGTAAAAAGTATCCTTTGTCCTAACCCAGGTCATGGTCTGCCCATATGCCAAATTTCATTCAAATCCGTTCAGCCGTTTTAGCGTGAAAGCGTAACAAACAAATAAATAAACAAACAAACAAACTCGCTTTCGCATTTTTTAATATTAATAATATTACTATAGTTAGGATAGCATGGCGCAGAACGCAATGTAGTCAGCATTCAAAAACATTGCCAAATTAGCCGGCAATTGATTCATAGCCTCATCCCAGCGCCGAACTTACTCCAACATACTTACCGCTTACTTAATTGTCCAATGAAGCTTAGCTTCATTCACTAGTTCTTAAAAGAAATGATCTTTTTAAAGGTATGCTTATACCTTTAAAAATATCATTTCTTGGGGTAAGGTGGTCAAAAATCAAGCTGAAAATATTATTTAAGTACTTTTAAATATTAGAAAATGATTTAAATCTTCTTCTTAGTGTGACGATGGCTACTTAATGATATACATGTAGGTACTAAACACGTATTTTTTAAAATACTGCCTTGCAAAATAAATATAAGCAGTTACAGCTCTGTGGTGTTATAAAATGGCGTTAAGTTTATGCCTATAAAAATCATTAGGCCCCAAAGAAACTAGTGACTGAAATATTTGTAAATTTTTGAAAGTTGTTTAATTACATAGGTATAAAATTAGCAGCATAGAATTATTATGGGTACTTATTTCATGAATTTTCATGTTTGTGTTGTAACTTTGTAGAGCTATTCGCCACAAAAAATATTAAGGCTCTGTTTCAAACATTTATTAGTAGTCTATTTAACAAGCAGGTAGATACCTACTAACACGTATTACATTATTACCTAGAGTGCTAGATATACTACATGAATTCGAATAAGTGGCGATTTTTTGTCGTTAACACGTTCACTTAGTGCCCTGTGCATTACAAAGGTGCATTAAACATGTCATAATTGTACTTTCTATATTTTATGTCTTCCTTTTCCAATGGTAAGAGAAAATCAGAAATTCTAATTCTGAATTTAGTATTTAAATTATTCTGATAGGAAAATGCTTGTCGATTATTAACTAACTCAATGTACTTAACATTTATATATTGCTTCAAATCTTGTACAGTTTAAGTACTTATTACATTTACTTATGTTCTGATCATGTAGACATATTGGTAATATTTTTTTCCCGTCAATAATGATGATGTAAAGCACAGTAGGTAGTCTTGCAAGATTCTTGCGTTCAATTAATTATTGTCGTCACTGGTCATTCTGGTTTCCACCAATTTGGGAATCACAAACACACCAATGAGGTTTTTGACCCAAGTTTTATGACTTTGACTTCTTAAACATTTTTATTTGGTACCTATATATATATTTAGATTTTATCTATTCTCTAGTGGAAACCTGTATCGATTAGACCAAAAAATATTACGAAATTCGATTCTGTTTATACGTTACATAATTTATTTACAGATTCAGAGAACTCTAGCCAAAGATTTTTATGCCTAAATAAGATTTTATGTAGGTAACTACAACTTAATCAACATATTTTATTGTGCTTTTATACTTATTGACTTTCATCGAGTTTTATGACAACATAATAAAATATCAAAATGACTGAATGATGCAACTAAACTCATAGGTAACGTAATTAAACGGTAATCATAGATACCTATTACCAAAGAAGTGGAAGTCGCTAAAGGTAATAAATAAATATAATTGATCGTAGCGACGCCTTCTAATAACATAATTAACTGTTACGTCGCGCATGGACTCATAATCACCGGGTTACTGTGTTTATCTCAATAATCGTCGCAGTTATCGCGTGAGGGGCAGGTAGACCCTCCCTTTAACGTACAGGTATGTGGCTTGTTTACATATTAGTCCGTAAGCTTTACGTTGTTACGCTTACATCTACGATTAGTCGTTGATGGCTGACTAACAACATAATTGTCGTAATCACCACGCTTATCAAAATGTACTTGTCTGTATCTACATAAACATTACAATTAGAGTCGCTTTTCGCGTCTGTGTGTATGATTTGGCACATCGGATTTTGATGTGGTTTTCACCATCATCATTTAGAGAATTTACTCCGGAAGATTTATGTGTATGAGACATTAAATATTAAAGTTACTTTAAATATAGAAATCTAGATGTTTTGTCAACTTCAATCAATATTTGTCAAGTCGTAAAAACTGTGCGAAGCAGGAGCGGGCCGCTAGTTTTGTTATAAAAGAGATACATGTTTTGTTATAAAATAGATAATAAGCACAAGGGAAGATGCTACTCCTCTTAGTACAACACATCGTTGTTTTTTCGATGATTCAAAATGCAATACAAAGCAACAATGCTCATTGCTCTGTAATATCTTATGTCCTAACATTATTGTTACATCGTATTGTAACAATGTTTAAAACGACCTTAACTTTCATAAAATCATAACCATAATTATAAATTTCGTAGCCTCGCTGCTATGTACTTCAGTAGCTTCTCTGTGTAGTTTCAGGATAAGAAGCTACACCCTTTTCACGTGTAGGTGCGGGAAAAGGTGTAGCTTCAGCAGATCTTGGTGGCGTAACAGTTGGACAAGAGTAGCCGAGGATTTGCATGGCACTCGATTGTAGAGGCTTATGTTCGGCAGTGGACTGCTAGAGGCTGATGATGTCTTAGTAACGGCTCCGTCAGCTCATCTCTAAACAGAAACGTTCCCGTCTGCGGTCCGTATACGTGCGTGTTTCCGGGCCGTGTTGCGATATCATGATATTACGCCACGCAGGAGGCGCCGGACGAATAGTAATCATTCATAGCGCGTCACGACTAGAAAGTATGGTGTTTGATGTGCTCATGATTAGCACGTGCCTCTGAGTGCTGGAGAATGTTCTGGAAGATCTATGCAGAGGAATCGACATGGGCTGAGTTTTGTGGCATGCTATACATACTTAATGCTATTATTTTAGATCAGAAGTATCAAAGAGATAACTTTGGTATTTTAGTTCTGACTGAAATCATCAATGCCAGCAGCTAGCAGGATAAATGTGCTGGGCCAATCATCAGATAAGACGAAACACGCCATAGCAAATGGCTGTTGAACTATGATACGTGTGGTGGGTTTGATTCCTGCACGAAAGCAATGCTTGGCGCACAGATCGTTTGGCCAAGTTCATCTCTTGTTTTGTGAACCTACGTTGTGTCGATGTAAGAGAAATTCCTAAGTAGGGGAAAAAATTATTATACTACAGAAAGTATGTTTTAAAACATTATGATTTAATTTTCATTGACGTTGATCGCGTTTTTTTTTTTAAGTATCACGTACGTATGTGGCTCCACCTTTCTCTTTTTGTTTACAGCATTATGAAGAAGGTTGAGGTTGCATTAAAGCGTTGTTCGTGTCACTACACAGATGGCGCTACTTGAAGTGAAAAGAAGACTTTAAATGATTTTCTGTTTCGTTTCTTCTCACAAAAAGAAAATAATACTGGTACCTAGTAAAAAATCACTTCGAGATATGAAACATAAAAATATAACATAAAACCGGTCAAGTGTATGTCGGACCACGCACAAGGGTTCCGTAGTTGGGATGAATTTATCCCAAGAACAAACTTAACTTTGTAGTTGAAAAATATTTTCTTTCATATGGAATGTATGGGAGAACATGTTTTTACAATCGCAAATCTAAGTTGGTCGATTATTACTCGTTAAGTTATAAAGTACTGCCGTGAATTTTTTCACATATCTAAAACCAACCATTTAGCTGGCAGGAGGGGGGGACACTTGACTCTAACAAAAATTTGCACTTTAAAGCTTAATATTTCGCAAACGAATCTCAGAATTTAAAAATGGTTTTATTTATTATTATTTATTTATTTAACAGACAACCATGGTCCACACTGACAAAAAAAAAAACAAACAAAAAATACTTAAAATATGTTAGTAACAATTATATCTTATAATCTACGTTAGTACCTGTATACTAGGATGTTAGTAACAATGTGGCTTATGATCTATGTTAGTACTTGTACACTGCGACAGACAGCGTTGTTTTGATGAGATGTCCCATAATGGGGCTCTCATCAAGCCTGTCACCTATCACCTTCAGGAGGCCCTTGCCGCTGCCACGCAATCTAGCGAGCAGAGACGTACTTTTCTTCCGTACGATAGCTGAGAAGCTGTCGACTCGGGCTTTTGCGAACATCTCTGACGCACTGCAGCAACGCGGCAGCCGCATTAGCGCCCTGAAGGCGTTATTATATTGGACGCGCAGCGCACTGACGGCACGCTTGGTACAGCTGATCCATAGGGCGCTCGAGTACAGAGATGTGCAGTATGCTTTAAATAGCGTGTTTGACCGCTTCTGTACATCGAGCGAACCTACGGGCCAACATGTTCGCCCGTACCGCCAATGCCCTGCGTTCCCGTTCAACATCAGCATCATCTTTAAGGTTTTAACACACTCACAATGTTTTCGAAAGATCTTTCCAACGATACCCCACACCAAGGGATAGAAAAAAAAACATCCCCACTTTACGTGTAGGGGAGGCAACCAAAAATTTTTTTTTCATAATTTTATTTAACCACTTTGTCGGCATGATTAATATGTATACCCAAGCCAAATTACAACTTTCTAGTAGTAACAGTCTCGGAGCTAGATTGCGGACAAACAGACAGACGGACATGGCGAAACTATAAGGGTTCCTTGTTGACTACGGAGCCCTAAAAATGACGATAATGCTACGAATAATAAGATATTGTAAATAAAGTGTAAATGCAATTTCAATATTTACTTTATATTCCGACAGCTAACAAACATTAACTGTTATAGATTTCCGCAAAGTAATTCCTGATTCTATAACTTTCATGACATTTAATTTATCAGTTTAAGTAATGTATTTTCGTGTGTGTGTTTAATAACAATTAACGATTGTGAAAACTAACCACGAGATAATTAACAAGATGCAGAGCGGTCTAGTGTCACAGTGCCTGGCGTTAGCAGTTAATGTGCTCACACGGTAAGTGATCGTTAATTATCGCGTTAATTAGCGGCGAGCGACATTCGCGACGCACTGCCAGATCCGTTACACACATTATACACGTTATGATACTGACATTATGCTACTTATGAACTGTCAACGAAGAATGTCTTGAAGAACAATTAGGTACCTAGGTAGTTTACTTTATATTAAGGCTCCTGGCTGTGAATTCACTCGACAGAGTTTAGGTAAATTCTTGCGATGCTATGTTTGTGTGCACCGTTCACGCACACACGCCTAAACATCGAGCGTAGTGATCGCTTAAACAGTTTTGATGCTATAGACGGTATTTTGTTAAGTTACGTAGGTACGCTTATGAAATAAGTCTGGAATGTTTGTGTATATTCGTTTAGTATATTTATAACAATTCTGTTTTATATGGAATTTTATACTTTTTGTATGGAAAACATGAAAAATTATTCCCTACATGTTGAGTTTTATGGGTTTATGGGTTTCATAAAGGGGGTCGAAATTTTCATTATTTTTGCGATAAGACACAATTTTCGAGATATAAGCAAAAGAACAGAAAAAAGATAAAGTACAGTTTTTGCAATTGAATGAGTTATTAATTTAGTGAAAATGAAAAATTCGCTATTCTGAATTTGACTTTTTTCACCAAAAATTTTGATTGGTGCCGATTCTCTTATACACCGAACTAAACTAACTAAACTATCACTAAAATTTCTTACTTTTGACTATGAGAATCTCAAATCTATTGGTGCCGATTCCCTTGATCACAAACTAAACTAAATTTAAGTTCAGTGCATCTTTTTCTTACAATTTCATTAAGAAAAGGACAGAAGATAAATTTTAGTTTAGTCCTGTCAAATTAATCACCGCCTATCACTCTCCATACAAGTTTAGACGTGATTAAAAACTTGCCGACTAAAATTACGTCAATTAACGTCAAGCGCTGATTAATTTGACAGGACTAAACTAAAATTTATCTTCTGTCCTTTTCTTAATGAAATAGAAAGAAAACGATGCACTTAAATTTAGTTTAGTTTGTGAACAAGGGAATCGGCACAATTATGCAAAATAAATTCTCTAAGTTTAAGAAAATTTTTGACACATCTAAATCAAATTTGACAATCGCGATTCCACACGTGATACCTAACCATGTGAATCTTTTTAGAGCCGGAGGCGCGCACGCTCGACGTGTTTTATATGGAACTTTTCACTTTTTGTATGGAAAATAAGAAAAAATATTACCTACATGTAGAGTATAAAGGGTTTAAGGGTTTTATAAAGGGAGTCGAAATTTTCATTATTTTTGCGATTGGACACACCGTTTTCGAGATATAAGCAAAAGAAAAAAAAAGATTCAGTACTGTTTTTGCATGTGAAATCGAGGTGTTGGTGTGAATTTAAAGTTCATGACAATCAATTTTATTCCACACGTTTTTAATCGCGAAAAATAGTCAGATTCGGTTAGAAAATCTAAATTTTAAGTGAAAAACGTCAAATTCAGAATAGTAAAATTGCTATTTTCACTAAATGAAAATCTCAGTTCCATCTTAGTGCTGTCAAACTAAAATCTAGTTAAGTTGTGTCACTTTAGTCTATTTCAGAATGGGAAATCGTCGTTTGACAGGAATAAAACAACATTTTGGTGATTTTTAGTCTAGTTTAGAGGCATTTGTGACAAGAGAATCGGCACCATGTCTAACTAAATCTGATTATTTTTAATCGCGATTAAAAAGGTGCGGAATAAAATTAGTTATCTTGAACTAAAATTCACACCAACACCTCGCTTCAGGTGCAAAAAACAGTACTGTATCTTTTTTTTTTCTTTTGCATATATCTCGAAAATGGTGCGTCCAATCGCAAAAATAATGAGAATTTCGATCCCCTTTATAAGATCCTTAAACCCCTGATACTCTACATGTAGGTAATATTTTTTCTTATTTTCCTTACAAAAAGTAAAAATTCTATATAAAACGTCAAGGCTGCCCCCTGTGCGCCTCCAACTCTAAAAAAAATTCACGGGGTAGGGCAAACAAGTACCACGTGGACTCGCGATTGTCAAATATAATTTTAGTGTGTCAAAATATATTTAAATTTAGAAAATTTTTGTTGCAGAATAGCTTCAAGATTTTCATAGCCAAAAGTAAGGAATTTTAGTGATAGTTTAGTAAGTTTAGTTCGGTATACAAGAGAATCGGCACCATATTGCCATCTCAGTGCTGTCAAAATAAAATATATTCTATAATTATTTCACGATGGGAAATCATCGTTTGACAGGAATGAACGAAATTTTGGTGATTTTTAGTCTAGTTTTGAGGCATTAATTTGTGACAAGAGAATTGGCACCAGTATCCATAAAGGGATCTGAGACACTTGCGCGAAAGACATTTTCGCGAAAGACACTTGCGCGAACCCACTTGCGCGAAAAAGTTGCGGAAATGAGATTTCTTCATAACATCACGCCATCAATTTCAAAGGGCCCAACACTTTGAAATTGATGGCGTGATGTTATGAAATAATGTGAAAATTTTCGCAGCCGCCATCTTATATTTACGTTTTGACATCAAAATCTGCTTTAGAATCATCAAAAACTATGAAAAAGACACCCATGACGAAAAATCTGAATATTGTCACAGCCGCCATCTTGGATTTATATTTTGACCTCACTATCAGCTTTAGCATCCTCGAAAACTATGAAAACGAAACCCATGACGAAATATTTTTAAATGTTCGCAGCCGCCATCTTGGATCTTTATTTTAACTTAAAGTAGTCTTCAGTAGCGTTAAAGAAACTTCGTTCCAAAAATACTTCACTTATTGCTACGACAGCATATAGGCGCGGGCATATCGGTGACGCGAACCCATAACTTTTTCCCCTACCAAAAATCACTCAAAACTATGAAATCTAAAGTCAAAATATAACTAGTGAACCCAGCAGGCAGATGTTGTCCTGCGACAACAGCGCCACGCGAGTCCAACTATAGTTATGAACCATCCAAGTTACACAAAAAGAATTTAAAAAAAAACATCTAAATCAGTCAAGCCGTTTAGGATAAGAAGAATTACGAACACACGTACACCGGTATTTTATTTATTGCCAGGCATGCAAAATTTTAATGTTCTTCAAAAACAAGCAAAGTACTTTAAAATAAAATGCGGATCAAAATGTGGTAGTCGACGTACAATTTCTGGAATATGTTAACATCGGACACGTACGTGCGTGTGTGCGTGCTGCGACGCAAAGTGATACGTCCTCACGCTGGGAAGGCCCGTTCGCTACTGACGGAATAGATTTTCCGCGATCGTTTATATAGTTCACTTTGCCATTTATTTACGTAATGAAGTAATTGTTTATTTATAAAATAAAATTTAGATTCTATTAAACAATTAACTTAAAATTAATATATAATTTTTTAAATTTCTTAAAAGTGTTTCTAAGTATTAGAAAATAATATTTATTTGGCTTGAACTTTTGAGAAAGTTACGTTATTTCAACATTTTTTTTCTACTATATTTTGTATGAAAGTTGAAAAAAGTGGTTCCCCTATGTACAAGTAGACCATATAATGATGTTGATGATATTTTTTAATTTTCAACATCAAAAGCAGTTTCTTCTAACGAAACGATCAAACGTCAGTCTCGCGTCATTTTTTGGAAAACTTGTTGCGAATTTTAGTGATTTCCCACGAATCCTTAATTTATTTCAAAAATCCCTTTCCGCTATGTACAAGACGAAGAATTGGACTTTTCAAATCACAAATAATTTTGTTTAAATTCTCGTCCCCTTTCTCACAACGAATAAACAAAATTGATCAAAATCTGTGATTTCGTGCGGTGCGGCGGCACGGAGCCTTAAGGGAACGGGGTACCTATCAGTGGTAAATTTTGGCTAGCTTCTGAAACTATTTAACGATTTGCGGGCGATAGGCTTTGGGCTAGTCTGATCTAAGGAAACTATATTCTGAAGGAGAAGTTGTTAAAATTACATGTAAAAAAATAAACATAGTGAACTGAATCCGGCTAGGAGACCCACTGGTCGACATTTGAAATCGTACAAAATAATCGCGCAAAAATGTTCTCGTTGTATATCCATTTTTCAGTGAGACAGAGTATTTTGATTTTGCACGAAAAAAATGTGGAGGGAATTTCGAATTTGGAATGTTGTGTTTTTTGTAATAGTCATAGTTTTAATTGACACCAAAACCAGCCAGTAGCCCATAGACAAAAACTGTTAGTCGCAAAACTTTCTGAGTGACCTGTATTTGACACAAAGGCTGTATTTTATCCTTCAACTCTTTTGCCACCATGAGTTTTATTCTAAGGAAATAACAGCCAAATATTTTTATTAAATAGGTATATGACGGAAGTTGTGTACCAAAGGTTTTTCTGATTTTCCACGGAATCATAAACCAACTACGTACTTCAAAGCTCAGTGAACCATGAGAACTGAAGTAGTACAAAGTAGAAACTGTTTGAACCGACAGATTCCATTAGATTATCAAAGAATTTAGCAAAAACCAATTTAATCCACATAAAGAAGCGAGCAAATAGTGACGCGGTACGAATAACTTGTAGAGTTCTTGAAATCATCCACAAAGACACGCGACACTTAATGTAATAGGTACTAAGTATAAGATTACAAAGTGAGTTAAATATTTCAACGCGCTTTTTGCTGTTTAGGTGATCTTAATTGGTGGTTAGAATGTCGCAGATCGCGGCCGAGTCGCGGGAACTAACGGTCGGCCGGCACTGCGGCGGCGCCGTGTGTGGCCAGCCTTACACGCAATGCGCTTTTAATTAAAACAAAAAAATGTATTCTTTTTAATTGTTCCCATTTGACGCACCGGGTGTGAGGATGGCAGGGATTCTTGTACTGCTTGCGGTACACTCGCCCGCGGTGGGCGTACTCGTTTGTACCCGTGTGGGCTTAATCTTTAGTGAAAAATTAGTTATGAAGAGGGATGTGCTGTTGGCAGTTTGAGTAAGATGTTCGTAGTTTTTTAATAAAATTGTATTTTACACGTTATAACCTTCCAAAGTCAAAGTCAAATCATTTACTCGTAAGTATTTCAAATAGGCCCATGTATGGCACTTTTGAACGTCCAAATTTATAAAATAATAGAATTGATTTTAGTCGCCCCTTCCAAAAGGTAGTTTTCGTATGGAGAAGAATGGGCAAGAAACTCCACCGTTACTCTTTTAAAATGTTTTACAATGTGATAGCGGCCCGCATCAGACAATACCTAACCAGTCGTTTACATCGCGGTTAACTATGCGTTATCAGTACTTTCACCCTCGTATTATTGGACAGTATCTAGTACATACTCCTAAGTAGATCTTATAAGTTCAAATGAGTAAGCATAAGATTGTAGGCAGATTGTTTTGATTTCGTTGCGCTACGCCAGGTAACGGGGACCATCACGGGGCACTGCTCGCTAAACAAGCACTTCCACACAATAGGCATAACGGACAGTCCTCTGTGCAGGGCGTGCTTGGAGGCTGAGGAAACCGTAGCGCACGTGCTCTTTGAATGCACAGGCGTCATCCAGATTAGAACAGAAACCCTCGGGTCACCCAGATCCTACACAGATGTTTTGAACAGACCAGGAGATTTAATTAGCTTCTGGAGGGAGGTGGGCTGGTTGGAATAACCACCAAACAGCCGCCATGGCCCACGCACAATGGCCCACCTTACGGACTAAGTGCGGAAACCAAACCCTATAACATAGATTCGTTGCGCTATAAGTACAAGAAGTAATTGAAATAACTGAAAACCTGAAAAGGGGTCATTGTTCTCATCATTATTAACAACTCGTAATAAAAATGAAAATAAAAAAGCCCTTTATTTCGTACTACATCGCAAACTCTTTTTCTTATTTGAACTAAAAAAAAAATTACGCTGTTATCCCTAAGGTAATTTTTTCTTATAATCAATAATATTGGATCATTTTGTATAACAACACTGAAATTGCGAGAAGCAGCACACTGTCGCGAATGTCGCGAAAGATTTTTCCGCC
Organism: Agrochola lychnidis; assembly: GCA_963680765.1. Lineage (NCBI taxonomy): Eukaryota > Metazoa > Arthropoda > Insecta > Lepidoptera > Noctuidae > Agrochola > Agrochola lychnidis. The sequence continues at coordinate 710,095 of OY796863.1, read as the reverse complement.
AAAGACACTTGCGCGAACACACCTGCGCGAAAAGACATTGCCGCGAATGGACTTTTGTGCGAACGGACTTTTGCACGATTCGACATTTGCGCGAGACACTTGCGTGAAAAACACTTGCGCAAATCCATTTGCACGAAAGGACAGTTGCGCGGTAAAGTTGCGGAAATTAGATTTTTTCATAACGTCACGTCTGTATTCTTTGAAAGGGTTGGGGGTGTATGCTGTGAATAGTACACCCACAATTCGCCAGTTAAGTTTCAGTTACAGACAGACTGCAAGTAATTAGTCCAATTAGGCGTCAATTCCTATATTATCATTGGTGACTTTGAGAACAGCTTTAATAGCTTTATGTAAACGAGCACGCCCTTTATTTTTATTTATTTATTTCGGACAACAATATGGTCCAATTTGTGAGTAAAATATCTTATCACTAGTGTTAGTAGTACACAAAACAAAAATAAGTTTAGCTGGTGACTGCGGCAGGATGTGCAGAGAACGATAAAGCAAAGAAAATGCTACTTGACCATTCTCCCCACATAGTGCCTCAGAAAAGGGGAGTAAGGGCTCTCCACCACTGTTTTCAGAATGCTATTGTCACTGACCCGCATTCTACGCATCAGTGATGCGACTTTTTTGCGAATCACTGCATGGAAGCCGTCAGTTCGGTGCTGAGCAAACATCTCCGATGCGCTACAGAAACGGGGCAGTTTCAACAGCATCCTAAAAACATTATTGTATTGGATACGTAAGACATCCAGCGATCTTTTGGTGTAGCTGACCCATAGACCCCCCGCATACAGACCTTGACAAAACGCCTTGAACAGGGTGATTTTGACTTGGTCCGCGCAACGAAAGAATCTACGGGCCAACATGTTCCCTCGGACCGCCAGTGCCCTACATTCCATTTCGATGTCTGCATTATCTTTAAGGTCGTCGGTAAGTTTGTGCCCCAAGTACTTAAATTGTTGGACTTTATTTATGCTCACACCATTTAGAGAAAAACTAGGTTCATGATTAGGGCACTTACCGGCGGCCTTAAGACCATGTATTCACATTTACGGACATTGTACACAAGACCGTGTAAGGCAGTATACTCCTCACAGACCTTCAACATTTCTCTGATAGATCCCTCAGTCGGTCTTTATGCCTGGGGGCTTTCATTAGGGTATTAAGCTCTGTTTACTTTTGATTGAGTATAGATTTCGAGGATTTTTGTTGGTAAATTGGCGTTGACATATAGCAAAAAAATTAATTTCATGTTTTGTGTTGCGTAATGTAAATTATTTTGCATAAGTACCTGCTATTGTATAGAATCAAGTTTTTCTAACTGAACAGACAGCTGTGCTGCTGGGGACTTTGTTGCGCCACTTCTTCTTCCCAGCTAAAGCACTAGGAAGTGGAGAAGGGCGAGCGTTTTTGGGGGACTGTCTTATGTAATTTTGACGTTCGAAAAATGCTGATTCTCAGCCTAATTTGAATAAATGAATTTTGAATAGCTTTTGTCGTAGTTTTTTTCGTATTGTACTTATTTTTGTTATTTTTTTTACGACATGGGAGTCATTTTCATGGTTTTCGAGGTCGTTGGTAACAAAACTAGGATGATACTGATATCCTCGGTGAAAATTTTGCAAAATTTTTTGGCGCCATCTAGAATTATGATTTTGAAGTTTTTCGCGCAAGTGCCTTTGGCACAAACTATTCGCAGAAATGTCTTTTCGCGCAAGTGTATCAGATCGAAATCGCGAAAAACAAAACAGCTGCTCAATATATTTATGTTCGCATAGCTCGACAAAATGTGGGGAACAGCTGATTTCAATTACACCTTGTAATTCAAGCAGCCTCATAATTCAACATATTAACATAATTTTACTTAGGTGATCTAGGAATGTTGCTGTGATGTTAAGCGACGTATTTCTACCGTTTTATTTCACAAAAATGTCTTCCAACTTCCAAGTGGCTTTCTAAAATGACAAGGGTTTCAGAATCTGAAACCTTTTGTTGTAATTATTATTTACTTTTTTTATTGTAATAGTTATCTACTAAATATTTTTAGCACCGACTTGTTTTAATCATACCTATTCATATCAATAGGTGTGCTTTTGACTAGTCTATTTTTTTGAGTTACATTTATCTTAAATCCACGTACCTGAATACGGATCAGTTCCTCTTCTACATCCGACATACAAGGAGCTTTCATATGGATGTTACAATGTAAGTGTTGTGTCCCATGTTCTGGACACAGGGCACCGCGTTGCCTGGGAGCGCTTGGTTTTTATGGCGAGAGCGAGCCGCGCGCGCTCACGTATCGCAGCCTCCCTGGAAATAAGCTAATTACCCACACATACTTAATTATACTCATCGTGCCACTCCAAGCCGCCCCGAGAAGCTGCGAACTTGATCGGAAGGGGCAAATGGAAACAACATCTTTGAGGGAACAACGTCCTGCTGGTCTAATATTCGATTAGGGGCAACTTACTCATTAATAATGCAATTTAATTATATTATTTAGAACATTTTCAGTTGGTGATACCACAATGACAAACTGCTGCCTGTGTGCAAACTGTGTGCCTTAACCTGTGCCAAATAATATATTTTTTCTTTTCTTTCTTTCTGATTGCATTGAACACACTGTTGTGATCGTAATATGTAAAAAGTCGGTTTCCCACTGCTTCTAGTTTCTTGATCGTTTTTTTTAAATTATTTCTAAGATAAAAAGAGAATTAAGAAAACTTTAAATGAATAGATCAATTGGAGTTGCGTCACCTAGATCATAATAGTAATTGTGCGAAGAATGAGATCATCTAGCTCACTCCTCGCATATCTAGTCCCTTTTCATAAACAATGACTCACGGAATACTCTGTTCGAAATAAATGAATCCTTGCTTAATTCAAGCCGTTAAGTATACTGTTCCTATTCTCAATATTATTTTTACAAACATGATTGTTTTGACACAGACTTTCAAAACGTAGAACAGAAGTTCCAGGTTGATTTGAGGACTAGACCTCCACTCCGTCGTAAAACTTGTGCTTTACAAGTGTACACACTTACCCTACTACAGACCACATTAACTTAGTTTCGCATAAGTTGCTTAAAAAAAATTATTTTGGCTTTTTGTAGTCTATTTCAATAATTCGATGTCTGACTCAAGTAAACTACAAGTGCCAGTGTTTAAAATAACAGTGTTTTTAACAGGAAATTAGAAAGTGCTGCATCATCCGTCATCACCTGACGATCTAAAGTTGTAATTAGGAAGGAGGAAGAAATAACGTTTTTGCGAAAATCTTACAGTTTGACTGAGAAGTATGAGAACAGTTATTCTGTTTACACAATGTTTATGGTAATACTGTGAAATAAAGACTGGGTGTTAACTGGGTGTGTCCATGGCGTTAACTTAAGTTAACGAGTGTTCTTGACTAACCACCAGTTTAATCTATACATAAGACTTTTATTGTAATATCTGTGTTCACGAATAAAGATTGATTGATTGTCTCTTGTAAATGTGAAGCAACTGTAATGTATAATGCGATTGTGTGGTGGTACTGACCCAAGTTCCCACTGTGAGTGGTCTGTGCAAATACGCGCAAGCCAACATGGCCAAGTGTGGCAAAAAGGCGGAAAAGTACGGCGGCTTGTCTGTCAGAGCTGCAACCAGCTGCGGGCTAGCGGTCGCCCAGGACACCCGACTGCCTGGGTCGTTGACATCTGACGAGGGACGAACGGCGAGACAGGGTGCCGCAGTTGCTCATCTCGGGCATCGGGCATTTTGGGCAAAGGTATTTCTAAGTTTCCGGTTGCTAGATCGTTAACATTGTCCTACCATCGCAAACGCGAAAATTACTCACTCTCGCGTCAGTAATTATCGTATATTTCTGTCACTTGTCTCGTTTCCTGACAGCGCTGCCATACAAAATACTTGTCAAGAAAACATTATGTTTGACAGAACGACTCGACGTTCTGTCAAACATAATGTTTTCTTGACAAACCCTACTAAGTTATCTCAAATTCTGACAATTTAACACAAGATAATATCCGATTCTTTGTAATTTAGTCGTCCTCGATTTTGACGACGAGAAAAGTAGACAAAATCATGATCCAAAAAAGTTTAAACTCCAAAGTACTTATTTTAATCATAATTTTATTTTTGGTACTATAAGTATATTACATTCATATATAAACTCACGCTTTCTTCCCATGGGGGTAGGCAGAAACTACAGAACGTCACCTGCTACAATCCTTACATACTCCTTTTGCTTCGTTTACGTTCAATAAACGCATGCCGCGCGCCAGTTGCGAGTACTACTAATAATACTAATAGTCTATGCACTACTAATACAACACTGCACTACGAAACTACTCTATACACTATTTATACTATTCTATTAATAATGAAAGTATTTAATTTTAAACTACTATTTATATTGGAACGCAGTTCCTTCCGGCGGTCGCGAGAGAAACTGTGGCGGAGGGGAGCACCATTACGTAGATGAGTATCACTTTTTTCAGTAATAACGTAAGTAATTAACTAAATCTAGGGATTAGGACTGTATGGCAATATCAAACCTTCGCAACATAGGCAGTTAGGTACTAAAATCGCCAGTTTATTTCCTACGGGGGTGATTAACAATGTTTCGTGTTTTATGGTTATAATAGAGAAATCAACTCCAGCTGCATATTTACCTGAACGTCAGTCCTTTTGGCAAGTGTGGTGATTAACAAAATTTCCAATATCATGGGTTTTATGGTGATTGTTACAATATCAACCTTCGCTTTGACAAATTGTGATCGTCGGCGCATTTGTCATTTGTGGTGATTATCTAATGAGTTTACAGGCTAAAATTTAATTCATTGGCAATATTTTAACCACGTGCATTTAGGACAAAAACATAGGAAAAAAAATATAAAAATTGTGCCACTAATTTTCATTTCCGTCATTTTGTATTTTAATTTCGGCATACCAAAGAAAAACATTTAACTAATTTTAATAAAATAAGTCGGTCACACAAAAAATTTAAACATAAATTAAAAGAAGTGAACGCAAAACTAATATCGAACATACAAATTCCATGCGTAAAATCGAATGAATGAAACGGCACCTCAAGCCGAAGTTGTTATCGTAAAAATTATTTTTTTTTTAAATAATTTACTTCATATCGGTCTCTCGTCGCGAGATAGAGAAGTGTCAAAGTGTCTTTTTCGAGATCAGATTAAACGTTGGCTCAATTATTTGGCTAGTTGTCCTGCAGCTATTAAATTGGATGTCGGCGTTTAATGAAGGACCTAGGCTTCTAATTAGCTGGCTAATTTAACCAGATGGCTGCGATATATGAAATTTATGAAATAAAGGGATTAAAAACGCAGCAACATTCTACAAAAGTGAAGTATTGACCCTAACTATCGTATCTAATTTCGTCCATGATGCTTCAAGCTCCAAACCTGACCTCCAAACATCGGCGTGGTAAAGGACAATAAATAGCAAGCAGGCAGGACGCGTCGTTACTCACGCGCTCCCTGCGGCGGGCGGCGATTTGGGCGCCCTGCAGACTTGCAAATATCTAGAGATGTGCTAATGTAATGAATCTCTAAATGAATGAATGTAATCATGAATGTAAAAAAATATGAAATCTCTTTCATCACAAGCAGTTACTGAAAGCATTTTATTATTAACCGACTTAAAAAAAAGGAGGAGTTTCTCAGTTCATTGGAATATTTTTTTTTATCTTATCTCCGTCAGCTACAAGAACTGACATGGAGTTACCAAGATCAGTTAAAGACGCGGACATCGGACATGTTTAGTTAAAATGAGGTGTACCGAAATCTTTCGACTATTTTATTCTGTTGGCCCATTATTGTCTCTTTTTCTCTGTAGTCTGCAGACCACCTCGATTTTCTTCTATTCCACCCCTGCAAAGTTTTGAGATAAGGAAACGAAATCATTTGCACTAGTTTTGAGATCAATGTTCCCGATTTAATTGATTTTAGACAAATGAAATATAAGGTTCCGTATTTTATAAGTTCCTGTGGAACCCTTGGCTTCATTCTCCACGAGAGGTGTCACCTCTACACATTCTTAAGATAATTTCGTGATATGCGTGCGCTTGCGCGTCGGCGGGCGCGGGCGGTGCTCGGCCACGGCGTCTTCGCCAGTGCAGTGCTGTGCGTCGCCGCTGTCGCCCGCCAGCATGACTCCCGCGCTCCTCGCGCTCGCCGCCGCCGCGCTGCTCGTCTGCGCACGCGCAGGTCCTTTGTACCGCCATGCAAATCCACCGGTCGACGACCCCAGTGATATATGCGAACGATTTACCGCCCAGTTTACGTTTTAATGCCTTTTCTATTAATTTGAACAGATTTGGTTCTGATATGGTCATGGTTGATTCAGCTATTTGATGAATGGTTCCTAAGTTTGAGTCGTTTATGTTTGATTAACGTGTTTTGGATAGGCAAAGTTTATGTGTTTGCGCAGCAGTTTTAGATGTGAAGCTAAAATTTAGTTAATGGCTTATCGTATTGTTTGTATATTTATTTAATGAATTACATTTCTACTTTTTCTCGTTAATATTAGCTCCTACTCATTCAATTTTAAACAAAATCGTAATTTAGGTATATTTTAAAACGATTCATCGAAATAATTTCGCGTCCTATCTTATAAAATTAACATAATTTAACATAAACCTGTCTTCAGTACCTTCCCTGTATAATTTGAGACGATTTTATCTCGACGCAAATTTTTGACATCCGCAAATAAAAGCTCTACATCGTCTCTCCTTGCCGAAGAGTTCAACGCGCGATTGAGAGTGTGCTTTGAACTCTACTTCAGTTAAGCGCAAAACACGTGTTTTAGGTACATAACTGTGTTATTTATTGACAAATCGTAATTGAAATCTTTTTTACGACATTTGGCAAATAATTCTGGTAGTTGATCGATATAATATTCGTCAAACGTTTACCCAAATATTCAATTAATAATTTTGCAATTGAAATCGAAAATTAATTTTATCCAATTGCTTTTTAATTACTGCGTGCATTTAATGCATGTTTTATGGGTATTAATAGCAAAATCGCAACAATTTCGTAGTTACGTTATGAGACGTTTTGCAACTCCTAACGATTTCAGTTTATTTTATGTGTTTTATCGTAGTAAGTAGTGTATGTAACGACTGTTATTCATAATGAAGTGCTACAGATACCGGCACGTCACTTTCGTGCGGCACTGTGTCACTGGAGCAGGCACAATGGAGCCAGGACTACTCATTAGCATTATAAAGCCACAATACTGTCACATGAGCCGCCCCCGCCCGCTCTGTGAACATCTCATGTGTCTGTTGTAGTTTTTGGTAATGATTTGTTTAAGTCAAAAGATGTGGAATTAATACAATTTGATTCCACAATTAAATTACCACTCGGTTCCGGAATTAAGAATTTGAAGTTGTCAAACTCTTCTTTTGTAGACCGCGATTTTCAACATTTCTTACGTTTTTTTTAAAATGAATTTTGAATTTGGCGGGCTTTCACCTTACATGATGCTAAAGTAGAGTTTGACAAGGTCTCAACTTCAAATTTTCAAATCAGAAACCGGGTATTCGTGGTTATATTTTGATCGATCACTTTCCTTAAATTTTCAGTTGTAAGTATGTGATTTTCGAACGTAACGAACAATCAGTAACGTTATTAATTAAAGTATTCTGTGTTGTCCTTGAACGGGTCACCTTGCGGACCAGTTTGGTAGGCAATAGCTTTGTCATTCAAAGACTTTTCGTCTCGAAACATTTGGGAAAGAGTCGGCATGCGAGGTCTCACGTGAGACCAAAAGTTTTTAACATTTTTGTGGTCCATTGTTAGGAAGTTTGATGGATTTTTATTTTAGTTTTGGAAACCGGAATATCTTTAAAAAAAATAGGTATCGCCAAAACTACAGAATAAAGTAGCTGCTTAGTAATCAGACTTGGATACCCAATGTTAAGAAAATTACTTTGGTGCTCAGCAATTCTATTGATATTTGAGCCTAAAGTTAATAAACTGTCTTACTACCAATCTGAATTACAGATAAGTAAAATATGGCTGCCGAAGATCTGCAACAGTCAAATAGTTGAGTCATTTTTGCGTCAATTGCATTTAATTTGTGGAGAATTAGCATTTTTTTATTACTAAGCCTCCGCTGTCCGTCCGTCTATCTGTCAGCAGGCTGTATCTCATGAACCGTAATAGTTGAAATTTTCACAGATTGTGTATTTGTATTGACACAACCTTTTTTTTATTTGTCTGACGCGCATTTTATTTTATCATTCAGCCTGTTACTTGTTCATACAATATTCGTGATTGATCTCTTTGGTGATTGGAACTTTTACTGACAATATCCACATTTCAAATTCAAATCACTTTTGGTCCCTAGGGATTAAAAAGCTATTTTAGTCCCTGTTTACGAATAATAAACTAGCTCTTTTTGAATAGTCGTGATAATTTCTTACTTTTTTGTAATCTTCTAAAATGAAAAAATAGGGGCCCGTAAAAGTTGTCAGTCTTAGACCATTTTTTTATGAGCTCTATCGCAACAACTAAACAAGTTAGCAATTTTAAACTTCTGTATAATTGTAAATTATCATTTAAGTACACTGTATTATACTGTATTTAATCAACTAATATTAAAAACACCGATTCATAAAGTATTTAATTTAAATATAGGTGATTTTCTGAAACTGCAAAAATAACTTTGTAATTCAATCAATAGGAAATCCAAATTTATCTTTGCAACTTTCAGATGATAAATATTAATTGTTTAGTATTTTCATTTATTTGCTAAATATTGTACGATGGTACGGAACCCTTTGTGTGCGAGTCAGACTAGCACTTGGCCGGTTTTTATTTTTTCATTCAATCTCACGAGGCGATAATAACTGAATGGCTGCAGAGCCTTAGATTTCCTTAATTCATAATTACAAATGTGTAAAACGTGAACGTTTCTTTTCAAAGTTGTCTATTATTGATTAAACAAAGGTTCAATATCCGGAGAGAATAAGAGGTACTCTTTTTTTTTGTCTTATAAATCTATTTGTCACTAAAGACCAGCTCCTTAGAGATTGACAGCATTTACTATGGAGCACTCGAACGACGTATCGTGCCAATGTACTGTAAATAGGTTGTCAATTAAAGTATTAAACATTCGTGGAATCTAACGCTGGCCGTGCCGTTCATACATTACTGAGAGAGGATTTTTGACGTTCCCGCGACTTAATCTATGCTAATGCGAGGGCCCGCTATGCCGACGACAAGATTGTGCTATTCTTAGGAACCACTTGTGACGCTGAATATTGACCCTTATGACGACACGATAAGAATGACAGGCAAGTTATTGACGTGCTAGGTGGCAATTCTTCGGTGGTATACCAGTTAACAACAAAGTGGATAGATACAGAAGGTTAGGCCCGTTGTAAGGCTAGAGATTATTCTGAACGTAAAAATCCGGCAGAATTTTTCCCGCTGTTGTGCAAACTGTGACGTGTGTGAATAAAATAAAATTTTATTTTATTATTTTTACTTAGCGACTGAATAATTGAATGATATTGACGTTTTATTAAATGGGATTTGAAACTATTGTTTATTAACTTAAGATTTTTACAGTTTATTCATTTCTTTGTCAATTAAAGATACTTTTGTCGAGTTTCATCCATATAGAAAGCATTTTTGATATTGTTTTTTTGAATGATTGATGATCTGTTTGTAATGGCTTCACCTGCAAAGCTAGTATTTCCAAAAATGGTCCTTCTGTACCATAACATTGTGTGTTGCATATGCAATGAATGACCGCCAATGCAAACGTATGTCCCATGCGCGGGCGCAGGGCCAACCGGAATACGTAATGTGATGCGAGGCGAGTGCCGTTTGTTCTACACATAGTTTACTTTGCTGCCAGTGCCAAGCCACTACAAGCCCACGGTCAATAATTGTGGAGGTGTTGATTACAGAAACGATGGAAGTTTCGATCCCAAGGGCAAACAAGGCATAAGGTCCTAGAATTTGTGACAAGCAAGATAGCAGGGATATTGAAAGCTCCAAAACTGAATTTAGAGACGTGTCGATTTTGTGTAGTTTGTGTAAAAACCGATTACAGCGCAGAACCTTTTGTTAACTTAAATAACATCGTAATAATAGATTAGATGCCTTGATTAAACGTTGGTTTAACCGCAGATTTGTAACGGTATTTCTGTATCGAAGTTTTAAGATCTGTTTGTAATGCTAGGGGGAAATCCCAATGGGCTTGGCTAACGATGGAAATATATCGTATTTTCTAAATGTAAGCTTTATAAAAATATTTTTTCTCATCTTAAATAGCGATAAGTCGATAGCTAGATTGTTGTTAGGCACTTTACACTCACGATAATCAATCTGTTGTAACTGTTGAAAAAAAACTAAACATTAGAGGTAGGTTGCAAAAAATCTCGTATCCTCGATTTCAATGGTTAGGTTAAATGTAATGAACAATATAGTGTAATGAGTGGTTATAAAAACTGTCGGTACAGTTACTGTAGCGATTGTTGGCGAGCGTCGGTGAACAGATACAGATCTGGTTGTGAGAAAATGGTCAGACGAGTCTCGTCCACGGTGCCCAGGGCTGCTACGTAGTGGGAGGAAGGACCAGAAAAATATTGTTAGAAAATAAACTTGGTACTTCGAGCTCTATTAATGTTCCAGCCTTTGAGCCTTTGCGTTTGTAATTGGTTTGGTAAATAAAATTCGTTTTCAAACCTATTCTGCTGGTTTCAGTTAAAACAAACAATTATAATTTAGATCCAGGATCCACCAGAATTGGACCAAAGTTTATCGTTAAGAAATTCAAATCGGTGAATAAATTTTTCCTCGCTCTCTTCCTACTTTGTACTGAGGTTTAGTGATTCTCTTTGAGATGTAGTTTATATTGAGTTAACTTGCAGCCCTGAAACAGTGTCTGTTCCCGGGCTGGTCTGCAGAGCGGAAAGTCTGTCGGCGAGTTCCCATCGCACCGCCATGGGAACCCCATTGTCTCAAAAATTCTCCCCATTCTCTCACAGCTACAGTTACTGCTGTCATATAAATATAAAATATAAAAACTTTATTGTTCAAGTAAGCAGTTTCAAATTCAAATAGCACTAGCCTCCACACTAGGATTCCCTGTGTCGTGGAGACTAGTCTCCTTCGTCTTGCAACTCAATACACAGTAGGTACTATATGTAGGCACTTAAGTAACATCGGTCGGTAAGATTTGTGAAGTGAATCGAATGTTATACTACTATTATGTTATAGACTTCCAAGACTTGCAAATTAAAACTCGTAAAATAATGATATTTGTTATATTAATTTTAAACGTACTGTCATATTCAGTTACCGTAGACGGAGACGCAACGTGTTCAGTTAATTGTTAGAAAATGTAATAAATAAAATATTTTAATGCGACAGCTGAACTTCTTTTCTGAACCGTAGTGTAATTTTGCAATATCATAATATAGAGCATTTGCCTAACTTCTGCCACACGGAACATAGTCGCACGCGGAAACTCTTTTAATTTTAAAACGTTGAGGTAATTATATGGAGCGAAACCTACATTAAATTAACTTTCTGAAAGTGTACTAAAATATAATTCACGATATAAAGTACCGATAATTTTGAACATAATGGGTGAAACGACTTTATTATGGCGTTTCGCACTAAAAATTAATTTGTAAGTAGATAACTGTAGTAGCCTTCACTTTAGATATCACATTACACTTTAACTAGCGACTGCGACGGCCATGGGAAAGTATGTTAAGAATCTATCATAATGGTGGGAAACATTCCGAAAAATTTCGCCAAAATTCGTTGGGAAATGGCACGGAGAAGAAATATGGCGACCATGACTAATTCAGTCTAAGAATCGCACGCCCTAGTTCCAATAGCATACAACTCTAAGACAAGCATTGTGTTTGCCTAGCTCGTGTGTAGTGCGCGCTTGTTGAAGCTGCAAGTCTATGACATGTCGCTTTGAGTGTGAACTAGCGACCCGCCGTTGCTTCGCTCATTGCAAGTGCAATCTAACATGCCAAAACATCGAGATTTCAGAGCTATACCTAAGTGACATATTAATAATATACACCTTCCGGAATAAATTCTCAAGTGATTGTGAAAACCGGATCAAAATCCATTGTGTAGACATGGACAGACAACGAAAAGTGACTTTAATTCATAATAGTACAGATCATTTGTACAGTCCATCATTCAACGAAACTGTCAATGAGTGTAAGTCTCATACACAGCAGCGGCCCACCAGCGTTGGTTCACCAGTCAGTCCACTTACATTCATACATAGGTACCCGCACACACGTAGGTACCAGGCATGTTGCGGATATTCGCATCCACATTCGCAGTTATTTAGACATCTGTACCCGCATCCGCATTAACCAATGCGGAGCTCATGCGAATGCGGATGTGGTGGAAAAGGGTGAATATAAGTAAAATCATAATCAAGAAAATGGAAATTAAAATAATTAAAATCATCAATATAGCTCTAAATCGTCACATTTTCACGAAATAGTCTTACATCCATGAAACATAAAATTTTGAGAGCTATACAGATTTTCAAATGATGGTAATTTAGTAATTATTTTATTATAATTGCCGCGAATTGAATTATGATCAACATACAACGAAACAGTTACAGCAGCAGCGTTTTTTGCATTTTGCAAAAAACGTTAGAAATTTTGAATTTCGCCTTATCGCCTTGACGGATCCCTTAAAAAACTTGAGATCCTCGCATCTTTGCATCCGCACCAAAATTCCGAATCCGCATCCACGGATGTTAAAAAATCTGCATCCGCAACGTCCCTGGAAGATACATATACATACGTAGGAACAAAAATATTTTTTTTTTCTGTAGGGCATCTCACAGCTGGTTCCGAAAACAGGTACAGATATGTACGTAGGTACAGATATGTACGTAGGTACAGATATATACGTAGGTACACATGTGATTGCTGTCAGTTTTATTGCCTGCACATGACCGCAAAGCAGCCGACCGTATTAGTGGCCAGCCACAACGCGTTTAGCGAAGATCAGGGTTTGGGGTCAAAGGACCACCCACATACCTGAATGAACGCTTGCGCAGCCTCTCAACCCATGAGTTATCTAGTGACGTGAGGATAATATCTAGGGCCTGTTTAGATTGAGGTATGTGGTGGTGTGGCTGAGCTTTATTTAGTCTACGAATTTTATTACTTTAGTAAATAATTTATTCTTAGCAGAATCTACAATTTTTATAGATATATGACACGCATGAATGTTGAATTTTTATTAATTATAGTCGGTTACATAAAACCCCTTTAATTTCTAACTCAAAAATGAGCCAGAGCTTTTTTTCAAAGATTTCCTTAAAATTGCATAAAACAAAAAAAAAAAACTGAATACAATACACAATTTAATCAATCCTGTGTATATGGTGTCCTACAGGTAAATGTAAGTGCTTTATATTCGTTTGCCCGCACCGTAGAACCCGTCTCACCGCAGAGTGATTCATGAGAAGGGCTTCCAGCCGCCAAATTACACCCTTAGGAGTGGGGGACTTGACCTCACCCGCACATTGCCAGACAACTGCTTCCTGACAATGGAACCGCATCATGCTAAAGTTGTTTTAAAAAACCGGCCAAGTGCGTGTCGGACCACGCACAAGGAAGGGTGCCGTAGTTGGGATGAATTTATCCCAAAAACAAACTTAACTTTGTAGTTGATAAATATGTTCCCCCATACGGAATGTATGGTAAAACATGTTTTTGCAACTGCAAAGTTAAGTTGGTCGATTATTACTCGTTAACTTGAAGAGCCTACTTAGCTGTGATAGTTTTCCTTTTAATTTCGTTATATAAACTACTGTTGTGATTTTATTCACACACCCAAAACAAACCATTAAGCCAGTAGGGGGCCACACTTAACTCTAACAAAAATTAGCACTTTAAAGCTTAATATTTCGCAAACGGATCCCTGAATCCAAAAATGGTTTGCATAAACTCACAATGTTTTTGAAGGACCTTTCCAATGATATCCCTCACCATGGGTAAAAAAAAACAAAAAAAAAACATCACCACTTTACGTAAATGAGAGGTACCATAAAAAAATTTTTTTTCATAATTTTGTTTTACCACTTTGTCGGCGTAATTAATATGTATACCTATGCCAAATTACAGCTTTCTAGTACGAAGGGTCTTGGAGCTAGACCGCGGACAGACAGACAGACAGATATGACGAAACTATAAGGGTTCCTTGTTTACTACGGAACCCTAAAAACAGTTTAGGCTAGTAGGTAGGCAATAGTAATTGTGATTTGTTCGTGATCTAATGTTGAATTTTAGATTGAACACAACAGTTAGGATTGTTGATACGGTGCGCTGTCATTCGTATTGGTGGTTATGCCTAGTGATTGTTTACCGTCGCTATAGTAAGGTGGATTTTATAAAAGAATGTCGTTTGTAATGTATTGTGTAACATTGTTTTTGTTTTTTTTACTCATGTTGACATTATACCCACAGCATTCATGCTGCATATGGACGTATGACGAAATAAACTACTTAATTCAAAATGTCTGTTTAAATTGTGTTTTCAGCTTCATACTATGTAGCGCTTTAACAGCATATTAAGAAGACGATTCCCAAAGAAGTCCCCTAGTCACATATTGAAATGTTCATCACCACAATCCATACCGATGAATTCCGTTATCCCAACACAGCTGTCAATAAAATTCAAAATTCGTATGAGAATCATATCAGACGAATTAAACTTACCAGTAAAACTAGCGCAGGCCACTGTCTCAAGCGCAGGCTACACTGGGAACGAAGCGAAACGAAGCTAAGCTCGTTTAGTTTTGTTCTGCGTGTTTTCATACTTGGGTTCACACGCGTACTATGAACGGTATGAAAAGACGCGGAGGAAAGCTAAACGGACTTTCGCTTCGTTCCCAGTGTGGTTTAAAGCCTGTCATAAACCCCAGTAGGTATGATAGTTATACAGCCGTGTGGGTGTCGTGGGCGGCTCATTCAAGTCGAGTGGCCGGCGGTTCCCACGCGGCGCTGTTTTGCTGGACATTTGCGATACAGGTTCCAGCGATATGTCTCAGGTCATTGCGATGCGTAAACTGTATTGTTATGACTCTGTTTTGATTGGCCGAGGGTCACTGCCTTCTTTATACTTCGCTGGTACTTAAAAGATTTGTTAACGTTCCTCTTAGATGATGGTTTAGATTGTGGATAATAGCATTGGCACGTTTCTGATCGGCATGTGGAATTAATGTTTTTGTAGTTGATTTTTTTGTGGATTATTGTTGATTTTATAATTCGGTTATAAATTTATTCCCTTTTTACAATATCGGTTTGAGTAAGTTAATTAGGTAAGTAAAAGATTAAGTGCATTTTGTAGAGGCGTTGAAACATGAAAACCTGATTTGAAGATAAATAATTTACTGCATGATACTTAGAAAAATGTGAATCAAATAAATCTGTATTGGCTACGATCCAGGTCCTTAGCAGTAAACACAACATGATTGATAAAGTGAAGAAAGAATCGATTTCCATTTGAATGAGCTTCAATACTGCGAACAAGGGTATTGGTTTAAATGGTATAATACAAGTCGGCGATGGCGGTCGCGCCGACTGGGACTGGTCCTGGTTTTATTGCGCCCGCGCATCGTCCGGCGCATGTGCGATCTAAGTATAATCGTATAATATATTACTATTAAGATAATTCAAATGTCTCTTTGCTTATTATTTCATAAAAGTTCCTTAGAATAAATAAAGTTTGTAAAATGACGGGCAGTTTACAGTGTTCAGTACCTAGTTTAACAGTGCGTTGGGCAACTAGGAAACCTGTAACAAACTATACTCCGTTTGAAATAAGATTAGACGTTTAACTAAACCTTTTTTACAGTCCGTTCAACCGATTTTGACTTTTATTGCGTTGGTGGCATGATAAATGACAGCTGCAGTAAACAGTTGGTTTGTAACCACTTTTTTTGCTTTTAGTGCCATCCTTATACCTACGGTATAGAAGTCAAAATCGGTTGAACGGACTGTAAAAAAGGTTTGTTTAAATGTCTAATCTTATTTCAAACGGAGTATAGGTACTACTTGACAGTTCTGATTGTCCCCATCCATACTTACATACTTTGTTCAAACATACATACTTTTCACTATCATTAGTATCCAAAACTAAACAAGTATCGTGACATCAATTTTAAAACATGTCTCGAAGGACTAATCTGTTCTAAGCAATTTGTTTAGAAATTTACGAATAGAAATAATATAATAATATGGTATTGAAACTGTGGCAATAATATTCGCAAATTCACTGGTGTCGTTTACAAAGTGAACTTTCTTTTTCTAAATCTTTAAAATTCTCCTAACTAAGAAATACCTTTTTTTCAGACGCAAGTTTAGGTATCGTGGACCTGGTATTTCCAGATTTTGGACAAGAAAGAACATACAGTGAGTGTTAAAATACTAATTTGAAAAACCTTAATTATGACAACTTTACGTAGTTCCTATAAGGTTTAGATTGATATTAGAGTGAGGCCTTATTAGTGCGAGGCAAATTTCGCGCCCTCACGCCCCTAACCGCCGCAGGAGGAGACGCCCGGGGCGGGAATCGCGAGTCGATTTCCAGCCACCGTAGGCGCGGGCTTGCGGACGGTGAGCAATGGGTAGCTTGCCGTTCGATAAGGACCAAGCCCGGTTCGACGGCGCGTTGTGTTCCACGCGCGCCTCAAAGAGATGTCAGCAAAATTGACGGGGTCCGCTAGGGCCAATGCCTGCCAGGGGTTCGAAGAAAACAGATAGGGAAATCGTGGCCCCCGGCAACAGGGCAACCGAAGGAACACGGGTGGGTTTTAGTCAGTAAGAGTCTGACACGCCCTCCCGCTCCAGCCAGAGCGGGAGAAGTTATTTGATAATTCCCCACCCAAAAAAAAAAGGCCTTACGTTACATCGTCGCAGCGTCAACGCTGCGTCGTTTTACATATCTTTTGTAGTGACATGCCACAGTATGCGTTGCGTCGTCGCACGCGACGTTTGACGCGGAGGTTGACGCGGTGCGCTGTCGGACAATGTTCCACTGCTGGAGGGGCAAACGAGACGTTGCACGTCGTGCGTCGTCGCAACGGAACTCACTGATGAGGCTTCACTCTTAGGAAGACATATTCAAGCTTCTGACCCAAGTGGCAACGTTAGGCGGCACTGCGTCAGGACCCAAAGATAATATTGATACATCTACATTCTACACCAATACTGCACGAGTTTTCAGCAGTTTATACAGTCGTTGCTTGTGTAACAGGTAAACTTTATATCGTGACGAAAATAAAACTAATTATGGCTGTAGTATTCGTAAATTCAATGGTCTCGCCAAACTCATAAGTTTGTGATCACGCCGATGTGATTGTGAATAAATAAAAATTTCACATATCCTGACTCACGAAATAACTTTCGTTTCAGTTTCGCAACAAGGTAGACAGCCATCAGTGTCATTTCCAAATGACCTACACACAATATACAGTGGGTATTTAGACTTGTATTCTGTAGATTTTAAATGCCTAGATACGAGTTTTTAGCAAGTCGAAACAAGTATAAAATAATTATTAGTAGCTACGACTATATCAGTAGTCGTAGCTACTAATATTATTTTCCAACCTATGCGGTCTTCCGATTTATCATAATAATTCCCTAAAGGACTTCAAATACTTTCAAACTTTTCCACATTGACCAATACTGATTACTGACCTATCAAATGCCTTATAATATGCTCTTAGTTCTTTGGTTCTTGAACTGTGATGGCTTTTGGTGAAATAAAGAATTTATTTATTTTTATCTCAATGTATCACCCTGTATAATTAAATTATTATCCAGTTTTCTCGACTAACGAAGAACTGTATTTTTAGATTCCCTGAAAATGAGTCACAGCTTACTTCCAAATAATCACCAGGACAACGTACACTGTGAGTAATAAAATCGATCCAAATACCAGTAAATGGTTTGATTGAAATATTAATGCTTTGTGTTCGAATGATTTACAAAAAATTTTAAGCTTAGATAATGAATGGTGACAGCTGTTTACGACAAGAACATAGCAATTTTTTTTTTAAACATCTAAGTATGTTAACTTTTTCATTGTGACGTTCTATGAAACTTGCACAATTCTCCTGAGTTACGACATCTCTTTATTTTCTTTTCAGATACTGCGAATGACCGTAAGATATATCAGAATAGAAGATCAGATCATCAGATTGTTCAAAATGATCGCCAACACAAAACACATGGTGAGTTTTAAAATGTTAATATTTCAATAGGTCCCTACACGGCCAGAGGATAATTTAATGTTTTCATTTACATTTTAGCTTTTCCTGACATTCGATGGCATAAATGTATCGAATATTTACAATAATCTGAATACCAATATTAATCCTCTGGCTGTCCCATAATTTATTCCCCAAGTTTTCTCAACTAACAAACTAAATTTTTTGATTCGCTGAAAGTGAGACGGAAAATAATTCCAAATGGTTACAACGACAAAGTAGACTGTGAGTAATTAAATCCAAAATTCTCTAATATAGTTTGAGTTATAGTTAACGCTTGGAGATTGAAAGACTTGCAAACAAAGATGGCAGTAGGTAGCTATAGTTTTAAACGAGTAGACATTTTGTTTTATTGAAGTTTCATTGCGTTGACTACCAGGTAAATGTACACAAATAACATCACACGTGTAAGAATCTTGGATCATAGGATCATACAGTATAATTTAACATTCTTTAAAGCTCACGTGGTTTTCTTGTCTCATGAAATCCCTATCTTTTCATTTCAGATACTGAGATAGAAAATGGGAGATATCAAATTGTTCCAAATGATCGTTATGGTGAATTCTTAGCTATTAATATTTTAAAGTATCCAATGCCATGAGAGTCTAGCTAGTCCAAACTAACAGAGATTGAATCTCAAATGAACCTATCCGGTCTTCCGATTTATCATAATAATTCTCTAATCCTCTAAGGACTTCAAATACTTTCAAATTTTTCCACATTGACCAATACTGATTACTGACCTATCTCAATGTATCACCCTGTATAATTAAATTATTATCCAGTTTTCTCGACTAACGAAGAACTGTATTTTTAGATTCTCTGAAAATGAGTCACGGCTTAATTCCAAATAATCACCAGGACAACGTACACTGTGAGTAATAAAATCGATCCAAATACCAGTAAATGGTTTGATTGAAATATTAATGCTTTGTGTTCGAATGATTTACAAAAAACTTTAAGCTTAGATAATGAATGGTGACAGCTGTTTACGACAAGAACATAGCAATTTTTTTTTTAAACACCTATGTTAACTTTTTCATTGTGACGTTCTATGAAACTTGCACAATTCTCCTGAGTTACGACATCTCTTTATTTTCTTTTCAGATACTGCGAATGACCGTAAGATATATCAGAATAGAAGATCAGATCATCAGATTGTTCAAAATAATCGCCAACACAAAACACATGGTGAGTTTTAAAATGTTAATATTTCAATAGGTCCCTACACGGCCAGAGGATAATTTAATGTTTTCATTTACATTTTAGCTTTTTCTGACATTCGATGGCATAAATGTATCGGATGTCTACAATAATCTGAATACCAATATTAATCTTCTGGCTGTCCCATAATTTATTCCCCAAGTTTTCTCAACTAACAAACTAAATTTTTTGATTCGCTGAAATTGAGACGGAAAATAATTCCAAATGGTTACAACGACAAAGTAGACTGTGAGTAATTAAATCCAAAATTCTCTAATATAGTTTGAGTTATAGTTAACGCTTGGAGTTTGAAAGACTTGCAAACAAAGATGGCAGTAGGTAGCTATTGTTTTAAACGAGTAGACATTTTGTTTTATTGAAGTTTCATTGCGTTGACTACCAGGTAAATGTACACAAACAACATCACACGGGTAAGAATCATGGATCATAGGATCATCTATACTTCTATATACTAATATATAAAGCTGAAGAGTTTGTTTGTTTGTTTGTTTGCTTGAACGCGCTAATCTCAGAAACTACGGATCCGATTTGAAAAATTCTTTCAGTGTTAGATAGCCCATTTATCGAGGAAGGCTATAGGCTATATATCATCACGCTAAGATCAATAGGAGCGGAGCACCAATGAATAATGTTTCAAAATCGGGTTTTTTTTTTCCTTTTGAGAGCTTCCGCTGCGTGCGCTGCGTAAACGGATAAAGTTTCGCAAAAATCATGTAGGACAGAATTGTTCCCCTTTAAAAGTTCTAAAAAAAAGTCGACAGCATATGTCTATCTTTTAAGGTTGGCTCACTCTAACCTTTTTTATGCTAACCAAATTTGTTCAAAAGTAATGCGTTATTTGCGAAAGTGTTTTTATAAACATGACATTAATCCTTATCCAAATAAATACGTTATCCATCACAAGTATTTAATTTAAAACAAAATTGCCGTTTACATCATTCGATTTCAATGAATATCTTAGGAGATATCGCAATTTTAAAATAACATCGCAGCAAAATAATGATCAAGTACTGCGCGCGCATTAAAAAAATTCCGGTGAAGGTATCGTTTGCGATAAGGCCCAGGGGCAAACATTTAAGCACGTTGGAATAGATTTACGCCAAGAGTGTTTTTCGCACGGGCAATTATATGTTGCCCTATCGAGATCTGTTTCTGGTGAAAATCAATATCTACTTCTGCCGGAAGAAAACAAAACTAAAAATATAGTGTACGCAGCGAGTTTTTTTGAGAATAACCTACAATCTACATGATAGGTATAAGATTATAAGAACCAGTACTTTTACCTAACGTTTTACAGTTCCACTCTTACTGATAAAAGCGTGATGTAGGTACCTAAAATGGAGCTATTTTAGGTAAACCACGTATTATAAAAAAAAACACCTTTTACGTTAACGAAGTCGAGGGTGAAAGTTAGCGTTAGCTCAAAGTAACTATTCCACGCGGACGAAGTCGCGGGCAGAAGCTAGTACAGTATAATTTAACATTCTTTAAAGCTCACGTGGTTTTCTTGTCTCACGAAATCCCTATCTTTTCATTTCAGATACTGAGATAGAAAATGGGAGACGTCAAATTGTTCCAAATGATCGTTATGGTGAATTCTTAGCTATTAATATTTTAAAGTATCCAATGCCATGAGAGTCTAGCTAGTCCAAACTAACAGAGATTGAATCTCGCGCAAAAGCCACAACGCAATTAATTTTATACTGGCTTTTCTTTTTATTTTTAGATTCCTTGAAAATAATTATTAGCCCCTTTCAAATTGCCCACGACGCCAAAGCGCACTCTGAGTTATAAAATCAAAATTTATAATGAAATAAACTATGAATACGGTTCTCCTGACTTATGAAATTTCTATCTTTTCTTTTCAGCTACTGATATTGATAGTGAGAAACATCAGGTTGTTCCAAATGATCACGAAGATAAAGCATATGGTGAGTTTTAAAAAATTTACAAATACATTTTTAAACTAGATACTTACATAGTGCCATGAGAGTCTCGCTAGAACCAAAATCAGCACAGATAAAATTTCGGGCAACAGCTATAATGTAAAAATCAAAATATTTTATTTCACATAAACCTACATGGGCACTTATAAAACGTCAGAAGAAAGGCGCAAGGTTTCAATTAGTCGTTTCCTATGGAAAAGAGCCGGCAAGAAACTCCACGGTTTTTAAATAATTGGCTTTTACAATGTTTCCAAATTACTAATTAATAGTTGTTGTTGTTGTTTTGTTAATAGTTAAGGGAGGACAGTGTAGGCCTGTCAACAAGTGCCAGGTACTTAACAAAATAGTAAATGGTCTACAAATTTACAGTCTATTAAGCCCACAACGTTCTCACATTCACAAAAAAAAAATCCATGTAAAAGAGAAATAAAATAATAAAAATTTATTAAAACCAAATGACATGATTGCCATTACAACTGTAACAAATCTGAGTTAATATCCAGTCCACAAAAGCCACAAATAAATAGTTGGAATTAGAATTGTAGGTAGGTAGGGATTGGGCACGCCAAAATTGCGGCGTAAAGTCCCCTCTTTGAGAAGTGGCTAGAGAGGCGCCACGGCGTAGTCACTTTCCGCTTGATGCAGGTCCTCACCGGACACGGTTGTTTCGGGAGGTGCCTGTTCCGGATAAGGCAGGAGGAAACGCCCAGGTGTCACCATTCGGTGGATCGCCCGGAGGACACGGTGGAGCATACGGTGGAGGTCTGCCCGGCTTGCATGGGTGGAACACCACCGTGTCCTCGTGGAAGCGATCAGTGACGGTGATCTCTTGTGTCCGGCCTTGGTCCAGGCCATGGTATGGAGCGGGAGGACATGGGAAGCCGTCACCTCCTTTTGCGAAGCAATAATGCTCGCGAAGGAGGAGGCGGAACGCATGGGGGAGAGGCAAATTTCGCGCCCTCACGCGTCTAGTCGTCGCAAGAGACGCCCTGGACGTCGAGAATCCCAGGCCGATTCCAGGTCATCGTAGGCGCGGGCTTGCAGACGGTGAGCAGTTGGTAGCTCGCTGTCCGATAAGGACCAGGCCTGGGTCGACGGTGCGTTGTGTTCCACGCGCGCCTCAAAGAGATGTCAGCATAATTGACGGGGTCCGCTAGGGCTGATGCATACCAGGGTCGCGGAAAAGTCCGAAAGGGATACCGTGGCCCTTGGTAACATACAGGCAACTGAAGGAACAAGGGTAGATTTTAGTCAGTATGAGTCTGACATGCCCTCTCGCTCTGCCCAGTGCGGGAGAAGTTATTTGATAATTTCCCACTCAAAAAAAGGTAGGTAGGGATATAATGTGAAATAATGAAAAGATTATTGAAGGAAGGATGTAAAAAATAAAATAAAAACATCGTAATAGACATATACCTTAGTTATACCGTTAATGAGGTACCAGGGAAGTCACATGTGTAGAAGGAATTATTGCCAAACTTCCTTGTCTTCAACGTAGTCTTTAATAGTGTATCTAATATGCTTTTTTGATAAGCACACGCTTGATGTGGGTTTTGAACTTCCCATCGCTCAGTTCTGTAACCGACTTTGGCAACTTGTTATAAAAGCGGATACTGTGTATAAGAAATGACTTGCTTGTTTTAGTTAATCACAATTTTATGTAACGTGTTGGATTGATTTATAGTATTATGAAAATCGCTTCTAATTTTGAAATACCTAAGTTTTTGCGAACATATAAAATACTTTTTAAGTTATAAAGAGAAGGCAGTGTTTAGTATAACAATTTATATGATTTTGTTTATAACGGACTCACGAGAACCCATTTTAACCTCTCGTATGTCGTAATTACAGAAACAATTAAAAAACCATTGTGTCTCGCGTCGATCCACGTTCCGGCAGCATACGAATGGTTAAAGATCGCGCGGGTTGCCCTCTTTTGTAAAATGAAAACTGAATGTACGTCAGCTACCGATCCTCACAGTCGATCGCGATAAGACATAATACTGTGGAAATAAGCAAAGTATACTAACCTAGCTGTGGCTATATCAGTCAACTGCCTTATTTTTCTTACTGCATATGCAGCTGAATGAAATCTACCTGAAAAGCTTTAGTGTCAAAGTCAAATCGTTTATTTCAAATAGGCGCATAATAAAAAGTGAACTATAACATACTTTGAACGTCAAGAATTAACAAGAAAAACTTTTTACAAAAAAAAACAACCGACCTCCAAAAAAAACACTACAAAGTGAAAAATAACTTTAATTTCGGAAGTCGGTGTCTTGTGTTTTGTATTTTCGTTTTTTGCCACCGACTTCCGAAATTAAAGTTATTTTTCACTTTGTAGTGTTTTTTTGGAGGTCGGTTGTTTTTTTTGTATTTTTTTTTGTAATTTCAAGTTTCCCATCAGGTTAAGCTACGCTTGCCAGGGTTGGTCAGTGGATGGGTGACCATTTTTACATATCGAGACTCCTCCGTGCCTCGGAAAGCACGTTAAGCCGTTGGTCCCGGCTGTCATTCGTGGATCTTTGACAGTCGTTACGGGTCGTCAGAAGCCCGAAAGTCTGACAACCAGTCTTACCTAGGGGTATCGTATTACCCAGTTACTGGGTTGTGGAGGTCAAATAGGCAGTCGCTCCATGTAAAATACTGGTATTCAGCTGCATCCGGTTAGACTGGAAGCCGACCCCAACATAGTTGGGAAAAGGCTAGGCAGATGATGAAGTTTAATTTTATCATTTAGGTAAAAAAAACTCAAAAAAAAAAACATAAAATTTTGACACAAAATATCGCGAAACTTTGAGTTTTCCTTTTGTGCTTTGAATGATCTTCTCGTTTTAAATACCAACAGTAATCACCTAGCATAGTTGTGTCCCAACGGCCTTGAAATCGTTCTTCAAGCTTCTTTACATCGTGGTAGAACTTCTCACCCTGCTCATGAGTGACCGCACCAAGATTAGATCGAAAGAAAGAAAAATGAGAATGAAGAAAGTGAATTTTTAATGACATTTTGCAATCCAACTTTTCGTATGCTTTTAACATGTCTATAACTGCTTTCAGTGATAACAAGGCATCAAGTTCCTTGTTAGTAAGCTTTTTGTAAAAATTTGGGTCTTTCATCAATGTGCGTATTTGTAGTCCCACAAATATTCTTTCTTTAAGTTTGGCATCACTTAATTTGAAAATACTGTCTAATATAAAAAGCCATCTCCCTCTTTATTCATAGCTTTGACAAAAAATTTCATCAAATCAAACTTTATGTGGAGTGGTGGTAAAATGACATTTTTAGGATCCATCAATGGTATATGTTTCACATTAGATTTTCTGCAAACAGTCCGACCTTTCTGGCCATACTTTTGTAGTATAGTGCTTCTCTGTGGATTTGCTGTCCCACATACAAAGAAAACAACATTTTTTGTTTGTGATTTCAAAATATACTGTCCGCAAACGTAACAAAACTCATTTGGTGCATTTAAGCAGTTGCGATGACCACTTAGTCCAGTATTCTTATTGGATTTTCAAATAAATATGTACAAAGATGTCGACGTTATCGAATAGAAACGATTACTAAACAAAACAAAATAATAAAAAAGTACAATACATCGAAAACAGTAACTGTTTCTTTTACGCCTAAAGTGAGGGTAGTAGAAATAATAATTGACATGTACCTCGAAAACTAGACGTGTTGGATACACATTATGTTTGGAACATTTAATCTATGACTCATTACCTATTCATTCCAGCTAACAGTTAAGAGCGTACCAAAATCGTGTAACGCAGTGTAATTATGTGAGGACGATGCACCTGGAAAAAAAACCTACATTACAGTAGGTAAAAAGAATGAAAGGTGTAGCAATGACAGATAAATAAATTCGATTCCCGAACGGAACAAATATTTGTATGACCTACCAGTAGTTGTTCCGGGTCTGGCTGTTTGTGTATGTGAGTTTATATGTTTGTAATCGCACCCACGATACAGGAGAAATTCCTAGTGTGGGGCAACGTTTTAAAAAAAGAAACAAAGAAACAAGAAACAACTACCTTTTGTAAAACCAAACTGAAGACTATGTAAAATCCCATTTAAATTAAAATGTTATCCCCAAAGACTCAACCATTTCAATTTGATATCTCTGGAACAACGTGAAAGTCTCAAATCAAATAATTTATTTGTATAATACATGTTAAATAGGTGTTACAGGTATAAAAGGTAGATTGTATTATAACCTAATGTGCAAAATTAATAAGTATATTAAGTACTAATCGCAACATTAAATAAACAGAATAGATCATAAATTGAGTTACATTAAAAATATAAATTCCAAAATAAAAAAAATACTCAAGAATATGCCTGTTAGGACAGGGGCAATTGTGTTTATGATATCTCTAATGGAAAAAAGGAACTCTTTAGTGTTTTATTATAATATTATAATCCTCCATTTATCACCCAGTTTTCTTAACTAATAAACTTTATTATTTTAGATTGGCT
Organism: Agrochola lychnidis; assembly: GCA_963680765.1. NCBI lineage: Eukaryota > Metazoa > Arthropoda > Insecta > Lepidoptera > Noctuidae > Agrochola > Agrochola lychnidis. The sequence goes on along the minus strand of OY796863.1, from coordinate 684,116 downwards.
TACAACGAGACGGAGGACAATAATTCAGAAAAATCACCACAAAAAAGCATACGGTGAGTAAAAAATTTCAAATTTATAATTCAAAAGATCTGTAATGGTTTGATCGAAATACTCTTTGAGATTGAATGACTCACAAAAAAACTTTAAGCCTAGGCTTAAAGTACTTTGTCTCTGTAGGTTTTGTCAAGTTGCAGTTTTAATTTGCGTACGTCAAAGTTTAATTGCGTTGATGAACGAGTACAGCTACACAAATGAAAACATACGGAAGAAACAAGGATCACATGATCATCTTTATTTTTCAGATTCTGAGATTGATAGAGGGATGATACAACAGAATGTTCTAAATGATCGCAAAGAAAAAACACATTATGGTGACTTTTTAAGATACAAATCCTAACTAATGTACCTTTCAACAGTCATTAACGAGACACAATAGAATTTTAATTGTTATCCACCTCAATAAGGCATCGTGACAGATAATGAGTTATAAATGCGAAAGTGAGTTTGAATGTTTGGCATATGGGTAGACCATGACCTAGATTAGGACATAGGATATTTTATTCCGATATTCCCACGGGATCGAGACTTATGCGGGTGAAACCGCGGGGCGCAGCTAGTTAACTATCCATCTTTTAAAGTACCTAAGTACCGACGGCGATGGTCAGCACCAAAGGATTTTGAAAGAAATTAGGTACTAATCCATTGCTTCATATGTTAGAAAAGTTCGTCTGTTCGACAGCATAAATCACGCAAATAATGTTGTCGAATTGACAAAATGAAAGTCATTACAATTGTTAGTGTGTTACGCAATTACCTCGCTGATTCCTTAGAACTAAATGATCGATGATTTCGCCGCCCCCGTAGAATAAATACGTAAGTGCTATTGCGGTGGTTTTGATGTTAATTCATATTCGGTATGTACAGGTCAAAATATCTCACCAATTTTTTTTTTCCATACTTTTATATCAAGTATTTACGAAGTTACATATACACGACATACCGTAACATAATGTTATAATTCCGACCTTGATAATATATTATCTAGAACAAAAACTTAAACACCTATTTATTACATTATCGGAAACTTTTCGACTGCACCAGAATAAACGCGTAATAGCCCATTAACGGTATCACTGTACTGCGAAAGCCGCAAAGAAAATTCAAGTTAAATTACATTGCAAAACAAAAAAAAAGCAATACCTAGTTGACAAGAAAAAAACTCAGTGACATTAACGATAAAATAAAACTAAAATATTTCTGTAAAATGTTTTTTGTCAATAACTCAAAAACAGTATCTGTTTAACACTTAATATTAATTAGACTATCTATCTACAAATAAAACTGAAAAAATGAAATTGACTGTTTATTCTGCGGGGGCTGCGATTTTATTTCTATAATTAAGTAGGAACACTTTTACACGTTAATCGTATTTTAAAAACTAGATGAGGTCTGGGTTTTCTATCTGACTACTCTGAGAAGAAAGGCCGAAACAGACTCAGAGGTCGCAGTCTCTTTTAAAGTCCAGACATAATCTTGGTCAGATCATGTGAAGACCATGAAGATTGGTGTTTGAAATGGTATTTTGAGGAAAGAACCACACTAAACTAGACTAGATGTTATTTGTAAATATTGAATTGATTGTATACATATAAACAAGAAATATTGCAGTAAGTCTTATTTAATTAGTAGAGTATAAATAGAAACACACAAACGAATAATGAGAAAGTGTAAGAAGGATTAACAGGGGTCTTAAGATTCACACAATGGACCCCTAAATAAATAATATAATAGTATATCAATAGTCCGTTGTACAACCTTAGACTCTTAAAGAATATATTAATTACCGATGTACACCTAAAAAAGTACAATAGCGCGTCAATACCACAATCATCGAACCGGAAGGTCTACAATGGTGGATATTTGTGGTTTAAAAGCGATAGAGTGGTTGTAGTAAACTCTGAAGGTGGTTGTAACCAAGACATCATTATAGTTTTTAATACAAGCAATTCTCATGATTTTTTATAATTTACTTATATCATAAATATGTATAATAACCAAATAAATGTCACAAAGTCAAAGTCAAATAATTTATTTTAATTAGGCACAAAAAGGCACTTCTGAACGTCAAAAACAAAAAATAGAATTGATTCTAGTCTCTCACCCAGGATTCGAAAGAAACTACATAAAAAGCTAAACTATCTTATATAAATAAATTCAAAATTCATACCCTCTAATCAAATGTACTTTTTATCCAAAAAATATGCAAAAAACTGCATAAATGGCAGGCGCGTGTAAATTTTAACTAAAATATATGTATAAATTTACAATACACTGGTACTCGCACTGATACTTTGCATGCATAAAAGGAAAAATCAACACTTACTCACCTGTCGTATATTTTTCAATTATTTCCAGTTGTTCCATCAATCACTTTCTTAGACGTCATTGTTAAAATTTAATTTAATATGTTTTGTTCATTTCCTCAAAACATCGCTACTGTATATCTAATACAGATCTGTAAACTCTAATTCAGAGATACAGACGTGTCAAAATAAGATGCGAGCACTACAGTCACGCTACAAGAACTTATTGAGATAATGAGGCATACACTACCGCTCGCATAGCACCTTTGTATCTCCGTACTAACACATATTTACGACCATTGTATCGACATTGTAGAACCGTATGCCGGATGAATCGGTGCCTCTTTCGGGGGTGCACCGGCGCTGTAGTGGCTTGTACATCTACTGTAGAGCTTACTTATGGAGGCTATGCCGTTATTAATAACCTCTAACTGTTATAGAGCTTGTGTGCTACTCGGGTGTCTCATCATTCTCTGAAACTCACACAGTTCTACGAAGTAAGTCTATATTATTGCTTTTCAGATACTGGGAATGACAGTGGGATCCAGCAGATTGTTCCCAATGATCACCAAGACGAAGCATATGGTGAGTTTTAAGTTGAATTTTTTGCCAACCGGAATCATATTATTGAGCCTTCGCTTTCGTCCGTCTGTCTGTCAGCGGGCTGTATAGGCAGACAGTTGAAATTTTCACAGATAATGTATTTAATTGCCGCTATAACAACAAATAATAAAATTAAAAATTTAAGGGAGTCTTCATACAATAAACTATTGATTTTGACAAATTGACCGAAGATCTATGGGGATTATCTATCAAAGTTTGTACATCCATAATCGAGACTATAGCACCGTACTTAGCTTTAATATTTAATTTGTATGTGGATCAAGGAGTCTTCCCGGATTTAATGAAATACAGTAAAGTTATACCACTTTTTAAATCTGGGGACAGTAAAGACACTAACAATTATAGACCAGTATCTGTGCTGCCGGTATTCAGCAAGGTTTTCGAAAAGGTAATGCTCAATCAAATGCTTAGTCATTTTAACGCCAACCAAATCTTGCACGATCAGCAATATGGTTTCACCAAAGGACGTTGTACAACTGACGCCGGTGTCACCTTATTAAAACACATATTTACAGCGTGGGAGGAGGCCCAAGATGCCATAGGAATCTTTTGTGAGCTCTCCAAGGCATTTGACTGCGTGAGTCATGAAACCTTGCTCTTGAAACTTGAGCATTACGGACTAGGTAAACTTGCGCTCAGTTTAGTAAAATCTTATTTAAATAATAGACAGCAGCAGGTTCAAGTAAATGGTGTCCATTCAATCGGTTTGAAAGTAAAAATGGGCGTTCCACAAGGCTCGATATTGGGTCCTTTCCTCTTTTTAGTATATATTAATGATCTACCCCATTTATTAAAAAACCAACCACAAATGGTGTTATTTGCTGACAACACTTTCTTAATTTTTAAGATAAATAGACGTACATCAAATCTTGACGACGTAAATAACGCCCTACTGCAGGTCCAAAATTGGTTCACTGCTAATAATTTAGTATTAAATGGGAAAAAAACTAAATGCATAAGATTTTCTTTACCAAATGTTAAAAGTAGTGATTGTGACATAGTACTGAATAAGGAGAAAGTAGAATTTGTCGATAAAACTGTTTTCACATGTGTGAGCACTGTGACCATGTTGTACATTCCATAAAGCTACCACTTACTGGGTACGTCTTTCATTGACTTGAATGTGCCCTGGCGGCTGAGAGTATGTCATGCTCACTCAAATGTCTCGCTGATGGTGGCGTGTGTGTTGGATTATTAAGTTCCCTTCAAAATGGTTGAGCTAAATGGTGCTGATCCATGCGTCATGTTCGTGAACGGGCGCCGTCAGTAGGGACTGGTCATCTCTTAGCTACCACGGTTTATTTTAAAATGTTTAAATTTTTGAATTGTTATTATATTTTTATTACGGACGCTTTTAACGTGCACGTTTTTCTACATTGTTCTCACATGTATAAGTTCAACACGAATGATGTAGGTAACCAATATTTTGTAACAATATTTTGATTTAAAAGAGTGTCCGTGGAGTTTCTTGCCCGTTCTTCTCCATAGGTACCTACTACGCTTTGGAATGGGCAACTAGCTTCATTTTTCTGACTGACCGACCCCTTGACAATTCAAAAGTACCTGTAATTGGTTTATTTGAAATAAATGTTTTGAGATTTTTTTTTAATTTTGAAAAAATATATATCCCCCTGGCATGTGGGATATCATTGTCTAGAACTGATCGAGTAGAGTATAAATATATATTTATTTGTTTTTCTTCAAAAATTAAGAAATAAGCTGTATAAGTTGTCAGTTTTAGACCATTTTTGAACGAGCACTATCGCAACAATTAAATAAGTTAGGAATTTGAAACTTCGGTATACCATGTACCATATAGTTTTTAACGAGACCAAGTATGATTCCAAATGATCACCACAACAAATCATATGGTGAGTAATAAAATCGAAATTGAATGATTTGATTGAAATATTAATGCTTATCAGTGGTGTATAACAAGTACTTATCAATTTTGATTTAATTTAAGTACGTTAAAGTTTCATTGCGTTGATAAAACATTATCCACACAACCTATTTATCTCAAACTCACACAGTTCTCCTGACTCACGACATCCCCATATTTTCTTTTCAGATACTGAGATTGATAGTGAGATGCATCAGTTTGTTCTAAATGATCGCCAAGGCAAAGCACATTATGGTGAGTTTTTTAATGTTAACAATACACTATAGGTACCTGGTACTTGCTTTTCTCTTTGTTTTAAATCACATTACTCGATGATTAGCGTGACCTGCTCCTGGAATCATCCTTTTGATCATTTTCACACTTTGAAAATGTTTATAAACTTTTGACATTGCGTTAGCTTGCTGATCTTATTATAATCCATAGGTTGCGTTGATATTTAGAATGTTGAACTTGCGAGTGTTGATTGAGCATCTGCCAGGACCTACTATTGGTCACTATTACTGGCTAATGTGTTTAGTTCATTTTACAGAAATATTTGTATGTCTCTTACTCATCATCTGCCTAGCCTTTTCCCAACTATGTTGGGGTCGGCTTCCAGTCTAACCGGATGCAGCTGAATACCAGTATTTTACATGGAGCGACCGCCTATCTGACCTCCACAACCTAGTGACTAGGTAACACGATACCCCTTGGTAAGACTGGTTGTCAGACTTTTTGGGCTTCTAACTACCCGTAATGACTGTCAAAGATCTACAAATGACAGCCGGGACCAACGGCTTAACGTGCTTTCCGAGGCACGGAGGGGACTTGGTATGTAAAGATGGTCACCCATCCACGGACCAACCGCGGCAAGCGTAGCTTAACCTGATCGATCGACACGTGCAGCTGCTATTACTTAGCCACAAGCCCCTTTGTTTGCCTTTGTATGTCTCTTACTGTTGCAGGAAAAATAGATAGGTAGGAGCCATAATGTAAATTTTGTTATAGCTATCTTGAACACACACGGCTACACATCAAGCTATACATTTTCAGTATATGCTGACCTCGCATTGTACGGAAATCCTATACAGTGCGAGATCAGCATTAAATGGAAATGTAAAGCTTGATGTGTAGCCGTGTGTACCTGTGTGCACAAATAAACGTACTTGATTTGAACTCGTCTTAGAAGTCTGTGATCGACAAACTTGCAAATTGACGTGTTCTTATACTAGCAGGAAAACATTTTGAAATCATGTACCACCATATACAAGGTAAGACAAAATCACCTAGCTCACAGAACAAAATGTAATTTTTCAGACACGCAGGAAGATAGCGGGACACTCGTTCGTAATGACCGCCAAGACAAAGCATATCGTGAGTATACAGCTGATATTGATAATTTGATTCACATGATTTTTTTATATTTTTCACATAAAACTAGAAAACACAATCATTTATATCTATACAAATAAATAAAATTTAAGTGTCTGTGTGTAATGTCAAAATAACAGCTTTATAGGGTTCTGTAGTAAACAAGGAATCCTTATAGTTTCGTCATGTCCGTCTGTCTGTCCACGGTCTAGCTCGGAGACCCTTAGTACTGGAAAGTTGTAATTTGGCATAGGTATACATATTGATTACGCCGACAAAGTGGTAAAACAAAATTATGGAAAAAAAATTTTTTAGGGTACTTCCCCTACACGTAAAGTGGTGATGTTTCTTTTTTAATCCCGTGGTGTGGGGTCCTTGGAAAAGTCTTTCAAAAAAATTGTGAGTTTGTGAAAACCAGTTTTGGATTCAGGGATCCGTTTGTGAAATATTAAGCTTTAAAGTGCTAATTTTTGTTACAGTCAAGTGTCCCCCCCTGCCAGCTAAATGGTTGGTTTTGGATGTGTGAAAAAAATCACAGCAGTAGTTTATATAACGAAATTAAAAGGAAAACTATAGCTAAGTAGGCTCTACAAGTTAACGAGTAATAATCGACCAACTTAACTTTGCAGTTGCAAAAACATGTTTTCCCATACATTTCGTATGGGAGAACCCGTTTATCAAATACAAAGTTAGGTTTGTTTTTGGGATAAATTCATCCTAACTACGGAACCCTTCATTGTAGGTGGTCCGACACGCACTTGGCCGGTTTTTTACTAAATGCATATGAAAGTATAAATGGTGCTTGTAACAAAAAACAATGTTTTAACATTTTTGTCTGTCTGTCTGTTTGTTCCAGCTAATCTCCGAAATGGCTTGGTTACTTTTATTTTAGAAATATAATTAGGGCCCACGCGCGCAAAGCCGCGGGCAGCAGCTAGTACTTTATATAAATTAGAGAATGCTGTCTTCTAGTGCCATCCACGAAGACGCGCCCCACTCTGCTCCACTCCGTACTAAAGTACAGCTTACAGTACAGTTATCGCGGAGTGGGGCGCGTCTTTATTTATTTATTTTATAATAAAACACATAACATGACATCACGCCTTGTTTCCCCGAAGGGATGGGCAGAGACTTATATTTACAGTTTGCACCACACATACAAGTTAACGGTCTATGTCTCTTAGTAATCACTACATAGTATAAAACAAAGTCGCTTTCTCTGTCCCTATATCCCTATGTATGCTTAAATCTTTAAAACTACGCAACGGATTTTGATGCGGTTTTTTTTAATAAATAGAGTAATTGAAGAGGAAGGTTTATATGTATAATAACCCGGTTTATACCCGTGCGAAGCCGGGGCGGGTCGCTAGTTACACATAAAATCATAAAATTAGATTATATTACAAAAAATATGGTCAAAGTTTAATGAAATTAATGAAGATTTGGGTAAAATTAGACAAAATTTTATAAAATTTCATAAGACTTGATAAAATTTGATGGTATTGGGATACAAATTGGAAAAAAATACAATTTAAAGTATTCACTCCAAGGAGATTCTACTGCAGTGTTCAGGAATCGCAGTTCAGTATTCGCGCAGACATCTGAGGATATACTGTCATACACCAAAATGTTGTTAATGTGGGTGAGGGCTAGGTACAATGGACTGGCCTTGAGGGTTATGGTACTGGTTTGAGGTATTCAGAACAGAGGACGCTGGCGAGGGCGAAGTGTGTCTAATGTGTAGTGGGAAATTAAAGGAGATGTATTGTAGTAAAAATTAATTGAAATGGGTACCACGGATTAGAAGGTTGAAATATTTGACGAGATTAAGATTTCTCCTTACTTCTAAACTTTGGTAACCCATGCCCAGCACAAATGGTGTTGGAAACATGTACGAGTATATCCATACAGTTTTAAGCAGAGGTAGCGGAAAAAACTGGCCAAGTGCGTGTCGGACCACGCGCAATGAAGGGTTCCGTAGTTGAATTTATCCCAAAAACAAACTTAACTTTGTAGTTGAAAAATATGTTTTCCCATACGGAATGTATGGGAAAATATGTTTTTTCAACTGCAAAGTTAAATTGGTCAATTATTACTCGTTAACCTGTAGAGCCTACTTAACTGTGATAGTTTTCCTTTTAATTTTGTTATATAAGCTACTGCTGTGATTTTTTTCACACACCCAAAACCAACCATTTAGCCAGCAGGGGGACACACACTTGACTCTAACAAAAATTAGCACTTTAAAGCTTAATATTTCGCAAACGAATCCCTGAATCCAAAAATGATTTCCACAAACTCCCAATATTTTTGAAGGACCTTTCCAATGATACCCCTCACCATGGGGTAAAAAAATAAAAAAATAAACATTACCACTTTACGTGTATGAGAGGTACCCTAAAAAAAAATGTTTTTCATAATTTTGTTTTACCACTTTGTGGGCGTAATTAATATGTATACCTATGCCTAATTACAACTTTCTAGTATTAAGGGTCTTGGAGCTAGATCGCGGACAGACAGACAGACAGACAGATAGACAGACAGACAGACAGACGGACATGACGAAACTATAAGGGTTCCTTGTTTACTACGGAACCCTAAAAAGACTTCTGAACCTTTTCGATTACACTTTTTCATGGGGGTTCCAGATTATACAGTTAATCTCTAGAAATCTGCGGATAAAGGAATTGTACAGCGTGGTTAGAGCAAGAAGATGGTAAACATTTTGGCCAGGCGCAAGACAAAACCTAAGTTTTTGCGGGACTTGTTGCAAGTCTTTGGTATGTGCTTGTTAAATGTAAGGTGTGGATCAAACTGAGCACCCAGATCGCATACGGTTAAAACGCGTTTCAGGTGCTCATTGTTCAACCCATTTTAAAGATCGCGCGGATTGCCCTCTCTTGTAAAATGAAAATTGAATATAGGTACGTCAGCTACCGATCCTCACAGTCGATCGCCATAAGACTACTACTGATACTGTGGAAATAAGCAAAGTGTACTAACCTAGCTGTGGCTATATCAGTCAACTGCCTTATTTTTCTTACTGCATATGCAGCTGAATGTAATCTACCTGAAAGAGCTTTAGTGTCAAAGTCAAATCGTTTATTTCAAATAGGCACATATAAGGCGAACTATAACATGCTTTGAACGTCAAGAATTAACAAGAAAACAGAATGATTCTTGTTGCCCCTTCCAACAGGTAGTTTCGTATGGAGAAGAATGGGAACGAAACTCCACCGTTACTCTTTTAAAAATGTTTTACAATATTTTGTGTATATTAATTTATAATAATAATTATGTGGGGACGATGCACCTGGAAAAAAATCTACATTACAGTAGGTAAAAAGAATTAAAGGTGTAGCAATGACAGACAAATAAATTAGATGATAGACTTACCTTTTGTAAAACCAAACTGGAGACTATGTAAAATCCCATTTAAATTAAAATGTTATCCCTAAAGACTCAACCATTTCTATTTGATATGTCTGGAACAACGTGAAAGTCTCAAATCAAATCAAATCAAATCAAATAATTTATTTGCATAATACATGTTAAATAGGTGTTACAGGTATAAAAGGTAGATTGTATTATAACCTAATGAGGTGTGCAAAATTAATAAGTATATTAAGTACTAATCGCAACATTAAATAAACAGATGATTGATGATTGATGATTGATGATTGATGACGGTGATTTTAATATAAATATTCTGGAAAATAATTCAAATAGCAGTAGAATATTAAGCCTTTTTAAATCGTTCAATTTATCAAATATTTTTACAGAACCAACTAGAGTAACTTCAACTTCTGCTACTTGTATCGATAATGTCTTCTGCGGTTGTGATTATTTAGATAAAGCCATCGTAAATTATTTACCGTCTGATCATAGTGGACAAACGGTAACTTTTAAATTTAGAACACCTATTCAAAAAGTGCAAATACAAATTAGACCAATAACAACTGGCAAATTAAATAGATTCAATAGTACCCTAAATAATAAGTTAAATGCTCTGGGCCCTAATATGGACGATGCAAATAAATTGTATGAGGATTTCTTTTCAGCAGTGCACACTGAATTCAACAAAACTTTTGAAAAGAGAACAAAAAATATTTGCCCTAATTTTATTTTTAGTGACTGGGCAACTAGAGGTATTAGGATAAGTAGGGAAAGACTGTTCGAGCTGTATGGCCTTAAGCCTTACATTAATACTGAAACTTTCAACAAGTATGTTGCTACATATTCCAAAATTTTTAGAAATACTTGCAAGATAGCTAAAGCTCTGTATATTAGCAACAAGATTAAATCAGCAGAAAATAAAATAAAAACAGTTTGGAAAGTTATAAATAATGAAACTAATAGGAACAAAGTACGAAACACTGAGTACAAATTGGAGACTTCACGTGGTGCCATTAGCTCTAACTTAGAAGTAGCGCAAGAATTTGTACATTTCTTTACTAATATACCATCTAAAACGACAGAAGCTTTAAATTCCTCACCCAATGTCTCAATTAATTTATTAAGAGCGAACGTTCCAGGCTGCCCGGTTGAATTTCAATTTAAACATATAAACCCTATGATAGTTATAAAAGCTTTTCGGCAAATTAAAATCAAATTGACCGAAGATCTATGGGGATTATCTATCAAAGTTTGTACATCCATAATCGAGACTATAGCACCGTACTTAGCTTTAATATTTAATTTGTGTGTGGATCAAGGAGTCTTCCCGGATTTAATGAAATACAGTAAAGTTATACCACTTTTTAAATCTGGGGACAGTAAAGACACTAACAATTATAGACCAGTATCTGTGCTGCCGGTATTCAGCAAGGTTTTCGAAAAGGTAATGCTCAATCAAATGCTTAATCATTTTAACGCCAACCAAATCTTGCACGATCAGCAATATGGTTTCACCAAAGGACGTTGTACAACTGACGCTGGTGTCACCTTATTAAAACACATATTTACAGCGTGGGAGGAGGCCCAAGATGCCATAGGAATCTTTTGTGACCTCTCCAAGGCATTTGACTGCGTGAGTCATGAAACCTTGCTCTTGAAACTTGAGCATTACGGACTAGGTAAACTTGCGCTCAGTTTAGTAAAATCTTATTTAAATGATAGACAGCAGCAGGTTCAAGTAAATGGTGTCCATTCAATCGGTTTAAAAGTAAAAATGGGCGTTCCACAAGGCTCGATATTGGGTCCTTTCCTCTTTTTAGTATATATTAATGATCTACCCCATTTATTAAAAAACCAACCACAAATGGTGTTATTTGCTGACGACACTTCCTTAATTTTTAAGATAAATAGACGTGCATCAAATCTTGACGACGTAAATAACGCCCTACTGCAGGTTCAAAATTGGTTCACTGCTAATAATTTAGTATTAAATGGGAAAAAAACTAAATGCATAAGATTTGCTTTACCAAATGTTAAAAGTAGTGATTGTGACATAGTATTGAATAAGGAGAAACTAGAATTTGTCGATAAAACTGTTTTCTTGGGGATCACGCTCGATTCAAGGCTGCAATGGGGTCCTCATTTAACATCTCTAGCAGGACGGCTAAGTTCAGCAGCATATGCTGTGAGAAAAATCCGTCAATTTACTGACGTAGATACCGCGAGGCTAGTCTATTTCAGTTACTTTCATAGTATCATGTCTTACGGTATTTTACTATGGGGACGGGCTGCAGATATCGAGTCTATTTTTATTCTGCAGAAGAGAGCCATCAGAGCAATATATCGTCTCCGCAGACGCGATTCTCTAAGGGATTTGTTTAAAGATATTAACATCATGACGGTACCTTGTCAATATATCTATGAAAACATCATGTACGTAAGGAAAAATCTAAGTCTTTTCAGTAAAAGAGGTGATAGACACAATTATAGGACTAGAAATAGGGACCAATTAGTTCAACCGGGTTTCAGATTGGCTAAAGTAGACTCATCCTTCATGGGGTGCTGTTTAAAATGTTATAATAAAATACCTTCCCACATACTCCAACTGAACGAAACGAAATTTAAATCATGTATAAAACGCACACTATGCTGCCAAGCATATTATAAGTTGGGGGATTACATCGCTGATAAAAATGCTTGGCTCAGCGCTGGTCCAGCTCCACAAGGGCGCATAAACTAATTGATTAGCATTCGAAAATATTGTTGCAGCTGCTGAAGATTGTAAAACTATCTTTTCCTTGTATAAATTCAATCTCTTTGTATTGTATAATTGCATATCACATGTGTGAGCACTGTGACCATGTTGTACATTCCATAAAGCTACCATTTACTGGGTACGTCTTTCATTGACTTGAATGTGCTCTGGCAGCTGAGAGTATGTCATGCTCACTCAAATGTCTCGCTGATGGTGGCGTGTGTGTTGGATCATTAAGTTCCCTTCAAAATGGTTGAGCTAAATGGTGCTGATCCATGCGTCATGTTCGTGAACGGGCGCCGTCAGTAGGGACTGGTCATCTCTTAGCTGCCACGGTTTATTTTATTTTAATTTATTTAAATTTTTGAATTGTTATTATATTTTTATTACGGACGCTTTTAACGTGCACGTCTTTCTACATTGTTCTCACATGTATAAATTCAACACGAATGATGTAACCAATATTTTGTAACAATATTTTGATTTAAAAGAGTGTCCGTGGAGTTTCTTGCCTGTTCTTCTCCATAGGTACCTACTACGCTTTGGAATGGGCAACTAGCTTCATTTTTCTGACTGACCGACCCCTTGACAATTCAAAAGTACCTGTAATTGGTTTATTTGAAATAAATGCTTTGAGTTTGAGTTTGAGTTTGAGTTTGACAGAATAGATCATAAATTGAGTTACATTAAAAATATAAATTCCAAAATAAAAAAATATACAAGAATATGCCTGTTAGGACAGGGGCAATTGTGTTTATGAAATAAACTTAATGGAAAAAAGGAAGTCTTCAGTGTTTTAGTATAATATTATAATCCTCCATTTATCACCCAGTTTTCTTAACTAATAAACTTTATTATTTAAGATTCGCTTACAACGAGACGGACGAGGAGGACAATAATTCAGAAAAATCACCACAAAAAAGCATACGGTGAGTAAAAAATTTCAAATTTATAATTCAAAAGATCTGTAATGGTTTGATCGAAATACTCTTTGAGATTGAATGACTCACAAAAAAACTTTAAGCCTAGGCTTAAAGTACTTTGTCTCTGTAGGTTTTGTCAAGTTGCAGTTTTAATTTGCGTACGTCAAAGTTTAATTGCGTTGATGAACGAGTACAGCTACACAAATGAAAACATACGGAAGAAACAAGGATCACATGATCATCTTTATTTTTCAGATTCTGAGATTGATAGAGGGATGATACAACAGAATGTTCTAAATGATCGCAAAGAAAAAACACATTATGGTGACTTTTTAAGATACAAATCCTAACTAATGTACCTTTCAACTGTCATTAACGAGACACAATAGAATTTCAATTGTTATCCACCTCAATAAGGCATCGTGACAGATAATGAGTTATAAATGCGAAAGTGAGTTTGAATGTTTGGCATATGGGTAGACCATGACCTAGATTAGGACATAGGATATTTTATTCCGATATTCCCACGGGATCGAGACTTATGCGGGTGAAACCGCGGGGCGCAGCTAGTTAACTATCCATCTTTTAAAGTACCTAAGTACCGACGGCGACGGCCAGCACCAAAGGATTTTGAAAGAAAATAGGTACTAATCCATTGCTTCATATGTTAGAAAAGTTCGTCTGTTCGACAGCATAAATCACGCAAAGAATGTTGTCGAATTGACAAAATGAAAGTCATTACAATTGTTAGTGTGTTACGCAATCACCTTGTTGATTCCTTAGAACTAAATGATCGATGATTTCGCCGCCCCCGTAGAATAAATGCGTAAGTGCTATTGCGGCGGTTTTGATGTTAATCCATATTCGGTATGTATATAGGTCAAAATACATCACCAATTTTTTTTCCATATTTTATATCAAGTATTTACGTAGTTACATACACACGACATACCGTAACATAATGTTATAATTCCGACCTTGATAATATATTATCTAGAACAAAAACTTAATCACCTATTTATTACCAGAACACATAAAAAATGCAGGGTTCTAAAACCAGAACACAAAAAAAATGCAGGTTTCTAAAACTGTGGATGAGCACCGGTCTGATTCGTTGTCTAAGAAACCGAGATAGAATGCATATCAAAGTCAGGAAAAAGCCTGACGACTCCATACTTAAAATAACCTACACACGGTACAGAAACTTTTGTAATACCTTAATAAGAAAGTTGAAGCGAGCATTTGAAAAGGAATAATTTCTAAAAGCCAAAAATAATCCTAAGGCAACATGGAAAGTATTTAAATCTATCACGAATACTAATGTTCAAACCCGATCCCCTCGTGAACTTCTGCGTGATTCAATTGACGTTAAAACATCGGTAAACAAAGTCAATGAGTTCTTTGTCAATATAGGTGCAAACCTGGCGTCGCAAATTGGAGCCAGCACCATCACCACTGCTGTAGCACCACCATCCAGTCAATTACCTAACTCGCTTGTAATCCTCCCCATGGATGAGGAACAAGTAGGTAGAATTATCCATGACCTCCGAAGTGACTGCGCTTCAGGGTGGGATAATATTCCAGCCAGAGTTATCAAGAGTTCGCGTACTACCTTAACCCCCGTAGTCACTCATATTAGTAACCTGTCCATAGACTCTGGAATCTTCCCTGAAGCTTTTAAGAGAGCTGTCGTGCATCCTGTATATAAAAACGGGGGCAGAGACAAAGTCACAAACTATAGACCTATTTCGGTTCTGAGCACGCTGTCAAAAATCCTGGAGAGAATTCTGAACAATTGCTTAGTCAGCTTTCTGGAAAAACATACATTAATAGCTCAAAACCAATACGGCTTTAGATCTGGAATTTGTACGGAGGATGCCGTTGCTGCCTTCACTAACAGTCTGGTAAGCAAACAAGATAGTAAACTGAACTGCTATGACATCTTCTTGGACTTAACCAAAGCTTTTGACACGGTCTCTGTCCCTCGACTTATTTCAAAAATGGAAAGTTTGGGGGTGCGTGGAGTAACTCTCAAATTATTTGAAAACTACCTCTGCGATAGATCCCAGTGTGTTCTCATTGATTCAGTCACCAGTTCATATGAAAAGCTCACCTATGGCATCCCACAAGGTAGTATATTAGGACCGACACTTTTCCAAATATACATCAATGATCTATGCAAGCTCTCTATCTCCAATTGCGAAATTTTCTCTTATGCAGACGATACGGCACTTTTAGTGTTTGACAAGGACTGGGAGCAAGCCAGAGATGGAGCAGAATACTCGCTTCGGTTAATAATGGAATGGCTGTCAACTAACTTGCTGACGTTGAATTTAGATAAGACGAAACCTAATCAGGTTTTACCGCCCACATTCAGTAACCCCAACATCTTTCTCTTATAAAATTAAAGCTCACACTTGTCCCCCGCATCAGTCAGTGGGTTGTAACTGTCTTACTCTTAGTACAGTCCCCAATATTAAGTACCTGGGAGTGATTATTGACGAAGAACTTAACTGGCACGCGCATATAGAGGCACTCTGCACTAGAATCAGAAGACTAATATATATTTTTAAAGAGCTCAGCCACTATGCTCTCTGTAGAACGTGCACAACGAGGAGTTCTTAAAGTGATGCTTTTTAAACCTAGAGACTACCCCACTGATCAGCCATATTGTGAAGCCGAAGTTCTCACAGTAAGGCAACTATATATCCTACGTTCAGTCCTGCGGAGACACTCCAACCTTCCATTAGATAAAAATTTGCTTCTAAGACGCCACGGTTTCCCTATATGTAAAACAAACCCCTGTCGTTTTGCATTTTCAAGTCGACAATTGTTGGCTCAAAGTTCACGCATGTATAATAAAATAAAATATTCCGTTGTATAGATACACATTAAATGAAATTAAAAATAAATTAAAAAAATGGCTCGTATCCTTAACTTATGATGAAACAGAAAATATATTGGCTATACAATCATAACTTTATCAAACCTACCTTGTTGTAACAAAGCATAACAAACACTCACACTTCACATACACACCTCCCTACACACACACTACACTCATATATACACTCCTAGATAGACAACCACAATCAATCACTCCATCTGCTGTATTAAAAATTACTTTAAACAAACAGAAAATTCACGGTTGTACTTCATTAATTGAAGCCGCAAAATCTCCAACTCCTAAGATACAGTAGTGCTATTCTGTAAAAATTTCACCGTGATAATTTAGGTGAAGTGAGCTTTTTTTTTTTTTTTTTTTTTTTTTTTTTTTTTGGGTGGGAAATTATCAAATAACTTCTCCCGCTCTGGGCGGAGCGGGAGGGCGTGTCAGACTCTTACTGACTAAAACCCACCCGTGTTCCTTCGGTTGCCCTGTTGCCAGGGGCCACGATTTCCCGATCGGTTTTCTTCGAACCCCCGGCAGGCATTGGCCCTAGTGGGCCCCGTCAATTCTGCTGACATCTCTTTGAGGCGCGCGTGGAACACAACGCGCCGTCGACCCGGGCTTGGTCCTTATCGGACGGCGAGCTACCCATTGCTCACCGTCCGCAAGCCCGCGCCTACGGTGGCCGGAAATCGGCTCGCGATTCCCGCCCCGGGCGTCTCCTTCTATTGCGGCGGTTAGGGGCGTGAGGGCGCGAAATTTGCCTCTCCCTCACGCGTTCCGCCTCCTCCTTCGCGAGCATTACCGCTTCGCAGAAGGAGGTGACGGCCTGCCATTTCCTCTCGCTCCGTACCATGGCCTGAACCAGGGCCGGACGCGAGAGATCACCGCCGCCGATCGCCTCTACGAGAACACGGCGTTGCTCCGCCCAAGCCGGGCAGACCTCCACCGTATGCTCCACCGTGTCCTCAGGCCGATCCACACAATGGTGACACCCGGGTGTTTCCTCCCGCCTTATCCTGAACAGGAACCTCCCGAAGCAGCCGTGTCCGGTGAGGACCTGCGTCAGGCGGAAGGTGAGAACGCCGTGGCGTCTCTCCAGCCACTCCTCAAAGACGGGTCTTATCGCCGCGATTGTGGCGTGCCCAGCGCGGGGTTGCGACAATCGCACCCTCCATGACGCCATGAGATCCCGCCGGAGCTCTGTCCGCTGTGCCGCAATTTCTTGCGGCATCGGGGTTAAGCCCCGGCGTTTCGCCTCCTCGCGCCACTCCCAGACGTGCGCGAGGACCTTTGCCTCCAGATCCCATGGCGGTAATCCGGCAAGGAGGCTCGCCGCCTCGCAGGAGACCGTGCGGTATCCTCGGGCCAGCCGGATGGCCATGACCCTCTGGGACGCGTTCAACCGGCGGGCTGGCCGCAGCCTCAATGAACGCGCCCACACCGGTGCCCCGTAAAGGGCCATGGACCGCACGATCCCCGCATAGAGCCTCCGGCAGGAGGCGTTTGGATCCCCTAGATTGGGCAGGAGCCGCTTCAATGCAGCCCCGGCCCGCTCGAGTCTGGAAGCCAAACGTCGGAAATGTTCTACGAAGTTCCACCGGCTGTCGAGGACGAGTCCCAGATACTTCATCGTCGACTCGACACCGATGTGAACCCCTCCCGCCATTACCTGGGAACCCGACGGTGGCGCATTCCGAGGACCATGAAAACCCATGGCCTCAGACTTGTGCAGGGCCACCTCGAGTCCCAGCTGCCGGATCCTATCGACGATTGTCGCAACCCCGCGTGTCGCTAGATCGGCCGCCGCCTGGTACGACCCCCCCTGCGCCAGGACAAGCGTGTCGTCAGCGTAACAAACGACGCTGACGCCGCTAGGGAGGTCGGCGCGCAGCACCCAGTCGTATCCGATGTCCCACAGATGCGGCCCCAGGACCGAACCCTGTGGGACACCGCACGACATCTCTTGCCGGTTCCACTCTCCTTGGTGACCGGGGTAGATGACGGCCCTGTCCGTCAGATAGGCCTCGACCACACGACAGAGGTAGGTCGGCATCCGGTGATACCGGAGTGCCTCCCTTATGCAACTCCAGGGCAGGGTGTTGAAGGCATTGGCGATGTCTAGAGACACCGCCAAGACGACCCCACCCCGGGCAACAGCATCCCCCGTCGTGAGGGCCCGCACACGCATGATGGCGTCCACCGTAGAGCGCCCCCTGCGGAAACCGAACTGGCTCTCCGCCAGATCCGGCCCCACTCGCACCAGCTGCCCGACGAGGCGGTCTGCAA
The DNA here is from genome assembly GCA_963680765.1 of Agrochola lychnidis. Taxonomy (NCBI): domain Eukaryota; kingdom Metazoa; phylum Arthropoda; class Insecta; order Lepidoptera; family Noctuidae; genus Agrochola; species Agrochola lychnidis. The sequence continues at coordinate 665,623 of OY796863.1, read as the reverse complement.
TGACTCTTTCAAAGAGCTTGCCCACCTCGTCGAGCAGCACAATGGGCCGATAAGCGGACGGAGAGTCCGCTGGGCGCCCCGGCTTCTTGATGAGGACCAGTTTCCCCGTCTTCCAACGAAGTGGGAACTGGCCCCTCTCCATGCATGCGCTTAGGAGCCCCCTCAGTCGAGGCCCGAGAGCCCCCATGGCCAGGACCCAGGCTTTTCCGGGTATGCCGTCGGGTCCTGGGGCGGTATTCTTCGCACTCATCTTGCGTACCGCCACTCTCATTTCTACCTCAGTCACCTCAGGAGAATCGTCGTCGTCGGTGTGGTCCGCATCGGGCATCGCAGTAGGCGGAGCCATGGGCGGAGCAGTATGATCCCCTCTAGAGGGGAACAGAGCGCTCACCACGTCCCCCACAAGCTGGGGCCGGAGACTCTGCGTCAGCGGGGGAGCCCATGGGCGGAGTTTCTCCCGCACCATCTTGTATGGGCGCCCCCACGGGTCCCGGTTGAGAGTCTCCAGCATCTCCTCGCGGGCCAGCGCCCTGGCCCGCAGGATCTCCGCTTGGAGGGCGGTCTTCGCCGCTCTGTACCCCTCGTACAGCTCCGCCTCAATGGCTTGCGTATCCGGAGGGCGGATACGGAGCCTGCGATGCCTGGCGTACCGGCGTCGCGCAGCAACGCACGCCTTGCGCAGAGCCTCCAGCTCTTGCGACCACCAGTACAGCCGGCGCGAAGCATGTCTAGGATGGACCCGGGGCATTGCCATGTCACACACATTGGACATGGCCTCCCGGAACCACTCCGCCTCGTCGTTGATGTCGGCAGGCCTGTCCGGTGATGACACCCAGGCCTGCACGATCGAGGCTTCCAGGAGAAGCTCCCGGTCCAGCTGCTTCAGCGCCCACCGCGGACCACTCGGGGCCTGTCGGACCGGCGCACTCGAGGTCTGGGTGGAGACGTCAAACCGGATGTACCGGTGATCGGAGTAGGTCTCCACCCCCTCCATGACGCGCCAGTCAATGACACGCGGCGACAGAGCGGGGCTGGCGAACGAAATGTCGACCACCGATTCGCCCCGCATCCGCACACACGTGGGGACAGAACCCCGATTTAGGACGACCAGGCCTGTCTCCAGAGCCCAGTCCTCCACCATCCTGCCCCGTGTGTCCGTATACCGGGAACCCCAAGCCAGATTCTTGGCATTGAAGTCCCCGAGTACGAGCACGGGGAGGGAACCAAACCCGACGACGACGACTCTTAACTCCGCAAGGGAGTTGTGGAACTCGGCAAGAGTTCGGTTCGGGGAGAAGTAAACACCCACCACGACAATCTCCCCGAACCGTGCTGCAACGCAACCCCGTCCTCTCTTGACCGACTCGAGGGACGGAGTACCGGCGGCGGCCGATGAAATGAGGGTCACTGAGCCGCTCAGGTCCTCCACCCAGTCATCCCTGGGCGGGACAAAGTACGGCTCAGCGACCACGGCGATGTTGATCGACCACTGCGCCATGCTCTGGAGCAACAGATCCTGAGCGGCGGCGCAGTGGTTGATGTTCGCCTGGAGGAGGCGAAATGGGGCCGTTATTGGCATTCCATCTCTACCTCCCCACGAGCCCCCTGCGAGGGCCCTGCCGCGGCGGAAACGGCAGCGGCGACAGCGACGGTGGACGCGGCGGTGGCCACGGTGGAAGTGGCGGCGGCTGCGGCGGTGACGGCGGTGGTGGCGGAGCGCTTGCCCCTGCCTCTGGCCTCGGCGGGTGGAGCGCAGGCCCTGCTCCCAGCCCGGTGATCGGCCGGCTTGCCAGCCGCCGCACATACGACACAGTGCGGCGTGGCGTTGCACGAGCCGGCCTTGTGACCGGGCTGACCACAGCGGAAGCAAAGGTTGCTGCGGTCTACCTCCGAGGTGCACTTGGCCCCCACGTGGTGGCCCACCTGGCACCGGAAGCACCTCAGAGGTCTGGGCTCCAGCAGTTTGACTTGCGCCGAAACCCAGCCCACCAAAAGCCTTTGGCCCTCCCCGGCTATCTTTTTGGCCGCCGTCACGGGGCAGCTCACCCTGATGGCTTGCATCCCCGTGTGGTCAGGATGGAGGGTGCCTGCCTTGACCTGCTCGACAGAGCACCCTCCAGCCTTAGCGACGGCGGCCACCACCTTTGCCTCCGTCACGGAGTCGTCCAGGCCCTGGATGCGCAAGTCAGCGCACTTGGTGGGCCTGGAGACTCGGGCCTCGTCCGCATTTAGGGCCGCCCTGAGCTTTTCAGCCAGAGCGTCAGCGGCTGGGCCACTGGCCGCACCAGGGACCTCCAGCATCCGGGCCCCGGTTGCCGTGATTTTGATCTTTATGCCCTTGGCGGCGCCGATCTCCTCCAGGTTCATCACCCGGTCCACCGTCGCGAACACCTGCTGGTAGGACACGCCCCTTTTCTCCGCTTCCGGCTGCAGTGTGACCACTACAGCTGCGGACTTCGGGGCGCGAAGCCTAGCCGCGGCACTTCGCTCCTTGCGCCGCTGCCGCCTCGCCTTCTTTTTGGCCGCCCTTGCCTCCTTACTGGCCTTCTTCTTCTCCCCGGCTACTTGCCATCCGGCGTCGGCCGGAGGAGAAGATTTAGGAGGCGGAGGTGGCCGTTTCGCCGCCGTCTGGGCCGAAGCCCTCGCCGTCAGGGCCGGGGCCTTCGCCGCCTGCGCAGCCGCTCCACCCTTGGCCTGTCCCTGCCTGCCTTGGCTTGGCTTGGCCGCGGCAGATGCGGCGGCGGCATACGACGCCGCCTTCCGCTGGTCTATGGCCGGCTGGCTCGCCGCTAGCGGGGGGCGCAGGACTATAGCCTCTAGGGCGGAGAACCTGCTCCGCAGGGCGGCCATCTCCTGCCGCACCAGGGCCAGAACCCGGTCCTCCGCAGGCACGGGCACGGGCACCTGCCCATGCCGCTCCCCTCCCTGCGGCGCCTCTCGGGGGCCGGCTGCTCGCAGCCCAGCCAGGTCCGCTCGGAGCTTCTCGTTTTCCTTTCGGAGAAGCTCCATGGCGGCAGTCAACTTTGCGACCTCCGCCCGCATCTCGGACATACCGTCCGACGGAGGCCCAAAGTGCAGCTCCTTCGCTGCCGCCAAAATAGAGGCCGCGGCCGCGGGTATGGCCTTGTCCTTGGAGGATTGAATCCTCTTCAAGGCCACAGCCCTGATCGCGGCTTCCACGACCTCCGCAAACCTGGCTTCCTGCTGTTGATTGGAGCCGCCGCCAGCGACGTCCGACTCACCACCAGAGGCTTCTGAGAGGACCAGCCCGGTGCTGGTCTCTCCCGGGTGGTGCTCCTCCGTGGTGAGGCTCTCGGTTGGCCGGGCCAGTTCGACTGGGCCGGCCTGGCTTGACTCACCAGCCTTCTTGGTGTTGAGCCCTCTACCCACACCTTTCCCCTTTTCTTGGGCCTTACCCCGCCGGCTGGTGTGCATTTTCCGCCTGCTGTCGGCGGAGGACCACTCCCCATCATCCGAATTGGGGCGCTTCCGGAAGAATTTCCGGATGATGCCATCCGCCCCCACCACTTCGCGCCCCGAGCTGGAGCCCTCTGCGCCCGATGCAGCGTCGGACTCCGACCCCGCATCACTCCTCTCCCTTTGCGTCGTTTTGTTTTTGTTTTTATTTTTCATATTAGTTCCCACGAGTATAAACTTTTTATCTTCTCAAAATAGTGTGGTTCGCACTAATGACTAATTAAGCTACCCATTAATCAAGCTACCAACCTCCCTCACGGTGCGCCGCCGCTTGGAGGTTTGGGGTGATTTTTTATAGAGGTTTTCTACCTCGCGGCCCGGGCGGTTAAGCCAAGACCCTCGACCCCCGTCAAATGCCAGAGACATGACCTTGACACTCTTCGGGGCTACGAGACCAGCGGTGACAGGAGAAAAGACTTCCTCCTGCCCGCCCGACGGCAGGGTTAGTGCACGCCGAGCCCGCTCCTACTCTAACGCTGCTCAACGAGTGCTCCCTAGTGAGTACCCGTTAGAGCGTTATCCTCCGACAGGATATTGGCATACGGACAACGAGACCCCTAGCTGGGGAGTCATTGTCCGTACCCCAGGGTGCACCGTCCCGGAGACTGGCCTTCCCCCCGGACGCATCCATAAGGGAACTCCAGCCCCCAGGCACACGGGGAGGTTTCCTGTCCAAGCACCCCAGGTGAAGTGAGCTGCCAATAGTGTCAATCCTTAGCAACTGACAGCTCACTCCACGCTCACTTCACCTAAGATAACACGGTGAGATGGTTACAGAATAGTACTACTGGTCTGCGTACCTAGTTTAGGAGCCCGGAAAGCTGACTATAATTTTAATCTTGGTAGTACAACCCTTTGTTTCCATATGCTGCTATGTACTGTGTTGTTGTATTTAATATGTACTAATAAACATAAACTTATTAAATGAGTTCTATGCAAAAAAAAAATCATACTGATTACATTATCGAAAACTTTTCGACTGCACCAGAATAAACGCGTGATAAGCCCATTAACGGTATCACTGTACTGCGAAAGCCGCAAAGAAAATTCAAGTTAAATTACATTGCAAAACAAAAAAAAAAAAAACAATACCTAGTTGACAAGAAAAAAAAAACTCAGTGACATTAACGATAAAATAAAACTAAAATATTTCTGTAAAATGTTTTTTGTCAATAACTCAAAACCAGTATCTGTTTAACACTTAATATTAATTAGACTATCTATCTACAAATAAAACTGAAAAAATAAAATTGACAGTTTATAATTGCGCGTTTATTCTGCGGGGGCTGATATTTTATTTCTATAATTAAGTTTGTAAGAACATTTTTGCACGTTAATCATATTTTAAAAACTAGATGAGGTCTGGGTTTCCTATCTGACTACTCTGAGAAGAAAGGCCGAAACAGACTCAGAGGTCACAGTCTCTTTTAAAGTCCAGACATAATCTTGGTCAGATCATGTGAAGACCATGAAGATTGGTGTTTGAAATGGTATTTTGAAGAAAGAACCACACAGAATGAGTGGACCTGTCCAGTCTGCACGCATTTGTCAATTAATCGTGTAGCTCAACTCAAAATTTAAGGAGCATAACGATTCGACGAACAATACCAAGGAAAGGACATTTGGGTAGGCCGCATAAAGTACATATTAATGCATAACAGTGACAGAAGTGTACCTACAATAAGTATTAATTTTGTCACCTTTCAAGCACAGTCTAAGTTTATAAGTTAAAGTTTCACTGCATTGATGAACGACTAAAGCTTCACAAATAACAATACACAGTAAGAAACATGGATCACAGGACCTGCCCAACTAGCACACAAGCTGTTTAAATCACTTTTTTACCACCTGAATGTGCTATAATAGCTGTTCAAGGGGTTTACTATAACACTAAGGTGGTTCAGTAGCGTATTAAATTCTTTAACAGGCATGTGGTACAATAGCCGCACAACAGTACCTAAATATAATCCCAATGAAGATAAAAAGGCGTATTATAGAGTTATTGTACGAGCATTTGATATAAAGTGGAGTTAAAAATACCTTTTAAAACACCGCTAAGTCTTAAAGAGGGCTTTAATAGTTAAAACTGTTTAAATGGAGTTAGAAGCTTTCTTTAAAGCGCTTTAGTTTGAATATTGCATATTTTTAATGTCTAAGCTGTTAAATAGTGCTTATTGCCTTTGAAACTCTGTATCTACAGCAGAGAATTATAATTCTATAGTAGCACGTAGGTTGTCATAGTTGTGAATTTTACAGCAAGTGTATCATAAATAATTGAATAAGGCAAGAAAACCACGCTTTATAATGCTAAAAGCTCAAAAATTTCGTTTCTAGCGTCAATATAGCGGCTGAAGTGACACAAAAGTATCTGCTTCCTCAGCCATCGATTCTTCGGAGCTCGCGCGCGGACGGCTCGCGTACCGCGCCTCTGCATCCACTCCGATAACAATAAGCAAAAAAATGAAGGACAATGCTCTGCTCACAAACTCTTTCGTATTTAGGTGCAATTAATGTTTTCATAATTAAAGGTTCAAATAATTAGACTAGATGTTATTTGTAAATATTGAATTGATTGTATACATATAAACAAGAAATATTGCAGTAAGTCTTATTTAATTAGTAGAGTATAAATAGAAACACACAAACGAATAATGAGAAAGTGTAAGAAGGATTAACAGGGGTTTTAAGATTCACACAATGGACCCCTAAATAAATAATATAATAGAATATCAATAGTCCGTTGTACAACCTTAGACTCTTAAAGAATATATTAATTACCGATGTACACCTAAAAAAGTACAATAGCGCGTCAATACCACAATCATCTAACCGAAAGGTCTACAATGGTGGATATTTGTGGTTTAAAAGCGATAGAATGGTTCTAGTAAACTCTGAAGGCGATTGTAACCGAGACGCCATTATAGTTCTCATGTACAAGTAATTCTCATGATTTTTTATAATTTACTTATATCATAAATATGTATAATAACCGAATAAATGTCACTTTTTCTCATCCAGGATTCGAAAGAAACTACATAAAAAGCTAAACTATCTTATATAAAATAAATTCAAAATTCATACTCTCTAATCAAATGTACTTTTTATTCAAAAAAATATCCAAAAAACTGCATAAATGGCAGGCGCGTGAAAATTTTAGCTAAAATCTTATATATAAAATTTTCGTGTCACAATGTTAGTTACCTTACTCCTCCGAAACGGCTTTACTGATTTTTACCAAATTTTATATGCATATTCAGTAAGTCTGAGAATCGGCTACTATCTATTTTTCATACACCTAAGTGATAAGGGTTGTCCACCCCAAACAAATAATTGGCAAAACAACGTTTGCCGGGGTCAGCTAGTATATGTATATATTTACAATACACTGGTACTCGCACTGGTACTTTGCATGCATAAAAGGAAAAATCAACACTTACTCACCTGTCGTATATTTTTCAATTATTTCCAGTTGTTCCATCAATCACTTTCTTAGACGTCATTGTTAAAATTTAATTTAATATGTTTTGTTCATTTCCTCAAAACATAGCTACTGTATATCTAATACAGATCTGTAAACTCTAATTCAGAGATACAGACGTGTCAAAATAAGATGCGAGCACTACAGTCACGCTACAAGAACTTATTGAGATAATGAGGCATACACTACCGCTCGCATAGCACCTTTGTATCTCCGTACTAACACATATTTACGACCATTGTATCGACATTGTAGAACCGTATGCCGGATGAATCGGTGCCTCTTTCGGGGGTGCACCGGCGCTGTAGTGGCTTGTACATCTACTGTAGAGCTTACTTATGGAGGCTATGCCGTTATTAATAACCTCTAACTGTTATAGAGCTTGTGTGCTACTCGGGTGTCTCATCATTCTCTGAAACTCACACAGTTCTACGAAGTAAGTCTATATTATTGCTTTTCAGATACTGGGAATGACAGTGGGATCCAGCAGATTGTTCCCAATGATCGCCAAGACGAAGCATATGGTGAGTTTTAAGTTGAATTTTTTGCCAACCGGAATCATATTATTGAGCCTCCACTGTCCGTCCGTCTGTCCGTCTGTCAGCGGGCTGTAATAGGCAGACAGTTGAAATTTTCACAGATAATATATTTAATTGCCGCTATAACAAAAAATAATAAAATTAAAAATTTACGGGGGTCTCCATACAATAAAATATTGATTTTGAAAAAATATATATCCCCCTGGCATGTGGGGTATCATTGTCTAGAACTGATCAAGTAGAGTACAAATATATATATTTTTCTTCAGAAATTAAGAAATAAGCTGTATAAGTTGTCAGTTTTAGACCATTTTTGAACGAGCACTATCGCAACAATTAAATAAGTTAGGAATTTGAAACTTCTGTATACCATGTACCATATAGTTTTTAACGAGACCGAATATGATTCCAAATGATCACCACGACAAATCATATGGTGAGTAATAAAATCGAAATTGAATGATTTGATTGAAATATTAATGCTTATCAGTGGTGTATAACAAGTACCTATCAATTTTGATTTAATTTAAGTACGTTAAAGTTTCATTGCGTTGATAAAACATTGTCCACACAACCTATTTATCTCAAACTCACACAGTTCTCCTGACTCACGACATCCCCATATTTTCTTTTCAGATACTGAGATTGATAGTGAGATGCATCAGTTTGTTCTAAATGATCGCCAAGGCAAAGCACATTATGGTGAGTTTTTAATGTTAACAATACACTATAGGTACCTGGTACTTGCTTTTCTCTTTGTTTTAAATCACATTACTCGATGATTAGCGTGACCTGCTCCTGGAATCATCCTTTTGATCATTTTCACACTTTGGAAATGTTTATAAACTTTTGACATTGCGTTAGCTTGCTGATCTTATTATAATCCATAGGTTGCGTTGATATTTAGAATGTTGAACTTGCGAGTGTTGATTGAGCATCTGCCAGGACCTACTATTGGTCACTATTACTGGCTAATGTGTTTAGTTCATTTTACAGAAATATTTGTATGTCTCTTACTGTTGCAGGAAAAATAGATAGGTAGGAGCCATAATGTAAATTTTGTTATAGCTATCTTGTACACACACGGCTACACATCAAGCTATACATTTTCAGTATATGCTGACCTCGCATTGTACGGAAATCCTATACAGTGCGAGATCAGCATTAAATGGAAATGCTTGATGTGTAGCCGTGTGTACCTGTGTGCACAAATAAACGTACTTGATTTGAACTCGTCTTAGAAGTCTGTGATCGACAAACTTGCAAATTGACGTGTTCTTATACTAGCAGGAAAACATTTTGAAATCATGTACCACCATATACAAGGTAAGACAAAATCACCTAGCTCACAGAACAAAATGTAATTTTTCAGACACGCAGGAAGATAGCGGGACACTCGTTCGTAATGACCGCCAAGACAAAGCATATCGTGAGTATACAGCTGATATTGATAATTTGATTCACATGATTTTTTTATATTATTCACCTAAAACTAGAAAACACAATCATTTATATCTATACAAATAAATTAAATTGAAGTGTCTGTGTGTAATGTCAAAATAACAGCTTTATAGGGTTCTGTAGTAAACAAGGAATCCTTATAGTTTCGTCATGTCCGTCTGTCTGTCCACGGTCTAGCTCGGAGACCCTTAGTACTAGAAAGTTGTAATTTGGCATAGGTATACATATTGATTACGCCGACAAAGTGGTAAAACAAAATTATGGAAAAAAATTTTTTTAGGGTACTTCCCCTACACGTAAAGTGGTGATGTTTCTTTTTTAATCCCGTGGTGTGGGGTCCTTGGAAAGGTCCTTCAAAAAATTGTGAGTTTGTGAAAACCAGTTTTGGATTCAGGGACCCGTTTGTGAAATATTAATTTAATTTATTAATGTCAGACAACATGATCCATTATATTAAGCTTTAAAGTGCTAATTTTTGTTACAGTCAAGTGTCCCCCCCCCCTGCCAGCTAAATCATAGTATAAAGAGAGGAAGTACGCTATCTTCATACAAACGCACCGCGCGCGGCTTGTATGTGTGCGCGGCTTGTATCTATGCGTCGCCGCACGCACACTTAACAAAATCTCGGCTGTTTTAGAGTGCGCCAGTCGGGGCTAACGCCGCACAAGGTTTGCGCGTCGCGGCTTTTCGGCACTGCTAAATGTATGAAAAATGAGTGATAATCGCAGGAGAAATTATTGCTGTGCGTTTGGGTGTCTAAATAATTCATCGATTCCAGAGTTGTCTCTGTTCAGATTACCTACTGAACAGAAAAGGTAACCAAGTCACATTCTAGCATATAATTTTTACTTGATGATGAGATACCTACTTATTTTTTGTTGTATTAGATAACTATCAGACAGACGAAGTAGGCAGGCCTACTTTCCCACTAAAATGTATTAGGTACCTACTTTTGATCTGTCAATTGATATGCCGCTAATGCTTTGTTTACGTTTAGTCATGCCGATTTCTCAGTATTGTAGGTATAGTCCAGTAACTAAGTACTTACAGTTATACCAGTTACTTTTTATACCATCTTTTATACCATGTTTTTAAGCAAATAAATATTATTCTATTCTATTCTAAAATCGTAATTTCAAATATTTGACGAATTGTGAATCAGATAAATAGAGCAAAGTTCGAATCGTAACCATTCGTAACAGAAAATATAAACCGCAAATATAACTTTTTCATTCATACAAAAACTATGAACATCATCGTTTAGGTAAAACCGACCTCACAAACCCTGAACCCAGACAACACATTGAATTTTTTCACATACCCAAAACCAACCATTATGCAGGGGCCCCCCCTGCAAGTTTAATGGTTGGTTTTGGGTATGGACACACTTGACTCTAACAAAAATTAGCACTTTAAAACTTAATAGTTCGAAAACGGATTCCTTAATCCAAAAATGGTCTTCGCAAACTCACAATATTTTTGAACGACCTTTCCAACGACACCCCACACTATGGGATTATTGAGAGATAAAAAATCATCCTAACTTTACGTCTAGGGGAGATAGATCCCTGAAAAAAAAAAAAACATGATTTTGTTTTACCACTTTATCGACGTAATTAATATGTATACCCATGCCAAATTACAGCTTTTTAGTACTAAGCGTCTCTGAGCTAAGCCGCGGACAGACAGATAGACGGACATGACGAAACTATAAGGGTTCCTTGTTTACTAAGGAACCCTAAAAATAGAACTTCCCGGCCCTTGCTAATTTCTAGGTACTGAATTACAATTTAGCTAAAAGTGACAACCCTGAGACAGGCAAGTATGGTAGGCAATTATATCGCGGATTGAGCCGGAGATAGCCTACTAGAACTCTTTATACTATGGCTAAATGGTTGGTTTTGGATGTGTAAAAAAAATCACAGCAGTAGTTTATATAACGAAATTAAAAGGAAAACTATAGCTAAGTAGGCTCTACAAGTTAACGAGTAATAATCGACCAACTTAACTTTGCAGTTGCAAAAACATGTTTTCCCATACATTTCGTATGGGAGAACCCGTTTATCAAATACAAAGTTAGGTTTGTTTTTGGGATAAATTCATCCTAACTACGGAACCCTTCATTGTAGGTGGTCCGACACGCACTTGGCCGGTTTTTTACTAAATGCATATGAAAGTATAAATGGTGCTTGTAACAAAAAACAATGTTTTAACATTTTTGTCTGTCTGTCTGTTTGTTCCAGCTAATCTCCGAAATGGCTTGGTTACTTTTATTTTAGAAATATAATTAGGGCCCACGCGCGCAAAGCCGCGGGCAGCAGCTAGTACTTTATATAAATTAGAGAATGCTGTCTTCTAGTGCCATCCACGAAGACGCGCCCCACTCTGCTCCACTCCGTACTAAAGTACAGCTTACAGTACAGTTATCGCGGAGTGGGGCGCGTCTTTATTTATTTATTTTATAATAAAACACATAACATGACATCACGCCTTGTTTCCCCGAAGGGATGGGCAGAGGTGTTATAAAAAAATAACTTATATATACAGTTTGCACCACACATACAAGTTAACGGTCTATGTCTCTTAGTAATAACACATAAAATCATAAAATTAGATTATATTACAAACAATATGGTCAAAGTTTAATGAAATTAATGAAGATTTGGTAAAATTAGACAAAATTTTATAAAATTTCATAAGACTATATAAAATTTGGTGGTATTGGGATACAAATTGGAAAAAAATACATTTTAAAGTATTCACTCCAAGGAGATTCTACTGCAGTGTTCAGGAATCGCAGTTCAGTATTCGCGCAGACATCTGAGGATATACTGTCATACACCAAAATGTTGTTAATGTGGGTGAGGGCTAGGTACAATGGACTGGCCTTGAGGGTTATGGTACTGGTTTGAGGTATTCAGAACAGAGGACGCTGGCGAGGGCGAAGTGTGTCTAATGTGTAGTGGGAAGTTAAAGGAGATGTACTGTAGTAAAAATTAATTGAAATGGGTACCACGAATTAGAAGGTTGAAATATTTGACGAGACTAAGATTTCTCCTTACTTCTAAACTTTGGTAACCCATGCCCAGCACAAATGGTGTTGGAAACATGTTCGAGTATATCCATACAGTTTTAAGCAGAGGTAGCGGACAAAAGACTTCTGAACCTTTTCGATTACACTTTTTCATGGGGGTTCCAGATTATAAAGTTAGTCTCTAGAAAACTGCGGATAAAGGAGTTGTACAGCGTGGTTAGAGCAAGAAGATTGGTAAACATTTTGGCCAGGCGCAAGACAAAACCTAAGTTTTTGCGGGACTTGTTGCAAGTCTTTGGTATGTGCTTATTAAATGTAAGGTGTGGATCAAACTGAGCACCCAGATCGCATACGGTTAAAACGCGTTTCAGGTGCTCATTGTTCACAGTGTAGATGTTGTGTATGGGTTGTGTGGCTTTTGAGTAGATCATGACCACGCATTTACTAATGTTCAGGTTGAGGTTGTTCACAGTGCTCGTGTGTGAATATTGTCGATGTCGAGTTGAAGTGTGGCCGTCTCATTAGAGTCGGAGTTAGCTACTGGAAAAGCAACTTTGACACCATTAGCTTGCATTATGACTGGACTGTTTTACATATGTGGGAAGATCGTTAACTATTATTAAGGAATGAAGGGGCCCCAGGTTAGTGCCCTGCTCTATGCCAGAAGTGACTGAGTAGCGCTCCAAATTGGCATTTTTGTATGTTACAAATTGCGTGCGGTGGCGCAGATAGTTTGCAATGAATTTAAGCGATGTCGCAAACCAGGTAATGCCAGTTTACCTAGAAATATGTTGTTGTCAACCCGGTCAAAGACCTTCTGAAAGTTAAGATAGGCTATATCGATCTGCTTTTTCTCATAATAGTCGGAAGGAATCCGTGCTGCTCTTCCTCGAATCACCTTTGCAGCATATTTTATGCAGTATATTATAAATTAATTAGGTGATATATAGATGGTGCACATATTTACAAACATTTAATAAGTCATTGTGTATGTAAGGAAATCACAAAATATAAAATCAAAGTTATATAATAAAAAAATATCATCATCATCTTCCTGCCCCTGTCCCATGTTACTTGGGGTCGGCGCAACATGTTTTCTTTTTCGTAAAGAGTGAGGAAGTGTAAATTTACACTCTCTCTTTCTTTCTCTAAGAATAAGAAAAAGACAGTCGCAAGTATGAATGCTTTTTCGCGTGATGTTTTCTGCCAGTGTACTCCTATCGCAAGCTGCGTTAAAATGAACTTCGTTCCAATAATAACGCACACAGAATATATTTATAATTAAAATTATTATTATAATTAAAATTTTATTTTGGAAGATAATTGGAAGAAATATCTCCATTTTTTTTTGTAAATATTTAGTTACAAATCAGCTTCAGGTAAGAAAACCAAGCTGCCGTCAGCGTGCCTGTACGATGACCAGTGGCACAGTGACGGCGCCACGGTGAGCACGCGCGAAGATTGTCTGCATTGCGTGTGCGCAGGCGGCGCGCTGTCGTGCCGCCGCCGCGCCTGCGCGCCCCTGCCCGACCCGCTGCCGCCGCGCTGCCACGTGCGTCATCGCCGGGGCATCTGCTGCCCTGAACTTCACTGTCCAGGTGAATGCCTGAACCTCTTAAAGCTACTTGTTAAAAAAAAATAAGTTTTTCTCTGTATTTTTTTTTTGTGTAGAAAATCTCATAATGTATATTTAGAACAAACATGCACAGCGCTAACATGCTTCTAATACCTTCTACTGATAATAATGAACCTCGGAGAACGTCAACGACGGCTATCTGTCACACAGATTTAATCTTCCTCTGAAAAATAACGTTTATTGCATCACGAGGTGTTCACTGCACGGCGACGTTATGTGACGTTATTATTTACGATTTATTATGTGTCGAAAACTTGTCAGATGACTGAATTCTATTAGAAGTATTATTATGAGCCAGGGAATGGACTCAAGATATTGTATGGGTCGTCTCTTTTTGTAGTTCGATTGGTTCGGCTCTAATGTTCAAATGAAACCCAGTGGTTTGTAGAAATAAGTTAGCAATACCAATTTAAGGTATGTACCCCTTCAGGCTTCATAATTCTAGGTACAGGAAAAAAAGTTATAAAACGAGTAATAAATACATTACAGTAAGTATATTAGAAATCATAATCAAAGTCTCATCTAGAATGTTGAACTTTTCAGACGGGGTGCAGCTTATGGAGCACGGAGCATCAGCACGACTCGAGATTATGGGCGCGTCCACTGAGGCAGAGGTCCCGACAGCGACGCCGGCCACTGCCAAAAATGGTATTTTGCACTCCTGATTTAAAAATATATATTTGACTCCTCTGTGCCTAGGCAGTTAGTAGCGTCAACAATTGTTCAGTCGTTTGTAAATGATAACTATTGCACTGAAAAGAGTTTAAGCAAAATCTAATTAAAATTTTAATCTGATCTAGCCTGTCCCTTGCTATCCTCCACCAGCGACGCCCTAAGCGAGGTCCGTACCCCACAGGGGGTGCCCTTAGCGTGTAGTCGCTTAGTTTCTAAGTTTTATGCCCTGGTTGGAGGCCTTAATTTATTCAGGCAGCCACAGGAAAGTCCGGTTAAGCAGACAACCTTTAGTTGACCTGCAAGAAGCCATAAAAAAAACTTACTTGACATTACTGACGTGTTGCACCTCGCTCGATTTAGTCGCAGTACCTCTAATAAAGTTATTAAACCGTGGTTTTATAGTTCTATGTCTCATGATGCCATACATGACAGATTGCATTGTGTGCAAAAGAAAATTATTTTCGAATGAAATATTGCCGAATTGTACTTACATTGTGCATTGCAAAGCTCGTATAAAATGACTGACTAACAGTTTGGATTTACTTAAATAATTTTCTTAGATAATATGTCAGCCTATCTGACGGTTGATAATCAAAGGTTTGGCGTTGGTAAATCGTGTTAAACTCGGCTATTATGTAATTTTGCTATTATTATGCAAAATGGCGTCACTGAGACATGGGATCACAGTTTTTAACCGACTTTAAAAAGGAGGAGGTTGTCAATTCGACTGTATTTTTTTTGGTAGATATGTTTATTATTTATATATTGCATCAGCAAATACATAAAAAAAGAAGGGGTAGGTATAAAAAAAACAACATTATTGGTATCAAATAAAAGCTAGTAATGAGTCAATTCCAAATATATATATTACATACATATATAAACTCACGCCTTCTTCCCATGGGGGTAGGCAGAAACTACAGAACGCCACCTGCTAC
The DNA here is from genome assembly GCA_963680765.1 of Agrochola lychnidis. Taxonomy (NCBI): domain Eukaryota; kingdom Metazoa; phylum Arthropoda; class Insecta; order Lepidoptera; family Noctuidae; genus Agrochola; species Agrochola lychnidis. The sequence goes on along the minus strand of OY796863.1, from coordinate 650,385 downwards.
GATCACATGTATGTAAGGATCGTAGCAGGTGGCCCCTTTATATTAATAAAATATATATATTAATAAAACTAAAAAGTTTGAACTAAAGCAAATTATTTAAAAAAACAAAAAACCCGACTGCAAAAACACATAACTGAAAAGAGAAAAACAAGTATTATAATCTATAGAATTTTGGTATTTCAGACGGGGACAAACCAATAACCTGAACTTTTTTTGAAAAATAATTTTAATTTCGGAACTTAGTGGCAAAAAAAGGAAAATTCTAAAACAAAGATACCGACTTCAGAAATGAAAGTTATTTTTCATTTTGTAGTGTTTTTTTTTGGAAGTCGGTTGTTTTTTTTGTTCTATGACATGTCTTCTGGTAGCGTCTCTATTGTATCTTAAATCTATTTGTTTGGACGAGTGTTTGGTGGCGCCACTGACGTCTGATGATACTGGAGTGTTCCCAGCATGCGTGGAGGGCGGCAGCGTGTTCGCGGCGGGGTCTGCGCTGGCGTCGCGCGTGGCGTGCGAGCAGTGCTTCTGCCTGCGCGGCGCGCGCCACTGCGTGAAGCCCTCGTGCCTGCCCCCGCCCCCGCACTGCGCGCCCCGCCCCTCCCCCGGCGTGTGCTGCCCGCAGCGCTACTACTGCGACACCACGCCCGACAGGCCCAACCAGCACCGCAACCGATATGGTGAGGAGTATTTCTCTCACGTCATGGCTAGGAAGGTATTCTTGCTTTCGCCAGTTATGTTTAAGTATACCAAGTAACAAAGAGCGACCCTAATGCCATAAACCGAGGACAAATCCAGACTCCGTGCTGCTACTAAGTTATTCCGGATGGAAAACCGAATAACATTTTGCATAGAAGAGGAAAGAATCCTGGACCTTTCTTGCAGCCACTTGACTAACGAGGCAGTATTTTGAAAGCGAGAACAGTAACTGTTCAAACGACAGTAACTGATGGTCGTGGCGTGTCCGCAGACTGTCAAGTGGAAGGCGCACTCGTGAAGGAGGGCTCGCCCGTGAAGTCGCGCGGTAACTGCTCGGCGTGCTTCTGCTTGCGCGGTGAGGTGCGCTGCCAGGCCCTCCGCTGCGCGCCGGCGCTGGCCGGCTGCCGCCCGCTGCTCGCGCGCGGAGACTGCTGCGCGCACCAATACGTCTGCGACCACGATGAGCCAGGTGGAAACCACGATGAGCCAGGTACACACGCACACTTAGGCTGAATTTCACAAATGAAACCGAACGAATTCAGCACATCTAAACCTGGTTCAGGAGCTGTCAGTGTCAAATATTTTGTGGAATATTGACACTGGCAGCTCTTGACCGCGGTTTAGAAGTGCTGATCGCGTTCAGTTTCATTGGTAGAATCGGCACTTAGTCAGCTTTAAATGCCCTACTGCTAAATCTTACGCGTCCTCTTTGTGAGAGGGCCGTCACCATGACCACGCGGGCCCAGTGCCGGTAGCTCTGCTGAAGTCCTAAAGACCCCTAAGACTGCGGCAGGGAATAAAAGTTTGTATGGGAAAGTCGAAAATCTGTGCGAATGAAATTGCTGGAAAAGTGCTAGTAAGTCATAAAATATAGACCTGTAGTCAAAAAACCTCGATGCCGTTCTTCCCTTGAATTGTTATGATACTCTTACTCATACTTCTATTCCTACTCAGTCACAACAGAGAGAAACCTCGTGTTAGATGAGCAAGACGAACGAGTATTATACACGGCCGAAAGACAGAACAAAGATGTCGTGAAAAAAGAAGCGCTAGGTCGAAGATTTAGGTAGCAGTATCGAAATCTATCGAAAATATATTTGTTTCTATGTCGGAATACTAACACTTGCATCCATGCGTTTGTAGTTCCATTACTGAGAAAGATTAGAATAGTGGTGATGTTTGTTTTTAACTTTACAGTAAGTAGAACTACATAATGACTGTAGCCACCGTAGCACTGAACACAAGTATTTGATAGTAAATCAACGACTAAAATTACTTTAATAAAGATTATGTTTGTTATGTACCTGGCACTGCTAATACTGAATTTACAATATTGTAGGCGGAAACAATACTGATGTACATTTCTATAATTTCTAGAAACTCAGTTAAACGTCATCGCGGCTCCAGGCAGCACTCCAACGTATACAAGGCACAACGAAAGGACGATCCATTCATCGAAGTCCAGCAAGCTAGAGAGTACGACCAAGAAGATCTTAACTAGTCTGTACACCTTACAACACACGTCCGTCGCGTCAGCCACCAACAACCTCATCACCACTACTAAGGTTAAAAGGAAAACAAACGAACCGCCTCTAAATGCCAGCATGACACCAAAACAAAATACTAATACCACATTTAATAACATCACAATAACTCTAAAGCCAATGAGCGCTGCCAAACTGATAGCTCTGCCTGAGTTTTCTGAGTCATTTGAGGATTCGCCAGAAAAAACTACAGAACAACCTGAAGGAACCGTCAAAATTGTAATCAATGGAACTATAAACTGCACAGCTGAACTATCTTCAACATCCTTACCTCTGAGCATCACCGTCAACGACACAGACAAGCAACTGGAAGTGTTACCAAGAGTGCCGATCGTAAACGTGGAAGCACAGACGTATTCACCCAACGACATCATTACTGATAGGAACGTGAACGGAGGCTTTGACGAGGACGATACCTTCACAATCAACGTGACCAGCTCTCTGATGACCAACACCAGTCGTTTGACCGCGAGGCCGGTGATGACCAGTCCCAAGATACCTGCAGACCTCGCGGAAGCACTCAACAGTTCTAAGAAGAAGAAAGGAGAATATGATTATGACTACACTGAGCCGACATTACCGCCGTCGTTGCCGAACTTAAAGTAAGTATCAGTTGACCATTGAGTCACATTGTGCAGTGTAGTGTAGACTAGATTACATATGGATGTAGTGCTTTAGAAGTTACTCTTCGACTAAGTGATATCCATATGTTAGAAACTCCCGAACACATGATGATTAGATGTAGCAGAAGATGAAGCTGAAATGCTGTGGCTGTAACAAAAATTCAAGCAATATTAATTCAAACGTTCGTTTCTTCTGTTTTCAGGATCATCCCCTTCGTAGCGGCCGACGCGGTGCTCGACGACGAGCCTACGAAGGAAACCCTCACTTACCCCATCCTTGAAAGAGAAGATAAATTCCCAGTGTACTACCCCAGTACTGCCACCAAGGACAACAAGTTTCCTGTCAGACGAGCAGACACGTACCAACCTACCCAGTACCCCGTGTTCGTGCTGGGTAAAGTGGAGCCCTCGTACCCTCCCATCAGTCATGAATTAGATGTTCCCAAAGAAAGGTATCCGGAGCGCAATGATCCAGGGGTTCATGAGTACACCATGTCAGCTTCGTTGGGCAGTCAGGGGCCTGACGTGAAGACTGTCACGCAGGTCCCTCTGACTAGCACCACGTTTGCAGTGGAGACGCCCGCTGTCAACCTGTTCTCTCCACCAGAGGAAACTGAAGGTAACAAACAACGTACTATGTTCAACATGACAACTGCTGTTCAGTTCGGATATTAAAATGATCGTGTCGAGGTTAGGTTAGGTGATCGCTACGTTGTACTAATGTGTACGCTAAGCGCTGGGCTCGCGTGGTGGATGACGGCCGAGGCCTGTATTGTGCTAATATATTTAACGTAATTACTTACCTACTACTTAGTATGGGAAAGTGGAGTAACATCGGGACGCTAAAGCAGATATTTAATAAAACGCAAGTCTGAAAGAAAATAAATCAACTGTTTAATAGTCTACGCTTAGTTTGTTTAATAAATTAAATATTTTTCTGTTGATTTTACTTTTTTCTTAATTCTAAATAACAAAAAATTATCATTAATAAAAGTTTCGTTTTTACGGTTTTGCCCCGTGCCTTGTCCAAAACCCAATACAATAATAGAACTTATCAACTTATTTGGGTTCCCAACCCGTAGCCTTCACGGGCTCAATTCTTCCTTTAAGTCATTGCACCCATGCATATTTTATTATTATTTATGTTTCAAATAAAATAGTAATAAATGTACTACGTAGGTATAGCTTGTCCACTCTGAAATGACGCACCCCACTATCGCATTTTACGCACACGGTAATGCGCCGTGTGCGTAGAATGCGAAGGCGCGTCATTTCAGAGTGGACAAGCTTTATTACCCGATTACCCTGTACGGTTTTGCCCTAAACTCACTTTAGAGAGACAAATTCAAAAATAAGCTAAAATGATGGCGCATTCAAGACTTTAATTTTGTTCATTCACACTTTAATGCATGCTTAAGCTTAGTTAGAAAACAATTTTCACTTACCTTGGTACACGAGTAGAATGACACCCTTGTTTAATTCAAGGAATGTAATATCACTAGACGATAAAAAGATTTTTCTTATTTATTTTCTTTAAGGATGCACCGACTAGACTAGACTAATAAAAATAGTAGTAAATTCAGGTTTTGCAATTTGTATTATCCAATGTGAATATGATTCCAGGTGGCTTCGTCCCGAAGGGTTCAGGCGTCATCGACGAGTACTTCGGGGTGTACCAGAGCACCCCACCGAGCCCAGCCGTACCCCGCCTCACCACCTCTATGCAGCTTGATGTCATCAAAGATTTACAGGGTGAGACAAAGAACTTTACGGTGAAAACAACAGATGTTGTGAGAAATTGTCAAATGGCCGAGGAGTCATGACTTTCATTTAAGGAAAATCTAAGTGATCTGTCTCTCTGACAGAGCTTCCTCACTTTCGTTGTGTCCGTCATACCTGTGCAGATATAGATTGTCTAAGCAAACATTTGTTTCGACGCAACACACACAAAATGGGTGCCATCATTGATTCCTCAATCACCGGCAAGATATGAATATATTATGGTACAAGACACGTGGAGAATGGGGACACGGGACACTACTCGTTTAACAAGTACTTCCACACAATAGGCATAACGGACAGTCCTCTGTGCAGGGCGTGCATGGAGGCTGAGGAAACCGTCGCGCACGTGCCTTTTGAATGCACAGGCGGCACCCAGATTAAAATAGAAACCCAGGTCTTTCACAGATGTTCTGAACAGACCAGGAGACTTACTTAACTTCTGGAGAGAGGTGGGCTGGTTGGAATAACCACTAACGGCCGCCAAGGCTCACGCACAATGGTCCACCAGGAGGACTAAGTGCAGAAACCAAATCCCATAACATAGAACATAGACACGTGGAAAAAGTTGTGTAAATAGTAAAATTTTGACAAATTCAAAACATTTTAAAAGCAAATTTTTCTGTGCTGAAGTTTACATGAAGGAGGTCTGCGTGTAGGTTTACTTCTTAGACTTAATGTGAGAGAGTTTTTAATAAATGAACAGTGCACATAATCCTACTTCAATAAAGATTTAAGCGCTACTTTAAAATGCGTGTGTGTCGTGGTGTTTTAATTAAATAAATAAATTAAATAAATTTTAGAATTAAAATTAAAATATCATTTCACACGGCGAGCAATTTTAATTTAAACGGAGTCTTGCTTATATGTTTTAGGTGAGTGTTTAATAGACGGGCAGCACGTGCCGGGCGGGCAAAGCATCGTGCTGGGCTGCCAGCTGTGCACGTGCTCGTGGGTGGAGCTGACGTGCGAGCGCAGGCCCTGCGAGCGCGTCGCGCTACCTTGCCGCCGCCTGCCGGTGTCCAACCACTCGCGCGACCCCTGCTGCGGGGACGTCGACTGCAACCCAGGTAGAGTACCACATAACTACATGCTTTATGGAATTGTGGATACGTTTTACAAATCCATGTAGCTCAAATAAGAATCTAAATGCCACGTGGAGGTAATGTACTTACCACTTATTAGCAACAGTAACTTTTCAACTTCTTCAGGTGAGCCTCAAGTCTAGTATGCTGGGACTGGATACCATTATTATGCTCTATTATACTAAATAGTTTTTGAATGCTAGAGCGACCCACCTAACTATATATTCCTTTACAGAAACTACTTCCGCCAAAACATCTTCTGCAAACGCAACTGTGGAAAAAGAAAACAAAGAGAGTGACTCCACAGTGGAAGTGCTCCTTACAACATCTGACCCTTTAGCAGTTGACCCCATTTCTAATCAGACAGACACAGCTAATACCAAAGCAAATAATACCGAGAACGTGGCAATAAAGGACGTCACCACACCACCACAAGGAAATACTGAGTCTGTTCAGAGAAGTACTACAACAACTGTTCCTGCTACCAGTTCTGCGAAACCGACTCCCAAACTAACGACTATCACCACCACGCCTGCTCCGGTCCGGCAGGTTGACAATACTTCTTCTGAAGAAGACGAAGATGATGACGGCGAGTTTTCGTTCGGCAGCGTACTGAAGCTACTTCTCAGTGATTACGAAACGTCGACCGCTCCTAGTAAGAAGCTCTCTACCAGAGCTCCCACCAGGCCACCCCCCACCGCTCCGCCCACCACCGCTCCGCCTGTCCGCAGCCCTTCCACCAGCACACCCTACACCAGCAGACCTGCAGAACAAACATTCTTCAAACCTCTCCCGCCACGTCCGTACGTCATTTCTCTAATACAACCAAACACAGTCAACAGGATAGACCATCTAGTACTCGGCGAGGCCACCGCCATTAAGCGAACTACTCACCGACCAATCACGAACAACACCACTACACGTCCGATACCCCACACATATGAACGTCCGACACCACAGAAGAACGAACGTCCGACACCACAGACGCATGACACGACGGAGAGAAGACCAGTGATGCAGGAGGATTCAGTCCCGTTCACGCCTGTGGCGACTGGAGGACCCCGGCCTCCAAGCTTAGGAAGTCTACCAGGCGTAGGTTCAGGTCTTCTGAAGTTGGCTGGCTGTAACATCTACGGGAGGATGTACAGGGTCGGGAGGATCATCACGGAGCTGTCCACGCCGTGCACGGAGTGCTGGTGCACGGAGCTGGGTGTTCAGTGCAAGCCGCTGGACTGCTGAGAATCAGAGAAGATACATTTAGTGTACAGCGTGTGATTGAGCAGTTGGTTATATAACTCCAGGAATATGCACTCACTACTGGTCGTGTTTAGACTTTTGAACCTTGTGATTTTCTAGATGTAATATTTACGCGGTTTTTAAAAGACGATTTTATAGTGTGAGCTTGTCCAGCTTAAGATTGATATTATGATAATGGTGCGAGTGTGAAGTAATTCCAACGTAATAATAATTTGAACATGAAACTAAAATTAAATGACTGTTTTTGAAGCCTGCCTGTACCTTTGCATAATACATGAAAATGAATACCTATAAGGGATCTTGTGCACTAGGCGGCTACGACCACACCCAGTGGTCGCAGCGATCAGGTAAACTATAGAAACTGATACGAATCGCGCACTTGGTCGCAACGGCCAACTAGCCGCACATCATATACTATACACTAGATGGCCACGACTGGCCGGAGTTGTGACCGTCTAGTGCGCGAGACCCCATAATTAAAGTCAAAATGACTAAGTGTCCGAAAATGATTCAGTGTCCGGTAGTGACTGCTCATATTCTTTCAGGAGCTTTAGTTAAAATATTTATTAAAATGAAATGGCCGGCAATGATCTCATACGACATAGACTATCATAGACTTGAATATTTCGTACACCGAGTAGTAAAAAGATGGAGTGCCTGTGTGTAGTAGCTGAGCAAAGTGTGTTGCCGCAGTAATTGCTAAAGTTGCAACTAGATTGCAGTCGATCGATGACATGAACCCAATGGACCGTTGCGATCGATCCAGTGTACGGCAGTTGGCTAGCGTTAATCAATCACAATCTAGTTCCACACAGTGGACACTTCAAGTGACAGAAGTACCTACGCATGCTGGTACTCCATTTCTTGAAACTCCGTGTCATACCTTCGGCGTTACATTTTACTGAACGCGTCACAAACTGTAGTGCCTTAACAACGTTACATGATAGTCTCAATGTATTTTAGATTCATACTGTAGATTATAATATGACAGTTAAATATAATATCTAGTGTTAATTTAGCCAATAAATCGAATTAAACATTTATTGAGTTTGTTTTATATGTATTTTTTAGGGTTCCATAGCTCAAAACGAAAAAACGGAACCCTTCTTTCTTACTGTATGTCTGTCCGTCTGTCACAACCAATTTGCTCCGAATATACACGGACGTGTAACGAAAATAAATCAATTTTGAATATGAGGGGCACTTTTCGGGGGCAAATTTAAATAAATTAAAAATTTGTTTTTCGTGGCCTGCGCATAGAAGGCCGCTGTTAAGACCATATTTAGGTATCAAGTGTCGGTCTGCATGACTCGGTGGGGTGACCTAGTGTTCTTGTTCGGGAGATGCGCCGGCGCCGTCAAGCGTGAGTCGTTGTCATCGATTGGCGCGGGCGCAGCAGTGACCGATAGTTTTTTGTTGACGCCGTCTTGGTACAGTGACAGTTAATGACCGCCTTTGTAGTTGATTGTTTCAATATTCAATTATCATTATGACGGTTGCAATATAGTGGCTTTTTAGGGCTCCGTACATTCGAATGAAAAAACGGAACCCTTCTAGGGTCACTCGCGTGTTTGTCTGTCCGTCTGTCAGAGCCAATTTTCTCCGAATCTAATGGACCGATTTAGTTGAAATTTGGTGTGGAACACATATGAATTTCTGTGACCTAAACATATACGTGTAACGTAAATAAATGAATTTTGAACATGGGGGTAATTTTTGTGATGCAAACAAGAAATTAAAAAAAAAATGTTTTGCAAACTGTATCGTGTGACATATAAAATGAAAGGACTTGTAACGAGTATATTATATTCTTTTTGTAGTTTATAAATAAATCCTTTAAAGATGTTTAAGAAAATAGATGAAAATTCACCATTCCCACCATATCTCCGAAAATACTGAGCCAATTTTTTTTTAAAAGTTACAGTAAATTGTTCTATAAGAAGTCTATGGTCTTAAAATAACATGGTAAATCTCCCAATATTGTGCGTTGGAACGTATGGGAGAACATGAATATTGAATAGCTCAAATTGCTACTTAGCCCTCTTCCTCTCCTAATTTTGCTGTGTCCGACGGGGTCCAAATTGTTCTTTTACTATGTTATATCATCTATGTAATACATTATGAAATGCAATAAAGAATTGAGTATTGAGTATGTTTTTCAACTACAATGTTAAGTTTGTCCTTGGTATTAATTATCCCAACTACGGAACCCTTCATTGTGCGTGGGGTAAAGAAGTGTCCGAGATACTTAAAAGACATTGTCAAATTCAGGGACTTCAACTTTGCATTTAACTTTGTTTTTTATCTCTAGTCTACATCCTTTACCGCCATTGTACCGCATGTGGGTGCACCTACCATAGATATGGTGTCTAGGTACCTACACCGTTCAGCCGACTGTTTTGGTATCCTCAGGCGTACCTAATGATATGCAAGGCCTCTGGGCCTCAAGTCTGCTATTACAATAGTGTCAGAATGGTCTATCATTGATTTCATAATTGTTGATTTTGACAAGTTTGGTAATCTACTAATATAATGGCGTCATTATGACTTTCCAATGGTCAGCCACTGACACTCCTTTGAAAGAAATGGCACTTAATGGTAATCTCGTACATAATGACAAATGAATGACTGACTTAGGCGGTATCATTGGTCGTATTGTACGACAATGCCATTATAACACAATTCTATTACGAGACCATTGACCGACCAATGATCGACCATTATGAATTTAGCAGATTACGAACTTTTAGCAAAATGACAATGGGATCGTGTTGGAATGACGAATTTATAAAAATAGCAGACTTGGGCCTCTGGTCTTTCATAACTTTGACTCATCAATGTCTTTTTAAAGCTGTTTACTTATTTTTAATAAATCGAATCAAAAATTTAATTGAGAAGACTGTGAGTTTCTCAACAACTCCATACAATGCCCAGTTTGCTCATTCGACTCCAGATGCGATGACGACTTTTATGACATTATAAACAATTGTAGATTCATATTTTGTTGGCACAGTCAGCAACAAAAGTCGATCAGCACTCAGTTTACGAAATCAATTTTAATCAAAATCGAGCAAAATCAATCTGTCAATTGGCCTAGCCTTTTCCCAACTATGTTACGATCGGCTTTCAGTCTAATCGGGTGCAGCTGAATACTAGTACATATTTACACGGAGCGACTGCCTATCTGACCTTTCTAAGTCAAAGTCAAAGTCAAAGTCAAAGTCAAATCATTTATTTCAAATAGGCCCATGTATGGCACTTTTGAACGTCAAAAATTACAAAATAATAAAATTGATTCTAACCCAGTTACTGGGTAATACGATATCCTTGGTAGGACTGGTTGACAGATTTGGCTTCTGACGACTCGTAGCTTCTTAACCTTTGATATATTAAATTAAAATGGGAATAGAAGTAAAATTTTAATAATATTAATGCTTAGTTATTATATGAAATGCAAAAATGCAAATTATCGAACCATTTGTGTCAATTCAGATGATGTGTATAAGTAGCAATCTTAATTGACTTTTCGTGCTGACCGTACCTACATTGTTAGGTTTCAGTAGCCGAAGTCATTTTCTCAGAATAAATTATGCATATCATCACGCCTGTTTTCCCCGAAGGGTTAGGCAGAGGTGTCCCTATATAGTACACCCACATTTCGCCAGTTATGTTGTTTAAGTCCCATGTAAATTATGTATAAATGATTATGTTTTTAAATAATAATAAAAACACAAGTTCAATTAAGTCATGAATTATAATTGAAGTCAGTGTTGACTAGAATACAATAGTCAAAACAACGATACGTGAGATTACATAATAAATGCTATCATTAATAAACGTTTTGTTTTTACGGTTTTGCCCCGTGCCTTGTCCAAAACCCAAATCTCATACAATAATAGAACTTATCAAATTATTCGGGTTCTCAACCCGTAGCCTTCACGAGCGCGATTCATCCTTTAAGTCATTGAACCCATGCATATTTTATTATTATTTATGTTTCAAATAAAATAATAATAAATGTATTACGTAGGTATAGCTTGTCCACTCTGAAATGACGCGCCCCATTATCGCATTTTACGCACACGGTAATGCGCCGTGTGCGTAGAATGCGAAGGCGCGTCATTTCAGAGTGGACAAGCTTTATTACCCGATTACCCCGTACGGTTTTGCCCCAAACGCACTTTAGAGAGACAAATTCAAAAATAAGCTAAAATGATGGCGCATTCAAGACTTTAATTTTGTTCATTCACACTTTAATGCATGGTTAATCTTTGTTAGAAAACAATTTTCACTTACCTTGATACACCAGAAGAATGACACCCTTGTTTAATTCAAGGAATGCAATAACCAAGATGTAAATCTAAATATTTGCACGGCTGAAATGCCAAATATAGTGAAACCCTATAATATGTAAGCTACCTATATTCTTGCAAATAAATATATCATTCATTCATTCATCAATAGACGATAAAAAGATTTTTCTTGTTTATTTTCTTTGAGGATCCACCGACAACAAAGATTTGTTCACAAACTACACATTGACACATTTGAAACATGTTCAAAGAGACTACACTGCCATGCCCGGTTATACCGCCATACCCAGTTTTGGACTAATCTACTTATCTTGTAATTAATAAAAACTTTATGAATAAAGAAAAGTCTAATAAAAATAGTAGTAAATTCAGGTTTTGCAATTTGTATTATCCAATATGAATATGATTCCAGGTGGCTTCCTCCCGAAGGATTCAGGCGTCGTTGACGAGTACTTCGGGGTGTACCCGAGCATCCCACCGAGCCCGGCTGAGCCCCGCCTCACCACCTCCATGCAGCTTAATTTCTTTAAAGATTTACAGGGTGAGACAAAGAACTTTACGGTGAAAACAACAAACGTTATGAGAAATTGTCAAATGTCCGAGGAGTCATGAGTTTCATTTGAGGAAAATCTAAGTGTAGCTGTCTTTCTGACAGAGCTTCCTCACTTTCGTTGTGTCCCTCTCCCTGTGCAGATATAGATTGTCTAAGCGAACATTTGTTTCGACGCAACACACACTAAATGGGTGTCGTCATTGATTCCTCAATCACCCGCAAGATATAAATATATTATGGTACAAGACACGTGGAGAATGGGGACACGGGAAACTGCTCGCTTAGCAAGCACTTTCACACAATAGGCATAACGGACAGTTCTCTGTGCAGGGCATGTATGGAGGCTGAGGAAACCGTCGCGCACGAGCTCTTTGAATGCACAAGCGTCACCCAGATTCAAACAGAAACCCTCCGGTCACACAGATCTTTCACAGATGTTCTGAATAGACCAGGAGACTTACTTAACTTCTAGAGAGTGTAAAGAATGAAAAGTGGAGCGGCGAGCAATTTTAATTTAAACGGAGTTTCGCTTATATGTTGTAGGTGAGTGTTTAATAGACGGGCAGCACGTGCCGGGCGGGCAAAGCATCGTGCTGGGCTGCCAGCTGTGCACGTGCTCGTGGGTGGAGCTGACGTGCGAGCGCAGGCCCTGCGAGCGCGTCGCGCTACCTTGCCGCCGCCTGCCGGTGTCCAACCACTCGCGCGACCCCTGCTGCGGGGACGTCGACTGCAACCCAGGTAGAGTACCACATAACTACATGCTTTATGGAATTGTGGATACGTTTTACAAATTCATGTAGCTCAAATAAGAATCTAAATGCCACGTGGAGGTAATGTACTTACCACTTATTAGCAACAGTAACTTTTCAACTTCTTCAGGTGAGCCTCAAGTCTAGTATGCTGGGACTGGATACCATTATTATGTTCTATTATACTAAATAGTTTTTGAATTCTAGAGCGACCCACCTAACTATGTATTCCTTTACAGAAACTACTTCCGCCAAAACATCTTCTGCAAACGCAACTGTGGAAAAAGAAAACAAAGAGAGTGACTCCACAGTGGAAGTGCTCCTTACAACATCTGACCCTTTAGCAGTTGACCCTATTTCTAATCAGACAGACACAGCTAATACCAAAGCAAATAATACCGAGAACGTGGCAATAAAGGACGTCACCACACCACAACAAGGAAATACTGAGTCTGTTCAGAGAAGTACTACAACAACTGTTCCTGCTACCAGTTCTGCGAAACCGACTCCCAAACTAACGACTATCACCACCACGCCTGCTCCGGTCCGGCAGGTTGACAATACTTCTTCTGAAGAAGACAAAGATGATGACGGCGAGTTTTCGTTCGGCAGCGTACTGAAGCTACTTCTTAGTGATTACGAAATGACGACCGCTCCTAGTAACAAACTCTCTACCAGAGCTCCCACCAGGCCACCTCCCACCGCTCCGCCTGTCCGCAGCTCCTCCACCAGCAGACCTGCAGAACAAACATTCTTCAAACCCCTCCCGCCTCGTCCATTCGTCATTTCTCTAATACAACCAAACACAGTCAACAGGATAGACCATCTAGTACTCAGCGAGGCCACCGCCATTAAGCGAACTATTCACCAACCAATCACGAACAACACCACTACACGTCCGACACCCCACACATATGAACGTCCGACACCGCAGACGAACGAACGTCCGACACCACAGACGCATGACACGACGGAGAGAAGACCAGTGATGCAGGAGGATTCAGTCCCGTTCACGCCTGTGGCGACTGGAGGACCCCGGCCTCCAAGCTTAGGAAGTCTACCAGGCGTAGGTTCAGGTCTTCTGAAGTTGGCTGGCTGTAACATCTACGGGAGGATGTACAGGGTCGGGAGGATCATCACGGAGCTGTCCACGCCGTGCACGGAGTGCTGGTGCACGGAGCTGGGTGTTCAGTGCAAGCCGCTGGACTGCTGAGAATCAGAGAAGATACATTTAGTGTACAGCGTGTGATTGAGCAGTTGGTTATATAACTCCAGGAATATGCACTCACTACTGGTCGTGTTTAGACTTTTGAACCTTGTGATTTTCTAGATGTAATATTTACGCGGTTTTTAAAAGACGATTTTATAGTGTGAGCTTGTCCAGCTTAAGATTGATATTATGATAATGGTGCGAGTGTGAAGTAATTCCAACGTAATAATAATTTGAACATGAAACTAAAATTAAATGACTGTTTTTGAAGCCTGCCTGTACCTTTGCATAATACATGAAAATGAATACCTATAAGGGATCTTGTGCACTAGGCGGCTACGACCACACCCAGTGGTCGCAGCGATCAGGTAAACTATAGAAACTGATACGAATCGCGCACTTGGTCGCAACGGCCAACTAGCCGCACATCATATACTATACACTAGATGGCCACGACTGGCCGGAGTTGTGACCGTCTAGTGCGCGAGACCCCATAATTAAAGTCAAAATGACTAAGTGTCCGAAAATGATTCAGTGTCCGGTAGTGACTGCTCATATTCTTTCAGGAGCTTTAGTTAAAATATTTATTAAAATGAAATGGCCGGCAATGATCTCATACGACATAGACTATCATAGACTTGAATATTTCGTACACCGAGTAGTAAAAAGATGGAGTGCCTGTGTGTAGTAGCTGAGCAAAGTGTGTTGCCGCAGTAATTGCTAAAGTTGCAACTAGATTGCAGTCGATCGATGACATGAACCCAATGGACCGTTGCGATCGATCCAGTGTACGGCAGTTGGCTAGCGTTAATCAATCACAATCTAGTTCCACACAGTGGACACTTCAAGTGACAGAAGTACCTACGCATGCTGGTACTCCATTTCTTGAAACTCCGTGTCATACCTTCGGCGTTACATTTTACTGAACGCGTCACAAACTGTAGTGCCTTAACAACGTTACATGATAGTCTCAATGTATTTTAGATTCATACTGTAGATTATAATATGACAGTTAAATATAATATCTAGTGTTAATTTAGCAAATAAATCGAATTAAACATTTATTGAGTTTGTTTTATATGTATTTTTTAGGGTTCCGTAGCTTAAAAAGAAAAAACGGAACCCTTCTTTCTTACTGTATGTCTGTCCGTCTGTCACAGCCAATTTGCTCCGAATATACATGGACGGGTAACGAAAATAAATTAATTTTGAATATGGGGGCACTTTTCAGGGGCAAATTAAAAAATTAAAAAAAATTGTTTTTCGAGGCCTGCGCATAGAAAGCCGCTGTTAAGACCATATTTAGGAATCAAGTGTCGGTCTGCATGACTCGGTGTGGTGACCGAGTGTTCTTGTTCGGGAGATGCGCCGGCGCCGTCAAGCGTGAGTCGTTGTCATCGACTGGCGCGGGCGCGGCAGCGACCGATAGTTTTTGTTGACGCCGTCTTGGTACAGTGACAGTTAATGACCGCCTTTGTAATTGATTGTTTATTATTCAATTATCATTATGACGGTTGCAATGTAGTGGCTTTTTAGGGTTCCGTACGTCCGAATGAAAAAACAAAACCCTAATAGGATCACTCACGTGTTTGTTTGTCCGTCTGTCAAAGCCAATTTTTTCCGAATTTAATCGACCGATTTTGTTGAAATTTGGTACACATATGAATATCTGTGACCTAAACACAGACGTGTAAGGTAAATAAATGAATTTTGAACATGGGGGTAATTTTTGGGATGCAAACAAGAAATTTAAAAAAATTGTTTTGATAAGGTATGATAAGATAAGAAAAGATAATATTTATTTGCTTAAACATGTATCATACATACAAGAAAATACATGCATGCAAGATGGTAAAAACATTATTAAGTACAGGCATGTTTGCCTCATGATATGACGTGCAAATATCCAGGAATATTATAAATGAATTAAATCATTCTCTTCGAATAACACTAAATTAAGTAGTTAAAGAGCAAAATAACAAAAGTCAAACAGAACTTTAAAACAAAAATAAGTTAATAATACACAATAATCATGTCAACAATAAAAAAAATATAAAGATCCAAAAATTAACAAACAAAAAAACATATTATTAAATCAAATAGTAGCTATGTCAATACAAATCTTTCCTCTAGGAACTCGTTAATGTTAGAATATACTTTATTTATTAAATGTGTCATCAGTTTTTTTTTCAAGTGTACATTATTAAGCTCCTTCCAGCTCTTAGGCAACTTATTGTACACAATTGGAGCCTTGTAAAAAACACTTTTGCGCATAAGTGCAGTCCTACAGAGAGGTACACATAGTTGGTTTTGGTCACGCCTGTTCCTGGGAAATTGCTCTGCTTTGCGCGGAAATAATTTAGGATTGTTCCTGACAAACAACAGTTTCAAGAATGTATATGTATGGCAACCTTAAAATTTTATGCATTATGAAATAGGGTTTGCAACTATCCGTAGTTTGCATCTCATCATCTCTTCTGTGCTTTAAATGGTACTTCTCTATTAGTCGAGTTACCCCAAAAGATAACATAATATCTGAGAACGGATTCAGCCAGACCGTAGTAAGCTGTTAATAACGCCTCCCTATTGACATTTCGTGACAGCAAGTACAATGCATAGGCACTACTAGTAATTCTCTTACTCAGAGAATCTATGTGATCCTTCCAATTTAAATGTCGGTCAATAATTAGTCCCAGAAACTTAGTTGTATTAACCGTGTCTATTGTTTTATTATTATATGTTATGTCAAGATTGGAAAATGTCAATAAACGCTGGCTAAAATGCATAATTACTGTCTTACTTAAATTAATTTTTAAATTATTATTGTCTAACCATTGTATAGTATTGATCAATGTATTATTAATACATACATACATACATAAACTCACGCCTTCTTCCCATGGGGGTAGGCAGAACTTACAGAACGCCACCTACTACGATCCTTACATAGTCCTTTTGCCTCGTTTACGTTCATACATCTGGTCATACACGCACGCCGATTGCGAGTACTACGCACCTGGCCTTTCTGAAGAACATCACCAATAAGGTCAGTATATGTCCTCCTAGGGCGACCCCGCCCGGCCTTTCCCTTTACATCAGCCTTGTAAATACATTTTGTTAGTCGCCTTTCATTCATTCTCTCAACATGCCCAAACCATCTCAGCATACCCTTTTCAATTTTTGTCACTACATCTTCTTTTAAATCACACCGCTGTCTTATCACATCATTCCTCAGCCTATCATTCATAGTCAGGCCACACATGCTTCACAAGGAACGCATTTCCACAGCATTTATTCTACTTTCATGTTGTTTTTGCCACACCCAACATTCACTACCATACATAAGCGTGGGCACCAGCACACCATTGTGAACAGCCAGTCGAGCCTTTTTAGACATCGACTGCGTTTACTCTCCTTTCCACATCTCCATCAATCTTCCCATCTCTTGTAAACAGACTCCCCAAATATATAAACTCACTTACTTGCTCCACACTCTTACCATTTATTTTCACATCACACACCGATACATCCTCTCCTCTTTCAAACACCATGACCTTCGTCTTATTCACATTTATATTCATCCCTTTCATCTTATATGCTTCACCCATCACAGTCACCATGTCTTGCAACTGTTCTGCTGATGATGCAAGTAGAACTTGATCATCTGCGTAGATAAGGCATTTGACAGGCAACTCATTCATCCTCAATCCGCACTCACCCTCTTTCAAATCTATCAGACAACTATCCATGTACAAGTTGAACAGCCACGGTGACGCTACACAACCCTGTCTAACACCCCTCGAGATGCAGAACCAGTTCGTGTATGCCCCATTTATCCTAACACAAGCACTGGAATCCTTGTATAAAGATTTCAGTGCCCGTACCAAGCGCCAGCCAGTGCCATTATTAATGTCACATTTATATAAGTCTTTATTATTACAGGGTATAGATATAGTACTGTCATCCGCGAAAAGTGTTACAGGATGGTCAATTGCCTTAGGAAAGTCATTTATGTACAGTGTAAAAAGTGGAGGACCTAAAACACTTCCTTGCGGAACTCCGTAGGTAACAGTTCGTTCTTCCGAAATAATGTTTTCTTCATGTTTGGTTCTAGTGTTTAGACTACTTATTTCGGTTATTTGTTTTCTGTCATGCAAATTTGATTTTATAAGTTCAAGAACATTTCCTCTAATATCGTACGCATCAAGTTTTTAAAATTAAATATCATGTTGGACATAGTCAAATACCTGAGTTATGTCACAAAACATAGCACAGACTGGAGTCTTTTTATCCATATTTGACATAATCGAGTGCAAAAAGCCATAAACTGCCATATTTATTGTTTTCCTTTTCCTAAATCCTTTTTGTTCGTTACAGAGTATATTGTTCACATCTAAATAACAACTAAGTTGATTATAAATATAGTATTCAATTACTTTTGAGAACATCGGTATTAATGCAATCGGCCTGTAACATTCCATTAGTTATGTCTTGCTTTTTAAACAATGGCTTTATTACTGATTTTGTTAATGCGTCTGGAAAAATTCCTTTACTTATACACAGATTTATAATATGACTGAGCGGGTGACTTATGTCATCAGCTACTGTTTTTAGTATTTTTGTACTGATCCCGTCATAACCCACACTATTTGTACTGTTTAACGCTAGAATGATTTTCGATATGTCATTCTGAAAACTTGGAGCGATAAACATAGAATCCTTTCTGTTCATAATATTTTTTGTTACTTTAAGCCCAGAATTTATCGAGAGTTGAATTTTGTTAGTAAAAAAATCGTTAAATGATTTAGAAATATGGTTTGGATCCGAGATAATTTCATTATTAATTCTAATTTTGGGGATATTATTCTTTGGTATATTTAATTTTGTTTCGTATATAATTTGCCAAGTAGTTTTGGATTTATTTATTGATGTTTCAAACTATATCGTGTGATATATAAAATGAAAGGACTTGTAACGAGGATATTATATTCTTTTTGTAATTTATAAATAAATCCTTTAAAGATATTTAAGAAAATAGATGAAAATTCACCATTCCCCCCATATCTCCGAAACTACTGAGCCAAAAATTACAGTAAATTGTTCTATAAGAAGTCTATGGTCTTAAAATAACATGGTAAATCTCCCAATATTGTGCGTTGGAACGTATGGGAGAACATGAATATTGAATTGCTCAAATTGCTACTTAGCCCTCTTCCTCTCCTAATTTTGCTGTGCTCGACAGGGTCCAAATTGTTCTTCTACTATGTTATATCATTTATGTAATACATTATGGAATGCAATAAAGAACTGAGTATATTTTTCAACTACAATGTTAAGTTTGTCCTAGGGATTAATTCATCCCAACTACGGAACCCTTCATTGTGCGTGGTTCGATACGCTCTTGGCCGGTTTTTTTTTTTGTATTTCATGCTAATCGAGAGCATTTGAAATCAGATGCAGACGTAGCAATTAATTTAAGGTAATTAATGAAACGACAATATATGCAAATGAAACTTTAATAAGATTATAATAATCAGATGAGCGATATAGGTACAAGACAGTGGACAATACTACCGTACTTTACAACTAAACATCAATGTTGCAACATTTTCAGCAGATAGAATGATATGTATTTTATGGGCAGTTGAGATCATAGTCGAAGAGTTCCGCATTATCAAACAATGGTAATGGCTTGTGCAGATGACTTTCATAGTTGTTATCATTACCCGTGTTATCATCTGAAACTACGTGGGTTAAAGAAGTGTCCGAGATAAAAGACATTGTCAAATTCAGGGACTTCAACTTTGCATTTAATTTTGTTTTTTATCTCTAGTCTACATCGTTTACCGCCATTGTACCGCATGTGGGTGCACCTACCATAGATATGGTGTCTAGGTACCTACACTAGAAGCGTTCAGCCGAATGTTTCGGTTCCCTCAGGCGTACCGAATGATATGCAAGGCCTCTTTCATAACTTTGACTCATCAATGTCTTTTTAAAGCTGTTTACTTACATAACACATAACATAACATCACGCCTTGTTTCCCCGAAGGGTTGGGCAGAGGTGTCCCTGTAGCAGGTACACCCACATTTCGCCAGTTATGTTTTAAGTCCCATGTAATAGGGGGCGAGCCTATTGCCATCAACCGGGCACAAATCCAGACTCCGGGCTACTACTGAGAAATTCCAGATAGAAAAACTTAGGGGGAGTTCCCCTAGTGACGGACACTTAAGGTTTTTTGGCGATAAATAAAAATAATACCTAAGATATCTTACTTTAATTATGAATTAATTAAGTTAACAATATTTAAAATCAATATAAATGACCAAAAAAAGGTAACTTCTGCGTAATTATTATAAAAACTACAATCAATCTTGTGCTTATAATTTCCAAATCACATAAAGTGGCACCTAGTACCGGACACACCAATTCTGAAACCCCTAAAACCGGACAACATACGTAAATGTATTGCAGCGATTGCATATGTAGGTATCGTAATATTCTGGAATATCAGCACAGGTTTTTTGAGCCCACGCGTGACAGCTGCAGCACTGGATCCAGTTTTCGTCATGGTCCTCTTAACTCATATCAAGCATCTTTGTTGTGAACAGACGTGTCGATCATTTATTAAAATAAATAAATAATTATTTGCTGAATCGTGACCTGGTTTTACCAAATAGCCGGTAGTAAAGCAAACTGTGTCATACGTAAGCATAACATGTGTTAATCGTTTCTGTGAAAATGTGTATACGTGATTAACAAGTAAATAACTTGTGTCACAATGGCAAGCAGTCCCTTCAGCAGGGGTGGCAGATGTGCTCGAAGCCCACCTCCTACACCTGTGCCCGCACCCGCACCTGCACCTGCACCCGGGCCCTCACCTCACCCTCAACCACCCAGCCAAAGAGAAGATGTCATGATGGAAGTAATATCTACGCCAGAAATCCAGAACTGGATGTCGTCCATTGAGCAGTGCCTAAACGAAGTGTGCTCTATTGTATCAGAGGGCAAATTAAACGTGGAGCAAAAACTGCGTATAAGTACCCTATGCCGAAAAGTTGGTCACGGCACATCGCAAATGGCTGTTCAGTACCAGTCCCTTAAGAGTAGAGCCGTCCAAGCCCACTCCACCGTCCAAACACTCGAAGACCAAATTGATCTGTCGCAGCAACTGCAAGCCCTTAAGCTGTCAATCGGAGCTTCAATGAAACCGGTAACGGGAATTTCCTTTGCTGAGATGGTTAAACAAGGTACCAACAATTTTATACAGCCGATAAATCTAAGCTCAGTTGCCATATACCCTAACGACAAGCTGAAGTCGAGTGAGGAGACAAAATCACTTGTTCAAAAAATTATATGCCCCGAGCAAATGAAACTTCAGGTAAGAGGACTACGTAAGACGAAAAACGGCGGTGTCATTATCAGCACTGAATCAAAGGACGATATTGAGAAGGTGAAAAAATCTATGCAGCAATCAAATTCAGGCCTTACAGTAGACGAACCCTCAAAAAGGAAGCCTAGACTAGTAGTTATCGGAGTGCCCTCATCCATGCAAGAAAAGGATGTTTTTACTTGCTTATTCCACCAGAATCTAGCAGAGACTCTTCAGAATTGCAGCCTGGAGACCTTTTTGACCTCCATTAAATTAAGCCATAAGTCAGGTAAGAAGGACGCTGAGACCTGTAATTATATAATAGAAGTATCTGCAGAGGTACGTAAAGCCCTGATATCAAAAGGCAGAGTGTTCATAAATTGGTCGTCATGCCCTGTGAGAGACTTCACTCTAGTAACACGCTGTTATAATTGCCAGCAATACGGACATGCGGCCAAATCATGTCGGGAGACCACCGTTACCTGTGGCCACTGCGGTGATCAAGGTCACTCCATTAAAGAATGTACAAAGAAGACTGAGGACCCAAAATGTGCTACTTGCTTGCACTTCAAAAAGCCGAGCAATCATAAGACAAGTGCTACTGACTGCCCAGCGAAAATAATGGCGGAAAAAAGGTACATCAATTCTGTTGATTATGGAGGCGCCTAAGAGCGCCGTTAATTAAGTATTTTTTTAGCCCGTGTTATTGTTTTTATAACTATGATTAGTAATTTAATTAATGACATAGATAATTTCTCTGTATCTGAATCCCGCGTTTGTGACGTTGAACACTGTAAACAATATCTGTCCTCCCACACTAGTCCACTAACCATACTAACACAAAATATTCGCAGTATTTTTAAAAATTTCGACAACTTCAGCACTTTCCTACAACGTCTAGACATAAACTGTGACGTTATTGTATTAACCGAATGTTGGCTTTCCAAACAATATAATATACCACTTATTCCGGGATATAATATGTATAAAAGTAACATAAACTACAATCAGAACGATGGGGTGATAGTTTATACAAGAAATCATCTCAATGTGACTGTCGAGGAACCAAATATGCACGACTGTAACAGATTGTTAGTTAAAATTGGGTTAGAATTAGCGATACTTGCCTTGTATCGACCACCCTCTTTTAGAAATATAAACAATTTCACTGACTCTCTAAACAATACCTTGCAGAACCTGTCCTCTTTCAAAAATACAATTTTAGTTGGAGATATTAACATCAATATTCTTCCAGAAAGTGCTGACGCATCCGCTGAGGAATACCTTAACCTATGCGCCTTCCATGGTTTGCTTCCTGCTCACACGCTTCCTACACATCAAAGTGGCTCTTGTTTGGACCATATTATGCTCAAAACAAATTTCCCTGCACTTGCCCTTGTAACTAATTCCACAATAACCGATCACAATGCTACCCTACTTATTTTAAATTGTAAATTACCAAAAGTAGACACTCGCACAATTTCTAGTTTAATTGTAAATAAACTTGAAGAAGATTTACGCAATATCGACTTTGACCCAGTTTACGATTCCGCTGATCCGCAGTTTTGTATGTTGTATCTAATCAAAAATGTGCAACATGCAATTCAGAAAAACACGGTCATGTCTCGGCGAAATAATAAAAACTACAACATAAAACCATGGATCACGACAGGACTCATTCGCTGTATGAAAAATAGAGATAAACTGCATATGAAAGCTAAATCTAATCCAAATAATTTAATTTTGCAACTGTCGTATAAAAGATATCGTAACTTCTGCAATAATCTTCTAAAAAAAGTAAAAAGCAACTACGATAAAATTGCACTAGAAAAAGCTGGTACAAATAGTAAAAAAATCTGGAATTTTATTAAAAGTGTAACGTATAACTCTAAGCAAAATCAGTCATCTTCAGGTTTATTACAAGCACACTCATCACAGTTAGCATCTGCCAACATTGCGAATAATTTCTTTGTTAATGTTGGTAAATGTTTGGCTGAAAAAGTTCAGGGGCAGTCACATTACCTAACAAGCACACCATTTACATGTAGCACTATTCCATCATCCTTTGTGTTACTAGACACTGACGAGACTGAGGTAGAAACGATAATTATGAGTTTGAAGGGCGACTGTGCAGTTGGCTGGGATAACATATCAAATAAAATTATTAAACAGTTCAGGCACATTTTGGGACCGCCACTAACTTATATTTTCCAAAAATGTTTAACTACAGGTCTTTTTCCCGAGTGCCTCAAAAAAGCTGTTGTTGTCCCTGTTTACAAATCAGGCAGTAAAGATCAAGTGACAAATTATAGACCTATTTCTTTGCTGCCTAGTATATCTAAAATATTAGAAAAAATTATGAATAAAAGGCTCTACAAATACTTGGAGGATAAAGCAATTTTATCTAAACGGCAGTTTGGGTTTAGGCCTAAAATGTCAACAGACGATGCTGTGCACCATCTGACTGACTATGTAGCACAAGAACTTGATAATGGTAACCACACAGTAGGAATCTTCCTGGACCTCGCCAAAGCTTTTGATACGGTGTCTATTCCTATTCTGTTGCACAAGCTTGAAGCCTTAGGTATCCGAGGCACCCAGCTGAAATTATTTAAGAGCTATCTAGAAGATCGTACTCAATGTGTAAGGATTGATAATATTCTCAGCGATACTAAAAAAAATACGTCCTTCGGAGTTCCCCAAGGAAGTATTTTAGGGCCTACACTATTTTTGATATATATTAACGATCTCTGTAACCTAAATCTAGATCACGGCCAAATTGTTTCTTATGCTGACGACACTGCCCTTCTATTTTCGGCTGACTCAGAAAAAAATGTCTACAAGCATGCGCAACATGGATTCAATATTGTTAATAAATGGCTTCAACATAATTCACTAACACTAAATGCAGACAAGACAAATTACATTAAGTTTTCGATGCGCAAGCAAACATCAACAACAAGCACTACCTCGACATTACATGCTCATTATTGCACAATTCCTCCAGATAACCAATGTGTTTGTCCCAACATTAAAATGTCAAATACAACAAAATACCTTGGTGTTATAATAGATGAAACACTTTCGTTCAAACAACATATACAAGCTTTAAATAATAGGATTCGCAAGTTAATATTTGTTTTTAAAAAGTTACGCTATATTGCTGACCCAAAAATCGTTAGACAAGTTTACTTTGCTCTATGTCAATCAATATTAACTTACTGTATTACCACATGGGGTGGAGCGGGTAAAACAATGTTACTAACCATCGAGAGAGCTCAAAGGGCGATTCTCAAAGTGTCTACTTTCCGCCCTTTCCTTTTTCCTACTAACCTCCTATACAAATCTTGTGAAGTATTAACAGTTCGGCAGCTATTTATAATGGGTATTGTATTAAAACAACACACAGCTCTACCTTACAGCACTGCGTATACTAATAAAAGGCGTAAAGATATAGTGTGTCCACAAAATACATCAAAACATGCTTTTGTATCTAAATTTTACCTGTACCTCGGTCCTCTTCTCTATAATAGACTAAATTCGAAAGCAAACATTTATTCCCTGAACTACATAAATTGTAAGAGTATTCTCAAGGATGCTCTCCAAAGTATGTCTTACGAAGATACAGAGAATTTACTAACTGTGTTAAAGTGAATAAGTATGTACTAATTTCACTTACGTTAAGTATTTATCAAATTTAGAAACTAAGATTTAAGCTACTCAACATATAATTAGTGATCTATTGTCAACCTGCAGATAATTTATTTATTTATAAGTCTATTTTAGCTCTTCTCGCCTGAAACACAGGATTACCTAGTTCAGGCACGTAAGTCTTAGGAATATAATTTACATTTAAGCAAATCTGTAATAATTTTTATGCCTTGTAATAATTTTTTGAATAAATATTATTATTATTATTATTAACTAGTTTCTTTGTTAGAGCCTTTTTTTAAACTTTCCTGGTCCCATCCTCCTTTCTTTTTTTTTTCTCTACCATGCTTATTTTCGCTGCGATCTGCTATCCTCTGAAATAATATCTATACATATAATAAAATCGTAGCGAAGTCAAAACTGTACATTGAATATTTTTGAAAAAAAGTAATTGCTACGAGGTCTAGGATCGATTCTAATGCCGAAAATATTTTTTTTAGAATTTTTGTCTGTTTGTCTGTTTGTCTGTATGTATGTTCCAGCATCACGCAAATTCTACCGGACAGATTCTGTTAAAATTTTGCATAGATATTCCCTGTGTGTCTGGTCAAACTATAGGGTATAAACTATCACGCTATTTACTATGGGGGACGAGCAATATTACATTATGTTGTATTTTTATGTTCTAGCATGACGCAAATTCTACCGGATAGATTCTGTTAAAATTTTGCATAGGTGTTCCCTATAAGTCTGGTCAAACTATAGGGTATAAACTATCACGCTATTTACTATGGGGGACGAGCAATATTATATTATGTTCGTATTTTTGGGAAAAAACGCGCCAAAATTTTAGGATATTGTAGATGGTTATCGATTTAACCTTTTAAATGATTATCATCACGCTATACCTTTATGGAACTAAGCAGTCAATCAAAAAATATATAGGAACGGCTATTTTAGACAAGTTTCAACAAAGCAATTAGCTCAGCGGTTGGGCGGTTGCTTTGTAAACGTGGGGTTGTAAGTTCGATTCCCACCTACGGTTTTTTTTTCTTTTTTTTCACATTTTGTTATACGATTATTATTTTTTTTGATAATCTACCTATAATCTATAGATATAATAAAATCGTAACGAAGTTAATTTTTTTTAAAGAAAGTTATTGCTAAGAGGTCTGGGATCGATTCTTATGCGGAAAATAAAGTTTTTAGAATGTTTGTCTGTACCAACCGTAGGGCATAAACTATCACGCTATTTGCTATGGGGGATGAGCAATATTACATCATGTTCGTATTTTTCTCTGCAAATTGTAAAAGGACGCGCCAAAAGGTTGGGATATTGTAGATAGGTAGTTACCGATTTAACTTTTTAAATGATTATCATCACGCTACCTTTTATATAGGAACGGCTATTTTAGCTAACTTTCAACAAAGCGAATAAGTAAGCGATTGGACGAATGATTTGAAGTCCTGAGGGCCTACCACCAGCTTAAAAGCAGTATTATTTTAATATTACTTTAGTTTACTTCAGTGTGGGAAAGAGATGAAGCTCTACAGGATGTATAGCTCCATCTCTTTCTCCCACTGAAGTAACATTAAAAAAATACTGCTTTATGAGCTGGTGGTAGGCCGCCCGGGGTAGTAAGTTCGATTTACATCTGTTTTTTTAAACTCTTTTTGTAAAACGATTTTTTTTTGGATTGTGTATGTAATAAATAGTTCATAGAATGTATTAATTCACAAAAAATGGAAAACTTCGTAAGCTATGGGAAACTACTAAGTTACAAGTACTTTACAGTCACAAAACATTCAAGGTTGTATTCTGATCATTTTAGAGCAAAAGACTGTAGGAATAAAATGTTTTTTTACAGATTTTGACAGCAGATTTGTCCTAGCGATTTTATAATATGTATGTGGATCTTCTGGAATCGCTGCCACACTGCTTCCTGGTGGCAAAACAGCGCACGTCATGTTTAAGATTCCCATCGATTTAGAGAGCAACGAAACACCTGTTTGTGGGGTGTCACGCAACAGTAACAAGGGATGTGTGCTTAGGGGATTGCGCTTCGTCGTATGGGATGAATGCGTTATGGCAAAAAGGAAAGCAGTGGAAACTGTAAACAGAACCCTGCAGGACATCCGCAGAAACCAAGATATGATGGGTGGTGTCACAGTTTTGACAAAAAAAGTGAAAACTTCGTTGAAAAGGTCGACTCTATGGTCGAGAGTTCATAAACTGCGCTTGACCATCATCATACGAGCTCGGCTTGGCGGTAATTCAAATGCTCAAGAATTCTCCGATGTTCTTCTAAAAGTTGGTGAAAGCACTCTACCAGAGACTCTTAGTAGAGTAGATCCCACTTTAGAAGATCTTATTTGTCTGATATACGGGGATATCAGTCAAATACCGTACCAAGAGAATTCTTAGGTGTGTTTCCGTTTTAACTCCGAAGATGATCAAGCTACAGCGATCAACCACAGTATTCTCTCACAAATTGAAGGGAGTGAAGTGATATACACCTCCATTAATAGTGATGTGGAGGAAGATGATGCCAAATATCACCCCGTAGAATTTCTCAATTTACAAATAGAAAGAAAAGAAAGAAAGATAGAAAAAACATTTATTTGGACACAGTTCGCGAAACACAAAACACAAATTACAGAGGAAATAAAAAATAGTGTTTTTAAAACAATAGTGTGTGCCTCACGGCTGCGCCAAAAAGGTTCATTTCAGCATTAAATGGCAAGTGGACTTCCGGTTGTATATCTGTGTAACGGAAACCAGCTCAAAGTCATGTCTTTGCAGAGAAACGTCATCGAGGTGGAAATTCTAACAGGTTGTGGCGATGGTGAGACAGTGTTTATAGCGCGTATAAAGTACAAATTCCCCACCATTACCAGTTAAAGCGCGTGCAGTTCTCTGGGAGTGTATGCTTTGCGATCAACAAGTCACAGGGGCCGACACTAAAGGCTGAAGGCTGCGGGTGTCGACCTCAGGATAAGCTGCTTCTCACACGGACAACTGTTACGTCGCTTGCTCCCGAGTCACCATTCCTGACTCTCTGTATATTTTGGCTGCTGAGAATAAAACTACAAACGTAGTATACAGGGAAGTTTTATAAAAATGTGGCTGTTATTGTAGTATATTGTGATGTCTTACGATTTCCATGCGAACGAAGTCGCGGGCAGAAGCTAGTATAACAATAATTATAAAAAAGTATTAAATAGGCACGGAAAACCAACATAATCACTGTCCGGTGTTAAGGGACAGCTTTTTGTCCGGTACCAGGGGACAGTCGATTCTCAAATATGATGTTTATATTATAAAACCTCTTAAACAACAAACAAAAACTATTAGGAATTTATAAAAATAAGGAACATGACACCAATCAACGATTACCATAAACACTTAATCACAAAAACTTAGCAGTAACACTCACTTTGATTTTATCCGATACAGTATTTCCTCGCTAAACACAGCATTCGACGGCTCCTAGCTTGTCCTTGAGTGACACTGGCGATCCTCGTTCCGTGTGCGTGTATTGCTACGCCCCCGCACCCCTTTCACTATAACTTCGTATCGAAAGCGTTTTGACCTGCTGAGATAGTAGTTGTGTCCGGCGCTAGGTGCCGTCCGGCGTTAGGGGGACTCCCCCTACTTTTAATAAATCGAATCAACAATTTAATTGAGTAGACTGTAAGTTTCTCAATAACTCCATACAATGCCCAGTTTGCTCATTCAACTCCAGATGCGATGACGACTTTTATGTATCATTTATGACATTATAAACAATTGTAGATTCATATTTTGTAGGCACAGTCAGCAACAAAAGTCGATCAGCACTCAGTTTACGAAAGCAAAATCAATCTGTCAATTGGCCTAACCTTTTCCCAACCATGTTAGGGTCGGCTTTCAGTTTAATCGGGTGCAGCTGAATACCAGTACATTACACGGAGCGAATGCCTATCTGACCTTTCTAACCCAGTTACTGGGTAACACGATATCCTTGGTAGGACTGGTTGACAGATTTGGCTTCTGACGACTCGTAGCTTCTTAACCTTTGATATATTAAATTAAAATGGCAATAGAAGTAAAATTTTAATATTATTAATGCTTAGTTATTATATGAAATGCAAAAATGCAAATTATCGAACCGTTTTGTGTCAATTCAGATGATGTGTATAAGTAGCAATGTTAATTGACTTTTCGTGCTGACCGTACCTACATTGTTAGGTTTCAGTAGCCGAAGTCATTTTCTCAGAATAAATTATGCATATCATCACGCCTGTATTCCCCGAAGGGTTAGGCAGAGGTGTACTTATATAGTACACCCACATTTCGCTAGTTATGTTGTTAAAGTCCCATGCAAATTATGTATAAATGATTATGTTTTTAAATAATAACAAAAACACAAGTTCAATTAAGTCATGTATTATAATTGAAGTCAGTGTTGACTAGAATACAATAGTCTCTTTGGTTGCAGTCATTTAAGTATAACAATATTGTAATAACGGACATTTACTTCTTATTGTAGATGGACTAATAAGTTACATAAAACAAGTCACAACACTCAGGCAATTACGTAAAATTTTGCTCAATGGCGTGATTTCAAATACTTAAAATTATTTTAACAATTTATTTTTGTGACCTGAGGATCATCAGTCTGTTTATCGATGTCTTTACTGTTTACAGAAGTTAATAGCCTGTCATGTATGTTTTAGTTATAGTAACAGTGTCCAGTTACTTGATAAGATAATAATAGGTCGTTGCTTAATTATCTACTTTAGTGCCATTAAAGATGCACTAATGAGGAATGTTAACTCAAAACTCGCGATAGTATAAAATATTTGTGGAAAAAAGACAATTAAACAACGATACGTGAGATTACATAATAAATGCTTATGAAAGAGTTTTTGAAAATATTACAATAATATTGCACTTGATCACTACTAACATTAGAATAATTATAGAACCGTTGCATAAGTACAAAGCTTACAAAATATCACTAGCCGTTAACCAACGTTTTGATGCAAAACAATCGAAAGAGTGATTTCACAGAAATCAATAACATTCATAACTCCGCCATTACCACTTATATTCGAGAGAAATACCAAAGTTTAACAATCCTGAATTATAAGGCATGCACCACATTAGGCTGTTCTGAATTGAGATACTCGATACCTATAGGTATACGCGATCACACGTTGCAGTTCTTTAGTTGGAATGTAGTTAGGCGGAGTCACAATTTAGAATTTACGACTTATTTTACATTTTCCTTAAAACATTAATTCCAAAGAACATTGTACATAACGCTTACTCCTAGAACGTGAAAAAGATCCATAAATTGTATTATACGGCGACGTCTTTATACTGCCGACTATCTTTGTACTATATACAGTACAAAGGTGTAAAATTCCCATCAAAAGCTATTCTAAGCTATGACACCACGAATAGCGGACGGATGAGTACAAATTGCACTTTTCATTGAGACGCAAATATTCCGCGGGCCAGGATTCAGGTCTGGTCGGCGTAGTCGGAGTACCACCCGTAGTACATGGTGGCGACCACCACGCCGGCCACCAGCAGCGCCCCTGACACCACGCGACATGCTATCACGTACGCCTTCTTGTTATTTTCACCTGCAACCGAAGAGAACAATCATAAATATAAAATTGAATGAATTTTGAAGAGAAAAGAAAGAAAATGTTTATTTGACACAGTACCTTATGCAAGGTATACACTTATACAAAATAAAATTTTATAAAATAGAAATATAGGACTGTGTGCCTCAAGGCCGTTCATTTCAGCAATGATGCCAAACACAACAAAACAGATACTGTCTGACGACGATTTTCAAATGAATCTTTACGGAAGAGAGAGAAATAATATTGTAAAATATTAAAATAAACGAAAACATAAAACCAAAACTTACCAGTGAACACAATGAAGGCGAGCGGTATACCGACACCCGCGCCGAGGATGTGCGCGGCCCAGGCGACGTACTCGTAGGAGCCGTGCGCGTGCGCAGCGGCCGGCGCGCCCAGCGGCGTCGGCGCGCGGACCAGCGCCCAGCACATCTCCGACGTGCCCAGCACCACCACGCTTAGTGGACGGAACCACCACAGGGGGATGTGGCCGAACCTATGATGGAAAATCTTGGTTAGTTATCGACAGGGTACTTTTTAAAAGCAAGTTATAGCACCTATCTATAGTGGCCATAGTGGTATTATCATTTAAAGAGATCGTGCGAATACTAGGAATAAGAAAACGAATTGCGTATTATTGATTTTATCCATACAAGTAAGGTACAGAATTGTATCGATCGGCAATTACCTACTGTTACAGTTCAGGGATAAACTCTACATTACAAAACCACAAAAATAAAATATTGTTAGGAAAAACTCACCTAAGGCACACATTAGCAATATGCGCAGTCAGTAACGCATAGACAGCCGCAGACGCACCGACGACGCGCACGCGGGGTTGCAGGGCACCTGCGCCGAGTGCGCCAGCCGCCACGCCACCAGCCCACAGCACCACTACACGCCACGGACCCTGCTCACGCTCTAGAGGCCAGCCCACCTGGGAAACAGGAGAGGTTAATACACTAACTATCTTTGAGAAGTAAAAGCATCCATTATCCATCAAATTTTTAAGACCGAATATTAAGATGGTATTCAGCAGTCATGGATTACTGACTGGAGTCTCCAAATATTTTTCCAGTGAAAGAATGATGGAATGACTAAAGACATATCTGGAAATTAAAGCTACAGATAGACAGAAGATTACAGAGAACTTACAGCCAGCGCGACGAGCGCGTTCAGAGCCAGGTGCGTATGATTAGCGTGCACGAAGCCGTAGGTGAAGAGCCGCCAAGGCTCGCACCACCATGCGTTCGGAGACCACTCCAGCGTCGCGCGCATGTCGTCGGACAACGATATGTGGATGAGTACCTAGAACAAGAAGTCTAACGTTAACATCCAGCTGGCCTGACTCAACTAGCAGTAAGATGATAAGTAAAGGGATTCAAAAAGGTTTTATTGATGAATCTTAGTTCAAACAAAATATAAGATGAAGTGATCAAAACTGAAGACGGTTGTGATAAACATACTTACAAAGAAAATGATCATAGAGACTATAAAGTACGGTGGTTTCAATAAAGCTATGAGCTTGTCTTTTCTTTTCTCGTACTTGGTCTTCGCGAATGCTTTCTGTGACTTCGTAATTTGAGGGTATTTGTTGTGTACTCCGAGCGTGAGGCCAGCCTGTAGCCGCGACTTGTGCTTAGCTGGATGTCCGCTGGTGGGGAGCAGGCGCCTGTTCTCTCCAGGGCTGTTGTTGTTGTCTCCAGGCCGCTCTTCCTCGTTCTCGGTCCAGGCGCTAGCCGGCTGCTGGCCATTTGGCAAGATCCTCCTGCCATGATGCACAGGCACTTGCTCCACATTCAGTCGCACTGTCTCGCAGGCTTCGGCATCTGGCGCCATGGTTACTGCTCCGCATGTTCCTCTGTCAGCACGACATTACAGCTCCGCTCCGCACTGCTCTCTGTCGCCTGTATCGAACGAATGTAATCAATCAGTAACGCGCTCGCGAATTTATACAAAATGAGAAGGAAAATCATTAACTAATTAGGAATTCCATAGTAAAGGGAGTTATCCTGATTAATTGTGTTGGGATGAGACCTCACACTTCTGTCATGCAAAATGTTATCTAGAATACCTACCTACTTTAGATAATGAATTATTTTCTAATTAAGTGGGGAATTGTATTTAATTGATTGAATTGAAACACATTAAATTAATTGAACGAAAGCTTATCAAGCAGGGAAAACCTTTCAACAGTAGAATTGTGGTGAAATAATGAAAAACTGTAGGTATTTAAAGTGTCCAGATGATTTAAACATGCAAACAAAAAAACCCATGTAAACTATTATATCGAAACAAAATTTTCGTTGATAATAATCAATTAAAAATAACATCTATCAAACCAGATCAAATACGATATTTAAATCCTGGTAAAACGGGGCTAGAATTAGGTAAATACAGTATCATCTGCACCGTGCGGCGCTACCTTTACAAGTTTGCGGTTAGTTTCACGTAGCATCCGATCATTATGTGTACTGCTAACTTTTGGACGCCATATCAATTTATTGGAAGTTTGCGTCAGGATAGATTCAGACGTCAGTTTTATAAAGGTAACGTAAAAATAACTAAGATTATTATACCCTCAAACTGAAATGGAATTAACTAACCACCACAACCTATACATATAGAGTTAATGTTAAGTAGGATTATCATATCAGTAAATCAATCAGAAGGTATTCACATTAACATCGATAGTTTCATGTATTGATTAATCATCAAAGGTATAGAAGTTCACTAAGATTGTGATAGATCCAGCAGACCCTAATTGCGTAACACAATTTCAATCACAATCTGAATGGTTTTGAAGGATATTGCTAATCCATCGCTTCATATATTCGAAAAATATGTCTGCTCAGCAACTTTAAACGCAATGAATGTTGTTGAACTGTCAAAATGGAAGCCATCGCTAATGATAGTGTGTTACGCAATTAGCCCGCTGGTTAAAGAGTGATTGATTGAAAATTATGTTTATCTTAGCATTGAGTTTTTCGTTAACATGCATAGTTAATAAAGAAAATAATGATTATATTCGAGAGCTTCATGCACTGTTAACTATACTGTTGTAAACATACGGGTACAATATGGAGTATAAATCATAATACACCTTAACAGGATGAATAAATAATAAAATGATATAATAGACACACTAGTAAAAGATATAATATCATATCCATATGCACACAGGTTTTCCCGTTAGGATTAATAATTGTTAATCCTGATTTTTATTAGTTCACCAATAAAATGAATCGGAAAATACAATTAAATAAATTATGCAATTGTGTGGCGATAGGCGCGTGCGCCGCATTCTCGTGTGCCAGTACATAAGGGACTACCACGTTTGTTTATACCTAAACTCCGTTCGAAATAAGATTAGACATTTAACTAAACCGTTTTTACAGTCCGTTCAACCGATTTTGACTTGTATTGCGATAGTGGCATGACAAATGGCAGCTGCAGTAAACAGTTGGTATTGTAACCACTTTTTTGCTTTTAATGCCATCCTTATGCCCGTGGTATAGAAGTCAAAATCGGTTGAACGGACTGTAAAAAAGGTTTGTTTAAATGTCTAATCTTATTTCAAATGAAGTATAGTTATGGCAAGATTACATAAACATAATATAACATCACCACATAGCGCCCCAGCCCGTCCCATCCTTGATGTCCTCCCTCCGGTTGACGCCCTAAGCCGTGGTTCGTACCCCACAGGGGGTGCCCTTAGCGAGCGTTCACCTAATTTTAATTAGCATAGTTGAACAACCCCTGGCTGGAGGTTTTAAGTGTAGTAGCTTAAGGCACCCACAGGAAAGCCCGGTGAAGTAGTCATGATCTCAGAGGTCAACTACGAGATGCCCTAGCTAAAAAAAAAAAAACACGCAAAGGTGTTTAGGAAACTCATATTTCACCAGTTAGACGGCGGCCTATTGCCATCCACTGGACACGAATCCGTACTCCGGACTGCTACTGAGATTTCATCTTGACCCAATAACACTGCCCGAGAACGAAGCCGGATTATATTATGCAGTTTATAGGATTTCGACTTGCGCTCAAAAAACTGAGGTAAGTACCATTAACCTCATCAAACACATTGAAGATAATAGTTATTACAGAGCGCTTAAAAATCCTTTAAGGTAAAATAAATATCATTATCTCCAAAGTCTGTGACGACTTTTATGGTTCCATAGTCGTCAGATGGAGTCAACGGGAATTTATTGGTTCATCCGCCAGCGAAATACCCGTTTCGGCGGTTTAACTGATAAAGAGGTAAAATTTCTTTGTTTGATTGTGAGTTTGTATGTAGGGTGTAATCTCTAGAACTACCAGTCGGATTTGAAAAAATCTTTTTGCATTGGTTAGCCCAATTGTTGAGGAAGGATATAAAGGCTCGCGGACGAAGTCGCGGGCAGAAGCTAGTTTGTTTATAAAAGATTTGCCCAAATATATATATGTGATGAATGTGATGATGGACTACATTTTAGTTAGTTTTAGAAGACAGATTAGACAATGACCGCTACTTGCTTCGGGAAGTCAAACTTATTATGAATATTTAATATAAGCAATTATTTAAAGTTCTCACGATCCTTACAAACGACCAACAATCCGCGGTAACATATATATGTAGTAAGCACGGAGCAAACAAAACCTTGCTAATTGTATCAGGCGCATAAGCCTTAAAGATTACACACAATTTACATTTAGGTATGTAGGTATAACCGAATCATTGCGGTTTTACCGAAACTGCTCATCACCGTAGCAACAATTTATGCAAAATTAACGCAAATGCAAATATCTATGTTATTACGTAGGTACTTAATGTAATACGTATTTCATTGATAATATATTCCTCAAACTATTGTTATTTAATTCGGGACATGTCGATAACGTCGCCTGCTCACTTTTAGCACAATTATTTAAGGAAAATCTACCTGTCTCGTGCGACAATCCAGCTTCTGAAACAGTAACTGACGTGTGATCCATATGATTGACGTATGTAACCACAGTACAGGTAAATAGTTGTAACTTGACCCGAAAAGGATGTATAGCGAAAATTTATCGGTAGAGTTTCTATTTAGTACAAAAATAACAAGTTGGAAGATTTAACCAATAATAAATGAAGAAAAAAGTGAAATCGTTTCCCATTCAGTTTATAAACCGCAGATAGTGGTAGCAGGTGTAGTGGTAGTCGTGGTTTTGTAGTGTCACATTTATTTTTTGCTATGTATTTTCTGGTGTACAAATATACCTAGTACCTATATTTATATGAAGAAACTAGCTGACCCCGGCAAACGTTGTTTTACCAATTATTTGTTTGGGGTGGACGACCCTTATCACTTAGGGGTATGAAAAATAGATAGTAGCCGATTCTCAGACCTACTGAATATGCATATAAAATTTGGTAAAAATCAGTAAAGCCGTTTCGGAGAAGTAAGGTAACTAACATTGTGACACGAGAATTTTATATATAAGATAATAGAACCCAGATATTTAGAAAACTAGAGTAAGATGTGTTTGTTACTGTGCTAACACGGTAAGATCAACATACCCAATGCTTATAGATGCTGATAGGAAACGCGTTGCACCATTGCAACCATGATCGCAATGAGTTTGGTTTTCAGATTCCATGTGTGTGAGACCCTACGTCATCTCAGGCATGAAGTGGCTTAAAGGCTCATTCAAACAGGCGCGACACGCGACGCGACACAAGCCTTAATAGTGGCAAAGACAGTATCTGTATGACTACATACAACAGCCCAATATTTTTACTGGTTTATGTTGAAAAGTCGGAAATAGTGTTTTTTGTAGCGTTTGATTTATTTTTTAACCGACTTCCAAAAGGAGGAGGTTCTCAATTCAACTATATGTTTTTTTTGTATGTTTGAATTATGAATTGATTTTAATGATTCTTCTTTTGTTTGGTAGGTCATACTTCAGAGGTGGTCCCATATAAATTGTATTAACTTTGCTTGGGTAGTTTTGAGTTAGCTTCAATAATATGTATTTTTTCCCACTTAGTATGTGGATGATATGCTAAGTTCCTGTCACTATTATTTACATAGCAGGCCGTCTTTGAGGAGTGGCTGGAGAGACGCCACGGCGTTCTCACCTTCCGCCTGACGCAGGTCCTCACCGGACACGGCTGCTTCGGGAGGTTCCTGTTCAGGATAAGGCGGGAGGAAACACCCGGGTGTCACCATTGTGTGGATCGGCCTGAGGACACGGTGGAGCATATGGTGGAGGTCTGCCCGGCTTGGGCGGAGCAACGCCGTGTTCTCGTAGAGGCGATCGGCGGCGGTGATCTATCGCGTCCGGCCTTGGTTCAGGCCATGGTACGGAGCGAGAGGAAATGGCAGGCCGTCACCTCCTTCTGCGAAGCGGTAATGCTCGCGAAGGAGGAGGCGGAACGCGTGAGGGAGAGGCAAATTTCGCGCCCTCACGCCCTTAACCGCCGCAGGAGGAGACGCCCGGGCCGGGAATCGCGAGCCGATTTCCGGCCACCGTAGGCGCGGGCTTGCGGACGGTGAGCAATGGGTAGCTCGCCGTCCGATAAGGACCAAGCCCGGGTCGACGGCGCGTTGTGTTCCACGCGCGCCTCAAAGAGATGTCAGCAGAATTGACGGGGTCCGCTAGGGCCAATGCCTGCCGGGGGTTCGAAGAAAACCGATCGGGAAATCGTGGCCCCCGGCAACAGGGCAACCGAAGGAACACGGGTGGGTTTTAGTCAGTAAGAGTCTGACACGCCCTCCCGCTCCGCCCAGAGCGGGAGAAGTTAATTGATAATTTCCCACCCAAAAAAAAAAAAAAAATGTAGTGGTATTCGAATTTGTGTGGGGTAAATACCACAACTAAAAAGTGAAAAATAAAAACTTTTTACAAAAAAAAAAAACTACTGACTTCCAAAAAAACACTACTAAGTGAAAAATAACGTTGTAAAATAACTATGTATTTTTGTGGTGTACAAGAAAAATTTCAACGCAGGGGGGTTCAGAATCATGTACTGAATCCATGATTTCAGTTTTCGCGTCGATGTCCCTAACACCCTGTATGTGTATATAAATAAATAAAATCTTAAATCGAGGTATTTTGTAATTCCTACTTATACTGAGCTAATGGAGGTTTCTATTTCACCTTCAGTTTCACCTATTTAGCAGTGTGAGCGTGCTACCTACCGAGTGGGGCGTGCCTACCTACTCTATATTCCTGTGAGCCAGCAATCAGCTCCACCAGTAGGTATGTACACGAACTTAACTAATGTCAGTATTGTCCTGCTAGCGGGGCTCAAAAGCTACATACGTGACACAGCATGGGTACCTACCTACGGTATGGACCATATTAATATAGACAATAATATTAAAATGTATTGTTAATTTTTTTTCTAATTATTATTGAACCCATTACCAAAGTAGGTTAACCATATTTAGGCTATATTGTTCAAAATGACCTCTTTACTGAAATCTATTCAGATTTGAATGCAATTCGTAATAACAAGAATAAAAGGCGACGTAAATCATTTGAATATGTAAAATCTACGAAACTTACTAAACCCAGCTATTATTTAGTTTCCAAACATCAGTCTGTCCGTTAGTAATTATTTTTCCTCGCCTGATTTACTAATGTCCGCCGATTCAATAATTTGAATGTAATTTCCACCTCATAAAGTGTAACTAGGAGTCCAGCACTTCACCGACAGCTGCTTATAAACATTAGTGTTATTATCATGTAACAGCAATTTATTAGGTATAATATAACGGTACAATTGGCAGGTTGGCCCGATGACCCGATCGATGGCTCCATACCGCACTTGCCAAATTCTGCCGCGAATAATAAATATGTAGACACGTAATACATATTGTTCTAGACAGGCCAATTTATTGGCGAATAGTTATAGTTTGTGGCTTTGTTTGATTAGAAATTGTGTACTTATTAATACATACTGGTTACATATTTTACATATATATTATACATAATTAGTAAACCTTGTTTATTGTTTAAATTTAGATTGCCTTGTGGTCTATGAGCGCGGCTAATGAGCGTGAATTCCCGAGTTTAGCTGAATTTTATCAGGTATTTATACAATCAAAAATGTTCCCATATGCCTAGTAACTACTTATCGGAAAATCCGTTTTCTTTGCCTTACTATATTTTGTCGTATAGAGAAGAAACAGTAATTCATATTGCCGTTTAAGTATATGGTCTGAAAGACGTTCTTCAGCTACGTAGGTACGTCGACGTCCGTTCAACTCCGTTCAAAAGGACGTAACAATATCGAACATTTATTTTGAATGGATGTCCATTATTTATAACAGCCGCACACTTAACACTACAGCAGCCGAGTGCATTGAAACGTCTTCAGTATCTTTTCAAGGCTGAACTGAAATTGTCGGTACATTACAAGTTTGACCAAAATATACTCCTGGTTACCTGCTGGTAATAGTTTATACTATACAACCTTCATATTGTCAAATAATATGAGACGAAAGGCTTTTACCCCGCATGGGGCCAGGCGATTACAAGAAACGAAAATGTTTTGAAAAAAACTACCTGATTTTAAGATACTCATAATAGACTGCGTGGAACCTACACCTGCTGCGTATAAAGCAGCTTTAGCACTTCCTAAGCTCATACCATGCATCCATTATGGACTAAACGGTGTCATAAAAGTGTCCAGAACAATACCTTCACCACGGATGACTGACAGGATATTTAGCTAATGATGGCTTTAAGCCCGCCATCAATATTCATTGCGGGTTGCCACGGACTTGTACGTAAATGTCTATCGCTTGTCTATCGCGATCGGGAAATACGTAAACGGTAAGGCTGCGCATGATTCGCAGTAAGGCATTGAGCGAGGAGCCAGCCAGTGCGTGTGTTTACGATGGACTGTAGCTCTACGCGCTATGACGTACGAATTTTAATCTCATTTCTCATTTTCCATAAAGCTGCTGATGATAAGTGACTTACATAAGTAAAGCAGCATATTATATAGTTAATAGGTTTTTAGGTAAGTACAATAAAGTCTAGTCCTATAACACTTGTGACTTCATTTTATGAAGGTGATAATTTGTCTGTACTTTCTAATTTACAGGTGTAGTATCAAATTTAGTTTTATTTAAAGCCATATTTAAGCTCGTAGTCACCAGCCAAACGGAGACCAAAAGTTTGTACCTATAACGGAATAGGCGTAACATTATAGTAAAGTACCTGGGGAAATAGATAAACGTCCAGTATACTAACATTGTATCACATTCCCGAGGCTGTGAAAATTGATAAAACAAATTTACCTAGATAAGAGACCTAGCTAGATCGATTTTTCGCTCCCGTAAACCCCTATATTGCAACTTTCATCGAAATCGTTAGAGCCGTTTTGGAGAACGTGATTACAAATATATAGTAGGTTTTCTATGACTGAGGAAAAACCGAATACCTACCTAAGACAAATTCCAATAAAGCAAAAATCATAAACTCACACATTCACATGTGTTTGATCTTTACATTTACCTACCTATCTACAGATCGTTTCCGCCTGTCTGTCCGTCTGTCTTACGTCACATTGTTTTCATATTTCAATAGTATCTGCGAGGTTATCTCTCTGATTGCCACGGCCATACGAGGTGCATATATGTCACCAAGTTTGGGTGTGCAATGACAGATAAGGTACTTACTAAGATGTAATCGGATACAGGGAGTTATGATCGACGGATGATGGAATATTGACAGGTTTGTGTTGATGACTTTTTAAGGCAGTGGGTGATGCAGTTGATTGTATCTGAATAGTTAGATAATATTGTAATAATGTTGACCCGAAAACAGTAGTAAAAAATAAAACTTATTATTATGTACCCAAATGATAATAAAAGGCTCCACTGCAGTTTATAGCCCGCGCGTGCAAAGCTTCACAATTTATAAATATATTATTAACTTATTAGAACATTAATAACAATCAAACTAAGCAAAAAAAAAAAAAACTCACCGATAAAAAATGCGCATTAAACCGCGCCGACAGTGCACTAACAAAAACAGCTGATTTATGTAAACAACACGCCGACGCGATGCACTAATGACTATCTAACATTATTTTTGCTGCACAAACATTGTCAGTCGTGCGCCAACAAACGACCACAGACACTGCACTTATCCGCACGAATGAACGAAAATGTCCCTAAAGTTATGACTCAAAAACATTTAATATTATAAACGGACGAGCTCGAAAGCTGAGTGGAGAATGAGTGGGCACCTGCGCGTACGCGTACGCCGACCTGCACTCCCAAAACACGCACACAGACACATTTATTTTGTGTACAGACATCTTTAGTATCTGTGTGAACATTGATAAGATTCGGGCAGACTTTCAGTGCACTGCAGATTAATTTGTATTTTTAGAACGAATCTGCTTTATATCCACGCGAATGAAACAAAAAGCACTGACTAAATCTCTTGTGAAATGATAACCAGTTTTTCAGATGAATTTTGCACATTTTTGAAAT
Organism: Agrochola lychnidis; assembly: GCA_963680765.1. Lineage (NCBI taxonomy): Eukaryota > Metazoa > Arthropoda > Insecta > Lepidoptera > Noctuidae > Agrochola > Agrochola lychnidis. Next base: position 609,431 of record OY796863.1, on the reverse strand, counting down.
ATTATCTCAATTAGCGTGGTTTATATAATAAAAATTTGTAACTGCCACTATTACTTCACTTATCGTAAATAGTGAATAGAGTGGTGTGATTGCATGATGACAAAAATTATGTATTTCATAGGTTTTCTCGAAATAACCATACTGATAATTACGATATCCGATAAGACAATTTTTACTATTGTCTTTTAATCTCAAAATGCGCTTACCACACGGGAAAAATTTATTAAGAGAGCTCTATTTTGAGCCCTTTATTATAAATAGCTATAAGTTTAAGAAACTTTACAATCAATAACTTTATCAACTAGAATCAAATCCTTTCTATCAGACGACGATTATGGACTATAGTAACACATGGCAAGAATAACAATATACATATCTGCCTCCTCGATAACGTTCCCACATCACGTGTTCGGGACTGGTTCAAGTTCAAGCTGTGCCCGCAGCGGACAGGTGCTGTTGCCGCAAAAAAGGCACAAACGCGCCATCTGCTCCCAGCATTCCTGAATAAGATTATAAAGAGAAGCACGCTCCCAATTATGCGCTGCTCGAGTGAAAATATAATTATGTTATTTTGAGTAATCGCGTGTAACGAAATTGACGCGAACGTATCTGACAGCGGTAGAGAATGCAAAATCCTTGTTTTGATCGAAAATTAACTGCAGTTGACTTTTAATCTAAGCAACGCTTTTGTCTGGACTTCTTTACTTACGTCATTAGTTTACAGATCGACACTACTCCAGTGAGCGACAACGTAAAAAGTAAATACCGTAGCGTCCATGCAAAAAGAACAGAATGAAAACCACGCAAAGAGAAGAATTATTATCTTTCTAGGAAATAATGTTACGTGCGTCGCCATTCATAAGTTTTTCTTCACCACAATGTTCATTAATTGAATCATTTATTTCTATTACACATTGCATTATTCAATGGATAATTTCTCGAACGTCACGCGCGAGTCATTGAACTATCTCGTGGTTAACCTGACATAAGTCACCTTATAAAGATGTTGACATAATACACACAATGCACAGTCATAAATAACAGGAATCACTAGAACTCAATGTAAAACTTAAACTGTGTTCACTGCCTGTTCACTGGAGCGGAGAAAAGAGGAGAGGAGCAGAGCTGTGACAATAGAAGCTAAACTCTGGAGAGGAGTTAAGATTCTATTGGTTAATATTGGCACGGCTCCGTTTCTCTCCCCTCTTCTCATCCAGTGGACAGGTAGCGCCTAAAAAGGGTATGTTAACTTTATTGTCAAACGATTTGGAATATGGTTTTGGACATAAATCCATGAATCCTACTGGCCTTTTGCGAAATGGTAACAGAATGGTATATTTCGTTGAAAGTCGGCGGCAGCAAGCTAGATGCGAATTTATATAATCTCTTTTATTACGATTGTTTCAATTGTTTAAGTTCGGTATGCACGGAATTGTATTGTTTTAATACTAAGCTGAAATAACAGATGATTCCTATTGTTTTAAGGAACAACGTCACTTCGAAGTAATTCTATGAATTTTGACTTACTGCTGCCTGCATAATAATTGGTTTAAAGTAAAAATATTCTTTACGGCCGTTTTCTGTGAATATCTTTTACAAAAAAAAAAACCTATGTATTTGAAATTATACCACGCTTAATATAATTTGCCGTAACTAGATTTACCATAGGGACCTAAGCAAGACAATTATTGTGTTTTTCCTAATTACCTGTACTAGGGATCCTTCGACTCTTTTATTTATCCCTAAAACAATCTCGTTTTCTTTTGATAGCCTCCTAATATATAACAAGGTAGCACACAGCAACAAGCTCTATATTCTCAAAAATAATCATGACAGGTATCGTAGTAACTAGTAACCTCGTGTAACAGGTAAGTAATCCACACGTTTCCTAGTAACCCACTAAAGTGTTCCCAGGAATCATGAGATAAACTCTACAATAATGACTACAGGACTTCTTCGTAATACAATACAATTTAATACTACATAATAAGTATATCGATGAGGAAAACTGAGCTTACGGGAATTCACACCATGGATGGGTTTGTAGTATCTATTGTTATTTTGGTCCCAATTAGTCCAAGTAGAGGTACCTATCCTATAATCCTTCGATTTTGAAGTAAACCAGGTTTTGTTTACATCCATGTGCACGCGGAACAAAGAATAATAAATAACATGCTTTGATGCGCATTGTGCAGTATTACTCAATACTACGAACATTACTGTAAAGTAAACATGTTAGGTATTTTTACGTGTAATGCAGCTAAAAAAAATTATGTGATTTGTTCATGGAAGTTTACGTAAAAACAGGTCGCTGACCTCTAGGTACATGAGTATAAACTAGGAAGGACTAGCCTAGCTGAAACACGACTAAAGTATAGCAACAAGTTCATAAACTAAAGGTTAAGTCATTTGTGTTTGATGACAGGTACTTCAACGACGGACGGATAAGACGCCCGCAGGCTAGAGAGCGCGACGATCTTCGCCGCTGAAAGAGAGTGGCCGATTCGAGGATCGTGTTGAATAGCGGGCGACTGGAGAGGCGTATGTCCAGCAGTGGACTGCTATAGACTGATGATAATGATGACGAATACTAAAATGCTCAATTTCGCTAATCGATGTTTATCCAACTATTTACCTCGACACGAGGCAATTACAGGGCAGTAACACAACAGCAGCATTAACACAATAAAACATGATTGTACTGGGAACTCCAACAGATACACGTAGTCAAGGAATATTAGACGAGTAATTGCGAAACAGATTAAAATTTAATAATTAATTAGACCCGGAAACCGGGAAACTTAGTGTGGGAACTGTGGGATGCCCCCAGACAGACAGACAGGAAAAGGGGGATGGGGTGATTGTTGCAGATAGGAATTAGTTATCATGTGATTAGTTGATTTTTGTTTTAAGTCATACTAATCCGGGTACTAGAAATGCTTTATAATAGAGCTTTGTAGTGCGTTATACTAGAAATGTTTATTAGTTTCTTATGGGAAAAAGTTAGTAAATGAAAGATTACTGTCAGTAGTTCACTGCAAAAAAAGACAGTTTTGGTGAAGAAAGGCTCTTTCATCAACTAAGAAGAACATGCAGTCATCACCACCCCGCTAGACAAGCGTGGTGATTCATATGAATATCCCAATACTTCAAATGTACTGTTAACTTTATCTATTGAATGGATGGCCAATTAGTCGAAGTTTTGATCAACTAAACACAAATTAATTACATAGGTACCTAAGTTATCCTCAACTGTGATTGAATACGTGCTTTACCTTGCATAATAATATATCATTATTGTTAAAATATATTATCTTAACGCAACGCTATTTAACGCTATAGCTTGTGGTCAGGAGATTGCGACCGCAGTGAACTATCCTGTCTGCAGGCTATAAGTTAATTACTCACGAACTATATCACTAGGCTACTATTTACATTGTACACTTACGAACGTAAAAGTTCCTCGAGCTAAGAATAGTATTCTATATAAAGAAACAAATACATAATATTCAATAGTTATAAGGTATCCCAGGCATAGGTACCCATTTCCGTTGCATTTCCTGTGCAATTGAATAATTAATTTAATTGTAACATTGTACATATTAATTTTAGTTCAACTTTATTTCCAGAGAATTTCCTCTAAGTTGCAGATAGACATTATATTTATAACTTAGTTATATTTTATTTTAATTAATTCTTCGTATTGTTCTGTTACCTACCTACACCTAATACACCCGTGTAACGTGTACCTAGAACAATTAAATAACACATGGTTGATTTAACATTTACAAATGATATTAGATACTATCTGTTAAGGGTAGGCCATAGCCCGTATTTACTAATGATTTCGTGAAAATTTGGCAAAATACTTATATATATATACATTCGACGAATTCGATCTGTATGGACAGGTATTTTGAGGCTTTTCCGGGTGATTGATTGGTATCTGGTTACGTTTTCTAAATCAATCAGCATTTTATCACACTCAACAATAGAGCAGGTTCACCGAGTTTACCAAACAGGAAGACATGCTTTTGAGTGTAAAAAGTATTGCTCAGCGGCATTTCTTGATGTACAACAAGCTTTTGACCGTGTTTGGCATAAAGGATTGCTGGCTAAAGTAAAGGAAAAATTTCCGCACTCAATGTGCCTACTTATCCAGTCGTATTTATCCGAGCGCTTCTTCCAAGTGAAACAGGGCGAAGCAAGATCAGGATTGTTTGAAGTTCTTGGCCCAGTGTTGTATAACATATTTACATCGGATCTACCCACATTGGATGGCATAACAATAGCAACATATACCGACGATATAGCCTATTTATCAGTTGATGAAAACCCAGAAATAGCCAGCAATAGACTCCAGAAACAGCTAGACAAAACTCATAAATGGCTTTGTAAGTGGCGGATTCGTGCCAGTGCATCCAAGTCTCACCATATCACCTTCACGCTCAGACACGGAAGCACCCCACCTGTTAAACTTGGTCCTGATACCCTACAACACACAGATTGTGTAAAGTACCTTGGCTTCCATTTAGATAGGCGCCTAACATGGAAGCATCACATTAAAAATAAAAGAAACGAGATAAAACTCAAGTTTCGCAACCTATATTGGCTTATGGGAAGAAACTCTGTGCTCTCTGTAGACAACAAACTCCTCATTTATAACTCGGTCCTTAAGCCAATATGGACCTACGGCATCCAATTGTGGGGCGTTGCCAGCAAAACCAACATACTCTGCCTACAGAGAGTCCAAAATGGTATCCTAAGATCAATAGCAAAGGCACCTTGGTTTGCTAGGAATGACAAAATCCACGACTATCTACAAATGCCATCAGTAAACTCTGAAATCGAGCGATACAAAAGACAACATAAGGCACGCCTGACCTTGCATCCAAACCCACTAGTTGCTGAACTGTTAAACCCGACAGCGGTGGTAAAAAGGCTGAAGAGGAACCACCTTCTATAAGTGGGAGGCGCAGCACTGGCTGCTCCACCACAACGCCACTCGTCATGCAACGAATTCGCTTATGGTCTGACGACCGATTGCAAATTGAAATAAAAGGAAAAAAAAAAACAGCATTTTATCTACGAAAATATTTTCAGCGAGTTATTTAAATACGCTACGAGTTAACAACTCGTTATTTTTAACGGCGAGTTATTTCAATACGCTACGAGTTAGCAACTCGTTACTTTTAACGCATAGATAGTCACTATGTTTGTTGGCACAAGCCGAGCATTCTACTTGCCACTGTAGGAATTGTTTTTTTTTTTTTTAATAGATCTCTACAACGTTTTTACAGCAAGATTGTGTAAGCGATGACAGATGATGTCATAATACAAATTGAAGTTCGCAAAATAAACGTAAAATTTATTCGTAGCGTAAAATCATCTTAGTAAGAAGAATTCGTGAACGGCAAGGTCGCGGGCGCAACATAAATAGCACATAATACATTCTTAGTTACTTACAATTGTGGAGTTTACAATCTGGGGTGTTCTCACAAAAATACTATACGATGCATGTTGTAAACATCACAGATGTTTGAATGATTACAATACATCGTTGAGTCAAGAATAACATCCTAGTGCATGCCTACGAAACTTCGAACATAATTATTATATCAGATTTAGAAAGAACTCGAAGAGATTTGCACTTTAGTTAAGAGGTTTTTGTCCACCGGAAAACGGCCGAGTTGATTGATTCTGTTGACTGATTGATGATAAAAGAGCAAGAAATGAAACTGAATAGACGAAAATCGATAAATGTAAATAACATCCAAGAAAAATCAAATAACAGATAGATTTTAAATAATAGATTTAACCCCTACGCCTGAAAGACAAGCCTGTGCTAAAATTGGATTATAAAAAAAAAAATGGTTTTGAAATCACTATTTCTGAATTGGTGGTTTGTAATGGTGTACTATATTAAAACTTCAGAGTCAGCAATATTATGACTGAAAGTAATTCATCGTTTACGATCCACTCATTCGATGTAACCACCACACGAACTGAAATGTTTATCGCGGGCCCGTTACAGCTAATGACCACGGCTGTAGTTGTAGCCAACTAGCCATCTGGCCATATGGCCGAGTGGCCGCGTGGCCGTGCGGCCACTCGATACTCGTTATTTATTGGATGCATTATGGCATATCAGTCGGCGGATAGTTTCGCTGTTTTTCAGCTGTGAGATATTATGTGCTAAGCGAGATTTTATGGGTGTGACTAGAAAAAATATTACAGTCACAGGATTTTTGGAAACTATAGACTCAACTAAGCATAAGTCCAGCAGTGGACGTCTTTCGGTTGAAATAATGGGGATGACAACCTTAGTTGTCATCACCATTATTTCAGCTTACATAGATACTACAGTCCACTGTTGCTTTACCTTAGTTGATGCTGCTCCCGGTCTGTCGTATCCATTCCTGCCTAACTGTTATCTTCTTCTTCAAAATCTTTTATAGACATGCTAGTCAACTGATAACAGTCAACAAAGAGAGTGTTCATAAAGAACCGTAAGTACGAAACACATTACATGCCAATTTGAACCAATTAAAATTAATCCGTTAATCCGTGCAGATGTGAAATTGCGAGATTGCTCTTAATCAAAACTACAAGGAGTCAAGGGACTTACCTTCAGCTTCATAACAAAAGATTTTTGTTGTGTTTTTTTTTTTTGTGCTGAAGAAGATTACATGCCCCTATATAAAGCAAACCTACGTGACTAAATGTACGTAGGTACATATCTACATACATTTTTTTCCGCCTATTCATGAACTTATGCAAAATCCAGAACAGAAATGTCTCATCTATATCACAATTCACAAGGTAAAATATGGTTTTTTAACATTTATTTCGGCTTAGCGGCTAAATGAAGGGGATTTTATGCTTAGTGGAAAACCCGGTGGCGATATACCTAATAATAAATTACATTAATATTTGAAAAATATAAATTAACTGTTTGTATGTTGGTACTCCAGGTGTGGTTAATAAACAAACTCACACATACACACGTGACCCAAATACAGGCCCATATTCTGTTATCTTAATCACACAAACTCGTAATGTAATCGAGGTGGCGATCGTAAGCGAGCTGGACTAATTAATGACGTTTTTACGACAATGGTTCCATTGTGCTGGCGACTATGGAAACCGCCCTTACTGCTGCGAAATAAAGGCGCTGACAAACTGTTGCTATGGAGTGCGGTTGACTGTACCCACCAGCCGTCGTCGTCAGGGGTGTTGAACTGTCGTGTGTCGTGTGCTACTTACGGAGTTATGAACAATCGCCTTTTATTGCTGTTCGTACTGACAGGGGTGCTACGAGGATTACTTTCATTTACTTAACTTTGACCTGCTGCGAAAATTGGGATGAGCGTTCGTACGAACACCTTCATACGACCGACCACCTCTAGCTTCTATGTCTAGGAACCTATACACGAATAATAACAACGCATTAACTTAGTAATTGATTTTGCAAGACGAGAACTCCCTAAATGATTTTTGAAACTTGATCGAAATCTAGAGAATAATTTTCGCGATGAGTCTGAACAACAGAATATTCTAATAATAAATAGATAACAGAATGTTGTTTAACATTACAAGCAGGTAAACTGGTGTGCCAAAATATCTCATTAATTTAATTCATTATTCAAAGTACGCCTGTTACGATATGTGATCACACGTGTCTATGGCATCCAGAGCAGCTAGGAAGTAAACTAGACTAAACAGATATTTAAAAAAAAACTGGTTTCGATATCATTTACATTGCCTACTCGTTTAGATTTACGCAATATATGTAACACGATCGGCTAACGATATAATATACTTAATAAAAAAATTGTTCATTTATTTTACTTCCTCCATTCCATATAATTTTGTTCATAAGTTTACATCTTTAATATCTAACTCGATTATGTGTTCAGGTCAGGAATTGAACTAACACACAGGTAAAGAAAGATACATGAAGAACATAATAAAAAAAAAACCGGCCAAGTGCGTGCCGGACAACGCACAATGAAGGGTTCCGTAGTTGGGATGAATTTATCCAAAAACAAACTTAACTTTGTAGTTGAAAAATATGTTCTCCCATACGGAATGTGTGGGAAAACATGTTTTTGAAACTGCAAAGTTAAGTTGGTCGATTACTACTCGTTAACTTGTAGAGCCTACTTAGCTCTGATAGTTTTCCTTTTAATTTCGTTATATACTACTGCTGTGATTTTTTTCATACTTCCAAAACCAACCATTTAGCTGGTAGGGGACACACACACACACACACACTTGACTCTAACAAAAAATAGCACTTTAAAGCTTAATATTTCGCAAACGTATCCCTGAATCCAAAGATGGTTTTTAGACACTCCTAATGTCTTTAAAGGACCTTTCCAACGATACCCGACACCATGGGATAGAAAAAAAAAAACATCACCACTTTACGTGTAATTATTTTCGTAATTTTATTTTACCACTTTGTTATGTATACTCATGCCAAATTACAGCTTTCTAGTACTAAGAGTCTCGAAGCTAGACCGCGGACAGATAGACAGACAGACGGACATGGCGAAACTATAAGGGTTCCTTGTTTACTACGGAACCCTAAAAAACTAGTAAAAAAGCATGACAGGAATTCCTGAAGAAATGGACCTGACCACACATATTTTAGGAGTTGAGATGTAGTCTGAAGGCTCTACCTCCTGAGGCGTTGCCGTCTCCATCTCAGTCGTTGTAGATACTACTGGTCAATAGAGCAGAATTTTTATGCCATTCCATCAAGCAAAACGGTTTTTTTACAAATTGATGGGCGTGTCAAACACATAGCACAAGTGGGAGGCCACTGCAGATCCCGTTTCTCGTTATGTGCTGAGGACGGAGACCATGTCCGATACAGTCCGATATAACCAACCCCGATTCACAAGCGGAGGTTTTACAGGATTATCCATTCAAATAATATTCCACAAAGTTAATGGTTTTTTCCGTATCGGTCAGTACTCTTTACATTTCGTTATGAAGCAATTCCGCAGAGTTGTAGCCCTATTCAAACAAGGGGCGAGTGGTTGACCCGATCGTGCGTCACTCGCGAGTGTTTGCTTCACCCTCGAGGTGACCACGCCGTGAGGTCGAGGTGGGACTACAGGAGTGTCTGTTGACACGAGGCTGATGGAATAGGGTTGGAGGAGCGTGGGAATGGCAGAGAAAAAGAAATGAAAGGAGTCCAAAGTAGATTGAAAACTTGTAACATGACAGTATGACAGGTTGTCAGTTGTACCTATATGAATGGCTGCTTGCATGAACTAATCTTTTCGGTATTATTTAATTGGAAAAACATAATTCAAGATTAAATTTAAGGCTCAAAAATTAGGTCTTTAAAATTGAAACTAACAAAAATATATTAACGAGACCCACTTCCGTTGTATAACGATTAACAAACGCTTCTAAAGATTAAGTTGTCGTTAGGAACTTATGCTAATGCGCCATCTTGTCGCTTAATTACTAGGTAGAAACGGTTGTTGCCGCCATCGCTCGCTATGGAACTACTGTGTAAGTATGTGTAGATGCAAAGATTCTCAAAGAAGATGGTGATATTGTAGGTAAAACAAAAGTGATACCGCCAATAGAGATGATACAGTTTAATCACTGTTCATAGAATACGGAAAGCGGAACCAACGTATGTGATTGATAATATTCTACAAAAAGAGAAGTAAAAGGAGTAAGTGTTTAAGAACTTCTTGCCGGCTCTTCTCCATAGAAAACGACCAATTGGAACCGTGCACCTAGCTGCTGACGTTTCATAAATGCCCATGTAGGTTTATGTGAAATAAAATATTTTGATTTTGATGATGATTTTGATTTTGAATCAAATTCATGTTCAAATATTTTATTTATATTTTTTTTTCTTACATCATAATAAAAAATGACTGTAAACAACTGCAGTGCTGCTGGTCAATGACCTCAGTTCCACGAAAGCAGCTGCTGCAAAAACTTGCGATAAAACTGTAATATATTTTTCCTGCTGCGAGTGCGTGGTCACAGCAGTCTTATCAATAAACACCTAATTACCTGCTTTAATTCGAGGTCACGTTTAGTTTTCGTTTATTAGTTAGGATCGCAGGGGGGTAGGGGGCCTAGGGGGTCAGCGTGTGGGCCAGCAACACGTGGTCGATCTTTGTGTCCCTCGGTGGGTCAGTAGGGCTCCGTGACGTCGCGGCGCACAGGGTCTAACTTTATCTAGAACATTGAACTTGGTGACAAAGCACCTACGTGGTTTTCCTAAGGATGTCTGATATTCATTTAATGTTTTGTTAGAATATTATTTATAAAAAATTGTATTTCGAGCTGTGATGAACTGATGACGTTCATTTTAGGACACGAGTTTCAGTCACTAACAAATGAGCACCACTGTCTACATTAGATACCTGATTTTTTTTCATTATTTTCGTAGCGCTTTAGACAGGTTTTCATCCCATTGAGAGCAACATAGGTCAATGTCAAATTACTCTATAGGAAAGCTGATAACGTTATCGATTCGTTATCGTTATGACACCATTTCCGAATTAACAAATGTATGGACTCCACGTAGTTAGTAGAAAAGACAGAGAAAAGTATTAAATTCTCACGTGTCCGTAATTATACTAGGTTGCTTTGGAACCAGCACTAATTGCGTAACACACGATCAATCATAATCTGAGTCATTTTAAAGAATATTGCTAATCCATTGCTTTATATGTTCTAAAAATTTGTTTGCTCAGCAACGTAAATAACGCAATGAATGTTGATGAACTGCCAAAATGAAACAGTTTGTGACTGATCGTGTATAACTGTATTACGCAACTATGGTGCAGTACATAGTAATCTGTTTGAAAGCAGATCAGATACCTGCACGTATATTACAGTTGTCATCGTAGCGTAGTTCTGCAACGAAGTTTCCAAAGGATCTTTTCAGCAACCGTGCAATGGCACATAATTTAAGGAGGATGCGCTAAGGTAGCCCGCGAAATTTAGATTTTATATAAAAATGTAAGAAAATTTGAATTTCGCGGGCTACCTTGACGCTTTCGCCATTAGAAATTCGCAGATTTTATCGATTGATGATCAATTTTTAACCGACTTCCAAAAAGGAGGAGGTTATATATTCGTCGCGTATGTTTGTTTTTTTTTTTTTTATGTATGTCCACCGATTTCTCCGTCAATTGTGGACCGATTTTGAAAATTCTTTTTTTGTTTGAAAGGGTGTGCTCTCGAATTGGTCCCATATAAATTTTATTAACTTTGCTTCGATAGTTTTTGAGTTAGCTACAAAAAACGTACTTTTTCCTACTCAGTATGTAGATGATATGATAAGTTTCTGCCACTGGTAGCAGGTAGTGGTATTCGAATGTGTGTGGGGTAGGTACCACAACTAAAAAGTGAAAAATAAAAACTTTTTACAAAAAAAAACAACCGACCTCCAAAAAAAACACTACAACGTGAAAAATAACTTTAATTTCGGAAGTCGGTGGCAAAAAACGAAACTACAAAACCCAAGACACCGACTTCCGAAATTAAAGTTATTTTTCACGTTGTAGTGTTTTTTTTGGAGGTCGGTTGTTTTTTTTTTTTGTAAAAAGTTTTTTATACTTTAATAGGAACGTATACTGTCATTAGTTTAGTACTTACTTATAAATATCTTATTAGTATTGTGGGCCAACTATCTGTGTGATCGGGAAACAGCTTTGGTAACTGTATAATTATTCATTAGCGTTACGACGGTCAGCCCCCAATAATGGGGAAAACTTGCCCTAATGGGTGTTCTTTATACCCCAAAGTTGTGCACGCACATGGCTTTTTTAAGGACTGCCTTTTGTAAGGCAGAGTTATTTTAACAGTATTGTTGATAAAAACCAATTTACAAAAGTAGGTAATGATAAAAAAATACAATTATTTCAGAGTAGAGCAAATATCTCTTCTCATAAAGAACGAGTAATGATCATTTAATTTTGTGTCATGATCAGCATTACATGGATTAGGTAGGTGGTATGCCTTTCATGGTGGTCTTCAAATATAGAGCTGCATTCCGATAACAATGATAAATGATGACGCTATAAGCTAAAATTACAAAAGATAATAATTATTATTGTGCTGCGTTGTTCGGCGCGGGGTTGAGGTCGACTCTCAACTGCTGATGATACGCGTTATCAGTGTTATCAGTAGTGCGGTAGGTGAGATGATCGCCAGTGCAAAACGTTCAGTCACTGTCCACGGGTTATGTCATCAGACAGGGACTTATTGATGCGGGGATAGTTGACTGATGGCCAGAAGATGGAAGAAACCACTAACATTTTAACAACGATGCGGTAGGTTTTATGGCTGTTACTTATGGGTTAACTAATGTTGTGAATTTAAATGGATTTGGAAATCATTTATGACAGGTAAACTAACGTAAGTTTGCCTACCATAAAATAGCTGACATTGTGGTATATTTTCGTTTTTAATTTAATTTTTCGTTCTTCTGAAATTTTAAGTGATTATGATATCCAAAACTTTAGGGGTTCTCTGAACACATAGTAGCACAGTACCTATAATACTGTCTCTTTCGGCTACAAGTGGATAAGCAGTTACATACACGTGATGTATTGTCACCGGAAGAGATTGGTGAGCTCTATTCTTGGTCGTCCGTACTAACGCAACAAAATTAAAATCCCTGGCATTGGGTGTGTCACGCAATTAGATCTGCCTCATTTGGTAGCGCCTGGAATTTCAGGAGTGTGACGAACACAGAACACATCAAGATAAGTTTGTTATCTTGGCATCTGAATCGCTTTGTGGTGGAACAGAAGCCTTATCTTGCGTTATCATTATTGATATCCGTTCGTTTATTTGTCCAAATTACAAATCTGGTTGTTTATTCTACATTAAATTGCTTTGTTATCTGAAGCAATGATTCATGCACATTTAAGGCTAAAATAAAAATGTTAATTAGTGTTTTTTCGAACATTCCAACAAAAAATCCAAATATTGTGCATTATAAAATGTGTATTTTCCGCTCTTTTATAAACGGAGATAAGATAAACCCATGGATACTATTTGCAAACTTTTTTTGGGCAAAAATTTACCTGCTTCATTGTTTCTAAATCACTTGTACTTACTTAAATCCTTCCAGGATAAACTATTATCAGCTGTTAGACTTTATTTAGTGGGGGAAAACCGATGGGAACAAACCCGTGCTTTAATAGACAAATTAACAATATAATAGTCTATTTATATACACACAATATAAATCAAATAAGAATTAAAGTTTACCTCAATATGTGGGTATGTTATCCTATATTCCTCGACGCCTGTGGTTTGTCCACAAATAGAAGTGAGGAACACTTAAACCTTTTAACAATTTGGTATAAAAATGTGCACTGAACTAAATCGCGTTAATTTGTAATATCGCGCTAATACTCGCGATAACGCGCGTAGATACGTCTCGCCGACGCGATAACAAACAGCTGACTGGCGCGCGGCGTGCCAGCTGTTTTGATAACCAACTTATGTTTATCAGAGTCGATAATAAAGCAAGGGATTGTTTATGATGTGGGCCATGCTTGTTTTGAAGCAGAGCTGACTACTTGCTAGTAGCAGTTGTGCGGTACCTATTAATACGTCTGTATAATTAAGTAGACTGTCAAGGTGTCTTTTTAATTGAAGTCTTAAACTAAGTAAGTCAATTTACTTATGTCCCCAAAATCATTTAAATAAAAATTAAGTTCAAAAACTAACACCCGACTGAAACATCACGCTCTAAAAAGCATGAAACAAGAAAATATTTCAGACAGAAATCATGACATAGGTACAAAAATGGTCAAGGTAAAGCCGTAGTGGCATACCTGTACACCTACAAAAAAATATAATGGCATGCGACCACGGTTTATCTTGACCATTTTTTTATTTTGAGCAGATTCTCTAAAAGGACCGTTCAAACGTCATTTAAATAAAAAAGTAGCTGCCATTTAAAATTGTAATTTGGTTTAGGATTGGTTGGTAAAGTACGAGTAAAATCTACGTTTTCTAAAGGGGTAGATAGGGGTAGGTAAGGATAGTGGAAGGAGTCTAATTTGTTATAATAAATAAGAGCTTTTTAAAAATTGTGATTTAATTTAATGTATTATTTTACAAGAAGTATGTGCATAATTAAAAATACACATTTTAATTTGATTGATGTACTTCCTGTTATTTAATTTAGTTATAATAGTCTTACTTATAATGGTCTTGTGGTGTGTATTCGTATTTAAAACAGTTACTAACATAGGTATTTTTAAGTATACTTACAAAAACAAAGATCACTGTAAATTATTATTCATAAATGTAGATCCACTGCGCAGCCAATATCACTTGCTTGACCATGCCATTGACCACACCTACTTGCGAGTCGCTGATCGTATTCGTGGCACCTGTAACACTCGTAGCAGTAGCCTCGAAGGGTAAGCTAACTTGCCTATGCTATCGATCACTACCTTCTTTTTGTTTAATAGACGACCAACTAAACTGTTTGAATGAAAAATGAGTCACTAGAAAACCTAAGTTGTATCTATCCTTACGACTTAGACAAGCATCCAATCAAGAAATCTCTTTGTACTGTCCAACGATCATAATATCTTCATAACGTTCATAACTATTCAGTTTGCCGGACGATCGTCACTAAGTGAGCCATCAGAGAGTATTGCCACCTGCACCCTGCACGTGTGAGCTTATAATCTAGACTTAGGTTACTATAGGTTATCATAGAGAGATAACTGCGCTGGATTACAGCGCTTATCGGATGAACTCAAGAGAGGACGGCTAGACGTCGCTTTTACAATGTTACCGTGTGGTTATTAAATGCAGCGGCTCTTGTAGAGAACATTTATATGTAAATCTGAGATACATAGTTTCTGGTTACAAAAATAATGAAAACATGGAAACATTTTCTTCTGAAATAACTTTTTAATGCACTTTTAAGTTTACGATTTGTATATTGACAAAGAAGTTAGTATCTACTTATCTGTAGTCATACACACAAGGTACAGCAGAATTAGGTATAATACATAGATGCTCGGTGTAATAAATTGGGGTCTGAACATACCCCTTTCAATTGAATTCAAAATATTTTATTTCACATAAACCTACAAGGGCACTTATGAAACGTCGGAAGCTAGGTGCACGATTCCAATTGGTCGTTTCCTATGGAGAAGAGCCGGCAAGAAACTCCACGGTTACTCGTTTAAAAATAATTGGCTTATACAATATTTTCAAATAACAGTGTTAATAGGTATGGGGGGCAGTGTAGGTCCTTGCAGGATTACAGCAAACGTCAGTGACTTCTTAGTTACAAAATCAGTGCGTGAAACAACTTTATTTAATCTTAGAGGAAATTGTACATGTAGTAATAAATCTTGCGCTTTTCCTGTCCGAGGGGCCGGGGGGGCTAACATGATAAATGCGGGCATCACTAACAGCAGACAGTGAAGGGATCTTCACAGATACAGGGGTAGGCAGGGGCCATGGTTGGTTGGCTGGATGCCGCCTGCATTATGCATGAGTACGTGTCTTTGTGTACGGTACCTTTTGCACGGCCTATCTGCGCTGTGAAATGAGTTCGTGCAATTTTTTGCATAAAATATGAAGTACCGTATCTACGTGAAATTCAAAAGACGGAACCGCACTGCGAATAAATACGGGTGCGAATTGCATGTATTTATGTACATTTTTATTGAAATGTAACATAATACTAAATTGATTACTTACTAACCGTGCCTTCCTTTTACCGTAACGTTTGGATATTGACACAGCTAAAATCAAAATAAATAAAGTGATTAAAGAGAGTCAATGCAAATAAGTTGTTATAATACTGTCAACAACCGTTATCCTAATTCTGGTGATCATTTATTGTCTTCTCTTTGTTAGCACCAAATACAAACTGTTTCGACAACATTAAAGTTAATGGACAATAAACCTCAAACGTTACTGTGTTTTAACGAAAGTAGATGACAGTTAATTGTGTTTTGAAGCAACCCCTTCGTAGAGAGTTAGTGACACTGTGGTACTATGTAGTACTTGGTACCAAATAACTGACAGTTTCTTACATTTCCTTCTAATCTGGGTTAACTCAATAAAAGTCAACTTAATATTAGCATGTGGAATTTGCAGACGAAACAGTGTCCGTGTTTGATAGTCGCCCTCGCCAGGCACAGTACGCACGCTAAGCTTTTAAAACTAATTGAGAATTTCTGACTTTAATTCTGTGATAAATATAATTAAATGTGCGTGCAGCTAACGCCTACTACGCCTAGTAGTTATTTTTAAATTAGGCTGATGTAACACGGTCTAGCTTTTGGCAATTTAATCAATGTTATTCTGCGGATTTGCCTGTTTTTATTTAATTAGGATAAACCAAGTTCAGCAAGTTTCCGCATCCACTAAAAACGTTGGGTGTAATAGGAAATTTGTGTAATAGTAGGCACTAGAATCCATAGTTATCCCATTATGACATTCGTCACTCATATAAAAAACAATAATCCTACTTTTTTTGTTAACCTATTTTGTCCCACTGCTGGGCAAAGGTCTCCCCCGTACTTTTCCAGTCTTCCTTATGTTGTGCCTTCTCCGGCCAGTCGGTCAGGAAGGAGTCCAGTACCCTAATTGCGTAATACAACACAATCACAATTTGTTTCGATCTGTAACAGATTGCTAATCCATTGCTTCATAAGTTGGAAAAAAAAATCTGCTCATAACGTAAATAACGCAATAAATGTTGTTGAACTGTCAAAATGAAATAAATTAGGCAAAATTGTTTTCGAAAATAAGTTACGATCGTCACGCCAGCGCTTTTTATTTATTTATATATTTATTTATAATACTACTTCCTACTATTATTATATTATAAACGCGAAAGTTTGTGAGGATGGATGGATGGATGATGGACGTTTGTTACTCCACGCAAAAACTACTAAACGGATTTGGATAAAATTTGGCACACAGGTAGTGGATTAACTAACACATAAGATACAGTTTATCCGGATATTCCCACGGGATCGAGACTTATATAGGTGAAATCGCGGAGCGCGGCTAGTTACAAAATATTAGTAATAAAATATTACCCGCAGGCACTGGAATAATATTATTCCAGTGCAGGCCTGCGGGTAATATTTTAGTGGAAAAAAAAATCGCTGTTTAAGTTAACTGACCACAGCCTCCATATGTGATAAACTTTGTAATTCGTGAGCATAGCACCAGCTGAACTACACAGTAGGACCTACCTAATTTCAAACCGATCGTTGTTACTAACCGTCTATGTCTGTCTAAACATTCAGTACTTACACACCAAAAGCCAAGGCCTACAATATGAAAGCCAATGGCGGCCAGTGCTTTCACAATGACCTAGGTAGGGCGTGTGCAGACGGGGCGCAGCTCTCGTGACAAACGTCGGACACGATCAGACTGAGCAATTTACACATCACGGCATGCTGACGGGCCGTCTGACTGTTGGTATTGACTGATATTTTCGCGAATATCGGCGTTTTCTGACTTATTTTAGGAACTTTTAAAGCCTTGATAACAGTCTAGGCACTAGATCCTTTTGAATAACAACTTTTTTTGTAAACATTAATTAGTAGATTGTACTTATTATTATTTACCCCAAGCAGACGAATATTTGACATTGTTCTCGAAAATAATTAGGAGCATTGTATTCTTATCAAAAATGTCGCTAACACCGTGTTAGGTTAAGGCAAAACTACTTAGCTTTTTCTTGTTAGGTACCTAATTCTCAGTTAGACAGAAAAAGTAAATGATAAAGCGAACCATCAAATAGAGTAGCGTGCGTAGACCATGTTTAGTAAAAAGTAGTTATTTGCAATGGTTAGTGAACGAGTTGTTTGCAACTACCACCCCATACTACCACATGCTCTACCTTTTATGTCGCTAAGCGGGTGCGGGCGATTTATGAGAACGAAATGAAACTATTTTAAGCCACCCGTGAAAATTATGAAATATTTTATGGTACTTTTCGAAGGGGTTAAAGTAACACACACACAAATAATTTAAAAAATTATATCATACTATTATTAACAGCAACCCTAATTTTAACGAAGTTAAACATAGTTTGCTATAAAAATCTATTAACGAACGACATAAAAGGAAACTGAATCAATTACTTACGGACTCCGTCACATCATAAACAGCCCGGCCGCAATGAGCATCAATTACTTGGCACTGCGGGTCGCCGCCCTGCATCACCTCAATTAGGAGCGCACTCGTAAACACACAGTCCCCCAACACTTCACCATAACACTCGTTATCGATAAGGAATAGTTTGACAAAACAATTGTTTGTAAATAAGGCCGGGGCGGGCGGCGCGCGCTGGGCGGGCGGCGCGAGTGACGCGGGTCAACGACCGCGCTGTTGGCGCGCGTCGCCATGGCAACGCTGCAGTCCTCCTAGATCAGTTCCGGTAGATGGGAGGGAAGGTAAAGTTTACAGGTGTTGCAGTAGGTACCTAATAGCACAATTATGTCAATTTTGGAAGCATGATACTCAATTTTGTCTTTTAAGTACCTACTGATTGAGAAATCTAGGTCTGTGTGCTGTGAATACACTTTTATTCGAGAATCCAAAATCTTCCAGATTTAGATAGTTATGGACAGCTGCACTCTGATTTTTAAAGCTAAGACGATAATAAACAAGTCGATATTATTTAGAGCTGTAAAGAGCACATGCGCCACGTCTGAAGATAGATCTGTGGCCTTCAGACATCGCGGACTGTTAGTATTTTGTATATTTATTTATGTTCTGTCTAACCACAATTTACTGAGACGAATCATGAACTCGGAAAGAAGAATAATTACAGTGTTGTGATTAGGTAGCGAATGAAACTATTACTAACTTCATACCTGTAAACAAAATGCAAGTTGTTTCAGATATCATCATCAGGTGGGTGCGAATAAATAGCTATGAATAATAAATTCTAGACTCCAAATCATGGACCATGCAATTTTAAGGAAAATAGATTGAATTGAAGAATGTTGGAGGTTAACGCATTCTGAAGACTGAATACCTACTTGTAACAAAAAGACAACAACTGAAAATCATTTAAATGAGAGGTATTTCGTTATTACCTACCTACTGCTTCTCAGAGCCCTTGTTAAACTAGGCATGAACCAGTTCCACTAGGATATTGTTAAGTCTGCGCGCTGCATTAGTGAGCACTGCACTCGGTCAAGGCTGAGAGGCGCTTGCTCCTTGTTGCCACGTCGCATTGTCTGTGACTTGTTATGTTACGACTCGGCTTGTGAATAGGTGCTTGGGATTGGTAGAATAAAACAATATGAGTTGGGTAGATTCTTGCGAAACGTGTAGGTAATATTACTCCTCTGGCTACACCTTCGGGGAATAGGTACCTATAGGCTATAGGACGTTATTTTTACTTGTGAATACAGTTTTTATAAATTAAATCAATGTTCTTATTAATACTTTTTAAATGACTGACTGAAAGAATTCGAAGAAGTCAAGAAACAATTTAATTGGGCGGGCGTCAAATAAATTATTGTTTAGGCGTAGATCCGTTCTGCAGTTTCTGTTTAGTTTCCATGAAAAAGAGAGAGGCGCTACGTTATTAATACAGTTTCGTAAAGAGGCTTTTATTATGTTGGCAATTTGAAACGCCCGAACTAACTTTTGAAAGTTTTCAACTGTATTGAAATCAAAACTCGTGAATGACTAGGTTTTAGCAATGACGTTGAAAGTAACAGAAGATTTTTAGTAAGTTTAATAATAAATAAAATAATTAAAATTTCCTTTATTTCATTTTAAAACATACTATTTACATTTTTAAATATTCTTATAAAAATAATTATTAATTCGCTGCCACACCGACTAGGATTATTCCACCATCTTGTGGTGGTAAAAGCCACTACAATAAGTTTGATTTCATAATGATGCACTTTCCTCTTAGAAAAAAATAGTATATGATAATTAGGTATCTAGATGTTAATGAATTACTTATAAATGAGTCAGAACTAACTACTCGAAAACCTGCGAAATGTTTTTTTTTTGCATCAGTCATTTACTACTGCCATCTAGTCTCACGGGCAATAACTAAAACAACCATGGACAAATCTTGGTAGTTCTACTTATTTTTACTGGGGAGCGCTGGTGTGCACGGAAAATGATTGGTTCGCACTGCCATCTATTCACATTCGCGTGAACAGCATTTAAAACACTAGAGGGATAATGTCAATATTTGCGACAAGAGGGCGCTACTATACACATTGTTTTGGTTAAACTGAAAGTCATGGTTAGGGTGCTGCGTTGCGTTTTAGTAGAACACCGTCATTTGAAACTTTATTTCATCACACTTCTTATTCTTCGACATCACTCGCTGTCGATAAAATATTTTGTTATATTGTGTGGAACCTGAACTTTACGCCAAAAGAAGTTTATGAATAATGTTTTGAAATCCTTCCGCTTTCCCATACCGTTTTCAAAATATGTACAACAATATTGAATTGCAGTATTTTTATGCAGTTTTCATCCCGTCTTATTGTAATGTTACTTTCATGACTCATATCGATAAGTCCGATAACGGCTACTTTTAACTACATTATTATTCTGCGCCACGGACCGTAAAGTTTACTCCGATTAAAACTCAATTTCGACACTTTTATTAACGTTCGTTTCAAATTCATTATTTTATGTAACGGGAGTTGTTACCTGACGGCCAATTACTTTCCATTTCCGTCACAAGCACACAAATTGATTGGCAAATTAAACAATAACACTAATGTTTTTAAATTAATTAAACCCGATTGATTACGTAGGTAGTTATGTACTCCGCTTGTGTACAATTTACAATATAATAGAGAAACAATCTGGCTCTAATACAATCGTCTCTTGATTGATTATAATTAACTGTTGATTGACTGTCGATTACTTGACAACTATAGGAATTGATTCATTATTATGTCTCTTGATTAAATATAATGAGTATGGTATTATTGGAATACTTGACACCACTTTACATTACCTACAAAAGTAATAAATTATCGTGATAATATTGAGCCAGGCTAAATACCTAAAAAATATTAACTCGTTATAAGATAAGCAATTGTTATATTTAAACGACCTCAAGGTAATAATTATTGCCATTTATTAACAACATTCTTGGTAAACCGGCAGGTGATCGGTGGCAATATTGGTAGGTATGTACATTTTTTATAAAAAATTGGCAAGTTAAAAATATTAAACTTGTTATTTACTTTTACTTTATTAGTAGCTTAATTAACTGGTTGATACTGTGTATGTACCACACCAGCCAACGTTTAATTCAAATTAAATCAAATCAGAATTCCTAAGGAATTTGATTCCTCCAATGACACCCACCTGATTCCTCAAAGGAGTTATTTCAAAGCCAATCAAGAACAAAGCTCGCTCCCTTCGTTACTATATAATACAATTAAGAAGCCATTAAATTAAAATAACTTCTGTTTTATGAAGCTCGACGAATAATGGCGGCACTGACGTCTAATGACAGGAGAAAGGAGTTAGTACACAAATAATGAAGTGTAAAATTAGATACAGTTTCTCTTGAAACGGCGTGAAATAGTTTTAATTAGCACCTAATTGTAAGTAAAAATAGTGTTCCGTTATCTTTAATCAAAAGTGTTTTTAAATTGATGTCACTTTCACGCTGATCAGGCAGGCTGTCAGGTTTATATCTCATCGATAGGACAGTAAAATTTTAATAGTCAGCTGAACGACGGAAGCAAGTTTATTCTTGCTAAAAGGTGTTGTAGAACTTACCCACTAAAAGAAGACCCTTTTTTGACAGTAGACCGAGCCTATAATTACCATCTCGGCATGAACTTAGCTTCAGGCTGACTCGAATAATCGAATCGGAGCCCTCACAGCATCCCAGCAAAAAGTTTACAAGGCACATGATTGGCTTAGATACGTGACCATATCAAACCAATTGACACGTAACCATGACAACAGCTTCAATTCACAGCAACATCACGGTTCCCACGTCCGGATATGAGTCGAGAATTTACTATTATTAGTACCGACCATCTCGTGTTACCTTCATCCCAGCACTCAATTGCTGCTAATTGTGCCATTTGTGCCGTCTGTACCGTAGCCGTATATTCATCGGCTGATGTATTCAGGGCACGAGTGAATACGTTTACAAACCTGAAATATGATTTTGAATTAGGAACGTGCTATACTGATCAAGGTCGTTTTTAGCACAGGGATTCTGGATCCTGTGATCCTATTGTGAAATTGAAAATCCAGTTTGATTTTGTTGTAAGTATCATGAATTAATGAGTTGCCTTTAAGACCAGGTACTCCAAACACAATTTCCACGCAAACTCCGCCCCAAATCACCCCACTCCACTATGTGCTAAACGCTAACACATCAGTGATAAAGTTGAATATCGCGTGCGCTCTTTGGTCGTCTTCGAGCACGGAACTAAATGTCGTAAGTCTCAATTCTTATTTCGTTCATAACTAAAGTAATAATTGATCTAGAGAAAAAAAATCTTATATTTGGATAATAAACTATATTTTCTTACTGTCAATATTTTAGACATAAAAGCCGAGTAATCTTGTTTTTGTTTCAAAGAATCTTTAAAAAAGACATGATTTTCGAATAAAAAATGAATTCAGCGAAAATGTACCAATTATCATTACTGTCTTATATTTGGAAAGAAAAAGATCCAATAAATCATATTCTAAAGTTCCTTTTTGATTGTATGCGTGACTTTTTCAGAATATTAATACAAATTAACATAGGTACAGTTTAGGGAGCCTCCTCTTAACTACTTATCTTATGTTAAGGTGAAGTAACTGCATAGTAGGTAACCTTTATTGGTTTAACAAGAATGTAGAGTACTGACGTTGAAACAATCGTAAATAAATACTATTATCGTAGGTACGCAAAACACTACGCTACGATAACAAATGGAAGGTCAGACGCACTGATCATTTCGATAGAATTGTTTCCATGTTATGTCAACTGTAATGGACAAGAGGCCGAAGATGAGTTGTAAGTGAATTGAATTGATTCCAGGAAGGGATTCCCGGAGCCCGGGACCCCGGGACCCTCACAATCGGGCCTCGGGCAAGAGAGTGAATCTAATTTGAACAAATAATAAGCGCCCCAAACGAACGTCAGAATGTCACTAACAAAAATTAGTTGTTTGCTGGGTCTGACATTTGCCTGCAAGCGACAAAAACCTGATTTGCAATAATTAAGTCGGTTTGCAGTTTACTTGGGCATCGATTCCTACAAGTCGGAAATAGAAGCAATGAAAAAGAAATAACGTTAGCACAGACACACAGGTTCATTTCCAATATTATAAGTAAGTAAACAGAAAAACTAAATGTTTGCCGTTTACAGTAATTTGATATATTTACATATTTTTTATTTTCCTCTCTTCTTCATTATTTACTTTCCTTATTGGTCCTTTTAATTTTTGCCTTTACAAGATATGTATTGTTTATAAGTCTTTTCTTCTTTGTTAGTAAGTTTTATTGTCAATACGAAATTGTCTCAGTTAAAAGTAAAGTGACAGCATCCAAACATTCAAAAAACGTCTCTACGTTTTGTGGTAGTACACAAAAAACTGATCGATAAAAACAATTTGCAGTGCCGCAGACATTGCCCATTCGCCGTGAGTACGCTCATACCGGTCGACGGTCAAGTCATTAGGCCTGCCGCCACGGTTGGGCCGCTCAGCACAATACCCCGCAGCGCCCACATGGCCGCATCGTCCGCTGATCGTTTGTTTCCATTCTATATCACTATTGTTGCTTCCTTTTACAGAAATAATTGCCCTTTCAGCTGAGTCAGATGCTTATGTAATGTGGATTCACTTTTGTTCATTGTGCTCGTAAAATTGATAGTGAATTGTGGGAAGCGTCTGGGGTTTTTAAGCGGTTTAGGCAATATTAAAGATTACGCTTTACTCCCAAAGAGGCTCTTTGGCAGTAAAACAATGTCGGTACTTATCCGTTATGTATGTTATATGTACAGGTAATATCAATTAAGAAATAGGCATGTTTGTGTGGGGATACATTAGTATGCGACAACGCATATCGGTTGTGATAACTTGGGAGAGACCCCATGTCCATCTACGGTCTGTGGTAGACTAAGTTGATAGATTGATGCGGATGTTGTGTGCCTGTCCTCAATTTAAAGATACTTAACTAATTTATTCATCATAACGACGAGTACATCGAATGATTGTCTACTTATGATCCACTTTCACATTGTTTGATTATGATTCATCAATCTATTCGTTTGATTGAAGATTACTGTTGATTTATTCAATTACACGAACCAAACACTCAAAGTACTTAACTAATTGACACAATAATAGATAATATGTCTTCTACTGCGTGTACCTATTTTCAGAAATATTTTCCTGATTGCTGAAGCTTCTCACTTCACTTGACGTGTTCACAAAGAAATGTGGGAATAAAGATAAAGATGGCGGAATACGCTCCGTTGTGTGAAGTTATCGTTATGACTCGGTTTGACAGACATGTTTATTGAACGCAGATGGAAATATTGTCTGGAATATACCGCGCCGGCTGAGTAACTCATGCGTGCAGTAAGTAACTACAGTGTTATTTCTTCATAAGTTTGGAAAAAAATATTTCTATCGTGAAAACATATTCTAGCTAGCGGTCCAAGATACAATTTTAGTTTTGTAACACACCTCGCTCAAGCTCCCCAGTAATGACGTTAATTACCACCACCACAATTTGTTAAGGCCTAGGTATAGGTAGTATGGTCTCTGTTAAATGTAGAACGATAGTAAGTAGGTATTTGGTAAATCACCAAAAACAATATCTGTAACATCAGCCATCATAATAGTTTGGCAATCAATATCTGTAGCATCAGTAATCATAATAGTTTGGCTATCAATATCTGTAGCATCAGCAATCATATAGCTCGCGGCTATCAATATCTGTAACATCAGCAATCATATAGCCCGCGCCCCCGCGGCAATCAATATCTGTAGCATAAACCATCATAATAGTTTGGCTATCAATATCTGTAGCATCAGCAATCATAATAGTTTGGCTATCAATATCTGTAGCATCAGCAATCATATAGCTCGCGGCTATCAATATCTGTAACATCAGCAATCATATAGCCCGCGCCCCCGCGGCAATCAATATCTGTAGCATAAACCATCATAATAGTTTGGCTATCAATATCTGTAGCATTAGAAATCATAATAGCTTGGCTATCAAAATTAGTAAGAGTTTTGACTTTACCTCGCACCACATTAGTCAACTTTATCTTTCATCCAGCTTTTAATCAAAATCCTATAAGTTTCACGACTTGGAAGTTACAAGTTTCTGCATATTTGCGTCAGTGCTTGCATTTAGTTAAATTGAAATCTATTTTTAGAGCCGCTTTGTGAGAAATTACTGGTTTTACTCGACGCTGCAATAAAATATGAAGTTAGAATCTATAGCCTGCGTCGTGGCAAGTCTGTGGTTTTACGAGAGATTACTATGAGAACTGGAAAAGGTGAAGTAATAAGTAACGAAAAAGTTTCATCATTTTATTCAGTATTTTTTTTGTAGTCGTTGAAATTCATGCATGGTAAAACTCCAATGAGTTTATATTTGCATCATCATAGATGTGTAAATCATCTTATGTGTAAGTAAGTAATAAATAAAATATATGAATGTATACATATAATATAATCGTAGCGAAGTCAAAACTACATTTTTTTTTTTAAAAGGTCATTGCTACGAGGTCTAGGGACGATTTCGACTGTTTGTCTGAATGCATGTTCCAGCATCACGCAAATACTACCGGATAGATTCTGCTCAAATTTTGCACAGATATCCCCAGTAGTAGGTATATCACGCTGTTTAATTTAATTTATTTATTTATTTTTCTCATCACAAATGCAGATTTGTACAGGAAATGCTTAATCTAAAAATTGGGTTAACATTTGTGAGAGACTGGTGCCCGAAAAAGGCATAAAATACCTGTGTTACGGGTCACCAGGCCCCACAATACTTAAAAATGTACATATTAATTTAGATTAATTAGCAAACGCAAGTGATGAAGTTAAATTATTTTCTAGGTACAGTAACAATATAAAGAAAAAATAAAATAAAAATAAATCTAGGCTGGACATTCAAATATAGATTTAAGTGTGTGTACGTATGTGTGAGTGTGTGTGTGGGGGTGAGTGCATGGGGGTGTGTTGGGGTGGGTGTGTGCGTGTCTGGTGGTGTGTGTGTGTGTATGTGTGAGTGTATGTGTGATAGTGAACGTTTATTAAGGAAATATAAATTTAGCGAATAGGGATCAGAAGACTCTCAGTTGCCTGATAGTCGAGAGTTTTAAGCCATTTACATACATTTAGTTTAAAAGTCGATCTAAACATGGGGTATATTGAAAGTGTTGTATTGATTTTATTATACAGATATCCTCCAAGAAAACAATAAAACCTTTGAGAGAAAATTGTGCGAAAGAAATTAGTAGGACAGACATTACCTTTCCTTCGCTTATCTTTGTTGAGATTAGGGTCATATTTTATTTCTTTATGTTTTTTGAGTAATAATGTGAATATGAAGGTCTGCCTGACTGTTAGAGTATCCCAACGTTTATATAGCTCAGCACTTGGATAGCGAAAGGGGAGCCCAGCTCCAACCTTGAGTACGGCTCTCTGTGCTCTTTCAACTTCCAGAAGGTGCACTTTTCCTGCTCCTCCCCAGGAGGTTATGCAATAATTGACTATTGACTGGCAGAGTGCTGAATACACCATTTTGATAGTCTTATTATCCGCCACATGTCTCAGTGTCTTGAAAATGTATATTAGCTTACGAATCCTAGTGACGAGAATGTCAATATGAGGCTTAAAAGTTAGTGTCTGATCAATATACACTCCAAGATATCTAATAACGTCAGTTCTTTGAAGGGGCGAACAAAGGCACGAAGGCGGGGCCAAGTAGGTACAAGTGTGAGCAGTAATATTGAGAGTTGTGGGTGGCAGCAGATTTTTCCTAGGTGCAAAGGCAATATATTTGGTTTTTGATACATTTAGTGTCAACACATTGTCTTTAAGCCATTGGCATACCTCATTAAGACCATGTTGAGCATATTGGAAAACATCTTCCCAACTTTTTCCACAAAAAAATAACGCAGTGTCATCCGCAAAAGATAGCAATTTTCCTTGTTTTAGTTGGAGTTGACACAAGTCATTAATATACACAAGGAAAAGGCTAGGACCCAGAACACTGCCCTGCGGAACTCCATAGTGCACAGAAAGTTCGTCACTAGTCCAGTTGTCAATTTTCACTCGTTGCTTCCTATTACTTAAGTAGTCTTTAAGCAGTTGGAATGGAAGACCTCTAACACCAATTTTATCGAGTTTATGTAATAACAATGGAATAGGGACCGTGTCAAAGGCCTTTGCTAAGTCGAGGAACACCGTCACACACTTCCTGCCACTGTCCATATTAGTGACAATATGGTTTGTGAGTTCATGAACAGCGTCATCAGTTGACCTTCCCGATCGAAAGCCAAATTGCATTGGTGAAAGGAGTAGATTTGTCTCAAGGAAGTTCATGAGACGTTTGTTGATCAGTCGTTCTAAGACTTTGGACAACGTGGGAAGGATCGAAATTGGTCTGTAGTTGTTAATGCAATCTTTGTCTCCTCCCTTGTGAATAGGTTTGACAAGAGCTATCTTCAACGCCAATGGAAAGGTACCAGTAGCAAATGCCAGATTGCAGATGTGAGTAAGTGGAGGTGTTAGCAGCTTAACGTATCGCTTTAAAATTTTACCAGAAATCTGATCTACTCCAACAGCTGCACCCTCTCTCAAGTCCATCACAAGGAATTCAACCTCCTCTTCATCAGTAGGAAGCAAGACAAGTGAGTTTGGTGATGCGGGAATAGAACGGCAGCGACTCGATAGATCGGTGTAACCAATAATTTCTTCCGCCAGACTCTGTCCAACACCCGTAAAATATTTGTTAACGTCATCGATACTGCTTTTAGGATTATCAGTTTTGATCAGAGCCGAGGAATGGTCTAACTTTTTGTTAGTACTACAGATATTTTTAATTACATCCCACAGTTTTTTACTGTTATTTTTTGAATTTTCAATTTCCTTCTTCTCATAAATTCTCTTCTGTTTCTTTAGGATAGCATTGCAAAAGTTTCGGTATCTCTTGTATGTCAAATTAAGTGTTTCATCGTTTGGATTCCTTTTAAGCTTTTTATGCAGATTGTCTCTATTACGCATACATCGTAGTAAACCAGTAGTAATCCATGGTTTGTTTATTCTTTTCCTATTAGACACTTTAACCACATGTGAGTTATCCTGAATGGCATTGTCCAATAAGGAAATGAGTTGATCGGTAGCTTCATTGGCATCACTACAGTCAAGTATCGGTGTAAAGTTAGTTTCACTTATAGTGTGGTCTAATCCGGTATAATTGATACGCTTCATCGTTAAAGAAGGCGCGAAGCGTTTTGTAAGTAAGTTAATAGCAATGCCGACACTTTCGTGATCAGTGACTGAAGATTCCGCTGTAAAGCAGGTGGCTTCTAATTTAGTTTTAATCATAATATGATCCAGACAAGTGAAGCCATGGGTGGGTATGGTATGAGCGGGAAGTATACAATGACTAGCCAAGACGTTGAGGTACTCTAAGGAGCGCTTATCATTAGTGTTAGGAGCTATGTCAATATTTATGTCTCCACAAATGATTATGTTTTTGTAGTTGGATAGTTTTTTTAGAAGCTCATCCATTGAAGTACAGAAACCACTCGTGTTACGCTGACCTGGAGGGCGGTAAATTCCGATAATGCATGTCTCAGAGCTCAGTTTTAACAAAAGACAATTAGCATCAATGATGCTAATGCAATGATTGCTATGGGGGAGAAGTAATACTGCAATAAGTTCGTATTCTTCTATAGTTTACACCAAATTGTAAAAAGACGAGCCAAAAGGTAAGGAAGAATATTGCAGATAGTTACAGATTTAATCTTTATCATCACGCTATAAATTTATGGAGCTGGGCAATCAATCATCATGACATATACATACAGGGTTGATTTTTGAGATGGAGCAGTAAGGGTAGATTTACTCCCGGATCACCAGTTGGGACTCAGTATATTTAGACTGCTCAAACCAAAACTACAAACGTATTAAGTATACAGGGAAGTTTAATAAAAATGTGGTCTCTTATGACTTCCACGCGAACGAAGTCGCGGGCAGAAGCTAGTAATAAATAATAATATCTGTATAAGTGAAAATCTATAACAATATAATAAAGCTGATGCATCTTTATTATATCTATGTATATTAAAGCTAAAGAGTTTGTTTGTTTGTTTGTTTGAACGCGCTAATCTCTGAAACTACCAATCGGATTTGGAAAAATATTTTTTTCACTCCTCTTGCTCAAAAAGTCCGTCATTGTAGGTACCAGAGCGGGGAAAAAATAGCATATCTTGCTCTAGAGCAAGATATGCTATTTTAACCAACGAGCATACAAAAACGAAAAAGTCTTTATTTTTATGTAAAACTTGCTTTTTACTACCGCATACCGGGATAAAAAGTATCCTTCAAAATTCAGATTGAACAAATTGTATTTTTGAAGTGAAAACTCCTTTAGGCACGTTGGGCCTTTTTGAGATAGGACTTAACCATTGATTTCGCGACACAGTTACCGAATTTACTGACACCGTGGAGTAAAAGACATCAACGCGTTGATTACCGCGGAGCCGAATTTTTTTCAAGTTTTCGCTTTTGTCGGCACTCGTGGAGCGCCACTGTTTTTTAAATAAAATAAACTATTTAATATTGTATTGGATTATTGTATTTTCTCGCAATCGTAGTGAAAAGTAGAATGTAACACACGGCGTTAAAACCCAAAATTGTTTCCAGTCGCCCCTTCCAAAAGATAGTTTTCGTATGAGAAGAATGGGCAAGAAACTCCACCGTTACTAGTTATTATTTTCCGTAATATCAACAGAGTGGCAAAACTATTGTCAATCAATCTACTTAGCCTTTTCCCAACTATGTTGGGGTCAAAGTCAAATAATTTATTTCAAATAGGCCCATGTATGGCACTTTTGAACGTCAAAATTGACAAAATAATAGAATTGATTCTAGTCGCCTCTTCCAAAAGGTAGTTTTCATATGGAGAAGAATGGGTAAGGAACTCCACCGTTACTCTTTTAAAATGTTTTACAATAGTTTGTATTGGTTAACATTAGTTAAATAATTATAATATGTGAAGACGATGCACTAATAATATAATTACTATACCTACCACAATAGGTAATAAGAATTAAAAATGAAGCAACGAAAGATAATTTAATTATGTGATAGATACTTGGTGCTCACGCGGTCGGTTTCCAGGCTAACTGGATGCAGCTGAATACTAGTATTTTGCATGGAGCGACTGCCTATCTGACCTCCACAACCCAGTAACTGGGTAATACGATACCCCTTGGTAAGACTGGTTGTCAGATTTTTAAGGCTTCTGACGACCCGTAACGACTTTCAAAGATCCACGAATGACAGCCGGTACCAACGTCTTAACGTACTTTCCGAGGCACGGAGGAGTCTCGGTACGAAAATACATGTGCCTATTTGAAGTAAATTATTTGACTTTGACCGTGCGGCTGTAATTACTTAGCCACGTACGAGCTCCTCAGTAGCAAAAATATTGTACTATTGTAATTTATTAAACCGCATATCAAGATTCATTTGAACCTTTCAGAGAAAAAAATTCACTGGCCAACGATTTATACGAGAGTTCTCTTTGAAGATAAGTTTTTCAGTAACAACTTTAATCGACTGTTATTCAGAAGCTCGAAAGTCTGCCAACCAGTCTTTCCATATATACTCCTTGTTAAGACTGGTTGTATTAATTTCGGTATTACCCAGGAATTGTGGAGGTCAGATAAGCAGTCGCTCCATGTAAAATACTGGTAGGTATTCAGTTACATCTGGTTAGACTGGAAGCCGACCCATGGTTGGCAAAATGCTCGGCAGATGATGATATACACTTCGGCCGTTTCTACGAGGGAACTACCAGTCATTACTCATTACTCTTGTACCTTTTAGTTTCACGAGTGATGTCAAGTTGCCTCCCCGCGGCACTATCCATTAGCTATAATAAGTTTAACATTACAAAAAACATTGCCCACGGCAGTACCTCCGTAGCTCGTAGAGAACTAAAAATAACTAGGTACTCATTATTTCTAAACTAATGTTGATACACGTAATAAAACATTACAAGGTCGTGAACATACAAACATGTATTATAAGTTGTTTCTTTGATTGACGCTAGAAAGTTCTTATGTAATGCAAATTCATTTAATAGGGGCTTTCTAAAGCGGTTGCCATCAATACATACAATACAATACAAATGAAATTACATACATACAATAGATAGATGTTGTTCCATTGAGACATACAGGATTAGAAAATTGATATTGGGTTGTGAATGTTGACGAAATTGTAATAAAGAGAGTCCATTTATTGGTTTATGTAATCGTAGCTAATAGGCGTAATTTAAGTAAAAGTAATTCTGAGATCAAAAAATTATGTTCATTCTGGTTACAAACATTTGTATTTCTCCCTTTTTAAATGTATTCGGTTGTCTCCAGTAAGGTCCATTGCTCGCGCTCGCTGTTTTTCTTCTATTATTTATACAAATGCAGAAAGGAGTTTGGTTTTCAGGTGCTTTACTTGCAGTCGCTTTTAAATCTCAAATGGCACGGTTTAATGCCTCAGTGTCAGAGTTGTAGGAGTTGGCAGAAATCGTATTTTCTACAGAAAACCTACATCAGACATCCCGTAATGATTAGGAACTTGTAAAACTCATTGTACTTTTTAGAGTAGATATCATCATCATTATCAGCCTATAAATGTTCCCACTGCTGGGACACAGGCCTCCTCTTTGTGAGAGGGAGTGGGCCGTAATCCACCACGCGGGCCCAGTGCGGGTTGGTAGATGTCACATGTCTTCGAATTTTCGGTTCTAGGACATGCCGGTTTCCTCACGATGTTTTCCTTCACCGTTTTGAGAGCAGTGGTGATGAAAATAATTTACACAAAGTAAAGCGCCGGTCTGGGTTCGAACCTACGACCTACAACTCGTAAGTCGCGGCCGTTACCACTGGGCCACCACTGCTCTCTTAGTAAATATAATTACTGTTTAGTCTTTCATAAATTCTTCTTAGCAAAATTTTCAAACGTCCTCTGCATGAAGCTATGATAGCCTTTTTGACACGACTGCGGCGAATCCCAAAAGGAGAGTAATGTTTTCAACCTTTATGTTAGTTTATAACTCAGTTAACATTTAGTGCTGCTTTTCTTTTTCAGTGTTCGTCGCATTACTACTGGCTACACAATAGTACCTAGGTACTTCATCAAAACACCGGGTAGTAAAGCCGGACTGCAACGCCCTATAGTGCCGTTAAACGATCAGTTTAATGCTCCACGTGCCTGCAGCACTAACATCACTCTAGTGTTACTACTTCACATGAGAGTTATAAAGAAGAGACGTACATTATGATGACCCATCTCACTCAGCCTTCACTTAAGAAAAGCATCATGTTCAGGCTACGAGCCCTGGATACGTGCTTACGTTTCCCTTCAATCCGTACCGTTACCGTTTACCGTAATAAGATGCTCAGCCAATGGCTCTAAATATCCCGACCATCTCTCTTGTCGTATAGTCAATAGGGAACCAGCCACGGTATCCTGGAGTGTTCAGCTACGGGACCAGGCACGGTATTCTGAATTGTTCGGTTATAGCTAGTTCGACTTATAACCGACCTGAAACAATCTTATTCTTAATCTTGGGTCTTTCATAAGTTCATAACTCAAAATAAAAAACCGACCAAGTGCGAGTCGAACTTGCGCACGAAGGTTTCCGTACCTCTATCTATAAAAACGGCAAAAAAAACATGTTTGTTGTATGGGAGCCCCCTTAGGTATTGATTTTATTCTATTTTTTTGTATTTGTTGTTATAGTGGCAACAGAAATACTTAATCTGTGAAAATTTCAACTGTCTAACTATCACAGTTTATGAGATACAGCATGGTGACAGACGGACAGACAGGCGGACGGACAGCGGAGTTTTAGTAATAGGGTCCCGTTTTACCCTTTGGGTACGGAACCCTAAAAAAACTATCTCAGTATGATACTGAATGCAGAAAAAACTGAGAAAAAACGTAACAAAAGCAAACAAAAACTTCAGCCAGATTGTAAATACATGCATGGTCAAAAATAACACAGTTTTCCTCTTACGAAAGGAAAAAACCGCTCGTACTCCATCAAATGATAGTTTACGAATACCATCGAATATTGAAAGCTTGTTGACCTACCGCGGGCACATACGCCATGCAATCTGTTCATGGAAGAGCTTACCCATGACCCAGTATCAACACCTTTGATCGCATGAAATCAGTACACCATGAGAGCGATCATCTGGCTTCAGTGGAAACCACTTCAATCGAATCAAGAATAGTAAACTCGTTTATTTTTTGCTTAGCCAATAACGTAAACAGAACTGAATCAAATACGTTATCTGAATGTTTCTCAAGAGATTTTAATAAGAGACAGATGTTGTATTGGCTGTCCTTGTGAGTCCTTACAATGTGTTTTTCTTGTATGATTCGTTTTGTTTCAGTACACTGCGAAATGGGCGTCTGATTTCTGTAATTTACATGTGGATGGCTTTACGAGTGGGGGAAGACCAAAGAAACGATGGATGGACTGTGTGGAAGATGATATGGATGGAAACGAGTGACTACCGAGATCACGACTAATAGAGAAGTATGGAGGAAGGGGACATGTTGCCGACCACGAATAAATTGGGAGAATGATGATGATAACATCCTGAAAAAAAAGAACTAAACAGCCTAGTGGCTTACAATCCATTTATTTGAGTGCAACATACAAACTTTATTTCATAACAAAAAAAAAACACGAGAGTTGTAACATTTTCATCAAAACTTTACGTTTGACGTACATTACCAGCGGTGGTTTTTATTTGATAGCTGTAGTCAAACCCGACGGACAATGAGTTGTTTGCTTGCATTAGTGCAGAGCTGTGTCTAAGTTAAGGTGCGTTTTCACTCGCGCGTTTGTGTCGACGCAAATAAAAGACTGGTTATAGTAAACGTGGAATAGTTTTCTTACATTTTCTTTTCTTGTAGTATCTATAACGTGATCTTGATAACATTATTATCCCTTGTGTGTAAAGAAGAACTGACTATTATGTTCTTTACTGCCTATTAAACCTTGTTTGGTGACGCCATATTGAGTATAAAGACCGCAGTGATGTAGTGGAATCAATGGTACTAATTTGAGAAATCTGTTTACTCTAGACCCTTCTCTTTAAGCGCCCCTAAACGTGCTTGTAATGATAAGCAGGAAGGGACACAGTTTGATTTATTGTTATCATTTTATGGAAATTGAAAGCCCCGTTACGTGACTAATTACTCACAAACTAAAATTCTGGAGTTTTGTTGCGATAGGCACTGTTGTAACAAAGTTACGATAATGCTATCGTAAAACCTGTCCTGAATGAAATTTTGCTACCCATCGAGTATGAAATAAACCTGTACATATTTTACACAACTTTTGGCACAATATACTGACTCCTTAACGACAGTTTTCAAGCCTTTATTGATTGAGGGAAATGAAACCAATAATATTTTCTGAGAAAAAGTTCCAAATATTTGTATTTCCATGTCAATGTTTGAACCTGCGAGGGTCGGCGAGTGTTTTCACAGATTCGTGGAAAATATTCCTCGGTTTATATGTTGACTGAACGTAAACATTAGTTCCCGATTTAAGTACTCACCAGAGATGAGGAAAGATTTTCAGTAGAAATTAATAAATTTTTTTAAATGAAAAAAAGTAATTTCAGTTTCATTCTAACTTCTTGCTTAGCTTCCTTTTTACGACATTCATAAGAAGTGTTATTTTAGGTGTAACTGCGATCTCGTAGCAAACATTTTACTATACAAGTTTTTATAGTAAATGATAAAATGCAAAAGTTTCTTGATAAAGTTACAAGTCCTGAGTTGGTACCCAATAATTTACTTCATCACGATTTTATTACTCTCATGGTGACACATCTCATTTAAGTTTAAAAAAACTCGCATAATATGAATTTACGAGCCTCTGTTTGCTAATAAAGTCCAGCACAAACCAAGCGTGCCTCACAAGCGTGCCTCACAAGCCGGAGAGCAACAGACTCCGCTCATTAACTTAATAAGACCTCACGTATTGGATTAATGACCGCAGCAGATTAACTGTATCCTCATCAGTTCTAATGTAATTGTTCGGGAAGCACTATTTAACCTACCGCTGCCCACGGATGCCCACGCGTGGGAAGCAAAGTTAATGTGTTCACAGAACCCTTCTTCATAGAAATAGGAGATGACAGACGTGGCGAAGGAGAATGCATATGTTTAAAATAGACAGCAATACTTGCTAACGTAAGTTGAATATTTGCACAGTCATAAATTATGTACCTGTACCTGTTTTTCCAGGACAGCCACAGAGCATTATCCAATTTTCTTCCTTCAGATTCACAGGAAAACCAGCCTCACAGACGCCCAGTTTTATAGTCTTTTGAGTTCCTATTCTCACTAGTAAATACAGTCATTTTCATTCTTTCAAATTGTAGTCGACCTATCTTAGTAACATATGTAATTACATATGTATACTTAGGTAGGTACTGCTAGTACGGTTGTGGTAACCAACCTTCTAGTTTCCTCGCTCTGTGGTGTCTAGTAACATGGTTAGCACTAATTGGCACCGGTCGCAGCGCTTGCACCGAAACATCCGCATGTAATCTGGAATTACGAAATGTAAGACAATTAAATTATCGTGTGCAAGCAATACAGGTCTGCGGTATTTATGGCCGCCTGGTACTTTTAGATTCATTGTTGGTGCAATAAACTTTGGTTTGCTAATTATTTCTAATGTTAGACAGACTCACATTGAGTATGATATGAGTCTAGTAAGCTGCAAGTTTGCGATAGAAATCAATAATTTTACATTGGGATTGTTTGGACTAATATACTAATTATAAATTACTAGCGACCCGCCCCGGCTTCGCACGGGTATAAACCTTCCTCTTCAATCACTCTATCTATTTAAAAAAATCGCATCAAAATCCGTTGCGTAGTTTTAAAGATTTAAGCATACATAGGGATATAGGGACAGAGAAAGCGACTTTGTTTTATACTATCTAGTGATGCACAAAGTCATTAAAACAATAATTTTATATTAACAAAGTAAACTGTCGTAAGTTAACGTAATTCAATATGCAATTGTGGTCACCACTTTCTAAGAATAACATTTATACAAATGTAGAAATACGATCCTTGCATGAATAACGAGTTGACTACAGAGGTGTCAGTGCGTAAGTCAGGTGTTAGTAAACAGCTCCGTTCCTGACAATGACAATGACTTGTGGGAACATAATGATTACTTACAAGGGAACGTACACCGTTGCATTGACGAAAACACGGTAAAATTCATGCGAACAGCTCGCGTTTCATATTTCTGACAAGTGCACACGCACGAAGCACGTTTACGGAACTAACTAACTATACCTGCGTGTTTCTTTAAGGAAAATGTCACTGTTTTACTTCGATGGCGTGAGTGAACCCTATCTCTGTCCCAAAGAAAAACATGGCGGTTTGGTTAGTTATTGTACCAGTTACAAACTAACTACCAATGTCAACCCAAAATAACGTCCAACCATGTCAATGTGTGGAATGTGTGGAAAATAGGTGGCATGTCTTGTAGCCAAAAAGATTTCAGCTACTCCCAAGAAGTTTTGAAATTAATTTACAACTGTTCCAGTGTGTATACTGGCACCCTGACTTGCTAGAACATGAGAGCAATGGTGTTTTGATACCAGTTCCGGTACTTTAACAATCATCAAAGGTCAGGAGACGTCATTACCCCGGTTTTGTTGTTCCGTTCGACCTGCGTTGATGGTTCCGCGAAAGTAGTCATGTCCTGTACACTATGGGTTTTATTGGTTACACTTTCATGATGACTGAACCATTTTTGCTACAATTCGGATCTAACACGATTAGAAAGTAAAATATTAATAATAATTAAATATAATTTATCATAAATTTTTTAACTTATTATTCTCGTCTTCACATAGAATTATATATTTAATTTGAATAAATACAAAATATTGTAAAACATTTTAAAAGAGTAACGATGGAGTTTCTTGCCCATTCTTTTCCATACGAAACCTACCTTTTGGAAGGAGCGACTGGGATCAATTCTATTTTTTGTAAATTTTGAAGTTCATAAGTGCCCTTTATGTGCCTAATTGAAATAAATTATTTGACTTTGACTTTCTACTACACCTAATATATTTTTTTTAAATTCAGTTTCCAAGATTATATTTACATCATTTAAAAACTAACAGACATAAAATATTCTAGGGCATCAAAAAATTTGTCCGAATCGCTGTCAACAGGAAAAGTGCCCTGTCAACAGGAAAAGTGCCCTGTCAACAGGAAAAGTGCCCAAAAGGAAAATATTAGGAAATTCATAAAAGTTTTACAAACACAAACATTAAAATATTTCTTTAGGAACTTTATTAAAATTAAATTCTGACTACAAAAGATCCATCCAACAAGTTGATTGTTTGGCACATTTAACAACATTTTAGAGACTTTTGATGTTGATGTCCGTCACAGAAATTCTGACTTCTAATCGTTTTGTAACTCAATTAAACTTTTACAGCTTTTGAATAGAAGTACATAACGCGAACTTAGTTGGAACCGCTCCCGCCACAACCCGCTCGTCCAGTAAGGGTGCAGCGTCCAGCTAGAATGTTCTAGAAGCCCTGTGAAAACAGACGAGACGCGCACCTGTGTTGACTCGAGTCGTCTGACATCCGTCAGCTGTGCAGCGCATCAAGATATTCTTATACTGTACGAAACCTGTTCTTCGCCCCGAAACTCTATTGTTTTCATACATATTGTTGGTGTATGTTATATTTATATTATATCGTGATATCTGTACCTATGTTAAAAGTAGATTTTTACCAAGTATCTCTCTATTTGAAACATTCAATTTTCCTATATTTTCCCCTGTTTTTAGGGTTCCGTAGTCAACAAGGAACCCTTATAGTTTCGCCATGCCCGTCTGTCTATCTGTCCGCAGTCTAGCTTCGAGACTGTTAGTACTAGAAAGTTGTAATTTGGCTTGGGTATACATATTAATCATGCCGACAAAGTGGTAAAATAAAATTATAAAAAAATATTTTTTTTAGTGTACTCCTCCCCTATACGTAAAGTGGGAATGTTTTTTTTCTGTCCCTTGGCGTGAGGTATCGTTGAAAAGGTCTTTCAAAAACATTGTGAGTGTGTTAAAACCATTTTTGAATTCAGAGATCCTTTTGCTTAATATTAAGCTTTAAAGTGCAAATTTTTGTTAGAGTCAAGTGTCCCCCCTGCCAGCTAAATGGTTGGTTTTAGATATATGAAAAAAATTGACGGCAGTAGCATATATAACGAATTTAAAGGGAAAACTATCACAGCTGAGTAGGCTTTACAAGTTAACGAATAATAATCGATCAACTTAGATTTGCGGTTATAAAAACATGTTCTCCTATACATTCCGTATGAAAGAAAATGTTTTTCAACTACAAAGTTAAGTTTGTTCTTGGGATAAATCCATCCCAACTACGGAACTCTACATTGTGCGTGGTTCGACATGCACTTGGCCGGTTTTTATAATTGTTTACACGGTTGCCCTACTGAATGATTATTTTGGAGAGTTGCTAGTTTAACATAACTTTAAGTGTGTAGAGGTAGGTATCCTTTATTCATTAAAATAAATAAACTAAAAAGCCATTTGAATGTCAATGAAGCGGGAAGGTAGCAGACCATAACACGATTAAATTTTTCTTGATTAACTGGTTTGGAGTGTACTATCGAAGAAACGCATATCTATACACTGTAAGGACTATTCTTGTTAAATTTTTCTTGATTAACTGGTTTGGAGTGTACTATCGAAGAAACGCATATCCACTGTAAGGACTATTCTTGCTTGCAGTACTCGATCGCTATAGTATCACTTACCTACCAAAAAAAAGGGTCGTGTGCACGGGACTTTGTTTTCATATTGGTTAGATATGCGTAACCCCGATGGTACCTGTCAACTGTACGGTCGGACGCAAGGGCAAAATGAAATAGTTCACTTGTGGCGGCATCTACATCGCCACAGACGAACTACGCATCAAACTGACGTCACGCAAAATTCTACATCGCGCAAGCAGAGTTCACCGCGTGATCAGCATATATACAATGTTGCCCATCGGCATGTGCCCGCCCGAATTTTTCTGAATATTCATGAAAAATGATCGAAAAATAACTTTAAATAATAAATATCGAATAATTTTTCGATAATTTTTCATGAACATTTAGAAAAATGCGGGCGGGCACATGCCGATGGACGACATTGTATAACTTCCCGACATCAATCGTCGGTCAGTTACCCACCAGAAACAACACCCGGAGGCCGGAGGATCCTCCCGTGTCGATAGTGGATGAGTGAACTTTACACCCTGTTCCTCATCCCTAAACACTTATCCAAATAGTTGTTCTCAGTAATTGTTACACAACTGATAACAATGAAATCCCACCTGTTAACTGTCAGTACATTACAAAGTGTTATTAAAACTTTTGCGGCTTCACTTTTTTGCTGAAATTTAATTTGGTTTTCAATCAAGTCGACTGTTTAGTGAAAACAATGAAGTTAATTAAAAACGGCAATTTGGAAATGCGGTAAAGTATTGGTGGGTGTTGTGTTTACTAGTTTTACCGAGCAAGTATACCTAGTAACTTACTGCGGCTCATCTAATGACAAACTTTTTAATAAAAAAAAATTTAGGTATCAACTACATATTTGGGAAATATGAATACGAGTAGGGTAGGTAATTTACTATATATTTTCTGCGTCTGAGCGCTCCTTGCGTGACTCCGCATCGCTGCTAATGCGGAGAAGGTGTCGACTGTCTCGGACACCATGGCCTATCCTGCAGTAAGAGCGCAGGCCGGATGGCACAGCACGCCAGCAACAATGACATTATCCGTCGTTCTCATATCACGCCAACTGCTGGCCAACTGTTTTAGAACCAATTAGCTTGGCACTCGACGATGGGAAGAGACCAGACGGAATTACCAAAATGTCTTGGAAGTAAGGTAGGCCTGTGATGTGAAATGCAACATGTGTCGATCCTTGCGCCATCCCATCTTCTTAGCACGGCGGGCTGTTCTGGTGCTGCAGGTGCGGAAAACCTCAAACGGCGCAAATATTCCAATTTTATTGGGACTTATATATTCGAGCCGTTTGGCCCAACACTTGGGCCATGGGGTCCGAATGGTTACTTAGTTTTTCGAGACATCACCAAGTGGTTGGTCAACTCTTCTCTTCGT
This sequence comes from Agrochola lychnidis, assembly GCA_963680765.1. Lineage (NCBI taxonomy): Eukaryota > Metazoa > Arthropoda > Insecta > Lepidoptera > Noctuidae > Agrochola > Agrochola lychnidis. The sequence continues at coordinate 568,941 of OY796863.1, read as the reverse complement.
GACTAGAGGACTGACCTATTTTTGGGCCAAAAAATCAGCAGTGCCATACAACTTTTTAGCAACCATAGGAAAAGGGGGAGAAAAGTAAAAAGTACTAGTGCTTAAAAGAACAGGTAGTCCCAAATTCATCCTTATAGTTTCGTCATGTCCGTCTGTCTGTCTGTCTGTCTGTCCGCGGTCTAGCTCCGAGACCCTTAGTACTAGAAAGCTGTAATTTGACATAGGTATACATATTAATTACGCCGATAAGGTAAAACAAAATTATAAAAAACATTTTTTTTAGGGTACCTCCCATACACGTAAAGTGGTGATGTTTTATTTTTAATTTTTTTATCCCATAGTGTGAGATATCATTGGAAAGGTCTTACAAAAACATTATGAGTTTGTGAAAACCATTTTTGGATTCAGGGATCCGTTTGCAAAATGTTAAGCTTTAAAGTGCTAATTTTTGTTAGAGTCAAGTGTCCCCCCCCCTGCCTGCTAAATGGTTGGTTTTGGATGTGTGAAAAAAATCACAGCAGTAGTTTATATAACAAAATTAAAAGGAAAACTATCACAGCTAAGTATGCTTTACTAGTTATCGAGTAATAATTGACCAACTTAACTTTGCAGTTGCAAAAACATGTTTTCCCATACATTCCGTATGGGAGAACATGTTTATCAACTACAAAGTTAAGTTTGTTTTTGGGATAAATTCATCCCAACTACCCTTCATTGTGCGTGGTCCGACACGCACTTGGCCGGTTTTTTTATTCTGAGAGGTACTCAATTCAAATAGTTTCAACTATTCCTTTGTTATTTCATTTTGTTTTAATTGAGCAGGTAGGTGATGGTGGCTTTCAACAGCAATAACGAACTGATGCACTATAACTGTTATTGTAACAAATACAAAGATTTAGGTACTTCTGAATACAGTGTAGGAACCTATTTAACAAACTACACTTCCCAGTAGAATACCTACCAACATAGTACACGAGGATATGAAATAGTAAACTAGGAATATCATAACCCATTGTAACGGGGTAGTTTTACTCGCGAGCTTAAGCGAGGGAGTAAATAGAAACCGAGTTATAATGGGTTTTAGCGCCGTGTGTTACACTCTACTTTTCACTACGATTGCGAGAAAATAAAATAATCCAATACAATATTAAATTATTTATTTTATTTAAATGTAGTTTGTACAATTCTGGATATTTAACGAGATGTTTTTTCCGGGAACTTAATTTCAGTCCTCTAGCTCTGTGAAGATGTTTTCACTAGATAATGACATTTTTACTGTTGTAAGTTATATTACGGTCACCAATTCAATTCGTAATTAGAGAAAAATTCTAAAGATTTCGCGCCAATGCCTTTTTTATTTCTTCTGTAGCCACAACGCAATGTATGCATTCTACCGAAGAGATAGCCGCATTTAGTTCCATTTTCAAAAATAAAATGTTCTTCTTTTTTGTGAACCAGTAATAAGTCGAGTCCATAATCATGATTATTCTACATAAGAATAAAGCCTTTTTCGTTTTTCAAGGCTCGTTGGAACAGACAACAGTTTAAAAAAAATATACTTTTTGCCCTAGAGCAAGAAATGCAATTTTTTTTGAGCAAGAGAAGTGAAAAAGTTTTTGCTTCATATCTCTGTAGTTTAACCTCGAGACGAGAAACTTAAGTTAGGTGTCAAAGGATATTTTTAGCTGTCTAGTATTTTCCTGGAAAAGTAAGATTTAATACAATTACTTCCCTGCGTCCTCGTGGATCGTTCAAGTCTTAAAGTAAGTTAAGTTTAGCGTTAGACAGTTATATAAATAGCAGGTACTTCCCATGTTTGGATGATCTTTGTTCAGAACCGGTTAGAATATCATCTACAAAATAATAAATAATAATAAGTAGGATAGAATGAATTCGTTCACGTGATTACATTATGTGATGCCGTCCATACTACACATCCACAGCACCTCATCTGCATAGGATTAGGTACATAATATTTTACAAGTAGGTATATGTATACATATATCCCTTATGCAACATTAATTTCAGTAGATGTGTGTAAATATTTTTGGAAGTGGTTTCCTGCGACCGCTGCCTGTAGCACACGCGCTGATGTTTTGAATGTAAACCCACTTGCAACAAGGATGTAGGTACTATAAACACAAATACATACATAACGTACCTATGCAGTTAAATATACCTGAAAATCGAACCTTGATTAGCCTCATATTGCATAAAGGTGTCTACCACACCAAAGCCCAAAAAGCCCGCGGCGGCTTCAGAACGTTGCAAGTCGGACCACTTTTGTTTAAAACGTGCCCGACGGCGGCGGTAGACACCATAATATTACCTGGCGGCAGTATAGATATCGTTTACCTAGCTAATCTTGTTGCAGTTTAAAATGTAAAGCATTCGGGCTAATTTGGTAAATGGTTGAACTATTTTGCAGCACAAGAGACAATTAACATTACCATGCATAATTATATTAACAAACACACATAACTGTCACACCTGCATACATATGTTTATTTTATCCACACTCATTAGGTAGGTACCTGTTTGCGCCCGCGCAGGTTTAGTGAAAGCCACATTAAACCTGTTCAGTGATTCACAATGGCGGTGACAGTACAGAGGAATTGTTTATGGTGTTTACACATCTTGATAAGGTTCACAGTTAGTTGATAACTGTAGAGGATAGCACGCCCGAGGAATCATGGATTCAGGAAATAACCTTAAACAAGAAATGTATTAGCATTTTGATAAAGACGTGGTTTTGGCCACACATCTCCAATGGAGATGTGTGGCCAATGTCTCCAATGGAAAGATTTTTTTTCCCTCGTTCCGTCTTTCCATGGAGATTCTCCATGGAAAGACGGAACGAGGGAAAAAAAATCTTTTATTATCACAGAAGCATGTGCTTATTAAAAAAAAACAATTAGGTCGAATACCATCTAGCATGAATATTTGGCAAGACATTGAAAGAATGGCTCAGTCGCGATCATGATCAAAAGTATCAGAACATTCATAACCGATATGGGCGTCGCTGGGGGATGACACCAAGAAGGGACAGGCTGGATCAAACTAAGATTTTCATCTTTATTATTATACGGGATATTTAAAGCTACGTGCTCAGCTGCAACAACTGCTGGCACATCGTTTTCGAGCAAGGGTCGGGGGAGTATCATTTACTCGGGGGCGTGGTTGCGATCGCGAAGGACCTCGGCGGCGAGGTCGGAATGACGGGTGTCGTCTGTATGTTCTATGTTCTATGTTAAAGGGTTTGGTTTCCGCACTTAGTCCGTAAGGTGGACCATTGTGCGTGGGCCATGGCGGCCGTTTGGTGGTTATTCCAACCAGCCCACCTCCCTCCAGAAGCTAATTAAATCTCCTGGTTTGTTCAGGTGTCGTCTGTATTTGTGTACTGCACTGGTGGCCCTACTCTTCTCCTGGAGGATGTGTTATGGGCTCATCTAGGTCGAAAAGGGTCCCCAAAAGGCACATAAAGACCTTTTATCCTCACAAGACCGTATCTTAATTCCGCCATCTTTAAACTAAAGTCTGCAACCAACTTCATATCTTACAATTTAATTGCACGATAAAAGTTAAAAGAGCGTTGAAACTTGAAAGGTTATGTTAACTTCCCGGAAGAGGAAATACATAATTATTAATAACCTATCATTCGACAGATCGTAAATTGTGACGTAAACAACATCAAATACATCGGACCGTCTAATTTTACAACCGATATAACATGGAGAAAGCTTCCATGGTCTGTTGGTCGCAAGCGTTGTGGCCTGATTTAGACTTCTAGACTGCAGGACTAAGAGTTATAAAATTTTTAGTCCTGGTATTTAACGTTGTCTACGGTAAACGGTTTGGTTTGCCGTTGATACGACAATCTGTTACCAAGATATTATCATCCATGTAAGACTCTGAGACTCTGTCTTTAAGAAACATAGGCACGAGTTTAAATAAAATTTCATGAAATTCAGGAAAAGACTACGAGAGGTTCCTTCTGCCTAATCCGTTCAGCGCTGTGTAACTTACTTGAGTTGCACTTTGTCTGCGAGCTGCGGAAGTCTAGAAGCACAAATGGTACGGTAAGGCATACCTAAGAGCTGAGCTTTTGTAACGATGGAGAGAATATTGCATTATATATTAATTTCAAGCCATAACCCGGCTGGCTGCTCAATAAAATAAACCGAAGTCGTGGGAATTCCAATCTACATCGATAACTAATATTATAAATGCGAAAGTGAGTTTGTTTGTTTTTTTTTTTTTGTTACGCTTTCACGCTAAAACGGCTGAACGGATTTGGGTGAAATGTGGCACATGGGTAGACTATGACATGGAGAAGGACATAGGCTACTCTTTATCCTGAATCGCAGAGGAAGTCGTAGGCAACAGCTAGTATTTTTATAAAAACATACCTTTAGTAAACAAGTAATACGGGCTGGTGTCCGCAACCTCCTTATTTAGTCATGTGCCGCAACTCCACGTCAAAGCGCGTATTTTGCATACCCATACATACTTCCTACTCATTTCACTCGCCATTATTACCTACATGAGACCAAAAACTGGTAACATGTGAATACGGACGCGATTGTTATGTATGTTTTGTAACCATTTCTGTATCAACACAGAATTCAGATGATTTAAAAATATCATACTAATAACAATCAAATTATACAGATTCACACGTTTCGTGTCACCTATTTATCGGTGCGGTATGTACCAGGCGCCCAGAGCGTGAAGGATAAATCGCGCGCAAATAAGAATGAGCACGTTGTGTGGACGACGCAGAGTTAAGAAACGGGTAATAAGTTGAGTGCTCATCGGTCGACGATTAATAGGCAACAACGGGGAACATCGCGTGATATTGCAGAATGAAGGTATTATGTAGGCACAACAGCTACTTTGCTTAGTAACTGTTCGAAAGACCACTGAATCCAATCAAAGTTAGTTAAAAAAAATACCTATAAAGATACCAATCGAAACAATTAAGTTTCCAATCGTTTGAACCGAAATACGATGATTTTTTGTAACCCAAACAGTGAACGTTGTTTGTGTTGTACACACCAATTCTCAGTTCAAAGAAATAATGGAAACAATAAATACAAGTAGGTAACACGGTATTAACAAAAAACAATCACTGACGCAACATTCGTCGTCTAGTGTAAACGCTTCACAAGTAGACTTCGTGGACCAGTAAGCGGTGGCCAACAGGAAGAGCTTTCATCGCGCCCATTCATAGTACCTACTGCGCACGCGCACACCACTGCGGACACAGAACTGGGACGAACATAACGGTTATTTTAATGTTTACCCGGCTATTGCGCGCTTGTTGGTGAGAGTGCTGGAATTGGGTGATAATGGCTAATGTGCTTGTTGATGCTTGATTTTGGACTTTGTTTTTTTTATTATTATTTTTGGGTTGAGCTTTTTATTATGCTCGTCAACACAGCCAGACAATAAGATACTGAATCAAAACATTTATTAAAACAGGTACAGGTTGAGAAAAATATAAAAAAAATACCAAAGAGTTGTTTTTCTTTTACATTTAATGTTATTTTTGCAAGAAATGAAATTTACAGAATAATTAACATAGCTAGCTGCTTCGATAACTATTTCGCTCTGAAACAAAATACTATTCTCTCAAACTATAAAACGAGTTAGCGAAGCAATTCAAATATTTCTCAAACTAACTAATATTTATGGCCGTGGTTGGTAAGAGTCAACGAAAACTTTAGTTTGTTTATCACGCCATTCATCAATCTCGGCTCTGGCGGCTATCTTATCCGAGTTAACCGCGTTATCCGCGTGTCGGATCAAACGCGGATAAAAGTAATCACCGGAACTGTGCGGCTTTAACCTAGTTCGGACAAAGTGGACAATTCGGGGTCTACAAGTTTTGTTAAAGATAACTTTTTATTTGGTATCATAAAATTGTTGAGTCTTGTTGAACACTGTTTTACTTTATTCAGGTAAGGAATACTACAGGACTATTCTGTATTTTATTTCCTCAATAAAGTTTATGTTTACCAAAATAAGCTTTAAAGCCCAGTTACGTTGCGACATAAAACGCATCATCATCATCATCATCAGCCTATAAATGTTCCCACTGCTGGGACACAGGCGTCCTCTCTGTGAGAGGGAGTGGGCCGTAATCCACCACGCGGGCCCAGTGCGGGTTGGTGGATGTCACATGTCTTTGAATTTTCGGTTCTAGGACATGCCGGTTTCTTCACGATGTTTTCCTTCACCGTTTTGAGAGCAGTGGTGATGAAATAATTTACACAAAGTAAAGCGCCTGCCTGGGTTCGAACCTACGACCTACAACTCGTAAGTCGCGGCCGTTACCACTGGGCCACCACTGCTCCACATAAAAGGCATGCACTGGTATTACTTATTATGTTTTCGATAAATATTTAAATCATTAGTTGATACTTAAGAGTGGCGGCTATTTGAACCCTTTCAAGGATTTTTTGAGAAACTTGCACCTAATTCCACACTTTAAGAACGCACTACAGAGTTATTAACACACCGTCGTAAACTGGGCGCCCCACATCAAACGCTACGCGATAATAAATCAGAGCTACGTTTATATGCGTCGGCTTACATCTCACTTGGTCACTCCCTAAACAAATTAACTTCATCTGTACGTCAGCGTCGGATGAAAGCGGACGGTAGTACGGCCGGGCCGGGCGGCCGGACAGTTTTGACGGATCTCTTATGGCTAATAAACCCATTTTTTTATGTTGTGGTTGGTCTTGTGTTTTTCTGTCTCTCGTTTTATTTCAGTTTTTAATTACGGAGCTTTCCTTTTCAACTTCCAGCTTTATGGCTTTGAAAGAAGTTTTGTTTGATGAGGATATTTTATCAAGCAGTGGAGGGTTTCCTTTCACAAACCTATTAATGATGCCGAAATAGGTACGGCACCTATTTACCAAACTAAAATACGTATTCTAATTAAATACCTAGTAAAGTTACTGAAAAACAAACATTATTCAATCTAAATCCATCGAGTTTCAATACTTGGCTCGTATAAAGTCCCACACACTGGGTTAGCAGGTGGGCAGGTGGGATTTGCTTAAGTGCACCCGAATATATTCGGTGGCATGTGTTGTCACACCGGTGGCAAGTGTCGCACCGGTCCCATGTGTCGTACCAGTCGCGTGTGTCGCACCAGTCGCATGTGTCGTACCAGTCGCGTGTGTCGGACTGACCGCATGTATCGTACCAGTCGCATGTGTTGCACCGGCCGCATGTGTCGTACCAGTCGCATTCATTAACTTTTCGGATATCCTCCAGGGGCTTACTAACAAATTATAGTAATGTAAACTGTTAACACCTTTTTAACATGTATTATGCAAATAAATTATTTCATTGGATTTGAAGAAAAAATGATAATATAATAAGAACAGGCTCCGAAATAAAAATAATATTGATTACTATCGAGCATGTTCGCATTTGGAGCGTTCTTCAGTTATTCCAAACCAAATATTTTCCGATGGAGGCAATACCCTGATACCATAAGAAAACTAGATAAAACTAACAGAAGTGTCACTCGTGCATGCGATAGCAAGGATTGGACAATATTAATTGAAATATAATAATGATGAGTGAGTAAGTGACATGCATTTTGCTAAATATGCGTCACAAACAGTTGCAGTTCGTAGTGTATGTCGATTTTACAAAAAAAGAAATCTTGATCTTTTTCCGTTTGCAAATGATTTTATTTATAATGTAAATTAAAGTATGTAATACACCATAAAACATCTAACACCTTCTCTAACTCTCGAATGGACAATGTCCCCCAAATAGACTTGTTTCCTTTGTTTAGTTTGGAGTGAACCAAAGACTATACAGCCTCGAGTAAACCTTTTGAATGTGGTTGTTCTGGCAATTCTATGGAGTTGAAGTATTTAATATCGGTTCCCCGAGCGACGCGGCCGCATTGCAACCATCACGCCGATGCCCACGGGTCTCGCCAGGAATGCCACTTAATTGCACATTTTATTATGTGCACTCCTTATCAGATTTTAATTGTAGGTAAAAGTTTTTTAGTTAAATTTAAAAAGATATAAACTTCTTGGGTTTAGTTGGTCGAGTAGGTAGTTAGTAAATTATAAAATTGGTAGGTATTACTAACAATTTTATAATTTTCTTATCTTACTGATTATTTCATCCAGTTTTACTTTGTGACTCGCGTACTGTCCCTCTTGTAAAATAACATGGGCATGGAATCACAAGCAAAGCGGCCAACGTCTAATTTCTGCTAGTTAATGTGTACTACTACGCATTCGTGGATTACAGTAAGGCTTTCGATTCTCTTAAATGTGCGAAGATATGGGAAGCTTTGCTGAACCAAGGTGTAAACAAGAAGTACAGTCGACTTATAAGAAACTAAGAAACATTTACAAGAATATGACAGCTGAAATTAGAACTGAAAGACTAGGAGACAACATTTATATAAAGACAGGTGTGAGACAAGAAGACCCATTGTCGCCAAAACTTTTTTTTGCAACCTTAGAAGAAATTTTTAGAAACTTTGATTGGACTGAGTATTAAAATAAATGGAGCATCTTTCAACCATTTCAGATTCGCTGACGATCTTATAATCATAACAGACAACCTTAATCATCTGCAAGTAATGTTAGAACAATTAGGAACGGAAAGTGGCAAAGTAGGACTACAGATGAATATTTCGAAAACTAAACTGATGACCAACCACATAGAAACGCCCATCAAAGTCAATAATGCTATAATTGAATATGTAAAATGTGTAAAAATATACGTTTACCTGGGCCAAATCATTTCCCCTGCACAACTTACATCTAAAGAAATAAAAAATAGAATAACCGCATCGTGGAAGAGATACTGGTCGCTAAAAGAAAATACTAAAAACCCATCAGTACCACTCAGACTAAAAAGTCACATATTTAATTCCTGCATTCTTCCTAGTATGACCTACGGTTGCCAAACGTGGCCCCTTACAAAAGAAAACATAAAAAGATTGGAAACATGTCAACACAACATAGAAAGGAGCATGTTAAATATAAAGAAAAAAGACAAAGTAAATCTCAATCTTATATGAAGAAAAACAAATGTAGCAGACGTGATTTACACAATAAAAAAACTGAAATGGAAGTGGGCAGGTTACGTCATCAGGGATAGAAACGGAAAATGGGCCAAAGAAGTAACAGAATGGTATCCCAGAGAAGGAAAGAGGAAGATCATTTCAAAGATGGGAAGCCTGGGGGAGGCCTATGCTAAATAGAAAAGCAGTCTGGAGAATTCTGATGTCTAACTAAACCTTTAATTTATATAAACTGTGAAACTAGTTTTTTAAGATTGCTAATAAAGGCTATTTGAAATGTAAACTACTCATAAATAAACTCATTAATATTAAACAATAGACTACTCATAGTAAATTATCTCACAGTAAGTACCCATAGGTATATTTTCGTGCTCATCATTCACAAATTCATCAGAAAGAAATCAAAGAAACTTGTATATTTTCTCTTCGATCTATAATTCTCTACTAGTGTAATCACCTCACGCAAATTCTGAGTTTTGTGTAAACACAAAAAATCCCGGCGGATGTATGAAGAGAATTAGTTTATCCTAGGTCTAAACTTGGTTTGTATCAACCATTTTAGTGCATACTTAGTTGAAATCTAGCATTTATAGTATTTATACAAACGCCGATGAAGAGGTCGACCGTGGCGGTACAAGGGCAGTTCATTCACAATTATATGCAGCATTTAATGTTGATATAGAAGGTCAGTCTATAGAGAGAGGTCAAAAGGGCCAATTTATGGACCCTGCGCAAGAAGGACGCAGCGTTCGTCCCATTGCCGTTGGGTGTACTGTGAGGTTTTATTATGAGATCCAATCTCATGGTATACAGGCTAATTGACGGGGTCCGCTAGGGCCAATGCCTGCCGGGGGTTCGAAGAAAACCGATAGGGAAATCGTGGCCCCCTGGCAACACGGCAACTGAAGGAACACGGGTGGGATTTAGTCAGTAAGAGTCTGACACGCCCTCCCGCTCCGCCCAGAGCGGGAGAAGTTATTTGATGATTTCCCACCCAAAAAAAAAAAAAAATGGTATACAGGCTGGCAAGAACGCTGTATGATATCCGAACAATCTGACAAGATATGTTTAAATTAGTATTTTTTATATGGTTTTCGTTTGTTGATTAAAAAAAAATGATAGTCTGCCGACAGGTGTCGGTCGCGCTGGTATTGTCGTAATGTTGTACTAATGGTTTAAAATATAATCTTGCTCTCCAAAAGTTATTTAATTTTTACACTGTCCCGGTCCTGAGTGCCGCAGCCAAGCGTGGTGCTTACAGTACCTACAGGCGTGCGGCAGCTAAAATATGCTGCAAATTGTACGCTGAAATAAAAAAAAACAAGTTCCAGCCTTGCTTTGGATCCAAAGGGGGCTGCGAGGCTGCTGAACATGGTCTTTCCAGTTTTTAAAGCTCCGATAAAGGTGAGGTCATCCTCAAGGTTGACATTAGCAACGCCTTCAATTCCGTTATCAAGGACACTGTTAGCTGAAGTAAAAAAGGAGTTACCCGAAATGTATGGTTTCTCGTGGCAGTGCTATAGGCACCCTTCAAAATTACTTTATAGAGACAACGTTTTGGAATCTGCAGTCGCATGCCAACAAGGTGATCCTCTTGGGCCAGTCATTTTCAGTTTAGCTATTCACCCTATAATACAACATCTAAATTCAAAATTTAATGTGTGGTATTCAGATTAGAGCATGGAATATTGTAACTTTTTCCAATACCGATATATATTTTTTTAATACCGGTATTCCGGTATTTCGATATTATGGCAAAAAAAATATCAAATTCGTTTTAATGATGTTAGGGTCTTAGAGAAATAGTTTTTTTTTCTTTTAATAAGACTGATATCAAATTTACACAGGTGCAAGCGAGTTTGATACTTTGGACAATATTCAGAAAAGTCTGAACATTATCAAATTCACAGTTGAAGCACTGTGCCGGCGTGATACAACTCTATCAATTGCTGATGTGGCTATGAAATATATGCTGCGTAAATTAGATAGTCAAAGTTCTACGCTGTCAAGACTTTTCGCATAATCATTGCGCGTGCGCATTTCCCAAAGACGACTTTCTATTGCATCTACTTTGCAGTATCTCCAAAATCCTTAAAACATATTTCAGTGAAGTTGCTACCGCCGAATTCCCAAAAACACCAGATTTGGTGGAGGAAATCTATCAGTGCCGCCTTTTTCCTGCGGCCCCTTTTAACCACCTTCAGGTCAAAATTCACGCCGTCCAACATCAGGCAGTTGAAAGCCTCTGCCCGGACAGCTGTGAAAACAGCCTAAATGATTCTATTGCGTCTTGTTTTTATATATCAAATATTGAAAAACCGATATCAGTGAAATCCGATACGATCCGATATGAGTTTTGGTCCGATAGTCCAGTTTTTCGATATTATCGAATACCAGTATCCATGCTCTAGTTTAGATGATGGGACTCTAGGAGATGACGTAGATACTATTCTAAAAGATCTCCAATTCCTAAAGCAGCAGTTCAAATCCATCGGCCTTGACCTCAACTTCTCAAAATGCGAAATTTACCTTTATGACAATACTGACAGACAATACAGAAATTAATTTCAATAACGCCAGATTTCAAGGTTTTGGAAAAAAGCAAGCAAAGCAAGAAAAAAATTACGACAATTTTTTTGTAATATCTGATTTTAATGAAACAAAGCCTATTTTCTGCTACAAATTATTCTGTGTAGCTGTGAAAGTTACATGAAAATCCGTTCAGTAGTTCTGGAAATGTGCGCGTAAAAAAACATTTATTAGTCTTTTCTAGTTACCCCCTTTCTATTGTTATTTATTACTTTCTTCAATGTACAGACACACCGAATTACTGGTATAGAGTTAAAGATAGATTGCTTGGATTGTAGTTTTAGATTTAAGTCCAGGCAAGTGCCTGGACTTAAACTACAAAAGCTCAATCTCCATGAGACAGACTTGTCTGGATTTTGACAAGATTTTGGCAAGATTTATACTGGAACCTGGAAGTTGCCTGGACTGTGACTGGAATTTGACTGGAATCTCCTTGACTTTGACTTAGCTTTCAGGTGAAGAATTTCTGCTGAAGATGGTCATGGAACCTACCTTCTATATCTGCCCATATTGCAACTTGAACGAGTAAATGAGACCAGTTTTTGTTCACACGCCTGTGAGGCGTAAAAAGTGAGAGCCGTTGTGACGTGCGGTGAGTCGCCGGACGTCGCGCGACGGCGGTCAGTGGGTTAAGAGCTTGGACTCGGTGCATTCCTCTGGTTTGAGGTTTCAGGGCTAATTAATGTTTATCCTCGTTGAATTTGGGTCATTCCAATACTAGATTATGGTAATGTTTGTCAAATGTTGCGTCCTGGTTATAGGCAGAATTTCCTTTTTGCCCATCCTCCTTTTACTACATTTATTAAATTAATTTAATATGGTCTGAGCAAGTAGAGTTAATGCGTTTAGATCCTACAATACTTGCATATTACAAACTAAACAAAACAATAAGCAGCACTCTGGAAAAAAAATCGCTCAATAGTCTTACAATGTATAGTGTCAGTCTACCGAATGCTCTCAACATAAAGTCCTCGCTTCATCATGATCGCTTCTTCATCATTTTCAATAAAGTTCGTTCCCTCAATAACCGACACATAACGAGGTAGTGGACTTGCCTGCGAACGACGTCGACGGCCCCCCGGGGGTCCGCGACTGTTTAGCATTGTTAGCAGTCGAGCATTACCCCCGGGATGAGCTCGTAAAGCGCAAGGGACACTATCGACTATAAAATTCTGCTCGGCCAGCGATGGAATACATTATCTCTCCAATTTCATAGTGCCCTAGTACCTGACATATTTATGGAAGAAAGTTATTCCAGTTTTCAGCACTATTTTCTGTACTTACCCAGAGTGAGACTGATATTTTGTATGACCTAAACATTTTTGATGAAAGTCGTAACTTACAAGATTTCATTCGCAATTTGAGCTCAAAGAGCCTACAACTTTAAGTCGCACACAAGTTTGAGGCTGGTCTTTGGACATTTGTACAAGACAATATACATACAGAGCAGTGGTGGCCCAGTGGTAACGGCCGCGACTTACGAGTTGTAGGTCGTAGGTTCGAACCCAGGCAGGCGCTTTACTTTGTGTAAATTATTTCATCGCCACTGCTCTCAAAACGGTGAAGGAAAACATCGTGAGGAAACCGGCATGTCCTAGAACCGAAAATTCGAAGACATGTGACATCTACCAACCCGCATTGGGCCCGCGTGGTGGATTACGGCCCACTCCCTCTCACAGAGAGGAGGCCTGTGTCCCAGTAGTGGGAACATTTATAGGCTGATGATGAATATACATACCTACCTATGTGAGTACAATATGAAGGTATTGTTGACTGTGTAGTGTGTATCAATCAAATATTCATGTTCTTATTGCTGCTTGAATTTCAAAATCACAAACGTTCACAAATTCCCTCTGACTATTCGCAATTTGTTTATGTTGAACATGGATTTTCTGTATTTTCCATTAGCTTCTTGTTTGTTTTCTTTACATCATTATAAATGAACTGTAATAATATCTGCGTGTGCACGCGTGGGTCGGTAATAAAATATTATATTATAAACTATTTTGATATCACTAGTTTAATTTCGATATGCCAAATGTGCAGATAGACGTGAGCGGAGCGATTGCCAAATCCATAAAAGTTTAGTATTGGTTACGGCCCGTCGTTGGTCAAAATCCGGCGCTTCCCGTAATGGCGGCAACCGAATCCGGCGCCGCAACCGAAGCCGATCCATTAGGCTCGTATGGCGGCTGAGCCGGGCTTCCTCACCACTCCTGCGCATGACGCGATGACGCAAGGCACACAGCCGGAGCGGTTCACGCCAAAAATATTTAAATACTAAAATATTTAATTTCTCTATCATCTTTTTATAAGTCTGCAAAAGAAAGGTAACCGAGTTGTCAAGCAGTAGATTGCGGTAAACAAGCTTGATTGATCGATTGAAAATGCGATTACAGATTTATTGGAAAACATGTTTTAATTTATTCTCACACAAAAATATATGTCTTATACAATTTGCTTCTAATGTGTTCGTAGATAACTGATTCATCTGTTGAATACCAACTGCAGTGCATTGTAATTTTAACAGCCGATGTTTATATAACGCACTGTTGAAATCTAGGCACAAGTGTGAAATATTTATATGTATTGTGAAAAACTGAATTTAATTCTAAACCACATAGATAATTTGTTTACGAATTTAATTCAGTTGTTTACACACATTGCAACTAATTATTTATTGGTAGGGCTAGCCGCTCGCTTGCGTCTGTGTCCGGATTCGTGCAGATCTCGGCGACTGCATCTCCTGCATTGTTTACGAGCCGCTGCTCATCGCTGTGCCGCGCCGGTAATCCGTGCGGATCCGGCGGATCCGTTCGGATCAGAGCAACGCTGAGCGAATCGATGCGGACTGACACGGATGTAGCTGCGTACATTCGATTACGGACGTTATTTATTGTTGCTTCGAAAGCCGTGAGAGAATAAGCGCAGATTTTGTATGGCTTTGTACGAAGCTCCTGAAGATACATCGTATTACACGACTGCAATAATAACTATAATTGGTAAAATCGCTTACACGTGTACAAATAATTTCGAAGAAAGTTATTCGCTTTAGGTACTTTGTATGTATGAACTACTAAGAAATGGGGCGTTTATTGTTTGCCGGACAATGTTCTGCGAATGATTGCATTACACGAACACAATAATAACGCAGGTGTTATGTAATTCGACGCGTGCGATTAGTGTCTCTCCTTGTTTATGATTGAGTAGCTCTACCTCATTATTATAACTGTCACTAAGTACGTAAGAATTATAATACTATTTAGTAATGTCACAATCATGCTTGAAATAATAATAATAAGTAGGTACTTAATGTTTAAGTGATTGTAACTCAAGAATCTTTTATCTAGGCAAGGGCAGACAGTTTTGCAATCCAACATGGTTATAGTGATGCATCTTTGACCATGAAGAATCCTTCCCCATATTAATTCAATTGTTTTATTAGGTATAGGTGCCTAGCTAATAAACAAACTCGCGCTGGACCGCAATGTCTCTGTGAAACCCATTCTCACAGAGATACAGATCTAAATCTACACAGTTACCGAGCAGTAGCGGTAACCGGCTGATTGACGACGCGGCGCCCGTGCCCAAGAGGCGTCGCCGTGAGGAACGAGGCGCCTCGCGTGGGCAGGGACGTGAACTTGAGACGCGAGGCACAAGGCCGAGGTCGATCAATATCGATCGTTTGGCATCACTATTGTTTAATGTTTGTCGCGTGCGGCTTCCTGTTTTCTTATGGTTATGTGTAGCTGGAATAAAAAAGGAATAATTTGTCGGTTTCTATTTCCTATATATTATAAATATCACATAGGTTCCTACATGCTTTGAATGTTCATAGAGTTGTTCATAAAGAGTTATCATCTTTTGACAGGGGTGGCGGATCAATACTTGGCAATAGTAAGTTTGGCGGAGAGGGGTTCCTCAACAAGAAAGACAGAGACAAAGTTACATTAATTTAATTTAATCATTATTTAAATCTCTTTTTTGTCGAATGGTCCAGATTAGGTCATCTCGAAGTGGAAGGCGTGAGTAATAAGTTTATTTTTATTTGCTCCATCGTAACTTTAATGATCTCAATCTAAAATACTGCTCCATATAAATCTAGCCGAGGTCGGCCCAGGAAGAGGTGGCGAGACGACCTAGACGCGTACCGCAAGGGTTGGATGGAGGTGGTCCTGGAAAAGGATGCATGGTAGGATTTGGGGGAGGCCTTTGCTCAGCAGTGGGATAGTGTAGGCTAACAAAAAAAAATATAAATCTAGATTGGCTAGTTAAAACACTAGTGGTAACGGTAACACAAATGCCTAACATTTGCTTAGCACAGTCGGCGTATAAAATCAATTGGTTGATGATTTGTTTAGTCCACACTGCGTGTTACCGACGGCTCGAACAAATAACTAACAATTAGCTTCGGGTCGTAGGCCGGAAGTGCGACGTGCTCTATTAAGTATGTGGGCGCCGGCGAGCTGGTGACCCGGCGACCAGCGGCGGATGGTCGCGGTCACGGGGAGTAACCGCGTGTCAAGATCAAAGGTAAGAGTTGTAGCTACTGTATAGACGAACTTGTTCACAAGAGGTGAAAGTTGGCTTTTGTAGTGGTGACAAGAAGTTGGATTGATTTAGTTAATATTAAGATTGTCCTTTTATCTCCAAATCTTGTTCAAATCATTCAATAAGACAATACCATACAACAGGGTTCAGTTGTATTTTTACTTTAATAATAAAATAAAAATTAAAATAAAATAAATATTTAAGGAGAGCTCCCATACAACAAACGTGATTTTTTTGCCGTTTTTAGGGTTCCGTAGTAAACAAGGAACGCTTATAGTTTCGTCATGTCCGTCTGTCTGTCTGTCTGTCCGCGGTCTAGCTCCGAGACCCTTAGTACTAAAAAGCTGTAATTTGGCACAGGTATACATATTAATTACGCCGACAAAGTCGTAAAACAAAATCATGAAAAACATTTTTTTTTAGGGTACCTCTCCTACACGTAAAGTGGTGATGTTTTTTTTTTTATCGTGTAGTGTGGGATATCACTGGAAAGGTCTTTTAAAAACATTGTGAGTTTGCGAAAATCATTTTTGGATTCAGGGATTCGTTTGCGAAATATTAAGCTTTAAAGTGCTAATTTTTGTTAGAGTCAACTGTCCTCCCCCCTGCCAGCTAAATGGTTGATTTTGGATTTGTGAAAAAATCACAGCAGTAGGTTATATAACGAAAGTAAAAGGAAAACTATCACAGCTAAGTAGGCTCTACAAGTTAACAAGTAATAATCGACCAACTTAACTTTGCAGCTGTAAAAACATGTTTTCCTATACATTCCGTATGGGAGAACATATTTTTCAACTACAAAGTTAAGTTTGTTTTTGGGATAAATTCATCCTAACTACGGAACCCTTCATTGTGCGTGGTCCGACACGCACTTGGCCGGTTTTTTAGATAATGGTACGGAACCCTTCGTACGCGAGTCTGACTCGCACTTGGCCGGTTTTGGTATTACGGAATACATCCAAATTTATCATAAATTTTCGAAACCTAGTAGTGCTATCGCGTCAAGCAATAATTGTCAATGTGTGCATGGTAGTATTGTTCACTGTAGGTGTATATCGCTCCGACAGGCACTCACACTAGCGCAACGTGCTTGGAATTGAATTTTGCAAACATCTCGATTTGTAGTTGCGAGCCGTGTTCGCAGGCCTTGAAACTAATTGAAGTGTGCTGTCCGAACGATTACCGAAACACGTAAACTGTAGACTAGATACAATAAATCTTAGTTTACACCACGTTTGTACATTTGTGGTTTAGGAGAGACGATTAACCAAATTGCGAGAAGATAAACTATGAACCGTAATGGATGTTGAGTATTCATCGTTAGATTGGAAACAATGGTAATATTTACCGCTGAAACTGAAAATAACTGTGACAACCAGTATATAATTTGAAAATTTATGGAAACTATTCAAGCCAGAATAAA
The DNA here is from genome assembly GCA_963680765.1 of Agrochola lychnidis. Taxonomy (NCBI): domain Eukaryota; kingdom Metazoa; phylum Arthropoda; class Insecta; order Lepidoptera; family Noctuidae; genus Agrochola; species Agrochola lychnidis. The sequence goes on along the minus strand of OY796863.1, from coordinate 551,299 downwards.
ATATGGTATTATAAACGACTTCAAAAAATGGAAGAGATTTCAGTTCGTCTGAACCTTTTTTTTTTGACCGATTAGGATTTTTTTTGTTTGTAATGGTATACTTCGTAGGTGGTTCCATATAAATTTTGTAGCAGTGTCACTATGTCAGTCCGACTCTAGGACCAGAACTCGAAACTTATCTTTCTGCAGCGAGGTGTGAGACAGGGAGACGTTATCTCTACGAAACTGTTTACCGCTGCTGGAAGGATGTCTTCAAGGTTCTAGACTGGAAAGGACATGGCACCAACATCAATGGCGAATACATCACTCACCTTCGGTTTGACGACAATATTATTATAGTAGTCGTGGCTAAGACTATGAAGGACCCCAGCACACTGCTCGATGACCTCAGTAGAGCTTCCGAACAAGTGGGTCTTCTAAATGAACATGGATAAGACAAAGGTCATGTCAAATGCCCACGTAACACCTATTCCTGTTGTTTTATTACAACACACTGAACTTTATTTTAACCTTCAGATAGGAGAAGAAAAGATTTGGTTTGTGCTAACTCTCAGACTAAACATGCTTTTACTAATCGATTTTATTTATTTTTAGGACCCTACTTGTATAACCAGTTTAACAGAGTCAAGTGCTAAAGATATAGTTTAAGTTATAATAGGTGTATCTTACTTGTACAAGAATATTTGGCAAAACTCAATTATGCAGACACGGAAAAACTACTAGAAATTTTAAAATAAAATTTATATCTACCAAATCTATACTCTATATTAAGTCTCTTCCTTTACCAAATTAATAATACCTTGTCTACTTATTATTCGTTAATTTATTTAAACATAATATTTCTTACATAATCTAGTTTTAAAATAATATACCCAAATAGTTACTGTTTAAGTCATCGAAAATATGATGTCTTCTTTTTATTTTAGCTTCTAGTAAATGCATTGTTGTCTTCTTTTTAAATGTTTGATGTAAATTGATGGCCTGAAACACAGGTTTTCATAAATCTAGATCAGGCTAATCTACATTACAGTTAGAATTAAATTTACCTCGATTGTAATTAATGTAAATCATAATTTTACTTTATAATTGAATAAATTTAATTTATTTATTATCATTATTCTCATGAAGACCGAGACGCTACACTCGAGGTTGTGGACGAGTCTGTTTATGGGCCTTATTAGAAGGCAAAAAGTCACACAAAGGGCAATAGAGATAGGGCTATATCCTTGGAGTTTCCCGACGTGATCGAATCAGCAATGAAGAGGAGGAAAACCAAGGTAACCGACGTAGCCCGAAGAATTGCCAAACTTAAGTGGCAATGGGCAGGGCACTTTGCTCGCAGAACGGCTAGTCGATGGGACCGAAAGGTTCTGGAGTGGCGACCACGTACCGGAAGTCGTAGCGTTGGAAGGGCACCCTCCCACAAGGTGGACCGATGATGTTGTGAAAGCCGCATGTTCCTACGGCCGCTGAATGCGGGAAGCACAGAACCGGTCTAAGTAGCAGTGCTTGGGGCCCGGCCTATGTCCAGCAGTGGACATCTTTCGGCTGACATGATGATGATGATGATGAGATGTTACAGATTTGTGACTTTGGAACAGTATGACGAATAAAAAAAGGTCTTCAGTTTGGATTTACTTTGAAGAAGATGACGAAGATTCGCGTATTGTGCAGTGTAAAGTTACATCAACAAGTGACGTCTACCAACCTGCACTGGGCCCGCGTGGTGGTTTCCGGCCCACTACCTCTCACAGAGAAGGGGCCTGTGTCCCTGTAGTAGGAACATTATAGGCTGACTATGCAGTGCAAAGTACTTATGTGATTATAAAAAGTACCAGGGCGACCGAGCTCTGCTCTGGAGAAAATAGAGAATGCTCATTTAATAGTATAGGATAGTACTTACTAATTCTATACTGCCATGATAGTAGGTACTTACTAATTCTATGTTGTCATGATAATTATTCTAATGTCAATAATGTCATGTCATTACTCATTATCTTGTTCTAAACTTTGGGCGACCGAGCTCTGCTTGGGAGATAATATGGAGAAAACAAATCGAATCGATCGATTTTTCACCCCCTACATTGCAACTTTCATCGAAACCGTTAGAGCCGATTTCGAGAACGTGAGTAGGTACAAATATATATAGAAACAAATATCATATATACAAACAAATATTGCTCGTTTAATGGTATAGGATTTCTCGCGGAGGTACGGGAAAAAACTTCAACGTCTGGTTAATAAAACATTTAAAGCACAAGCACAAAGTAGAGTAGTAGCTGTAGAGGATACAGCGAACTAGTAGCATGTTTAAAAAAAAATTACGTATGTTACTTTCCATTGACCTTTTAGATACATAAAGCAAAAAATTACGCTTTCTTGAATAAGCAATATATGCTCAATATTAATAAAAGTTGATGATTAATTTACTGTATTTTTGTTATTGTTTGTTTCATAACAAACAATGAAAAACACAACGCAAATAAATTATCTTATCTTATCTTATCATACAAAAGAACGTATTCAAAGAATTGCTCACTTAAAATAAACGACTGATTTCATTGCGATTGCTTACGATGGATCTATTAATAAAATATGGCCAAAAGAATGATGTTCCATTAGTGCCCATGTGCTAATAAGATTTCATTTTATTACTTACTGGATTTACGTCTAACAACTAATGATTAATATTAATGTCAAACGCCGTCTGAAGTTTGTTCAATAAATGTTCAAAAAAATAATGGCAAAGATATTATATCATTAATCAATGTGTCTCCTGTCCCGTGTTTCGTACTAAATTATATTACAGAAGACTAATATCTAAAAAATGATGCTGTGATGTCCTTCGAGATGTAGCCGGACAGTTAATGTCATGGATTAATAACATTTTTATTTCGACACTTAAGAGCCACCCCTATTAACTGTAGAAACAGTATTTTGACCCTTACTTCTTCTGTGTTAAAGACGGGTGTTGTTTGTTTGGTTTGTATGAGAAAGTATCGGATTGTGGCAGTAATCAAGGATCATTAATCGCGTTTACGTCGAAGGGAGGCGCGTGCGACGACGTGCGAGCGGTCGTTCACTTCTATATTAAATTAGTTTTGTTCGCTAAGAGCTGTTTAAGCAAAAATTGTTATTTAATTGATTATGTGAGATTGATTCTGATGGCTCCCAAATCCAAACCAACCAAATCTCAAGAAATGACTAAAGGTTGTAAGCTGTTAGAAGAGCAAGTGGGTAATAAACAGCAAGATAAATTAAATTCTAATATATTTTTGCTTAAAAAATGAAGAGATCCGTCAGAATCACAAAATCAGTTTTTATTAGAATCAATTTTAACGTGAAAAACTGTTTTTGCTCGATGGTAAGTTGAATATTTCTGACCGACAAAAACATGTCAGATTTCAACCACTAATAACTACGAGAATTTCAATGCTAGAGTATCTCGGATCAAGGAACAATTATTGTTCATGAACTTAATGAAATTCAAAATAAAACAGGAGATGATCTGTTTCCTCACGATAAATTCAAAGTGATATTATGCGTACAGGCACTTTGGTTACAAAAGACGACCACAAAGACATACCGTCTTTGACGAAGAGTACTATTTTAACAAAATACATAATTCCAGTATCGTCAAGAATTTCTCGAATTATATTTCAGTATCGTCTGAAAGACGGGGAAATAATATGAAATAAGATATACAAGGTGGGGCAAAAGTAAGGTCATAATGTGAATATGCCATAATTTTTGCAATTGGCTTCAAAATGTTATTGTGAATTGACACTTAGACAGATAGAGAATTAGTTGACAATGCAATGGAGCCATACACACAGCTCAGGCAATGACGGAGATTTTGAAACACCAATTTGAACTGACTGGCCAGTACGCCAGTTCTGACGGCGCCAGACATCTTCCTTTGGGACTGCAAGTTTGCAAGTCTTGAAAGTTAATATTGAACAAGAAATCACCAAATTGGAGCCAGATTATTTCAAAACGCCGTAAAACGAGCACAAATGTGCATGAACTCAGAAGGTGGTAATTTATTTTGACCGATACAAATTTTTTGACTTAATGTCATCAATTTTACACCTTTAAATATTTCTTCTAAACAGTGCCTAATTCTTTCCATTTTCAACAAAATGGCAGCCAATTCACACTATGACATTTCTGCTGTCCAACCTTGTATTAATTACCCTTGCTACGTTTACATAGATGGTATACTTACTCAGATTTAGTTTTGACTATAAACTTGATCGAAATAATCAATGTATGACGTACAACATACATAGAGGCTTGACTTTGTTGAACCACAATAAGTACATGTACAGTCGGTGTTGGTGCAGCAGTGGTGTGCAACTCTGTAGTAATTCAATTATTTATTATAATAATATTATTATATACTTGGCCCAAGAATAACTTCCGTTTGTTTATATTATTCGGCTCAGCGTACCAAACTAAATTCATTCAATTCAAACTGTGCCAAGTAGTTACTTTAGCATAAATAATATATAAATAACATCGTTAAATACAATTATATTACGGTCTGCACTAGTTTGGCTGAAAACTGTAACGGTGGGTAAATAAACTAACCCTTTGTACAAAATTTAGATTACTGAAAGTATTTCAGATCGAATTGTCTCTGGCGACTTAAGAGGCCGGCGACACGGCTCGCAACTACAAATCGAAATGTTTGCAAAATTCAATTCCAAGCACGTTGCGCTAGTGTGAGTGCCTGTCGGAGCGATATAGACCTACAGTGAGGTAATACTACCACGCACACATTGACAATTATTGCTTGACGCGATAGTACTACTAGCTTTCGAAAATTTATGATAAATTTGGATGTATTCCGTAATTTGGATAATTTGTAACTTGATAACATAAACTATGCTTTTGTGGAAACAATATTACAAATATTGTTGTTTATAATACAGAAAAAACAATATGAAAACATGTCATTTACGCTGTAAAAATGTACGAAATGCAATTCGCTTACACTTCATTTAAAGGTAAGTTTTTGGAAATAAAAAGACGTAGGAGCCTAGATAAATACTGTCTCAATCCGAATATCAACATAATATGGTAGAAATATGCTCAAATTGCAAATGATTTATGTACTACGTTTGTATGGACAATTCATGCGTCGCCGCATTCTTAACTCTGTGAACAAACAAGCGTTAAATTGTTAAACCCCCTAACCCTTATATCGCACAAGATGAAACTATTTAGAAATTCAGTGCTTATAATAGTAGGTTTGTTAAGTCAGCCATTCTAGCTAATTTATGCACAGGATGGAAAGCCAATTCTCGTTATCAAAAAAAAACGTTCCAGTTCAAGTCGCATTCTCTTGTCAGCGACAATCAATGTCAATAAATTGTGAACATTGCACGTTAATTACATTTTTTCTTGACAGATTGAGACTGAGCTCAGAATGCGAACATTCTTAAAAAAAATACGGAAATTGCCCCTCAGTACACAGTGACCCCACGACCCCATCACACAGACAATCCCGCGTATATGGCCGCCCTAACACTCGGATTCCCGTCTATTCCACTGTCGTGACGCTGTAAGGGTCACGGATCTCAAATCAAGAGACAACTATGTCACGAGTCACTAGAATTGTCAAGTTTAGTTAGTTGAAAACATTGAGAGGCTCTCGGTTTTGTGAGCCGACGAATATTAGTTATGAGGTATTCCATGAAGCACACCCAAACGAAGCACACCCAGACGAAGCACACCTAAAGTATTCCACTTAGCACACCCGTAGGTAAGTGGGCTTCAAATAAAAATTTAAAATAATTAATTTCCTATTCCACGAAGCACACCTACGAATATCACTCGCATAGTGCGGGGGACTAAGAAATAAAAATGTCGATAGAAGAAAATATTTATTATTTAAAAGACTAACTTAAATTTCTAACATCATTCAGTTTCATTATAATAATGTGACACAATATTTGTCATTTTTGTAATCTTACTATTTAAAATCACAGATTATTTCATAATTATCTTTCCAAAAAAATTATTATTTTTTATTTTTTTAACTATTGTTCTATTATGTTCTTTTTTGTGTTCTTAATAAAATCACAGATTGTTTCATAACCTTTCAACTGTCATTACCGAGACACAATAGAATTTTAATTGTTATCCACCTCAATGAGGAGTCGTAACAGATGATGAGATAATTATGCAATAAAAACTTGGACAAATATAAAAAACATTGTAAATATAGTTTTCCGTAGCGATCTATGTTGAAGTTTTCTTATAGCTACCTGTTTAGTGAATAATAAAAATACTCTACTTTAACATAAAAAATAACAGATTGTTTCATAATTACAATAAAAACTTGTACAAATATCAAAAGCATTGTAAATATAGTTTATGTTTAGTTATTGTAAAGCGTCTTATCTATGGGATTTATATATGAACACTATGAAAATGACAAGTATTGTATCACATTATTATAATGAAACTGAAAGATGTTAGATATTTAAGTTAGTCTTTTAAATAATAAATTTTTTCTCCTATCGACATTTTTATTTCTTAGTCCCCGCACTATGTGTAGCGGTTACACCGCCACATACGAATTACGCATCAAAGACATGACGTCACACAAATCTTGCATCGCGCAGTTAGAGTTTACCGAGCGATCGACATACATACAAGATTTCAACTTCAATCTGATGGGCAGTTGCCCGCCAGATACAACACCCGTCTGGTCGGAGGATCCTCCCTTTTCTATGGTGGATGAGTGCCCTTTACACCCTGTTCCTCATGCCCCTAAATTGGTGACCCCGAGTATGAACGTCAGCGCAGCCTTCGAGCAATTACTTCGGCGTGACGTCATCATCATCATCATCGCTCCCGCAAGTTTTCGTGAGGCGACTCACACAGCCGGCCAGCACCCACGGCTTCAACGGGTATCTTGACCACCAGCATGCAGCGAACGCGCATTCCTGGTCATCACCCTCAGCCTCATCACCCCGACTCACTGAGGAATCAACGCAATCAGCCTCATCACCCCGACTCACTGGGGAATCACCCTCAATCACCCCGATTCACTGGGGAATCACCGCAATCACCACCATCACCACAGACAGTTCCGACTCACCGCGAACTATGTGGCACCCGGTTCCGACTCACTGGAACCACAGCTGGCACCGTGAAGCATCGCAAGATTCAGCCAACTATCGACCTCCGGTCTCCGGAGGGGAGTGATGTAGCGGTTACACCGCCACATACGAATTACGCATCAAAGACATGACGTCACACAAATCCTGCATCGCGCAGTTAGAGTTTACCGAGCGATCGACATACATACAAGATTTCAACTTCAATCTGATGGGCAGTTGCCCGCCAGACACAACACCCGTCTGGTCGGAGGATCCTCCCTTTTCTATGGTGGATGAGTGACCTTTACACCCTGTTCCTCATACCCCTAAATATGCGAGTGATATTCGTAGGTGTGCTTCGTGGAATAGGAAATTATTGTTTTTATTTTTTTATTTGAAGCTCACCTACGGGTGTGCTAAGTGGAATACTTTAGGTGTGCTTCGTCTGGGTGTGCTTCGTTTGGGTGTGCTTTATGGAATAACCTCTTAGTTATGCACTCATAACTAATATTCGTCGCGTTCATTGACGCAGTAAGGACGCTTTCTGCCTAATCGAATCATTTTATTGTGCTCTTTATACAGATAGTGTTGTATATGAAAATAGCAGCGAATGGTTTGGATAATGTTTTATAAATACACACAAGATGACTATGGTATTCGTAAAATCATTTGCACTTCTTTTAAATCACTGCGTGATCTTGTTTTTGTTTAGTTTAGCAACGGTGAATTAGATTTATAATTTATTGTAATGGTGCGGTGGTGCTGTGGTGGCGGTGGTGCTGGTGCGTGATTTCAATTCTCGCCCATCCCATCCACGCCTTACCTCGCCGGTTTAAAACCACCTTAAAACCACCTTTAGTCTAGATTGCAGTGGCACTAGTTCTGGCCGTAAGTTTAATTATTTACTGTATACCCGCAGCACCGAGCGCCGCGCGCCACGAGGGGCTCGAAACTAGTTTAATTTCATGTGTTCATCTAAATATTACAAAGTACATAGACACTGCTGTAAGCGCTTCACTGCAGTTGAATAAATTGTTTTAGTTGTTTCATTCATGATGAAATAACCAATTTCACATCCACACTGAAGTAATCCAACGTCAAAAGTAAAGGTCACAACTTACTAGCTTCCAGAGTTACAATACGTCAACTTGGGACAAAAACCCCTTTCATTGCCTCGCGCAAATCTTTACAATTACTCGCGTGCAATTAATCGACTACGGAGACTACTAAGGGATTGTCTAATAGAAATAGTCGCAAAATAGATGTGTAGACGATGGTAATTCCCGATAATTATCTGTTCGCACGTAGTACAGCGCTTTGCAGGGGGTCATGCACAATGCGCTCCCTCGGAACTGCGCACGCTTAGTGAATCCTATCTTTTATTGTTTATAATTATATTAGAATGAACTTAGTATTCATATTTCTATCCGCCACCAACCACAACTTTTATATTTCATCATTTCAGCCGAAAGACGTCCACTGCTGGACATAGGCCTCCCCCAAGCACCGCCACTTCGACCGGTTCTATGCTTCTCGCATCCAGCGGATTCCTACGGCCTTCACCACCTGGTGAAGACCTCATCATGCTCAATTAATCAGCGCTTGACGTAAATTGGCGTAATTTTAGTAGGCAAGTTTTTAATCACGTCTAAACTTGTATGGAGTAGTGACAGGCGCTGATTAATTTGACAGGACTAAACAAAAATTTATCTTCTGTTCTTTTCATAATGAAATAGAAAGAAAAAGATGCACTGAACTACAATTTAGTTTAGTTTGTGAACAAGGGAATCGGCACCATTACGTACCTAACTAACTATTTTTAAAATGTTTCTCAAAAGCTAGTTGGTAGGTAAAGTGCTCATCGTCCAAATCGCTGTATTGACGGTGGTTCGGCACACAATCATTAATCACTCGCAGAGCGCTTTTGTGGTCGGAAGAGAGATATCGATTGCTTAAAATATGAAAACAACCTGTAAATTACACGTTTATGTACTATCTGACGAGGTTTAAATACTGCCTATTTCATAAAACACATTAACATTACAAAACAAGGAAATAATTTAATATCCTCATTACTATAGGTACTTACATCAAAGAATCGAGCAAGCCTATCTAACACTCTCAGAGAGATAATTGGACCATCATAATTTATTCATTTTTTTTATCGTCCAAATTCTGGCAATCTGTTCCAAAATCGTCCCAGTAGACCTTCACGACCTTGGCGACCTTGGTGAGGAACCAGGCGATCATGATAAGCACAGCAATTACGTCGAGTTGGAACCGCTCCATGATGCTGAGCTGAAGGGCTGGAGAACGGAGGTGCGGGGCGCCGCCTGTGCTCATCACCAGCTCGATCCAGTACAACAGCTCTTTGTTCACTGGCACCAGCGGGTTTTGCATGATGCGGGATACATCTATTGCGTTGCTTCGGTAGCTGTGAAGAGTAGAGCTTTATTATTATCTAAATAATCTGTTATGTCATGTTTACATCTATCCAAATCAGGCTTCCTGGTTTACTGGTGGAAACAAAAATTCTTTCTCCGAAAAGTCGAAAAGGCAGGATGAGGATCAATCATTAATCAAGTTGAAGATTAAAGGTTTAAGATAATGGAAGGATTGCGGCTTCTTACTTTATTCAACACTTTGAATCTTAATTGTTTTTGCAAATCCAACGTTGGATCTTAAAAGTTTCGGAAACTTGGTATAGGTAGGCGTATAGGTACACGTTAAAATGTGTTGCATATTTAATTTATTTTTCTTAGAAAATATATCAGGCTTAAAACGTTTCGAGTGACATCTTAATTTAGAATCAAAGAACTTTAAACTGTCAGCTTTATTTTTCGCGCGAGTGGTTTTATTTTATTTCGTGAATAAAACGGGGAATGTATAAATCATGACAGTACATTACTTCACATCCTCTAAATGGCCCCATAATCCGCGACAAGATTGATGGACGAGACAAAAAATTAAATAAAGTATTTCTCTGGAGAATAAGTAAATAATAAAGTAAGTGAACAAAGAAGTGTTAAATCAGTTACCAAAAATGTCTTCAGGGAAATAAACTGTCGGAGTTGCCATACAAATTTCAGCTATAAAATGAAACAAATTTCATGCTGATTCTCAGCCTAGTTTGAATAAATGACTTTTGAATTTGAATGAATTTTAAGGATTTTTTTTTAAACTGTAAACAAAGCTAATGGTATAGTCGACCGCACGTCGGTCGGTGGTAGCTGGTAACTCTTTGACCTTGAGCTGGCCTGGCGTAGTACGGAGTTTCAATTTCAATAGAATAAGAAGCATGCTTATACTGGCCTTGTTACCACTGACGTGCGGCCTACTGTACTCACTCATATTCTTTCGAATAAATAATAGTACCTACACACCTGTAATTCCCAAGTATTTCCATGATAGCTTCCTTGACCCTGTACCCGATCATGCTAGACAAGGGCACCCTGATGCCGCGCCCCCTGGTGGCCGCGATGTCCATGGTGAGCAGCTGATCGCCCTTCACCGGCATGCCGATGACGGGCACACCGTGGTACATCGCCTCCATGTACGACAGGTATCCGACGTGCGTGATCATCATCATGGTGTTCGGGTGTTCTGGTGATTAGAGAAATACTTCTTTCAGTTTCGTGTTAGCTCGGTAACCATCAAGTTCTCATTGGTTGTGTTTCAAAAATTCAAAATCAAAATCTAAATATTTTATTTCACATAAACCACGCACGATTCCAATTGGTCGCTTCCTATGGAGAAGAGCCGGCAAGAAACTCCACGGTTACTCTTTTAAAAATAATTGACTTTTACAATACTTTCATATACCTAACAGTGTTTCTAGGTATGGGAGGACAGTGTAGGTCTTTCAATAAGTACCAAGTACTTAACAAAATAGAAAATGGTCAACAGGTCTACAATCCACTAAGCCTACAGCGTTCTCACATTCACAAAATATGTAGAAAAGAATCTATACAAAAAATAAATAAAAGTAAAAAACCTATTTTAATAAAACGCAATTATATCAAATCAAATCAAAAATTTATTTGTATAATACATGTTAAAAAGGTGTTACAGGTATAAAAGGTAGATTGTATTATAACCTAATGTGCAGAATTAATAAGTATATTAAGTACTAATCGCAACATTAAATAAACAGAATAGATCATAAATTGAGTTACATTTAAAATATAAATTCCAAAATAAAAAAAATACTCAAGTCAAATCAAAATTCCAATAATCATTATATTTGTCATTATAAAATCATTATATGATCAGTGATCTTTCATTTAAATAATCATTAATTGAATAGTAACATTTTGCAACTAGAAATTCGTGCAAACCTAATTTGAATTGGTCCATTTTGTGTAGGTCTGTGATAGTTTTTGGCAACTTATTGTATATTTTGGGTGCCATGCCTAGAATGGTTTTATTAAATACTGCTTTTTTATGACGTCTTACGCATATTTTATTTGTGTGTCGTGTGCTTCTTGGATGTGTATAAAGATGTAGATTCGCTATTACAAACTTTAGCTTTGTTAGTTGCGCCTTTTAGGCTAGCTCCCGCTTGGTACGTGAGTCTATTATATTTTATGCACAATGGTAGGTAGTACATACAGTTTTGACAGCGCTTCTATTTCGTGGCAGTAAGAGCGGTGTGAGTAGTTTTAATGCGTTACTACAGACGTGCGGTTGACCTTACATAAAATTAATCTGTTCAGTATTGTTTACAGTTTTTACCCACATGTTTGTTTTGGGTTTGGCCCGTGGGTGGGTGTGGGGTTCGCCCGAACCGTTTCAGTCACGTTTGTTTGACTTATTCATTCATGATCACACGGTCAACAATAATAAATACGAGCGTGCCTCATGAAAATAATAAATTTAAATATGAATCATCCATCAAACATCCTCCATATTAGAAAAAATGATATTGGTGCCGATTCTCTTGTACACCGAACTAAACTATCACTATAATTCCTTACTTTTTGCTATGAGAATCATAAAGCTATTCTGCAACAAAAATTCTCTAAATCACACTTCACTCTGATATTATAAAGGCGACAGTTTGTGAGTGTGTGTGTGTATGTTTGTCTCTTCTTCACGCTCAAACGGCTCAACGGATTTGGATGAAATTTGGTACACAGATAGTTTATAACCTGGATTAACACATAGGATAATTTTTATCTTGATATTCCCACGGGGTCGAGACTTCTGCGGGTGAAACCGCGGGGCGCAGCTAGTTCTAATATAATTTTGACACAATTAAAATCGTATTTGACAATCGCATGTCCACGTGGTACTTGTTTGCCCTACCACGTGAAATTTTTTTTAGAAAAGAAAAAGAAAATAAGATTTTTTTTTACCTACACGTAGAGTGTTAGGGGTTTAAGCGTTTTATATAGGGGGTCGAAATTTTCATTATTTTTGCGTTTGGACACACCGTTTTCGAGATATAAGCAAAAGAAAAAAAAAAAAATCGGTAAGTACTGTTTTTGCATCTAAAGTCGAGGTGTTGGTGTGAATTTAAAATTCATGACAACCAGTTTTATTCCACACGTTTTTATTCGCGATTAGAAATAGTCAGATTTAGTTAGTAAATCAAAAGTTTTGGTGAAAAACGTCCAATTCAGAATAGCAAAATTGCCATTTTCACTAAACTAAAATCTCAGCGCCATCTTAGTACTAAAATATAGTTAGTTGTGTCACTTTAGTCTATTTCAGAATGGGAAATCGTTGTTTGACAGGAATAAACTAAATTTTGGTGATTTTTAGTCTAGTTTAGAGGCATTTGTGACAAGAGAATCGGCACCATTGTCAACTTATTTCAACGGTGTAGGTTTAACAAAGGGGAAATTTTTAATTACGGGTGTCTTCTGGTCCTCTCATGAAACATTTCAGCTTTTTCTCTGGGATGCCACTTACGATGTTTCTCATCTTTCAGATTTGTATAGGCGGCGATGTCCAGTTACCATCGGGTGAGCCCGGTGAGCCACGTGAGAATGTTCACTGTGAACCCTAGTCGGACGAAAATTAATGTTTTCCCCAAATCAGTGCACAATTAGATTTATGATCGTTTGGCAGTAATATAACAGTCTTACTGAGAACAGCCAGCTGTGGCGCTTTCTCCAGCAGATGCACGTTCCCGGGCACATAGTCCAGCTTGCCGCGGTACCTCCAGACCACGGTCTGCTCCACCTGCCTGAAGGCCCGCAACAGCTCCTGCTTCATCTCCACGGACAGGTCCTCGCTGACGGTGGAGCCCAGGTTGAAGTAGATCACGCCGTGCTTGGCCTTGTCCAGCAGGTCTTGCAAGTTCTGAACCAGAGAACACAGTATCTATTTTACTCAAATTGTTTGGAGATGTATTGCCGATCGTAATGATAAAATACAACTGTTCCCTACATTTTGCCGAGTTGTGTAAGATTTCACTGTTTGTCCCATAGTCAATCCTACTAATATTGAAACGAGAAAGTTTGTGAGGATGGATGTTTGTTACTCTTTCACGCAAAAACGACTGAACGGATTTGGATGAAATTTGGTACACTGATAATTTATAAATTTTTATTTGTTTTACATTTTTATTGTTTTATTTATTTTGTAATCCCCTAGAGGGTTTTATATGTCCGTAGGTGTGTCCGTGGCATCACAGCGGGCCCTATCAGAATACCAGCGCTGCGGTAATTTTTTATTTTAATATCGTAGCATTATGCTGAGATAGGAGCCTTTTTGGCCTCGCACAGATCGTTATCATTTTTGTTTGTTAGTTTAAAATGCTCCTTTCTTATTTTTTATATTTTTATAAACCCTTTTTAAGTTTTCAGTTATTTCAATGTACAGGCGACTTTGTTCGATCACAAATAATTTATTAATTAGCTAAACATTGCATGCCTGTTGGTGGTTACGTTACGGTTCTGACTATGTGGTTTATGCTGCAGCCAAGGTAAAAACAAATGAACAAATATAAATACTAACTAGCTTCCGCCAGCGGCTTCGCCCGCGTGATATCTTTATAAATGCCTTTATTACTCAGTGGTAATACAGCATTCTACTGGTGAAATAATTTTTGTAATCGCTTCAGTAATTTTAGAGTTTATTCATTACAAACAAACAAACATACAAAAAATCAAATCTTTTCTCTTTATAATATTATTTTAATAACTAGCTTCCGCCAGCGGCTTCGCCCGCGTGATATCTTTATAAATGCCTTTATTACTCAGTGGTAATACAGCATTCTACTGGAGAAATAATTTTTGTAATCGCTTCAGTAATTTTAGAGTTTATTCATTACAAACAAACAAACATACAAAAAATCAAATCTTTTCTCTTTATAAAATTATTTTAATAACTAGCTTCCGCCAGCGGCTTCGCCCGTGTTATATCTATATAAATTATAGCCTATATTACTCTGTGATAATACAGCATTCTACTGTTGAAATAATTTTTGAAATCGGTCCAGTAATTTATGAGTTTATTCATTACAAACAATCAAACATACAAAAAATCAAATCTTTTCTCTTTATAAAATTATTTTAATAACTAGCTTCCGCCAGCGGCTTCGCCCGTGTTATATCTATATAAATTATAGCCTATATTACTCTGTGATAATACAGCATTCTACTGTTGAAATAATTTTTGAAATCGGTCCAGTAATTTATGAGTTTATTCATTACAAACAATCAAACATACAAAAAATCAAATCTTTTCTCTTTATGATATTAGTTCAGATGTACCTTTGATTGATTAATTATGTACCGTATTGTTTTCAAGAACTGTACTAATGTACTAATGTTCAAACACTTTTTTTTTCTGTATTCGATCATCACGCGAAGGAATCGCTGTAATTACTTATAAATTATTATGTAAATAAAGTTATTATGAATATTTATAATTTCCGTTCAGGTTCCTAACTCTTACATAAATAATGTGTAGGTTTATTTAAATTAACTGCTTCTTTGAATATTAAGATCCTGGGTATATTCTCAACCCAAGAATATAATATTACCATAATGTGACTTTTATATGTAGGTATTTATAGAAGAACAGAGAACTTACAATTGCTCGATTTTCGTAAAGTTATCCCTATTTTTGGTTTTGCTGAAGTATTCAGTAGTCTGAGTTTAGAATGAGCGCGTGAGATTGCACTAAACTTCCAGATATAGGTACTTATGATCTTGCAAACAAATAAATAAGTCTTAAATCTAACCAAATGATAGGGATACAAATATAAACGTCTACCTACCCCATTACACAAGCGTGATCAGACATGTTTGTAGTTTAGTAGAAAATATTCCACAAACGCCACTTTAAAGTTTATCTTTTACGAGAACATTTCAATTGACTCCGTCTGAAATAGAAGTTAAATCGCGTCTGGTTTAAACGTCAGCAATATAAGTTTATGATGGAGTTACCGCACCGGCTCACTCTACTATAAAATGGTCGAGTTCTGTAACGAAATGGGGCCACGGGCTATCTGATCCATTGAATTTATGTTATTTATTTCATTCAAGAAGTGTAACTACATACGGCATGGTTCAGGTGATCCAAATAAGGGCTTTTGCACGCGGTACGTCTTCGTGTTTCATCTTTCGTTCTTCGTCGAGACGAAGTGGAGTAACTAGTGTACCTACTGTCCTACTATAGGTACATGTTAGTGCTCAGTACAAAGCTAAATGTTTCCATCGATAAAAGCGCATCACGCATCGACGCTCCTCTGGAATAGTTCGCTCGAATAGCTGCTACATATCGAGTGTACGGCATTCTATCGACAACACTGTTCGGCCGTCGAATATGAATTAATGAAGGGTTCCGTAGTTGGGATGAATTTATCCCAAAAACAAACTTAACTTTGTAGTTGAAAAACATGTTCTCCCATACGGAATGTATGGGAAAACATGTTTTTGCAACTGCAAATATAATTTGGTCGATTATTACTCGTTAACTTGTAAAGCCTACTTAGCTGTGATAGTTTTTCTTTTAATTTCGTTACATAAACTACTGCTGTAATTTTTTTCACACAGCCAAAACCAACCATTTAGCTGGCAGGGGGGGGGGGACACTTGACTCTAACAATTTGCACTTTAAAGCTTAGTATTTCGCAAACGGATCCCTGAATCCAAAAATGGTTTTCACATACTCGAAATGTTTTTGAAGGACTTTTTCAATGATACCCCACACCATGGGAAAGAAAAAAAAGCTTTCTAGTACTAAGAGTCTGGGAGCTAGACCGCGGACAGACAAGACGAAACTCAGTGCAATAAAACGAGATACCGTCGGTATACTATCGTACAGTGTAGCGAGGAATTCCAATCTGACATGTGAGTAGGTATGTGTTCCTATTGTGTCGGCAATTGGTTTTTATTGATTTGCACATAACTGCCAAAACACGATAGTAAAAGAAGAAGAATGTAACATAACACTACGTAAGTCATTATACCCATATGGCTTCAGCTTGACTTGTGAGCTTTAGTGTTTATCCACCCGATGCCTTTCACTCAATTGACTAACGAGAGCCGTCCACCGCGAGCTAAACTAACTTGGTTTGCAGTTAGTTTAGCTCGCCAGTTGTTCATACATGTGCGTGCACCCACATAGGAAACACTGGCGAGCTAAACTAAGTTAGTTTAGCTGGCGGTGAACGATCGGGGTTACACTTGTTGCTTCAGATAACAATCAGCTTACTACTACTACTAGGGGTACTACTATTACTCAGTAACAAGTATCTACATAAATGACGTAGATACTTACCTAGTTTTGTACTATACTTTTATAGTTTATGCCAACTTGGGCAAGATTTGAAAGAATATTTACAACATCAGAATCATTGGAAATGCAGACAAGACTTCCAGAATTACAGATAGGTATCCAAAAGTAAACTCACCTTTGGCAGTGTCGCATCAGATCCGTGTATATGATGTCCTCCGACGTACTTGGCGTTGAGCGGCAGTGGCAGACCCTGGCCCAGCACTGGCTGCGAGTTGACCAGTAGCATGGCACCATCGTACACCAGCTCGTCGTAGAAGGGAGGCGAGCGCCCGCGCCGCTGTATGGCGAGCTGATAGATCTCGTAGTAGGCGGGGGACTCCACGTAGTAGATTAGGTAACTGTGAAGAAGGTGGTCGTGTCTTCCTGTTGTTTTTGATTTCAGATACTGTTATATACTACTTATTAAACCATGGGCTATGGCTGGCTATGAAGAAGATTTACTACATGTATCAATCGCTTAACTAATGTAGTTAATAGAGTCATATATTTATAATTATATTTACACAGACTGACATAAACACTAGTTTTCACCATATTTTTCTCTTTCTTAATACATACACATACCCCCCACGTAGGTACATTAATGCGCCACATCATATATGCATCTACTAGTGAGTAGTTGTCTGAATAATAGAATAATATACTGTGCTCGTTCTAAATACTGATATATGTTCAAATTCTAGGCGAGGACGCTGGTAACCTAATCACAAGTTAAATCTTACTTCGAGTGCCAGAGTTCATCGAAACACTCTTTCCTTTAGTTTTAACGCTGCATAGTTTTTAGTTTGTGTTTTTGTACAATTAAGTGGTAATAAATTTAAAAAAAATGGCAATAGAGACTTGTGACGACTAGGCATAGTGCAATATCGACATACCTAGTACATTTACTACCTATAGAATAGTGATAAAAGGAGATATCTTTATCGAATTGTGTCGTGAAGTGTTCTCATTCATCAAGCATCACACATTGCTTATAATTTAAAAAAGGAAGACTCAAATATCTAGTAGGTACTTAGTAGGTATTCTGCTGACTGTCACTTCAGCAGACGTTACAATAAACGACTTTGCCACTCTTATTACGTGCAGTCTGCATATTTAATGGCAATTTAAAATAATTTAAACGTCATGTCTTCATGTACTTGAAACCAATTACTCTCGTGGTCAGTGCCCGAACCAATCTTTATGCACTTCTTATTTTCTTGGTGAGATACAATCACGTATCATCAATTTCTTGGCTCCAGACAATTGATATTTAATAATACCTATTAAGCCAACCTGTTGTTGTCCCACTGCAAGGCACAGGCCTCGTCATAAACAGAGAATGCACGAGTATTGATCACTTATTCGCCGGGCTTACAGACTCTGAACAAATTACGTGCAGATTATTGAAAATGTTTCGTTACTAATTCAAAAATTACAAGGTACCTACAATAAATCTGTAGCGCTCTATTAATTCATTTACCTAGGTTACCTAGATACCTATCTCCAACTAAAGCGGGTAACGCAAACTTTACTATCGATACTTAAACACGAGTCTATCATATAGTTCTCTATTTATTAACTGCAATTCCAAACTACGTTTTTTACGAACAGCATCAAATTTAACTTTTGTGTCCGTTGGGAATTAAATGTACGACCATTAGAACATTGGCGATAGAGTTCACACAGCGCTACATGAATAGGCAATCTACACCTACACTTAATGTTATGGGTGATGTCATACTGAGCGGTAGTGAGGAAACATTTCCAAGAACATTAGACTTGACAAATATATTGACAGTTTCAATACATAATATTTAATATTTTGTTATAACCATTGTCGTGAATGAATGGCTAATGTTATAACCTAATAAGCATATTTATTATCACACATGAAACAATTTGAAGCCTTTGGCGATGGTCACAGAAAGCGAAGGTTTCGTCTATTGCTGGCATTACACGCAATAACACAAGTATCACAATGAATGTCCTAATATGTACCCACTACACCCAGGCGGAGAGGTAGGCCTGTCTTCCGATGCGGTATACCCTGTTCCCCACGCTGGGCGGAAGGGTCGGCACGGCAGTAGCCATGGGGTCCACGAAGAGTGTGGGGCCGCTGGCCTCGTGCACCAGCTGCAGGTTCATCCAGGAGGCGTCCACGGAGCTGTACCATACTAGGGGACAGTTGAACACTGCTGCTAACCTGGAAACGTTACTCTGTACATTTGTGTGCTTGAAGTATTAAATAAATAAATATTAGGCACATTATGACACTATTATTATGACTGTGGATCAGGAGTTGATCCAATAAATTATCATCAGCCGCCTAAGATAACTCTGGACAACATTTACTGTATATTGTATATGAGCTACGTTACAGTTTTGGTGTAATATGAATATAGCATATCTATCATCATGCACTGATTAATTCACTAAACGCTACAGTTAATAATTAATCAAGATGTCGGTTCATTATATTCGGCCGCCGCATTATGATCGCTTTAACGAATCTCCGCTGATCTATTGTGCCGGTCTCGACGAAGATTAAGACTTGGATTGAAAGCTATCGACAATATTATGACAAATCTCTTTATTTGGCTGCATTGTTCGTATAATCTCAGACTGGGAAGATTGGAATCCATTCCTCGATTGTCCCATTCTGTTCTGTGCCCTTGGTTTTATTATCCTGTGATTAGAAAGAAAATTATTTTTCTTGTATGATTACAATTTATATAGGTATACAGTTTATGTAGAGGCTTATATTTCTTACCATCAAAACGAAAAGTCACCTATTGATTCATAAATTAATCCTTTTAAGTTCACCGACCCTTTTTGCCCAAAATCGTCAATTAGCATTTTAGGGGAAAAAGCCAAAACCCTCCTCCTGTACTGCAGTTGGGTATAAACTGAGCTACAATCTAAGATTGCCTGGATCTCGGCCTTTGACCACTTACGGAGCTAACAGTCCACTGTAGTACCACTCGGCGACCACGACGTCGAAGTGCTCAGCAGTGTCCTTGAGCAACGTCTGCACGTCAGCATGACGTAGCGCACGTTCTGCTGTCTTAGTGCCTTCCAACAGGAACTGGTGCGATGGGAGGCGGGAGGAGGCCAGCTCGGACAGGCGAGGGATACTCCTGGGTTCTGGACGAAAATTGTCTGAGTGGTTACACAATAAGTGTTTCTACAGCACAAAATAATTTTTAGAACATAAAAATATTTGTTGAGTATTAGTTAGTGAATTTATTGTAGATTAAAGGACATTTGTATGTAATAATAATGCGTGAAAATAATGTGATAATAATGTAATGATAATGAAATGATAATGTAATGAAAATGTCATAATAATGTAGGTACTATTAATAGAATCTGCACAATACCTAATTGTGATATTTTAACATTCATAATTTGCACGCTTGCTCGCAGGCAGAATACATGACTTTAAGGCTGTAAGATCTTCCCTTGTAAACCGTGTATTTTCTTGCAAATAAACAATTTGAATTTGATTTTTTTTTTTCTCGCTTTTTAGTGAGACAGTTTGTAATTTATCTAAGTTACAATAGCCTAATGTCAACTGCTTATCACCTTTTACAAAATATTGTTTTTCCGATGCAGGTACTTTAATCGTTGAGGAGTTCTCCTGGTACTTCACCATCAGTTCTACTTCTCCATATGCATTGTGA
Organism: Agrochola lychnidis; assembly: GCA_963680765.1. Taxonomy (NCBI): domain Eukaryota; kingdom Metazoa; phylum Arthropoda; class Insecta; order Lepidoptera; family Noctuidae; genus Agrochola; species Agrochola lychnidis. The sequence goes on along the minus strand of OY796863.1, from coordinate 530,763 downwards.
CGAGCATAAATTGCTTGGCAAACTCATTAAAGTAATCGAATCGCAACCCGTGAAATATTTATTATTGTGTAGTTCCGGTGGCCATCTGTGTCCTTCATCATCAGTTCCACTTCACCAAATGGTGCTTTTCGAGAGCAACTGTACAAGTTACTATTAAAAATACCCAAATCACTAAAAGTGTGCCTATAATATTTGAAGAGTTACCTCGATTTCTCTAGGATCCCATCATCAGACCCTGACCTGATTTTGATTCATTTATTGTTGTCTTTTATGTGTACAATAATGTATAAACTAAATATCGTGCAGTACAAACCCGTGTTATCGTCCGCAACTGAGCTGATGTCAATCACACGGAAGCGCTCAGTCGCCTTCACTCGCGTGAATGTTGTTATGTATGTCACCTGAAAAAGATATTTATACCGAAGAATAAAATAGATGCATTTCTTTGAATTATAGAAACCTTGAATGGTACACAATACACTGATACTGTAGTTTAGCTATAACACAAGTATAGCCAGTTACAAACCCGCAGAAGGCAAACCACAGATCTAATTCAGGATGCGGCGGTCGGGTGGGTACTGCTCCGTAATATTAAACATCTATCTATATAATTAGAGTGGTAGCTACGTACGATTTAACTCAAAGATTTGGACTTATTCAAGTAATCCAGTCAAGTTATAATAATGATCTTAATCTTGTGTAGTCTTGCATCCGCGGCTTACGAGCGAGTTGAAACAGTGGCCAACACAGCGAAGGAAATAAATAAAAAGTCAAAAAAGATCAAGTTTTCTGAATGCTTCGGTAGTGAGCAATTTTTAGAGGATAAGGTAAATGGTTCTGAGAATTTGGGTAAATCCATATCAGTTACTACGTCACCAAAAAATAATTTAAATGACTTGGAAAGATTTGGAACATTGGCACAACTCAATACAGGATGTATCCGATGTGCTGTAGATACAGTAGAATAGATACCGACCACCTCGGCAGTGGTTTTGAAATTAATTTTCCTGTTATTTGTATGTCGGATATTAAATTGCGTACCAAAAAGGGTTTCTTTTAAAAAACACTCTAAAACGATATTGTCAATCTTTCAGGACAAAGAAATACAAACATTATGTCCTCCATTTAGCAGGGTGGTGACGAGGTGGTCCCCCAGCAGCGTGTGACTGCGGCTGGCGACGGGGAACACCACCAGCGCCCTCTTACATGCACACACATGCACTAAGACACACAACAACAACACATATTTACTCCACTGCATTTCTGATACGTTTGAAACTTTTTCAGAATTATTTTTTTGCCTCAGTTTTCTGACATTACTTTAGAATGTAATCAAGAAAGTTTTTTTTTTGCAAAACTCACAAAAATATTTAATATTTTACAAACTATGTTTTTTTTTATTAAATTAAGGTATTCTTTATAAAAATATCCACGTATAGTGTCAGTGGTGTCCTGACTGATAACAGATAAGCACTGTCAGATGACACATTGCTTCGGCGCAGGTACGACCATCATCGGTACTTCGCTATGTACGTGTTATCTAATCAAGATAGTTTGTGTTTGTTTGTGCATTGATAATTTTATTGTAAGTAGGATTTATATATGCCTTTGATTAAAGTAGGATGAAATCAAAGTCTCTCCCTTATATTTGTGGATCGTGAATTATTATCTAAGTGCCTACAAAATTAATCCCAGCAAACCCAAGAGACAGACACAATATATGAGATGTCGAGTAATCTGTGACACGAGTATTATAACTTTAGTGTGACAGTCGTTATCAGCGCTGATAAGCAAGATGACTGATCAGTCGAGGGAGTTCCTAGTGCTTATCAATACCTAGCTGATAACTGATAATATTGCTTCAAAAGTATTAAAACCAGCAAATCTTAGCCGAAGATAACGGAATTCCTCGTAACTCTGGTTGGTCATTGGTCAGCTATTCAATTGGAAATGCATTATCCTCCCAAGTAGCACAGTCATTATGTCTTAAAAAGATATTGTAGATATCTTCGAAACAATAACTAAATTCTTGGCAATGTCTTGGTTAAAACCATATTGACCCACAAGATATCTTGAGGATATCCACCAAGAGAGAGTTAAGCAAAAGTGGGCACAGGTTTACTGAATACGTTAACACATTCGCAACGGCAGCGCTACAAGCCATCTTGCCTTCTGTGCGTTAATAGTCAAATACTTCCCGTATCAAGAAGTCCAGCCATGCGTTACGACTTCTATTTTCCCGTACCTGGTCCTGACTTCAAAGGTCCTAAACGTAATGGAAACTCATCGGATTCAGATTTTTTACCAAATGATATGGTACATTGTTGAGTATACACAGCTGCGGTAGCACGGGGTTCTGTAGGATATTTTAAGAGATATGGGCTTTTTTCAAAAACGGTCATTTTACGGGAAATTACTTCCCGTGCCGTATGGAACAATTATCATGCTGGGGATGGGGTATGTTCGTGAAATAAGTAATAACTTTGTAAATTTTTATCATTTATTAAATCGAACATATTCAACAAAAAAGTAGTACTTATAAAAAGTATTTTTTTTAATGAAATTAATCTTCTTCTTTAAATACTTAATTTACTTAACAAATAAATCTGCTATTTTACTCTACAATCAACATTTAAAATTTGTGATGTCATTTAAAAGATATGTTTTTAATATTTTTTTTATGTAGAGTGTGCACTTGGTGCAGCACTACGGCTCTAACTAGCCCCGCGCGCGTGCACTTTCGGTGCGGTGCGGGGTTGTGATGACGGCCATAGTTCCCGTGGCGCACTAGAAACAAAAAATATCGTTTCTGTGCGTTACGCATAAATACTTCACGTACATTTTTCTTCAAAATTTTAATACACTTGAAGCAAGAATGTCGGCCACATATAGGCATCTCTTTTTATCGTCAACGGGTACTTAGTTCCGAGAGCAAGACAAGGAAAACTATAGTGTCGCGGTATATACGGCGAAATTCAATACTTCCCATAACGCAACGAATATGTTTTAAGAAAGACTTCCTATTACTTTACAGATAAACTTTAGAATGATTAACGGCATTGGTGTATTCTTCCTTTTATCTTCAAAATATCTTGACGTTAGGTAGGTATACTAAAGACATAATATTGGCATGTAAGATATCTGCAATACCATGTTAAGAATTTCTAAAGTTACCGCAGAGTATTTATAAAACTAACTTCAAACTTCACAAACTGATCGCAGATGTATACTTTAGATATATTATGGTGGGTATGATTTACAAATCAATATTCTAAAAAATAAAAGTGATATAAAAAGTACAAAACAAGAAAATATTTAATAGATCAAGGTAAGTACCAAAATGATCAAGGTAAAGTCGTGGTCGCATGCCTGTATACCATGTGGGTGCCAGGAACACCCACAATCACACACAACAACTGTAACAGTGAAAGCCTAATGGTGTGACCATCGGACTGCCAAGTCATGGGTCTCACGTTCGAACCCAAGGCACGCACCTCTGACTTTTCGGATTCATGTGCGTATTGTATAATTATCGCTTGCTTCAAAAACGGTGAAGGGAAACATCGTGTAGAAATCGGCCTGCCTGAGAGATATTTCTCGACGGCATGTGAAGCCAAGTTAGAGGCCCATGGGCGGCATTAAAAGTCAGACACCGAGAAATTTGTTTCATTTTGACAATTCAACAATATTCATTGCGTTGTTTACGTTGTTGAGCAGATTTTTATTCCAACTTATGAAGCAATGGATTAGCAAACTGTTTCAAGTCGAAACAAATTGTGATTGATCGAGTATGACATAATTAGGGTACAGGCTAGTCACTAACCACACGAAAACGAACAGAAAGAATTAAAACCGAAGTAAAGAATGTAAGTCGCCATACGTATATTGTATGGCGACTTAGAACAACAGGTAATTACCTACCTATATAGAATACATGAGTATACTATAGTTTTCAAGAAGAGATCATCGTTTTTTTTTTCCTTTTTTTTTTTTAAATGTGTTTGTACACCGGTGTACTGTAGTGGAGGGAAGCACTATCACGTAGATGACTATTTACTTTCAGTAATAACCAGTCGCTTTGCCAATTATGGTGATTAAATAAATAAATTAACGAAGTCTAGGGATGACTGTATGGTAATATCAAATCTTCGCAACATAAATACTAAAATCACCAGTTTATTTCCTAAGGGTGGTGATTAACAATTTTTATGGTTATAATCAACTCCACCTGCCAATTTATTTGAACGTCAGTCCTTTTGGTGAGTGTGGTGATTAACAAAATTTGCAATGTCATGGACTTTATGGTGACTGTTACAATAATAAACTTCGATTTGTCAAATTGCGATCGTCGGCCCATTTGTCATTTGTAGTGATTATCTAATGAGTATAGGTGCCACTAATTTTAATTTCCGTTATTTTTGTATTTTAATTTTAGCATGCCAAAGAAATCATTTAATTTTAATCAAAAAGTCTGTTACACAAAAAACTAATCATAAATTATTAAAAGAGAGAATAATTAAGAGAGAGAGAGACGTTTATTCAATAAGTACATAATTCCATGCATAAAATTGATAGAATGAAACAGAACTTCAAGCCGATGTTGCTATCATAAAAAAAAATTGTTTTTAATAATTTGCAACATCGGTCTCTCATCGCGCGATAAAGAGCCTTTTTCGAGATACTCGTCGTTTGCGGTCATGTTAGGGATTAGAATGACGTCAGAATCGTAGACAAATTACGATGAAACGAGAAAAAGAGCATTTTCGCGCTTGTTATGTTAGCCCTGCTGAAGACCGTATTTGAAAAACTATTTTGAATTCTAAGTTGACTTGAATTTATAAATACACTCTTTAGCAAAGTTTATCTTGGACAAATCAACGTTAAAGACATTGTAAAAATATAATATAATAGATTTAATCAATGCTTGGGCCTTGCCTTTCCCCTACTTATATGGAGCCTGTTTTGATCGGTTCGGTTATATCCTGCTATTATTTTTATTGAAATTATTTAATAATACCTATGTACTTTCGGATGTCGGTCTAAATAAACAGGATGCATTGGAGCTCATACAATATAAATAATTATCATAATATCCGCAAAAAGCTTTGAATGTAGCTCGACGTTTTAGACGGAAAGTGGGTCAAGGTTTGATGTGAGAATGTTTCCTTACGACTTCCTTCAATGAAGGTGTTCTTGTGGCCTGTCTCTTCATGTGAGTGTTGTGAGAGGCATGATACAATAGAAGTCAAAGCGTTATAAGTACCGTAAAATCATTTCCAAGCGCTGCAATTGATGAGCTGATAACCTAATTAAGTTTTTTGAAATATAGGCATAATTATGTCGAATTAAAGTATCATGCTTAAAGTAAACTATATTTTACTTTAAGCATGATACTTTGATCCAAACATAATTATGCCTATATTTCAAGGGGGCGGGCCACTCAGCAACAAAACTCGATTAACATTTCAGTTTTTTAAATTTGAATTATTAAGCAAAATATTTAATTAAAATCAGAATACTCGTAGAAGATTTTTTTACAATAAGTATAGTATTAACTCTTAATGAAATGCTAAAAAGCAGTTTATCGAATCTTGTTGTGTCAATTTTGATGATATGTAAATGTAGGGCTGGCACCCCGGTTTGTCCCGGAAACTCCGGTTTTGAATGATGCATCTCCGGGCTACGGATTGACATCGTATAAATCTCCGGGTTTGACGAGGTGGGCGCGAAGTCCTAAGTCTTATCGCACTCTCCGCTTCTCAAAAGAGTAATAACTTATGAAAATGCGATAAAAGTTGTCGAATTGCTTGGCTTAAATGTAGACGTAAATGTAGATCAGCTTTAAGTATAGTGAGATCAATGAGTTGAAGAAAATACATCTACAATTCAGAAAATCACAAGATTCTTGACAGCAAATCTTACTGGAATACCGAAAATCTTTGCATTTTTTTTTTCTGTCCTCAATCCCCATTGGGATACCCCAATGGGGATTGAGGACAGAAAAAAAAAAATCCTTAAATCTCCGGGTCTGGCACTTTTCAAAGTTGACAGCTCTATGTAAAAGTGACAGGATAAATGGACTTTTGTTGCGGACCGTACCTGTTCTAAAATAAACTGATCCAAAAATAAAGCCATAATGCCTGACCAGCCATTGCACCATAGTACCACAATTTTTTTATGTTTTCCTTGAATCATTACACGTTGTTATAAATTAAACAACACAGTATTCAGTTTCATTAATCACGAAGGAAAGTTAATGAGGCTCGAACCCTATTAAATAAAAATCTCTCATTGAATTAAATATTTCAAACCATACAGCGAGCGTTGTCGACGGCAAGAAATGATCTATACTTATAATAAAGTGAAAAGATTCGTATTTTTGTTTATAATGAATAAACTCAAAAACCACTGGACCGATTTTAAAAATTCTTTTACCAGGACTGCTATCTTATCACTGAGTAACATAGGTTATAATTTTAAAATAAAAAGATATCATGTGGGCCAAGCAGCTGGCGGAACTTAAAAAATTAATGCGTTAAAAGCACTGCTCTGTTCCGATGAAATCGTTCTATAGTCGAAAGTGATAGCTTTTAAAAAATTGCTAGGGTTGATTATTCTGCAAGGATTAGCTGCAGTCGTGTTCGCCTTGTTGTGTAGCCACCAGTCGTCGCAAGTTGTTTCGGAAGTTTGTTGACAGACACGGCGACACTACGGCACGGCATTGCCGCATGCTGCACCCGTATGCGTCGTGTCTGTCAACCTCATTATGGAGTAGGATCGTACAGCTCTGATACTCTTCAAGACCATTATCCTTTTACCATAAAACCATTACAGTTAATTTGCACAGGGCGTAATTTTTCGACTCCATATAATTAACGAGTGCAATAACACTTAATCATCCTTATAAGGTGGCTGCAAGGTCTCGCTGCGGTCATGTAGGATCCTGTGACCTTGGAGCAAGTGGGTCAGGGTCCTCCTGGCTCTGACTGCGATGTGTCAGGGTCGAGCGTCTTCAGGGAGTATGCTGCGTTATGTCCCGTTGAACACGGAAATGAAATCAAATCAAATATAATTGGAACATCTGCTTGCACAAATGAGATGTATAAATAAAACGTTGAACACTTAGTTACGAAGAATCTGTGGTTTCATCCAGCATCACGTGCGGTTACATATTCCAGAAAATGTAATATGAAGTGAAGTTGTTACGATTCCATGAATTAACTTTACTGTCGATGAAATCGTCTATTAACTTTATAGCTACTGGGAATAATAACAAATATATAAAACGTTAAGTATAATGTTCAACGAATAGACTTCAACGACCGGAAACAAAATTCGCAACGTTATTAGGAAAGCGCCGCGTGAAGCTTAATTACCACGACTATGAGAGCACCGCTACACCAAATAAATCGTCTGTATCTGTGTGTCACAGTCCAAATAATCCACTTACAATAACTAGTTAATTTGGCAGTGTCACAGTCGCAGCACTCGCATTAAGAGCGGCTGTGTCACAGCTGAGATCCTGCCACGCTCTGCCTACCTTGCGGTTTGGAGCGACTTTGATAACCAATACCGTTACTCTCGTGGTGGTTGTTTTAACCTTGATCTTCATTGTTTAGTGCAAGCGTCTTCTTTGTGCTATTTGATTTGGTTTTACTTTTTTTAAGCACCTAGTAGGTGCAGGCTCATGAGTCACATCTTATCCGCATTTTAAGTTTGAATAGGACATGAGCCTCCTTTGCGGCTTCCATCAAGGCCTATTTCCAGCGACCATTCTCTTAGCCATCACCTGCAAGCTGCAAAGCCACACAATCATCGTACGTAGATACGACTCTTGGTGAGTTTATTAAAATATTACAGTCACACAGTTTCACTGACAATCCCTATGGAATTTTCAGACTCGTTTGGAAAAATAACAAAAGTTTTAAGAACACAAACAGAATTTTCTTTATACTTGAACCAACTTAATATTTTCTTTACAATGCCAAGTTTTCCATGTAACATAAATAGTCTATTCTAGGCCATAATCACAACATACTGCAAATTAATAATAAAAAAAAACCGGCCAAGTGCGTGTCGGACCACGCATACTGAAGGGTTCCGTAGTTGAAATGAATTTATCCCAAGAACAAACTTAAAATTGTAGTTGAAAAAAATGTTCTGCCATACATTCCAACTACAAATCTAAGTTTGTACACACAATATTGAGAGATGTTATTTTAAGACCATAGACTTCTTATAGGTTTTACTGTAATCTTTATAAGTATAGAACTATTTTCTTCAAAATAATGGTAAATTTTCATCTATTTTGTTAAATAACTTTACAACGATTTATTTTAAAACTAGCTGCGCCTCGTGGTTTCACCCGCATAAGTCTCGATCCTGTGGGTATCCTATGTCCTACTCCAAGTCATGGTCTACCCATGTGCCAAATTTGCTCCAAATCTGTTCAGCTATTTTATCGTGAAAGCGTAACAAACAAACAAATAAATAAACAAACACTTTTATAATGTTGTATATAGTTAAGATAGTTAGGATTATAAAAAAAAAATACTTATAAAAATAAATTATTAATATTAAAAAATAAATTAAACTCTCACAGTCCTTTCATTTGATAAAATATGTAACATAGTACAGTATGCAAAACGTTTTTTTTTTTTTTTTAACTTATTTGCCTCCCAAAAGTGACCCCCATATTCACGTATTTACGTTACACGTCTGTTTTTGGGCCACAGAAATTCATATGTGTACCTATCCAACTTAACCGGTCGATGAGATTCAGAGAAAATTGGCTGTGACAGACGGAAAAACAGACACACGAGCGATCCTATAAGGGTTCCGTTTTTATTGGGTGGGAAATTATCAAATAACTTCTCCCGCTCTGGGCGGAGCGGGAGGGCGTGTCAGACTCTTACTGACTAAAACCCACCCGTGTTCCTTCGGTTGCCATGTTGCCGGGGGCCACGATTTCCCTTTCGGACATCTTCGCAACCCCGGCAGGCATCGGCCCTAGCGGACCCCGTCAGTTCTGACATCTATTTGAGGCGCGCGTGGAATACAACGCGCCGTCGACCCGGGCCTGGTCCATATCGGACGGTGAGCTACCCATTGCTCACCGTCCGCAAGCCCGCGCCTATGGTGGCCGGAAATCGGCCTGCGATTCCCGACGCCCAGGGCGTCTCCTGCGGCGATTAGGGGCGTGAGGGCGCGAAATTTGCCTCTCCCTCACGCGTTTTGCCTCCTCCTTCGCGAGCATTACTGCTTCGCAGAAAGAGGTGACGGCCTCCCATGCCTTCTCGCTCCGTAGGTACCATGGTCTGGACCAAGGTCGGATTCGAGAGATCACCACCATCGCTCGCCTCCACGAGGACACGGCGATGCTCCGCCCAAGCCGGGCAGACCTCCACCGTATGCTCCACCGTGTCCCCCGGGCAATCCACACAATGGTGACACCTGGGCGTTTCCTTCAACCTTATCCCGGACAGGAACCTCCCAAAACAACCGTGTCCGGTGAGGACCTGCATCAGGTGGAAGGTGAAGACATTTGGCTCCAGATCCCATGGTGATAATCCGGCAAGGAGACTCACCGCCTCACAGGAGACCGTGCGTTATCCTCGGGCCAGCGAGATGGCCATGACATTCTGGGACGCGTTCAACCGGCGGGCTAGCCACAGCCTCAATGAATGCGCCAACACTGGTGCCCCGTAAAGGGCCATGGACCGCACGACCCCCGCGTAGAGCCTCCGGCAGGAGGCGTTTCGACCCCCTAGATTGGGCAGGAGCCGCTTCAAGGCAGCCCCGGCCTGGTCCAGTCTGGGAGCCAAACGTCTGAAGTGATCCACGAAGTTCCACTGGCTGTCGAGGACGAGTCCCAAGTACTTCATCGTCGACTCGACACCGATGTAAACCCTCCCGCCGTTACCTGGGAACACGATGGTGGCGCATTCCGAGGACTATGAAAACATATGGCCTCGGACTTGAGTCCTAACTGCCGGATCCGACTTACGGAACCCTAAAAAGCCATTTTAATGAAACCATCATAATGATAATTGAACAATAAACAATCAATTACAAAGGCGGTCATTAACTGTTACTGTACCGAGACGGCGTCAACAAAAAACTGTCGCTCACTGCCGCGCCCGTGCCGGTTGATGATAACGACTCATGCTTGACGGCTCCGGCGCATCTCCCGAACAAGTTTGAACAAGAGCACTAGGTTACCACACCGAGCTATTCAGACCGACACTTGTAACCTAAATATGGCCTTAAGAGCGGCCTAATGCGCAGGCCTCGAAGACAACTAACAAATATTTGAATGGCCGGCAAATATCAGTTTTGTCCATTAGGATAGGAAAACTGTAGTACAGAACACCTTGTAATGGGTATAGTATTGAAGGAAAAACTACTATGAAACTTGTAGTTAAGGAAGACTTAGAAAACGTGAGATATGAGAGTATTTTTTTTTTAACTACCTCTTCAAGCACTGTATCACACAAGAGTCTGCTCTTTGCTAAGTTATTTGCTTGTCTTAACTACAGAATGTACTCTGGTTAAGTTATTTGCTTGTCTTAACTACAGAATGTACTCTGGTTAAGTTATTTGCTTGTCTTAACTACAGAATGTACTCTGGTTAAGTTATTTGCTTGTCTTAACTACAGAATGTACTCTGGTTAAGTTATTTGCTTGTCTTAACTACAGAATGTACTCTGGTTAAGTTATTTGCTTGTCTTAACTACAGAATGTACTCTGGTTAAGTTATTTGCTTGTCTTAACTACAGAATGTACTCTGGTTAAGTTATTTGCTTGTCTTAACTACAGAATGTACTCTGGTTAAGTTATTTGCTTGTCTTAACTACAGAATGTACTCTGGTTAAGTTATTTGCTTGTCTTAACTACAGAATGTACTCTGGTTAAGTTATTTGCTTGTCTTAACTACAGAATGTACTCTGGTTAAGTTATTTGCTTGTCTTAACTACAGAATGTACTCTGGTTAAGTTATTTGCTTGTCTTAACTACAGAATGTACTCTGGTTAAGTTATTTGCTTGTCTTAACTACAGAATGTACTCTGGTTAAGTTATTTGCTTGTCTTAACTACAGAATGTACTCTGGTTAAGTTATTTGCTTGTCTTAACTACAGAATGTACTCTGGTTAAGTTATTTGCTTGTCTTAACTACAGAATGTACTCTGGTTAAGTTATTTGCTTGTCTTAACTACAGAATGTACTCTGGTTAAGTTATTTGCTTGTCTTAACTACAGAATGTACTCTGGTTAATTTTCTTGATTCCGTCGCAGTTGTGTGATAACTCGTAAAGTAATAACTTAATGAGCTAGTTCTTGAGTTCTAATATGTTGACGTTTAATGAGGGTACGCTTTAATTATCCTCATTTAACGACAGCAAATGAGGGAATCTATGCATAAATTTTTATCGACGGAAAAAAAATGTTTTTTTTTTAAATTTTCTAATATAAAAATAATCTCTTTGGTGTCTTATTGATAAATTTTACGATTATTGTAAAAAATTATTTAAAAAATACAGATTTTTGCTAAAAAAACATGTATATTTTCAATTGAGGGTAGTTTTTTTCACAATTTTCATTTTATGAATACGCCTAATTAATTCCAATAATTACGGAGTTTGTTTCATCGCGATAGATAATTTAGTTTAAAAGTTACACCGTTTTGTTACAATTTTTTTTTAATTCCTTAAAAAGTAGGTATTAAACAATATTTAGATTTAAAAATATTTTTTCTGTCGTTAAAATTATGCATAGATTCCCTCATTTCGATATGTGCACATTATAAAGAATCACACTGTATAAGAACCCGCCGCATACGCATTATTATATGACTTAGGTACATGAGTGTCTTTATGTTTTAAATTATTGGATGTCTTTAGTTCTCTTTGTGTATCTACTTAGTCGAAACAAGTTGTGTTTCACGATAGATAGTTTCAGGAACAGTTTCTTATAACAATAAGCAAGTACCTAAGCAAGTAAGTAAGTGTAACTTATGGCAGACACAGATTTTATTTTTATAATATCAAGGTATAAAAGGACCGTTCTGCCTTCATATGCATCTATTCTGGCCAAACTACGTATAGTTCCACGATACCCAGATATAACTATATGCACGCATGGCATGTGCACGCATTTGGACGATCTCTCCATATCTGGTAGTTCGTAAACTTGCGAAGAATTTCGCGACATTCAAAGTAAATTGCATTTACTAACCACTTTGCCCGAAAAGGTTACCATGGCCCCTGGCAACATGACCACTGAAGGAACACAAGGGTGGGTTTTAGTCAGTAAAGAGTCTGACACGGCCTCCCGCTCCACCTAGAACGGGAGAAGTTATTTAATAATTTCCCACCCAAAAAAAAGGACTGACCTAACCAAACAGTCGAGACGCAGTTTCTACTCAACTTGAATAAACATCAGAAATATTTATGGAATGCGACCACAGTCCACAACATGTCAATAAGGACACGAGTAGTTTGTCGAACAGCACACGCACGTCATCGCAGCGGTGACTGATTAATATGCCGTCCGGATATAGCCGAGCGCGACCGAACGGGTCCGAACGACGCGAATACGCGGGTATTTGTGGAGCAACTGATTTATGAGCGCAATGTGCACGGAACAGCTCGGAACATGACAGATTGTGGTGTAGACCAGACTGTTGACCACCAGAAGTAAGGGTTCGTTGTGTTATTTAGTGTGTCGTTAATTTTACAACATCTGGGTTAGACTGTCCAATGACATAATAGCCTATAATAGACCAAGGTCTATGATCCATGTACCCATTCTCCATTTCTTAGTGCCCATATATAACACTCATCAAAACCATGACACACTAATCGATATTTGGAATGCGCAAGCACTTCATATAACTCCTTACCACAAACATTAAACTTTACCAGCAATAGAATATACAAGCAAAGGCCAACAGCATTACTACAAAACTACGTTCATTCATTAGTATTACGACTAGGTATACGATAACAATCACGATAAGTGTATCGTCGTCAAGGGCAGTGGTCGGCGCGGCCGCAGTCACGCGATCCGTTCACAAATATCTGCGAGTCTGCATGAAAGTGACCGTCACGCCACCGTCACGTCACCGTCCCGCCACCGTCCCGCTACCGCGCCGCCCTCATCGCGTCACTCAGCGACGCCGCTATTTTATTTATTCATGCGCTACGATTACAGGGAATTACTCAATTTCAGGCAACGATAAAGTGGTTTACATTGAATTTTTTATGAAGAGCGCTTTACATTCAAGCTTATACGAATGCCGAATGAACTCAGTTACAGACATAAAAATACATCCATATAATAATATATCTATCGATACATCACTTAGAATATCTACCCCATGTTTTTTTGTTCCTTCGAAGTTTTTTTCACTCGCATCGAAACAAAAAGTAATTTTTGAATATTATGTCGTAGCCAGATCTTAAAATTGTAAATTTGTAATTCATGAAATGGCCAGTAAAAATTTACCATAATCGTTTAAACGTCAACGTTTAATAATGATAGGCAGTGTATAGAATGCCGCTAGCGGTATTCTATCACTATCGGACAAAGTGCCGTAAGTTTTGCATTGTCACTGTCACTTGTTACTTTGGTTGAGTGTTGAGGTAAGTGACCCTTTTTAGTAACGCAGTTACGCAAACTTATTAACGTACACAAAAATTTTGATATGTTTTTGTTCCAATAAAATATTTGTATTTGTTCTTTTGTATTAATGTATATTTGAAAACCCCAAATTGTACAAAACTATAGGTGCCAAGAAAAAAATCTACAAAGTTTATTTCGGGATTTATGGGAAAGTGGGAGTATTAAGGTTGGAGAAGGTCACGTAGCGGGTCTAAATATGTTTCTACGCAATAGTATGGCATAGTCGATGCAGCACCGCATTGCAGGGCTCCTATTTCTAGATGGTTAAAAAACCATATAACTACAAAGGGGATGGCGGGGTCTTTGTTCACTCGCTTCGATCGATCACTAGACACCCCGGCTAGACAAGGGGATGGCGGATCCCCTTTGAACCTAACCTGTCCGAGTCGGGGTGTCTTAACTCCCGAGCTCGCTTCGCTCCCTCTTGCATCCTAAGTTCTCCTAGTAACAGTAGTACTAACATCAAATTTTGTAAATACACAAAATGACAATTTTATTGCGCGAATAAGTTGAATTTTTTGAAAAACAAAAGACAGCCAGCTAACCTCAACTCTCAATCAAAATAACAAGTGACAGTGACAATGCAATACTTACGGCACTTTAACTGTGTTTAGGTGACGCCACTGTTATGCCGCAAATTGTGGCACTTTATCCGATAATGATAGAATGCCGCTAGTGGCACTATGCACTTCCTTCTCAGTCAAAGTTTGGCCATATCATTGATGTTGGATTTTCATGATTAAAAATGCCAAGTGACTGCGACCAACTTGGAAGTAGCGGTTGGTCACAGTTCTAACTCAAACAACTCAAAACATTTATTACAATTAAACCATTTACAGGCACTTTTAAACTATTTATTTATCAATGAGTCGGTCAGTCAGAAATATATTATGAAGCTAGGTGCCCATTCCAAAGCGTAATAGGTACCAATGGAGAAGAACGGGCAAAAAACTCCATGGACACTTTTTTAAATCAAAATTGTCACAAAATACTGGTTTCATTCAAGTTGAAATTATACATGTGAGAACAATGTAGAAAGACGTACACGTTAAAAGCGTCCGTAATAAAAAGATAAAACAAAGAACAATTCGAACATTAAAATAAGCATGGCAGCTAAGATATGACCAGTCCCAACTGACGGCGCCCGTTCACGAACATGACGCATGGATTAGCACCATTCATCTCAACCATTTTGAAGGGAGCTAAATGATCCAACAAACGCGCCACCATCAGCGAGACATCTGAGTGAGCATGACATAGTCGCGAGGGCACGTTCAAGTCAATGAAAGACGTAGGTACAAACTAAATGGTAGCTTTACAGTAGGTAAATAGTACTCACATAATATGTGCTATGCACAATGCTAAGAGATTGAATTTATACAATGCAAAGATGGTCTTACAATCTTCAGCAGCTTTGTGGTTATGGAGCTGGACCAGCCTTGAGCCAAGCATTTTTATCAGCAATGTAATCCTCCAACTTATAACATGCCTGCATAGTGAGCGTTTTATACAAGATTTGAATTTAGTCTCATTCAGTTGAAGTACTCGTATGTGGGGAGGAATTTTATTGTAACATGTTAAACAGTACCCCATGAAAGATAAGTCTACTTTAGCCAGTCTAAAACCTAGCTGAACTAATAGGTCCCTATTTATTGTACTATAATTATCTATCACCTCTTTAACTAAAAAGATGCTTTTTCTTCCGTAAGTACATGATGTTTTCATAGATATGTTGACAAGGTACCGTCATGATGTTAATATCTGGCTATGGATAATATATGGCTCTGATCGCTCTTTTCTGCAGAAATAGACTCGATGTCTTCAGCCCGTGCCATAGTAAAATACCGTTAGACATGATACTGTGAAGGTAACTAAAATAGACTAGCCTCGCGGTATCTACATCAGTAAATTGACGGATTTTTCTGACAACATATGTTGCTGAACTTAGACGTCCTGCACGCGTAGCATGACCACCATAGAAATAGGTTTTGTCGACGAAATAATAGACAAAATGATAGATTCACAATCACAATCTGTCATTTTGTCTATACTTCCGTAGAGAAAACCCTTTTGTAAGGTGGTCATGCTACGCGTGCTGTAAGAGATGTTAAATGAGGACTCCATTGTAGTCTTGAGTCATGAGTCGAGAGCGTGATCCCCTGGAAAACAGTTTTATCAACGAACCTAACCTAACCTAACCTATTGGGTCGGGGTACCACAAGCGTAAGCGGCGTAAATTTTAAATTTTCTTTAAACGAATTTTAAGTGTTATGATGCATTTCACGCCGCTTGTGGCACCCCGACCAATAGGGTTAGGTAAGGGTAGAACTGTGGCCAACTGAGCCGAGCGAGCGAAGAGAGCGGCGACCGGCGAGCGCTACTTCCAAGTTGGTAGCGACCAACTTGGAAGTAGCGCTCGCCGGTCGCATATATCCATAATAGCATATTTGAAAATCCAATAAAAGCACATCGTTGTTTTTTGCGAATTTTGTTTGATTTGTTGCATGCCGCCGCGCCGCCATGATGCACAACAAAGACAGCGACATCAACGCCTCAACCGGTGGATAATCTAACTGTTTTACGATATGATCACTAATGGTTGGCTACATCATGAAGCAGTCGTGCGTTTAACTGTTCATGATTGGGTCAAAACCTAAATTTTGGACATTTTCATTTATGTTTTTTATGTCATAGTTACATAAAAGAAAACAAGGGCTGTCTTCATGATATAAGAGAAAAGCAGTCAAGTATTTTAATTTTTTATTCTTAATTAATGTAAACAATCTGAAAGATTTATTTATCAAAACTCTTACTTTGACGCTCAGAAGAATAACTTATGGTTTTACGTGATCTTAACTAATAATAACTCCCTGAAAGATTGCCAATGCCTTAAAATCACCCTGAAAATGGAAAATGACAACATTTTAGCGAAACAACTTTTTGTCGATAATAAAAAAAAGAAAGAAAAAAACACCGGCCAAGTGCATATCGGACTACACACAATGAAGGGTTCCGTAGTTGGAATGAATTTATCCCAAGAACATTCGTAAGAACATAACAATTCGTAAGAAGCTGGCAGTATCATCACAACGTTAGTGTGTTTTCCCATTGTTAGTCTTATTTGTTTTAGTATATTTATGTGTATTTATTTGTGCTTATATTTATACATATTAGGTACATATATTCATAGTTTTTAATAGGTATATGGTTATTCTTATAATATATAAATAAATATTTAGTCCACAATTTTCGTTATTGCACCTACTACTGTTTGTCTCTACATCACCCAAAGGTTGACTGGTAGAAAATACCTATGGCATTAAGTCGGCCTCTATACATTTGTGTGCTTAAAGTAAATACATAAATATAACGTATTTTTAGGGTTCTATACCTAAAAAAAAAAAGGTTTTTCTAACTGTACCGTGTGACATATCAAATGAAAGGGCTTATTGCGAGGATCTCAATTTTTGAGGACTTTAAATAAAAACTTTTAAAGATTTTAAGAAAATAGATGGAAATTGACCATTCGACCATTCGGCCTTATCTCCGAAACTTAAAAGTAAAAAATTAAAAAAAAAAAATATAGAAAACAGTTATACCTATTCTTATAGATTACAATCCATAAAAAGTCTATAGTCTTAAAATAACATGTAAAATCACTCAATATTATGCGTACAAACTTACATTTGCAGTTGGAATGTATGGGCGTACAAGTTTTTCAACAACAATGTTAAGTTTGTTCTTGGGATAAATTCATCCCAACTACGAAACCCTTCATTGTGCGTGGTCCGACACGCACTTGGCCGGTTCTTTGAATAAATTAAAACCTTTTCAATGTTTTTTCGGTTTGACACATGGAAATCGATGGATGGACATAGGTTTTTTGAAGGAGATAATAAAGTACCATTTAAATTTTTTCACAATATATTTGTAAATGTCACTGAAGCAGCAGCAAATAAATATAATATTAAATCTAAGGTAGTATTCCGTTATGAAACTTAGTATTTTAATAACATCGATATTACAGATTTTTTTTAGGAATAAGGATAAGTCGGAAGACATGAAATTGTTACGAAATGGTCAATAATTTTGGTTTTGACCCAATTATCGTCAAACGTTGAGTATTCAATGATCTGGCTAGACCACATCATGATGTGACCAGCGGTCGATGTTCTATTTCATGAAATACAACCACTTCATGAAATGGTCGAACACTTCATGAAATGATCAATTCTAAGGTCTTTTCACGACAGATACATAACTTCCCGAACACTGAGCACAATCTGTTCCACAATGTTGGTTTTATCAGAGTGCAAATGAGAAAACTTGTGTTATTCAGCGTTGGCGTGCCGTACATCAAGCGTATCGATGCCCATTGCTCACTCGCTTAAATAAACCTAGCCACGTGAGAAATTACAGCCATCAATGTATGTCGAAATATTTTAATGGAATTTATCTTCGATACGGATACGGACTTTAGGGTTCCCTTCGTGAGAGTTTATTGACCGGCTGTGGCTTTAAACGCTGTCAGAAGTTTCACATAGGTACACCCTGATTCAAACAAGTTTGAATCGAACTGTACCTATGCTACATACCAACAAACACAAATGGGTTTATGTAAGTAACAGACTATGACCTCAGACTTAAGGGATTTTTCAGGGCATTTCACGGTTTTTTCTGAGTAAATATTTAAGAAATGTAGCCACGGAACCGTCTCGGTACAAGTAACCTATTCATTTGTCTGAGGTTTTACGATCTTTTTGATGGCGGAGGTGAAGTGCTGATGTTTTATGCAGACATATCCGTTGGACGTTTGACTGATAGTTAATTGTTCCAGCAGTGTCTATAGGTGAGCGCCCGTGATTGCTCGGCTGTGTGGGAAATAGTCTGGTGTAACTAAAATGTTTTTTTAAGCTATTGCATAGCTTTTATCGCGGGCTTTGAGCGCGGCGACCGAATCAAGAAATTCCGTAACGTAACGAAAATAAAACCTAACACCCCCCACTCCGCCTACCGTGTAATGACGGTTCCCATGACAACGTGATGTTGTCATGGGAACGTAATTTTTGTTTTATGTCATCACGTCATCATCCCAAGTGTAGCGTTGACAAATAGGAAGTATGGAGGTTACAAATGCTATGCAATAGCTTTACCGCGGCAGTCCCCGAGTGCCACACGTTTTTATATTTTTTAATTGTTGCTCCTTTAATCTGGCGCAGTATTTTAGTAGAAAAATAGTTATTTTATAATCCCGTTGTAACAACATTTCACCAAGTTATCACATTGAAAAAATATATAAATTTAGGCTAATCTCAATGTGAGCAATTAGAAAGTGCGTCAGATGTGTTGTCGCGGCAGTTATGTATAAAATACCAAACATTTCTCACGTACTTGCGTAGAGCCAACATTTGTATTGACAACTTAATCGCGGCTCTCGATCCCCCCGGGGCCGCGGGGGGCTTTTAGCAAGTATTGGTGCTAATGTCGCACCTCGGGGGGTCGTTTACTTGTATCGTTTGCTACAAATATTTCCCGGTACTTAGGGTTTTGTTTATACCCTGTGGCTGCTGTCATGATGACATATGATCTGTGTCAAAGTTGTCTTAGGTTTCTAGTTTCTGCAGACTTTCCTGGTTTTGTTTGGATGCAACAGCAGGATGTATGCACATTATGTGAAATTAAATTGATTCTTCGGTTAGTTAAACAATAGTAAAGTTTAGTACTGTCTCTATTCTAATTATAATCCTTCGAACCTCTTGATTTTCCTAATGTCAACAACATTCAAAATTATACCTTTTGATAAGTTAAGAACTTGGCACAACAAACAAATATGTTCTGTTCTCTAATTGACAATAATGCCCACGATATACGACAGTAGCGTTCATTCTCATTCACTGGGGACATACGGAAGCTCATCAAATCTCTTCATTAGCGGATTATTTCTAACAAAGTTCTTAAGGCTCCGTGCACGGAATCGACTGATTTTGATAAATTTTGTTCATAAGTTGTGATAAAAGGAAACAGAATTTAAATAAAATTGTTTGTGATTTGAAAAGTCGAATTCTTTGTCTTGTACATAGTGGAAAGGGATTTTTCAAATAAATTAAGGTTTCGTGGAAAGTTACTAAAATTTGCAACAAGTTTTCCAAAAATTGACGCGAGACTGACGTTTGATCATTTCGTTAGAAGAAACTACTTTTGAATTTGAAAATTAAAAAATATCATCAACATAATTATATGGTCTACTTGTACATAGGGGAACCACTTTTTTCAACTTCTTTACAAAATATAGCAGAAAAAAAAATGTTGCAATAACCATTTTTTCCTATTATTTAGCTAACCATATCAAGAAATTTAAAAATCACACATTAGTCGTCAGCTATCCTTGAAATAAAATCAAAATTTTATTTTATCATTATACTGTATCTTCAATAAGTAAATCAAAGGTGAAATAAACCATATTTTCGAGAACGCCAAAGTGATGCAACTATTAATAGGTGCTGTGACTGACACGAATGGTTTAGCACCACGAAAACTGTACTTTTATACTTACACAGACTTAATGTGTCAATTATTTCAAGCGTTCTTACAATTAGATAAGTTATTGACAAAAAGGTTTTTTTTTCATGCAAGGAGCCTTAACGAGTTACACGCATGAATACTAAGAACATAGTAGTTATAATCAAAACATGAACGAAAATTAATATCAGTAGTTCTGTCGCAGTAAGATGGTTATATACGTAATGTAGTTATATCCCTAGGGATATAGCTATATACCGTAATATAGTTATATGAAAACGGCTTATAACTGTCTTACTAGGAATATAACTATGATACGAGCACGATTTAGTAATATAACTACTCAATACTCAATTCTTTATTGCATTCCATATGTTTTACCTAGATGGTATAACAAAAAGATCAATATGGACCCTGTCGGGCACAGCAATATTAGGAGAGAGGAAGAGGGCTAAGTAGCAATTCAATATTATTATAAATTATTAAATGTGTTTAATTAGGTGTATAATAAGTGATCAAACGAACTTACCTGTTGTGAAGTTCGATCATTATTATACGAAGGGCTTCGTTCGAAGATATAAAATTTACATTGCAGCTTCCTCGCGTCAGTCGACAACCAATCGCATATTTAGAGCTGAAAGCAAAAACTAAACGCACAAGTGTAGCTATTCACGCTCTATACGTCATCTGTCATTATTTTAGAGTAAGAAGAGAATCTCAATTTTTCTGGGGTAGGGTAGGGAGGGTTCCCTATATCTTCGAACGAAGCCCTTCGTATAATAATGATCGAACTTCACAACAGGTAAGTTCGTTTGATCACTTATTATACTTTAGGCTTCGTTCTCGATATAAAATTTACATTGCAGATGTTGAGAGTTTATGAGGAAAATTGAGATTCCAAAAATGAAATTATAAATAAAATAACAGATTAAATTCTTTTAGTTTTTAGACACAAATGACATAATAAAATGGCAATATTAAATAAACATCATGAACATGAACATCATCATCATTCATGTTAATATTGGACTTATTGTCCAACTTTAAAAAGTTTTAATCAAATTACCATAATACCATCAAATCTAATTGAACTTCTAATTGAATATTGAACTTCTTGTCTAATTTAGTTTTATACTTATTTATAGCATGTAATAGTTATAAGTACCTAACATTCATATTATTTAATTAAGTAATTTGTTCAGCATAAGCATAGCATGACCAAATTCGCTTTTGTCCTATAATAAAATCTAGCGAAAGGTAGAAAAGAGCTATTTATCCAGCCTGCTGTTTGCCTTATTATATCTATTGACACTCCCTTAGCGTTAGTAGTGTAGTGGGTATCGAGGTATGTCTAGTACTATGTCCTGAAAAAATACTAATATCTATGCTGCAAACAGAGAGTAGGTATTTTTTATCCAGTGAGAGAAACTAGATGATAGAGGTGGTAGAGGCAGAAACTTGTTTATGGGGCTTGTTCAATGAAAGTACTGAGTGAGTATTATTTCCCCTAAGGCTCTGAATATAGTTGATTTAATCACGTAATGTACTAGCTGGAAAAAATATCGGACTTTTCAAAGAAAGCTAAAAGAGGATCAGTTGGCTGCGACCGGGTCCAGTTGTTTTAATAGCATCTGTACTTAATAGAAATGTGTACACCTGCTTGATTTACTGTGTTGTTACGTATTTTAATAAGAGACAAACTTAAGACTTTACTTGGGGTTCCAAGTAGTTTGATACTTGGCTCCAGGTGGTTTGATTTTTTATAGAAGCCTTTAGGTAGCCTCTTGATGCGGTCATCACCCCCATTTTTTGAGTCTATTATTACAGTAAGGGCTGACTTATGTAAATTTAAAGATCCCATACAAGGCTCTTAAGTTAAATTACTTGGTACTTGGGTTAAAACAATACATAATAATTGGCATAGATGGTGTAAATGGATCTATAAGTACCAACTTTGTTTTTTACAAAAGGCCCACCATAATAAAATTCATAGGTGACAGACAGTGTATTGTTGCAAGGCATTATTTGAAAGTGAACTTAACATAACAGCTGATGGGGAGATGGCTCGTCTTAGCCATGCCTTCCTGATAACATCCCGGTGGAGATAAACGAGGGTTATTCTCTCAGGCTTATGATGGCCAGTATGGCATAACTATAATTTATGTCGCTTTATTATTCTAATTTTTTTGTAAACATCTTAGTAATAGACTGAATGGGCATAAAAAAGTGGTTCGTCCACGACCAGGTAAACCTGGCTGGTTTCTAGGAAATGTAAGATTCATATTTTGCATTAATAATTGAAGCAAAAAGTCAATACCTATCAGGTTGAGCAAACTGAGTCACATTAATGTACTGAAATGTGGAGGTATTCATTTCCCAATTTATGTCAGGATTGGCTGTACCTATGTGATTCTTCATCTGCTTCTCTTACAAATGGCCAAATTTGTCTATCTTCATACCATTGCCAATATGCTTCTGGCAAAGTTATTTAAATGTGGGTGCTGAATACTTTCCCATTTGGTTAATATTATATGGAAATCTTATTATCAAACATGTAACATTATTTGTAAATGTTGTTTATTTTTAACAAAAATATTTTAAGGCTAAAAATATAGTGAGTGGTTCTAGATAATTTATGTGATTTTTCAGTCATTTTCCAGAACACATGAACCCTATATCATTTTCATTACAAACAGCCCCCCCCACTTCTTGATACATCTGTAAATATTTCCAACTCCTATTTAGAGTATGTATGCTATACTTTTCTGTAAACTACATGTTGATATTATCAGCCCACCGCTGTAGGTCTAGTTTGATATCTGGGTGAATGATAATCTTTTTATCATAATTGCTTTTATTATACAGTAGACCATGATATTTATGGTTAGATGTTATATTTTATGTTCTAATAGTTTGGTAGTAAAGCCAAACATATGTACTTGCCAGGCATGTGGCAGTCAATGTTCCTATTAACTGAGCAAGATCCTTAATACTACAACTCTGTTTTTTGGACATATTCCTCAATGGGTTTTTGTTTTAAAAAAAACCTAAGAATTGGCATGACTGAGATGGACAAATTTATTAATTTTTTTTTTTTTTTTTTTTTTGAACAAATCCAAGACATTTGAAAATAGCAATTGGGTTATTGAAACCTCATTTTTCAAGCATGTTTTAAAATCAGAACTAATGCACAAGAGGTCATCAATTGAACTGATTTGTGACCAGTGTTTGTGACCTTTAGGTTTTTAAATTGTGTAACCACCGCTCTCATAATCTTAGAGAATACATAAGGTGCATAACACAAGACGTGGGAATGTATTAAATTCGTATAATTTTTCATACTGAAACCATCAATACTTCCTATGAGCTGGATTAATATTTGCCAATAAATAGAAGTCTTTTGAAATCAATGAATTCTGGAGAAATTAGAACTACTGCAGTTCTGTGATCTTTTCTGTTAAAATGGCACTTGTGTTAACAAATTTGTTAAAAGGCTTAAGGTTTAGGATTAATGTTTTGCTACCATTCAGTTTTTCAAAACAATAACACTTAAAAGATGTGAATTGATTGGCCTTTACATTGTGTGCAAGGAGAAATTGCACCTAATGCCAGCAAATTATTAATAGTTGTATGCATATCAAGGTCATTTAAAATATCATTTTATAATGACTGTTCAGATTGTCACTCAGTAAAAGGTATCGAGTATCCAATGACATGATTCAATATTGAATCATTGTCACAGATGAGATGCTTTGCCAATAAGGTAAGAAATGATTTAATCTTCCAGTGTGACTAACCTCTAGTATCGAGCACGGGTCTTATCCTGTGGTGGTGGGGCTTTGGGCTTTCTCACGGCATGCTGTAGCTAGTACTGGTTGTATTGTTGTGCTAGTTGATATTTCCTTGCATGATATGAGGACTGTGGTTTCTTGTGTCCCGGCCTCAGATTTGTCCTCTGTTGGTTGTAACAAAGTGAACCACTCAAGTTTCCCTGACGGGTTGTGGTAAAAGTATTTGGCTTTTTTTATAAATTGGTCTGTTCTTTGGCAAGCTTGTGAGACTCTTTATCTTTTCAGATAGGTTGTTACCATGAAGGTAAGATAAGATGTTAGTGTCGTTACCATAAAGGTGATCATCTCTTCCTACTTCTTTAACAATGTCTAAGGATTTTTTGTCCAGGACAGAGAAAATAAGGTTTTTGTTTTTTCGAGATTTTGTTTGTGTGAAGTGTAAGTCTGTTAACATCCTTCCAGCGTCACTGAGCTGGGAGATCTCTATCATTATTGTTGATTAGCATGCATCACCTAAAATGGTGCGTCCCTTCTTCAAAATGGTATTCCAAATATGGACTTGTTTATTGCTCATTTTACACAACTGCCCCTTTTTTATAGGCATATTAATGCATCAAATCCTAATGCTTGCCTTCCTGGAATAGAATATTAGTAGGCTCCGTGTCTAGCACAGGTGCTGGGTCAGGCCCAGGTAGAGCATCAGTTACAGCCATGGCTGTATTAGTGTTATCCGGGTTTTGTCAAATGGAACCAGTGGTTCGCCACAGTCAATAACTACTTCTTTTGGTTCATCAGTTTTGCAGTCTGCAAAAAGATAGAATTGACCCCGATAATGTACCTTATTATACATACCTAAGCGTAGCCTCGCGGACTACACCATTAAAATAGTTGAATGATAAAACTCGTGCGTTTATCTCGTAAACGCCCCGAATTATTTGTTCGCGTCAATGCATCTCGTACATTACCCGCGTGGTACATTATATATCGTATTTAAGCCATGTGGAACACGTTTTTCTGTATAAAACAATGATAAAACTCGTGCGTTTATCTCGTAAACGCCCCGAATTATATGTTCGCGTCAATGCATCTCGTACATTACCCGCGTGTTACAATAAATATCGTATTTAAGCCATGTGGAACACGTTTTACTTTATAAAACGTTTTAAAAACAATTGTTTTATTCGGTGAAGAAAAAATGAACGACTCTGATGAATCGGTGTTGTACCGGTATCGATTGTAATCTTCGGATATTTGGAAGATAATATTCCTTTTCATGTTTTCGTTTCGGCATGATAACTTACGCCCACTTTTAACACACTTTGAACTAGTTTTAAACACTTTAATAAATATTCTTTGAGAATTATAGCGTACTGGTTGCCGCGCAAACGTAAAGAATGACAGATGACGTATAGAGCGTGAATAGCTACACTTGTGCGTTTAGTTTTTGCTTTCAGCTCTAAATATGCGATTGGTTGTCGACTGACGCGAGGAAGCTGCAATGTAAATTTTATATCGAGAACGAAGCCTAAAGTATAATTATGTATATACTGTATATTATTAGGTTTGTGTATATAGGTATAGTATATTAGGGATTTTAATTTTAAATATTGCATAAGAATAATATAGGTAATTGTTATTTAAATTCTTAGAAGTATGTTCATTATTATTAAATTATGTTATTATTTATGTATTCATATTTATATTTGATTTCCTATATTCCTTATTATATTATATTTCATAATGTTTAACTATTACGGCACTTCTAGCAAATAGGTTAGGTTTGGTTAAAATGTGACCAACAATGCGCGAGCCAAACGAGCGAAGCGAGCGGTGCCGTGGCAGCGGCCGGCGAGCGCTACGTCGAAATTGATCGCAGTAACAAACTTAGGGCACTCCGACAATTATGAACCGCTTTCATATAACTATATTACGGCATATGTATAGCTACATCCCTAGGGATATAACTATGTCACGGCTATAACCACATTACTGCGACAGTTCTACTAAATGCAACTAGGAATTCAGTATTCCAAAAAAATGCACTCTTCGATTTTTGTCGGATTCCCTAACTCAATTTAGCCTAACTTGCTCATGACGCATTGTCGTCAACTGAGGTAGGCTTTTGAGCAACGACAAAATAGGATTGCTGAAATGATTATTCAGCTCGGTAGCTGAAATATAATAATTCAATGCTAGGAAGCATTCAAACCGAAATTAAATATCCTACCAGAACATCATTCAGCAATCAGTGCAATCTAAGCCAGAAAATATTAATGAATATTCATTATCATCTGTTTAGTGGCGCGTGTGACCAGCTCGCCAGCTGTGGCTGCTGGCGATGGTCCAGGAGTTCAACAGGTGATTCAATAACCCTACAGTGGTTCCCCGGGTACATTACTAACAGTCACATCCACACTTGATGACAAAGTGTATATCTGTATCTACTTCAACAGGTGGCGTTGTTGCCACGGAGTCGTCCTCACTAGTTACATTACCGATACCGATACTACTGAACTTGTTGTTTAAAGTGAATTCTGGGGACTAGGCAATGTATCGTCGGCCTATTAGGATAGGCACCTGTTTTATGAAAGTTAATTCCGGTATAGGTACCGGAATTAACTTTCATAAAACAGGTGACATGCCTTTCAATGGGTGCGATCTTCGATCAATAATATTATTGATCGAAGGGTACACATAGATATCATGGGTATGTAATATTGTACTCTCATCGTGTAAGCTAGCAATCAAATTTTATTGTTGACGATCACTTATCTCATGCTGCTGGAAGTTTACTAAAGTGAAAATTTCTTCAGAATAGGTTTTGTTTTCAGAAAAGTTTTCAGCGTTTATATTACTTACTATTATTATAGTAAATTCGTAATTTCATACCTAATTCAAAACATTAGGTAGATCTGTACTTACGACGTCAAAGGTGGTTGGAGTTTATAACTTACCACGTAGTAGATTTTTTCCAGATACACTTCAATAAAAGTCTCGCATTTAACTCGCAAAACGAATTAAGATGAAAGATATACGTACCCTCGAGATGTTCTGTCGTCAGCTATTTCTTGAGAGTGCTCGTATTAAAGCTGTGCTATTGCCATGTATTCCTGGTACTGCTAAATTACATTTTCGTGCTAGTGGACTGAACATTGAACAATGTACGTTGTTCCGAGGAATAGGAAGTGTTACGCCGGCGCAGTGGCGGCCGACGATCGGTTTATGGAGCCCATCTAGTGCTGTGTGGTATAAATAACATCCTGCGTGACTTTACCGCGCGTACTTAGTATTACAATATAACCACCATAATGTAACGGACGCAGAATAAATAAACATAGATATACTTATGTTTTAGCACGTAACAGAACATTTAAATTTTCGAAGAATTTACATACAACTTACGAGTATACAGCCATAGTTTTCTTGTTACAAAGAGTGCAAAATAGTGAATCATGCAGCCTAGCAATCAAGACGACGACGTGGAAACGATTCCATAGCCTCGCGTTATATCGACTGCAAGGACAAATAAAAACAATAGAAGTTCCCAGAAAAATCGCGAAAAACAGAAGAAACCCTTCTCGAAACTGAGATAAGTAGATGTACTGGTGCTTATTCTCTGCCTAAAATACAAAGAAAAACAAATAAGTTACGACTCAGATTGCGATGTCGGGCGCGTCTTACTCTCTGATTTCAGTTCACTAATACTGTTACACTAATACAGTTTCAGATGTAAAACCGTCAATTTAACAGTAACTAATGTTGCATCGTGTCTTTATCAAAATATGTAATAATTTCAAAATCAGCAACAGCTCAGCAAAATTAAAATCAAAACTCATTTTTCTGCAAACAGCCACTACTCTAAGAACGTCAAAATTCCAAAAAATAGCCCATGAAAATATTGATCGATAATATAATGATGACTGCCTTTCTAAGACAATAATAATTAACTATTTTGGTAGCAGCACCAGTCGGTAAGAAAGGAACGTCAAACGGATTTCTTAAAGTAAGTTGTTGTATCTGCAAGTTCCATTTTTGAAAACAATGAGGGCGGGATGATGTTGTGAAGAGAAGACGTAATACACATATAGGACGGGGTAACGGATAACTGGGGTTCTACCCTGAACTCGTTATTGTTGCAACTGGTCTACATCTTTATACTATGTCTACATCATATTCCTGTGGGCATTATATTAGACAACCAATCCATTTTTTTTTTTTACAGCCTACCATTACACATTCTCCATCTGTTGACCTGCCTAAATTTTATTGTCAAAATAACTTTAAACAATTTTTGGTCCATCCTGTGCTTATTATTAAGTTACTCTGCATGGTTGTCTCATATTCATGAATAAATAAATATTATTAAATATTATAAGGAAACTTCGTATTGAAAAAACATGTATGTTGACCATATACTAATAAAATGTTGTTCGTATCGATAAAATTCGATCTCTGCGCTACCCATATACTATCCAATACCTTTTGTATAAATTTTGTTAGTAATAAACTTGAGTTCCAGCGCTACGTAGGTCCAGATATCCTAAGTCGAGCGGTTTCCAGGAACCTAGGAGTTAACTTGAGAATTAATTGAACTGAGCTTTTAGGTTGTAAGTACCAACTGAATTCTATTTCACTGCGTACATACATACACTCACGCCTTCTTCACATGGGGGTAGGCAGAAACTAAAGAACACCACCTAGTACGATCCTTTCATATTCACTCTCACTCACTTTCACTGCGTAGTCTTCGGTAATTCTTAGTTTTCCCGAGTAATAAAAAGCGGCCAAGTGCGAGTCGGACTCGCCCATGAAGAGTTCTGTAGCAACAAGTAACATAATATAAAAGTTCTTGTAGTTCGTTGTAACTTTAATCGATGTTTAAATAATAATATATTTTTGGTTTACGATTTATGACGTATTCAAAAAAAAAACTGCTTACTAGATCTCGTTCAAACCAATTTTCGGTGGAAGTTTACATGGTAATGTACATCATGTATTTTTTTTGTATTATCGTTTTCTTATTTTAGAAGTTACAGGGGGGGACACACATTTTACCACTTTGGAAGTATCTCTCGCGCAAACAATTCAGTTAGAAAAAAATGATATTTGAAACCTCAATATCATTTTTGAAGACCTATCCATAGATACCCCACTCGAATGGGTTAAAATAAAAAAAAAATTGAGTTTCAGTTCTAAGTATGGGAAACCCCCAAAATTTATTGTATTTTTTTCTATTTTTGTGTTAAAATCTTAATGCGGTTCACAGAATACATCTACTTACCAAGTTTCAACAGCATAGTTCTTATAGTTTCGGAAGAAAGTGGTTGTGACATACGGACGGACAGACAGACATGACGAATCCATAAGTTCCGTTTTTTGCCATTTGGCTACGGAACCCTAAAAAGGAGTACAGGATGAGTCTTTTCAACAAGTCTTTTGTTCTAATGAAATAATTGTTGACAGCTGCACATGCCATGATACCTACAGCAAATTATGTAGTGTTTTTGGAGTCTTATTTATGACTGGCATCAAACCTGAATCAGAGAAAAAATAAAGTTAGGTACCTATGCTTATTAAGTTATTATAGTAGCATTATCAGATCTAGGTACTTACTAATCAAGACAGCCATTGAAATCTCCGAGACACTAATGGCAAATTAACGTTGCAAAGCTTAATCCTCACTCAATACGCACGGTATTAATAGTTATGAGAAGATTAACACGTTCCGAACATGTGCTCATCTTCTAAGAGGCTGTAAATATTAACGCCTAGGAGGGCTGCGGTAATTACTTGGGAATCTTCGATGATAAAACGCTGTACCTGTTCGACAGAGTAGGGCCAGCTGCAAAGGAGGAACAAACCAAAGTTTCACGGTGTTAATGGGAGCAAATACAAAAAACCCATTACTCAAGTTGTAAAAACAATTGTAGTCCCGATGGTTGCTGGGTTGCGGACTTTAGAAAAAATGTTTCCTCTTACCCAGATGAATCATTTTTCTAAAGTCAGGAAGTTGATATCATAGTAGACAAGTAAATGCTTCCCATTATTTCCCATTATTACAGTCTTACGAATACAATTGGAAAATCCATCCGCTTAAATAGTGGCGCCCTTTGCAGAAGTTATTCAAAACACATTCGTCAATTACAACATTTACAACGAATTATCCCGTACATTACGATGTAAGCTATCCTCTCGGTCATCGTATATTAGAGCTAACCGCCGGCTGCGCCCGCGCCGCTCGTGAGAACAAGGCACGTTAACAAGCTCTCAGACTAGCACAGTAACACTGCGCAGATGTGGCATATCGCTGCTCGTTTCACTGCTCGTAACAGGCACTCGAGGCATGCAGGTCAGCGGGCTAAGAGTTGAGCAATAGGAGCAGGAAGATAACTAGGAGCTCGGTAAACTAGAGACTTTTAAGAAATTATGTAATTTTTTAGAATTTTGTACACAGCTGATGCATTCACAAACATATTTTTCTTCACATGCACAAAAAATAACATTTAGAAATTCAGTAGGCCATACAAATGTAAGTGTCATTCGGAAATCGAACCCGCTACCCTGAGCACAAGAACCGGTAACTCAGCAACAGTTAGACCAGGCAACTGAGCTCGCTAATGCACACAGCTCAAAAATGTCTAGACAGAATTATCGAGATAGAAATTTAGATTACGCTTGAGTCCTGTCTGGGTTTCCAAACTGAACTTCAAGGTTACTGTGAATAATCTTTCATCTTAAGTGCGGACATATAGCGACTTTTCTCATGTTATACTCAATAAAAAGTTTTCAGACGCTTTTAAAACTTATATCCTAAAATTCGAAAACTTTGTTTCTTTTGGCGTAGGTATCTTCGCGAAACTTGTATTTAACACTGAAGTAAACAGTGAACACTGAAGTAAATAATACATAATGATAGGAACCTAATTGTTGTGTTGGCATCTTTTAAATTCCCCTGACCGCAACAGACACACTCCCTGTCTCCGTGACCCCATTACAACACTTTCATCAAGTGGTTGCAACTCATGTGGTTGTTACTAAGGTGTCACACATAATCCCAGTTACACACAGCTTATAGGATATTCAGGTGCAGGGTGGATATTGATGGCCATAGAATAAAATTAATACACTTTCTCTGAGTACACACAATATATTCACAACACAGAAACACTAATTACAACACACAAAAATAGCTTACGCACTAAACAGAGACTAATCGAGGCGAAACAGATTAATAACTACCGAAACACAAAACTTATCCTCTGTTCCCAAATCTAGAATCTATCTAGGTCCCGTAAGGCGGAACTTCGCTAAGGGTAGTCGATTTTATTAGGCATATAGCTCTACACTTATTCGACACTACCCAATAGGAGACTGAACATTGACTGAAAACTTATACTGAATTACTGACTACTAAAACACTAAGTTATAACAAGTTAAAATGATTAGAACACTAATTTACTATTGAGAACGCCATGTTACTATTTAGATCGAAACGCACTGACTGAACAATATGTGACACCTTAAGTAGTTTTCTACCCTAGCGCGCCCGCCCTGTGGCTAGCATACGCAGTTTATTCGAAAATCCTATCGAAGTCTAGTTCTTCAAGGTGAGGGGGTCGGTATGCGATCGGGGATTGCGGGGTACGCCAATTTTCGGGTGCGCCAGGGGAGGTGAGGGGAACGAAGGGAAAGAAATTGCGCAGTTGGTCTGCTTATGTATTACGTCCTATGTGACGCCTTTGTTCTTTCCTCAAATCGAACATCTCAACTACTTTTCTTTATGTAAAAGGTGTCTATTTATAGTAGATAGCCTAACTAAGACATTGTGTATGTCAGAACCCTTATTTATTGCCTAGATTGGCCTGTAAAACATCTTTTAGTTGGTAAATAAGGGAAATCTTTATGTCTTAGTTACTAATCGATTTACACTATTAAAACTGAGGCTATCACTATACTTATTATCTATATATTTAGCTAGGTTACTTCACAATACGGGTAATAAAAGTAGTATCATTCAAAAGACTTTAATCAACTTAACCTAGGGTGGTGTGAAGTACCTAGCAACTGATTATAATTAATCAAAAGGAGATCGCTGTGCTTCTCAACACAGCTAATTAAGAAATGAGTTACCGTACCGACGTGTACCTAAAGAAACACTTCAATTACAGCTGGTTGGTCATCTCATATTCAATTCCTATCCATTTTCTCGAATAGCATCTTTAACTGTTGAAGACCTCGACTTCTTGACTTGGTGTACTCGCACATTAGCGCACAGGTGAAAAACAAGTGAGAATTAAAAATATGCCTCATTCAAAACTTTTTCTGATTATAACTTGTAAGTTCTATCACAAATATGTATTGCCTCAGATTCAACGTTAATTAATTAAAGACAGGGAAGAAGAAACATTGCTAACATTTTATTATTTTGAGTAATGAAACCGTGAAAATAAACATAGGTAAACGAGCTGTTTGCGTTTAATTATTTAATTTATGAAGACAAATTGCTGAAGTTGAACTTTTCACTTCCGTTATTTGTAACATCCCGTCAGTGTCTGTTTACGTTCCCTTCACTTCATTATAAAGTATAAATATTAATACATAATTTGCCTACTTTGTATCTAAACTTTGATTGGTTTCGTTTCATCTCGGTGAAATATTTTGGAAGCCGGTTAGAATTTGTTTTGATACACCAGGCGGTTGATGGGGCTAGGAGAGCGGGGCTGAAAGTGCCGATTTTGACAAATCCTTATATGATTCGGATAAAACAAGTACTATATCTGAAAGTAGTGGTTCATCCTAAGCCAAATTTAGTCTATAATACGAATTTACCTAATGATTTCGCAAATTTTGAATAGTTTTTAAGAAGAAGTGATTTTTTATACAGCGGCGGCAAGGCACTACCAACCCCACTTTGGGGCAAGTTGTGCCGTAGCTGAGGTCGGTTGTGCCGTTGATAATGCTAGGTGATTTACATGAATGAAAATTAATTTAGAATTTAAAAGACATCAATTTTATAATAATATATTTATTCGTTATACTTTTTACTATAAATCAGTTACTATAATACAGTTTTTAAAATTTAGTTGTTTATATTACTAAGTATTATAATAATAAAAAAACAAATTACCTTTACTTATGTAATTCTTTCAAACATAACAGCATATTTTTAATCAATAGTTTGTACTTATTTTAATCGAATGAGATCAATTATTAAAAATATCAGTCTCTAAGGACTATAATTACAAAAAATAATAAAGATTTCTATTAAATAGTTCTTTCCAGAGTTATTATCTTATTGATCAGTCTGTTGAGTCTTTTAAAAAAAAAACTAGTTATTCTAAGACGACTGATCAGAATAGCAATTAGTTTTTAATTTGCGTCCATCCTTGATGACTGCATCAGCAGCCCTTTTTAAAAGATCCTGAGATGTAGTTCCCTTTTGAGTTTTTCGTTTGTATGTCCTTATTCTGTCAAAGACAATAAATGCAGTATAAACTATCATGTCAAAAAGTACTTTCTTTCTTTGATAAGTGCTCGCGTAAACATAAATAGAATAGAATATAACTTTATTTGCAAACATGGGTACACAATAGTTCTTATATAAACAATATTAAAACAATAAAGGTTGCTTAGGGTTGGTTGTACCGCGGCACAAGTAGCCCCCATGAACGGCACATTTTACCCCGCTTATCAGAGTGTGATATTTTGTCTCATATATAAAAATCACTATGCTCAAAGCATTAAACTTACACTGCATAACAAACTAGGATAAAAAACAAATATTTTACTAAAACTCTCATATTAAACGCACGAAAAATACCAAAAAGTATCGAAACGAAAATATTTACTTACGTGGCGTTGGAGGACCCTCACATACACTGCCACTCGGGCCGCGTCGCTGACGCAACTAAAATGGCAGCCGCGTGTGCCCGACTATTAGGCATTACGCGACACAATACGATCGTATATTATTTATCTCTTTCTGTTTTCGAGATATTCGCGTCGGCACAATTTACCCCGGCACTTTCAGCCCCGCTCTCCCCTACTTTTTTTTGGTATGCAAGGCAGTCGCCGGAGGCTACTTTGTTTTGATACACAAGGCAGTCACTGAGGGCTAATTGTTTTGATACACAAAGCAGTCGCCAGGGGCTACTTTGTTTTGATACACAAGGCAGTCACTGAGGGCTACTTGTTTTGATAAACAAGGCAGTCACTGAGGGCTACTTGTTTTGATACACAAGGCAGTCGCCGGAGGCTACTTTGTTTTGATACACAAGGCAGTCGCCGGCAGTCGGGCAGTCGCCGGGGGCTACTTTGTTTTGATACACAAGGCAGTCACTGGGGGCTACTTGTTTTGATACACAAGGCAGTCGCCGGGGGTTACTTTGTTTTGATACACAAGGCAGTCGCCGGAGGCTACTTTGTTTTGATACACAAGGCAGTCGCCGGCAGTCGGGCAGTCGCCGGGGGCTACTTTGTTTTGATACACAAGGCAGTCACTGGGGGCTACTTGTTTTGATACACAAGACAGTCGCCGGGGGTTACTTTGTTTTGATACACAAGGCAGTCGCCGGCAGTCGGGCAGTCGCCGGGGGCTACTTTGTTTCGATACACAAGGCAGTCACTGGGGGCTACTTGTTTTGATACACAAGGCAGTCACTGGGGGCTACTTGTTTTGATACACAAGGCAGTCGCCGGGGGCTACTTTGTTTTGATACACAAGGCAGTCACTGGGGGCTACTTTCGGACTTCTGTCTGATAAAATCAATGGTAGCTAAGGCGATCTTGTCACATACCTAGAAGTCGGAAAGTTAACAGCAAAGGAAAATTGACGCGACTTCTTTCAAAGCTTGACTGGAACTCAAAGATGAAATAGATGATGCTAATGGCTTTAAGGCGACACTTGCGTATCATTTTGGTGTCACCGATAGAGTCAGTTGTGAAGCAGAGTCAGTTTGGAATCAATTACTTAAATCAAGACGCATACCTACTGTGGCAAAATAATTATCATTGGTTCGATAACTTATTCCGCTTGCCACAGAAGAATGAACTGTGTTTGTGAATAGTAAATGATTATAATTACAAGAGAATAAATAATTCCCGCTAATAGCGCATCAACATGACACGCGTAGTGATGGTAAATTCCCGAGAATATTTTCGTTGCGAAAACTTTGCTGTTAAGTTCTCGAGAATATTCTTTCGGAAGGGAATTTACGAGAATTTAAAAATTGGATGACTTTATTGAATCGGTCTTTTTTTAGAGTACCTAATAGTTTTGAGTGCATTTGGACGTTTTACGAAGTTTACGTTAAAATAAACTACTCTACAACTTGAATTCTCAGTAAATTCAGTAAATTCATGAGTGAGAACATTCCCGAGAATATATCCGAGAAAATTCTCATAAATTCTCTTAAATTTCGTATGGTATAAATGTTAAATTAGGATTTCTGTATTAAAACAAACTTTATGAGTTACAAATAATCAGGTCTAACCACGTGAATCTTTTTAGAGCCGGAGGCGCGCAGGGGGGGCAGCCTCGACATGTTTTATATGGAATTTTTCTCTTTTTGTACGGAAAAGAAGAAAAATTATTACCTACATGTAGTGTTAGGGGTTCAAGGGTTTTATAAAGGGGGTCGAAATTTTCATTGTTTTTGCGATTGGACACACCGTTTTCGAGACATAAGCAAAAGAAAAAAAATCAGCACTGTTTTTGCATCTGAAGTCGAGGAAGTTCATAACAACCAATTTTATTCCACACGTTTTTAATCGCGATTAAAAATAGTCAGATTTAGTTAGAAAATCTAAATTTTAGGTGAAAAACGTCAAATTCAGAATAGCAAAATTGCCATTTTCACTAAATTAATATCTTAGTACCATCTTAGTGCTGTCCTCAGACCAATACTTTTTTATTGGTCTGAGGTGCTGTAAAACTAAAATGTAGTTTAGTTGTGTCACTTTAGTCTATTTCAGAATGGGAAATCGTCGTTTGTCAGGAATAAACTAAATTTTGGTGACTTTTAGTCTAGTGTAGAGGCATTTGTGACAAAAGATTCGGAATCATTAGCAATTTCCACTCCAAAATCTCATACAGTAACCTTTTTTCGAGTAAAGTATAAAATAACAATAAATGAAGTTGACTTTAGACCTTGAAATCAAAATATTGTAATAAAATTTAGCGATTTTACTTCCAACTTTAAATTGTCATAAATTCTCTGATATTCTCAGTGAGAGAATATTCTCTCGACCCATCACTAGACACGCGTAGTGGCATGCGGCGCTTGCGTTCCGCGCATCGCAATGAGGGCGGCGCGCGTGCAGCATCACAACGCACTTTATTACAACAACACAATACGTAAACAAATGTTGAACATCGACGTTCATTGATTGGTAACTAACAGCCTTGATCGATGGATTGTATGCAAACGAAGCGATGTATGTCAAGAGACAGCGCGGTGTACTTGAGGCGTCACATTACCCAATAGACACTCGCGTTGTTTGCACAAACACAGTCGGCAAGTATCCGCGCGTGAAGATCCGGTCCCATATCCGTCTCCATGTGGAGCGACCTTCATTATTTCATAAATATCAGAGATAACATTAATTGCGTGAGTAAATGAAAAGAAAGTGGAGGCGGGAAGGATGTAAATGATTTAAGAAGACGATACCTTTAGACTTGGCGCTGACGTAAATTAATCTTGAGCGTGAAATCTGCAAACATAATGTTGTTTACACATAAGTTTCGTTCCCTTTCTAACTCGCAACGACTCACAAAGTAAACGTTAGAAGAGTTCCATATGATATTATGTTGATGTTAGGGCTTTGTGGTGTGCTCGCACTTGTCACAAACAAAAACAGCTTAGTGAAACTCTGCACAGGACTGGATCAGTCTAGCCTATGCAAGACTTATCATTTTAATGATATTATATTAGTCTGCAATGTGTCTTGCTGAACATGGGACCATTAAGGGATGTGGATGTTACTAAAAGTTGTAGTTCATGTAAAACTACCGAGTAGGTAGGTAATAGGATACGGCAAGCCTATTCTGATATTGTTCTTCGAACAAATTTTAACTACTGAGAAATTTCCGATATAAAACCAAATTAACACTTTTTCGGGAACTTCACGGTAAACACCGCTTCGTGCTATTTCAGTCGAGTATTGTGGTTATTTTCTCCATCGACTACAGTTTTCCGCGTAATTCGTTCGGTAAACAACAGTCGTATTAATAGCAACATTTTGATTGACTTTGACTAATACCTACAAAGCTTTTTATGATATTTCGTTTTCTTTGTAATGTAAAGACGTCTTTTGATGACTAAACATGTTTCTCCAAAAATCACACATCATTTAATTTCTAGAGATAAAAGTAACCCAAAACCATAAACCCAGCACTACTCTGAACACAACAACTGTTGCTGAAAGCTGACTAAGAGGAACCCCCGATGATTGACGTCAAAAATATAACCGATCGTAACATCATGAAAGTGATGAGAAAAGTATCGTGTGAAACAGTTCTCATGATAAATCAACAACTCCTGACTGATTTAGCAGTTTCTTTATTTTTGTTTAAATTGCACACTCAAACAAAATAATGGGCTCGTGGCAAAGTAATAACAGCCGCTCGGGTCGATCGATCAGGTTAAGCTACGCTTGCCGCGGTTGGTCCGTGGATGGGTGACCATCTTTACATACCGAGATCCCTCCGTGCCTCGGAAAGCACGTTAAGCCGTTGGCCCCGGCTGTCATTTGTAGATCTTTGACAGGTTAGAAGCCCAACAAGTCTGATAACCAGTCTTACCAAGGGGTATCGTGTTACCTAGTAACTAGGTTGTGGAGGTTAGATAGGCAGTCGCTCCATGTAAAATACAGGTATTCAGCTGCATCCGGTTAGGCTGGAAGCCGACCCCAACATAATTGGGAAAAGGCTAGGCAGATGATGACTCAAACAAAAATAAAGAAACTGCTAAACATGTAAATTTGCATAGGTATTTTATTATTAATATCAAACCAATATTGATCAATGTAATGGAGAGTAGGTAATGGAAGTTATAATTTATATTTTATAACACATGATTATTTTGGTTTTAAATAAATATTTAGACGAACAAAAACAACGACGAAGATGATAATCTAAATTACAAAGTCAACAATCATAAATCGCGGATCCAGCTCCGATCTCTTCTTTACCTAATCCTTAATCTTTTGATTTAACTCAGTCTTTTATAAAAAGGAAGCTATCATGAAAGTGAATGCATTCCTACACCATTAATACGCAGGCTGCGGGTGTCTTTCTTCAATATCCAATGACTAAGGAAGTGAAACTGTAAACATACCTACTTTCCATCCTCCGATTCAATTTAAACCTTGCATATAATACAGTAACCAGGAAATCAGTTCTCAATACCAGCAATAAGATATTCACTATATAAAGATTTAATTAATGGGCGGAAGCTGCCGTCTCATGGCTATCATGCACCGTTATGCTATAAACTAGGGTGGGCAGAGTACCGGCCCGGGATAATTAGCGAGGAGCTGATGCGGGAGATAACGTGGTTAGCACAAACGAAGAACTTATAATGAACTAGCTCATGCCCAAGCATTTGATTTGTTATAGTAATATATCTTGACTTATTTTCGATCAAGTCAATTGAGGTAGGTACTTCTTCGAATTTCAGTGATGGCCTACAGTTCGTTTTTAGGGTTCCGTACCTCAAAAGGAAAAAACTGAACCCTTATAGGATCACTCGTGTGTCTGTCTGTCTGTATGTCCGTCTGTCACAGCCAATTTGCTCCGAATCTAATGGACCAATTAAGTTGAAATTTGGTGCACATGTGTACTTCTGTGACCTAAACACGAACGTGTAATGTAAATAAATACATTTTGAATATAGGGGTCACTTTTGGGGGCAAACAAGAAAATTAAAAAAAAAGTTGTGCTAACAGTACCGTGTGACATATCAAATGAAAGAGCTTATTACGAGGATCTTAAACGTATTTTTATATAATTTTCAAATAATCACTTTTAAAGATATTTAAGAAATTCGATGAAAATTTACCATTCCCCCCCCCCTTATCTCTGAAACTACTGGGCCTGAAATTTTGAAAAAATACATAGTATGGTTCTTAGTCATAGATTACAGGAAAACCTATAAGAAGTCTATGATCTTAAAATAGCATGGTAAATCTCTCAATATTGTGCGTACAAACTTACATTTGCAGTTGGAATGTATGGGAGAACATGTATTTAAACTACAATCTTAAGTTTGTATTTGGGATAAATTCATCCAACTACGGAACCCTTCATTGTGCGTAGTCTGACACGCACTTGGGCGGTTTTTCATTCCCAGAGACTAATTACTTGGCAGGTGCAAATGTCAAAAACCAAATTGAAAAAAAAAAAAACAATAATCACTTGAATTGTCAAATTATTCTCTGGGTTTAAAAACGAACTTTAGTTTATTTCAAATATCAAATGAAAGAAAAACATCAGAACGAAACTTTTATCATCTCATAAAACAGCTTTTCAGTTATAGGTACCTATACTCCGTTTGAAATAAGATTAGACATTTAACTAAACCTTTTTTACAGTCCGTTCAACCGATTTTGACTTCTATTGCGATAGCGGCATGACAAATGACAGCTGCAGTAAACAGTTGGTTTGTAACCACTTTTTTTGCTTTTAATGCCATGCTTATGCCTACGGAATAGAAGTCAAAATCGGTTGAACGGACTATAAAAAAGGTTTGTTTAAATGTCTAATCTTATTTCAAACGGAGTATAGTATAAAGATATAGCATATTCGTGGAACAACGACATTTATGTAATAACGACTTCATGCTAATAAAGCCTCCAGCCCGGGACGACTTAAATATCTTATAGGATACCGGTATGTTCCCGGTAAAGCCTGTGTTTTACGACGGCCGTAGATGTGCACCGCTACACATGGGCTTTGATTGGTACCACTTCCAGGAAGGTGGCTGATGTTCTACACAACACGCTTTGAACAACGTAAATTAAAAATATCTATTAGTGTAATATCTTGAAACACCCACATTGAACTTGAGCTTTCTGCAGCAGAACTGAAAAGATCCTATTATAGCCTAAACACCGCGTTTGGCGAACATTTTGGTGATTTCGTGATGATTATTAATTAATTAAAACTTTATGCAAAAGAAAACATGCGAAAAAAATAAATCATTTGGTTTTGTTTTTTTTTTCTGGCATGTTTCTATTGGCACATGACAGACCTGACAATAACACGTGTCCATGTTGTTACTATGAATACAATAAGAACTGAACTCCCTTTTAAAAGTAGTCGCATCGCCGCCGGCGTAGAGGACGACATCCTCTTGGGCGTACCTCATCTCTTGAAAAGTCTCTCTAGAAACAAATCCTATATTTAGGTATAGACGCGACGCCAGACGGTGTACCTATTATAAACTAATATGTATACATATAATATAAGGTACTTCTGTTGCAAAGTTCTTAGCAGCTTGGAGGTTGACTTTAGTTGGTTGTTGACCTTGGTTGGTGTTGGCCTTGGTGCCCAGTCAAAAGTGAGTTGCTCTCATTACTTGGGAAATGTAATACATCATCTGAATAAAAATAAATGCCATAGTGATGAACAATAAACAAATTTTTTTCATCCGCTGTCGGCTGTCGCACCTAATCACTTCGATTTATGCCCTAACACGTGTGACTCTGGATTTTTAATTTGTCTGTCTGTGATGGCTTGTTTATACCTTTTTAGTTGACTTTTTTTCATAGTTGGGTTTTAGTTTTTATAACTTTTATTTTTATTTAAATTATTTTGAGGTTATAATATATATATTTTTGAAATTAGCTAATTAAGCCATTTTATTCGATATCCAACATGGCATCAATCAAACAAAATTTATTTTAGTTCATCACTTTATGTTCGCTAGAGGGCACCATATTACCTATAATCAGCACACGATCAAGACGCTTCCAACGGTACCTCATTTATCAAATTATGATAAGTAGTTTAGAAGTTATGAGGGAACAGATGAACATACACACATAACGTAACATCACGCCTGTAATCCCCGAAGGGCTAGGCAGAGGTTATCTATAGTACACCCACATTTCGCTAGTTATGTTTAAGTCCCATGTAATAGGGGGCGAGCCACATACATACACACATATCGGTCTAAATCATAACCCTCTTTTTTGCTTTGCCATCGGGTAAAAATAAGCCTCAGCTTACCTATTTTGGCAATATGGAAGTGAAAATTACATCGGTAAACATAAACTTCAACGAACGTAGTGTGAAAAAAAAAGGTAAGCACTTCTTTCTATACAAAAGTTGATGTAAATCGAAGCCTGTTTGCACATAAGTTTCCGTTGCAATCAATCGCCATTAATTACTTCAGGACCGGTCGGTGCAGGCTCCGGTCCGGTCCGGTGTGGTGTCCGTTCCCACATCGTAACGGTGCCGGCCCATTTGCGTTCACATACGGAATATATGACGATGTCCCCTACACAGGGTTCCGTATGAGACCGACATGAACTCGTCATCTTCACATCTTTCATTGTGACAATTCCACTTCAGGGAATGTTCAACTATTATTGCGACAAATAATTACGATAAGCGAGTTGATTCATTGTAATGAAATCTATTCGGATGATTGGAGTGCCAGAAGAATTAATTCAATTAACATTCCTTGGCGATTGTGCTCAAAAACAATGAACAAAATATCTAATTGCTATTACTTAATGTTATTAAACAACAACACATTTATACATAATTACTAGCTGACCCGGCAAAAGTTGTTTTGCCATATAAATGTTTGGGGTGGACCACCCTTATCACTTAGGGGTATGAAAAGTAGATTACGACCGATACTCGGTGACCTACCGAATATACGAATAAAATTTCATAAAATCGATCAAGCCGTTTCGGAGGAGTATGGCAACTAACATTGTGACACGAGAATTGTATACGTATAGATTGTCCCTACAAACAAATAATAATCATTTCAGACCAAAACAATTGTTACGCGCCACACCGCCATTTTGAAACAATTAAGAGAACAATGTATGAAGGTGTACTCATACAAGTTTATAATGTTAGGCGCACGTTCCACAGAATATGATGCTTTTATATCTTAGTAAAACGTTGGAGGGGATTTAATGTCGTATTACGTTCTTCATTATATCTCGGCTTTATGGCCAGATAATCTTAGAATAACGTATCTCGAGAACATTAAATGTAGGTACTTACATAATACTTAATGGTTCAGTCATTTGGTGTGCCGTGTCTTTTCATTTCTTCCTTCCTTTATTATATTTTTAGTAAAGTTTATCTTATTACTGTCATTTTATTTATTAATTATGGCTACCTCCTACAAAGATTTGACAAAACTACTCATTTGTGTTAAAAAAACAAGCACTGTCCTTTTATGTCGAAATTCATTCATAAATTCCACACTTCATACACAATTGTAATACTTTCCCTCAAATATTCTCTTCGTAACGCAAAACATACGGAACCTCACCACAATTGATGTCTATCGTTCTTGATAGTTTTTTTCTAATCGTAGCATATCCTAAGAGGTGCGTGTTTTTTGCGTGGGCTATCGACTGGTCGCTGGTGGCGGCCGTTTAACTAGTTTTTGCGTCGTTTCCTGAAGGTCCGGGGTTCAATCCCCCGGCCGGGAATGCTGCTCTTCGTTAGAGATAATGACATGGCGATACGAGTTCCTAATGTAACGGTTTTTTACTTCTGCTTGAGCCTATGTTCTACTAGGTAGTGACGTGGCTTCACGAGTGCTGTCTATTCGTAATTTGTGTTTCATTGTTGGTATGTGAGGGTTAAAGATCAAAGCTTTACGGAACAGGTTAAAATCACAGGCTTATTGTCCGTCAGTTATACATAATAATATGCAAACTAAGTCATTAGTATCAACCGTTAACTCAGGACAAATGCTTCTTTTGGTGAACAAATATATAATGACAGATTTAAGGCTCGTGCAGACTAGCGCAACTTGTTGCGCGACGCGACACCGGTAATGTACTACCGTGAAGTTTTCTTAGAAATTGTTTTGTTAGAGTCGCGTCGCGCCGGTCTGCACGACGCTTTATACCAAAGAAATAGAAAACGCATAGGAAATAACTTGTTTACCGTGTAAGTTTGCACGTGACAAATGGTTAATTCTCAGTCAAACTATTAGCTACAGTATGCTAGTATACTTTTAAATATGAAATATATTTCAAGAGAA
Organism: Agrochola lychnidis; assembly: GCA_963680765.1. NCBI lineage: Eukaryota > Metazoa > Arthropoda > Insecta > Lepidoptera > Noctuidae > Agrochola > Agrochola lychnidis. The sequence goes on along the minus strand of OY796863.1, from coordinate 487,527 downwards.
GTTAAAAATCCACTCAAACATTATTCTTTCTGTTTAAATATTGGATAAAAAACCGTATGTTTTAAAATTAAATCGTTACATAAATAAATTCGGATGGAAATCAATCAGCAATCGTAACATTACCCAGCTATATGAAGTTCGGCGCCAGTCATGTCATCAACAGATCATTACTTAGAATATGCTATACCTACCTACGTAGATTATACTCAGAGGTTGGAAGTGAAGAAAGGTTCAAGTAAAACTTTAAAATCAAATAACCCGAATCAAGTTACAGTCCATTTCGTTGAGTGCTGTCTAGCCGGCCACTTCGGCCACTTACCAGACATAGTTCTGCCATGATTCAGGCGCAGGCGCGGGCCGGACTGTGCTACACACAGGTAGCGGACGATCATTTGCCCAGTTGTGATTTACGTGGCTTCACTTCATTACCTTGATGAATAGATGGGCAGGGTGAAGCGTCCTCCATTAATTACTTACATTGAGGTTGGGACAAACAACTGACAAAAATAAAGACGAATACTTTTATCTAAACTTTTTCAGAGATATTCCACTTCGTAACAAAAGCCCGTGTTTGTTGTAGTCAATATATTTGATAGGTAGGTACTGTAGTCACTTCGCGTGACTACGGTACCCGAGATGATGTTGAATGAAAGGTTTCTTGGGTAAACCGTTAGTATATTCAATTTAATAATACATCTTTATATTTCTAGTTGCTTGACAGTCTACGGCTCGACTCTTTTACTATTCTTCATCAATCAGAAAACATATTCCAATCCTATTTTAAATATATTCTGTCAGATTGTTCGGATGTAGTGCTGTTTTCTCACCAGCCTGCACATCATGAGGTTGCTTCTTACATAAAACCTTAAAGTACTTAAACTGGTTTTCATAAGCTGATGCCAGAAGTTTTGGCACGTCATTACATTCGTCACTAAACAAATCCAATAAGAATTCAAAATTGGTATAGTCCTTGGTTTTCCTTTTTTAACCGACTTCCAAAAGGAGGAGGTTCTCAATTCGACTGTTTGTTTTTTTTTTTTGTGTTTGTTTGTTACGCGATTACTCCGCCAAATATGAATTTGTAATGATGTTTTTTTGTTTTTGTTTGGTAGGTCATACTTCAGAGGTGGTCTCAATTAACTTTGCTTGGGTAGTTTTTGAGTTAGCTTCAACAATACGTATTTTTTCCACTTAGTATGTGAATGATATAATAATTTCCCGTCACTGTTATATACATAGCAGGTAGTTGTATTCGAATTTGTGTGGGGTAGGTACCACAACCTTTTACAAAAAGTTCCCAGTTATACTTGATCTTCCCCTGGACTTCAACCTGACACGTCAGCATTCCAAACCTTCACTTGATCAACCTGTCCAGCCAGGCCGGCACAATTAATTGCGCGAACTATTAACATCGTACACATAAATATCCGCTGTAATCACCTTAACGACTTGCCAACTATTCAACATGAACAACCAGCTTTTTAACAACCACCGATAATGTCCGGATGGGAAAGTAACACAAAATAAAACACTGGCTGCCATCACAATATCTCATTATAATCGTGAGATCAGAGTGCTGAAGAGTCGAGAAGTTTATCTGCTCATCTCATGCATATTCATTAACATTCCGGCACATCTTTTCTGCAAATAAATGATTCTTATTCTTATTCTATCTTTACTGAGTAAATGTGTTGGATACTTTACACACCATCAGTTGTAAATTTATTAGTTCGGGTGAAAAGGAAATGATACCTAAAATAAAACCAAAGGTCACACTGTAGTTTTTAGCGTCAGGAACTCAGGAAACTATAGATAGATAGTGCCATCCATGAAGACGGACCTCACGGTTCTTCCTAATCGCTTACAGTACAGTAATCGCGTTTAGGAAGAAGAGTGGGGCGCGTCTATATGTGGGGTTCGTTCTACGAACGAACATTAACTATTCTAATTGATGTCTGAAGTCCAGTAAGTACAATACCGAATGAAATTAACTTTTCATGGAGGTACGATTAAATTCTAAATATAGCGAGCGTAAAAAATTCCCTAAAAAAAACACATCTACGACAAAAAAGTCGGCTAAAAAGGTATACACAAGACATCACAGATAGACAAATTAAAGACCCAGAGTCACACGTGTTAGGGCCTTAGGGCATAAATCGACGAAGCGAAAGGAAATGGGAGGCCGTCACTTCCTTCTGCGAAGCAGTAATGCTCGCGAAGGAGGAGGCGGAACGCGTGAGGGAGAGGCAAAATTCGCGCCCTCATTCCCCTAACCGTCGCAGGAGGAAACGCCCTGGGCGTCGGGAATCGCGAGCCGATTTCCGGCCACCGTAGGCGCGGGCTTGCGGACGGTGAGCAATGGGTAGCTCGCCGTCCGATAAGGACCAAGCCCGGGTCGACGGCGCGTTGTGTTCCACGCGCGCCTCAAAGAGATGTCAACAGAATTGACGGGGTCCGCTAGGGCTGATGCCTGCCGGGGTTGCAAATAAGGCCGAAAGGGAAATCGTGGCCCCCGGCAACATGGCAACTGAAGGAACACGGGTGGGTTTTAGTCATTAAGAGTCTGACATGCCCTCCTGCTCCACCCAGAGCGGGAGAAGTTATTTGATAATTTCCCACCCAAAAAAAATAATAATAAATGGGCATAAATCGAACAGATTATGACCGATATGACCTCGGATCTTTAATTTATCTGTCTATGATGTCTTGTTTATACCTTTTTAATTGACTTTTTTGTCGTTGTTGGGTTTTAGTTTTTATAACTATAATTTTGTGTTTTTTTTTAATGTGTTAATTTAAGCCCTTTCTTTTGATACCCAACATGGCATTTTTTTTGTTTATAACTTTTTCTCCTCTAGCGGGCGCCATATTCAAATGTGACCTCACAACACGCTTCCAACGATACCTCATTTGTCAAATTAGGATTAGCAGTTCAGAAGTTATGAGGTAACAGGTGAATGATCATACATAGGTACATACATACCGGTCAAAATCATAACCTTCTTGTTTGCTTCGCCGTAGTCGAGTAATTAGCTAGTTATCTTGAAAGTTTATGTAGGTATTTATGTTTGGTCCATTTTCCCCGAAGCGATTGTTTATTCATGGACCGGCCCCGGATGTAATTCGGCGACGAAGGCCAGGGTTCGGTCCCGTGCCGAGTATTCCGGCCGCGCGCCGGTTGCGTACAATTTGTCAGATACCCTCCTTAGTATTCAGCTCCAATCTGCCGAACCCTCTGTATCACCTGTTTAAACACCATTTGCCTTATTACACACCAGATGGCACAAAATATATGGTAACTTCTGCGCTTAATGCCAAATAAACAAACAAATGACTTTGTATACTTTATGATATCCTTATTGTATCAAAGTAAATGTCCAAAGAATGCGTCGGTTACTCGCTGCAAGTAGTTGCAATCAATTCAGTGGAACAGGTTCCGAGCAGCCAACCGCCGCGCGCCGGCCGCGGAGCTAGGAATTTGTCTCCATTTATGCACTGCAGGACATTAATAACCGCAATCACGCGCACTGCGACAATCACGCAGATTTAAGATACGATATAATGTAGCAGCTTGCTACAGGTCCGATGTTAAGAAAGTTGCTGTTCTCTGACTTTCTCATTTACACACAAGGGAAACGACTTCAATTGAAACAGTTGTCAAGCTACTTACAACAAAATCTCTTCACAATTTACTCAGAATAGTTTCTATTAGAATTATGATCGTTAAACTGTCGCAGTGCTAACAAACGAGCCGCCGACATTAATTAAATGGTACGTCGTATGATTTATGAACGCTATAACTTACGGAATGCGACAAATATTCGGACAAGTCTGAAATGAAATTCATAAAATAATTCGTAACGTCAAAACGTACAATTGAGCGGACAGGCGGGACAACAGCGTGACAGATGCGCGGCGCGGCCCGACAACGCGACTAATGGCCGCCGCACTAAAAGTGGACGCCACTGAAATACGTGACAGTGAATAGCCCTTCGATATATCAGTAGCAAGGTCTATGTGGGCGCCGAACATCCATGGGCACTATACATTACATCTCGTGGTGGGAGTACGTTTTGCAACACAAATAAGGATGAGTCACCGAAATTCGATATCATTGACCTCAATAGTGTTGCAAAACGGCTGCCGTATAAGAATAAACATGCGTCGTTTAAGGATGTGCGCGGAATCCGTTGCGTCGTCGGTCGCAGTCTTTTTTTTTTTTTAGGTTGTGCATCTCGTAGTTGACCTCTGAGATCATGACTACTTAACCGGGCTTTCCTGTGGGTGCCTTAAGCTACTACTATACTTAGAACCTCCAGCCAGGGGGGTCGCAACGTCAACGTCGTCGTCAACATCTTTTATGGGGTACTGTGTTAAATGTTACAACAAAATACCTTGTGACATATTGCAATTAAATGAAAGAAAATTTAAAACTCATATAAAAAGTACACTTTGTAAACAAGCATATTACAAATTAGAGGATTATATCCAAGATAAGAGTGCTTGGAAACATGCTGGTCCTGCTCCATAGGACAATTTAGAATCAAGACAAAATCAAACTGGTTGCTAATGTAATTGTAAAATTTATTACTTTGTGTTTTATGACATTGATTTTACATTCTGTAATTACTTCCTTACACACTGACTTATTAATTGTAAAATTTTAGGAAAATCATCTACTTTTACAATGTTTGTAAATATGTGAGAACCATGTATCTATCACAAATTAAATTATCTCTCGTTGCTTCATTTTTAATTGTTTTTACCTATTGTGGTATAGTAATTTTATTCTAGGTGCATCGTCTTCACATATAATAATTATTTAACAAATGTACGTACATATACAAACAATATTGTAAAACATTTTAAAAGAGTAACGGTGGAGTTTCTTGCCCATTCTTCTCCATACGAAAACTACCTTTTGGAAGGGGCGACTAGAATCAATTTTATTATTTTGTAATTTTTGACGTTCAAAAGTGCCATACATGGGCCTATTTGAAATAAATGATTTGACTTTGACTTTGACTTTGACTTTGAACGGCACCGTCTTACACTGCGACCTTGCGACTTACACCATACTTGTATGTTATGCATCAACCATTTTAAAAGCATTGAGGAAGTTTTCGGTGACTCATGAGTGGATTCCGTCTCCTTTCTCTACGTTTCCCACGTCGCGCGTCACCGTCACATGTCACGGCGGAATTTCCACACGTCGGTTGTGTTGTGACATCTATGAATATTAATCAGCCGTTTGTTACCGAATGTTACCGTAATCCTATTGCATCATAAGTTAAACGAAATGAAATCTAAATGTTTCAACATTATCTGTCTATTATACTCTAAGTTATGATGGAGGAAACAGATATTTTTATGACACACAGATAGAGTTATCGAATCTATTATAAAAATATCCGACGACGACTTGATCTTGAAATTCTAAATTGACTCGATGGCCGATGTGAAAGAACAAATAAAAATATACATAGTACAGAGATAATAATGGTTTTTCTCTTTTACCCGGAGGTCGGTTTTCTCAGTTTTTAAAGCAGTTCGAATCAGTTGTTTTCATCAAGACAACGACGATAGATAAAGGGCTTGTGGGCTTTAGGCATGTTTCCGAAACATGGCATATTTTGATGAGGATACATAGTCATGCAGTGCGTTTAGAAGTGTAGCAGCATGCTGCTGTTGTTGTGGATACACCATTTATTTGGAAACTATTAAAACAGTAAAAAATATCGTTTTGTTATGTTATTCAGAGGCGATAAATATCCCAGCGAGCGTTCAAGTGTCAACGACGCGCTGTGCGTCTGCGTTGTCGGATAATGTCAGTCTGTCCGACACCGACCGACGCCGACGCCGACGCCGACGCCGACACGGCGCCGATCGCAGACGGATTACTCTGTCAGTGACTGTGAATGAATATCTGTCCTTTATCGGAGTAAACAGTCAAAGAGATCGTTTAAGTATTACATTTTGAACCTTCAGAACATTTTGAATCTTTATTAGTTTGAAACCCAAACAGCTACAATGTAAGAGCACACAAATTGATCAATCTTCGATTCGTCTCTGTCAAAACAGGTAAATTTTCATTATTAGGTAGCCAGTTAGACCCAGATGGTGTAAAAACTCTGGCACTTTGAGGCATAATAACAAACCACTTCCTACAGTAGGCTAGTTATTTAGCAGACACAGACAGATTTGCTACAACGACCGTGTTATTTCATCGGTCACTGTAAAATACCCGACAATCCGACAAACACGTCCCGAGGAGATAGATAACAGATACACAGCCAATCTCTAGCACCTGCGAGTTATACAACCATGGCACTTTCATAAACATAGGTACGATTTGTCTTTATTTTGCCAAAATCGTAAACATGTCAATAAAAAATTGGTACCTACTGTGCGAACTCCTTCGTCATCATGCTAGATTACATGTAGCACAAAAACAAAAAACTCGTCATTCCACTCCATCTCTCATTTATTTCAATTGATCGATTTACCTTTAATCTATTGAAGAGAATCAAGACATACCTACAGTCTGACTATTTTCGTAATGTCGTTCGGGAATTATCGCGTTTCCGAATATAAACGAATGCTAATTTTCATGTCCATTAATTATTAGATTTATCATGTATAATAATTTGAATTCAGATCTAAGTACTTTGTTGTTCTTTTGTTTTGATTTCCATGTGAACCATATAGAGCTGTAAAACTATTTTCATGCCTGCGACTTTAGCAGCTTTCCTCCTATTTTCAAAATAAATTACATTAAGTTAAAAGAGTATTAACAACTCTAAATACTTCCAAGTCGATTGAGAGCATCCGGTCTGCACCAAGTGCAAAGAGCAACTGATAGAAATCCGATGACTGACGAAACACGAAGTTTGCCGAGAAAATATTAATACTGTACATTTACGTAACTAAAAAAAATTACGTAAATATAAAACGTTTGGCAAATATGAATATTTGACTAAGAAAAGTCTCACATCGAGTAAAAATATTTTTCTTCAGTGATTTGAATATAAAGCAAATAGTATGTAAATGTACGTAAGTCAATGATATCGACGATGAATTTCACATCTGAGACACATATTTTTTTTTCCTCAAACACTGCAGAGACATAAATATGTATTATCAAGACACGTGTAGCTGTAGCGAAAGCAGCCATAAGCGATCAAACAGCATTTTGTAAATTACATACAATTGCAACCAATCATGATGTACTTATGAAAGGCATAGGTAGAATAAAAAGAAAGAGGAGGCAGGACGACGAACTATTACGTGATGTTCCTAAAAAAGAGACGGGGAAAGGAAAAGGTCTACCGGACACAGACAAAAGCTATCACATCCGCATCATCTGCAAGATAGCTGCTGCTGACCCGGCACCCATGTGAGTGTGGCAGCCTGTCGACGAGCACAGACAAGTTAACCCGGTCTTCGAACCACTTTTCGCCAAAACGCTCTAGATTATTTCAAATGCATTTCTCACACAAAGTAGATAAACATCATTTGCCTTTGATCTGTTAAAATTAATGGCATATAAAATTAATTATTCTCTCTAAAAAAATTCAAAGAGCTGCTAAAAGTGTAGCATAAAGTAAACTATAAGATAGGTTACAAGTACGTCGTAACTCATGCGCAGCTTCTCAACTAGTGCAGAGGCCTGGACTCCGTCGCCGCGAATATACAGCAACTGTGTCAAATGTATTTATAATATATAAATACTAGCAACCCGCCCGGCTTCGCACGGGTAGCAGAGCATTATTATATGTCTACATTACTATTTTTCTGCCATAGTGTCGTATCAGCCTATTGCGTCGGGCATGTGAGTTAGATTATAATGTAACTGATGTTCATCCTACTTGGAGTATTTTACATAATCATATTTTAGCCAATTTCCACAAAACTTTAATGAATTGTATATCTAAACCTTCCCCATGAATTACTCCATCCATTGGTGAAAACTGTATACAAATCCGTTTGGTAGTTTTGAGTTTATCGCGTTCAGACAGACAGACAGACGCGGTGCGGGGGACTTTGTCTTATAACATGTAGTGATTTCAGTAAAACAGTGATGTAGTGTCGGATCAGCGGTAAAGGGGTCAATACCCAATAAATACTCCAACCACACAGTGATGTTCACAATCGCGGTTCTTTCTGCGCGGGCGCCGGCATGAGGCGCCAACCCGTGACGCATTCGCACAAGTGCCACCACGCACTACATAATATATAACTTGTGCTGTTATTTTTCAATCTAATTATTCAGAACGGAAATACTGACCATAAATCTAATATCGATTGAAATTGAATCATTCACACGTTGCTCCGCTACGTTTAGGTCTCAACTAGTTTGTACAAACAACACTGACGACTAGTTTTGTTATTTCCGCTCCGTGTCTATGTCAGTAAACTGTCGTTTATTTATAGTTATTACACCAATATAAATATCAACAAGCGGTGAAATCGTATAATTAGAAAAGCTAACTCATTCTTCACATGTGGTGTCGCGGCCGACGTTTTGACACGATAATTAACGAACGTTTTGACGGATATTGTCTAAAAGAACAAAACTGTCCACTGATGAACGATGTGAAAGTTTTAATTGTTCAAAATACTCTATAATTTTACACGCCATAAATTATTATTCAGCGTTATACCTTCTTTTTATTTGACAACGTCTTTACAATTTATTCTAAAGGCCCTGAGAGGCATCTCGCCGCATAAAGGAACTCAAAACTGCGGAAGTCGCGACACTCGAGTTGATCTGAACGGCCCTTATTCCCTCAGCTGCATAGGTGATGCTGCGAGCCGCACCGGACACGAGGTCGCCGACCTAACGAGGTACTCTCACGGGGCACACCGGTGCATTGATGCAATAGCCCTGTACAGCGATCAAAGATACCGTGCGTTTGATCGTGGAGATGAATGCGATGGCACACGGTACGAGCAGTGATCACGAGGTATGAAACAAACGGTTTTATATAATAACCGTTCAGTATGACTTAAATGACTGCCTACCATCGTGCTCTTACAAAAGTAGTTCATGTTGATTAAGTAAAGCCTCGTGCAGTATGGCGCGACGCGACCCCGGTAAATTGTTCTACCGTGAACTTTTCTTAGAAATTGTTTTGTTAGAGTCGCGTCGCGCAAGTCTGCACGAGGCTTAATTCATGATCATGTGATCACGAATGATTTCCGTAAGCCTCAAACAGCATCATCAGGTCCCACTTGAGAATATGAGAACAAACGTTGGGTATTTTCCACACGGTGACGTGTTATAAAAGCCAACTTAGAAGATCACCGACCCGAAAGACAAGCGAGGTTATCACAGCAGAGGCTCTTTCAAAAGTCATAGTAGCACAGCGTAATCAAACCCTACCGCTAATTAATGAGATAGACACCTGGTCCGCACACATGCACGTATACGAATATGTTCGAACAAAGGCCCGGAAATTGTGCTGCTCTGAGGAGAGCGCCGCCGCCGCCGCTCGCATCGGGTTGCATCGCACAGGTTATGCGCTTACCATATCCGCTGTCTTCGCCCGCCTCCTCCCGCCGTCGACCGGTCAGCAACCTGTCGGACTCACATGGACTTGAAACTTGAGGTGTAAGGCGATATGTAAACATACAACACCTTGTAAGGCCAGTATCTAATTAAAGAGGTCAAATAGGTCAAATACATAAGAGCTCGTCAGTCTTTGGTTCCCTTGTGACTGGTCAATGAATTCCTTGTAGGTAACTATTAAATTCAATCAACCATTTAGCCAACCGTTCATCTTTGTAATAAAAACTTCAAACACTTCATTCATCAGGACCTCTTAATTGGCACCCTCTCGTTTTCTGAATAAAGCGGTCAATCAAATGAGGTCAGCGGAACCATCAAGCCAAAAACTCGTTGTTTTAAAACGATGCCAACAAAACGATATCACTTTTCTTTGGGTTACTTTCGAAGTGACGTCACAGCATTTTATGGTCTATTGTTCGTCGACTTATTGAATTCCTGACAGGTAGCGATAACAAAACTGTCTGGCGGTAACAATGAGAGTGATTAAATTACTATTACAAGGTAATAACATACGACGTTAATTGAATAATGTTTGAAATAAACATCGATCATCGGTCCTTGCTAAATGGATGTTACTTATAAAAAACGTTAGTACTGTTCACTGGGAGAAACCGCCATAACTACTTATAGCAAATTGACAGGCAAATTAATTATCAATGTTATGTGCGTACCTCGCTCCTACATTCAGAGGTCGACTATTAGTTACGTCACCCGAAGTTATGTGTGGGATACCTATCGATAGTATGACCTATCGGCTGGTGGCTCAGATGATATTTTCAGAATTCGTAAAGTCCAGACATAACATCACGCCTGTATACCTCGAACAGTTAGGCAGAGGTGCTAGTGGCTGGTACACCCACAGACCACGGCTATTTACGGCAATTGCAATCAAAATGTCCTGATCGAGCAGTGGACGTTTGGTTTGTTCCTCGTTTTCTCAGTGTATTCTTTCTTTTTACCCGCCAGCGGCGAAGCCAAATAAGGCGGGTTATGTGTTTGACCTGTACGTATGACATATATATATATGTAAGTGTGTGTGTATGTCCGTCTCTATGTTCCCCCGTAACTACTAAACGGCTGAACCGATTTTGATGAATGATATGTCATTAGATTTTTCTTAATTGCGCGAGTATCACTGGGTAAAATAAGATAAAAAATCAAAATGGCGGATTTTCAGCGCCAAAATGTAAGTTTATAAAACAAAAAATAACTTCCAATCCTATCGAGTGGGGTACAAAATAAAGGGTTTTAAAAGGTGATTACAAATTATATGTTTAAATGTAATTTGGAATGAGAAATGATAAAAAGATAAAAAACTGAAAATTACAAAGGTTATTAAAATTATATGTTTTTGCAGTTGGGTTTTTTAGTTTTTATTTTTAACTTTTCCCTGTCCATGTCTGGACCTTACCACTACACAGGTACTGCCCTGAAGCGTATGATACAGATAATCAATCCAACCAATATTATGTGGTCAATGTTAGTGTGGTATATCTGCTGGGCGTGTTTCTGCGCCGGCGCAGCCCTGCGTGCACTTCCGCGTGCAACTGCAGGCACTATCCATGCAAATGCAGTCCATCGCGCGTAATGATACGCATCACTGACACGGCAGATTTACTGGAAGCGTAATGCATAAGCAATTATGTAGATTTTTGTATGATCTTATACTTTATTAGCAAGAAATGCATTGGTTCCACATGAAGTTAATATACTCGTAGACCAATGACCCCGATGTATCAGACAGATTATAATAAAAGATCCTATGTGAAAGGAACACCTCGAACAAGACCCAAGAGCTGATGATATGTCGTTAGATTTCGAATCGGACCTAACTAGCTAAGGCCAGAAATCATTAAGATCAAAAAACGGGTTAGAAGACCAAATGTAGCCTTTCTACTCTTCATATTCTAATAATTGTGAGGAACCAAATATATGTATAGGCTGACAAATTCTTGTCTATCAATAGACTTCTTTGTTTCCACTTCTACAAGGAAATCAAGCCATTTAACAGTAATTAGCTCACATATTCGCCTGGTCATCGATAACTGCGTAACTGCGAAGTGTTGTGCTAATTCACACATCTGACTCATTAGACCACTCGTACTTTGTGCTGAGACAAAGAATCACACAAAATTACTTAATAGCTACTACAGCCGGCCTCCGAACGACCTCACATTTATACCCTAGTATTAAAATAATGAGCTGCTAGTCAGCCACGCTGAGTATCTGACCTGAATATGTCAAAGACGCATTAATACCGATAGAGAATTGCAGACAACTATTCATTGAATTATGCTCACATGCATAACGCATAAATATATTCTCAATATGGCCATCGCCTATGAATCGCCACAGCTAACGATCTTTCCGTAATTATTACGCATTTATTAAACAACCGACCAACTCGACCTACCGCACTCCTTCACTAAGAATAGTCTGTCTAAGTCTTCCGTATCCAGTCTGTTCCCGCCGCCTTCTTCGCCACCCTCTGATGGGTCGCCGGGATATCTAGCTGGGGACTTTCCCGTACCACTTTTGCTGCTTTTGCAAGTGTAGTACAAGCATGTCCTCTAAAATCAACATCCATTAACGATTGATAATCCCATAACACAGTCCTTCCAACATAAAGAAAGGAAAATAAGTTTATTTGTCACAGAAACACGTGCATAAAAGAAGAGAACAATAAAATAAAATAAAACAATAGATTTAAATATAATCACGAGCACAAACAAAAATATGCGGCAGCTGCTGGCACGTCATGACTGTGACAAGAAGGCTTCCACTCAGCATTATGCTGTGCATGGGGACCCACACAGCACAGCGCTGATTTTCAGTGGTCACCCGAAAAAGTCGCACGGAAACCAAGATAGGTTTAATGGATTAATTATAAATAGATAACAAAATAAAATAAAACAAATAGTACATAGAATATAATGCTACTATACAACCAATTATATGAATAAATATGATTAAATAACACAGAAAATTATCCGCAGGCATAACGGTGAGTGCTTAAAAAAAAATAAGCAATTATTTTAATTTTTTCGTTAATGCATCCGTCGCTTTGATATCACCGCCTTGAAATTTTGTTTTGTTTTCAGGGATCTTATGGGAGGTGGTAAATCATTCCAGCAGCGAGAAGCGGGATACTTAAAACATCCTCTGAAGGCTGTGGTCCTATGTCGAGGCATCGAGATCGGGACGGACGTGGACCGAGCAGAGTAGCTGTAGTGCTCATGCCTCCAGCAAATTTTTTTTAAAGAGGTATTCCGGTTTTTGTGTTTTTATGATACCAAACATTTTTAATAAACTGTGTTCATTTAAATACGGTATGATATGATGCCTCCGGGGTATGCCAAAACAATAACGGGCGCACGCGTTCTGTACACGCTGTATTAGACGTTCTGTACGGGAAAGGAGACACGGCCCGTATACATCATCATCAGCCTATAAATTTTCTCAATGCTGGGACACAGGCCTCCTCTCTGTGAGAGGGAGTGGGCCGTAATCCACCACGCGGGCTAGTGCGGGTTGCTAGATGTCACATGTCTTCGAATTTTCGGTTCTAGGACATGCCGGTTTCCTCACGATGTTTTCCTTCACCGTTTTAAGCCCGTATACAGCGTCACAATAATTCAGTTTAGATAGTACTAGGCTTTCCACCAATCTTTTCCTCATTACGATACTAATGAAGTCCCTCACCTGTACAGAACCTTTAATCTATAAAAGCAGTTTTTTACCACGTCATTAATGTGCTCCTCAAAACGAAGTTCTGGATCGGTGATTAGACCCGGGTTACGTGCGACTTCTACTCTTTGTATTCTTTCTCCCATGATTTTAACATCTGATTTCGCTGATAGAATTGTTTTTATTTGGTTTCCGCTCCCCATGACCATAAACTTAGTTTTTTGAGGGTTCAGTACTAGTGAGTTGCCGATAGACCACGTAGCAATTCTATCAAGTTCTTCATTTAGGGTACGTACAGCGGATGCTGTATTACATAACTCATTCCGATATACGCAGTCAAGGATTCCAATATCTGTGGACTTGTTAATGTATTATGTTGTCGGAAGTCTTGTTGTCACCCGCTCATAACTCGAGCTCGGTTCCTCATCGCTCATCACGCGACCATTCGACCAAAGTGTACGCGGAAGAGCCACAGAGTAAATATTGTGGATCTGTCTGATTTATAGTTCTGCGAGGCGGAAGCTTGGTCGCGTCTCTGTTCGCATGTGTGGGGGGACACTGGGTGCGAAATTGATCACTGGTAAAGGAGAGGCACTGTTGTAAAGATTATGTTGTAGGTATAAGGTAGGGTAAGATTAAAGTAGCTAGTAGGCACCGTCAGCTCCTGTTGATACTACTTGAGAAGACAAATGGTAATAGATATGAATAATACAGTAGATAATATTATATTATTAGCAGCGCTCCGCGGTTTCACTCGGATAAGTCTGGATCCCGTGGGTATGTCGGGATAAAAGTATTCTGTGTTAATCTAGGTTATAAAAAAAAAAAACATCCAAATCCATTCAGTAGTTTTTGCGTGAAAGAGTAACAAACATCCATCCATCCATCCATCCTCACAAACTTTTGTGTCTATAATACTATAAGTAGGATTTTGTGCTAATACCTACTAATAATTTGAGTCACAACAACCACTTCGTGCATTTATCGTCACGATTATGGTGAAAGACGTCAAGTCACAACATTTTGAAGGTGCCAATGCAATGTGGAGAAACATAATTCTTCGAATCTATATATTATGAGAATGTTTAGATCCGCGTTTAATTTACCTTATCATCACATACGAACGTGACTTGTTCCGATTTGAACGTGTTCAATATTATCATAACATGACAAATTAGAATCTGCCATATCACACATCTTTCCCGATATACACACATTTCATATTCTTGTTATTTATCGGCGTATGCGTCCTAGTTTCTGTCGTAGGTACATGACGTACTGGCTAGGCGATCGTTCATAATCGCTGAGTCATGGGACATAAACGCCGGTCGGCTTACAAATCGGCCTAGTCTTATCCGAACGAGGGTACAGTGATGAATATACATGTTTTATGAACCCCAACGTTTAGCCGGCTGACCGATTTATTCGATTTATGAGCGTCAAAATAGTTTCCTAAACATTATGATTTATTTTCTTATCTTTTAAACGCAATCATAGCATATACAATTATGTATCTAGGTACACGGGTTTTATAAAAATGATGTATTTGTACTACATTGATGTTTGTTACCATTTATGTGTTCGTGACAATATTTTCCTTGTAGCACGTTTATGTCATTTTTATAGAGTTAGAGTCGTGATTTATATTCTATTTAAAGCAATAAAGAAAGAATACAGACACACCATACTCATAAAATCATAAGAAAGCGAAATAACTTTTAAATTGTCCTTCCTTAGGTACACACAGTACGAAGTAGATAACTATATAAATATTTATAGTGTAGATTTCGTTTTGTTTTTTTTTTTAAATGCAATACATTTTTATTATTTTCTATTGTTTTTCTTCTTTTCATAAATAACACAAAACAATGGTGCTGACAGTGTTTTAAAAATACGTATATCACTACAGCCTGTCCCGACCCAAGATCTTGGAAAATGGCGGGAATAACTCGCGAAGATAGAGCTCTCATTTCCATAGTAAGATGGACACAGCGACATGACGCCCGGGGCACTGCGCTCGATGACCACTACTTATAAAATAAACATATTTTCATGAACAAAGACAAAGAAAGGTTTACGATCTTACTCAATATCCTCTTTTTTATGTCCGCCTGCGATATCGTAAGGTTTTTTACTGTTTTCATCTACATATTACTTACAAACTAGTAAACAGCCCAATCTACACTAACTTTATGAATAGCTGCTATAAATAAATAAAAGCCCGGCCAAGTGCGTGATGGACCACGCACTATGAAGGGTTCCGTAGTTGGGATGAATTTATCCCAAAAACAAACTTAACATTGTAGATGAAAAACATGTTCTCCCATACATTCCAACTGCAAATGTTAGTTTGTGCGCAAAATATTAGGAAATTTACCAATTTATTTTAAGACCATAGACTATTTATTGGCTTTTTCCTGTAATCTATAAGTATAGAACAATTTTCTGTAGGCTCCGTAGTTTCGGAGATAAGGGAATGGTAAATTTTCATCTATTTTCTTAAATAACTTTAAGACCATTTATTTTAATATTGTCAGGATCGTAGCAGGTGGCGTTCTGTAGTTTCTGCCTACCCCCATGAGAAGAAGGCGTGAGTTTATGTATGTGTGTGTATGTAAAAAAATACTTGAGACCCTTACAGTAAGCCCTTTCATTGTATATGTCACTCGGTACAGTGTGCAAAGCGTTTATTTTTATTTTCTTATTTTTTCCGTAATATGAGGATCACTTCAAAATTAATTTATTTACGTAACACGTCCGTGTTTGGGTCACAGAAATTATTATGTATACCAAATTTCAACTTAATCTGTCGATTAGATTCGGAGCAAATTGGCTGTGACAGACGCACAGACAGACAGACACACGAGTGATCCTATAGGGGTTCCATTTTTTCATTCAGACATACGGAACCCTAAAACCATAATTTCTGGCACCGTATGTGTTAACGCTTGGAAAATATGCTTGAATTTCATAACCGACAACGAAACAAGCTTCGGAGAAAATGAACTTTCAACTGCTTTATAGAAAGCTATTTAGATGTTTGGTTTCATGTTCCGTTACAGACACCAAACTGACAAATTGACGAAAAAATTACCTCTTTGCCAAAGATTAAAATTTGGTACAGACTGGAACGCCAAAAATGTCTACTGGGATTCCCAGCTGACACTACCTGGAGGAAGAGAACTGAAAAAACCTTGACGAAACACAAAAACAATACTACCCGTCCTGAGTACGGGTGAACCCTCATACTGTCCAACAGACTCCAATAAACTCCCTGACCTACTGGACTTCTTTGTGTATAAGGGACTTTCTAACATGTACCGAAGTGCTGGAGGTTGCCTGGAGAGCAGTTCAGATGACACTCCTTTGATAGCCACTATAAAGGTTATTTATTTTAAAGGTTTTGGGTTTTTATCGGTGAGATTATAATTTAAATGAAAATGTGATAGATATGGACTAGAATTTTGTCTGAAATAAATAAATATAAGCACAACAATAAAAGAAAGACAGTTCAAAGAAAAGCTCTACAACAAGAAAACTGATTGGGTTGGATTCAGACAACACATCGAGACGAACGTGAACCTAAAAGTACTATTAAAACAAACGATGACATTGATGAAGCTGCTACAAACATCACCAACCTCATTCAGACAGCTGCATGGAAATGCACACCAACACCTACCATGCCAGGAGTAAGGTAAAAAGAAAAGGTAGGAGATAAATAAGGTCCTGGAAAAAAAGGAGGCTCAGGAAATTTGGTATACCAGTCGTCATGCTTCTGATAGACGAGATTTTAATAGAGCGGCCGCAGATCTGAAGCAATATCTGAAGGACATCGAAAATGAGATCTCAAAAAACAGACTGGAAAATCTGGATGCCACAGCTGAATACGAATACTCGCTTTGGAACACCGTAAAGCATAGCAAAAATGTGCCACAAACTACTAAGCATCCTTTAAAGCTAGGAAATAATTCATAGGCAAGAAAAGACGACAAACGTGCCGAGGTCTTTGGATATTTCTTGGCTGATGTAGTCACTCCCCGTTCCGACACATCAAGCGATTAAGAGATCCTAAACTATTTGGACACGATCTACAACTCAGTTTACCAGTAAAGTACTGTTCACCTGGCGTGATCTGGAGGGTTATAAAAGGTATCGAACTAAATAAAACTCCTGGAGACTGCCTTACAACTGCCGAAACCCTACGTCAACTGCCAAAAAGGCCATCGTCTTCATAACACTCTTTATAATTGGCTGTTTTTGATGACTGGAGATTTTCCGAGAATATGGAAAGTGTCGGAAATTATCATGATCCCAAAGCCTGGAAAACCACCGCACCTTGCGTCGTCATACGGGCCATAAGCCTACTACTACCTGTTATGTCTAAACTATTTGAGAAAGTCGCTGCTAAAGAAATACTTAAAGAAGGCAACATCATCCCCCAACACCAGCTCGGATTCAGAATAGGGCACTCAACCGTGGAGCAGGTGCATATAGTGGTGAATGGTGGAGGACGGTTTCCTCGCGATGTTTTCCTTCACCGTTTTTTAAACAAGTGATAATTATACAATACGCACATGAATCCGAAAAGTCAGAGGTGCGTGCCTTTTTTTTTTTTTGGGTGGGAAGTTATCAAATAACTTCTCCCGCTCTGGGCGGAGCGGGAGGGTGTGTCAGATTCTTACTGACTAAAACCCACCCGTGTTCCTTCGGTTGCCCTGTTGCCGGGGGCCACGATTTCTCTATCGGTTTTCTTCGAACCCCCATCAGGCATTGGCCCTAGCGGACCCCGTCAATTCTGCTGACATCTCTTTGAGGCGAGCATGGAACACAACGCGCCATCGACCCGGGCTTGGTCCTTATCGGACGGCGAGCTACCCATTGCTCACCGTCCGCAAGCCCGCGCCTACGGTGGCCGGAAATCGGCTCGCGATTCCCGCCCCGGACGTCTCCTTCTATTGCGGCGGTTAGGGGCGTGAGGGCGCGAAATTTGCCTCTCCCTCACGCGTTCCGCCTCCTCCTTCGCGAGCATTACCGCTTCGCAGAAGGAGGTGACGGCCTGCCATTCCCTCTCGCTCCGTACCATGGCCTGAACCAGGGCCGGACGCGAGAGATCACCGCCGCCGATCGCCTCTACGAGGACACGGCGTTGCTCCGCCCAAGCCGGGCAGACCTCCACCGTATGCTCCACCGTGTCCTCAGGCCGATCCACACAATGGTGACACCCGGGTGTTTCCTCCCGCCTTATCCTGTACAGGAACCTCCCGAAACAGCCGTGTCCGGTGAGGACCTGCGTCAGGCGGAAGGTGAGGATGCCGTGGGAGGTGCGTGCCTTGGGTTCGAACTTGAGACTTATGACTTGGCAGTCCGACGATCACACCACCAGGCTATCACTGCTATGAGAGGGGCTGGAACGAAAGAAGTACTGTTCGGCTGTATTTCTGGACGTACAGCAAGCGTTCGACAAGGTCTGGCACCAGGGCTTATTATTTATGATAAAAAAGAACTGCCACATAACCTGTATGTTCAATAGGACATACAGGTCTTACTTAGAAGACAGATTTTTCTGGGTAAAAATAAATAACTCGTATTCGAAATTCTACAAGTTTTAAAATTCTCAAGGCTCCGTATAAGGTAACCCTCTACCTTATATACACAGCAGAGTTACCAACGTCAGAAGAAGTTCTCTCTGCCACCTTCGTTGATGATAAGGCTGCTTTGTGCAAAAACAAAAACCCTCATATCGTCTCACTTATGCTACAAAATCACCTCGACAAAGTCCATAAGTGGATGAGAGAATGAAAAATAAAAGTTAGCGCCATGCCAGATCGTATGCAAGCGGTTATTAGGGCTAGGGGAGAAAACACCCGATATTAAAACGAAAAGACAATCAAGAAATTTGGTACTTTTCATGTGGTGTTTTTAAATTGATAGTGCAAAATCTTTTTTTTCTGCAAAAGTGCCTAATTTTTAAAACATGCTTAATGGTGTAGTCAATTTCTAAGTTCTAAAAGCATAAGAAACACTTATAGAGTGCACCTACTCTTAATTCAGTGTCAAAAAAATATTTAATTATGAATTATCGATAAATTTACAAGTGGCCAAGTTTCCGTGCGGGTGAGTGTATATTTGATCTGAATCGGAATACGTATAACAGAATAATTTACAGTGATTGACAAGCAGTTCATCAATACCCTACATAAAAGTCATATCAATCAGCAACTCACTCACAGACTAAGATCTCAATCACATCGTTGTTGCGATGCTACATCTGCAGTGATTACAGTCACGGAGCTGCGTGCACACAGACACGTACTAGTAATGACCACTAGTACCATTGCTACGACTAATGACCCTTTGTACTAGCTCCACTCGCCCGGTATGGAAGCCTGGACTCATCGCACTCGAGGCGAGTACTAGAGTCATTGACACGAAAGCTTATTGCCGATGGTATAATCGCGCGAATAGTATTGCATCGTCATGAGTGATAATGAGACGTTGATGGGCTAATGGTGTGTTTAGTCGTCGTTACAAGCTGAGAAATTATTGGATTAAACTGTTTAGGAATCATTGAGCTCTTTAGTGTTCTCTGGTATCGGCACGAACCTACAGGTCAAGCCATGGCAAACATATTATACACATAGGCAGCGAAGTGTTAGGGGCTCTGACTGTTCAGGGTGTGACGGGCAGACCTACATTTAATCGTTTCTACTCTTGAAAGCTACTGAAATGATTGGTTTATGTAAATGCTCATCGTTAATCCAATTGTTGAATGTATATGCTGTTGGTGTTCTTTATTAAATAAATAAATAAAAGCTCCTTTATTCCTAAAGGTTCCATGGTCGTATAATTTAGAAGATAATAGTATACAGGTGCCACTTATTTACAATATCCTTCTTTTCTCAATTTTTTTGGGTCGGCTTTATAGC
This sequence comes from Agrochola lychnidis, assembly GCA_963680765.1. Classification (NCBI taxonomy): domain Eukaryota; kingdom Metazoa; phylum Arthropoda; class Insecta; order Lepidoptera; family Noctuidae; genus Agrochola; species Agrochola lychnidis. The sequence continues at coordinate 467,340 of OY796863.1, read as the reverse complement.
TAACGAGATGCGAAATAATATTCGCATAAAGAAGCGATGCCCTCAGCCCTCAGCCCTCAGCCAAGAGGCTCTCTGACAACTTTTGTTTTACGAAGTTGTGTTTTATTCATTGTATTTTTTATTATGAATATATTTCCCTATGACGAAAAACAAAAAAGTTACTAAAACGTTTACTCTCAAATGCCCATATAATTGTAAAAAATTTATCTATTAAATCACAATTTTGATCAGTTTGTCGTCCCTTTTTGGCCATTTTCCGGATTCCCGTTTTCTTGTCCCTTAATTAACCCTTGTATCTAGTATTCTATGGAGACCACAACAACAACACAACACAGTTGTGTTCCGCATCGATCTGATATTCCAGGCAGCCGCTAATCCATCATGGCAATGTTGGGCCTGTCTAGGAAATCACCATAAAACATAATGAGGAACTTGCGCGCTCGCATGTGGTATGCTGAGCGTGTGCCGACTCTTGGGAACGAGTCGTCGCAGGTAGCACATACCTACGTGTATTCGTACCGTAGGGACGTCCGTCAACTGTCGAGTGTTCAGTTTTCCGTAGCGACGATGAGTGGCATTCTAAGTGATCGCGACAAAAAAAATATGGGTAGGGATAAATGGTTTTCCTCAACAGTGTTTATTATAATATTCCGTTTTAGTTCATTAATTTATTTAAAATTGGTTCAAGAAGCATGAAGGGCATTTATCATTCAGCACTGGGGGATTTCAGGAAAACTAACTTGAATAATATCATTTAGCAGTAGGCTTTTAAGATGTGGGACTCTCAGCATATTTTCTTAAAACTCCAGACCGAGTGTATCGAGACTGAAAAGTCGGGAAATGTAAATAACATTCTTTTTATCTGAACGAAAACGATTTTACTTCTGTACCTACCTTTACCAATATTTAATTATTTCCCCTGTAGCTAAAAACACCATAGGCGACTTTGTTATAGAATCTTAGAACAAACACAGCACCTCTGCAGTCGAACAGGTTCAAAATTCAATCAAGTCGAAGTCAAAGGCTCGCCAGTCTTTGTGACAGATATTCCTGGTACCGAAGCCACTGCACCATGAAACCAACACGTTCATTACTGTGCCTACAGGGAAGATGTCCCGTCCTGTGGACAACCTCACCCTGCCTGGTCTGTGGGCTGTGACGTCATGGATCAGAAGCTCATTGACTATTCAATGGTATTCAATCAAGCATGTTATATGTATGAGAACGCGACGTAGAAGGACGTACAGAAGGTCAACTGTTAAGAATGTGTGATTTAAATATATAGCTATCAATATTGTAAAAGCCATATGTGAACAATATGCAATTATGCACAGTTGTGAAGGATTATAATCATAAATCAGCATTCTTGACAGACACAGTTATCTTTAAACATTCCGAAAACAAACCAAACTTTAAGAAAGATGGTTTAATCAATAGATTTTGGCAATTAATACTTATGCTTTATTGTAACAGTAACCTTCTGCATCTATCTGTTGTATGGCACACAACGCGTGTGTTATGTATACATGTGCGTCCGTCATTACTATCTCGTCGCTCGTCGCTCGTCGCCGGGCGCCGGGCGCCGGCGTTGGCGCCCGCCGCGTGCTGCTAACCGATAACTGCATAATGTTCTGTTTCCCTGGTACCCCCAGTAGAAATGAAGCCGCAAGGATCTATTGTCGATATAATAGAATGAACATTAAAATATATATTTTGAACGAAATAACCACTGCCAAGCAACGTTTAATTTTAATACTAACATTATTGTGACAATCCGCCCACGACTTTGAGTTTGTTGTGGGTGGTATTATGTAGACTCGATAGACTAAATTATCTTCATCACGATTAGGTATCAATATTGAGTAAACAAGACAATACAGGTTACAATATAGGTGCCTACATGCAAACGTATCTAAGTACAATCTTTATCCAGCCTATAAATACATTACATATACAAACATTTTTCTTCGTTTTAAAATCTGTTTGAAAACCTATCAATCAGTTTACTGAGGTGAGTAAATACCGTTACACGCGAGTCATTTCAGTAAAACAAACATGTAATTCAAATGCGAAACTTTTTCTAATAGCGACTAAAGTGATAAACGACTTGTGTGTTGTACGGAGTGATCGGTTATTCATGAGCTGCTAGAGTGGCGCTAATCGGTGCAGCTCTAGCGGTTAGTATGCACATCACCAGTGCGTGTCTGCGTGACACTGCTCGTCTCTGTCCGGACACAAATGCACAACTTTATGCTTTAAGCACTGCTTAATGAGAGAAATCTGTTATTCATATCAGTCCTTCAGAGTGCATTCAGACATAAAACATAATAAACGACGCTCTTCTACATTCAATGCTGTTTGTACGGAGATAGGATACCACTTTAGATAATATGGCGTCAGTTAGTACAGTAATCTGACTAGTCAGTAGACGTCCGCGCCAATAACAAGGCTTGCCCACTCGAGTAACTATGTTATTCGTTAACTAGATTTGTGTAATAAACTTTTCGGGGACAATAGAAAGTGTTTTATTAACTTATGCCGCCGAACTCATTTGCTTTAGGGGTGTAAGTAAAGTTGATTGCGTACGGAGTTCGTTTTCGAAAGCTTATTACCAGAGATCGGAGTAGGTAGAGTGATTTGGGGTCAATGCACTGGCACGTATATATTAGTATAGATATGCCCCCGGGATTCCGGTATTTTGAAATTATTAAGACTTTTTTAAGGAATTTTAAATGTTGTAATGTAAAGAATAAAGAATACATCAATATGAATAAGAAATATTTATTAACCCTTTTGCTGTCTTTTTAATAGTATATAGGTGATCGGACTCCAAGAAAAGGATAGGTGTACTATAAAAACAATATATTTTAAATGTTTTTCCATCGCATTCTATAAATTTCTAATGTAGTATTTTAAAAATCCTTACTTTAACAATATTTGATTCAATCCCGTAAGTACCAAAATGAAATCCCGGAAAAAATGTTATGATTTCTATGACTATTCATGATGCGAGTACGTAAAATCACTCTACCTACTCCGATCACTGCTTATTACACATAGAACGTAGGTAATACCCACATAGTAGAGGTGTTGCGTGTAATACCTACTATGGGGAATCGAAATATTAGAAAGCACAAACTTCTAATATGGTTAGGTTTAGTCTTGGTCTATGACTTTTCCAAGAAAATTAACAAACTGTGCCTACTTTTGACCAGGTTAACAAAGGGATCCACGTGTATGTAATTATTACACCCAAATAATTTTTTAAGTTGACGAGCTTATACTGGAAAATATTCAATTTCAGACTTGTGGATACTTTCCTAGATTCCTAGCACACGTGTATTTACTCTAGAGCTATTATTATAATTTTCACACCACCTGTTCGAAAATATCAAATTACGTCATCCTAACCTAACCTAAAGCAAATCATTAAAGCTGCTCTAGTCGGGCAATAATATTGCACTGAATTTAATTATGACCCACTGGTGCATAATGTGGTTTGAATTTGGGACAAAAACTAAAACGTATAAAAACTTTTACCAAAAAATACTGTTTTCTAAAAGCAATTTTTATCACATCAATTCAAAAGAGTTCTTCATAAACAGGGACTAAAATAGCCTTTTAATCCCTAGGGACTAAAAGTGATTTGAATTTGTAATGTGGATAATGTTAGTAAAAGTTCCAATCACCAAAGAGATCAATCACGAATATTGTATGAATAAGAAGGTAACAGGCTGTATGATAAACTAAACCGAGGCCGAGCCAAATAAAAAAAGGTTTGTGAAAAAATAAAAAAATCGCATAAAATGCATTCTGCCTTCGTTTGTAATTGTGGATTTTACTTACTTTTATAAAAAATTGTGTCTTCCTCAAGTACTGAGAATGAAACGTACTATTCTTATTCATAAGCTACTTATTTCGTCATAGATGGTGATAAAAAGTAGAGTTTCCACCTCGAGAACAACACTATTTTAAGCTCGAGTGACATACTTTGAATCGCTCGCTGCGCTCAGGATTCTACTTTAGAATCGCTCGATACGCTCGAGATTCTACTCTAGAATCCATCGCTTCACTCTGGATTCAAAGAAACACTCTCGCCTTTAAAATAGTTATTTGCTCCCTTGGCAAACAATCTACTATTTTTTGGGGTAATTTATTTATACTCATAATTTGTTTATTATCTGTTTGTCTCATTTCTCCCTATTTTCAGTAACCAAAACCTAGTTTTCCTTGTAACCATAGATGACAAATCTTATAATTACTTAAGCAACATACAAAAACAAAATAATGTTCTCCCTACTAAGGTTTTAGTTGCCGTCGAAAAACAATTTTTTTTGGGGTTATTTATTATTATATACTCGTATTTTTTTTATTTTGTCTCTTTGTCTCGTTTCTTCCTATTTTCAGTTACCAACATCTAGTGTTCCTTATAACCATAGATGACAAATCTTATAGTTATCCGTGGCAATAATGGCGGCACAGCAGGTCATCGCACCTGACAGCTGTTATTGTGTTTTGCATCAACATAGACGTGCATAAAATCTTGATGATATAAATAACGCCCTACTGCAGGTCCAAAATTGGTTCACTGCTAATTATTTAGTATTCAATGGGAATATAAAACTAAGTGCATAAGATGGGATTATAAAACTAAGGCATCGACCCTAGCGGACCTCGCCAGTTCTGCTGACATCTCTTTGAGGCGCGCGTGGAACACAACGCGCCGTCGACCCGGGTCTAGTCCTTATCGGACGGCGAGCTACCTATTGCTCACCGTCCGCAAGCCCGCGCCTAAGGTGGCCGGAAATCGGCCTGCGATTCCCGACGCCTACGGCATCTCTTGCGGCGGTTAGGGGCGTGAGGGCGCGAAATTTACCTCTCCCTCACGCGTTCCGCCTCCTTCGCGAGCATTACTGCTTCGCAGAAGGAGGTGACGGCCTCCAATTTCCTCTCGCTCCGTACTATGGCCTGAACCAGGGCCGGACGCGAGAGATCACTGCCGCCGATCGCCTCCACGAGGACACGGTGACTGACCGACCCCTTGACAATTCAATAGTGCCTGTAATTGGTTTATTTGAAATAAATATTTGTTTGAGTTTAGCTCGTGGCTAAGTACTAACAGCCGCACGGGTCGATCCATCAGGTTAAGTTACGCTTGCCGGGGTTGGTCCGTGGATGGATGACCATTTCTACATACCGAGACTCCTCCGTGATTCGGAAAGCACGCTAAGCCGTTGATCCTGTTTGTCATTCGTGGATCTTTGACAGTCGTTACGGGTCGTCAGAAGCCCGAATGTCTGACAACCAGTCTTACCAAAGCGTATCGTATTACCTAGTTACTGGGTTGTGGAGGTCAGATAGGCAGTCGCTCCATGTTAAATACTGGTATTCAACTGCATCCGGTTAGACTGGAAGCCGACCCAACATAGTTGGGCAAAGACTAGGCAGATTGATTGCTTTGAGTTTGAGTTTTGATGAAATTGCATGAATTTAGATAAAGTAGTGAATGAAACTGCACAAAACTAAGTAGGTATTCCCCTGTTAATTAACAATTTCATGAACTAATAATTCGAAAATCAAATTGGTTTTTTTTTCCTCGCAGAAGGTGCGAAAAGTAAAGCATTCTCCTCGAGAATAAAAGTTGTGATAAAAGTGTCTTCGTCCTGGGTGAGCTCGAAACCCTCGCTACACTCAGGAATTAACTCAGAGGAGCCCTAAAATCTTTAGTTGCGCTTTGGATTTAATATAGCGCCTGTAACCTAAGAGACTGCTTGATCTTCTTAGTAAATAATCTCCTATTACGTGCGCTAACAATAACTAGCGCGAAGGAACCTGACAATAAATACCTACCTACTACATTTTAGTTTCAGCTTTGTCGGTTAACAAATTGAGGGAAATTCCGACATCCTGTTATTGGGTATCAGATGCAATATATGAGTACCAATACAAAACTACAGCTAAAAGTTGACAAGCAATGTGTGAGTAAACACAAGCACCGATGTGAGTAGTATACTATCGATAAGATAGCGTATTGCTTGCTATCAGTCGCCATCCCACTGGGGATGACGGTAGCGATGAAGCCACTACGCTTTCATCGCTAAAGCTACAGACTTACGACTTCATTTCCCACCAATAATAATTTAACTCAATTAATGCTGGGAATTAAGCTACTTACTAATTATAATCTCCTTACTTTAAATATTGTAACGATCGAGTTTATTTCCTATTACTGGAAGCTAGATCTACTTTCTAATGAAAACTAACTGTCAAATCTCTTATTAGCTGCCAAATTGATGAGAATAACAAGTTGGAGATTTACTAAGACAATCATCATAATAAGTTGGAGATTTACTAAGCCAATCATAACTACATAGTTGATGATTTACTAAGTCAATCATAACAAGTTGGACTTCTGTTTAATAAACAGGGTGAGACATTTTAAACCAAATAAGTAACTAAAACTAAATTAAACTAACAATAATGTTTAAATATTCTCTTAAGTACTACGTACAGACCTAAGTAGTTATAGCCCCGGGCTTGTCTCGTTCTAAATGATGATGGCGTACTAAAAAGAGCTCGTTCAATTAGCCCCTCGTTTCTCTGGTATAAAAAAGCTAGGCTACCTAATGGAAGTATTTCAGGCAGGTTGGACCACTCACTCAATTACAAATAAAAATATCCTCCCTTTGTCCAACTGAAACATCGGACCGTTGGTAACAATAAAGGAGACTGAAACGATTACATGCACTCTTGGGCCTGAATAGTAACGAGATGTAAATGGTGTGAATTTATAGATTCATACATACATTAGTGTATTGCAGTGACTAGTTGCTATCCCACAATTCACACAGCGATCCATAGTTTCAACAATATCCAATCCAACAATTCCAAAACAATCCATTATAACCATTCCAAATCAATCGTGTGAGTGATCTTCGGTGTCCAGTGTGAAAGTAAGGGTCGTACAAGGTAGGCAGGGTCAGAATCCGTAAAAATCAAAGCAGTGATCGTTGAAAATGAAAAATAATTGGGAAAGCACTCAAAACACATCCGAATACACGAAATAAGTGACAGCTGTCTAGTTCTAGTAGGGATGGGCGTTGCGACAACAAACCGTTTACAAAGACCGCTTTATAATGATGAAACCGTTTTACGTCCTGAGTTCAACTTCAAACAGTCTTCATTGCACAAACCAGTCTTCGAATTACTTGGTGCGATCTTTACATCTAAGAAAATACAGTCGGGTACAATGATTCAACTATCTATCACACTCGTAAAACAGTCCTTCCAATAAAAATTGAACTCTTACAAAGTGAACTCTTTGAAATGAAATACAGTCAGTAATGTATTACCAGTTATCAATGCTGTCGTTCGTGATTCGAAAAAACCATTTCATACATTTCAAATCATTGATAGTTTTAAGAAACTGCGCTCGACGAAAACGCAATTCTATTCCATGTTGGATAAGTTTCGTCCTTTAACCGTTTTCTGCAACCGTTTTTATCGTCGAGAAAACGGTTTCGGTCGCCAAAAATTCGAGAATGACCCACCACTAATGTGTCAAATTGTCAATGTCATATTATCAATGTCAGTCTGCCAGAGCAGAATATGTACTGCCAGTGACATAGACAAAAAAATTAAACTGATTTTAATCGATATGAAATTGACAATAATTATTTTGGTTTTTCAGTAATTAATGATGTTTTATTTAAATTAAATGCATAGTGCATAGAAGTATAAATAGTGCATTTAATTACTTTGAGTTAACTATATTACCTAGTGCTACCTAGTGGGTAGGTTTTCTTTTTGTAGTTATGTAATCGATTACTATAATCGATGATCTCACGAAAACTATCTTTATCATATATCTCCGCTTCCAGACAAAGAATTGAGCTGATTTTTGATATTCAAGGATAAAAAAATATGACAAATTTTTAGATCATATCTCAACACTTTCCACTTTCCACTTAGGCCCAACATTTTCCATCTCCTTTAATGGGTTATTTGGCTCCTGAAACTGCCCAAAAGCTTAAATGTACTTGCACATGCATTTTATGTATAATTTGTAGGTGGACGTGAATTATGGAGCACTCTTCTTACTTTATGCAGTTGTCACCTGTTTGATAGCTACCTAACTATACCTGCTTTTTTATTGTTTTAATCATTTTAGTTTTACCCATTATTCAACTATAATATCACTATCATTTGTATCAGAAGCTGCTTGTTTACAAAAATTGTATAGATTAGTGACAGGCAATACTCAAATTCATGAGAGCTCCTGCGCTTACACAAACATTCACAGCGTGTCTCTGTACACTTGGTTACTGTTAGGGTTTAAGGTTGGACACTAAAAGAAAGACCGTTCTAAGGATTTCAATAATACGTTTATTATCCTTTTCTTTATATATTGGAAGGTGTGATTTACTAGTGTTATGTGAGACGTGTGATCCCACACAAGGCTAAAAGCATAGTACAGTCACTATGAGAAAGTAAGGATTTCATCAAGTGATTGAGGCCGGGCTCGAGATATTAAAAAGTAATATTTATGAGTTAGAAAGAGAAAGACTATAGTTTGAAGTAGGATCGATTTGTTTTTGCTATACTCCAACAGTTACCACAAGTAAAGCGCGCGTCGCTTCGTGAGATAAAATACTTTATATGCTGAGCACCATAAACAAAAAACCCGGCCAAGTGCGGGTCGGACGGACCACGCACAATGAAGGGTTCCGTAGTTGGGATGAAATTATCACAAGAACAAACTTAACATTGTAGTTGAAAATAATGTTCTCCCATACATTCCAACTGCAAATGTAATTTTGTACGCACAATATTGAGAGATTTACCATATTATTTTAAAACCATATACTTCCCACAGGTTTTCCTGTAATCAATGAGTAAAGAACCATTCTCTGTATTTTTATTTTAGACTCGGTATTTTGGGAAATAAGGGACCGGGGGAGAAGGGGAAAAAACCGCTGTTCCACACATTCACGTTCCACGGACAAGTACCACAGGACAGCACAAGGACAAGCTAGTGTAGTGCTACTAACATAGTTTTAAGCTATTTATTAACAAAAGTTTTTTCAAGTTGTCTTTATATTAAAACTAGCTTTTGCCCGCGCACGCGTAAAGGTCGGAAAATATCTCACAGGAACGTACTACCGATATTCAGAGTACTTATCACATGTCCAAGCCCAGGTCATGGCCTATCCGTATGCCATTCATCTAAATCTGTTCAGCCGTTACGGCATGAAAAGGTAACAAACAGATAGATAATAAATCTGTTTTAGGGTTCCGTACCTCAAAATGATAAATGGAAACCCTTGACATCGTTGCCTGTCAAGACACTTTTTCTCAGAAACGCGTGGAGGCATCAAGTTGAAATAGAAATTAAAAACTTAGGCTAAGCGCGCACTACGGATATCGATCGTTCCGATATAGTTTTTTTTACTCTAGTAATAAGAAATAGGATCGACTGGTATCAAAAAAGTTTTTGTGAAAATTGCTCTTGTTCTTGCTGACAGTACAATTTTTTCGAAATCTGTGAATGCAGATCAAAATGTTTCAAAAAGTTAAGGACAGTCTCCTAAGACCGTGTTCTTGTAGCGACAACGGTTAAGGTACCTGCCCTTATTGCCACATATCAACATCCATCCTGTATATGTTATGATTGACTACTTAGCTCCATAAAGGTATAGCGTGATGATAATCTTTTAAAAGGTTAAGTCCGTAACTATCAGCAATATTCTAACCTTTTGGATAGTCTTTTTACAGTTTGCGGTAAAATATAGAAAAAGACAAACAATGCAATATTGCTCATCCCCCATTGCAAATAGCGTGATAGTAATTTTTGAAAAAGTCTGTTATGACGTTTCCATTATTTGACGTAGATTATTATTTATACAAATTTTCAAGTTAATCAAGCCAAACAGTAAAATCCTCCCCTGTAAAAATGAATACCCCTCTTCACCCCGTTAGGGGTAGATTTTCAAAAAACCTTGATATACGTTTTTATTTGTTTTCAGTCTTAAGTATAAATATTGATTTTCGAGTTAATCAGACCGCGCGTTAAAATTCTTCCATACAAACTTTGACACCCCCCCAATCCTCCCTTAGGGGGTAGTTTAGAAAAACTAAAAATAGACAACTTTATAATTTACATAGATAAGTATTCGTGCCAAGTTTGTTAACTCAAGGAATAAGATTTTTCATACAAACAAAATCCCCCCTTTTCACCCCCTTAAAAGTCGATTTTCCAAAAACCCTTTCTTAGTGGATATCTACGTCATATTATCTATCTGTGTGCCAAATTTTAGCCTAATCCGTTCAGTGGTTTGAGCTGTGCGTTGATAGATCAGTCAGTCAGTCAGTCAGTCACCCTTTCCTTTTATAGATATAAATATATAAGATATGTCATCATCATCATCATCAGCCTATAGATGTTCCCACTGCTGGGACACAGGCCTCCTCTCTGTGAGAGGGAGTAGGCCGTAATCCACCACGCGGGCCCAGTGCGGGTTGGTAGATGTCACATGTCTTCGAATTTTCGGTTCTAGGACATGCCGGTTTCCTCACGATGTTTTTCTTCACCGTTTTGATTAAGATATGTATGTTTAGGTTAAAGTATTTTTCTATGGGCCTGTGTCGCCTGAAATAAATGGTATTATTATTATTTTATACGTCTTTGACATTTCTCGCGACCCTTGGGTCCCATACCTTTGGAAGGCGTACGAGGGACCGAAGCCAACTCGCAGAGGCCCGTTAGATGTGTTTAATTAAATGAGGCACCGACCGATGATTATCCCTGTTCGCGCTATGCTAGTGCACCCAAGGACAACCCCTGGTTGGTGTAGGACTATTACAGGATATGGAAACAACGATATTGGGTAGCTAAGTGAACTGGTTATCTAGATCTATGGAAAGACTATGGCCCCTGCCTAACCAATATTTTATATAAAATACACAGGTAAAATGGCAGGGGGTGACTTGCACACTCAATAATGGGCCCCCGAAAACGGTCGCTAGCACAAAGTGTCGTAACGACAAGGGGGCAACATGTCCTGAGGTGCTTATGAGGAGAGGAGAGGTATTCCATGGCTACCAGGACAATCCCGGAAGTACGGTCAAAATCCCTACCAGTATCTTACTGGAATACTTCCTTTCCCCGAGCACGTTTGCTCTTGCGAATCTCCACTCAAGCCGGCCAAAAAAGGCAAGAATGAAGTGGTAGCTCCGTTCCTCGTCAGTGTTCACTCCAGCCGGCCAATAAAGGCAAGCCAGAGGTGAGGAACAAGACTTTTCCTGGGAGATAGGGTCTGTGGGGTCGCTACTGCCCAACAAATCGCCACAAACTGCTCTGCGGGTTTTTGTATCTCTCTTGGTCTGGCTCCTCATCCCAGACCTGTTCTGGCAAAGTAAAGTCTACCGGCACAGACCTAGAGTTCGGAGCGCGCAAGCCCCACCACGACGTCAACGTAGAGATACGGCGATTATTATTATTTATTATTATTTTTTACGTTTTTTAGGGTTCCGTTGCCAAATGGCAAAAAACGGAACCCTTATAGATTCGTCATGTCTGTCTGTCTGTCTGTCTGTCTGTCTGTCTGTCTGTCTGTCTATCTGTCTGTCTGTCTGTCTGTCTGTCTGTCCGTCCGTATGTCACAGCCACTTTTTTCCGAAACTATAAGAGCTACGCTGTTGAAACTTGGTAAGTAGATGTATTCTGTGAACCGCATTAAGATTTTCACATAAAAATAGAAAAAAAACAAATAATTTTGGAGTTCCCCATACTTAGAACTGAAACTCAAAAAAATTTTTTTCATCAATCCCATACGTGTGGGGTATCTATGTATAGGTCTTCAAAAATAATATTGAGGTTTCTAATATCATTTTTTTCTAAACTGAATAGTTTGCGCGAGAGACACTTCCAAAGTGGTAAAATGTGTGTCCCCCCCCCTGTAACTTCTAAAATAAGAGAATGATAAAACTAAAAAAAATATATGATGTACATTACCATGTAAACTTCCACCGAAAATTGGTTTGAACGAGATCTAACAAGTAGTTTTTTTTTAATACGTCATAAATCGTAAACCGCAATTTACCTTTCATTCAATGTTACTTGCTGCTACGGAACCCTTCATGGGCGAGTACGACTCGCACTTGGCCGGTTTTTTACATATCTCAGGACCCTGGGGTCCCGGACCTTTGGAAGGCGTACGAGGGGCCGAAGCTAACTCGCACATGCCCCTTAGGCGTTTTTTAAAATGAAATGAGGCACCAACCGACGATTATCCCTGTATGCACTATACAAGTGCACCCAAAGACAACCCCCGGTTGGTGTAGGGCTATTGCATAACATGGAAACAAAACATATTGGGCTATGGATTTGGGTGGCTATTATGGATTGGTTACCTTGAACGATGAAAAGACTATGGCCCCTGCCTGACCAATATATTAAATAACATACACAGGAAAATGGCAGAGGGTGACTAGCACACTCAATAATGGGCCCCCGAAAATGGTCGCTAGCACAAAGTGTCGAAGCGACAAGGGGGCAACATGTCCTGAGGTGCTTATGAGGAGTGGAGAGGTATTCCTCGGCTATCAGGACAATCTTGGAAGTACGGTCAAGATCCCTACCAGCATCTTACTGGAATACTTCCTTCCTCCGAGCACGGTTGCTCTTGCGAATCTCCACTCAAGCCGGCCAATAAAGGCAAGAATGAGGTGGGAGCTCCGTTCCTCGTCAGTGTTCACTCCAGCCGGCCAATAAAGACAAGCCAGAGGTGAGGAACAAGACTTCTCTCGGGAGATAGGGTCTGTGGGGTCGCTACTGCCCAACAGCTCGCCACATGCTGCCCTGCGGGTTTTTGTATCTCTCTTGGTCTGGCTCCTCATCCCAGACCTGTTCCGGCAAAGTAAACTCTACCGGGACAGACCTAAACATCGGAGCGCGCAAGCCCCACCACGACGTCAACGTAGAGATACGGCGGTGGGATTTATTATTATTGTACTTTTTATGTAACAATAGTTTTTTTTTTTAAATAACAGACGAAATATTTCGACGCAGAAGTTTTCAGAATCATGTATTGAATCCAAGGTAACAGTTTTCGTGTCGATGTCAATGCCACCGTATACATTAGTTGTCAAGGAAGAGGAGGACTGGTCTTACCCTTCCGTGTGTGATTCCCTTCCTTAGTGATTACTAGTGAGGACTCAGACAAACTGTTCCTGTAGTGAAATAATTAGTGCATCACCTTATTCAATACCTGCTTAGACACTTGTATAGTGATCTATTTATTTCTTATACCGAACACCTTTGGAATGTAACGAGAGGTTTATAATAAATACGTTATTTTTAGGGTTCCGTAAATCAAAAGGAAAAAATGGAACCCATTCAGGATCACTCATGCGTCTGTATGTCCGCCGCGTCTATCACATCCAATTTGCTTCGAATCTACTGGATCAATTTAGTTGAAGTTTGGTACACATATGAATTTCTGTGACTCGAACATGGACGTGTAACGTAAATAAATGAATTTTGAATATGTGGGTCACTTTTCAGGGGCAAATGGGAAATTCAAAAAAAAGTTTTGCCAACTGTACCGTGTGACATATCAAATGGAAGGGTTTATTGTGAGGATCTCAATTTATTTTTAAATATTTTTTTTATGTAAATAATTTTAAAGATATTTAAGAAAATAGATGAAAATAAACATTCGCCCTTAACTCCGAAATTCTTGGCCTAAAATTTTGAAAAAAATACTGAGAATTGTACTCAGATTACAGTCCTAAATAAAGTAATAAAGCATTCACATAAATAAAGTATTCACATCAGCCCCCTCCCCCTGAGCCGCTGGAGCGGACCCTCGGGGGATGACCAAAATATAACGATCGATACTTTACCGGCTTTTTAAACTGTTTACAACACAACTTAATTGAATTAAACTGTAAATTGCATTAATAGTAATGGTTTAACAGATTGAAATGTACAAAGTTACATTAATTTGGTTAGTTAAATTGATTTTTTACAACAAACATGAGATAAAATTAAAAATTCTACTAAACAAAAGTTACATATAACTACGCTTAGCAACAAGTTAGTTCTCATCTGGACAGTGACCACAGCTCCGCGGTCACAAATTCCGAGGGCTCGCATTCCTGACGACATTAACTGAGGTAAAACGATCGATAGTAATCTATAGTTTGTTAGTTCTTACTTCTTGAGTATGAAACTTAAGCTAAATACTACTCTTTGGCTCATTTTAAGCCTTCTCCTTGTCGTGTGGAGTGAGGAAATTAAACATTTGTTTGAATGAACTAATTCAATCTGGCAATCTGACCAGTGACCATGTTGATCGAGAAGGCATTATAATCTTAGTAAACTATAAATGTTTGTTTTGTTAAAACAAAACACTTTTAGTTATACACGGTGGCAGGGACATTTTTTTTTTAAATAACCGACGAAAAATTTCAACGCAGGGGTTCAGAATTTGACGGGGTCCGCTAGGGGCAATGCCTGCCGGGGGTTCGAAGAAAACCGATCGGGAAATCGTGGCCCCCGGCAACAGGTCAACCGAAGGAACACGGGTGGGTTTTAGTCAGTAAGAGTCTGACACGCCCTCCCGCTCCACCCAGAGCGGGAGAAGTTATTTGATAATTTCCCACCCCAAAAAAAAAAAAAAAGGGGTTTCAGAATCATGTACCTACTGAATCCATGGTTTCAGTTTTCGCGGCGATGTCCCTGCCACCCCGTATAGGTACTGCTGTTAGGTCAATAGACTAGATACTTACTTAATAATACAGTTGGTGGGCTGCTGGCCCTGTAACTGAGATGGTAGTCGTCATACGAATATTTGACTAGACACAATAGGTATTCATCGAGTAGCTACAATAATTATCTCAATTTCGCAGAACATTGAGTATTATCTATTTGAAGTTGTTTATATGTTACAATTTCCGAGAAACTTCTTATAAATTACGCCAGCCATGCCCTCAGGCATGTAAAGATAATTTCGACAGACCCTTGTTATCTAATTAATGTCAGATACTTTAACCATTACATTGCCCAAATAATATTTAGTTCCAAAAGCGGCTATTTTAGGCAGTCACATGTTCAATGATACTTTATAATTCAGCTGTCCTGAAACTCGATAGCACGGACATAGTTTCTTGTATCACTTTACTTGTGTACACCGGGCAGCGGGAGGCGCGGGGCGCTGGGCGTCGAGTGTCTACGAACAGTACAAACAGTGCGAAAAGCTCGCGCCCAAAGAGAAAATGTAAACGATACAAACACCGCGAATGTTGCCTCCCAGTGTAAACAAACAGCAGTCAACAGTCAACTCATTTCAACGCAAATACCGCCAGATAAAACCGAACTACTTTCAGAACAGAACTTGAGAAACAGAATTAATATTCATGGGCTTTCATTATGGAATGTTTAGAATAACTTTGATGAATCGTCGTTAACGAGCCGACGGTCTAGTCCAATAGAAATTTAAAAAAACACGTCCATTTTAAGAGTTCACGTTCAATGAAGCATTAATTTGTCATTTTATTGGATTCGGTTTTAAAATGTCGTATTTAACAAAAACAAGTTTCGTTAATTATATTATTTTCATCGGTCCATCGCTTTCATTCTTTGAGTCTGAAACATTGTGGTCTTTAAATCACCTAAATAAGTATAAAAGGTTTTCAGCCGTCCGAAGCGCCGTGTTGACGTCGCCCGCCATTCCCAGGGTACAGCTGTCTGTCCATTCACGCGGAGCGAGGCAGCGGAGCAGAGCCAGGGAGTAATGCGGAGCGGAGTTGCGGACTGTGTCTCTCCTATGATACGGAGCTCCGCTCCACACTACCTAGTTTGCGGCGCGAGCGGAGTTGCGGACACGCAACGAATAATTTGAGCGAGCTACAATACGCAGCCGGTTTTTTTCCGCTTCCTTGCTCCGCTTCCCGGTTTTGTGTGAATTTTTAAACTAGTTTTCAAATCCCTGTGCACTTAAATGGAGCAACGATTTTATGCAATTCCATTGGTTAATACTGGCACAGCTCCGTTCCTCTCCTCTCATCTCCACTCCAGTGTACAGTCAGCCTTATACTGCCATAATTTTTAGGGTTCCGTACCCGAAGGATACCAAACGGAACGCTGTCTGGCCGTCCGTCCGTCCGTCCGTTCATCTGTCCGTCTGTCTGTCAGCGGGGTGTATCTCATGAACCGTAATACACATAGTTAGACAATTGAAATTTTCACAGATTACCTATGTATTTCTAATGCCGCTGTAACAACAAATTTAATTAAAAAAAACAAATAAAGTTAGAAATTAAAGGGGATCTCCCTTTTAATTATTAACATTATTTTTAAAAAAAATATTGTTATTCTTACCCTGGCATGTGGGGTGTCATTGTCTAGAGCTCATGGAGTAGAACACAATTTTTTTTTTTTTTTACTTTTTTGTAAAAAGCTTATATTTTTCATTTTTTAGCTACCCCACATAAATTCGAATACCACTACCTGCTATGTAAATAATAGTGACAGGAACTTATTATATCATCCACATACTAAGTGGGCAAAAACAAGTACCTATTATTGAAGCTAACACAAACACTACCCAAGAAAAGTTAATAAAATTTATATGCGACCACCTCTGAAGTATGACCTACCAAACGAAAAAGAATCATCAAAATCAATTCATAATTGGTGTAATAATCGCGTAAATGACATAAAAAAACATACAGTTGAATTGAGAACCTCTTCCTTTTTTAATTCGATTAAAAATGAAGAAATAGGGGCCCGTAAAAATTTACAGTTTTTGACCATGTTTGTACGAGCTTAATCGCAACAAGTAAACAAATCAGGAATTTGAAACTTCTGTGTATTATGTACCAAATACCTACTGTAGGTATTTAATAAAAAAAATATTAAAAACGGCGATTCATATCTAAGGTATTTTATTTAAATATGGGCAATTTTCTGCAACTGCAAAGAATAGCTTTGTAATTCACACGGCCCGGTTAAGTAGTCATGATCTCAGAGGTCAACTACGAGATGCCCTACCCAAAAAAAAAATGTACCTAATTCACAGTATCATTATGAAATATTAATTTATCTATGCGATTTAAAAAAAATTAAGATGATGTAATTATATCCTTCGTTTAGTATTTTCATTTATTTGCGGTAAGTGTAAGGTGGTACGGAACCCTTCGTGTGCAAGTCCGACTCGCACCCGGCCGGTTTTTAAACTTGATTATACAACTGCTTACTGCTATGAAAGAAGTGTCCTTTGAAATCCCACTGTGATCGTAGTTTCGTCGATATTAGATGATACTTTGTTCACGAATCTGACAGGATGTATAAAATGTTTAAGTCAATGTGCAACATCAAATTAACCTGAGCACAACAATTAGGTATTTTTATTTTTTTATCCTTTATTAAAAACAACAAAGTTCCTAATAATTTATTGCAATGTAGCCTAAAAGACTAATACAATTTTTTTTTTAATATGGAAATCTGGAGTGGCGACCACGTACCGGAAGACGTAGCGTTGGAAGGCCTCCCACAAGATGGACCGATGACCTTGTGAAGGCCGCAGGAATCCGCTGGATGCGGAAAGCACAGAATCGGTCGAAGTGGCGGTGCTTGGGGGAGGCCTATGTCCAGCAGTGGACGTCTTTCGGCTGAAATGATGATGGAAATCTTAAAATTATAATATTTACTTTTTAGTACAGCCACTATTAATATAACTAATAAGCAATTTTAATCTAACTAAATATTTTACATAATTATTATTTATAAATTAGAATAGTGTTGATTGTACTTTACAGAAGTCTGTTCCACTTTCTTAGAGTGTTTATATTATAATATCAGACAACTCTATTATACTCTTGTTGTAAGGTATTGATTTAAGACCAGTTCTACGAATTAATGTTCTCCCTGAATGTTTAATAATGTTAAGTAAATAATTCACCCATGACCATTTCTGCTTTTAGCCGGAACTTACCGAGTAGATCAAAATACCGGGTACAAAGTATCTCACTGTGTATACATTAGGAGCATGGTCCATTGTTTATACGAAAATTGAAACGTTTAATGAAGGTTTCATGATTCAGTTTTATTCTAGTTTCACGAATTGCGTGTATTTACGAAAACATTATGTTAACATTCGGCACTGTGAATCAGTGAAGTAAACAAAATATGACTGTTGCTAATTGTATCACAATTTCTAAACAAAATCTAGTCTAATGAACGAGATAAAAACGTGTAACAAATGAACACAGTTATCTAGACTGTATTATTTGCTTTGTAACGTTGGATATCTCCATCATGATCATGTTTTTTACGGACTTCAAAAAAAGGAAGAAGTTTTCAGTTCGTCGAAACTTTTATTTTGTCAATGTGGACCGATTTTGAAAAGGAAGCTTGCGCAGTGGTCCTATTAAAATTTTACTAACTTTACTTGGGTAGTTTTTGAGTTAGCTTCAGTAATACTTATTTTTCCCACTTAGTCTATACGGATGATGTTATAATAACTTTCTATCCTGTTATTTACATAGTAGGTATTCGAATTTGTGTGGAATAGACACCACAATTAAAAAGCAAAAATTAAACTCGGTGGCAAAAACGAAGATACTAACTATAAGACGTTTTATTGTTTGCGGTCTGCTGCTCCACACCTGTCACATCTGTTGAGAACCAGGCCAGTCAGACCAGCGCCGGCGTCCTGCCAGTCCTGCAACATAATAGCTTACATTGCGTTATGTTTTTAAGAAATGTCAGTAACCATAATTGGATTAAAGGCGAGGTTTTTGACGTTTGTGATGATTCTGAACCAGAAATTGTGACAGTTAGCTAAGTGACAATATTGCGCATTATATTTTTCAGCGGAAGCTTTGCGTATAACGAGTGTTGTAAGTATGTGAGGGCTCAATTTCACACTGTTGGACACGTAATGCACGAGGCTGCGCTTGACAGGCCGACTGTTTTGCAGTCGCATAGCAGCTCGACAATCGCAGCAATCATCGCTTTGTGTTTGCGCGCGCGCACCCGAAGCGACGCGACGTGCCGTTACATAGGCTAGCGGGACCGAGCCCGTCTGTGCACCACTGCACACGTCACAATACTACCACTGCACTAAGCACTATTACCATTTCTGGGTTTTTCCACAAACTGGGCTAAGAACTGCTAACATATCCAGCAATGAAACTTCATAAACCCGATAATTTGGGCCTTGGGTATCATAGCTAAGTGATTGCGTTTAACATAAACATGATGCATAGCAATTATAGGTACCATTAAAGTTCTCTACGTAGTACGGTATCGATAACGGTATCGATCGAGAGCTATCATTACAGGAACGAGCCACAAACGTAAGAATAAAAGAGAGCTGCTAATCTATGTATAGTGTGCACATGTGTTACAATAGTAATGATATGTTGCATACGACGCGACGTCCGGCGGTGCCCCTTCATTTGTATTACTTACCTAGCATTTTACTTTACGTAGAGAGCGAGACGCGTAATTATTCCAAAATATAATGCGTACCGTAATCGCCGAGGACCCGCCCTGCGCCATTTCGACGGCATACAGTCTTATTTATGTATCTTTAATTCGATGATATGAAATTCGCCGATCGCTTCCGGTGATTGCTAGCTAAGTGCACGGTGCACGGTACAAATATCATTTTAACAGGACTCCGTTAAATTATTTAATGCTGAACCAGAAATGAACTCGTGTTCATTTTCGATGGAGACCTGCGATTTTTTCGTAAAATCTCGTTAATTGTGTTAAGAACCAATAGAGTTAAAGAAACTTATATCATCGCTTACAACAAACTTACAACTAACAGCCTCACAAGGTAAACTGTAAAGAAGACCAATTAGCAGTTTATCTTTTAAGGCTATTGTGTGTCTGAGTAACTGATTTACAAACTGACTCAAAATAAATAGGTCATTATAATCATCTTCCTCTTGTTGACTTAGCAAAAAAAAGAGATAAGTTTCTAAAGTTTTCACAGTATTAAAACTACTATGAAGAGTTTACGAAGGATTTAGTTGCGCGTTTGGAAAGCTTCAATCCTTGTACCTAATGTGTTTTGCATGTATGTATGTAGTACTAGTAGTACACAACATATCATAATATAAGGTACCTACTTGTAGACGACAGCTGTACGGACAACGTAAGTTCATTCGTTTCGTGCTCCATAGGTACCTATTCATTATTCCTTTTGCCGAGACCTTTGAAACGAGGCAGGCTAGGGAGCGCCCGGCTCAGCGACAACACACCAACTAGTAAACGAGGCAGGCTAGGGAGCGCCCGGCGCAGCGACAACACACCAACTAGTAAACGAGGCAGGCTAGGGAGCGCCCGGCGCAGCGACAACACACCAACTAGTTAACCAATCCCAGCAGAAATACTTTCTTATTTGAGTACAAGTAATAATATCATGTCACACGATGTCGCTCGTCGCTAAGTATTAGATATAGTGCATAGCATACGGATGTATCACCATCCGATGATTGACAGACACCACATTAAGCACGTCATTATCTCTGCTTTAATTAAGAATCGATTACGGCCAGCTATTACAGACATAGGTAGTATAATTGTGGTTCAAAGCGAATATTATTATATCATGTACTAAAGATATTAAATACTTTCACATTTCGTGGTAATCCCTCACTAATGAATTGACGTAAAAATATAAAAGCCAAGCAGAATAACAAAGTCTGATTACCAATTCGCTTCTAAACTATGATAATTTCTCGTTTACTTTAATTTGACCGTTCATTTTTGAAACATTCATCGGGAAAACCATGCTCAATTTTTTTTTTTTTAGGTGTGGCATCTCGTAGTTGACCTCTGAGATCATGACCTCCAACCAGGGGTTATTCAACTATGCTAATTAAAACTAGGTGAACGCTCGCTAAGGGCACCCCCTGTGGGGTACGAACCTCGGCTTAGGGCGTCAACTGGAGGGAGGACATCAAGGATGTGACGGGCTGGATCAAAGTTTTGATCATGATTATTAGTCGGGGAATTTAAAGCTACGTGCTCAGCTGCAACAACTGCTGACACCTCGTTATCGAGCAAGGGTCGGGGGAGTATCATTTACTCGGGGACGCGGTCGCGATCGCAAAGGACCTCGGCGGCGAGGTTGGAATGACGGGAGGCGTCTGTTTTTGTACACTGTGCTGGTTTCCCTACTGCTCTCCTGGAGGAGGGTAATGGAGTCGTCAGGTTCGATAAGGATTCGCTTAGGGTGGCGAGTTCGATTGATACTAGAGGGAGTGTAACTAGCAGCCTCGACAACCAGAGGGTTGCGATGTTTGGCGGCAGTATCGAAGTAACACTTGGAAGAGCGTTTGAGAAATTGGTGGATGGTGGGGATTTTTAGGTCGAGATGGAGGATCTCATTCCTAACAAACCAGGGGGACCATGTTCAACTGATTATATTCATATATCTATCAATCTATCCCAAAAAACATCTTTAAAAGAAACAAGATCAAACTTTTCAAAAGTTGTCTGTCGAAGTCACAACACTGACTGTCAACTAGGCTAGAACTGAGCTGGTTGCCAGACAACAAAGTTGGTATCGATGCAGCAGCGCTTCTGCTTGTCTCGAACACTGCCGAACTCTTTCGAAGTTCACCCGACTGGCGACAACTCCGTCCTATAAACAACATGTTTTACTATTAACGCGAGTGACTGAACAGTGCGTAGTCTATCCATATAGCAACTGTCTGTATAGGTCTTTTTCTACGTGAAATCTACTGATTTCATATTGTCTGTAGCGAAGATAGAGTGCTTTGATAATAGTTATAAAGTGTAACAAAAGTGTGAGGTCAAAGCGTAAGAATATGGTCCGTGACATCAAACGTTATATTGTAGTGTACTTTCTATGGACTACAATGCTGACATACCCATTGATATCTAACAAATACACTAAAATACTGTACATTCTCCAAATGCCTACAAAATTCTGTCAATATCCGTTTTCAAAGGAATTCATGGAATAGGAAAAAGTTGCCGAAGGTTTCACTCACACAATGGGATGAAAGAGGAACACTCTAGCAAAATATGCTTACTGATCGGAAGTAATCGGAACTGTTTGGAAGCAAGCAACCCGATCCGGAAAAAAACACCGATGATAGCGCTAATTAAATTAATAACATTATTTTTAGCGCATGTCGATCTCATGTTACGTTCAGCATTTTTTACTTTCTAATTTCTATCATCCAATTTCGTAAACGAACTCTACATCTGTGGAAATACAGTGTGTTTTGCCATGCAGGTGCCAAATTAAAAGTAAGCGCTGTACTTGCACCGGGTCGGTGATGGTCGTCTGGGTATGTGACCGACCTTGACGGTCCGCACCACTCCCGGAACGAATCGGAAGTCTACTCTGAAATGACACAGACATACAGTTTCGGTGCGATCATAACATGCGTCGGTACCTCCACAAGGTCTGCTCTAAGAGTTATCAGAATGTAATTAGCTGTGGATGCCGCTCTGTAGAGCCACTCACAACTTGAGTGCTTTGATTTGTTTATTTAAACACTGAAGTCCGAAATTACCTACCTATCATTTTAAATATGTAACCTTAAAGACATTTTTCATTTGGCAAATGAGGATCATTTTATAAACTTTTTCGTCGATGATGAATTACAATTTAATAATACATATTATTGAAACAGTAATTGAAAACTGGTGAGATATAAAGTTGAAACCTTCTAAATACAGATGAGTGTGCTACTAGTTCCTTTAGTTAGAGTGATTGCGTGAGGGTAGCCCGAACAGGGTTTATTTCCACGTTCATCAGATACTTGTGTGCAGACACTACTTATGTAATAAGTAGTCAGGTCAGCAATAGTTAAAGTATTCAAGAGCGCAGTTATTTCTAGAAATACCTCTGATTCTTCACAAGCACTCTTCTCTTTCGACTCAGAATTTATTTCCGTCTCCAATCATAGTTTTATTCACACAAAGAGCTGCTCTCACTCTGAGTGCGAACTATTTGTGACAAGTAAAAGTTCTCGGAAGGATTTCTAATAGATTTTCCATTTTAAATGAGTTCCCTGGCGTTTGAGTCAAAGCTATACCTAATGCGCTTCCTGAGAGCCGTTCTAGTTATATTGATGCAGAATTGAATAAAAGCTTTTGTTCTGGCTTCATTTTATGGCTCAATTTAGAAAAGGCTAAGCCTTAAAAGCCTGTCTAGGTTTAAACTCATAGTTTTAAAAGAAACTATAGTTTAAAGAACTCAGCTTATCTGAGGATTAAACTATCTCTATTTAAAAATTTCACACATTATAGCCGAAACATTAACTAAATACTTTGACATCACACACTCTCACATTCTCCTAGGTAATGACATGACACAACATCAGGTACTCATACTCAATAACAACATTGATGAGCTCTGCTATGTAGCGCCGCCGTTTGTCTTTGTAAAATTTTTCAATTGTAGGTAATGTTTAACTAAAAGATTTACTCGCACAAGTCGAAACAGATTATTATGTTAAGCCTCAAAACGTGACAGGTCGTGGATGAGGAAATAAGACCGGAAACTGAAACTTTAAGCATTGTCACTACGAAAGCTCAACGTTGATTGGTTCGCCGTACAAAATTGTAGGCAAGAAATACTATAAATCTGACTGACTGACGGAGTCCGCTCTTCTCTATGGACCCATGATGGTTTAGGCCCATTCCAAACCGATGTAGGTACTTACTACCTACTATGCTTTGGAATGGGAAATATAGCTTCATCTTTCTGACTGACCGACCCCTTGACAAATAAAAATTGCCTGTAATTGGTTCATTTGAAATAAATGGTTTGAGTTTGATTATCTGCAAGACAACGCACTGCCTACATTACTATTTTTCAAAGCGCTAATCAAAAAGGACCATAAAGGCTCCAAAAGGGCACCATGGTACCATGAGCATATGATCCACTTTTTAAGTTAGCGTGTTTTAACGATACTTGCGGGACTGTCACGAGCTTATTTTTTGCAAGTTATTGCCTAAGTCCCATCTAGCTGGGGATCTAGTATATAATTATAAATCGCGTCATGATTATGTATCGTTACTATTAACCGCCCTCGAACGTCGCCTAACTACTCGCCTAATGTACTAAGTTTGTGAAAGTTCTCATTACAATTGTAGCAATTTAACGGGGACCTGGGACTTCTAAATTATTTACCTACCATTCGTGGTTAATACTTGCTAAACCCAAAAGATATTACAGTTACTGAAATATGTATTTAAGCCGTCGTCGCTTCGTAAAACTTAAGACATTAGAACCTACAATAAATAATGAAAAGCTTCGTATTACTGCAGTGATGACGTGATATTTGTGTGCGGTATGACGATACCATTTCTGTTCTTTTGTTTTAGGACCATTTGCATAGAGGGCGATTTGCCAATGGGCCATTTTGCTGTGTCGTTTTGATTATGGGTCGTTTTGCTACTAGGACCATTTGCATTTAGGACTTTTGGTACGGATACAGACGATCCTCGCATTCCTCACAACTTTTGCATTTCCGAATATAAAGAAAAACCTGTAAAACAATTATTCAACTTTCAACAATTAATAACATTTTTTCCGAAATTTAGTTATATACATATTCGGAATCAGAAAAAAAAGGCCCATCTGCCAATATTTTTTGTACAATTTTAGGAACAAGATAAACAAAAATACCGTAGGCTCAACAGGCACAACTGATCCACGTTTTAAAGACCAATAAAAGATTTAAACTCGATTTTCTCCATATTTATAAAATGTTAGATGTGCCCTTTTTCATTATGACGGTAGAATACAACTTCAAGTATACTCGTAAACTCGTGGCCAAATTCAGGGCTGACTCAATTTATTTTTAAGACGAACTAGGCACCTACATAACCACAGTAAACAAAAAGATAACTTGAACAAGTAGCGTTTCCGTCATTTAAATATTTGTATTAGCTCATTATAGTAAGTGTTTTGTCAGGTGTTGCCTGTGCCCAAGTCAAAGCATTTATTTCAAAAACAGTCAGTTAGTTATTGCTGAAGGTGTCTGTCAGTTAGTTTGAAAGCTAGTTGTTCTATGATGATCAAATTAAATGTCCTAATCATTTCTAGCCTTTGCTCTCTCGGTCGCAGTAACTTAGCTAAGGCGACCAAATAAATGGTTTAGGTTAGAACTGTGACCAATCGCAAGCGAGCGGTGTCGCTGCAGCGCCCGCCGAGCTACATCTAAGTTGGTCGGCTACGTGCTTTAGTATTTATAGGACACCAAAATGGGCATTATTTGAGACTCACCAAAAGAGGGTAATTTTTTAGATTAGAGTGTCCAATAATATATATTTTTTTTAATCAAAAAGTGCGTTTTTTGGGGTTCGATTTAATATATGCAAATATTAAGTAACAAAGTTATTTGCGTGGGATAGCCGTCAGTCACACGGAACGGTCGCGCGACTAAAGGCTTCTTCAAACAGGCGCGACACGCGACGCCACACAAAGGCACTGCTCGTCGCGCGAAGAGCCTTAACGCGACGTGGGCGCGTCGCACCTCGCACGTTTTTTCCTGCCTACACCACGTAGCGAGCTTACCGCTGCCGCACACACGGACATATTCGAGCACTCGTCCACACTGCACCCACGCGGGGATAATCTTTTTATCGGCAATTCTAAATCCCGATCGCCCCGAAATATTGCTCCTGTTTTGGATTTGAGGGTTAAGCTACAGTGGTTCGAATAAAAATGAAACTAAAGCATTGTTTTAATGAGGGTTGATATTTTTTTGTAACACAGGACAACATATCAAATGGTCGGCTATGAGTTCCCGGCACCACCCAGGTGCACACTATGTATCTGCAGTGGGTTGCTGTCAACATTCTTAAAGGCTGCCTTTTTTCATTTTTTTTTCTGATAAATAGCATTATAGGGTTACCTCTTACCGAATATCATGATAGGCAATTTCCCTCTGCCATTGAGCCTTAACAGAAAAGAGGATTTACATATAGCACTCTGATAGTGAAATACACAGAAATGAATAATAAACAAACTTAATAAAGGAAACAAGTCGGAAGGATCGTGTTATTTCTTGCGTTGTTTTTCATAGAATCTCTTGGAAAAATAAAATATAAATCCCCGGTGGAACTCTTCCAATACCGGATAAGATGAAAATCGGATAGAAATCCCCGCGGAAACGAACCTGCGGCCCGCCCTCATATATTTACACAATGTTATTTCTAATGTAGAGAAAGCGCGCAGGTACCGAGTCGAGGTTTCTAAGTATACCTAACTGTATATATATATTCATTGTTTTAAAAGGATCGTCAATATACGAAACACTGCAAGATTATCAATACATTATTTAAGAACAATTCTAGTGTTAAAACAATTTTATTATAGACAACCAATCAATCTGCCTAGTTTGTTCCCTATATCGGGGTCAGCTTCCAGTCTAACCGGATAGACAGACTAATAAAATTCCGGAGTCACACGTAATCTGTTCGATTTACCTATGCCTATCCGTTCGAGTTACATGACGTGTGTCTCCGGATTTTTTATTTGTCTGTCTATGATGGCTTGTAAATACCTTTTTAGTTGGCGTTTTAGTCCTAGTTGGCTTTTTAACTTCAAATTAACTGACACCGAACTTGAATTGACTTTGTGGCTAAAAGAGTTAAATTGTTCGCTGTAAACAATTAACTCCAACAAGAGACCGCCATTACAGTTGTCAGAATTGTTAAATACTGGGACATTTTAATAACTTACAAATTTGAAGTTATCAAAATGTGGTCTGTGACATTTGAAAACTTTACGTTATAAGGAAGAAAGAACAAATATTTATTTTAAAAATTATATCTGTTGCAAAGATAGGTAATAATAAAATCGTAGCAGTAAGTCAGTCTTTTATCCCCAGTTCGGTACTACTTGTTGAATACTTATAATTCTAAGGGTGAAACTTCTGCAATAGTCCTCCTAAGTAAACAGTGTTCTACGTAGGAGTATCCATGTCGTAGCCAGTTCTTAGAATTTATCATTTCATGTAATGGTTGTGTTTCATGAAATGGCCAGCAAAAATTTACCTTATCGTTTAAACGTCAGCGGTTAATGATATGTCAGTTGCCGTTTAGCCTTATCATTAATGTAAGGTTTCCATGGTTTAATAAGGTGTAGTAAAAATTGCCAAGTAACTGCGACCTGAATCGAACGACTCGAACTTGGAAGTTCCAACCTAACCTAACCCATTTGGCCGAGGTGCCACAAGCCGCGTAAAATGCAACATAACACTTAAAATTTGTTAAAAAAAAAACCGAAGCGAGCGGTACCGCGGAAACTGCCGGCGAGCGCTACTTCCAAGTTGGTCGCATTCTATATGCGACCAACTGACTCTAACTGACTATATCGTCACCCTACTTTGTTCGATTTGTTGTATCCCGCCGCCATGATGCACAACAAAAAATGAAAGAGAATTTAAAACTCATATTACAAGTATACTTTGTAAAGTCAAAGTCAAAGTCAAAGTCAAAGTCATTTATTTGCTTTAAATGCGGTTACAAAGATGTTATTTAAGTATTCTTGTGCGATGACACATTTCGCCATATTTTGGCATGCAAATATTATGGTGAGGCTAAAAAGCAATTATCTTCAACTAAAGTTGAAAATGTTGTTTAGACACGAATTAAAGTAAATTAAAGTAAATTATAATAAAACGCATAGGTATTACAAATTATTTAGGTATTAAAAATTTAATAAAACGCATAGGTATTACAAATTAGAGGATTATATCCAAGATGTGCTTGGAAGCATGCTGGTCCTGCTACATAGGATAATCTAGAATCTAGACAAAAATAGACAAATAGACAAAATCAAACTGGTTGCTAATTTAATTGTATAATTTATTGTTTTTTATTATTTGACATTGATTTTATATTCTGTGATTAGGTGATTACTTCCTCACACACTGGCCTATTAACTGTAAAATTTTAGGAAAATCGTCTGCTTTTACGTTTGTAAATATATGAGCACCATGTATCTATCACGTAATTAATTTACATATCTGTCGTTGCTTCATTTTTAATTCTTTTTACCTATTGTGGTATAGTAATTTTATTCCAGGTGCATCGTCTTCACATATAATTATTTAACTAATGTACCTTTACAAAATATTCTAAAATATTTTAAAAGAGTAACGGTGGAGTTTCTTGCCCATTCTTCTCCATACGAAAACACACCTTTTGGAAGGGGCGACTAGAATCAATATTTTTTTTTAACTTTGACGTTCAAAAGTGCCTATTTGAAATAAATGATTTGACTTTGGAGATTTGAATGAAATTTGGCACATGGGTAGACCATATGACCTGGGTTAGGACATAGTAAACTTTTATCCTGATATTCCCACGGGATCGAGACTTAAGCGGGTGAAAACGCGAGACGCGGCTTTTTAATAGCAGTAGTATCGCGCCTTCTATTGTTTTTAACCGACTTCCAAAAAGGAGAAGGTTATATGTTCGTCGCGTATGTTTGTTTTTTTTTTTATGTATGTCCACCGATTTCTCCATCAATTGTGGACCGATTTTGAAAATTCTTTTTTTGTTTGAAAGGGTGTGCTCTCGAATTGGTCCCATATAAATTTTATTAACTTTGCTTGGATAGTTTTTGAGTTAGTTACAAAATACGTATTTTTTTCCAACTTAGTATGTAGATGATATGTTAAGTTTCTGTCATTGGTAGCAGGTAGTGGTATTCGAATGTGTGTGGGGTAGGTACCACAACTAAAAAGTGAAAAATAAAAACTTTTTACAAATAAAAACAACCGACCTCCAAAAAAAACACTACAAAGTAAAAAATAACTTTAATTTCGGAAGTCGGTGGCAAAA
Organism: Agrochola lychnidis; assembly: GCA_963680765.1. Taxonomy (NCBI): domain Eukaryota; kingdom Metazoa; phylum Arthropoda; class Insecta; order Lepidoptera; family Noctuidae; genus Agrochola; species Agrochola lychnidis. Next base: position 438,476 of record OY796863.1, on the reverse strand, counting down.
AACGAAAATACAAAACCCAAGACACCGACTTCCGAAATTAAAGTTATTTTTCACTTTGTAGTGTTTTTTTTGGAGGTCGGTTGTTTTTTTTATAGTAATGAACTTTATTTATTTTTTTAATTTTATAGGACTCTGGGATGGAGTTACAAGGGTCTGACATTCCAAGAGTAAATTTGTTTTTGTCACAATATATGCAAATATTTAAGCTGCTGTTTCTTACTATATAATATAGCATTTATGATGTTAACATAAACAAGTGCGTGGGTTCGAGTCTCGGACGTGGTTTATTGTGCCATAAACTAACGTAAACTGTCGTGATTGTGCACTTTATGGCACGTCACTAAGGATGGCGGCTTCGCACTATGAGATAACGTGGGTAGCATCCCCCGAGGATGATAAAACTTGCTTACTTACTGGCGTTGAAGTCGAACCGTCCGGGATTCAGGCGCCCACAGCCCACACACGTCGGAAGTCTCTTACTAAACTTATGAAGTTAGGACTAATAATACCAATCGCATGTACCATCGCGGAAACCCATAACTAACCACTTTGAAAACAAAATCCCATGCACACGATGACCACATCTATTACCGCCCCGGTTCTATAGCGGGTTATATAAGCAAGAATAGTCCTTACGGTGGTTGGTTATGGCTTTCCACGATGGTACTTACCTGCAGTAGGTATGCTTAAATATAATTAAATTATCAATCATGCTTTTTTTCACACTTTCAGTCGATTCAGGAGACTCAAAAGATACATCTAAATAAACCCGAAACTTGTTCGCAGATAGCCGCAACTCACACAGTTCTATTTTTACTGACAAAACAACAGCGAATATTATTTACATTTTATTTATACCTACTGGTGTAGATCTGTCACAATACGATAAACGTCGGTGTCAGCCCTAGGTCAGCTAGGTGTGCGGGTGATCCAGGTGTTATCATTATCTCGCAGCGCGTGTCGCCCGCGATAATGTCTGTGTGTCTGTCACACTATGGCTACACTACACAAACACGGTGAAGACACTTGCCACCTTGCCACCCAAGAGCGCAATCAACGCTGTTATAGGCTACTATAAAACAAAAGATAAAAGAAGTGCATAGAACTACGCAAGACAAAAATGACGAAACTGAACTTTAATGAGTGATACTATAATACCTAACTAAAGAAGCTGTAAAGTAGAAGTTTCATAAATTCTTTGTCTGCGATCATAAACCAAAATAAATGTTGAGTTGAACGTAAGCAAGCAGTAAACGGACAGCAACATGAAGTTCTTAGTGCAACGACTCAGCGCGATAGAAGGGTTGATGATAGCTCACGAGAGCATCCGTATCGACGAATAAACGACATCACAAAATGTAATTGCATGAATTCAGAAACATCAGATGTTTTGAATTTATGCAATTACAGCTGAAGTTATACATTTTTATTTCAATGGCTACTTTCAGTGCAAATATGAAAGCGATGTTTGAGCTTACGTAATGCATCTTTGAGGTTTGTAGGTACCAGATTACATGTTTACTTCGTGCGGTTGATTCGAACTGTTGTCGTATTCCAGTTAGAAGCGATCGGACCACACATAGTGTGACTAATATTTCGTGAGAGATGGCATCTTAGATGCCATTTAATAGCGCGCACCTGATTACCTACGTTAGACCCCTGTTTTTTAACAAAAGCGGTCATAAAGTTTTGAAAATGTGAACCACATTTTTTGCTTATTGCCCATCATTTGTGAGCCCACCATCTGGCGTGTTATACATGTGTATTAAATAAACCTCAATTCAACTCGTTTATGGCGCGTTCCGAAGAAACCATAATTCGATATGAAGCTATTAGTTTGATTGTTCGGGTAGCTGTTATTGTTAACGTTGACGACCGCGACCGACACCCGCCGCCGCCGCCGCCGCCGCCGCCGCCGCCGCCGCTGCCGGCGCGCTACGCATCAATGTTTGGAGGACAGACATCAAATGAACATGAGCAGCGCCTGCTTTGTATACGTTTTATGAACGTTTCACGAGCGACCTGTCAAGGCCGACGCACATCGTCATATAAATATTCGAAATTCATAATTATTTAATGTTGGAACACTTCGTTCGGTGCGTTCACATTCTTTTAATATCTGTAGTGCGTCATGCTTTAAATATAGTTTTAAACCGACCGGTAATTTTCAGCTTACAGTCAGAACAATAAATAAGAAGCAAACAGCATCCATCTTCACATCACGCGAGAACTATTCGATTGATAGTAATGTTATTATTGTTTATTGATGTAGTGTTCAGTCTACGCTCAACGCTCAGTCGTAACCAATTTTTCTCAACCACCTCCGCAACAGTATTACAGTCATGAGCAGTTTGTTTATAAATGAGGTAACGGACCTACGTACACACACTATACAGACACTCTCAGTTATAATTACAACATGCACGGTTTTATTTAATCCGCTCATATTCGCAGACAGCCTTTACAAGATATCTCTGTTCTCAGTTGAATCCAAAAATTCAAAATATTTTATTTCACATAAACCTTCAAGGGCACGTATGCTCTCACAGTTGCAGCGTCTTGAGTTTGTGGGTCGTTTTCAAAATGTGTGTAATTTTTTTTGTGTTTGTTTTTTACTATCGTGACAGTGCTGATTCTCAGCCTAGTTTGAATAAATGACTTTTGAATTTTGTTTTTTTTTTTGACACAATAGTAACACAAATGAAGAGTAAGGGTAGAGTACCAACGAAGTCGACGGATCTAATCAATTGTTTTTCTTGTAGGTACTTCCTTCCATTTTTGTGGATGTTTTGATTTGAAAGGCTCGCGGTACGTTAACAGCGGGCGTTAACGACATCTTTCCTAAAAACGGAAATGGAATTACTATTCACGTGAATATACTGTGACAGACCCTAAATGTCACGTTTTTTTTCTTTAGCTTGCACTGTCCCACTGCTGAGCAAAGGCCTCCCCCAAATCCTTCCATGCATTCTTTTCCAGGACCACCTCCATCCAACCCTTGTGGTACGCGTCTAGGTCGTCTCGCCACCTCTTCCTGGGCCGACCTCGGCGCCGTTGTCACTTTACATAAAAATAATAACACACAAAAATGGTCACACAACTAAAGAAAATGAACGTTTCCCAAACCTTAAAAAAAAAAAATTTTTGTATTTTCAACCTCGACTTACTCGTGAAACATGCATATGACTTCATTATACCATTAACTCATCATCTGTTACGACGCCTCATTGACGTGGATAACAATTTAAATTCTATTGTGTCTCGTTAATGACAGTTGGTTATCTACACTGACATGCTGCACTGTAAAGAATACTTACCGAATTCACGTAATTTGGCACTTTTAACACAATTTCATAAAGTCTCTTTTACGACGCGCACGAATCGAAACCCACAGTTACTAAACAAAATGGCGCAGCCGAAACAAACTAAAACCTTCTCGTTGTAACTATTTTGACGCATAGATTTGCCATACTAAATTTGGAATATACTTCTATTATTATAAAATATTAAAGTTACAAGAAGAAATCACACAAAGGAATGGAATATAAGACACGTGTTTATGAGCAAATAAATAAATGCTTTATTAAATTTACATTGTTTTATAGTTTATTTCATATAACTTACCCCTTCACCTGACAAAACATTGTTACATAGTGCGTGCAATATTTATTATTTGTTGCATTTTTTAAATACGCGCGACATAGCAATTTTGTATGGGAAGCAAATTATGACAGGAATTAAATTTAGTTTTTTAAAACAATTGAACCAACAAGTTGGTAGACATAATTGATAAAAAAATGTACGTAAATTTTGAAAACGACCCTTATTTTATTTTGCAGCGAACTCTCGAGTTGCCAGTACCAGGCGACTAGAGTTTGTAAAGAGATCTTATTTTGTTTACGTTTCGTTGCGCTTTCGCCGCATCCTTTTGAAGTATCAGTAAAGGAAAATGGTATGTTTCTGTCATAACGTTGTTTGTAAAATTCGCAGAGTTCTTTGTTACCGCAACATGCGATGTTTAGCACTGCGGCTTGCTGCTCGAGACCTGTGGTCTGGACCAGACGAACTTTTGTATAAACACAGAACATTTTATGTGCGCTGAGTCTTGAGGCTTAACAGAGAAACATTCCTAAATAAATATGTAAGAAATATTTATAAGATTCCAACAAAACCGCTCTCATGTTCTGTAATTTTAACTTTTTGTAGAAATTTTCCTAAAGGCTGAAGATGTTTACCTGAAGTTTATTATTTAGTTTTGTTTAGTTTTGTTTATTAATTAGTTTTAGAACAACTATTGCTAACTATTTTGGGATACACGACCTTTAGGCGCTGTTACAATAAAAATATCATAGTTGAGTAAGTCCCACACACAATTCAGTAGGTATTCGTAGCTGATCTGCCCACACTGTTTGACGAGTCACGCAGACAGAGTCAAACTCCATGATGTAACAGATCGCTCGCCGTCGCCGGTCATCTGCCATCGCCGCGGTATTCAAACACCGTAACCTTTAAACCCTATTAAAGACTTAGACACCATAGAACCAAAAGAGAAGGTCTGCTGCTAACAACACACAACACACTCAATAACACACGCTATAAAAAAGCGACTCATAAACAATCAGCGCAAACAATGAATAATTGACGACACGCGTGCGTTGAATGTAAAATATAAGGTTGTAATGTTTTATAGTATGCTGGTATCTTTTAAGACCTACTTGCACTTTTAAGAATCGTTATCACAAAGTAGGTAACCATTATCTTCTGTTGCATCTCCATCGACTTAAAAGTCCTAAATTCCACTAAATTGATGACATAAGATCATGCCACTCATGGGGTAGCTCAACGCTAAGACCTAAGTTCTATTTTATGACCGTGGCCGTGACCCTATTGACCTTCTGTATGATTGTGTCTGCGTGTTGGTAACACGGATGCAATAGTAACGGATCTGTCAATACCGTTCCGAGTTCCACTTATTTGCCTCAACTCAAGAAAACGTGAGCGATGTTCCGCGGAGGTTGAGTAACCAGTGGCTTTGTTTCGTAATATTGGCTAACAGTTCAACGTATTATGTGCTGGAGCAGAAGATTAATTAATCACTAATTAGCAGCGTATAGTGCTAATTGCAGAAGTAATCGTGGCCAGGGGACCTAAAACGGCCGCTTTGGCAGAATCATAATATGATATTATTATGAATCACACAAACTGTCACAAACTGACAATTCATAATATTATCTGCGTTCAATTCATATTACGCAATTCATCTGTTTGACGGTTTTGTATTATAATGAAATAACATTTAAACTGTACAAATAAAAAATAAAAATCTCATTTGATTAATAAAAGCTGTAAAGAAAAATTTTCCGATAAAATTACGATCTTCATTTTTTCATGCGGCAATATTGACACCAAATATGATTCTGATATCAAATGAATTGAAATTTGAATATGATTCAGCTAAAATATGTGTCACCATAGAGGAATAGCTGGGAATTCAGAAAATGAATTGCTTTCAGAGGAATTGCTTAGTGTGGCCGTTTTAGACCCCTATCAACACTATGTCGTATGCTGTGGTAGACTGGTAGGTATTTTAATTTAGATGGAATGATGTTTTGTAAGGTCTTATCCAAATTGATGTCGATAGTTGAGCAAATTACTTTAGTTTTTCCTACATAAAATATTGTCAACATCATCGACACACGATCGAGTCAATTATAAAGTCGTTTTACTAGCTAGGAGGCTGGTATGCCCACCAAACTGCCAAGGCTGACGATTGTAAAGTGCCTCGAGCAAGTCTCACTGGGTGGGCTGCTAGTTTATCACCTCACACTTTTTTAATTTCACAGTTAATTCTAAAGCTAACACAGCAACACGGGCACTGTGATCTGTGCCCGTGAGCTATCACATCTCAACTGACCTCAAGCAAACTTTATTAATAGAACAAAATAATCTCCGTTTTCGCCAATGCTCTGCCACTCAACAATCCACAGGCGAACTAAGGTAGGCGCGGGAGCTGCGGTTCGCCTCGAGCCCCCGGTCCTAGGGGGCCCTGAAAATAATCAAATCCCAATCAAGACCAAAATATGTTCAGTAAGTAAAAAGTTGGTAAAGTTAACATGCGTAGAGGGGGGCCCTATATAAAAGTACGGTGCTAAAATTTCAAAGCTCGCTACGCTCGCTCTTGCAAACAAAATTCTCTTTTTTTATTTATTTTATTTTTTTCAGACTTGTCTGCGTAAGCCGGCAAACCAACTCCTATTTATGTATTAATAGTCAAAAGAAAACCTTACCTATTTAGGGCGAGGTGCTAAAGTTGTTGAGCTAGTTTCGTAGGTCGACAAAGTAATTCCTATTTCTGTATAGATGTTCGAAAGAAAATGTAAAATATGCGGAATACAAACATTTTTGAGTTCACTTCGCTCTCTCTACCATCCTCTGTTCGTCTAATGCTCCAGCTTTTCTGTTTTCGACAAAGTATCTCCCAATTCTGTATCAATAGTCAAAGAAAACCTATCCTTTTCGAGGCAGCGCAGCGTGCAAAATATTTAGATATTCATTCCTGGGCGGGACGGCCCCATTTAGTTTTACCGCCCCGGGCCCCCGTCAGGCTTAGTCTGATACTGTAACAATCCACAAATTCAGAACAGCATTGATTAAATTGACAGATTTCTTAGTCTCAAGGCATGGGTCTCCAAATCATAACAAATCGTCATATACTTAAACGTAAGCTCATAACGCAAGGCAAGTGCAACAAGATGTAATCACAGTAAACAATGCAGTAGTGCCGCTAGTGGAACATATAAACAGCGATCGACAAGGAGCAGATATCGTCCAAATATACAGCAGTGAGGACTCGCCACGGACAGCGCCGCCGCGCCGCCCGCCGGTAAGCCGCTGTTATCGTCACCGCCATCGGACTCGTATCTCTTGCGAACAGTTTGAGGTGCCGCCGTGTATTGCTGATGGTGTTGATAGGTTGTACAATAACTGTAAATGAAGTCAGAGCTGTGGCTTGTAATCATTAATAATGCGCAACAAGTGTCTTCGCTATGACTAGTGAGAAGACTCAGAAGACCGAGAGCGCACATCGAAAACAAGTCGCAGTCCTAAATTGGACAACATGTAAATTACACATTCTTCTCAGGTTATCAATGGCTAGCCAGGCCGTTCAGTTCCCAAATCCTTCTGTACGGCTACCGCCCAAATAAAAATTATTGTTTGATACAGTCAAGTGCCACTATCAGTATCTATAGAGCTTTGCAGTTTTTTTATGAGTTTAGCAACTAAAACTAAACTCAAAACTGAGCCGAGTTTCTACGCCGTTTGATCGCGTCGGTTGACCGCGTCGGTTGACCGCGGCGGTTGACACGCGGCGGGTGACACGCTGACACGTCACCCCGCGCCACTGACACAGAGCGCGCGCGTGACGGGTCACGGGGTGACGAGCTCATGGGAAGCATCAATTACTTCCCCGTCACAACACGCCGCCATTGTCTGCCGCTCATTGTTCACGGACCGCCTCGCGCCTGTGTGAACTGGACATCATTATAATAACCGCTCGTCTATGTTTACCGCTTTATTAATATAAGTAATGACATCAATATTGGATAGCAAGTAGACTGTAGAGTATTGAATAGCATACGGCCGCGTGTCTCTAGTCACTTGTTCGTTAACAACAGAAGTTATCATATTCAAAAGACTAAAAGATCGAAGCATGGATGTTAAATTATCCATGTAAACTTTCTCTACCAAACTTAACAGGCCATATTTACGTAAACATACACATTGTAAACTGTTGCTCATGTCGTTAGTACTCCTCATAATTTGTGCCAAAACTAAACAGAACTGTGCCAAAAGTCCGACTGTCTGCTAGATGTCTACAGCACATACTAACTGACACATGAGACGGACAGACAGACGAACGGACAGATCGGGGCGATGTGAGGCTTGTATCTGATTTCACAGAAAATACGCCAATAATAGAACAATTTCTTGCTACTTGATGTCTTGTCTTGACAAACACATAAGTATTCTCGACCAGTTGCAGGCGCTTATCAGGACGTCGTATCAAGTCTGCGCACAAACACGTTATCTCTAGCTATATTAGGAACAGCGACTTGCTGATAAAACGACTCCTTTTATAGCTAGCTGCGAGTAGCCACGAGTAGCGCTCACCGACGCGAGGAGCTTGTTATACACAATAAAGAATGATTTCCACCAAACGGCTGGCATCGCATCTGATCGGAAAGGATACGAACGGATGCGGCGACTGCCGATCGCGTCCGGCAGGATGTCGACGCATCCGATCGGCTCCGTACCGTCGCTTGCGAACGTATCCGTTTCTGCGCCAAGTCAAATAGTTTCATTCCTACCGTGTTGACGTGTTCTAATTTTTGAAAATGGTTGAAGTTGACGTAGTATTGTTGACTATTGCATTAGAAGAAGAAGAAAATAATCATAAAACAGCCAAAAGGATCCGATCGGATACGAACACAGGCGAACGGAGCCGATCGCGCGTCGTAGCATAATTTCGGCTACGATCGCGTGTCGCGGAAGACGCCCGTGGTCAAGTTGCTGTGCGCGGCTTGGTAATATAGACTTTAAATACTGTGTGCACGATTTAATATCGTTTAAAGATTGTTAAATTCGTTCCGATCCGATGCAATGCGAGCCGTTTGATGGAAATCTTCCTTAACACTACAAATTGCGCCTTACGACCGGCGACCGCAGCGCAATCATTGAACAATCATCGCCAATGACAACTGTGATACAACACTACGTTACTGAATGCATGTTCATTTGTCAAACTGAATCATCATCATCATAATAACGTAGATGTCCCCTGAGACACATGGGCCTCCTAACGACACGACTGTAATGAATACCAAATACCAAAAAGGCTAAAAACTGCCAATATTATATTTCTCAGTATTTAGTCTTTTAAAAAAAGGAAGTCGGGGGAAATATGCGTTACATCCACGCAAACCGGCCATCGCTCAGCATAATGCTGCGACCCCATGCGAGACAGAGCCCCAGCGCTGGTTTTCAGCGGCAGCCGGTGTTGACGTGATGACGTCACCCAGGGCAGCGTAAAGTAAAATAACAATTCAAAAATAAAATAATTACAACACTAACTTAGTCTCAAATGTTTATATAAATATAAAGACAGAATTCAAGACAAAATATATAACCTGGCAGATAACCTTAGCGCCTCGTTCCGTAATGTTCGCTTAGTATGCGGGGCCAGACCCCGGGCCCCGGGCCCCTGCGCCAGGGCGCGGGGCCCCACAGTCACGGATGGTTTATGTAACTGCCACACATCATACATTACACACCGCGTCATTTCCAAATGTAATATATGCTAATGGCAGCAACATTCCTGAAACACATCAGGAAAAACAAGTAGACACAATATCATTGATACTAGTGCTATAGGGAAATGCGTATGTTTGAGCAAATACATTTCGCAAAAACAAATCCAGGAATGAATTGTTAACCAAAAACTCCAAAAACATTAACCCAACGTTTCCAACTACGTTTTCTGCTGCCATACGAAACAGACATTCTTGTATTTATATAAAGTTATTATTAAGCTAGTGATCAACTGATGCACTGATCTCCGTCAGCTGCATGATCGATTTATTTGTGACAGAACGATTAGAGTGATGGTATTTTGAAGCGCGCTCATTACAACATTCCCGCGCCGGAATCTCCGATTAGCAGGACTATTAACTGCTAACGATGTTTACAAACGGATCGCCATAGTTTATGACAGTCGCTATCAACGCACGGACAGGCTCACAGGACGAACGCTCATAATATAGTATAATAGCGTCCCAGAGATAGAGGCCGTCTCGTATTTCAGATAAACTCAAAGCATGCCGCCTACAGTGCATGTCTACGAATAGTTTTCAGTACCTAAGTGGCGATGCGCGACGGTTTTGTCAAGCATAACTTATATTTTGGATGTATACATTCTACAAGCGTGTAATTATAGTGGCGTGTACTTTGCCATCGAGTATACTTTCACATAACAACACGCGTCGGATGCACTCTGTGCCATGTCGTGCCCAAAACAACATGAAAGTGGTTGTGAGAACAATGGTAACAGTCGGTGGAGACTGTCCACGACTGAACATGTAGCCAGCATAGCGCGTGCAGTCAAGTACATGGAACTTAATGGTATAATACTGGTACACTGGGTGGTGTCGGTGCACATGGAGCATGTGGGATGCGGCTCAGCGCACTTTCACCTGCATACCACGCCGCTCACACGCCGTGCGCCGCGCCGACGACCTCCACGAAAATAAGTAGTTTGTTTAACGACTTTTACGAAAAGCTGCGTCCATTAGCGAACTGACTAGCTGCGTGACATGATTCATCAAAATAAAGGCATACCTCCGACAGTCGAGCCGCACGTCGCCTGCCAACTGGGCCGCCTGTGGGGACAGCGACCTCGCCAATAAGTTTTAACACGTACTTGTATTTCCCGCGCCATCTGCTTTCCCAATTTGGAAAACAATCAAGAAGGTTTCAATAAACCATCATCGAAATGTATTAGATGTTAAGGAAGATATATGAATAGTATTAGTGACAAGGATTCGTCGTCGGCTATAACAACAACGCTGTTTACTGTACTATGTATGTATTAACATTTCTGCATTAGAATCTTCGGGAAAGCTGTTTTCAAAATGGATTGTGTTCAGTGTCCGGGAGTCGGCCCTAGGGCTTATAACAACAAGCACTAACTATGTCGCGGGCCGCGGATGACTGCGGCGAAAGCGGCCCTGAAGTAAACACAGAGAAAGTCCCATTCTCCGTACAGTTAGCAGTTCGCACTAACTTGGCACATACAGCGTGTAGTTATTATTGTGACACACTTGAAATTCGGCCAAACGAATTTAAGAAACGGTCGATAAATGGTGACATACTTACAAAATGTCTTACAAAAGAAATGTAGAAAATAAAGAATGACCGGCTCACTTCACACTATTGTTTAAAAATAATACATTTGCATTTTAAGTGTGAAACTCGTAGTATACGGTGGTACTACTGAAGGTTGAACATAACAATAAACGAGTACAGTAAATAACGCAAGTGGTTCCGTGGATGAGGTCAACTTCGTCATAGGTACGTGGTCGAGGATACAGTGGCGGACAGTGGTCGGCCACACTGTTGTGTTGCAGGGTAACATCGGTCACCAGGGTGCCACGCTCGCGTGTGTAGTATTGTCTAACTAATACAACCTACAATACAACATTATGAGGCGGATACTAGGAACTACATTTGTGAAATGATTCTTGGTGAAGCAGATGAATTACATGTTGTTGAATCATAGACGATTGTACATTTCTAATTGCCTTTTAGCTTAATTTCTTTTTAATAAAACGGTTTGGACATTAGAAACCTTACAAGTAAGTAGTAACCTATCGATATTGTTTAATTACCGAAAACTTGTTAATTGGAGCATTTCATAAGCGACGATTGCGCAACAGTCGCGCCACCGCCGGCGACACGGCCGCTGCTGTCGACCGTACGCCATAACAATAACAATTTAATTTAATTTCCTCGACAATAATAACTGCTTATTGATTGCTAACAGTCCAGCACTCGCTGTGACCTACAATCAAGTTACTACAATTATTACTAACTTTCCTATTCTAAACTAACATTCAATAAAGTCTTGTTCACGAGCTCATTTGTTAACAAGGCTAGTTGACCTGTTTACTACTGCACTCAATAAAAAGTTCTCATTCTGAAGCTCAGTTCGACTAATTAGTGCCAACTCAGTACAATAGTATTGTCACTGCAAAACAAACACTGCTTCACATATTACGCGTGTTATGAGGGTAAACAGCAACTTTGCGTGCGACTGGCGCAGGCGCGGTCATGACGGAAAGAAGTAAACTTGTGTGGTGCGACCTTGCACGCATCCCTGTGACGTCACGGTTCAAGGACGCGGCGTGACGTCACCGCGCCCTCCAGCCTCGTTAGCATGCACCGCTGCGAGACCACACCACGGGAGAACACAGAAGTTCAATTGCTTTACCGCTGTTAGGACACTCACGTACTTTCAATAATGGTGGAGACAACATTAGTTCAAAGTCATCATTCGCAAGACACGCCAGTTCTGGCGAGATCTTGTCCCTGGTCAATGTGTGTGTTTCATTGCAGTCTGTTTAGCTTCGTGTCTACTGTAACTCTCTATTTTGTGACCGAAGTCAGAATGCCAGCTGCCAAGTGCCAAAAGCTTGCAATCTTGCAATAAGAAAGGGAAACGATTCCTTAGCAACAGGAGATTAAACAACATGTATTATGATATCTCCTTAACGATGTGATTACAAGCGCACTGTCCTTCCCATGGCGAGCGACACCATGCGAGAGTTCAGTCAAGTGCACTTGAACCGTGAGTGAATAGTTCACAGCTCAGGAATGATGTCAAGTGTCATCATCAAAGAAAGTAGTGCCACACTCTATGCCTAACGGTGTTCCTCAATCAAATGATATTGTGTTCGTAATCCTTTTCATTCATGAATCAACAAGGAAACGACTTCGCGTATCCAAATTTTTTCGTTTCCGGGTAAAGTTTACCTAATTCTTTCCGAGAAACTTACTTAACTGAAGTTTGACACAAACAACAAATTCAAGATAAATAAAATACAAATGTGCCTATCCAATGAAAGTAATAACCGGCGAATGAGATGTTTTGACTTTGTTTGTCGGCCGGGAACAAGCGTAATCCCTTCCCTTGAACACTCAGCTGTCCCTAGTCTATCCATAAAGATTGCTTGTCCGACTAACTACAGTATTTACCTAAAACAAAATAGTGATGCTAAAATATGAACATTCTTAAAAAAAGACTCCGATTTTTAACGTTTGGCATTGACTTCAAACCAAAATAACTTGGACAAGGACAGCTCCTTGCGTGAAACTGACAGATCAATAAGAACGTTTAACACATAAGTTATTTACTGGAGGCGATTCATTCTGGCGCAAACAATAGGCGCGCCACACACGAGTGTTCTCCACAAACCATGCGTTACGCTCGACTGATCATCTGACACACGTGTTTGTAGCCCGCCTTCATTTTGCCACTCATTTAAAAAGAATGACACATCTAATAAAAATGAGAGCTCTTTTGTTTTTGTTTAATAATATAAACTTGGTAGAATCTGACATGAATGAGTACTTATACCAAAACAATAGAAAAGTTCTTGTACAATATGATTATTCAGATTCCTTGCATATATTAATGTAAATGTTTGTATTTGCATATGTTTACGACGCAGACGTCGCTTCCGCGGTTTACTGAGAAAATTCTGCATTCATACATTCATGGCTGCTGTAACCCATGTCTAATAGGAAGCTTACACGTCCGTTAAATGCACGCACATTTATACACAACTTGCCATTACACCGACACAAAACGGTGCAAAAATTAAAATCCTCGAAGACCTCCCATATTCATACAAACTCAGTTCACATCACATCACTATACACCCTAGATGCCTGCCTACTGCTCTAGCTGGAGGCTGTGACCTTGAGCTCTACTCCGGCATGAGATCTAAACGGCCGCATTCAGTCACGTTAGCGTTTGTTTGACAAACAGACTCGGTCTTGCGCACACTGACCACTGGCTCTGCGAGAGAAAATACTCGCTCGACCAACTGACCATAGCAGGCTTGTTGAAGGCGTGTCACGATGACCTACATTCAGTCTGAAGAATAATAACTGTCTAATGTTCACTCAATTGTGTTCAGAAGTAAGACAAATGTCGGTGTAGCACCAGCGCCGATTACCTCATAGTAACAGTGTGGGTCAGTGCCCTGGAGTCCTCTCACCGAGGCGACCTTGTGCGCGCATTCCGAACATTTTATTCTAATGAGTAAACAGCTCCATGCAGTGTGCCTTATTTTTTATAAATATATCCGGTAAACGACTATAGATTACTAATTGACAGCTCAAACTCTACAGAATTTTTAAAGTCATTAAATAATTCCTCGATTAGCGTCCCGTAATTAATGAATTATGAGTCAGAATAAGAAAGTTTATCATTTCGCAACTATTTCGACTAATGTTATGCAATCAGTGCAAGTTTCGATATTACGATCTCTGCGAAATGTGAATTAAACCTTTCATGAATGATTCCTTATTTTCGAGATGAATAATGGAGTAGTGATCGTACGTGTGGTAAGTGCCGTCAGCTTTTTCCATTAGTTAAACGAATTCGCTTCTTCAAGATCAGACATTATAATACCTCTTACAAAATCTCCATGGAGATTTACAAAACGGTGCACCGATTTGTAATCTGCCGAAATAAATAGGTACATATAATACATTCGATATTTAAATGGTTAGTAACCACAATGTTATTGGTAGTTATCTTAACTAACTGATATGTTTACATAATACCAATCATTAATATTGGTAACCCAAAATCTTGTTTACACAAACATTAGGTGCCACTCGAAGGCGCGATAGGGAATGTTTTGGTTGCTGTGGCACACAAATGCCTCCACCTTGAGAGAAGTCCCTTATGTAATGGGCGGTGTCAGGTGTGCGAAACTACCTTCGGCTGAGCGACGGATTGGGTGAAACTTTTGACGAAAACTAAAACTAAGATGAAATCCGGAACAATTAACTACACTTTCTACTAAATACCGGAAAAGTAGGAACGAACATCTACGAAAGAATATGATGAAACTATTTATCATCCCTCATTTTCACTAAAGAGTTCCCTTATAAAAAAGATTATAACCGGACATCACTACACCCATGCTTTCGCTGTCGCCGAAAATTATAACCGGACATCACGCCACACACGCTACCGCTGTCGCCGAAGATTATAACCGAACATCAGTCAGTCCACACATGCTACCGTTGTCGCCGAAGATTATAACCGATCATCAGTCAGTCCACACATGCTACCACTGTCGCCGAAGATTATAACCGAAAATCACTCAACACGCGTTACCGCTGTCGCCAGAGATTATAACCGGACATCACTCCACACACGCTACCACTGTCGCCGAAGATTATAACCGAACAAAAGTCAGTCCACACATGCTACCGCTGTCGCCGAAAATTATAACCGATCATCAGTCAGTCCACACATGCTACTGCTGTCGCCGAAGATTATAACCGGAAATCACTCCACACGCGCTACCGCTGTCGCCAAAGATTATAACCGGACATCATTCCACACACGCTACCACTGTCGCCGAAGATTATAACCCAACATCAGTCAGTCCACACATGCTACCGCCGTCGCCGAAGATTATAACCGGAAATCACTCAACACCCGCTACCGCTGTCGCCAAAGATTATAAACGAACATCAGTCAGTCCACACATGCTACCGCTGTCGCCGAAGATTATAACCGAACATCAGTCAGTCCACACATGCTACCGCTGTCGCCGAAGATTATAACCGGAAATCACTCCACACGCGCTACCGCTGTCGCCGAAAATTATAACCGAACATCAGTCAGTCCACACATGCTACCGCTGTCGCCGAAGATTATAACCGGAAATCACTCAACACCCGCTACCGCTGTCGCCAAAGATTATAAACGAACATCAGTCAGTCCACACATGCTACCGCTGTCGCCGAAGATTATAACCGAACATCAGTCAGTCCACACATGCTACCGCTGTCGCCGAAGATTATAACCGGAAATCACTCCACACGCGCTACCGCTGTCGCCGAAAATTATAACCGAACATCAGTCAGTCCACACATGCTACCGCTGTCGCCGAAGATTATAACCGGAAATCACTCAACACCCGCTACCGCTGTCGCCAAAGATTATAACCCAACATCAGTCAGTCCACACATGCTACCGCCGTCGCCGAAGATTATAACCGGAAATCACTCAACACCCGCTACCGCTGTCGCCAAAGATTATAAACGAACATCAGTCAGTCCACACATGCTACCGCTGTCGCCGAAGATTATAACCCAACATCAGTCAGTCCACACATGCTACCGCCGTCGCCGAAGATTATAACCGGAAATCACTCAACACCCGCTACCGCTGTCGCCAAAGATTATAAACGAACATCAGTCAGTCCACACATGCTACCGCTGTCGCCGAAGATTATAACCGAACATCAGTCAGTCCACACATGCTACCGCTGTCGCCGAAGATTATAACCGGAAATCACTCCACACGCGCTACCGCTGTCGCCGAAAATTATAACCGAACATCAGTCAGTCCACACATGCTACCGCTGTCGCCGAAGATTATAACCGGAAATCACTCAACACCCGCTACCGCTGTCGCCAAAGATTATAACCCAACATCAGTCAGTCCACACATGCTACCGCCGTCGCCGAAGATTATAACCGGAAATCACTCAACACCCGCTACCGCTGTCGCCAAAGATTATAAACGAACATCAGTCAGTCCACACATGCTACCGCTGTCGCCGAAGATTATAACCCAACATCAGTCAGTCCACACATGCTACCGCCGTCGCCGAAGATTATAACCGGAAATCACTCAACACCCGCTACCGCTGTCGCCAAAGATTATAAACGAACATCAGTCAGTCCACACATGCTACCGCTGTCGCCGAAGATTATAACCGAACATCAGTCAGTCCACACATGCTACCGCTGTCGCCGAAGATTATAACCGGAAATCACTCAACACCCGCTACCGCTGTCGCCAAAGATTATAACCCAACATCAGTCAGTCCACACATGCTACCGCCGTCGCCGAAGATTATAACCGGAAATCACTCAACACCCGCTACCGCTGTCGCCAAAGATTATAAACGAACATCAGTCAGTCCACACATGCTACCGCTGTCGCCGAAGATTATAACCCAACATCAGTCAGTCCACACATGCTACCGCCGTCGCCGAAGATTATAACCGGAAATCACTCAACACCCGCTACCGCTGTCGCCAAAGATTATAAACGAACATCAGTCAGTCCACACATGCTACCGCTGTCGCCGAAGATTATAACCGAACATCAGTCAGTCCACACATGCTACCGCTGTCGCCGAAGATTATAACCGGAAATCACTCCACACGCGCTACCGCTGTCGCCGAAAATTATAACCGGACATCACTCCTCACACGCTACCGCTGTCGCCGAAGGTCACAGCCGCCGAACAATCGGCATGCGTCCTGCGATCCTGCACTAGCAATTAATATTCAGAAGGCGTTTGCATAGACAGTGCTGTCTTCTCACGGGATTTACCTCCTCGCCCGCAGCCGTCGTGTTTATGCAAGAACTTACTCGAGCGGGGCAAGACAAGATAACCTTCAACATGCTATAGTTATCAGTATTACGAGAAACCAATTATATTTAGAGTCTATATAAAATCGTCACCGCTTAACTTTACTGTAGGTACCTAAGTTCCTCTATTATGTTGGCAGTCCACCAATAAGAATCGGACGTGCGTGACGGTTTCTTATGTTGTACCGAGGCTAAGAGATCCGCGATGGATACAGAAGGAAGGAATCCCTTGCGAATAGAGTCGTAAATAATTCAATACCTCACTACATGTGAAGATGTAGGAGTTACAACTTGTAGCTGCCGTGATCTTGCCAAGATTCATACAGACTGCCTGCAAAGTAGATAGTGGATACGTCTCCGTCTGTGACATTGCTGTGGAGCCTTACCCAGTGTTATATCACGTTCTGTGTGTTACGACATTGAATTACTGCACACTCGACTCGTAACATTAGGTACGTCCACGGTCATGGCGCACTGGAATGTTCGGCACAGTTTCATTTGTAAAGAATTTGTTATACTTACACTACTGTTAAACAGACACTACTTACATCAATTTCAACCGCTTCAACTAGGCTTTATTTAAAAATAGAGTGACTCATCCAATAAATTGCAATCAATTGAATGAAAAAATGTCGCAAACCGCAAATTCCGTATCAATTGAAAGTAAAAAGTTACAAGCCGCACATTACTGCTGCTTTATTGCTTAAATTACTTTCTCTTGTACGACCGGTAGTTACCAGAGTGCGTATACTTTTATCCATGAGTTGGATCGATCTGCAATATAGTACATCCGTGAGCTCATCCGAGGTGCTACACCGATGACCGTCATTCGAAAGCTCGGCAGATACTACACCCAACTCATTGGAAAAACACTGCGACACGCTAAACGATCAGAGCACGCGACTCACAGGGAACATTCCACGCAATCGTTTTTAAACACTGTAACCACATATTATACCGCACTTACATCTGGATCGTGGCGCCAATAGCTATCATAATTATATTTATTTACTTAGTTCATAAAACACGGACGAATACGGAATTCACGAGTGGTAGTTTCCACAGCCAGGTTATTTTTAATGACTCACGTGTTGCCAGTGGGGCTACCCTACGTACATTTTACCTGAACCTTCAGCTCCATTCCGCGGTTTCATAATAGAATTCTCGGGACAAAGGATTTTAATAAAATTGCGACATAGTTCCAAACGCTCACAATATCCTATAGTACGCCAAGGAATTTATGGCCCACTATTGTACGTGACTGCGGTGTCATAAAACACAATATTTAGTTTTTAATATCCAGCCTCTAAAATGTACTTTAATGTACTCCTGGTTCTATAGTGTACCTGTGCTGTAGTGTAACTGTACTGTACTGTAACCTTCCAACACTACAGGTAGTCAAGATAACGCCTTTCAGTTACCAGTAACAACAGAAATAGAAATTATTAATTTGCTCATGTTTATATGTAGGTATACAGATAAGGTGTAACTTTTATAAACGGTTCCGATACATTTTACCTTACGGCATGCAACATTTTTCAAACAATAAAAACTCTTCTCCAATTTGGTCTTTAGTCAAAGCAGTCGGTAAGTACACACAACTCAACAATAGGTTTTGTACGAGCTACGCTGTACATGCAAATAACTTGTCCTACTTACAGTGAAACGTTGCAGTTTGTTTAATCAAACATTCATTGTACATTATTACTTTATAACATATTATTTTTAGTAGCAATAAAACCTTTATAAAAATCGGTTATTTACTCGTTCAACATAACATTTTCACTGTTGGGAGTTACGCCCCCACAGGTTTAGAATATAAACATTTTCAAAAATATTATAAAAATAACATAAACATTCACATATAATAACAAATTAATTATAAATTACCCATAAACAGCAACATTTGTTTAAAAGTTTTGTCATTTAAAAATCTTTTATTTTAAAATAACACTAGCAGCGCCCCGCGGTTTCACCCACATAAGTCTCGATCCCGTGGGAATATCGGGATAAAAAGTATCCTATGTGTTAATCCAGATTATAAACTTATCAAAAATAAAGTTTAATTTGAATTGATTTGATTATAAACTATCTGTGTGCCAAATTTCATCCAAATCCGTTCAGTAGTTTTTGCGTGAAAGAGTAACAAACGTCCATCCATCCTCACAAACTTCCGCATTTATAATATTATTATCTATTATAGTAGGAAGTAGGATAGGATTTGTCCAAAAACTGTTTTTTAAACATTGTTATCGGAAGTTATTTTAGTTTTTACGGCAATTTATTCCATAACAACACATGGACAAAATGTTTTTCTTTAGTGTGGATGTTTTAAGACCCTCAGTGTATAATAAGTTTTTATATTGGGACCCTATCGGTCCTGTGCGTTGTCTTAAATCGAACATTACTGTAAATAAGTGCTTGTTTGATTTAACGAACGTGGCTACTTCTATATACAAGCATGGTGAAGTTAAAATTTATAGGGCCTATAAATACTGGTAAACAGCTTTTTGTTGTCTTAAGGCCTGTCATTGATCTAAGACAATATTTTTGGGCCTTGAATAACCATTCTCTCTCACTGCAGTTTCCCCAAAATATGACACCGAATCTTAACGTTGAAGCAACTAAACCATGATAGGCTATAAATGCTATAACCAATGTATTTATGTTTACTTTTAACTAATTGCATTTCAAGATTCACTATTCCTTCCCTTGCTAATTAACGCTGCACCGAGCTTAGCCTGCGGGGAAGCGGGGAGGCGTGGCGGCTCTGGCTAAGAATGGGCGGTTCGCGCGCTAACTTAGGTATTTCTTTCGTATTATTAAAACAAATACACATTTTGAAAATATTAAATATATACGTTGTAGAAAACATGTAGTTATGTTATTATTAAAAAACTGATGACCTTCCGTGAAGTATTTACGCCGTACTAAGGGTTTTATTTTTAGAGATTACCTTGTATTTTTTTTCTATTGAGGAAACTACAAGTAATCGTGTTTCTAAAGTGTATGATGTCTAGAGTGAATCCTTAATATCTTACATATTAATTGCATAACTAAAGGTTAAGTAACAACGATGCAGCAAGGGATCTAACGAACGCAATTATTTTGCAAAATCCTCGGTTCACTCCTAACAACAATTGTTGCCCCCATGTACCTATTCACCGGACACCAGCTGACTGTAAGAATACCGTTTCCTCCAGCGAAATAACTTAATTTAGACATAAATGTGCATTTTGGTGAGTAATCCATATTCAGTGGATCACAGCAACAAGCCTACTTGAAGTCGTGTGAGTGTAAACTGTTCATTATGGTTGTCGCCTCGCCGTAATCACTTTACATCACTTCCGAACAATTCCGAAGCAGTTGATCGCCGAGTACGCGCGCGTTCGACTACTAATCACTATTACATGCTAGTTACTTACTAGGTAAGTGTAAGTGTTACCTACTAAGTAATCTGCGAACTAAGTAAATTATTCGGGAATTAATTTGGATAAGTAAATTGTATTTTGAATGAAGTTACGCGAACCATTATGTACTGAATGGTTTAGTTTGTCAATGGTTTATTCTTTTGTATGTTTTTCACAAACAAAACGATGTTGGCTATGCTTTTCATAGTACAATTATTTTCATATAAATATTTATGCTTTACAATACACAATGAGGTAACCTTCGTTCATGTTTGTATAGTTTAACGAGCTGCTGCCCGCGGATGGATCCTAATTCTTTTTATAAAATTAAAATAAGCCTAAGTTACATTCTATAATATCAGCTACCTGCCATTGAAAGTCCCGTCAAAATCAATCTAGCTGTTTCGGAGATTAGCCGGAACAAACAGACAGACAGTTTTTTTATTGTTTTTCATTTGCATTATAATTAATAAAAAGCTGTTATTTTGACATTACAAACAGACACTTAAAATTTTATTTATTTGTATACTATAATGTATAATTGTATAATATGTCTGTAGATGAGTTCACATATCTGCATAAATGAACAGTTAGTATATTACTATTCGTCAACCTTATGTCACATTTATAAATGCATTATGTGCGGACTAACCTTTACAGCTCAAGTATGTACTCAAACCAAAGCTTGTGTCGTCTAATGACATATGCGCGAGGTCAACAAACTCTACTGTATCTAATTATAATATTAACTAATGATTATGGGCAAATCAACATAATAACATCGTTATTTTAATGTTCTACTCATGATTTGTATCTTCCGCTGATCATTATTTTTTTTCATTGATCGCACTTTCTATAGAGACTAAACTGTGAGAGTATTCTATTAGAAAATAAAGATCCTTTACTGCAGAACTCGAATAAGATATCATTATCCTCATTGTTAAGTGCATAATCTCACTTGTTGCCGGCCAGAATGTTTTGTAAAGACATCGCTGACGGTGAGTGAGCCGCCACGGCTAACGATACGATTTTACTACGCCATTGTCGAACTGCCGCTATTTTACCGCTACGAGCCGTGCTACGCTACGCTGTTGCTACACTACCGCGCACCGCCACGGTTACGCCACCGCACCGTCGCGCTACGCCACCGCTGTGCTACAGCTACGCTGGCGCCACGTCGAGTCAGTATCTGATGGAGGTTGTATACCTATATGACAATGTTTTAAATTAACAGTTTATTGTTGGAAAATTGTTTTGCCATTAATAAACTGTTCCGACAAAGAGAAAAAGTCATTGTTGTTTCACATAATTGTGGTCGATCGAAATAACCACAATAATATCTGTCGCTCGCACTACACCGCGGATCGCGCATCATTCGCAGATCCGCTCACTATTTACTCTGCAAATAATTAATTAACCAGCGTCTGTTTGTTTCACAGAACTGCTTACACAGAATGCCGCACTGTTTGGATAACTAATTCTCAACTATTCACTTCGCGTAAATTTTATACTGGCAGTCTCAACATTTCAGCTTACACCATTTCAGATAAATCTCGGCCTGAACGGTTTAACAATATTCACTCTGGCTAACGACTGGATGAATTTTCTACACGATAAATACCTACTGGCCATAACTTCCTCTTGGTTCATCAGCACGTAGGTACAGACAAAACACCTCCTTGACTGCTGACCAGTCGTAGTTCGTAGCTGTCGGAGGCAAACGAGCGGCAGAGATAACGAACGGCCTCGCATTCCGCGATCGTCGATACTATCGTACATCGAGTGCTCCACACCTACAGCTCCGTACAGGCCGCGCTGTTTTTCCTCCTAATAAATCTAGCAGATAACGGCGTGCACGATCACTATCTACATACAATACGATGTTATTTGAAATACCGACCTAGCATAGCAGCTTGCTTAAATATAAGTCGGGCTCTTATCGTACCAATCATGTTAAGAAACAAAATATATCGTGAGGTTATTAAATATACAGTTTTAAGGAAAATAATTTATTTTGAAATGCTCTATGTTTGAATCCAAAATAGTTCATTTAATATGTATATGTCACCGTAAGATTGTGAGCACCGTTAGTTTATAATCTATCGGTATTATTTCCGTTAGATCATAATCTGTCGAAAAATTGTGAACTGGGTGAAATTAGGGTTAGGTTAGGTTAGAACTGTGACCAACCGCGTGAGTCGAGCGAGCGCAGTAAGCGCTGCCGCGGCAGCGGCAGCGCTTACTGCGCTCGTTTCTCATGGATATAATATAAACTATCGAAAAATAATGCGTTAAATCGTAAATGATTTGTCGCAGTTCACAATTTTTCGACAGTTTGTAATCTAACGGAAATAATACCGATAGATTATAAACTAACGAAGTTTATAATTTTACGGTGACATATACACAGCTCCATTAAGTAGTTACCCCCCCAAAAGACATGTGCGTTCAAATCCGTGATAGGCCCAAGTTACTTTTAGTATTTTACAAAAACATTTATTTTCAATAATGTATTACCTTAGGGAATAGGGTTAACATTTACATAAAGTTATTCAACGTCTTCGACGTCGTATTCAACATCGCTTGCCGTGCATGAGATTGGAGGTTCGAATCCTAGGCACGAACTGTGCTTTTTGTCATGCACGCTGGCTATATAGTTCGGTGGTGCGATGGTTCGAATCCAAGTCAAAACAATGAATTCTTTTTTAGTATTCTTTAGATTATTCGTAACGAATTCAATGTTGTAGCGGTGTAACATTTTAAAACTTGAGAGGTTAGAACATACTAACGCTGTGTACAATGGTTCTTCTTTTTACCACTCCATCTTGTTCCTGGCTCTGACATAGACTAGCAGTCGTTCATTTAGTTGTCAACAGCATCGTGCGCGGGCGCCGAAGGGAGACGAAGGGGTTCCTTTGCTGAAGTTTGACTTTGCGAAGTGACGTACCTACATCTCGTTCCGTTGTGAAGTGGATGTTACATTTATCACAGTCGCGCGAAAGCTATCATCACAATATCAATAATTGGGAGTAATAAGTTTCATAGTTTCCAATTAATCCATTAAGGCCCAATAAATCATCCTGTAAAAGCATATGGAGTGTCGTTTCGGTACAGATTGTGTAATAAGGAGGCAGCAGGTCGCTCTGGCGCAGCAACGGCCGGGACTAACACACGTCGCGACGAGATTGATCACCGAAGGTGTCTCACTCAGTGAGATTAATAGTCTCTCTACATCAGTTTTGTCCATTTGCAAACGTATTATCCTACAGCCGAATGTCTCAACCTACGTTAATTATTAGTTTTTCCAAAAGTAGGGACGTTGCCAGGTTTTGTATACGATTTTTAAGACATTATTCCTCAAAAAGAATACAATTCACATGAGAAAAATATAAGTTAATAATAAATGCACGAACTTATGAAGAACGATAGGTACACGTCAATAAATAATCTAGTAAGTAGTAGTTGCACAAATATATTTTACCACTGCTGCGAGTAACGTCTCCCATATGCTACGGTCGCCAAATTACAAAACTTTGATTAACTTTGTTTACCTGGAAGATTAATTAATCAACGAAAGGTCAAGTCAAAGTTTCACTGAAGAATTGCGGACTGTTTGGACTGCCTACCCTACAAAAATGTAGGGTAGGCAGTCCAAACAGTCAGACTGAGTTACGGTGACCCTTGCCTAAAAACTTTATTTTTTTTTAGTATTTTAGATTGTTGTTATAATTTTTATACTCTAAAATATTTTTTGATTATAAGGGTACTACATATTAGATTTATTTAGTTTCATAATACAAATATTGTTGTTGTTAACTTCGTTGTGGATAAAACAAGAAGCCTGAATTTTTTGTGACCAATAGAGCTTACTATAACTAGGTATATTCCTAAATTATATTCAATTTAAACCTGTAGTTTAAGAACTATTGCAGGTCAAAGTTCCTTAATTTTGTTACTGATATACTCACTCACTCACTCCCCGATCATCAAAATTCTAATGTACTTCTAGCATAGCAGTCACACAGCTTCAAATTTTGAACACAATTAGTGTTTAATCTACAAAGCAAGGAAAAATTTAAATATACTGCAATTTCTTTACTGTTTTCTAGATATACGAACTGCATAAGTAACTTTGTAATCGCATATTATTATATAGGATTAATAATTTACTTATGCAGTTCGTATGTGAAGAAAACGAGACTGAAATTGCGGTATATTTTAATTCTTCAAGATTCAAGATTATTTATTTGTGGAAATATAAGTACACATACAGAGCATGCAAGTTATTAAATTACATCATAGTTTAAGATCAGTTATGTTTGGCCTAGTGGCGTACAATTATTTAAATATCAGTAATAAAAGTTATTGGATAAAGTATTAGATCACATAAGAACAAAAATAGTAAATGTCAATTTTGAAAACAAATAAATTAAATATATGGTCATAGTTACGTAACAATTATTAAATGTCAATTAAAATTATCATCATAGCAATAATATGTTGCTTTATGTAGATTATGTCAAAGATGTATTGATAATATTGGTTACTACTCTTAGCTCCTTCCAACTATTTGGGAGATTATTGAAAATTTTAGGGGCCATACAGAAAACATTCTTGTGCTCAATCTGTTTTCGATCTATGTAGACAGAGAATACTGTCATCGCGTCTATTATAGTTGCGGTCGACCACTTTTGATTGGCGTGGAAATAGATTTGATTTTACAAACATGACAATGTCTAAAATGTAAAGACAAGGCAGAGTTAATATTTTGTAAAGTAGGGCTTACAACTTTCGGTTGACTGTAATTTAAACATAGTCCTGATGCACCTTTTTTGGGCTTTAAAGGGTATGTCCTTGTCGGTTGAGTTGCCCCAGAAAATGATCCCATATCTTAAATGTGAGGAAACCAAACCGTGATAAGCCGTGAGCAATGATTCAGTGTTAAGCACTCTGGGACCAGTTTGAACAGCGCGTAACAAGATTTTTTTATTTTTTTACTGAGTTCTTCTATTTGTACTTTCCAGTTTAGCTTTTTGTCAATCGTCACTCCAAGGAATTTAGTGTTGTCAACTTCTGTAATAATTCTATTATTGCATTGGACGTTAAAATCAGTCATAGTTGATAAACGTTAATTTTTAGATTATTATTATTCATCCAATTTATTATTGATGTCAGAGAATTATTAATGTCGTTATTGTAGCTATCTTTAGTATTACATTCTTACTTGCAAATTTTTTACTTACTTTTGCAGTTCATGCAATTTTTCGTCACTTACATCTAACACTACATAAATAGATAGATAGGTAGGTAAAGAATCTAATACATAAACAAACAGTTTGTAAAATTCTTCATCACCTGCGCAAATCCACACGTTTTATTAAACTGACGTAGGTTCGGTATCAGTACCTATCGGGGAATCCACCTACAAAAAGAAATGAGATCCCATCAAAAACATTTGTTCTGCCTAGCCTTTTCCCAACTATATTGGGGTCGGCTTCCAGTCTAACCGGATGCAGCTGAATACCAGTATTTTACATGGAGCGACTGCCCATCTGACCTCCACAACCCAGTAACTGAGTAATACGATACCCCTTGATAAGACTGGTTGTCCCATCAAAAACATTTAACATAATTATAGTCATTGTAAATTAACGAGATTTAAATAATTAACTCTGACACGAAAACAAAAAGAGGCGAGAGCTCGCACTGAGGTTCGAACCTTCACCATTCTCATGCACACACAACTATACCGACCTACTCGTGCGATCCTGCCATCGTTATATTCAACTGTTATGTTGAATTTTAGCATTGTTTTAAACAGGCGCTGTTGTCGATAATTAATTAGGAAAGAAACAAGTATAAGTAGGTATGACCACACATTCATCTGACCAACCAACATCGCCCTTTCGTATACTGTGTGCGCGTTAGGAACTGTCTGCATTAAAACATCACACACACATAGAGACAGGCGCAGACCTGGCGTGCACGCAAATATGAACATTCCGGTGGCACTCCATTTATGACCGTTGACTGTACTTGTAGATATTTTTTTTTTTTTTAATATTAACGAATAAAACTAGATGTAAGGTACACAAAATACCTACCCCAAAAAATTACCATTTTAGAGCAATTTTTTATTTAATGAAATATATGACAAATTTTACTTTTTTGTACTGTAGACCTCATCGATACGAACATTTTGAGAATCTCAATTAACTATATTGACTTAGAAATAACGAAAATACTTTTTACTATGTCGCACATTTTTGAAAAAGTGGCCCCTACCATAGCGATCGAAAAAACATTTCCAATGTTAAAATGCAAATATCGGCGAGAAACTCCTTCAAACGAATAAATGTTGTGAAGTCTGAACCAATCCGCGCGCATTTCACTTAGGGCTGATTTTTCAATCCTCAGATAAATCGTTAAATAGTTATCTAGCGTATGAAATTATCTGGCTGTCTATCAGGCGAATAAATATTTTCAATTTTTCAATCGTATAATATCTGAAGAATAGTTATCTGGGGTCTTTGTTAACCAACTTCACACTATCATGTGCAAGCGCGATGAACAGATACAGTATTCAACATGTTAGATAAGAATAGAAACAAAACGTATGTTTGACATTTTGACGAGAATTCTTATCTTTTGTTTAGATCCACAGATGGTCAGCCACAAAAGGCGACCTTTTTTTTTTGTTGTTGTTTGTAGCTAAGTTGATAGGAGTGGGCACGTATTAACGTTAAATGGATCAGTTATAAAGAAATTTGCTGTGTGTTAACTGTGTTTTCGACTTGGTACTAAAAGTTGAGCCTAGTGGTTTAAAATAGTTAAATAATGTCGTCCCGAAAACGTCCCGTAAATTAATATATTTCGAGACATTTAAAAAAACTTGGATTAATATATTCATTCATTATGGCTTCTTCCTCAATTGCCATGTCGTCAATACTATCGAAAATATCTATTTTATTTACCAACACTTGTAAAGCACGAAAACTAACCTCAAACTTAGCAACGTCAATGTCGTTATTCTATGGAATAAGCAGTTATCTGGCTCTCAAAGAGTTAGATAGATTTATTCTTCAGATATATGAATTATTCGACTAATAAAGCCTATCTGACGATTGAACAACTGATTTTTTTGCTATCTATCGAATAAACCCTATCTATCTGTTTATCTGAGGATTGAAAAATCGGCCCTTAGAATACTTATCTTGAAGGCACTTTGCATAGCGTTACAACGCACCGGCGCGCGGCGCGGCGCGGCGCGGCGCTATGCAAACGAGGGCTAAGCGTTCAGGACTCGCGTGCTAATGGTGCGCGCCTGATGGCTGCACCTCCTCAATCTCCTCGTCAGGGCTGTCAGGCATCTGGAATGTGAGGCATTTCAATCGGTATGCCGGCCGAACCACTTGCTAAATATGCCGACAAATATCCCGCCGTGACTGTGGAGTTAAGGCGGGGCCACACC
This sequence comes from Agrochola lychnidis, assembly GCA_963680765.1. Taxonomy (NCBI): domain Eukaryota; kingdom Metazoa; phylum Arthropoda; class Insecta; order Lepidoptera; family Noctuidae; genus Agrochola; species Agrochola lychnidis. The sequence goes on along the minus strand of OY796863.1, from coordinate 410,344 downwards.
TGCGCACGCGCACGAACAGTGCGGTTCGCATGCATCTTAGATCAAATCAAATCAAAAATATTTATTTGCTACAATATGGTACATGAGGTGTTACAATAAATTTGTTTCAGCATATCCTGCCATAACATGACGTGCAAATGTCTTCACAATCAGCAATGTCAATTAACCTAACTTAGGAACAGTATGGTCACCTTTGTACATGTTCGCGAGCGGTTAGCGAGTAATTCGCCTACAAGTTTAATGTCCTCTAGCGGACACGAACAGTATAATACGGTTTGCGTGCATCCTAGGAACATAGTATGGACACGTTTGCACATGTTCGTGAGCGGTTAGCGAGTAGTTCGCGTATACAAGTTTAATGTCCTCTAGCGGACACGAACAGTATAACGAACGAACGATGTACGCGCGCGTGCATGTTTACACGAACATTGTAGTCTGTAATAATAATAATAAAAACCCCACCGTCGTATCTCCACGTTGACGTCGTGGTGGGGCTTGCGCGCTCCGAACTCTAGGCCTGTGCCGGTAGAGTTTACTTTGCCGGAACAGGTCTGGGATTAGGAGCCAGACTAAGAGAGATACAAAAACCCGCAGGGCAGCATGTGGCGAGCTGTTGGGCAGTAGCGACCCCACGGACCCTATCTCCCGGGAGAAGTCTTGTTCCTCACCTCTGGCTTGCCTTTATTGGCCGGCTGGAGTGAACACTGACGAGGAACAGAGCTCCCGCCTCATTCTTGCCTTAATTGGCCGGCTTGAGTGGAGATTCGCAAGAGCAAACGTGCTCGGAGGAAGGAAGTATTCCAGTAAGATGCTGGTAGGGATCTTGACCGGGATTGTCCTGATAGCCGTGGAATACCTCTCCACTCCTCATAAGCACCTCAGGACGTGTTGCCCCCTTGTCGCTACGACACTATGTGCTAGCGACCGTTTTCGGGGGCCCATTATTGAGCGTGCAAGTCACCCCCTGCCATTTTATCCGTGTACATTTAAACATTGATCAGGCAGGGGCCATAGTCTTTCCATAGCTCCAGGTAACCAGTCCACTTAAGCCACCCAAAGCCATAGTCCAATATCTTTGTTTCCATATTCTGCAATAGTCCCACACCAACCGGGGGTTGTCCTTGGGTGCCCTTGCATAGTGCGAACAGGGATAATCGTCGGTTGGTGCCTCAATACTCAAAAATGTCTAAGGGGCCTCTGCGAGTTGGCTTCGGCCCCTCGTATGCCTTCCAAAGGTCTGGGACCCCAGGGTCCCGAGATATGTCAAAGACATTTAAAAATAATAAAAAAATTAATAAAAAAGCGGTGCCTTTGTGTCGCGTCGCGTGTCGCGCTGGTTTGCACAAGCCTTAATACGGTTTGCGTGCATCTTAGAAACAAAGTATGGACACTTTTGGACATGTTCGCGAGCCGTTAGTGAATGCTTCACGTGCAAGAGTCAGTCAAAACGCTCGTTCGCGAACACATCGCGTGCATGCCATGTACCTGTGCTACCTCGGATATACTCAATAGTTCGAGGCACGTAATGTGCGTGGGAACTTCAATTGCGCAAGTGTGGATCCTTGCACGCAAACCGTTCGCAAAATGCAGGCGCGCGTAGATTGTGACTCGTCTATAGCCATTCGAGGCGCCTAGCGTGCACAGTTCGTGCGCGTGCGCTGGTGTGGACCCCGCGACCCGCCTTACATGCACCTACCGGCCTTTGTTTTTGAGCCCATCATTCGAGTTTTGCTTAACGTTAATTTAGTACCTTGATAAAATTCCATAATTTGAGTCTGAAAAAGTGATAATTAATTAAGTTAAGATTGTTGCGTCGGACATGTTTGTCATGGCTCGTGAGGCATCCTTGCGAGTGGGCGCGGTTCGCAGCTGACTGCGCGCCACGTTGAGAGGCGACGCCATTAGCCGGGTTATTGAATCAAGAGCGACACTGCATGAGGATTATCAGAAGACTTACTCTGGAATTGTCTGGTTTTTTTAAATATAAACTAAAATGAACTGACACGAACCTGGTCGCTGGTAGATAAACTTTAGTCAAAGAGAGTCTAAGGTCTTGGTTAAGAGGGTTTGCTTCTCCCAGATAGTCCCGATGGTGTATAATTTTCATTGTTGTCCCTATCAGCATGTGGAACCTGCTCTTCTGCCCTGTTTGTGCGATGGTAACATCGTCAGTGTGCCGTTATCTGCAACGGGACTGTTCTATTGACTGCGCTAATAACTGCTCGCGGACGCTTACAGCGCGGGCGGCTCGAGTCGCAGATAAGCCCATTCGTGCGCCATTCACCGCGACGTGACACTGTTAGTGCACCGCATTGTTTGTGCACCCGGCCGGCTCCGGCTGTGAGTGCTCTACTGACGAGCTGCGTGGAAGCTTTGTCAGTCCTTATTAACGCAAGCCTCAATGATGAATGACTTGTTTGAAAGCGAATGTTTGGTAGGTAAACTAAATACACTAATTGTTTCATTGAAAGCTTAAACTTTAGGTCTTTAGAAAACATAATCAAAAATATTACTTACCTATCTATTTTACGTCTTCATGAACCAAATGAACCAACTTGGCTGTCATCAAAGACCAAGTATTTAACCCAAACTGTGAGAGAAGTTTCTGTAACACGTCTACAATATTAATGGAAAACGTAAGGTGGTCAGACGATGTATCTCTGCGAGTTAGCAAGCCGGCGCAGCGTGTCGAGTAGCACGTGTTGTCTGCAGATTAAACTAATCTTCCGCGCCACCCGCCGCCGCGCCACGCCGCGCCGTGGCGTCGTCGCCGCCGTGTCACCGCGTTACCACTGAATATAGGTAAAAGACAGAAGGCACACAACGAGCGCAAAAAGCGCAAGCACACAAAGACGCGTGTGTGCGGCGATTTAAGCGAAAGAAAGTTGCGTGTGCGCTTGCACTCGCTGTATGTTTGTACAGACGCCAGCACATCAGGCTACCTCAATCTGTCAAATTTATTTAATAGATTTTCAACTTTATTGCTGAAACATAAGGTTGAAAAATGATTGGGAAAATTTGACAGTTTCGGGTAGCTTGATGTGCTGGCGTCTGTACTACTTTATGTAGACTGGTGGCGTGCATATGGGTGCGTGCATGTTTACTCGTTGTATTGTAAGACCCGTCGTAAACAGCACGATTTCTTTACGGTACGGTGCTCTAGCCGCACCGCAGATAATCGTGAGAGCTCGTAAGTATGTGACACGGCAAACCACCGGTTTTATAGTATACGGCGACAGCGCCGTGCCGTAGTGTTGCCGTGTCGTCAACAAACCTCCGTAGTGATCCATACAACACTGACGATTATGCCTAGGCCTACCCACGGCGAATCAAACGTAGTTTTTCATGGCAAAAACACGTGTGTACCATTGTAAAAGGTCAGAAGGTCGGCTCGTTAGCCTAAGGAGCCGACCTTCTGACCTTTTCTTTATTTTGTGCTTGTATCGTGCCGCGAACGTGTCGCGCCGCCCAACGACAAACAGTTGCACATCGCTTGATAGAAGTTGCTGTACTTCGCTTACAACTCCCAATTAATTTATTTAATTTATCTTTATATCATTGATGAACCTGTTTGTTGCGAATGTATGTGTACCAATAGCTTTAAAATTGATAAACTCCGAAAACTTCAACCGCAGTATAATACGTCCCAAATTCCAAACATCTTATCTTATCTCATCTTTCCATACAATCTTACGTACCTTAAGGCCATTTTTTTCAATGTAAACCATGTTTTTATTACTTGAAGGTGCAAAGAAAGATCACAACCACAAGAAGGCTAGCCGCCTCGAGCTTATAACTGCAGTCGGTTTACGGAGAAAGGCCTGTGTTCTGTAATGGCGCACATAAATGTTGGTGCGCATTTGATCGAGGACTGCTATTACAATACTTTCACCGCGCTATCTACATCTGCGGTGAGAGCGCCGTACATCAGCTGTCGTCATAACGCAAACGAGTGTTCGCGAGTTTAACGACATCATCTTATGAGAGCCCACCGACTGATGACCGACCGTTTGTACATTGTTTAGAAAGTTCCGAAAGTTCCGTTTTGATTACGTTTCAATAAATCTAATTCCAACTTAATTAAATTAATTTAAAAATTTGTAGGTTTTTTTCTAGTCGCAAATTAAATTAAAATTTCGAAATTTTAATTTAATTTGCGACTACTGCCATGGAATGTCTCGTTAATTTAAAACGAATGGGTACACACTTGCAGCTTTACTCAGAACGCCCGGTGTGGCACATTCCTTTCCGGGGTCGTTGCGCTTTGCAGGAACAAACGCGCCAAATCTGCATATAAAATGGACTGGAATGAATTTAAGAGTCGTCCCCCTCTCGCCCTGCATCTGTAGGGTAATGTTTATTGAGGGTCTCTCGAACTGCGCTGCGGCATTGTACGACAACCCTTAACTTATTAATTATTTTCACACAAGAGATTGCAAACTTGCCGAGATGGGGCGCAGGGGTTCGCGGGTGGTGCGGCGAGCCCCGTGGGACCCACGGCTACACTGTCGGAGATTTATTATATTGTTCGCGTCGTGGTACAATTCTATGCGATACACAAAGTCACACAAACATTTTTATGCCTAATAAAATGTTTTATATTTGCAAAAAATACGTGAAACATTGATATGGAGCAAAAACTATTGTTATTCAAGGGTTTGAAGTGGCGTCTACAACCAGCAAGTAAGTATTGGCAAGTGCACACAACACTTATGATCATATTTTATGTATATATTCCTCGTATTGGTATTGTTATTTCTTAGATAAATAATTCAAGATGTAATTTGTGTCTATGCTATCCAATAAACTGATTAATTGATTTATTCTAATAGCATGTGGCACAGGTCACTGTTTGCGGCTGAGCAGAGCGCTCCGGTTCCGTCCATCAATCTCTTCAATCACGTCACGTCCACGAACACCGCCGGGGGGCGCCACCGACCACTACTCTACTGACTCCACTGTATGTTTTTATTTTCCCTAGGGAATGCAATTTATAAACGTAGATCCGATACAAAGACAAATTGAAGAAATCATTCAACCGTTTTAACACGTTCTGTGCTTTTTATAACTTTTCGTTGTAGACTAAATAATACATAAATCTTAGATTTTCGTTGAGTTTTTTTATAATATTGGTATTTGGTTTTTACTATACTCAAGTAAATTGATTGGAACATACTTTATAGTGCCTATATAGTTGTTTACAAAACATTCATGAGGCGAGGACTCGAGGAGATAATTGCACTTACTTGGATTTAATTACCGTACCGCACACACACATCTGCAACAATCGCAACACGATAAAAGACGTGACGCGCGAGTAGCGGCGATAACGTGCAGACGCGCGTCTGTGCGATGGACGACGAGACGCGACGCGCGACCTCGTGTCATGTCACGACACTCCATCATAAAGGAAATATTAATTTTACAAGATAAATCATCGGCGTCGCCGCGAATAATGAATGACAAATGTAATAATACTAAAATGTGTCTGTTTGTACACTAGTCGCTTATGAATGAATTAGAAATGTCGAAGGGATTGAACAAAAATTATTTTAGGGAGCGCCCCAAGAGTGTTAAATACTGTATCATTATAGAATCTTGACGTTTTTAGTGTTATAAGAATGCAGTGTTTCCTTACCTAAATTGTATCTAACGCTGCAATAAAATGATTTCTACTGCATTAGGTAGTTTTGCGTAGATGTCAATGGTCCCTCTACAGTGCGTAGTGGGCACTTGTGGGCAGTAATTGGGTGAGAGTGAGCCTGAACGCGGCGTGGTGACGACGCGACGTCAAACGAAATTGCCTACAGAACTACTGAGCTTAGAACATAGAGGAAAGGACAGCAAACCCACACAGAACTGACGCATAATAAACGAGATACTGTGAACTGGTGCTGGAATAGGGTAAACAGAGGGTGCAACTGTAGAAGGGAGGAACATTAGGGTTTGTGAAAGAGAGAAGGGTGGTCAGCGTAACTGGCGTACATTGCGTTAGCATAAGGCGAGATACGATGCGTCACCGAGGCGCCAACCTTCTTCCGACTTCACATACCAACATTTAAAGATAAGTAGTAGAACTTAAAACCGTGCGCGAGCTAAATTAGGTGAACCTGCAAGTGCAGCGTTGTAGCCTGTAGGATTTCTGAATTAGTCTACATAGTGGTTTAAAGCTAATCGAGTTATAGCTCACGAGCCCTGACTTTCTCATACCGCTTTGTGGAAAGTTCGCCGGCGCCGCGGGCGCGATGCGATGCGCTGCAGTACGGTGTGCCGTTCGCTGCACGGAGTCGTGGACGAGTGAGCCTCAGATAATAATATCCACTATCATGTTTGTTCCTCTTGTCACAAACATTGTTCTCTATTAACTCTCATTGGCCACAGACTTTTACATGGTAATGGCAATAACATTTTATTTCTATGTTAATAACTATAAGTACGAGTAGTGTAGCACTGATCCACTTAAAAGCTTTAGTTAAGGCCTGAGCGCTAGCAATGAAGCGACACGTGATTGGACTTTTCAACTGTATGATCTCTGAAGCTACAGGCATATTTTTGATCGAATTGATCATGCGCTTCTTATGCGTAAACTCTTGTTGGTTGGTGTTAGGGGTAACTTGTTCAGATGGTTCTCGTCATACGTGGAGAATAGGTGCCAGACGGTGGTTCTCAACGGGTATACGTCGAGAGCGATGTACATCCCGTCGGGAGTTCCCCAAGGATCCTTGTTGGGACCTCTCTTATTTAATATTTTTATAAATGACGTCACCTCTTGTTTCCTTAACTCTAAGGTCTTATTGTATGCGGATGATATGAAAATTTTGGGTCAAGTGTCAACTGTTGAGGACGCACGCCTATTACAGGATGATCTTGACAGGTTCCATAAATACTGCGCTAGAAATAGGTTGGATTTAAATGTATCCAAATGTTATGTATGTACATTTACGCGTAAGCCAAGCCCTGTTATATTCGATTATAGGCTTTCGAATGCCTTGGTAGCCAGAGTGAGTGTCATCAGGGATCTTGGAGTTACCTTTGACTCTAAGCTTCTGTTTGATGCACATATTAATAATATAGTCAACCGGGCTTCTAAAGCCTTGGGTTTTATTTTTAGAGTCTCTTCAGATTTTAAGAATGTTAAAACAATGAAAATTCTTTATTGTGCGTTTGTCCGTAGCCACCTCGAATATGCTTCTCAGGTTTGGAATCCAAATTATAATGTGTACATTAATCGGCTTGAAGGTATACAAAGGCGATTTTTGAGGTACACTCAATATCGCTCAAATACCTATCTCCCGAATTATATAAGTCGGTGTAAAAAATTTCACATTCTGCCTCTACACGAGCGAAGGAAAATTGCAGATCTTGCTTTCTTGTTTAGCGTTATGAACGGATCTACTGACGTCCCTGGGTTGGTGGGCAGGATTGGGCTTCGTGTACCAAATGCATTTCTTCGGAGACCACGTCTTCTCCATGTGCCTCAAGTCAGAACTAATTACAGACAGAACTCGTATGTGATAAGAGCTTGTCGTACTTTTAATGTGGTGTGTCAGAATGTCGAGTTAGATTTATTTAGTACTAGCGTTAAGGAAGTAAAGAAAAGTTTGAACAATTTTCAATGTATAACCATTTTTTTATTATTGCTTTTTTTTCTCTTTTATTTATAACTAGCTTCTGCCCGCGACTTCGTCCGCGTGGAGTAGCTACTTTGGGCTAACGCTATCTTTAATCCGCGACTTCGTTTAAATAAAGGTGTTTTTTTTTTTTAATAATGCGTACCTATGTTAGCTATTTTAGGTACCTACATCACGCTTTAATCAGTAAGCCGACGTTCGCACGGACGTAATAAAATCGCAGCGGGATTTTATCGCGCACTGTATTTTCAACTCTCGGTGTTAAGCCGAGCGTTGAGAATCCAAAGCGCTGGAACGCACTCTCGTCCCAGCTCGTTGAAAAAACACACTATTGGATTTTCAACTCTCGGCGCTAAACAGAGCGTTGAAAATCAAGAGCACGAAAAAAAGAACCAGATCTCGATAGGGCAACATATAGTTTCCCGTGCGAAAAACACTCTAGGCGTAAATCTATTCCTACGTGCTTAAATGTTTGCCCCTGGGCCTTATTAATTGTTACCCCAAACGATACCTTCACTGGAAATCGCGCGCAGTACCTACTTGATCATTATTTTGCTGCGATGTTATTTTAAAACTGCGATATCTCCTAAGATATTTATTGAAATCGAATGATGTAAACGGCAATTTTGTTTTAAATTAAATACTTGTGATCAATAACGTATTTATTTGGATAAGGATTAATATCATGTTTATAAAAACACCTTCGTAAATAACGCATTGCTTTTGAACAAATTTGGTTAGCATAAAAAAGGTTAGAGTGAGCCAACCTTAAAAGATAGACATATGCTGTCGCGGACTTTTTTTTAGAACTTTTAAAGGGGAACAATTCTGTCATACATGATTTTTGCGAAACTTTAACTGTTTACGCAGCGCACGCAGCGGAAGCTCTCAAAAGGAAAAAATTAATCCCGATTTTGAAACATTCTTCATTGGTGCTCCGCTCCTATTGGTCTTAGCGTTATGATATATAGCCTATAGCCTTCCTCGATAAATGGGCTATCTAACACTGAAATAATTTTTCAAATCGGATCTGTAGTTTCTGAGATTAGCGCGTTCAAGCAAACAAACAAACAAACTCTTCAGCTTTATATATTAGTATAAGTAAGTAAGTATAGAAGATAATAATTTATTTTATCGACCTAATTAAGTATCGTATTACCCAGTTACTGGGTTGCGGAGGTCAGTTAGGCAGACGCTCCATGTAAAATATTGTTATTCAGCTGCATCCGGTTAGATTGGAAGCTGACCCCAACATAGTTGGGAAAACGCTGGGCAGATTGATTTTGATTTTTTTATAACGGACGTTAAATGTGTATTGTATTGTAGATTTATGAAAATAATCCCAACACAACACATGTAGCTCCCACAGGACCGAGTACAAGGAAAAATTATTTCCACATCTGGCAATTCACGCCGCGTCCTCGTCTCGGCCGTGCTAAGCTGGGAAGCAAAGAAAAATAAAAACTGATTTATTTATTTACAAACAGCGCCAAGCTTTCGTAGCCAATGACCGCGCCAGTACGCTCTGTGACCGCACCTATACGAATCTTGACTAGTAGGTGTGGTTAGAGTTTTGTTTTAACTTGTTATTCAAGTCTTAACTAATACACAACATTGTAAACCGGGGAGCTAACCCCGCAGAGACCTAATGCAACATAAATTACATTTAGGCTACAGTAGTACGACGTGACGGTTGCGACTTTTAGTGGCGCCCAACGTGGGACCAGTACAACATCCGACCTGGGACCGGTGTGCCAGACATGCTAATGTCTGGCACACGGTAATGTAAACAGATGCTTTACTGTTGGCACCCCACCAAATTAACAAATGCATTATTTTTCCCTCAGTCTCTATATTATTTAAATGCATAATTAGGTAGGTACTTAAACAGGAAGGATTATAAATGAATGAAAACAGTATCTAGTACAGATACCGAGCTAAGATAAACTAAACAGTCCTAGTTTATACTGTATGTTCCTGTTGTTAATATCCTGTAGCTCTGTGATATACTGTTTAGGACGTGTAGGTCTTGCGCAATCTGTATGTTAGCGTGCTGGCGCGGCGGCGCGGGCGCACGTGGGAGATACACGGTATTAAACTACCTGTACATAATTTGCATACCTATGTAGATGTACGATGGAAATCATACAAAATATTCGTAATTAAATAAATTAGATACGTAGCTGTATGTCCAATGGTTAGAACATGTAGATCCAGGTTTAAAACACGATACAACATAACATACCAAAATATCAGTTAACAGCGTCACAGGTGTTCTGTAATTTGTGGTTTCCGTCTTCACCGACCCATGAAATCGTTGCAACACTACTATTTACATCATTACATCATAATGAATATCACTCTCAAATTCAAATGTAGTACTTAATCACCCTAAACACATAAAGTAAGACTAGTTGCATAAAATTAATCTTCGTGCAACCAATAATTTCGGTCATATTTGTATAACTCTAGCCGGCGTGGCTCGTAACTTCTCTCCAGCACAAACATTTGTCTGGACTAGCTAGTTTAGTAACACGAGTCAGATATACTGCAGAACTAGTTCAGTGATACTCAAACTTCACGCCAACGCACTGTATGTAAGAGCATAGTGTTGCAAACTATTCACCTCAACGCGTTCCGTACGCGTCCTGAAAAATGTAGGTATCAGTAGTAGGCGCAGCAACATCTAGTGAGATAGCCAACCGTTGTGATAATAACAGTTATTCCTCCTGCTGATTCAATATAACGCTTTTTGTAGCGTGTGGTAGGTAATCTGTATGATAAAATGGCTCTCGGCAATTGGATTGCTCTCGAATGAAAGTTTGAGCACCGCCGCTCCACCAAGATACGTAGCAGACGTCTCGTTAGCGTCCGGCCCCGTCCGTTGCCGTCCGTGCCCGTCTGCACTGCACCGCGCTGCCATTACACTGAACAGGTGGCTAAACATTCTGTGTAACCATAACATGTCCATCAGCGGCGGCGCGCGAACCGTTCGACCGGACCGGCGCGCGGCGGCGGCGGCGTAGAGCGAACCGACGACGCAATCATCATCAACAAACAATCATTTCCAACTGATCTGATTATTTCAGAGAGTATACGCTACAGCAACCAGTGATGTTTTCTACTGGCAAGACAATCAGTGTCACTATTTGAAATAACTAAGATGGAAATCAACGCCAGAATTAGGATAACCAATTTCCGAAAAAGTTACTAGCAACATAGTGTAACTCTTGTTAATTATATATTATTTTTAAATAACTAGCGCTACGTAAAAACTACGACCTTTTATTAAACAGAAAATATATCACAGATCTCTTTGCAAGGAAGAACGCACTGTAAGGGAACCTGTCGTTTATTGAATTTTCACGAATACAATATTCGCAAAATTTGCGACGAAAAACGTTCACACTCAAGCAACGAGGGAGAATTAATATATAATGAGGATGATACTCGCATGCTTATTCTAGTATAAGAGAAAATAATAATTGTATTTTAAGCTTGAGACGGTGTTTGATCCGGAAATTTCTCAAACACGGCAAAAACCAATTTTTTTTTAAGAAAATACAAAACCGGGTGTGAGATGACGGCTGACAGCCACTCAGACAATAACGTGTGAGTAATACCTAGTTCATCAATACGGTGAGTATTGATGAAGTGGGTTCCGGGGAGGCGGCTCCACCAGTACACGAGCGCTTTTACTGTTCTGTCTTATACCCGCTACTGACAGATTTACTGCCGCCGAGCAGTACCGCGGTACTCTTCGTAAATCACACGGAGAAAACAACTCAATACGCGAAGAATCATCAATTAGTTTATACAAACTGTTTCTTCAGTTTATTGTCTCTAGCTTTCCACGAATTCTTCATTAAACAATGTTTAACGACGTATTAATCAACGCTGTGTATTTGTTTGCGCGCACAATTATCGTAAACCGGCGTCGGATCAAACAGAAGCGAGTCGCGGCGGGCACGGGACGTCAGCGGCGCGGGCGCGGGACGGGCGCGGGACGGGCGCGGGACGGACGCGGGACGGGCACGGCACGGGTCTGAATTACGGGCACTCGTCTTTATACTGGCCGTTAAAGTTTTACGACGACGCTGGCTGCCGCGCCGTCCGCGCCTCACGGCCACGTCACTCTCGCTCCCATCAGGGTCATCAATCAACAGGACTCACTTGTTCACCCTCCCGAGCTAGATCGAATCCTTAGGTCCAGACTTTATTCAATATTTTATTTCCTACCTGCAGTTAATAATGCTTTCCGGCCGGCTTCATAGCGAGGTAATTGAATCTGGCTGTGAGGTGAGTGACCGACCTATAGGGCCGCTCCGCGCACAAGGCCGCCATGGATGCACCGCAGGTAACTGTCCACGACCACACTATTTACATCACAAGATTTTTAATGTAGGTACGTTCTTATTTTACCGAATTAGAGAAATATTTATTAAACTGTACCTCCTCTTAATCATAAAAAGTACCTAAATGAAAGCCTTAAAGGGTCAGGAATTCTTGAAACATCATCATGAAATCATCGCCAAGCATTGTCGGCAATAGCGAAAGTACACCAACATACCAGCAGGTACTTACGTCGTTCCAGTAGTAAGCGAGCGCACGCTGACCGCACAACTCTCAAGGCCGCACACTGTCGCAGCTTATTTATTAAACAGTCGTCCATTGTCCTGTGCCACTGCGCTCACTGCATTCACTGCATTGTCCTTTTCCCGCATTAAACTTCAAAAATTGTCGCAGTGCGAACGCTGAGGTGACCATGGCTGGAATAAACAGGAAACTTTGTATTGATTGAAAGGAGATTCTCAAAATAATGAGGCGGTTTTGTTCAGGGAATTAATCCTGAACAAAACCGCCTCATATATTTATGAGTACTTCGAATATTTACAATGGAAGAGATAATCTATACTTACATATAAAATAGTAACAAAGTCAAAACCGTACATTGGTGCCGATTCCCTTGTTCATAAACTAAACTAAATTTAAGTTCAGTGCATCTTTTTCTTTCTATTTCATTAAGAAAAGGACAGAAAATAAATTTTAGTTTAGTCCTGTCAAATTAATCAGCGCTTGACGTAATTTTAGTAGGCAAGTTTTTAATCACGTTTGAACTTGTATGGAGTAGTGACAGGCGCTGATTAATTTGACAGGACTAAACTAAATAAACTAAAACCATTGAAACGCACGAGTTACTATAAAAAAAACCTCAAATCGCTATAGGTGTGCCTATAATATTTGAAGAGTTATCGTGACCAAATGACAATGGGACCAACTTGAAAGTATACCCTTTCAAACAAAAAAAAATTCAAATCAGTCCAGCCATCTTCGAGTAATCGGGGAACATACATTAAAGTTTCCGATGAACTGAGAACCTCCTCCTTTTTTTAAAGTCGGTTAAAAAATAATTGCTACGAGGATATACTTTTTGGTTTTGCCATGTCTGTCTGTCTGTCCGTGGCTTAGCTCAGAGACTCTTAGTACTAGAAAGCTGTAATTTGGCATGGGTATACATTTAATCACGCCGACAAAGTAGTAAAATAAAATCATGGTTTTTAGGGTATCCCCCAAACACGTTAAGTGGGGATGTTTTTAGCTCCCTTCAAAAATGGTTGAGCTGAATGGTGCTAATCTATGCGTCATGTTCGTGAACGGGCGCCGTCAGTTGGGACTGGTCATCTCTTAGCTGCCAGGGCTTATTTTTTAATTTAATGATTTCTTTTTAATTGTTCTTTGTTTTATTTTTTTATTACGGACGCTTCTAACGTGCACGTCTTTCTACATTGTTCTCACATGTATAATTTTCAACATGAATGATGTAACCAATATTTTGTAACAGATTTTTATTTAAAAGAGTGTCCGTGGAGTTTCTTGCCCGTTCTTCTCCATAGTACATACGGCTACACATTAAGCCGTAAATTTCCAGTTTATGATGATCTCGCATTGTGTAAGATTTCCGTGCAATGCGAGGTCAGCTTATTCTGGAAATGTATAGCTTGATGTGTAGCCGTGTGTACCTACTACGCTTTGGAATGGGCAACTAGCTATTTCTGACTGACCGACTCCTTGATAATTCAAGTGCCTGTAAATGGTTTAATTGAAATAAATGCTTTGAGTGTGAGTATGTTCCGGATTGGCGCAAAAACGGCTAAACAGATTTGGATGAAATTTGACACAAAGGTAGTTTATAATCTAGATTAACACATCCATACTTTTAATGTCGATTATACCAACGTTCCCGTAGGATGTTTTTCGACATCCACGCGGTCGAAAACGCGGACAAAAACTAGTACAAAGTATAAATAAATATCCCTTTAAAATAAACTGGTGTGTTTAATTCTTAATTTTCCGAGAAGTTCTGAATATTATATTCTATTTTATACCTTATTTTATTCTACGCATAATTTAGCGGCTGTAAGTGCTCCTACTGCCAATTCACCTTAATAATTGAACAGGTGATAGATATAAGCTATAGCTCGAAATATCTACTAATGGATTACATAATTATACTTTCTAAGTAGGTGATAAAAACGTTCACGTAAATAACAAGGCCATTAAAGAAATTATTGTCATGAACAATCGTCTTAACGTAGGTAAGTACAATGCAATAAAGATTAAAAAGTAGCGGAAAGTATTTCGGCTCTCGGCTGAAGTTGAGAGGCTTTCACGGTCCCTCGCTAAGTGTATTTGACATTATTTTCTTCACTCATATAAGCTCAAAAACGTTTTCTATTTATGAAAGCCAAAGTGTTTAGTTCAAATGTCATTTTCTAACCGTTTGTCAAGTAAAAGTGAAGAAGTTACAACAACCTAAACATTGTTGTAAATTATTACGTTCTTATTATACTTAGCCATCAGCTATAAAGTTTGTATTATCAGAAAGGGGTGCCGTAAAGACAAGAAAAGTATTAAAGTAAGTGTAAGCATCCAATATTCTATACCAATGTGAAAAAGGCGTGTAAAAATTAAGATAGTTTCTTTTTTAAGCAGTTCACATATAGGCTTCGCAGACTATAACATCATCATCATCATTTCAGCCGAAAGACGTCCACTGCTGGACATAGGCCTCCCCCAAGCACCTCCACTTCTACCGATTCTGTGCTTCCCGCATCCAGCGGATTCCTGCACCCTTCACAAGGTCATCGGTCATCTTGTTGGAGGCCTTCCAACGCTACGTCTTCTGGTACGCAGTCGCGACTCCAGAACCTTTCGGCCCCAACTAACATATAATTATATTAATATAAATCATATTACGATATAATATTTTCCATAGTAATCTTCGAGCGACCTCAGACGGAGCTATAATATATTTCTACGTCACCAAAATATGTGGATAGATATAGCAAGACATATTAATATTTATTATGGTATATTGATATTTATTTATTATGGTATGTGGTTTATTATGATTTTTATTTATTTAAAATGCAAACCAAATGACGGCAAAAATATATACATTACTAGCTGACCCTGCAAACGTTGTTTTGCCATATAAATGTTTGGTGTGGACCATCTTTATCACTTACTACCCTACCTACCCTACCATAATTTATAAAAACATAATTTTTCTTCATATCTTTCTTTTTTCCTAAATTAAGATGTAAGCTATCCTATCTTTCAAGTTGGATCAAACTGCACACGGTATGCAAATTTGATTGAAATCGGTTAAGTAGTTTAGGAGTCCATCGCGGACAAACAACGTGACACGTAATTTATATATATTAAGAAGATTATAGTATATACTAGCTTTTGCCCGCAGCTTCGCCCGCATGAATGTCGGAAAATATCCCACGGGAACGTACTACCGATACCGGGATTACGTACCTAATAGCCGAGGAAAAGGGCATTGACTACAAAATAATTATGGTTACCGTCAACCATAATTATTTTGTTACGCGTAATTTTGAATCTGTGATATCTTTTAAACCGTTCATTTAAATGTAATGATATTTTAATCTAAATTAAATGCTCAGTTAAAATAACATAGTTTATTGGATAAGGATTAATACCGGTCAAAATAGCTTCGGAAATAATAATGAAATTTTTTATCAAATTCTAAAATTTAAAAATGGTTATTGTGGGTCATCCTTAGAAGTTAGACATAAGCCATCACGGACTTATGAACAATACTTTTTACTGTAGAACATAAATTTTATGTAACTTTTACTATTTCCGCGGCGCACGCCAGTAAAGTTTCCAGTCGGCATGATTTTTTTCCGGCATCGTCAACAATAATCGTCAAATTTCAGCCAATTTATACAAAACCATAATGAATAATATACTCAAACCTTCCGCATGAATCACTCCGTCCATTGGTGAAAACCGTTTCAAAATCCCTTCGGTAGTTTTTGAGTTTATCGCGTTCAGACAGACAAACGTGGCGGGGGACTTTGTTTTATAATATGTAGCATAGCACATTTATAATAGAATAGCACAGTATATTAATATATATTAATAAAAGCTACGTCTGTGACAGGCATAATCAAAAAATAAAAACCGGCCAAGTGCGAGTCGGACTCGCGCACGAAGGGTTCCGTACCATTATCTATAAAAATGGCAAAAAAATCATGTCTGTTGTATGGGAACCCCCTTAAATATTAATCTTATTCTGTTTTTTTGTATTTGTTGTTATACCGGCAACAGAAATACATCATCTGTGAAAATTTCAACTGTCCAACTTTCACGGTTCATGAGATACAGCCTGGTGACAGACGGACAGATATACAGACGGACGGACAGCGGAGTCCTAGTAATAAAGTCTCGCTTTACCCTTTGGGTACGGAACCCTAAAAATAACTCGAAAGCTATCAAGAATCGCGGAACATAGGTACATGGGGTATTTTGGGATGAAGTCATTATTTGAACCATCTGTATACTTAACCTGAGTTCCTGATATCGTAAGTAAGAATGGTATCCGTAGCGTTGTTCCTGTAAGTTGGAAGCGGCACGTCCTCGCACTCGCGACGTCCTCTGTGTGCACAGTGCGCTAGTCAGGCGGCTGGGGGGCTCCGGAGTGTCGTGAGTACGGGGGAGGGCTACTGGAGATCCTTGCAGTGCAGAGGAGGGCGGCGGGAGGGGCAGGGGCGCACGATAGCCAGGTACAAAAGGTTCAGTACTTTCAAAGACTGGTAGCTCCAACTCCACAATGAGCGTCCAATCTGCGACTGTTCCGTATCTCGAGCTGTCATGTGAGCCTTCTGTACACGTGCTGTGTCGTGCGCTGCTGGCCGGCTGTCGACAGCCTCCACCTGGCCCGCAACGCTACTATTTATTGTCCACATTAACTGCCAACGGCTTTGTGTTCCACTGAATACACTCGCACTACTTTGTAATAATAAGCTCTACACTTCATGTTTCATAGCTATTTTGAAGCAATTCATTTTATGTAAGTCCCTACTCAAACATTTTGTTTGTACAGTAGCGTCCATAAGTCGATTAGCAATCTCACAAAGCAATAGACTGACGCTTCGGTTTGACTTAGACCTTCTTCTATAAGTTATTTCAATACTAAAGACACACACACACACTCTGTCTGCAACTCATAGCACTTCATAATTTCCACCAACATAGTATATGGCATGCTAGCTGTGGTTAACGTGCTTTGGTAGGTGCAATTATGGCGAGCCGAGGGTTTAAATCTCACCTGCGATTTGTTTGTTATTTTTAATATTTACTACTTATAGTTTTTACTAATAGTAGTTCGATAATCGTTGGTTTTTTGTTTCGTTCGTCTTGTTCACATAAATAATAAAGTTTTGAAGGTAGACCGTAGGTAGAAAACTTAGTAAATTATTTCGATTTCTGTGAGGTAGATAGATGCAGTTTTAAACGAGTATTATATAGTAGTAGTATTAACCGGATACTTACACTACCAGTTCCCGTACCAGACGTAACCAACTGATCGCGATAACGTTAAGTTACGCGGCGCGCGGGCAAACGTCTGGAATAAGTACCGTTTACACTCCGAGCTGCCGCGCGATTCTTGTAAACGGGCACTAGCGACGACACGGGAAGCATTCCGCTGACAGTGCGACATGTCGCTAACGACACTAATGCATCACATGACACTCGTTAACAATAGTTTATGAGCAGTTTATGTTGCGACTTGCGACATATTTCAAAAGATTATGTTCCTTAAAAATCTGTTCCACTTCGTGACTTCCAGAGACAAAGTTATTAAAGATCGGGTTCCAGACTGAAAGGCGACGATCCAATAGGTACCGCAACTTTTTGATCTACTTTCACATACAATATTTCAGTATGCAATGCCTACTTGCTAAACGTTACGACCTACGGAAAAGTTCAGCTTGTCTGTGAATCGTATCGTATCATATTGGGTGTTATGTTTATGATCATTGTTGAAAAAAGAGCTTTGAAAGAAAAGGAAAACATATTTTAATTTTTAATACTAAAACTTAATCTATACCAATAAGTAATAATATTCTAGAGAGAGCGAATTAGAGCTTGTATATGTGGAGGGTAATATACGGAACCACAGCTTTTTAAAAATCTTTCACCACTCGAAACGTACGGTATTCCAGATGGACATAGACTTTATATTATGTAAGTACTGTGAGGACTTATCATTGGAATTCAACCTCACACATTATGCAGGCTGGCAAAAACGCTCTATGGTATCCGAACATTCGAACATTTTATATTTAAATTAGGATTTTCGTATGGTGTGCATTTGTTGTAAGAAAAACGAGTTGAGCCCCTGGCGCCGGTCGCGTAATATTGTCTTTTGCTTTATACTGTTGGTTTAATTATAGTCTGTTTTTTCCAAAAGTTTCTTTAATTTATTACACTACACACGATTCCGAGTGCCGCAGCCAAGTTAGTTGCTCACAAATGGTGGAGGCGCCCTTCTACAATTTATAAAGATAGTCGTTACAAATAGTGCTCACATATGGTGGAGGCGCCTTTCTAAAGTGTAGTCGTCACAAATGATGGAGGCGCATAATTCCGGACTTTGCTGAGGAAGGATACGAGATACGCCGGATCTAAAGCTGAGTGGTTTTTATTATCAATTTTTTGTAAAAAGTGCAAGATGGCTCTGCAAATGCAGGTTTTCTCCGGCATAAACAGCGTATGCCTCGAGAAATTTATTACAGCGTTCAAGCTGATGGCCACCAACAATGATTGGCGAAATAGTGATTGGGCGCTCATAGTACGCGCATTTTTGGAAGGTCCAACGATGTACTTCCATAAATCTATATACCACGACGGTATATCCTTTGAGTTATTATGTGACAAGCT
This sequence comes from Agrochola lychnidis, assembly GCA_963680765.1. Classification (NCBI taxonomy): domain Eukaryota; kingdom Metazoa; phylum Arthropoda; class Insecta; order Lepidoptera; family Noctuidae; genus Agrochola; species Agrochola lychnidis. The sequence continues at coordinate 391,451 of OY796863.1, read as the reverse complement.
AAGGGCAGAGTTCCCGTGCAAATGCCACAAAGAAATATATAGGGTGCAAGAAGAGGAGATTGCACAAATAATTCCTGATGAACGTAGACAGGAAGAGGTAGCGAATGTGAATGTAGATAATCACACCAATTTATTTTCTAGTGGAAGACAGGATGACCCACTGGAAGGAATGCAAAGCTGCCAAGAGGGCAGAGAGGACGATGATGATGAAGACGAATCAATTCAAGTGTTCGAAGACGAACACATGGAAGAAATTTATGAATCGAGTCAGTCCAGTCCAAATATTAAACCATTTATCCAATCTATTTATTTATCCAATATTTCAGAAGATCAAAATGTGTCATTGTCAAAGGAAGGTATTGGTCACGATGAGGAAACTCCTACACATAACTTCGTCGTTGATCAAATTAATGAAAATATTTCTGAGGATGACGTGGAGTCATGTTCAGTCATAGAGAAAGAGAGTGATAGTGAAGTAGTCGTTGACTTGGTCAAACATGTTGAAAGTCTTCAAATGGCCGAGACCACAAATGTTCAAGTTTGTTACCCATAAGGAACATAAATGTATAAAAATTCTTAATGCCACATTTCGACAACAACGTGCTAAAAACAATTCAAGAAGAGCACCAAATAAAAATAAGGAGTCGTATGTGAGAATAATTAAAAACTTCGTACCGAAAATCAACAAATTTAAAAGGTCGAAAGTTTATAGACATTTTATAAAGAAGTTTTACATTTTAGAATACGAGTTTTTAAAATATAGAAGTTCAGCGATTTTACCCCTATCAATAGATTAAAACCTTTTCATAATAGTATTTAATTATTAGTTTTTATGCCACTTATTTTATTGTCATATTATGTCATTTAGATGTAAACATCATTTGACACATTATTTTAGTGATGAATATGAAATATTATTTTAATGCATTATAATTGGTTTCTCGTTTCATATTATGGGGAGCAATCATCGGACGCTGCCAGGAGCGAGTGAGGTGTTGTCACTCCTCACATCGCTGAGAAGTCGGAGGGAATGAGCCACTGTCTGCGTCTTCAATGTTATGTGTCGTCTCGTCTAAATTAGCATGAACGTACTCCAGAATTTATTAATGCGAGTTAGAAGAGGCAAATATTTTTTGGAAACTGTGATCCCTTCAGGAGGGAGGGGAAGTACTCTGTCTTGGTTGACACCAGCCTCGCTAACGGGGGCATAGCCCTTGCAAGGTGTGTCTAGTTGACACAATTGGTTCAACTTATGACTGAGGTCTCACAGTTTAGTCAGAGCTAACTGACACTTGATAAAGTTTGAGTCTTGTGAGGATAAAATGAGGTTTTGAGATTCTCCCTCTGGAGTATGGTCGTGAGTTTTTAATGTTGTTGAGCGCTTACTTCTTGATCCTTCGTTCCCTCTGGCTCAATTATGTCCGATGGAGTTAAGGCTTAGGATGTAGAGTTCTTTATTTTCATAAACCCCCTCTGGGTAGATGTGAACTGTCACATCTGTTTGTTTGTTGTCAGAGGCTTGCTGTATCTTTTTCGGTGGTTTTGGTACAGTGAGGTTTAAGCAGGAGTATGTTAATTTTTTGTGCACTGTTAGCACATATTGTCATTTAACTTGGCTGATACCTAACCTGGTATCAGGACTTTGCGATTCGTACGTCCTGACTTAAGCCTTCTCCTGCAAGAGAAAGACCTCACCTTGTATTTTAATTGCCATCGTTAGGTAACGTTTCTGTTAGGTATAGGCAGGAAGGGTACGATTGTTCAGATACTTTGAATAAAGGTCTCTGCCTGATCCCTTTATTCAAGTGGGGCGTAGCTCATGTGAGGACTTATCATTGGAATTCAACCTCACACATTATGCAGGCTGGCAAGAACGCTCTATGGTATCCGAACATTCGAACATTTTATATTTAAATTAGGATTTTCGTATGGTGTGCATTTGTTGTAAGAAAAACGAGTTGAGCCCCTGGCGCCGGTCGCGTAATATTGTCTTTTGCTTTATACTGTTGGTTTAATTATAGTCTGTTTTTTCCAAAAGTTTCTTTAATTTATTACACTACACACGATTCCGAGTGCCGCAGCCAAGTTAGTTGCTCACAGTACCTACATCTATAAAAAATAAGTACTTAATAATACTAATGAAATACTATCTTAAATTCTTGCAAGCCTTTTTGGTAGGTTACTGCTCAGAACTTGTCAACGTGTCGTGAACAATAAAATAAACTGTCTGTCAACTGCCACAAGGTGGACAATGTAGGAATCAGTGCAAATCGCCAGCGCAGCGCCCACCAGCTCTGACCGAGTCGAGCACGTGAGCGGCACTTCCCATCCTCAACATGGTTACTTCAATCTAAACATCATTTGGCAACACGGTGCATCAGTGCGTCGTGTGCGTCCGCCCTAACACAAGGACGCATTCATTTAAATTATTGTGGTACAAAGGATCACTGCACATTCATTCAAATAAATGCTCAGAGTATATTCGTTACTATTGCAGCCCGTCCGACCGTCCCACTGTCCGGCTGTCCGGGTGTCCGATGCGGAGGCGAGCTGTTCACTGAGATCACTAAAGTTTGACATATTGAAATAACATACTTGAATCTTTAAGACAGTGCCATGTATTGTTGTAAAGGTTTTTTTAAAATAAACTATGTGAGTAACTTGCTAGCTGCAAGCGATTCATTTAGAACCTATTTATTTGAACGTTATAGCAATCAACTGAAATAGAAATGTTTGCAGGAAACTGAACCGCGCCAGTAGTTTGCGTGCGCGGCGCACCTCATCTGTCACCATCGCATATATAACTTTTACATCGAAATAGTTTATCTGGAAAAGTAATAATAATGGGAAATTAAAGTGAGTTTTTCAAAATAACATATTTTGGTAAATACGAATAATACTCAAACAAAAATAACCCTGGACGCGAACAACGCCAACAGCCGTTAAAAATACAGTTTATAAAAAAAATTAAATGAATATGATGAACCTACTTAGTGTAAATTAAAAACCGTCAGGAAAGTTGTGGCTTAGTGTAAAAGCCACACTCGCTTACATAGGCATACGTTTATACCGAATTGTGCATGCCAATACTGTGGCGATCAAAAGGGTAATCTTTACAATAAAGGCTTGCAGGGTTTAAGGTTAGGAACCTTACAAGTAACAGAGGCTGTTCGTGACAGTTCACAGATGTTTCCTCGGAGGGACTCGTCCACTTGTGAGGAGCCAACGCGTGACGTCACGAACACCTTCACCTCAGTGCGCGTGACACGTTATTTGACGTGAAGCCCACAACGCACGTAGGTATGTAAAGTTTTGATTGAGTTCTTTCTACGCTATTATTATTACTATATAATACACGACAAAGTATTTATAATAGGTTAAAAATGATGTATCATCATGTGTTTGAAAAATGTATTGTGTGCTCCATTCAAGCCGTGTCTAAATGAATTCGGTCAAATATCTTTATTACTGCTAGCTGAACAAGAAGAACAGGAAGTAATGTTTTAGTACAATATATTATAACAAAACGGCATTGTCCGTTCGATTGGTGTTAAATTGTGTAGTTCGGATCGGCCAGAATTCCGGCATTGCCTTAACTTCGTGCAGGCGCATTGCGAATACTTGATGGTGCAATACAACCCAACACAGACACACCCCGACGACCGATAAAATAATGGATGCGATTGTTAGAACATCATCAAAGTGCATTTCCACTATTAGTTATGTGGACAGGGCTGGCTCGTGGCCGCGGGACGGGGTCAAATGTTATACACGGTTATTGGTTACACGTCGGAAATCCGTTAAGGGGATGTAGGAGAGGTCATTTACAACCAAATTACCCCTGATGACCCCTATGCCAATGTCAACCATTTTCAAGTATCTAATTAGACTTTTATTTAATTTTTATGTATGAAGTAAAAATATAAAATGTACTCAATAACCCTGATATATAGGGTTAATGGTTATACGTAGCCATTTTCAAGTAATTAAACATTTTAAAATGTATGAAGTAAAAATGTAAAATGACAAATAAAGTTAAATGCAAATGACCTCGCCTACATCCCCTTAACGGATTGCCGACGTGTAACCAATAAGCCCGTATTAGTATTCTCTAGTACACGTTGCACTACGTTTACTAGCCAATAATAATAATTTGTTATCATTATTTATTAATTCATAATAAGTTCTTGATTGTGCTTGTCTAGCTTGACTCTACGAATCGTACCGACGGCGACGGCGACGGCGACCGCGACGCGGCGACCGACGACGTTTCGCCGTTTCGCGATGCTTCATTAAATTCCGTGAGTTGTATAAATGACGGGATATGTGGCCGTTTCCTACGCTGATGTCAGTAAACTGCGCGAGACAAGACTGATCACCACTTTATTACGAATACAGCTTCACGTCGCACACTGTCTCAATTTACGAGGGAATTATCTTGTGATATAAATTCCTTTTATTTGTGGATGTTTACTTGCGCGGGCGCTAATATTAATCATAATTATTGTGGAGTGTATGGCGCGGCGGGAAATAAATAGTGTTCGTGAGAGAATGCGCGCAGCGAGGAGGAAGTTAACGAGACGTAGCACGTAGCCACGACCGACGCGACCATGGACCACTATAGTATTACGCCCGAACCCAATAGCCTATCACCGGTTTTGGCATACTGGAGATAGAAAAATAAATCTACCTATGGTTTTAACGTCCCAATAATCTGTCAAGAATAAGGAATCTTACGGAATTGATTATACTGTCTACCATCAATAGCGATCTGTCTTTTACTGAAAATAGGTAATTAGGTTCGGCCGTTAGTGAACACGAAGCGGCGCGCGGCGGCAACTAAGGACGCGCCACCACTAGGTGTAGACACGGACCGTTGGCAGACGCCAGGCCATGGTGATCTTAACTGAGCAACAGTTCCGACTATCAAGCCAAGATAACAGGAGGCAGTGTCAAGCTACAACTCTGAAAATCACTTGAGTCCACCAGACAGCTCGCGGGGTCTCGATTCATTCCCTTAATGTTTCAGTCAGGTAATTGAGCAGTTTCAATCTATAAAGGACGTACTTACCACAGAATATGACGTTCACTTACTTGATTTAAACCTACGAATATTTAAACTATAAAATTCAAAATATTTTATTTCATATAAACCTACAAGGGCACTTATCAAACGTCAGAAGCTAGGTGCACGGTTTCAATTGGTCGCTTCCTGTGGAGAAGAGCTGGCAAGAAACTCCACGGTTACTCTTTTCAAAATAAATGGATTTTAAAATGTTTTCAAATTACAGTGATATTAGGTATAAGAGGATAGTGTAGTGTAGGCCTAGATCAACAAGTACTAGGTACTTAGCAAAATAGATAATGGTCCACAAATCTACAGTACAAATCTACAGCCTACAACGTTCTCACATTCACAAAATCTAAAAGAAAAGAATCTATTTAAAAGATAAACAAAATAATAAAAATAAAGACCTATTTAAACCAAATGACATGAATGCCATTACAGCTGTAACAAAACTAATTTAATTTTTTTAATATAGAATACTGTAGGTATATAATTTCAAATAATGAAAAAAGTATGTCAAGGAAGTACCTATGTAAAAAAAGTAAAATAAAATAATCATCGTAATTTGGGAGCAGTTAATAGACATTTACATTGTTATGCCATTAATGAGGTAAGTACCAGGGAAGCCACATGTGCAGAAGGAATTATTGCCAAACTTCCTTGTATTCAACTTAGTCTTTAACTTATAATAGGTATGCTTTTTAATAAGGACACGTTTGATGTGGGTTTTGAACGTTCCATCGCTAAGTTCTGTAACCGACTTTGGCAACTTGTTATAAATGCGGATACTGTTTATAAGAAATGACTTACTAGTTTAAGTTAATCTAAATTTGGGTATCATAATTTCATGTTTACTACGTATAGGTATATATATTATGGAAATCGCTTCTTATTTTGAAAAGTCCTAAGTTTTTGCGAACATACAAAATACTTTCCAATATATAAAGAGAAGGCTGAGTTAGTATATCAATTTCTTTGAATTTATTTCTAAGGGACTCGCGAGTACCCATTTTAAAGATCGCATTTTATAGGCAACCTACATCGCCTTCGTTTTTATAGAACTGTTTCAATATTTTTCTGTTTATTTTTACGCCACGTGTTCCACGAGTTAGCGGCAGAGAACTTGTCGTCAAAGGTCGCGAGATCTAAAATAGATGCGTCTGTATAAATAAATAATTATTTAAAGTGTAAGTCAAGGGCGGCGCGGGCGCAGACGCGGGTTGCTGCGGATCATATCTGAATACGTCTATCTACATTAACAGTATCCATAGTTTCTTCTAATGCTACATGCATTTTATTCGTTTATAGGATCACAGTAAATCATCTGCGACACAATGCCTGATGAGGTGGCCATACAGACGCGTCTAAGTGGGCGCAGCAGCGCGTCAGCTTGACATGTGTTACGTCGTGTCGTGTGTTGTAGTAGAGAAAGATTAGTACGTACGCATGTATTAAGTAGGTAGCTACAAATATGCAGTACGCATCAGTTTTGACTAGTTCGAGACTTTTATTTTACCGATTTGCAATCAATTCGCCTTAATGGAGCAAACTACCAACAGGGCGGACACCGGACAGTCCAATAACTAGAACAACGACATTCCAAACATCGATCGGTTGTCAGACTATCTTCGTATGGCGAGGGACCAAAGGCAAATGTGATGGCGCCTTTCGGCCCTCTGCTGCTGGGAATGGCGCAGAGGAGGTCGACGCGGTAGTGCCGAGTGCGGGAGCACACAAATAGCCGCGCGGCGATAAATAACGCGCCGCATTCCGCACGCGCGTGTGTCGCGGTGTCGCGTGCTCAAGCTTTATTTTATGAAACTTTTCTAATAACTCGTGAGCCGCGTATACAGCTTTTAAACTACCCTAAACGGCAATTATACGGTATTATTATATAATTAATGTATACAAAATTTTGTAAAACATTTTAAAAGAGTAACGGTGGAGTTTCTTGCCCATTCTTCTCCATGCGAAAACTACCTTTTGGAAGGGGCGACTAGAATAAATTCTATGTAAATTTTGACGTTCAAAAGTGCCTTTTTGTGCCTAATTGAAATAAATTATTTGACTTAAGTAAATAGTATTTTTGTTGAGAATTTTGTATATTTAAATTGTGTGGTAGTAATCTATATAAGTTGTGATTTTAAAGCTCTTCAATGTATCTTATAATTGCCTTTATTGTTTTAGCGTCAAACTATAACTTTTGCATGCCTATTGGTAAAATATGGCTGAATCTATTTGTTTTCTTTATCACCATGTACTGTACCCATATTTGCAAAATAAATGACTTACTTACTTACTTACTTGACTTGACGGCGTTTCTGTTAATTATTTTCATAAATTTTCTCAAAACTTAAAATATAAAGTATCTTAGCCCTCTTTTTCGCAGCACCTTCCTATTAGTTCTCACACTATGTTTGATATCATTCGAAGAAAGAAAATTCACACTTGTAAGTACCATAGCGTTAGGAAAGATGTATCGTAGGTAGTCAGTGTAACTAAGCCGACGTTCTCACGGACGTAATAAAATCGCGGCGTAAATTTTATCGTGCACTGGATTTTCAACTCTCTGAGTTGAGCCGAGCGTTGAGTATCCAACGCGCTGGGACCCACTCTCGTCCCAGCGCGTTGAAAAAACACACTGTTGGATTTTCAACTCTCTAAGCAGAGCGTTGAAAAGTGCACGAAAAAAAATCGCCGCGATTTTATTGCGTCCGTGCGAACGTGAGCTAAGTGTAGGTAAAACTTAATACTCATCTGACACCAGCTACGCAGGTAGTATCGTGCTACGCCATTTCATAGACCTTCGGTAATCCAACACAAAAGTAGCTAATTTTCGTTTCATGGTATTGCGTATAGCGTTACATCAGACTCGCTCGTCGCCATTACTCTAATAATGAAGAGCGACTGGTACCCCGACACGACGCGAGGCCGCCACAGTGGGTCGAAACTGCTATATGAGGGAAATAGAGATTTTGATTACTAATACCATTTAAAAAAAAAAAATACTTTTCGTAAGATCTTGTCATTTTGATGAAAAAATATTCTGAAACGTTTTTCTCTAAAACTGATAGTTTGCCCGGAAAAAAATAATTTCTGTTTTTGTTGTATGGAATGAAAGAGAAACTGCTTAAATTTGACCAAGTCTTGACAGATCTTGCTTTAAAACTACTTTGTTCTTATTCTTTGACTTGTTGGCTATAATTTTACGCCATCAGCGCGCACCCATACTTGCCCGTTCAAGAGTTCTGAGGTTCAGGAAAATGAAAAAAAAGTAAGTAAAAAGTAGTTTTTTATTATTAATATCATAGATAAAATAATTGTGTTACATAAAATACTTATAATTAAGGAATATTAATAATTTCAAAACATAATATTTATCAAAAAAGTTCAAAAATATTTTTTTTTTTAAATTAAAGCAAATAATAATTTAAAACAAAAATAAATGAGTACTTAGATAGTTAATTGACACAGGCGTGACCTTGCGGAAATCCATTATAAAATACAATAGACGTGGATATATTTAGTAACCTGTTCCGCTTATCTATTTCTAAAGAGCCATAAAAAACTCCTGAAATAAATCGACACGTGTTTCACCTCTCAACGAGGCATCCTCAGGATGACGATGGACTTGTTGCGAACTCGAACACGGCGTGTTGCCACGCGTTGCATAACGGTCGCACTGATAACGGTGACACTATATAAGTGGGTTCAACGGGCGATAAGGCTCAGTCTGCACTCAGCGCTCGGTGTGGTAACACGCCGTGTTCGAGTTCGCAACAAGTCCATCGTTATCCTGAGGATGCCTCGTTGAGAGGTGAAACACGTGTCGATTTATTTCAGGAGTTTTTTATGGCTCTTTAGAAATAGATAAGCGGAACAGGTTACTAAATATATCCACGTCTATTGTATTTTAAAATGAGTACTTATAAATTATTTAAAAAAATGGTTTTAAAGTTATCTTTATTCAAAACTACAACAAGAAAACTTAACTCTAACAAAATTAATCATTATCACTATCTTCAATTCTCAATTCTTTATTCCCTTTCCTTTTCCTTTTTTTTTTTCTCTTTTCTTTATCTTGTAACGTACATCTATAAATTCTAATTCAGATTCAGTTGGAAGAGACACCAAAAACTCGACTGCTCTTGGTGATAACTACTCTCCGTTGTTTGGGCATTCTTGGCCTTAGAAAGGTCAGTTTTGGATCAGACGACAAGAGAAGATTATGCAAGATATCTTCATTTGTCGCTGTCATACTTAGTTTACTTTCATGGTTCTCTCTATATTTACGAAAAAGAAACAAAGAAAATTCGTTTATTTGCGGTAAACATGACGCAAAGAAAGATTAAAAAAAAACACGTTAATAACAAATTGGGGGAAAATCTCTCCTCATGAAATCCTCTGATGCTTCTTCCGATAGTTTTCCGATTGGTAAACGTCCAAAATGCTTAATTATATCTGTACCATGCACTAGCAACTTATGTACGCTAGAGGGTATGTATTACCATGGATATAACTGTACATACAAAGTGGCAGTGTCTTTACAAAATTGGGAAAATTTAAGAAAGTCCACTTGCTCACCAGAAGCCAATGCCTATAAAATTATGTGGAATCTTTCGATCAGCTCTTCTGGCAGTGTTGCCATCGTTTGTAGTGTCTGCGCCTTGTCTCACAATATCGAACAGCAAGCCGTTTTCCTCGTTAAAGGGTTGCTGGATTTGTTTTTTTCTTTGCGCCAACTTTTCTTTGTCCTCACCCCTTGAGCTGCATTATTTTAAGTCCATCCGGTAAGTTGAAAGCATTTTGGACTTTAACCAATCGGGAAACTATTGGAAGAAGCATCAGAGACTCGAAATAAAGACTTTCGTAAATATAGAGAGAACCATTCAAGAAAACTAAGTATGACAGCGACAAATGAAGATATCTTGCATAATCTTCTCTTGTCGTCTGATCCAAAACTGACCTTTCTAAAGCCAAGAATGCCCAAACAACGGAGAGTGGTTCTCTCACCAAGAGCAGTTGAGTTTTTGGTGTCTCTTCCAACTGAATCTGAATTAGAATTTTGTTAGAGTTTAGTTTTCTTATTGTAGTTTTGAATAAAAATAACTTTAAAACCATTTTTTTAAATAATTTATAGGTACTCATTTATTTTTAATTTTGTTTCTAAATTATTATTTGCTTTAATTTTTAAAATTTATTATTTTTGGACTTTTTTTGATAATTATTATGTTTTGAAATTATTAATATTCCTTAATTATAAGTATTTATGTAACACAATTATTTTATCTATGATATTAATAATAACAAAGTACTTTTTACTTACTTTTTTTTTTTCATTTTACTGAACCTCAGAACTCTTGAACGGGCAAGTATGGGTTTAGTTTAGTTTATCTTTATTGCAATCCATAATGTACACATACAGGTGGTAGGGAAAAATAAATTGAAACAATTATGGACCCTGTCGGGCACAGCAAAATTATTAATAAGTAGGAGAGAGGAAGCTTATTACTAAATATTTATGTCCTATTTGTCTATTATTATTTTGTACTTTTTTTTACAGCAGCAGTAGTAGTTATTATATTTATTTATGTTATTACTCATTTATTTATTCCCTGAATATAATGTGTGTAGGTCAATCTATTTATTTATTTTTATATTAAATTATATATTATTATTGATTATTTACTTATTAGCTTGAATATTTTTATATTGTTATTAGTGCACTTGATATAGTTATATATTTATTGGGTTATAATATTGTGTATATTTATTGGGTGCGCGCTGATAGCGTAAAATTATAGCCAACAAGCCAAAGAATAAGAACAAAGTAGTTTTAAAGCAAGATCTGTCAAGACTTGGTCAAATTTTAGCAGTTTCTGTTTCATTCCATACAACAAAAACAGAAATTATTTTTTTCCGGGCAAACTATCAGTTTTAGAGAAAATAAATAAATAAATAAATTTCATTTATTTCAGGTACCACATAACCCATATTGAAACCTTCTTTACATTTGCGTCTCCAAGCTCACACTACACTACTAAACAAACGAATAAATACAATATGAACACAACATCAACACAAATTAGAAACATTAAATTCAAATTACATTCAATCATAATTAATTAATTAGCCCTTAGTCATTTCAATAGTCTATTACGTGCGACACTATATGTAACATGTCTGTCACAGCAGTGTCGCACATAAGGACAGTCCAACCTATTTGCTATCATATTCAGAACGACATTGGAGCTGGCCCGCACTCTGCGCACTAGAGACGCGCAGCGCTTCCGCATGGTCGCATGAAAACAATCCGTGCGCGCCCATGCGAACATACCCGAAGCGCTGCAGTAGCGAGGCAGACCCAACGTCGCTCTGAACGCGTTGTTAAATTGGATGCGGAGGGTGCTGTAGCTTTTCTGCGTGTAATTAGCCCACAGGCTGCAGGTGTACATGGACGTGCAATATGCTCGGAAAAGAGTTATTTTCACGCCATCAGAGCAACGCGCGAACCTGCGGGCCAGCATATTAGCTCTTTTAGATAAAGCCCTCCGCTCCCGTTCCAAGTCAGCATGATCCCTGAGATCAGCCGTGACTACATGTCCTAGATATTTAAATTGATTCACCCTGTCTAAGGGTACACTATTTAGACGTATAGGTGGTACATAGTCGGGGCATATAGCACCGCCAGCCTCAAAGACCATGTACTGACTTTTCTTAATATTATATACAAGTCCATGTTTAACAGCGTAATCCTCACATGTCGCTATCAACCTCCTTAGGCCACAAATCGACGCGCTCAGCAGAACCATGTCGTCTGCATAGCTTAAATTGTTGATACACACGTCGTCTATATGACAGCCGACGTGCTGACTGCTCAGCGCGACGATCAGCGCGTCCATGTAAAGGTTGAATAACGAGGGTGAGGTCAGTCCACCCTGCCTTACACCGCACTGTAATCGATATGGCTCCGACATTGCCCCCGACCATCTGACGCTGTTGACTTGATGCGTATACCAATACTTGAGGGTGGTAACAAGTTCTGGTGGTAGGTTGATACTCTCAAGTTTTTTCCACAAGAGATCATACGCCACCAAATCAAAGGCCCTGGACAGGTCGAGAAAACACGCGTATACCGGGGTCTTACGGTCATTATAGTATCTGACGGTATGCTTAAGACACAGTATGGCACTTTCCGTTGATAATCGGGGTCTAAATCCAAACTGATTATCGTGCAGAGATAAATATTTACTTAACTGTGTATTAAGCAAACCGTCAAACACCTTCGCTGTAACTGTAGCTAGAGAAATGGGCCTATAGTTACTTTTATCAGCCAAGTCACCGGTTTTGTCTTTAGCTATAGGCACAACCACAGTTTTTATAAGGTCCGGCGGGAGATAAGAGTGGCTCACGCATAGCGAGTAGAACATTGCTAATACTCTGTTTATATGTGGGCCAGCGTGAACCAGATGTTCAATGGATAGAGAATCATGACCTGGACTCTTACCTTTTGTCATACTCTTAAGGATAACAGCCACATCCTTGGCACTAAACCTCACCCCTACTATCCCCTCCGGTAACTCATCATTGTACACCTCACACGGCCGACCCAACGGTGACTGAATAGAAAATTGACTCTTAAAGATTTCAGCAATGCCTTTACAATCACTCACCCCCTCAACACTCACCGGAAGTCCAGGTTTGGCGTTAACTTTGTTGGTATTTTTCCAAAAACCTCGAAAATCGCTTTTGGCGTGCTTTTCCGCAAGTCTGTCCATTTTAATCTGGACTTGATGATCTTGACACCATTTTAAACGTGATTTAAAAACTCTCCTACTGGCACACATTTCATCGTACATAAGGCCAGCTTTAGGTTTACCACACGATATCCACTCCGTAAACGTCATTCTAGCCCTCCGGTGAGCCTCGCTGACGTGTTTATTCCAGCCCACCATGCGTGCCCCACTCCCACCCCTCCTAATGCCCTCTCGACCCGCCAAGGACGCACCACGAAGGGCGGACACAATGTCAGCGTACATCACATCAAGAATACGATGATGACAGGGGTCATTACAGTAAAAATCAGCACAATTTATACACTCGGTAGGAAAATTAACCATCCCTAAACGTTTATGACACTCTGTGGTATATTTCGAGATCTGTTCCTTATTTCTAGTGCCCCACGATACAGAATTATCGTTCAACATTACATTCTGTAATTTAGGTGTAAGTAAATCAAGGTCACACTCAATGATTAGAGGAAAATGATCAGACCACAGCGTATCATAATTAACGTAAACATTAGTGACACATCGTTTTGCCGATTCCGTAACTATAGAATGATCTAACCAGCTGCATGTACCGTGAGCGTCACTTATGAATGTGTATGTACCCGAGTCCACACCGAGAATATCAACATCAACACATGACCAATATTGTTCACTACAAAAACTAACAAGCTCGGTATAAAATAACTCGTATGGGTCAGCATTGTAATCACCCAACACAAAAACCGATTGAATATTGTGTTCATCTATAATAGCACTTACCGCACTCAAACAGTCTGTAAAGTCCGGTAGGTTATCCGCACAATTAGTAGGCATATAGATACTCATCACAAGCACAGGTCGATCTTTTGTTGTCACTTTTAATGCGCTGATACGAGCGTTATCACACCGCAACACTGATACTTGTTGAAAAACACTGCTTCTCCATAGTAAAGCGACGCCGCCAAACGGCCTCCCACGCAGTATGCCGGCGGACGTGTCCACCGCCGACGTTCCAGTGAATCCGAAACCGCTGTCGATCGTGCCTAGATACGTTATTTCCTCAGGCAGCAACCATGTTTCTTGCAGTGCAATTAAGTCACAGGTGCGACACAAGTCCCGAACACTATCTACTGATCGCTTGACGTTTTTACAGTTATAGCTAGCAAATCGGTAGCCATGTCTATCCATTATTATGTTGTTTCGCACCGTCTACAGAGGAGAATCTGTTCGTATTTCGATAGTTAAAATTCATGAAGCGTCTAAATATGATACCAGCTGGCCATATACTTTCATCTAGGTATAGCGATGCTTTGGATTCAGACACAAAAAATTTGTACGCATTATGGCCCTTGTCTTTTCTCATTTTAATTTTCTCAAGACATACAGTTTCCTGTGTTTTCCGGTAAATGTATGTAATTATGTCGTCTTCCGTTGTTTCGCCGTGAATATTCGTAATGAGTATCGGAATTTTCTTTTCAGCTGCTTTAAAATTACAGTTTAAATCCTTTGCAATTCCTGACTTGCCTGCAAAACGGTACGTTGTCCGTTTTTTATACGAAACTTGTTGCCATTCCTCGTCTTTATTACGATGTTTTTGTGAGATTTCCTTAACATTCGCACACTGTAAATTCGCCAATGAAGCCATAGTGTTCACAGTGTCGGTCAGCTGATTCGCTATTACAATCTGCGTTCGCGATGTCGCGCCCGGCCCGGGCGACTGTGCGCGCGAATTATGATTCGATGGCTCTGACGTAACCACAGCGCTCGACGTTTTATCACATTCATGCGTCATCGCAATATTAACACTCCCAACCGGTTCCAACCGTGGTTGTCGAGTTCCCTTCAACTTTGAATTCTCACAGTTTTGCTTTTGTTTCTCATCTACCCGCATTATTTTTCTGTAGCACGGTGGAGTTTTCTCATAGCTATCACTGCTATTATTGATGATGCACTTCTCATTCATCGAAGAATTATGCACATTTGAAAGACCCATAGGGCCACTGTCGAGTAGCCATGCACCTCGCCTTGTGTTTACTTTAAATGCTGACGTTGGTGGTAACGAGTCACATTTAATTTTAAAGAATTCATCTTTTAACTCGTTCAGATCATCTAAGGTGGCATATGTGGTTTTCATCTCCTTAATTGTAGTTTGCATCCGTACTATGTCCTTTAAAAGTTTCGTGCAATCTAAGTGATCAAACGTGATCGGAGGTAGCTTTTCTAGCTGCCGAGCTACAAACACTGGGATTTCGGTTGGTTCTGCAGATTTAAACAACTTGATTATATCTGCTATATCTCGTTCTTCCTTCCCTTTGTTTTTTCGGACCACCTTGCGCAACTCCGTGGGTATGGAGTCAAACAGAAGCGACTTGGAAGTTTTAATTTCCTCACTCGTAAATGACGAAGTACAGATCCGCACCAACGTTACTTCGTCTATCACGGACACCTTGTTTTGGATGTACGCTAACATCTCGTCAATCACAATATTACACTTGCTGCACTTTACAACGTTCGTCATTTTTACAAAATTAGCGCTATCGAAATGCGCGACCGTCCCGGATGATTGCGCGGGCGCACTGCCCATTGTTTTCTGCCCAACGTTTTTCAGATTTTTTTTTCATTTTGATGAAAAAAAATTCTGAAAAACGTTTCAGAATTTTTTTTCATCAAAAAGACAAGATCTTACGAAAAGTATTTTTTTAAAATGGAATTTGTAATAAAAATCCCTATGTCCCTCATATAGCAGTTTCGACCCACTCGCCGGCGACCGACCAACGGCTACCTGTCCTGTGACGTCACCTAGCCTACCGCAACCAGCACTGAACCGAATTACTCGTCGATATTATATGCTCACAGTTCTATTTATTTTTGTCGTCGTTACAAATAGGTACTCCGGCAAAATAATATCAAAGAAATAAAGACAAAACAACTTATGAAATGAATTGATAGCAAGCTCACGAAATATTAAGAAAGCTTTGGTTTTTTTCTGATTTGAGAATGAAGAAAAACTCACAGATATCAGACGGAAATGGCTCCGTTGCGTAAGGCCTACGTCCTGGGCTTAATTCGGGGTACAGTGCGGCGTGCGCCCCGTTTGAATATTCAAGCCCCGTGATGTGTCGTGCACTCGTGCCGTTGTGCGTGATTTGTGCCGACGTGCCCTCGCAGCCTGTTGGGACCATCCTGACATTCACGCCTACGCCTACTATTATTAACACAAACATTATTCTATAAGCACAGACATTTGGAACTTTCTTTATTCTTTTCAAATAAATTTTCGGATTTCGGATTTTGCCATTTGTAGATATTTGACTGTCCTTACGGGTAGTCAGAAACCCAACAGTCTGAGAACCAGTCTTCCCAAGGAGTATTCGTTATTCTGTATATTTAATGTTGCGATTAGTACCTAATATATTCATTTGCACATCTCATTAGGTTATATTACAAAGAACCTTTTATACCTGTAACACCTTTATAACATGTATTATGCAAATATAATAAAAATAATATGATTTGATTTTAAAGCTCTCTCTAGTGCTGCAAACTAACAATCATTTAGTTAATCTTTCGGATTCCTGTAAACTAATAAAGAGGACTTGAGATCTATTATTGACAGTCCAGTGAACATGCTAAATCACTAGGAACTAGGCCAGGGAAGTGGTTGCCCACTGTTAAAAGAAGAAGACAATGTTACGACCAAAGACTTCTTGTAGGCTTCCTGTAATCTATGAGTAAAGAACCATTCTCTGTATTTTTTCAGATATAAGGGGGAATGGCCAATTTTCATCCATTTCCTTAAATATCTTTAAAGTATTAATTTAAAATTATTTAAAAAAAAACAACCGACCTCCAAAAAAAACACTACAAAGTGAAAAATAACTTTAATTTCGGAAGTCGGTGTCTTGGGTTTTATAGTTTCGTTTTTTGCCACCGACTTCCGAAATTAAAGTTATTTTTCACTTTGTAGTGTTTTTTTTGGAGGTCGGTTGTTTTTTTTTTGTAAAAAGTTTTTATTTTTCACTTTTTAGTTGTGGTACCTACCCCACACACATTCGAATACCACTACCTGCTACCAGTGACAGAAACTTATCATATCATCTACATACTGAGTAGGAAAAAGTACGTTTTTTGTAGCTAACTCAAAAACTATCGAAGCAAAGTTAATAAAGTTTATATGGGACCAATTCGAGAGTACACCCTTTCAAACAAAAAAAGAATTTTCAAAATCGGTCCACAATTGACGGAGAAATCGGTGGACAAACATAAAAAAAAAAAAAAAAAACAAACATACGCGGCGAACGTATAACCTCCTCCTTTTTGTAAGTCGGTTAATAAATGAGATCCTCACCACAAGCCCTTTCATTTGATAATATATATGTCACCGTAAAATTATAAACTTCGTTAGTTTATAATCTATCGGTATTATTTCCGTTAGATTACAAACTGTCGAAAAATTGTGAACTGCGACAAATCATTTACGATTTAACGCATTATTTTTCGATAGTTTATATTATATCCATGAGAAACGAGCGCAGTAAGCGCTGCCGCTACCGCGGCAGCGCTTACTGTGCTCGCTCGTCTCACGCGGTTGGTCACAGTTCTAACCTAACCTAACCCTAATTTCACCCAGTTCACAATTTTTCGACAGATTATGATCTAACGGAAATAATACCGATAGATTATAAACTAACGGTGCTCACAATCTTACGGTGACATATATATGTCACACAGTACAGTTTGTTTTTTTTTTTTTAATTTTTCAATTGCCTCCTAAAAGTGACCCCCATATTCAAAATTCATTTATTTATGTTACACGTCCGTGTTTGGGTCACAGAAATTCATATGTGTCCAGTAGATTCGGAACAAATTGGCTGTGACAGACGGACAGACAGACAGCCAGCCAGACAGACACACGAATTATCTTATAAGGGCTCCGTTTTTTTCTTTTGAGCTACGGAACCTTAAAAAAAGGAGCATATCCACTAGTTTGTAGTTTGTTCTACTTACTAACAACTTGTTCGGAAAACTTCACAGCAGTTCACAGCACATCGACTGTTGTCATCGCCAGACCGTCACCGGCTCACACACCCCCGTCCCCCGTCAGCGCGCCCCCGCGCCCCTGACCGCCTGGCGCGGCGGCTTCTCTTTAATATTGTTTGCCTCAAACTTCCAACAAGTACCGGAAACTTTCGAGCTTGGTTTAAAGATAAGCTTTCCAACTTACGCTCCGTGAAAAGCAATTCAGCCGTTTTATTGGCACGGACAAGAAGATACGTTAACTTTCAAGTCTTTTCGCAAATATTCGTATGTAAACTTATCTATGTGGAAGTTACGTCGGCGGGAGGGGGGCCGCATACTAGAACGGATCAAATCAGACATACCCGGAATAGTTTCGGATCAATGGACCACTGTTTCAGCGCAACACAGCGCTGTGTGCGGCACGACTGGACTATATGACGCTCTGCTGAACTGCAGAAATCAAACTCTCGATAGATAGGTGTCATTGCGAACGTGGTTCGTAGTATTAACGCGGTGACTGAAATAGAAAACACGTACCATCGCGGTCACACATATCTGATCACTTTGAAAACAAAATCCCGTGTTCCGTACCTCAAAAGGAAAAAACGGAACCCTTATAGGATCACTTTTTTGTCCGTCTGTCTGTCTGTCTGTCACAACCCTTTATCTCGGAAACGCGTGGAAGTATCGAGTTGAAATTAAAACCAAATACTCAGGTCTACAGTACCTTGAAGCAAGCTTGAAGCAGTGATAAAATTAAATTCAAATTCTAAGTTAATGTAAAAAAAGATACAGCCGTTTATGCCACAAAAAACGATTTATTCTTCGTTTGGCCCACTAAGTTTTGTCCTACATAAAAAAAACCTGGTTCGTCCCAAACAATATGCTTCCCAAAATATAATTTTAATTTTTTATTCCCGCTTCGTCCTATTATATATTCCTTCGCCCATATTTTTTTTGTATATGCCATACTTACTTTTTGTACAATTGGCAAAAAAGGGTTTGTATTTTAAAATGCCCGTTTGTATTTTAATTGCAGTGAGTTAGACGTTGATTTTTACCTAGTTATTTGTTTTTTGAAATATATCTCTTAGTTTACTGTTGATCCAATTTTTATATATGAATGTTGATTTTAAAATGTTTGTTTTATCCATGATTGTGTAATAATCACAATTTTTGTTGATTTAATTTTAAATTGGGCATGGTGTTTTTGAAATTATAAAAATGATTGCTTTTTTAAACGCTTTGTTTTGATACTCTCATTTAATTGTTGGTCGGTAAAATTTTTGGTTATTAAAATTATCATTGTCTTAAATATTGTTTATTACAGTTCTGACTGTTCTGTATATTTACACTGTAGTAATGGTAAGATGATTATTATACCATTTCTGTGATTTTGATTGTGATACTGGATAATAAAGATGATTTAAACCTAAATGTTTAAAATTGTGTTATTACTGAATTATTATTGTTTCAAAAATTTCAAATAAGTACATAATTTTTTGTTGACTGTCCCTTTAATGTACTTGTAATTTGGGACGAAGCACAACTTTAGTTGTGCTATGGGACAAACTAAGATTTTTTTGGAATGTGGGACAAAACTTCAGGACGAACGAAGAATAAATCCAAAAAACGTATATTTCGACACTCTCAAGGAAATCAAAATTTATAGGGTACTTTCCGTTTACCTAGAACTATGAAAGGCAAATATTAACATTGTCTTACACTACAAGTACAGGGAAAAATCTGAAAACTATACATTCGTTTATTTAAATCCTAAAAAATATATATAGTCTTTATTTAAAGTACGTAATCAATCATGGAGGTTAAGCAACGGTATGCGCGGTCATAATTGTATGAGTGACCAAACCTTTTGTATTCTTTTTAAACTTTTACTAATTTGTACAGAAGAGAAAAATCAGAAAGCCATTTCTAATTAAATCACAAAAAAAGGGGTCTTTATGCAAGGAACGGGGGTCTGAAGTGAGTTAACCGTGTCATGTGGGGTATCGTATGAAAGGGCTTCATTGGCACAAGCTTAAACAGATTTTTAATTATTTTTATGATGTATAGTTTTCGATTTATGACGAAGAATGAAAAAAATAATCTTTTCCCTCTTTTGTATGTATAACCTTATAACTTTGGCGTGTGTAGTACCTAACAGTTTGCACTGTTATGCGGTTACCTAACTAATTTAGGTATGAACTGTTAGTATTACCACAACTTCACTTATAAAACACAATAATATAAGTAATTATAGGTTTTGGAAAATAAATTTCGGGAAAGTTCTGAGGACAGACTGCAAGATGAACAGCTGTCTAACTGTTAATACCTTACATTCATCATAGAGTTGTTTGGTTGGGTATAAGTACGGTTTCTTGGACATGACTTTAAGTACGGCTCTTTGAGCTCGCTCTGCCCTCAGGAAATTTGTTTTAATAGCACCACCCCATGCAGTAATGCAATATCCGATAATCGACTGACACAGTGCAAAATAAACCATTCGTAATGTGTCTATGTCAGCCGATTCTCTAAGGGATTTAAAAACATAAATAGACGCATTGTCCTACTAGTTATCATTTCTAGCTGTTGGTCCCATCGTAGGCCGTCATCTATTTGCAGACCTAGATACTTTACACAGTCACTTCTAGCTAGTGTAGGACATGAACACGGTGTTGACCAGTTCAGGTAGGAGTGAGCAGTTACAACAAAACTATGCGGTGGCGTGGTGCTTCGTCGGATTGCGAAAGGAATGTAGCAAGATTTATCCAAGTTTAATGTAAGTAGATTTTGGTGGAACCAGTTCATAATACTATTTACAGCTATTTCTGCCTTAGTTTCATATTTCCTTGGTTCTATCAGTACAAAGTGTTCAGCAAAAGATGATGTTATCACTGGCTTTCTACCTACACCACACTCACAAACTGAAAACATACAGTTTGTGAGTGTGGTGTAGGTAGAAAGGTGAGGCATGGTGCCAGCCTGCGAGTGTCTGCGAGCCAGACGACTTTCTCGCGCTAAGCTGCCGCCCACGGGTCGCCACTACAGACAAAGCTTTAATTAAATTATTTAGGTAGTAATTAAATTAGGAACTTTATTATTCTTTATGGTATTAATTTAATTAGGTACTTTATTTCCTCCATTTCAAAATCCATACCTACTATTAGGGAGAGTTTTAAACTCAAAAATATCATAGTAGTGAATATAACCATAGGTTATTTTAAAGTTTTTCGGTTTACCTGTCTATCGCTTCTGATCACAATGCCAGATTTTCTGGTTTTTATCAACATCAAGTCAACTTAAAAATACATCGTTTTAATATATAGCTAGGGTTACAATACAAATTAGCCCGGGCGGGAATCACAGTCAGTGTCGTCTGGATCAGCTGTCGCTCAAGCTACCGTTTTGAACAGTTGCAGGAATGCACTACTCCTCTGTCATAGGTACCACTTATGTAGTGTAATAGTTTGCCCTTGTTTCACTTTCATAATTGTGTGAAACTTTAAATAAATCTGCTTTTTACCAGACAACGCTAAGTTGCATAAGTAAAATTATATCATTGCAGCTGACTCTATTTCCGTCGCCTGCGCACTCCGGTTGCAAAAACGAGCAGTGGGTGTAAATAGTAAACTAATGAGTGGCACTAATTGCGCGCGGCGCGCGGCGGTGCAGCAGCTGCGCCAGTGCCCCGCAAACATTCATCTGCTTTCTTAACTTACAGTATTTATGTAGCTCCTAAAATCTCACTACCTAGTAGTGAAGTGATTACGGTATTAAGTAATCATTACGGCGACCGCTTTCTACCTTCTGGCAAGTTAGTCACCGCGCGTCCTTGCGTCATTAGACGCGACATCATGAACGATCACTCGCTCGTGCCCACGCACTCACTCACTCGCTGGTATTGTTACGACTCGTGTACTGTCGCCGGCACGAACTTGGCAAGGTTTTGGCGTATTGGGAGTAACTTTGCGCATGTACACTTAGTGCAACAAAAAAAAAAACACTTTTATTGCATGTCAATATTCTATGGTTATTGTCATAGATATAAGAAGAACATGTCTGTTAAGAAAAACAGGCGAAAATGAATTCTCCGTATCTACGATTCTTGCCAAGACATGCCAGCGACTATACATGTGGCAAGCGTGTGTGTGTGTTGATGTTCATGTTGCATTGCTGAGGAGCTGCTACCACAGTCGCGCGTCTGTCAACATTGCTGAGGAGTTGCTAACACAGTCGCGCATCTGTCAACATTGCTGAGGAGCTGATAATACAGTCGCGCGTCTGTCAACATTGCTGAGGAGCTGCTACCACAGTCGCGCGTCTCTCAACATTGCTGAGGAGCTGATAACACAGTCGCGCGTCTGTCAACATTGCTGAGGAGCTGATAACACAGTCGCGCGTCTGTCAACATTGCTGAGGAGCTGCTAACACAGTCGCGCGTCTGTCAACATTGCCGAGGAGCTGCTAACACAGTCGCGCGTCTCTCAACATTGCTGAGGAGCTGCTTACACAGTCGCGCGTCTGTCAACATTGCTGAGGAGCTGCTAACACAGTCGCGCGTCTGTCAACATTGCTGAGGAGCTGCTACCACAGTCGCGCGTCTGTCAACATTGCTGAGGAGGTAATAACATTGTCGCGCGTCTGTCAACATTGCTAAGGAGCTGCTAACACAGTGGCGCGTCTGTCAACATTGCTGAGGAGCTGCTAACACAGTCACGCGTCTGTCAATATTGCAGAGGAGCTGCTAACACAGTCGCGCATCTGTCAACATTGCTGAGGAGCTGCTAACACAGTCGCGCATCTGTCAACATTGCTGAGGAGCTGCTAACACAGTCGCGCGTCTGTCAACATTGCTGAGGAGCTGCTAACACAGTCACGCATCTGTCAATATTGCTGAGGAGCTGCTAACACAGTCGCGCGTCTGTCAACAGCGAGTGCCTCTGAAATAGTTTCGTTATTCGTTTGTTTAATGTTTTTCTTTTCCATCGTCCCGGAAGTAACATTTTACACATAAATATTAGCATAGGAAAGACACTAACCGATATTTACATACTGCCAGCCGAATGTTTGAGATTAATTTCCGTTTCTAGCTGCTGCTTTTACAACACAAATCGGTCTGAATACTCGCATTATTCCAGTTCACTCAGCACGATACAATATAAACCACTTAAAGTTGCCTACAAACAAGCAGTGCCTGCGACGGCAAGCTCGCTCGCTGAGACTTCATAAGTGTTGGAGAGCAGACAATCTCGTGGCAAATAAAGGTGAGCGTCTAATGAGAGCCGCTGGTGCAGCGCGCAGGCTGCACGACTACGGAAACGGATATTGCGGCGAAGAGTGCAAGAGGAGGCGCGCTGTGACTGTGGCTCTTATTATACCGTGATGCAGGCAACACTACGTATTATACCTACCGTCCATAGGTCCAGTAATCCTGAATTCGTAAATAATTTACTTATTGCTACCGATGCAGATATAATATGAAAAAATAATATTTTATTTTATTTTATTTATTAAGGGATAATAAACAACTACAACATATAATAATACTAAGGGTTAACATAACTTTTTGGTGACAATGTTGCAGTCCACTGCATTATCCGCAGGTAAAACATATTTAAAATCAGTGGTTGCCACTAGACGAGCATTACCAGAATCAACAAATAATTTTTTATTAAATAAATAAGTTACATAAAGCTAGCTATAGCTACAAAATCAAATTATATGAGAAACAATTTCATTTACTAAAATTAAATTAAACAATAAATAAATAATAAGATTCAATTATGATAAAAATGTTATAATATTAGATTTAAATTTATATTTTGAACATGCAAATATATCAATATCAATAAAATTTGAATTATAGGATTCCAACATTCTATGAATAGGGCAGCGTAAGCCAGAGTTCGTACGACAAGAGCTTAGCGCGAACAGAGTACGTGCACGAACCTGACGCGCGTGAACTGTTCGGAATATGGAAAAATATAAGTAATATACCTATATCCTGATAACCGTCGGGCAGTTATTAAGTCATGTTATATTTTTGTTTATCCGGCAACTTTCTGGCGTGTCGTGTGAACCACAGTTAGCTGGCGACACTTCCGACCACTTGCCCCAACCTGTCCTCTGGACAGTCGCGACTTGAGTGCAGGGAGCGCGACCAGACGGCACGCTCGGACACGGCATGGACGAGGACGGCACGGTATGGTAGTCTACTTCCCGGTACACTATTATTACCAGGGTGCACACTAGTGCGTGCGCTGCGAGAACGATGCACTGCGCTGTCTCGATATAAATAGCTCATCTGAAATTAACCTTTTGTTCGCTAAAGGGCAAATTCTCAAAACGGCAAATTCTCTTATGGGCAAATTTTACCTATTGTGGTATAATAATATAACTTATTCTAAGTGCATTGTTTTCATAATTAATGGATACAAAATATTGTAAAACATTTTAAAAGAGTACCGGTGGAGTTTCTTGCCCATTCTTCTCCCATGCGAAAACTATCTTTTGGAAGGGACGACTAGAATCAATTCTGTATTTTTTAATTATGTGCCTATTTGAAATAAATTATTTGACTTTGACTTAAACGCATTGTGTGTGTCGTAGGGTAATTGAAAAAACGAATCTTTGCGAAAATCCTCGACCTATTGCAAAGGACCGGCTTATTGGAACCTCAGAAAGATTTTCGTAAACATACGAGCTATTATTAGGACTATTGCAACTAAAAACAATCGGTTTAGGACGCTCGGAAGTTTGTACGCTGATTGGCGTTTACTACGAGTCTATTCATAACACCTTTGTTCTGGTAATTTTTTCCAATTATACCGCGTCTTGGGGCGAATTTCACCAATGAAACTGAACGGGATCAGCACAATATCTAAATCGCGTTCAAGAGCTGTCAGTGTCATAATTGTAGTGAAACATTGACATTGCACAGCTCTTAAACGCAGTTTAATTGTGCTGGTCGGGATCAGTTTCTTTGGTGAAGTTTACCCTTTGGCAAAACCTGTAGAAAGACGCGATGCGGTGCGGTACGGTGCGGTGCGATGCGGCCGCCGCACCCTCGCGACTTGCTAGATAGTGCAATGCTAACAAACGTGGAATGTGTACCAGTACAAACTTGTGAACTTACATCAGTTATTTCCACTGCCCCCGTGTTATGCAAGCTTTAGTTAAATAACACAAGTCGCCTTGCGCGACCAGCTGCAGTAGGACGCCACACGACGCTACGGAACTAAATGTGTGAGCACCTTTTCTGCAGCACTCAGCGTATTGCCCCTGAATATGAGTTTTTCAGTCATTAATAATACGACATTACGTAGGTAATGTTGGTATAAACAAAACCATACATTAGAGATTCACATAAAAGTATTTCTAATAAAATTTCCCAATAATTAACAGCATCCGAAAACATGTGAGTAAGTAATGTAATTTTCATGTTATTCTCACAAAGCAGATAAACGCGTAGGTGTCACCAAATTGTTGCTTGTTCTCGGATAATGGCAGACACATCGTGGGAGGCTTGGAAATGAGCTAATACATAACTTAGTGCGTACAGGTGAATATAACGTGTTTATGTAAAACTTAATATAGGTAACATATATTTACATTACACATGTTCTGAGGAACATTGTTATGTATTTTCCAGAGTTTTCGTCACTTAGCACACTGACTGATAAATGTCCCATGAGCGAGAGCGGCCGGGGGCCGCGGGGGGCGGGGGGCGGCGGCGGCAGGCGTGGAGGAAATTACCCCTGAAATGTGTCAATACACATAACATTCGGTACTAGGACATATATTGCCTATTAACTTACCGAGTGGAGAGCACAGTAATAAAAGGTCGATGGTGAAGTACACCATAGATCTATGTATATGCTAGATTAGTAGCGCTATTTAGTGGTAAAGTACAATATCTACTTCAGTAACTGTTACCATTATTATGTGGCCATTACCATTATTATTATGGCGGGTGGCCTAACAGGTCGGCGGACGTGACCCGGTGGTGGCCACCACCGACCGTCACCCGCAGGCAGGTGGCAGTAGTGGCGGGCCTGTGCTAGTCTCCGTGGAGCTCGAGCAGGCGGAGGCGGCCGGAGCCGCCGGGATGTCTCGCAGACGCGGACGACGAGCCGCGACCGAATGAACCGCCGCACTATGTGGAGATTGAGCCGGTTTCGGGTCATAAATCCATAACTTCCATGTTTTTATAGATATACAGCTGATTTTTTTTTTAAGATAATCTTGAGTAAATACACTTTAAAATAATATACAGTTTATGAATATAAATGTATATTTGATGGTCAAAAAAAAATACAAATTATGAAATATTGAAAAAATGATCAGTTTAACGAAATAGCTCCAGAAATCAAAATTATTGAAAAAAGCTCTCTTCCTCTCCTTGGGTCTCCAATCTTTGAAAATTCCTTTCCCGCTTTTATTGAGGAAAAAATACAAAATTTCAGCAACGTTTCGAAGATTGTTACAAATTAATATGCATTCGGCCATCACCCTTATTCGTTACTGCTGTTTCGGCCCTAAATTAACTTATTTTCTTCGCGCTTCCCATTTATGGAAGCATACTCACCTTTTAGAAAAAATGGACCAAATTATCCGACACACATTAACTTCAATTTTAAATGTGGCCATGGACGACCGAGCTTGGGCACAAGCTACTCTTCCCATTCGTATGGGAGGCCTCGGCGTCCGCAAAATTTCGAGTATTAGTCTACCGGCTTTCATATCCTCGGTCCATGGCACTGAGAAATTAATCAGGAAAATTCTAGCCTCCACACTGATTAATTTTGATGTGCCGTGCTTCACTGAGGCTATGAATGCCTGGAGAATCGCTTGCCCGAACTCTAATCTACCCGATTAAACATCTTCTCAAAGGCGGTGGGATGAGCCGCTCTGCAGAGTAGTACAGAACAATTTACTTAACACGTCTACTACTACTGCGGAGCGTGCGCGCCTGCTGGCTGTGAGTAAGTGGGAATTGGGTCTGTGGCTTCATGCACTACCGTCGTCGAATATAGGCACTTTGCTCGACGACACCACTTTCCGCCTCGCTGCTTCCCTACGACTAGGAGCTCCATGTTGTTCTCCTCATCGCTGTCACTGTGGCGAAGTTGTCAACAGTCTCGGCCATCACGGCCTGTCTTGCAGCCGAAGTGCGGGCCGCTTAGCGCGGCACGCAAACATCAACGACATCATCCGACGAGCTCTTGTCACCGCCGGCGTTCCAGCTGTATTAGAACCCAATGGCCTGGCACGCGACGATGGCAAGAGACCGGACGGCATGTCCTTATTTCCATGGAAGGTGGGTAGGCCTTTAGTGTGGGACGCAACCTGTGTCGACACTCTTGCGCCATCCCATCTTCCTAGCTCTGCGTGCTGTGCTGGTGCTGCTGCAGAAAACCTCAAGCGGCGTAAGTATAATAACCTCATTGGTAACTATACTTTCGAGCCGTTTGGGGTTGAAACCCTCGGGCCGTGGGGTCCGAGTGCCCATGGCCTCTTCCGTGACATCTCAAAACGGCTATTTGACACTTCCCGTGACCCAAGGGCTGGTTTTTACCTTGGCCAGAGGCTAAGCATTGCCATACAACGTGGCAATGCGGCCAGTCTCTTGGGTACATTACCAGTCGACAGCGATGCGGATGAATTTTTCGACGCTATATTTTAGTTTGTAAATAGTTCTAGTTAAGTTAGTATATAATATCTATTTTTATTTTGTAAATAATTAATAATTAATTAACTTTAATATTATAATAAAAAATTATTTAATTACCAAATTTAACTTTTGTATTTTTTCTATTATTGTTGATATTTTTTCTAAAGAAGATACTAATAATACAAATCTAAGAAAAGAAAAAAAACTTTTATTTCAACTTTTTAACTTTTGCAACCGAATGTAGGTAATTGATGTAGTTTACGACACTGAATTTGTTTACAAATTTTTATCACCGGTCCTTTGGAAGGAACGTAGACGATTTTTGTTTACGGTCGATCGAATGGCCCGAGGGCCATTCGGTTTGGGTCCTTCAAACTAAATACCCGTTCCATGTTTGTAGCGTATGTATTTTTTTTTCATTACGAACATTTATGTATTCATATTCTTGCACACATACAAACTTGGTATAAAGCAATATTTAACAAACTATTTAATTTGGTACTTACTCAATATTATAACATTATGGAGTTTAGAATTCTTGCACACAACCGAGGCTCGAACAGAACTAACTTAGAAGCTAGGCGACGCGACGCTCAAAATATCATGTTTCCATTCTGTTCTGTTAAAAAAACCTGAACTTTTACGGTAACAAATGAGATACTTTTAATTTTCATGACTACAATGATACATAAATCATTTGAGGTAAATCACACAGGTAATTTTAATTATTTAAAATCACTACAAATCTTATTAATATTTGGAAATCGTGAGAAAATCAAAGACATTTTTAACTATATACCTACCTAATTACGTTCACATTTCTGCATGCGCTCCAAAGCTCACAGTCATTCATGTCGGACGACGCGATATCACAGATGTATTAAAACATGCATAAATTAGTGTCAAGCGACGGACGCGATCTCAAGTGCAATCGCCGCA
This sequence comes from Agrochola lychnidis, assembly GCA_963680765.1. Lineage (NCBI taxonomy): Eukaryota > Metazoa > Arthropoda > Insecta > Lepidoptera > Noctuidae > Agrochola > Agrochola lychnidis. The sequence goes on along the minus strand of OY796863.1, from coordinate 362,983 downwards.
CCGTACTGGGTGACTGACCTGCCTCAACACGACACTTGTAGATAACCGTGATCGATGCGGAGCCACCCGAGCGCCGCGACCCGTGCCGTCACACACCGCATGTGGTTCACAGGACCTCAGCTCCCGTATGGTTACACGGCTCCTACGCCGGCAGTACCTTCCGTCCTACTCATCGCTGCACACGGCTCTCGTATCACCATCCGCACTCACACAAGTGCTGCATCTGCATTTATTAATTTTAATCTAACTTTAGCAATTCCTTACACTTATTTATTTATTTGGCACCTCAACGACTTACTCACTTAAACATACACATACAAAAATCACATCAGATTTAGGTATTGTGAACTCGTCATTTACAGAAGTGTACAGCACTAGCCTGCACAGAACTTTATGATTACAGGACGTTTTATTTATCGTTAGTTGATTTAGTTACAAAATAAAAATTTATTATGTTCACAAACATAACTTAGAACGTTTGCACACTGCATCCGGTCCGAATCGCTTATCCCAAAACAATATGGAAGGTAGTAACCACGGCTGCCTATGCATCCATTTCTTTGTGGTTGAAATAATAAAAATAATGAGCCCAAAAATCCAGTGCGTGGAATGTGCACTCTATTGGACCGACCATCTAATTTGTGCCCCTGAGCGTAAAACTACAATTTTAGCTCGATAGCTCCGCCGCTACAATGTGGACATAGTGGCGAACCCAAGCGGTCTGAAGTAGGGTTCGCTATTAGGACCATCTGTATTAGGATTTATCTGACAGAGACTAAGTGGCGAAGTACTAACAACCGCACGGGCCGATCCATCAGGTTAAGTTACGCTTGCTGGGATTGGTCCGTGGATTGGTTACCATTTATACATACCGAGACTCCTCCGTGCCTCGGAAATTACGTTAAGCCGTTGGTCCCGGCTGTCGTTTGTGGATCTTTGACAATCGTTACGGGTCGTCAGAAGATCGAAAGTCTGACAACTGGGTTGTGGAGGTCAAATAGGCAGTCGCTCCATGTAAAATACTGATATTCAGCTGCATCCGGTTAGACTGGAAGCTGGGCTTCCGAAATTAAAGTTATTTTTCACTTTGTAGTGTTGTTTTTGGAAGTCAGTTGATTTTTTTTTTGTAAAAAGTTTTTATTTTTCAGTTTTTAGTGGTGATATTTACCCCACACAAATTCGAATACCACCACCTGCTATGTAAATAACAGTGACAGGAACTTAACATATCATCCACATAATAAGTGGGAAAAAATACGTATTATTGAAGCTAACTCAAAACTACCCAAGCAAAGTTAATAAAATTAAATGGGACCACCTCTGAAGTATGACCTACCAAACAAAAGAAGAATCATTAAAATCAATTCATAATGTGCGGAGTAATCGCGTAACAAACATACAAAAAAAAAAACATACAGTTGAATTGAGAACCTCCTCCTTTTGGAAGTCGGTTAAAAATAGGCGTGGTAACATATTTTTCTTAATAAATTCGAATGCTGAAAGTTGATGTAAATTCCTGAATTTCATGACGTAATTCGCAACATCCCTTAGAGTCAGCTGGTATGTCATATATCAAAATCTAGTCGAGCAGAGAGGTTAAAGTGTTTTTCGTTTTTATTACAACTACACATAACAAAAGCGTCTCTTGTGGCCAAGGCGTGAAAGATTAGCAACAATTTCGCACGAACGAACTTTTGATATGAATTAAAGATATCCCCAAACCGTGCCCCGTTGCGTGGCGACGAGCTGTGGCTACTTGAGTCACCACCACACTACACCACAGCACACGACGGCAACACGTCACATCAACACTCGCTAGTCTTTAAGCGACGCAGCCTGAATAATCCAACAGCCGCACAGACGGCCCTCCTCTGCCCCGCCCCGCGAGGGAACACGCACCGCTCTTCATTGCACGTACACATATTATGCAGAAGGTCTACTCGTAATTCGTAAGACTAACGACGCTCACAAGGGCGTCTCAATGTAATTTGAATGCACGTGGATGTGCAGGGCAGGCCAGCTCACAGTTGCAGCAGTGACAGACGTTACAGTTATAATTTCAGCCGAAAGACGTCCACTGTTGGACATACTCGTAGGCCTCCCCCAAGCACCGCCACTTCGACCGGCTCTGTGTTTCTCGCATCCAGCGAATTCCTGCGGCCTTCACCATGTCATCGGTCCAACGCTACGTCTTCCAGTTCGTGGTCGCCACTCCAGAACGTTTTAGCCCCATCAGCTATCTGTTCTGCGAGCAATGTGCCCTGCCCGTTGCCACTTAAGTTTGGCAATTCTTCGGGCTTTGTCGGTTTCATTAGTTCTCCTTCGGATCTATTCATTTCTGATTCAATCACGTAGGGAAACTCCAAACATAGCCCTCTCCATTAACCTTTGGGTGACTTTCTGCCTTCCAATGAGGTCCATTGTAAGCGACCATGTTTCAGTGCCATAGGTCAGAACTGGCAACACGCACTGGTCAAAAACTTTCGTCTTGAGACACTGTGAACGAGAAGATAGTAGCAGCTTCCCGAACACCGCCCAGCCGAGTCGGATTCGACGATTACCTCTTTCTCGAAGTTGGACCTACCTGACTGGACAGTTTGTCCCAGGTTAACGTAATCGTTCACATTTTCGAGTGTACAGTCTCCGATCTTCATGAGGGTGCGTGTTACAAGGGCATTCGACCCGACTTTCGTTTTGTCCTTGTTCATTAAGACCCACTCTTTTGGAAGCTCTACTGAAGTCATCGAGCATTGTGCTGAGGTCCGCCAAAGTCTCAGCCATGGCCCATGACTATTATATAGTCGGCAAACCGAAGGTGAGTGATGTTGATGCCAACCCTTTTCCAGTCCAGAACCTTGAAGACATCCTCCTGTGCAGCGGTGAACAGTTTCAGAGTGATAACAATAGGTTTCGAGGTCCGGTCCTGGAGTCGGACTGACTTAGTAGCGTTTTCATACAAACACTTCATCACCTCGATGTATCAATAGTCAATCTGACACCATTGGAGAGACTGCAGTACGGCCCTAGTCTCGATCTGTCGATCGAATCGAAGGCTTTCTCGTAGTCCACAAACGCTAAGCAGAGAGGCACGCTAAACTCTTCGGTCTTCTGTATAACCTGCTACAGCATATGTCTACGATTCTAAAGCCATTATCTTAACCTTGACGTTACAGTAATATAGCATAATCGCGTAACACTACAATTTTTGTTTAATCCTTCCATTCATACCGGTATGAATGTAAGGTTCCGTTTCTGACAATTAAACTCATTCGCATGGAGTAAATAATGGCTGGACCTTCTGAACCTTTACCTTTGCGGTACTTACTCTCTATGGGTCTTTGTTGTTAGCGATGATTTTCGTACGGATGGATTCAATCGATGAATTATTATTTATTCATTTGATATTGAAATAAGCAAATAACTATCCTTATAAATGTTAGTCTTTGCGAGGAAATTGTTTCAAATTGTAGATTTTAAAATTGAATAAGGCGATGCGTCTCAAAAATGTATGTTTAAAGGTCGACAGTTGAGTAGCGACTTTTACTACTGCGAAAATTCCACTTGACGAAATCTTTGGTCATAAAGCATAAGGACTGTCGTCAAGCCCAACTAACCAACGCGGAAAAGCAAGCTTGTTTTAAGTAGGTATTGTCTCCCTAATGCAAATCATCCATAAACAAAAATGGAAAGGAAATTATAAAGTCATAAATTAAAAATAAAGTGTGAAAACATAATTAACAATCTTGTAACCATAACAACCAGCACCGCGTTTTAATGAGCCGACACATAATAAAGAAATTAATGAACCAAGTCCTGATTAGCAAGAACTTCCATTTACCCTAATGAAAGTGTCACACTTCACATATGCGTTTTAATTCGACGTGGCATCTACATCGCCACATGCGAACTAGTCACAGCGCATCACACTGACGTCACGCTAAATCTTGCATCGCGCAACCAGGGGTTTACCGCGCCACTAGCATATAATACAACGTCCCGACAGCACGTCCAGGCACGACACCCATCTGGTCGGAGGATCCTCCCTGTTCTATGGAGGATGAATGAACTTTAGACCCTGCTCCTCATACCTGTATAGTTTTAATATCACTATCAATCCTGAGCTCATTATTATCAGTTTTATTAATTATTATTAGGGCTGAGTAAGTAGCAGATGACCCCACCTATCCACCATTTTCGTATGTTCAACGTTCTGCCAAACACCCTGTATAACCGCTAGCTGTTTTACAAAAGCTCTGTTATGTAAAATGGCTGAACTACGTTTAGCTGTCATTGCGCTAGGTACGTTTGCTACCCACTTTTAGACGTAATGCAGAATCAGCAGTCACAGTAAGCGTTTGGTGTGGCTTTTAATGCCAAACAGGTCGCAGTAACTAAGCTAAGACACCCTGCCCAATTGGGTTAGGTTAGAACGTGAACCGCGAGCCGACCGAGTGAAGCGAGCGGTGCCGCGGCAGCCAGCTGCGGCCGGCGAGCGCTACTACCAAGTCGGTCGCAGTACTCGGCTATTTAGAATTTTTTGAACTGGCTTTCATAAAACACTGATAACTTTATATAATTGTCCTTAAAATCACTGTTTTCACCTGAGTTAGGGTCATTTTCACTCATATTACATGTTTTAATTTCTGTTTCGGACGTCATTAATTATTGTTGTTATTGACAGAGAGCGACAAAATAAAAAAACCGGCCAAGTGCGTGTCGGACTACGCACTATGAAGGGTTCCGTAGTTGAGATGAATTTATTTATCCCAAGAACAAACTTAACGTTTATTCCAACTGCAAATCGTCGCTCGGCATCCAATACCGCGAATGTGTCATTTTTTACTTTTTTAAGCTATTGCATAGCTTTTATCGCGGGCTTTGAGCGCGGCGACCGAATCAAGAAATTCCGTAACGAAAATAAAACCTAACACCCCCCACTCCGCCTACCATGTAATTTTTGTTTTATGTCATCACGTCATCATCCCAAGTGTAGCGTTGACAAATAGGAAGTATGGAGGTTACAAATGCTATGCAATAGCTTTACCGCGGCAGTCCCCGAGTGCCACATGTTTTTTTTTTAAATTGCAGGATCACTTATTTGAACTTGTAGAATGAAATAAAACATAAATCTGATTTTCGTTAAAAAAAATTGTAGTGGAGTCCCATTAAGTAATACAGGTGGAACATAACCCGGTCTACCCCCAGCCTCAAAGACCATAATCTCCGACTTATTATACATCAAATCATGTGTTTTGGCATACTGCTCACATTTGGCGACCAACTTTCTCCGTCTTATTCCAAAACACGGTCTAAATTTGGTTCTGGGATTAGTACTAACTTTAGTACCATGACTAAATAAAACGTTATTATAAAATGAAGTTTATCAATAGTTCCTGAACTATCTATGGTACTAAAGTTAGTCCGCCGAGTCCCCTAGTTTATCTTTGGTACTAAGTTATTTGACGTTTGCGTTGATTATTGTTGTGTGTCAATTTATACAAAAATCACTAAAAATGCATATTAATATGATTATCTTGATGGATTTTGAAGATTTGGATATGCTGGAGACGTCTCGACGATCTTACAGACATCGTCGTCGTGTGAATCCTTTTGAATTGAGTGACGAAGATTTTAGAATAAGTGTAGGTTCACAAAACGTTTTGGAGAAAAACTAGTGGATGTTTTACGTGAGGATTTATCCCACGACCCTCGAGGATGCTCATTGAGTCCTGAAGTGCAAGTGGTTTGCGCATTACGCAACTGGGCTCGCCATTAAGTATGTAAGTACCTAACCTTGGTCAATGCTAACCTTAGACAAAATCCAAATAATATACTAATATTATTGTTTTATTCGTAGATTCAAGACGATACAGCTGATTAACATGGTGTGTCTCAACTAGTTTTCAGCAAAACATGTTAAATCTCATCAAGGATGTCCCGAAGATTTATAAGAATGCCTATTACTCCAAACGAACAGGAGGAAAGCATCATTCCAAATGAATATTAGGAAATTCCGCAGTATTGCTTATTATCCTACAGTAATTGAGCCAATAGAATGGACACATATTTACACATTTCCTACATAAATAATGTAAAGTATCTAAAATTGATCAATTTTAATTAAATGTTATATGAACTAAATTTGAAATTTTATTTACCAATGCATCGCTATTGTAGTCATTTAACATCACGCCTGTTTTCCCCGAAGGGTTAGGCAGAGGTGTATCATATAAGTAGTACACCCACATTTTGCCAGTTATGTTTGTCTCATGTAATAGGGGGCGAGCCTATTGCCATCAACCAAGCACAAATCCAGGATCCAGACAACTTCAATGACAAAGTCGTGAGGAGCAATCATCATTATTTCCAAGTTCTCAGGAGAAGGCGATGGTGGTTTTTCGCCACAGGCATCTTTGTTCCCTTCTTTACATAGATAAGTTTGATTCAACTCGCTAACAAACCATGTCACAGTAAAGCTCAACACACACAAGGCGGGTTTGTCGGGCGCGGGTCAGAACGGCAGTACGGCGGGCTTGTATACATATATTGTAATTTCTTGTATTATATGGATGTCAGCACACAAATTTTGGCCGGCTGGAGTTGTGTTTAGATGTTACAGAGAAGCATGACCAAAACTAAACTCCCTTGTGTGGTGTGAATACATTTTTGTTGTTTATACTTGGGTGTATACTGAATTTATTTGAGTCTGTAAGGTATTTATATAAAGGTTCTTTTATCACTAGAAACAAACGATGTACCTACTCGCCTATTATTATTGTACAACCAACATGATGCACTGTTTCAAAAACATTTAAAAAAAACGAAAGATTTCAAATGTTTTTATTTTAATTTTTTCAAAGTAAATCTTACATAACCAAAAAAAATACTACACGTAAACAATACATCATACACAATATTCACAAGTTCACACGAATAGTCGACGTCATGTATCGCGCGCTTTTGCGAGCTTAGGAATCACCATTTCACCTCTCGCCCAGTCTTCATGAAAACCACAATTCTTCTTTTTCTCGATCTTGATAACCCTTGATATTATTGTGATAGTCATCAGTTCACTTATAATAGCATTGTTATTTTAGTCATTCTGTTTTTGTAAAATTACTTAATTTATGTAGATAGCCAAAGTAAACAAACAATAAAATTATGACTTTAATTTGACGTGACATCTAATCGTTGACATTGACAATTAATCAGCCATGCATTCCGTTGTACGAAATATGTACCAAGAACTTATTTCAATGTTAATAATAATAAAATATAAGTTGGATAGGTATATTAAACAAAACATCTTGTTTTAAACAAAAAACAAGGTAAATATCCCGTTGTAAATAAGTTTTGTGGTATGTTAATTGTTGTAAAAAAGTTTGTGGTCGCGAGGTCTACTGTTCGCAGAAATACTAGTATTATCAATATTTAGAGAAACAGAACGTTGCTTCAAATAAAGCCTTCGTGAATGAATGAAAGAACGCCATTTTTGGTTCTTATCTGTGGATATTATTTAAACCATGAACCTTCTTTGGTACTAACTGATCCTCGAAAAGTCTTCGTTTTGTAATAAGAACGCTTTTTGAGCCTGTTACTAGCTTTATTACCGTAACAATCCTAGACCTTTAAGTCTTGGTTTAAACCAGTACCTAAACAGTTTTTTGTAATAAGACGGAGACCACAGATTGACGCTCTCAGAAGCACCATATCGTCTGCAAAGCTAATATTATTTACACAAATACCATCTATATAGCAACCCACTCTGGTGCTGCTGAGCTCGCCAATCCTGCCTCACCCCGCATTCCAACCTGTATGGCCTGGAAAAAGTTCCAGCCCATCGTACACTATTGATCTGGTTACCATAGGTACCAATATTTAAAAACGTTTTTAAGTTCCATTGGCAACCTATCCTTCTCCATCTTTCTCCACAATACGTCATAAGCAACCAGATCAAAAGTCTCGAATAAGTCGAGGAATCTAGCATAAATCGGCGTCCCACGCTGTGTATAAGCATAGAATGTGACAGTATGCTTAAGACACAATACTGCACTTTCTGTTGACAAACCACGCCGAAACCCGAATTGGTTGTCATGAACATTTACAGTTTTATTTATTTGTGTATTTAGCAGACTGTCAAACACTTTTGATATTGATATTATAGTAGCTAGAGAGATGGGCCTATTGGTTGCCGAGCGACGAAATGTAAGTTTGTGCGCACAATATTGAGAGATTTACTGTGTTATTTTAAGACCATAGACTTCTTATAGATTTTCCTGTAATCTATGAGTAAAGAGCCATACTATGTATTTTTTTCAAAATTTTTGGTCCAGTAGTTTCGGAGATAAGGGGGGGGGAATGGTCAATTTTCATTGAATTTCTTAAATATCTTTAAAAGTATTTATTTTAAAATGATATAAAAAATATGTTTAAGATCCTTGCAAAATACCTTTTCATTTGATATGTCACACGGCACTGTTAGCAAAACTTTTTTTTTAATTTTCTTCTTTGTCCCCCAAAAGTGACCCCTATATTCAAAATTCATTTATTTACGTTACACATTCGTGTTTGGGTCACAAAAATACATATGTGTACCAAATTTCAACTTAATCGGTCCTTTAGATTCGGAGTAAATTGGCTGTGACAGACGGACAGACAGACAGACAGACAGACACACGAGTGATCCTATAAGGGTTCCGTTTTTTCCTTTTGAGGTACGGAACCCTAAAAAGGGTCATTTATTTAAAAATATTTCCATCATTAGCAGCCCAAAAGCTTTTAGAGGATCTTTAATTTATTTTTAAAAGTTTTCATCATTCGAACGTCAATAAGTTTTTAGAAGATCAGTTTAATATTTCCAGTATTCATTTGAATGAGGCTTGAATACTCAATATTAAAGAAAGAAAGAAGAGAAGAAGAGATGCTACTTCAAAAGTCCTCCGTTTAACCGGTAAACCCGCCGTGCAGACATGTCCATCAATATTAGTCGCTCTGTGGGCACTGGTTACACTGTAGTAGGGTTGCCAATTTTATTTAGAAGAAATGAAGTATTTCTGATTTCAGAGAGGGTAATTGTAGAGTACATAGGTACTTAAAAGAAAGAGTATAACTTTATGTAATTTTTAAAACAGCATTTTTTGCGGGAAATAACACCACTTTTATTGTTTTTTTTAAATAATTGTACGACTCTAGAAGTCTAGAATCTACTACTAATTCTTAATTCAAATTGATGAGGTACTCAGCCGCCTGTAGTCCCGCCACTTTGCAATCTTGACCGTGGAACTAATCGCCACCCGCCTCGAATAGGCTAGGTTTTATTTTGACAGCCTCTAGTTACGACGCTGCCAGGAACTATAGGGGGCCACACTAATCGCGGGGCCCTGGGGCCCTTGTTCAGTGGCCAATGGAAAATACTCTCTTAGTAAATGCTGAATTAATTCAATTTAAATTGAGAGTCAATAACATGGAGTTTTTCAGTGTACCTACTCTATTGCTTTTGTAGATTATCAAGTACGCCGACGCGAAAAAGAGTATAATACTCTAGAGTACGATTGGCAACCCTACACTGTTAGTAGTCTAGTTGACATCATGTATGTATACTCAAATTATTACGACGCGACGTTGAAACAAAGCATGAGTTTCAGGGAAACTTTATTGAATACAGGTTGAAAAAAAAGCGGCCAAGTGCGAGTCGTACTCGCCCATAAAGGGTTCCGTAGCAGCAAGTAACATTGAATGAAAGGTAAATTGCGGTTTACGATTTATGACGTATTAAAAAAAAACCACTTGCTAGATTTCGTTCAAACCAATTTTCGGTGGAAGTTTACATGGTAATGTACATCATACATTTTTTTTAGTTTTATCATTCTCTTATTTTAGAAGTTACAGGGGGGGGGACACACATTTTACCACTTTGGAAGTGTCTCTCGCGCAAACTATTCAGTTTAGAAAAAAATGATATTAGAAACCTCAATATCATTTTTGAAGACCTATCCATAGATACCCCACACGTATGGGATTGATGAAAAATTTTTTTTTGAGTTTCAGTTCTAAGTATGGGGAACTCCAAAATTATTTGTTTTTTTTCTATTTTTGTGTGAAAATTTTAATGCGGTTCACAGAATACATCTACTTACCAAGTTTCAACAGCATAGCTCTTATAGTTTCGGAAAAAAGTGGCTGTGACATACGGACGGACAGACAGACAGACAGACAGACAGACATGACGAATCTATAAGGGTTCCGTTTTTTGCCATTTGGCAACGGAACCCTAAAAACGACCGAAATATGACTACATTAAAATTTAAAAGGGCGCTAAACGAATTTTTAATTATGAAAACTTATTATACGATTGACGATTTTCTTAATGATGATTCACTAACTAATTGACATACTATTACCCTGATTGACATAATTATTGGTTCGCTTACCTACTTAGTCTTATTTTATATTTTTTTATTGCTGACACTTTTTTTTTTTTTTTGTAATTCCAATGATCTGCATATTTCTATTTTTTTTTATTTGGAATTGTATACCTTTGCATGCCCACGTGACGGTTAAAATATGGAGAACTTTATTATAAAAACACCTATGTACTATACCCATTTTTGCAAAGAAGCAAATGATTTGTTTTGATTTTGATTTGACAAAGTTTAGACCTAAAATCAACAATCTCGTTTCAATTCACGCTATTTTATATAACCTATAATCGTTGACCTGCTGCATTGACAAATGCAAAACGTTTACCTATGCAATTCTGCGTGTTCAGTAATCATGGGAAATTGCTAAACGTCGTTCAACTGTTTTACATAACGGAGCTACAAAACAGCTACCTAGTTATGTAAAACAACGGATTCGTCAATCCATCCGGACATACACATACACTGGGCATTTGTCCAGCGCAAAAACTGCATAGATGATTGCGTAGAAGTTGTGTAGAGGATGCGTAGAAAATGTCATAGTTTCAATTTCTTTAAAAGAGGTCACCGAAATGCAGCTGATTATTATTAACATACATTATATCATCCTACGTTTGCACATAAATATATAAATATTGTTCTATCGTGACAAATACAAATATAATAGGTACATAAATATAAAATAATCTAAATGAATATGGTGAACATTTCTTTAAATTTTCCGTGAAAAACATTCACTAGCGGGAGACAATATTTCATAACGTTTCAGTTTTGCAAACCATAGAAACAGAAAAACTTCCTGTTTACACTGCATTATATATAAAGTATACTTTTAAAGACGAGATAAATAAAAATGTTTTATGATATATTTCGCCCACGCTCAGTGGTTATTACATGTTCTGTGGATATAATTATGTGAATAATAATGCTATGGAGATAATGAGGGCATTCAATAAACTGTAACGAGCCACTAATTGACGCCACAAGTAGCTGACGGCACGCGACGTGCGGCTGCGCGAGCCCGGCGAGCGCGAGCGGCGCGACATCCATCATGTGCTGTCACAGCACGACGTCACATCGGAACGCCGCCGCCGCCGATCGTCAGCCGAACATCTCGTGCGAATGATTTTTCTTGTCCTTCTTCCCTCAGATTCACAGTGCGGCTGTGTCCATGTTCCATCCAAGGCGAAGCTCTATGTCAACGGCGCATGAAGTAGATGGGATCCCTTCTTTTCGCATAATGTTCTTTGTCCTAATATACTTTGGCATAACGATTTTGGCACAATTTGTTTTGGCATAATAATACTTCGGCATATTTTTTTTAGGCATACATTTTATGTTGGCATAATCATCTTAAAGACTAATTTGTTTTGGCATAAATTTGATTCGCATAACGTTACTAGACCTAATGACTATTAGCATAATAATATTTAGGCATACAATTAACAGAAATAACGGAAATAAATTTGACTTAATTTTACGTATTTATTTTAGATTTTCATGCAAATGATTTATTATATATAACATTATGTAACTTAACTATGTATTTTTATTTTAGGTGTATATTTTTAGCAATTGCTTGTAAATATGCAAGTTTCGAAGTATATTTATCTTTTTTACTAATAATTTTAGTAAAAATTAAAGTATTGTCTTAAAAAATCATTATGTTGTGCTAAAAAAGTTAGTGACAGAACCGAATCGCTGCAAAACCGATTCCACGTAGTCTTGTCTGCCCTACCCCTAGAGTGTAATTCAAAATCGCGTAGGCGCGTAGGGGTGAGGCGGTCCGCGGGCTGAGGAGCAGGCAGCTGGGAGGGAACCGCCGCGGCTGAGGCTGGCCGGCGGAGCCGGCCAGCAAGCCGAAGCTGCGGTGGTGAGCGAAAGCCGTCTGCGACGATTAGCACGCGTGGGGCCGCCGGAGACCCGCAGCACCGGAGCCGTGACAGAAACCATGCCTGCTGCATGCTTGCTTGCATGCTGCATACTTGCTTGCATGCTGCATGCTTGCTTGCATGCCTGGTGTATATGTTTTAGTATCATTATGCGTAAATAAATTTATTCTTGTGAATGTTATCCTTAATAAAGTTATGCTTTAGAATGTTATGCTTAATAAATTTATGCTTTAGAATATTATGCTTAATCATTATTATGGTTAGAGAAATTATGCTTAAAAAAATTATGCGTAACCTGTTATGCGTAATTATATTATACGAAAATATAATTGTGCCAAACAAAATTATGCTAAGTTATATTAGGTCTTCAAATTTTATGCAAATGGATAGGGAACCGAAGTAGATGCGTCCCTCGCAGCCATAGATAGTTCATAATGCGATCAGACAAGCTCTCCATGTTCTCGTGCCACGCGCTCAATGTCCCAGCATTCTGGGCAACACTACGTTAGACCTGTCTAAATTCATTGAAATCCTTTGATTTATCATTATCATCGCATCCGATAATTTATTTTTTACTTGAAATGTTTTTGTAACTTTGTGGAAGCTTTTACCTGGCCGTTGTCAGAAACCATTACGTCCCAGTGAGCCGAAAAGTTTTCCGTTAGGTTCCGTTGCCACGTGAAATACTTTTTGTGGTCGGCTCTTTGGCAGAAGCCGCGCCAACACACAGATATAACGACCCGCGAGGCGGCAGACTGTCCCCACAAACTGAAATCAAATTAAACTCGGCTTTATGGCGAGTCGATGCGCAGAATAAAGTTGTACTGTAATATGGTGTTAATAATGTATGGTAGTCTGTAGGTATAGTCTGTAACATAACATGGTTTGTTACAAGAAAATAGCAAGACAAACATTGATTTGACAGTCGGCCCCCTGAGCTGACAAGCGCATGTCGTGATAATGTAAAACTAGCTTTTGCCCGCGGCTTCACCCGCGTGGATGTCGGAAAATATCCCACAGGAACGTGCTACCGGGATTCAGAGTATCCTATGTCCTAACCCAGGTCATGGCCTATCCTATGCCTTTCATCTAAATTCGTTCAGCCGTTACGGCATGAAAAGGTAACAGGCAGATAATAAATTTGTTTTACAGTTCCGTACCTCAAAATGAAAAATTATAACCCTCAAAGAACGACTTCGTGGTCTGTCAAGACCCTTTCTCAGGAACGCGTGGAGGCATCAAGTTGAAATAGATATCAAAAACTTAGATCTACGGTCTCTTGTAGCTGTAACGAAAATCAAACTTCCAAGTCAACGCAATAAAAAATACGTCCATTTAGCGAGCAAGCACAGCCTTGAGACGGAACCCTCAGGGCGCAAGTCCTACCTACTCAGACTTTTCGGTTTAAAAAAAAAAACAGGTTTATAGGATTCTAAATGCATTTCTTAAAATACTAATTTTTCATTTTAATATTATTATCACCATTGATTTGTAATACCTACTCTTGCCGCCATTGAAAACATAATACCTACATGTTAAAAAGGTTAGTTTATGAATTTAAATTGTAATAACTTTTGACCGAGTGGGCGATTTTAATGAAATAAAGACTGAATGTTGATTCAAGATACGGACTATGACTATATTTCCAATCCCTTTATTAACCGACTTCAAAAAAAACGTTCTCAATTCGTCGGGATATTCTTTTTTTAATTAATGTTCCCTATTACTCGAAGAGGGCTGGACAGATTTGAAAAATTCTTTTTTGTTTGAATGGTATACTTTCAAATTGGTCCCATTGTCATTTGGTCACGATCTGATGATGGAATCTTGGAGAAATCGAGGGAACTCTTCAAATATTAAAGGCACATCTATAGCGATTTGGGTATTTTTGATGAGCAGTTGACATAAGGCTATTGTAACTTAGATAAATTACAAATCAACCCACTAAAAAGTGAAAAAAAAAACTTTTTACAAAAAATACAACTGACTTCCAAACTACAAAGTGAAAAATAACTTTAATTTCGGAAGTCGGTGTCAAAAAACTTAAATACTGATCCAAAGACACCGACTTCCGAAATTAAAGTTATTTTTCACTTTGTAGTTTGGAAGTCAGTTGTATTTTTTGTAAAAAGTTTTTTTTTTCACTTTTTAGTGGGTTGATTTGTATTTTTTTTTTTTCTAAAGAAGACAACAAAAAAAATTACATAATGAGAATTTTAAAATCATCCCCTATTTTACCCTCTTGAGGGATGATTTTTGAAAAACATAGAAATACGTAATTCTTTATGTGTTACCAAAAGCATAAATTTAATTTTCATAGCCCTATCTTAAGAAATGATAGGTTTCCCATACAAACTTTCATCCCCATTTAGGGTTATTTTTGAGACAAAACGTACCCTATGTCCTTCTCCGAGATAGATAGCTATCTCCTTGCCAAATTTTATCGAAATCTGTTCAGTGGTTTAGGCGTGAAAAGGTAACATACAGACAGAGTTACTTTCGAATTTATAATATTAGTATGGATAAAAACGAAAAGATTCTAAATAACTTGAGGTTATATCACAAACAAGTGTTTTATTTATCCTGGTACCGTCAGCGCTCTGATCGGAAGTACCGCGGTTCTCGTAAATACTCTGGTAACATGTATCACTGACTGTGGTATGCAATTATATACCTGCTCGCCGTTGAAACAAAAGGCGCTCGTCTCGGGGGAGTATAATCAATGGGTGTATTACTGCGCATAGCACGCATAGCACAACTTAGCACAACATACCACAACATAGCACAACATAGCTCACATGCTCGGCGCAAGGAGGAAGGAAGAAAATTGAAATTCTTGTGTGACAGCTGTTATCTTGAGAGCACCTGTACACATCTTATGCTACAAAACGAGCAATATTTATGTATATATTACGGTTAAAACCCGAAGTAAGGCTACACCTAGTTTTAGCCGGCTACAACTAGGTGCGGCCGGTAGCAGTTGGTTAAACTTGCCCAAATGGACCCTGGCACTCGCCGGCCGCTGCCGCGGCACCGCTCGCTACGCTCGCTTGGCTCGTGCGGTGTGTTATGTGGTCAGTTCTAACTTCACCTACCTTTCAGCCATTTTCATTTGCTACGACTAAATTTAACCAACTACTACCGGCCGCACCTGGTTGTGCCGGCTAAAACTAGGTGTAGCCGCAGTTCGGGTTTTAGCCGTGACATACATATTTGTTTGTATATATATGTCGGATCCGGTAATTAGTATGGACACGAAACGAATCGCAAGCGCGCCACTGGCGACATCAAATGATCTACCTACACCAGAAAGCGCGCTGCTACAGAGTCGTGATGTTTTAATGCCACGGCGAGGAGGGGATTCAGCCTCGGATTCTCGATTCGTGGTGCTCAGTTATTGTGTTAGTTGTAATTTGTGATCATTGTGTTAATTGGTGATTTTAATAAACGCCGTCGCACCCAGTGTGTGCATAATTTAGCTAGTGTGATTGATTTGAGAGTAAATTATAATGTGATCTGAACTGCAAACTGTTTTTCTATTGCGCATTAAGCAACACTACCCACACTACGCCCACAGTAGTTAAGGTATCGCTGTTAATAACGAAAGAGTCGCATACCCGTCTCCGACATATTTGTATGTACAAATATATATTTGTACTCATATTCTCGAAATCGGCTCTAACGATTTCGATGAAAGGTGCAATATAGGGGTTTACGGGGCAAAAATCGATCTAGCTAGGTCTCATATCTGGGAAAATTCGTTTTCTCTATTTTCATAGCCTCGGGAATATGATACCACACTGGTATACCTGGACGATATGTTTATCTATTTTCACCCGAGCAGAGCTCGGTCGACCAGATACTAATAATAAAGAGCACATACTACATAGAAATAAAGATAAAGAAGTAGTAGCGCAGTATTTAATGCCGACGCAGACGCCACGTACTCCATCCTGACCCTCCACAGGGTACATACTACTTAGTGTTTGTGATGTTTCTGGTTCGTTGGCAGGCGAGTCCGTCTCACGCTTGAATACCCAGTATGCTGTGGACCTTCTGTGACTCTTTCTGTTGTATGTTGCTACGAAGGTGAATTCAGTGAAGTGCAACACAGTGCGGTAAGATGCGGCGCGGACACAGCCAAACGGCAACATTCACTGCGTCCGGTGAGCCACTAGCTTCACTAAAGCGACTTATTCATGTCATGATCCATCCCAGCTGTGCATCCGCTCGAGGCCGCCGTGCTGGACGTACTCACTATCGTGCGCATCCAGCGTGCTAGATGTAATCGAACAAATTAAATGAACGCGCGTGTTTTATTTCAAATTCAAATTCTTTATTTCAGACATGAGTCCATAGTGTTAGTAACAACAAAATAACTTAATAACTAGAACAAAAAAAAAACAAAATAACTTAATAACTAGATAAAACAAACAAAAAAAATAAAATCAACTTGTATGGATTTAACCCAGTGGCGCAGCAGAGGGGAGTCCCGCCGATCTGAGAACACGCTCAGGGAAGACCGTTGGTAGAGGCGCTTAGCCGGCTGGCTATGGAAGCGGTTCTTTTAAAATGCCACCAGTTTTATCAAAACGTCAAAAAATGGGAATTCTTCTGAAGTTGTCAGCAGCAGCAGAAGAGAGGGAAAAAAATAAGTAGGAAGAGACTTGAAGACAAAATTGTATCCTTAACGTGCAGAGTATACATACTCAAGTGAATAGTATCATAATAGATTTTAATGTCTCATTTTGACGAGCAGTCAAAGCTCTAAATGCTGAATCTGCTGTACAGCAAGTTTATACTTTATACACGATCAAGCACGCACGCACACCGCACGATCGCTCTGACGTACGTTCGCGTTATTCATTGTCTATCTGCACGACGTTCGCGGCGGTGGGGTTGCTCGCTTCAAGCCTTGGACAGACTGACACGACGCGACTCTAACAAAACAATTTCTAAGAAAACTTCATGGTAGAACAAGTACCGGTGTCGCGTCGCGCCCGTCCTTACAAGGCTTTATGCAAAGTTGCTCTTTTGTTAGTATTTTGCATAAAGCCTCACTTACTAGTAATTATAAACAATTATCGACGTGCATCGAAACTTCACTGTCGTTTTTCGTCGTGCATCTTTCGTGACCTTAGCCCACGAAACCTAAGGTCATGAAAGATGTACGACGAAATGACGTCCCGCTTAGGCTTAGCGGGACGTACAGCCAGATGGACCGTGAATAAGGCACTTTACTTCAACCACTAAGCGCAACTGAATTGCACAATGTATTGCGAAATTTTTTGCCTACTCATTACTAGTTTACATCGCACTGCTTGAACCGAACGATCACCTCTTCGAGTCTCGAAGTGGTTCAAGTTGTGTGGTAAATGTAAAGGCTGGTTCTCTACTCGGCAAGCGAGCGGCACTGTGGTTCAAGCAGACTGTGATTGACATTCGTGGCTCGAGACATTCAGCGACGCTACCGAAACGACGGATATCGGGTGAAGTTATAATCAGAATGCGACTTTCTTTAAACGGTAACATTTTAAAATGTAAAAGTTTTCCCTTATGAGTGCATCAAGTGTATTCCGGACAGGCCCTAGCCCCCGCTCGCCGCGCCGTCGGTCCAGCGCACGTCGCATTACGTTACTGCGTCACTCTACATTAATTACCCACAAGCGGTGAACTCCACGCTCTGGCAATACTTTAGAGTTAGACGATCGCAGTGTCCAACTTACCTCGCACATAGACAGACGCACCGAATAGTGGACTGCGATGCAATAAGATTGATTTATGAGAATATATTGACATTTTAGCAAAGTTTACTATCGAGTAAAACCAGTTTCAATAATTCTGACCGTTAAGAACCTGACCTGAAGCCCAACGTAACTCCTAGAGAAGTGGAAGGAGAGTAGAGCGGCTATTACACAGCAGTGACTACTACTAAGCAACTGTGTGTAACGAGGGTCACTGGCCTCCGTCTCACCTCACAAGAGGGACACAATCTTAGAAGTAGGCAATCTGATTTGAAAACTTTTATCCGTAGCTAAGGTTTCTATAAGATATACCTGCGACTGCCTGCGAGCTACAATTAAACAACACGTGTGTACAACACCGGTGCTTGTCAGATAACCGTGACATCGTTGTGATCGCGACGGCAGCACACAGGACCGCTGACCCTGAGTCTCAGCGCGCCTCCGTCCGACATATACTCCAACTTCTTATTCTTCTTAGTATTTCGATGGCAAATACTAACTAATTATTACTATTTCATCTATTTATTTTGCACTTATCTGAGATAGCCAAAGAACAATACCTGCCTTGTCGACTTAACTTAAAACGCATTCAATAATTTGTTATCAACGAAATGACCGCACGTCTATTAGCATAGTTCGGTAATGTCTGTCTGTTTATCTGCGCTTTGTTTAGGCACAAACAAGCGAACGTTTGCTCCTGCGCGTATCGCTCCTAATGAGAGTGCGCCGCGCGCCCATTAGTGCTACTACATAATAGTACATGATTGATAAAACTCAGGGCTCTGACATTACTGCCCCGACAGGCTGAGCACGATATTAATTTCAACTCTTTTCATCCAGCAAGACTTGCTGATAAAGAACCCTATTTGGTTTGAGCTGTATGTGTATAGACTGTCCGTATATTATCGTCCCTTCATTACTATATAAACACGGTTACTGGTTTTCCGGCCCGAACCCCAACCAAACGCTCTTCCTCCTCTCTCCTACTATGCTGTGCCCGACAGGGTCTATGGTTGTTTAATTAATTTTAAGGCTCCATGCACGAAAAATACCCTTTTTCGTCAATAACTTATCTAATTGTAAGAAAGCTTGAAATAATATTATAAACACTAACTTAATGTTTTAATTATTTCAAGCTTTCTTACAATTAGAAAATTAACTTAATGTTTCAATTATTTCAAGCTTAATGTGTGATTGCAAGACTAATGTGTGATTTTTAAATTTCTTGATATGGTTTGCCAAACAATAGGAAAAAATACATTACTGACAGGGTTTAAAAAAAGGTTGTTTCAACATTATTTTTCTGCTATATTTTGTATCGAAGTTGGAAAAATGTGGTTCAGCCACATGCAAGTAGACTAGATGAAGAAGCCCTGTTCCGAGTGGACCCAATATACTGCTGCGCCCTGCTGTGCCTACGACGCAGCTGTACTTTTCGCGTCTGCATCACTCCACTACAACTGAGGAAGTCGTGCAGTATTTGAAAGTGAAGACCAACTGGACTCTGAGGGTTGAAAGGCTGGAATCGCGCCACAACATTATCTTTAAGTAATTCGTGGTACGAGTTCCAACCCACCATAGACAGACCTGCCTGAATGAGGACTTTTGGCCGAAAGGTGTCGTATATCGACGTTTCCGAGGACGGTTACGCGACACGACGTCTTCAACATTACTTGCATAGTCATAGTTATATAAGGTTTTTCAAAATGTATTCATTTATTATTATATAAGATTATTTTGTATATTATATTTATGGGCCTTAGTTGCCTGATAATAAAATGATTATTTTTAAATGTTTAAATATCTCGAACTATCTTATCGAAAATATATCGAATCGAATATCGAACTTTAGGGGTCCCGGTCTTTTGGAAGACGTACGAGGGGCCGAAGTCAACTCGCAGAGGCCTCTTAGATAAATTTTATATGGAAAGAGGCACCGACCGACGATTATCCCTGTATGCACTATGCAAGTGCACTCAAGGACAAACCCCGGTTGGTGTAGGACTATTGCAGAATATGGAAACAAAAAAATTTTTAAACGAGTAACGGTGGAGTTTCTTGCCCATTCTTCTCCATACGAAAACTACCTTTTGGAAGGGGCGACTAGAATCAATTTTATTATTTTGTAATTTTTGACGTTCAAAAGTGCCATACATGGGCCTATTTGAAATAAATGATTTGACTTTGACTTTGACTTTGAAAAGCTATTGGACTATGGGTTTGGGTGGCTTAAATTGACTGGTGACCTGGAACTATGGACAAGGGGGCAACATGTCCTGAGGTGCTTGAGGAGTGGAGAAGTATTCCACGGCTTTCAGAACAATCCCAGAGTCAGGAAGATGGTCAAGATCCCTACGAGCACTTTCTGGAATACTGCCTTCCTCCGAGCACGTTTGCTCTTGCGAATCTCCACTCAAGCCAAGAAGGCAAGAACGAGGTGGGAGCTCCGTTCCTCGTCAGTATTCACTCCAGCCGGCCAATAAAGGCAAGCCAGAGGTGAGGAACAACTTCTCCCGGGAGATAGGGTCCATGGGGTCACTACTGCCCAACAACTCGCCATATGCTGCCCTGCGGGTTTTTGCATCTCTCTTAGTCTGGCTCCTCATTCCAGACCTATTCCGGCAAAGTAAATTCTACTGGCTCAGACCTAGAGTTCGGAGCGCGCAAGCCCCACCACGACGTCAACGTAGAAATACAGCGGTGGGGTAATTATTATTATTTTTATGTCTTTCACATATCTCGGTACCTTGGAATCCCGGACCTTTGGAAGGCGTACGAGGGGCCGAAGCCAATTCGCAGAGGCCCTTTAGACGTTTTTTAAAATGAAATGAGGCACCAACCGACGATTATTCTTGTATGCACTACACAAGTGCACCCAAGGACAACCTCCGGTTGGTGTAGGACTATTGCAAAACATGGAAACAAAACATAGGGTGGCTATAATGGATTGATTACCTTGAACTATGGAAAGACTATGGCCCCTGCCTGACCAATATATTATAAAACATACAAAGGAAAATGGCAGGGGGTGACTTGCACACTCAATAATGGACCTCCGAAAATGGTCGCTAGCACAAAGTGTCGAAGCGACAAGGGGGCAACATGTCCTGAGGTGCTTATGAGGAGTGGAGAGGTATTCCACGGCTATCAGGACAATTCCGGAAGTACGGTCAAGACCCCTACCAGCATCTTAATGGAATACTTTTTTCCCCCGAGCACGTTTGCTCTTGCGAATCTCCACTCAAGCCGGCCAATTAAGGCAAGAATGAGGTGGGAGCTCCGTTCCTCGTCAGTGTTCACTCCAGCCGGCCAATAAAGGCAAGCCAGAGGTGAGGAACAAGACTTCTCCCGGGAGGATAGGGTCCGTGGGGTCGCTACTGCCCAACAGCTCGCCACATGCTGCCCTGCGGGTTTTTGTATCTCTCTTGGTCTGGCTCCTCATCCCAGACCTGTTCCGGCAAAGTAAACTTTACCGGCACAGTTATTATTATTATTATAACGATGTTGATGAAATTTTTAAATGTTCAAAATCAAAAATGATTTCTTGTAAAAAAAGTGATAAAACGTCAGTCTCGCGTCATTTTTCGGAAAACTTTTTGCGTATATTTGTGATTTTCCTTATTTGAAAAATCCCTTTCAGCCACATGCAAAACAAAGAACTCTTCTTTTAAAATCACAAATAGTTTCGTTTAAATTCTGTTTCCCTTTCTCACAACTAATGAACAAAATTTATAAAAATCTGCCTCCACCGATGTGTTTTTCGGCGTCAACGGCGTCAAAATCAAAATATGTAATATTCTAGTTTTAAATACAATGCAAATATAATAGTCAGTAAACTTTATTTATATTCAGTGGGTTTTTTTAGTGTTTAGTCATAGTCTTAGTCATAATCTTTTATTCACAAACAAGTAACTTTTATCTGAATGTATACATACAAAATTACAGAATATACACTAAAATAAATTAACATTTGAATTTCATAATTTACTTACATCTACAATTTAAAGACAATAAATTCGACATATAAATTAAACAATCTGGCCTGACCTTAGAATTTAAAATAATAACAATAAAATAATCAATTAAAGACCGCACAGATTGATATAATCAATAAAAAATTACAATTCAATAAAATTACAGTTCTTCTACAGCATATAGACACTTATTCAGTAGGTAATTTTTTAGTTTTATTTTGAAAGCGCTACTATAGACAGCACTTTTTATGTCTAAAGACAACCTGTTGAATAATTTTACAGACTGATATCGTGGACTGTGTTTGACAATTTGTAGGTTATGATTATTAAATTTTTTATTCTTCAAGTCCAGCCTACGGGTGCCTTCCCTTACCTGCCGTTCTTCTACTGTCTCATACACTAGAAATGTCCTAATATAATAGGGTAGTTGCCTAGGTAAAAAAAACTATTTAGTCCGTCTTTCAGATAATAAAAAAATATTAGACACGTATTTTTTGCTTTATCATATTAATCAAAAATAACTTAGAAAACACGCATTTTTAAGTTGGGGAGTGGGGGCTCGCTACGTCACAACGCAGTATTAAATCTAGCAAGACGTGACGTCATGCCACATTTTAACTCAATGTATCGCCGTTATCTTTTGATTACGTCAAAAAAGAAAAAATACGTGTTCAATATTTTTTAATAACTAATCTAAAAGACGAACAAAAAAATGTTGACGCAGGCCTATTATGCTGATTGGTTTATTGCGATGTGTTTATTAAAGCATTAATTTTAAAAAACTATTTTATATCTTCTTCTTCGTCCTTCCCTTTATGCTGACGATCGCGACCACATATACGACGCGTCTCTAATATGCGGTCTTCTGCATTGCGGTCTGTCTAGTGTGGTGTGTCTGCTAACAATCTACCTGATCGCATCTGACCATCTTGCCAGTGCTCTGCTTTGAACGCGTTTTTCTTCCACCCGACGCAGTGTCATAAGCCTTTCCAGACCATGCATAGGTGGAAGCATAATATGTCCGAAAAAGCTGAGGGCACGCTCCTGGCATATTATAGATTGCTTGGTAGGTTTATCCAGTATTCATTCGTTCTCATGGCGGTCCATGGTTGTGAATTTATAAATTTGTTACTTGTATTATACCGATACTAATACCGAGCTACTGCAGTCAGACCTTGCTAGATTCTTTTCATACTGCAAAACCAATAAGTTACAACTTAACGTATCCAACTGTTTGCACGTCGTATACACGCGCCAGAAAACTACTGTCTGTTCAGGATATACACTAGATGGTACGTACATAAGTAAGACAAGCAGTATCAGAGATCTTGGTGTAATGTAAACACGACAGTAAATTACTTTTTGTCGATCACATAGAAACCATTGTCAAGAGAGCTTTCAAGGCCTGGCCCTTTTATTATTAGAGCATGCTCTAGCTTTCGGTCTCAAAAACTAATAAAAGTCCTTTACTCTCGTACGCAGCTACCGCGAGCACTTTTCCCAAGTCTGGAACCCACAATACGAGTTTTACAAATCTCGTATTGTATTCGTTCAGTTTTTTTTTGCGTTATTTAGACTTTAAGGCAAAGCAATTCTCAGCAGACTACGAACACCGCTGCACCATTGCAAGCGATACCATTTCTTACCGTTAAACATGAGACGTACTATTAGTGACATATGTTTTTGGTAGACCTAAATCTTCTTTCAAGAAGTAGCGATGATTAATTGATGACTCCCAGGTAGGTAGATATACTTACTCTTTCACAACGTCGAGTAGCGAACTTTTGATGTGGATTGGATTCAGCAAGGCAAGTTGTGAATGACTTAAGTTTTGTCTAAATTCATGCCTAAAACAACTAGTCCAGAGGCTTAATTTCATTCATAGGCAATTCAGCATCTGGTCGAACTATCCCAGCGACTTTTCCATTACATTGACGATGTCATCGGCAAAGCGTAGATGTGAGATGTACTCGCCGTGAACGTTGATTGTCCAGTCCAGCCGTGTCTCGAAGAAAACAGATTGATGAACAATTTCGGGAATATCACATCCCCCTGTCTCACTCCGCTGAATATTTAGATGGGGCTAGTTTTCTTATCCAGGATCTGGACAGTCATTGTGGCAGCATCATACAAACATCGCCGAGTGAGGCAAAACATGTTGGACCGGTAAAACTATTCTTACATCTATATGTGCATATTCATGTATCATGTTACACATGTTTGAACAAATAAATTTATCTTTAACACTTTGATGTAGCACCAGGCAATTCGACATCATTGCAGAGAGGCCAGAACTGCCCATATTTCGATGGAATCCTTCTCGTGGTCTACAAATGCCATAAACAACGGGTGATTGTACGCTTCGGTCATCTGCGCAATTTACCGAATATTATGGATGTGGTCTACGGTACTGACGCCTTTTCGAAACCCGGCTTGTTCTGGTCACATGTCACAAAGACGTTCGTGACGGCTCTCGAGAACAGTTGCAGTTTACTCTGAAGTAAAATGAGTCTATATAGTTCTTCAGCAAGATTTATGGATAGAGACCATACGACCATACCTACATAACTAGAAATTGTGCAATCGTCAAAGACAGCTTTACAAACTCTTGGGTCAACCTCATCGCTAGTTGCTTAAGATAGAATCCCCCGTGCAGGCTCGCGTGTGATGTGTCATGTGTGTAGTAGACTCGTGTGTGTGTCGTGTGGGTTGTAAGCGTCGGTCGCCGCCGCCGCTGCTCTAGCAAGACAATTTAATTTC
This sequence comes from Agrochola lychnidis, assembly GCA_963680765.1. Taxonomy (NCBI): domain Eukaryota; kingdom Metazoa; phylum Arthropoda; class Insecta; order Lepidoptera; family Noctuidae; genus Agrochola; species Agrochola lychnidis. Next base: position 338,195 of record OY796863.1, on the reverse strand, counting down.
CTGGCACGCGCCGCGCACGCTCCGCGTTACAAAAATAATCGTTTCACTTCACCGTGCCGAACATTTCGATTGAATTGAAACGTCATCCACCGCGTCGCTCAGTGTGTGCCTCTGAACCTACGCTCTGTGAACTCTGCCGCAAGTAGGTACCGCGTGCTGCTGACACGCAGACGGGATCACGTGACGCCGGCGGCACCGCGGGACACACGCGATAAGTACCTGCTATTTTCAAACTGAGGCAGCAGTAGAGCCGTAAAGATCAGATACTGCGCGACCGACCGTCATTTTGATTCAACTTACGTGCCGCGTGATTTGGGGTGTACAATGTGGGTACATATCAAGTTTTATTTGTTACCGAAAAGCCAACGCAGGCAATCCCGGTACTGCCAGGGTCGAGGGAAAGTCCGAAAGGGATACCGTGGCCCCTAGCAACATGGCAACTGAAGGAACACGGGTGCGTTTTAGTCAGTAAGAGTCTGTCACGCCCTAGCTCCACCCAGAGCGGGAGAAGTTATTTGATAATTTCCCACCCAAAACAAATCAAAAAAAGTAAATCCCGGTAGTTGTTCCCACCATTCGATGGCTACGCGTTGCACTCACTCATAAGTTTTCTTAAAACGCATTTATTTATTTAAACTTCTCACATTCAAAAAAGGTACAAAGGTGGACTTAATGCCTTAGGTATTCTCTACCAGTCAACAGTGGTGGCAAAAAGGCAGTTGCCCGCCAGACACAACACCCGTCTGGTCGGAGGATCCTCCCTTTTCTATGGTGGATGAGTGAACTTTACACCCTGTTCCTTATACCACTAAACATTATACATATAATTAGAAGTAACTTATTAACGTTCGGTTCACTACCGCTCCCCGCGGTGCCTTACATGTCGCACCTCCGGCAGTCGACTGAGAACACGCGTATGTAAATACCTACACGCTGCCGACTGCACTCTCACACACGTGAGCCAAACGTGTGTCCTTTGTGTGATGGAAACCTTCATTTGTTACACATGCTCATGAAGAAATATTCACAGATCCACAGCAAATCAAAATAACGTTTTGTTTTGGGCAGGAATCGTTTCGAGATGCCAAACTCACACAAACAGGGCTAGTTGAAGTGTCAGTAGAGAGAGACAGTTGACTGGGGAGCCGGAGTGTGTCGAAGGTTGACGTAGGACTCGGGTGTCGGGGGTCGGGGGTCGCGGCAACCATGCACAGTCGCGAATTCGCGATAATGTAGCCATTCTCGGAAGTCAGAACAGACACACGGATCAATTGTCACAAATGTTTAAGCACCACAGTATGTCCATTACTTTAACAACTCGGATGAACTAAAGTTACCCTCACTTGTAGTTTAGCGCTGGCTTCCAGTATGGTTTGCGCGAGAAAAGGTACTGGTATTTTATGGTTTCACGATCATGACTCAATAGACATTAATGTGCTTCTTACTATCTACATCTCTCTTCTGTTGAACCGGCACAAACTTTATTTTCAGGATAGTGCATGACGAGGCAATAGTTACTTGTGCAACAAGAAAGCAAAGTTGTTTTTTGCTGCGAGTGTTGATTTTGAATCCCAAGTAAGCGAAGGATTCTATAATTGAATCACGAGCCTAGCGAGTGATTCTAGGTTAGAATCCTGAGCGCAGCGAGGGATTCAAAGACACGAGATGCAAATAACTTTGGTCTCGTGTAACACATACAACTTTTCACCTCAGCAGCGAGAACATAATACATATACCTAAAGGTAAAAAAGTACAACAAGATAAACTTCGTATTTTTTTCTTCGGAACGAAGTTCCTTCTCACGTATGATTTAAAACAGAAACAAAATTATCGCAGCCGCCATCTTGGATTTATATTTTGACCTCTCTATCGACTTAAGCACCCTCAAAAACTATGAAAACGATACCCATGATGAAAAATTTGAAAATTTTCATAGCCGCCATCTTGGATTTACATTTTAATGTCAGTATCGGCTTTAGCACCCTCTAAAACTATGGAAACGACACCCATGATGAAAATTTGGAAAATTTTCACAGCCGCCATCTTGGATTTACATTTTGACATCATAATCGGCTTTAGCACCCTCGAAAACTATGAAAACGACACCCATGACGAAAAATTTGAAAATTTTCGCAGCCGCCATCTTGGATTTACATTTTATTTATTTATTTAACATAAAACGGCCAAGGCCAATTCATCATCTGCCTAGCCTTTTCCCAACTATGTTGGGGTCGGCTTCCAGTCTAACCGGATGCAGCTGAATACCAGTATTTGGCCAAGGCCAATTACATTAGTTAATTAAAGACAAAAGATTATCACGGTACAGTAAACAAAAGTATACAACTACTCGACAGTCATACGCTCATCTCACAATACTCCAGACATACTGACAAGACCTTCTTCCATTAATCCGCGAACACATCACAGTCAGGCTTAGCGTCCAAGAGAGCGTTGAGCGCAGAAAGTATGCGAGTATGCGACTGGGCTCGAGCGACGGTTCGACTCCGAGGCACGGCGAACAATCTGTGCCTCCTTCCACGGTTATAGTTTATTGAAGCAAAAAGATGGGACCTCATAATCGGCTTTAACACCCTCAAAAACTATGAAAACGACACCCATGACGAAAAATGACAAAATTTTCGCAGCCGCCATCTTGGATTTTCATTTTGACCAAATTCACACTATCTATCTCTCTCTCTTTGAATTAGAAGAAGACAGTTGCAAGCGCCCTTTTGCGTGACGATTTCTGCCAGTGCACTCCTACTGCAAGCCGCGTTATAGAACTTCGTTCCAAAAAATATAATAAAACAGCATCTAAATATAACCTCAAATGATTTGTAATTTTACGGTTTTATGTGCATCCGAACGTTTTATTGTTTGTTTCTTTTTCGGGTCTACTAGCTATGGAATTTTAAAATCGAACTTCGATTCGACTTGTATGTCTCGCTCTTTTCGTACCCAAGTGAAAGTGACATAGCAAAGTGAAGATCATATCTTTTGAATTTTGTGAGTAGACCCAGCACAGCTCTCGGCATAAAAAAAAAAGTTACTTTGTCTCACGCTCGCAGCAAAATCGAATTTTGCTCACTGTCTTTACACAGCAAAAACCTGCTTGTTTGAGGTGCTGAGGTAAAAAAATATTAGCCAGTCAGCAAGATGGGGCCGACTGCTCAGAGTTCAGTGAGCGCTGACTGCTCAGCGAACGCTGATTGCTCAGTGAGCGCAGAATGTTCAGTGAGTGCTGACTGCTCAGTGCTCACTTGCTCAGTGAGTGCTGGGAGTGCTTTAATGCTTAATTTAATTATGCTCATTAACAATATTTATTTGATTTTCGTCGAATATTTTTACGATAATCGACGTTGAGATAAACTTCAGCTTATACTGGAAATGTATAGTTAGTGTGTATGTGTACCTTGACTGTAGGTATTGTTTGTACTAAGTATCTGAGATCGTTAGCTTTACACACTGTGAGTACTGGCGACGTAATATAATCCTACTTCCTACTAATATTACAAATGCTAAAGTTTGTGAGGATGGATGGATGTTTGTTACTCTTTCACGCAAAAACTATTTACTAAAGGGATTTGGATGGAATTTGGCACACATATAGTATATTATTACCTTTTTTTTACATTTGAGTATTTAATTTTCCTTTTAACACAGCTAACTATTTACATTAGGTACTAAATTAAAAGACTAACTAACTATCTATATAAATAAAAATAATAAAAACAAAACGACACTTAGGCGTCGCAGTATTCGTCCGCATTGCTGTCATCCGGAAACGTGCCCAGAAGACTGGCAGCATTAGTACGTTGAATAGCAATGATAATTCTTTAGCCAAAGAACGAGCCAGCCCTCTGGTCACGTGAAGTGTCGACCAGTCGGCGAGAATTTTCCTTAAAAAGGAGACGCGCACTCGGGCCCCATGATCCGAGCATTTCGACCCCAAACGGCTCAAAACTGTAGTTACCAATAAGGTTACAGTATTTGCGCCGCTTGAGGGTCTCAGCAGCCGCAGCAGCGGCGCCAGCACAGCCCGCCGTGCTAGGAACATGAGATGGCGCAAGGGTGTCGACACAGGTTTCTTCCCACACCAGAGGCCTACCCATCTTCCAAGGCAATAACGTCATCCCGTCTGGTCTCTTCCCATCGTCTACGTACCAAGCCGTTTGGTTCTAATACCGCTGGTACACCGGCGGTGACAAGGGCTCGACGAATAATGTCGTTGATGCTAGCGTGCTGTGCTATGCGACCTGCGTTCCTGCAGCAGGACAGGCCATGGTGCCCGAGACTGTCAACAGCTTCGCCGCAATGACACCGATGCGGAGCAACACAAGGTGCACCCAAGCGGAGACACGTAGCGAGCCGAAACGATGAGTCATCCATCATAGTGCCTATGGTGGATGACGGGAGCACCTGAAGCCACAAGCCTGACTCCCATTCTCCCACAGCCAGCAGACGAGCGCGCTCAACAGTATTAGGTGACGTGTTTAACAGGGTGTTCCGTATAACACTGCAGAGCGGCACGTCCCATCGTCTCTGGGAAGAAGGGTTGTCGGGCAGATCCGTATTGGGACAAGCCATTTTCCAAGCGTTCAACGCTTCGGTCAGGCACGGTACCTCAAAATCGGCCAGTGAGGAAGATAAAATGTTCCTGGTTAATTTATTGGTACTGTGGACCGAGGAGAGGAACGCCGGTAAACTTATACTTGAAATTTTGCGGACGCCGAGACCGCCCAGGCGAATGGGGAGTGTTGCTTGCTGCCACGCTCGGTCGTCCAGGGCCACATTTAGGATTGAAGTTAAAGTGTTTCTAATAATTTGGTCTACTTTTCCTAAAAGTTGTGGATGCTTCCATAGGTGGGAGGAACGGAGGCTATAAGTAAATTTTGGTCCAAAACAGCAGTATCGAATGTGTGTGAAGGCCCAATGGATATTAATTTTGAAAAGTATTTCCGAGACATCGTTGAAATTTTGTATTTTCTCCTAAATGAACGTTGGAAAGGATTCATCAAAAATTGGGGACCCTAGGAAGTGAAGAGAGTTTATTTCCGTAATTTTGATATTTGGTGCTATAGTATTAAATTTCGCTATGGTAGTCTGTCTGTCAGTCGTCTAGGGAAGATAAATTTCACATTTTGAAAGGTTAAGTTCGAGGCCAATGGAACTGAATTTTTCTTTTAAAAAAGTTAAATCATATAAAACTGTGTCTAAATCACCTCCTAGGGTTCCGTCATCCAAATACCATACGTTGAATTTAGAATTTAGTTGTCGAATAATTGGATTTATTGCCAAACTAAAAATGACTGGCCCAAGAGGGTCACCCTGTTGACATCCGACGGCTGATTCAAAAAGGTTGTCTTTATAAAGTAATTTAGAGGGGTGCCTGTAACATTGGTAGAGAAAACTGTAAATGGGTATTTCTTTTTGAACTTCTGTAAACAAGGTATCCCTGTTAACAATTATAACCTGGATTAACATAGGATATTTTTTATCTCGATATTCCCGAGATCGAGACTTATGCGAGTGAAACCGTGGGGCGCAGCTAGTAATACATAATTATATCAATAGTTGAATATTATGCAAAATGGTGCCTGTCAGTCACAGTGAGACGTTGAGCTCCAGTTCATGGCAGTACAAAATAAGAGTGAATTACGTGCCAACCGTCAATTTGCTGATAATGTCTGTGTTCACCACCAAAACTAGAGCAAAGTTACACGCAGCTCTGTACATAGAGTCGTTTACTTGACAGCGACGCTGCGTCTGCGTCCTAACGGAAAAGAAATCGGATTTTTGTTTTTGTGTAGGAGCCACGACGGGCGAGGTGCGAGGTGGAGCCGGTGTCAAGCGGATCGTGACCGTTACCGGCGCACGAAGCCGCCTGGCTCTCACCGGCAACGGCGTCAGCCGACTGAGCCGACACCCGCGACTACTGGGGAAGCAGTAACAGCAGCTTGGAACGTAACAATTTAAACCCACTTTAAGCAAAATGGGTTTAAATTGTTGCGTTAGCGTGTAGCTGCATGGAGCCTGGTTATTTCATGCGCCACAATATCACTAAGATCAGTCGAAGTAGTGTGCCGAGAACATTGGTAGCCGCACCGTTCAACTATGTATCGCGCCGTGTCGTGTCGTACACTCGTGTCACGTCACACCGCAACCGCAGTCCTCACAGCAGTTCTGGCGACAATACACATTGTGTTGCTGCAGGATAATTGGAAAAATCTAATATTTTCAAATATCTTAGGATTATTGTAAAGGACCAGATTATTGGAAGGTTTCTGTAATCAGACAACCCATTATCAGGACAACGACACGAACGCTATGCGCTGACGGATATGCTGATTGGTTAAAACAGCTACTTTGGAGCCATGGTTCTGACAAACCAGAACAAAGATGTTACGAATTGACTCTCAGATTGACCAATCATCATAATCCTGCCCTATCACCGGTATTTTGCAGTAATTTTTGTATTTTAGATTAGATTTTAATCCTGCGACATTATGCATGCAACACTACAGTAAACGTAGCGGTTGGCTTTGGTTTCTATGAACACAAATCAATCTGCCTAGCCTCTTCTCAACTATGTTGGGGTCGGCTTCCAATCTAACGGCACGGCGACAACGGTTACGGTACCTGCCCTTATTGCCGCATCTCAAAATTCACCCTTTACCTTTATTTTATGATTGACTGCTTATCTCCATAAAGGTATAGCGTTATGATAATCTTTTAAAAGGTTAAATCCGTAACTACCTTCAATATTCTAACCTTTTGGCTAGTCTTTTTAAAATTTGCGGTAAACTATAGAAGAATACGAACATAACATACGCTATTTGCTATGGGGGATGAGCAATATTGCAATATTGCTCATCCCCCATAGCAAATAGCGTGATAATAATTTAAATAAGTCTATTGTGTCGTTTCTATTATTTAACTTATAGATTATGTCGTGATTTCTTTGATTTAATTTTTAAAAATGTATTATTTTTATATCGATTTATAATATCCACTGTGGCAACACTGTCAAAATACAAATTTTAATATTATCAGAAACTTCTATAATAATGTAATTTCATTATGGCAAGTGAATATATTGTTTTACTTTGGCAACACTTAGAAATGACGGTGATGAGATTATCGTCATTTCTGGGTGGGGCAAAAGTCGTTTTAAATGGTAAAATGTAATGCATAGTTAGTCGTCGTTTGATTGTGAAATAGTACAGTAGTGTGGATTAAAAGTATTAGCAAGAAAAGAGTGTTTTCTTTATAATTATTTATACCAATTTTCAAGTAAATCAAATCAAGCCACAGTCAAATCCTCCCCAGTAAAAATGACTATCTCTTTTCACCCCGTTAGGGGTTGATTTTCGAAAAACCCTGATATACGTTTTCATTTATTTTCAGTCTTGAGTATAAATACTGAGTTTCGAGCTAATCAGACCGCGCAGTAAAATTCTTCCTTACAAACTTTGATCCCTCAATCCTCCTTTATCAGGTAGTTTTTAAAAACTAAAAATGTTAAACTTTATAACTGACCGAGCGAGCCTAGCGATCGAAGCGTCTCTGGATCAGGTCTGGCAAAATTTGCTTTCGTGTGCCAGTTTGTACTCCTCTACAGGTCGTATTTTTTACAACCGATTTAATTTGGTGTACAGGTTTGACGAATTTTTTGTCGTCGGGGATTTTTGATTGGAGGGCTACTTCTTCCAAAATGGGACAAAAAAGGGGGCTACTGGATATCTCCGCCGTATGAGATCCGATTTCGATGGTTCTTTTTTTATTTGAAAGATAGTAACTCTATGTTGGTCTTTAAAAAAATTTGGTGAAGATCTGATGAGAATCTTCGGCATGATGAGCAGAATAGCTTCTCAAAATGCAGTAAATTGCTCACTATTTAATAAAACCTATTAGTTAATTTTTCTAGCTGGCCTACATATTTTTACTCATAATTTTTCTGGTTATTAGGGTACTGTGGTCAACAAGGAAACGAAATAGTTTCACCAAGTCCGTCTAACTGTCTTTCTGTCTATCCGCGGCTCAGCTCAGTGAATCTTAGTACTAGAAAGCTGTAATTTGGCGTGTGTACCTATAAATACATTATATACATTAAACATCAGAAACCGTTTTACAATAAGGTCACCAGATGGCGCTACTGTACACCGCTAGATCGCGTTGTTGTTGTTGCTCGCCAAATGGTTAGGTCCCGTCGAAGATTTGGTGTGAGTGAGTTTTGTTAGGTGTAAAGTAGCTTCAAAAGTAGTCTCGTGTTTAACAGTTAGTTTTGGGTTACCTACTGTATTTCTGTTTTATTATTGTCTTGCCACCACATGCTTTTTAGTAACCTTCAGCCGCAGTCGGATTTTTTTAGGTTGGTTAAGTATATTAATTATAGGATTTTAAACTGACATGATTATTTTCACTACTAAAGTTCTTTTCTTTCGGGATGTTTACCAAGTTTTTTATTTAAAACGGGATATTTTGTAAAAAAACAAAATATATGGTAAATATCCCGTTTAAAATAACTTTAGTGGTACTTACCTATATTAATTGTTGTAAAAAGTTTGTGCTCGCGAGGTCTACTGTTCGCAGAACTACTAGTTTACATACAAAAGTATTCGTGCCAAGTTTTAAGTTTATTAACTCAAGAAATAACATTTATCATACAAACAAAACCCCCCTTTTCACCCCCTTAAAGGTCGAATTTCCAAAAACCCTTTCTTAGTGGATGCCTATAGTGGATCATAATAACTACCTGTGTGCCAAATTTCAGCCCAATCCGTCAGTGGTTTGAGCTGTGCGTTGATATATCATTCAGTCAGTCATTCAGTCAGTGAGTCAGTCACCCTTTCCTTTTATAGATGTAAGTATAAGATATATATATTTTCACGGGCGTAGCCAGGGGGAGGGTTTTGGGGGTTCAAACCCCCCCCCCCCTTAAAAGTTCAGATATTAACATTTATAGAATTTAAATAAGAACAGGCGTGCGGCATATCTCATTGATTACTAACTATTACCTACATTAAAATATACGGTGGCTTGAATTCCTCTGCCACTGTCGATTATCGGATCGCATTTGGTAATCTTAGTACCTATATTTTCGTGCCGTTTCGTATCCTACGCGCTGCGCGACAAGTGCGTGGTGCACTTGTAGCGTTCATATAGGCGCAGCACCCACTATTGGTGGGCATCGGTGCGGCTCGGTACAGCTCGGGCGCCTTACGGTGGCTTCAGGCGAATGAGGGCTGCTTCAAGCGGCTTCGGGCGCCTGAGTGCTGCCTCGGCAGTTGTAAGCATACCTAAGGACGCCGAGGCTGGTTTCGGGTAGCTCGAGTGACATTTTCGTGGCAGACACGTCGCAGCACAGTCATAAAGTTCACCGAGCGCGCTTCCGTTAGCACAGCAACACTCAGAGGAAAATAAAAGGCAACAGCCTCATTAATTACACTTATAGGTTCGTTTCATTTGACGATGACAGAAGGAAAGTTGATTATTCTATAAAATCTTCTTTTTTGCCTTAAGGCTCCAAGTTTCTCTTCTTCATCAGCAAGATGAACAATGAGAACTAAGTCCCAATACACCATTATAAATACACACGCACTTTTGATTTCATGTAAAGTTACGACTGGTCTGCGACGTGTCTGCCACCTGAACTATTCTTAGTTTTACCGAAGCTACCCGAAACCAGGCTAGGCGTCCTTAGGTATGCTTACGACTGCCGAGGCAGCTCTCAGGCGCTCGAAGCCGCCCGAAGCAGCCCTCTGGCGCCCGAAGCCGCTGCAAGGCGCCCGAGCTGTACCGAACCGCACCGATGCCCACCGATAGTGGGCGCCGCGCCTTAATTACCGAGCGTGGGTAAATGAAGTTATTTTGACATTTTTTGCTACCATACCTGTTTTCACTGCTACCCCAGAAAGGACCTTTTTTTCGCATCTTTAATATTTTTTCCTTATATAAGGGTTATTTTATGTACTTTTAGTCGTGTTATTTTCTTCTTGAACCCCCCCCCCCCCTACTATAAAACCTGGCTACGCCCGTGTATATTTTGAATGTCTATCGCAACAACTAAACAAGTTAGAAATTTGAAACATATGTTTATGTACCTTATACTGTATTTAATCAGCAAACATTAAAAACGCCGATTTATAAGGTATTTTATTTAAATGTGGGCGATTTTCTGTAACTGTAAAAAAACGTATGTAATTCACAGCATCATTATAAAATACATCTCTACGCGATTTTAAAAATTTAAGATGAAAAATATTTTCCGTTTAGTATTTTCATTTATTTGCTAAATATTGTTCGTACTTGGCCGGTTTTTTTAAAATACTGCTTTGACTACTAGACGAATAATACGACATGAAACATGATGTATTCAAATTATAATTTAATAAATGTATGGAACAGCTGTTTTTTTTTACGTGATTTCAGGTTTGGTCTCATAGGTACTTAAAGTTGTTATAATGATTGTCTAACTTTTCCAAGACCATCAACAAAACAAAAAAAAAATACGCACGTGTGAGTGAATGATGGTCTTGAGTTCATACAAAAATCCCATAGAAAAATTCGGGAAAACTGAACGTCCTCTCTACGTTCAGTTTTCCCGAATTTGATCATTTTCCGGGAAACATTTCCAACTTTTCTTTCCATCAAAATCTACACCGGTAATTGCTCTACCGTGAAGTTTTTTTAGAAATTGTTTTGTTAGAGTCCTGTCGCGCTGTCTCGTCGCGCCAGTCTGCACGAGGTTTGCTGCGGTCGCTTCGTCACGCGATGCACATTAGTGCTACGCGACTGTGGCCGTACTGGAAGACGTAGCGTTGGAAGGCCTCCCACGAGATGGACCGATAACCTTGTGAAGGCCGCAGGAATCCGCTGAATGTGGAAAGCACAGAACCGATCGAAGTGGCGGTGCTTGGGGAAGGCCAATGTCCAGCAGTGGACGTCTTTCGGCTGAAATGATGATGATGATGACTGTGGCCGACGTGTCACGTGGAGCTGGTGACTTACACTAATACAAAAACCGGCCAAATGCGTGTCGGACCACGCACAATGAAGGGTTCCGTAGTTGGGATGAAATTTATCCCAAGAACAAACTTAACATTATAGTTGAAAAACTAATTCTCCCATACATTCCAACTAAAAATATACCTAAGTTTGTACCCACAATATTGAAAGATTACCAAGTTACTTTGAGACCATAGATTTCTTATAGATTTTCCTGTAATCTATGAGGAAAGAACCATTCACTGTAATTTTTGAAGTGAAAACTTCTTTAGCATCGTTGTGATTTGAAAGTCGATGAAACGAAAAAGCGACAGTAAAAAGAGACACAAATTTATAAGATTTAACGTGGGAGAAAACGAGATAGGAAGCATTATACAGTGTTTCTTATGTTCTTGGTTCTCTGAAGCTGAAGAGTTTGTTTGTTTGCTTGATCGCGCTAATCTCAGGAACTGCTGGTCCGATTTGAAAAATTATTTCAGTGTTAGATAGCCCATTTATTGAGGAAGGCTAATGATATTACGCTAAGATCAATAGGAGCAGAGCACCAATGAAGAATGTTTCAAAATCGTGGGGCTTTATTTTTCCTTTTGAGAGCTTCCGCTGCGTGCGCTGCGTAAACGGTTAAAGTTTCGTTTCATTTCGATATGTGCACATTATGAAGACTCACACTGTATAATATTACAAAAGCCGAAAGTTTATGAGTGTGTGTGTATGTTTGTCTCTTCTTCACGCTCAAACGGCTGAACGGATTTGGATGAAATTTGGCACACGTATAGTTTATAACCCGGAATAACACATAGAATACTTTTTATCTCGATATTCCTACGGGATAAAGACTTATGCGGGTGCAACCGCGGGGCGCAGCTAGTTCAATTATAAAATTAGATGAAATTTATCCATTTTATTTACATATTATTATTTTTAAAAACTTTTTTAAATTATTTTAGTTTTTATCAAAATTAAAAATTGATATTAAACTTAAAAATTAAAATTGAAATAAAAAAAATATTTAAAGAAAAGTCTAAGATCACGTATCTCTCCGAGTCTGAATAAATCTATGATATATACGAATAAAATGTAAAATAATTAGTATCAAACTTTGTATCACTATGATCATTACTAAAACCTACAAATTATCCTCTTCCCGAAATTTTCATCATCTCAAAGCCAACATTTTTGAAGGTTTCACTTCTATCACGTGTGAATTGCACATATGTTTTTTTTTTTTTCAAATATTAGGTTCAGTAGTTTCGTAGATAACGGGGTTTTTATTTTTATTTTTGAGGTCCTCACACATTCGATATGTCACATGGTACAGTCTGCAATTACGTACATAACATAACATCACGCCTTGTTTCCCCGAAGGGTTGGGCAGAGGTGTACATATAGTAGGTACACCCACATTTCGACAGTTATGTTTAAGTCCCATGTAATAGGAGGCGAGCCTATTACCATCATCCAGGCACAAATCCAGACTCCGGGCTGCTACTGAGAAATTCCAGATAGAAAAACCCAATAACACTTTGTCCGACCCGGGAATCGCACCCAAGACCTCATGCTCATGCATGTTTTTTTATTTTATTTTCCTATTTGCCCCCGAAAAGTGACCCCCATATTCAAAATTTATTTATTTACGTTACACGTCCGTGTTCGAGTCACAGAAATTCATATGTGTACCAAATTTCAACTTCCATTTGGTTCAGTAAATCCGGAGCAAATTGGCTGCGACAGACGGACAGACAGACACACGAGTCATCCTAAAAGGGTTCCGGTTTTTCTTTTTGAGGAACGGAACTAAAAACGAACGAGCAAGCTGTCAAATCTCACGTTGCGGTGACAGACACGAAAAGTGACTTTGTTTTATACTAAATAGGATTTTTAGTTTAGCAACAGTTCTGCCATTGCTTCAGCTTTAGATACCTACATAATGATTATCACTGAATTCACAGAACCTTAGGGAATAAATACTACGCGTTACGACGTGGCTGCGACGACTCGTCTATGGCCTACGAGGCGATTTCGAAGCGTCTACGCGGCATTTACGAAGCGTCTACGCGGCATCTACGAAGCGTCTACGCGGCATCTACGAAGCGTCTGAGCAGCCTCTACTTCGCATACGTACCTACTACTATCGCTTCAGCGAAACCAAAGCTCAACGCGATTATACTACCTATACATTTCGCTTTCGAATTGCGTGCGGTGAAGTGAGGTCAAAGTGAACTTTGCGCAGATCAGAAACTAGCTGCTGACTCAGATACTTCCGCAAATCAACATTTAATGAAATATTTTACTTACCTATTTTATGTTAAATATTTTCTGCATTTTATGTCGGTTTTGCGATACACAAAAAATACAGGTCAACGTAATGCTGTGCGTGTTTAAATGTTGATTCCTTCTGATGACAGAGTTTTTATTAGGCTCCTGTTTGTGATGCAATTACATTATATAATATAATAAATAAATAATTATAACATATAAGCAAGCAATCAGGGCAGCGAGCCGAGCCGAGTGTCAGCAGACCAGCACAAATACATGTGCACTGACCTCGATGACTAATTCGTTTTTTGATAACGCAGATTATTGAACTACGAGTACGGGCACACTTACAACGCCGGCACTCGACGCGCGACAAAACGTTTCTGTGAGATATGAGATGAGAGGTCAAAGTTGAACATTACTGTACACAGTACTCACTGTCACTGTAACAAGGGCCGGGCGTCGGCGCGTCGTCGATTCAGGCGCAGCATTGTGCGCCAATCAATGCGCCTCTCATGCGGTGCGGCGACATCCTGTGCCACGGTCGTCCGACCCGACTCGTCTACCCACTGAATATGTCCAAAGGTGTCACATAAAATTCAACACAACAGCAGTAAATAGTTTTTCATAATGTTACGGCTATATTGTCGCGATAAAGCCAATCTCACTTTGTGCGCTCTCTGTTTACAGCGAGACGTAGAGCCATAGTATAAAGAGAGGTAGTAAGCTATCTTCATAGAAACGCACCGCGCGCGGCTTGTATGTGTGCGCGGCTTGTATCTATGCGTCGCCGCACGCACACTTAACAAAATCTCGCCCGTTTCAGAGTGCGCCGGTCGGGGCTAATGCCGCACAAGGTTTGCGCGTCGCGGCTTTTCGGCACTGCTAAATGTATGAAAAATGAGTGATAATCGCAGGAGAAATTATTACTGTGCGTTTGGGTGTCTAAATAATTCATCGATTCCAGAGTTGTCTCTGTTCAGATTACCTACTGAATAGAAAAGGTAACCAAGTCACTTATTCTAGCATATAATTTTTACTTGATGATGAGATACCTGGGTCATTCTACTTTTCATTGCAGATAAATATGAGTAAAGGACTTACAAAATATTTAAAAAAAACCGAAGCAGATCACTGTAATTTCTTTAATAATGTATTGTTTAACTTTTGTTATTTGATAATTAAGAGCGTGTCGAGCATTTAACATATTTAGGTAAATTATAGATTTAGTGATCTAGGGTAGCAAAAATGTACACCTCGCGATAAGACCGCCCATTGTGTCACCAAATGTAAAATTTCTAAATTAATGTCTGTAATTTTTATGGTGTACATAATAAATGAATAAAGAATATTCTATCTATCTAAAAGCATTATTTTTTTATTCTCATACTTTAATCAGTCTTTTAGTCAACAACTTGGTAGCTACTTTAATTAGAGCCTCTCCTCTTTTAGGAATATGCAAAATCACACAGATTACGTAAAGTAATTAAAATGTATAAGCTTATCGAAACAACTCTGTTACTTATGGTCCGAAGCAAAACCACTTTTTCTTTTTAAATCTTTTTAGATTAGTATCACAATCTTATAAGTTTATGGGATCATGCAAAAATAACAATGAAATAATACTACAATTAAATTACTTAAGAATTTTATCCCTTAAATTTGGGACAACAAAGTATGATTGCTTGACTGGACGTCGTAGCGAAAGGTCGTCTCGAGCGCTCCGCGTCCCTTTCTTTTTTTGTTGGTTTGAGTCCGCGCATTAATTTTTTGTACGTTTGGTGCAGCATGCGCCCGTGCTGCGTCAATTAACAGTCAACGAAATTGGACAATGTTTATTTTGTTTTATGTGGCTGTGACATTATGTGTCGACAAATAAATACATACATATAGTGCAAAAGTGAGGTGTGCCAGGCCTAATGCGTTTCCGATCCCAGGCGAGCATTCCAGGGCATACGAGGGTCTAATCGTCTGCTGAAGGTTCCAGAGCCACTGAACGACAGCCAGGATAATCCGGTGAAATCATTCCATATATTTATCTTTCAGGGCGTTGCTTACCTCTGCAAAATACACACCTCGACCTGACCTGCGTCAACAGACGCACAGAGCCCACATTTCACAAACTACCTACCTACTAATCACTCAGTCAATAAATCAAATTCCTATATTTCAAACTCAAGGTTAACTCCAACGATAGATCCAGATACCAAAACGATTTGCATTTTGAATTGTTTCTAGTAAGTGTAGCAACCAAGATGACTGAGTTCAATTCTCAGCTCTATCTCGATTACGTGGCTAAAATTCAGTGGCAAAATTCGGTATACCTATTAAGTACAACATCGTGGGCGCGAATCTGCAGTTGCGTAGTGACTGGCAAAGTGTTTAACTGGGAGGTTTGATGCTACGCGCAGAATCAACTTTTATTTTTAAGTTTCAGGTTTATGGGTATATGTGCATAGTAAAAGTACATAGTATGGCATGATAAAATAATATACGAAGACTTACGATACGTATGATTCTAACAAATTAACAGTGTCGGTCGCTATTGATTTCGCACAAAAATATTTTCCATAAAACTTCTTAGATTGAGCTGAGCAATAACCCCTTGCTTGCTGATAATTATAACATCAATCTTAACTCCTAGAAACTACCCTAAACTATTTACCCTAACAAAACAGTCGCGTCTAAGACCACCTTTTTTGTTGCATAATGTACCCGAGTTTTTGTGACGAAAGGCTCATGAGTGGTTAAGCCTCCATTCAACAAAAAAAAGGTACATTTCTGTAGAAAAATAAAGAGTGTAACTAATAAATCGTAGCCAGCGCACGACCCTTTCAAAATTGTGTATCTCTGTCTCGAAACGAAATCTGCACATGCGGCATTCTGACTACCAAACAATAGTTTAACAATGGTAATAAATAGCGTCCATGAACAAAGAAGCCCACCAAATAAATAACACAATGAGCTTAACTTTTGACCACGTGTCTGTCCGCCGAGACCTCGCTACCCATACAACAAAATTCTTACAAATAAGACAATTAGATATAATCGTGTAAAATAATGTTAGGCAATACTTCAAAAGAAAAACAAAAGACCAAGAGGAAAACAAAAATGCAGGGGTTTCTTTTGTGCGAAATCTTAGACGGAAAAACAGTAACATATCGCATCAAGAATCACAGAATGTGCTATCTCGCACACGTTTATAGACGTGGCGACCACACCAGTTACACGCAGCAATGCAGTATAAGGTCAAATTCAAGAAAATACGCCGTCCTATTTACACATTTAACGACAACCTTAACTGCCTATCTGGCCTCCACGGCCCGGTGGCTGGGTGGCGCGATGCCCCTTGGTGGGACTGGATGTCGGACTTTCGGGCTTCTGGCGGCCCGTGGCGGCTGTCGGGGATCCGCGAGTGACGGCCGGGACCGGCGGCTGGGCGTGCTTTCCGAGGCGCGGAGAAATCTTCACCCATCTTTGGACCGGCACCGGCGGGCGTGGCTTGACCTGATTGATCGACCCGTGCGGCTGTTGTTGCTTGGCCACGAGCTCCTCACCTCAGATTACCTTTCTAATGATACTATGGAATAGAGAGAGGAATATCGCCGCTAGGCGTGTAGGGGAGGTAACCATGTAACAATATCGTGGACTTAGATGAATGATGGGTTTTGTCACCAATCATTCATCTAAGGTCGTGGATTATTTTTAATGATACTGAGTTTTTTAAAGTGAGGTTGTTGTTTTATTTTAGTGGTGGTAACTGACTCAGTGAAAGTGAGTTAGTGAAATACATTGCACACGTACATGCAGAGGGGCTCCGGTGGGACAAGACTTGGCCAGGCTAATCATATGCAAATTTCGGTGACTTGCTCCTTACTGCAAGACCGCCTTTATTTAAGTCACTAGTTTATTTTGTCCCTACAGGTTTAATTGGTTCTATAGGCGAAATAATGTAAGATATAATACGTGTGTGACAATTATAAATTATAATAATATTATGTGCTGTGTTCCAAAATCGTTTCTGAGTTCAAGGGAGATTTGTTTAGTGCGTGGTGTTTTTACAATCCCGGGCGCGCATACCCAACAACTTTGAAAACGGAATTCCGTGCACTCGCTGACCACATCTGGTTTCAGCCCCTTTTGCGCATCGCCAGATGTGCACCCATAGCTGCATAATAGCAATTGGTATTTTAACTTTTATGATGCCTACTCACTATTTGTATATGCTATGGAATGCCATAACAGAGTATGGTAAAATAGTCCTTACGGTGATTAGATATGTGCGCCCACGATATTGCGAACAGAAAAACAATAATTCGGGTGACGCGGATCGGGATTTTTGTCGAGTTATTTATTACGTACTTATTAATTACGTGTGCCGAATAGTGTGCATAACTCAGAACTATATCGTGTCAACCTGAGGTGAATAGTGGCGAGTTACAAGTTGAAATTGTACCGCATCGGAGCTGGACATAAACAACAAGGAGCGGGCCGATCGCGCCCTGGACACTGCTGCTGACAACTTATCAGAACGAAGAAAAAAAATCGAGATAGCAGTTTGACCCCGCCAAAAGATTCACCAGTGAAGCTGGACTTGAACCATCCTAGTAGAGAGAATTATCATGAGAGACTTGATTAATCATGCTAGGAATAAACCAAGACAAAAGAAAATTCATGAAATGCTAGACGGAAAAACCGTAACCATCATCATCATCATCATCAGCCTATAAATGTTCCCACTGCTGGGACACAGGCCTCCTCTCTGTGAGAGGGAGTGGGCCGTAATCCACCACGCGGGCCCAGTGCGGGTTGGTAGATGTCACATGTCTTCGAATTTTCGGTTCTAGGACATGCCGGTTTCCTCACGATGAATTCCTTCACCGTTTTTGAGAGCAGTGATGATGAAATAATTTACACAAAGTAAAGCGCCTGTCTGGGTTCGAACCTACGACCTACAACTCGTAAGTCGCGGCCGTTACCACTAGGCCACCACTGCTCTCAGATGGAAAAACCGTAACCATCATCAAGAAACACAGGATGTGCTATCTCGCACATGTTCACAGTTGCCGCAATCCACACCCGTACATACAAGACCAAATCCAAGAAAGCCGGACCTATTTACACATGAAATGATATCCTAAAACAGGACATGACTTACTTCGACAAGGAAATCACTTTTGAATGGACATGGCTGAAGACCAAGATAAGATCTAGAAGACTGCTAGCGAGATTTTCAAGAAACTTGAAACGGAACCAGCCTAATGGCGTCGTCGTAAAAAGATGCCCATCCATAGATAAATATCACCCGTCTCTCCACTATTCCATTGCTTACTCAAGGATGCATATCCGGTAGGCTCGTAATTCCCTCCTTATCCTAAGGGCACGTATTCCCTACCATTACCCGCTCCTTCCGGTCTACTCCTTGATATGCAATGGCTTCTGTAACCCCATGAAGCATGAGGCTCCAGGGGCTAGTGCAAATCTCGGGGTTCATTCGATTTATCGAGTCTGGTTAAACCACGCTGGGATCGGTGCATTTCATTCATTCATTCATTAAATTTGGGACAACAAAGTAACAGTACTAATACGTAGTGCCTTTTGACGGTCTCTTTTTTTTAAGTTTTCAATTCGCCACTTTCTCTTCATTTTGCGGTGTTCGTGTGGCGTCAAGTCCTTTACTAATCATTTTTTAGCATGGTATCTTGCTAAATCTTTTTGTTTTGCCTCAAGATTCCTTCGCAGGAATTCTTCTTCTTTTTTGCGTTTCTCTTTATACCGTCGCTGTTTCTCAGCGGGTGTCAGGGGTATAGTTACGTGCTTTTTGTCTGAAATTACAAATTATGTTAAATACTGCTGATTTCGATAATTAAAAGTTATAGTCTGCAATAATGTATGACAAATACAACTCTGTTACTACAACATAGTAACAAAGTTGTATAGTAACAAAATTGTAAATATTATGAGTTCTGTAGAATATCCCTAAAAAAATGAACGAATATCTAGAAATTACGTGATATTGTTGTTAGTTAATCATTGAGCGGTGTAATTAATATAAAATGAATAGCTAAAGACTAATTTACTTACGGAAATACTTCGGTAACAGAGTGCATACAGAATAAACACACGCACTATATTTCACGGCCTTTGGTCGACTAATTCCGCCATTTGCAATCCCCGTAGCGGGAGTCGCGCTTCACTTGCGAAGGACGCTTAGGGAAATCTACTGACGCGAAACAACTAATGCTATCTATTATTTATTATCAAAACCACCACAGTAACAGAGCATAGCGGTAAGATCTAAGTTGCCAGAGACAAAATTTTAAGTAAATCTTAAATTAAACGCCAAAGTCTAAAAATTTATAATTAATATTACAAACTGTGTTTACTAACTATCTTTTATCGTGTTTAATAAACTTTTTAACATTTAACCAAAATATTTGAGATTTTAGTGTTTTGTCGTGACACCCTAGTGCTGGAGACATGAGTAAGTTCTATGAAAATCAACTCTGTTACTTGTAGTGACCACAATGTTACTAATGTAAATAAAAATATAAACATTATTTAAAGAAATGCTTAGAATAGACATAATATAAGACCGATCCTAGTCCCATCAGTATATGCATAAGTGTGCATTTGTCAATAATGAATATTATTTAACTGGGACTTGTTTATCTGCAACGAAAAGTAGAACGACCCACCTACTTATTTTTTGTTGTATTAGATAACTATCAGACAGACGAAGTAGACAGGCCTACTTTCCCACTAAAATGTATTAGGTACTTACTTTTGATCTGTCAATTGATATGCCGCTAATGCTTTGTTTACGTTTAGTCATGCCGATTTCTCAGTATTGTAGGTATAGTAAAGTAACTAAGTACCTACTTACAGTTATAAAATCGTATTTTCAAATAAGTATTTGACGAATTGTGAACCCCCCATCCCCCCTCTAACTTTTAAAGTAAGAGAGTAAAAAATCTAATAAAAATATATGCTGTAGATGTCAAAAAACCTTTCAACGTAAATTGGTTTGAAGGAGATATAGTTAGCAGTTTTTGAGATATAGCACTTTTTCAAAAACCGCAAATATAACTTTGTCATCCATACAAACACTATGAACATCATCATTTAGGTAAAACCGCCCTCACAAACCCTGAACCCAGACAACACATAGGTAAAAAATAGAACTTCCCGGCCCTTGCCAATTTCTAGGCACTGAATTAAAATTTAGCTAAAAGTGACAACCCTGAGACAGGCAAGTATGGTAGTCAATTATAGGCCGAAGATAGCCTACTAGAACTCTTTATACTATGGTAGAACGGTGTACGAGAGAGAGCTCGCGAAGTTGAAGTTCTCCTTATCACGACAATGTAACCGCAGCATAACAAATCCCTTTACATAATTACACCATTTTGTTTTAGTAGCTTTTAATGGAAGGTAGCTGTGCGGAAAACCTTATCAGGGTTGTAACGGATATCCGTATCCGCATCCGCAACTGCGGAGCATCCGCATAAATTTTGATATCCGCAAAACATCCGCATCCTTAACTTTTGATTTTAAAAGCTCCGCATCCTCATCCGCATCCTCATAATTTCTATGAGGATGTGACCCTACCTTGTTCGCACAAATAGTGGATTTTTAAAAACTCGCGCCGAGTTAAATGGGCGGGCCGATAAGTGAGTTACGCGTTACTATTGGCTGAATTCGCAATGTCCTTGTCCTATGACAGATGATCGGCCGCACGTGGCACTGGTGGCACGACTGTGGTGTCACATGTCACAATCTGAGTTTGCCGACGTTCACACGGACGTGATAAAATCGCAACGATTTTTTTTTTCGTGCATTGGATTTTCAACGCTCTGCTTAGCGCCGAGAGTTAAAATCCAACAGTGTGTTTTTTATACGCGCTGGGACGAAAGTGCGTCCCGGCGCATTGGATTCTCAACGTTCGGCTTAACACCAAGAGTTGAAAATCCAGTGCGCGATAAAATCCCGCCGAGATTATGTTACTTCTGTGTTTACGTCGGCTTACTAGGTATAAAATCATTCGATTTTTTTTATCACCGCCACTGGCAAGTATCCCGAGCGAACAATTATTTTGTGAAGCAGGCCCTTATTTATGATGAACTTAGAAACCGCTTAGAAGGCGAAACGGCCTGCCAGTTACTTTTTATCAAATATAATTTACCTTTACTAAATTTTGAATATTAAAGTTGTGCATTTGACACAATTTGAAATTTCAGTTACCAAATTTCATCATCATATATCATAATCAGCCTATAATGTTCCCACTGCTGGGACACAGGCCTCCTCTGGGTGAATATTAACAACTTTAATATTAATTTGTTTTTACCTACCAAATAATTACCTACAACCTATACAAATACAAATACTACAAAAAACAAGGGCTATGTTAGTACGACATCTGCATCCGCACCCTCATCCGCATCCTCAATAAGGAATTTTCCAATATCCGTATCCTCATCCGCATCCTCAAACCCGATTATCTCGATATCCTCATCCGCATCCTCATCCGTTATATGACATCCGTTACAACCCTGAACCTTATCAATGTTTAATGTTAATTTATGTAGTTTTAGCAAAAACATTATACGATTTGCTATTTATATAATACGTCTTGCTATGGAAGAGCGGACTCTCCTAATACAGGCACTATCTGCCTAAAAAGAGGATCCAATCAAAAAATTTGTTTATACCTGTACTTGTTTTACCAATAAACAATTTTTTTTTTTATGTGAAATTGTAAAACTCGATCACTGATAGGCTGAGCTGAGACGCGTGCCGCTATGGGGGTCCAGACTATGGTACGGAGCTAGAGGGCATGGGAAGCCGTCACCTCCTTCTGCTAAACAGTAATGTTCGCGAAGGAGGAGTCGGAACGCCTGAGGGAGAGGCGGGAGAAGTTATTTGAAGAAACAGTTTTTTTTTTTAATAAAAAAGTCTGAGACGCATCACGCAAGGTAAAGTAATAGTCACTTCACCACGTTATCGAAGAAGTATACCGACTATAAAGAACATATATTTTACGTGTTTTTTTTTAAACCTCACACTCATGTAGGTCCATATTATTTATGTCATTTTAGTTTTTACCTGACTACGGCAAAGCCAAAAGGAAGGGTTATGATTTTTGTCAGTCTACATAGGACTGACAAAAATCATAACACGTAAATACGTAACGGCCAATGGCCTGATGGCCGAAAGCCTCGATTAACATCTCTTAAGGCTCTTGTTAGGCGGTTGGATGAGTGAGGAGATCCGAGACCGGTAGCTTACATTGGACCCGGCTCCCGATACCGGCGGACCACAATTTTTTATATTTTTAATGTTTGTTAATGTTTTTTCAAAAAATATTTAATAATGTAGATAATTTGCTCAAAAATACTTGTAATGTAGTCATTATTTTAATAACCTACTTTACCTACCACACCTATGTACTATACCTACCCATTTCTGCAAAGAAATAAATGATTTGATTTGATTACTTAATAATTAATAAGGCGCCAGCAAAGTTGTATGGACTTTCATTGCTAGTGAGTAACGTGTTTTGCGCTAATTCCTTCCAACACACGTCGCGATATACTTGCGCAAGTCTAAATTTGCGGAAGTAAATCGTTACGTGTGCGGTGTGGCTACCATTAGCCACCAGCAATTTCCTTTGAAAATCCATTATTGTCGAGTTTTGTTTCAAAAATAGTCAAGTGCAAAAAGATTTCATTCAGAATTTGGCTGTATAGGTACAAGCAGTATATAATCATCATTCCCTAATAAAAAATACAAAAGCGCGGGAAGAAACAAATATGAACCCGGGAGAGGCGGTCCTGAATTTTAGTACTTAATTGTACTTTTAACGATTGTTACTTTATACAAATTCTTAATATGTATACTAAGCTGGTTTGAGCTTAGCTTAGCTACGCTCTCGGCCTTCAAGCTTGGTCATCACTGCAGCAGGCGCGGTCCGAGGGGGGGGTCCTGGAGGTCATGACAACATTTTAATTTATTGTAGGATCAAAAATGAAAATTTCACAATTTGTAAATCAATATTATTAACATTAGTCTGGTTTTTAGGGTTCCGTAGTAAAATTCAAAATTCAAAAGTCATTTATTCAAACTAGGCTGAGAATCAGCACTTTTCGAACGTCAAAATTACATAAGACAGTCCCCCAAAAACGCCCACCCTTCACCACTTCCTAGTGCCTTTAGCTGGGAAGAAGAAGGGGCGCAACAAACTCCCCAGCAGCACAGCTGTCTGTTCAAGTTACAAAAATGATTCTATACAATAGTATGCAAAAAAAACTTACATTATGCAACACAAAACATAATTCAATGATAAATTATAGGCCATATGCCAGCTAACACACGCCAATATACCAACCAAAAACATCGAGAACTATACTCAAGCAATATAAAAAAAATATAAAAAAAATAAACGTAAAAAGAACTAAATATCTAAATAAAAGCCTCCAGACATAAAGGGCGTGCCAGCTTACATAAAGCTGTAATTGGCAGTTATAAATGATAAACTAGGACCATCGGGGTAAAATAAATGAACAGTTAATTACTAGTAACAATAACAAAACCATGATCAGCAAGACGACCAGTCACCACAAGCAGCACCCGTTCACGAGCATAACTCAAAGATCAGCAAATACCCCCCTCGTTATATTTGAGGGACGGAGGCAACCCGCCCCCGACGCTACCGCAAGCAGTGACGTCTACGGGAGCATGACGAACTTGCTGCTGGTTGCTCAGGCAAAAAATAATATGATCAATTGTCGAGGTCGCTAGCTAACCACAAATTGCAATACAACTCATAACAAAAACATTGTAATGAGTAGATTATGTCAACAATAAAATAATTATTTTACATTTTATTTGGCTTTAGTAAATATTGATTGGTATTGAGGTTATAGCTTAAGTATTCATTTTCTTTACGAAAAGAAGATTGAAACTAAACCTCAAATTTTAATCCTAAAATAATAATATTACTAAACTAATATTAAACATTTTCGGTCTATCTGCAATAAATAGGTACGACAAACACCATATTATTGAAACGTGCTTTAAAAATTCGTTACCACAAATTCATGCAATAATGAATCTGTTGTTTATTAAGTTGGTACTGTAAATATTTTAAGGTCAAAAACGGTTTTCTAGCTGGTCTTCAGTGATGCAAGCCTTCAAAGTGCACGGCGAATGGTTCATAATGACGTGTTTAATAATTCAATAAAATATCTCGTTGGTATGAAACCATATGTGAAGTTATGCTATGTAGTGCCCCGCACTGTAAATAAGCGTAGTGTCCGTGCAGGTACATTGTTCGCTGTAAATACCTGTCGGACTAATTCAGGATTGCGTTGCCCTGTTCGTCGTATAGTGGAATCTTATAATCGTAACTTCATTGATATTGATATTTTTGTATGTTCCAAATCGAAATTTAAGTCCAATGTTTTTAAAATTTTATCTAATGATATGAAATAGTGTGAGTATTAAGTATTCTAAATTTAATTTAATTTATTTAACCGTTTTAATTATTTTTAGTAATGAATTGTATTGTACGGTCGATTCCTTTATTCTTAAAATTTTTCAATAATCTCAATTCTTATTTGTAACAATAAGGAATTAACCCAATTATTATTTTTAAAATTGTATCCAAAATGTATTTATTTTTATTTAATTTTTTTTAATAATTAATTAATTGTATTGTATTTTAATAATCAATTATTTTATATATCTGAGTAATGCTAATCTAGTGGCACTTTTTTACCTTATCTTAATTTTGTTAACATGCGGATAATGTAGTGGGCTGCAATATTGTTAATACTACTTATGAGCCTATATTATTATTTGTAAACATTTTATATTGTAGCTGTTTATTGTCCCATAATAAATAAATAAATAAATATGTTTCATATTCATTCACCATTTGACGTCGCTGCTCCTCAATAATAAGCCTCTTCCTCATATCTCTTAACCCTCACAGTATTTCTCCAGAACAACGAATAACATTGTATTTATTACACATAATACCTAATTATTTATCATTCACTAATCGAATTATACCTCATAATAAATTTAAAACTTTAAAAGCATCTGCTGTCTCAACAATACCTCTGTTCTATCAACAATACCTTTAATTAAGATTTATGTTTCGTAAAATATGAAATATTTAAATGATAACACTCACACTTAGTCCGGTTTCATTAGATGTTTGTGTAAATTACATTCACTTTTACGCAGCGCAATAATATTTGATCTCCCTTCAATATTTATATTTGACTGCATTTTGAAAATAATAACCACAACACCGCTAATAGCTAAATACTCGTCACCAACATTATCCACGAACCAACAAAGTTCTAATAAGTGAATACTCGTAACGAACTGCATCTGTCTACCCCACAGAAATCGAAATAATTTACTTAGTTTTCTGTGGTCTACCTGCTTAACTTTAATATTTATGTGAACAAGATGAATGAAACAAAAAACGAATGATTATCGAAAAACAAAACAAAAAACAAAATCGATTAAAAAATAACAAAAACTATGAATAGTAATTATTAAAAAATTACAAGCAAACTGCAGATGAGATTCGAAATTTCGAACCCTCGCTCGGCTCGCCATAATCGCACATACCGAACACGTTATCCACTGATCTAGCATGCCATATACTAAATTGTTAGAAATTATGAACTACTATGATTTGCAGACAAAGTGAGTGTGTGTGTATGTACTGTGCATGTCTATAGTATTGAAATAGCTTATAGAAGAAGGTCGTAAGTCAAACCGAAGCGTCAGTCTATTGCTTTGTGAGATTACCTATGGACTTTTGGTAGAAAAACACTACCATCCTCAATAATCAATATCAAGAGACTTATAAATTAATGATTGTTTGATAAATAGATATGTTTTTGATTAAATTGCGTTTTTGTTTCCTTTAAAATAGATATTCGGTATCCGGCGGAATAGTAAGTAGTATTCGGCCGAATACTGAATAGTTCCCGAATATTCATTGCATCTCTATAAAGGCCTCGACCTCCGTCAAGGGCTGCAAAGCTGATCGCCCTGTGTTGGCCTGCGCTACGATGCGCTTTTGGCCATCATCAGCGCTGCCAGCAACACAGTCATTACAGACTGGGGCAGAAATATTATCAAAACATACATTTTATTGGCTAGCGAAATAAAACTAAATTACGTTGCTCAGAAAGGAGGATTGATTTTTATTATTCACAAATCGCAAACCTTTTACATTATTTTAAACAATACAATAGACGAGGATATATTTAGTAACCTGTTCCGCTTAGCTATTTCTAAAGAGCCATAAAAAACCAATCAGTCAAACCGTCTGAATCAATTAACTATATTATTTTAAACCTTATAACTACACATCTTACCTCAACTAACAAAAACTGGTTCTTTACATTATGTACTTGTAGAGGCCGACTGTACAGAACGCTTGCTTTTCGATCAGACTACCTATAGAAGTTGTAGTCAGCGTTTAATTTACGTAATTCTAATCTTGATCTCAGACTCCGGGTATCATTGTCTATTGTCACCAGGCACACCTAACAGGACACTTCAAAAGAGAGATAGTAGTTTAGTGGCATGAGGAACAGGGTGTAAAGTTCACTCATCCACCATAGAAAAGGGAGGATCCTCTGACCAGACGGGTGTTGTGTCTGGCGGGCAACTGCCTCACGGTTTGAAGTCGGAATCTTGTATGTATGTCGATCGCACGGTAAACTCTAAATGCGCGATGCAGGATTTGTGTGACGTCATGTCTTTGATGCGTAGTTCGTATGTGGCGGTGTAACCGCTACAGTAGCATCATCCTTCGAGTAAGTCCAATGAATGTTGTTGTGTGTAACACACGTTCAATCAAAATCTGTTTCATTTTGACAGTTCAACAACATTCATTGCGTTATTTACGATGTTGAGCAGACAAATTTTTCGAACAGATACTGTGAGAATGTGAGATACTGTGTCTCAGACGTCAAACTATTCTCCGTGTTGTGCCAGAGTCGCCGGTGACGCCGGTGATGCCGGAGGGGCAGCCACCATCTGCGCACTTATGCTTACTCGAAGGATGATGCTACTATCTCTCTTTGCCGATGACAATAGACAGTGATACCCGGAGTCTGAAATCAAGATTAGAATTACGTAAATTAAACGCTGATTACAACTATAGGTATTCTGATCGAAAAGCAAGCGTTCTGTACAGTCTCAACAGTCTGCCTCTACAAGTACATAATGTTCTGTACAGTCGGCCTCTACAAGTACATTATGTTCTGTACAGTCTGCCTCTACAAGTACATAATGTTCTGTACAGTCTTCCTCTACAAATACATAATGTTCTGTACAGTCGGCCTCTACAAGTACATAATGTAAAGAAACAGTACCTACCCTAATTGCGTAACTTATTTTCGAAAACGATTACGCCTACCTACTTATTTTGCTTCATTTTGACAGTTCAACAACATTCTTTGCGTCATTTACGTTGTTGAGCAGTTTTTTTGTTCCAACTTATGAAGTAATGGATTAGCAATCTGTTTCAAATCGAAACAATACCCTAATTGCGTAATAAAACACAATCACAATCTGTACCCTAATTGCGTAATACAACACACTCGGAATTTGTTTCGATTCAGGTGTGTTGTTCCGGAGGGACATCAAAGATGGGACGGGCTGGAAATATCTATTACAAACTCCACGCAATATGTACAATGCGCTGCGTGCGCGCGTCTCGGCAGCAGCACGCACTATCGCCTATCGCGCTAATGACGTCAGCGGCGGCAGGACGCCGAGCGGTAGCGGCGGCGGCGCCCGACACACGCCGTCGCCGTCGCCGCGTAATGACGGCTGACGGCTGGACGGACCTGCTCACATACTCACTTAGCCTACTACCCAATTTTATTAGCAACCAAAAATTATTTATAAACAAATAAATAAATTTATTTTCAACGTTTGGTAATCGTTCTAATTATGTTTATGTTTTAAAGGTTAATAATAACAAAAACGTCCCTATGAAAAATTGAGTTTTTTTTGGTATTATTATTAAATTACCTATTATCCCTACTTTATTTTTACCTTCCGTAACATAATTATAGTAATTGTAAATTAACGAGATTTAAATAATTAAACTCTGACACGAAAACAAAGAAAAACGAAAAGAGTCGAGAGCTCGCACTGAGGTTCGAACCTTCACCATTCTCATGCACACACAACTATACCGACCTACTCGTGTGATCCTGCCATCGTTACATAGGATATTACGTTGAATTTTAGCATTGCTTTTAAATAAGCGCTGTTGTCGATAATGAATTAGGAAAGAAACAAGTATAAGTAGGTATGACCACACATTCATCTGACCAACCAACATCGCCCTTTCGTATACTGTGTGCGCGTTAGGAACTGTCTGCATTAAAACATCACACACACATAGAGATAGGCACAGACCTGGCGTGCACGCAAATATGAACATTCCGGTGGCACTCCATTTATGACCGTTGACTGTACCTATACAAACAATTGTAAAACATTTTAATTTGATTTATTTTTATTTTATTTATTTATTTATAGTTAATTAAAACGGCACAACACCAATTACATTAATTAACATAGAAACAATTACAATCTTGACATTAATTTAATTTAAAACTAACATGGAACAGTAGACTCCCTAGCATACTTTCTCTCACAGAACACCAGACATATACGCATAATTTTACTCCATTCATCCGCAAACACATCACATTCAGGGTTGGCAGTCAGAAGGGCATTTAGCATTTTTAGGGTACGACAGACTGGGGATTCGGCTCTGGCTACAGTTTTGCTTGATAGTTGCGCAAACAAATTGTGTCGGCGGCTCTGACGGTGTCCAATGTATTTGTCGGGCACAAATAATCGGCAGAAAAGGCCATGGAGCTCTGGACAGTCGATACGTCCCCGTAAAGTCTTACAGGCTACCGTGAGCTGATCAAGACCTCTTCTTACCTCCAACGAGTTAAAGCCTAACATCCCTAAAAGATAGTTGGTAGGGTACATGTACGGAAAGAAATGGTATAACCTTTGGAAGAGGCATCTTAGGAATGTTTTCTGAACCTTTTCCAGCATAAGTGTTTGGGTCGCGGTATAGGGGTGCCAAACACAGGCACTGGACTCGAGTTTGCTTCGAACTAGAGCAGTGTACAACAGCCTAATAACATTTGAATTGCGAAAGTCACGCGCATTTCTCAAAACAAATCCCAAGCGCCTGAAAGATTCCCTCGCAAGGACAGAAACGTGATCTTTAAAAGACAGACAGCGGTCGAAAGTCACTCCCAAGTCCTTTATGTTGGTGACACGAGTGATTACTTCACCTCCCAAATTATAGTCATGATGTATTGGTCGTAACCTCCTACCATATGTCATGACGTAGCACTTGTTTTTATTAAAAAATAGCTTGTTCACAATGCTCCACTCATAGATGGCGTCAATATCCCTCTGAAGGAGCTTGCAATCCTCGTCCGTTCGGATTTGTGCGACTAGCTTAAGGTCATCGGCATATAGCAGGCACTTGGCAAACTTAACATTAGTTATGAGGTCATTGATCATGACCAGGAAATTAGGCGGCCCTAACACGGATCCTTGACTTACGCCCGAGCGTGTATTGTAAGGCTTGGACTCGAAGCAGCCATGTCTTACAAACTGCTTGCGATCGCGCAGATAATCTGAAAAGAAGTTAAGAAGACCGGACGAGAAACCGATGGCCCCCAGCTTTGTCAAAAGCACATCGTTGTCAACTCTGTCGAATGCTTTCCGGAAATCGAAATATAGAACGTCAACCTGCCCACCGATGTCCAAGCAACGGGATATGTAGTCTACGTGAATCAGTAAATTCGAATTCACGGAGCGACCCGGCCGAAAACCGTGTTGGGCATCAGATAAGGATATATTTACGCGTTTGTAAATGAAAGCGTGAAGTATATGTTCGAAAACCTTGGCAATCGTTGGCAGGATAGCGATGGGTCTGTGTTCCTCTACTGATGTTTTGTCACTAGTTTTAGGAATGGGAGTGACTCGCGAAGTTTTCAATTGTTCAGGGTATATTCCGGACCGGAGGGCTAGGTTAAAGACATGACATAGAGGGGCTGCCAAAACATCATGACATCCCTTAAGAGTAAAAGCTGGAATGTTGTCAGGGCCAACCGAGCTACAGGGTTTGAGTTTAGCAATAGCCTTAACTACATCCGGTGGGGTTAAAAAGGGAAGAGGAATGCTACCTCCCTCACAACTACTTTAAAAGAGTAACGGTGGATTTTCTTGCCCATTCTTCTCCATACGAAAACTACCTTTTGGAAGGAGCGACTAGAATCAATTTTATTATTTTGTAAAATGAAAAGTGCCATACATGGGCCTATTTGAAATAAATGATTTGACTTTGACTCTGAAACCTCAAGACGCATAAATTTAATTTTTGGGCACAATTAGGCACAAATGTGATCTATCTAAGTAGCTAGTTTGTACTCAGCTACGACCACCGGTTAAAAAAAATGCCGCTGGGGTAACGCTACTCCAGCGGAATCTATTTTTCATGAATATCTTTGGATCGGCTGGACGCACAAATTCTAAATTTCGGGCACATTTACACGAGATGGGGTACTAATTATCTATCAAGCCGAAATCCTGGAAAGCGACAACATTCCGCAGATGTAACGCACACGCGTATTCCATACATCAGCACTTTTCCGTCGCCTTGCACAAAATATAATGCAACGCGACAGTACACAATCAGCGTTCATAGTAAGCTGTACTCATTCGACAACATTTAAATAGCATTAGTTACGTGGTACATTAAAAATATTCAATAAACCATCATCTTAAGCTATCCGTGACTTATCATTCAAGCTATCACCCAAGGTGTGTGCGACCCATTCAAAGCGCATACATTTATGAAGAATACACACACATACTGTCAGTCACATATAGCAACTTTGTTTCATACTATTTATAAAATATCCTACCTTTCCCGTGGGCAGGTACAACTGTAAAACCGAGCGAATCATAATCAACACATGCATCACAATCACACAGCGCGGATCACCGCTGACTGTGTATGTCCCGCACTCGGGCTGGGCGGCAGTACAGTACACCCGGCAAGCGACACTTCTGCGAAACTTTCTCAAAACAATGAAGCATGGAATGTTGAATATAAATTAGTACTGGTGGCACAGAATAAATAAGCACTATTATAATACTGCTGCTTATTGCCATTATTTATTGCCTATTGCTATTATTAATTACCTATTAATAATTACCTACGGCCTCTCGGTAGATAAACCTTCCGCGCCCGTGCGTGTAAACTGCCGCACACTCGATATAATACCGTTGCGTACTGACATACACTGAGATTTCGAAGCGCGTCGTTTCGGCCGTTTTCTATGAAGATAGAATACTGTACTTATTTACACTGTGGTGATGAGCACACCCGCTGCTGTGAGGCGTGTTCATGTCTGCAGTGCATTGTGGCTCATTCTCGGAATAGTGCTCGTGCTCGCAGCCGCACCGCAGCCACTCACTAGGGTCACTCATTAGGGTCTGAAATGGCAATGGGCGTTCCTCAAGGTATTGGGTCCATTCCTCTTTTTAGTTTACATTAGTGATTTACCCCAATTACTTGGTGTTATTTGCAGATGACACATCATTAATCTTTAAAATAAACCGACGGTCACAAAGTCTTAACGGCGTGAATACCTCTATTCTGCAAGTCCAAGATTGGTTTACGGTAAATAATCTAGTACTTAATAAAATAAAAAACCAAATGCATTAGATTTAAATTACCTAATGTTCAAAGTAGCGAATGTGACATTATATTGAATGGCGAAAAACTGGAATTTATTAATCAAATGGTTTTCCTGGGAATCACGCTAGACGAGAAATTCCAATGGGGACCTCATATAACATCTCTTGCGGGGCGGTTAAGCGCGGCCGCTTATGCTGTTAGAAAGATAAGACAGTTAACAGATGTAGAAACCGCGCGTTTGGTCTATTTTAGTTACTTCCACTGCATTATGTCGTATGGCATTTTACTGTGGGGTCGGGCTGCTGACATTGAATCCATCTTTATTTTGCAAAAGAGAGCTGTCAGAGCCATTTATAATCTACGTCGCCGCGAATCTCTCAGGGAACTTTTTAAAAGGATTAATATTATGACGGTACCTTGCCAATTCATTTATGAAAATATTATGTATGTAAGGAAAAATCCACATCTCTATAATAAAATAAGTGATAGACATAATTTTAATACTAGAAATAAAGATAAACTAGATCAACCGTTTTTCAGATTATCTAAAGTATATTACATCTTTTATGGGGTACTGTGATAAATGTTACAACTAAATACCTTGTGACATATTGCAATTAAATGAAAGAAAATTTAAAACTCATATTAAAAGTACACTTTGTAAACAAGCATATTACAAATTAGAGGCTTATATCCAAGATAAGAGTGCTTGGAAACATGCTGGTCCTGCTCCATAGGACAATTTAGAATCAAGACAAAATCAAACTGGTTGCTAATTTAATTGTAAAATTTATTATTTTGTGTTTTATGACATTGATTTTACATTCTGTGATTGACACACTGACTTATTAATTACAAAATTTTAGGAAAATCGTCTACTTTTACAATGTTTGTAAATATGTGAGCACCATGTATCTATCACATATTAAATTATCTGTCGTTGCTTCATTTTTAATTCTTTTTACCTATTATGGTAGAGTAATTTTATCCTAGGTGCATCGTCTTCACATATAATAATTATTTAACTAATGTACGTACATATACAAACAATTGTAAAATATTTTAAAAGAGTAACGGTGGAGTTACTTGCCCATTCTTCTCCATACGAAAACTACCTTTTGGAAGGGGCGACTAGAATCAATTTTATTATTTTGTAATTTTTGACGTTCAAAAGTGCCATACATGGGCCTATTTGAAATAAATTATTTGACTTTGACTTTGCCACATCAATAAAAACCGAGCAGAAGGAAAGCTTTCTAACAGAGTTCAAAATTCTCACCTACTTTCATAAAAAAAGCCTTGGAAGTTTTTGGGTTGCCATGTTTTCCCGAGACCGTCGTCGTCGTCGAGACATTTTTAGTGAAAGGAAAATTTTGAACAGTCGCAAAACATCCCGGTCGACGAGGTTCACCGTATGCACCGCTCTAGAGGCGGTGAGTCATACGACATGATCAGTCATTTGCCCGCCCGTTGAGGGCCACAACCCGATCTTCCAACTCAAATCCCTGTGCAACCTCACAGGGTTTGAAATAGAAAAGCCTCACAAAAGTGGCATTGTCGGACAATGCCACCGTTGCCAGTTCACCGTGCGTAAAGTGCCTGGGCGAGCATGGCACTTCCGACTGCTCCCGCCCCAAAGACCGTACCCTCTGTACCGTACCTCCCAGCTGCGTGTTATGCGGCAAAGAGGGTCACCCGGCTAACTACCGGGGTTGCTCTAAAGCCCCTAAGGCATCTTCTCCCAAGCTGGGGAAGCGCTCCGGCGCCCACCAGCAAAGGGAAACTCCCCAATCCTCTTATAGGATGCCCTCCGCCCTTATGTCCCAACGTCTAAGCCCTCAGAGGCCTAGTCCGTGGAACTATCTCCACCACCAGCAGTCTTTCCCTGCCTTGGTGCCCTCTTACGGTCACTTCCCACCTCTGCCCCCCCTCTCCTCCCCCCCCACCCTAGAGACCCCCGTTTCCGTGGCACCGCGCCACCCGCGCCCTCCGCGCGTCCCGCGCACTCTGCGCCCCCAGCGCCCGCCGCGCCCTCCGCTAAACCCGCGCCTGCTCCCCAAGCTCCGCGTCCCCCGACTGCCGGTCCCGTGACCGAGCAGCTGTCAGGTGTTGCCTCGTTCAACATAATCACCTCAAATTACGCGTGTTTTGTCTCCCCGAGTGCTAGGGAAATGGCAAAACTCATCGTCGCCGCCCAAGGCGATATCATTAGGATCCAATCCATTTATAATGCGTATCCGGATATTACGCAAGCCCTAGATTCCCTCGCCAAAACCCCTAAATCCATCAATGGATAACGAGGCCTTAACTAGATTCAAACCCCGATCCCTAATAATAGGTTATTTTAACGCCAACGGTTTAAAATCCCAAAGGGAAGAGATAGGGCTCTTCCTCCGCGATTACCAAATAGACGTTCTCTTAATACAAGAGACCTTCCTAAAGCCTTGCCATCGTGATCCGTCACTTGCCAATTACCGGATAGTTCGCAATGACAGGTCGCGTTGTCACAAGGGTGGCACCCTGATCTATTATAGAAAGCAGCTTCACTGCATCCCACTAGACCCTCCTCCCCTCTCGGTATTAGAAGTTTCCGCCTGCCGCTTAGGCATGTCAGGTCATGAGCCGATCACTCTCGTATCGGTCTATAATCCCCCCGGTAATACCCCGGGGCATTACCAACTCCTCTCAAACGATCTCTCGATTTTACTCGCTAGGAGTAACTCGCTCATTATAGCGGGCGATCTCAATGCCAAACATCCCTCTTGGAATAGTTCGGTAACTAATACCAGAGGTCAACACCTGTTCGACCTCTCAAACTCCCTGACTTTTGACGACATCGCTCCGATGACTCCCACTCATTTCTCGCTCATAAATCCCAATCATGCCTCCGATATCTTAGACGTGGCGCTCCTTAAGAACGTCAATCTAAAGTTAGAATCACCGCCCGGTAGTCATGAGACTATACCCCCGCATAGGTCTCCCTGACCCGAACGCCCCCCCTATCACTAAGAGGATCACGGACTGGAAGAAAGTAAGCACACAGCTGATATCCAACACGTCCCCTCAACTAGACTCTATCCCCGACCTTTTCGACTCTATCGCTGACACCACGGCCGCGATCGACTCACTCACTGATCACGTACAAACCGTCCTGAACGATTGTTCAAGGGAAGTTCCAGCGACGGACAACCGTCGCTGGAGCTTGCCGGACGATGTGCGTGCATTACTGACTGAGAAGAACGCGGCCATACGTGCCTACGATAGCTTTCCCTGTCACGCCAACAAAGCCCATATGCGCTATTAACAGAGATCTGTAAAGACACGTGTAGCGGAGCTGCGGGACGCGAGCTGGGGAAAGTTACTCGGCGAACTAGAGCCCACCCATCAGGCCTTCTGGGAGCTCCAGAGGAAACTCAGGGCTCCCCAAGTCTCCGCCATGCCCCCCCTGACCCGTCCCGATAAATCCATTGCATTCGACGATGCCGAAAAGGCTGAATGCCTCGCAGACAGCCTCGAGGCCCAATGCACTCCCAGTTCCCTACCAGTAGACCAAGCTCACCTATTAATGGTCGACGCTGAAGTCGAACGTAGAGCCTCCCTCCCTCCCGTTGATGACCCTGATTGTCCACTGCCCCCCGTCCTCCCGGACGAGGTGCACGACATCATCAAAGGTCTTAAAGCCCGTAAAGCCCCCGGTTCAGATGGTATCACCAATAGGGTGATCCAACTATTCCCTGCCCACCTAATAATGCTTTTGACCACCATCTTCAATGGTGCCTTAAGCAACAATATCATCCCCCAGACGTGGAAAGAAGCCACAGTTATCGGTATCCCTAAGCCCGGCAAGCCCAAAACCGAGGCCTCTAGCTACCGTCCCATCAGTTCGCTCAAGGTTCTCGGAAAAATCTATGAGAGGCTTATTTATAAGCGTCTCAGAGATTTCGCCGAGACCAAGGGCCTCATCCCCAACGAACAGTTCGGCTTTCGAAATGAGCACTCTAGCGTGCATCAGGCCCACCACATCGTAGAATTCATAAGCGCTGGTTTCCAACGCGGTTCTATGACCGGTGCAGTATTCTTCGACGTAGCGAAAGCTTTCGACAAAGTCTGGCACAACGGCTTATTATACAAGCTGTACCAACTCGGTGTGCCAGATCGTCTCGTGCTCATCTTACGAGACTTTTTGTCGAACCGAGTCTTCCGTTATCGTATCGAAGGAGCGCTATCCACTCCCCGTCCCATCCGCGCAGGTGTCCCCCAGGGCTCTGTGGTGTCCCCCCTCATATTCACGCTATACACAAGCGATATCCCTAAAGGTTGCGGTAGGTCGCAGTTGGGTCTGTTCGCAGACGATACTGCCATCTACTTCAAATCTAGATCCCCAGACATTATTCGCCTCAATCTCCAACGCGCAGTCAATAGACTGGCCGCATGGTTTACAAAGTGGCGGATAGAAGTAAACCCTGATAAAAGCCAAGCGGTTCTCTTTACGAAACCGCGCACAAGGCTTAGAAACCCCCTCCCCCAACCAATCACCATGTTTGGCAAGCCGATCCCCTGGGAGAAGCGAGCTAAATATCTCGGTGTTGTTCTAGACCATCATTTGACCTTCGCAGAGCACATAAAGATGGTTCGTTCGCGAGCCGCTTTCGTTCTCGGTAGACTCTTTTACCTGGTGAATGCACGTAGCAAATTGTCACTTAGGTGCAAATTGCGCGTTTACACGGCGTGCATTCGACCAATCATGACCTATGCGGGTGCCGTCTTTGCTCATGCAAAACCCTGTCATATCCATAGGATGCAAACAGTCCAAAATAGATTCCTCCATAGGGCCACAGGTTCCCCCTGGTTTGTTAGGAACGAGGCACTCCACCTCGACCTAAAGATTCCCACAATCCACCAATTTCTAAAACGCCTTTCCAAGCGTTTCTTTGAGTCCGCGGCCAAACATCGCAACCCTCTGGTTGTCGAGGTCGCCAGTTATGTCCCGAGTAAAATCAGTCATGTTCGCCGTCCAAGGCATATCCGCGTAGACCCCGATGACCCCATAACCCTCCTCCAGGAGAGCAATAGGGAAACAAGTACAGTGTACAAACACAGACGCTTCCCGTCATTCCGACCTCGCCGCCGAGGTCCTTTGCGATCTCGACCGCCGCGCCCCCGAGTAAATAATACTCCCCCCCGACCCTTGCTCGAAAACGAGGTGCCAGCAGTTGTTGCAGCTGTGCACTTAGCTTTAAATTCCCCGTCTAATAATAATGATCAAAACCCTTTGATCCAGCCCGTCCCATCTTTTGATGTCCTCCCTCCGGATAACGCCCTAAGCCGAGGCTCGTACCCCACAGGGGGTGCCCTTAGCGAGCGTTCATCCTAAGCTTTTTAGCTTAGTTTATGTATGCCCTGGCTGGAGGCTTTGAGTGTAGCAGCTTAAGGCAGCCACAGGATTGACCGGTTAAACAGCCACGGTTCTCGGAACCAACTGTGAGATGGCCCTATAGAAAAAAAAAAAAAATGAAACCAAAAGAAAAACCAAATAAACCAAAAAACGATTTGGGAATAATATTGTTTTAATTACTGAAAATAAAATCGTTCTTTTTGTATTTATCTGACGATTTCACCTGGGACAATAATTGTCGGTTACCTTTTACGAATTTATAAAATTCTTCACAACTCATGTTATAACTAGCCAAGTTGAATCTTGAAATCATCAAATCAAATTGTGTTTTCAAAGTATTTTAGAATGTTGTATGTTCTTATAATAAAATTTCAGGATTATCTACAGAACTTGGCACCCATTTAGATGTCAATTCTTTTGTCGGAAAAGTCGATAACCACGCATATTCTTAAGGCGACGATAACTGACTTTTAATGATTTTATACTGAATATCACGTCTAAACGAGTAGTGTTAATGATTTGGATCAAATATTTGTTAAATTAGAGCATTTTCTTAATAACTTAATATAAGAATATTTTAGATTATGTTTATATTACATAAAATACAATAGACGTGGATATATTTAGTAACCTGTTCCGCTTAGCTATTTCTAAAGAACCATAAAAAACCCTGAAAGAAAATAACGCAGTGAAAAGTGTATATTACATAGTGAAATTACTTTATAAAGTTATGTCTAACGCGGATAAAAAACTGAGAACCACGCAAAATCAATCCAGCGTATTTTTCTGAAACCTTCATTTTAAAGATAATTTAACTATTAATCTTTTAGTATAGGTACGTGTTTTATTAAAGTACCTTTTCTATATCTTTATATATATAATTCTTCTGTGAATGGGGATCTGGGAATGGTTTAGATTCACAATCGGACCCGATAGGTGGCGGTATTCGGTCAGGACAACGTCTGTCGGGTCCGCTAGTGTATTATAAATTAATAATGCGTCTAATTTGGACAGCGCTCTCTGATGGGCGAGTCCTAGCTGAACGTACGACGCGTTGTGTGAGTCAGCGTGAGCTCAGTACAGAACACGCAAACTAGCCACTCAAGGTCACTCGGCGGTGATCTCTCGCGTCCGGTCCTGATTCGGGCCATGGTACGGAGCGAGAGGAAATGGGAGACCGTCACCTCCTTCTGCAAAGCAGTAATGCTCGCGAAGGAGGCGGAACGCGTGAGGGAGAGGCAAAATTCGCGCCCTCACGCCCCTAACCGCCGCAGGAGGAGACGCCCTGGGCGTCGGGAATAGCGAGCCGATTTCCGGCCACCGTAGGCGCGGGCTTGCGGACGGTAAGCAATGGGTAGCTCACCGTCCGATAAGAACCAGATCCGGGTCGACGGCGCGTTGTGTTCCACGCGCGCCTCAAAGAGATGTCAGCAGAATTGACGGGGTCCGCTAAGGCCGAAGCCTGCCGAGGTTGCGAATAAAACCGAAAGGGAAATCGTGGCCCCCGGCAACATGGCAACTGAAGGAACACGTGTGGGTTTTAGTCAGTAAGTGTTTGGGCATATATCTGTCTTAATATTGAACTTGGCTCCCAAAGTATCTATCACTGTTTGGCATCTTTAAAAACAAATAAAACTAAACGTCCGCGTTGTATCGCTACCAGTGTGCACACCTTAAATTTTGTCCACGTACTGAGCTAGAGCTGGCTCAAATCGGTTTTCACTCAAGACCCCTCTAGAGTAAAAACCGATTTGAGCCAGCTGTAGCTAGCGTGGGCCGGTGCAGTCCCCGCGCGCCTTGTCGGTGATAGGTCACGCACACATAGCTGTGCGTGTAGTGTTCCCGCGAACGACGTTATTATGAAGCTTCTAGTCTGTATCGCAGCGCCCGCGCCACATGATTTAGTCATGTGCCCGCGCTGCGCTCACCCACAGCGAGCGAAGAGAAAGCGGTGCTGCTCCGCCCACCCCACTCGCCCCGCCGCGCGCCGGCCCCACGTGTCGCACTACACTTTCGACATCTTTCGATTCACCAATAATCTCATTTGGATGCGGAATACATACATACTCGTAAGTATAGGTAGGCATGCGTGTAGGTACTGAACATCACAAGAATCACGACGCTCATTCCTTGAAAACTGCCAAATACATGTTGCGAGAAACATAACTTCGACACTGTGCAGCGATGTGCGAACTTAAGCCGGGTCTCCTGCGCGGGTTTTTACACAAAAACATCGCAACAAAGAGGCGTGGCCGTACACATTTGTCTATGCAAATACGATGATTTCTATGAAAATAAATGTTAATGGTTTTTTGTGTAATGTTTCGAATAAACACGCACCGGAGACCCGGCTTTACGAACACCATTCACTCTCTTGTAACATCGGGGTAACGCATAGGTACTACCAATTTGAAAACAAAATCCCGTGCACACGACCCTTTTTTTCGTAGGTAAGCGATACTATAGCGGCCGAGAGCGCTGCAAGCAAGAACATTTCATACATTGTACGGAAATCCTATACAATGCGAGATCAGCATTGATGTGTGTCTGTTTATACTAAACTTGGCAACTTGGTGCACGTGCGCGGTGCTAGGAACGGAACATCATAACTTTGATATCATTCGTAATGCGTTAAATAAAAGAGCCCTATTTAAACACTGCTAGATAGACAACGCCGCCTGTCGCATCGGCCATTAATCATCCGTATGTCTCTGTATGGCCGGCCGCTGGG
This sequence comes from Agrochola lychnidis, assembly GCA_963680765.1. Classification (NCBI taxonomy): domain Eukaryota; kingdom Metazoa; phylum Arthropoda; class Insecta; order Lepidoptera; family Noctuidae; genus Agrochola; species Agrochola lychnidis. The sequence continues at coordinate 298,010 of OY796863.1, read as the reverse complement.
ACAGCGAGCCGCTGGTGACGTCGTCGTATCTGTCCACTGCCCGCAGCATATTCCGGCGATGTATGCGCGCGATCAGGGGGCCTACCACCAGCTCATAAAGCAGTATTATTTTAATATTACTTCAGTGTGGGAAAGAGATGAAGCTCTACAGATCGTATAGCTCCATCTCTTTCTCCCACTGGAGTAATTTTAAAATAATACTGTTTATGAGCTGGTGGTAGGCCCCCAGTTCAGGCTGAAGCTCGGCTGCGGTAAGTTATTCCGTGATGACTGATGTACCTATTTATACAATACATTACACGCCATTTTTCCGCCATATGAGTAAAGATTCAATATCGATTTCACGTGGTTATTAACTAGAACGTCGCAAAAATGTTTGTGTAAAGATATCGATAGTAAAAAAATAGGCTAAGTGCGTGTCGGACCACGCACTATGAAGAGTAGTTGGGATCAATTAGTCCCAAGAACAAACTTAACATTGTTGTTGAAGAACATGTTCTCCCACACGCAATGTATGGGAGAACATGTTTTTGCAACTGCAAATGTAAGTTAGTCGATTATTACTCGTTAACTTGTAGAGCCTACTTAGCTGTGATAATTTTCTTTTTAATTTCATTATTATACAACTGCCGTGAATTTTTTTACACATCCAAAACCAACCATTTAGCTGGCGGGCACACTTGACTCTAACAAAAATTAACAGTTTAATCATTAAACTGTTTAATGCTTAATATTTTGCAAACGGATCCCTGAATCCAAAAATGGTTTTCACACAGTCATAATATTTTTGAACAGCCTTTCCAATGACACCCCTACACTATGGGATAGACGAGAAAAAAAAAACATCCCCACTACGTGTAGGGGAGGTACCTTCACTAAAATAACATTTTATTTTACCACTTTGTCAGCGTGATTAATATGTATACCCAATTTTCCCAATTTAAAGCTTTCTAGTACTAGTCTCTGAGCGAAGCCGCGGACAGACAGACAGACGGACATAGCGAAACTATAAGGGTTCCTTGTTGACTACGGAACCGTAAAAACCTGTGTCGTTGTGTAGCGCGGTAGCGTGCGCGCCTGCGCGGGACCGAGCGACATCAGCCGAACAAAAGATATCAACGCGCGACGCACCACGGTGCTTCGTGCGAAGTCAAACGACATGCTATGGTTTTAACATTTATTTTTTGTTTAACAGCCAATCTAACAGGGCAAGATTTTACCAAAGCCATTAGGAGCTTTCATCGTTCGATTCACTACACGGATCATACAATATGTATGCCGTAATCATAATTATTATAAACACGTATACAATACATATCAGGCACAGTTCGGTCCGTCATCAGCGGTCAATCATACGACGACACCGATCGTAATCGTTACGGGAATACAAAATAATACTGAAGAATAAATATTCACTATGACTTAGTACGTTAAAGTACATTAAAGCTCGAGCCTCAGTGGGCAAAGTTTTTACGTCACTACACTCAGCGCATGGCCCGCGGCAGTCCGACACCATGACACAGCGTCCTTGCGCCGCCTCAGCACACGGTCTCCATGGGGATGCGCGGCGCGGGCGCGGCGGGGAGCGCGGCGAGCGCGGGCGCGGGCGCGGCCGGCGCCGGCGTGGTGTGCGTGAGCGACTCGCCGCAGGACGGCAGGTGCGTGGAGGAGTGCGTGTTGCGCGCGCCCCCGCCGCCGCCCGCACCTCCACGCGCGCAGCACGCCGCGGCCGCGCGCTTGAGTGCCGCCCACGCGTGCGGCTGGCAGCCCACCACCAGGAAGATGAACACGCCCTGCAGCGCGTTGAGCAGGTCGGTGGCGTACCACACGTAGTCCGGCCCGCCCGCCGCCCACGACACCACATCGGCGCCCCACGTCACGCCCATCACCACCACCAGTTTGGCACAAACGCGGCCCAGAGCCGCCCTGCAAGCATCACCACTGTCAATATTGTTCCTGCACCTCATAAGAGATATCTAGTACTTAGCAAACCAGTGACGTCACGTGACTTACCGTTCGGAAGTAGACTTGACCTCGTCGCGCCGCCAGAGGCCGCAGGTGAGTTGGCGGGTGGTGGACACGAAGAGCGCCAGGTTGACGAGCAGCAGCACTCCCACCGGCCCGAAAAAGTACACGAGGATCTCCATGTCGCCGTAGAACCAGCAGCGCTGCACGGCGAAGCGCGGGCGCAGGAAAGGCGCGGCGGCGTCAGGCGGCAGCGCGTCCAACGCCGCGGCCGCGCCCGCCAGCAGCAGCGGCCCTCCCCACGCGTACACCATGTACACGCGCAGGCGCCACAGCTCCTGCCCGCGCTCCAGCGACGTCGGCCGGAAGTCCCTGAGAGACACACGCACGACACGTCAGCACACTAAGCTAGTCACCGTATTCGAGTACAGGCCACAACACATTCATTTTCAACTTGCTAATTATGACTATTGCAACGAATCATTGAAGAAATCAAAATCAAAATATTTTATTTCACATAAACCTACATGGGCACTTATGAAACGTCAGAAGCTAGGTGCACGGTTCCAATTGGTCGTTTCCTGTGGAGAAGAGCCGGCAAGAAACTACACGGTTATTCTTTTAAAAATAATTGGCTTTTACAATACTTTCATATAACAGTGTTTCTAGGTATGGGAGGACAGTGTAGGTCTTTCAATAAGTAGCAAGTACTTAACAAAATAGAAAATGGTCAACAGGTCTACAATCCACTAGAGAGTAGAGAATACTATGCCTGAATTTTATGATACGCTTTAAAGGAGAATGGGCAATTTTGTATGGAGCTTGGCCGTAGGCGGTCCGCGGCCAGGAATAATTTTGTTGTTTATTGATATGGTTTTTCCTGGGTTATTTCTGGGAGGCAAATACTGTTTAAAATGTATGTCATTTCGGGAGACACGACATCACGAAGGTGCGCAGAGTTGTATCTACTTTATACAACTCCAGCACCCTCATGAGCCATGTATGTGGCACCGAGTCATAGGCCTTCATATAATCTATCCAGCATGTCGACAGATCCTTTCGGGAACGGCGCACCTGTTGGCTAATGGCCATATCAATGAGGAGTAGCTCCTTAGTACCGCGGGACCCGTTCCTACATCCATTTTGAGAGGCAGACATGATGGAATTGGTGTCTATATGTTTGTTAATTTTAGCTCTCAAAATGGATGTAAGAACTTTATAGACCGTTGGTTATTATAAGTATTATAACTATTATGGTTTATGAAATTATGACCAATGCAAAAATAGAAAAAAAAAAGAAAAACAATTCTAGATAGTCTCAAAAATATTTATTATAATATAATAAATAATGCAATTATTAGTTCGTACAATTACCATAAAGATCTAGAAAAGATCTTCTTGACACGGCCGCTTTCATAAGACATGTGTAAGAAATGAGTACTATTAAAATCTTGTCTTAGATTTGAACTATCAGTGATCTCATCCCAGTCTTGGACCTTAGATGTGTTTCACATACTCTGGCTTTTCCTGGTATATACATATAAGTTGGAATCCATAAGAAGTGATATCCATGTATTTTGAGGAATCGTATAACGTTGTTGTTTTTACTCTTCAGTCTGTAGCTGACACATTCGTGCGGGGCAGGGTTTAGATAAGGCTGTACAGCACGTGGAGCTCGCTGCCAGAATGGTCAGCATGGACAAGTACTACTCGTACTACCTAGAGACTAGACGGATCGTTATTGAAATGAATGTACATTTTGTTTAATGATGTGTCCACCAACTTGTTGGTAAAATAAAATACAGCTCGAAATGTAAACATATAAATCAACATTCAGACAACAAAATTGCAAGTACCTAAAGTTTTTTTTTAATATGGAAATGAGTTCTATTGCTTTAAAAAACTAAATTTAATTCCTGTCATAATTTGTTTTCCCATACAAAATTGCTATGTCCACAGTCGCGCGTATTTCAAAAATGCAGCAAATAATAAATAATGCACGCTCTCGCTCTATGTAACCAGATTCAACAATATAATTATCACGATGATGGACCTTAACCCGTGGGAATAAAGTCTATCATCGCGATAATTAACGGCGTTTCCCGTTGGTGTGCCCTAGCATCAGGGTAACGGGTAAGGTATTTATAAATATACTATAAAACAATGTAATTTTAATAAACCACTTATTTATTTACTCATAAACACGTTGATATTTTTTAATAATAGAAGTAAATTCTAAATTTAGTATAGGAAATCTATGCGTCAAAACAGTTACAACGAGAGGGTGCTAGTTTCTTTCGGCTACGCCATTTTGTTTAGTAACTGTATGTAGGTTTCGATTCGTGCGCGTCGTAAAAAGGACTTTGAATAAATTGTGTTAAAAGTGCCAAATTACGTGAATTCGGTAAGTATTACACTTTACAGTGCAGCATGTCAGTGGAGTTAATGCTATAATAAAGTCATAGGTACACATGTCTCACGAGTAACTCGAGGGTGAAATTACAGAAACATTATTTTTTAAGGCTAGAGAAACGTTAATTTTTTTACCAGAATCGTGTTGCAACTTGCTCAGTCTTTACTATTCGTATGAGTAATACCTATACTTCACACTAAAATTAAATGCCTACTTAATTTAAAATTTTACTGAGTTTTACTCCATGTATGGTCAGTAGTACCCTAATTGCGTAATATACAACACAACTGTTTCGAATTGAAACAGATTGCTAATCCATTGCTTCTTAAGTTGTAAATAACGCAATGAATGTTGTTTCTTATTTTCATTGCGTTATTTACGTTGTTAAGCAGATTTTTTCTCCAACTTAAGAAGCAATGGATTAGCATATGAAACAAATTAGGCAAAATTGTTTAAGAAAATAAGTTACGCAATTAAGGTACTAGTCATCATTAAGTATTAAGGCTCGTGCAGACCAGCGCGATATCGCGGGCGCGACAAGGGTCTGCACGAGCCTTTATGAGGCTGAATTACGTGCTCCACCATCAGGTCAGCAAAGATGTGTCCTGATGCGTATCATCTTGAAATATAAGTTGTTTGTAAAAGATCACTTTTAGCGATAAGACCGCCCATTGTGTCACCCAATGTAAAATTTCTAAATTAATGTCTGTAATTTTTATTAGTGATGCAACGAATACTACTTTTACGAATACGAATATCAAACGTACTATTCGGCGAATACGAATACGAATATCTCGCCATGGTAATAAAAGACTAATAGTCTAGTACTACATAGACGCAGCCATTACTAACGTTCGTCTAAGTTACTTAGGACTTACTATCCTACCTTTTGTTCATACAAAAGAAATACAGACCATATAACTACTTAGGGGAGAAAGGGGTAATCGTAGTCAGCGGGTAGTGGTGGTCACGTTCATAACATTCAAACGAAAGAGTGTAGACAAAAGAATATCAACCATAGGGACTCGTTACATACACCTCCCACCCCGCCCGCGTCGCGCGGTCAGGGCGCGGCCATCGTTTGCGAGGGAATGTCGCCGCACGTTTTCGCGCGCTTTGCATCTTATTTTACGAGTGAACAAAATTAGCGGTAAGTACATCATTTTAACACGAATATGTAATTAAACTTGTTTGTTGTGTAACTGTATATCTAAATAATAGTTTTAAGATCATTTTGTGGTGATTTAACAACAAATTATTTTATTTAGCATTTTTTTTTACCTATTGGGTATAATTGGGCAATGAGAGTCGGTGAAATGCGGACAATGGGAGTTGACTCCCATTGACCGCGATGTTTGTTAGTTGTGTTCAAACATTGATTAATTTTTATTTTTGTTTTAGGAATGCCAAAAATACGCCCTAGGTCCACTAACAAAGCTCAGTGGTCTTCCGATACATTTTCAAAAGCAGAAGACCTCATGAAACATGGTCACTCTATGAGGTATGCTTCTAAAGCTACGAATATACCGTTTTCTAGTCTTCAAAAGCGTGGTCCAATTTCATCTACACCTGAACTAGTAAATTCAATTCCATCTACATCATTTGCAGCAATAGATCCAATGCCATTTACAAAATCCGCAGCAATGGATCCAATGCCATCTACATCATTCGCAGATTGCTGCGAATGATGTAGATCTATTGAGATCCAATGCTATCTACATTATTTGTAGCAATAAATCCAATGCCATCTACATCATTTGCAGCAATCGATCCAATGCCATCTACATCATCTGCATCAATTGATCCAATACCATCCACATCATCTGCAGCAGTAAATCTAGTGTCGCTTATATTATTAGAAGATTCATTGAGAATTGATGCAAAATTAAACTCAAATATAGAAGACCTGATTCCACTACCCCGTAAAACACCTTATGAAAAGGCAAGAAAAGGCCAAATGAAAAAACATGCAAAAATTCTGACTTCAACACCTTTCAAAGAAAGTCTCATGGAAAAAGAAAATAAAAAGCGGCGAAAGCAGAGAAAAAGAATATTAAAGATAAAGGAGGTAAAGGTAACAAGCACAAACCTCAGAAAAAGGTGGTAAATAAAGCCAAAAGGCGCGTGCTCCAAGAAAAAACACTTCTTCGGAGTCAGATGTCAGCCTAAATCAGATATGTGATGATAATGAGGAAGATGACGATGATGCTGGGAATGTCTGCCTGATATGTGGAGAATTTGGCCGCAACAACGAGTTGCAGCAACGCTTGTAGGTTGTGGGCGCACAAAGACTGCACTGGGTGGGATACACCACGAGGTTACGTGTGTGATAAGTGTTGACTCTCATTGCCTATTTAGTGACCATAATTATCCGCATATGCTGACAATGGTGGTCAACGCCGTTTTTTTTAAAAATATTTATAGTTCCTAAACTGTGATGCCAAAGATAATGAACCTATTTGAGACTGATAGTTTATTAATTAAAGTAACTTAAGAGTTGATTTTAATCAAGTTCTAGACATAAACCTGTTATTTATTTCAATAACTGCTTAAGTGACTCTCATTACCCCTTTCTCCCCTACTTGGTAATTTATCGAAGTGTTTCCATAGGTCACTTTGATCTCGTTTACGAGAGAGACAGACATTTCCTATTCAACTTCAACTTCTTTTCTTCCCAGCAACCTCAGAAAATAAATAAAACAATACTCTCTTGCTTGACTTGTGCTTTCGACTGACAAATTAAATGAAAGGAATGAATGAATCAATCAATCCATGGTTCGTAATGATAGGAAAACTCCCGGGCCGCGGCATTGTATAAACTATGGCCGGGGAGTCCCCCGTCGCGTCGTCGTTGCGGTTAAAGCCCTTGCACACGTCGTATTTTTACGTGCCGACGACGCGCGTTTTCCAAGTCTGCCAGTAATTAGATTTGCGTACAAACATATTAATTTTTAAATATTCGTATTTAGTATTCGCCGAATACGAATATTCGGTAAATGTCTACTATTCGGCGAATACGAATATTCGTATTCGTATTGGTTGCATCACTAATTTTTATGGTGTAAATAATTTATTTATTTATTTATTAATAAAGGTACACCAACAGCTTCTGTATATAATATATCATAAATACTATAGCTAACAATAGCCTCGGACTTATACAGTCGCCAATTACAGGATAACCAGCAATCACAGAAATAGGTCACATAACACTTAATAAAACAAAGGCTCTAGAATTAAGAATTATGAAATTATGGCAAAAATACTTCTTAAACTTTAGAAAAATAACATAAGGAAAAATAAAATTACAAGACGACCAATATTGCAATTTTGCTCACTTACTTAAGACTAAGACATAAACATTATAAACTGAAATAAATATGAGATCTAGGAAAGTATAGTTTCAAAAATAAATTATAAAAAGTAAATTATAAAAAGGGTGGAGAGTTACTAAAATAAACTAACATAACATTATCAGATTGCGTTTTACGGGACTTCAGTATTTTGGCTCTAAAGACTTATGGAATCATGATTCCATAAAAGTCTCACGGTCGACATCTGGTACAAATTTTATCAAAGAATTCATCTCTCTACGGAGTCTGTTAAGCGGTGAGTTTACTCCAATATTTGTCTTGGATGCTTGAGTGTGGAATACATTCGTAATGGGATATCTGGGTATATTGTAAGGAACAAAATCAAAAAAATCAAAATATTTTATTTCACATAAACCTACATGGGCACTTATGAAACGTCAGAAGCTAGGTGCACGGTTCCAATTGGTCGTTTCCTATGGAGAAGAGCCGGCAAGAAACTCCACGGAACTTTTAGTCCAATACACTCAAGTAAATTGTCACAGTCTAGTTTATTATTGACCAATTTGTATAGGAACATTAGATCCTGTGTCAGTCGACGGTCGCGTAGAGAATCCATATTATAGCATCGAACACGTTGTTCATATGGACACCGGGGAGATATTTTACCGAAGGTATACGCTAGGTGTTTCGTTAAGGCCTTCTGAATGCTTTCGATTCTTTGTGAGTCTCCAAATTGAGGTATAGCATACAGTTTTGGGGAAACAGCTACCATTACAACTGGCATAAGACCTTTATTCTCCAAAAAAGAGCGATCCGAAACATTGTCCGCATTTCTCAACTAGACACCTGTCGACCATTTTTCAAAAAACTTAGTATTCTCACAGTACCTAGCCTTTATGTGGTAGTACTGTTAAACAATTTAAAAAAATATGTTTTTGACTATGAAACTGACGAGGACAGAATGGTAAGGGAAAGTACGCGAAAAAAAGATTTTGGAAACAAAATCATCCCAGCTTTTGGAATAGTTAAACATAGTCCACAGTTTCAGGCAGTTAAAATATTTAATAAATTACCGCTTGAGTTAAAAAGCATACTGTACACAGGCTCATTCAAGGCAAGGCTCAAGGCATTCCTGTTGGAAAGATGTCTCTATTCATTAGATGATTTATAGTCTTCTGTTAAAACTGACATGTCTCATTATTTGTCTATGGGTTATAATTTTTGCAGTCATATTTTATTTTTTGATTATTGTTTGCTTTTATCTTGCTGTTGATTTTTGACATATGGTTTTTTAATTATGTTTGCATGGTATTTTACATTTATTTTATTTTTTATCGAATTATTATTTCCTAATTTAAATTGAATTGCATGTATTTTATTTAATAATATTTTTTTGTGTATGCTTATGTTTCATGTTAAATTATATTCGAACACAATGTGAATTGTTACAGAATAAATGAATTAAATTGAATTGAATTGCACAGCATAGTGCGGGTTCCACACCACGCTAGCAAATTCAAGGTGGCTCCGAATTAAGGCATTATATAATACAATTTTAGTCCTAGCCAGCCTGAAGCCTTTAGTGCTTCTCTTAAGAAATCCAAGTAACCTTGCTGATTTCGTGACGATGCTATCAATATGACTTCTGAAGTTAACTTTGTCATCCATGATGACACCAAGATCACGAACTTCATTTACAGACTCTAATACTGCTCCTTTTATATTATAAGAGACAGAACTGGGTTGTTTTTTCCTACTAAATCGTATATGGCTACATTTTTGTACGTTAAGCTTCATGCGGTTCAAATGGCACCATTGCTCAATCCTATTTAAATCCTCTTGAACTAGAGTAACATCTATATTTGAATTGATAGTCCTATAAATTTTAAGATCATCGGCAAACATTAAATATTTACAGTGATGGATTTCACTTATAATGTCGTTAATGAAGAGCGAAAACAGAACTGATGCAAGATGAGAACCCTGAGGAACTCCTGAGTCAGCGTAGTATGGGTAAGATTCATAACCGTTTACGACAAGAATTTGCGATCTACGGGATAGATAGGACGAAAACCAGTTTAACAGTGAGCCATGTATACCATTGTATTCCAACTTCGACAGTAATAGAGAATGGTATATAATAAAGAATATTCTATCTATCTATCTGTCGCAGTCGGATTGTATAATCCGCCGTATTACATTACGGCTAGCTGTTATCAAAAACAGGGCCGTTTTGAAATGCGGCGGTTCAACGATTAGCCAGATTGAATGCGGATGAATAAAAAACCGCCGGAATGTATTCGGCGCCATACGTTATTCAACACGGCTAGCCATAATGTAATACAGCGAGACATTAGCCGCCTCTTTGACAGTTTTTAGTTCCGATTCTTAACACTCGTGGCGCTGCCTGACATAACAACAACAATGGCGTCGGATACAGAAAGTGTGTTGCTAAATTGCGAAGTTATAAGTGAATTAAACAAAGAAAATGTGCTAAGTATGTCCGTGAACAGTGACTTTAAGAACAATTTTCAGGTACAATTAAAGGATTTCTATTCATTTTAAACATTGTTTTATTTTGTACGTATGGTCACGTCACCCTACAATCTAAGTAGTAGTACGATGCGGCTAAACGTGGGCCGCCTTATTGAAGAACGTATCGCAATGACAATCTGGCTAATCGTTGAACCGCCGCATTTCAAAACGGCCCTGTTTTTGATAACAGCTAGCCGTAATCACGGTTCCCAACTTAGGGGTTTTCCCCCCAGATTTAGGGGATAAAAAAGTAAGATGGGATTTTTTTAGGGGTGACTTATTGTTAGGGGTATTTTTAGGGATTTTTTAACTACTAATGTTTATTTATTTTATTGAAAATATAGGCTCTAGTATTACTCAATCTTATTTATTTTTGAATCATATTTATTTTTGAAATAGCGGCTTAGCGACATCTAGTGCTGTTGCTTGCTACTAAGAATGTAATGTTTAGTTGAAATCAAATGTCACTATAGTGTTTACCATAAATATAAACATACATTGAGATGATTGGTGGCCGCGTAGGTATTAAAAAATACTATTTAATTAAAAAAAAAAAATACAAACAAGTATACGTTTTATTTTATGAGTTACTAACGATTTGGGGAGTTGCGCACAATTTTTTTTTTTAAATTTACATTTGGGGTTTTTTAGGGGGATTTATAAAAAACTTGGGGGAAAATTTTGGTAGGGGTTGGCAACACTGGCCGTAATGTAATACGGCGGATTATACAATCCGACTGCGACATATCTATGAGTACTACAAAATAAGAATACTTAGAAAATGCACAATGCGTACATCAGAATCAAATATTTACTCACCGAAATGTCCACCAAATGTTGAAACACATCGTGTTGAGCCAAAAGAACGCCGACAGGAACAGGAAATGCATACACACCGCTGCACGGCACATGAAACAAACGAGGCACGTCAGCAATCAGCGTGCAACACATCACTAGTAACCATCACATAGCAGCAGACTCGCTCACCGAGCGCACGACAGAGCGCGGGCGGCACCACGTCGGCCGCCAGCTGCGTGGCGGCCAGCAGCACGTCGCCCAGCATGAGCGCCGCCACGTAGTGCGTCTGGCAGCGCCAGTGCAGCGCGTGGTGCGCCGCCGGCAGTGCGAAGCCGGCCGCCAGCGTGGCCGCCAGGAAAGCCGCGCCCACCGCCAGCCCGGCGCCGTACAGCAGGTGGCGCGAGGACTGCGCGCCCCGCGAGCGCGCCGCCGCCTCGCACGCCAGCACGCGCGCGCCCACCTCGCCCAGCACCGACTCCGCGCACCAAGCGCCGCCCGCCAGCGCCTCGCCGCCGCCGCCCGCCGCGCTCAGCACCAGCCCGCCGCGCGCTGCCAGCCGTGCCCCCGCCAGCGTGCCCGCCACGGCGTAGCGCGAGTCCAGGGGGCACGCCGGCCAGCCGTGCCCGACCGTGCTGGTGCCGCCGGCTGCGCTACTGTTGATTAATGCTTTCAGCTCGTCGAGCGCCTCCTGCGCGCGCTCGCTCTGCTCCACACACTGCTTGCCGTCGAAGGCATCTCCCTCCGCGCAGCACTTGGCCGGCTCCCACATCACGTCGTCAGCGCACACGAGCGCGACCTTCACGTCCGTGCAGTACCGGGTGGGCGGCAGGTGGAACTTCGGAGCACCGCGCACCATCATCACCCCATCCTTACCGCGCAAAGCGTAAGGCGCCGCGTGTTCCGGTAATAAGCGCAGTGACTTGCAATTAGGTACGCCCGTTTCATTTTTCCAGTGGGGGGGCACTTCGGTAGTGATTGATTTCTTCAGGAATGAGTAAATTCGCGTAGCCCGAGTGGCATTCCCGACAACGGGGCCACATGCCGTGGCGACGGCCTCCGGTGCCAACACGGCAGCCCGCAGCGCGTCGTCGGCGAGCGCTTGGTCTGGCGGGCAGCAGTGCAGGACTGTCACCGGACTCATCGCCGCTACCGCCGCCATCGAGAGCATGCTCCATGCTGCCAGGACACTAACGAGGGGTGACATCTCGCTATGGGTTCACCGATCGCACCGACGACGACCCAGCCGCTGGGCCTGCATCGCAGCCCTACACACTTGTTCTTAATTTTTAGAATAAACACACTGCGAAATATTAGATCCTGAGTATGTACTTAATTTTTAAAAGTTGCAAAGAAAACAATGATGAATTTCCGAACACGATAACAAACACGTGTAAAAAGGTCCAGAACGCAGCGAACGCAACCTTCCACCTCGAGAGCTGGCGCGGTACTGTCGGGTTGGGGTCGGCCGTCTGACAAGTCGACCGACGCGACGTCGTCGCCCCCCAGTCCCCACGTCTGCGTGCCGCCGCGGCCCGCCGCACATGCACACTTCCAGCTGCCACACTACTGGCTGGCACGCACGACAGTCTGGCCGTGGCCAGTCTGTTGCTTACTGCTTGCCACACACTACACACGGCGCGCGCCGCCCGCGCCCGTGTGTGTACCAAAGACAACAATAAATTGAAACTGATGCAAATTATGTCACTTACTCTACGGACGACTACGACTACGGCGAAGCAAACAGGAGGGTTGTGATTTTGACCGGTATGTTTGTATGTTCATCTGTTCCCTCATAACTTCTAAACTACTTATCATAATTTGATAAATGAGGTACCGTTGGAAGCGTCTTGATCGTCTGCTGATTATGACGCCCTTTATTTTATTTAATTTTTATTTTATTTATTTGGCTCACCAACAATTGAATACACCGATACAAATATATGAGATACATGCAATAAACTTATAGACTAGTGTACCAATTTCTTACAGGTAAGCACATCATGCATTACTTATTTGTTGTTTAGTGCCTACTTAAAATTAGATGAGTTCTTACACTCACCGAACATAATTATTATTTCAACAAAATTCCAATTTAAAATCTATAATTGAATTTAAAACAAAAATTTAAATCATAATTAATTAAAATCACATAAAATTTAAATCAATACTAAAAATAAAATCAAAACAAAAATTAAAATTAAAATCGAAATTACAACACAGAAATGATTTTACAAATTTTTACATATAATGCTTCGGAACTTACCAAGTGAGTCAGAGTGCACATCAATAAGATCACTGCAGCTATTTAATAATTTACATAGACGGGGGATTGGAGAATTAGCCCCAAGAACAGTTCTGCGAAGAGGAGGACATAAGGGGGTTATAGGAGCTCGTGGGCTTTTCGCGGGTACGCGGATTTTGATCCTGCTCAACAATTGAGGACAGTCAATTTTATTATTCAAAATTTTAAATAAAAACAACAAATCCAGTAAATCTCTCCTCTTCTGTAGGGATATCATCTTGAAATGCAAGAGTCTATCTTTAGAGGACAATAAGTCACGAACTTAAAAAAAACTATGCCTTGTTGGGCATCAAATGAAACGGCTTAATAAGCACATTTCAAAAATATATAAAAATATTAAAACCCCAAAATAATTCAAATAAGTAAAAATAAAAGTTATAAAACAAAAAAATCTGTTCGAACACGACGTGTGACTCCGGATTTTTTATTGGTCTGTCTGTGATCTCTTGTTTGTGCCATTTTTAGTTAGCTTTTTTGTAACTCACATGGAAACCGCATGTTGTACAGCTATGTAACTGTGCGTTTGCACTGGCGAAACATTTACAACAAAACATGTTGGAATCTCTATTTTCTGTCAATTTTCCATACAATTTTTGACAGGAACTAGAGATTCCAACATGTTTTGTTGTGATGTTTCGCCAGTGCGAACGCATAGTAAGAAACTGAGTAAGTCCGCATATGCTCTCTTTTCAAAGAAAGTCAACAGTCAGGCTCATGGACTTAGTTGCCTCTGTTTTACGGTATGGTCTTAGATGAATTATTGGTCTCCACCAATCATTCATCTAAGGGTATGGCGTTATTTTATGGGGTCAGTCTACTGATGCTTGTATTTAGGATGCAAAAGCGATGCATAAGGTCAATGTGCGGTCTTGAAACAACTGATAGCTGTCATCCTTATTTTAAATCTTTAAAAATATTAACATTTCCATCCTTATATATGTCGTAGCCAGATCTTAGAATTGATCATTTCATGAAAAGATCGACCATTTCTTGAAATGGTTCATGTGTTTCATGAAATGGCCAGCTATTTACCATATCGTTCAAACGTCAAAGTTTAATGATATCGTCACTGGAAAGGCAAAATTAAATAAAAATAAATAAATAAATTGTTTATTGATCAAGAAGGTACAGATGATGAGAAAAACAAAGCTTAAACTAGTTACAAGCAAGTTGTGTACAAAGTTATGTAACTGAACATCTGTTGACAATTTACGTTACCCTGTCTCTTAAACTAGGGAATACCTGTATCTTAAGAGACAGTGGACGGCCATAAAGTTATGTTTAATATTACCTATAATTTAAGTAAGGACCCTGTCAATCCACCCACAACTAAACAATTTACAGAATGGTAAGTGAAATTGAGTAAAATTAAATTAAATAAAGAACTTAATTCTAGTGAGTGTGTATGTGTGTGTGAATGTGTGTTTGTGTGTGCATGTATGGGGGTGTGTGCATGAGTGTTCATGAGCTAGGTTATGTAGGTTAATAGTGATTCAGTGTGATCATAGTCTTGTTGAAGTAGCCACTCTGTAAGTTTCCGTTTAATTTCCCATTTTGTCAGATCAAGTATGTTTAGGAGTTTATGAATTTTTCTGTAAATAAGTCTGCTCAGAATATGAAATTGATGTTTGGCAAAGGCTGTTCTATGTGGAGTACTAGGAGGGATAAAGGTGCGTTTTTTTCGGTTTGAAGGAGGTAGAGATGAATGTTTTTTAAGAACTGAGTAGAGTACATAGAGTTGCCGTACTGTGAGAATTTTACAACGAATACAGTTGAGTTGTTGGGTATCTGTAGGGTTTTCTGGTCATAACTTTAAGTATAGCTCTTTGTGCTCTTTCTAGTTTGAGAAGGAATGAAATGAAATGAAATGAAATGAAATTGTTTATTCTGTAAATAGGATATCGGAATCACTTTTACACGTCATATAAAAAAATATTAAAAATAAGTTAGATGAGTTCGGCTTTTCCTATCTGACTACTCTGAGAAGAAAGGCCGAAAGAAACTCAGAGGTCGCAGTCTCTTTTAAAGTCCAGACATAATCTTGGTCAGGCCATATGAGGACCATGTAGATTAGTGTCTGAAAAGGTCTTTTGAGGAAAGAACCACACAGATTTGAGTGGACCTGTCCAGTCAGTGCAAGCATTTGTCAGTAATCGTGGAGCTCAACTTAGAACTTAAGGAGCTCAACTCGACGAGCAATACCAAAGAAAGGACATTTGGGTAGGCCGCAAAAACTACTCAAACTGCCAGACCATCACTAAAACTAGAAGAGAAATAAAAAATAATATCCACATAGTCCTCACATTCACAATAGTTAAAATAATATAATACTTTACAAAGTAATCATGTCATTTTGATTATATTTTCCAACAATGTCAACGTTTTATAAAACTGGTATATGTTGATTTTACATAATAATTAAAATGTCTAGTTCTATGGTTTTATCACAAGGCTTAGCAGAGCGAGCAGTTCAATCCCAAGCTTTTTTATCTTCTAAATAATCTGAAATTGTATAGTACCCTTTTCTACAAAGTTTGGTTTTAATACAGATTTTAAATCGTTTAATGGGTAAGTTTCGAATGTCAATGGGGAGTTTGTTGTAAAAGCGTATACATTGACCCATGAATGAGTTGCCTACTTTGTGGAGACGTGTGCGATGTACAGCAAGGTTGTGTTTATTCCTGGTATTTAAACTATGAATATCGGACATTTTCTTAAAATTTGATATATTTTTGTGTACATACAATAGGTTTTCAAAAATATATTGTGAGGCTACAGTCAGAATATTTACTTCTTTGAATTTTTCTCTAAGGGAATCTCTTGGACCTAGGTTGTAAATGGCTCGAACAGCCCTTTTCTGTAGAACAAAGATAGTATTAATGTCCGCACAGGTTCCCCAGAGAAGAATCCCATATGACATAAGACTATGAAAATAACTAAAATAAACAATTCTGGCTGTATCCACGTCAGTTATCTGTCTAATTTTTTTAACAGCATAGGCGGCCGAACTTAGCCTTCCTGACAATTTTTCTATGTGTGGGCCCCATTGTAATTTACCATCAATAGTGATTCCAAGAAAAACTGTCGACTCAACAGGGTCCAATTCTGTTCCATTAACCTGAACATTGGTAGATAGCTGCCTGACTGAATGTTTTACTCGCTCCTCCCCACACCGTTATGCAGTATCCTAGTACCGATTGACACAGCCCAAGGTACACCATTTTTATAGTGTCAAGATTAGCGGATTCTCTCAGGGGCTTAAAGATATGTAAGAGACGGAGGGTTCTGGTGGTGAGAGCATCAATTTGTTTTTCCCATTTTAGTTCACTATCTATTTGTACACCTAGATATTTAACGTAGTTTGTTCTGGTAAGATTGGGATAAGTGATGAAAGTATGGACCCTGCACTATAATAATAAGCAGTCTGGCACATAGACGTGTCACGTCACTTGACAAGAGTGTATGGGGCGCTCTCTTGTTTTTCCATCTATCAAGTGCTAACATTATCAGATACATACCTTTTAAATAAATTAGTATTACAAAGTTAATTGCCCTTGTTTTCATTCTATCAGGTTATGGGCCGTCCCGTACCTGCCGTATAGTGTTATTTTTATAATCTGAACAGTATTTTAAAAGTGAAAAAGTCAAAGTAAAAAATACGTGTTCGTCACTTTTTTACCGGCTCCGTTTCAGCTTATTTCAGATTTTAAGGTAAATACTTTTAGAAATATGGCTAATAATAATTCATTGATGTCAATTGAGAAACTCACTGGCAGAGATAATTGGGCAAGTTGGAGTTTTGCAGTTAAAGCCTACTTACAACATGAAGACTTATATGACTGCATTTTCAACGAACCAGTATCCACTGAACCCAACTCAATGAAGAAAGATATCAAAGCCAAATCGAAGTTAATATTATTAATTAACCCGATATTATATGTACACATCCAAGAGGCAGTAAATGCTAAACAGGTTTGGGAAAGTTTAGCAAGGGCTTTTGAAGACAGTGGACTATGTCGAAAAGTTGGTTTATTAAAAGAACTAATAAATACTAATTTGGATAACAGCGTATCTGTGGAAGAGTATGTTAATAAAATAATGTCAGCGGCACACAAGTTAAGAAATATAAAATTTCATGTAGATGATGAGTGGTTAGGTACTCTGATGCTGGCAGGTTTGCCTGATATGTACAAACCAATGATTATGGGGCTAGAAAGTTCAGGTATGAAGATTAGTGCTGATTTAGTAAAGAATAAACTGTTACAAGAGGTTAAAACATCAGACACTACCGCACTTTATACAAACACAAATAAAAGTCAGCCTAAAAATAATCAGCAAAAACCTAAAAAAGGCCCAAGGTGCTTTAATTGTAACAAGTATGGGCATCTCGGTAAAAAATGTTGGTTCAAGAAGAACAACGCTAAAACTGATAACAATACAGGATTTGCAGCAGCGTTTTCAGCATCCACAACGACTGATTCTGTGAACTGGTATGTTGACTCTGGCGCCTCCATGCACATGACCATGCACCGGGATTGGCTCAGCGATGTCACGGCTCCACCTGTACAGAATATAAGAATTGCCGACAATAAGGTATTGAAAGTTGAATGCTGTGGTAATGTATCTATAAAAGTGAATACAAATGATGACAGCACCGAGAAAATACAGGTGAGAAAAGTTTTATATGTACCAGAATTAAAAACGAATTTGCTGTCAGTAAGTAAGATAATTGCTAATGGATGCAAAATTCAATTTAATGAGGTTGGTTGTGAAATTTACAATCAAAATAATAAATTAGTTGCAAAAGCAAATCTCATTAATGATACTTATCAGTTAAAATCTACAATAAATGTAGAAATTCAAGCAATGATGGCGAAGGCTGATTATGATACTTACTTGTGGCATCAAAGGATGGGTCACTTAAATTTCTCAGACATTATTAAATTGCCTAAATGTACAGAAGGGGTAAAGCTGTCACCGAAAAAGGAAGATAGTATTTGTATAACTTGTCTCGAGGGCAAGCAAACCAGGCAACCATTTCCAAGCGAGGGCTCGCGTGCAACGGAACTGCTAGGGCTCATTCACAGTGATGTATGTGGACCGATGAAAAATGTTTCTATTGGAGGTGCCAGGTATTTTGTAACCTTTATCGACGACTTTTCCCGTCGTGTACATGTATATTTTATTAAAAGTAAAGGCGAAGTTTTTGAAAAATTTGTGGAATTTAAGAATAGAGTAGAAAATGAAACAAATAAAAAAATAAAAATTCTAAGAAGCGACAATGGTACCGAATACAAAAATAAAAAATTTGAAGCCTATCTGAAGAACTATGGAATATGGCACCAGACATCTAATCCTTACACTCCTGAACAAAACGGTCTCAGCGAAAGAATGAATAGGACATTAATAGAGCGTGCTAAATGTATGATTTTTAATGCTGAATTACAGGACATATTCTGGGCTGAAGCAGTAGCCACAGCCGCCTATATTGTCAACCGTTCACCAGTTCGTGCTTTATCCGATGTGACCCCACATGAAATGTGGACTGGAGAGAAGCCTAATTTGAGTCATATGAGGATTTTTGGGTGTCACGTGATGGTTCATATCCCTAAAGAAAACAGAACAAAGCTTGACGTCAAGTCACGTAAGTTGATATTTGTAGGGTACAGTGATTCCACTAAGGGCTACCGATTCATAGACCCTGAAACAAAAAAAGGAATTATAAGTAGAGATGTTGTATTCTTAGAAGCTACGGTAAAGAGAAACAAAGTTACTAACGTACAAGGAAAGGAAGAAAATATAAAAGAGAAGGAAATCTGTCCAGACAAAAAGGAGAATAAACTGGAGAAAAATAATATAATAAAGGAAAGCGAAACAGTAGACTTACCCTTTTCTGAAGATCATGATGAATCTGGAAAGGAAAATATAGAAGAAACAAATGAAACACAGTTTACCTCTCAAATCCTTGAAATTTCTTCTGATGACTCCGCTCTATTTGAAGATGTTCATGATGAAACATACTTACCTGATGAATCACTGGAATCTCCGCCACAACTTAACATGACTCTAAGACCACGTCCACACCGTACAGAAAGACATCAGAATAATGATGCTACATCATTTATATGTATGAACGGTGAGTCAACTATGAGTTTATTAAATAGCGATCCACAGAATCTTGAAGAAGCTCTCAACAGTGACAAGGCTGATGAATGGAAAAGAGCTATGAAGGAAGAACATCAGTCATTAATAAATAACAATACTTGGACACCAGTAAACTTACCAGAAGGAAAAGTAGCAATTCCCTGTAAGTGGGTTTTTAAAACAAAAATAGATGAAAACGGGTTCGTAACTCTTTACAAAGCTAGACTTGTAATTAAAGGATACAAACAAGTAAAAGGTATTGATTATCAAGAAAAATATGCTCCAGTAGTCCGTTATTGTTCAGTAAGATATTTAATTGGCATGGCTGCTAAATATGATCTCAAAATTCACCAAATGGACGCAGTTACTGCTTTTTTGCAGGGAGATATTGATAAAGAAATTTATATGATTGCACCACCCGGCTATGAAGAACAAAATAAAGTATGTCGATTGAACAAGGCTATATACGGCCTGAAACAAGCAAGCAGACAGTGGAATAAAAAATTAAATGCCGTATTGATAGAAATAGGGATGACTCGTTCCAAAGTAGATCCTTGTATATACCATCGCATAATAAATGAAAAGGATATACTTTTCATAGCAGTATATGTCGATGATTTGTTGTATTTTTATAATAATGAAGAAACTTCTCAGATTATAAAAAATAAGTTAAAAGAGAAATTCAATATGAAGGATATGGGGACCGCTAAGCAATGCATTGGATTTAGAATTTCTCACAATACAACTGAACATGAAATCTCCATAGATCAGTCGATATATATAAAAAAGATACTCACCCGCTTTGAAATGCAAAACTGTAAGCCAATATGGACACCTACTGATGCGAATGCGAAGTTGAAAAAAGCTGAAACTCAAAATGAAATCCTAAAGAATATACCATATCAAGAAATAATTGGTTGCCTACTGTACTTATCACAAGGAACCAGGCCCGATATCACGTATATAGTAAATTCTTTGAGCAGATTTAATAATCAACCAACGGGTGAACATTGGGCAGCTCTGAAACGGGTTTTGAGGTACCTGAAAGGTACAATTAATATGAAACTTACTTTCAAGAGAAATATGAATGAAAATATTTATGGCTATTGTGATGCAGACTGGGCAAATGATGTAGAAGACCGAAGGTCCTGCACAGGCTATATATTTTTATTTCAAGGAGCAGCCATAAGCTGGAATTCAAAGAAACAGCAAACTGTAGCACTATCCAGCACAGAGGCTGAATATATGTCAATGGCTTCTGCAATACAAGAAGCACTTTATTTAAAACAGCTGGAAGAAGAGTTCTTACCCAAACTGAAAGGTATGCCAATCACACTTTTCTGTGATAACCAAAGTGCTCTTAGTCTTTCAGGTAACGTCATGTACCATCCACGCAGCAAACATATTGATGTTCGTTACCACTTTGTTCGAGAGAAGATTGCTGCTAATCAAGTTGCTGTTCGATATCGATCAACTAAAGACATGATCGCCGATGTTTTAACAAAAGGGCTCCATCGTCCGAAGCATGAAGTTTTCACCACATCAATGGGTTTAACTTCGAAGCGTTTGCGTCCAGGAGAGGATGATGAAAGTATGGACCCTGCACTATAATAATAAGCAGTCTGGCACATAGACGTGTCACGTCACTTGACAAGAGTGTATGGGGCGCTCTCTTGTTTTTCCATCTATCAAGTGCTAACATTATCAGATACATACCTTTTAAATAAATTAGTATTACAAAGTTAATTGCCCTTGTTTTCATTCTATCAATAAGAACACGACGTGGGCGAAGTAGAGAGGATCTGACATGAGTGAGCAGTAATCGAGAAGGTGTCTAAAGGTGAGTTTTTATTTCTTATAGCAAACGGTATGTAGTTGGATTTTAGCAAATTGAGTGTAAGTAGGTTTGAGTTTAGCCACGTCATTATCGTACTTAATGCCGACTCTGCTGCAGTTTTAACACTATCCCATGTAGGTCCATGTACTATTAACGCCGTGTCATCAGCGTAAGTAAAAATGTTACATTTTGGGAGCTTTAACTTGCATAGGTCATTTATGTAAATTTGGAACAAACTAGGCCCCAAAATGCTACCCTGCGGGACGCCGAAGGAGATAAGTTCTTCGTGACTGAGGTACGTATTGATATTATGGTATTGATTTTAACTCGTTGAGTGCGGTTACTTAAGTAATCTTTAAATAATTCTAGGGCAATTCCTCGCACACCAAGCGAATACAGCTTAGAGATCAGTAAGGAAACAGAAACTGTGTCAAAGACGTTGGTCAGGTATAGAAATATGCCAAGGCATTTAGTTTTACCATCCAGGTTCTTTGCTACGTGTTTCGTCAAATCAAGTACTGCGTCTTCTGTTGATATTCTTTTCCGGAAGCCGTACTGATTCTCAGCGATTATTTTATACCTATCCAAAAAACCTTTGAGGCGGTTGTTGAGTATCCTTTCGAGAATTTTAGAAAGTACCGGTAGCACCGAAATAGGCCTGTAATTATTGACACAGTTTCTGTCTCCTCCCTTATGGATAGGATGCACTATAGCCTTTTTTAAAGCATCAGGGAAGACACCCTTTTGCAGATAGCAATTAAAAAGGTAAGTAATGTGAGGAACTAACACATTTTTGCAGTTCTTTAACAGTAAGGGGGATATTCCATCCCAGCCAACAGCACTGTCATTATTTAATTGAAGTATAAGGGTCTCTACTTCGGCTTCGTCTACGTCTAGCAGAGCCAATGAATTGGTAGTTGAGTTGGAGATATTCTAATATCTCCAACTCAACTACCAATTCATTCCTGCTTCCAGAACAGAGGATGAACTCTGTTCTGGAAGCAGGAGGGATTGTGCACCAGATTGGATATTTGCCGCTAGGTTCTTGCCAACGTTAGCGAAGAAATGGCATACTTTGTTAACAGAAGAATAAGGATTGTCGCATAAACTTAGTAGCTCTTCAGGTATAGATCGAATTTTTGATGTGTTTGTAATATTTTTAATGGTTTTCCATAACTCTGTTGGATTATTTCTCGTTCTCTCCAGTTCACTTTTTTCGTAGGAGATTTTTAACTTTCGAAGTAAGGAATTGCAAAAGTTTCTATAGCGAGTGTAGGTTAGCCTTAGTATTAGATTATCGGGTGCTTTTTTGGACTGATTATGAAGTTTATCACGGTTTTTCATTCATTTCAGAAGACCAGGACTTATCCACGGTTTTATAGTTCGTTTGCGTCTAGGGATTTTGATTTGTACTGAGTTATTAGATATTATAGACGTTATAATAGTGATGAATTTATTCATGGATAGATTTGGATCGGTGGTTTCGAAAATAACAGAAAAATCCGTGTTTAGTAGATTCTGGACAATACCGTCATGATTTATACGGGTGGCAGTGTGGCGTAGCTTTCGCACAAGTTTGGGGTCAGTGATAGATAAAATAGTGGGTCTATGATCGGTAATGTGGGAGTCCAGAACAAGTGTGCTTACGGGTGAGTTTGTTTTTAGGAATGTGTGATCTAGGCACTTGTCTAGCCGGGTAGGGAATAAGTGGGTAGGGAGAAGCCCATGAGAGGCATTAAGCAATAAATAATCTAGCCTTCGCTGGTTTCTGTTATCTTGACTTATATCAATGTTAAGATCCCCAACAAGAGCGATGTTAGGAAACGAGGGCATTTTGTTGTAGACGCCATTTAGACTTACTAGAAAATTATCATAATTTTCTTTTGAATTGTATGAAGGTGAGCGATAGACTGCCACCACTGCCAGTTTATTGTCCAATTGACATACCAGGCAATTCCCACACTCAAAGTCCGGTTCCCACACTGTAGGTTTTAGGCCCTCGATTATATAAAAAACTACGCCATCATTTTGATTAGAATTTGTTTTTGTACAGTACGATTGAAAACCATCCAGTTTAGGTAAATTAGTTGTTTTACTGAGCCAGCTTTCAGTCAATATTATGATATCATGATTTATATCAGTTCGGCTCAATAGTACTTGAAGTGAATCAAAGTTTTTATTTATACTGCGTATATTTATGTGTAAAAGATATATATTGTTTTTGTCAAAATGTTTAATATGTTTTTGCAATTTTCAGGGCTGCAGATAATCGCATCTCCTACGCAGAGTTTGTCGAGGTCATTATGTATGTTAGTGATGTTAGCCATTAATTTTAGTTGTGGGTACACCGAAATATCGTTTAATTACTTAACCGCCATACTATTTATATGGCGGTTAAGTAATTTTGCCTTTCCAGTGACGATATGACAGTCGACGTTTGGCCATATCATTAAGTAGGGTATTCATGTAAATTTTATAGGCATTGATTAACTTTTAGTAATCTGGGTCAGTGGATAAATAAAACATTTTAAATAGCTTTCATTCCAGAAGAAAAATAATAATGAATAAGATTTGAATAGTTAAATACTAACCTGTGAAATACGTTCCAAACTACATGGTTTTTAAGGTTGCGCTCGTTTTTCAAGTGAATTTCATAAAAGTCAAGTAGCTCGGATAATAACGATACTTCAATGCATTTTCATCTTCCATTTGCATATTTATAATTGCTTTTCCAATCGAATTATCGTCCGCCGCCATGATGCACAACAAAAACAAAGCGATATCAACGCCTCTACCGGTGGATAATCTAACAATTTTACGATATGATCACAAATGTTTGGCCACAACCTGAAGTAGTCGTGCGTTTAAAGGCTTGTGCAGACCAACACGACACAAAGACACCGCTCGTCGCGCGACGAGCGGTGCCTTTTTGTCGCGTCACGTGTCGCGCTAGTCTGCACAAGCCTTATCTGTTCATATCGTCAAACGTTGAGTATTCAATGATCTGGCCAGACCACATCATAATGTGGCCAGCGATCGATGTTCTATTTCATGAAATGCAACCATTTCATGAAATGGTCGATCATATCATGAAATGTCAATTCTAAGATCTGGCCACAACATAATATATATTTATTTAATACTTCAAGCACAGAAATGTACAGAGGCGGACTTAATGCCACAGGCATTTTCTACCAGTCAACCTTTGGGTGATGCAGAGACAAACTATATAGGTATTGGAAACGGCTTTATTTGTAAAAAACAATCCAAATCTCTTTCAAAAATTGTCGGCAGTAAGAAAGAATCCAATACGGACTCAGTACGTAAATCAATTGTGTCAAGTAAAATGTAAAACCGCACTACCTAATGCAAAAGTTTTTTTGTTTTGCCCCCCGCATTTATAATAAAGTAAGTACCAAATGTCATTAAAAATATGACTGTCTTCAAATTCAAAAGGGCACCACACGAAATATTAATAGAAAAAAGTTATTACACAATTGACGATTTCCATAATGATGAATCACTGACAGATTCTTTTGACATATTTTATTTTTATTTTTGATTACTGCTACCTTGTTGACATTTGACATTTTTGTATTAATTTGACATTTACTGTAATTTGAACGATTTAACATAAATTTTATAATGTATTGTTATAATTTCCTAATTGTTATTTCAAATTATAATGTCTTTAAATTTGTGTACGATTAAATATGATTTGCATGCCCATGTGACGATAGAACATAGAGGACTTTCTTTAAAACAAATACCCATGTTTGCAAAGTAATAAATGATTTGATTTGATTTGTCGTAGTTAGATTTTAGTTTTATAACTATTTTTTTTCTTTTTCGACAATGCTGTTGTTAATTGGAATCTAAGGATACAATTATGAAATTTTCGAAATCACGATTTTTCTCAATTCTAAATAAATCATTAACCTCTCCCGCAAACAGGCGCGACGTGACTTTAATAAAACAATTTCTAAGAAACCTTCACGGCAGAAAAATTACCGGCATCGCGTCGAGCGGCAAGTTGCCGTATGGGCCACCGTATCCTCCGGGCGATCCACACAATGGTGACACCCGGGCGTTTCCTCCCGCCTTATCCGGAATAGGAACCTCCCGAAGCAACGTGTCCGGTGAGAACCTGCAGCAGGCGGAAGGTGAAGATTTCGTGGCGCCTCTCTAGCCACTGCTCAGAGAGGGGACTTATTGCCGCAATTGTGGTGTGCCCATTATTGCGTTGACTTGGAAGTTTCATTTTCGTTACAGTTCCAAGAGACCGCAGATCTAAGTTTTTGATAACTGTTTCAACGTAATGCCCCACGCGTTCCTGAGAAAAAAGGTCTTGACAGACAACGAAATTATCCGTTAAGGGTTTCAATGTTTTATTTTAAGGTACGGAACTCTTAAACAGATTTATTATCAGACTGATACTTTTCCACGCCGTAATGGCTGAACGGATTTTCATGAAAGGCATACGGATAGGCCATGATCAGGGGACCTACCACCAGCTCATAAAGCAGTATTATTGTAATATTACTTCAGTGTGGGAAGGAGATGAAGCTCTTTCTCCCACTGAAGTAATATTAAAATAATAATGCTTTATGAGCTGGTGGTAGGCCTCCTGGGTTAGGATATAAGATACTCTGAATCCCGGTAGCACGTTCTTGTAAGATATTTTTCCGACATCCACGCGGGCGAAGCCGCGGGCAAAAGCTAGTCATGTATAAAAAGGAAACATAATGTGTTTCCCTCCCTCACATATTGTCCTCCTATCAGAAAACAGCACAGGTCCGGAGTCAATGCTACACACGTTACAACAAACAAGTAGAAGCTGGACTGGAAATTAACCTGAGCAAAACTAAACTCATGACAAATGCCGCACAAAACTCCATATGCCTTGACAACACACCACTGGAATACGTAGAGCTGTTTCTACCTAGGGAAACAAAGAATGATGGGCAATTACTGTGACAAAACATTTTATCTCAAAAAGCAATGGGGTTTGTACAGTCGAGGACAAAAATCGTTATAATTTTTATGACGATTCCTTTGTAAAAATAAATCTATAGCTAGGTTAAATTATAAATCTATAGATAGGTTTATGCCAGGTCCATGTGGTACCTTTTTCGGCCAAAAATTATCACTTTGCTAAGTACCCTTAGGTGGTTAACACTACCTATTTTGACATGGACTGTATAAAAAAAAACTTTAAGCAAGTAAACATTTAATAAGGTTATATCAGTCATCATATTACAACAATGATAAAGGTAATAAATCGCCAACAACAACAACAGTCACTGCTGTACAGGCGTACTATTACCAAACAAGCTTTTTGGTATAAGTAAATTACTTTCCAGTATGCTGTCCCTTGGTATGGCTGATGTGCGCGACGAAATAATAAAACTTACGAAAAAAAAAATTGTTTTCGAAAATCTGTGGTTGACTGTAATACTTTTCCAAAAAAATACTAAACTTCCGGAAAAAAAAATATAAAGTTTCCGAAAAGTCAATATGTTGTGCTACAAAAGTTAGTGACAGAAACGAATCGCAGCTTACGTGGAGTCGGTTTTGCAAAACCGACTCCACGTAAGCTGCGTAGTCTTGTCTGCCCAAACCCCTTTCTTTTTTTAAGTGGGACATTATCAAATAACTTCTCCCGCTCTGGGCGGAGCGGGAGGGCGTGTCAGACTCTTACTGACTAAAACCCACCCACCCGTATTCCTTCAGTTGCCATGTTGCCGGGAGCCACGATCTCCCTCACGATACCTCTTTTTAAAGATTTAAAAATATTAACTGTTCCCGGTATGTACATTCTGAATGCTGTAAATTTGTTAAAATGCACTCCGAATTATTTCAACGTCTTGGAGACACTTACGTTTAATACAAGATATCCTGATAGGCTAATTAGGTATTCCTCCAATGAAAAACCACTTATATCACAGAAGTTGCTTTCCAATGGTTATAAGGATATATACCTAATAAATTACCCAAATCACATAGGGAACTGCCAATCAATACAACAGAAATATTTTTTCCATATTTTTAATTAATAATTAAGTAAAATTATGGTGTAATTTTATGTGTAAACGTAATATAATTGCATAAATACTCAGGATTATTATTTTCCTGTAAATATATGAAGTAAACACAGTGTTTGGTTACACACCGGTAACCTAAAAATATCAACAGCTGACTATTGAACTAATGAAAATAAAGTTGGCACCCCCACTTTCGAAAAATGAAAATCTAAAACGGTGATAATTTCGAGCTAATTAAGGACAATTTAGGACTGCAAGAAAAAAAATTCAGACCAACCTCCCCTTCGAGATATTCAAAATTTTCAATGGGGGTGCTAACTAGTAATTAAGTTAGCACCCCCACGGCATTTAAATGTTCACTAAAAAAGTTTTATGTATGTCATAATTTCGAGCTCATTAAGGACTGCAAGAAAAAAAATTCAGACTAACACCCCCTTCGAGATATTCAAAATTTTCAATGGGGTTGCTAACTAGTAATTAAGTTAGCACCCCCACAGCATTTAAATGTACACTAAAAATGTTTTATGTATGTCATAATTTCGAGCACATTAAGGACTATTTTGGACTGCAAGAAAAAAAATTCAGACCAACCCCCCCTTCGAGATATTCAAAATTTTCAATGGGGTTGCTAACTAGCCACAGCATTTATGTAAATGTACACTAAAAAAGTGTTATGTATGTCATAATTTCGAGCTCATTAAGGACTACAAATGCCGAAAAAAAAAATTGTATCGGTAACGTTACAATTTTTTTTCTCGCTTTGCACATTTCGGATTAATAAAGGACGACGTATTTATTGTTTAAAAATTTTCATTAATATATTTAGAATTTCAAACTACTTAAAGACTGCACGTTTGCAGTTTTAATAACTTTTTGAAGTACAGACGCCAGCACATCAGGCTACTACAATCTGTCTAATTTATTTAATAGATTTTCAACTTTATAATTGAAGCATAAGGTTCAAAGTTGATTGGGAAAATTTGACAGTTTCGGGTAGCTTGATGTGCTGGCGTCTGTACCTACGTTTAACATTTTGAACTAAGCATCAGTCAAGGGGTAGTTTTTTTGGGATGTTGCAAGTAGTAGTTATAATAATACATTAATAATTGATTTACAGTTTATGTATGAAGAAGAGAAATTTTCGTATAAATTAGATGTTATTTTCGGGAAGTTTGGTCAAGGTTTAAGCGATGTTTTTATTTTTGTACTTGGCAGTCTACAATTCTATGCTAGGAATTATGCTAGGAATTATAGTGGTGAGAATTTATTTTTTAGATTTAATTTTTTCATGTTTTTTACGGATAGTAAAAATCCGGGGGGTGGCGGGTTGTACATGAGGGGTGGGTTGATGCGGCATTTGATGTCCTTAATGAGCTCGAAATTATGACATACATAAAACTTGCTGTGGCTAGTTAGCAACCCCATTGAAAATTTTGAATATCTCGAAGGGGGCGTTAGTCTGAAACTTTTTTCTTGCAGTCCAAAATAGTCCTTAATGAGCTCGAAATTATGACATACATAAAACTTTTTTAGTGTACATTTAAATGCTGTGGGGGTGCTAACTTAATTACTAGTTAGCATTGAAAATTTTGAATATCTCGAAGGGGGGGTTAGCCTGAAATTTTTTCCTTGCAGTCCAAAATAGTCCTTAATGAGCTCGAAATTATGACATACATAAAACTTTTTTAGTGTACATTTACATAAATGCTGTGGCTAGTTAGCAACCCCATTGAAAATTTTGAATATCTCGAAAGGGGGGTTAGTCTGAATTTTTTTTCTTGCAGTCCAAAATAGTCCTTAATGAGCTCGAAATTATGACATACATAAAACTTTTTTAGTGTAAATTTACATAAATGCTGTGGCTAGTTAGCAACCCCATTGAAAATTTTGAATATCTCGAAGTTAAGGGGTTAGTCTGATTTTTTTTTCTTGCAGTCCAAAATAGTCCTTAGCTCGAAATTTTCACCGTTTTAGATTTTCATCTGCACGGTTTGGAGTTTTAATAATTTTTTGAAGGTTCGTCTGAATTTTTTTCTTGCAGTCCTAAATTTTCCTTAATTAGCTCGAAATTATCACAGTTTTAGATGTTCATTTTTCGAAAGTGGGGGTGCCAACTTTATTTTCATATTGAACTACGGATTTAAAGCAGTAGTCTCCGAATCAAATGGCTGTGACATCCGGATGGACAGACAGACGGAAATGGCGAAATTATACGAGTTCCGTTTTACCCTAAAAATTATCTCTCTATGATAAGCGTATTTCAAACGACGGCGGCGGCGACGCGACGATCGTTTGTTTATGACAGCGGATTAAAGTCTCGCGCAGACTGGTGTGACGCGACTCTGACAAAACAATATTTAAGACAACTTCACGGTAAAACAATTACCGGTGTCGCGTCGCGTGGCACCACAGAACAGGTGGTCTGCACGAAACTTTAGATATCAAAAATGAAACACATAACATACCTGACCAGTAGCGCCATCGAACAGATCATTGGTATGAGAGCAGTACCGCATGCTACTGCCACGCGCTCTCCATGCTTCCTACTGAATAGTGCCGGCGGCGAGTGTTAGATGGCGCGGTTGGCGACGGTTCCGCCATCTACCGGCTCACTGGGTGACGACTAGGTCCCCGTCACACAGTGAATACTAATTAAATACCTACATCACAGATAATATAATACTACATACAGATATCCAATCCCATTCAAAGAAATGACACCTCCCTAAAACTGGCTAACTGGCTGTTTTTTTTTCCTCCATTTTTATTAACAGATGGCAGCATAAGCGACTTTTACAACGCCATCTAGGAGTCGACTTAGATACTTTAAATTCTCTACATCGCACAGTGCGTTCAAGGACAAGTGTAATAACAATACAACAAAAAAATATCTTGAGTTGGCGGAATAGTTTCTAAAGACTAAAATGACACAACTTAACTATATTTTGAAGATGGTACTGAGATATTACTTTAGTGAAAATGGCAATTTTGCTATTCTGAATTTGACGTTTTTCGACTAAAAACATGTGGAATAAAATTGGTTGTCATGAACTTTAAATTCACACCAACACCTCGACTTCAGATACAAAAACAGTACCGAATCTTTTTTTTTCTTTTGCTTTTATCTCGAAAACGGTGTGGCCAATCGCAGAAATAATGAAAATTTCGACCCCCTTTATAGAACCCTTAAACCCCTAACACTCTACATGTAGGTATTTTTTTTTTCTTATGAAAAGTGAAAAATTTCATATAAAACACATCGAAGTTGCCCCCCTGCACGCCTCCGGCTCTAAAAAGATTCACGTGGTTAGGTATCACGTGTGGAGTCGCGATTGTCAAATTCGATTTAGATATTATGTCAAAATTATTTAAAAAGAGAATTTATTTTGCAGAATAGCTTTGAGATTCTTATAGTAAAAAGTAAGGAATTTAGTGATAGTTTAGTTAGTTTAGTTCGGTGTACAAGAGAATCGGCACCATTAGCTACCTACTCGTATCTACTTTGAAAACGTTTCGTGCAATCCTTTTTTAGGGTTCCGTACCCAAAGGGTAAATCGAGTCTCTATTACTAAGACTCCGCTGTCCGTCTGTCTGTCACCAGGCTGTGTCTCTATTAAGACAGTTGTTTTCACAGATGATGTATTTCTGTTGCCGCTATAAACTCAAACTCAAAACATTTATTTCGAATAAACCAATTACAGGTAATTTTGAATTGTCAAGGGGTCGGTCAGTCAGAAAGATGAAGTTAGTTGCCCATTCCTAATCGTAGTAGGTAACTATGGAGAAGAACGGGCAAGAAACTCCATGGTCACTCTTTTAAATAAAAATATTGTTACAAAATATTGGTAACATCATTCATGTTAAAATTATACATGTGAGAACAATGTAGAAAGACGTACACGTTAAAAGTGTCCATAATAAAAATATAAAAGAAAAACAATTAAAAAATTAAAATAAACCGTGGCAGCTAAGAGATGACCAGTCCCTACTGACGGCGCCCGTTCACGAACATGACGCATGGATCAGCACCATTTAGCTCAACCATTTTGAAGGGAACTTAATGATGCAACACACACGCTACCATCAGCGAGACATTTGAGTGAGCATGACATACTCTCAGCCGCCTATTCAAGTCGATGAAAGACGTACCCAGTATTTGGTAGCGTTATGGAATGTACAGTACACCTCAAAACTTCTCAAGCCTGCTAAGGCTTACATTGCTATGAAGTCGAGCACGATACAGTCAGTGCGTGTGCATGTGCGTGCATGAGTGATGTCTCAAAATTCCACTGATAACAAACACTAATGAATTGTCGTCACACAACGTGAAATAACATTATATTTCTGTTGCATTTAGAATATGTGTCATAGTGGCGACCTGATGCTAAAATTCGCATACAAATATCATGTGCTGGTAGTTGTTTGGGCTAAGCAATGGATTCACGATCAGTGAGGTCTGAGTTCGAATCTAAGTAATTACAACGTATGGCTGGTTTTTACTAGTTTCATAGAAAAATTATATTTGTTTTTTTTTTATTATTTGTTTTTTTTATAAGAAGTTAACTATTTATGTGATTTTTCATTTACCTTTTTGGTGTTAGAAGGTGGAAATAAAAAGTCGTGTTGAATGATAACAAAAATGTTTATTCGATTTATTTATTTATAAAATTAACAAACTTTTATGAGAATTGTGATGTCACATTTCTACCTAGACAAAAGAAGTTCTCTTGTTACCTACCATTCACAAGTTTTTTTTTTTAATTTACTATATGGGTACCCACTTACCTAGTCAATTCGTAATAACATAACCAGTAACCTAATTGCATAATACAACACAATCACAATCTGTTTCGATGTTTTATGTAACGTCACAATTAATGTAATATTGAGGTAATAGCTTAAGTGTTCATTTTCTTGACGAAAAGAAGATTGAAACTAAACCTCAATTTAAGATCATTAAATAATTACAGATATGTTAATACTACTAAATATTTAGTTACACCGTCTAATTATTAAAACCAAAACATCTAGGTATTAATATTTTGTGTTGCCCCCATTATTTTCAATGCAGTCAAGTAGACGTTTGCGCATGGACCCTACAATATTACCACATATTTCGGTTCCTCTTAAATTTTTCCACACCTCCATGCAATGGGTTTTTAATTGTTGTATACACCTCTCATCCCGTGACTCCCACCTTTGCACCATCAAACCCCATAGATTTTCTATGGGATTGAGGTCGGGTGATCGCGCTGGCCATGGAACAACAATTATCTCCGGGTGATTCTGAAACGACTTACGCACAGTGCTCGCCCGGTGAATAGGACAATTGTCCTGGACAAATGTCAATTGTGTCAACTCATCAGCTGGGTAAATATTGCGCACAGTAGGTAGCATGACATCGTCTAATACTTTTACATAAGTAGAACTGTTGGCACGTGGAGGAATAAAAGCCAGTTCTCCTAGCCCTGCTGCACTCATCCATCCCCACATATTAATCGTAATTCGACCTGACTCTGTGTTAGGGATTACGTTTTTATCACACCATCAAGTGTTATCCTTGCGCCATAAATGAAGCCTACCCTTTTGACTAGACTTAAATGTTTTTTCGTCTGAAAATATGGTAGTATTCCAGTCAAAATCTAAATAATCTCGTGCGAAACGTAATCGTTCTTGTTTATGTCTTTCTGTCAAGAAAGGCTTTTTAGCTGGTCTTCTGTAATGCAATCCTTCAGTGTGGAGGGCACGGCGAACAGTTTGCAATGAGGTGTCGAATAATTCCGCAAAGTGTCCTGTTGGTGTAAAACCATTTGTTTCATACTCGCCCACCATATATCGTCGCTGCGCCTCGCTAATAAGCGACGGCCTTCCACTTCGCTGTCGACTAGCAAGGCTTCCCTCTTCCTCATATCTTTTAATCCAGAGACTTACAGTATTCCTCTAAAACAAAAAAAAGTGATATACCGCTAAAGGACCGTTGTTCAACAAGACTCCACACGACATACAACTGTCAATCGTATTCGCTGTAATCAATATTTTTGTTTGAAATTTTTTGCAGTCTATGGTCAGATAGATATTCTTGTCAAATAAATCGACTAAAAGCAAAAATATAAATGGGCAACACTATAAAAAAATGTTGAAAATGACATTCCCGCGCGGTCAAAATGACAGTAAAAACGTCACTCCCGGGATGCGCGCGTTCGCAGTAATAATTCGTTTTTTAATGGTTTTAGTGTGTAAATCGTCGGAAAGTGGTGATATTTTCATTTTGAAGTAAATATTACATCGTTTTAGATAATATTCGCACTAAATAACATTAGATTATACCTATTTTGACCCAACCAAAAAAAGTGTAAACAAACGTGAAGGTGAAAGTTCTCGTGATAGTGAAAGTTGTGATATTTTGTGAGTTTTCTGTATGGATCTGATCGGTAAGTGTTTTATTTATTTTCAATACTAAATTTTTCAGGGTTTTAAAATTTTTTTACAAAAAAATATACATAAAAAATATTTTTTTGGTACGGAGAAAGTTATGAAAGCACTAGAAATTCTAGATCAGCAAAAACCTAGATTTTTTGAATTTTTTTGGAAAAAAAAATTTCTCTGAAAACGCTTTTATTAGATAACTTATCTATCCATAATGTACCCTGAAAAATTTCGTGTGAATTGGTACGGTAGTTTTATTAGAAATCGTAAAAACATTAGAACATAGAAAACAAAAAAAAAACGGGTAATAAAGATTAGTAAACGTTGATAACAAAGACTGTAACCATTTACAATGTATCTCTAATCTATTCGAGTAGCAAAAAACATAAACAAAACACTATAGACGTTATCATGAAACCCGATGCTTTTGTTTATTCAAGTGCGGTCGTAAATCTGTCACGGCGCGGACCACCCGCGGTCCCTTATCGGTTTAAGCAGTTATAACAAAATACTAAAGTGACGTCATTTTATAATTTTATAATAACATAAAATAATATTTATTTAAAATAACAATATAAGTAATATTAAAACTCTGCATTTATAAATGCAATAATAAACACTAATTATTTATCTTTTAGACCTCATGATGGATTAAAAAAATAACAATAAAAAGAACTAATCCATATGTCACCAAATAGTCTAGGTAAATTTCAAATAAAAGTTTAAGTTACAATTCGTAAATATAATACTCACATTCAGTCCGGTTTCATCAGATATTTGTGTTCTATTAAGACCACTTTTATGCAGCGCAATAATAGTCGCCCTCGCCTCAATATTAATATTTGCCTGCATTTTGAGATCACACGTTACTAACCAACTTCAACAAATCGACAACGTTCATTCCGATCAAGTCAAATATTCATTAAACTCATATTCTACCTCACAAGTCTAAACTTATTTCGTTTTTTTTTTTATGATCTACCTTTCTAACTTTACGAAATGTGTGAACAAAGCGAACATAAAGAATATTATATTTCTGTCCCATTACTTCCAATTGAGTCATCATCATCATCAGCCTATAATGTTCCCACTGCTGGGACACAGGCCTCCTCTCTGTGAGAGGGAGTGGGCCGTAATCCACCACGCGGGCCCAGTGCGGGTTGGTAGATGTCACATGTCATCGAATTTTCGGTTCTAGGTCATGCCGGTTTCCTCACGATGTTTTCCTTCACCGTTTGAGAGCAGTGGTGATGAAATAATTTACACAAAGTAAAGCGCCTGTCTGGGTTCGAACCCACGACCTACAACTCGTAAGTCGCGGCCGTTACCACTGGGCCACCACTTCTCCACCACTTCCAATTGAGTAAAAACTTACAAAAAACCTATAATAGTACTGCATGAGATTTGAACTCACGGCTCCCCGATTCACGCATCTATCTGAACGCGCTTAACCGCTAGGTCATCTTGACTCATATTTTAACGTTGAAATTATGAAGTACAATCACTTGTTGACGACAATGATGCATGTGTCTCTTGAAAATAAAAGGTCGTAAGTAAAACTAAACATCAAGCTATTGCTTTGTGAGATTACCTATGGACTTTTGGTCGGTACTGTACATGTTCACAGTGCACACGTGATATGCAATTACATACAATAAAAAGAGATTGTTTTTTTTATTAAAAAATTTAAGATAGTTTTTACAATCTTTTCAACAAATACTAAAAAACAGAATAAAATAAATATTTAAGGTGGCTCTCCTGCAACAAACTTGTTTTTTTTTGCCTTTTTTTATAGATAATGGTGCGGAACCCTTCGTGCGCAAGTCCGACTCGCACATGGTCGGTTTTTTATAGAAAGGTATCAGTAAAATGAAAAAAATATAAGTAGGTAGGTACTTGCTTTCAGATATTATATTGCTACGTAAAGTAGGTAATGGATTATAAAAAAAAACAGTGGCGCTCCGGGAGTGCCGACAGAAGCGAAAACTTGAACAAGAT
Source organism: Agrochola lychnidis (assembly GCA_963680765.1). Lineage (NCBI taxonomy): Eukaryota > Metazoa > Arthropoda > Insecta > Lepidoptera > Noctuidae > Agrochola > Agrochola lychnidis. The sequence goes on along the minus strand of OY796863.1, from coordinate 262,234 downwards.
CTTGGTGGAAGAAAAATACTTGTATTGAACATTGGTCCGTAACCTTATCTAAATAAAGATCACAATCGCGTTTACAAAAAAAATAGTTCCAAAACCTTTGTACAAATACTTGCATAGAACATTGATCCGTAATTTAATATAATAAATAAAGAGCACAATCGCGGTTACTAAAATGAGATGTCGGTAACGGTGTCGCGAGTTCAATTGTTTTTCCCATCTCAAATAGATGTGATGACAAATTGTGTGTAATCCGCCATCTATTTATTGCAAAGAGCTCATTTATCATTTTTGTTGAAAATAGATGATTTATGAGTTTATATAGATAAATCAGCATTAAACAAAGAAGTTTTGATTTTTACTAATCATACTTACGCCAAAATCAGCCGTTTATCGCTTTTTAGTGATTGTTAATTTCATATTTGTTACCTATGCTGCCATCTATGATTTTTTTCAGAACTAATTATAATTTGTTCGAGTTGAGACCCCATGCCTACATGGAGTGCACTGCACACATCATTATTTTTTTTTTTTGTTTGGCATCTCATAGCTGGCCTCTGAGGCCATGACTATTTAACCGAGCAAATCTGTGGGTGCCTTAAGCTGCTACACTCAAAGCCTCCACCTCCAGCCAGGGACTTACAAACTAAACTTATAAACTAGGTGAACGCCCGCTAAGGGCACCCCCTGTGGGGTACGAGCCTCGGCTTAGGGCGTTTACCGGAGGGAGGACATCAAAGATGGGACGGGCTGGGCACACATCATTATTATAGGTACATATTATATAAGGTCCCATTAAAATAGATGGACTAATGCCCGTTTTCACCTTTACTAAGTGACACTTAAATGAATCCGTAAATATAAGTGCACTGTTGGATTTTCAACGCTAGGCTCAGCCCTGAGAGTTGAAAATCCAAGAATGCACTTTTATTTAGGGATTAATTTAAGTGTCACTTAGTGAAGGTGAAAACGGCCATAACTTTTAGAAATCATTAAGACCACCAAAATAAGGACAATGGTTAAAATAAAAAAGAAGAAATACGCATTAGTGTAATGGGTGTTCAGAAGTGGAAATGAAACAATTTACACTCACTTAGATGGTATATAATCCGAATTATTCAAAATTTACAAGACCAGCTACCTAATTGCGCAACGTATTTTGATTACCATTCAAGTAAAATTTATTTCAATTTGAATCGAATTGCTTTTATTTTACGACTTTGGAATTGCAAAACTCCAATATTTTTTAAACAAACTGCGGTCTGTTTGATACTCCATTGAGTGAACGAAATGCGTCTAAAAAGGCTATTAATCGAATTGCGTAACCATTTTGACAGTTGTAATTTTGTTTCAAACTTTATAGTAATTTGTTTTGTCTGTCAAATGAAACAGAAGCCACTGTAGTGGTCGCAATAGATTTTACTTAGCAATCTTTTTGGGATTAACTCATGAAATCTCCATAATTATTAAGAAAAAAATTAAGTAATAGTCTTCCTGATAAATTGTGAATGTGTTTTTATGTAAAACCTCAATGATAAATCAATTTTATTGGTATGTTAAATTTCAAAGCAGCGAGGTCGATTTTTAATAATAATTGTGAAAGTTTTCTTGTGAGTTTAGTGCCTACAACCTAAACTAAAAACAAATATTATGATATTCCAGAAACGAGGTATTTTGGTGGCATTTTAACGAAAGACAAATTCGTACCTCATACCGTAACAAACTTGAGCCACAAGCTTAGCAACCCAGTCGAGCTTGTAATACATTGGAAAAGCAAAAACTTATAATTGAGGAAGAACAAAAAAAAGCAGTTTGAATCATTTTATATTAATGGATTATGTAAGGACATTGATGAACATACCACTATTGCCACATCATTGTCTGTTTAAGGTATGTACTTACTTATTATTTTCTTTCTAAGTGTTGAACATTGAATGTGTGTTAAGTACAGCAACAATGTTACACACATAGGGATGTATTTATAAACAAGTGACGTTAAAACCTCAAAAATGTATGATTAAACAGTTGCTCATCATTACATAACTTTATGCAACGTTTATAAATAAACCCCATATTGTTTATTGGTGAATACGAAATGCACCATCAAACGTAAACTTACCATACATTTAAATACCATACATATATTTTCAGTTACCTAACCTACTACTTATATGAATATTTACTTAGCAATTATAAGAACAAAGTAAAGAAAGTAGGTAGGCAACTGAAAATATATCTAAGTACCTATCTTAAATGTTTTTCACTTATTGTTAATATTATTAAAAAATCGATCTGCCCAGCCTTTTCCCAACTATGTTGGGGTCGGCTTCCAGTCTAACCGGATGCAGCTGAATACAAGTATTTTACATGGAGTGACTGCCTATCTAACCTCCACAACCCAATAACTAGGTAATACGATACCCCTTGGTAAGACTAATTGTCACTTTCGGGCTTCTGATGACCCATAACGACTGTCAAAGATCCACAAATGACATCCGGGACCAACGGTTTAATATGCTTTTCGAGGCATGAAGGAGTCTCGGTATGTAGAAATGGTCACCCATCCACGGACCAACCCTGGCAAGCGTAGCTTAACCTGATGGATTGCCCCGTGCGGCTGTTAGTACTTAGCCTATTAATATTATTAGTAGGTAAGAATATTTAAGTCAATTGTTGCTTATAATTGACCCAATTGTTGTTTATAGCAGAATATTGCTATTCTATAAAGTGACTGTGGATGGATGTAATGGATGGTGGAATATATTGAAGATTTACTATTCTTTTTTTTTCAGGTGTCAGGCTCAACTACATTATTCAAGATTTTTTTAACTGTCTCTCATACACTTACAACAAGCAGTACATACATAATCCATGATGATTTCCACAGGAAGACATTAGATTCCAAATTCCACTAATCCTTACAGTATGTTTGTTCCAATTCCTTTTTGCTCTATGTCCAAATATTTCATATTAATGTGAATAGATGGTAATGGTGCCGATTCTCTTGTCCAGTGTTGAGTTAAGGTTGTAACAATTTAATAAAACAGTTTTATTTGTTTACCATAATTTATTTCTCTCTATTTCCTTTAAATCTAATGAATGACAGTTAATTTAAGTAAACACCTTTAAATAGTATCATTATAAAATTGTCTGTGTTTGTATAAAACAAATAGTATGCCATTCTTAATTATTTCATTTAAAGTTATTTTTATTTGTCCCTCTATAGTTCATAATTAAAACACTTTATTAAAGTTTACACTGTTATCAATTAACACAATAGTTTATATCACTGTCGTACAAGACTATAATCAAGTTTTCTAAAAAAAATATTTCATGAAGGATCTTCAGTTTCTACTTTTGTACTTAAGAAGCTTGAAATCTGAAGTAGCAGAGCAGCAGTGCAGCACAGCAGGGGCAGTATCATTCATGCTGCCTTCATGTCTTCGTAGGTGAAATTCCCCAGGAACTCTACATTTTAAAACAAAGTCATATTACTTTCTGCTCAAATAAAGTACTCATGTGGCAAAGTAGGCATATCAACTAGGCCCATGGCTAGATGAAAGCCATCTTTCATCATCATCGTCATGCTGGTTGTATAATTTCTTCTTTATTTAGGGCTGATTTTTCAGTCTCCAGATATTTTATAATACTAAATTATAATGGTAATTGGATAAACATAAAATATATATTATGATGTGTCTGTCAAAAGTTCAGCCAAGGAAATATATTCATAATTGAGTTGCTATGCTTAATTCTTAATGATGTGTCAAAAGCTTACCTTCAATGATTAATACATAAGATTCTTAATCCAATCCATGTTTGCCACCTTGCCACCAACTTCTTTGTTAGGAAGTCAACAATATTGATATTTGGTAGTGTTCCATTCTTGTGTTTTCAGCACGTCTGTGAAAATATTATGAATATGTTTTGTAGTTATCTGTTATTTGGTTAGGTAGTGGATATTATAGTTTATTTCAGCATCTACTTATGTACAAAAATATCAATTAACAATTTTAGTTAGAATGTGAGACATAGTACGTAACTATTATTTTAACCACAATAAATAGTTAACCTCGCGTAAGATGCCTGTGTCTACGCAACAAAAGAATGATTGTCCGTATACGTAGACTCACCAATAATGTACCTACAGCTACAATAATCTAATGAGATACGAAGGTACTCTCACACACGTTATTCCTATTTAAATTGGTTTACTTACTTGTAGTGATAATATCGACTTAGATACTTTTCGCTCTGGAGCAAAACAGCCTAAGTCTTAGTCCATGTACTTAATTGTAGTCTGTGATCTTGGTGAAGCTAGTACAAAACGAAGGCGGTGTCTCGAACGAGAGAATTTTCCAAAGTTCTTCCGACTTCCACAAGCCACAAGAATAATGTTCCAAAACTGCTTATTACAGGCCCATGTTTCTGTACGTGAATAGTAAATATAATTTTGTATGTTGAAAAATATAAAACAACTATTAATTTAAAACAAAAACTTTACCGAAATCAACAAAAATAAAATGTAAACAGATGCGTCGCCATGATTGATATCGTATTCTCCACAGAATTCAAAGAATATTCATTCCAGCCCAAATTATTGTCAAAGGTTTAACATGTGATGTCATATGCCTTTCCTTTTCTTTTCCCTACACTCTGATAAAGTTAGAGCAGCAAAGGTATACTTTAAACAGGCAGTAGTTTGCATTAAATCGTCAACGCATAATGCAATGAGGGCAGATCATTCAACTTTTACTCTCAGTGTTGCAATTTTTTTCCCCTAAGTCCACTATAGACTTGCGTCTAGATACATCGAAACGAATCAAAAATCCGATTTCAATCAGAAACGGAATCGTATCGATAATCCGAACTAGACAAACCGATTTCACAAAACCACGGAAGTGTGGTTTTGCCTAAGCAAGTTTTTGTTTATATTTGAATAGTTTTGATCGATGCACTTACAACCGAATAATATTACTAGAGACGATCGAAACTGCGAGCCGGAGCCTCTCCTGAAATTAGTTTTCTGTTACCGACATTCGGTCGCTGTTTTGGGAGTCCATTTAAAGATTTGAGTATGAAAATAAAACATAACTTATGTAATCATAGTATTTTTAGGGTTCCGTACCTCAAAAGGAAAAACGGAACCCTTACAGGATCACTTCGTTATCAGTCTGTCAAGACCCTTTTTCTCAGGAACGTACGGAGGTATCAAGTTGAAATTAATATCAAATACGTCTGTGGTCCCTTAGAGCTCTAAAAAATCAAGCTTCTAAGTCAACACAATAAAAAATTACGGCTATTTAAGCGACATATTTTGGTACTCGCAAATAAATCAAAAACTACACGGTACTTCCCGTTGACCTAGACTCATAAAATTTGGCACAAAGCCCGTCTCATTGCACAAGTAAAGGAAAATGACAGAAAATTGTAAATTTTCAGTTTTATCACATACAAAAAGAAAAAACCATTACAAACTTACATTTGCAGTTGGAGAATTGACCGTGACATATATCAATATAGGGGAGATGTTTTTCAACTACAAAGTTGTTTGTTTTTGGGATAAAAACTCCCAGGTTTAGTGGAAATCCCTCTAAGTTGACAACACTGCTTTTCTACGATTTTGTCATAGGCCACAGATAACAAAAACGTGAAAAGAAAAACGTTTTATTACGTAGTTCAATTATGGTAGTTTTTGGTAGAAAGTATTTTAATAATTGGTTTTTCATTTTTCGGCAATCATTGTACATTTTTATTTATAAGCACTAGTCGATCATCAGTTGTAATTAAAACAAAATTACATTATAGCACAATAATTTGAATATTAACCATTCATAGATGCTGTAACTAAACATATAAATTTAACAATTATAGACAAATTGGTTTGAACATCCCTATACAATTTCAGTCGTATGGTAAAAAATGTACATCGCAATTCCAATTATGGCATGCGATTAAGATTGGACTTGCTTTCGATTCAGAATCGCAATCAAAAATAAAATATGTTACGCAATTAGGCTGCAGGCGCACAGCACGATCCCTCGCTCTCTCGTCTCGCCAGCCAAAGCTACCGCCTCAGCAGGAAGTCAAACTACCATCCCCTTTTTACTATTGTAAAATATTCGATGCCTTCCTCCTGGACCTCGGTGACGAGCACACGTCTCATAAATTCACGCAGTTTTATTTTAACTATTTTTAAATCAAAGTTAAACTTCTAAAATCCGTGCGGAAAAATAGGAGTGCATAAATCATAGGAGGAACACTATTCTCCGAGCACTAAGTCAACCATCTTGAAGACCTGCTGGCTCCACCCTCCTGCGCACGACCTCTGCAGGACATAGTGCTGCCTCGCTCACCTAACTCTCCGCCCACCAGCGAAGGGCAAAAGGTACACGCACCACCATCTTTAACCGACAGTAATTAGCTCCGCCCCTGAAGGTGACGTCGCTGCTACCGTACTGTCGTCTGCCATGCGCGCCTAGTACTTAATAATTTGGAATACATTTATTCTTGTTGCAAACATTGAATGAAAGAGTTGGAGTGAAGTGGAGAGACTTGAAATCGACAACAAAGTTACATCAACTTACTAGGACTTCAAGAGACCTGACAGTACTTACGGTGTAAAGGCATAACTGTGTATATATACACAGTTATGCCTTTACACCGTAAGTACTGTCAGGTCTCTTGAAGTCTTGAAGTATATCCGACTGTGTAAAACGGAACGTAATATTACGTTCCGTTTTACGCAGTCGGATATACTACAAAGTAGTGCTCTCTCCTTGAATCTCTTACGCTCTGGTACTTAAGTTATGATTACAACATTCAAAAAGCTTTTGTAATTCAGAAAAGAGCAGTCAGAACCATAGCTAGAATTCAACAGCAAGAATCATGCAAGCCACATTTTAATGACTTAAATATATTGACAGTCCCAAGCTTGTACATTTTGGTCCTACTTAGTCACTTATCAAAATATATCTTTGAATATGAGACTGAAGATGAAAGGCAAAAAAGGGAGAGCACTAGAAGAAAAGATCTCCAGATGAAGCAAGTGCCTCACCTGAACGTTGTAAAGCATAGCGCCTACCACAAGTCCATAAAAATGTTCAATAAACTGCCGACAGAAATAAAAAGTCTAGTATATACAAGTGGGTTTCGGAATAAGCTTAAACGGTTCTTGTTAAATAAGTGTCTATATTCTATTGATGAACTATATACTAATACAAATTCGATAGTAACGTAATTTAATGGATTTGAAATGGAAATATTTATTGAATTTTATGAATTGACTTATGACATTTATTTTTATATTTTTGATTGATTTTTATGTAGTTTGGATAATTGTAATGATTTAATTATAGATTGCATGTGTGATGTTTCTTGTATATTTAGTTATAGAAATTCAGACACGATGTAAAAATTGTTAATGAATAAATGAATTGAATTGAATTGAATTGTTAAATTAAATTAGAAAATATGCCGATAAATAGATCGCCACCACCAACTCCAACACCTACGTCGTCACTCCTGGCGCCGCTAAAGACTCCGTTGCATCACAGCTCCTCCGAACCTGATATTACAAAGACTGACCAGTTAGTTGGCATCGATGGTGAATCTCGGAATGTTACTCAACGTAATGGCAAACGTAAATGCATTGAGTCAGAGATATGCCGGGATACCGACCTATCTTCATTCATGTTGGAAATGAAAACCATGTTTCTCGAGTTCAAGGAACAACAGAACAGTAAATTTGAACAATTATGTGCATCGGTTGAGGAAATTAAAATTCAAAATTCCGGTATACAATCGACGGTTAACTTTCTGTCGCAAAACTACGACGACCTTAAAATTAAATTACAAAAAATGGAATCACAACTCGAAACTGAACGGAAAAATAACTTAGCGTATTTGAAAACCCTGGAAGATAAACTTGAGAACCTGGAACGTGGTGCGAGATCGTCCTGCGTGGAAATTAGGAATATACCTGTTAGTAAATCAGAATCTTTAATTTTTACTGCCTCGTTGGTCTAGTGGTCGCAAGCGCTACTGCTGAGCATGAGGTCCTGGGTTCGATTCCCGGGTCGGGCAAAGTGTTATTGGGTTTTTCTATCTGGAATTTCTCAGTAGCAGCCCGGAGTCTGAATTTGTGCCCGGTTGATGGCAATAGGCTCGCCCCCTATTACATGGGACTTAAACATAACTGGCGAAATGTGGGTGTACCTGCTACAGGGACACCTCTGCCCAACCCTTCGGGGAAACAAGGCGTGATGTTATGTTATGTGTAAATCAGAATCCAAAGAAGGCTTACTAAATACTGTGGTTAAAATAGGGTCAACCCTTAATGTCTCCATTCAGCCTCGCGAGATAAAGGATATTTTCCGTATAGGACCCAAAGACTCCGACACCAGGACTATCGTCGTGGACTTTACGACCAATTTACGGAAAGAAGAAATTATTAAAATGTATAAAAAGTACAAAAAGGAAAACAATAAATTGTCTACCGAGGACCTGAAAATCAGCGGCCCTGCTAAACCTATATTTGTGTCCGAAAATCTTTCACCAAAGATGAAACGCTTGTTTTTCCTGGCCCGTGAATTTGCCAGCACTCATAAGTACCGGTACTGCTGGATTAAGAATGGCAAAATTTTTGTTCGAGAAAAGGATGGAGCCCAACATATCGTGATCAGGGATGAGTTTGACCTTCCGAAAAAATTACTACTGACTGTAACTTACTACGTAGAATTAATTTTTCGAAGATTTAAAAATGTTAATATTCTATTATTAATTGTTATGCATGCTCTAAAATTAGTAAACATGTCACTAATGTTATGTTATCATTGTAATATTAATACATACACACATTACTACTTACATTCGCCATACTCACAACGGAAGATTTATTCTGTTCTAATTCTACTACTAATGAAATACTTTGGTATCTCCTCTCATTTCGGATTATGCTATGGTGCGTCCAATAAATCAAATCACTTGTTTGTTCTCAGCCTTGATTATGGATGACAATGTTAAAATAATGGATGATATAGAACACCTTTCAGCTTCAGCATCACATCAATGCTCCCCGGAACAAGTTGACTCATACCTACATAACGTTAATCACGGCTTGAAAATTTTTCACGTTAACAACAGAAGCATTGGCAACATTGCAAATTTTAACAACCTCCTGATATTGCTGCATCGAATAAAGACACAATTTGACGTATTGGTCTTATCGGAATGCTGGTTAAGCAAATGTCCTCATCTTCCCTCCATACCGGGTTTTGTATTTAATTGCTTTGATCACTCAAACCAAAATGATGGAGTTGTGGTGTATACTAGAGTTACAGTTTCTTCTAGAAAAGCCTATACTCGCCGACGCAAATTGTCTTGTACTCAAATTTAAAAATGAGGTGGCGCTTATCGCTATATATAGGTCACCTTCAAATAGAAATATTCAGCACTTTATTACCAGTTTAGATGTAATCCTCAATTCACTAAATACTATCAGAACTGTTATTTTGGTTGGAGATATCAATATAAACATAGCCCCAAATTGGGTTGATCCGAACTCAGACATGTACCTTAATGCGGTTGCGTCACATGCCATGTTACCTGCTCATGTTTTCCCGACACGCAATGATAGTTGCATTGACCACGTTATGCTAAAATCAAATAAACCAGCTATTATCTTAGTTCTTGACTCTTTAATCACTGACCATGCTCCTGTTGTAGTTTTTTGTAATCTGAAATTAGATATTCTTAAATCACCTTCCCGACAGCATCGTGTAGACATTAATGCTTGCATAGTGGCTCTTGAGAAAGTTGATTTTACTCCAGTTATGAGCTGTCAAGATGCTGAAACTGCTGCTTCCATCATGATCCAGCTTGTTTCCTCAGTTGTTGATAAAAATAGTCGTGATTCTGTTGTCCCGAACCGAAAACACATTATTAAGCCATGGATCACACCTGGGCTCCTTAGGTGTATTCGAAACCGAGACAATATGTATCGCAAATTGAGGAGGAATGCTGATAATAATACTCTGAAATTCTGAAAATCACCTATAATCGATATAATTTTTTTTGCAACAATCTGCTAAAGAAACTAAAACGAGAATATGAACGACATGAATTTGAAAAACATCGCAAGAACCCGAAAGCTACCTGGAATCTCATTAGAACTATCTCCCATCTTCAAAAAAGTAAGGCTTCTGCCACTGAGTTGTTATCAATAACTCCAGATCCAACTCAATCACTTGATTCTGTCAACGACTTCTTTGCAAGCGTGGGAACAAAACTGGCATCTAAAATCATTAACTCCCCAAACTATAACTCTACCAAAACTTCTGACTCTGGCACTTTAGATGTCCACTCTAACTCGATGGCTATTTTTGGCACGGACAACGAAGAGATAGATTTTCTTATTCGTGGCCTACGACTAACTAGTGCTACGGGTTGGGATGGTATCCCCGCAACTGTAATCTACAATGCTAGAAGCATTCTTGTCCCAGTTATCTGCCACGTCTTCAACCTTGCCCTTACATCGGGATTATTCCCGACGGTGTTCAAAAAAGCCATTGTGCACCCTATTCACAAGAGTGGAGATAGAGGCACTGTCAACAACTACAGACCCATATCTGTATTATCAATTCTGTCTAAGCTCCTCGAGAAAGTTCTGAACAAACGTCTGCTGGATTACCTTAGGTCACAAAATATACTCGCAAATAACCAATATGGATTCAGATCAGGCAAAAACACAGAGGATGCCATATTAGAATTGATAGGTTCAGTAGCTCAAAATCTGAACAACAAGGATAAAACTATAGCCATCTTCCTTGATATTTCTAAAGCTTTTGACACTGTCTCTGTCCCCCTTCTACTCAGCAAACTAGAAGGGATTGGTATAAGAGGCCTACCGCTTAGTTTGTTTGAGTTATCTTAGTGGTCACTCGCAAATCATCAGGATAAACGATCACCCCAGTAAGGAAGCATTTCTCACCTACGGAGTTCCACAAGGCAGTGTCTTAGGACCTACCCTTTTCCTGATTTACATAAACGAGCTCTGTAAACTTGATTTAGGAAATTCCAAAATAATTGTTTACGCTGATGACACTGTTATCCTGGTTCGCGGCAGTGACTGGAACGAAACTCGGCTTCAGGCAGAGTCAGCCTTGCGAGTTACTATGACATGGCTCACACAGAATTTGATCACCCTCAACCTGGATAAAACCAGATTTATCACTTTTAGTCCAAGGAAAGCATCACAGCCAGCTCCACCCTTCAGTCTGACGGCTCATGCGTGCCATACACGGACTCAATAAAATATCTTGGAGTTTGGGTCAACGGCACGTTAATGTGGAGTGAGCAGGTCAATTCACTGGTCTCTAGGGTAAGAAAATTAATATTTGTTTTTAAAAATCTAAGGACCTCCGCCAATTTCTCTACTCTGAGAACTGTGTACTTCACTCTTGCCCATTCCATTCTAACGTACTGTATTTCGGCCTGCGGTGGTGCTGGTAAGTGTCTACTGCTGCGTTTGGAGAGGGCGCAGAGGGCTATCCTTAAGGTAATGGCCTTCAAACCCTATCGCTTCCCTACCAGGGAATTGTACACGCTATGGAAGCTACCTAGCTAAGTACAGTGTTGCGGAAACATTCAAATCTGTCTTTTGACCCTGAGTTTAGAAGACAAAAACGTAGAACTGACAGAGTCTGCCCGACATCGGGTGTTAAATTGGAAATTGTCCGCCGACAGTTCATTTTCTGCAGTCCCGTGCTTTATAATAGAGTAAATAAAGTGCTTGCTATTTATCCATGTACTCTCCGGGATTGCAAAAAAAAAATCAATCAATGGCTTCATACTTTCACATACGAAGAATTGGAGAATTTTGTCAAACCCTAAAGATCCTTCTTCCGTAGACATGCACACCAAATACACGTAGCATAGAGTGTGCTCGTGGGGGTTTCCACAAGCACACTCTGTACTTACACCCCACAGACACACACTACACTCACATACAACACTCCCACATGCAAAACAATAAGCACTTGCCGATTTAATTTTTACATTCTTAATTTTTACAATTTTATTTTTACAAATTTTATTTTTACAAATTTTATTTTTACAAATTTTATTTTTACAAATTTTATTTTTACAAATTTTATTTTTACAAATTTTATTTTTACTATTTTGATTTTACTATTATTCTTTTTTAATTAACCTCTACTGTGTTTTCATCTCTGGAATCTGGAACGCTGTCATCTCCCTCTTGGAGGTGGGCGTTAATAGCTGCGACACAGTTTATAACTAATGTAGCTATTTACGTAAGCAATAAATTTGTAAAATGTGTTTTTTTTGTTCCAATAAAGATTTAAAGAGAGATTTAAAGACTTACATAAATTGACATACTTATAACAAAATTCTTAAGAATTAAAGCTATAGGTTTATAAGATACATTTTTATTATTAAGTATGATTAACAATACTATTTTCAAGATAATAAATTAATGCTCAGAGATTAAGGACAAGTTAATTAATATTTAAAATGACCACAACATTTAGTGTCTCTATGAGTTGATAGATGGCGCTACTAAGTTTGTTGTATAGATTGCATCAGTAAACCCTCATGTCTGCTGTTATACTAGTTGCATTAAATACCGGTAGATGGCGTTGGTTGTTGTTGACTATGCGAGAGTAAATTGATGATTGAGGGTTCCTGGGCTCACTGATGCTACAGATAATAATATAATACTACCTGATGCACAGCTGGCGGATAACCGATACATTAGATACTTACTTACAAGATTTTAAGCAGTTAACGAAAATACATTACAAAATTTTGTTTTAATGTTGGTTCATTATTTTAGGTCAAAATAAAATCTCTTTAACCAGTGTTTTTTTTTTTGCTTGGATATCTATCTTTATTGGAACAAAAACACATTTTACAAATTTCTACATAATTTTTTTTTGTTATAAAACTGTGTCGCAGCTATTAAACGCCCCCACCTCCAAGAGGGAGACTACAGCGGTCCAGATTCCAGAGATGAAAACACGTAGGGGTTAATTAAGAAAGAATAATAGTAAAATAAAAATAAAATAGTTAAAAATTGTTAGGAAAGCACTTCCAGGGTTATTTTTGAATTTGTTGGTTGCTAGGCGACACTTGACTGTTATGTACTTTTGTCTAATTCCCATAGAGGAAAGTAATAATATATCGGGTATAGAGAGCCCCCTCGCAGAATTTATTGAAAAGCGCTAATGTCAAATTGATCGGTTAAATAGTGCCATCTATTATCGCCATCCACAAACGTGTGCTAAGTACAGCTTTAGGTAGTACCACGGAGCAAATACAAAGAGGAGACGGCCTAAGCAACTGTGCACTGTGATTCTCAACTAGGTCCTGACGTCATCATGTAGGCGTGGCCTTAGTCAGTGTATTGTTGGCGTTCGTCCTGTGCACAGTTTTGTAATAGTTCCCATTTTACAGCATATTCGCGCTAGAAGAAAAAAAGAATGAAGTGTTGTGTTTTATCTTGTAAAAACTACTCGGATAGACGTTCTGATGCTATGGATGGCATTACATTTCATTTGTAAGTAATTTTATGCGTAATTTATTAAAATAGTTCTAGAAAAATCTCTTAGCGACAGCGTTTCCAAACATAATTCTACCCGACACTAGATGGCGATACTTAGTGTCATGGGAATTATAAATATTTAGGTACGTAAAGCTCAGTACTAACATATTTTAATATTCATATGTACTGAAATTTGTTCAACATTCATTCCTAACGACCCTTTAATGGCCAAAATATTATTTTTGTATTTTTTATATTATTTTGTAAACAGGCCGCCATCTATCGTCAACTATGAAGAACAAACATAAACATAACAAAAAGACAGGGCCGTAATTAGAATCTAATTATTTTACCGAATGTCTGTCTCATAAATGGAAAGTACGGAAAGTACTTAAAACATTAAATACACTGGACATAAAAATACAATCTCCTATAAATTAAATATTCTTTCTACAATAATTTATTTAAAGTACTTTCCCTCCGTGAGACAACTAGTATGGTAGTTGTTGTTTACTTAATTTAAAGTACTTAAAGCCCACCTAGTTTATTTAGTTAAATTTTAAATGATGTATGTATGTCCTAGATTTCCATCCGAAGATAATCGAAGACAGCTATGGATTACAAAAATTAATAGACAAGACTGGTCTCCGACTAAATATACAAAAATTTGTTCGTGCCATTTTAATAATGAAGACTTCATAGTGACAAAAAAAGGTCTTAGAAAATTAAAGAAGGAAACTTTACCTAGTTTAAATCTGGATATATCGGTTCGCTTCAATGTAGTTTGTATTTACCAGTTTCAATTATTTTGGGAAATTGGGTATTTTTTTATTTACAGCTTTATGTTACAGCTTAAAAGAAAATTTACAGAGCCAACAATATCATCACCAAAGCCTACCACACCTACAAGTGATTTAAACGAATTTCTGATACTGCATGATACGCCAAAAAAGAAAAAGTTAAAGCAAGAAATAGCACAACTTCGATGGAAAGCAAGAGCAGATAGATTAAAGATCAGAAGACTTCAAATGAAAGTTAAGCGTTTGAAGAAGAAGGTACCCATCTAGTGGCGCTATTTTCACGCAGTGCTTTTGATTTTCTAAATCAAATACTTTTCTACTTTTGTTTCAGGTTCAAAATTTAAGTACCTTAATTAAAGAATTGGAAAGCAAAAGTCTTCTGTTGGGAGAGGAATCCGAAATTTTAACATCGATAAATGTTAAGTTGAAAGACTTGGTTGGGCGTCAGTTGGCAAAAAATAAAAAAAAACCATTGACGAAGGAATATTCTCCAGCTCTCCGATCATTCGCTTTGACACTCCATTATTTTTCGCCTAATGCTTACTCATACGTCAGAAAGACTTTCGATACTTGCTTACCGCATCCGAGAACTATTTCTAAGTGGTACGAAAGTGTCAATGGTGAAGCCGGATTTACAGCTGAAGCTTTTAACATATTAAAGCACAAAACTAACTCCTCAGGCAAACGCGCTCTGTGCAGTCTTATGATGGATGAGATGGGAATTAGAAAGCATGTTGAATGGGACGGAAAAAAATATCACGGTTATGTTGATCTCGGGCTTAATGACGTACAAAACGATAACTCGGATCACGCTTCTCAGGCTTTAGTTCTGTTGCTTGTATCTCAAACTGAACGCTGGAAATTACCTGTGGGGTTCTTTCTTATTCGTTCTATGACCGGAGAACAACGTGCTTCAATAGTTCAACAATGCCTCTACAAATGTCAAGAAAATGGTGTAGACGTTGTTTCACTTACGATGGATGGCTGCACTGCAAATATTGCTATGCTTAAAAAGTTAGGATGTTCGTTAGAACCTCAGAATATGAAAACTACTTTCAAACACCCTAGTGCTGACTACGAAGTAGCAATATTCCTGGACGCATGTCATATGCTAAAACTTGTGCGCAACGCATTTGAAACTAAAAAGGAGTTTCTTGATTATCAGGGTAATCTTATTGAATGGTCTTACCTCGTCAAGCTCAATAACTTACAAAAGTCAGAAGGCCTCCACCTTGGGAACAAGTTAAAAGACAAACACATACATTTTCAGCGACAAAAAATGAAAGTAAAATTGGCCAGTCAACTTTTCAGTAATAGCGTAGCAGATGCACTCCAAGTTTGTGAAAAAAGTAATGTTGAATTTAAAAATGTGGCGGCTACAATTACTTTTATCCGTTTAATTAACAATATCTTTGACATTCTCAACTCACGAAACATGCGTCAGTTTGAATACAAAAAGCCCTTATTTGAAAAGAATATTTTGAAAACAAGGGAGTATTTAGAATATGCTAAACATTACATAATTTTTATAGTAGCTCCTGATGAAGGGAAGCCCGTTATCACCACAAATCGTAAAACTGGTTTTATGGGCCTTTTAACATGTATTAATAGTACACTTTTCTTGTATAACCGCCTGGTTGAAAAAGAAAAGCTCCTTAAATATCTAACTTTGTACAAATTTTCGCAGGATCATTTGGAACTATTTTTTGGGGTATTAAGAGCACACGGAAGGGCCAATAATAATCCAACATCACGTCAGTTTAAATCAGCTTACAAAAAAACCCTAATAAATACAGAACTGAAAGAGGGTTTTAGAGGAAATTGTATTCCTTTAGAGGATATTTCCATTTTAAAGGTATCCTCTGTAAATAAAATAAATATTACTTCAGAACGTTATCGAATAGTGCAAAATGACTTGAGCGAGGCATCATTAGATGACGAACCCATGCCTGATGATTTGTTGTTAGAATTTGATGAGCAGTTAAATATAACGATAGGTGATTATTTGCGCCGTCAAATAGTTGCATATATTTCTGGGTTTGTTGTCAATTATTTACATTCCAAAATCAAATGTGAGAGCTGTCTTCATGAATTATATGCTGATAATTACGATGATGATGACCTTTATTTAATAAAAACTAAAAATAAAGGTGGTCTTACTTTCCCATCTAAAGATGTCATAGATATATGTATACGAACCGAATGTAGCATCCGTTGTGTTAAATCGCAATCTTTGAATTCTCCTATTTTCCGTAAACATAAAATTGTATCGAATACACTAAAATCCCTTATTGGACAAAATTATTTCAAACAATCGGTGAATCATATGTTCGACCAATCACCGACTGATAATCATATTATTCTTCTGACTAAATCTATAGCTGAAAAATATATAGATATTCGCTTTAAGCATTTTGCAACCTTAGAAAACGATAGAGCAACCAACCGACAACAACTAACCAAAGCAGTTATTTTTGCAGGAAATTGAATTTTGCTAATAAATTTTTTTCGCTATACATAATTTGTCTATTATTTATTCTACGTTTTACCTAGGTGACCATTTCCAAAGAGTCATGTTAAGTATGAAGCTTCTTTCGCATCATGCAACTTTTCATTTAATCTGTACCCTAATTGCGTAATACAATACAATCACAATCTGTGTCGATTTGAAACAGATTGCTAATCCATTGCTTCATAAGTTGGAAAAAATCTGCTCAACAACGTAAATAACGCAATGAATGTTGTTGAACTTTTTTTGTTTGAAATTGTTTTATTACTATTATATTATTTGATGTTTTAAACTTATTTAGGCGCGTTTGAGCGGTTTGTATTTTAATGTTTCTAGTATGCTAATTGATAGTGTCGTGGTTTCCTGTAATTTAGATACATGCGAGATCTACATTTGACAGAGACTTTGGGTTAATGCTGTGTATGTGTTTAGTTGGTAAGCCTTTAAATAAATAAAAACTGTCAAAATGAAACAAATTAGTTATAATTGTTTTTGAAAATAAGTTACGCAATTAGGGTACTGGTATTACTTATTTATTTGACATTAATGGTTTTGGATGGATTGTCACGTAAACGGGATAAGGTGTTTTTAGATTTGTAAACCATCTTGATAAGTCTTTTAAAAATAAAAGAAAATCTAATAATCTTCATTCATCATTCATTAAAAACTTTTTTATTCGAATTTTTTTTTCATAATAATATCAATAAAAAATACGCATCGACATGGTTCGCAAAATTAATTTAAAGAAAAACAGTATTCCCAAAATTCTGAGTACGACCCTGGTGCATCCTACGCTTAGTGACATCTAGTATGAGATAGTTACGTAACTACTAAGTACAATCAATAGGACGAGCGAATAGTTTTGCTATTTACCAGTAGATGGAAAATAAAGAAGTGGGCGGGATCTATCACCCCTCACCCCGTAAAGTGTCACCCGTTGTTTCATAGGGAAACCTTATTACAACATCTCCTCTTTGTATTTGCTCCGTGGGTAGTACCTACGCAATAGTACCTATACTTTAGCTTCCTAATTTGCTTGTTTTTAATTTGATAGTTTTACTTATTTTCTCTTTGTTAACATGATCATAGTAAAACTTTAGCAAATTTAAAACAAGCAAATTAGTAAGGAATCAGTAATTTCAAAAGGTACAGACGCCAGCACATCAAGCTACTCGAAACTGTCAAATTTTCCCAATCAACTTTGAACCTTATACTTCAGTGATAAAGTTGAAAATCTATTAAATAAATTTGACAGATTGTAGTATAGCTTGATGTGCTGGCGTCTGTACACAGTGGATACATAAAAAAACAACTTTCTTTTACAAAATTACTTATTTATTTGTCTTGGATTATTTTTATCTGTCTTGTTTAATTTTTTATCGTTGTCATCAGAGTCAATACTATACAATCAATCTTAACAAATTGTTGTCTCATGTTTTACTTCGGCAACAGCATCAGCAGTCTTTGCTGGTTGTCCAGGCTTGATTATTTTTCCTTCCAAAATTTGTTCAGCTCCAGGAGTTCCTCTGCACACTGTTTCGATCCTATATCTCCGGTGCTTGAAGTTGTTCCCATTTAGGTGCACTATTTGTACCTTTGAGGCTTCAACTATAGCCTTATCCATTTTCGATGGATTTGTCGTGTGCGTGTCGATTGAGTGCTCCTTTTTAAAAGTTAATTATATTTTTACGAAATCAAGGAAGAATTTAGGAAATAATTGTGAAAACTTAGTGGTAAAGTTAAAAAAATTGTGAAATTTATGGTACAGGGGCGAAATGTCCATATAAGCTGATTCCTACCGGCTTGCCTTCGGAAATTCGGAACACAACCACTCTATCGTCATTGAATAATCAAACTATAAGTATTTGATACACCATAAAACAATTAAAATACCTATTACAAAACGCCTACATACATTAAAAATTGTCTTAATAACCCAACAACAAAACACTGCGCTAAAATAACTCGTAGGCGCGTCCGGCTTATGCTAAATTCAATTTCCTTACAAAATAAAGTCCATCATGACGTCACTTCAGTCACGTGACACCGCGGTTTCTATGAGCCGGGTAAGCCGAACTGTAACTAGTTATATAGGGTAGGCAGAGTAGCAGAAACGTGCGCGCGGGAGCGAGAAGGAATTATTGCTATTGCACCACCTCTTTCTGGCACACGCATTTGATTCGGTAGTTTTCGTTGAATTTCGTAATACGAGTACATTCGGCTAGGAGTTCGGAGTTCGTAAACGTTTCATTTTTCGTATTACAATGTGTGGTTGTTTTTTGACGTAATCGCATTAGAACCATATTAATTTGTATTTTGTTCGCTCACTATTAATTGAATTCATTCGTTTATCATTACTACTAGTATTAATATTTGTTTGTAGTTATAGGACAGTACCTAATTAACATAGTGTTTTGAGAATGATTAACATGGTGTTTTGTGTGTTGTGAATGTAAGTACGTTGTTATTAGGTATTTGGGGTAAGCAGATAGTTTAATAAGCTGAAATTACTTATTTAATTAAAGTAGATTTGAAAACTAATTGGTACGATCTTATTAGGATGGCGACATTCATAGTTTTAGAATGTCGTTTGACAGATTACTTTGTGAAGAAACATGCTTTTCAAGGTCAAGTTTTGAAAATACGTGCTCGCCCAGATGTGACTATAAATTACAAACGCTGTCAAACCCTCGGGCTTCGTGAGGGTCTGGGGGTGGTGCTCGCTCACCTTGCGAGCTGATAAAGGTTTAACAGTGATAGGTCACGCGAACCCTCGGGCTTCGTGAGGGTCACAATGACACTATCAGGACGGTTCCCTACGTTTGCTCAGGCTGAATTCAAAAATGAAACATCGGGTACCAAAAACCACTGTTTACTGAACCTTAGTTGGTATACACAATAAAATGTACAAATTTGAACCTTATTAATTAATTATATCTCTAATCAGTGGAGAATCTCGACACCGCGATCTAGCTTTTGGACTCAAATAAAAAGCGCCATCTATTGGTCCCGCTCATAACTAAATTTACAACACCAAATTAACTCATAGTTAATTAGTACATCTGAGGTGAATACAGTTGGAATGCGACATTGATTTGCGGGCGATATTTTTACTGACCGGTAGATGGCTGCACATTCCGCCCACCAAGGACATTTTGTGAACATTATGTCCTTCAAGCTATTAAGTTAAAATTTACACTAGAATTAATCTCACTAAACACATCACAAGTGAGGTTACAAGATAAATATTTTATTGAAGACATCTCTTAAAAATAGCTTATTTTCTACATACACACATTCACACGCATGCGCAAATTATCAATATTAAGTTCTGACTGAACAACTTGTTTAAGTGACAGGCAAGACACACAGTTTCGACGTTGGTCGTTTAAACTTTGAACCGTTGCTATACAGTGTGACTACTCGTGTTAAATTATCCAGCCCCGGATGTTTTTCAACCACCCTGCCAAGTAGCCACCGACAAGGAGGCATGTTATCCTCTTTAATTAAAACTATGTCTCCTAAGTTCGGTTCGGGAGTTTGCGTAGACCACTTATACCGATGGAGCAGTGTGGTTAGGTATTCTGATGACCAGCGTCTCCAAAACTGTTGCAGCATTTGTTGAACTAAATGCCACCGCTTTAGACTGGATATGTTAGTGTCTTCGTAATTCCTATCTGGTGCGTTTATAATCGGTTCACCAATAAGGAAATGCCCTGGTGTTAATGCATCACAACTGTTGGAATCCGTTACCCTACAAAGCGGCCGTGAATTTAAGCATGCCTCTACTTGACTTAAAAGAGTGGACATTTCTTCGTAAGTTAAAGTAGAATTGCCTATTACCCTGTGCAAATGCCTCTTGCATGATTTTATTCCAGCTTCCCACAGACCGCCAAAGTTCGGAGAATGTGGTGGAATGTAATGCCATGTTGTTCCCTCAGCAGCTAGAGCTGCTGCAATTTCCCTATTTAAGGTTGAATTTTCAGAGCGAAACATTGCATCTAACTCTTTGGAAGCACCCTGAAAATTGGTACCATTGTCACTCCATACACCCTTACAGTGACCTCGTCTGGCCACAAACCTTTTAAATGCGGCAATAAACCCCTCTGTGGTTAGATCGCTTACGACTTCGATATGGACAGCCTTTGTGGCCATACACACAAATAAACATATATACCCCTTGTATGCGTGATGACCCCGACCCTTAGACGTCCTTAGCTTTATAGGACCCGCGTAGTCTACCCCACTGTTTTTAAACGGCCTGCTTGGTGTAACCCGCGCAGGTGGCAATTGACCCATTAACTGAGGTTTGGTTGCCGCTGCATACCTGATACAAGTTACACATTTCCTTACATGTGCTGTTACTAACCGCTTGGCTCCTAGGATGTAGTATTTCGTACTCAAATAGTTGAGCATAAGTTGGGGACCTCCATGAAGACTTCTGTTATGTGCATCTGATATTAAGAGATTGGTAAAGTGATCGTTACTGGGAATCAATATTGGATGTTTACGGTTGTGATCGAGATCTGAACGTTCCAATCTACCGCCCACCCTCAAGATCTGTTTTGAATCCAGGTAAGGATTTAAGGACTTTAAGACCTTGTCTTTACAATTTTCCCCTTTTTCCAGGTTACTGATCGCCGTTTCGAATCCTTTGCATTGGATAACCCTGATGCATGTCTCTAACGCTAATTCGAGCTCTTCTGCTGTAATATAGCTGAGCTTTTTCCTCGTAGCCTTCGGTTTTCTTAGTTCGAGAAACCGCCTCACGTAAGCTACTATTCGCAACAATTTGTCAAGGGATGAATATTTATCCCAAAAAAAACTTTCAGTATTCACTGATACGTGTACCCTCTTCTCCTCCAGTTCAGTTGAAACTGATTTGCGTTTACCCGTTGCAATTACCGTGTCTTTGAGGAACTCGGGACCTTCTAACCACAATTTGAACTGTATGAACTCTGAGGCGTACATACCCCGTGATGCGCAGTCAGCAGGATTGTTTTTTGATGTGACATGATTCCATTGGTGTGGTTCACTTGTGCTTAAAATTTCTGATACGCGATTAGCGACAAAGGTTTTCCACTTGTTGGGGTGACTGTTTAACCAAGCTAGTACAATTTCTGAATCTGTCCAAAAGTGCAAGTCAGATTTATTAATTCCCATGACTAACGATATTTCAGATACGAGTTTTGCTAACAGTACTGCCCCGCACAGCTCTAACCGAGGAATTGAGACAGTTTTTATAGGTGCAACGTTAGTTTTAGCAGTGACAAGAGTGACTGATACTCCACCATTAGCATCGACTACCCGAGCATACACAACCGCGGCGTATGCTGATTTGGACGCATCACAAAATCCATGCAAGTCGATGCGTTTGTCATCGTGCTTCATCTTCAACCATCGAGGTACTGAAAACTCTGCTAAACTTTGCAACTGATGTCGGTAAGTAATCCATTCCTCTTTTATTTCAATAGGAATTTCTTCATCCCATCCTATTCCCGAAGTCCATAATGCTTGTATTTGCATTTTTGCTTTCACAATGACTGGCGCGACCCACCCTAAGGGGTCGAATAATCTTGCAATGTCAGACAACATTTTTCTTTTGGTTACAGGTTCTTCTACTGGATGCAGCTGAATTGAATACTGGAAGGTGTCGGAGCTTCGATTCCAGGTAAGTCCTAGTGTTTTTAATATTTCATCTTGCTTGATCCAAATTCCCTGTTCCGCACGATCCATCTCCTTATTTTTACCATCTATAATTTTCGCCAGAAGCTCATTGCTGTTACACGACCATTTTTGTAACTCAAACCCTGCTTTGGCGAGCATCTCTTCCATTTGTGTACAAATTTCTATTCCTTCTTCTACTGTTTCACAACCTGTCATAAGATCATCTACGTAAAAATCTTTTAGTGTTTTTTCAGCTGCAAGAGGATAATCCTTTCCTTCATCGTATGCTACTTGTTGCATAGCTCGAACAGCCAAGAATGGTGCAGCCGAAGTGCCAAAGGTGACTGTCTGAAGCTGGTAATCCTTTAATTCAGAGTCCTTGTTATCTCTCCATAAGATACGTTGAAAATCCTGATGTTTATCTGCTACGCGTACTTGTCGATACATCTTGACTACATCTGATACCATGCAAATAGGATGTCTTCTCCAACGCATCAACAAGTGCCGCAAGTCAGGTTGCAGACTTGGTCCAACCATCAGGTCATCGTTGAGCGAAATGCCGGTTTTTCCCTTGCAAGATGCGTCGAATACTACACGCACCTTGGTTGTATCTTTATCATTTCTAATTACTGCGTGATGAGGTAAATATACAGCTTCGTTTGCATGATCATCCGGTTTGCTTACCAGCCTCATATGCCCCAGTTCGAGATACTCGTTGATTACTCGTTTATTCATTTATGAAAATATTATGTATGTAAGGAAAAATCCACATCTCTTTAATAAAATAAGTGATAGACATAATTTTAATACTAGAAATAAAGATAAACTAGATCAATCATTTTTCAGGTTATTTAAAGTACATACATCTTTTATGGGGTACTGTGTTAAATGTTACAACAAAATACCTTGTGACATATTGCAATTAAATGAAAGAAAATTTAAAACTCATATAAAAAGTACACTTTGTAAACAAGCATATTACAAATTAGAGGATTATATCCAAGATAAGAGTGCTTGGAAACATGCTGGTCCTGCTCCATAGGACAATTTAGAATCAAGACAAAATCAAACTGGTTGCTAATTTAATTGTAAAATTTAATACTTTGTGTTTTAAGTATGACATTGATTTTACATTCTGTGATTACTTCCTTACACACTGACTTATTAATTGTAACATTTTAGGAAAATCGTCTACTTTTACAATGTTTGTAAATATGTGAGAACCATGTATCTGTCACAAATTAAATTATCTATCGTTGCTTCATTTTTATTTTTTTTACCTATTGTGGTATAGTAATTTTATTCTAGGTGCATCGTCTTCACATATAATAATTATTTAACAAATGTACGTACATATACAAACAATATTGTAAAACATTTTAAAAGAGTAACGGTGGAGTTTCTTGCCCATTCTTCTCCATACGAAAACTACCTTTTGGAAGGGGCGACTAGAATCAATTTTATTATTTTGTAATTTTTGACGTTCAAAAGTGCCATACATGGGCCTATTTGAAATAAATGATTTGACTTTGACTTTGACTTTACCTCTGCATATTTAACCCCCAGTTCCTCATTCCGGCGTAGCTTAGATTCCAGAGCATGAAACCTCCTGATTGCTACGTCTCTTGTTTTTCCATATTTACAGCCTGGATCTTCAGTTCGGAATGGCAGGTTCACAACGTAACGTCCATTATCGTCTCTTGTAGTTGTGGCAGTGAATATCTCCTCACATTTGGTTTCTGCTTCGGTGAGTATATGTTTCTTGTTTTCCTCTGGTGCTTTCTCTAATTCCCAGAATCTTTTCAGAATCTCATCACCACCTACGAGGGCGTGCATCACTGTGAAGTCAGAAGACTTATGGCCAGCAGAAGCTATCGTTCCTGATAGAATCCACCCCAGAGAAGTACACTGTGCCACCGCGCTGCAACCTGAAGCTTTCTTAAACCCGTTTTGTAAAACCTTGCCGTAAATTTCTGCTCCTAACAATAGATCAACTTTATCCGGTTTGTGATATTTGGGATCCGCTAACGGTATGTCTTGGAATTGTACCCAATCTAAATGTGCTGTTTCCCTACTAGGCAATAAAGATGTAAGTGATTTTAGAACATATGCATTTACTACCAATTCCACAGACGGATCAACCCTTGACTGTATTTTAACTTTAACAACCGAATTCAACTCTAATTTGTGGTTGACATCTATACCGACTATCGAACCCTTAGCTGATGTTTTCTTTAATCCTAAAGTTTGAACAATGTTTTCCGTAACAAATGATGCTTGAGAGCCTTGATCTAACAAAGCCCTAACCGTGAACATAGACCCGTTTTTCGATACAGCCTTCACTAAAGCTGTGGCTAATAAGACTTGGTTATTAGCTGTACCCTTGGAAAAACAAGCAACTATTTCTTGATTTTCTGCTTCAACCGTATGAGTGCTCTTCTCCCCTACCGATTCCTGCTCACTTTTAGAATGTAATAAAGTGTGGTGTTTACGTTGACAGACTCGACAAGTGACTGTGCACTTACAAAACCTGGCAGAGTGGTTACCCCCCAGACAATTGAAGCATAAGTGGTTTTCCTGTACGAACTTACGCCGAGCGTCCACATCTTTACCCATGAACTGTTTGCAAGTCCCTATCTTGTGATCATCATTACACACCGGACAACTCGAAGATACTGTGTGAAATACCCTTGCTTTAGTTGTATTTACATTTTTATTTTGATTAGACTTAGGTTCTAAAAATTCAAATGCTCTATATCTACTGGTTAAAAAGTCTTTAAATTGCTCAAATGTTGGTAGCTTATCTGACTCAAAGTTTGAGGCCACCTTTAACTCCCATTCTTTGCGACTGTCCGAATCTAATTTTAGTGTGAGGATATGAATGATTAATATGTCTCTAATTGCTGTGTCATTTAATTCTAAATTAATGAGTGCATTTAAGCAATCAGATGTGGTATCCATTAGATCCTTTAAACCACTAGCTGATTCATTGGTTATGTTTCTTTGACTAAATAACCGTTTCAAAATCCAATGTGAAAGATATTTTTTATTGTTGTAACGCGATTCCAATTGAGCCCAACACTTATCATAATTTAAATCGGATATTGGAATGTGCCGCAAAAGTTGCTCGGCCTCACCTGTAAGGTAGCCTTTTAAATAATGAAGTTTCTGCACTTTATCTATTTTATCGTTTTTGTGAACTAAAGAAACAAATAAATCTCTGAATGTGATCCATTCAGTGTATTTCCCAGAAAACGTTGGGATTGATATTTTAGGCAATTTGATAGGCATGTTTCTACTTTCTGAATTTGATGACGACCCGGCAATTGGAGAGACATCACTACTACTCTTGAATTTGTTTAAAACAGTTTTTAGTTCGCATTTAAAATCTAAATATAATTCCTCGGTGTTGAAGTAAACTTCGTTAATAGTATAAGGCGACTTTGTTACCTCAATAGATTCACAATCTTTAATCATCTGTGTATGTGTCAAGCCAAATTGAGCCCACAGCTCTTCAACGTTTTCTAACCTGGCTTCTACGTGTTGTTTGGTAATCCTATCTTTGGGTGATTTCTTAAAGTTACTTTTAGCTCTCGACAATCGAGCATACAGATCATCCTGTACCTTGACGAACATTTGTAATTGAGACATTTTTTACTAATTAATTTTAATTCAATAACAAGTTGAAAATATTTCTTAAAGAAATTATTCTAAGTCTATGTAGACAACTCAATTATTATAAGGTAGGTCGAAAATATTTTTGAAGAAAATATTCTAAGTCGATGTACACAATCAAATTATTATAAGAGTTAAACTAAGTTAAACTTTTAAAAGTTCAAAATATTTTTGAAGAAAATATTCTAAGTTGAAGTTAACAAACAAATTTTTCTAAGTCTCAAACCTTTCTAAAAATTTTACAAGTCTAAAATATTTTTGAAGAAAATTTTCTAAGTCGATGTAAACAAACGAATTTTTCTGTGTTTGGGACTTTACAATTTAAATAAAAATCGGGCATAGGTTCCCCGTCTTAACACAAATTGCCATAAATCTAACTAAGTCTAAGATTACGTTACACAAACACTAAGTTAATTTGCACCTTGAAATGAAGATCACTTTTGCTTGGCAGGAATGAATTTGAAAAGTACTCACGGTTTTCACTTGTAACACTTAGCTCTTTACGACTATAGTCGTCTGCAGCGCTTCCTTGTTGCTGTTGACTCCGAGTCCGGTCGCTGCTCGACCGCCTTGACACCGGAACAACTCCACTTGATTTGGGCACGTTCGGGCTGATGCTATCCTTAGTCACAGTAGGCTTAGCATCTGATGCTTGATGAACTGGTTCCACCTTTGAGACTAGCTCATCATCATTATCGGCTTCGAAGGACCATGACAAACCCTCGGGCTGCGTGAGGGTCTGGGGGTGGTGCTCGCTCACCTTGCGAGCTGATAAAGGTTTAACAGTGATAGGTCACGCGAACCCTCGGGCTTCGTGAGGGTCACAATGACACTATCAGGACGGTTCCCTACGTTTGCTCAGGCTGAATTCAAAAATGAAACATCGGGTACCAAAAATCACTGTTTACTGAACCTTAGTTGGTATACACAATAAAATGTACAAATTTGAACCTTATTAATTAATTATATCTCTAATCAGTGGAGAATCTCGACACCGCGATCTAGCTTTTGGACTCAAATAAAAAGTGCCATCTATTGGTCCCGCTCATAACTAAATTTACAACACCAAATTAACTCATAGTTAATTAGTACATCTGAGGTGAATACAGTTGGAATGCGACATTGATTTGCGGGCGATATTTTTACTGACCCGTAGATGGCTGCACAAACGCCGCGATGGTTTTTCAAACATTTTAATGTTTCCCTTTACGATAAATATCAATGACTGACTGACAGTCGTAAATTTAATAAAATGTATTGTTCCCGTGTTTACTTTTCTTAGATTGTAGTTATAGAATATAGGGTTTTTTTACATTTTAATCTGACGAATTCATCAAAAAAAGATGTGCAGACTGAAAAATATATTTATTCGTAGCTGTTTTCTGAGTTCGGGACTGGTAGGAATATAATTATTTTCACTAATTTGCATGAAGCTCATAATAGAAAAGAAGTATATCGGAATTGAATGAAATTTATTTTTTATTGATTGATTGATTTACGGTGCAGTGGTGGCCCAATTGAGCAGTGGTGGCCCAATGGTAACAGCCGTGACTTACGAGTTGTAGGTCGTAGGTTCGAACCCAGGCAGGCGCTTTACTTTGTGTAAATCATTTCATCACCACTGCTCTCAAAACGGTGAAGGAAAACATCGTGAGGAAACCGGCATGTCCTAGAACCGAAAATTCGAAGACATGTGACATCCACCAACCCGCACTGGGCCCGCGTGGTGGATTACGGCCCACTCCCTCTCACAGAGAGGAGGCCTGTGTCCCTGCAGTGGAAACATTTATAGGCTGATGATGAAGAAGTTTTTTTTCTGCTCCGGCTTACCTCCTCCATAAAACCAGCCTTCGCTACTGCTATGGTGAGAAAGTCGTGGTCAATGGGGATAAAAACTGCCATTTGCTCACTTCAGATGTCGCTATCATTGTCCGTCCGTAAATTTGACAGCTAGCTGTCAATATCCATACATTTTTTGTAAACAATCAACTTCTTTTACGCCTAATTAATTAATATGCCCCTTTGCGCAGCTGTTGACTGCAAAAATCCAGGGACCCATGTATTCCCCAAAGATCTTAAAAGAAGAAAAGTGTGGGAGAGAGCTCTCCGAAGAAAAAATTGGAAACCAAATAATTCGTCGAGGTTATGTGCTATACATTTTAACCCGAAGACTTCTATCAGACAAATGCGTATACAGGTGATGCTCTTTTTCATAATACAGAGAACTTAATTGTGTTTTCATAATAGGCATTTGTGGATATTTATTTATATACATTATACTAAGGTTGTGTTGTTAAGATTATCTTTTAATCGACCAAAGTAAATACTCGTATGTCTAAGTAGGAAGCATCTATGCAGCAGTCGCTTTATTGCATTGTATTTAATACCTTCATACCAAATTACCTACTGCCTAATATTAACACATATCCTGCACTGAATCCTACCGAAAGGACTGGCCCGCAGTGGCAGTGGACAAACGTGTGTGGAAAAGGGAATGGGAGGCCTTTGCCTAGCTGTGGGACATTACGGGCTAAATAGATAAATATATCTTCCACTCATCATATTTGTATTTTATGTTTCGCACATAGATAAGTAGATCATAGATTCTTTTTGTCTGTTCTAGGTGATGAAAATATTTACAAAAGGCTCAGGAAGACTGCTGTACCCTCTATTTTCTCTTTTACTAAAGTCAAACCAGTCAACCCCTTAGCTGAAGACAGAGCAAATAGACTTACAGAGAAATGAGAAAAACAATGTTTTGATACATATAAGTAATCAAATTGCTGGACCTAGCCATGTTCAAACCCGTGATAGTTATGAAGAGCAATATAAAGACGAGGAACTTACAATGTTTAACGAAATATAAATTTTTCCTAGCACACCATTGGAGCCAGATGATGGGCCAGAGCGGGACCAACATACTGTATCATCAAGACATACTCAAGTGAATTTTGTGTACATTTATGGATCTATAAAGAACTATAAAAACAATGACAGTATCATTGCTTTCTACACAGGTTTTGAAACCTATCAAAGTTCTATTTTGTGTGTTCGACATTAAGGCCCGTATTACAGAACGTTACTCAATACTCAAGCATTACTTAAAACTAGATTCAAGCCATTTGATTGGTTGAAACTAGTTTTAAGTAATGCTTGAGTATTGAGTGACGTTCTGTAATACGGGCCTAAGTGTAATGGCTCACAAAATAAAGTATTATGGAAGTCATGTGAAGAATATTACTATTGAAAATGTTATTTATTTCAATGTAATTTCATTTTTAATTTATTATTTAATGTAAACCAAATATTTGATACCTAGTTTATTGCATTATTGCTTTGTTTTTACATAATTCTAAATCAGCCATTATTAGAAATTATTTGCAGTCATAAAAATGTAAAATTCTAATATACAGTGCATGTGGTGTTAGCTTTTAAGTAATTGTTGCACTTATAGATGTATATTGTGTAGTTTTAAAAGAAATGTAATGTGTAAACAATTGTTGGCTAACCTATTAATTAATTAATAAATAAGTCAACGCGTTCATGTTGAACGATTATTAGATTTGACAAAAACATCACAGTTTTGTGCCCCTCGCATCAAAGATATTTTTTGTTTGTCTTATGTGCTGTAACTTTAGAGAATGTATTATGTAATATGCATTGTGTATAAGGAGATAAATAAAACATTCTATATACTATTAATTTGGTTTTATTACAGTATCATAGTATATATACAAGTATTTATCGTAAATTGCTGGTTGGAGATAATATAAAATGATGTTGTTTTTGATTGTTTGAACATCATTAATTTTTCTGTGCATATTTTATGCATAGGTAATTATAATCTTTGTACATACTATATCCCCTATACCGTGGAGGACTGTGAAGATGTTT
Organism: Agrochola lychnidis; assembly: GCA_963680765.1. Classification (NCBI taxonomy): domain Eukaryota; kingdom Metazoa; phylum Arthropoda; class Insecta; order Lepidoptera; family Noctuidae; genus Agrochola; species Agrochola lychnidis. The sequence continues at coordinate 232,128 of OY796863.1, read as the reverse complement.
ACAGTGTGCTTCCAAGCCACTTCCAGCTGCACATTCACAATGACTTTCACATATCATACCAGTTTTATTCATCTTGAGTATAACATTATACATTAATCTTTTCATTTGTGCCTTGCATTGTACATGAAAATACGCATAGTTACGATCATTAGCTTGACCAAGCTCGTATTTTCATAGAGGATTTTCCCTGTAGGAGGTATTTGAAACCTGGAATAATATTAACATTATATTAAGTATATTACACGCTTTTTTTATAGTTGAACTCACAAAGGAAGATGAATGCATCATCAGTTGATCACTGTGTGAAAACTTACCTTCAGCAAACTCTTGAATGTGGGTTTTAGATAGCGCTGGAAGATCAGGGCTAGAATTGACATCCCTGAACTTTTCCAGGGCAGGAATGTTAGGGTTATCATCCTCAAGCTCTTCTTCAACTCCGATCAAGTTATTCCTGTCGTATGCCTCCAGTCTTCAACAAAAAAAGGAATTTTAAATAATGTAAACGGCGATTCAGGGGTAGCCTTAACAGTATTTTAGCTACACTGGCGGACAAGGTTGATGGACCATTTGTCAGGCTCTGGGCTAGCAGACATGTGCGTGCACATGTCCATGTAGCCAATTAATGATTATTGTTTTTTAAATTATTGTGTTTACTAACATAGGCTAAGTTTTTACTAACACTATATGGATCCTTTAGTCCGAAATAAAACGATTGAATTTGAATTAAAACAATCTATCAAATATAAAATGGTCATTATTTATTTAACCCTTTATAGGACGGCTCATACAATGTGGCCAGTAAACTGGACAGTCACTTCAAGGTCGTTATCTCATAGATTTTTATTTATATATTGAACCTTATGAATATTTACGACCCACGTTAGAACACACTGGCCCGTCAACAGGCCAGCGTTCAAGTTCGCCGCGTGACATTACAAATTCGCGCCTTTTTTTAAGATGGCCTGTGAACTGGCCACCGTGCACCCGCGCATTGACATTTCGCTGACTGAATACATTAGTGGCACAAGTCGAAATTATGGCAATTTGAGTTAGTAATGAATTCTTGTTCTAAATTAGGTACTTTATTTTATGCATTAAAAACCCAACTCGTTAGTTCATAAACTACCCGATTGGAGGCATAAGTGTCATTAGTGAATAAACGATAACGTTGCGTCTCTTTCATGCAACACTGGCTCAACGTTAATCGGCCACATGCACTCGCGGCTATCGCCCGCAGTTCGCAGTTTTGCACAAATATCGCAGAGTTTTCTAAGTTGTGCTCATAAGTATTCCACGGTAAGTAGTCATTTATTTAGTTTTAAATAAAAATAATCACTATTAAATATACAATAACTGTTTTTTTCAGACCTCAAGAACAAACTAGATCCTGTACCCTAATTGCCTGACTTATTTTCATAAACAATTTTGCATAATTTATTTAATTTTGACAGTTCAACAACATTCATTGCATTATTTACGTTGTTGAGCAGATTTTCTTTTCCAACTTATGAAGCAATGGATTAGCAATCTGTTTCAAATCGAAACAGATTGTGATTGTGTTGTATTACGCAATAAGGGTACAGGTGTACAAAAAAATTGTTGTGCTAGAAACACAATTAATAAAAACAAATGTTTCTCCGGACTTTATGATTAAATGAAGGCAAGAAGACAATTTGTGAAGACAATTTTTGCCAAAGGGATCTTTGAAAAATTGTGACTCACTATTGACTGCATCAGATTTTGAGTATTCGCCATATCAACCTGAAAGCTTGGACAAACAATCTAAAAGTGTAATTTCTTTGCAAAACGATAGACCAACGTTCTTAAGCGAGCCATAGAGAGACATATTGCGCTTACCCATCATACAAATAGAAACAAGAAGCTCTCTGATCCTACTATACAGCTCATGGAGGAGTGGCGCGAGATAATCCTGCAGTCAACGATGAGCTCAAGTACCAGCAGCTTAATAGATGGATCTTTAAGTCCTTGAAAAGCGACCTTCACCGCTTTGCTGCAGACCGCATTAAGGACGTGATAGAGCGGAATAAAGGTTCTAAGGTATTTGCAAGAGATATGTCTATTGGGCAGAGCCTGCTTGCAAAACTGAAGACCAAACCTGAGCCAATTTGGTAAACGACCCAAGAGCTGGATTGACCCGACACTACACCGAAGACATCCTGGACGTCAGCTTGTAAAAGATTAGGATGGCTTAGAAGCAGCTCAAAAACAATATGGCGCTGGGAGATGACGGAATTACGGCTAAACTCCTAAAGGCCAGCCGGAAAACGCGCTCTGAAACAAACAGCCGCGCGTTTGATTTTGTAATACTCAAGGGAAAAACGCCACAGGCATGGAACAGAGATGATACTTTTCTTAAGAAGGGCGACAATGCCCTCCTTAAAATTTATAGGCATATCTCACTTCTGAGCCATGTCTACAAGCTGTTTTCCAGAGTCAGCATGAACCGTTTAGCGCGCAGGTTTGACGACTTCCAGCCTCCCGAACAAGCCGGATTCCGTAAGGCTTTAGCACCGTAGACCACATACATAAGCTGCCGCGGGTTATACAGAAGACCGAATAGTATAACCTGCCTCTCTGCTTAGCGTTTGTGGACTGCGAGAAATCCTTCGATTCGATCAAGTCATGGGCCGTAATGCAGTCTCTTCAACGGTGTACTCAGCTAGAAAATGGCGAGAAAATATTGCGTAGCTTCCCAAACGCGTGTAGCGTCACATACCGCAGTGTCTCAAGACGGAAAGTCTTTGACCAGTGCGTGTTGCCAGTGATGACCTATGGCACTCAAATGCAGTCGCTCACAATGGGCCTCATTAAAAGACTAAAAGTCACCCAAAGGGCAATGGAAAGGGCTGTGTTTGGAGTTTCTCTACGTGATCGAATCAGAAATAAAGAGATCCGCGGGAGAACCAAGGTAACTGACATAGCCCGAAGAATTGCCAAACTTAAATGGCAATCGGTAGGGTACATTGCTCGCTGAACAGATGGCTGATGGGGCCGAAAGGTTCTGGAGTGGCGACCACGTACCGGAAGACGTAGCGTCGGAATGCCTCGCACAAGGTGGACCGATGACCTGGTGAAGGCCGCAGGAATCCGCTGGGTGTGGGAAGCACAGAACCGACGAAGTGGCGGTGCTTGGGGGAGGCCTATGTCCAGCAGTGGACGTCTTTCGGCTGAAATAATGATAATGATTCAAAATACGTTTTTTAGGAAATCACAGACTCAAAAGTATGCTAATAAATATTAAGTTACTAACATTTATGGTAGTTTTATTATGATTTAACAATTCCACTGATGAGTACTTCCAATTTTTTTAAATAACTATTCTATTTTGCTAGTTTTACGTGAAATTGTTTTTTCTTATTTTCTTACTTTTATAAGATAATTTCTGGCATTAATAAAAAAATATGAAAAAAAACAATGCAGTACTGGCACAACTCGGAGTCGCCGTCTTCTGAGCCTCATATTAATCAAAATAACAAAAACTATTTCAAAATTATTATTGCCAGCAACTGAAACTATAACGTAGATATATAAAAACAAAACATGGACTATATATTCCACAAAGTACAGTCAGTAAGAGCTAATTTGTGCGCGCGCACTTGCCTTCGATTATTTATTTGTGCGTTTTCTCAAATTGTTGAATTTTGTCTTGTGCCACTATTGAATTCAGTCAGCGATTTGTTGTCATCGCGTGTATAAGTTACGTGATTACAAGTTTTGTGGTAATGAAAAATCATGTCGACGATAATCAAAAAAAACATAATAATTGCGATTGAATACAAACCGGTGTGTTGAAAAAATATGACCTAAAAATTGCCTACCTAACTTTGAGATGTTGTATTTAGTATTTATTTTCGAGTAATCCCTATGAACCATATTATTTTACAACAAGTATATAAGCATGTGTTATGATATAATAATAAATTTGCGATAAACACTGTTGTTCGGTAGTTATAACCGATTATTATGAACGTTTGGGGGATTTTTTGCCGTTTTTTTTTTCAGGTTCGTAGGTACTTATGAAAATCGTAATGTAATAGTTTTGCATTGTAATTTTCTCATTGTTTTAGACACACAGACACTTATCGGGAGTTAGAGTCACTAGATGAGGACCAATGGAACGACTTCGTGGGTATTACTGATGATCAGGCCACACAATCAGATATCGGTGGTGATTCTGATGCTGATGATTGTTTCGACGAAAGTTTTAGCACCGGCACCCTGAGCACACGTAGTTGAAATCAAGGATCATGTTCTGGAACATCATCTTCATCACAACCACCATAGGAGTTTCTGTTTCTACCACCACCACCTATCCCACCATCGCCACCTCTACAATCACCGCCATCTTCACCACCACAGCCGCTATCACCAAACCCGACCAGCACGCGTAGTATGACCACCGTAGAAACGAGTTTTGTCGACGGAAGAGTAGACAAAATGACAGATAAACAATCACAATCCGTCATTTTGTCTATTCTTCCGTCGAGAAAACTCGTTTCTACGGTGGTCATGCTACGCGTGCAGGTATCAAGAGATGATTTCTCTCGAAGACGCAGATCCTCGAGAGAATATAATACATGAAGATCTTAGTAAGTGGAGTAAAAAAAGATTTCGAGATCCACCAGTGTACAAGAACAGTACATTCAATAATTAAAACTGATTGTCAATTATATGTTCTAATATTAAAGGCTGATTAGGTAATACATTTTTTTTATTAATTATATCGTCCTTTCCTAAAAATAAAATAGATTTCATTAGTGTCCATTTTACTGGCCAGTGATATTGCTGTGATGGTTAGTAATGCAGAACATTCAATGGCCGGTTTACTGGCCATATGATTTTCATGATTTTCTCAAAAAACAAAGATTTTCAGGTCTTTTTTCAAAAACATGTCATTATGATTTACGGCACAGAATTTAATATATGTATCACAAAATATTAAGAATTCAAAAAAAGTTAGGGTGTGCGTTAAAGGGTTAACTTTCCACTAAAGCTGCTTTTTTATCCGTGGTAGACGCATCTCTTTTCCTTAACTCCACTTTTAATTGTACTACACTCCAAATCGCATACATTTTTGTCTAGTTTTCGTATAAACGATATCGACACAACAGTGAAAACATAAACAACAATGGCGGACTAAAGACGCACAACTGTGCTGCCATCTGCTATGAGCTTTCAGTTTTTAACCCCATTAACTAGGACACTCAATCTGCTAACCTGAGAACATACTGTAACTCTTGTTTCAAAATATACTAGATATATGTTTAAATTTTTATGTGAAATAATTGTGCTGAATTTGTGAAAACTATTCACAAATATTCAATTGATTTGTTTTTTTCAATTGATTGAACGGTTTGTTTGGATTTTGTAAGGGTTTATTTAGAACACTCAATCCTCCTATGTTGCAGACGGAGTGTCTGGTAGGCAATATTAAATGGCAATATTAGGCATGGGCAGAAAATATCGATATATAAAAATATCGATATTTTTCCATTCAATTATCGATATATATATCGTCGATATTTTTAATCGCAATATATCGATATTCGATATTTATTTTAGAGTATCGAATTCGTATCAATTTCGATTTTTTTAACGCAACTTTGGTTTCATGTTTAACCTCTTTGACAGGCGAGCTCATCAAACAGAGGGTGCTCCTAATGTCCATATCTGATGACTACTGGTTTGATTGAATTGTGTATAATTGTTTAGGCTCAAGCATTAATAAAAAATACTATTTTCTTTTATTTTCGTCTATTCTTTTTTACGAAGATTGAATGCTTTGAGTATTTACGTATGAATAATCATGCAAAAACTGACGATATATCGATATTTTTCACTCGATAATTATCGATACTGTTTAAAAATATCGATAATTCTTTCTTTCTTTCTTTACGATAAATATCGATATATTTTTTTCACTTGCCCGTTCCTAGTGTCTGGTCTTTTTTTTTTTGGGGGGTGGGAAATTATCAAATAACTTTTCCCGCTCTGGGCGGAGCGGGAGGGCGTGTCAGACTCTTACTGACTAAAACCCACCCGTGTTCCTTCAGTTGCCGTGTTGCCAGGGGGGCCACGATGTCCCTATCGGTTTTCTTCGAACCCCCGGCAGGCATTGGCCCTAGCGGACCCCGTCAATTCTGCTGACATCTCTTTGAGGCGCGCGTGGAACACAACGCGCCGTCGACCCGGGCTTGGTCCTTATCGGACGGCGAGCTGCCCATTGCTCACCGACCGCAAGCCCGCGCCTACGGATCTCACATGGCATTAAATTATGCAGCAAAAAGAAACGTCAATTGCTCTGGCATTACAGATTAAAACCAAATATGTCGAATAAAAACATTTTTAAGAATTACACAAAAGGTTTAAAAAAGTTATGAGATTGACTCGACTTGCTCAAAACAATTACTCAATTAAAACTGCAACAAATAAAGCTAAAATGACATGGAACATAATAAATAAATCGAAACCGTTTTTACCTAAAGAATCCATTAACAATATAAATGTCGATGACAAAATAATAAATGACCCTCTAGAAATAGCTAACGCGTTTAACAATTTTTTCGTAGATAAAATTCAACCAAGTCAAGGTTCGGGAAGCAAAGTATTGACAAATATTATAAAACGGAAAGACTCAATCTTTGTTGCACCTAATATACCTGTTGACATATTAAATATAATTAAATCTTTAAATAACACAAATAGTACAGGTTATGATGGTATTTCTACAAAGGTTGTTAAGTATGTTTCTGAAACCATTTGCACCCACTTAAGCTACTTAATAAATCTGTGCATCAGCTCAGGTTTATATCCGGATGCCCTAAAAGTTTCAAGAGTGAAACCATTATTAAAAAATAATAATAAGGAACACATGGCTAACTATAGACCAATTATTTAATATAGATATTCAAGCATCTTTGTTGTGAACAGACGTGTCGAACATTTATTAAAATAAATAAATAATTATTTGCTGAATCGTGACCTGGTTTTACCAAATAGCCGGTAGTAAAGCAAACTGTGTCATACGTAAGCATAACATGTGTTAATCGTTTCTGTGAAAATGTGTATACGTGATTAACAAGTAAATAACTTGTGTCACAATGGCAAGCAGTCCCTTCAGCAGGGGTGGCAGATGTGCTCGAAGCCCACCTCCTACACCTGTGCCCGCACCCGCACCTGCACCTGCACCCGGGCCCTCACCTCACCCTCAACCACCCAGCCAAAGAGAAGATGTCATGATAGAAGTAATATCTACGCCAGAAATCCAGAACTGGATGTCGTCCATTGAGCAGTGTCTAAACGAAGTGTGCTCTATTGTATCAGAGGGCAAATTAAACGTGGAGCAAAAACTGCGTATAAGTACCCTATGCCGAAAAGTTGGTCACGGCACATCGCAAATGGCTGTTCAGTACCAGTCCCTTAAGAGTAGAGCCGTCCAAGCCCACTCCACCGTCCAAACACTCGAAGACCAAATTGATCTGTCGCAGCAACTGCAAGCCCTTAAGCTGTCAATCGGAGCTTCAATGAAACCGGTAACGGGAATTTCCTTTGCTGAGATGGTTAAACAAGGTACCAACAATTTTATACAGCCGATAAATCTAAGCTCAGTTGCCATATACCCTAACGACAAGCTGAAGTCGAGTGAGGAGACAAAATCACTTGTTCAAAAAATTATATGCCCCGAGCAAATGAAACTTCAGGTAAGAGGACTACGTAAGACGAAAAACGGCGGTGTCATTATCAGCACTGAATCAAAGGACGATATTGAGAAGGTGAAAAAATCTATGCAGCAATCAAATTCAGGCCTTACAGTAGACGAACCCTCAAAAAGGAAGCCTAGACTAGTAGTTATCGGAGTGCCCTCATCCATGCAAGAAAAGGATGTTTTTACTTGCTTATTCCACCAGAATCTAGCAGAGACTCTTCAGAATTGCAGCCTAGAGACCTTTTTGACCTCCATTAAATTAAGCCATAAGTCAGGTAAGAAGGACGCTGAGACCTGTAATTATATAATAGAAGTATCTGCAGAGATACGTAAAGCCCTGATATCAAAAGGCAGAGTGTTTATAAATTGGTCGTCATGCCCTGTGAGAGACTTCACTCTAGTAACACGCTGTTATAATTGCCAGCAATACGGACATGCGGCCAAATCATGTCGGGAGACCACCGTTACCTGTGGCCACTGCGGTGATCAAGGTCACTCCATTAAAGAATGTACAAAGAAGACTGAGGACCCAAAATGTGCTACTTGCTTGCACTTCAAAAAGCCGAGCAATCATAAGACAAGTGCTACTGACTGCCCAGCGAAAATAATGGCGGAAAAAAGGTACATCAATTCTGTTGATTATGGAGGCGCCTAAGAGCGCCGTTAATTAAGTATTTTTTTAGCCCGTGTTATTGTTTTTATAACTATGATTAGTAATTTAATTAATGACATAGATAATTTCTCTGTATCTGAATCCCGCGTTTGTGACGTTGAACACTGTAAACAATATCTGTCCTCCCACACTAGTCCACTAACCATACTAACACAAAATATTCGCAGTATTTTTAAAAATTTCGACAACTTCAGCACTTTCCTACAACGTCTAGACATAAACTGTGACGTTATTGTATTAACCGAATGTTGGCTTTCCAAACAATATAATATACCACTTATTCCGGGATATAATATGTATAAAAGTAACATAAACTACAATCAGAACGATGGGGTGATAGTTTACACAAGAAATCATCTCAATGTGACTGTCGAGGAACCAAATATACACGACTGTAACAGATTGTTAGTTAAAATTGGGTTAGAATTAGCGATACTTGCCTTGTATCGACCACCCTCTTTTAGAAATATAAACAATTTCACTGACTCTCTAAACAATACCTTGCAGAACCTGTCCTCTTTCAAAAATACAATTTTAGTTGGAGATATTAACATCAATATTCTTCCAGAAAGTGCTGACGCATCCGCTGAGGAATACCTTAACCTATGCGCCTTCCATGGTTTGCTTCCTGCTCACACGCTTCCTACACATCAAAGTGGCTCTTGTTTGGACCATATTATGCTCAAAACAAATTTCCCTGCACTTGCCCTTGTAACTAATTCCACAATAACCGATCACAATGCTACCCTACTTATTTTAAATTGTAAATTACCAAAAATAGACACTCGCACAATTTCTAGTTTAATTGTAAATAAACTTGAAGAAGATTTACGCAATATCGACTTTGACCCAGTTTACGATTCCGCTGATCCGCAGTTTTGTATGTTGTATCTAATCAAAAATGTGCAACATGCAATTCAGAAAAACACGGTCATGTCTCGGCGAAATAATAAAAACTACAACATAAAACCATGGATCACGACAGGACTCATTCGCTGTATGAAAAATAGAGATAAACTGCATATGAAAGCTAAATCTAATCCAAATAATTTAATTTTGCAACTGTCGTATAAAAGATATCGTAACTTCTGCAATAATCTTCTAAAAAAAGTAAAAAGCAACTACGATAAAATTGCACTAGAAAAAGCTGGTACAAATAGTAAAAAAATCTGGAATTTTATTAAAAGTATAACGTATAACTCTAAGCAAAATCAGTCATCTTCAGGTTTATTACAAGCACACTCATCACAGTTAGCATCTGCCAACATTGCGAATAATTTCTTTGTTAATGTTGGTAAATGTTTGGCTGAAAAAGTTCAGGGGCAGTCACATTACCTAACAAGCACACCATTTACATGTAGCACTATTCCATCATCCTTTGTGTTACTAGACACTGACGAGACTGAGGTAGAAACGATAATTATGAGTTTGAAGGACGACTGTGCAGTTGGCTGGGATAACATATCAAATAAAATTATTAAACAGTTCAGGCACATTTTGGGACCGCCACTAACTTATATTTTCCAAAAATGTTTAACTACAGGTCTTTTTCCCGAGTGCCTCAAAAAAGCTGTTGTTGTCCCTGTTTACAAATCAGGCAGTAAAGATCAAGTGACAAATTATAGACCTATTTCTTTGCTGCCTAGTGTATCTAAAATATTAGAAAAAATTATGAATAAAAGGCTCTACAAATACTTGGAGGATAAAGCAATTTTATCTAAACGGCAGTTTGGGTTTAGGCCTAAAATGTCAACAGACGATGCCGTGCACCATCTGACTGACTATGTAGCACAAGAACTTGATAATGGTAACCACACAGTAGGAATCTTCCTGGACCTCGCCAAAGCTTTTGATACGGTGTCTATTCCTATTCTGTTGCACAAGCTTGAAGCCTTAGGTATCCGAGGCACCCAGCTGAAATTATTTAAGAGCTATCTAGAAGATCGTACTCAATGTGTAAGGATTGATAATATTCTCAGCGATACTAAAAAAAATACGTCCTTCGGAGTTCCCCAAGGAAGTATTTTAGGGCCTACACTATTTTTGATATATATTAACGATCTCTGTAACCTAAATCTAGATCACGGCCAAATTGTTTCTTATGCTGACGACACTGCCCTTCTATTTTCGGCTGACTCAGAAAAAAATGTCTACAAGCATGCGCAACATGGATTCAATATTGTTAATAAATGGCTTCAACATAATTCACTAACACTAAATGCAGACAAGACAAATTACATTAAGTTTTCGATGCGCAAGCAAACATCAACAACAAGCACTACCTCGACATTACATGCTCATTATTGCACAATTCCTCCAGATAACCAATGTGTTTGTCCCAACATTAAAATGACAAATACAACAAAATACCTTGGTGTTATAATAGATGAAACACTTTCGTTCAAACAACATATACAAGCTTTAAATAATAGGATTCGCAAGTTAATATTTGTTTTTAAAAAGTTACGCTATATTGCTGACCCAAAAATCGTTAGACAAGTTTACTTTGCTCTATGTCAATCAATATTAACTTACTGTATTACCACATGGGGTGGAGCGGGTAAAACAATGTTACTAACCATCGAGAGAGCTCAAAGGGCGATTCTCAAAGTGTCTACTTTCCGCCCTTTCCTTTTTCCTACTAACCTCCTATACAAATCTTGTGAAGTATTAACAGTTCGGCAGCTATTTATAATGGGTATTGTATTAAAACAACACACAGCTCTTTCTTACAGCACTGCGTATACTAATAAAAGGCGTAAAGATATAGTGTGTCCACAAAATACATCAAAACATGCTTTTGTATCTAAATTTTACCTGTACCTCGGTCCTCTTCTCTATAATAGACTAAATTCGAAAGCAAACATTTATTCCCTAAACTACATAAATTGTAAGAGTATTCTCAAGGATGCTCTCCAAAGTATGTCTTACGAAGATACAGAGAATTTACTAACTGTGTTAAAGTGAATAAGTATGTACAAATTTCACTTACGTTAAGTATTTATCAAATTTAGAAACTAAGATTTAAGCTACTCAACATATAATTAGTGATCTATTGTCAACCTGCAGATAATTTATTTATTTATAAGTCTATTTTAGCTCTTCTCGCCTGAAACACAGGATTACCTAGTTCAGGCACGTAAGTCTTAGGAATATAATTTACATTTAAGCAAATCTGTAATAATTTTTATGCCTTGTAATAATTTTTTGAATAAATATTATTATTATTATTATTATTATTATTAATTGCCTTAATTCCTATAATGTCCAAAATTTTTGAAAAATATCTTCATAAAGAACTATACTCATACTTTGAAAAGAAAAATATCTTTAGTGAAGAACAAAAGGGATTTAGACAAAACATGTCAACCAGTAGGGCCATTTATGACTTTTTACATACCGTAATGACGAATATGGACAGGAGAATCCCGGTGTGTGCTATATACTGCGACATGACGCAGGCTTTTGACTACGTTGACCATGACACCTTGCTACAGAAATTAGAAGCTTACGGCATAAGGGGAAACATATTAAATCTTATTCAATCATATCTTACTAATAGAAGACAATACACAGAAATTGAGAGAATTAATGTTAGGACAAAAATAGAGGAAATTTATGTATCAAGCGAACGCACACCTACATACGGTGTTCCTCAAGGCAGCGTAGTTGGATCTTTATTATTCATAATATATATCAATGACCTGCCTAAAGCTATTGACCACCCCATGACTCTCTTTGCCGACGACAGCACTATGACTGTAGCATGTAAAAATAAAGACACATATGAAACTGACATAAATGAATCTTTGACATCAATAATCTCATGGTTAAATAGGAACAACTTAAAAATAAATATAGATAAGACAACTAATATGCTTTTTAGGCAACGGACCCAGGCTGTTTTTGACCTTAACGCAATTTACAAGGACACTGTACTTAAGTCGACGACACAAAATTTCTAGGAATTATTATTGACTCCAAATTGAACTGGAAGGCACACATCGAATACCTAAGTAAACGGCTGAGCTCCTCTGCGTACGCCTTATATAAACTGGCCCCAGAGCTAAACACAGACGCCTTAGTAACAGCTTATCATAGTCTAGTAGCATCGTTATTGCGCTACGGCATTATATTTTGGGGGAATTCCACAGACAAAGAAATTGCATTTAAGGCCCAAAAGAGATGCATTCGTGCGATGTTTAATTTGAAGTCGACCGACACATGTATGCCATTATTTAAAAAACACAAATTACTAACCCTACCATCTTTGTATGTGTTTGAAATTGCGACATTTGTTAGGGTAAATCAATCTCTATTTCCACGACTAGCTGACGCATTCCCCCGTAACAGACGTGACGTTTTCTGTATGGCTCCAAAAATTTATAATAAAATACCACAGTCATATAAAGCATTGCCGGTGAAATTGTTTAAAAAAAAGATGCGAGATTTATTAACGGACAAGTGTTATTATAATATAAGTGATTTTTTGAATGACACTACCATACTTGGATCAAAGTGCCTTTAGAATTTAGTTTTATTTTGTAATTTAGTTTTAATGATATTTATTTTTTGTAAATTTTATAAATTTGTGTGCCTTACGGGTAAAACATGTACGGACGATATATCAATTGTGACATCCTGCATGCTTAATTTGCATGTATACGCATGTTTAGACAAATAAAATTATCTTTATCTTTATCTTTACGGTGGCCGGAAATCTGCCTGTGATTCCCGACGCCCAGGGCGTCTCCTCTTGGGCACGCCGCAATTGCGGCGATAAGACCCCTCTTTGAGGAGTGGCTAGAGAGGCGCCACGGCGTCCTCACCTTCCGCCTGACACAGGTGCTCACCGGACATGGCTGTTTCGGGAGGTACCTGTTCAGGATAAAGCGGGAGGAAACGCCCGGGTGTCATCACTGTGTGGATCGCCCGGAGGACACGGTGGAGCATACGGTGGAGGTCTGCCCGGCTTGGGCAGAGCATCGCCGTGTCCTCGAGGAAGCGATCGGCGGCGGTGATCTCTCGCGTCCGGCCCTGATTCGGGCCATGGTACGGAGCGAGAGGAAATGGCAGGCCGTCACCTCCTTCTGCGAAGCGGTAATGCTCGCGAAGGAGGAGGCGGAACGCGTGAGGGAGAGGCAAATTTCGCGCCCTCACGCCCCTAACCGCCGCAGGAGGAGACGCCCGGGGCGGGAATCGCGAGCCGATTTCCGGCCACCGTAGGCGCGGGCTTGCGGACGGTGAGCAATGGGTAGCTCGCTGTCCGATAAGGACCAAGCCCGGGTCGACGGCGCGTTGTGTTCCACGCGCGCCTCAAAGAGATGTCAGCAGAATTGAAGGGGTCCACTAGGGCCAATGCCTGCCGGGGGTTCGAAGAAAACCGATCGGGAAATCGTGGCCCCCGGCAACAGGGCAACCGAAGGAACACGGGTGGGTTTTAGTCAGTAAGAGTCTGACACGCCCTCCCGCTCCGCCCAGAGCGGGAGAAGTTATTTGATAATTTCCCACCCAAAAAAAAAAAAAAAAAAAAGGGCGTCTCCTCTGCGGCGGTTAAGGGCGCGAGGGCGCGAAATTTGCCTCTCCCTCACGCGCTCCGTCTCCTCCTTCGCGAGCATTACTGCTTCGCAGAAGGAGGTGACGGCCTCCCATTTCCTCTCGCTCCGTAGCATGACCCGAATCAGGGCCGGACGCGAGAGATCACCGCCGCCGATCGATGTCCGGAGCGCTGTCCGCTGTGCCGCGACTTCTTGCGGCATCGGAGTTAAGCCCCGGTGTTTCGCCTCCTCGCGCCACTCCCAAATGTGCGCGAGGATAGTGTCTGGTCTGCCGCCGCGCCGCTGCGCCGCTGCGCCGCGCGCCGGCTCGGTTGGAAACACGCTCGGCAAACGCGCCGCGCGCGGGACAAAAATTGCGATATTGCCGGTTTGTGCAACGCCACTGCGCTAGGTACTACACCGCACTACTATTTTGATTTTAAACAGGACGTTTCGAATTTATTGTCAATTATTTTAAAAAAATAATACGGATTTTTTTTTGATACTTATTTTTCTATGCTGATATTTTTATTTTAATCTATTAATGATATAGATTAACGAGTTAAAGGGAACGCCCTTTGTTATTTAACATACTGTATAATGTCAAATAATAGAATAAATATGACAAGGACGAATGAAAAAAAAAATTAAGATTAAAATAAACATGGTAATTTGGGAGCAGTTAATAGACTCTTACTTATTTATGCATGAAAATAAAGTTGGCACCCCCACTTTCGAAAAATGAAAATCTAAAACGGTGATAATTTCGAGCTAATTAAGGACAATTTAGGACTGCATGAAAAAAATTTCAGACCAACCCCCCCTTCGAGATATTCAAAATTTTTAATGGGGGTGCTAACTAGTAATTAAGTTAGCACCCCCACGGCATTTAAATGTTCACTAAAAAAGTTTTATGTATGTCATAATTTCGAGCTCATTAAGGACTACAAATGCCGCATCAACCCACCCCCCATGTACAACCCCCCACCCCGTAAAAAACATGAAAAAGTCAAATATAAAAAATAAATTCTCACCACTATAATTCCTAGCATAAAATTGTAGACTGCCAAGTACAAAAATAAAAACATCCCTTAAGCCACCCCTTGACCAAACTTCCCGAAAATAACATCTAATTTATACGAAAATTTCTCTTCTTCATACATAAACTGTAAATCAATTATTAATGTATTATTACAACTACTACTTGCAACATCCCCAAAAAACTACCCCTTGCTTAGTTCAAAATGTTAAACATACTTCAAAAAATTATTAAAACTGCAAACCGTGCAGATGAAAATCTAAAACAGTGAAAATTTCGAACTAATTAAGGACTATTTTGGACTGCAAGAAAAAAATTTCAGACTAACCCCCCCTTCGAGATATTCAAAATTTTCAATGGGGTTGCTAACTAGCCACAGCATTTATGTAAATGAACACTAAAAAAGTTTTATGTATGTCATAATTTCGAGCTAATTAAGGACTATTTTGGACTGCAAGAAAAAAAATTCCCCATTGAAAATTTTGAATATCTCGAAGGGCGGGTTGGTCGAATTTTTTTTTCTTGCAGTCCAAAATAGTCCTTAATGAGCTCGAAATTATGACATACAAAAAACTTTTTTAACCGACTTCCAAAAGGAGGAGGTTATATGTTCGTCGCGTATGTTTGTTTTTTTTTTTTTTTTTTATGTATGTCCACCGATTTCTCCGTCAATTGTGGACCGATTTTGAAAATTCTTTTTTTGTTTGAAAGGGTGTGCTCTCGAATTGGTCCCATATAAATTTTATTAACTTTGCTTGGATAGTTTTTGAGTTAGTTACAAAATACGTATTTTTTTTCCCACTTAGTATGTAGATGATATGTTAAGTTTCTGTCATTGGTAGCAGGTAGTGGTATTCGAATGTGTGTGGGGTAGGTACCACAACTAAAAAGTGAAAAATAAAAACTTTTTACAAAAAAAAACAACCGACCTCCAAAAAAAAAAACACTACAAAGTGAAAAATAACTTTAAATTCGGAAGTCGGTGGCAAAAAACGAAAATACAAAACCTAAGACACCGACTTCCGAATTTAAAGTTATTTTTCACTTTGTAGTGTTTTTTTTTTTGGAGGTCGGTTGTTTTTTTTTTGTAAAAAGTTTTTTTAGTGTACATTTACATAAATGCTGTGGCTAGTTAGCAACCCCATTGAAAATTTTGAATATCTCGAAGGGGGTGTTGGTCTGAAATTTTTTTCTTGCAGTCCAAAATAGTCCTTAATGAGCTCGAAATTATGACATACTGAAAACTTTTTTAGTGTACATTTACATAAATGCTATGGCTAGTTAGCAACCCCATTGAAAATTTTGAATATCTCGAAGGGGGTGTTGGTCTGAAATTTTTTTCTTGCAGTCCAAAATAGTCCTTAATAAGCTCGAAATTATGACGTACATAAAACTTTTTTGGTGTACATTTACATAAATGCTGTGGCTAGTTAGCAACCCCATTGAAAATTTTGAATATCTCGAAGGGGGGGTTGGTCTGAAATTTTTTTCATGCAGTCCAAAATAGTCCTTAATGAGCTCGAAATTATGACATACATAAAACTTTTTTAGTGTACATTTAAATAAATGCTGTGGCTAGTTAGCAACCCCATTGAAAATTTTGAATATCTCGAAGGGGGTGTTGGTCTGAATTTTTTTTCTTGCAGTCCAAAATAGTCCTTAATGAGCTCGAAATTATGACGTACATAAAACTTTTTTGGTGTACATTTACATAAATGCTGTGGCTAGTTAGCAACCCCATTGAAAATTTTGAATATCTCGAAGGGGGTGTTGGTCTGAAATTTTTTTTCTTGCAGTCCAAAACAGTCCTTAATGAGCTCGAAATTATGACATACATAAAACTTTTTTAGTGTACATTTACATAAATGCTGTGGCTAGTTAGCAACCCCATTGAAAATTTTGAATATCTCGAAGGGGGTGTTGGTCTGAAATTTTTTTCTTGCAGTCCAAAATAGTCCTGAGCTCGAAATTATGAAATACATAAAACATTTTTAGTGTACATTTAAATGCTGTGGGTGTGCTAACTTAATTACTAGTTAGCATTGAAAATTTTGAATATCTCGAAGGGGGTGTTGGTCTGAATTTTTTTTCTTGCAGTCCAAAATAGTCCTTAATGAGCTCGAAATTATGACGTACATAAAACTTTTTTGGTGTACATTTACATAAATGCTGTGGCTAGTTAGCAACCCCATTGAAAATTTTGAATATCTCGAAGGGGGTGTTGGTCTGAAAATTTTTTCTTACAGTCCAAAATAGTCCTTAATGAGCTCGAAATTATGACGTACATAAAACTTTTTTAGTGTACATTTACATAAATGCTGTGGCTAGTTAGCAACCCCATTGAAAATTTTGAATATCTCGAAGGGGGTGTTGGTCTGAAATTTTTTTCTTACAGTCCAAAATAGTCCTTAATGAGCTCGAAATTATGACATACTTAAAACTTTTTTAGTGTACATTTAAATGCCGTGGGGGTGCTAACTTATTTACTAGTTAGCATTGAAAATTTTGAATGTCTTGAAGGGGGGGCTGGTCTGAATTTTTTTTCTTGCAGTCCAAAATAGTCCTTAATGAGCTCGAAATTATGACATACTGAAAACTTTTTTAGTGTACATTTACATAAATGCTATGGCTAGTTAGCAACCCCATTGAAAATTTTGAATATCTCGAAGGGGGTGTTGGTCTGAATTTTTTTTCTTGCAGTCCAAAATAGTCCTTAATGAGCTCGAAATTATGACATACATAAAACTTTTTTAGTGAATATTTACATAAATGCTGTGGCTAGTTAGCAACCCCATTGAAAATTTTGAATATCTCGAAGGGGGGGTTGGTCTGAAATTTTTTTCATGCAGTCCAAAATAGTCCTTAATGAGCTCGAAATTATGACATACATAAAACTTTTTTAGTGTACATTTAAATAAATGCTGTGGCTAGTTAGCAACCCCATTGAAAATTTTGAATATCTCGAAGGGGGGGTTAGTCTGAAATTTTTTTCTTGCAGTCCAAAATAGTCCTTAATGAGCTCGAAATTATGACATACATAAAACATTTTTAGTGTACATTTACATAAATGCTGTGGCTAGTTAGCAACCCCATTGAAAATTTTGAATATCTCGAAGGGGGGGTTGGTCTGATTTTTTTTTCTTGCAGTCCAAAATAGTCCTTAATTAGCTCGAAATTTTCACCGTTTTAGATTTTCATCTGCACGGTTTGGAGTTTTAATAATTTTTTGAAGTACGTTTAACATTTTGAACTAAGCATCAGTCAAGGGGTAGTTTTTTGGGGATGTTGCAAGTAGTAGTTGTAATAATACATTAATAATTGACAGTTTATGTATGAAGAAGAGAAATTTTCGTATAAATTAGATGTTATTTTCGGGAAGTTTGGTCAAGGGGTGGCTTAAGGGATGTTTTTATTTTTGTACTTGGCAGTCTACAATTCTATGCTAGGAATTATAGTGGTGAGAATTTATTTTTTAGATTTGATTTTTTCATGTTTTTTACGGATAGGGGGGTGGGGGGTTGTACATGGGGGGTGGGTTGATGCGGCATTTGTAGTCCTTAATGAGCTCGAAATTATGACATACATAAAACTTTCTTAGTGAACATTTAAATGCCGTGGGGGTGCTAACTTAATTACTAGTTAGCACCCCCATTGAAAATTTTGAATATCTCGAAGGGGGGGTTGGTCTGAAATTTTTTTCTTGCAGTCCTAAATTGTCCTTAATTAGCTCGAAATTATCACCGTTTTAGATTTTCATTTTTCGAAAGTGGGGGTGCCAACTTTATTTTCATTATTTATGCCGTTAATGAGGTACCAGGGAAGCCACATGTGCAGAAGGAATTATTGCCAAACTTCCTTGTCTTCAACGTAGTCTTTAATTTTATAACATGCTTTCTTGATAAGGACACGTTTGATGTGGGTTTTGAATTTCCCATCGCTAAGTTCAGTCACCGACTTTGGCAACTTATTATAAAAGCGGACACTGTTTATAAGAAATGACTTGCTTGTTTTAGTTAATCTAAAGGAGATGTTTCATTTTCGGCCATAAAGTGTAGGTACGTTAATTAAAAAAAAGGAAAAAATTCCACTAATTGAGGAAAAATATTATTTCCTGTTTATTCCCCTGATTACTTCGGCACAAAAAATAATAGTTTAACAAATTATTGCCATATTTTATTCATCATGGCGTCGTCTTACTTGCATACTGCTTTCGTCCAGAAATCATGTTACATTTTAACATAACAATATCACGTAGATGTTATTAATTATTATGTTAAAATGTATTTGAATAAATATGAAAGGCATGTATTTCTGTACTATAATAAGATAGCTAACTAATACAACTTTTTTGATTAATTAAAAAGTGTGATTCATCATTTAACCCATATATACTCTAAGTTTAAAAAAAGAACTGCTTTTGTGGATTGTTGATTTGTAGGTACTTCTGGACGAAAATGGCTAACTGGTCGATGTTTATATTTCTCCTGACAAACGTCAAACATTTTCGGTTTTTATTTTGTACCCAAAAAATAGTATATATTATGGAAAAAAAGTCTTTATTGTATTCAGGGGTTCGTTGCCCAGGTTTTCTAAAGTGTACCTACATGTTATGGCCGGAGTCCCATACAAAAAAGAAACGTCTCCTTTGGGTATCACAATTTCATGTCGACTACGTGTATTTATATTATGGAAATCGCTTCTTATTTTGAAAAGTCCTAAGTTTTTGCGAACGTACATAATACTTTCTAAGATATAAAGTGAAGGCAAAGTCAGTATATCAATTTCTTTAAATTTGTCTCTAAGGGACTCGCGAGGACCCATTTTATAGATCGCGCTGATTGCCCTCTTTTGTAAAAAGGAAATTGAATCTACGTCAGCTACCAATCCCCTCAGCAGGCCATTCCAAAATTTTTGAATTGGTGTCAAAATGAAAAAGGAAAAAATAAGACGGCCTATGTTCGCGTAAAAAAGGTTGATAATGCAGTGTAATGCTGCAGTACCCCCTTTCTAACAAAAAAAAAATATCGATATTATCGATAAAAATTCCAAACAGTGTAGCATCACTAGAGTCAGATGATATCTCCGAGGGTATTTGAGAGGAGGCTGAACGATAAGTAACTACAAGATAAATAGAACCTAATCCTAGACTAATAAATAACCAAAGTAACCTACCGGACGACAATTGGAGTGCAACCGATAAAGAATAACTTTGAACCGGATCGAACCTATACGTTACCGATGCGAGCTCCAGAAGTATCCACTAAACCTACAAATAAATTAAACGCGCGAAAGTCTAAACACCCTATCTAAGACAAGAATAAGTTACGAGATAAAACAAAGAGACTAATAGCTAAGGTAAAGAAGAGAAAACATTAGCATAGAATAAAGAGAAGATGGAAAGAAGAAGTAACGATAAAAGAAGAAAACGATACCGATTGAAGTTAGGAAAAAAATACAGACTCAGGTCAAAAGAGGAGAACATTAAAGTCAAAAATTAGACCAAGTCCAAAAAAAAAAGGAGCATCAGGTTTTGAAAACGAGCCTGAGTCCGAAAACTACCTCAGTCCAATCAAATAAAAGACAATTAAGTGACCCTATCTGTAGGGTGTGCATCCTAGTCGACTTTCGGCCTAATTGGTGCCTAGAGTCTGACTAACAGGATGAGTGGTAAAATGAGAGGGATGTTGTGCCTCTGGAGCATACCTTAGAGGTTAACACCCTCTTTGTCGTAGTCGGGTAAGATGAGATAGAACTACTCTCGGCGACAAGACACTAGTACTCTAGTAGAGGAAGAGAAAAAAGCTCTGCAGCGTTCCGCGCCTAAAATAGCGTAAATTGCAAATTTAAAACATATATTATAAAGGGATCTGCTTACCACGTTTTGTCCGTAGGGTGAAGCGTTTTATATTTTTTTGTCTTGTTTCGTCAATTTGCATCAGTATGGAAGACGAAGATCTCCCTATTGCTTCAACTCCATTCCGAAACAGCTCCATAATTTCTAGGCCTCCTCCAATTCCACCCAGAACATCCAGAGCTTCAACGTCGTCTGTTATTCCATCTCCTATGAGGTCGGAAGATTGTCACCCGTATTTTAAAAAACAAATCTCTCTTTCAAAATGGAAGATTCGGGAAATACATGTGTTCGCGAATTTTTCACCAACATCGATGAACATAAAGACGCGGATGACTTACCGGATTGCTATTTGCTTAATCGGTTTCATGAGAATTTGTCCGGGGCCGCCTAAAAATATTTTAGATCGATTCGCCGACCCGACTTATCCTATCCAGAACTTAAACAATTGTTCATTAGGACATTCGGCCCGACAGATTTTGAATACAAAACCGAACAAGAGGTCAGAAACTATAAACAGAAGTCAGATCAATCTGTTAGAGATTTTATAATCCAAATTTCCTATTTGAACGATACTTTGAGCCGCCCGATTAGTAAACCCGACTTGTTGGAAATTGTAACCCATAACATGCACCCGAGATATTTCCCATGTCTATCTATCCATAAAACTGATTTCGATGCACTCATCGATACTGCTTCGCATTTTGAGAGTTTTCTACCCAAATCTACCAAAACTGTTTCGGTCGTGTCATCCGCAGCCCAATTGTGTCCCAAGTGTAGAAAAAACGGACACTCTTATCGTGTCTGTCCAGACTTTCCTGGCAGACTCTGTTTCAAGTGCCGGACTCCTGGCGTGATTACCCGGGATTGTCCAAATTGTAATCCAAAAAATGCATAAGCCACCGGCGACACGCCGCCTATTTCTGTCGTACAGTGTCACCGGTGATAGCGTCGGACTCTTCCGATAATAGACCGTTTATTGAGGTTTGGTTGAAAGGTCATTTGGTTAAAGCATTACTAGACTCGGGAGCTCAGATGTCCCTTATTAGTGATAGTTTGGCCCGCGAGCTAGGAATCTCTATGACATCGAACAAGTCCCTGTTCGGGCGCCAGTTTGTAGCAAAAAATATGAAGTCTTCTTGCCACTAGTCCAACGCCACGCGGGAATCGAACCCGGGGCGTTGTAAGGATAAGAAATGAAAGGTATGATTGCGGTATAACAACACTGTATATTCAATAGGTAGACAAAAAAAGGAACACGGTAACAAAGATAAAAAATAAAAACAGTGGGTAGCCGTCAGCTTGTTTTGATGTCGCTACGGAAGAATTAGAATTAGGGAATTAAGTAGCCAGGGAGGCTTGGGCCCATCGACATACGTAATTAAGGCGTTAGGCGATACGACGCGGATTTCCCGACCAATAGCTATTCGTCAAACACCGAGCCGTCGCAATGGGTAAGCACGCGTACCGAAAGAAGTCACGAAGAACTAATTCCCGGATTTGGCACAAACGGTTAAATCATCATCATCATCATCAGCCTATAAATGTTCCCACTGCTGGGACACAGGCCTCCTCTCTGTGAGAGGGAGTGGGCCGTAATCCACCACGCGGGCCCAGTGCGGGTTGGTAGATGTCACATGTCTTCGAATGTTTGGTTCTAGGACATGCCGGTTTCCTCACGATGTTTTCCTTCACCGTTTTGAGAGCAGTGGTGATGAAATAATTTACACAAAGTAAAGCGCCTGTCTGGGTTCGAACCTACGACCTACAACTCGTAAGTCGCGGCCGTTACCACTGGGCCACCACTGCTCTCTACGGTCTAACGGTTAAATAGTGTATACCGTAACTCATGTCCTTCTGAAGGTAAATTCGTTTAAAACTGAGTGTGTGAGGTTAAAGCCATTAAGTTATATCCAACTGTTACATACTAGAGGAAATATTTTTTTTAGAATTTTGAAAAACGATAGTCTAAGAGTAGTCAAGAGGAAACTAATTCCCGGATTTGGTACAAACAGTTAAATAGTGTATACTAAATCTACAAATTAGAAATCCACGGAAACCAAAGAAAAAACTACGTCCGCTGGAGGGTGGCTCTTCGCAGAGGACAGCTTAAAGCCGTTCGCTGTCCCGACGCACGGCTAAGCACGATCGGTAATCGTGCCAGGGACGGAGTTAGCGGTCCTGTATCGCTAACTCAGCCTGGATAAATATAAATCAAGAATTGGGTATCAGGGGACAATGGTGCCGATTCTCTTGTACACCGAACTAAACTAACTAAACTATCACTAAAATTCCTTACTTTTGACTATGAGAATCTCAAAGCTATTCTGCAAAATAAATTCTCTAAATTTAAAAATAATTTTGACACATCTAAATCGAATTTGACAACCGCGACTCCACACGTGATACCTAACCACGTGAATCTTTTTAGAGCCGGAGGCGCGCAGGGGGGGCAGCCTCGACGTGTTTTATATGGATTTTTCACTTTTTGTGTGGAAAATAAGAAAAAATATTACCTACTTGTAGTGTTAGGGGTTTCATAAAGGGTATCGAAATTTTCATTATTTTTGCGATTGGACACACCGTTTTCGAGATATAAGCAAAAGAAAAAAAAAAATTCAGTACTGTTTTTTCATCTGAAGTCGAGGTGTTGGTGTGAATTTTAGTTCATGACAACCAATTTTATTCCACATGTTTTTAGTCGCGATTAAAAATAGTCATATTTAGTTAGAAAATCTAAATTTTAGGTTAAAAACGTCAAATTCAGAATAGCAAAATTGCCATTTTCACTAAACTAATATCTCAGTGCCATCTTAGTGCTGTCAAACTAAAATATAGTTAAGTTGTGTCACTTTAGTCTATTTCAGAATGGGAAATCGTCGTTTGACAGGAATAAACTAAATTTTGGTGATTTTTAGTTTAGTTTAGAGGCATTTGTGACAAGAGAATCGGCACCATTATCCCCGACTGCTCCCGAGAATGGCCACAATCAAGCCGTAGGAATTTCACACACAGCGGAACATAATCAGATTACTATATTCTCAGCTCTACGCTCTGCTGCCGACTGACGGTTGTCAACCAAGAAAAAATTCAATATTTCTCTTCCATTGCAAAAATTTTGAATTGGTGTCAAAATGAAAAAGGAAAAAATAAGACGGCCTATGTTCGCGTAAAAAAGGTTGATAATGCAGTGTAATGCTGCAATATGCAGCTGAACTTAATCTACCTGAAAGAATTCTAATGTGGGCGCCCCATTGTAATTTTGAATCTAAAGTAATTCCTAAGAATATAGTTTCCATTATTGCATCTAGTTTTTTGCCATCAAGTTTTAGATTTAGACCTACCTACTTGAGGTACATTTGGTAATGAGAACGTAACACATTTAGTTTTGTTCGCATTAAGTAAAAGATTATTAGCTGCGAACCATTTTGAAAGTACAGCCAGACTATCGTTGACATGTAATTAGGGATTGCAAATATTCGATAATTTTAGCATTCGAATATTCGAATACTTTTTCTGCCTTATTCGAATTATTCGAATAATATTCGAATATTTGAGAAAAATAAAGTATTTTTATAATTTGTCACATTTTTATTGCCTTAGAAACTATTTAGTAACATATTCTTATGTGGCCTAACATCCCAATTAGAACCAATATTTAAACATAAAACTTTTAATCACATAAAATAAATAACAAATCTTTAGTTAAGTTAGAAGTAATATGTCCGTCATGCTGTTCCACCGCGTTTTACAGTCTAATACCAGGCCCGCGCTTTTGTTTTCTTCAAGAACATGTTCAGGATTACTGTCCTGGTTGGAGATTTCTTGAATAACTTCACTACTTTTCTTTGTCAATCAGATCTTTATATTCAACATTGAGATTGGGTTCACTTCTGAAAATCACATTCCGATCGACTACAAAGCCTTGTTCATCATCACTTTCATCCGTTTCTTCTGATTCATCTACCTCTGTATCTTCTGTTTCTACTGGAACTTTTTCTGTGTCTATTTCTTCTAACTGTTCATAAGTTTCACTCTGATTACATCGGTTCTTATATATTATATCCACCAAGGCACATTGAATGCCGTGTGCAGGGATCAAATGATGAAATTGATGAAATGATTGCATTTGACGACCCATGCAAGTCATGACGCTTGCACCGTCTGTCACCACACCAGCTATATCATTTTCTAAAGTTAAATCTTATGAAGCTAATTTGACCTTTAAAATATTGAGACGTCTTTCTAATGTTCCTCACCCTGTGATTCTCGCTAATCCCAAATTTCTAAAGTTTTGTCGTTAAAAGTTGCGCAATGAATATTGACGTAAACGTCAACATTCGTTGACGAAAAAGTGTTTTCGACATTTTGCCGGAATCTCCAAACACAATCAAGAAGATGGCTGTGGAAAAAAGTGTAGCAGATCACTTTTTTCTACAACCATCTTCTTGATTGTGTTTGGGAGATTTCGGCAAAATGTCGAATCCACTTTTTTTTTAAAGCTGACGTATTTATTCAGACTTGCGAAACACATTAAACGGTAGACGATGGTCTCCAATACACGCAGTCATTTTGGAGATCACAGTTTCTATACTATCTTCTTTAGTGTGATAATAATCATCAATTCTCGTTTTTTTTTTGGCTTGGGCTGCTGTGTCTGCTGTGCTTGTTCTTGTACGGTAGTAGTAGGTGTCGGAATTATGGAAGTATTAGGCGTTATGGTCGTAGCTGATTTTAGTAGTGTATTTCTTCTTAGATCTAGACCAAATAAATTATATTAGTAAAAGCGTGCGTGCAGGAAATTATTTAGTTTCCGACTTTCCAGGAATGATAGCCAATAGGCAGTTCACACACAAATACATAAAGCAAGTTCAGTTTTATTTTTATGTTCTGTTACATTTGCATTACAAACCAATTTGGATCTCAAAATACATTGTATTATTGTTAAATAATGAAAGTAAGTGACTATAGTAAGTACCTACTAAGTATATAGGTAGGTATAATTAAAGTAAAAGTGAAGTATCAAGTGAAGTATGAAGTGTCAAGTAACTAACCTGCTGCACTTGGATGTTGATTTTCAAGTGATTGTGCAAACACGTAGTGGTGTTTGAACATTGGAGAATTCTTTTGCACAATTTGCATTTTGCATTTTGTGTTCGTAAGAACGAGTTCCAAACCGAAGACTTGTCAAGCGTACGCTTTGTGTACTCTGAAAACCAATTTGTTTTTATCCATGGTTAAATGAAAGGCAGTCTGCAACTAAACTGCATACTTTAAAAAAAACGCACTTGGTAATCAGTCAGTACATAGTGAAGTGATACACTTTACACGTCTTGGGTAAATAAATCAATCCCGAATTTATTGACGAAACCTAACAGTTCTATTTAAGTACATTTGATATCGTCATACCTACTATTTACTAACAAACTCCCACCTAATTACTATAAAAAAATTGCATTCGAGTCTTATTGAGTCTGATTTGGAATGAAAAATATTAAAATAGGACTATTTTTATTATTATTTTATAATTTACTATTCGAATATCCATTTGAAATTCGAATATTCGATTGCAATCCCTACATGTAAGACATCTGTATCTTTCCTGTCTATTTAAAAATAAGAAAAGTGTCGTCAGCAAATAGAATTATATCCGATAAGTTAGCCATCATGTAAGGAAGATCATTTACATAAACTAGAAATAAGAAAGGGCCAAGAATTGAACCTTGAGGCACGCCCATTTTAACTAGAGACCCCGAAGACGTCGCCCCATTAACATTTACTTTTTGCTGCCTATCTATCAAGATAGGAAAGAACAAGATCAGCAGCTTGTCCAAGAATTCCGTAGTGGTGTAATTTACGGATCAGTGTATTGTGGTCAACGCAGTCAAACACTTTTGAGAGGTCACAAAAAATGCCAATTGCATCCTCGAACTTCTCCCAGGATTCCAAAATGTGACTGATGAGTTTTACTCCTGCGTCAGTCGTCGACCTAGCTTTCGTGAAATCAAACTAGTGACTAAGTAAAATCCCATTAGAATTAAAATGTGACAACATCTGGTCTAGCATGATTTTTTCATATATTTTACTCAATGCTGGTAGCACAGATATTGGTCTATAATTAGAGGGATCACTCTTACTACCCAATTTGAAAATTGGTACTACTTTGCTATGTTTCATTAAATCAGGAAACGTACCGCTATCTAAACATTGATTAAATATGCCTGTTAGGACAGGGGCAATTGTGTCAATGATATCTTCAAGAACCTTAACGGAAATCCCCCATAAGTCTTCAGTGTTTTTTATGTTAAGACTTTTAAATGCTTTTTTAATTGTGACAATAGAAATGGGCTTGAATTCAAAACTTGGAATGTCTTTACTGAAGTGTTCTTTTAAATATAGATGATGAGGAGAGAGATTTCGTAACCTCTATTGGGATGTTGGTAAAGAAATTTTCTAGTGTCTCAGCAATTTTTAACTTATCTGAAATGGTTTCATTATCAATTTTTAAAGACATCTCGCTCGATCTCGCTGTTTTGTTTCCAGTTTCTTTGTTAATTACCTGCCACACAGCTTTTATAAACTTGAAAGCGTGAGAAACAATAGTATCACTAGACATAACGTAGGTACTTCTCGAATCGCATGTGTGTCGGCACGCTTCCGACAAAGCGAAGAGCGGTTGGTAAATGTTCAGACCAAAATAAGCTGTCGCGCGAAGTGATACGGCATTTAAGGCGCAGATATACGACTTCTAATGATTTTAAATTGGACACCACATCTAAACGACTAGTCTTACTTCTTTGAAAAAAATATATGTTGTACTAGACAGTTTTCTTCGTAATTTGATATACGAATAATTCAAATTATATTTTTATAACATAGTGTAATTAATTTGTAAAGTAATGTCTATCGCGGACAAAAAAAACGATAATAACGCAAAAGCTATCAGGTGTATTTTCATGAAACTTTCACCATCTAAAAGGCAATTTAATTACACAAATTTTAGTATACAGCTTTTATTTGTATTGTGTTTGATAAATCAATGTGGGTTGTTTTTCGAATAAACTCGGTGCGCGTTAAAACCGGGGCTCTTGCGGGCGACGGGCGGCAGTGCATCGCTGACCACTGTCACGGGTAGACGCTAACGCTCGGAGCAATTTTATTCGCTTTTAAATTTTTCATGCTATAAATGTCTGGTAAATCCAAATTATTGAAAAAGAAATGCCTTACACTGGCAAAACATAGATTACTGAAGTAAGTAACGTACCTATTTTAATCGAAATAAAATTATCATTAATCTCTATCGAAAGTTTGAATTATTTTGAATTGTAGTAGGTAACCACACTTTTATTTAATTTAAATAATTGTGTTATTTTTGTTTTAGGACAACACCAAATAAAAATTCTCTAGTCGTAAATTCAGAGACGAGGTTTTTTTTTGTAATTTTTTTGTAACCATACTATTTTACATCGTTGTAGGGACAGTCCGGATTAGAGTTTCAAAAAATATTTGAACGCTATTATTGACATACAAGTTGTGGTGGTGTTCTTGGTTCGTAAGTAGTATGACCTTGACTGCGGAGATGTAATTACTAGACTGTCCCAGAAGGAGGGTAATGTTTTTCGAGAGTATGTATGTATGTATGTACTTATGTCTATTTCTTTGGCACGCTCTGTAGCCTAAACGGCTTGATGGATTTTAACATATGAGGTGTCGTTAGGTTCGTCTTAGTAGTGGAAGTGACATAGGCTATTTAATATTTATATATTGCATCTGCAAATACAAAAAAAAGAGGTAGGTTTAAAAAAATAACAACAAATAAAAGTTAGTAATGAGTCAATTCCAAATATACATATTAATAAAACTAACACATAACATAAAACATAACATCACGCCTGTAATCCCCGAAGGGTTAGGCAGAGGTGTACCTATAGGACAACCACATTTCGCCAGTAAAATAAAACTAAAAAGTTTGAAATAAAACAAATTATAAAAAAAAAACAAAAAACCCGACTGCAAAAACTCATAACTGAAAAGAGAAAAACAAGCATTATAATCTATAGGATGTTGGTATCGCAGGCATTTGGACAAACAAAAGTTTCACCAAAATTTCAGGTTGGTTTTTGGTTTGCGCCTGCAATACCAAAATCCTATAGATTATAATATTTATAATGCTTGTTTTTCTCTTTTCAGTTATGAGTTTTTGCAGTCGGGATTTTTGTTTTTTTTTTTTTAATTTTATTTTTTTTATGTCCGTTTTGCGAACTTAGCCGACGTTCACACGGACGTAATAAAATCACGGCGGGATTTTATCGCGCACTAGATTTTCAACTCTCGGTGTTAAGCCGAGCGTTGACAATCCAACGCGCTGGGACGTACTCTCGTGTGGGCACGTGCAGGAAAAAAAAAGCGCCGCGATTTTGTTACGTCCGTACGAACGTCGGCTTAAGTACATTGTGCACAACTATTTTCCTACTTTCGCCCATGCCTTTACTTTCATGCCGGTGCTTATATTTAGATACATGTCGCAGAGTGATACCGCCTAGTTTGGAAGAAAAAGTTTGATAGTTCCATAATTTACAACAAAAGGATTCCTCTTCAGTAAATGTTGTTTCAATCACTTTAGAAATGAAAAATAATTGAAATAATAATTAAATTTGTGAATTGTTTTTTTTTTCTTCTTAGTTTTTTTTTTTTGTTCTCTCTTCTATAGTTACACAGGTTGTCTACATCTCTTTTTATATACTTTCCTGTCGCAAGTATGCTGGAAGAGATTTCTTTAGAAAAAGCCACTGCTTTTTAAAGGAAAAGAAAAAAAAAAATCTTTTCCTCTCTTCTTGTCTGTTTATGTGTGTGCATAAATTTGGAAATATAAAAAAAATTACACTGATAAATAAAACGAAACAACCTAGGAGTGAATTTGTACCTACATTATCTGTTGCAATAACAACAAACAACACAACAACAACAAATGATTAACGTATTATTATTACGTTAATATATTGTAAATTATGAAACCATTAAACTTTTTTGACCAATATTATATTTAACCATACCGAATAAAATATGTTATTTAAATTGGGCATTTAATTTAGATTAAAATACGCCTGACATCATATCATTTAAATGAATGGTTTAAAAGATATCACAGATTCAAAATTACGCGTTACTACATAAATAAGGTTGACGGCAACGCGGGCGCAGCGGTATTAGTCAATGACCTTTCCTCGGCTATTAGGTATGTAATCTCAGTAGTACGATCCTGTGGGATTTTTTCGACATCCACGCGGGCGAAGCCACGGGCTAAAGCTACTAAGGCTATAATTTATATATATATATCACGCGGGCGAAGCCGCTGGCGGAAGCTAGTGAAAAATAATTTAAGTAAACTTTCGATGGATATTGGTGCCGATTCTCTTGTCACAAATGCCTCTAAACTGGACTAAAAATCACCAAAATTTAGTTTATTCCTGTCAAACGACGATTTCCCATTCTGAAATAGACTAAAGTGACACAACTATATTTTAGTTTGACAGCACTAAGATGGTACTGAGATATTAATTTAGTGAAAATGGCAATTTTGCTGTTCTGAATTTGACGTTATTCATCTAAAATTTAGATTTTCTAACTAAATCTGACTATTTTTAATCGCGTCTAAAAACGTGGGGAATAAAATTGGTTGTCATGAACTTTAAATTAACACCAACACCTCGACTTCAGATGCAAAAACAGTACTGATTTTATTTTTCTTTTGCTTGTATCTCGAAAACGTTGTGTCCAATCGCAAAAATAATAAAAATTTCGACCCCCTTTATAAAACTCTACCCATAACTCTACATGTAGGTATTTTTTTTTTTTTCCATACAAAATGTGAAAAATTCCATATAAAACACGTCGAGGCTGCCCCCCCTGCGTGCCTCCGGCTCTAAAAAGATTCACATGGTTAGGTATCACGTGTGGAGTCGCGATTGTCAAATTCGATTTAGATGTGTAAAAAATATTTTTTAATTTAGAGAATTTATTTTGCAGAATAGCTTTGAAATTCTCATAGTCAAAAGTAAGGAATTTTAGTGATAGTTTAGTTCGGTGTACAAGAGAATCGGCACCACTATTGATAATATTAGTTCGATTAAAATAGGTACGTTACTTACTCTGTAATCTATTTTTTGCTAGGCGTTTCTTTTTCAATGATTTCGATTTACCACCAATTTTTAGCACAAAACTTAAAAGCAAATAAAATTGCTCCGAGTATTAGCGATGCACTGCCGCTCCACATACTGGTATTTGCAACATCTAGGCGGACAAAATTATTTTTGTGTATAATTGGAATTTAACTAACCGAAATAAGAAAATGAAGGTATTTTAACCATTTTCTCCACATAAATAAAACTCAAGGTAGTATTTTACACATTTATTTACAACAATATAATCCTAAAACAAACAAAAAATATATTTTTATTTTAATAGTTTTTATAAGCATCAACATATTCGTAAGAAAAGAAAAAATACGATATACCCTACTGTTCATCGCTTTCTGACGAATTTTCGATGATATTCGGTTCCGCAGAAACGAACATGGCTATGTTCCTTGATTTCCTTTTTTTAATCTCTCGTCTGCTGCTTAGAAGAGGATCCGAGCTCAGAATAAGACGATTAAAAACATCCTGATTGCAGCTTTCTCTAGAATTATTTTCTGGCGAAATTTGTCCGGTACGCTCTAAAATGTTTGTTGCGAGCCTCAGCTGCCTCCTGTTAGAGTCTGGTTAGATTGTACGAAAATATTTTCTTTGTAATGAGCTTTGATCCATTTTTGTTTCATTTCAGATTTAAAATGAGCAAAATTACGTTTAAAACCAACAATTTGGTCGTTATTGTAAAACTGGTCTGATAACAGCTGGTTCCTTAAAAAATCCAACTTTGCATCTAAATTAGGCAAATCGATGTTTTTAAGGCCCTTGTGAGCCTAAAACAAGCATAAACTATGTAGAAGTTACATGGAAAAAAAATTACCTTTTTAAAATTATATTGTGTGTCATAATGATTGATAAAAAAAAGACTTATCCGGACGTTTCCGGACGTAATTGTTTTGTTATTTAAGACAATATTATATGTAGAATAACTTGTAATAAAAATCATAGCCCGATATATCCCGATACACAAACAAAAACTTTAGCTAAGAAGAAATTGTGCCCACATTGGAGTATTAAATTTACTTATTTTTGTAAGTTAAATTATTAAGATGTTTATAAGTTTAGCGGAATATTTTAAACACATTTCTTGAGTTTCTTACCTGCTTTATCAGGATCCATCACTTTAAAATTGCAATGTAAACTGGAAGAATTGAAAACTGTGCTTCAAAGTTAACCTTTTGTAAGAGCGCGTCGAGAACAGATACGTGCACGTGGCAAAGCAATCGAATTCCGACTGACGTTAAGCGAGCGGGAAGCACGGTGGCAGGGGGTTTGCGCTGGGGCATTGTAAACACGTTCGTTATCTTTACCTCGAATCGGTTTTTAGGGGTATCAATGCAATTTAGATTTCGAGACTTTTGTCCGCCTAGATGTTGCAAATACCAGTATGTGCGCTCGTGCCCACAAGAGGCCCGGCTTCAACGCGCACCAAGTTTATTCGAAAAACAACCCACCTTGATTTATAAAACACAATACAAATAAAAGCCGTTTAATAAAATTTGTATAGTTAAATTGTCTTCTAGATGGTGAAAGTTTCATGAAAATACATGAAGATAATAATTTCGAGAAATTTTCAACTGTCTACCTATTACAGTTCATGAGATTTAGCTCGCTGACAGACAGACGGACATTGGAGGCTTAGTAATAGGGTTCCGTTTGGCACTCTTCCGGTACGGAACCCAAAAATTTACTTTACAAACTTGTAAGAGGTGCTTTAGACCATTGAACTGAATAACTTGCTATAGCAGCAACTTTGAAATCGCATTAAAAAAACAGCTGTCCCATACAGTTTAGAACACCTTATAAATATATATATAATTCACATGTTTTATTTGATCATGTTAAATCTTTGCAGATAAACAAATCCATTCTCCATTCCATGCTCCATTCGTTTCCCATGGACGCCAACTGCTACGATCTTTATATAGTTATACGTTCATATTATCTGCTATCTAATTGCGTAACACCTTTTCGTAAATGATTATGACTATTCTGTCTCATTTTGCAGTTCAACAACATTAATTGCGTTATTGACGTTGTTGAGCAGGTTTTTTTTCGAACTTATGAAGCAATGGATTGGCAATCTGTTTAAATGATTCAGATTGTGATTGATCGTTTACTATGCAATTAGGGTGCTGGTCATACACGCAGACAAACCACACATCTTTCTTTTATATTTTTTGTCATCTTCTGTTATTATTTTAAGTAGGTACGTCCTATTCATGTATGGACACATTTATTATTTACGTAAATATAATAAACCAACTAATTCAATGCAAACTATTAAAATAATATGATAACAATCTTAAATTATTATCAGAATATTAGCTTACTTATTAACAATATATTGAAAAAAAAAAAAATTGGTTGGTGATCTAAAATCAGACAGGATAGTCCTCACTATCTGAAACGTATGGTTACCCTACGAAATTACGTGCGTGCAGTTGCGGGGTCGCGGGGAGGTGACGCGTAGCTCCGCCCACTGGCTCGAGGTCGCTGTCACTTATTGTCGTCTTAACTAGTCTGCACGCATGCGGGCGCGCGGCGGCGGCGGCGAGCCTCTCCCCACGCAACCCCGCCCCGCGCCGCTGGCGCCGGCTCTCTCAGTTGATCCGCGATCGTCGTATGACGCGTCATACGACATCGTAATTTGTAAAAATGGATCGACATAATTAGTCTGAGTTACAGTTATTCCAATTTGGAGTACGTCGCTATTGTACAACCTGTACGCTAGGGCTAGTTATAACTTTACGCGGAGCCGCAAATCTTGGGAGTCGCTCCGTCTTCACGGGGTTCTGAACCTGGGATGACGACACATAGGTACAAACAACTGTGAAGTGTGTGTGACTGTGAATGTTTTCGTAGAGTTCATATGGCAATTACCAGCGACGTGCGCCACGCCGATCGGCAAACACCTCTAATGCATGGTCACCCTACACAATTTTGTCGCTTAGAAAAATAATAAAGTTGATTATTGTTGAAATTAAGCGTTCACAAAAAAAGAAAACGTGTTAAACTTTAGTGACAAGATTTTCACAATTTCTGATGTGGCCGCCGTTTGCATTAACGTTCGGATTAATTAAATAAACGCTACAACATGGAACACTCAAACGGGACGTTGAAAAGAAAGTTTTTTTTTTACTCTCTAATTCTAAGAGTAAGAATATTAAGAATTTATTTAGCCAAAGTTGGATATTTTTGGAACACTCCGTCTGCAACATAGGAGGATCGAGTGTTCTAAATAAACTTTTACAAAATCCAAAAAACTGTTAAAATGAATTGAATATTTGTGAATAGTTTTCACAAATTCAGCACAATTATTTCACATAAAAATGTTAAACATATATATCTAGTATATTTTGAAACAAGAGTTACAGTATTTTCTCAGGTTAGCAGATTAAGTGTTCTAGTTAATTGACCACGACTTTCTCACCATAGATTTCACAATTTTTTTATCTTCACCACTAAGTTTTCACAATTATTTCCTAAATTCTTCCTTGATTTCGTAAAAATATAATTAACTTTTAAAAAGGAGCACTCAATCCACACGCACACGACAAAAGGCACCTTCCCGTTTTCTGAACAAAGTAACATGAACGCGACGAGCGCGTACTCGCACGACGATCGCTTCTACAGCCTTATTGCGTAACACTCGATCAATCACAATCTGTTTCATTTTGACAGTTCAACAACATTAATTGCGTTATTTACGTTGTTAAGCAGACAAATTTCTTAAACATATGAAGCACTGGATTATCAACATCCTTCAAAATTATTCATATTATGATTAATCGTGTGTTATGCAATTGGGGTGCTGGTTAGGACGCACTAGCTGAATAAAAAAAACAAAAGTAACTAGATTATTTTTAAGCAAATGCATAATATTTTTTTTCTGTTTACAATATTAAGTCCATAAATAACTGTTCACGACACTAATATTCCCGCACAAAGGACTCGTCGCGAGCGGGAACGAGCGGGAGTGCGCTCGTCGAGCTCGGAATAAAATACTGTGTTGGTGTTATCATTTATTGCGTGTGTGGAGCGTATGCAGCCGCTAGAGCGGCTAGGGCGGGCGGCGCTCCGTGACAGCGTCGGCCGTGGCGTCGTACCGCGGCGGGTTGGCCCAGGGGTCGTAGCCCAGCACCGACAGCATGGGCGCTAGTTCCGCCATATCGGCCCGCACGTCGGCCGGGATCTGCCCCACCCACTTGTCCAGTGCGTCCAGGTTCACCGGCCGCACCACCTGGTCCGACGACCGCTCCACACTGTAGGATGATCATGTATTCGTATAAATATTTTTCCATTGCGTACAGGAGAGCATGAGGTCCCAGGTCGGTAGAAATTTCTCAGTAGCAGCCTCAGACTAAATAAAAAACCAAGACAGCGCTGTCAACAGTGACGTGAGGCCGGTTTCGTAAACGTGTGCACTTAGGTGTAGTTTGATTGTAAATGGTTGTATAAGAATCACCTTTTAAGATACCCCACTCGATAGGTTTGGGAGATTTTTTAAAGGACATATCCTAAAATGGTTTTTTATTATTCAATTCTAACCAGGATAAGTTAAATATATTTGGATAGACATCCCAGAAACTAGTGTTTCTAACTATATCATACATTTTTAAAGACCTCCAATTTTGAGAAAAATCTTTTTTATTTCAGTAAGAATTTACTCCTAAAACGAACAAACCTTTCTAATTATCTAGGATAACTAGCGGACCCGACAGACGTTGTCCTGTCAAAACATTGTCCAGCGGACAAAATTGTGAATCTAAACCATTCCCAGATCCCCTTGAACACACACAAAAAATTTCATCAAAATCGGTTCAGCCGTTTAGGAGGAGTTCAGTGACATACACACTCACAGAAGAATTATATATATAAAGATATAGTGAACACACCCCAATCAATTTATGTCATATTGACATATTCAAATAGTAAACTTGTCAAAATTGACACATGTTACTGTCATCACTGTCAATTGATTGACAGTAATGACTGTACCATGTGTCAATTTATATCATATTTGTCATAGTTGCCATCAACAAATAAAATATTTATATAGTTTATAATTTAATAATATAGTTTATAATTTTTCTCTTAAATGGAGGGGTCTAAAAATATTATTTCAGTGGTTCCTAGTTCCATATTTTGTCGTTTTTATTTAGATATAGTTTGATGCAGGTTAGATTTTTCTCAGAATAAAAAACCAACGTCCCTACAAAAAGCGGACATCTTCTTTGAAAACATACTTTTTGGCGCCAAATATCCGCCATTTTGACTTTTTTTATAATTTTAAATATACCTAGTGACACTCGCGCAATAAAGACCAATCTAATGACATGCTATTATAGAATTGGTTCAGTCGTTTAGTAGTTACGAGGGAACATAGGGACGGACATAACGTACATACAGGTCATACACATAACCTTTATTTTTTTGGCTTCACCGCAGTCGGGTGTAACGTTGCACAGTATTGTTTTTGCCTCGAAAAGCGGACATTCCCTTTTTATTAACTTATCCGATAGAACAGGTTATTTTAAAAGTAAGAGTAAAATGCCCGTGTGACAATTTTACACCAAACACGAGTAAAAAAAATATTTGTTTTTTTTTAACTTTTCTAAATTAATTCATTACAAAAAAAGTAAGCATTATTTTACCCTTTTCTTTATTATGTGTCATAAAACTATATTAACGGTATTTGAAAAAAAATAAAAAAGAGTACTAACTAGTACAGATGTAAAGAAATATGCTTTTTTTGTGTTTTTAGATTTTGATTTTTCATGGTTGTATTTTTACTTAGTTGGATTCAATATTTATTGTGAATCATATTTAGACGCCAACCAATCACTAAAAAAAAAACCACATCCAAATCTCGTGGTATCTAGGAGTTATTCACTTCTAAAGTTTTTTCTAATAATTTTGATTTTAGGGTCATCAACTTCACAAAAAATAATATTTTTTGTTTATAGGTTTAAATTTTATGTTGGATTTTATTTTATCATAGAATAATACTTACTTTTTTATGTATACATATTTACACCTACTCTCATTTTTACAAATAATATTTTTATTATTTTTACATCGAACTAAACATACAACTACTTAAAGTTAATTATTTATACTTATATTTTTCATGCTTTATTGCATGTCAAGTCATGTGCGGAGATGAACAGGGTGAAGCACACCTTACACGAACCATTTCAAGCTACTTTCGACCACCTAAATCTATTAGACCTACGAAGTTCGTTAAGGCCCCGTGCTGTGAATTCACTCGACAGAGTTTAGGTAAATTCTTGCGATGCTATGTTTGTGTGCACCGTTCACGCACACACGCCTAAACATCGAGCTTAGTGATCGCTTAAACAGTTTTGATCCTATAGACGGTATTTTGTTAAGTTACGTAGGTATGCTTATGAAATAAGTCTGGAATGTTTGTGTATATTCGTTTAGTATATTTATAACAATTCTGTTTTATATGGAATTTTATACTTTTTGTATGGAAAACATGAAAGTTATTACGTACATGTTGAGTTTTATGGGTTTATGGGTTTCATAAAGGAGGTCGAAATTTTCATTATTTTTGCGATAAGACACAATTTTCGAGATATAAGCAAAAGAACAGAAAAAAGATACAGTACAGTTTTTGCACCTGAATGAGTTATTAATTTAGTGAAAATGAAAAATTCGCTATTCTGAATTTGACTTTTTTCACCTAAAATTTTGATTGGTGCCGATTCTCTTGTACACCGAACTAAAGTAATTAAACTATCACTAAAATTCCTTACTTTTGACTATGAGAATCTCAAAGCTATTACGCAAAATAAATTCTCTAAATTTAAGAAAATTTTTGACACATCTAAATCAAATTTGACAATCGCGACTCCACACGTGATACCTAACCACGTGAATCTTTTTACAGCTGGAGGCGCGCATGGAGGGCAGCCTCGACGTGTTTTATATGGAACTTTTCACTTTTTGTATGGAAAATAAGAAAAAATATAACCTACATGTAGAGTATAAGGGGTTTAAGGGTCTTATAAAAGGAGTCGAAATTTTCATTATTTTTGCGATTGGACACACCGTTTTCGAGATATAAGCAAAAGAAAAAAAAAGATTCAGTACTGTTTTTGCATGTGAAATCGAGATGTTGGTGTGAATTTAAAGTTCATGACAGTCAATTTTATTCCACATGTTTTTAATCGCGAAAAATAGTCTGATTCAGTTAGAAAATCTAAATTTTAGTTGAAAAACGTCAAATTCAGAATAGCAAAATTGCTATTGTCACTAAATGAAAATCTCAGTACCATCTTAGTGCTGTCAAACTAAAATCTAGTTAAGTTGTGTAACTTTAGTCTATTTCAGAATGGGAAATCGTCATTTGACAGGAATAAACAAAATTTCGGTGATTTTTAGTCTAGTTTAGAGGCATTTGTGACAAGAGAATCGGCACCATGTCTAACTAAATCTGACTATTTTTAATCGTGATTAAACAGGTGCGGAATAAAATTAGTTGTCTTGAACTAAAATTTACACCAACACCTCGCTTCATTTGCATAAAACAGTACTGTATCTTTTTTTTTTCTTTTGCATATATCTCGAAAATGGTGCGTCCAATCGCAAAAATAATGAGAATTTCGATCCCCTTTATAAAACCCTTAAACCCCTGACACTCTACATGTAGGTAATATTTTTTCTTATTTTCCTTACAAAAAGTAAAAATTCTATATAAAACGTCAAGGCTGCCCCCAGTTCAGCTCTAAAAAAAATTCACGGGGTAGGGCAAACAAGTACCACGTGGACTCACGATTGTCAAATATAATTTTAGTGTGTCAAAATGTATTTAAATTTAGAGAATTTTTGTTGCAGAATAGCTTCAAGATTTTCATAGCCAAAAGTAAGGAATTTTAGTGATAGTTTAGTAAGTTTAGTTCGGTATACAATAGAATCGGCACCATAGGTGCCGATTCTCTTGTCACAAATGCCTCTAAACTAAACTAAAAATCACCAAAATTTAGTTTATTCCTGTCAAACGATGATTTCCCATTCTGAAATAGACTAAAGTGACACAACTTAACTATATTTTAGTTTGACAGCACTAAGATGGCACTGAGATATTAGTTTAGTGAAAATGGCAATTTTGCTATTCTGAATTTGACGTTTTTAACTTAAAATTTAGATTTTCTAACTAAATATGACTATTTTTAATCGCGACTAAAAACATGTGGAATAAAATTGGTTGTCATGAACTAAAATTCACACCAACACCTCGACTTCAGATGAAAAACAGTACTGATTTTTTTTTTTGATTTGCTTATATCTCGAAAACGGTGTGTCCAATCGCAAAAATAATGAAAATTTCGACACCCTTTATAGAGCCCTTAAACCCCTAACACTCTACATATAGGTAATCTTTTTTCTTATTTTCCACACAAAAAGTGAAAAATCCATATAAAACACGTCGAGGCTGCGCGCCTCCGGCTCTAAAAAGATTCACGTGGTTAGGTATCACGTGTGGAGTCGCGGTTGTCAAATTCGATTTAGATGTGTCAAAATTATTTTTAAATTTAGAGAATTTATTTTGCAGAATAGCTTTGAGATTCTCATAGTCAAAAGTAAGGAATTTTAGTGATAGTTTAGTTCGGTGTACAAGAGAATCGGCACCACTGTTTCACTAGCATACATAGTTCTTTGATGTACATGCAGAGTAAAGGTAATATGTGTAGTTTTTTAAATAACAGTTAACAGCTGTCCAAAAACCAGACACCAGATATTGCCCTAACACACTTCTTTTGTACCCGAAATGCCATTAAAACTTCAACGGAGTTGCCCCATAATATCAGACCATACGATAGCCCAGACGATACGTATCCGTGATATTCAGTGACTGCTGCGTCTACGGACACTGTTGATCGTACACGTTTTATTGCGTATACGAATTTGTCTAGTTTATCGCATACGTAATTGATGTACGATTTCCAGTTACAGTTTTGGTCCATTATTATCCCCAAGAATTTTGTCTTTACTACTTGTTCTAGGATAGTGTCTTCATATTTTATACTAAGAATCTGCAAGTTTGATGATGTTCGGAATGTTTAATATGTCTGTAAAAGTTCCATGGTTTTTGTTAGATAATGTTATGCGAGCAGTATTACCATCTTTGGTGGTGCTTGCATTGGGTCGCACCACATCAACCAGAAGCCCCATTTTTTCTCTTACTTCTTATTGCACCTTTGTTTAGTTTACTTCCATAATTATATGCTCCGGAGAATTGTGAGATATCCTCCATTTTTTTACTTGCATCTTGTATCCTAGACATCGCGAGCCGCCGCGAGACAGCGCTGAACATTTTTTGGTGTAAAAGGGTAAGCGTGATTTCAATTCTCACCCATCTCATCCACGCCTCGCCTCGCCAGTATAAAACCACCTTAATACACGTATCTACGCGTGCAAAGGACTTATTCCGTACTTTATAAGCGATTCATCTGAGGCTTGAGAAAGCACAAAGTCTAACTTATTAAATTGAGAGGAAGTCGCCTTACAAAATGGGCATCTTATTTGTGACGAAGTGTTAGTGATTATATTGAGCACTTCCCTACATATTATAAA
The DNA here is from genome assembly GCA_963680765.1 of Agrochola lychnidis. NCBI lineage: Eukaryota > Metazoa > Arthropoda > Insecta > Lepidoptera > Noctuidae > Agrochola > Agrochola lychnidis. The sequence goes on along the minus strand of OY796863.1, from coordinate 191,509 downwards.
AAAAGTCCCCCGCCGCGTCTGTCTGTCTGAACGCGATAAACTCAAAAACTAGAAAACGGATTTTCAAACGGTTTTCACCAATGGACGGAGTGATTCTTGCGGAAAGTTTTTGGTGTATAATTCATTGAGGTTTTGTGTAAATTGGCTGAAATATGACGATTATTATCGAAGATGTCGGAAAAATCATGCCGACTGGGAGCTTTACTGGCGTGCGCTGCGTAAACCGTTAAAAGATACATCAAATTTATGTTCTACAGGATTGAAGATTTTAAAAAGTTCAACAAAAAATCCGCGATAGCATATGTCTATCTTCTAAGGATGACCCACAGTAACAATTATTATTTTTCAGAAAAATGAATGGTTTAAAAGATATCACAGATTCAAAATCACGCGTAACAAAATAATTATGGTTGAAGCGCAGCGGTAGGAGTCGATAACCTTTTCCTGGACTATTATTTAGTTATGTAATCCCGGTACTGCCTGGTAGTACGTTCCCGTGGGACATTTTGCGAAATCCACGCGGGCCAAGCCGCGGGCAAACGCTAGTTACCATCTATAAAGGTCAAGTAAAGTTGAATTTTTGCCGTTAATGTTAGGTTTTTTGATGCTTTTACGCAAATGCTGTGCATTTCTTTTATTTGGTCTTCTACCCCATACCCTTCATTGGCTAAACGAAATTTAATTCATTTATTATATATCATACGTATTTAACGTCGTATGATATTAGTTAACTTACAAATAAATAAACGGCAAAAAAAAATGGTACATTTATAAAACTGGTAGGATTACTAGCATTATAACTCCGTTTATTCATTTTAGTTGAATTAACTTTTTAATTATTCATAAAATAATATGAAAATAGATTTATCATTAACAATGTAAAAATCAATGTAACTTCTTTCAGATAACCATGTTATTATGTCCTTTATTTATTTTTACACATATTATTTTACATTTTTAAATATTTCTTAAAAAATAAATATATAAAAACATTTAAAAATACAAAAATTTTAGCCCACCGGTATCGGGAACAAGGTCCTATTACAATGTTATTATAAATTTTTCGATAAAAAATACGATTTGTGCCAACCCTAGCGCCTAAATTTCAGAATCCTGTAAGTTCTAGATACCATAAAATTTGGATGTGATATTTTAAATCGGCACTTCTTAGTGCCAAAACAACAGCTTGTCTCAATATTGAATCCAACTGCCATGAAATAAGCCCGTAAAAAAATAAAATCGAAAATATGTAAAATTCGAAGTTACTCACTACCGGTTAACGATAAAAATTGAGCGTTTGCTTGATAATTTACTTATTATAAAGCATCAAGTAATTGCAATCAAAGATATAACAAAAACGGATTGGATCTAAAGTTATTGCGATTTCTATGGTCTTTATGGAAACCATAGAAAAAAAATTAAAAAAATTATATCTCCAGATTGCGACAAAATTGTCACACGGGTATTTTACTCTTACTTTTAAAATAACCTGTTCTATCGGATAAGTTAATAAAAAGGGAATGTCCGCTTTTCGAGGCAAAAACAATACTGTGCGTTGTAACGTTCCGTTTTTTTAAAATAAATGACAAACATGTGACTCAGGCTGGCTGGACAAATCTTCAAAATAGCTCGCATTTAACTAGGTCAATAGGGCACTTTATGTGACGGCTAAACACCCTTATTTCAGAATTTGTGACGCTACAGAATCTTAGATAATCGATCGAAAACGTGTCCAGCCAGCTTGAAAAACCACTTCTCGCTGGTCTCAATCTCGGTAACGGAAGTGATTTTGACGACGTTTTGCATATCAACGGGCGTCACATAAATATGTGACAGGCATCGAGCTAAAAGTTTTGTGATACGTACAGCGGTTTAGTAGAAAAATACAAAAATCTGTGTCCAGCCAGCTTGAATTTACGTATAAAACTTCTGGCTGGCACTTCCGAATCTCAATAACGGGAGCGTTTTCAAATATGGTTCCTTTACTAACATTTAGTGATGCAATGTGTGACAGTAATAACGTTTGATTTATGGTGTCACATGTAAGGGTTTACGAAAAATCAATAAAAACTTAATGTCCAGCCAGCCTGAGGTTCGCTGGCCGGTTCTCCGCTGCCTGATGATCTACGGCCTTCGAAATATGTTCAAAATTTTGTGACGGGGACGATAATGATAACCTGAATTTGTGACGGAGAAACTTTACGTAGTTTCAAAGATATTGGTGCCGATTCCCTTGTTCACAAACTAAACTAAATTTAAGTTCAGTGCATCTTTTTCTTTCTATTTTATTAAGAAAAGGACAAAAGATAAATTTTAGTTTAGTCCTGTCAAATTAATCAGCGCTTGACGTAACTGACGTAATTTTAGTCGGCAAGTTTTTAATCACGTCTAAACTTGTATGGAGAGTGACAGGCGCTGATTAATTTGACAGGACTAAACTAAAATTTATCCTCTGTCCTTTTCTTAATGAAATAGAAAGAAAAAGATGCACTGAACTTAAATTTAGTTTAGTTTGTGAACAAGGGAATTGGCACCAATGATCATTTAAATTTTCCCATACAAACACTGCAGTAGGGTTACCAATATTGTAGGTTTTATGTAGGACTAAGTATATTTTAAGGTGTTCTCTTTTTTTTTTGCTAGCCTATGTTGTCCCACTCCTGGGCAAAGGTCTCCACTGTGTCTTCACCGCTTCTTTTCACTTCTGATAAGCCCATAATATCCCAGTTGACCTCAGTCAGTGCATTTTCGAGCTCAAGCAGACGATCTTCGGATTTCAGAGTACGAACTGTTAGGATGGCGCTCCGTGGGTCCTTTTTAATTAAAACACTTTGTTTCTGCTACACTGAATTTATTTATATCTTGCACAACAAAATTATAATTAGTCAGAAAAGATGTTAATGGGATAGAATTTTGTAGGTTGCCTGCCTCGCTATGCATTGCGAGCAGTTTTATATAGCACATTAAAGTCAACAATAATTGCTGTTCTGTAAAATTATATACAGGGTGTCAGGGACATCGACGCGAAAACTGAAACCATGGATTCAGTACATGATTCTGAACCCCCTGCGTTGAAATTTTTCGTCGGTTATTAAAAAAAAATCAGCTGTTCCATGCATTTTGACCGCGTAGGTATTGCACTTTTCTATGAAACAGCAGATTTTTTTTTTTAAATAACCGACGAAAAATTTCAACGCAGGGGTTTCAGAATCATGTACTGAATCCACGGTTTCAGTTTTCGCATCGATGTCCCTGCCACCCCGTATAGCAGAACGTTGTAGGTAATAACGTTAAGTACTTCATCGGTATCCGGTTTATTTTTTGCCGTGGTCGTTGGACGGGGGATCGATCTCACCCGGAGATTCTTAGCACCCCTAACTCTAGGGCGAGGCTGCCCACCGTCATCAGCAGAAACGCCACTGGAGCCGCCGGGCATTTGGGTTTTGGGTTTGTTCTTCTTCTTCATCATGTTGTTTGTAGAGCGGATTAGACATTTAACCCATCACGCTAGTCTAATGCGGGTTGATGGGTGAACAGTGAACCTGCTCACTCGGTTCGTGGGTGCCGCGGTTAACATTAATCTTAATATTCACCGTCACCACCTTAAAATTGACGTCCTGTTCTTACGCCAATTGTCCAACTTAGACCATTTGCAAACTGTAGCAGTTCGTATGCGCTAAGTTGGTGGTTTTTGTTTATTAGAAGATGTAAGTAAACGTTTCCCTTAGTCGACTTTTACGACCTGAGCGGGATGATTAGCAGCTGATACATTCTATGTTTTTCTATTGCTCCCAGATCAGCATGGAAGATATTTTCTTTAATGGACGAAAATCCGTGTATTGGTGACACTAATACGAACAACTGTAGGTATTTAAATCGATAGAATACAAAACAGGCGTGGCTGCCACCGGCCGATTAGTCGATTAAAAAGAAATCCTTTATTTATGTAAAAATTATGGTCACCTCACAATATTAATGGACTAGCGACCCGCCCCGGCTTCGCACGGGTGCAATGCTGATACTAAATACACTACAGAAAAACTGTGAACGTTGTATATAAAAACATAGCGGCCCGCTCTGGCTTCGCACGGGTATAAAATATATAGCCTATGTGATTAAAATCGATCCAGTAGTTTTGATTTATTCATTACTGCCCGTGGCTCGCACGCGTTAAATTTGGAGTAAAACAATCCCCCTTTCCCTATACCATGAAGATTTCCTGCTATCTTTGGAATATCTAAATTCATACACTACATTTTTACTTATTTACTTTTTACATTTTTAACTATATATTTTATTTTTACAACATATTACAGAATGTCTTTATAAACAACGTTCACAGCTTTCTTGTCATTAGACAATACAAACATGTTTTCTCTGGAGGTCACTCTTGAAAGAGCGACATACAGTTGTCCATGTGAAAAACAGTCAACGCTCAAATCTAAGCCTGCAACGTTGAAGGTTTGACCCTGCGATTTATTCATGGTCATTGCAAAAGATGTCTTTACCGGAAACTGTAAACGTTTAAATTGGAAGGGTAAATCCGATGGTATCAGAGGGATTCGGGGAATCAATACATCTTCTCCGGTACCACATCCTGTGAGTATTGTGCACTCTATTATGAAAGTTTTCAATGATTTTACCAGCAAACGCGTGCCATTGCAAAGTTTAGGTGGATTCAGGTTTCTTAATAAAATAACAGGACAACCTACTTTCAACACCATTTTGTGAGGAGGGAGTCCAGACGGGTTCAAAGAGTTTAGAAATTCTGTAGGAAAATGAACAGCTTCTTCCAAATCGAGAACAGTATCGACCGAGTAGTATATTTTCGTCGGCGCATCAATCTTTGAAAGAATCAAGTTATTTACTTTATCTACTTGTTCGTTTACTTTATCTACTTGTTGACATGACTTTATAATTTCTGTACAAAATTTACTCAGTTCTATATGTATGATTACCTATGCACAAATTGCCATATTATTAGTATGTGCCGCAGTAAAAAATATCTAAATTCTTACCATTTAGAAACAAAAGATAATCAGCAATCATAAAAAACAAAAGATACCTATTCTATTCAGTTCTTTTTTTTTTACTGAAATACCTCAACTTAAACAACGATTTTAATTATAAAAAATAATTTGCTATTCGTGCGACTAAAAACAAAAGATAATCAACAATCATCAACAACAAAAGATACCTATTCTATTAAGTACTTTTTCTGAACTTACATATCTCACCTTAAATCACGATTTTTGAAAATAATTTCCCTAATATTAAATTGATCTAACTGTAAATTTTAATCAAGATCTTAATAGAAAATTGCAATCCATAAATTATGGTTTTATTTAATCTAATCTTATCTCACCTTATGTAGGTACTTATAATTGCTATAAGTGCGATTTAAAAATTAACCTTAGAATAGAATATAATTTATATTTTAAAACTACTATCATACAATTATTTATCGTAACTTACTTATAATTACTGATACGTTGTCGCGCTGAAAAGCACGTTTTTATTACCTAAGTATTGCTATTTTCCTCGCTGGAGAGCTCCGATATAATAAACGCGTCCGATCGCTGCTAAATTCAAAGTGCTATAGGGAAAACCGCGGCCTCAGACGCGCTATTTATAGGCACGCTCTTGCCGCACTGGGCGGCCGGCCGGTACCGCCGCAAACGCTACGTCCCGCAATTTTTAAATCTGTAATATCTTCGAAAATATTCACTTAAATCATACGGTGTAAAGGGCCATATAGATCTATATTAAATGAACAATGTATTCAAGGTATTTAATTGGTTAAGGATTAATGCTGTATTGGGTAAAATCGCTTCGAAAATTAGCCATTATTTGTCGTAAAAAGTAAATGACAAAAAAAAGTTATTGTGGGTTATCCATAAGAGATAGACATATACCATCACGGACTTTTCTGTAGACCTTTTCAATGTGTACAATACTTAGTACATTATTTTGATAAAACTCGTAGGGTTCAGCCTGCGTTTGCAATGTAAGCGGAAAAAATGTAATTATTTACGACATCACATTAGAAACCTCAAAAATAGCAGTACTTCTCCACTATTTAATGGTATAAACCTTCCTCTTGAATCACTCTATCTATTAAAAAAAACCGCATCAAAATCCGTTGCGTAGTTTCAAAGATTTAAGCATACAAAGGGACATAGGGACAGAGAAAGCGACTTTGTTTTATACTATGTAGTGATGTTTGTATGGGAAAATTTTAATGATCAATATCTTTGAAACTATGCAAAGTTTCTCCGTCACAAATTCAGGTTATCATTATCGTCCCCGTCACAAAATTTTGAACATATTTCGAAGACCGTAGATCATCAGGCAGCGCAGATACGTGTGTCCAGCCAGCTTGAACCTCAGGCTGGCTGGACATTAAGTTTTTATTGATTTCTCGTAAACCTTTACATGTGACGCCATAAATCAAACATTAATTACTGTCACACATTGCGTCACTAAATGTTAGTAAAGGAACCATATTTGAAAACGCTCCCGTTATTGAGATTCGGAAGTGCCAGCCAAAAGTTTTATACGTAAATTCAAGCTGGCTGGACACAGATTTTTGCATTTTTCTAATAAACCGCTGTACGTATCACAAAACTTTTAGCTCGATGCCTGTCACAAATTTATGTGACGCCCGTTGATATGCAAAAATTCGTCAAAATCACTTCTGTTACCGAGATTGAGAGACCAGCGAAAAGTGGTTTTTCAAGCTGGCTGGACACGTTTTCGTTATCTAAGATTCTGTAGCGTCACAAATTCTGAAATAAGGGTGTTTAGCCGTCATATAAAGTGCCCTATTGACATAGTTAAATGTGAGCTATTTTGAAGATTTTCCCAGCCAGCCTGAGTTACATTGACAAATTACATTGAATAATGATTAAAACTTTAAAATTAGGCTTTCTTTAAGCATTTTTTTATATTTGTTTACTTGTATAAAACCAAACTGCCAACGTCTGTATTCAACGCAATGCACGTGACCTGCCACAGGAGATGTCGTTCGGTTAACGATCCCCTGTTCCCTCTCCCCTGTTACCGCCCTGGCAAGCCCAGCCGTCAATCCGTTCACGCCGGAGCCAGCTCGTCATCGTCACACCGTCATATGCTGGCTAGAGGCTCACGCTCGCGTCGCTCATTCCCAATGGCGCGACATGCGCGTGAGACCTCCCCGACAGCCACGGTTGTCTCCGTTTGCAACGGTTTATTATTCTAATTTGCGGTACGTGTATAACATATGTCCGTGACTACCGCAGGACCACCAACGCCAATCGCTTCCATATTTAGTAAATAATTAGTACCTAATTAATTTACTAATTAGTGCTCGAACGACAAAATTGGTACCTTAGTAGTTTTCGAGAAACTCGACTTTGAAGGTGGTCCGTCCGTAGTCACGCTCCCTTCAGCAGGACCACCATGAGCGAGAAATCAACGATGATAACTTTCGTGCGCTCGTTCAGCAGGACCACGACTTTGAATATTGATTCCAAGTTTGAGGAGCTTGTCGCTATCCACAAACCTACCTAGAAAATTTGTACCCTGCAAGATAAAATTTGTGCCCAGAATTCAAAATTAGTTCTTCAGTAGTTAACGAGATATACCATGTCATTGGGTGGGGTGGCGGTAGTCACGGTGTTAAATTTTCATTTCAAGATTTCCCTATTAAAAACTCTGTGATTTAGTTAAGTTATAGCGACCAAAAATTCAGATTCCTAAGTGTTGTATTTTAATAAAAATTAGCTTTAATTACTTTTCCATACTAAATCTCAGCGTATAACCCGACCAAATTAAGTTGTCAATGGTATTGAGCTGTTTAGGAGATGTACACTCGTGCACATCAAACAATGGTTGTCGGAATAGTAATAACAACAGTTCAATATCTATAATAATAGGGTTCCGTACCAAAATGGTAAAAAGGAACCCTTATGGTGCAACTCAGTCTGTCTGTCCGTCTTTCTGTCACAGTTGGATATCTCAAGAACAACTACTAATGCTATCATCAGCTTGAAATTTGGAATAGTTTTAGATGACGTTTGCCCAATTATTTTGCAATTAAGAAATAATAAAGGTCTTAAAAATTCGAAGTGAGGCTACTAGGGCGTATGGGGTATCATATGAAAACGCGCTATTTGCACATTCTCAAAAAAAAAACATGTGTGCAATTCACACGTGGTAGAAGTGAAACCTTCAAAAATTTTGGCATCAAGAAAATGAAAAAAAAAAATCTTGTATGACAGAATTGTTTCTCTTTAAAAGTTCTAAAAAAAAATCCGCAACAGCATACATCACGCTTTTATCAGTAAAAGTGGAACTTTCCAACGTTAGGTAAAAATACTGGGTCTTATAATCTTATTCCCCCTCATAATTTGCCTAGCCTTGCACATCATAAATGCGCGCGCAGTACTTGATCATTATTTTGTTGCGATGTTATTTTAAAACTGCGATATCTCCTAAGATATTCATTGAAATCGAATGATGTTAAGGGCAATTTTGTTTTATATAAAATACTTGTGATGAATAATGTATTTATTAGGATAAGGATTAATATCATGTTTATGAAAACACCTTCGCAAATAATGCATTATTTTAGAACAAATTTGGTTATCATAAAAAAGGTTATAGTGAGCCAACCTTAAAAGATAGACATTTGCTATCGCGGACTTTTTTTAGAACTTTTAAAGGGGAACAATTCTGTCATACATGACTTTTGCGAAACTTTAACGCACGCAGCGGAAGCTCTCAAAAGGAAAAACAAACCCCCGATTTTGAAACTTTCTTCATTGGTGCTCCGCTCCTATTAGTCTTAGCATGATGATATATAGCTTATAGCCTTCCTAAATAAATGGGCTACCTTACACTGAAAGAATTCGGACTAGTAGTTCCTGTGATTAGCGCGTTCAAGCAAACAAACAAATTCTTCAGCTTCAGAGAATCACGAACACAAGAAACACTGTATAATGCTTCCTTCCTATCTCATTGTCTCCCACGTTAAATCTTATGAATTTATGTCGGTCTCTTTTTACTGTCGCTTTTTCGTTTCATCGACTTTCAAATCACAACGATGCTAAAGAAGTTTTCAGTTCAAACATTTTTTATGCCAATTTTTTTTTTTTATGTTAAAAAAATACCGTTCCCCCCGTTATTATATCTTTTTCTATGTTGTTATATGAATATCATTAAAGAGCAATAGGTATTTCTTATTTATTTCTTTAATTTTTGCATTCTAGTAACTTGTAAATTAGTACAACACAGAAGGTAGGTACTTACAATACAGAAAAATAATTATTCGTGTCATTAACAAAGGTATGTACCACAGGCCATGGATATTTTTTTTCTTAATATGTACATAGATACTAGGTACATAGTTTGTATAAAAATTATAGATATTAAACTATTGTTATTACTATTCCGACATCCATCAATTTAGTGCACGCGTGTACATCTTCTAAAATCTATTCTGTGAAAACTTAGGTGAACTTAATTTGGTTGGGTTATACGCGGAGATTTAGTATGGAAAAGTAATGAAAGCTAATTTCTATTAAAATACAACACCTAGGAATCTGAATTTTTGATCGCTATAACTTCTTTAGGAGCACTAATTTTTGTATAAATTTGGGAAGAAATCACAGAGTTTTTAATAGGGAAATCTTGAAATGAAAATTTAACACCGTGACTACCGCCACCCCACCCAATGACATGGTATATCTCGTAAACTACTGAAGAACTAATTTTGAATTTTGGGCACTAATTTTATCTTGCAGGGTACTAATTTTCTAGGTAGGTTTGAGGAAAGCGACAAGCTCCTCAAACTTGGAATCAAAATTCAAAGTCGTGGTCCTGCTGAACGAGCGCACGAAAGTTATCATCGTTGATTTCTCGCTCATGGTGGTCCTGCTGAAGGGAACGTGACTACGGCCGGACCACCTTCAAAGTCGAGTTTCTCGAAATCTACTAAGGTACCAATTTTGTCGTTCGAGCACTAATTAGTACCAATTAGGTACTAATTATTTACTAAATATGGAAGCGATTGGCGTTGGTGGTCCTGCGGTAGTCACGGACATGTATAACATGTATAGTCATGAGTCTTTATTACCTAAACTCAGTGTTTTTATAAACCCATACTGGGTAAGTGCTGAATAGCTAATTAAGTTTTATATTGTGTACCCTCAGACCAAATAAACACATGAATTAGGACTATCAGATCACAAAACCGGACAAATATTATCAATAAAATTAAAAATGGAAAACAATACCTTTCAAAAGCATTGGTTTGCATACAAAAGGGACCTAAGTAAAGAAAATATAGAAAAAATTAATTACTATATTAGTAAGCTATCATTTTCAGAAGTATATTTGAAAACAGATGTAAATAAAGCCTCTCATTATTGCATGCTGAACTTTGTTTATTCTATGAACTATGTTTCCCATTGGTTAAAATTAAGATGAACTCTAACTCTCTTAACCCAAAATGAGTAACTAAAGGTCTAAAAACGTCATTTATGATAAAGAGAAAACTACAAGGCATTTATTATAAAAATAAAACTACCCACAATAAATAAACATTTAAAAAATATGGCAAAAGACTAAGGCAATGTGTAAATACGATACAAAGGAATAATAATAAAAAATACATAGAGAAAGCAGACAATAAATGTAAAGCAATAAATGGAAAATAATAAATGACAAACTTAAACAGAACAATGCCAGTAATGAAATTAGATAAATTTTGGATGGAAAAAATATATTAAAAGAAGGTGATGTTATAGCAACACACTTTAACAATTATTCTATCAACATTGCTAAAAAGGGAAACGCCCAAAATCCAAAAAATAAACATGTTTGTAATAAAACGGTTGTGAACTCAATTTATCTAGAACCAGCTACTTGTAAAGAAATATTTATGACAGCTATGAAATTACGAAATACCAACTCACTCGGATATGATAACATTAGTACTAATTTGATCAAACAAAATTTATTAATTTTAACAGAACCCTTGACTTACATAATTAATTTATCTTTGGATAAGGGTATATTCCCCGACAGTTTAAAATTTTCTGTTGTAAATTCCCTTCACAAAAAAGGACCTAGATCCGAGTCAAATAATTACAGAACAATTACTTTGGTTCCCATACTTTCAAAAATATTTGAGAAAGTAATGAGCAAAAGGCTTATTTCTTAGAAAGAAAGAAAGAAAAAACGTTTATTTGCGGTAAACATGACGCAAGAAAAAAAATATATTACATTACAAAAATGAGAAAAAGTTGGGGGAAGCATGCGTCACATCCACGCAAATCGGCCATCGCTCAGCATTATGCTACGACCCTGTGCAAGACAGAGCCCCAGCGCTGGTTTTCAGCGACAGCCGGCGCCGACATTATGACGACGACCGGTGCAGCAAACAAATATTAAGACGCTGTACCAGTAAAGCGTACTTAAAGAAAAATAATTTTTTAAAATTAAAATGTGATGTAACTAAATACACAACTGATATATAACTGATATACTAAATAGATATAAAAGATAAAAAATAAATAGACATACTTTATTCTATGTTACGAGAATATCATCCTCAAAAAACGTTTTACGTTTTTTTTAAAGTGGCAACATTTCGACGCGTCTTTAGAGGTTGAACCAAATTGTGATGTAAGAAATTACAAAATGGCCAATGATGCAATGAGTACCTACTACTTAGGGCCGGTTTTTTGATCCCTAGTAATAGTCAAGCTAACCATTTGTTAAACTGACCATAGTTAAGACTGTAACCAATTGTTAACTCAAGTTTGCGTTTTTTGATCCCCATTTGAACCATGGTTAGAATTTACTATTGTTAACTATGTTGCCATTGCAATCGACACTAACTTACCCATTTAAGAGTTGGGAGTCATTATTTTGCTATCAAAGTCGTCAAATGACGAGTTTATTGATTGTGATTTCGTGCTTGCTCATACATAAATAAAAACGACTAGAAATTGAAATAATGGAATTAAACAGGGCAGAAATTGTTATTTAATACAACAAAAAAAATAATTGGTATTAATTAATTTACAAATAAAAAGTAAAAAAAAAAATGAACACCATTTTTATTTGCATTTATAATATTAAAAAATTATTACATTTTTGATATTATAAATTATGATGTTTAATAATTTATGATATTAAAATTCAATAAATTATACTAAAAATGTTATATTATAAATTATTATGTTTTTAATAGCAAAAAATTAATTGGTTTTAATATATTTTTTTTTTCTTTTTCTTAATAAAATAAGAAAAAATTAATTGGTATTATTTGTGGAATAAAAGAATATTTTAAAGTAAGGAATAATTTAAATAAATGAATTAAAGTAATAATTCAAATAAACTTTGGGTCTTCTCATTAGGATATGTGACAATTTGATCACCCGATGAAGTCTCCGACTTATGAAAGTATCTTAATATATTTAAATTCATAATAAAACCGGAAATACTCAAACACACTTTTAATTAAAATGAAATGACACGAAACAGCCTATTGTGACCAAGAGTTAACTATCCGCCATCTTGCTAACCCTTGATGGAGCCGTGGTTAAATATGTTGACCAATGGTTACATATTTAACCACTTGTCATGTTAACTAGGGATCAAAAAACAGAAATTGCTGAAATTTAACCATTTGTTGCTATTTTTAACCATTGGTCGACTTAACTAGGGATCAAAAAACCGGCCCTTAGTCTGTGATGTAATGTGTTTATTATTATGCAAAAGTTATGTGTCAGTGCTATATGCGTTTGTGAGTGACTGTGAAATGAGATGGACCCAATAAAAGACAAAACCTTGGAAAACTGGAGGGTGACCCGACATGCCAAACACTTTCTAAAGAGATATGCAGCCTCAAAAACAGGAAAATATGAAAAATGGAAGTCCGAGTCACGAATAGAAACACAAGATAGTACAAGTAAATAATATGATTATTGAAATTTAATTTGAAATTAGATTGTAAAATAATGATTATAAAAATAAATATTAAACAAAAAACATGGACAAGTAATGAGATCAAAAATGTAATTCAATAAATAGGTTGTCAACATAGGATGAGAGTGGACACGGGAAACGATACCAGCAGTAACAGGGGACCGAAAACCATGCTGCAGCGCTGCTGGACATCCAAAAACCAAATACTGCAGGCCATGACCCATAAGGTGAGCAAAGAAAGAAAGAAAAAAACTACTGTAATGAGAGTTAAAAACTTATTGTTCAGAGAGATGCACATGCAACAATAACTTCTTAAGCTGAAATTTAAAAGACTGCACTGTTTTTAGGCCTCGCATTGGTGGTGGAAGATCGTTCCAGCAGCGTGTGGCCGCAAACCTGAAACTACCTCTGAATGCTGCGGTTTTATGTCGCTGCATTGTGGGCCAACCACAGAACGAAGACCATACTTGTAACGTGCCTGTCTCGAAGTGAGTTTTTCAAATAAATAGTGCGGCTTATGGGTCGTTACAATGCCAAACATTAAACTCGCTAAATGAAGCTTTCGCCTGGCAGCCATTTTTTGTGTTTTGAGTTCGTTTATGTATGGCGTCACGTGATGCCTGCGAGGGACATGAACGCAGAAACGAACACAGGCATTCTGAATTCGCTGAATTAACCTATCTGTCCTGGCAAGCAGGCAGGGCCCGTAGACAGTGTCACAGTAGTTTAGCTTAGATAGGATCAGACTGTCAATCAGTTGTTTTCTGAGTGGTACGCTAAGAAATTTTCGTATATTATATAATACCTTAAGTCTATAAAAGCAATTCTTGAGTACGTTTTTTAAATGAGCCTTAAAACGCAGCTCTGGATTTAGGATTAGACCCAGGTTACATGCCTGTTCTACTCGCTCAATTTTCTCCCCTTTAATTAAAATTTCTGGTTTAGCAGACAGTATTGCAGCAACTTGTTTCCTTGTTCCCAGCACCATGAATGTGGACTTCAGCGGGTTCAGGACCAAAGAGTTTTCCTCAGACCAGGTCACCACTCTATGCAGGTCCTCATTCACCTTTTGCACTGCTAACGCTGTATCATCCCCTTTGCAAGATATGTACAACTGGATATCATCAGCGTACATGTGATACTTGCAGTTTAAAAAGGATCCAGTAACATCAGCACTATAGAGGATGTACAGCAAAGGGCCCAGAATCGATCCCTGCGGGACTCCCCTAGACACCTGGAGCGGAGAGGAAGACACAGTTGATCCGTCTTCCTTGTGGATCTGCACATACTGCGACCTACCAGTTAGATAGCTATTAAACCAATCCACAGCGTCACAATCAAAGCCATAATATTTTAGCTTGGACAGCAGTAGATTGGTATTAATAGCGTCGAAAGCCCGAGAGAAATCCAACAGGACCAGGATCGACCCCTCCCCCCATCACGTACCTCCAGGATATTTCCCACCACATCCATCAGAGCCGTTGCAGTGCCTCTTCCCTTACGGAAACCCGACTGAAGCTCAGGGAGAATGTTATTAGCCCCCAAGTATTCAATTACCTGTAGATACACTACACGCTCCATGTAAAATACTGGTATTCAGGTGCATCCGGTTAGACTGGAAGCCGACCCCAATATAGTTGGGAAAAGGCTAGGCAGATTGATTTGACACTACACGCTCCAGAATCTTTGATAGGCAGGGCAGTATACTAATTGGCCTGAGGTCTTTCAAGTTGGCTGGATCACTAATTTTAGGGATAGGGCGAACAATTGCTCGTCGCCAGAGGCCAGGGAAAGTGCGCGATTCTATTGACCTGTTGATGATATCAGTGATGACTCGCAGGGTGGTCGGCATTGTGAGTGTTAACATTTTCAAACTAATACCATCAACACCCAGAGCATTTGATTGTAGGCTCCTAACTATCTTTAGAATTGTCTCCTGGTTGGTTGTAGTGAGCGAGAATCTGGCTGGACTATGTTTGCGAGAACAGAAGTAGGACATTTGCGAGACGTTGTCATCACAATTTCCTGGAACATCCAAAAAAGCCGCATTGATATTATCTGGATTGTCGAAATGACTTGGCAGTAGCCTTTCTTTATGGTCTGGAAGCACATCTGACTTCAAATTACGCCACAGTAGTTTGGGATCCTTACTTTGATCGTAGATGTTTTTTGTGAAATATGCTGCCTTTTCCCTCACTAATGCGGCGGCGGCTTCATGCTTAAGATCCAGGTAGTACTGCTTATGATGTGGTTCTCTAGTTTTACGGCATCTGTCGCTAGCTTCATCTCGCAGCTTGAACATCAGACGAATTATGTCAGTGATCCAAGGCGTAGGCCGCCTATAGAAGGTCTTTTTCTTGATAGGAGCATGGAGATCAAAAAGCTGGAGCATGTATGAGCTAAAAGTATGTACCATGGCATCGACATCACTCATATCTCCTATAGTAGACCATGGTATCATGTTCAAATCACTATGAAGTGATGCGGCATGATGTCTGAAAAGGAGCGAAACTCAACCACCCTAGGTTTAACCTTGGGCTTCTTAAAAACAGTTTGACATGTAATGAAAGAGTGGTCGCCGAGCTCACTGATATGGCTCACCTCAACATTTCGCGTTGTAGCATCAGTGCACACGATGTCGATGAGCGTACTACTGTCACACACAAAGTGTGTCGCTGATTGAACTATTTGAGCAAGGTTCAAGCAATTAAAAAAGTCCACAAGCTGCTTTGATTTTGAGCTGTTTGCATCCAACAGATTAATTAACGTTTAGGTCACCCAACAGTACAAGATTATCATATGGGGCCAATGCACTAATACTGGCAGTTATGGCGTCAAGGAAAAGCTCCAAGTCTTGCCAAGGCGGGCGGTACGCAGTCCCAATAAGAAGCTTTTTTTTATTTATGGTCAGGCCCAGCCAGAGCTGCTCCACATCAGGGTGTTCAGGATGAGCTCTCACACGCGCGTTAATGCCATTCTTTATATAAAAAGCAACTCCTCTGCCACGCCCACCTCGGGTAGTCACTGGTCGCGGAACGTGTCTAAATTTGTAACCAGGTACACTAGGAGCGCGGTCCTCTTCCCCCTTGCGCAACCATGTCTGATTGATAGCCATGATGTCCACAGAGTGGTTGGCCATGGCAATCAAGAACTCATCCTGATTTGTCCCTAGAGAGCCCGCATTTAATAGACCAAACTTAATATATTTACTGGGAGCCATCAGTGCTAATAGCTGTAGGTATTAGATGTGGAAGTATGATGCACGAATATCTTAGAGAAACAAGATGTATTATGTAGTCAACAGAACGGTTTCATTAAAACAAAAATCCACAACTTTGGCGTGTTTTAAACTAGTAAAAGAAATTATGGATGCTATCAATAAAAAAGAAATCCCAGTAGCAGTATTTTTGGACATGAGCAAGGCTTTTGATATGGTATGTCATGAAACCTTATTGCTTAAACTTGAGCAATATGGTATACGAGGCATTGCTTATAGTTGGTTCGAAAGCTATTTAAGAGGCTGACAACAATGCACGGAGATTAAAAAAAGTGTTACGAAACGAACACCCAGAAAACCTTTAGGTCACAGGGAAGTGTCCTTGGCCCCTTATTGTTTAACGAACTGCCCAACTCCACGAACCAATATACTATATTATTTGCAGACGATACTACCGTGTTGACAAAAGAGAAAACTCTAGAAAACAGTAAAATAGTTACGAATAAAGCATTGACAGATTTAATCAATTGGCTAAACTGAATTTATAACATTTTTGCCATATAATTACCACAAAAACTTAGGAAATGAAATGAAATTAAGTTTAAAATACAATAATAATGACATAGAAGAAGTTAATAATATCAAATTTTTTGGAGTAGTTATGGACAGACATTGTAATTGGAAAGCTCAAGTAGATAATGTATATAAGAAAATAAACAAATTCGTATTTGCACTTAGGAGGAACAAAAATTTAACAGGCATTCAAACAGCCTTTATATTCATCTTTATTTGCATTCCATAATGTAGGTACTAAAGACTAAAAGTATTTACACAAAGTTCTTATTTAGTGATTGGGCGACTCCAGGTATTCGTAAAAGCAGGGAAAAACTATTTGAACTTTATGGCTTAAAGCAACATATGAATAATACAAGCTTTCATAAGTATGTTGCAAAATATTCAAAAACTTTTAAAAGTGTTTGCAAAATAGCCAAAGCTCTTTATATTAGCAATAAAATAAAATCAGCTGATGATAAAATAAAAACTACCTGGCAAGTAATAAATAATGAAACAGGTAGGAAAAAACAGCGAAATACTGAATTTAATTTAGAGACTGCACATGGCCCCATTAACTCAGATATAGAAATAGCTCAAGAATTTGAGAACTTTTTTGCTAATATTCCCCTTAAAACTACTGAAGCTTTAAATTCCTCACCCGCGCTTTCTGCTGCCTTACTTAGACAGAATCTGAAGGCATGCCCTTTGTAGTTTAGGTTTCAGCATACAAACCCCCAGGCTGTTATAAAAGCTTTTAAAGATCTTAAAATTAAATCAACAGAAGATCTCTGGGGAATGTCTGTAAAAGTCTGTAGATCTATTATCGAAACCATTGCGCCCTATTTAGCTTACATATTTAACACCAGTGTAGACCAAGGAGTCTTTCCGGATCTCATGAAACTCAGTAAAGTAGTTCCTTTGTTCAAGTCCGGTGATAGTAAGGAACCCAGCAATTATAGGCCCGTGTCAATTCTGCCAGTTCTCAGTAAAGGGTTTGAAAAGTTGATGCTTAATCAAATGTTACGTAACTTTAATAAAAATTCCAGCTTTCATGAACAACAGTACGATTTCACCAAAGGGCGTTGTACCACTGACGCCGGTGTCACCCCAATAAAGAACATTTTTAATGCCTGGGAAGAAGCACAAGATGCCATTGAAATATTTTGCGACCTCTCGAAGGCGTTCGATTGCGTAAACCATGAAACACTTCTTCTGAAACTAGAACACTTATAGGATTAGGAATACAGTTCTTGATTTACTAAGATCATACCTGAAAGATAGAAAGATTAAAGTTCAAGTAAACGGCGTAAACTCGTTGGGGTCTGAACTGGCAATGGGTGTTCCTCGAGGTTCGATATTGGGTCCATTCCTCTTTTTAGTTTACATTAACGATTTACCCCAATTACTTCAAAATCAACCGGAGATGGTGTTATTTGCAGATGACACATCACTGACCTTTAAAATAGACCGACGGACGGTCACAAAATCTTGACGACGTGAATAACTCTATTCTTCAGGTCCAAGATTGGTTTACGGAAAATAATTTTGTACTAAATGAGAAAAAAACCAAATGCATTAGATTTAAATTACTGAATGTTAGAAGTAGCGAATGTGACATTGATCACATTGAATGGAGAAAACTGGAATTTATTAATCAGTTTTCCTAGGAATCACGCTAGACGAGAAATTACAATGGGGACCTCATAAAACATCTTTTGCGGGGCGGCTAAGCTCGGCCGCTTATGCTGTTAGAAAAACAGTTAACAGATGTAGAAACCGCGCGTTTGGTATTTTAGCTACTTTCACAGCATTATGTCAAATGGCATTTTACTGTGGGGTTGGGCTGCTGACATTGAATCCATCTTTATTTTACAAAAGAGGGCTGTTAGAGCCATTTATAATCTATCTCGTCGCGAATCTCTCAGGGTGCTATTTAAAAAGATTAATATTATGACGGTACCTTGCCAATTCATCTATGAAAATATTATGTATGTAAGGAAAAATCTGCATCTTTTTAAGAAAATAAGTGATAGACATAATTTTAATACTAGAAATAAAGATAAAATAGATCAACCATTTTTCAGATTATCCAAAGTACAAACATCTTTTATGGGGTACTGTGTTAAATGTTACAACAAAATACTTTGTGATATATTACAGTTAACTGAAAGTAAATTTAAAACTTATATTAAAAATACTCTTTGTAAACAAGCATATTACAAATTAGAGGATTATATCCTAAATAAGAATGCTTGGAAGCATGCTGGTCTAGCTCCATAGGACAATTTAGAGTCTAGACAAAATCAAACTGGTTGCTAATTTAATTGTGTAATTAAATATTAAAACTTTTTTTTTTTACATTCTGTGATTACTTCAGCAGTGGGACAATAACGGCTATGTAATGTAATGTAAAATGTGATTACTTGAACTCACACACTGACTGATTAGTATCACTTTAATTTTTTCTGTCGTATCGTATAGGTACCTACTTTTACAATGCTTGTAAATATGTGAACACCATGTATCCATTATATAATTATTTTTTCTGTCATTGCTTTATTTTAAATTATTTTTACCTATTGTGGTATAGTAATCTTATTCCAGGTTCATCGTCTTCACATATAATTATATAATTAATGTATACAAAATATTGTGAAACATTTTAAAAGAGTAACGGTGGAGTTTCTTGCCTATTCTTCTCCATACGAAAACTACCTTTTGGAAGGGGCGACTAGAATCAATTTTATTATTTTGTAATTTTTGACGTTCAAAAGTGCCATACATGGGGCCTATTTGAAATAAATAATTTGACTTTGACTTTGCAATTACTTAGTGATGTGGGACAGTATAAACAAAATTCCGTGTGCTTAAATATTGACAATCAAAGTACCATCAATGTGATCAAAAACAGTGAATTTCATAAGCGCTGTAAGCATATAGACGTTAAGTACAATATTGTGAAAGAAAAATACTGTGAAAAAATTATTTCTTTAAATGATGTAAGCACAGAGAGCCAACTAAAGTCCCCTTCACGAGAAGCTATAATTTTTGTAAATAAAGAACTTCTACCAAGTTACGTAGCGACAATTTAATCAACAACAAATAATTTCAAATTCAATGAAGTCAAAGTAACGTACGTGTTATACGAAACTAATGAGCAATTTCACTTGATCGGGTTATATTTTAGCGATATAAAGCGCTGTCGTCTAAGGTTTTGTGATACTGGAACGCATCTGATTCATGGAACGTAAACATTTGGGCCACGATTTTGAAGTAAGTTCACGCTGACGTTGTCTCTGCTGTCTTTCGAGTTTCGAATGCGTCTGTTTGTTTGTGGTGTTTTCGCGGATTAGGTTATATTGTTTGTTTGTAATTAGATGTGTGTGGTAATATAATTATATCCCTGTAAAAAAATTCGTACAAAACTGATTTTATTTTATTTTACCCAAAGATTGCAAACCCCTGAATGTGTGTTTACAAAATTTATAACTTCTCGTGGCGGGGACTTTAGCTGACATTTTTACTAAAGGCCTGTCTAGAGATAAATTTAAGCTAATGAGAAGTAAAATTGACATGTGTCTAAAAACTTAATTGTATTTCCAATAATTCAGTAAGTAGTATTGTTTTAGTTGTAATTTAATTGTCTGATATTACAGAAGGAAGGCTCTAATTTGAAGGGTGTTAAAATATTTCTATATAATTTGTATAATTTAAATTTCACACCTTCCAACTATAGACTAATATACATAATCTGTGTTCTCTCTCTACTCCGTGAAACTTTGTAACGATAATGTGCAATAAATAATAAAATACAAGAATATTAGTATCCAAATCCTTTTATTACAACACCAACTTCAAAAAAAATCGGAGTCACATGTAATCTGTTCGATTTACTCCGATCTATTATTTATTGATCGAAGTCGATTTATAACAATTTCTAAAACGACGTGTGAATCAGAATTTTTTATTTGTCTGTCTATGGTCTTGTTGACCTTTTTAGTTGGCGTTTTTATCGTAGTTTAGCCCTCTTTAAGATTTTTTTTATTCGTGGCTTTATGTCCTCTAGATGGCGCCATATTCAATTTAATGTGATGTCACGATACCTAAAATTATTATAAGTAGTTTAAAGGCCGATTTTTCAATCCTCAGATAAAGAATCGAATAGCGTTTATTCCACAGATAGCATGATTCTGGATTTTTCAATAGTCAGGTAGTCAGTATCTGACGAATTAAGCCCGAAACGGAGGAATAAAGTTAACTGTCCCTTCAAGCTTCAGTTAGTCCCTTATTCTAGGGAATAAATGATGTTTAGACGTTTGTTTTGGGTTTTAATTTGCTTTGCCTCTGCGTGTTTTCGTGCTTTTGTATTGTTGAAAACATGGATGTTCTTGATTCAATTGACGATAGTTTTTTTTTTAAATGTCTCGAAATATATTAATTTACTTACGTTTTCGGGACGACATTATTTAACTATTTTAAAACTCAACTTTTAGTACAAAGTCGAAAACAGTTAACACACAGCAAATTTCTTTTTATCTGATCCATTTTAGGTAAATACGTACCCACTCCTATCAACTTAGCTACAAACAACAACAAAAGAAAAGGTCGCCTTTTGTGGCTGACCATCTGTGGATCTAAACAAAAGATAAGAATTCTCGTCAAAATGTCAAACATACGTTTTGTTTCTATTCTTATCTAAAACGTTGAATACTAATATTTATTTATTTATTTATTTAATTACATGCCATGTTTCCTTTGCCATTACAGATAATAATAAATCTAATGCGACAAAGTAACTTAAAATATACTTATCTATACCTTACATGCTACACAGTACGTGGCCCTTGTGAACTCGCTCAGTGTACAGGTGAATATGTCTATGACATCCGCCACCGCGTTGAGAGTGCGCAGCGCACGAGTCAGCGGTGCGCGCCCCAGCAGGTTAGTGCGCGCACTCGGCACCACCAGCAGCTGCGGCTTGCGCCGCCGCGCCACGTACCTATCCGGTAAATTAAACCCTATTTCTGATAGTATACCTGAGTTTTGTATACTACCCCTTAAAACTTTGAAAAGATACGTTGCCAGTGTCACTTCACGCCTAATTTCCAATTTGTAGTAGCCCACCATACCGAGACAGAATAAGGTAGGATACAGTAACGGGTATCCCGGGTATCTCCCATACAGCTTTAAATAAATAAATCTGACGAATTTGTTCTGTATCCGTTCGAGCATAATTTTGTATTTTATTTCACTCGGGCTCCAGACGGCCGCATTGTAGTCCAGATGACTCCTCACAAGAGCCTCATACAAAGCCCTCAATGCACTGATGTTTGTGAAGTCATTTGCCCGACGCAGCACAAATCCTAGATTCCTGAAGGCCTTCTTACAAACGTGTACCACGTGTTTGCGAAACCGGAGATCACTGGTGAAATTAATGCCTAAATCCTTAACCTCCGTGACACGCTGCAAGAGCTCCCCGTCCATGCTGTACTGGTGGTGTTGTGGGATTCTTGTGCGTGCAAATGAAAGTACCGAGCATTTTGATACATTAAAGTATAGCTTATTGCAGTGACTCCATTCAGTAACCCTATCCAAGTCGTGCTGCAGCACGTCACGATCCGCAGAGTCTTTTATAACTGCAGACAACTTAAGGTCGTCTGCAAATAACATGCATGGTGATCTGACTACCTTTGGTAAATCATTTACCATAATAATAAATAATAAGGGTCCCAAATTAGTACCCTGACTGACGCCCGATCTGGTGTAGTAGGGCTCCGAGAAGTGTCCGCCACAGTCCACATACTGACGCCTATCTCGAAGATAACTGGCGAAGAACTTTACAGTATGAAATGTGCAGCCTATACCCGCAAGTTTTGACAAGAGTATATCGTGGTCGACTGTGTCGAACGCCTTCTTAAAGTCCAGATAGGCTACGTCAACCTGAAGCCCAGCGTCAACAGCTGGTACCAACTGTGTCATCAGGTGAAGTAAGTTCCCCGCTGTACCACGCCCAGGACGGAAGCCGTGCTGCGTATCAGACAAATGAGGGCTTATCTGTGCATAAAGGCAATTGTGAACAGCCATCTCGAATACCTTAGCTGGTGCGCTCAGTACCGCAATTGGCCTGAAGTCACTGACATCCGTACCACCTCGACCTTTCGGTATAGGTACCACCCGCGTTAGTTTCCAACGACTAGGAAAGTGTGCCACCGACAAACAAACATTAAATATGTGCAGCAAAGGTTCTATTAATACCATGCGACAATCCTTTAAAATAAAGGGCGGAATACCGTCCGGACCCACTGAGCGCTTAGGCGGCAGACCAGTCATCGCACGCCCGACGGCCGCCCGCTCAAGGCAGGCGAGGTGCGCATACGCGCCGCTCGGCGCTGCCTCCCCGCACGCCGCCCCCGCGCTCAGCGTGCCCGCTGTCGCGCTGTACACAGAGTGAAAGAATCGTGCATGTTCCTTAGCGGATTCATCACCAGATAGAACTCGTCCCTCTTTGATCAATTTGTACTGACTAGAAGTGTCTTTTTTCGACCTAACGTAATTCCAGAATGATTTAGGGTCTGTAGCGAGATGGTTTTGTACTCGATCTCTGTACCGGAGGTGAGAACTCGCTGTTTCCGCCTTCACCCTTGCCCGACACTGAGAGAATGCCTCATAATCAATTGGAGATTTGGTCGCTTTATACTTTTTGTGCAAATTGTATTTTAATTTAATTTCTTTAATAAGACCTAAATTATACCATTCTGGATATCTTCTATTACTTATGTTTTTAGTTTTCGGAGGTATGCTAGCTTCGAAAGTTTCATATATTTTATCATAATAAAAGTTTAAAGCCAAATCAGGATCTTGAATACTATATAAATATTTCCAGTCTATTAAATTAATTAAATAATATAACTTATTGTAATCTGCTTTACGAAAATTCCATTTCCTATACTGTGACTGAGGGTGTGGTTGTGATTCGCAAGCTGCGGGTGTGGAACGTGTTAGTATTGGCGCACGTGCCGCCGCAACGCCGACCGCAAGCGGCGGGTGATACACGTCCACGGGCTGCAGACCTTCGTCGGCAGCGCACACCGTCACCCCACCGCGCCCACTCAACACAAGGTCCAGTTGCCTATTGTTGCAATTCGGCACCATGTTACACTGAGCGACCTCACAAAAGGCCACAAAATATTCAAAATAACTACTTACATTACTATTGCACGAAACTAAATTAAAATCTCCTAAAATTACTATATTACTTCTATACTTAATACACAATTTCTCTAATAAAGTAAACATTACCATGTACTCAGTCTCTTCTGCCTTTGGTGGTATATACACTACACAGCATAGAAATAAGAAACGACTCTGCTTATAAACACTTGCACATATTATTTCGAATTGTTGAGTATCAATATTAATATCATGTGGCATTTGTGTTCGTCGCAGTTCAAAACACGGTGTGGCCACTAAAAGTACGCCGCCCTGCTTGCGTCCGTCCGCTCGGTCACAACGTAGGATCTGGTATCCTGGCAGTGAAATTTCCGAGTCATAAATTGATTCGTTACATCCCGTTTCAGTAATAGCAAATATATCAGCATCCGACGATTCCAGCAGCGATAAAAATCTTGTTGTTTTGGTTCTTAGTCCTCTAACGTTTTGGTATAAAATGTTGTATGTTCTACTGTGTGTCTGCTCGTGAATGATTTGATGTTGTGGTTGTGGTTGAGCGTCGAAAAAAAATCCATTCACTAAATTCTACATTTAGCGGCCAAACATCAGGGTTACATAATTTTTCGAAGCTGTTTTCTGGTAAACCTATTTTAAATGACGAATAATTTCTTTCAGTTCTCGTTTTTATCTTTTCTATTATAAATTCCGAGTTATTTCCTAATATACCTTTTATATATTCCTTAATGTTATCTTCTGTAGTAGTTTTGTCCAACCTCCATACATGTAGATATTTTTTCCGTTCTACCGCCTTCAACAATGTTACCGAAGCGTTACCGCCTTTCTTTACCGGATTATTTCTTTTGCTATTTTTCACTTCAATCCATTTATCATTGATATTTCCACAACCGCTGTATTTCTGGCCACCGCTGCGTAGGTAGCGCTCAGCTGAGCCGTCGCGTTCGTAGGTATGAGCGACGCGGCCGGCAGCGGTGTCGCGCTCGCGGGGTCTGGCTCGGCAACAGCGCGCGATAACTGCGTCGTCGTAGAATTGTATGGTACTTCTTTTCCGAGTTCTTTACTAGTTTGATTACGTGAAGAATTGTGGACTAACTTGGTACAAGCGTTCGGCTGCCTATTGACAATCCTTTCGTTCTTAAGAACTTTAATTTCCTCTTCCAAACAAGTGCACTTTTTATTAGCTACACTTAAATATTCTCTCAATTTGTTATTCTCTAGGACCAAAGTTGCTACTGAATTCTTAATCTCTTGTATAAGTTTTGTTTCAATAGTATTCAATTTAGCAGATATTTCTCCTTTCAACATATCCGTAATACTCTGGATACTTTCCATCATGTTAATTGCCGATGGCGTAGTATTTTCCTTAAAATTAATCTCTTCACAAGTTATAGTTGATTCCTTTCCTATCAACTCACCTCCTGAGCGGGAGCCGCGTGCCGGTGTATCATCAGTCACTCGTACACGATGTGTTATGTTCGAGCAGGAATCACACCTATACGAACTTTCTAGCTGGGTTTTTTGCTCAGTAAATGTAGCTGAAGTAATATTTAGACAGATATAATGGAATACTGTCTTGCATCCAGTACATCTCAGGAATTCTCCCAATGCAATTTTTTTATTGCAAGCAAAACAAATCATTTTGAATGTCCGCGTTGCGCGAGTGAAACGAAGCTAAACGTTTATAGGCGGGAGTGAAAGAGCAAGATGCGCGGCTCGCGAAACTTCGCACCGCGCACACGTTGTCACTGTTTGCACTATTTGTTTGGGAATTAAATAGTCTCAAAGACACAATATCCACAGAAATTAACACTGTCCTGCACTTTATACGTTTATTATGACATTGCCAGTTCACATTACACACATTTTTAGCGTAGTACACCGCAAAATTAACCATTTATGAAATTTAAAACCGGGAGCGCGGCGGACCACGATGTCACCGCGCATACATACCCGCAACACACTGTATCTGTTTATCTCGCTTGCACATGATAGTGTGAAGTTGGTTAACAAAGACCCCAGGTAACTATTCTTCAGTTATTATACGATTGAAAAATTTAAAATAATTATTCACCAGGTGAATAATTATTATCAATTTTAATATTTATATTTATTATACGCTAGATAACTATTTAACGATTTATCTGAGGATTGAAAAATCGGCCCTAAAAGTAGTAGCGTGTAGTAGTTATGAGGGAACAGATGAACATATATACAATTATACATACATACCGGTCAAAATCATAACCCTCCTTTTAACACGATGGATGGCAACACTGGCCTAGTGACATTTGACTATATATTTTAAAAGCAAAAATCAAAATAAACATTTCAAATTGGATAAACAGTGGTGCGACAGAGTGCAGTAATCATAATTAACATGTGATATTAATTGTGACTCTTTGTGATAAGTGTGGAAGTATATATGACAACAGTCAATTAAAAGTTCAGTTTTTTTGTGTTAAACGCTATCATAAACAATTCTGCATTCATAACAACACAATAACATCTCATTTTACAAACAGTGACGATATCAACAAGTTTTAGTGAGTATTATACTTCTACAATGAAAAACGTCAAAAATAAAAACAGTTACGAAAAATATTTCGAATTTGGACTTTGATCTCTGCTGTTATCTAACAACTAGCGCCATATTTTCCTCAAGCATTGAATAGAAGAACTAGTAAGTAGTACTACTAGTGCCATTACAGAATCAAGCGGCAAGTAGAAGAACTAAAGTGTTACCATAATAAAAAAATCAAAGAGTACTACTAGCGCTGTTACGACCTCAAGTGGCAAGTAGAAGAACCAGAAGTAATACCACATAAGGGATAATCACAAGGTCGTATTATTCGCAGAGAATACTTTTCACATTTTTAAAATCAAACGTCAGTCAACTTTGAAAAAGTTAATGATGCACTCTCTAAAGTTGTGCATTGGTTTAATGTAAATAATCTTCTCCTAAACGAAAAAAAGACTAAACTCATAAAATTTTCAATGCCAAATGTCAGGCAGCTATCTATCAATGTTCAGGTTAATGGAACAGAGTTGGACCCTGTTGAGTCGACAGTTTTTCTTGGAATCACTATTGACGGTAAATTACAATGGGGCCGACACATAGAAAAATTGTCAGGAAGGATAAGTTCGGCCGCCTATGCTGTTAAAAAAATTAGACAGATAACTGATGTAGATACAGCCAGAATTGTTTATTTTAGTTATTTTCATAGTCTTATGTCATATGGGATTCTTCTCTGGGGTACCTGTGCGGACATTAATACTATCTTTGTTCTACAGAAAAGGGCTGTTCGAGCCATTTACAACCTAGGTCCAAGAGATTCCCTTAGAGAAAAATTCAAAGAAATAAATATTCTGACTGTAGCAGCCTCACAATATATTTTTGAAAACCTATTGTATGTACACATAAATATATCAAATTTTAAGAAAATGACCGATATTCATAGTTTAAATACCACGAATAAACACAACCTTGCTGTACATCGCACACGTCTCCACAAAGTAGGCAACTCATTCATGGGTCAATGTATAAGCTTTTACAACAAACTCCCATGACAACAAACTCAAATGACATAAATAATTCGATTCAATATATAATAGACTGGTTATTTAAAAATAAGCTAAAAATAAACTTAGAAAAAACACAGTATATGACGTTCCAACAAAGAATAAAACAACAAAATTTAAATATATGTTACGCAGACCAGAAAATACCTGAAACCAACAGTGCCAGATTTCTAGGACTTTACTTGGACAGTCATCTAAACTGGAAATGTCATATAGAAACTGTCTGTAAAAAACTAAACCAGTATTCTTATGCGCTTTATAATCTTGCAAAAATAGCAAATGAGTCCGTAGTTGTAATAGCATACAAAGCGTACGTCACTTCAACGTTACGTTTTGGAATAATCTATTGGGGAAATTCCACTGACAAGGAAATTTCTTTCAAAGCTCAAAAGAAGTGTGTACGTGCTGTGTTTAAGCTAAAAAAAACGGAAAGTTGTAGTCCGTTTTTTAAGAAACATAAATTGCTTACTCTGCCCTGTTTATACATATACGAGACAGCAGTATTTGTGAAATCAAACTTGCAGTTATTTCAAACATTGAGATCAAAACGACGCAACAGAGAGTTATGTGCTATTCCACACAAGACTGCGCTATATTCAAAAAGCTTTTTAGGAATGGCACCCAAAATATATAACAAGATACCCAATCCAATAAAAGATCTCGACATACACCATTTTAAAAAGGCTGTTCTTAATTTATTAAATATAAAAGCTTATTACACAATCAATGAGTATCTAGACAAGTTATAATTTTTTGACATTTTAATTTTTTTTTGTTCGATATTTTTAATTTGTTAATTAATTAAATGATTATTAAAAAATGAATTTTAATGTTTTTATGTAATTTAATGTATTGTATGATAAATAATGATAATTGAATGAAATAACAATGAGTAATGTTTTTAAGTATCCATTAATTTGTAATTGTTAAAATTTTGTTTTATTTGTTAATGTAAATGTTTTGTTTAATTTATTACTAATTAATTTATAATCAGAATATTTGTGCGCCGTTGACGGCAAGACATAGCGTTCATTTTTATTATTATTAACATCTGTACTTTTTTTGTTTACCTATGTTCTACAAATAAAAATACTTGAATCCCCATTGACATTCGAAACTTACCCATTAAACGATTTAAAATCTGTATTAAAACCAAACTTTGTAAAAAAAGGGTACTATACAATTTCAGATTATTTAGAAGATAAAAAAGCTTGGGATTGAACTGCTTGCTCTGTTAAAGCCTTGTGATAAAACCATAAAACTACATTTTATTATAATGTAAAATCAACATATAAGTACCGGTTTTATAAACACATTGACATTGTTGAAAATTATATTCAAAATGACATGATTACTTTGTAAAGTATTATATTATTTTAAATATTGTGAATGTGAGGACTATGTGGATATTATTTTTATTTCTCTGCTAGTTTTAGTGATGGTCTGGCAGTTTGAGTAGTTTTTGCGGCCTACCCAAATGTCCTTTCTTTGGTATTGTTCGTCGAGTTGAGCTCCTTAAGTTCTGAGTTGAGCTCCACGATTACTGACAAATGCTTGCACTGACTGGACAGGTCCACTTAAATCTGTGTGGTTCTTTCCTCAAAAGACCTTTTTCAGACACTAATCTACATGGTCCTCATATGGCCTGACCAAGATTATGTCTGGACTTTAAAAGAGACTGCGACCTCTGAGTTTGTTTCGGCCTTTCTTCTCAGAGTAGTCAGTTAGGAAACGCCGAACTCATCTAGCTTATTTTTAATATTTTTTTATATATGACGTGTAAAAGTGATTTCGATATCCTATTTACAGAATAAACAATTTCATTTCATAAAAATACATTTGGATTTGGTAGAAATTAGATAAAATTGCTGTAGTTGAAGATCATTCATACAAAAACGGGTTTTTTTTTTTCAATATTAATTATTATTAACAATTGAATAGTTGAGGAAAATGACTTCAGTCAACGACAATTTCACTTATCCAAAAACCATGTAGGTCAAGCTCATTAACTAACTTGTCCAACATAACAGATAGTAGTGAGAAAGCCAAATTTGATGCCACAATAATGAGCATTTCAGATAGTCTACATGATAACAGCAACATTGTAGGCTATCTAAATGAACAAATAAACAAACTCACTATGCAATTGGCAAGCGCACACAATGAAATAGACAATCTGAACACAGAAAACGTACGTTTAAAATCAGATTTACAAAAAATTCTCAAAACCACTAATACATACAAGGAAATATGCTCAACACCATGTAGAAAAGCCATATAACCGTTACATAATAAAAAAACCCCAAACCAAAATAAAGAACGAAGCTGGCGAAGCATTAATGAGAAAATTATAAATGACCCGCAAATCAATCGTTCAAGAACCAAGTCTATCATACATAATAAAGAGACTCAAACCACTTTCACACCGAGCATCATGCACAATAAAGAGACTCAAACAACTTTCACACCAAGCAAACTGAAGGAAGTACCCACCATTTTGACTCTTAATGAAAACATATTAAATGATAATAATGAGCTTGCAAACAGAATAACAAAGCCTGGACAAAAAAACAAATTGTGTATATTAATCAGCAGCACAACTAAGAAGTCCTTATCCATAATACAAGAAGTATATTCAAATTACTCTCACTATTGCCGCTACATCAGGACAAACACCACCGCAGCTGATCTTCTAAGTGACATTGAACTTAAACTAAAAGGTTTTACCAAAAACGACTACTGCATACTTTTTACCGAGGAAAATGACATAAAGGAAGAAAGAGGCTATAAAAACTTAATAAACAAAATTGGAGCATCCCTACAAAGAGTAAACCACAAAAATATAATTATATGTGCAGCCACTTATGTTGCAGGTACTCCAATATATAATTACAAGGTAGACATGTTTAATAATCTCCTGTATTTGGATATACAAAGTAATGAATACGCATACTTCTTTGATAGCAACCATGATCTGTCGCTTGAGATGTTTTCCTACAGAACTGGGAAAATCACTAACTATGGAATGAGAAACATACACAGCCGAATTGTATGCAATATACTATACGATTTGGATCTATTTGACCAGACAGACAAAACAACAATAATTAATGAGCTGGTAAATTATGGTTCTAATAACCATGAGTTTTTTCGTATATAATCATGTTTATAATGCATCAAAATATAAATAGTCTGATAAGTAAATCAGATCTATTAGGTGTACATCTAAATTAACTCTCAGAAGAAGGTAGCTCAATTGATATCATTTGTATAACAGAACACAACATGAAACAGGGTGACTATCAATTTTTACATATTGCGAATTATTCCCTAGCAACATGCTACACTAGACAAGATAGAAACGGGGGGTCGTGCATTCTAATAAAAAACACACATAAATTTGAAGTTATGAATGTGAAAAAATGGGCCATACCAAATATAATAGAATGCTGTGCAATTAAGCTTTCCTCTCACCCTATCGTAATTGTTTGTATTTATAGACCGCCAAATAATAAAAAGGATAAGCTATCTAGTTTTTTAATAATTTAGATATGATGATGAAGGAAATTTGCCTGAAATGTAAGAATACGATCATACTGTGTGGAGATTTTAAGATTGAACTAGTCGCGGGCTTGAACTCATTGGTGGGCTTGGTCAAAAAGCACGCTATCTCACCTAGCATCGTGTCCGACAGAGATAGTATCAGTGATGAGCAGTTAGACGCTGGTCTACATGCACAAACTCTAGTTCGCACGCACACAAACACCGTTCAGAACGATTTTAGTGAAACGAAATGTCCTTTGAAAGGTGGAGTTTTATGAAAAAACTACTGCATAAATCAATTACGAATAAAGTTTATTATAATCTTAGACAATTGAGCTTTCTCGGAACAAGCTTTGTTTTGGAGATTTTATACTTCTTTTATTACTTATTTACTCCCAAAGTTGCGTTAAAATTAGCAGGAAAAACGAATCTTTGTTGGCTCATAACTTTTTAATTGCTTTTTTTTAACTTCTCTGCTTCTGTTCACACAAAATTAATAATAAGACAAAACGATTTCATGTTTTACTTTGGATGTACAATGTGTAACAGTGGA
This sequence comes from Agrochola lychnidis, assembly GCA_963680765.1. NCBI lineage: Eukaryota > Metazoa > Arthropoda > Insecta > Lepidoptera > Noctuidae > Agrochola > Agrochola lychnidis. The sequence goes on along the minus strand of OY796863.1, from coordinate 159,896 downwards.
GTAAAACCCCCCCGAAATTTGCGTGGAAAAAGAATCGGCTAGTTGCGCCTTAATATAGATATTTGTAAAATTAGCAAACCCTCTTCCACTTTTCATAATATACTGCCTAGCTATGATCTAATTTTGGGTACTCGATCACCACCACGTCAATGCAGTGGGACCTGCATCGACAACATTATTCACAATATCAGAGGCAGTAGATGTGAGGTTAAAGAATTAGCAATTTCTGACCATACAGCGCAACTACTAAAATGTCATGTCAGGAAAACTTGCACGTTATCTCATTGGTTTATTCACAAACGCGACTATAGTGATGACAATATCAAAAAATTCAAAGAATGTCTTAAAAATTTAACGTTTCATGATGAATATATGTGCTCCGATCCCAATAATGCATTTGGTGAGTTCCATGACATTTATAAATTATTCTATGACTTGTGTTTTCCAATTAATAAAATAAAAGTTTCGGTAATTAAAAGAGCTAAATGGATATCAGCGGGACTAAAAAAATGTGCCAAACGAAAAAGGGATATGCTATGGGAATATCGAAAATCACCTAACTCAGAAAACAAAAATAAACTTAAAACCTACTAATAGATTGGAATACATAATTAAACAGCTATATGGAGTATAATAAATAAAGAGAAAATAAATTATCCAAAAGAAGGAATAGACCAGATAATGATCGACAATAAAGTTATAAATAGTCCAGAACAAATAGCGGAATCATTTAATGAATATTTTGTAAATCAATTTCAATCTCAGAGTAACATTGACTATAGTAATATGTTGACGTATGACACAATTTCTAATTCAATATTTATGACACCCACGGTGCCAGCTGACATTATTAAAATAATAAATTCTCTGAAAAACACGAACAGCACCGGATATGACGATATAACCACCAAAGTTTTAATAACTTTGGTGGTTATATCGTCATATCCGGTGCTGTTCGTGTTTTTAAGCTACATCTTTAATTATTGCACCCATACTCAGTCTAATTATAAATAATTGCATTGAGAAAGGCATTTTCCCAAATAAGTTAAAAATTTCTGTAATTAAACCAATGTTCAAAAAAGGTAACAGGCAAGATCCCAGTAACTACAGACCTATTGCCCTTATTCCAGTCTTTTCTAAAATATTTGAAAAAATACTACATAAAAGTATATACTCCTTCTTAGAAGCCCACAAAATTATAATCGGCGAACAATATGGTTTTAGGCAAAATAAAAGCATTAATTCCGCTATATATGCGCTTGTTGAACACGTTCTTACTAATGTAGATAATAGAACTCCTGTAGTAGCATTATTAATATTTCCTTTATTCCATTAAAATACTTATAAATTACATTTTTAAATATTAGAATATAAAAAATATAGAAACATTTAAAAATATAAAAAATAGTAGCCCACCGGTATCGGGAACAGGGTCCAAGCTACCGGCGGTCAGGGCTCCAGAGAGAGGAACCTCCTAACAATGCGAGCCGTGTCCAGGAGTACCGCCTTCTGAATCAAGCCCTTGATCCAGCTGCCCAACGAGAGCCTCCTTAGGTGTTAGTCGAGGCTCTTGGCAATTAAGCCATTGGCTGATACGACTATCGGCACAATGATCGCTGAGTCCACATCCCACATGTCGACAATCTCGCGAGCCAAGTCAAGATACTTGATTTGTTTGTCTTTCTCGGCTTTCACGAGGTTCCCGTCATGCGGGACTGTTATGTCAATAATCATTGTGCGCCGCTCTACTCGATCCACCACCACTATATCAGGTTTATTGGCAACAATAGTCCTGTCAGTGATGATGGATCGATCCCAGTACAATGTGATATTTCCATTTTCGAGAACTGGGTCGGGCACATACCTGTAGTACGGCACTTCCGATTCCACAAGGCCGTATTTTAGAGCAAGTTGCTGATGGATAATCCTGGCTACAAGGTTGTGTCTATGCAAGTACTCTTCGTTAGCTAGACGAGAACACCCGGAGATAATGTGTCGGATTGATTCTCCCGGACGGTGGCATGCCCGACAGATGTCAACCGTGCCATCCTTCACAATAAATCTCCGGTAATTGTTCGTCATGATAACTTCATCCATAATTGCACAGATAAAACCTTCGGTCTCCCCGAAGAGGTCACCGAAACGTAGCCAGGTCACGGACGCCAGTAAATCTACATCGGGTCCATGTAGGGCCCGGAAAAAGCGTCCGTGAAGCTCCTTACTCTGCCATACCTCCCTGCGATCGTTAGTGTCGAGCACTACAGGCTTGCGCCAGTTCTCTTTAGCCAAGGAGAGCGGGGTAAGACCCTTGTCCACCGCGACCACATCTCGATGCATCCCCACGTCGGCTTCTAGGAAATATTCCCTAAGACTGCATATCTCGCGATTGTGGAGGGTCTTAGCGTTTAAAAAGCCTCGACCTCCACACTTTCGCGGGATATACAGTCTCATTACCGATGACCGTGGGTGATGCATTCGATATGCAGTCAGCAGCGTACGGACCCTCCTATCCAGGGCGTCGAGTTCGGTCTGAGTCCATTTGAGTATGCCGAAAGAGTACATCAAAACCGGCATGACCCAACCGTTGAAGGCGCGCACCTTGTTTCCGCCTGAGTAGCATTATTATTATTATTTATTTTATTTATCAAACAAAGTTTATAAAAAATCTTAACTTAAAAACAATGCCCCGCAAAACCGTTTTCACGGTTTGTCTGTGGGAACAGAACAAATAAAATTATAAATAAGGTTTATTAGTGCGGACACTTAATTTCCACTTACTGCATGCACATCTATAGTAACAAACGAATATATCCTTACATCAAATGACTTATAACACAAAAATTAAATAAACTACCAAATCACTCATCTGCTCTCCCCAACAATCTGCAAACCACTTTTAAGAACATTGCTTACAAACTCCTGAGAAAGAACCGCTTAAGTGACTTGGCAAATTTACCCTTCACTTCCTGATTTCTTATATCAGCAGGCAGTTGGTTGAGAAGGTATGGTACTCTTTTATCAAGCGTTCGGTCGCCAAAATAATTCCTTATTCTAGGTACATCAAATTTACCTGCTGATACCATCCTAGTTGCGTGGCTATGGGTAACTAGCGAATGACGCTCCCAGCTGCCATGACTGTTAACCAGAAGTAGGTATTTATGTTTTAAGCTGATAGGAAGAATTTTACAAATTTTAAATAACTTATTATAATCATCTTTACATTTATTTTTAGTCTTCTTACTTACTAATAGTTTTAAAACTCTAATTTGCTGTGCTTCTAATTTTTCTAAGTTGCTTTTGAATGTGAGTCCATAGCAGTCTAGGGCGTAACTTAATATAGGGTCAACCAATTGTAGATAAAGGCACTTAAGGGTATTCCCTGGCACTTTAAAGCTTAGATGGTAGAATTTACCAAGCAATATCCTAAGTTTATTACACAAGTGCTCAATGTGGTTTGACCACGAAAAGTTCTCGTCAACCTTTACTCCGAGATAAGTTACACATTTATCGCGTATAATTGGTTTACACTTACAGTTAAGATAGTTTCTATGAATGCACGCAAACTCATGTGTGTACATCGGAGGTGGTTCGCCTGGTGGTTGTAAATATGGCGAGCGTATCATAACTATCTTAGTTTTATCCGCGTTTAGGATTAACCCGTTGTCGTGTGACCATTCAACTACTCGGTCTACGTCGTGCTGCACGAGTCGAGAAGTTTCGGCGAGGTCGGCGCCGGCGCGCAGCACGCACAGGTCATCCGCGAACATGTATGCTGAGCAGTTGCGTAAAACGCCGCACAAGCTGTTGACATGCATTAGGTAGCATACAGGCCCGCATCCCGCGCCCTGCGGCACCCCGCACCTCACCTCCCTCGCGTCACTGTACGACTCGTCTACCTTTACACGGTAATCTCTTCGCGAGATAGTCTCTAAACCAGTTGTTAAGCGGTTCCGCCACCCCACACTCTTCCATTACATTTAATAATGTATTTGTTTCCAAGGTATCAAATGCTCTTTTAAAATAAAAAAATATTACTACTACACAACATTGTTTATGGACATGACGAAGGCCTTTGACCATGTTAGTCACAAAATACTCCTGAACAAATTAGAAAAATATGGCATCAGAGGGAATGTCCTTCAACTTATTAAATCATACCTAATGAATCGGGAACAATTTACATGCATAAAGAAAATCTGCCCCTACACTAAAATAGAAATTATATATACTTTTGAATATCGCAAATGCTTATTCGGGGTACCGCAAGGCGGTGTCCTAGCACCATTATTATTCATTATAAACACTCATGGACTTATTTAGAGGAATGCTTTATCAATCAAAGAAAAATACTAATATATGTACATACATTAGTATTTTCAAAGTCCAAAAAAGTTCTTAATACAAACTGGCCACATATACATTAATATTTAGTTTACAAAAAGAATTACTTCAATAGTCTTTTGTTTCTGGCTTTCATTTGTTTTTTTCGTTTATTTGTTATTTTCACTAGTCTATTGGAATAATTTTGCTGACGTAGGCGTATTAAAGTATTGGGGTACACGTATTCTTGAGTGGAGACCGCGAATTGGCAAACGTAAGGTAGGACGCCCTCAGGCTAGGTGGAGTGACGATCTTCGAAGGATGGCTGGTAGCAGCTGGACGAGAGTTGCCGAGAATCGAGCTGAATGGCGTGCAATTGGAGAGGTCTATGTCCAGCAGTGGACTGCTATAAGCTGATGATGATGAGGCGTATTAAATTCATAAAGTCTGTCTATTTTCAAGTTTTTTTTTTCAAAAACGTATCGCAATAGTGGTCCTTACACATCAATGAATACCTGAAAGCACAATGCCGGATCTTAGCGTAGCTCAGGTTTCCAAAGCTGTTACTTTAATTGAAAATGGTCGCAGATATAAAGAAGTGGCTCAAACATTGCGAGTTTCCAAATCCGTCATCTTTCGAATTGTTAAACGTTACCGGCAGACTGGAGAATACACGAGACGAGCAGGGCAAGGTCGCAAGAGAGTCACATCAGCGAGAGTCGATCGATTTATGGCGAGCACTGTTCTGAGAAATCGCACTTTGACTTCTTCTGAAGTCAGATCTACGCTCCAGGACGTTCGATAGGTGACAATTAGCACTAAAACCGTAAGAAGAAGACTTAAAGAAGCTGGAATAAAGCCGTACTTGCCAGCTAGAGGACCCTTACCACAGATCATCGAGTATCTCGGGCTAACTTTGCTCGCTTATACCAAAATTGGAATGATGATGACTGGGGGAAAATATTGTTCAATCAATCAATCAAAATATTTTATTTCACATAAACCTACAAGGGCACTTATGAAACGTCAGAAGCTAGGTGCACGGTTCCAATTGGTCGCTTCCTATGGAGAAGAGCCGGTAAGAAACTCCACGGTTACTCTTTTCAAAATAAATTGTTTCTACAATGTTTTCAAATTACAGTGTTAATAGGTATGGGAGGACAGTGTAGGCCTATCAACAAGTACCAGGTACATAAAAAATATATAGAAAATTGTAGGTATATAATGTTCACTGACGAGTCTAGGTTTTGTCTTAAGCCAGATGATAGAAGGGTCAAAGTTTGGAGACGACCCGGAGAAAGATACGCTCAGTGTAACATTGTCGGAAGAGAGTCATATGGTGGAGGGTCAGTGATGGTATGGGGCGGCATTTGCATAGGGGCACGAACGGAGTTACACATCGTAGAAAATGGATCCCTGACTGCGGCTCGGTACGTAAATGACATCTTAGAACCGATTGTCATGCCCCTTGCCCCATATATCGGAGATAATTTTCAATTAATGCAGGCCAATGCGCGGCCCCACACTGCAGCGATAGTTTCGGGGTATCTTCGAGAGGTCGAAATTGACGTTTTGCCGTGGCCAGCACGCTCGCCAGACTTAAATCCCATCGAACATGTTTGGGATAAGCTCGACAAACAAGTAAAACAGCGGGATCCAACACAAACAAACAGAAATCTGAAAAGGGTACTGGAAGAAGAGTGGAATCGAATACCACAAGATTTCATTGATAACTTAATCAAAAGCATGCCGAGAAGATTGCAGGCAGTTTTAACAGCTAGAGGGGGTAACACCAAGTACTGAATGTACTCAAACACTCGACAAAAAGTTTTCGTAATGTCATAACACAATCACATTTTCAATGTGATGATTGAAGGGTTAATTCATCAAAACATCATTTTTAACATTTCTGTTCATTAGTCTTGCGTTTTTTACTGAAGTAAGTTTTATTTTAATTAAAAATAGTAAAATTAATAAAGTGCTTAATTAAATTATATAATACATACAAAAAACATCTGATCTGTCTTTATTTTGTTCCGTTCCTCTAATTATGTCCATGAGTGTATATTAATGACATGCCTAAAATTATTTCTAATTCGATGATCTTATTTGCGGACGTGGAGTTTCCCTACGTGATCGAATCAGAAATGAAGAGATCCGCAGGAGAACCAAGGTAACCGACATAGCCCGAAGAATAAATTGCCAAACTTAAGTGGCAATGGGCAGGGCACATTGCTCGCAGAACGGATGGCCGATGGGGTCGAAAGGTTCTGGAGTGGCGACCACGTACCGGAAGACGTAGCGTTGGAAGGCCTCCCACAAGATGGACCGATGACCTTGTGAAGGCCGCAGGAATCCGCTGGATGCGGAAAGCACAGAATCGGTCGAAGTGGCGGTGCTTGGGGGAGGCCTATGTCCAGCAGTGGACGTCTTTCGGCTGAAATGATGATTTGCGGACGATAGCACGGTATTATTCAGAAGCAAAAATGAGGAGACTTTCGAAAATGACATAAATAATGACTTAAATGACATAATAACCTGGCTTACTGAAAATAATCTTTAAATTAATCTAGAAAAGACAACTTACATTTCATTTGAACAAAGAACACACAATAAAAAACTAGATGTAAGATATGGTGACAAAAGTATTCGCGAAACTGATTATACTAAATTCTTAGGTATCTGGATCGATAAAAAGATGAACTGGAAAACACATATCGAAAATGTATGCAAAAAACTTAGCCAATGTTCCTATGCCCTTTATAACTTAAGGAAAATCTCAAATCAGCCAACATGATTAATGGTGTACCACGGATATGTGTCGTCAAGTCATAAGTCATTTATTTCATAACAAAATACATTGTGTTGAAAATATTACAGTGATGATAAATAAAAATAAAAGAAAGCATAAACATTACATACATATTTAAAATTCATTACGCATTTAAAATATATATCAATTTCACTAATAAATAATTTTATGTCAATAATTCAGCAACAATTAATTCAATAATCAACAACATTCCATTTAAAAATTCAAAAATTCATTTCCCAGTACCTATTAAAAGAAAGAAAAGACACAATAACAATAAAACACACAAATACACAAAAATACATAATAATAATTCACAAATCAATCATTTAATAGTGGATGTCGTTTGTCATCTATAAACTCCTCAATACTGTAAATAGCCCTTCCTCAATAAATATGTCTTTAATTTGTTTTTAAATACGTTTATGCTGTATATGCTTTTAAGTCCATTGGCAACTTGTTAAATAAAAAGACAGATTGAACTCTGGGACTGTGATGAACCACGTTCAATTTCGGTTGGATTGTGGAAGGTAACTCTTTCCTACGAGAACTATCTCTAGCTTGTATTTCCTCATCGGTTTCTTGCAAGTTTTTAACAAAGTTGGTTAACAACACTAAAATATAGAGACATGGCACTGTTAAAATGTTAAGTCTGATGAAGTGGTCCTTGCACAAATCAGTCTGTTTCATGCGCAGCATCGTCCTTAAGGCTCTTTTTTGAATTACAAATGCCGAGTGGACATTGTACTTGTAGCTGTTGCCCCAAAACTCAATACTATATCTGAGCCTTGACTCAACCAAAGCAAAGTAGGTATACCATCCTAAGTTGGGCCAAAGTGAGTTCATCCCTAAGGCTTCTGATTGCATAGCATGCAGAACTAACAGACTTCTGTATAGACAATATCTCAACCTTCCAATTCAATAACGCGTCAATATGAACACCTAGGAATTTAACATTATCTACTATTTCGACATTGTTACCACAAGACACTACCTTAAGACTAGCATTATTTCGTACCATACCAAACATTTTGTTTTATTTACATTAAGTTTTAGATTATTTGTACCAAACCAGTTTTCAAAAGCTTTTAAGGCAGCATTAATCTTGGATTCTAAATTACTTATACTATCTGCAGAAACTATTGCATTAGTGTCATCAGCAAAAATAATTAGACTAGTGTGAGTTAATCGTCTTTTAATATACTCAATGAAGTCATTTAAGAATAGGCTGAAGAAAATTGGGCCCAGAACAGAGCCCTGAGGGACACCTCGGGTTACAGTGACTAGGTTCGATTTATAATTATTTTTTTTCTCCGTCCACAACTGACTTGATCTCTTTTCAATACATTTTCCCGTATGCCATAATGTTCCAACTTGGCCAGAAGAATTTGCTGGTCCACTGTATCAAAGGCAGAACTAAGGTCCAGAAAAATACCTGCCACTTTGTGCTTATCATTCAAATTACAGACAACCTCGTCAATTAACGCCTCAATAGCATCGGTAGTTCCTAATGATTTTTGGTATCCGAATTGCTGACTATTTAATATCCTGTCAATTTTTAGGTGCCTCATGAGCCTATTTTTCATTATTTTATCGAAGATCTTTGATAACACAGGCAATAGGGAAATCGGTCTGTAGTTAGCAGGATCTGTTTCTGAACCTTTCTTAAAAATTGGGAGCACACGAGCGATTTTAAACTGATCAGGGAATAGGCCTGACTCGATGCACTCATTATAAAACGATGCTAATGGGTTGCCAATAGGTCAATATTATCTTTAATAATAGTCAGGGGGATTTCGTCATAACCAGCAGTGGATTTATTGGGCATATTTTTAACCATATATTAAATTTCTAAGGGTGTGACTGCGTCAAAAGTCCCGTTAGAATCTACTCTGCTAACACTTTCAGTTAGATATGTCATTGCTAATGTTAGGTCACAAGATTTTAGTTGTATAATGTTGTCGAACCTTTTTGAAAATATATTAGCCACATCTAAACCATTGTTAGTAACAGTGTTGTCAATCTTAAGTATAATTTGTTCGTTATCAAGGTTTTTAGTTTCATTGCGTTGTCTGTTTACTATTTGCCATATCATCCTACTAGAATCAGATGCCATTTCTATTTGTTTTCTGACATCATTCCTTTTTGCACAACTTACTACTTTTCTATAAATTCTGTCATACTTGTTTCGATATTCTAGAACTGATTTGTCACATTGTGTTTTCTCTATGGTATTAAGGAAACGTTTTACTTTGCTGACTGTCCTTATTCCATTTGTTACCCATTTAGACCCCCTATCCCTCTTAACGGCAACTTTTAATTTACTCTTCTTAAATAATGAAGAATGCATTTCTTTGAATTGTCCTATACAAGTGTTAATACCTGTGCTCCAGTCAGCCTCTAACAGCTTTTTACTGAAGTCACTTTTGTTCTTATCACTATATTTCCTTCTGCAAATACGCTTAAAAATTTATCCGTTTCTTAAAGTCAACCTTTTCTAAGCGTAGTGTACAGAACAGACCCGCGTGACCATCTGATAACCCATTGTGATCAACATTTGTATATTCTATAAAAGTGTTAGGTAAATTAGTTAAAATATTATCTATACATGATTCCGATTTATTTCTTCTGAAGGTGGGAGTATTTATTAGATACCTGAAGTTGTAGCACGTCAATAACGATAAGAAAGAGGTGTGTGTCGTGTCATCTTTTAATACATTAATATTGAAGTCACCACAAATTATACATAATTTATTGAAAAAGTGCTGTAAAAGCTTTTCAAACCTATCCATAAAGTTATCAAAATTACTGTTTGCAGGAGTTCTATAACAACAAACAACACACAAATTTGTCTCAATATCTTTAACTCTACATACTTCGAAACAGTCAGTTTTATACAACTGCTTACAAACTTGAAGTTCCTCCACGTATCTATCTTGAGGTGTTAAAATTATCGAACCTCCACTATTCTTTTTGAGTCTAGTGTTGTAAGACCCCATTTTGTAATTAATAAAATTGAATTGTTTTGCCAGGGTATCATTCAAAAAATGTTCAGATATACATAAAAAATTCAGTTCTTTTGACAATTCGCAGATATACATTTCAAGGTCACCTTTTTTATTATTGATACCGCATTAATTTTGATGATAAATATTGAGAGTTGAATACTGTTTGGTTTGTTCATACACGAAAAAGATGGGGTGATACATTGTCGTTGCATTCCTGAATGTCAGTATTTATAACATAATATTGTTTTAAATTTTCAAATATATTTTTTATCCCGTAATAATTAATTGATCCATTATACTGAAACATGGTGCGCTCATATGTCAAGTCTAGATTAGAGTCAAACAGTATTGCATAATTATAAGAATGGATGTCAAGATACAACAAATTATTAAAAGTTTCAATTCTCGAATTATACATAATAGAATGGTCATTACATTTAAAAGTCATAAGGACGAATGTTTTGGGGAAACTCGACTGATAGAGAAATGGCATTCAAAGCGCAAAAGAAATGCATAAGGGCAATATGTGGCATTCAAAGCACAGATAGTTGTGAGCCGCATCTTCGAAAGCTTCAGCTACTTACACTTCCCTGTCTTTACATTTACGAAGTAGCAAGCTATGTTAAAGCAAATATGCATCTATATAACCACCCAAAGAATTTACGACACAAAAATGAAATATGCGCAACACTACATAAAAAAGCTATTTTCTATAAAAACTTTTTAGGTATGGCACCCAAAATTTACAATAAACTACCTAAACATATTATGGAAATCAAAGATATAGATCTGTTTAAAACCAAAACACACGAATTTTTAGTTGCGAAATGCTATTATAATATTAATGAATATTTAAATGAAAGATGCCTATTACATCTGATTTACTATGTTAGGAAAATGATAAGTTATTTATTGTTTTGAACTTAATTAATATTGATTATTCTAAAATTAAATGTTGGTTGGGTATGTATTATTATTATTTAATTTAGTTATTATTGATTTATTTTAAATTATTTTTTTACTGTTTTTAATGTGATTTATTGAATTTAGTTGACATTTTATTGATAGTTTTAAATTTTGTTACACTATTTGCATACCCATATAATGGTAAAATATGGAGGACTTTATTATAATGAAAAATATCTATGTATCTCCTACCCATGTTTGCAAATAAATAAATTATTTGATTTGAATATTTTATTTATTTTGATAATCATTGATATAACTTTCAAAAAGAGAAATATAACATTAATTATTTTAATTTGAGCACAGTAAATCACAGATCAGTTACATAGGCAATAATAATAACGAGTGCAACAACCACCGCACGAACAGTCTCATGGACAGACACACTCACAATCAGAAAATCCGAACACACCATCATCTCATCATAATTTAACAAATTTTCAGGAGTAGCACTTGGCTTCGGCCCGTACTACCCTATAAGTCGGGCGCAACGCCGAGATACGAAAAAGTATAAAAAAAGAATAATAACAATATTTTTTTATTGTTCCAAAAACAGTGTTACAGATAATTTATCCACCAGTTATTGATAAGCAAAAACTATGCAATACAATACAGTTCTTAACTTTAGTGGAAAAGATCACCTGTATGCTGTACTAGTAAAAAAAAACTGTATCACAGTGAGATTATTGCGACTACTGAAAACAGTGACACGGAAACGGTCTTTATATTAGGAGATTTCAACGCTCACCCGGGTGAACGTTTTGCAAATGAACAGTCAGCCGTATGTACGGAACAATCGTGGTCGTGTGTGGACATGTTGCCGGATGATACTTTTACATTTGAAAGCCTTGCTAACAGTACGCTGCGCTGGTTAGATCATTGTGTGGTGAGTAGTGCAGCGAGACAATTAGTAATTAAAGCGACTGTTTTGTATGATGTTTACTCGTCAGACCACATTCCTTTGGTCATTGAGTGTAACATAGATTTAATAATACCTAAGTCCTAAGTGTCCTAAGTTCCTAAGTGTTGTAATAAGGTAATTTGGGGTGAAAGAAATGTTAAACAAATTGATAAGTACCTATACAAACTTTTGTCATTCAAAATTAAGATTAATAGATTTTCTCACAAAATTACGTTATTGTTCGCATGGAATGTGCTCTGATACTAGCCACCACAGACTGTTTGATAAATGTATGACGCGGTTGTAAGTATTTTTAAAGAAGGCGCGGTTATATGTATATTTAAAGAAGGCGCAGATATTACGTATATTAGTTCTGATAAAATACGTTGTAAAAGGAAATATGTGGTCGGTTGGAAAGTCAATTCAGAAAGGTTTTTAAAGACAAGCTTAATTGCCAAGACAATGAAAAACAAATAAAAATGGATAAAATAGGTAAAAAATCAGTCAGACAAGCAATTTGATGCATTTTGGAAGGCAACCAATAAGTTAAATCCGCGGTTAAGTTTTCCGGGGAGCCGACAGAAATAGTTAACTAATTTAAGCAACACTTTACAAGGTTGAGTCACCTCTTGTTAGGACGACTCGGATTGTCGATGCTGAGGTCATTTCTGGGGACATTGATGTTCGATTTACTCCTAAGGAAGTTGCATCGGTAGTAAAATCAATGAAGAGAGGTAAGTCACCCTGGTGAATTACCTCCCCTGACCTGGTGACCTGTCACGATGGCGTCAGTATCAAACATCTGAAATACCGGGGTGCACTTGCCGCGTGTACTTGCTATGTTTCTTAATTTATGTGTCAGTCACTGTTATTTACCAGATAGCTTCATGTTTACAGTTCTGTTGTGGTCCCTGTTATTAAAAATGAAACTGGTAATGCCTCTGATGTCTCCAATTACAGACCTATTTCCTTGGCAACTGTTTCAGCCAAGGTACTGGACAGTCTGCTTGACAAACAATTAGTTAAGCATCTCCAATTACACAACGCTCAGTTTGGCTTTGGGCCGGGGTTGTCCACTGAAAGCGCTATATTGTGTCTAAAGCAGACTATGCAGTAAGTACTACTGGGACAGAAAAACGCCCGTCTTTGCCTGTTTTTAGGACCTATCGAAGGCATTCGATCTTGTCAGTTATGACGTGTTGTAGGATAAGTTGCTATCTGCAACATCTTAACCTACTGAAGTTATGTCAATATTTAAGTTTTGGTACAGCAATCAATACAATTGTGTGAGGTGGAACGATTCTCTGTCGAGTGTATACCGGTTGAAATGCGGAGTGAGACAGAGCGATTAAGCTCACCTCGCTTGTTCAATATGTACATAAACCAGCTGATTGATGAACTCAGCAGCACCATGGTCGGATGTTATATTGACGGAGTGTGTGTACCAATAACCTTAGTTAAGCAGACGACATGGTGTTGCTGAGTCCATCAATTAGTGCCATGACGCGGCTGGTGTCTATTTGTGAATCCTATGCGGTGACTCATGGGCTCAGGTATAATTTTGGGAAGAGTGAACTAATGCTCTTCAAAGCAAGTTGTTATTCTTACCCAGCATTTCCGAATGTTTCACTTTATGACACTCCACTGTGCAGGGTGTCTAAATTTAAATATTTGGGTCACTGGGTCACCGATTATTGAAGTGATAATGTGGACATAGAAAGGGAACGCAGGTCGCTGGCTATTCGTTGTAACACGCTGGTCTGCAGGTTTGCACGGTGTATGAATGCGGTTAAGATCACGCTTTTTAAAGCATATTGCCAATCTTTGTACACCTGCCGCCTGTGGGTCAGTTATCCCCAGCGGGCATACAGCGATCTGTGTGTCCAATACAACAATACACTCAGGGTACTGTTGGGGCTGCCATGGCGTTGTAGTGCGTCAGGGATGTTTGTCGAGACGCGGGTTGATGGATTTGCCGCTGTCATATGGAAAAGATGTGCCTCCCTGCTCACTCGCGTTCAGGCTTTAAAAACCAGACCTGCTGTGTAAAAGCTTCCCGGGTACTCCCAACTCTATACTGAGTATATTTGCAGATCGGGGGGAGTCCCCCATGCTGCGAAGATGGGTGCGACTTCATATCGCATTTTAATCTGTGTTGTGTTTGTACACTAACATAAATTTTTAAGTACATTGTTACTAACAAGAATATGGACCTGATCTGAAAATAAATAATTTTATTAGTTGACATCGTGGTGAGGCTTGCGCGCTCCGAACTCTAGATCTGTGCCGGTAGAATTTACTTTACCGGAGCAGGTCTGGGATGAGGAGCCAGACCAAGAGATACAAAGACCCGCAAGGCAGCATGTGGCGAGCTGTTGGGCAGTAGCGACCCCACGGACCCTATATCCCGGGAGAAGTCTTGTTCCCTACTTATGGCTTGCCTTTATTGGCCGGCTGGAGAGAACACTGACGAGAAACGGAGCTCCCACCTCATTCTTGCCTTAATTGGCCGGTTTGAGTGGAGATTCGCAAGAGCAAACGTGCTCGGAGGACGGAAGTATTCCAGTAAGTGCTCGTAGGGATCTTGACCATCCTCCGGGCTCTGGGATTGTTCTGAAAGCCGTGGAATACCTCTCCACTCCTCAAGCACCTCAGGACATGTTGCCCCCTTGTCGCTACGTCACTATGTGCTAGCGACAGTTTTCGGGGGCCCATTATTGAGCGTGCAAGTCACCCCCTGCCATTTTATCCGTGTACTTGATCAGGCAGGTGCCATAGTTCCAGGTCACCAGTCAACTTAAGCCACCCAAACTCATAATCCAATAGCTTTGTTTCCATATTCTGTAATAGTCCTACACTAACCGGCCGGGGGTTGTCCTTGGGTGCACTTGCATAGTGCATACAGGGATAATCGTCGGTTGGTGCTTCATTCCATACAAAATTATCTTATTAAAGGCCCCTCTGCGAATTGGCTTCGGCCCCCCGTACGCCCTCCAAAAGACTGGGACCCTAAGGTTCCGAGATATTTAAACATATAAAAATAATAACTCCAGTACAAACCGCAGGTCCGCGGCACAAGCATCACCTAGCGATGTAACCCCGCCGCGGTTCAATCATGGTGTTGAAGAGGAGGATGATAGGGTTGCCACAGTAAATAGCCAGTGCAACGCCCGATTGAGGAGCACACTGGAGGATGCGTTTCGCGAGTATAGGTACACTCCGACCGATCTCAAACCCCAATTCCCATGCCTACTTATGCACAAAAAAATAGGGTGCTGGTGTGTACCTTGGACTCACAGCTTAGGAATTTTTTCGAGAGCAGCGAGTATCTCGTTGATACAGACTGGATCCTGTATTGCGTGGCTGTTGCGGCATGTCGTTTAGCTAACGTCAAGTTCCCAAATTGTAACGGAGCTACTCGACCAAAACCAGCCGTACCAGCCTGGCAGTGCAGGATCGAGCGACGTATCGATGACGCCAGGGTATTCATCGGCAAACTATACTGCTTCAGGGAGGAAAATACACGACCACGAGTGATGTACTATGTAAGGCGAGCATTCTTGAGGACTGGAATCAGCCCTCAAGAATACATGTCCCGGGTCACAGAGCGCATCGACTTCCTGAAGCAGAAAGTTTGTGCATGGGCGAGCCGTATTCGGCGGTATAAGCGGCGGGTTAACTGATACAAACAAAATCGTAAGTGTCAGAACCCTTGGACCAATAAAAGATATTTGATGTTTAGAAAATACCGAAATGCACTACCGTTTTGCTACTATTTGATACCTTTCTTCAAATATTTAGTACCTCGATTGACTGCGAAAAAATGCGTAAAGAAAGTGGTCTGACATTCTGACATCAGGATGTCTGGACCACTTTTTTTTTCATAGTTCCAGACTACACAATTAATTTTTCTCTTTGTAAAAATTTACTACCTTTTTAGTACATATATATTTTTTTATTTTTGTGGCATACCAAAAAAAAATTACGCAAGAAACTTTGCTAGCTATGTATATTCTCCCTCTTAAATTACAGAATAAGCAATAAAATTATTAATTAATAAAAAAATATTTAAAATAATGTCAAATCCTACACCTGTCCTGTAAACCTACACTGTGAAGTGAGAGCCCTGCGGGGCAAGCACGGCCTACTGTGACATGGCACACATTTTATCACAATTTGAGCGATAAAACCGTGTCTTAAATGCTAGCACGGGTCAAACATGTGACATAATCTAGAGGCACGACATGTCTTTCTTTTTGCGATTTCATAGTGTGTTATATTAAACGGATTTTGGAACGAAGTTCTTTAACGCGGCTTCATACTTGCGTCTGTCTTCTTCAAATTCGATAGAGAGAGAAAGTGTGAATTGGGTTAAAACGAAAATCCAAGATGGCGGCTGCGAAAATTTTCATATTTTTCGTCATGGGTGTCATTTTTATAATTATCGAGGGTGCTAAGCCGATAGTGAGGTCAAAATGTAAAGGAAAGCCCATCTTTGCTTGTGAAGTTTTTCAAATTTTTCATCATCGGTGTCGTTTTCGTAGTTTTCGAGGATACTGAAGCTGATAGTGAGGTCAAAATGTAAATCCAAGATAGCAGCTGTGAATATTTTCAAATTTTTCGTCATAGGAAACTACATAATAAAGAATATTCTATTTATCTATCTATCTGATAGATAAATAGAATATTCTTAATTATGTAGTTTCAAATAATTACAACTACTGGCCTTTTTTTGATTTATATCGAAAGCTATCTGGTGTCACACGGCATATTGCTAGAAAAGTTAGAAGTTATTAGGAATAGAGGACCAGTACTTCAGTAGTTAAATAAAGAGGGTCACCATACAAGAAACGTTTTTCGGCGTTTTTTTCTCGATCTTAATACGGCAGGAAACCTTCGTGTGCGAGTCCGGCTCGGACTTGGCCGGTTTTGTTTATCGAGTTCAGACAGACAGGCACGGCGCGGCGGCACAGGCGCTAGGCGGCGACGGGGCGGGGGGGACTTTGTTTTTTATGTGTAGATGTGATTAATAGTCTGACAACCAGTCTTACCAAGGGGTATCTAGTAATTGGGTAATAACCCAATTACTGGATTGTGGAGGTCAGATAGGCAGTCGCTCATGTAAAATACTGGTATTCAGCTGCATTCGGTTAGATTGGAAGCAGACCCCAACTTGTAGGGAAAAGGCTAGACAGATTGATTTTTGTGTAGATGTGATTTATACTTTATAAGCGTTTTATGCCTGAAATTTCGTTCAAGGGAAGTAAATCACGAAATATTTCAAAGAGAAATCTCTGATCTTTAACAATGCAATACCTTGTGCGGTCGGGTGCGCGGCAGTTGGTTTTACCCGCTAGGAGCATGGGAATGTCGGCATTAGTTGGCCTAAAGCACCGAACTTACAGTCAACCGCACACCAATGGTAACACTTGCACTTGGAAAATCGCCTTTACTGCTACGACATATAATAAAAGCACTGTCAATGTCAAATTGCTACCACTGATGTGCGGTCGACTGTACCTAAGCTTAGTTAGATATGTTTAGGTTATTTTATCCCTAGTCTATGAAGTTTCATTGGAAACCTGTAGGAAATTCTCGATCATTTTGTAATCCTGGAGTCCCGGGGGCAGAGGACATTTCCCGAAATAGGAGTCCGATGACTGTATTATTTTACTCGCATGAGCTGCGGTAGCTGTGAGGTGTGTGTGATGCGGCTACTCACTTGGAGAGCGCGACGCCGTTGGGCTGGTTGATGTAGCGCTCGTGGTGCAGCACGGCGTCGTGCCACGGCAGCTGCAGGAAGGCCAGCACGCGGCGCATGGTGGCGTGCGGCCGCAGCACCAGCGCCTCGTAGCGCACCACCAGGCACTTGTCGGCGCCCATCGTCTTGCACTGCTGGTACATCAGCTCCACGGCGTGGTTCCACTTGGTCAGGCACTGCCGGTAGCTCGTCAGGTCGAACCCCGTGATTGTCACCTGCGAACCGACTGACTTCACACCGAGGGGTCCAAGTAACTCACGAAGTCACGCCACAGGCGGGTAAATCGAGGCAAAGTGTCGTCGATTAACAAATAGTAACAAGCAGTGATCGGAATAACATGAGTTGTTTTAGGAGTAAGTACCTGTACTTTCTACTAAAAACGTATTATGAGGTTCTTTTATAATTTTTTATTAGAGTTCACTTTAGCAAATGAAAGAAACCTTAAAAATCCTACTTATAATAATATGATAAACGCGAAAGTTTGTGAGGATGGATGGAGGGATAGTGTATGTTTGTTACTCTTCCACGCAACCGCCGGTGTAGTGGTGCGCTGTCTCCCACACCACAACACCGGCTGCGGAAACGTCACGCGTAGCTACGTTGACCTACGCCGCTATTGTCACCAATGGCAAAACAGATGCGTCGCAGCCAAAGCGACAAACCAGAAAAGGGGAAAAATAGAAAAAGGGTGCTCAACCTGCCCTGACTGCGGTCTGTAGCTCCTTGCCAAGAACCTGCAGCCAAGTTGATGAGGAGGGCTTCACGGAAAGTAGAAAGGAAGACGAAGAAGCTCTGTTCTCGTAACCTGTGCGGCACCACACCGAGTGGACCCAATATGCTGCTGCACACTGGGGCCTTATTGTGACGTGTTATAGCCATTATTGTTCCGCTGTGAAAATGGAACACTACTATTTATGCTATATAGCTCCATCTCTCTCTCACACTAGAACAATGATGGATTTAACACGTCGCAAAATACCATTAATTCAGCTTTTATGAGATTAATACTGGAACTCGAACACGAAGTGTTTCTGCACTCAGCGCTCGGTGTGGTAACACGCCATGTTCGAGTTCGCAACAAGTCCATCGTTATCCTGAGGATGCCTCGATGAGAGGTGAAACACGTGTCGATTTATTTTAGGAGTTTTTTATGGCTCTTTAGAAATAGCTAAGCGGAACAGGTTACTAAATATATCCACGTCTATTGTATTTTATAATGGATTTCCGCAAGGTCACGCCTGAATCAATTAACTATCAAAATTATTCCATTTTTCAATTTGCAAAATAAGATTTTTATTAGTGAAATAAAAGAACATAATAATTCAAAACTGAATCGTAAACATCGCAATATTTGCAAAAATATTTTTGATAGTTCTTGTCACTGTCAAACACAAAGTAGACCCTACTTTGTGTGACCATGAATTTTCCAGGACAAAATACAGAAATTGGTATACCGTGTAGGGCGACCATGATTTTCTCAGGACAAAATCCGGAAAGCAGTTTACCGGGATTACAAATTTCGAGTATAAGCATGCGTTCCTTATTTTGTTTGACCAGGCATGGGGTCATAACCTACTCAAAAGGGGGAGGATATAACGCGATCTCATTTCAAACCGCTCCCACCACAATCCGCAGCTTCTAGAATGTTCTAGAACCCGTCAAAAAGATAAACGACGCGCACCTTTTTCACACGCTTTTTATTTAGACAAGTAGTCTGTCATCCGTCAGCTGTGCAACGCATCAGATTACATTTTTTTACGAAACGTGTTCTTCGCCCCGAAACCCTATTGTATTCATATTTATATTATTATATTGTGATATCTGTATGTTATAATTTCTAATTATCTTTAACCGATTCAACGATCTAATATTAACAAATTTATCAATACCAAAGAAAATTTTAATTCAACAAAATAAGCAAGAATTTGAAAAAAACACGCTTTTAAAGAAAACCAAACGAAAAAATTATATGCAGAAGACATTCCATCAGTACGTATCGATTTCGGTCCAGATGGTGTTCAAGTAAGTAAACAAATATCGGTACAGTTCCCAGCAACACAGCTATGGAACTGCTGAGAGACGTATGTTGCCATTGATTCTGAGTTGGGCATCGACCGTCCACAAGATGCAAGGCTGTACAGTTGATCATGCAGTCATTTATCTAGGCTCTCGACTTTTTGCAGCTGGACAAGCTTATGTAGCACTTAGTCGTGAAAGATCTTTGGACGGAATTCGAATTGAAGAACTTGATTGCTCAAAGCTAACAGGTAAAACCTCTTGTAACAGAGAAGCATTAAATGAAATGATTCGATTACGAAGTAACACGTAATAGGACTTGTCATTATCACTTGTTCGGCAATAACCTTATACCTTTAAGTCTCACTGTATAATTATATTGACAACGTTAAAATTTTTGAAGGACTTCTAAAATTGAGATTTAGTTTTTACTATTAATACAGCTGTACACATGAGTAATTTGGAAAATAATTAGTTCCTTATAGTTATCACGGAATTAATAGTAGAACAAATAATAGTTTAAAATTAAAAAATCAAGCTATTATAAATAAACCAAACTAAAAGTAGATAATAAATAACAGTTTAAAAAACTAAAAAACACGCTTTTTATAGAAAACCGAACTAAAAAATAGAAAATAAATTTAAATTAAGAATAGTGTTTAAAATTTTGATAAATATAAATTAATAATAGTGTGAATAAGAAAAAAAAAACTATTTTATTTTAATAAAAAAAGCGTGGGGTGCTTTTTAAAATAATGTCCAAATGATAATCTTCTACTCATATCTGTCAATAAAACACACCATGGGCAGTAAATAAGAAAGCCACAAATCACATGTTTGTTGACCTCGGTTTCGCCTCGGCCAACAATTACCTGTGATCTGAGACATTTCTTACTTTACTGTCCTAGGTGTGTAATATACTATATAACTATTGACACCATGCACCCCACGCTTTTTTTATAAAAATAAAATATACTTTTTTCTTATTTACACTATTATTAATTTATATTTATCAAAAAATTTAACACTGTTCTTAATTTAAATTTATTAAAATTAATTTTCTATTTTTAAGTTCGGTTTTCTATAAAAAGCGTGTTTTTTAGTTTTTTAAACTGTTATTTTCATCATCATCATCAGCCTATAAATGTTCCCACTGCTGGGACACAGGCCTCCTCTCTGTGAGAGGGAGTGGGCCGTAATCCACCACGCGGGCCCAGTGCGGGTTGGTAGATGTCACATGTCTTCGAATTTTCGGTTCTAGGACATGCCGGTTTCTTCACGATGTTTTCCTTCATCGTTTTGAGAGCAGTGGTGATGAAATAATTTACACAAAGTAAAGCGCCTGTCTGGGTTCGAACCTACGACCTACAACTCGTAAGTCGCGGCCGTTACCACTGGGCCACCACTGCTCCTTTCTGTTATTTATTTCTTTACAAATATAGTATTTAGGCCTCTAATATAGCAGGATACTATATTATTATAATTATAGTAGAGTTGGCAACCCTACATAGGATAAAACAACACTGTATATTCAATGGGTAGACAAAAAGGGAACACGGTAACAAAGATAAAAAATAAAAACAGGAATTAGGGAATTAAGTAGCCAAAGTTAGGGGGGGCTTGGGCCCATTGACAAACGTAATTTAGGCGTTAGGCGATACGACGCGGATTTCCCGACCAATAGCTATTCGTCCAACACCGAGCCGTCGCAATGGGTAAGCACGCGTACCGAAAGAAGTCACGAAGAAACTAATTCCCGGATTTGGTAAAAACGATTAAATAGTGTATACTAAATCTATGAATTAGAAATTTAAGAAGATTAAGATTTTAAGGTATTAAGATAAACGTAACACGTAACTCATGTCCTTCTGAAGGTAAATTCGCTTAAAAATGAGTGTTTGAGGTTAAAGCCATGAAGTTATATCCAACTGTTACATACTAGAGGAAGTATTTTTTTAGAATTTTGAAAAACGATAGTCTAAGAGTAGTCAAGAGGAAACTAAAAACTACGTCCGCTGGAGGGTGGCTTTTCGCAGAGGACGGCTTAAAGCCGTTCGCCGTCCCGACGCCCGGCTAAGCACGATCGGCAATCGTGCCAGGGGCGCCTCGCCTGAACCGCTAACCCAGCCTGGACCGCTAACCCAGCCTGGACCGCTAACCCAGCCTGGACCGCTAACTCAGCCTGGACCGCTAACTCAGCCTGGACCGCTAACTCAGCCTGGACCGCTAACTCAGCCTGGATCGCTGACCGAACTCGGACGCCGAGGACCCTGGTGAAGAGTGGGACCGGCAGTCCGGCTCTGGCCCAGAGGGTGGGGCCGAAAATCGGCCTTTTGTATCTGGATAAATGAATCAAGAATTGGGTATCAGGGGACAATATCCCCGACTGCTCCCGAGAACGGCCACAATCAAGCCGTAGGAATTTCACACACAGCGGAACATAATCAAATTACTATATTCTCAGCTCTACGCTCTGCTGACTACTGACGGTTGTCAACCAAGAAAAAATTCAATATTTCTCTAACAATGCAAAATTTTTGAATTGGTGTCAAAATGAAAAAGGAAAAAATAAGACGGCCTATGTTCGCGTAAAAAAGGTTGATAATGCAGTGTAATGTTGAAACAGGTACTGTAGTAAGACTAGAGCGCCATTTAACAAAAAAGTCTTATTCAGTTTGCAATTTTGCAAAAGGGAATGCAAGTTTGGAAGATTAGTTTATGATGGAGCTGGCATAAACTGTGTGCTAAAGCCGCTAAGCTTTAACTTGATCGACCGACCCGTGCGGCCATTATTAAGCCCCTCTTGAACTCTCCGACACATTTGCTATGTTCATTTTGTGATCGGTGCAAGACAGCTGCTCAATTGATTATTTCCTATGATGACGCGTGCCCAGATAGGCCACTCTGTAGCGCTAACATTCGTCGCAGGAGTTGGTACATCCAGCCTCTGAGAGAGAGAACGTGGCACTCGCTCCGCACCGCGCGTGTGAATGAACTGGGAGCAGGCAAGGCACCCACCAGAGCGCGGCGTGACACGTGACGTTACCAGCAGCCTGCTAACAGTGCTAATGGTTACGCGCGGCGCGACTACTTAACTCTCCGGAACGTAGCGCCACCGCCTTTGTATTGAAGTACCTAGCTACCTACCCGAGCCAATTGCGGGAATTTATCAATTAAATTGAACATACGCAATACGAGTGGCAAATCAAATCCTTTGATACGCTTACCTGTTTGTTCAATTAAGCGTAAAGTTAGGCGACTCCATCACTCACAATGCTAAAACATTAAGTAATGTGAACGAAATAAATAAGTATAGCTACCTACATACCTACTGCTGCTGTTATCATAGCTAGGCAACGATAATAGTTAATTATTAAATACATTACAACGGTAAACCTACTCATAGAATAAAATTGTACCTACCTACTTACCTACGTAGTAATGCCAAAACGAACAAACCCACATCCATTTTCCAGAATAGGTAAGTAAATCTAATGATGTTGGATAATTAAATCTGAGTATGTATACTAGGGTTCATAGGACCTCTACATTTTGGTAGAAGCCGGGTAAGAAGCAATACTGAATTTCAGCTATTTATTTCAAGAGGATGCGTTCACTTTTACGAGCCTATCGTAATAATTTATCATGAAAAACAAACAATTTGCAATTTTTAAAGTGATTATAAATTCGCTTTGAGTGATCGAATGCAACCAGAATATTTTTTCTGCCAGCCTGCATGTTGTAAGGTTTTGCAGACCAGGCACTCCAAACACAATTTCCACGCAAACTCCGCCCCCATGCACCCCACCACTGCACATAGTAGTATGTGCTAAACGCTAACACATCTATACTAATATACTCAATATATTTATTGCTTCCACATGTGTGTGTGATATATAAAGCTGAAGAGTTTGTTTGTTTGCTTGCTTGAACGCGCTAATCTCTGGAACTGCAGGTCCAGTGTTAACCAGTGTGAACTAGTTTCTTATTTTGAATTTAGGTATTAGTTTTCTTGTTAGAATCTAGTAAGACCAAATAAAGTAGTTTTTTTAAGAATTTAATGTATGAAGAAAATTTGTTGATAAATACGTTACTTAAAATTGAGGTTTTATGTTTATGGATATTTTTGTGATTTTAGTGTCAAATGAAAGGATTATGCGTAATGCCATATATTCCGTTTGAATTATGTAAATCGGTCCACGGGTTTAACTTTGTATAATGAAAATGTGCCAAAACCTAATTTTTTGTAATGAATGTTCTAGAAAGTTTTTTATGTGTAGAGATACAGTTAATATTGTTAAATTGATAGAAGAATACATAAGCTATATTCTGAGTAAAAATTTTAATGATCCGACTAGGGGATCAATTAAAATCAGAGCTTTAAAGACCTAGACCTAAGAGAAAATTTTAAGTACAATGGTCTCAAAAATCAAGGGTCTGATTACGGTAACTAAGCTTAACGATTTTTATATAAAAGGCGTGCCTTGAGACGCAACTGGCTCAGCAAGTGGAGACTGTCGGTAAACGCAGGTTAGACGCAGGCGATAATCGTCACGGCACGCGGCCGGACGCACCCACCGAGCCTTGAGCTCATGGGGACCGAGGTCAAGTGGACCAAGACCGCCAAATACCTGGGGGTCACACTCGACAGCCGGCTCTCCATGGGCCCGCATGTCTGCAGCACCGTCGCGCGGGTGAAGGTAACACCTCCTCCGCCCGGTACTCTCGTCACGCCTCCCATTTCGAGTCAAGCTAGGCATTTATAAGACCTACGTGCGACCGCCATTACCTACGCCGGCCCGGTTTGGCTCGCCCTCACGGCCAAGACGCATAAGAAGAAGCTCCAGACGCAGTAAAATAACATGCTGCGGCAAATAACAAAAGCTCCTCGGTTCGTGAGGAACTCTGTAATCCACAAGGACCTGAGTGTCGAGAGTATCGAAGATTTCTGCACCAACCTGACGTGGAGGATGTTCGCGCGTGCCGACGTCTCTGAATTGTACCACATCAGAGACATGGCACCCTGGCACGCGCGCTCACCGGACTACAAGCGCTTCCAACGTGACACCATCGCAGACATCGCGCAACAACATCAACCACCGGATTGACCCTTCTGAGTAAGTCGCCCTCAGTCTACACGCGGCTTACCCATGACATTTAGAACTCCACACTCGCTACATGACACTAGCCGCGAGCAAAGCGTACTAGGTTAATATAGGCCCCATACGCGTGGCTCACACATTCATGACTCCACACTCGCAGAGAAACCCAAACAAGTACTACACGAGCGACGTACACACAACTCAAATCGCTCGACACACACTACAGCGCCCCGCACCCTGTAGCGCTACTGGCTAGATCCGGTTCACGTTATGGGGGCGGGGAAAATTCCACTGTAGGGAGCTCCAACCAAAACTGACGCCCACGTTGCTAGATCGGTCCTTGCTGGGCCTTCCTTAGGAAACTAGGGATCTCACCCGGCAGGGGCCTGGTCGCACAGGCGCTTCGGGCGCTCCTACAGATACACCCCAGAGACACACCCAAAGCGTTGAGGGGAGGCATACCCCTCGACGAATAGGTGTGCATTAAGCACTCCCACCCCGTCCTGGAGGGGGAGGGTAACTCAACGACCGGCCCTCGATTCTGGGGACCGACAGAAGAATTCTTCGGGCAAGGGGCCAAAAAGCCCCCAAACCGACTCGTCGCGTCCCCTACGGGGACGCAGAGACGACTACACCGTGCAACTGGGTCATTCGGATTCCAACGCTCAAGCAAGAAACATCAAGAAATATAAACTGGAAGAAGTCTCCATCAAGAAAAATAAATGGGAAGAAGTCTCCGTCAAGAAAAACAAATGGGAAGAAGTCTCCAAGAAATCTTTTATTTGAAGAAAATCTCGACACAACACAACACATACAGTTCACTTCACAGCCAGTGTGAATTAAAAAAATACTTAAGCGGGACGGCCCACGGCGGTGATGCGGTGTGTTCCATATTTAAAATTTTAAAAAGACTATAAATATTATAATTTGGTGGGATACTGTCTGTAATGCGGGTATTACACTACACTGAATCAGGGTCCCTAAACCCTTAAAATAAGAGTGGTATAATAAGAGTAAGGCAGTAGTCAATAGTGGTTAGTAGTTAGTGCTCCCTTAATTCAGGGCCCTGGTTCAGTATAGTGTAATACCCGTTTTAGCTGTACCGGAATTCAATATATCTTTAAAACTACTATTTTTTACATTCCATAAATTCGAAATGAAAAGTAGTGTTTAAAACGGGTGAAAGTTATCAATTCCTTTCGATCCTTGTAATACAATCTACTATTCCTAGACATATAAAAATTATTGCTGTTGGAACGGGTACCGGGTTCCATACATTTTTGCCCATTATCCTTTACTTACGTGTTTTGCAATTTGCAATTAGGTTGTATTAGGTTGTATGTTGATCAAAATATGATCCGCGACTGTAACAATTATAGAATTATAATCATTAGAATCATCAATACACCTCTCCAAGTTAGAATTTCACGAAATAGTCATTCGGTAGGGTAATTTGAAATTAGAGATTGTATTGATAATTTTAATTATTATTATTTCTGAAGACAGATTTGTTACGGTCAACATACAAACACTGACCTGCAAATTGCAAAAAATGTGAGAAAATTGGAATTTCGCGGGCTACCCTGGCGTTTTCGCCTTAAGGGGGAAGCGTCACGCGTCCCAGAGGGTCATGGCCATCCGGCTGGCCCGAGGATACCGCACGGTCTCCTGAGAGGCGGCGAGCCTCCTTGCCGGATTACCGCCATGGGATCTGGAGGCAAAGGTCTTCGCGCACATCTGGGAGTGGCGCGAGGAGGCGAAACGCCGGGGCTTAGCTCCGATGCCGCAAAAAATCGCGGCACAGCGGACAGAGCTCCGGCGGGATCTCATGGCGCCATGGAGAGTGCGATTGTCGCAACCCCGCGCTGGGCACGCCACAATTGCGGCGATAAGAACCCTCTTTGAGGAGTGGCTTGAGAGACGCCACGGCGTCCTCACCTTCCGCCTGACGCAGGTCCTCACCGGACACGGCTGCTTCGGGAGGTTCCTGTTCAGGATAAGGCGGGAGGAAACACCCGGGTGTCACCATTGTGTGGATCGGCCTGAGGACACGGTGGATTTCTGCCCGGCTTGGGCAGAGCAACGCCGTGTCCTCGTAGAGGCGATCGGCGGCGGTGATCTCTCGCATCCGGCCCTGGTTCAGGCCATGGTACGGAGCGAGAGGAAATGGCAGGCCGTCACCTCCTTCTGCGAAGCGGTAATGCTCGCGAAGGAGGAGGCGGAACGCGTGAGGGAGAGGCAAAGTTCGCGCCCTCACGCCCCTAAGCGCCGCAGGAGACGCCCGGGGCGGGAATCGCGAGCCGATGTCCGGCCACCGTAGGCGCGGGCTTGCGGTCGGTGAGCAATGGGTAGCTCGCCGTCCGATGAGGACCAAGCCCGGGTCGACGGCGCGTTGTGTTCCTCGCGCGCCTCAAGGAGATGTCAGCAGAATTGACGGGGTCCGCTAGGGCCAATGCCTGCCGTTCGAAGAAAACCGATAGGGAAATCGTGGCCCCCGGCAACAGGGCAACCGAAGGAACACGGGTGGGTTTTAGTCAGTAAGAGTCTGACACGCCCTCCCGCTCCACCCAGAGCGGGAGAAGTTATTTGATAATTTCCCACCCAAAAAAAAAGGAAGGAAGCGTCAGGGTAGCCCGCGAAATTCAAATTTTCTTACGTTTTTGCATTTTGCAGGTCAGTGTCAGGTTTTATATTGATTAAAATATGATTCGCGGTCGTAACAAATATGGCTTTACTCAATTATAATCATTACAATCAGCAATACAACTCCATAAGTTAGCAAAAGTGTTAAATGTCATGATTTCATGAAATCATGACATTTGACAACTTTATCTTCTCTTAATCACTATTGCTGATTGTAATGATTATAATTGAGTAAAGCCATATTTGTTACGACCGCGAATCATATTTGACGCGTTGAAAAATTAAACTTTTGGATTTTCAACTCTCGGCGCTAAGCAGAGCGTTGAAAATCAATTCGTCGGCTTACTGTATGGTTATATGAAATGTGGCTAACTAGCAAACTAGAATATTAATAATGAATTGCAATTATAACACTGAATTTGATGTTGTAATCAGTTTTAGGTGTGAAAAAAAGGCATTCGAAAAGTTTCCAAATGCTATTTTTCACATGTAAAACTAAGGGACCGTTCAAGTATTACGTAAGCACTATAGGGGGCGGGGGGGTCGATGCTTTACTTATTTTTGGTGGGGGGTCTAGATGGTGATTACGTCAGCAGTAATTATTTACTTTTTACACATATGGCAACCCACACATTGTCGATGATTGAAAACGAAACGTATATTCGGAGATTCCTACAAATAATGAATACGTTTAGGTACTCGCTTAGAACCGATTAGGGGAATTAACGCGTTATTTATTCATTTGTCTAAATTTACACTTGTTAGAATTATAACTGCTACTCATGAATCAATAAAAAAAAACAGAATAAATTATAAATAAATAAATAAAAATTGTGTTTATTTATCTCCTCAAATTACATTTATGTAGATAATAAGTTGACAGATATTTTGACAAAATTTTATAGTTTGTGATCTGAAGTCTAAACTAAGCCTAGGCCTGTATTTTAAAACTCCAGGTCCCACATTGTAACACATAGTAAAGAATTGTCAACGTGGTACAATTGCAAATGGTTGCTAGTGTGTCTGAGTGTATGTATGTTAGAGTTTGTGTGAGGGTACACACCCCCTCAGACACACATACACACAGTTAGAGAATTTGATGATAGCCAGTGACACACCGTGTCAAAGCCGTCTTGCGCAATATTAAAAAGTTCATTCAACGAATCTGCGAAAAAAGTTAAGATGCCAGCAACACGGCTCGCAACTACAAATCGAGATATTTGCAAAATTCAATTCCAAGCACGTTGCGCTAGTGTGAGTGCCTGTTGGAGCGATATACACCTACAGTGAGCAATACTACCACGCACACATTGACAATTATTGCTTGACGCGATAGTACTACTAGCTTTCGAAAATTTATGATAAATTTGGATGTGTTCCGTAATACAAAAAATTATGAATGAAAACTTAATGTATTTCCATTTTTTTTTCTATAATTTGTAACTTGATACCATAAACTATGCTTCTCTGGAAACAATATTACAAATATTGTTGTTTATAATACAGAAAAAACAATATGAAAACATGTCATTTACGCTGTAAAAATGTACGAAATGCAATTCGCTTACACTTCATTTAAAGGTAAGTTTCTGGAAATAAAAAGACGTAGGAGCCTAGATAAATACTGTCTCAATCCGAATATCAACATAATATGGTGGAAATATGCTCAAATTGCAAATGATTTATGTATTACGTTTGTATGAACAATTCATGCGTCGCCGCATTCGGCAGTGTCATCAGCGTATGCAGATGCGGCAATTTTTAATCTTAAGTGAACACATTTATGTAGCAGAGAAAAAGAGTGGGACCCTAGATACTGCCTTGTGGCACCCATATTCAACGGGAAGTTTGTCCCTAATGTGTTCTCTAATTTTTACAGATTGTGTTCTGTTATTTAAATAGTCCGATAACAATGCGAGTGGAATGCCCCTAATACCAAGGTCTTTAAGTTTTTGCACAAGGTGGGGAACAGAGACGGTGTCAAAGGCTTTCCGTTGACCGGCCCGTTCTGAAACCATATTGCGTTAATACGCAATATGGTTTCAGAATGGGCCGGTTCTAATGAAAACAAATTGTATTCTTCTAGGTATTTTCTTAGCCTGTTGTTGATTATACGTTCAAATATCTTCGATAACGTTGTTAGGATCGCAATTGGCCTATAGTTGCTGACGTTGTCTCTGTCACCCGCCTTATGAATAGGGTGCGCCACAGCTCTTTTTAATGCGTCTGAAAATATTCCAGAACCAAAACAGCGGTTTATTAAATTGGTAAGAACAGGTGTTATAGAAAAGGATATATTTTTTAATACCTCAGCACCAATCTGATCCCAACCTGGAGAGCAGTCACTTTTCAATAGTTGAATTGTTCTTTCAACTTCTTCGACGTCAGTTGGAAGGAGAACGAAATAATTTAGTGGCGGCTTAGAGGCTTTTTTGAAGCAAGGGATATGTTGTGGAATCATGTTTGATAGTTGTTTACCTATATTTGAGAAGTATTAATTCGTTTTATTGATTGCTTCTTCAGGGGATTTATCTATGGTTAATAGTTGTAGTGGTAACTGCTTTATAGTATTGTTGTTGGTTATTGTTTTAATGGTAGACCAGAGCTTTTTAGTGTTATTTTTCGACATTACCAGTTGATTTTTCTCATACTGTTTTTAATTTTTTTTAAATTAGTTATTGCAGTAGTTGCGGTATCTTAAGTACGATATATTTAATATGATGTCATTTATAATATACTAGCGGACCTGACAGACGTTGTCCTGACCGAATACCGCCACCTATCAGGTCCGATTGTGAATCTAAACCATTCCCAGATCCCCTTGAACACACACAAAAAATTTCATCAAAATCGGTCCAGTCGTTTGAGAGAAGTTCAGTGACATACACACTCACAGAAGAATTATATATATTGTTAGCTATTTATATACATTTTATAGTTAATAATTTTATTTGGTAATATTAAAAGGTTATTTGATTTGTTTAAAATACTAAAATGGCGCCACCGGATATTATGATGTCAATTGACTATTTGAGTCTGATAAGGAGAGGGGTTTTTAAAGTTACGTGGTAGCGCCATTTTAGCAAGGGAGTCGTTGTTGAACTGTGAAAGTGTAAGGAGCTCTGTAATATTCATGTAAGTACTGAGAATTGTAATAACATTATTATAAATTTATTGCCGTAGTTATTATATTTGTGCTTATATTTATGGTTTGAACCTAATAAATAAATCATGCTAATTTGTTTAAATGAACGCTTTTTATTATTTGTCTTTTGCTCTGGCTAGTCCAACAATATAAAGATAGAATACTTATATTAAAAGAAAAATGCATATAGGTACCAATGTTTACGTAAGCATGGGAGGGAGGGGGGGGGTAAGAGCTTTGCTTACTTTTGCTGACAAGGGGGAGGGGTAAATAATTGTAATAAATCTGCTCACGTAATACTTGAACGGCCCCTAAATATTCGGTGTTACGATATAATTATTGCATTTCATAATCAATATTTTAGTTCGCTAGTTAGCCACATTTCATCTATATTAATTTTATAAAGAGGTAACATTTGTTTGTAAGTTTGTATGTAGGGGGTAATCTCCGGAAGTAATGAACCAATTTTAAAAATTGTTTCACTGGTAAAAAGCTACATTATTCGTGAGTGCTATAGGCTATAAACTATAAAGATATCATTCATATTAGCCGAATATCTCAATTTTTGTCTAGCCAGGCGGAAAAAAATAGCTCTTACAACAGAGTTATTTGCATGTGCTGCCTTCACAGTTGTATATAACTGAAAACAATGTATGGCAACCTGGTCCGCTTTGAATAGTTCTACAAAAAAGACCGCGACACCATATTTCTATCTTTTATATTTTAGCAGATATAGTAGCTTTTATGTGTTAAAAAAAAGTATTTTTCGACGTACTTACCTTTGGACGATTTTTTAAACAACAAAATATTAAACCTTATCGAAAAAAATATTATTATGATCACAAGAAAGAAAGAAAAGAAAGAAAAATAGGTTTATTTGTCACAGAAATACGTGCATACATAAAAGACAAGAGTAATCAGAGAACAACACAAAGTACATAACAAATCACGAGCATAGAACAGAAATTACTTAGGCGGCAGCTGCACGACATGACTGTGACAAGAAGGCTTCCACTCAGCATGATGCAGTGCTATGGGGGACCCACAGCACAGCGCTGATTTTCAGTGGAAAGAACAAGAACATTATAGAGATACGATTTGCCCAAAACAGTATGTCAATTGGTTAAATAGTTTCGAAGATAATATAAAATTACTAAATCGCAAAATGCCGCCGTCCATTCGCGAACCGCATTAGAACATAATTTGTACGGATGTTTTATCCATTTACCCATAGATGGCGTTGTGCAATTACGTCATTTTTCTGAATCACGGTATTAAGATTTTCCGCGGATTAACGACCCTCTCCAGTTAATTTTTAAAACTTATGTCATGTAGGTGAGTTGTACGCAGTTGGTTGGATGTTGTTGATCTTTAAAATTGTTTTGGTTGCTCGGTTTCTTAAAACACAAATACTACTAGAGATGGGTTGTAAGTTTGTAACAGGTTAAACACGATATCTGTTATCACTGTTACTGTTACACAAAAATAACATATCCAAATATCTGCCGTAGTAAAAGTCTGGGAGTGTGGGGATTGTTATAATGAATAACAGTAACAGCCGCGGTAACAGTTCTTGAGGGTGTTTGGGCACGCCACAATTGCGGCGATAAGACCCCTCTTTGAGGAGTGGCTGGAGAGACGCCACGGCTTTCTCACCTTCCGCCTGACGCAGGTCCTCACCGGACACGGCTGCTTCGGGAGGTTCCTGTACAGCCGGGTGTCACCATTGTGTGGATCGGCCTGAGGACGCGGTGGAGGTCTGCCTGGCTTAGGCGGGGCAACGCCGTGTCCTCGTAGACGCGATCGGCAGCGGGGATCTCTCGCGTCCGGCTCTGGTTCAGGCCATGGTACGGAGCGAGAAGAAATGGCAGGCCGTCACCTCCTTCTGCGAAGCGGTAATGCTCGCGAAGGAGGAGGCGGAACGCGTGAGAGAGAGGCAAATTTCGCGCCCTCACGCCCCTAACCGCCGCAATAGAAGGAGACGCCCGGGGCGGGAATCGCGAGCCGATTTCCGGCCACCGTAGGCGCGGGCTTGCGGACGGTGAGCAATGGGTAGCTCGCCGTCCGATAAGGACCAAGCCCGGGTCGATGGCGCGTTGTGTTCCACGCGCGCCTCAAAGAGATGTCAGCAGAATTGACAGGGTCCGCTAGGGCCAATGCCTGCCGGGGGTTCGAAGAAAACCGATAGAGAAATCGTGGCCCCCGGCAACAGGGCAACCGAAGGAACACGGGTGGGTTTTAGTCAGTAAGAGTCTGACACGTCCTCCCGCTCCGCCCAGAGCGGGAGAAGTTATTTGATAATTTGCCAACCAAAAAAAAAAAAGGGTCTGTTATTTTAAGTAACAGATAAGTTATATTGTTAGGAACAATTGTTATTTGTTATTTTTAAATATCTGTTATTTCTACCTGTTACGATAAATACGCCTCACTCCTAAATACTACTTCGTTCTCGTTCTTCGAGTTCGAAGCTGTGGTATTTCTGTTTTTAGGATATCGGACAGTTTCAGCGATTGTTTATCATGCCTAAAAGGAAATCACAACTTTCCCGCCAGACAAGAGCAGCTCGAGTACGCCGTACGGAAGAGTCTGCGCCTCTCGAGGAATAGAGAAAATATTTTGCAAGCACGCGCTGGGGAATCTAGCTCCGAGCGTTCACAGCGGCTTGCTAACCAAAGCTGGAATCTAGCGCTGAACGTGCACAACGTCTCAGTGATTTAAGGGAGCATGTCTCTGCAACAAGGGATAGGGAGTCTAGCGCTGAGCGCTCGCAGCGGCTCGCTAGCCAAACTGTGAGAACATCGCAGGCCCGTGCTCTGGAATCTAGCGCTGAACGTGCGCAGCGTTATGCAATAAAAACAAAACCCTCCTTTTGGCAGTCAGGAAATAAATCATAGCAGTCAGTACTAACCGAACCACACTCATAATTTCATCACAAGTTAAAATGTTTACCGCCCAACGAAGTGGGCACAGGTCAGCTAGTATTTCTATACAGTAATATTGCCGAATTTAGCGTTGCCATCTCTAAAAATTAGAAAACCGAACTTACCCGCTAAAAAAGCCGGACTTTTGCGTGCCACGGCCGGATGGACGCCGAAAAAAAGAATTTTGGACTAGAAGTTCAATTACTTATAATTATAACACAATCATGTTTTTGTAAGAAAGTTTTAATCGTTATTATTATTTTCATTTGCTTAGTTCTCTTTGGTAGAAACGTGCTTTAAAAGCTCAACCTTCTTAATAATTTTATCATAAAACATTTTGCAAGATACATGTCTTAAATTAAATTCCACAATTAACATTTTTGCAATAGTTTCTGATCTTAACCTGTTTCTTTATTTCGTCCATTGCTGGCCTATTAAAGAGAATAAAAAGCTTAACAAAATCCGGACAGGCCGGACGCAGTCAAATATGGACATATTTGACAAGAGGTCAAAAAGCCTAACACTGTCCGGCTTTATCCGGACGAATGGCAACTCTAGCCGAATTAATCAAAACAGGTAAATATTTGACAGCTATTTGCAACGTTGCCAACTTTTAGGATAAACGCTCTTAAAAACGCCCCACTTAGACTTGGAGTGGTTACCATGGCAACGCTTTGTTTAGAACACAACAGATATAGAATTACACGATACGTGGTTTCTCGCTTCTGATCGCGTGACCACCCCATTCGGTCGTACGTCTATCCCGCTTGCGCATGTCGTCTATGTGTTTATAGACGCAATAGAATAAATGACTTATGACTTAGCATAGCATAGCTTGATGTCGATTAGTCACCGATAGCCCACGTTCGCACGGAGGTAATAAAACAGCGGTGATTTTTTCTCGTGCACTTGGTTTTCAACGCTCTGTTTAGCGCCGAAGTTGAAAATCCAACAGTGTGTTTTTTCAACGCGCTGGGACAAGGGTGCATCCTAGCGCGTTGGATTCTCAACGCTCGGCTTAAGCCCACGTTCGCACGGACGTAATAAAATCACGCGGGGTAAAATTGCGTGTCGCGCTTGGATTTTTCCCCGCCGAGATTTTTAATCGCGTGGTGTTCGATTTTCAACGCTTGACGTTGAGCGTTGAATGAATACAACATACGAAGTTCTATACTTGTGTTCCCACGGACGCGAAAAAATCGCGCGCGATAGTCAGTACCTACGGCGCGCCGCTCGTAGAGTGTAGATGTGCCGCAAGTTCGAAAGGATAAAATGATGTCTTGGGATTTGGATCCCGAACTTTAATTTTAGAGGTCGAGGGGAGACCTTTATTGTTTGATAAAACAATCGTACCGGCAACAGGAAAAAAAATCCGTAAGAAGAAATTTGTAAGATTTTGGCAATCGACTGGGAATGCCTCTGTCCTAAAGTAAGGAATGATCGATGTAAGGGTTTATAATTGGCTTTTATTGTGGTTAAAAGTTTTCAATGCGTATTTTTTATTTGTTACCTATACTGCAGTACTACGAGTATTCTGTGATTACAGTGATAATTGCACACATCGTTATTATCATTATCACGCGCTCAAGGTCGGGGGACATCGGAACTCGGGATCGGGTCCCATATCATAGATCGTACTTTACCACTATATCTATCTATATGGTGCACATTTGCTTAGCCTTTCCTGGAATACACACGAATGGCCTAACCAAACTTATTAATTCCTTCCAAAGTTTTTAAGTTTATCTATACATTTTTATGCCCAGAAAAAGAAACAGGATAAAATACCTAATTAATCTGCGTTCGCAATTTATTTGCCAAACATGTAAACATACACGAGTTTTAGGAAAAACAACTGTAAAACCTACACATAAGGTTCAGTTTGCGCTACAACTTCATATTTTTATGACTTTTATCAACAGTACTAGTCAGTCTAAAATCAACTTTATTTACACTCGCATAAAGTTGATGTTTCTTTAAGTGGTAATAACATCAATTAGGATTTAAATAGACCTTACGTAATATCTTGGTTTTATTTTAAAAGTAAAATAAAAAATATGTTATTTGCCACAGAAACACGTGCATAAAAGAAGAGAACAATACAATAAAACAACAGATTTAAAATACTAAAGATAGAGATAAAGATTGAACAGACAGCTGTGCTGCTGGGGAGTTTTTTGCGCCACTTCTTCTTCCCAGCTAAAGGCACTAGGAAGTGGTGAAGGGTGGGCGTTTTGGGGGACTGTCTTATGTAATTTTGACGTTCGAAAAGTGCTGATTCTCAGCCTAGTTTGAATAAATGACTTTTGAATTTTGATAGATTGCTACAGATTGACTTAAAATGATAATATCGGATTTTTGTTGTTTTGTTCCAAACACCTTCGATGTTTTCAATTTCAATATTAGGTACCTACATACCTACCTATAATAATGGAACCCTAAAATAGTTCTGGGCATAGGGTACTTAGGTTTATGGATGGATGATCATACAGCTGATTAGTAAAAAAATGGTGGAATACTGAATAGTAGCCGAATATTCGTTGCAACCCTACCGAATACCTATTTAATTATTCCTACAAAGGATATTTTCAGTAAAAACAAAAAGACGTTTTGAGCGTTTTGGGGGACTGCTTTATGAAATTTTGACGTTTGAAAAGGGCTGACTCTCAGCATAATAGAATACATGAGTTTTGAATTTTGTTTTTTTTTTATTCTACACTTGCGAGCAAAAGTATGGAATCACCTACATGTTTCGAGCGATTTTAAAAACCAAATAACTGATAAAAATGAATGAAAATGCTAAATTTTTTTGTACATCATCAACTGCTCCAATTACATTAGGACAATAACTCAAATGTGCGCATCGACTTTACAAAATAACTTTAAAAAAAAATCAGGATATGGTCCTAAGACCATATCCTGATTTTTTTTTAAAGTTATTTTATCTTCATAAAGCGTCACAAATTGGTCTTTTAAATATCGATCATTGTTCAAGGGATGCACCCAAAATAATTTCTGCTTTTTTCGTCGTCTCCTGGCTACACAAATAGCTACCGCTAATAATTTTACGGAGTCCATGGTACGTCCGCACTGCACGAAGAGTCAGTTCAAAGTGATTTTTTAACGCTCGTTTGAACACTCGGGAAAAAATTGCGCTAGGCGATTTTATTCCGCCGCGATTTTATTACGTCCGTGCGTACCTATACCCTAATTGCGTAATGCACGATCAATCACAATTTGTTTCGATTTGAAACAGATTGCTAATCCATTGCTTCATAAGTTGGAAAAAAAAATCTGCTAAACAACGTAACTAAGCGTTCGCACTGGCGAAACATCACAACAAAACATGTTGAAATCTCTAGTGCCTGTCAAACTTTGTATGGAAAATTGACAGAAAATAGAGATTCCAACATGTTTCGTTGTAAATGTTTCGCCAGTGCGAACGCACAGTAAATAACACAATGAATGTTGTTGAACTGTCAAAAAGAGACAAATAAGTCATTATTGTTTACGAAAATAAGTTATGCAATTAGGGTACTGGGCTAACACCGAGAATTGAAAATCCAATGCGCGATAAAATCCCGCCGCGATTTTATTACGTCTGTGCGCACGTCGGCTTAGGCGTAGGCGCTGCAGTAGTCACAGCTCCTGAGTACAATGAGCCTGAGAGAGCATGTGCGTGTGCGAGTGTGACATACCTTGCGAGTGATGATCGAGTGCACGGTGGCTCGGCCGTCGCGCACCATGAACAAGAACTTGGCGTTGGGAAACAGCTCCAGCACGTAGGTGCCCATCTTGAGCACGAGCGGGTCCTTGTTGCAGAGCCGCGGCGCCGTGTCGCCGTGTCGCACGATAACCTCCAAGCAGAAGGCGGCGATGGCGTTGTCCAGCACCGCCTTCGACACGCCCGCCTGCTCCAGCCGCACGCTCTCCTTCTGCGAGCGCATCCAATGCTGGCGCATCTGCAGGATTCGCGGCACTACGCGTGTCTCCTGTCCGCAGCGCACGTCGGGGTGCGCGTCCAGCATAGCGCGCATGAGCGTGGTGCCGGAGCGCGGCACGCCGCCGATGAAGATGAGCGGCAACTCGCGGCCCTCCACCGGCGCGTCCAGCTCGCGGCGCCGCTGAGCGCCAGCCGTGCGCGCGCTGCCGCGCCACAGCCACACTAGCAGCGCCACCGCCAGGAGCGCCGCCGCCACGCGCCACCGCGCGCCGCGCCCCATCACTACCCGCCTCCTAAGCCTGCACATCACACACATACCACCCATGTACACACGGCAACACGTCAAGCTATACATTTCCAGTATACGCTGACCTCGCATTGTACAGAAATCCTATACAATGCGAGATCAGCATAAACTGGAAATGTATAGCTTGATGTGTAGCCGTGTGTATAAGACATTATTACCTCGCGCATCAGACATACATAGTCATACGCCTGCCAGCAGCATACATTTGCATATCACAATGCATTTCACAAAATGCACAATAACGACGGAAAAACATTCATCACACAACACTCACCATCCTGATGGTTGACCATTTTTTCAAAGCTTATGTTTGGGTACTGCCTGTCTGCCTTAGTTTGGGCTTGGGACTAGTTGGGACCCAAAATTTACCCTTCAAATCACAAAACCAATTCACATAAGAATAGAATTGGTTTTTTTTTAGAAACATCATATTTTTAATTATGGGATCCATCCCATTATTAAATTATGATTATGTTTCTAGATGAATTTTTAATTTAATAAAATAATAATTTGTGAGTTATGGGACGTTTTCGGTTACAACTGCAAAAATAACTTAATTTTCAGTTCCTTTAAGAAGTACGAAGAAAAACGAAATTATTTTTAATGTAAAATGAATAATGTTGTGCATGCGTTATTATTCATCCTGACTACGGAACCCTTCACTGTGCATGCTCTGAAACTCACTTGACCAGTTTATTACTAATTGAAGCATTGGGAGCAACAAGGGCGTTCGGCACCCAAGGTCCGTTTTGATATTATTGCATCAAATTAAGCATTGCGCAATCTAGTTTCATATGTCAAAAACTCATTTTGATTCATTGATTCTAGATGATGTGATAGGTATTTATTGAGAAGATTTCGCTACACTGTTGTTGCATTGCAAGCGTTTGAATTTCAAACACGTTACGATCTGCAGCTTGCGAAAGTTTATTTTAATGTAAAAGCATGTCTGAAGTCAGTGAAATCAGTGATTTTAGAGCAGATGATGATCAGACTGAATATGTTCCCCCAAAAAATGGAGCAAAAAAGAAGTTAAAGAATATATATACAGTTGTGGAAGAAAAATGTGCACAAGACTAAGAGAACTTTGGATGAAGAGTACACACATCAGCTGTGTGATTTACTTTTAAATAAAAATGATTATTTTAAGCACCCAAAGCTATTATTTATGCCTTAAAAACCTTTTATATTATGAATGCCCAATTAATTTACGGGTTGGAAGCAACAAGGGCGGATAACATGTATTAAAAAAATATGTTATTTTGAAGTTTCTAACTAAAAGATACAACCAATTCGAGATCAGAAAACAAACTGTTTTATTCCTTTTTACCCTCATTACAAAATGTTACACTTGACAACTAATGATAAACAATCGACAGGGTTCAAACATAACACTAACTACCTAAAAATAATAATAATACTAGAATCTGATAACTGACTCATGGTACCCTTAAATTTTAAAAGTGCTAGAGGTTTATTTTAATTTATTTAGAATTTATAATACATCTAAAACTATAACTTCAATTAACTCAAAACTCACTTTTTTGTGTAACGCCCTTGTTGCATGCTTCAATTTGAGTTTACAGTTTATGTACCTAAATGTACCTCCTGTTTACTCATTTAGTATGAAAGCAAACAATAATCTGGTAAGTTCTGAAGACACTAGGTATTGCAAACTGAAAATGGTATCCTTGGATGAAGAGCACGCAGAAAAATGGGTTAAACTAGACCAAAATTAGCTGTAAATTGTGACATATCGACATGCAATTGTCCCATGAGACATTTGCCTCTACTAGATGTGATCTATTTCTTCCTTTAATAAAACTGAAACCTTTTAAATATTATTTGTCTTCCTATAATCATTCTCAAACCAATCATTCAACCAGGCATTCAAATAGACAAACTGAGATGTACTTTGTGTAGTCAAGTTTAAGGATAATAGATGTTTTAATGTTGTACTATTGTTAGACACTAACATCAGATCAAGGAGAACAGCTAAGGAAAATATTAAAGTTTACCTAAAAAGAACTTATTTTCCAGGTAATGGTTACTAAGAGAGAGGGTGGGAGTGTTGTGTCTCAAGTAATTAACTATAAATTACAAGGTTGACTTACGATTATTTTTAGCAGTTCCTGTTATGATTTTTAATCAGACCCTGGAACAATTTATAGGTAACTTCGTTTTTGAGTATAACACCAAGGTTACTTGTGGCATGTGAGCCACATACATTATGTCCATGGTCCAGCTGTGCATGTTAACTATGAATGCACAGATTGATGGAACAACATGTTTTGTTGAGGAAAATCTACTATGATGATGCCAACCATAAAATACTACACAATCGTAAAATGGCCTTATCAAAAGAAGTTTATCGCGTGTACAAGTACAAAACAATTTGAGACATTTACGGCTTATTCCAAACATGTAGCAAGTTTCAATAATAGTTGATAATATTATTGAAACTTTGCAATTTGGGCCTTGCAGGAAAATTAAATTTAGGTATAATTATAAATCGTCTTGTCAACTAGGTGGCACTGGAATTAGGCAGCACTTTTAAAATTAATAGGGCTATGCTTTAAGTACATCTGGTACAAATAAAATCGAGAAAAAATCGTATGTTTATACTTACTTGTTACAAGCAATGTGTTAGTGCCATTTTTACACTTACCTACATCAATATGACTGTGATTCAAAGAGAGTTTTATGAACTTCTTTCGTGCCAACTCATCTGTTTACACAAAATATCAATAGTTAAAAATTACTAACTGCCCGACGATAGGCAAGCACTACGCCGCTATGAACTGTATTATACGAACTGTATGTACGAATTATTACAAGATCACTTTACGATATACTTCTAAAGTGTTTTCTAAGAGCAGTTATGAAATTTTATGTCATCAAAAATTAATTCTGACTAAACAGGTAATAATTTGTTACATTCGTTTCCTAATAAATTAGTGAATGAATGAGTTCCCAATTTCTGAACTTTCGTACTTTTGACGTTAAACGTCAAATTAATATGATTGCGATCATAGACATGATACAATGTGACGTAAAATTTTGATTTAAGAGTCACTTGGCTACGAGTCTTTTAAGATTTTATCAAACGCAGCCTGCTAGATAAAAGACAACAACAAAAATGCAAAGTGTGGTTTACACTAGGAGGTATTTTTATGTAATATTTACACAGTAGGAAGAATTTGAAAAGATTATTTTTTTATATGGTACAATGACCTGAGGAGCTCGTGGCTAAGTACTAACAGCCGCTCGGGTCGATCTATCAGGTTAAGCTACGCTTGCCGGGGTTGGTCCGTGGATGGGTGACCATTTCTACATACCGAGACTCCTCCGTGCCTCGGAAAGCACGTTAAGCCGTTGGTCCCGGCTGTCATTCGTGGATCTTTGACAGTCGTTACGGGTCGTCAGAAGCCCGAAAGTCTGACAACCAGTCTTACCAAGGGGTATCGTATTACCCAGTTACTGGGTTGTGGAGGTCAGATAGGCAGTCGCTCCATGTAAAATACTGGTATTCAGCTGCATCCGGTTAGACTGGAAGCCGACCCCAATAAAGTTGGGAAAAGGCTAGGCAGAACACATGGTGCAATGACCTGGACTCTTTTTTGACTGATTGGCTGGGAAAGGCAGCACACAAAGATGGCAGAGTATGGGGGAGACCCAGCCGTGGGTCCCCCAGCAGTGGAATAGTAAGGAAAAAAAAATTTACAAGTTTTTGAAAGGTTTTTGCTCATTTCTGAAAAACTGTACCAGATGTAGACATGTTGTTACTTTTCGTATAACATTAACTTTCATCAACTCAAATAATATTCCATAAAGTCACGCCTTGGGCTTTCTTTAGGCGCATTAGCTGCCGCTTTCACAATAGACGGCCACGGCATGGCATGGCACGACAACCGTACAGTATCCGCGAGGAAACATCTGTATTTTACTACACCGGCTACAACAAGCACTTCTTATAAGTATTTATCAGTAGGTATTTAGGACATGGTTTCAAATTCCCTAAGATTCAAATTAAAAGTTAAATGTGTTAGTCAGTGTGACAACAGCAGGTGACAGAACGAGATACAATTTACGACTTGTCGCTCAGCAAAAAAAGGATAGAGAATCATGTCCTTAGATATAAATATAACTATGGATCTGCTACTCTTAGCCCAACACAAGGGGATCCTGCCGTTTTGCTAAAATTACATAACATAACATCACGCCTTGTTTCCCCGAAGGGTTGGGCAGAGGTGTCCCTGTAGCAGGTACACCCACTTTTCGCCAGTTATGTTCAAGTCCCATGTAATAGGGGGCGAGCCTATTGCCATCAACCGGGCACAAATTCTGACTCCGAGCTGCTACTGAGAAATTTCAGAAATTTCCAAACAAATAGGAACCATTTTATATACCAATGCAATATTTGTAATCGTTTGAGTACGCACATTTTCATTTGATCAAATTTTTACTTGGCAGTGTATCACCCAAGGGCGGATCCTAGGGGGGTCATGGGGGTCATGACCCCCCCTGGGCTGCGTTTAGGTTGACCACTGATATTTTTTCTAATCTCATTGATAAATTTAATCAAATAAATACTTTGTATGATGTTGCCACGTAGGATGTTTGCCACACATGCGAACGACATGCAAAATAAGACTATGTGCTGTTAGGTATAATAATTATGATGATTGACCGTGGAGTTTTCAGCCGGCTCTTTTCCATAGAAAACGACCAAGTGAAACGATTCCTAGCTTCTGACGTTTCATAAGTGTCCATGTAGGTTTATCTGAAGCTAGCAACTAGACGTACAAATTAAATACCCCAGAATAGTGTCAAGACAAACCGCTCCGGCCCCGGTCCCGGCGGCCTCCTAAATCTTAAGAAGTACTTTTGAATGATATCCCAAACACGGTCAACATAAATATTCAGTAAAAGAAGCAGTTTGGAGTTGGAGGCTGAGGATGAAAATTTTCGAGCTCGCTCCGCTCGCTACAATCTACATTCTCAAACTTTCTGCATAAGTCGACAAAGGAACTCCTATTAATGTACGACTTAAAAAAAACGTTATCTCCTACACAAGACGGTGTGCTAAAATTTTCGAGCTCGCTCCGCTCGCTCTTGAATTCTATATTTTTCTAACTCTCAAACTTTTCTGCATAAGTCGCGAAAGCAACTCCTATTTCCGTAAGGATGTTTAATAGAAACCTAACCGAGAATTCCGAGACGAGGTGCAAAAAAAATCGAGCTTGCCTTGCTCGCGCTCCCTTACATTTTTGCTTTTCGTATCCTATTGATGAGGAAACGAAAATGCACCTCCCTGAAATTTTTTTGCTGTCCTTATAATTTTTTTGCGAAGTGTTACTAGAAATACCTACATAAACTGAGAAGACCGCCGCCGCCGCCGCCGCCAGCCTTATTTTGTTTTGCTCCCCTGGGCCCCCGACAGGCTTAGTCCGCCACTAATTGGAACCTGTCCTGACTGACCCCGACTATGTCGACCTTCCCCTGACTCGAAGGCTGGATCCGCCCTTGGTATTACCAAGGATAATGTCATTAAGGCATTTGGTCTTGAATCAAATGATTTATTACAGCAAACAATCTTCCCCTCAACTGTCACGAGCTCTCTTGGAGATCGATAACAATTTAAAATTCAATTGTGTCTCATTGATGACAGTTGAGCTCTTGGACAATAAACGTTTAGTCAAAAACTTTTTAGTTGTGGTACCTAGCCCACACACATTCGAATACCACTACCTGCTACCAGTGACAGAAACATATCATATCATCTACATACTAAGTGGGAAAAAAATACGTTTTTTGTAGCTAACTCAAAAACTATCCAAGCAAAGTTAATAAAAATTATATGGGACCAATTCGAGAGCACACCCTTTCAAACAAAAAAAGAATTTTCAAAATCGGTCCACAATTGACGGAGAAATTGGTGGACAAACATAAAAAAAAAACAAACATACGCGACGAACATATAACCTCCTCCTTTTTGGAAGTCGGTTAAAAAAGAAGCGAGTGTGCCGCGGCAGCAGCCGGCGAGTGCCAGAAACGGTACTCCCTTTCTTCCTTCCCCTAAAATTGTTTGTTCAAAAATCATTATGCATTACAGGTTTGTTATAATTATAATACATCTCCTAATTTTGCATGAAAAAAAGTCATGTCTTAAGGGGGAAGCGTCAGGGTAGCCCGCGAAATTCAAATTTTCTTACGTTTTTTGCATTTTGCAGGTCAGTGCCAGGTTTTATGTTGATTAAAATATGATTCGCGATTGTAACATTTATGGCTTTACTCAATTTTAATCATTACAATCTATACTAAACATTTAATTTTTTTATGATACTAAATATTTGGCTTATTTTATTTTGTGTTAAATATGTTATACCAACTGAAATATTTGACTACATTCAAATTGGTAAAAGTACAAGTTGGTAAGCAAGTTATTGTTTAAAACGTTCACTTGCCAAACATTAGGTTAGCGTTTCTATTATTTGTAAAGACTTTATTTGCTAAGTAATAATTTGGCAAATGTAATTAAGCGGAAAATTGTTTGGGAAGTGATATTTTGTCAATTTTTTTT
The DNA here is from genome assembly GCA_963680765.1 of Agrochola lychnidis. Taxonomy (NCBI): domain Eukaryota; kingdom Metazoa; phylum Arthropoda; class Insecta; order Lepidoptera; family Noctuidae; genus Agrochola; species Agrochola lychnidis. The sequence goes on along the minus strand of OY796863.1, from coordinate 115,468 downwards.
TTATGAATCAAGAGTACATACAACACAAGCCAAGCCAAACGCCCTATCGTTTTTTTTTTTTATGCCCTATCGTTTATGTTTGTGACGGTTTGTAGAAGTTTGACAAACGTGTGTATCTGCCACGATACTTCATGCAACACAGAGCTCAAATTTGCAAACATCAATGTAAAACACGAAAAAAGAAAGAAAAAATATCAAAATAATACGACAAACACTGGTTACACTGGCAACACTTGTGTCAAAAATTTGCCGATAGTGTAATAGAAATAAAAATATATCTTTTACGTAATTGTTTCACGAATAGTGAATCAAGAAATATGTTCATCATAATATGATGTTATTTCAGTGTAGTAATAATTCGAGATTACTTTTTGCCTTACGTACAGGACGCGTTAGGTACGGATTGATTTTATCCAATATGGCGGCTTCATTATATTTTTCAAAATGTTGTTTACTAAGGTGTTAGCGGCTGTAATATTTATTATTATTTCTAAAGACTCAAATATCCAAAATAATTTAGTGTTCATTTTAAGAGATTATGTCGAGTGCGTTTTGTGAATCGTCAAATGAAAAGGAACCTTACATTTCAGAAAATTACACTCTTTATTTGAAGTGTTTTCGGTGTTGCAGACAGTGGAATTGAGTGCACGTCTCGTTATATGTTTTATTGTGAAGACATTACGCCAGTAACGAACTCGCCCGCGATGTCACAATATGAGCGGTCGCGATGAGTCCGCCGCGACACCCGCCCTCGGCATCGCTCTGCAACTCATGGTAAGAGCACATATTTACAGCGCTAACTTGAGGACATCGATGCTTATGATTCAGTTTAGTATGTAATATCGAAGCTCTAAATCTTTGGTATTTATTAGCTAAAAATGTTTAGACTTGCTTCTTTAGTTAGTAGATCTATGATGGTGTAATAATATCCTTTTTTAATTCTTCTATGGTAGGTAGTTGATTCATAAACTATATTGTGTATGTCCTCATATTCTGTGATTCGAAAAGTTACTCAACTTAGATATTGAATTATTTAACATACACAATCCACTGGGTCATACAATAATTTTGACAAGATTTTTGATTGATAACATAAACCATGTACTTATCTGAAAACATTGATATTGATTATTAGTTAAGTTATGGGTAACATTATAAACCAGTAATCAGATTAGGAAGTGCAATTAAGGGTCAACAACCTCAAATAATATCATTGGATAAGCCCATAGAAATTTTGGAATCCAGGGATTTTTAAGAAATATTTTGCTAATAGTGTTTTTATAAGTTTTTATTTAATATAGCTGTGCCCCGCGGTTTCACATGCATAAGTCTCGATCCTGTGTTTTTTTTACTTTTTAGTCGACAGACCATGTGTTCCCAAATCCTAACCAGTCCATTTTGGAGAGCATAGAGAGACCCAATAGGGGGTGCGGCGAATTGAAAAATAAGCTGCATATTTATAGAAACAATGCTTTTAGTATTAGAAATCAAATCTTATTGACATAACTAAAGCTGTACGGCAGGTACAAAATAGTAGGTAAATAGGAAAAAACTAAATGCGGATTTGCTTTACCAAATGTTAGAAGTAGTGATTGTAACATAGTATTGATTTAGGAGAAACTAGAATTTGTCGATAAAATTGTTTTTCCTGGGGATCATGCTCGACGCAAAGCTGCAATGGGGTCCTCATTTATCATCTCTTGCAGGACGGCTAAGTTCAGCAGCATATGCTATGAGAAAAATCTGTCAAATTACTGATGTAGATACTGCGAGGCTAGTCTATTTCAGTTACTTTCATAGTGTCATGTCATATGGTATTTACTATGGGGACGGGCTGCAGATATTGAGTCTATTTTCATTCTGCAGCAAAGATTCATCAGAGCAATATATCAACCCTTGATTCGAAGAAAATTGTAAGTCTTGATACACTATTACGAGATTTTTCAATCCTGGTACCTGTCAGAGTAACTACATCGATGTATGTAAACATTTTTATTTTATTATTATAAAAAAACGTATTTAGAGTTACACTTAAAAAATCACAGTTTTCAAGCGCCTACCAAGATGAAAATAAAGTTGGCACCCCCACTTTCGTAAAATGAAAATCTAAAACGGTGATAATTTCGAGCTAATTAAGGACAATTTTGGACTGCAAGAAAAAAATTCAGACCAACCCCCCCTTCGAGATATTCAAAATTTTCAATGGGGTTGCTAACTAGTAATTAAGTTAGCACCCTCACAGCATTTAAATGTTTACTAAAAAAGTTTTATGTAGGTCAAAATTTCGAGCTCATTAAGGACCACAAATGTAGCATCAACCCACCCTCCATGTACAACCCCCCACCCCCCTATCCGTAAAAACATGAAAAAATCAAATCTAAAAAATAAATTCTCACCACTATAATTCCTAGCATAGAATTGTAGACTGCCAAGTACAAAAATAAAAACATCCCTTAAACCACCCCTTGACCAAACTTCCCGAAAATAACATCTAATTTATACGAAAATTTCTCTTCTTCATACATAAACTGGAAATCAATTGGACGCACTTAAACGAAAAGGATCCACCCCACACAGACCTAGTTTTGAGATATTTAATTTTTAAGTTCAGATTGTATTTCCTCTTTGATTCTCCACTTTAACTTTTTGGGGTTGGTTTTAACTAAAGGATAAACACATAAATTTTAATTTTATTTATCTCTAGTCCGACATCATGACTTATTTCTCGAGATACTGGCAAAATATGACGATGGATCCTTTTCGTTAAAATACTATTTCAAGAGCCCAGAGTTATAAACATATTTAACCAAATATTACAATAGAATAAAAACACGAAAATATTCTATAGAATTATGACAAATTTGTATGTTTTAGGAAATAAAACGTCATATACTATAATATATCTTTAATCTTCAATCACTACTATCATAATTACTAGCTTAGTTAGTATATAGATCTTAGTTAGATCAATAACTGAATTTTATCAAAAGGCATAGAAAATACATAAAAAAATGTCCAAATAACCAGTTTTCAAAATTAAGTAGAGACTATTGTTTACAACTTAATCATCATTCTCATCTTCAATGGGAAAATCAATCCCATCCCCATAACCATCAACATCATCCATTATATCTTCATTTCCTTTAAGGGATTTAGAAAAAGGTAAGCAATCTTTTGGTATTAAATCAAACAATGATTTAAGGTCATCTAATTTAGCTTGCGGAATCTCTTTACCATTTGGCCATAACAAAGTCAAATCTGCTTCCAAAATTTCTAAAGATTTTCCTTTGACATTTTTTTTAAAATTTAGCTCTTGAAACTCTTCACTTTCTGTTGTTTTCATAAATATAGAGTATGATTTTTCTTTTTCAATCAGTATTTCTTTTGTTTTAAGCCAGTTCGCTTTATTCTTAGTAACAAAAACTTTTCTGTTAACTATCTTTTTTTCTAATAAGTTGGTGCTTAGAAAATCGTTTGTCTTCATTTTATAAACTTCTAATGGTTTCTTTTTTCTTGCAGCTTTTGATAACATTTAAATACTCTTCAGCAGTATAAATTCTATCATGATATTTGAGTTGACTTTCGATCTTGGAAAAATCAGTATCGTTGGGAAGAAAGTATGGCCTGATTCCAGATACTTGAGTTTTATAGTTTTGAGAGTGGCGTGGGAGCGTAGCACGGTTTTCATCATTAAAACCATTTTTATATTACGGTTTTGTCCCCCACAACAATCGTTCCATAATACCAGATGTTCTTTAGGACCCATTTTGTGTTTTATGTAATTTATTAGGCAAGACCCAACTTCTTGTGATGCACGGCCAGCTTCATCTTCGAGCCACACATAGCAGTAGCCATTGTCGCCAGATCCTGCATGTATTCCGCAGTTATACAGCCATAACTGGCGTTTATAAAAAACTATGCTAGTGGGTATCCGGGGGAGTGGAAGAGTCTATTGATAAGGATCCATGTAAGATGGATCGTTAATGATGTTTTACTCAGTCACTTTAAATTAGAGATGCAACGAATATTCGGCAACTATTCGGTATTCGGCCTATTCGGCCATTTTTGCAGTATTCGGTATTCGGCCGAATAGTAAGTAGTATTCGGCCGAATACTGCAAAAATGGCCGAATAGGCCGAATACCGAATAGTTGCCGAATATTCGTTGCATCGAATATCTTATAAAAGGAAGTAAAAAAGCAATTTAATCAAAACATTAATTTATCAAATAATCATTAATTGTGAAAACAAGAGTATTGATGTTTTTTTAATATTTAAAATTAATTAAAGGCAAATTGTGATGAATAAAAACAAGTTTTTCAGCATTTGTTGGTAAGAGACGATTGCGCTTTTCTTCATACACAATATCTGCTTCTGAGAATAGTCTCTCACTATAAACACTACTGCACGGTGACGACAGGTATTTTTTAACAAATAATATAAGCTCCCAAAGTGAAGCCATTTTAGACAATATACATTATTTTTTAAATGCGATATCATAAAATACAGCAAGTTGTGACACGACTTGCCGGCTACTGAGCCAAATACTCCCCGCCTCGTCACCGCCGCACGCACTGCACCAAAACGTGTCGTAACTTGTTCGCGTGAAGTGTACTGGATCTCCCGCCGAATATTCGGTATTCGGCTGAGACCGCCGCCGAATATTCGGTACTAGCTTCTGCCCGCGACTTCGTTCGCATGGAAATCGTAAGACATCACAATATACTACAATAATAGCCATATTTTTATAAAACTTCCCTGTATACTACGTTTGTAGTTTTATTCTCAGCAGCCAAAATATACAGAGAGTCAGGAATGGTGACTCGGGAGCAAGCGACGTAACAGTTGTCCGTGTGAGAAGCAGCTTATCCTGAGGTCGACACCCGCAGCCTTCAGCCTTCAGTGTCGGCCCCTGTGACTTGTTGATCGCAAAGCATACACTCCCAGAGAACTGCACGCGCTTTAACTGGTAATTATGGGGAATTTGTACTTTATACGCGCTATAAGCACTGTCTCACCATCGCCACAACCTGTTAGAATTTCCACCTCGATGACGTTTCTCTGCAAAGACATGACTTTGAGCTGGTTTCCGTTACACAGATATACAACCGGAAGTCCACTTGCCATTTGTGAATTGAGAAATTCTACGGGGTGATATTTGGCATCATCTTCCTCCATATCAGTATTAATGGAGGTGTATATCACTTCACTCCCTTCAATTTGTGAGAGAATACTGTGGTTGATCGCTGCAGCTTGATCATCTTCGGAGTTAAAACGGAAACACGCCTAAGAATTCTCTTGGTACGGTATTTGACTGATATCTTCGTATATCAGACGAATAAGATCTTCTAAAGTGGGATCTACTCTACCAAGAGTCTCTGGTAGAGTGCTTTCACCAACTTTTAGAAGAACATCGGAGAATACTTGAGCATTTGAATTACCGCCAAGCCGAGGTCGTATGATGATGGTCAAGCGCAGTTTATGAACTCTCGACCATAGAGTTGACCTTTTCAACGAAGTATTCACTTTTTTTTGTCAAAACTGTGACACCACCCATCATATCTTGGTTTCTGCGGATGTCCTGCAGGGTTCTGTTTACAGTTTCCACTGCTTTCCTTTTTGCCATAATGCATTCATCCCATACGACGAAGCGCAATCCCCTAAGCACACATCCCTTGTTACTGTTGCGTGACACCCCAAAAACAGGCGTTTCGTTGCTCTCTAAATCGATGGGAATCTTAAACATGACGTGCGCTGTTTTGCCACCAGGAAGCAGTGTGGCAGCGATTCCAGAAGATCCACACACATACATATTTTAAGGACAAATCTGCTGTCAAAATCTGTAAAAAAAACATTTTATTCCTACAGTCTTTTGCTCTAAAATGATCAGAATACAACCTTGAATGTTTTGTGACTGTAAAGTACTTGTAACTTAGTAGTTTCCCATAGCTTACGAAGTTTTCCATTTTTTGTGAATTAATACATTCTATGAACTATTACATACACAATCCAAAAAAAAAAATCGTTTTACAAAAAGAGTTTAAAAAAAAACAGTTGTAAATCGAACTTACTACCCCGGGCGGCCTACCACCAGCTCATAAAGCAGTATTATTTTAATGTTACTTCAGTGGGAGAAAGAGATGGAGCTATACATCCTGTAGAGCTTCATCTCTTTCCCACACTGAAGTAAACTAAAGTAATATTAAAATAATACTGCTTTTGAGCTGGTGGTAGGCCCTCAGGACTTCAAATCATTCGTCCAACCGCTTACTTATTCGCTTTGTTGAAAGTTAGCTGAAATAGCCGTTCCTATATAAAAGGTAGCGTGATGATAATCATTTAAAAAGTTAAATCGGTAACTACCTATCTACAATATCCCAACCTTTTGGCGCGTCCTTTTACAATTTGCAGAGAAAAATACGAACATGATGTAATATTGCTCATCCCCCATAGCAAATAGCGTGATAGTTTATGCCCTACGGTTGGTACAGACAAACATTCTAAAAACTTTATTTTCCGCATAAGAATCGATCCCAGACCTCGTAGCAATAAATTTCTTTAAAAAAAATTAACTTCGTTACGATTTTATTATATCTATAGATTATAGGTACATAATCAAAAAAAATAATAATCGTATAACAAAATGTGAAAAAAAAAAAAAAAAACCGTAGGTGGGAATCGAACTTACAACCCCATGTTTGTAAAGCAACCGCCCAACCGCTGAGCTAATTGCTTTGTTGAATCTTGTCCAAAATAGCCGTTCCTATATATTTCATCTGCAATATCCTAATATTTCGGCGCGTTTTTTTCCAAAAATACGAACATAATATAATATTGCTCGTCCCCCATAGTAAATAGCGCGATAGTTTATACCCTATAGTTTGACCAGACTTATAGGGAATACCTATGTAAAATTTTAACAGAATCTATCGGGTAGAATTTGCGTCATGCTGGAACATACAAATACGACATAATGTAATATTGCTCGTCCCCCATAGTAAATAGCGTGATAGTTTATACCCTATAGTTTGACCAGACACACAGGGAATATCTATGTAAAATTTTATCAGAATCTGTCCGGTAGAATTTGCGCCATGCTGGAACATACATACAGACAAACAGACAAAAATTCTAAAAAATATATTTTCGGCATTAGAATCGATCCCCGACCTCGTAGCAATTACTTTTTTTCAAAAATATTCAATGTACAGTTTTGACATCGCTACGATTTTATTATATGTATAGATTCGGTATTCGGCCAAATCACTATTCGTTGCATCTCTACTTTAAATAATAAAACGCAAACAATCCATGTAACTGTGCGTTTGCACTGGCGAAACATTCACGACGAAACATGTTAGAATCTCTATTTTCTGTCAATTTTCCATACAAAGTTTGACAGGCACTAGAGATTTCAACATGTTTTGTTGTGATGTTTCGCCAGTGCGAACGCACAGTTACATGATTTGTTTTCGTTTAATTATATCTCTAGAATAACAATTATCCAAGTAGCTTGGATCGTTTTCGTAAAATGTGATTTGGATTATTTTCATAAATATGATTTCTCAATAACGATAATAAATATAAATAAATTCTTTATTGCTATACAAATATTACAGAAAAATTTGAGACCCTGGCTCCAGAGCTAAGTTAGAGTACCTGTATTTCAGGAGCCAACGATCTAAGTAGCATGGAGCGATGTCAATAAAAAAAATCATGACATGTACAGACGCCAGCACATCAAGCTACCCGAAACTGTCAAATTTTCCCAATCAACTTTGAACCTTATGCTTCAATTATAAAGTTGAAAATCTATTAAATAAATTTGACAGATTGTAGTAGCCTGATGTGCTGGCGTCTGTACATGTGGGTTGGTATCGCATGCAGAGAACATCATGTTGCGTTTGAATTTTACTTGGGCTGTTTTCGTGATATTATAGTTTCAACTACAAAGAGTGTTTTGGTATACACAACTCATTATCGGCCATAGTGTGGGTTGGATCCTTTTCGTTTAAGTGCGTCCAATTATTAATGTATTATTACAACTACTACTTGCAACGGCTAAGTTTCGAATTATCATCCCACGAGTTGGAAGTCCATATTTTTTTTACAGAAAGATCATATTATTAGAAGCCTCCACGTAAAATTTTTAGCTGCGCAGATAAATAGTTTACGAGAAAAAAATAATACAAAATCTTAAAAATTTAGCAATATTTTGTCACTTTGATATTTTGCTTTGACTCTGGACGTTTAGTTTTACGTAAGGTCAACACACTAAAATGTTTTACTTTATATTAATTATGAATTAAATACGTATATTTGATAATTTAGATACTTTTCATGCATAATTCATTTTATGACATATATTTTGCCGATTTAAATTAGCGCTATTAAATTAACAGTTATAGTAATTTACCGAATATTGCCGATAAGTGAAACCAAAACGTAAAATGACGCCATTTTCTTGACACTTCACATTGTCAGTCATCGTTTGTGTCCCTAGCAGTTGAGAGCGTTTTCGTACTCCTGAAAACTTACCCTTACATAAAAGTCCTTCCAAAAATTTGAAAGTTAGGTTAGAATTTAAAAAAAACCATATCTCGAAAAAGGGGGGGGGCGTCGCATGTTTTCCTTCACAGGGGGTTAGTAGACCCCCCGCCCCCCCTCCCCCACTCCCACCCCTTAAATCGTGGGATGATATACCGAAGTCCTACCCTGTTTTAAACAGAAGACATAATAAAGACTACCATGTTTATTGTTCAACAATGTCTTTTAGTACGTTCAACGTTTTGTTCTAATTAAAGACTTTTTGATGTATGAAAATGTTTTGTTAGTGAGTTTGAAATTTCAGACTAATTAAAGACTAGGTAATTATAACCAATCCAAAACACATTTTTATGCAATAAACATGTGGTCTTTAATAACTCTGATAATTTAAAGGTAGTAAAAAATATTTTCAAAGAATAAACATGTATTTTTCAGTTTGTCCAGAATGTTGAATGTCATAAAAAATTGGATCATTAAACATGTAGTCTCCATCTCCAGTTAGTCTGAAGTTTTAAATAATCGTATAAACTTTTTCCATGCAATGTGTGATCATGAATTAGTCTGGAATGTCAAAAAATCTACAAAAAAAAATTCATACTATACACATGAGGTTTTCAATTGGTCCAACATGATAGACGTACTTCAAAACATATTTGAACAATAAATATGTAGTCTGAAATAAGTCTGAAATTCTGAGAACTTAAAAAACTGAACTAAATTGTTTATTCAAAGTTTTGATTCTGATTTATAAAGTTGAACAATGTAAGATTACTTATTAATTTTAGTAATTAAGAAACAGTCATTTAAAAAAAATTGTATTTGCAAAACATATGTGTACTTTAATTACTCAAAACTTATTGATGTTCAAAAAAGCTATTTGGTTTTTTGCGACTAATAATTAACGAGTCGTTTGTAAGGGATGTTGTCGTTTGTGGATCTTAAAATCTGCTATAAGTCTGAAATAGTCCCCAAAAAGGCTATTTTGAGACATGTTATTTTCATGTTTTCAAGATTGGGGGGTGGGGGTTTTACTTGGGGGGTGGGTTGTTGCTGGTTTTGTTGTCCTTAATGAGCTCGAACTTTGACCTACATAAAACTTTTTTGTAAACAGTCAAGTGCTGTGGGGGTGCTAACTTAATTACTAGTTAGCAACCCCATACATTTTGAATATCTCGAAGGGGGGGGTTGGTCTGAATTTTTTTTCTTGCAGTCCAAAATTGTCCTTAATTAGCTCGAAATTTTCACCGTTTTAGATTTTCATCTGCACGGTTTAGAGTTTTAATAATTTTTTGAAGTATGTTTAACATAATTAATAGTTGTAATAATACATTAATAATTGATTTACAGTTTATGTATGAAGAAGAGAAATTTTTCGAAAGTGGGGGTGCCAACTTTATTTTCATAATGAAAATAAAGTTGGCACCCCCACTTTCGAAAAATGAAAATCTAAAACGGTGATCATTTCGAGCTAATTAAGGACAATTTTGGACTGTAAGAAAAAAAATTCAGACTAAGCCCCCCTTCGAGATATTCAAAACTTTCAATGAGGTTGCTAACTAGCCACAGCATTTATTTAAATGTACACTAAAAAAGTTTTATGTATGTCATAATTTCGAGCTCATTAAGGACTACAAATGCCGCATCAACCCACCCCCGATGTACAACCCCCCACCCCACTATCCGTAAAAACATGAAAAAATCAAATCAAAAAAATAAATTCTCACCACTATAATTCCTAGCATAGAATTGTAGACTGCCAAGTACAAAAATAAAAAGCGGCCAAGTGCGAGTCGTACTCGCCCATGAAGGGTTCCGTAGCAGCAAGTAACGATAAGTTTACGATTTATGACGTATTAAAAAAAAACTACTTGCTAGATCTCGTTCAAACCAATTTTCGGTGGAAGTTTACATAGTAATGTACATCATATATTTTTTTTAGTTTTATTATTCTCTTATTTTAGAAGTTACAGGGGGGGGGACACACATTTTACCACTTTGGAAGTGTCTCTCGCACAAACTATTCAGTTTAGAATAAAATGATATTAGAAACTTCAATACCATTTTTGAAGACCTATCCATAGATACCCCACACGTATGGGATTGATGAAAAAAAATTTTTTGAGTTTCAGTTCTAAGTATGGGGAACTCCAAAATTATTTGTTTATTTTCTATTTTTGTGTGAAAATCTTAATGCGGTTCACAGAATACATCTACTTACCAAGTTTCAACAGCATAGCTCTTATAGTTTCGGAAAAAAGTGGCTGTGACATACGGACGGACAGACAGACAGACATGACGAATCTATAAGGGTTCCGTTTTTTAACGGAACCCTAAAAACATCCCTTAAACCACCCGTTGACCAAACTTCCCGAAAATAACATCTAATTTATACGAAAATTTATCTTCTTCATACATAAACTGTAAATCAATTATTAATGCATTATTACAACTACTACTTGCAACATCCCCAAAAAACTACTCCTTGACTGATGCTTAGTTCAAAATGTTAAACGTACTTCAACAAATTATTAAAACTCCAAACTGTGCAGATGAAAATCTAAAACGGTGAAAATTTCGAGCTAATTAAGGACTATTTTGGACTGCAAGAAAAAAATTTCAGACCAGCCCCCCCTTCGAGATATTCAAAATTTTCAATGGGGTTGCTAACTAGTAATTAAGTTAGCACCCCCACAGTATTTAAATGTACACTAAAATAGTTTTATGTATGTCATAATTTCGAGCTCATTAAGGACTATTTTGGACTGCAAGAAAAAAAATTCAGACCAACCCCCCTTCGAGATATTCAAAATTTTCAATGTGGTTGCTAACTAGCCACAGCATTTATTTAAATGTACACTAAAAAAGTTTTATGTATGTCATAATTTCGAGCTCATTAAGGACTACAAATGCCAAAAAAAAATTGTAACGGTAACGTTATAATTTTTTTTCTCGCTTTGCACATTTCGGATTAATAAAGGACGACGTATTTATTGTTTAAAAATTTTCATTAATATATTTAGAATTTCAAACTAATTAAAGACTGCACGTTTGCAGTTTTAATAACTTTTTGAAGTACCTACGTTTTGAACTAAGCATCAGTCAAGGGGTAGTTTTTTTGGGATGTTGCAAGTAGTAGTTGTAATAATACATTAATAATTGATTTACAGTTTATGTATGAAGAAGAGAAATTTTCGTATAAATTAGATGTTATTTTCGGGAAGTTTGGTCAAGGGGTGGTTTAAGGGATGTTTTTATTTTTGTACTTGGCAGTCTACAATTCTATGCTAGGAATTATAGTAGTGAGAATTTATTTTTTAGATTTGATTTTTTCATGTTTTTTACGGATAGGGGGGTGGGGGGTTGTACATGGGGGATGGGTTGATGCGGCATTTGTAGTCCTTAATGAGCTCGAAATTATGACATACATAAAACTTTTTTAATGTACATTTAAATAAATGCTGTGGCTAGTTAGCAACCCCATTGAAAATTTTGAATATCTCGAAGGGGGGTTGGTCTGAATTTTTTTTCTTGCAGTCCAAAATAGTCCTTAATGAGCTTGAAATTATGACATACATAAAACTTTTAGTGTACATTTAAATGCTGTGGGGGTGCTAACTTAATTACTAGTTAGCAACCCCATTGAATATCTCGAAGGGGGGGCTGGTCTGAATTTTTTTTCTTGCAGTCCAAAACAGTTCTTAATTAGCTCGAAATTTTCACCGTTTTAGATTTTCATCTGCACGGTTTGGAGTTTTAATAATTTTTTGAAGTCCGTTTAACATTTTGAACTAAACATCAGTCAAGGGGTAGTTTTTTTTGGGATGTTGCAAGTAGTAGTTGTAATAATACATTAATAATTGATTTACAGTTTATGTATGAAGAAGAGAAATTTTCGTATGAATTAGATGTTATTTTCGGGAAGTTTGGTCAAGGTTTAAGCGATGTTTTTATTTTTGTACTTGGCAGTCTACAATTCTGTGCTAGGAATTATGCTAGGAATTATAGTGGTGAGAATTTATTTTTAGGTTTGGTTTTTTCATGTTTTTATGGATAGGGGGTGGGGGGTTGTACATGGGGGGTGGGTTGATGCGGCATTTGTAGTCCTTAATGAGCTCTAAATTATGACATACATAAAACTTTTTTAGTGTACATTTAAATAAATGCTGTGGCTAGTTAGCAACCCCATTGAAAATTTTGAATATCTCGAAGAGGGGGTTGGTCTGAATTTTTTTTCCTGTAGTCCAAAATTGTCCTTAATGAACTCGAAATTATGATATACATAAATCTTTTTTAGTGTACATTTACATAAATGCTGTGGCTAGTTAGCAACCCCATTGAAAATTTTGAATATCTCGAAGGGGGGTTGGTCTGAATTTTTTTTCTTGCTGTCCAAAATAGTCCTTAATGAGCTCGAAATTATGACATACATAAATCTTTTTTAGTGAACATTTAAATGCCGTGGGGGTGCTAACTTAATTACTAGTTAGCACCCCATTGAAAATTTTGAATATCTCGAAGGGGGGGTTGGTCTGAATTTTTTTTCTTGCAGTCCTAAATTGTCCTTAATTAGCTCGAAATTATCACCGTTTTAGATTTTAATTTTTTGAAAGTGGGCGTGCCAACTTTATTTTCATGCCAAATAGGCCTCGACCACTCGACAGAGTTAAGTCGGCATCCGGTGATACTGGAATGCCTCCCTGATGCAACTCCAGGGCAGGGTGTTGAAGACATTGGCGATGTCCAGAGACACCGCCAAGACGACCCCACCGGGCCACAGCATTCCCCGTCTTGAGGGCCCTCACGCGCATGATGGCGTCCACTGTAGAGCGCCCCCTGCGGAAACCAAACTGGCTCTCCGACAAATCTGGCCCCACTCGCACTAGCCGCCCGACGAGGCGGTCTGCGAGGACTCTTTCAAAGAGCTTGCTCACCTCGTTGAGGAGCACGATGGGTCAATAAGCGAACGGAGTCTTTAGGGCGCCCCGGCTTCTTAATGAGGATCAGTTCCCCGGCTTCCAACGAAGTGGAAACTGGCCCCTCTCCAAGCATGCGCTTAGGTGCCCCCATATTCGAGGTCCGAGACCCTCCAAGGCCAAGACCCAGGCTTTCCCAGGTAAGCCGTCGGGTCCTGGGGCGATATTTTCGGCATTCAGCCTATGTACCGCCACTCTCATCTCTACTTCGGTCATCTCCGGAGCGTCGTCGTCGTCGTCGTCGTCGGCGGTGTGGTCCGTATCGGGCACCGCAGTAGGCGGAGCGACATGTGCATCCTGCTCTCCTAACCTATGGTGCACAAAGTTGGTCACTTACTGAACAACAAAAGTCCAAACTCAAAATCAGACCGCGTTAGAAACACCACCCTGCTCTCCATAACTCAAGTAGCGGATGTTGGAGAAAAAACAGCCAGGCTTAAGTGAAAGTGGGCCGGCCACGTCGCACGAATGCACCCGGAGAGATGGGAAAAGATCGTCACTCATTGGACGCCTGCAGGACGACATCGCCGCGCGCCGTCGTGGTAGACCGCGGCGAAGGTGGTGTGACGATTTAATCATGTTTGCGGGGCCAACATGGCCTGAAATCGCACAAAACAGAGAGATTTGGAAGGAAAATGTGGAGGCTTTTGCCCAGCAGTGGGACACAACATTGGAAAAAAATATATTAAAAAAACATGCATAACAATTTAAACTTAGGATAAAAGACATACCCTTTAGAAATGTTGGTATTACGGAAATAATTTTTATTCAAAAATGCATGTAATGTGGTCATTATTTTGACAACCTTGTTTGAGCAAAGTCGACCTTGCCGTTCTGTTTCAAGGAGCGGCCGGCAAAGTTTCGCTGGTCGCTCTAACAGGCCGGCAAAATATTGCCGGCCGCTATTTTGACGTTTCAACGTTTTAAAAAATCAAATGCAAAAAGATTTTATTTAAAACACAGCTGTTTGTATTTATAGAGATAGGTACAAAAATATTTTATTCCATATTTGGCTGTATAGTTCCAACTACCATTGTTAAAAAAAAAAAAACAAAGAAGTAACAAAAGCACCGTTCAGCGAAAATTTTATTTTTATTTAGTGACTTTTTTTGCTAAAAATGAGCTCGCAAAGCGAAAATTATTCCGATTCAATGTGTTTAACACCGCCAGACATTAAAGATGAAGCTAAATTAGTGGTTGAAAATTTAATACCGTGAAACTCAAACGAAAAATATAAGTTTGCATTTGAAAAATTTGTGCAGAGGAAAATCAGTAGGAAATCTAAATCTTTACTTGCTGGTTTTATTTAGATTAGGTACTTGCATTTTTGAGTAAAGCACTATACAAGCCTTGGCCCATTATGACTACTTCGCTGGTCACGCTATGATTGCCTCGAGCTAGCCTAGCTACGCTCTAGGCCTTCCAGTTTGGCCATCATTGCAGCCCTTGCTGTCCTCGCTGTAAAGGCCTCGACCTACGGCCTCGGCCTTTATCTCAGCTCGTCCATCAAGTGCTGCACGCTGACCGCGCTGTGTCGGCCTGGAGCTGCGCTACGCTGCGCTGTCGGCCATCATCAGCGCGACCAGCAAAGTAGTCATTATAGACCGCGACAGTAATGTACTATTGTTTTGAGAATGACCGATATTATTTAGTTACAGGTTTATTATTTCCTGATTAACTTTAAAGGTTAAGTAATTATGGTGATCATCTGATCATGCATGAATTTGAACATTTACACCTGAGACTATTATCGCAACATCGCTTATATTAAAACATGGGGTATCAAAATTGAGTCAATAAGTTAAATAGTTAATTCAAGGGTTCCCGAAACGATCAATTGCAATTGACAATTTTTACATGACTACCCAAAAAGGGGTCTATTGTTTACAACATGGGTCTCCAATTGAAGGCCTTTATGAGCACATTTTAAAGCGATGTAATTTATTGGGATACATTTAAGCCGTGGTTGCATGCCATTATAGTTTTGTAGGTGTACAGGCAAGCCGTGGTCGCATACCACGGCTTTAACTTGACCATTTTTGTGCCTATGTCTTGATTTCTGTCTGAAATATTTGTTATAGTTGTGATTGTGTTTTTTTTTTTATTTGGAAGCATTGGTGACTACGACTAACTGAGGTTAAAAGTGATAATTGTGACTCTGTAGAGTTAAAATTGATAGTTATTTTAATTGCAGGGTGTGGAGCGCGTTGGCGGTCCGGGCGGCGGAGCGAGCGCGCTCAATGGAGGCACGCCGCCCGCGCCCGGCGCGCTGCTCGAGCGCCTCGACGAGCGCCGCGACGAGCCGCCGCGCAAGCGTGTCAAACTGCCTGCAGACGAGCCCGCCGCGCTGCGCCGCCGCATCCTCGAGGGCGAGCTGCAGCGCCTGAGGAGCCTGCGAGAGCGGTTCACGGAGCAACTGAGCGAACTGTACTTCCTGCAGGCGGGCGGCAACATGATGGACTACGCGGTGTGGCGCAAGCGGCCGCCGGCGCCGCAGCTGGTGGCGTTCCTGGAGGCCCGGCGGCCGCCGCCCGTGGCCGCGGCCGCGCCGCCGTCTCCGCCCGCGGCCGCACCGGCGCGCGCGGGCCCTGCGCCGGCCGCGTCGCCGGCGGACGAGATGGTGGAGAAGGCCAAGCAGGAGGCGTACGTGGCGGGGCGCGTGGCCGAGCTGGCGCGCGCGGGGCTGTGGGCCGAGCGGCGCCTGCCGCGCGTCTTGGAGCCGCCGCGCAGCAAGTCGCACTGGGACTACCTGCTGGAGGAGATGGCGTGGCTGGCGCAGGACTTCGCGCACGAGCGCAAATGGAAGAAACAGGCCGCTAAGAAGGTACGTAAGCACCCGACTCTTGCTTAGCTTTAAGAAACTGGCCGATTGTGTGTCGATAGTCTTCGACTAAAATAGCCGTGGGACATTCGGATACATGGACAGACCTTACACTAAGCTGATTACTGTTACAGTGTGCTCGGGCGGTCCAAAAATATTTTCAAGATAAAGCTCTAGCAGCACAGAAGGCAGAGAAAGCTCAAGAATTACAATTGAAAAAAATTGCCGCCTTTGCAGCAAAAGAAATACGAACATTCTGGTCCAATGTGGAAAAGGTAAAATTTATTTAATTTGCTTTAGTTTTGTAGATTTCAAAGACCGGTGAAATAGATTTAAACAGTGTGTAATAAAATAATGTGAAGTGTAGTTAGCTATAGCCTAAGTACACTTCATATTATGGCAAGTTAACATGAGACACTGTGCACTTGACCGAATATTATTCCTCAGTCCCAAACTTTACAGTAAGTTCAGTTAAAACCCGACCAAGTGCGAGTCGAACACGCACGCGCTGGGTTCTGTACCGTATTAAGATCAAGCGAAAAACGCCGAAAAATACACGTTTCATGTTTGGGGACTAGGGTGTCCCTTAAATTTCAAGTTAATAACCTAACAAATCTAAAAAGAATATTTGCCCGCTTTATGAACGAAAACCCGTGCCGACTTGTGATTCAAGTTGTTCATAAAAATTGTGCGGGTACTGCACTGCGACCTGTAACTACGGAGTAACCAGAGGGTAAGCTTCATGCAACCGCGCTATGATAGGTACACTACTACCAGGGACCGAAACCGGTACGACAAATACCGGTATTTTTCGGTTCATACCTTTATATTTTTTACAGGTATTTTTAAAGGTTATCTTAATTCTTCTACATTGAATACAACCGGTATTAATACCGATACCGAAATAAAAAGTTCCCTCTATCTTGCACGTGCCGTCGCACAGTATTGTTTTTGCCTCGAAAAGCGGACATTCCCTTTTTATTAACTTATCCGATAGAACAGGTTATTTTAAAAGTAAGTGGAAAATACCCGTGTGACAATTTTGTCCCAACCTGGAGATATAAATTTTTTCAATTTTTTTCTATGGTTTCCATAAAGACCATAGAAATCGCAATAACTTTAGATCCAATTCGTTTTTGTTATATCTTTGATTGCAATTACTTGATGCTTTATAATAAGTAAATTACTAAGCAAACGCTAAATTTTTATCGTTAACCGGTAGTAACTTCGAATTTTAGATATTTTCGATTTTATTTTTTTACGGGCTTATTTCATGGCAGTTGGATTCAATATCGAGACAAGCTGTTGCTTACACTGCACTAAGAAATGCCGATTTAAAATATCGTATCCAAATCTTATGGTGTCTAGATTTTACAGGATTCTGAAATTTTGGCGCTAGGGTTGGCACAAATCGTATTTGTTTTTAAATGTTTTATTTTTAATAACATCGTAATAGGACCCTGTTCCCGATACCGGTGGGCTAACATTTTTGTATTTTTAAATGTTTTTTTTTATATATTTAGTTTTAAGAAATATTTTAAAATGTAAAATAATATGTGTAAAAATAAATAAAGGACATAATAACATGGTTATCTGAAAGAAGTTACAATATCATAGATTTTTACATTGTTAATGATAAATCCAACTATTTTCATATTATTTTATAAATAATTTAAAAGTTAATTCAACTAAAATGAATAAACGGAATTCTAATGCTAGTAATCCTACCAGTTTTATAAATGTACCATTTTTTTTTTGCCGTTTAGATATTTGTTTGGAATTTTTAAGTTTACTAATATCATACGACGTTAAATACGTATGATATATAATAAATGAATTAAATTTCGTTTATCCAATGAAGGGTATGGGTAGAAGACCAAATAAAAGAAATCGACAGCATTTGCATAAAAGCATCAAAAAACCTAACATTAACGGCAAAAATTCAATTTTACTTGACCTTTACCATCTGGTAACTAGCGTTTGCCCGCGGCTTCGCCCGCGTGGATTTCGCAAAATGTCCCACGGGAACGTACTACCAGGCAGTACCGGGATTACATAACTAAATAATAGTCCAGGAAAAGGTTATCGACTCCTACCGCTGCGCTCCAACCATAACTATTTTGTTATGCGTGATTTTGAATCTGTGATATCTTTTAAACCATTCATTTTTCTGAAAAATAATAATGGTTACTGTGGGTCATCCTTAGAAGATAGACATATGCTATCGCGGACTTTTTTATTGAACTTTTGAAGATCTTCTATCCTGTAGAACATAAATTTGATGTATCCTTTAACGGTTTACGCAGCGCACGCCAGTAAAGCTCCCAGTCGGCATGATTTTTTCCGACATCTTCGATAATAATCGTCATATTTCAGCCTATTTACACAAATCTTAAATGAATTATACACTAAAACCTTCCTCAAGAATCACTCCGTCTATTGGTGAAAACCGTTTGAAAATCTGTTTGGTAGTTTTTGAGTTTATCGCGTTCAGACAGACAGACGCGGCGGGAGACTTTTTTATAATAGGTATGAAATGAAATGAAATTGTTTATTCTGTAAATAGGATATCGGAATCACTTTTACATGTCATATAAAAATAAAAATAAGCTACATGAGTTCGGCGTTTCCTATCTGACTACTCTGAGAAGAAAGGCCGAAACAAACTCAGAGGTCGCAGTCTCTTTTAAAGTCCAGACATAATCTTGGTCAGGCCATATGAGGACCATGTAGATTAGTGTCTGAAAAAGGTCTTTTGAGGAAAGAACCATTCAGATTTGAGTGGACCTGTCCAGTCAGTGCAAGCATTTGTCAGTAATCGTGGAGCTCAACTCAGAAAATAAGGAGCTCAGAACGACGAACAATACCAAAGAAAGGACATTTGGGTAGGCCGCATAAACTACTCAAACTGCCAGACCATCACTAAAACTAGCAGAGAAATAAAAATAATAATCACATAGTCCTCACATTACAATAATTAAAATAATATAATACTTTACAAGTAATCATGTCATTTTGAACATAATTTTCAACAATGTCAATGTGTATATAAAACTGGTATATGTTGATTTTACATAATAATTAAAATGTCTAGTTTTATGGTTTTATTACAAGGCTTAGCAGAGCGAGCAGTTCAATCCCAAGCTTTTCTATCTTCTAAATAATCTGAAATTGTATAGTACCCTTTTTTACAAAGTTTGGTTTTGATAGAGATTTTAAATCGTGTAATGGGTAAGTTTCGAATGTCAATAGGAAGTTTGTTGTAAAAGCGTATACGATAGTTAATTGATTCAGGCGTGACCTTGCGGAATTCCATTATAAAATACAATAGACGTGGATATATTTAATAACCTGTTCCGCTTATCTATTTCTAAAGAGCTCTTTAGAAATAGATAAGCGGAACAGGTTACTAAATATATCTACGTCTATTGTATTTTTTAAAAGCGAATACATTGACCCATGAATGAATTGCCTACTTTGTGGAGACGTGTGCGATGTACAGCAAGGTTGTGTTTATTCCTGGTATTTAAACTATGAATATCGGACATTTTCTTAAAATTTGATATATTTTTGTGTACAGACAATAGGTTTTCAAAAATATATTGTGAGGCTACAGTCAGAATATTTATTTCTTTGAATTTTTCTCTAAGGGAATCTCTTGGACCTAGATTGTAAATGGCTCGAACAGCCCTTTTCTGTAGAACAAAAATAGTATTAATGTCCGCACAGGTTCCCCAGAGAAGAATCCCATATGACATAAGACTATGAAAATAACTAAAATAAACAATTCTGGCTGTATCTGTCTGTACCGTCAGTTATCTGTCTAATTTTTTTAACAGCATAGGCGGCCGAACTTAGCTTTCCTGACAATTTTTCTATGTGTGGGCCCCATTGTAATTTACCGTCAATAGTGATTCCAAGAAAAACTGTAGACTCAACAGGGTCCAACTCTGTTCCATTAACTTGAACATTGGTAGATAGCTGCCTGACATTTGGCATTGAAAATTTAATGTGTTTAGTCTTTTTTTTCGTTCAGGAGAAGATTATTTACATTAAACCAATGCACAACTTTAGAGAGTGCATCATTAACTTGTTCAAAGTTGACTAACTGACGTTTGATTTTAAAAATGAGGGAAGTGTCATCTGCGAATAAAACGATCTTGTGATTATCTCTTATGTGGTAAGGTAAGTCATTTACATAAATTAGAAATAAGAAAGGACCAAGAATTGAACCCTGCGGAACGCCCATGGTGACAGCAGATCCTGCAGATCTCTTGCCATTAACATCGACCCTCTGGATTCTGTTGTGCAGATAAGAAGTCAGAAGGTCGAGAACCTTGTCCCTCATACCATAGTGGTACAGTTTCCTAATGAGTGTATCATGATGTACGCAATCGAAGGCCTTGGACAAGTTGCAGAAAATGCCAAGGGCATCTTGCGACTCCTCCCAGGCCTCGAATATGTTCTTCAGTAATTCCACGCCCGCATCTGTAGTTGAACGACCCTTTGTAAAACCAAACTGTTTCAGATGAAGTAAATTATGTGCATTGAAATGTCCTAACATTTGCTCAATTCAATCAATCAATCAATATTCTTTATTTGTAAACATAGGTTACAACAGTGTGCAAGATGTTACAATTATTAAATTATAGGTTCTCTATGTTTTGCCATTTGGCGTACAAATATACATGTATGGGAGGCTTTTGCCAAATAAATTAAATTATTATAATTCAGTATTATCAATAGTCTCGATGTCAATTTTTTTATTTTTATATAAAATGCAATAGATTATGTCAGGTAAGTTATGAAAATATTTAACGAAATGTAATAAAATCAATAATAATAATAAATACTTATAATGTCAATAAGTTATAGATAAGAAAATAAAAAATAAAAAACAAAAACAAATTGACAGAGTTCACAGAAAGTCATCATACATTTACAGTCATGTTACTAGTATACAAATATTTATTATGTCAAAGAACTGTCATCAAAATAATCACTGAGACAGTAGTAACATTTCTGTACTAGTATGTTACGTAATTTACGTTTGAAGTTTACTAAAATTAAACTTTTTATTGAGCAAGGTAACTTATTAAATATCCTTTGGGCCATACAAAAAAAGCTTTTCCTCATTAAAGCCGTACGTGCATTTGGCACTTTAAGCTCTAACTTATTTTTATCACGTAGTTTCCTATATTGGCTTTTAAAAGCTATTTCATAAAGAGTGATGTTTGTTTTAACAAATATATTTACTTCATAAATATACAGTGAAGGTAAAGTTAAGATTTTGAGGCTTTTAAATAGAGGCTGACAGCTGTCAGTACTTTGTAGCCCACACATAGCTCTGATGCATCTTTTTTGGGCTTTGAAGGCATACTCTTTATTTACTGAATTGCCCCAATATATTATGCCATATCTTAATGTGGATGCAACATAGCCATGGTAAGCAATTAAAAGAGATTCTAGGTTTACAATTTTAGCCAGTTTAAATAGTGCATATGCAAATTTATAAATTTTTAAACAAATATCGTCTGTAAAATTAATTTTTCAAAGAATTTCTCAATGTAGGTAATATCGAAATAGGCCGAAAATTTGTAGGATCAGTGCTGCCAGATTTGAATGTAGGGAAGTGCGCAATATAATCACTAACACTTCGTCACAACTAAGATGCCCATTTTGTAAGGCGACTTCCTCTCAATTTAATAAGTTAGACATTGTGCTTTCTTAAGCCTCAGATGAATTGCTTATGAAGTACGGAATAAGTCCTTTGCACACGTTGATACGTGTCTTAAGGTGGTTTTATACCGGCGAGGCGAGGCGTGGATGGAATGGGCGAGAATTGAAACCACGCTTACCCTTTTCCACCGAAAAATGCCCAGCGCCTCTTCGCGATGTCTCGCGCCAACTCGCTTTGTCTCGCGCTGGTTTGCGATGTCTCGCGCCGGCTCGCGCTGTCACACGCCGCCCGGCCAACCGTGTCTGGCGCACCAGCCAACCGAGAATATAGTATGCGAGACATTGCGAGACGGAGAGAGACCGTGCGGGTCCTCGATGGCTGATGCGAGATTTGTATATTCGTTTTACAAAGTAAATAAATACTCTATTCATACAGCAGTAAAGTTCAATGTTGTACTAACAAATATTTCAATTATCGCTTCGCACATCCTCGCGCATCTAGACCTTTTACACCAAAGATGGGCAGGGCGTGGATAGAAATTTTGCCATATAAATTTCAAGTCTCGCCCATCCCATCCATGCTTCGCCTCGCCGGTGTAAAACCACCTTTAGAATTCTTGCTTCATCTAGGATACAAGATGCAAGTTAAAAAATGGAGGATATCTCACAATTCTCCGGAGCATATAACTATGGAAGAAACTAAAAAAAGGTGCAACAAGAATTAAGAGAAAAAATGGGGCTTCTGGTTGATGTGGTGCGACCCAATGCAAGCACCATCAACGATGGTAATACTGCTCGCATAACATTGTCTAACAAAAACCATGGAACGTTTGCAGACATTTTAAACATTCCTCAATGGCTACTTGATGATTTTATCTTGTGGGTTACCGGTTGATACCGAAAAATTTGGGGATTTTTGTATGTCATTAAATACGTCCAAAATTTTTAATGGTATCCTATGACGGTGACGTTGCACAAAATTTTAGTCCATGGTTTCGCATGATGTCTTTACATCATGCGAAAATGTAATGCCTGTGGGTTTACTCTCAGAACAAGCGGGAGAAGCAAGAAATAAGTTTTGGAGGTCTGACAGCTCTCTGTCAGACCTCCAAAACTTATTTCTTGCTCTCATCATACTCGAAAGTTTGATAGAGTTACAACCATGACTGATTTGTTTAACTGGGCACTACTAACATTAGATCCATTTATTTCGAATGTCAGACTAAAGCAAAGGCAAGCAAAATTAAGACGAATGCCATTACCACCCGCCGTTCTCCAATAGTTAAAACCGTACGAAATACCAAGGGAAGAGGTTTCGGTCCAAGATAGCGATATCGATAGCTTAAGTGACGAAGAAGACGTCATGCAAAATCTTATAGAAGGCTGGAATGACGATAGTACTGAATTTTTACCTACGGAAAATGATAATTAAAAGGAAGTGAAGTCTGAAAATATTTTATTTAAAAAATTATAAGTTTATCGACCAAGTGATTCAGGCTGTGCGATAATAAGTGCAAAATGAACTCGTAAATCCCACCAAAAACATAAATGTAAAATAGGGGTCAAGTTCGGTACAAAGTACACGATAAAAAAATAGAGATCTAAATGGATGCCTAGTTCTAGATTATGCAACTTGGCAAGTTTTCAATGTCAATTATTTGTTTGCAACTGTTTTGAACTGAGAGTTTTGCTTTAACGAACTTCGTAGGTCTAATAGATTTAAGTGGTCGAAAGTAGCTCGAAATGGTTCGTGTAAGGTGTGTTCACCCTGTTCATCTCCGCACATGACTTGACATGCAATAAAGCATGAAAAAATATAAGTATAAATAATTAACTTTAGTTGTATGTTTAGTTCGATGTAAAAATAATAAAAATATTATTTGTAAAAATGAGAGTGGGTGTAAATATGTATACTTAAGTAAGTATTATTCTATGATAAAATAAAATCCAACATAAAATTTAAACTTACAAACAAAAAAATATTATTTTTTGTGAAGTGATGACCCTAAAATCAAAATTATCAGAAAAAACTTTAGAAGTAAATAACTCCTAGATACCACGAGATTTAGATGTGGTTTTTTTTTAGTGATTGGTTGGCGTCTAAATATGATTCACAATAAATAAATATTGAATCCAACTAAGCAATAATACAACCATGAAAAAAATTGGTTGCCTGTAAAGTCGGTATACGGGCGAAAGTTTTACGTGACAACGACTTTGAGTGGTAAAATAATTTTAATGTGAATATTCATTCGTATAGTAGGAAGAAGGATGAAATAATAGTAACAATTTAAAACATTTATTTATACAAAGAATTATATTTAAAACATTAATTTATGCAAAGATATCCTATCTATCTAGCCTATCTCTCTCACTCTCTCTCTCTCGCTCTGTCTCTCTCGCTCTTAGGCGGGCTAACTGTGCTCGAGTGGAAGGGACGCGTGCCTTTCACTTTTTATGTCTGTCTCTCTCGCTCTTAGGCGGGCTAACCATGCCCGAGTGGAAGGGAGGCGTGCCTCTCACTCGCTCTCATTGTGAGCGCATAACGTGAGCGGAGCGTAACGCAGTTTCTTGAAGTGTCACCCGGCAAACCAATTTATAAGACGTTGTCACGTCAAAATCAAAATCTAAAAACACAAAAAAAGCATATTTCTTTACATCTGTACTAGTTAGTACTCTTTTGTATTTTTTATTTTCAAATACCGTTAATATAGTTTGATGACACATAATAAAGTCATAATAAAAAAAAAACAAATGTTTTTTACTCGTGTTTGGTGTAAAATTGTCACACGGGTATTTTACTCTTACTTTAAAAATAACCTGTTCTATCGGATAAGTTAATAAAAAGGGAATGTCCGCTTTTCGAGGCAAAACAATACTGTGCGTCGGCATTACTCAAAGGGCGCGCATCGCCTGTATGTGTGTCAAAGAGTCGAGACTAGTACGCACCGGCGAACGCCGACCAATCACGGTCCTGGCTAGCACGAGGCGTGGCAAAGTGTTGGATTGAATATTATAAAAGCGAAAGTGAGTTTTTTACAAGCTTTTATTCAACTCGCCGTGTTAGTTAGCAAATTTTGCAAGCTGAATTAAAACCACTTCCTCTTATCCTACGGAATTGAAATTTTACATGTTGGTTCAGTTATGAAGTCAATGCATTTCTTTATGATGTATGATCTGATTCTACCCCCTGGATAGGCTCCAGACGAAGAAATTCCACAACAGTCAACGGTACAGATACGGAATTTAATATACGCATTTAATTATGATAGTCCGTTCTAAAGTCTACCATGACCTGGCTAAAGCATCCAGGATTGGCTCCACACGAGAAACTCCTCAGCGATCAACAACTGAGACTCCCAATTTTATATACGCTTTCAATTACGATAGCCTATTCTAAAGTTCACCATGATCTGGCTGTTGCACCCTGGGTTGGCTCCAGAAGAGGGAACTTCTCAGTGGTCAAGAGCACAAAACCAAAATTTTATACACGCATTCAATTATGATAGCCCGTTTTAAAGGTCATCATGACCTGGCTGCTGCACCCAGGGTTGGCTCCAGAAGAGGGAACTCCTCAATAGTCAACAGTACATACCAGTTTAATATACGCATTTATTTATGATAGTCCGTTCTAAAGTCCACCATGACCTGGCTGCTGCACCCAGGATTGGTTTTAGAAGAGGGAACATCTCAGCGGTCAACAGCACAGACACCAAATTTTATAAACGCATTTAATTATGATAGCCTGTGGTAAAGTTTACCATGGTTTTAGGTGCTCCACCCAATCTTGGACTATAGGACAGACTATCATAATTAAATGCGTATATTAAATTTTGTCGCTATGCTCTTGCATAGAGACAAAATTTAATATACGCATTTAATTATGAT
The DNA here is from genome assembly GCA_963680765.1 of Agrochola lychnidis. NCBI lineage: Eukaryota > Metazoa > Arthropoda > Insecta > Lepidoptera > Noctuidae > Agrochola > Agrochola lychnidis. Next base: position 89,561 of record OY796863.1, on the reverse strand, counting down.
AGTCTGTTCTATAGTTCACCATGACCTGGCTGCTGCACCCAAGTTTGTCTCCAGACGAGGAAACTGCTCAGCGGTTAAGAGTACAAACACGAAATATTATATACGCATTCAATTAAAATAGTCCGTTCTTAGTACCAAATAAAACTTACGTAAACATTGAACTATAATATATTTTTAAAAGCTTGAGGCTTATCTTAAAGTGTAAGAGGGATGTTCAGGCCTCAAGCTTTTAAGAATATATTAAATTTTTACTGGGTGCAGCAACCAGATCATGGTGAACTTATAACGGACTATCATCATTGAATGCGTATATGAAATTTCGTGTCTGTACTCTTAACCGCTGAGCAGTTTCCTCGTCTGGAGACAAACTTGGGTGCAGCAGCCAGGTCATGGTGGACTTTAGAACGGACTATCATAGTTAAATGCGTATATAAAATTTGTTGTCTGTGCTGTTGACCGCTGAGGAGATCTATCGTATGGAGACAATCCTGAGTTAGCAGACAGGTTATGGTGTATGAATGCGTCTATTTTTGTGTCCATGCTGTTTGACCGTTTAGGATTTTCCTCGTTTGAAGCCAGTCCTGGGTGCAGCACTTAGGTTATAGTGGACTTGAGAACGGTCTATCATAATTGAATGCCCATATAAAATATTGTGTCTGTGCTGTTGACCGCTGAGAAGTTCCCGCTTCTGGAACCAACCCTGGGTGCAGCAGCCAGATCATGGTAAACTTTAGAACGGGCTATCATAATTGAATGCGTAAATAAAATTTCGTGTAGCTGCTGCTGATCACAGAGGAGTTTCCTCGTCTGGAGTCCATCCTGGCTGCGCCAGGTCATGGCAGACTTTAGAATGAACTGACAACGTTAAATGCGTATATAAAATTTCGTGTCTGTAGGTACTGTTGACGTTTGAGGAGTTTCCTCGTCTGGAGCCAATTCTGGGTGCAGCAGCTAGGTCATGATAGATTTTAGAACGGACTATAAACATTAAATACGTGTATACATTTTCGTGTCTGTACTGTTGACCGCAGTAAGACCAAGATGATGATTGTAGGCCGTAGCAACAACAACTCGCCAGACATGACACAGATTGCAAACTCCGACGTAGCACAGTCCTACATATATCTTGGTGCTATGATCAAGAACAATGGCAGCTGCGTGGATGAGGTGAAACGGCGTATGGCTATGGCTAGAGGGGCAATGGACAAACTAAAAAAAATATGGAGGAATCGCAACATAACTAAGGCCACTAAGATCAGGCTGGTCCGTACACTTGTATTCCCCATATTTCTGTACGCAGCTGAGACGTGGACATTACGAGTACTGGAAAAGAAAAAAGTAGATGCTCTAGAAATGTGGTGCTGGAGAAGAATGCTTGGGGTATCATGGACAGAATTCCGCACAAACGTCTCCATACTCCAAGAACTCGGTATCAAACAGCGTCTATTAGCACTAGTACAGTCTCGAATATTAAAGTTTTTTGGTCATGTCTCCAGGCGGAATAATGACTCCATAGAGCGTCTAGTGGTGCAGGGCAGAGTGGAAGGTAATAGGCCACGCGGGAGGACACCAATGACCACCTCATTGGTGACCTCCCGCGTGACCGATTAAATAAAATCCGCGGTTGTAGGCCCTGTTAATGAATGCGCTAGACTGTCACGTAACAGAACCACATGGAGGGAGATCGTGAGGCGGGCAACGACTACACCTGCGATTGGACATAGTTCATTGTGACCACGACCGCTCTGTCAAGAGCGATACGAAGAAGAAGACTGTTGACCGTTGAAAAGTTACGTGGTCTGGAGCTTATCCCGGGTGCACCAGCTAGGTTATGGTGGTCATTAGAATAGACTATCATAATTAAATGCGTATATAAAATTTCGTGTCTACTGTTTTTATTTATTATTTATTTTTTTATTCAAAAGGCACAACAAACAGCTACAATATAAAACATAGGAACAAGAAATACATAAAAAATATAGACAATATTGCAGCCCACAACGCTGTTCACGGATTAGCTACAGGACAGTGACAGTGAAAATAATCGCTAGGGTTACAAATACATTTTTTTTTTTTTCTTAACTAACATGTTTATAGTATATCCATATAAATTTTAAGAAATGGTACACAAAAATAGAAGAAAATATGTTCAAGAAAGCTCCTTGAGTATAAGAGTCCTGAACGTATAGGGAGCACAAACAAAAATGTCTATGTGTTCAAAATTCTCATTGTAGGAATCGACCATTCTGCGAACAGGCGAACGCAGGCCAGAGTTGGACTTGCAAGTACCTACTGAAAATAATCTGCCTGCGCGCACTTTTCGCTTCTGGACTGTCCTAGGAACCGCATAGCATACCATGTTGGACAATTCAATGCAGTCAAATATATTTCTTACAATATTATATAGATTCATGGCTTCTAAGAACTTACGTCTATTTTCAAGTGCTGCGAGCTTATACTGCAAGCAAATCTTGGTATGGCAAATAATATCCATAGCATCTATAATGCATGGTACGCAGGAATTTGTATTGAACACGCTCAATCATTTGAACGTACTTTTTGTAGTATGGACTCCAGACGGACACGGCATATTTCAGTTGAGAGCGTACTAAAGCCTTGTACAAGCAAATATAGGAAGAAGGCTTTTTAAAACTGTTGACCGTTGAAGAGTTCCCTGGGCTGGAGCCAATCCTGGGTGCAGTAGCCAGGTCATAATGAACTTTAAAACGAGCTATCATAATTGAATGCGTATATAATATTTAGTGTCTCTGCTGTTTACCGCTGAGGAGTTTCCTCGTCTGGAGCCAATCCTAGCTGCTGTAGCCAGGTCATGGTAGACTTTAGAACGGACTGTCAAAATGAGCATATTAAATTTCGTGTCTGTGACATAAACTTGTGGAGTTCCTTCGTCTGGAGTCAATCCTGGCTGTCAAATCAGGTCATGCATCATAAAAAAATGCATTGTCTTGGAAACTGAACCAACAAAAATTTCAACTCCGTAGGATAAGACGAAGTGGTTTTAATTCAGCTTGCAAGATTTGCTAACTAACACACTAACAAAGCAAGTTAAATAAAGCTTGTAATAATAACTAATAGTATAGCACGCACGACGATCTCCCTGGTAATGTATTTTATACATCGGCATTGCGATATTCTGTTTCTTTCTCGTAATCAAGGTCATTTTTAGGCAACCGGTATTAAAACGGTAGGTAACCTGTTTCTTCTTCTTGGGTTACCCAGATAGCGGTAAATCTTAATCGTAGAGGCAACCTAAATTCTTCGATACCTGTACCGTAATTTATAAAGGTTTTCGGTCCCTGACTACTACAAGCATGAGGCGAGAGGTTGCGTGCAACTGGCGGCCTCGACACGTACGAAGAGAAACCGGTTCATACCGGCTCGGCCAGTTGCATCGCTCAGGGCTGCGCGTAAGCGTCGCGTGTCGTGTTTATTTACGTTTTAGAACTAAATTTGGTTAGGTAGTCGGCTACGCTCGCTCTGAAATATACCTTTTTGTGAGGAAAATAAGTTCGATACTTACGTTAAAAGTGCGCGCAGCGTCGCGTCGCGTCGCGTCTTGGTGTGAACTGACCCTAAGCAGGACGACCCGCGGCGGTGACGTGGTGTGTTCGAAAATTAAAATAAAAAAAAGACTAGAATACTCATGTTAATATTATCAATTAATATTTTCGAAAAACTACAACTTTTTACTTTCCTTAAATTTGAAAAGAAAAGTAGAGTGTTTAACACGGGTGAAAGTCATCAATTCCTACTCGGACTATAGCCGCCCTCGCTAATTGATTCCTTTCGACCCTTGTATAACAATCTACTATTTTTCACAACTCTAGAACAACGTGCAAACCTGCGAGCGATCATATTAGCTCTCACCGATAGAGCCATATGACATTGATTTTACAATCTGTGATTAGTTCCTCGCACACTGACTTATTGTTATTGAATGAATGAATTAATGAAATGCACCGACCCCAGCGTGGTTTAACCAGACTCGATAAATCGAATGAACCCCGAGATTTGCACTAGCCGCTGGAGCCTCATGCTTCATGGGGCTACAGAGGCCATTGCATATCAAGGAGTAGACCAGGGGGGACGGTAATGGTAGGGAAGACGTGCCCTTAGGATAAGGATGGATTTGCGAGCCTACCGGATATGCATCCTTGAGTAAGCAATGGAATAGTGGAGAGACAGGTCATGACCTGGTTTAGGATATCATTTCATGTGTAAATAGGTAGGCCGGCTTTCTTGGATTTGGTCTTGTACTGCATGTATGTACGGATGTAGTTTGCGGCGACTGTGAACATGTGCGAGATAGCACATCCCGTGATTCTTGATGCATTTGGTTACGGTTTTTTCCGTCTAACCTTTCATGAATTTTCTCTTGTTTTGGGTTATTCCTAGTATGGTTAATCAAGTCTCTCATGATGATTCTCTCCGCTAGGATGGTGCAAGTACAGCTTCACCGGTGAATCTTTTGGCGGGGTTAAACTGCTATCTCGATTCTATTCCTTTTCGATCTGATGAGTTGTCCGCAGCAATGTCCAGGGCGACATCGGCCGGCTCCTCGTTGTTTATGTTCAGCTCCGACGTGGTACCTACAAGTATGCCTTGTAACTGGCCGCTGTTCACCTCAGGTTGATGCGATTGCAAATAATATGGTTGTGAGTTATACACACTATTTGGCAGAAGTAATTACTAAGACCCCGACAAAAATTCCGACCCGCGTCGCCCGAATTCTTGTTTTTCTGTTCGTACTATCGCGGGCGCATATCTGAACACCGCTAGGACCATTCCCGCTCGCAGCGCCCGATCGCTATAGTAACGCTTACCCACTCTCATCAATAAATAGCATTGCAGAATCATATTTTTGTTATGACTTTTGTTTTTGAGAATGAAAAAGAAAAAGACCGTAAAAAACCCACAGAGGATTTTTCGTTTTTTCAATGGAAATAAATATCAATACCCTCGTTCGGTCGTATTTCGAGCAGGATATCAGAAAGGTATAAAATTTGAGTCCAGAGTTGAGTAGATTTCTTAATTAGCAGTTTTTTATAAGGCGGAAAGTATCCATAAAACTTTAACGGCATAAAAACTCGATTTGATATCCCCCTTTCAGGGAATGTACGTAATTACCAATCGCCCTGTAGACAGCAGTTTGAGTAAATAATAAATAAAAATAGTAAATTATAAAAAACAAAGTACGTCGTATTTTGCACAATCTGTACACTTTCACCGTCAGATTATACAGCACATTTGTTGAGATACATGGCATTCCATATTTCATACAAATAGTGAGTATCTTAAAAGTTAAAAAAATACCAATTGTTACGCGGCTTACGGGTCGGCGCGGCGGGCGCACACCTGCAAAAGGGGCTGCACTGACTCACACAAAAAACAAAACTTTTTACAAATTAAAAACAACCGACTTAAAATAAAAAAAAACACTACAAAGTGAAAAATAACTTTAATTTCGGAAGTCGGTGACTAAAAACGAAAATTCAAAACCAAAGACACCAAATCTTTTTATTTTAAGTCGGTTGTTTTTTTTTGTAAAAAGTTTTTATTTTTCGCTTTTTAGTTGTGGTACCCTACCCCACGCAAATTCGAATAACACTACCTGCTATGTAAATAACAGTGACAGGAAGTTATCATAATATCATCCACATACTAAGTGAGAAAAAATACGTATTTTTGAAGCTAACTCAAAAACTACTCAAGCAAAGTTAATAAAATTTATATGGGACCACCTCTGAAGTATGATCTACCAAACAAAAAAGAATCATCAAAATCGATTTATAATTGGCGGAGTAATCGCGTAACAAACATACAAAAAAAAAAGAAAAAAAGAAAACATAGTGAAATGAAATGAAATTGTTTATTCTGTAAATAGGATATCGGAATCACTTTTACACTTCATATAAAAAAATATTAAAAATAAGCTAGATGAGTTCGGCTTTTCCTATCTGACTACTCTGAGAAGAAAGGCCGAAAGAAACTCAGAGGTCGCAGTCTCTTTTAAAAGTCCAGACATAATCTTGGTCAGGCCATATGAGGACCATGTAGATTAGTGTCTGAAAAGGTCTTTTGAGGAAAGAACCACACAGATTTGAGTGGACCTGTCCAGTCAGTGCAAGCATTTGTCAGTAATCGTGGAGCTTAAATTAGAACTTAAGGAGCTCAACTCGACGAGCAATACCAAAGAAAGGACATTTGGGTAGGCCGCAAAAACTACTCAAACTGCCAGACCATCACTAAAACTAGAAGAGAAATAAAAATAATATCCACATAGTCCTCACATTCACAATAGTTAAAATAATATAATACTTTACAAAGTAATCAAGTCATTTTGATTATATTTTCCAACAATGTCAACGTTTTATAAAACTGGTATATGTTGATTTTACATAATAATTAAAATGTCTAGTTCTATGGTTTTATCACAAGGCTTAGCAGAGCGAGCAGTTCAATCCCAAGCTTTTTTATCTTCTAAATAATCTGAAATTGTATAGTACCCTTTTCTACAAAGTTTGGTTTTAATACAGATTTTAAATCGTTTAATGGGTAAGTTTCGAATTTCAATGGGGAGTTTGTTGTAAAAGCGTATACATTGACCCATGAATGAGTTGCCTACTTTGTGGAGACGTGTGCGATGTACAGCAAGGTTGTGTTTATTCCTGGTATTTAAACTATGAATATCGGACATTTTCTTATTGTCAGTCGAATTGAGAACCTCCTCCTTTTGGAAGTCGGTTAATAAAAACATTTTAGTGAAGAAATATTCGACCCATCCGTCATTTTTAACCGACTTCCAAAAAGGAGGAGGTTATATGTTCGTCGCGTATGTTTGTTTTTTTTTTTATGTATGTCCACCGATTTCTCCGTCAATTGTGGACCGATTTTGAAAATTCTTTTTTTGTTTGAAAAGGTGTGCTCTCGAATTGGTCCCATATAAATTTTATTAACTTTGCTTGGATAGTTTTTGAGTTAGCTACAAAATACGTTTTTTTTTCCCATTTAGTATGTAGATGATATGTTAAGTTTCTGTCATTGGTAGCAGGTAGTGGTATTCGAATGTGTGTGGGGTAGGTACCACAACTAAAAAGTGAAAAATAAAAACTTTTTACAAAAAAAAAAACAACCAACCTCCAAAAAAAAACACTTCAAAGTGAAAAATAACTTTAATTTCGGAAGTCGGTGGCAATAGAATAGAATAGAATATATTTATTGTAAAACATGAGTATACATCAAATAATATGTGCAAGATCTTAAAATAACAGGTAGATCTGCATGTTTTGCCATTTATGGCGTACAAAACAACATATTTTTGGTTTAAATAAACCATTAAAAAAAAATTGAGTCTACACAACAATCTATGAGATTAATAACTTAATCCTAATGCTAAATTAAAAAAAGCGGCCAAGTGCGAGTCGTACTCGCCCATGAAGGGTTCCGTAGCAGCAAGTAACATTGAATGAAAGGTAAATTGCGGTTTACGATTTATGACGTATTAAAAAAAAACTACTTGCTAGATCTCGTTCAAACCAATTTTCGGTGGAAGTTTACATGGTAATGTACATCATATATTTTTTTTAGTTTTATCATTCTCTTATTTTAGAAGTTACAGGGGGGGGACACACACATTTTACCACTTTGGAAGTGTCTCTCGCGCAAACTATTCAGTTTAGAAAAAAATGATATTAGAAACCTCAATATCATTTTTGAAGACCTATCCATAGATACCCCACACGTATGGGATTGATGAAAAAAAAATTTTTGAGTTTCAGTTCTAAGTATGGGGAACTCCAAAATTATTTGTTTTTTTTCTATTTTTGTGTAAAAATCTTAATGCGGTTCACAGAATACATCTACTTACCAAGTTTCAACAGCATAGCTCTTATAGTTTCGGAAAAAAATGGCTGTGACATACGGACGGACAGACAGACAGACAGACAGACAGACATGACGAATCTATAAGGGTTCCGTTTTTTGCCATTTGGCAACGGAACCCTAAAAAGGGGAAAAAAATATAAAAAATTAAAATAAAATATTGGTTTTTACAGATTTGAGAGTCAAATTGTGAAAATGTTGTAATTAAATGAATCTATTTAATTAATTGCGCTCATTTAAAAATTCCGATATCGTATAATAGCATTTGCCTATGAGATATTTTTTTAAATGTATTTTAAACAGAGCAGTAGGCATTTGTCTAATAGGTTTTGGGATTTTATTATAAATGATTGGTGCTAAACAAAACATACTTTTACGCATCAATGCCGTGGTTGATCTTGGTACGCATAATTGATTATTATCCCGTCGATTACGAATAGAAACATCTGATAGTTTCTTAAATGGGTTAGGATTGGTTCGTATAAAATTAGCCATTTCATAAATAAATAAGGAAGGCAGACTTAAAATGTTATATTTAATAAAATACTGTTTGCAACTATCAGTTATTTTCAATCCAAACATAGCCCTAATACACCTTTTTTGTGACTTAAAAATGATTTCTTTATTAGTAGAGTTTCCCCAAAATATAACTCCAAACCTCAATACGGAGCCGACAATACCATGGTAGGCAGTTATAAGCGCACTGGCACTTATAATAGGTTTTAGTTTATAGAGGGCATAGGCAGAAGAACATACTTTTTTGTTTAATTCTTCTGTGTGTGCCTTCCAGTTAAGACGTTTGTCAATAGTTACACCTAAAAATTTAGCTGTATCTACCCTTTTTATAACAGTTAATTTGTGTTGAACCTTAATTTTTGGTGCTTCTAAACGTTGACTGAAAAACATAATTTTTGTTTTTTAAGATTGATTTTGAGATTATTGTTATCTAGCCAGTTAATTATTGAATTGATTGTATTATTAATTTCATGTTCATATCTATTTTTATTTTTAGAATTAATAGTGACTGTGCTGTCATCGGCAAAAAGTGATACAGAATAATTAGTCACTAATGGCAAGTCATTTATATAAATTATGAATAATAAAGGACCCAATACTCTCCCTTGCGGGACTCTATATTTAACTATACGTTTTTTTGATGCATATGTTTCTTCTTTTTTAGTATTAATGTTTATTTTAGAAATTTCTACATATTGTTTGCGATTTTTCAGATAAGATTCTATGAGGTTTAGTATATTGCCTCTAACGCCATAAGCTTTCAGTTTACGCAGGAGAATGTCATGATTAACGTAATCGAAAGCCTGGGTCATATCGCAGTAAATGGAACATACGTCCTTTTATCCACATTACCCATGACGTTATTTATAAAATCAAAAATAGCCATGTTTATTGTTTTATTCTTGCGGAAACCTTTCTGATCTTCTGTAAGAATGTTGAATTTTTCTAGTTATAAATTTGAGTATTTATGAATTTTTCAAAAACTTTCGAAATTATAGGAATAAGTGCAATAGGTCTATAACAGTTCATACTCTGCTTATTATCTTTTTTGAAGATGGGTTTAACGATAGTAGTTTTTAGACTTTCCGGATATGATCCAGTGGTTATACACATATAAATGATATAGCTTAGGTGGTCACAGATATGATAAGCAATATACTTTAGGATTCTAGTAGAGATTCCATCGTATCCAACACTTGTAGTATTTTTAAGCGATCTTATAATTTGAAGTATGTCATATGGAGTAGATGGTGCCATGAACATAGATTGACTGGATTTAGAAATATTTACGGTTACGTCCTTACCAGCATCTGGTATTGGTTCTACCTTTTCTATAAAGAAATTGTTAAAAGCGTTCGCAATCTCTCGCGGCCTGGTTATAGTTTTATGGTTTGTTTCTATGGAAGTGATACTACTCTGGTAAATTCAGTTTAGACCTATTTATAATCGCCCATGTGGCTTTGGATTTGTTAGTAGATGATTTGATTTTATGATTGTTTTGTGCTCGTTGCGTTAAATTAATTATATTTTTATATATTTTGGAGTATTTTTTATATTTAGTTTTATTTATTTCATTACGGTTTAGCCTATAGCTCCACATAAGCTCTCTCTTTTTTTTGCTACAGATTTTTATGCCACGTGATACCCACTAAGGTTTTACTTTGGTTCTTATTGTAATGTTTTGGATAGAAAAGCATAAATCATACAACATCATGAAAGCATCCAAAAATGCATTATATGCTGTGCTAGGATTATGTGAATTGTAGATTTCAGAAAAAGAAAAGGTTTTTATATAATTTTTGAATTTTTGCATGTTTTCTTTACTATAATCTCGTCTATTAGTTCGCCAATAGTTTATTAAGATTTTTTTATTAACCGGTAATTTTAGTACTTGCGCTGTGTGGTCTGACAGACCGAAGTCAATCACATCAGATTTACACTTCTTACCCACATTATGTGCAAAGTTGTCTATACAGGTGCCGCTCGCAAGTCGAGTTGGTTGATTTATTTCTAGTTTTAAATTATAACTTAAAAGTAAACATTCTAGATCCATCAAAGTAGTATTACGCTTAAGACAGTCAATATTATAGTCACCTGCAATTACGACATTTCTTTTTAGATTTTTATTACAAATAGTACATAACACTTTCTCCAATTGCTTAAAAAATACAGGTAAGTTATTGGACTTTGGTACTCTATACACACAAACAATAATCGTATTATACATTGTCAAATCGATAGCGCAACATTCGAATATTCCATTTATGGAGAGTTTCGCTATATCTTGAAGCTCTTTAAACTGGTGACCTTTCTTTGCAAGGATACATGTACCACCTCTCTTACTGACCTTTCTAGAGTAGCATGCCGCCAAAGTGTAGTTAGGAATATACAATAATTGTTCATGGCCAGCTATCATGAAGTGTTCAGATAAACAGATTATGTCGATTTCGGTATTTTTCTCTGTCATCTCTTCAAGGCATACAACAAGCTCACTACTCTTATTCAGCAAACCCGCAATGTTTTGATGCACCACGTTAAGGTGCTTATAATCGAAAAAACTGCTCTGTCGCTTGTTGTTCATCCATTTTATTAATTTTCTCGCCTTCTGTATTTGCGGAGGTATTTTCACGTATATAGTTCATAAGTGCGGCGATATCTTGGAAAATTATTTGCATGCCGTAATTGTTTACTGATCCTGTAGTTTGTCTGTACATTTTGTAGTCTCACGTAAGGTTCTTATTTGAGTCAATAAAGTAGGCATGTTCGTGTGCTAAAATGTCTTGGTATAGCAGGTTATTAAAATGTTCTACTCTCATGTTATACAAAGTAACATTACTGATACAAGACTATAGTTCGGCATGCAGAGAACAACATTTGTGTGTTGAATTTTTTCGAGTACTTTTCTTATATTGAGAATGATACTAGAATATTCCTTAGTAGATTTGAATTCTGATTCATCAATCAAAATAATACAGAAGTCATTCATAGTGAATTTCTCTAGCTTTGGTTCCAAGTCACGAAACGTTTTACTTATTCCCGAGTACGGTGTTAGGTAATGACATAATTCACAATTTTCAAACTTATTTTCTGCAATTATACGTATTTTATTATATTTATTTTCGCTTATAATACAGATTTTACTAATTTTTTTCTCCGGGTCTTCATTATGGCTTTTTCTATGGAGGATTGCTGGTGAAACCGCAGATTCTTCCTTAAATGCCCTCTTAGTATCCATTGCAATTGTTTGAGTGCCCTTACTATTTTTCTTCTTGTCAGACGTATTTACTTGCTCCGTTTGTGTGTTTTTGCTAAGTAATGCTTCCCTTTTTTTTGGAGTGTAAGATTTTTGGCTGGTTTTCTTAGTAGGAGTGGTGACTTTTTTTGTAAAGTTCATTTTTCTTTTCCAACTCCTGGTTTGACTGTTTAAGGTTACTAATTTCACATGTAAGAATCTCAATTTCTTCTTCTGCACTACTTAACTGAAGAGTCAGTTTCTCAACTTGTTCCTTTAGTTTAGATATTAATTCGTGGTCGTATGTGTCGTCGTTGCAACTCTCGGGGAGACTGGTACCGGTGTCATCCAGTGTTTCGTTTTCAATTCGACTGATATGACTTAATAGTGAGTCCGACATTGAACGAGTACGAGTGCCTCGAACACGAAACGTAATGTTCTCTAGAAAGTTCATGATACAAGACTCAAATGCTTATTTAATTTTGAGTTTATTTTTTGTTATTATGTTCAATTATAATTTGTGTTCAACAATTGTATATGAAAACACAAAAAGTGATACTGCTTGCGGGATTCGAACTCAAGACCAGTTGCATCCGAGTCAGTATCCAAACCAATCAACTATTTGAGCAGTTAATTATATCAACGAAATAAGGATATGTGTTCTTCTATTTATATTCGTTCGTTATTCTTTATTGTGGGTGGATGTAATTTTGGATTTTTTAAATTTTATTGTTCTTTTCATATTCAATCGTTTAATTTGTTTATATTAAGTTTTTTCAAGATATTTTTTTACCGAATATGATTATACGAAGTTTTCACATGTATGTTAATATTAATGAGCACAGTAAACACTTATTAATGCACTATTTAATACTGAGTTGTTGATGTGAGTCCAGATTCTATTTCACTTTAGAACTTCGTCGGATATTGTTAATAGGCTTGGAATAACACTTTTCTGGTATTACACAATGCACGCTTTGTTATTATCACTAGTCTGAATGATTTCACTGTGTTTATTTATTTTAAAGTAAAGATATTACGGAGCTCAATGTTACCGTGGGACTATGTACCCGACAAAAAACGAAAATACAAAACCCAAGACACCGACTTCCGAAATTAAAGTTATTTTTCACTTTGTAGTGTTTTTTTTGGAGGTCGGTTGTTTTTTGTAAAATTGTTTTCAAATAAACCGACGTCCCAACGAACTTTTTAGAAAAGAACTTTGAATCAAACCACAATTTCGACTTAAATGCTAAAGCATACCTAGATCTAACAGAAATTGATCGCCTGCAGTACTACAGTGCTCGGATTCGAATCTAACACCGTGGATTTGTTTTTGTATTCTTTTCTACGTTCTAAACTTCACTTATTAATAACATAATATAATTATTGGGGGTATAAAGTACTAGAAAAGTATAAAAGACTTTAGATAAACATATTATTGTACTAAAATTAAAATGGACAGTGCAAATAAAAATGTTACGCTGCGGAGACATAAGTCAATGTTAAACATAAATAACTCCATGGAATCGACGCTAACTGAAGACTTATTGGGTAGGCTTAGATTTGTCTACGAATATACAAGACAACTATTGCGTTGAGGAAATGAAGGAAGAAATAAAACAATTAAAATCAAGCCTAGAAAGCACGCAAAATGAGTTGGATATTATTAGCTTAGAGAACTCCGATCTGAGAAAACAAATAAATAACCTGTTTCAAGAAATGGCTACATTGAAAGAGATTTGTACAAGTCCTCTATCTTCATTCAAGAAGAATAAGTCCTCCAGCCTTACAAAAGGAACAAGACGGCGACTCCTCGATAGTTTTTCTAACAGTCCCATGACTGCAACACTTTTCAAAAGAGACTCCCAGGCCTCCCAGGATGAGAACGAAAATATGAAACTAAACCTGAAGCTGAATCAGCCAGTAAGTCATACTACCCAACCTGAGGATGAAGACGGTGAGTTCCGTCCTTTATATCAAACAGCCAGCCCCATAGAAGTTACCAAAGTCTGCAGACTAATGAAAGGAAGACGTTAAAAGAATTGGATGCACTAGTGAAGGTGACGGAAGAAAAAATAGCTTCAATGGAGAATGAATTAATAAACATATTGTCTGAGAACAGTTCATTAAAGACAATCATAAGCAATAACGAGAAGATTATAAATAATTTAAAAGAAAGGTGTAATATTACAACATCACAGAGCCTTGGTATTATCATGCAAACTGAAACAGCAGGCGATACTATAACTTCAAAAGGCACCGAGACAAACAAAAAGGGCCTACAAACAGCAGCAGAACCTAGTACTATGGCACCGAATCGGAACGAAGGCGAACTAAACATATTGACCATTCCTAACCAAAACACCAAGGCAACGTCAAATAAGATAATGGTAATTGGAGGCAATCAGTACCGAGGTTTAGCATCGGAACTAGTGCGGTCCAGAATGAACAGCAACTATGATAAATAAAACATACAGGGATTAGTATACCCTGAAGCACGGATGGCAGTCTTTACGCATTCTTGTGACGCGCTCCAACTTACGCACCATGATAAGCTGGTGTTGTGTGTAGGGGAAGAAGACTCGGATCCACTAAAACACATGAGTTGTATTGGATACTGAAACAAACAAAGGCGTCTGTAATATTACTTTCGGTTTGTCAGAATCAATCTCTTAGTGAGCAAAATCTTAATAACATGATTCATTGTGTATCAAGTAGGTTTGAACATTGTAACTTTGTTCAGTTTAAAATAATTCATCAAAATAGATGTAAGTATATTCAAAATATTCGTTCCAAAATAAATTTAGTTGTGGATACAATAGATTATAATAAATTTATACCATGTAATACCGAAATTAAATGTAAATAATGTAATTAAATAAAAACAAATAAACAAAGTAACAACGAAAATGGGCTCAAATACACGACACGACAAAAAAGAATAACAGAATACTTTTCCGTCACAAAAGGGGAAAAAAGGGTAAATAGCATCACTGGTCCGTTAGATAATGACATCCGCAAAAATGTTTTTTTTTTGTCTGTAATTATATAAATGTCATGCACCAAAATATAGCAGGGCTAATTAATAAAGCAGATATGCTGACTGTACAGTTAGCGGAACTATCTAAGTTAAATAAGACAATTGATGTTTTGTGTGTTACTAAGCATAATATGGTACTAGGCGATGAAAACATGCTCACGTTACCGGATTACAAATTGGGTGATAGTTTTTATAGAGATAGAAGAAAAGGAGGCGCGTGTATTTTAGTAAGAAATATTCATGAATTCAAAGTTCTAAAAGAAGTAAAAAAGCTGTCTAAAACTAATATTATTGAATGCTGTGGCATAGAACTCACACAACATAATGTAACCGTTGTCTGTATGTATAGGGTTCCGAAGAATACCCATATAAAGATTCATCTATCTCTTTTTCGAAACGCTTGAAAATGTACTCTCCATTATTACACTTCGGAAAAATAATAAAACTATAATAATTTGCGGAGATTAAAACATAAATATTCTAAAAAATGATCAAGTTACCAAGACATTTATGAATACAGTTTATGAATTTAACCTCAAAATACTTACTAAACAACCTACTCGCTTATCTAGCGGTACCTGTATAGACAATATATTTCATAATGCTCGTGGTAACAATGGAGAAGTAGTTGAGACTGCACTATCAGACCACACTGCGCAAATATTAAAATGCTTTGTAAAAAAAACGTGTGCAATTCATTCCTGGAAAATTGAAATAAGAGACTTTTCTTCTGAATATATAGATAAGTTTATTGAGTGTATTGCAAGCTTAAGCTTCAGTGAGGCTTATGAAATGAGTGACCCAAATTTAGCATACGACAACTTTATAGACATATTTAAAGTCATATACGACCTATGTTTTCCTGTAAAAATTGTAAGAAAGACTATTAATAAAAGGCAAAAATGGCTAACCAATGGCATAAAAGCGTGCAGCAAAATAAAACGCAAACTACTGTGGCAATACCGTAAAAAAAAAACTGAGAGCAATAAAACAATATACACTTCATATACAGTTCGATATAAAAAAATTATTACGACTAACAAAGTATGTACAAAATAATCATTACATTAAGACATCTAATAATAAAAGCAAAGCAACTTGGAAAATTATTAATGACAGCTAAGTTGATTTCGCTCATGAACCACTAACGAAAATTATTCACGATAATAAAGAAATAGTTAAAACTAAAGACATCTGCAATCTATTTAATGACTTTTACTCTGATCAAATTACTTCAGGCTGCAATAAACTACCGCCACAAATAGAGTGAATCATTCGATTTGTTTAAGTCCAACTACACCAGAAGAGGTACCGAGAACAATTCAATCACTCAAAAATACTAAAAGTACAGGAAACGATAGCATAACAACAGACATTATCAAAAAAGTCCATCATATTATTTGTCATCCACTATCATATATTGTTAACTTATGTTTTGAAAAAGGAGTCTTCCCAGATAAACTTAAACCGTCTTATTCCAAAACACGGTCTAAATTTGGTACTGGGATAAGTACTAGCTTTAGTCCCATGACTAAATAAAACGTTATTATAAAATGAAGTTTATCTATAGTTCCTCAACTATCTATGGTACTAAAGTTAGTCCGCCGAGTCCCCTAGTTTGGTACTTATTTATTTGACGTTTGCGTTGATTATTGTTGTGTATCAAATAGTACAAAAATCGTTAAAAATGGATATTAATATGGTTATCTTGATGGATTTTGAAGATTTGGATAAGCTGGAGACGTCTCGGCAATTTTACAGACATCGTCGTCGTGTGAATCCTTTTGAATTGAGTGACGAAGATTTTAGAATAAGTGTAGGTTCACAAAACGTTTTGGAGAAAAACTAGTGGATTTTTTACATGAGGATTTATCCCACGACCCTCGAGGATGCTCATTGAGTCCTGAAGTGCAACTGGTTTGCGCATTACACAACTGGGCTCGTCATTAAGTATGTAAGTACCTAACCTTGGTCAATACTAACCTAACATTAGACAAAATCCAAATAATATACTAATATTATTGTTTTATTCGTAGATTCAAGACGATACAGCTGATTAACAAGGTGTGTCTCAACTAGTTTTCAGCAAAACATGTAAAAACTCGTCACGGATGGCCTGAAGATTTATAAAATGCCTATTACTCCAAATAAACAGGAGGAAAGCATTAGGAAATTCCGCTATATTGCTTATTTTCCTACAGTAATTGGGCCAATAGAATGGACACATATTTACACACAGACACATTTCCTACATAAATAATGTAAAGTATCTAAAATCGATCAATTTTAATTAAATTTTATATGAACTGTATATGAAATTTTATTTACCAATGCATTGCTATCGTAGTCATTTAACATCACGCCTGTTTTCCCCGAAGGGTTAGGCAGAGGTGTACCATATAAATAGTACACCCACATTTCACCAGTTATGTTTGTCTGATAGGGGGCAAGCCTATTGCCATCAACCGAGCACAAATCCAGGATCCAGACAACTTCAATGATATGAGGAGTAATCATCATTATTTCCAAGTCCTCAGGAGAAGGTGATGGTGGTTATTCGCCACAGGTGTCTTTGTTTGTTCCCTTCTTTACGTAGATAAGTTGGATTCAAATCGCGAACAAACCATGTCGGGCACGGGTCAGTACGGCGGGCTTGTATATATTGTAATTCCTTGTTGTATTATATGGATGTCAGCACATGAATTTTGGCCGGCTGGAGTTGTGTTTAGATGTTACAGAGAAGCATGACCAAAACTAAACTCCCATGTGTGGTGTGAATACGTTTTTGTTGTTTATACTTGGGTGTACACTGAATTTATTTATGAGTCTATAAGGTATTTATGTAAAGGTTCTTTTATCACTAGAAACAAATAATAT
The DNA here is from genome assembly GCA_963680765.1 of Agrochola lychnidis. Classification (NCBI taxonomy): domain Eukaryota; kingdom Metazoa; phylum Arthropoda; class Insecta; order Lepidoptera; family Noctuidae; genus Agrochola; species Agrochola lychnidis. The sequence continues at coordinate 71,991 of OY796863.1, read as the reverse complement.
ACCTACCTACTCGCCTATTATTATTGAACCACCAACATGATTCAAAAGCATTTAAAAAAAACGAAAGATTTCAAATGTTTTTGTTTTATTTTTTTAATGTAAATCTTATATAACTAAAAAAAATACTACACGTAAACAATACATTATACACAATATTCACAAGTTCACACGAATAGTCGACGTATATGTATCGCGCGCTATCCGCGAGCTTAGGAATCACCATTTCACCTCTCGCCCAGTCTTCATGAATTTCGATAGATGTTTGTATGTAAGTACAGCAGCGTTGGTGCAGTAGGTACCCAGTGCCGCACTTTTTACGAAAACCACACTTCTTCTTTTCTCGATCTTGATAACCCTTGATGTTATTGTGATAATCATCAGCTCACTTATAATAGCATTGTTATTTCAGTCCTTCTGTTTTTGTAAAATTACTTAATTTATGTAGATAGCCAAAGTAAACAAACAATAAAATTATGACTTAATTGACGTGACATCTTATCGTTGACATTAACAATTAATCAGCCATGCATTCCGTTATAAGAAATATGTATCAAGGAGAACTTATTTCAATGTTAATAATAAAATATAAGTTGGATAGGTATATTAAACAAAACATCTTATTTTAAACAAAAAACAAGGTAAATATCCCGTTGTAAATAACTTTTGTGGTATATTAATTGTTGTAAAAATGTTTGTGCTCGCGAGGTCTACTGTTCGCAGAAATACTAGTATTGTCAACATTTAGAGAAACAGAACGTTTCTTCAAATAAAGCCTGTGTGAACGAATGAAAGAATGCCATTTTTGTTGCTTATCTGTGGATATTATTTAAACTATGAACCTTCTTTGGTACTAACTGATCCTCGAAAAGTCTTCGTTTTGTAATAAGAACGCTTTTTGAGTATGGTACTAGCTTTATTACCGTAACAATCCTAGACCTATAAGTCTTGGTTTAAACCAGTACCTAAGCAGTTTTTTGTAATAAGACGGAAAGTATCTATTATTAAGCCGTTGTTTAATAAAGGGGAGAAGACTTCAATTAAAAATTATCGACCAGTGGCATTAATACCGATATTCTCGAAAGTCACAGAAAAAAATAATACACCACCGAATGTACAATTTTCTCGAAAGTAAGAACATACTTGTTGATGAACAAAAAGGCTTTAGAAAAAATGAGTCAATTAATGTAGCTATTTATGATTTTCTCAAGAAAATTATGTCAAGTGTAGATAACACATTACCCATCTGTGCCCTGTATATGGACTTGACGAAAGCCTTCGATCATGTTGATCATACTATACTTATCGACAAACTAGAAAGATATGGAATACGCGGCAATGGTCTTGATCTTATCACATCATATTTAAGTAACCGGCAACAATACACAGAAATAACAAATATAAATGTTAAAACCAAGCGGGAAATCAAATATCGGTCAAAACCTAGAACGGTGAAGTATGGTGTATCTCAGGGGAGCGTATTGGGTCCCCCACTATTTCTGGTGTACATAAATGATCTTCCAAAAAGTATCAATCACCCAACAGTATTATTTGCTGATGACTGTACAATAATGATAAAAAAAGATGAGTCCTACAATTATGAGCAAGAAATCAATGACACGCTAGAGCAAACTATAGATTGGTTGTAGTCGAATAATTTATAAATTAATTTAGAAAAGACTTGTATAATGCATTTTAGTCAGCGACAACGACGACAACTACCGGTTAATATTAGTCACAATGGACAGTCAGTTACAAAATCGGATACAACAAAGTTTTTAGGGTTAGTGATAGACAGTCAACTTACGTGGAAACCGCATGTTGAAGAAATTTGTAAAAAACTTAACAGTTTTGCATTTGCTCTTTATAAGCTGTCCAAATTTGTGAACGGTGACGCAGTGCTTATTGCCCACCATAGCTACGTAGAATCAGTTCTGAGATACGGAGTCATTTTCTGGGGTAACTCGACAGACAAGAATTACGTTTTCATCGCACAAAAAAAAATGCGTACGCGCGATATGTAATGTACACTCAAGGGACAGTTGTAAGCCACATTTTAAATCCTTGAAGCTTCTAACATTGCCGTCATTATACATCTTTGAGGTGGCAATGTTTGTTAAGACAAACCCACAGCTTTTCAAAATAAGAGCCCCAGCAGATCCACGGTTAAGAAAAAGGGATTCGAACATTCTTTGTGTTGATCGTAGTAAAACACGTAAAAGTATTTATCGAATGGCTCCAGTTATTTTCAATAAAATTCCACGACAGATAAAGAATCTTAATAATAATATGTTTAAAAAGAAACTGAAACAATTCTTAATTTATAAATGTTACTACTCCACAACTGAGTTTATGGAGAACACCACTGACAATTAGCATTACATTTAGATTATCTTTATTTAATTTTGACATTGGTAATTGTGTGTTAGTACTAAGGATTTGTGTTATTATGTAAGTAATTGAGGTAGTTCATTTTAAATGTGTGTCTGTTGTTTCGACACTACTAACTTTTTATTATTTGTATGATCTCGAGTAAAATGTAGCGAACTGACCATCTTATTATAACATCCTATTGTATTGAAACCTATTGATTTGATTTGAAAACATGGATGTTCTTGATTCAATTGACGATGGTTTTTTTAAATGTCTCGAAATATATTAATTTACTTACGTTTTCGGGACGACATTATTTAACTATTTTAAACCACTAGGCTGAACTTTTAGTGCCAAGTCGAAAACACAGTTAACACACAGCAAATTTCTTTACAACTGATCTATTTTAGGTAAATACGTGCCCACTCCTATCAACTTAGCTACAAACAACAATAAAAAAAAAAAAATAAGAATTCTCGTCATAATGTCAAACATGTTTTGTTTCTATTCTTACCTAACACGTTGAATACTGTATCTGTTCATCTCGCTTGCACATTTTTTTTTTTTTTTCCTTTATAAAGTTTCACAATTGATGATACTTTATTCACATTACAATCTAGCTTATTAGCTAATAAGTAATTTAAATATAACTTAAACTGCTAAGTAACTATAAAATTAAGAAGTCGTCCAATAACGTCTTTCTTATTCACTATACGTTAAGGGGAAGACACTTGATTCACGTGTTCTTTGTAAAAGTCAGCACTTGCACCACAGTTTAAGTTCACTTACTCTGCACTAAACTAACTCAAAAGGTTTAACTCTTTTTAGTCTTCGCACTAATTCAGTGTTGTCAAGGAGTTGGATCGCCTCAACATTCACGTGATGATGAAGTCTGTGTTCATGAGCTTCTGCATATTTTTGTATAACTATATTTACGACATCCATCTTGAGGTCCCGGTGGAGGTCACTATTTCTAATGTACCAGGGCGCGTTGACTATATCCCTTAGTACTTTATTTTGAAAACGTTGTATGATTTGACGATTGCTTTGGCTGGTGCAGCCCCACAGCTGAATACCGTAGGTCCATACAGGCTTTAAAACTTGTTTGTATAACAACAATTTGTTAGGTATTGACAATGGTGACTGTCTACCAAGTAGCCAATACATTTTTTTGTACCGAATATCTAATTCTGCTCTTTTCTTTTTAACATGCTCTTTCCAGCGCAGTTTTGCATCCAGGGTCATGCCGAGATACTTAGCAGTATTCGCGTATGGTATTTGTTGGTTATTGATGAATACTGGGAAGTATTTTGGCTTTTTATTCGTGAAGTCAATGTGGATAGACTTGCTTTCATTCAGTTTGATACGCCATGTTGTAGTCCACTCATAGATACGATTGATGGAATCTTGAACCTTTTCTACAGCTTCCTCGTGACTACTTCCAACAGCCATGATAGCTGTGTCGTCAGCAAAGGTTGCAATAAAATTATTTTCTAGCTTAGGAATATCGCAGGTGTATAGTAGGTACAGGACCGGACCAAGTACACTTCCTTGTGGTACTCCAGCTGTTATCTGCCTAAGGTCTGAATAGGCGTTTCTCTGTCTTATCCTAAACAATCTGTTTGTTATATACGACTCTAGGATGTCTGAAAATTGTTGAGGCAGCATCGTTCTTAGTTTATATATGAGGCCTTCATGCCATACTTTATCAAAAGCCTGGGCTACATCAAGGAAAACCGTGGAGCACACCTTCTTCTCCTCTAGTGTTCTTTCAATAATATTGGTAATTCTGTGTACTTGGTCGAGCGTGGAGTGTTTTTCTCTAAATCCGAACTGATAATCGGGGATCAGATTTTCACTTTCGATTAGGGGCTTCAATCTCTTTAGAAATAATTTCTCAAATAGCTTTGACAACACAGGCAAAAGTGAGATCGGTCTGTAAGATGTTGTTTCATGAGGTGGCTTCCCAGGCTTAGCTATCATTATAACTTCAGCTACTTTCCATAAGTCTGGAACGTGCTTTAATCGAAATGCAGCATTAATGAGCGTGGTAATCTTGACTATGGCTTTGCGTGGGAGATTTTGTAAAACTTCCCCTGTAATTAAGTCGTAACCGGGGGATTTTCTCCGATTAAAATTACTCTTAATTTCTCTAGATACTTCTCTTGGGGTAACCAACTTAATATCTGAACTAATTTGTACACTCTGTATTACCCTCGCATTGTGACCCTGGGCTTCGTTTGGTTGGAATATTTGTTCTAAATGGTCAGCGAAACTTAAGGCCTTTTGTTGGTCCGTCACTGCCCATTTTCCATTTTGTTCCTTAATAGGAGGAATTTGTGTGATCGGGCGTTTCATATACTTCGTAGCCTTCCATAGCGAGTAGCCTGTTTTGATATCACTCGTCAATTGGCTAAGGTAGTTGTTTGTTAAGGTGTCGTTGTAGTGCTCAATTTCTTTCGTAAGACGCTTACCAAGCTTGTTTAGCAGTCTTTTATCTTGTGGACATCTGGTATGATGCCACCTATTTCTTTGTTTCCGCTTTTCGGTTATAAGACACCTTATTTCTGCAGGGTAGGCGGTTGCTTTGACTCGGTGTGTTTTTTCCGGTGTGTTGTTCCAGGCAGTTTGCTGTATAATAATTGTAAATTTACTTATTTCCAAATCCAGCTATTTCGGAGTTTTTAATGGAACTCTTAATTGTATTATCCAAGTCTATTCTGAAACTTTCCCAGTCTGTATATCTATTTACAAGTGTAGGACTGCTCTCTACGCGTAAGATCTGATGCCATACTGATAAAATTATAGGATAATGGTTTGAATTCATGTCAAAACATTCATCGATGCTTAAATAATTACTAGATATATTTTTAGTAATAAAAAAGTCTATTAGGTCTGGTACTTTGCGTGGATCACTTGGCCAATAAGTTGGTTTTCCGGTAGATATAGCTTCACACTTTAGCTCTTTCATGGCACTCATGAGTTCCTTTCCTTGCTTGCACATGATAGTGTGAAGTTGGTTAACAAAGACCCCAGATAACTATTCTTCAGTTATTATACGATTGAAAAATTGAAAATATTTATTCGCCTGATAAACAGCCAGATAATTTTATACGCTAGATAAGTATTAATAATAATAATTAATAAATTTCCTTTTATTCAAAAAGCCAAATACAATTTCTCCATCTCAAAACAAAACATACAAACGCACTATATTAATACATCGCTAAGCATTATGTGAGACAGAGTGAACGTCTGTGTCTGTGCTAGTATAAACTGTGTTACAGACACAGGCGCCTTCCTCTTACAATTCATTAACAATTTGCTGAACTATTGTAAGCATAAACTTAGTTTATCTTAAGTACTAATCACTGATAATTAATATTTTTTTATTTTAATTACATATTTATTTTATTTGAGCAAGGAATGGTTGTGTGTGGTGTGGGTGTATGTGTTGATGTGTGTGGTGTGGGTGTATGTGTATGTGTGTGGTGTGGGTGTATGTGTGTGCAGTGTGGGTGTATGTGCGTGCGGTGTGGGTGTGTGTGGTGTGGGTGTATGTGTGTGTGGTGTGGGTGTGTGTGATATGGGTGTATGTATGTGCGGTGCGGGTGTATGTGTGTGCGGTGTGGGTGTGTGTGTGGATTCGTGCGTGGGTTTAGTTGTGTGTGTTGTAAGTATGCGTCACAGTATAAAAACGAATAATAAAGGAGCAATTTAGATATGTTCTTAAGCGGGTTAGTAAGATTTTTTTGCAAAGAGTTGTTCAGTCTCATCGTACGTTAACTTTTGAAGAAAACCACCAACAACAGTTTTACATTTAAATTTAGGTAGAGGGTATACGTTGCAGGTTTCGTTTATAGTATTATAAAGTTGGCTGCTAAGATACGGGTAGCTTCGCTTCGCCAGCGCAGTTTTGGTGGTGACAGGTGGGCATACGGGATCTTTACGACGCTTATTTTGCTCTAGCAGCCTTGGGTCATAGGTCAATGATGAGTGTACACGTAAGGTGATAATAAGCGCACAAAGCTGCCGGACAGTGAGTACAGATATGTCTTTATAAAGCTGGGTAGTCGGGTACCGGTAAGGTTTGTGAAGCATGACTTTCAAGACTGCTCTTTGTGCCCTCTCAAGACGAAGTAAATACGTTTTAAATGAACCACCCCAGACAGATATGCAGTAGGTAAGAAGTGACTGAACTAGGGCAAAATAGACAGTCTTTAACAATCGGTCGGCAACTACTCTTCTTAGTTTTTTCATAGGAAACATTAGTTTACGAACACGCGAGACTGTCACACTGATATGCTTTTGCCAACTTAATGTGTTATCAATGTGCACGCCCAAGTATTTAACACAAGAGCTTCTATGTATAGTAGGGCAGCTACAAGGGGTCAGTGTAGGTTGACAACTATGGGCTTTAACGTCTGGCATACTAGGCTGTGTAGCAGTGTTCGCTGAGAAAGGAACATAGTGAGTTTTAGAGACATTTAGCGTCAGCAGATTCAATGAAAGCCAATCCATGACTATGCCAAGAGCATTTTCAGCTGCGCGGTGAGCAGATTCCCATGTCTCTCCACTTATGATAAGCGCAGTGTCGTCTGCATATACAAGTATCTTGCAGTGTGGGATTGACAGCTGACACAATCTGTTTACAAATAGAAGAAAAAGAGTGGGCCCTAGCACGCTGCCTTGTGGCACGCCAACGGTTAGATTCACATCGTCACTGACGTAGTTGCCTACCTTAACTCGTTGGTTACGGTTTGTAAGATAGTCACGGAAGAGATTTAGAGCGATATCTCTGATTCCTATGCTTTCTAAACCACGGAGAAGGATGGGAGTAGAGACCGTGTCGAAAGCTTTGGCTAAATCAAGAAATATACCTAGAGTTTTAGTCTTAGAATCAAGATTTTTAACAATTTGGCTTGTAAGTTCAAGAACAGCATCCTCTGTTGATACGCCTCTCCTAAAACCGTATTGGTTTGGCGCAATTATGTTGTAGCGTTCAAGATAGCTAAGCAATTTTTTGTTCAGAACCTTCTCCATAATTTTGGACAGTGTGGTGAGTACAGATATAGGTCTATAGTTCTCGACACGGTCACCATCCCCACCCTTAAACACTGGTGTGACTAATGCCTTCTTAAAAGTGTCGGGAAAAGTACCTTTTAAGATACATAAATTACAGATATGCGTTATTGCGGGAACAAGTACATGTCTGGCTGCCTTGATAACTGAGGCTGGTATGCCATCGTGACCCACTGCACAATTATGTTTTAGTTCTATAATTATATTTTCTATTTCTGAAAAATTTGTTTCAAGTAATGCGAATGAGTTGCCTTGAGGATTTATTAAGCTGTCAAATTCAAAACTTGGGTTAGTTACAGTTTGACTTTGCGCAACTTGCCTAGCAAGATCCACTCCAACGTTTGCAAAATACTTGTTTATAGCATTGACAGAGGACTTTGGATCGCTGCACATATTAAGAAGCTCTCCTGACTTATTTATGGGTGAGGTGTTTTTGTAACTGATAGTTTTTATAAGGTCCCAAGTTGCTTTGGGGTTACCATTGGCCTTCAGGAGTTCTTTTTGGTCAAAGTTGCGTTTAATAGTCTTTAGTAAATTGTTACAGTAATTTCGGTATCGAACATATATTAGATTAGCAGTAAGGTCTTTAGGATTTTGCGTTGCTTTTATATGAAGTTGGTCCCGATTTCGCACGCACCTCAAGAGGCCAGTGGTCATCCATGGTTTAATGGTCTGTTTCCTGTTAGGGACTTTTTTTAGCGTACTGTGTTGATTTATTGAGTCAGATATAATGGAGATGAGTCGTTCCGCACCTTGATTGGGGTCTGTGCTACTTAAAACACTCGAGAAATCGGAGTTTTCTAGGCAGCTGATAATTCCTGGAAGGTTTAGATGCCGTATCATACTTTTAGGTTTTGTAGCATGAAGAGGGTTCCGATCAGTGCAAAACAGGAGAGGTGCATGGTCAGTAAAATATGAGTCCAGAACCAATGTTGTGGAAGGTCTATCCGTTTTTAAAAAGACATGATCCAGGCAGTTTTCAATGCGAGTGGGAAAAACGTGTGCCGGTAGTAGCCCGTGAAAAGCCATTGTATTTAAATATTCTTCTGTGTTTGGATCATTATTATCTGGTCGAATATTTATGTTTAAGTCCCCAATAACGGCTATAGTTGTTATTGACGCCAGGGACTCTAAAATATTGTTTAAAGAGTTAAGAAAATTTTCTATATTTCTGACTGAGGGTGAACGGTATATTGCAACAATAGCTGTATCTAGACCCAGCCTCAAGATAAGACAGTTAGCGTCCTGAAAAACTGGTTCAACTATATTATGAGTCACATCAGAGCTCACATAGACTACTACCCCGTCATTTTGGTTGTTAAATGAGGATCTAGCTGAGTTAAAGCCAGTTAGTACAGGAATATCCGTCACTTTACTTAACCAGCACTCAGAGAGGATTACTATATCACACTTAACCTTGATGGAATGTATTAAGACATTAAGACCATCAAAGTTGCGATTTAGGCTTCGGATGTTAACATGCAGTATGTTCAAAGTTGGCTGGGTAGTGTTTATATACTTCAAACATTGTTGCGGTGAACTCACATACGACCGTGAGATATTAAATGATTCTACAGAATCAATGAATTTATTTAAGTTGTCCTTATCGAATTTTTTATTTTAAAAATGAGTGACCAGTTTACGTATGTACTGCGGAATATCATTTGTGTAAGTCGTGTAAGTGCTTTGGTGTAGATTTTAGAATTTAGAGTGTTTAGTATATTTGTAATAAAAGCTTTGTAGTAATGCTTGGTGTGAATGTTTTGGTTGTGTAAGTGCAATTGTGTAGCGTAGTGATTAATATAAAATTTTGTTTCATACGAGAAAGCAAATAAATTACGGTTGTTTACAAGGTAAACCATATCATAACACAGTGAAATACTGATAAAGACAGCTTCTGTAATACTAAACTTAAAATAAAAATAGTATAATAATATAATGGATAAGCTGTGAGAATTTACATTGAGGTACCCTTTATAGGATAGTCATTTTTTAGCTAAGAGTTTTAGATTGATTGCAGATTCGATTCGAATTTGTGGCTCACCTTCGGCTTTACGCAGGAATATACAACCACGCGAAGTCCAGCAGTACTTGTAGCCATTTTCCCTCGCAAACTGTCGAGCTGCGTAGAATAGTTTCTGCGTGTTGGGCGTTAAGGCTTCTGATATGAACACAGGTTTGACAGGTCCAGGTATACTGAGGTGGCTAGTATTTAATTTTTCTTCATTTGGTTTTTTCTTGTTGTAATTCTTGACCCCCTGCAATATTTTCTCCTTTTTTAGGACACTGTTCAGCTCAACCATAATGGATTTACTTCCTTCTTTGTTGGTTTGGATTCTGTATATGTCTTTTATGTCACAGTCTTGGATATCCACCTCGACAGCTCTCGACAAGGTTTTCAGTATCAAACTAGCGTCTTCCTTCGACTCAAATTTCCTGTCATCTCGCAAGCAGATTGGTACATTTCGTATCTCTAGGCTAGGCAACCTACTTTTACGCTCAAGACCTTCAATCTTTTCTTCCAATTTCTGAATGGTCTTCTTATCTTCTGCACTATCCTCTTGCAGGTTTTGAAGTGTTTTAAAAATTAAGTCATATCTATCTGACATAAATTGAAAACTTTCTTTAAGCTCTTCATTATTTTTCTTGAGGTCAAGGAAGCTTTGGTCTACCTTAGATGATAAGGACGAGATCAACCCTTTGAGTTCCTTGATGCCTTCATTGCCCTGTTTCCGTTGTTTATTTCTATCGCTGACATACATGTCACCGCCTCTCTCAGATGCAGTATCCGACTCACTTGTCACAGGTACACATACCTTAGAGAGCGTGGAGCCAAGCTTAGTGGCGGGCGCGGGAGCGGGTGAGGTAGGCGGGGGGGAGCGTTGCATTCTTGCGAGCATGTTGGATGGTTCAGTTATTGTAGAAGTACCAGGCGTCCAATACTTGCGAAGAGGTTTTCCCAGAGCGAGGCGCGTAGGGGTCACTACACTGGTCGCCGATCGAGGATTTAGCACATTTTTCCTATCCGCCAGCCTAACTTGACCCCTCAATATAATGGGACACTGTTGTATAGCAAGCGGAATAGATGACGACACGCGCACACGCAGGTTCAGCTCAGCTACCTATGTTTCGTCAGTTGCTGTCCTGCTCACTTTTATGCTCCGAGTCTTGTGTAGCACCGCAGTTTTATGCACGCCGTGTTGGCTTGACGTAAGCAGGTGTAGTAATCTGTGGCAGCGAGCAGGTACCAGGAGCGCAGAGGTAGCAAGCGGCGGCCAGGTAGAGGTGGCACGCAACGCGTGAGGTGTGCAGCGTTGGTGTGCGTGCGTACAGTGCTGGCACCCGCTCGCAGACTAATACTCCTTTGAATTATGCACTCCTATTTTTTGCGCAGAATAAACTTGGCTAATAAACTTTGTTGTAATAACAGTATTGAACGATTTAACTGAGGATTGAAAAATTGGTCCTAAGAAAATTGTTTTTGAACGAAGTTTTCTAACGCGGCTTGTGGTAGGAGTAAGTTGGCAGAAAAGTCACGTGAAAAAGCGTTTATTTTATACTTCCAACCAGCCCCGGATCTAAGGGGGGCAATCCTGGGCCCGTGCCCCGGGCGCCAACTTCAGGGGGCGACAAATTCAAGCGTAGCGTCTGTCTAAGTGCACCACCCAGCACACCGCAACTTTGCAATAAATGAGACGCGCAGCACATTTATAAACTTTCAATTTTTTTTTCTTTTTTACAACAGTTTTGGCGCCCCTGTTGAATTGGCGCACTATCGATCGATACAATTTGAATATGTTGCTGCCAAAATTTTCATTTTGAGAAAATTTAAATATCGCGGGGGCTAACTTAGCGCATCCCCTTAAAAGATTGGTGGGGGGCGGGCCGGCAGACGGCAGTTTTTGCCCAGCCTCAAAAAAAATCTAGATCCGGGGTTGCTTCCAACTATCTTCTTCTAATTCGATCGCGAGAGAGAGAAAAAAAAAAATCAAAGTCCATTTCTTTATGTCAGCAATGTGAGAAGTTAATAAGGCTTGGATTGGATGACCGCAAAAAATTTAGTATTAAAGATACCACCACGTTCGTAAAACGGGCTCTGCGGAATCTTGTTGGGAAAACATTGTTCTCACAAGATCATGGTACCGGTCTTAAATAGTCATGATGTAGAACTAGCTAAGGCCGTAATGACCAAATATACAGATACAAGAATTGCGTACATTACAAAAAAAGGGACCCTCAAAAATGTATTCGCCATAATTATATACTCCAAATTGATTCATTTTAAAAATCAGTAGTTGTTATGAACCTACTGATTTTTTAAGTATGTATTATTTGTTGGTACTATAACATTACTTTTTTACTTTTATTTAATAGTTGTTATTATTAAAAATTTAACTTTTCTACGCATCAGCTGTTTTATTTCTGGGTTCAAGCAAAATTCCGAATGATTATCGATAAAAAAAAAAACAATGGTACGGACTTCTCTTTCCGGGCTCGGAAACAACAATAGCTATTGTTCTTTTTCGTAGAAACTACCGCGCGTCCCCCGCCAAAAGTGACAGAATTTTTTGTTCGGAATATTGCGCTTATGGCTTCTCCAGTGATATATACTCTAAGTGAAAACCTTATAAAAATCCGTTGCGTATTTTAGAAGAACGCGGACAAAAAGGGGCCATTACATACATTGTAAACCAAATAAATAAATTGTGTATTTGAACGCGAAAAGCTGCTTTATTTTATAATATTTTTTCCGATTACTGTCAGATTGCCTGTTGTCAGGGTATTCTAACGACATTTTAATTTGTAATTTATTTTTAAATAGCTTCATAAGAATGTTTATAATTTTTGCGTGTCTATTTCCAGGCAGAATGTACATGGCTCACTCTTATCTACTCCACCTGTATTTTATGTAACCTACATTCATTGCAAATAAATGATTGATTGACTGATTAAAACTTTTAGAACTATGTATTTTGAAAACTAAAGCTGAAAATGAAATCTCGTCCTATAGCTGGTGGAGTGGAAACGCGTCCGGCGAGTGGAGCGCGCGCGCAAGGAGGCGCTGGACGAGCAGCTCAGCTACATCGTGGACAAGACCGAGCGCTACTCGCGCCAGCTCGCCGCCAACCTGCACGCGCCGCCCGCCGACGACGACGCTGAGTTCACGCCGCGCGGCTGCTCGGACGACGACGAGGAGACCATCGCCGCCGCCGAGCGCGACGAGCCGCGCCGCGACCATCGCGACGAGCTGGACGCGCTGCGCCGCGACCTGCGCGCGCCGCTCGGCGACCTGCTGCCGCCCGGCTACCTGCCCGCGCACTCGCCGCCGCCCTCCGACTACGGGCCCGAGGAGGACTCGGCCGACGACGAGCGCACCATCGCCGAGCAGGAGCGCGCCGAGCCGACGGACGCCGCCGCCGAGCTGGCCGCGCTGCAGCGCGACGCCGGCCTCGGCCTGGACGAGCTGCGCCGCCGGTACGCACGCCCGCCCGACCCGGAGCGGGGCGACTCCTCCGACTCCTCGCGGGACTCGGACTCGGCCTCGGCGTCGTCCGACGCGAGCGCCTCCACGGCGGCGTCGGAGGCGCTGGAGGCGCTCGTGGACGGCCCGGCGGAGGCGCGGCACGGCTCGGAGCGGCGCGTGGAGGAGGCGGCCGTGCTGGCGGCGTCGCTGCAGCCCACGGGCACCACGCTGTCGGAGATGCCGGTGGGCACGCCGGTGCCGCGCCTGCTGCGCCACGTGCTGCGCGAGTACCAGCACGTGGGCCTGCACTGGCTGGCCACGATGTACGCGCGCGGCCTCAACGGCATCCTGGCGGACGAGATGGGGCTGGGCAAGACGGTGCAGACCATCGCGCTGCTGGCGCACCTGGCGCTGGAGCGGCGCGACTGGGGCCCGCACCTGGTGGTGGCGCCCACGTCCGTGGTGCTCAACTGGGAGATGGAGTTCAAGAAGTGGTGCCCCGCCTTTAAGATCCTCACCTACTACGGCACCATCAAGGAGCGCAAAATGAAACGTGTGGGGTGGACTAAAGCTAACTCTTTCCATGTGTGTATAACCTCGTATAAACTCGTAGTGCAAGACCATCAAAGTTTCCGAAGAAAACGATGGAAATATCTTATCCTCGACGAGGCACAGAACATTAAAAACTTCAAATCTCAAAGGTGGCAGATGTTATTAAATTTTCAAACAGAAAGGTGAGTGATCTTTATGCAGTTTTGTATGATAAGCATTTAAACTTGCTACTTAATTGTGACGTATACACGTCCGACTGATGTAGTAGAGCATTGCGCGTGTTACTGCATGAACTTGATCTATACATACAACATTCACACAATTCACAGTGTTCAATGTTATATTAACTGATGTGATTAGACTCGAGAACTGTATCGGGTCGCTAATGTGTCGCGTGTCGCAGGCGCCTGTTGCTGACGGGCACGCCGTTGCAGAACAGTCTGCTGGAGCTGTGGTCGCTTATGCACTTCCTCATGCCCGACGTATTCGCGTCGCACTCGGAGTTCCGCGAGTGGTTCAGCGAGGTGGCCGGCATCGCCGACGGCTCCAACCGGTACAACGAGGCGCTGGTGCGGCGCCTGCACGAGGTGCTGCGGCCCTTCCTGCTGCGCCGCCTCAAGGCCGACGTAGAGCGCCAGATGCCGCGCAAGTACGAGCACGTGCTGCTGTGTCGCCTGTCCAAGCGCCAGCGCTTCCTCTACGACGACTTCATGTCGCGCGCCAAGTGAGTACCCACACACACGCGCCCACAGCGCACGCCCCGTACCGCTCGCCTCACCCCCGCCTCGCTGTCGCAGGACCAAGGAGAGCCTGGCGTCCGGCCACCTGCTCAGCGTCATCAACGTGCTCATGCAGTTGCGCAAGGTGTGCAACCACCCCGACCTGTTCGAGCCGCGCCCCGTGTCCTCGCCGCTGCAGCTGCCGGGCCTGCGCCTCGCCGCGCCCGCGCTGGCGCTGGCCGTCGGCCTGGCGGAGCGCGCGTCGCTGGCCGCGCGCCTCGGCGGCGACCTCGCCTCGCTGGAGGCGGGCGGCGCCGGCGCCTTCGCCGCGCACCGCGCGCGCCACCTGGCGCCGCCGCGCCGCCTCGTGGAGGAGCTGGGCGCCGCGCCCGCGCGCCCCGCGCCGCCGCGCCCGCCGCCCGCCGGCCTGCGCCTGCACCTGCGCCTCGTGCCGCGCGCCGCGCCGCCCGACGCCGCGCCCGCGCTGGCCGTGCCCGTGGCGCTGGCGCCGCGCGGCCGGCCCGCGCCCGCGCCCGCGCCGCCGCCGGGCGCGGGCGCGGGCGCGCGGCTGGAGGCGCGGCGGCGCGCGTGCCTGCGGCGCCTGGCGGCGTGCAACGAGCGGCGCTGCTGGCGGCTGCCGCTGTTCGGCGCGGACCTGCGCGCGGCCGTGCACGCGGGCGGCCCGGCGGTGCCGCCGCGCGACGTACGGGACGTGCTGGCAGACTTGCGCCCGATAATCGACAGGTGAGTCGTACGCCCGCTCTCAAAAGTGCTCAAATAATACTAAAAAAAAAAGAACCGTCCAGCGGCGAGTCGGACTCGCACAATAAATTAAGGTTTCGCAATAAATTGCGAACAGGCGTGGCATTAATACCGATATTCTCGAAAGTAATAGAAAAATATACCACTGAATGTACAATTTTCTCGAAAGTAAAAACGTACTGGTTGATGAACAAAAAGGCTTTAGAAAAAAATAAGTCAATTAATGTTGCTATTTATGATTTTCTCAAGAAAATTATGTCAAGTGTAGATAGCACACTACCCATCTGTGCCCTGTATATCGACATGACGAAAGCCTTGGATAATGGTGATCATCTAATCGACAAACTAGAAAGATATGCAGGCCTAACATGACACACGCGACATATATCCACTCTCGCGCGACAATTTTTTGTCTATTTCTGTAGTTTTATCGTTTTCTGACAGCTACGCCATACAAAATATTCGACTCGTTCTGTCAAACTTGATATTTTGTCGATAAACCCTAACATGACACGTTATTTATCTCGATTTTTGACAGTTCAACACGATATAATCAGTCATTTTTAACCGACTTCCAAAAAGGAGGAGGTTAAATGTTCGTCGCGTATGTTTGTTTTTTTCTTTAATTTTTTTTTATGTATGTCCACCGATTTCTCCGTTAATTGTGGACCGATTTTGAAAATTCTTTTTTTGTTTGAAAGGGTGTGCTCTCGAATTGGTCCCCTAAAATTTGTATTAACTTTGCTTGGATAGTTTTTGAGTTAGCTACAAAATACGTATTTTTTTCCCACTTAGTATGTAGATGATATGATAAGTTTCTGTCACTGGTAGCATATTCGAATACCACTAGTATTCGAATATGTGTGGTGTAGGTACCACAACTAAAAAGTGAAAAATAAAAACTTTTTACAAAAAAATACAACCGACCTCCAAAAAAAAAACACTACAAAGTGAAAATAACTTTAATTTAATTTGGAGGTCGGTTGTATTTTTTTGTAAAAAGTTTTTTGTCGTATTTAGTCGTCGTCGACTTTGACGACGATAAAGAGTAGACAAAAAGACAAAATTATGATACATAAAAAACTCGAAAAAAAGATGGCAGATTCATAGTCGTACTTATTGTAGGCAATTTTGTAATTTTTTTTTTTGAAATGTGTTTGTACACCGGTGTACTGTAGTGGAGGAAAGCACTATCACGTAGATGACTATTACTTTCAGTAATAACCAGTCGCTTTGCCAATTATGGTGATTAAATAAATAAATTAATTAATTAACGAAATCTATTTGTACAATAATAAACTTCGATTTGTCAAATTGCGATCGTCGGCTCATTTGTCATTTGTAGTGATTATCTAATGAGTATAGATGCCACTTATTTTAATTTCCGTCATTTTGTATTTTAATTTCAGCATGCTAAAGAAATTATTTAATTTTAATCAAAAAGTCGGTTACATAAAAAACTAATCATAAATAATTAAGAGAGAGAGACGTTTATTCAATAAAGTACATAATAGAATTGAATGAATGAAACAGAACTTCAAGCCGATGTTGCTATCATAAAAATAATTTGTTTTTAATCATTTGCAACATCGGTTTATCGTCGCGCGATAAAGAAGTGTCAAGTGCCTTTGTCGAGTTTGCTCGTCGTTTGCGGTCATGTTAGGGATTAGATTGACGTCAGAATCGTAGACAAATTACGATAAAACGAGAAAAAGAGCGTTCTCGCGCTTGTCATGTTAGCCCTGATGGAATACGCGGCAATGGTCTTGATCTCAATAAATACTTTTTCTTTCTTTCTTTCTTTCTATCTTATCACATCATGTTTAAGTAACCGGCAACAATATACAGAAATAACAAATATAAATGTGAAAACTAAGTGGGAAATCAAATATTGGTCTGAACTTAGAACGGTAAAGTACGGTGTATCTCAGGGGAGCATATTGGGTCCCCCACTATTTCTGGTGTACATAAATGATCTTCCAAAAAGTATCAATCACCCAACAATATTATTCGCTGATGACTACAATAATGATAAAAAAAAGATGAGTGACACGCTAGAGCAAACTAAAGATTGGTTGCAGGCGAATAATTTAAAAATAAATTTAGAAAAGACGTGTATAATGCTAAAATGCACGCATTATACACGTCTTTTCTAAATTATAAAAATGATAGATGATTTTATTTCTGTAAGTAGGTTTGTACAAACACTTTACACGTCAATCATATTTTAAAAACTAGATAAGGTCGGCGTTTCCTACCTGACTACTCTGAGAAGAAATGCCGAAACAAACTCAGAGGTCAGTCTCTTTTAAGTCCAGACATAGTCTTGGTCAGATTATGTGAAGGCCATGTGGATTGGTGTCTGAAGTGGTCTTTTGAGGAAAGCACCACACAGATTGAGAGGATCTGTCCAGTCAGTGCACGCATTTGTCAGCTATCGTGCAGCTCAACTCAGAATTTAAAGCGTTCAACGATTCGACGAACATTACCAAAAAGAGGACATTTGGGTAGGCCACATAAATTACTCAAACTGTCAGACCATGATTAGAAGTAAATGAGAAAAAATTTAAAACAAAACAAAGAGGAATGACCCACATAGTCTTCACATTCACAATAATTAAAATAATATAATACTTTAAAAGTAAATATTCATGTCATTGTAAATATAAAATTCATTTATGTCAATGTGTATATAAAAAAAAACCCGATTCCGCCTTGGGATAGTTGGTCTCCCTCTCGAAAATACAGAAGGTTGCCCGATTCAAGGGTTATTGTGTCCTCCCCCTCTCTTCGGACTTCACTTAAGCCAAGAATATGCCACCTTATTTTTCCGAGCTCTTCTAGCTGCATTAGGTGTTCGTCGAGCCGTAACGTGCGTCTGTCGTACGTTGCCAAGGTCAGTTGGGTTTGGCAGCCATTCGTAACCCGGGGATTCTTCGCATCCCCTATCTTACCGTTACTGTGATTGCCGCCAAAATCAGGAATAGCAAGGCGGCTGGGAACTGGAGGCCGTGGTTGAATTTGACTTGCCATTTGGAGGGTTTGCCCATAATCGCCACGCTGGGTATGCGGGTTGGCGATCGCAGGTCGCAGCTTCTCGCACTAGTGACGCTGCTGCCCGTCACTCGAGCCTCGTTAGTTATTCAGCAGGGTGCACCACGAGCAGGTGAGGTTGACTTGTGGCTCTGAGATGGTAAGTGTGCCCCCTTACACCCCCAGTGGCTTTTCGGGCATCGTGAAATAGGCCCTGAGGGCCTAAATCTAATAATTGATGGACATGGAAATTAGCAGTCGTTTGTAATAATAATAACCACACCGCCGTATCTCTACGTTGACGTCGTGGTAGGGCTTGCGTGCTCCGAACTCTAGGTCTGTGCCGGTAGAGTTTACTTTGCCGGAACAGGTCTGGGATGAGGAGCCAGACCAAGAGAGATACAAAAACCCGCAGGGCAGCATGTGGCGAGCTGATGGGCAGTAGCGACCCCACGGACCCTATCTCCCGGGAGAAGTCTTGTTCCTCACCTCTGGCTTGCCTTCATTGGCCGGCTGGAGTGAACACTGACGAGGAACAGAGCTCCCATCTCATTCTTGCCTTAATTGGCCGGCTTGAGTGGAGATTCGCAAGAGCAAACGTGCTCGGAGGAAGGAAGTATTCTAGTAAGTGCTCGTAGGGATCTTGACCATCTTCCGGGCTCTGGGATTGTTCTGAAAGCCGTGGAATACCTCTCCACTCCTCAAGCACCTCAGGACATGTTGCCCCCTTGTCGCTACGACACTTTGTGCTAGCGAGCGTTTTCGGGGGCCCATTATTGAGTGTGCAAGTCACCCCCTGCCATTTTATCCGTGTGCATTTAAAACATTGATCAGGCAGGGGCCATAGTCTTTCCATAGTTCCAGTTAACCAATCCATTATAGCCACCCAAATCCATAGCCCAATATGTTTTGTTTCCATGTTCTGCAATAGTCCTACACCAACCGAGGGTTGTCCTTGGGTGCATTTGTATGGTGCATACAGGGATAATCGTCGGTTGCTGCCTTATTACATTTAAAATTGGCCAAGAGGCCTCTGCGAGTTGGCTTCGGCCCCTCGTACGCCTTCCAAAGGACCGGGATCCATGGTCCCGAGATTTGTTAAAATATAGAAAAATAATAATAATAACCCCACCGTCGTATCTCTACGTTGACGTCGTGGTGGGGTTGCGCGCTCCGAAC
This sequence comes from Agrochola lychnidis, assembly GCA_963680765.1. Taxonomy (NCBI): domain Eukaryota; kingdom Metazoa; phylum Arthropoda; class Insecta; order Lepidoptera; family Noctuidae; genus Agrochola; species Agrochola lychnidis. The sequence continues at coordinate 52,830 of OY796863.1, read as the reverse complement.
TCTAGGCCTGTGCCGGTAGAGTTTACTTTGCCGGAACAGGTCTGGGATTAGGAGCCAGACCAAGAGAGATACAAAAACCCGCAGGGCAGCATGTGGCGAGCTGTTGGGCAGTAGCGACCCCACGGACCCTATCTCCCGGGAGAAGTCTTGTTCCTTACCTCTGGCTTGCCTTTATTGGCTGGCTGGAGTGAACACTGACGAGGAACAGAGCTCCCGCCTCATTCTTGCCTTAATTGGCCGGCTTGAGTGGAGATTCGCAAGAGCAAACGTGCTTGGAGGAAGGAAATATTCCAGTAAGATGCTGGTAGGGATCTTGACCGTACTTCCGGGATTGTCCTGATAGCCGTGGAATACCTCTCCACTCCTCATAAGCACCTCAGGACGTGTTGCCTCCTTGTCGCTTCGACACTATGTGCTAGCGACCGTTTTCGGGGGCCCATTATTGAGCGTGCAAGTCACCCCCTGCCATTTTATCTGTGTATTTTATATAAAACATTGATCAGGCAGGGGCCATAGTCTTTCCATAGTCCTAGGTAACCAGTTCACTTTAGCCATCCAAACCCATAACCCAATATCTTTGTTTCCATATCCTGCATTAGTCCTACACCAACCGGGGGTTGTCCTTGGATGCACTTACGTAGTGCGGACAGGGATAATCGTCGGTTGGTGCCTCATTTAATTAAAAATGTCTAACGGGCCTCTGCGAGTTGGCTTCGGCCCCTCGTACGTCTTCCAAAGGTCCGGGATCCCAGGGTCCCGAGATGTGTCAAAGACATTTGAAAATAATAATAATAAAACTTTATTCATATAAAAAGGTAAAACACTAAATACTAATTTGCTTAAATCGACGAAAAATTCAACTATGTTATGTGCCTGAACTAGGTCATCCTGTGTTTCAGGCGAGGCAAGATATAATAATATTTCTAAATAATCACATTAATTATATTATAAAAATCTAGTCATCTAATAGGTATGTAAAAAGGTGTAAATAGTACAATAAATCCTACTTGCTATCTTAGTAACTATCCTTACTTAGCTAAACTTAATTAGTACAATTTTTAATTTATTTAAGTACAATTAATAGTTTCTCTGTATCTTCATAGAACATATTTTGAAGAGCTTCCTTGAGAGTTCTTTTACAATTATTATAATTTAGAGAATAAATTTTAGCTCTCCCATTTAGTCTGTTATAAAGTAATGGTCCTAGGTAGACAAAAAATTTGGCTGCGAAGGCATGTTTTGTACTTTTTGTAGGGCAAACTATGTCTTTCCGTCTCTTTTTAGTAAATTCAGTGCTATATGGGAGGGCTGCGTGTTGTTTTAATACGATGCTCATTATGAATAACTGTCGAGCTGTTCACAGGATTTATAGAGTAGTGGGAAAAAGGAAAGGGCGGCAAGTAGACACCTTAAGAATTGCTCTTTGCGCTCTTTCAATAGGTAGTAGGAAACTTTTACCTGCTCCACCCCAAGAGGTAATGCAGTAAGTCAAAATTGACTGACAGAGAGCAAAGTAAACTCGCCTAATTAATTTTGGGTCTGCAATATAACGTCGGTTTTTGAAAACAAATATTTTAACAAACCTTTTAAACCACCAACACGAATAGTTAAGTGACTACAAAATACCACTACTCGACACTAGATGGCTTTGTCACAATACGTCATCTTTCTGAATCGCGGTGTCAAGATTCTCCATGATCTAATGACCTCCGCTAAAATATTAGTTTTTTGGAAGACTGAACCAGTGGTGCATTCGTTGGCTACGTCCTACTTGGAATAGTTTCACGAGACTCCATTGCTCAGTTAAGAGCCATATTCGACTTTGTTGTCAATTTTTGGTCTAGAGGACCCTTATTCCCTCCTTCGTCCCTTCTGGGAAAAGGAGACGAGAGCTTGTCCTGTATAAATATTGTACCGTGTACGTTGAAGATATTAAAATCCTTGTCATATTTCAACTGGTCTTCTTTGTGCCGGCAACGGTGACGATGACATCCTCTACAATATTAGTTTACGCATTCTATTATTTAAAGCTTCTATGTGTTGTTTAAAAGATAGGGTTTCATCTATTACAATTCCTAGATATTTTATTTTATTAGTTATATTAATATTAGGACACGTAAGCAGGCAATCAGCAGGGGCCATACAACAGTGAGCAAACATCGTTGAGGGCAAAACAGATGTTTGTTTGCACATTGAAAACTTAATATAATTTGTCTTTGCCGCATTTAGGGTTAGTGAGTTATGTTGAAGCCACTTATTTACGATATTAAAACCGTATTGCGCAAACTTGTAGACTTCATGTTCCGATTCAGCAGAAAAAAGGAGGGCAGTGTCGTCAGCGTAGGATATTATAGTGCCGTGCTGTAAGTTTAGATTACAAAGGTCATTTATGTATATCAAAAACAGAGTAGGCCCTAAAATACTTCCTTGGGGCACACCAAAGGACATGCAGCTAAGTTTTGCCGGGAAACTAGTCCTACTTGCAACCACTGTGGAGAGACTGGACACTCCTTCAAGGAATGTAGCAACAAATCTTCTCCCGCTCAATGTGCGACGTGCAAGCGTTTCAAGAGGAAATGTGACCATCCAACTGGTGACGTAAGTTGCCCGGCGCGCAAATATGCAGATAACAATTACATCAACTCAATAGACTATGACGGCGCCTGAGAGCGCCACCGAATACTTTATTTAGTTAGCACACAAATAGGTAGCTTATCCTTTATTTATATTTCAACTTAGTTTGTAACAATCATGACAAATCAGCTTATTTGTGATTTAGATAGTTTTTCTGTGTCCGAATCAAAAATCTGTGATGTTAAGGACTGTAAGCACCATATTCCACCTGGTGGAAAAACGTTAACCATGCTCACACAGAATATTCGCAGCATTAATCGGAAAATGAACGGATTTGAAGTGCTGTTACAGAACCTTGACATAAGCTGTGATATTATCGTCCTTACAGAATGTTGGTTGTCAAAACAAACAGTCAATTTACCATCTCTTGACGGTTACTATTGTTATAAAACTGACAGAAACATTAACCAGAACGATGGATTAGTAGTTTATATCAAAAATAATTTACGGACAATCATAGAAAAACCAGTATTCCAAGATAGTAATTGCTTAATAATCAAAATTATTCCCGATACGGTAGTCATGGCTATTTATAGGCCTCCTTCTCAAAAATGGGCAGATTTTTAGACTCGCTTGACACCAACTTAAAAAACATAACATCATTTAAAAACATAATACTTTTGGGCGATATTAACATAAACATTGCTTCCGGGAGAAGCCGATACCCATGTACATAATTATCTGAATATTTGCTCATTTCATGGACTTTTACCAACTCACTATCACCCCACACATCAGAGTGGCTCATGTTTAGACCACGTCATTTTAAAATAAAAAAATCCATCTAAAACATTCGTTACTAATTCTTCGCTTACCGATCATCAAGCTGTTTTACTAACATTACAAATATGTTCACCTAGAAAAAACTGCATGCGTAGCTACACTAAAGTCAATATGACAAACCTGGAAAATGACTTACGCGGTATTAATTTTGACCCAGTTTATAATTCAGACGATGCAAATATTACGTTAAAGTATTTCGTAGATTCGCTACAATATGCAATAAGGGAAAACACATTCACTAAAACAATGCCTAGAAAGTATAGTTGTATTAAACCCTGGATTACACCCGGTCTCGTTCGTTGTATAAGACATAGAGACAAACTTCACCTGAAATTGAAACTCACACCTGACAACGAAATACTTTCTGTTACATACAAAAGGTATCGAAACTTCTGTAATAATCTTTTGAAAAAACTAAAAAATCAGTATGATAAAAATGAATTACAGAAGGCGGGGACAAATAGTAAACTTGTGTGGAAATTTATAAAAACGAATACATTTAGATCAAAAAATCCCGAACCTCCGTTTGACCTACTATCTACAGAGGAAAACCCATCCGCAGCAATGAATAAAATAACAACTTTTTATGCTAACGTTGGTAAAAACTTAGCTGAAAAATCATTAAACTCCAGTAATTTTTCCCGTCAAAACCAGACTACTACATCCTCAACACTAAATTCATTTATTTTATTAGATACCGACGTTTGCGAAGTAGTAACAATAATAAACGGTTTAAAGGATGTTTGTGCCACTGGGTGGGATGACATACCTAATAATATTCTTAAGAGATTTAAATACCTCCTTGCCCCTCCGCTAACACACATTTTTCAGCAATGTTTAACTAAAGGTAAATTTCCTAAGTTGCTAAAAAAGCTGTATTCAAGTCTGGAGACAAAAACTGTGTGAATAACTACAGACCCATTTCAGTGTTAACAGGCCTCTCAAAAATTTTAGAAAAAATCTTTAACAGTAGATTGATAAAATATCTGGAAGATAACAAACTACTTTCAGATAGTCAATTTGGTTTTAGGCCCAAAAGATCAACTGGCCAAGCAGTACACAAATTGACTAATTATGTCACTACCAATCTAGATAATGGTATGCACACAATTGGGATCTTTCTAGACCTTGCCAAGGCCTTCCACACCATTTCATGTACTTTACTTTTGCACACGCTTGAAACACTTGGGATAAGAGGAGCCCAACTTCAACTATTTTCTGATTATCTTAGCGATCGTCAGCAATGTGTAAAAATTGGTCAATATACAAGTTCTGAACTTAAAAATAGTTGTTTTGGAATTCCACAAGGCAGCATTTTGGGCCCTACGTTATTTTTAATCTATATAAATGAACTTTGCTGCTTGGCACTCCAAAATGGTGTCATAATGTCTTATGCGGATGACACCGCTCTATTGTTCTCAGGTCAATCAAGAGTTGAGGTCTATGAACATGCTCAGAATAGTTTTATTTAACATTGTTTCTAATTGGCTCCATAATAATCTACTAACATTAAATACAGATAAAACAAAATACATTTCATTTACAATGAGAAATACTAACATACCGCTTACTAATCTAAACATTTACGCACATAATTGTAGCACGTACGCTGACACTGCATGTTCCTGCCCCACTTTAGCTAAAGCTGACCATTTAAAATATCTGGGTGTCACTATTGACTCCAATGTCATTGTGAACACACTGGAACATATCCAATGTTTGTGAATCGATATGTTTAATTCCGTAAACATATCGATTTACTTTGTACAAGAGTGCGCAAATTAATATATGTCTTTAAGAATTTACGGAACATAGCAGACTATAAATTAATTAAACAGGTTTATTTAGCTTTGTATCAATCCATTCTTACCTATTGCATAACTTCTGGGGGTGGTGCTGCAAAAACAATTTTACTCCCTCTAGAGCGTGCTCAAAGAGCAATTCTAAAGGTTGCTACATTTCGCCCTTTTAGATTTCCTACGCACCAGCTCTACTTAGCATGTAATGTACTAACAGTACGGCAATTATTTATACTAAGCATAGTATTACACCAGCACACTGCACTTCCTTTTGACCCAGCACCTACCGATAAGAGAAGGAAGGACTTGGTTTGCATAAAGCCTCAAACTAGACATGCATTTGCTAATCGATTTTATGTGTTTTTAGGACCTTTTCTGAATAATAGGTTCAACAAGTTACTATGTTTCTATAGTGTAAGTTATAAAAAATGTAGTAAAATGTTATCAGTACATTTAGCGATACTCAATTACACAGACACAGAAAAACTTCTAGAAATTTTGTCATGATGATTATAATTTATCCCTCGTAAGTATTTACTTTTGTATATTTACATAGGTTTAGTTTTAGATATAAATATACCAATATGCTTTTTCTCATAGTTGTTAATAAATTATTTTATATCAGTTTAACTTAAAATTTTAGTGCTCCAATTTAATTCAAATGTAAAGTGATGGCCTGAAACACAGGTTTGAATTAACCTAGATCGGGCGGGTCGCTACCTAACATTGTAATTCCGAACCATCATTACTTGCACTTGTAATTAATATATTTTAGTTTAAGTTTATTTTTAGGCATTATAATTGTTTGGGAAATCTTACTATTGACTAAATGTACACTTTTTGTAAACGTTTTTATATTCAATAAATATTATTATTTATTTATTAAAGGACGTGTTTTTTTCGTCTGCGCTGAGAACATTGCCAATCTTAACGCACTGGCTTCGGTCTTCTAAGTAACTTTTGAGAAGTTTCAGTTGAATGCCTCTTACGCCCACCGTCTCAAGCTTGCGCAAAAGAATAGGAATGGAGACTGTGTCAAAAGCTTTGGCGAGGTCCAGGAAAACTCCTACTGTATGGTTACCCTTGTCAAGTTCTTGGGCTAGATAGTCAGTCAGTTGATTTACGGCATCGGCAGTTGAAACTTTAGGTCTAAAACCATACTGATGCTCTGACAAAATTGATTTATCCTCCAGATATTTAAACAATCTTTTATTTATGATTTTTTCCAAAAATTTTGACATAGAAGGTAGTAAAGAAATTGGTCTATAATTTGTTACTTGCTGTTTACTGCCTGTTTTGTAGACAGGGACAATAACTGCTTTTTTGAGACACTCGGGAAAAAGACCCAAAGACAGGCACATTCGGAAAATATAAGTCAGTGGTGGTACTAAAATATTCTTGAATCGTTTGATGATTTTATTTGATATATTATCCCAACCAACTGCACAGTCATCTTTCAAAGTCATGATTATTCTTTCTACCTCAGTTTCGTCAGTATCTAGCAGGGCGAAGGATGTTAAGGTGGGATTACATTCAAAAGGCGTGCTTGTTTGATAGTGTGATTGAACCCGATTTCTTTCTGCCAGATTCTTTCCGACGTAACAAAGAAATTATTTGCTAAGTTAGCAGATGTCAGCGGTGTCGAGTGCGCTTTTAATAAACCTGAAGATTACTCATTTTGTTTCGAGGTATATGTTACATTTTTAATATATTTCCAGATCTGTTTACTATTTGTTCCAGCCTTTTCCAGTGCTTTTTTATCGAAGTTACTTTTAACCTTTTTGAGGAGGTCATTACAGAAATTACGATATCTTTTGTACGTCAGTTGCAGTGTTGCATTATCTGGATGCGATTTAGCCTTCATGTGCAGTTTATCTCTGTTTCATACAACGAATAAGACCTGTCGTGATCCAGGGTTTTATGTTAAAAATTTTACGGTTCAATATTGATATATCTGTATTTTTCTGAATTGCATGTCGTATATTTTCTATTACATACAACATACAAAACTGCGGATCAGGAGAATTGTAAACTGGATCAAAGTTGATGACGCGTAAATCTTCTTCAAGTTTATTTATGTTTAATTTAGAAATTGTGCGAGTGTTTTGTTTAGGTAATTTACAGTTTATGATTAATAGGGCAGCATTGTGATCGGTTATTGTTGAGTTAACAACAAGTGCAAGTGAAGGGAAATTGCATTTAAGCATGATATGGTTCAAGCAGGAGCCACTTTGATGTGTAGGAAAATTGTGTGCGGGGAGCAAGCCATGAAAGGCGCATAGGTTGAGGTAGTCCTGAGAGATTGTATTTGGAAATGCGATGATTCCCGAAAGACATAAAGAAAATATTTAGTCTGTATTTACTTATCGTAATGTAGTGTAAAAAAAAATTGGCATACAATTTCCATTCATTGTTCGTTCATTAATTTTTGGTCGGATTACATATCAGGGCATAGTCATTGCAATTCTATTTTATGTTTCGTTGATTGAACTGCAATGTATTTAACGCGACTAAATGTGCAAGTGGGCCTAAATGACATAGTGTCGTTCACCGGGCGCTCACTGTACGTGTATCGTTGTGGGCGCAGGTTTTGCGTGTGCTGGGCCGCGGCTCGCGCGCCCGCCCCGCGTCTTCTGTTGGGCGGCGGCGCGGCGGCGCGCGCGTGGCGCCGGCGCGACGCGCTGCTGGAGCGCGGCGCCGCGCCGCCCGCGCGCCGCCTGCTGCAGCTGTTCCACGCGCCCGCCTCGCGCCAGGCCGTCGCCTTTCCGCACCCCTCGCTGCTGCAGTACGACTGCGGTGAGTATTGTATATTGTTAGGTAGGTACTACTTACTGTTGCCGAGCGGCGGCGCGCGCGTGGCGCCGGCGCGACGCGCTTCTGGAGCGCGGCCCGCCTGCTGAAGCTGTGCCACGAGATTATAAAAAAAAAACATTATCATTATAATCATCAAAAATTAATTATGATGTTCAGTAACTACCCCATAATTTGCACGTTTCAAATCATAATAAATAAAGTTAAATGTATTCGATATAAATGGTTTGACTCGTGCGGCCCCCGTGCGTGACGCTGACGCCGTGTGTGTGCGCAGGCAAGCTGCAGACACTGGACGGGCTCCTGCGGCGCCTGAAGGCGGGCGGGCACCGTGTGCTCATCTTCACTCAGATGACGCGCGTGCTGGACGTGCTGGAGGCCTTCCTGTCCATGCACGGCCACGCCTACCTGCGCCTGGACGGTGCCACGCGCGTGGACCGGCGCCAGCCGCTCGTGGACCGCTTTAACGCCGACCCGCGCGTGTTCGCCTTCATCCTATCCACGCGCAGCGGCGGCGTCGGCCTCAACCTCACCGGCGCCGACTCAGTCGTATTCTACGACTCCGACTGGAACCCCACCATGGACGCGCAGGCGCAGGATCGCTGTCACCGCATCGGCCAGACGCGCGACGTGCACGTGTACCGCCTCGTCACCGCCGCCACCGTCGAGGAGAACATCCTGCGCAAGGCCGAGCAGAAGCGCGCGCTCGGCCACCTGGCCATCGAGGACGGCCACTTCACCACCTCCTACCTGCGCGGGGTTAGTGCCGTCTCATCCTACTGCTCTTCTCTCGTTTATGTGTATCTGCAACTAACCCATCTATTTTACTGGTACAGGCTAACATTAAGGAGTTATTCGGCCCGGAGGCGGAAAATAACGAGGCCGGGGCCGGGGAGGCCGAACCCACAGTCGGCGGAGAGCTAGAGTCTGCGCTAGCCGCCGCCGAGGACGAGGCCGACGCCGCCGCCGCTACCGCCGCTCGCGCCGAGGCGCAGGGCGACCTCGCCGAGTTCGACGAGACGCTCCCGCTCGAGGACGAGCCGCGTGTCGCCGCGCCGCGCGCCGAGCCCGACGACCTCGCCACGCTCATGAGCCAGGTAAGTGTCGTGTCCGGAGCGCCCCGATCGCCGCACGCCGCACGCCGCATCGCGCTCACTCGCCGCTCTGTCCGCAGCTCACGCCGATAGAGAAGTACGCCATGCGGCTGGTGGAGAGCAGCGAGGCGGCCACGTCGGCCGAGCGCGCCGCGCTGGGCGAGATGCGGCGCCAGCTGCGCGAGTGGGAGGAGGCGCGGCGCCAGCTGCGCAGCGAGAGCGCGTCGCGGCCGCGCACGCCGGACGACGTGGAGCTCACCTACAGCCGCGCCGACGCGCGCGCCAAGGTGCGTGCTCGCCGGCGCCGGGCCGCGCCGCCGCCGCCGCCGCCGTCGCCGCCGCCCTCGCCGCCGCCGCGCACGCGCTCGCGCGGCACGGTGCACATCAACCTGTGGCGGCTGGACGCGGCGCGCGCGGGGGCGGCGGGGGCGGCGGGGGCCGCGGGCGGCGCGGGCGCGCGGCGGCGGCCGCTGCGCAACGGGACGCTAGACGCGTGGCTCGCCAACGCGGCCGACCGCGACGGCAAAGATGACGATAATAAATGATTTTGACATACTGCTCGTGCGTTTTATATTTCTGACGTTCGACGTTTCGGTGCCGCTCGATGTTCGTCCGTAAATGCTTGAACTGTCCCCGAGACGGCGGTGTTTCCTCGTGATCGGCGAAACTGCGGCACCGATCTGAACGTCAGGGATGTACGGCGTACAAGCATTTACGGGCGAACCGAGTCGGCCCGGTCCGAGAACCGATTCCCGTGCGATGCGTCGGGACCGTCTCGGTCCCGACCCTCCGTCCCTAATCACTGTTTGTCGACCGCACTGTGAACGGAACGACAACGAGATTACGCGAACATAGTAAATGTACTGTTACTACTTCCGGCGTCGTCATCTCGTTCTCGCTGACGTAGTTCACGGTGTGTGCGTTACCCCATCAAGAAAATCTCTTCCAGAATTAATTTAATTCTACATATAAGTAGAGCATAATCTGCTGTAAGTGTGTCCAGTAAAAAATTTGTACGTGCTGTCGTTTTGGAAAAGAAACGGAAAAACGAATCCTGCTGAAGTAACGTTATTATTCCAGCAAGAAAAGTACATGGGCGAATAGCTTAAAGTGAGTAAATGTGCGCCGAAAATGAAATTTGTGCGTCTAAGACCAGGCATTCCAAAGATAATTTCCTCGCAAACTCCGCCCCCATGCACCCCACCGCTCCACTGTGTGCTAAACGCTAACACATCAGTGATAAAGTTGAATATCGCGTGCGCTCTTTGGTCGTCTTCGAGCACGGAACTAAATGTCGTAAGTCTCAATTCTTATTTCGTTTATAACTAAAGTAATAATTGATATAGATAAAAAATATCTTACATTTGGATAGTAAACTATATTTTCTTACTGTCAATAATTATTTTAGAAATAATAATCTTGTTTTTGATTCAAATAATTTATAATCTTTAAGAAAAGACATGATTTTCAAATAAAAAATTAATCGCGCGAACGTGTTCCAATTACGTAACTGTCTTATATTTGGAAAGAAAAAGATCCAATAAATCATATTATAAAATTCCATTTTGATTGTATGTGTAACTTTTTCAGAATATTAATGCAAATTAACATACAATTTAGGGAGCCTCCTCCTCTTAAGGTTTTCGAGATATTTAATTTTCTGCTGGGGTAACGTTTTGCAGAATCTTATTTTTCGGAAACCAATGATTGACAGAAAGAATGACTTAACAAACTGATAGCTCTTCAGTGCAGACTAGCCTTAAGCCATGTATTCACTGAGAAACAATTGTTTATAAACTCTGTTTTAGAAACAAAATCTACGTGTTTCTGAAACAAAATCTACGTGTTTCTGAAACAAATAATTTTGTTTCAGAAACATATAATTTTATTTTTGTAAACACTACGTGTTTATCGAATGTTTCGGTGATCCCCACTTGTGACGGGGAGCACAGAAACAAATCAGTTGCGCAAAAGATGCATGCGAGTGGTGACGCGTCGAAACATTTGTTTATAAACATGGCTGTAGTGTGGGACGACGAAACTGTTCTTAAAATAAACTGCAATAAAATGTAAGCACCACACAACAACACTACTTTCTCGGGCGACCCAACAGGTACACATGCATTAGCTATCGTGACCTGGACACCATCTTGGGAAGTTCGGACGAAGAACATAACATTGTCAAAAGTGGGAACATAAAATAGGAATTGGTACCTGCCTAAACCACCCCACAAACAGCCATAAAACAAAAGTATCAAATCTGCATAAATGACCAACAATCTGTACGAGAAAAGTCGGTGGTGAAAGAAAAAAAACGCTCAGAGCTATCTAACTTAAAGGGGGTGAATTAATCCTTGGGCACAGATTAATATAGATGACACTCAGCAACAAGTACGCGGCGGGCCCGTCTTGCTGGCCAATTCAGTAAGTACAACGTAGTCGGAAGATCTTAGAGTTACGCGATAAAAAGAGAGGCAACTTCTAGGTGAATATAACTGTATGTGGTTAGCGCTGTGCGACCTGAATTGCACTTTATTGTGTCGTTGCAAGAGTCGCTTTTTAACCGACTTTCAAAAGGAGGAGGTTCTCAATTCGACGGTATGTTTTTTTTTGTATGTTACGCGATTACTCCGCCAATTATGAATTGATTTCGATAATTCTTTTTTTGTTTGGTAGATCATACTTCAGAGGTGGTCCCATATAAATTTTATTAACTTTGCTTGGGTAGTTTTTGAGTTAGCTTCAATAATACGTATTTTTTCCCACTTAGTATGGGGATGATATGTTAGGTTCCTCTCACTGTTATTTACATAGCAAGTAGTGGTATTCGAATTTGTGAGGGGTAAATACCACAACTAAAAAGTGAAAAATAAAAACTTTTTACAAGAAAAAAACCGACTTATAAAAAAAACACTACAAAGTGAAAAATAACTTTAATTTCGGAAGTCGGTGGCAAAAAATGACTATTCAAAACCAAAGACACCGACTTCCGAAATAAAAGTTGTTTTTCACTTAGTAGTGTTTTTTTAGAAGTCGGTTGTTTTTTTTTTGGAAAAAGTTTTTATTATTTAAATGATTTTGCGGAGTGTCTTATCTGTATTAATCTGTGCCTTGGGTTGATAAACTTGAAACATAGCAGGCCTACTTCTACTTAAGTTAAAAACTATTCTTTGACGTTTCGAGCATTCGCTTTGGGTTTATCTAAAATCAACCCCCTACTGTGGAGTCATTTTAATAGGTAACATTTGACGTCTGTCAGTTTTATCTTCATAGTGAAGTGATCTGCTTAAAAACATCGATTAAAGTGAATGAATCGATACGGACTTCAAACATATGTGAATTTTAAAAATCATCATTCGAATCCCTGTCCCATTATTATTTTTTCTTTCGATTGATTTCGACAGCTTCTCAAACCACTCTTTAAAAACCTCAAAGTTCATTTCCTCATGGTAGTCAATTGTAGTTTTAGAGGCGAATGCGAGGAGACAGTCTGGAATAAAACCTTGAGAAGCTGATCCCGCGTGACATATAATAAGTCGGGCTCCTTTTCCCGATGGAACTTTTGAGGTGGAGGCCGCTGTATCATCGGTCCATGTCCGCGAAACCGTATGGCCGCATACAACCATGTTTCGTCAATAAACACGACATTGTCCCAATCTGTAATTTTATTTACTTGACGTAAGAATGTTACTCTCTTCAAAATAATATCGTAGCGTTCTAGCAGGATTTTCCGCTTGTCAGATTTTTCAAATCTAAAGCCAATCGATTTCAAAACCTTTGATAGAGACGATTTACCGCCAAAAAATAAGCCTGCGTCTTTTAACGAACTCATTAGCCTTTCCCGTGTAGGAAAAAAAAAATTAGTCAAAATTATCAACGCCAACAATTTTCTTGCCCCTCTTTCTTTTTTTCGGTGTACGTAAAGTATTATCTTCTGAGCCTGATGGTCCGTATTTCTCTTTCAGAATTTGAGTTACTGTCCTCTTCCCTATTCCCAATGCTTCGGCAACACGTTTTCTCGGTTGTGTCAATGGTAAAAGAGGCCCATCGTTAACTGATTCACGTTCAAAATAATTTTCACCACTAGTTCGCGAGATTGACTGTTTAGCGTTTTCCTCCGTTTCGACATGGTAAGACTGTAATGTTGTTCTTGTTTACTAATCGTTAAGCAATCGGGAGTCCAATTTATAGCCAGGTAAACGTAGTCAGTAAGATCAGTCCAATAAAAAAGCCGGGTCAGAAGAAAATAACAGAGAGCACACCAAAAACGCACAGTCACTTCGCACAACGACAAAAGACTGCGTCTTGTAATGGCGACATGACATGGCGTCATCGACAGGCACTGGTGTTGTCAGCAACATCCCACCTAAATTGTACCTAACATCAATGATTTTTCTATTTAGTTATTTTTTGTATTTTTATAGTTAAAAGAATAATAAATATAATTACGTTTTATTATAATCACAACGTGGTTATTAATTTATGGTGATATTTCTTCACAAGTAATCATTGCATTCGATTCTACTTATCAGCTTTCGATTTTTAGAGTAACATCCTTAGTGTTTAAAAAGAAAAAGGGTTAACTGACACAACATTGTAACGACGTTCAGTTCTTTAGATCAGAAATTGTTTATTATGTTTAGAATGGTTTATTAGTCAAAGTCAAATAATTTATTTCAATTAGGCACAAAAAGGCACTTTTGAACGTCAAAAACAAAAAATAGAATTGATTCTAGTCGCCCCTTCCAAAAGTTAGTTTTCGTATGGAGAAGAATGGGCAAGAAACTCCACCGTTACTCTTTTAAAATGTTTTACAATATTTTGTATACATTAATTATATAATTATATGTGAAGACGATGCACCTGGAATAATATTACTATACCACAATAGGTAAAAATAATTAAAAATGAAGCAATGACAGAAAAAATAATAATTATGTAATGGATACATGGTGTTCACATATTTACAAGCATTGTAAAAGTAGGTACCTATACGATATTCCTAAAAAAATTACAAGTGATACTAATTAGTCAGTGTGTGAGTAATCACAGAATGTAAAAAAAAAATTATAATATTTAATTACACAATTAAATTAGCAACCAGTTTGATTTTGTCTAGACTCTAAATTGTCCTATGGAGCTAGACCATTAGTGAAAGCAAATCGTAAAATTACTCGTATCGGTCATTATTACAATAAATATGTAATCGTAATTGAAAAAAGTTAAGCAATTGTGCAAATTAATCAGCGCCTGTCACTACTCCATACAAGTTTAGACGTGATTAAAAACTTGCCTACTAAAATTACGTCAATTTACGTCAAGCGCTGATTAATTTGACAGGACTAAACTAAAATTTATCTTCTGTCCTTATCTTAATGAAATAGAAAGAAAAAGATGCACTGAACTTAAATTTAATTTAGTTTGTGAACAAGGGAATCGGCACCACTATTAGCTATAAACTAAAATTCTTAAACTTACCGCTGAGTCTAGAAGCATAGAGTTTAGCACAAGAGTTCCATAAATAATTAAAGTGAGCACTAAGGAAGGATTTTTATAATTGATTCCCTTAAGGTTACGCTAGTCGGTCATTCTTCCATACAAACGTAATATGGTGATTACTCGTCTGTTTGACGGCGTACGTTCAAAACTAAAAATTATATCAATTTGTCTTATCATTATCTATAAAAAAGTATTGTTTTGGAAGTTATGAGCGTCGAAAGTTCCATATTTAAACACTAATTTTAACTCCTCTTTGGGTGTAAATAAATAACTTAAATATAGTAAAAAATGGCAAAGTAAAAACTGTACAGGGATAGATAATTTATTTAAAAGTTCAAACTATTTTGAGTTGATACAACATCCAGTAGTTTTTCTGTAATATCTATACTGTCGAAATTACTCTGTTTCGAGCTCATTGCACAACGTTTTACGTTTTACACGAGCAGCCTGTGGGCTAGATATACCCAAAAGTCGTGCAACGCCTTTCGTGTCCAACAACGCTTTCAGGGTATTGGTGGGGCTGCCCCGTTTTTGTAGCGCATCGGGAATGTTCGAGGACGCATATGTAATAGTTATTTGTGCAACAAGAGAGCAACGTTAGTTTTTGCTGCGAGTGTTGATTTTGAATCCCGAGTAAGCGAAGGATTCTATAATTGAATCACGAGCGCAGCGAGTGATTCTAAATTAGAATCCTGAGCACAACGAGGGATTCAAAGACACGAGATGCAAATAACTTTGGTCTCGTGTAACACATACAACTTTTCACCTCAGCAGCGAGAATATATTAATATTATCAAATTCGTAGTATCTAAAGGTAAAAAAATACAACATTGTAAACATTTAACCACATGTATATTTGTTAAACAAAGTATATCAAACAATTATATCAAACAATTAAAAGTTTAAAGTAAAATTATTGCACTGACATTCTTTAAAAAAATCTAGTAAGTTTGGGATAGGTTTCAATGTACCCGACGTCATCTTTTGTCTTTATTGTGGTTTTCAACATTGAGTAAATACTCCACATTGCAAATAGTTGCCTCGTTTGTGATAATTCAATGAAGTACGATAAAAGTACCGTCTCCGAAAAAGTGTTTGCACCCTTTGTATTGTAAGTCCCCATTGCTTGGATATTTTTCGCGAGAGTTTTCAGGCAGGAAACTTAATTCTGCATTTTTTTACATGCTGCTTTAATTCTTCCGGTGGTAAATAGCAGACTTCGTCACTGGACTTACTCATATTTATTCATTATTATTTTTATATTAACGACAACGTGTATCGAATTTGTGGCTAGCTCAAAAGATAAAAAAAAATAAAAAATATCCCGCTATTTTTAAAGATGCGTTCTGAAACTACACCCGCGGTATTCTGCCAAAATATTAAAGATTGTTAAACAATAAATAATTATGTAGATACATGATAAACTTCGTATTTATTTCTTCAACATTATCTTTATTTGATAAAAATATAATTCGATTATTTAGAAAAATTACAATAATTTACATTTAAAACTTTAAAATGATTTGCAATTTTACGGTTATATGTGTTTCCGAACTTTTTGTTTGTTTATTTTTGGGCCTATTAAGAATGGAATTTGAAAATCGAACTTCGAATCGACTTGTTTTTATCTCTCGTTTTTTTCGTATCGAAGTGAAAGTGACAGAACAAAGTGAAGTTTAAATCTTTCGAATTTTGTGAGTAGACCCAGTACTGTTCTAGGAATAAAAAAAAAGTTACTTTGTCTCACGCTCGCAGCAAAATCGAATTTTGCTCACTGTCTAGTGTCTACACAGCAAAACCTGCTTGTTTGAGGTGCTGAGGTGAAAATTGCTTTTATCTACTCTCATAGCGTAATATTCGAATTATAAACTTCAAAACGAGTTTATATTGACATACTTTATAAACTTAATACCGAAATAAAAAAAATTGAACACTTTTTCTCTAACAAAATAATAGTTATAAGTTGTATAATAAGGGGTATCAAAATACGAATCCGGGTTTATCACACGAGTGTTTTAGTACCTAATTATGTACAGCTGCATACAAGACTTTATCTACACCCATGACATCTTCAAGACGTCACCTCACCTGCTGTTACCAACAATATATATATTTATATTTAGTACCTTATTCTAGGGAATAAATAATGTTTTGGTCACATCTATTCTAAAAGAGCTAGTTTATTCTTCGTAAACAGGTATTAAAATAGCTTTTTAATCCCTAGGGACTAAAGGTGATTTGAATTAGGAATGTGGATATTGTTAGTAAAAGTTCCAATCACCAAAGAGATCAATCACGAACATTGTATGAACAAGTAACAGGCTGGCAAGAGAGAGAAAGTGTGACTGTCATTGCTTCATTTTTAATTATTTTTACCTATTGTGGTATAGTAATCTTATTCCAGGTGCATCGTCTTCACATATAATTAATGTATACAAAATATTGTAAAACATTTTAAAAGAGTAACGGTGGAGTTTCTTGCCCATTCTTCTCCATACGAAAACTACCTTTTGGAAGGGGCGACTAGAATCAATTTTATTATTTTGTAATTTTTGACGTTCAAAAGTGCCATACATGGGCCTATTTGAAATAAATGATTTGACTTTGACTTTGTGAATTTGGTCAAAATGAAAATCCAATATGGCGGCTGCGAAAAGTTTCAAATTTTTCGTCATTGGTGTCGTTTTCATAGTTTTCGAGGGTGCTTAAGCCGATAGTGAGGTCAAAATCATCATGGGTATCGTTTTCATTGTAATATTTATTCGCCTGATAAACAGCCAGATAATTTTATGTTTTTTTTTTTAGATTATCATAAGTCAGTGTAGTTACTTTCTTCATCGATATCATTCAGGGCAAGTGTCCGTCGAATTGAACTTCGCAACACTGAGTGAGCTTTCGCTTAGTTTTTGGTGTGCACAGGACATATTTTTAGGTTATCTTAGCTTAGCTTAGCTAGCTTAGCTCTTAGTCTACAACCCGCATTATTGAGAAATTCAGATTTTTGTTAAAAAACAACACCTTTCTTCTTAATTGAGGGCGGCTTTTTTCTTAAATTTTTATTTTATGAGGATATAATAAAATACTCCAAACATAATATTTTCTCTTATCTGACGATTTCATCAATCAACAAATCTCCACGTAAACCACGTTGGCAAATTTCGTACACTTAAAAAAAAAGTACTGACATTTCATTAAACACATACTTAATTTTTTGTTCAGATGCGAGTTATCAAAATAAAAACCGGCCAAGTGCGTGTCGGACCATGCACAATGAAGGGTTCTGTAGTTGAGATGAATTTATCCCGATTTCTTTGTCAAACATATGAAGCTGTGGCGGCATCTACTTCATCACATGCAAACTACGCATCACACTGATGTCACGCGACATCCTGCATCGCGCAAGCAACTTTACCGCGCAATCAGTCAGTGAGATCAGATATAACTTCCCGACAGCAATCGTCGGGCAGTTGCCCATCAGACACGACACCCGCGTGGTTGGATGATCCTCCCTTTTCTATGAAGGATGAGTTAACTTTACACCCTGTTACTCATGCCTCTAAAAAGCAATGGATTTGGAGCATACAGGCGTGATATTATTATAAATTTTCTTCAAAAGCCTTCGAATTGTCATAGAAAGTGTGTTACGCTACTGGGGTGCTGAACAGATTTATTTATACTTTCATCAAAAGTTTCGGTACAGGGTATAGGTATATTTTCTACTTTTACCATGTGAATGATTGGAATTAAACGAAATAATGTCCATCGCCACCACTGCATCGGAAGAGCAGTGGTGGTCCAGTGGTAACGGCTGCGACTTACGAGTTGTAGGTCGTAGGTTCGGATCCTGACAGGCGCTTTACTTTTGTAAATTGTTTCATCACCACTGCTCTCAAAACGGTTAACGAAAACATCGTGATGAAACCGGCATGTCCTAGAACCAAAAATTCAAGACATGTGACATCTACCAACCCGCACTGGGCCCGCGAGGTAGATTACGGCCCACTCCCTCTCACAGAGAGGTTTGTGTCCCAGTAGTGGGAACATTACAGGCTGATTATGCTAATGTCCATCGCAAGTTTACTTTTATATCGAAACAATGTCATATTCTATTCCAAACAATTACCTACCATTCAACATAATGCCTTTATTTTAGATTTGGGTGAGCAGCAGCGCTGGAACTGTGGAAAGAATGCCCGTGAGTATTGTTAAACGACGTCACGCTCAGAGAGAACAGAAAAGAAATGTCATAAGTCCCCACCTATCGCGCATGTGCAAAAGAAGTTATTCAAAGTCAAAGTTTGCAAAAAATTGCATTTTTATTTGGTCGCGATTCGCCAAAAGCAATAATATTGAACTTGTCTGGGAATTGAACGCGATATCTGCGTGTCACTGATAAAATATGCACTAAATAGGTTAACCACCCAGTTTTACATCCTGTGCGTGTTTCTAAACTTTTAAATATACTATTATAAAATAAAAGCGAAAACTGAGATGGATATTGAATTTATCAATCAATCAAAATCAATTAAACGACCGAGTCACGAGTTTGGAATTGAAAATTGAAAACCTATCTTACTGTATTCTTGCGCAAGTATATCGTAACGTGTATAGCTACCATTACAGATGTGGTGTCCGCCCACTCCGCCCTCCGGCGACGGCGACGTGTACTGCGACAGTTGGGCGCGCGCGCTCTACCGCGCCGGGCCCGCGCCCGACGGCCTGCTGCCGCCCGTGCCGCGCCGCGAGCCGCGCGCCGCCCGCGAGCCGCGCCGCGCCCGCGCCGCGCCGCGCCCCAGCCACGCGCCGCTGTCGCTGTTCGAGCGCGCCGGCCCGCGGCCCCGCCCGCGCCCGCGCGCCGCGCCGCACGCGCACCCGCACCCGCACCCGCACGCGCCGCAGCCCGACTGGGCGCCCAGCGAGGACGCCGCGCTGCGCCGCGCGCTGCGCCTGCAGCGCCTGCCCGCCGAGCCGCCCGCCGCGCTGGCGCCCAACTGGGAGTGGGCCGCCGAGCTGGTGGGCGGCGCCGCGCGCGCCTACCGCTCGCCGCGCGCCTGCCGCGACCGCCACGACGCGCTGGCCGACCCCGAGCGCGCGCGCCGCCGCCACCGCCGCCCGCCCGCCGCGCGCCGCCGCCTGGACGACGACGCGCCGCGCCCGCCGCTGGCGCGCCTGGACGCCATGCGCGACGCCGCCGAGCGCCGCCGCGCGCAGCCCAAGCGGCGCCACGACGAGCAGGCGGCCGTCAACCCCAAGCACGCGGCGCTGCTGCACGAGCACGGCGTGGAGCTGGACGCGCCGCCCTCGCCCATGGAGGTGGCCTCGCGCCGCGCCGAGCGCATCGCCAAGGAGAAGCTCAAGGCCGGCGCCGCGCCGCCCGCGCCCGGGCCCAGCGCCGCGCCCGCCGCGCCCGCCGCGCCCGCGCCGCAGCGCATCGTGGTGGCGGCGGCGCCGGGCGGCAAGGCGGAGGCGGCGCGGCGCGTGCGGCCGGCGGGCGACGCGGCCCTCGCGGCCCACGCGGCCCACGCGGCCCACGCGACCCACGCGACCCACGCGGCTCGAGCGCCGGCCGCGGCCGCCGCGTCCGCCGGCACGCCCGGCGCGACGCAGCTGCTCTACCGACAGCAGACTTTCCCAACTAGACATCTTAAGATCCTTCACCAGACGACCGCGACCCACGCGAACGTGAGTTTTACTCAATCAAAAGTTGTCAACAATTTATTATGGTCAGGCATGATGGCCCTCATAAACTTTAGTTCGTTTCATTTTTATCGCAACGATATGCATTCCTATCGTGAAACACTTAAGTACCCGACTACCTTAAAATTAAAGGAGAGGAATGATTTTAACAGACTATGTATGTATGTTCATCTGTTCCCGCATAACCACTAAACTACTTATAACAAACAAGGTATCGTTCGAACTGCTATGTTGTTTCGCGGGCTATATGACATTACATAAAATCTTACTTAGCGGATACGAATAACATAAATAAGATAAATACCAAGTGTTTGGTATCTAATGGAATTAATCAATATTATGCAACAAATATTGTAGACAGTTAAATTAATCCTTGTCTTGTCTTTTGGAGACTGAATGTACCATAAGATGATGAATAGCTTTTTTTGGGTGGGAAATTATCAAATAACTTTGCCCGCTATGGGCGAAGCGAGAGGGCGTGTCAGACTCTTAGCCGACGTTCGCATAGACGTAATAAAATCGCGCACTGGATTCTTAACTATCGGTGTTTAAGAGCCTATGTTGAAAATAAATAGTAGTTTGATGGGCGTGACTATTTCCCCCGCACGCGGGAGTGGCGCTTCCATGTTCGGGGGCCGGCCGCCATATCGCCGCGCTGCCACTAACTTATCTGAACCAGTAGCCAAAAGTGGAACTAACGAAATAATTCACCGGAATTTAAAAACATTACTTACTTAGCATGGGCTTTGGCTAAGCATTATTCTTGTCACTGTCGCACATCTGTCATACTAAAAGTGCATGATAAAGACAGAAACATATCTAAGAAAAAAGTGCGTGCTTAGTAACGTTATTTTATCTCGGTCTATGAAATTTTTGAACAGAGCGAGTTATGAAGTAGACAAATAATACAAAATATTTAATTAACAGCAAAAATATTTATTAAGTTTACAGGGTGACATTCCCACACAAAAATTGTTTTTTTTTTGCGATTTCTGACTTTTTTAGTACTCAAACCTCAGTTGGTCCAGTAAAGTTTTTTGTTCCATAAAAGAAACAGGATCGATTGGCATCCAAAAAGAAGATTGCTGACTGTAATATTTTTTTCAAAATCATTGAATGCAGATCAAAAAGTTAAGGACAGTCTTTTAAGACCGTTTTCCTGTAGCTACAACGGTTAAGAATGCGGCGACGCATGAATTGTCCATACAAACGTAGTACATAAATCATTTACAATTTGAGCATATTATGTTGATATTCGGATTGAGACAGTATTTATCTAGGGTCCTACGTCTTTTTATTTCCAAAAACTTACCTTTGAAGTGTAAGCGAATTGCATTTCGTACATTTTTATAGCGTAAATGACATGTTTTCATATTGTTTTTTCTGTATTATAAACAACAATATTTGTAATATTGTTTCCGCAGAAGCATAGTTTATGTTATCAAGTTACAAATTAATGAAAAAAAATATGGAAATACATTAAGTTTTCATTCATAATTTTTTGTATTACAGAATACATCCAAATTTATCATAAATTTTCG
Organism: Agrochola lychnidis; assembly: GCA_963680765.1. NCBI lineage: Eukaryota > Metazoa > Arthropoda > Insecta > Lepidoptera > Noctuidae > Agrochola > Agrochola lychnidis. The sequence goes on along the minus strand of OY796863.1, from coordinate 30,972 downwards.
AAAGCTAGTAGTACTATCGCGTCAAGCAATAATTGTCAATGTGTGCGTGGTAGTATTGCTCACTGTAGGTGTATATCGCTCCGACAGGCACTCACACTAGCGCAACGTGCTTGGAATTGAATTTTGCAAACATCTCGATTTGTAGTTGCGAGCCGTGTTCGCAGGCCTCTTAAGGTAGTTGCCCTTACTGTCCCATCTCAAAAATCCACCCTTTATACAGGTTGTCTCAAACGTAGTGATCCAAAGGCAAATGGGGTAAAGTGGAGGTGGCCATCTATCATTTAAAAAAATTTAAGTTGGGATATTCTCAACAGTTCAAATTTTTTTTTTTTACTTTCCCTGTTCACCCGCGTAGGCCTTCACAACTTGTGTTGTCATTATCAAAAGCGATCATAGCCCAAAATCTGCGTATAGGCATGGGGCATAGTCTTGTACCTACACTATCAAGGCATCTTCCAACCAAATTTGAACACGCGACGTCGAAAATGTTGTTCACAGGGCCGAAAAATTCAAGTGAAAATGTAAAGTTTCTTGAAATTGGTTAAATTAGTGAAAATTTTCTGAACTATTGAGAATATGCAAATTTACATTACACGTGCCCGTTTACATAAAGCTGTAATTGGAAGTTATAAATGATAAACTAGGACCATCGAGGTTAAATAAATGAAAATTTAATTACTAATAACAAAACCACGATCAGCAAGACGACCAGTCACTACAAGCAGCACCCGTTCACGAGCATAACGCAAAGATGATAGGTGGCCACCTCCACTTTACCCCATTTGCCTTCGGACCACTACGTTTGAGACACCTGTATAATAACTTGCTGCGCGCCGCGGTTTCACCCACATAAGTCTCGATCCAGTGGGAATATTGGGATAAAAAGTATCCTATGTCATAAGCCAGGTCATGGTCTACCCTTGTGCCAAATTTCATTCAAATCCGCTCAGCCGTTTTAGCATGAAAGCGTAACAATAATTTAAAAAAAAACAGGCCATGTGCGTGTTGGACCACGCGCAATGAAGGGTTTCGTAGTTGAGATGAATTTATCCCAAGAACAAACTTAACTTATACCCCGTTTGAAATAAGATTAGACATTTAACTAAACCTTTTTTACAATCCGTTCAACCGATTTTGACTTCTATTGCGTTGGTGGCATGACAAATGACAGCTGCAGTAAACAGTTGGTTTGTAACCACTTTTTTTGCTTTTAATGCCATCCTTATGCCTACGGTATAGAAGTCAAAATCGGTTGAACGGACTGTAAAAAAGGTTTGTTTAAATGTCTAATCTTATTTCAAACGGAGTATAGTAGTTCAGATACATGTTCTCCCATACATCGATATACGTCACGGTCAATTCTCCAACTTCAAATGTAAGTTTGTAATCGCTAAAAAATATTTTTAATGTGATAAAACCACAAGTTGTTATTATCAATGTTCGGACTTTTTGCCATGAGACCTTGCTTCCTGCCAAATTTCATGATTCTAGGTCAACGCGAAGTATCCTGTAGGTTTTGATTTACTTGCGAGTATCAAAATATGTCACATAAAGGATCGTATTTTTTTTGCAGTGACAAAAAAAAAAACAAGCTTCTTCAAGCTTGATTTTTTTAGAGTTCCAAGGGAACACAGATCTACGTATTTGATACTAATTTCAACTTGATACCTCCACGCGTTCTTGAGAAAATGGGTCTTGACAGACTGACAGACGGACAACGAAGTGATCCCATAAGGGTTCCGTTTTTTCCTTTTGAGGTACGGAACCCAAAAAAATCAAACCTTATAATATTAAGTATATATTAATTATTAATATACCTATATCGTTTATTTGTTTGTTACGCTTTCACGCTAAAATGGCTGAACAGATTTGGATGAAATTTGGCACATGGGTAGACCATGACATGGTTAAGTCATAAGTCATTTATTTCATAACAAAATACATTGTGTTGAAAATATTACAGTGATGATAAATTGGTTTAGGACATAGGATACTTTTTATCCCGATATTCCTACGAGATCGAGACTTATGTAGGTGAAATCGCGGGGCGCTGCTAGTATTAAAAATAAAGCTGAAGAGTTTGTTTTTTTTGTTTGTTTGAATGCGTTTAATCTCTGGAACTACAAATCGGATTTGAATTTTATTTTGTATTTGATAGCCTGTTACATACATACATAGCATGTTAAAATCATAACCCTCCTTTGGTTTTGCCATAGTTGGGTAAAAACTCTCCTTTATTCACAGTTCAAATGCGACTCCATTTCTTTTTTGTGATCTATCATTCGTAGTGACAGTACTTGACATATTGATGTACTGTTGACGTATTTCAAACCTAAAAACGAATTTTATGTAGCCTATTTCTTTAGATAAAAGATTATTATAAGTTGTTGGTATAAAAATAGATGTTCTTAGAAAATAAAATGCTTACACAATAATACATTAAAAGGCGGGAATAGATTGTGTTGGTTGTGGTTTAGTGAAGGTGGAGAATTCGACTCACTATTATCATCATCTTATTGCTATTGAATTCCTGTAAAATGAGTTCATTTATTGCCCCATGCATTTCAAACGTTGCAGGTACTGTTCAGTTTACGTTTTATATTTCTTACTATTTTATAAATAATTTAAATGTCACCACGAAATCATAATAGAAAAATAATGTTATATCGTTCACAGGACTCACAAGAAGACAGAAACACAGTCTAAATACCTATTTAACAGTAATTGCATTAAATAATTACTTTAACTTGCTAAAGTACAAACTTTTTCTGTAAACAAAATTCTTTAAATCACGTAAATTTGATCGCACCGATTTGCAAAAAAATTACATAGATACTTCGTCGATAAGCCCCACCGGGCGACTGATTTATGAATGAACGAGAGTGATGACAATACTTTTGATAGGCGAAAGAAGAGAACGATAATGTGTGCAGCTCGAGATAAAACAACGTATGTGCCAAAACGAAATGCCATCTTTTGTAAATGAAAAGAATTATTTAAAAAAAAAAACTGCTTTTCTTAAAACTTGAAATGCTAACTCTCTATGTTTTAAAGTAAATTCCATTGAATAACTCATAAGCGTTGCACCATGATACTCAAAAAAAGATAAAAATAGATAGACCTTTGTAATTTTTTTGTATCGAGAAAATTTCATTGTATCGTGTATTCCTTTTTCAGGATACTAGATCATATAGACAAAAATCATACACCAAAATGTTAAATTCCTATTCCAAATACTTTAAAAGGTACACGATAAAGAAAAAGCTATTTTTTTTCAATATATCACCTTAAGCCGAGCGTTGAGAATCCAAAGCGCTAGGACGCACTCTCGTACTAGCGCTACGAAAAGACACTGTTGAAAAAAACACATGAAAAAAAAAATCACCCCGATTTTATTACGTCCGTGCGAATGTCGGCTTACTGACTAAATCCACCCGTGTTCCTTCAGTTGCCTGTATGTTGCCAGGGGCCACAGTATCCCTTTCGGACTTTCCCGCGACCCCGGGTATGATGATAGCTGCTACTTTCTCTTATTTTGATATTCGTTTAGCAGAGCGGCGCCGGCAGCAGCGCCGGCGGCGCCCCGCCCGCGGCCGCGCCCGGCGCCGCGCCCGGCCCCGCCGCGCCCGCGCCCGCGGTGCGCAAGCTGCAGCTGCAGCAGGTGGGCGCGCGGCCGCCGCGCCTGCTGCGCGCGCCGCCCTCGCACGTGGTGGTGGCGCACCTGGCCGCGCCGCCGCGCGCGCCGCGCCCGCCGCGCCCGCCCGACCCCAGGCAATAATAAATACTACCACCGAAACACGTGACTATTATTTCATCACTACTAAATCTATTCCCACCCACAGTACCTACGCATAGTTACTAGCGTGTATACTAGAGAGAAATGCTACGATTATATCGAGTACGTTTCATTCTTCAGATAAATAATTGACACATGTAGTACTTTCATTGTATAAAGAAAACACTCTTTTCTTGCCAATACTTTTAATCCACACTACTGTACTATTTCACAATCAAATGACGACTCACTTATTATTTTTATAATATACATTTTTTTTTCTGTAGGGCATCTCGGAGCTGGCCTCTGAAGCCATGACTATTTAACCGAGCAAACCTGTGGGTGCCATAAGCTGCTACACTCAAAGCCTCCAGCCAGCTTATAAACTAGGTGAACGCTCGCTAAGGGCACCCCCTGTGGGGTACGAGCCTCGGCTTAGGGTGTTTACCGGAGGAAGGACATTAAAGCTAGGACGGGCTGGACACTTATCTCATCATCTGTAGCGACGCCTCATTGAGGTGTATAACAATTAAAATTCTATTGTCTCATTAATGACAGTTGAAAGGTTAAGCATTACATTTCACCATTTAAATAGTAGATTGTATCATAAAGGCGGCTTCCCACGGTGCGCGATACTGCGGACGCATGCGCACCGGCCCGCACGGCGCACGACCACGCATCACGCACGAAGGGTCTTCCCACGGTGCGCGATATTGCGCACGCACATGCACCAGTGACACGGCCGACGACCACAGACAGCTACACAACACACACCATGCCTTTTCCGATGGTGCGTGTCGGTCTGTGTGGGCCTTGAGATTCGAAGCCACTTTTAGCATTGTTCTGTTAGCTTTGGTGGATACTGACTATAACTTCACATTTGTGGATTGCGGATGTTAAGATAGAATAAGTGATGCGGTGTTTACAGAAATACAGAGATGCATAGTTTTTTTTTTAAATGAACTGTATTTTCCAGCAGCAACTAATTTGCACTTCAAGGAGGAACCACTTTCCTACGTGTTTGTGGCAGATGCAGGGAACAAAAGAAATAATTTTTAATTGGCAATTTCCGGGAACCTCATTAACGGCATAACAATGTAAATGTCTATTAACTGCTCACAAATTACGATGATTATTTTATTTTACTTTTTTTTAAGTGATTTTTTTTTTAGCATCGTTGTGATTTGAAAGTCGATGAAACGAAAAAGCGACAGTAAAAAGAAACAAACACAAATTCATAAGATTTAACGTGGGAGAAAATGAGATAGGAACCATTATACAGTGTTTCTTATGTTCTTGGTTCTCTGAAGTTGAAGAGTTTGTTTACTTGAACGCGCTAATCTCAGAAACTACTGGTCCGATTTGAAAAATTCTTTCAGTGTTAGATAGCCCATTTATTGAGGAAAGCTATAGGCTATATATCATCACGCTAAGACCAATAGGAGCGGAGTACCAATGAAGAATGTCTAAAAATCGGGGGGCTTTATTTTTCCTTTTGAGAGCTTCCGCTGCGTGCGCTGCGTAAACGGTTAAAGTTTCGCAAAAATCATGTATGACAGAATTGTTCCCATTTAAAAGTTCTAAAAAAAAGTCCGCGACAGCATATGTCTATCTTTTAAGGTTGGCTCACTCTAACCTTTTTTTATGCTAACCAAATTTGTTCTAAAATAATGCATTATTTGCGAAGGTGTTTTTATAAACGTGATATTAATCCTTATCCAAATAAATACGTTATTCATCACAAGTATTTATTTTAAAACAAAATTGCCCTTTGCATCATTCGATTTCAATGAATATCTTAGGAGATATCGCAGTTTTAAAATAACATCGCAGCAAAATAATGATCAATACTGCGCGCGCATTTATGATGAGCATGAGGGGAAAGGGCGTGCATACGGTGGAGGTCTGCCCGGCTTAGGCGGAGCAACGCCGTCTCCTCGTAGAGGCGATCGGCGGCGGTGATCTCTCGCGTCCGGCCCTGGTTCAGGCCATGGTACGGAGCGAGAGGAAATGGCAGGCCGTAACCTCCATCTGCGAAGCGGTGGTGCTTGCGAAGGAGGAGGCGGAACGCGTGAGGCAGAGGCAAATTTCGCGCCCTCAAGCCCCTAACCGCCGCAGGAGGAGACGCCCGGGGCGGGAATCGCGAGCCGATTTCCGGCCACCGTAGGCGCGGGCTTTCGGACGGTGAGCAATGGGTAGCTCGCCGTCCGATAAGGACCAAGCCCGGGTCGACGGTGCGTTGTGTTCCACGCGCGCCTCAAAGAGATGTCAGCAGAATTGACGGGGTCCGCTAGGGCCAATGCCTGCCGGGGGTTCGAAGAAAACCGACAGGGAAATCGGGCACCCGGCAACAGGGCAACCGAAGGAACACGGGTGGGTTTTAGTCAGTAAGAGTCTGACACGCCTTCCCGCTTCGCCCAGACCGGGAGAAGTTATTTGATAATTTCCCACCCCAAAAAAAAAAAGGGAAAGGGCGTGATATTAGATTATAAGACCCAGTACTTTTATATAACGTTTTAAAATTCCACTTTTACTGATAAAAGCGTGATGTAGGTACCTAAAATAGCTCCTTAACGTACGTATCATTTAAAAAAAAAAAAACATGTTTGCAATTCACACGTGGTAGAACTGAAACCTTCAAAAATGTTGGCTTTGAGAAAATATAAATTTCGGGAAGAGGATAATTGTAGGTTTTATTAATGATCATAGTGATGTGTACGTTACCCCAGCAAGAAAGTATCTCCTAGAGTTATATGAGTAGAACGTATAGTTTGTGCCTTATCTGCTGTAAATGTGCCCCCACATTTAAAATGTGTGGCCCCTGTCGTTTTGGAAAAAAAACGGAAAAACGATTCTTGCTGGGGTAACGTTTTTCTAGCAGGAAAATTCTAAACGAATGATCGGAGAGAGAAAAATTGTGCATTGCCAGAGAGCTTATATTATGTGTGCCAAAATGTGCCCCCAAAAATAAAATCTGTGCCCCTTCAGATTTTCGAGATATTGCATTTCCTGCTGGAGTAACGTTTTGATGAATCGTATATCTCTAAAACCATTGCATGTGCCCCTGTAGAATAAACATACACGAGTAGCTCTTAATGTGTGCCCCTTAGTGCCCCAATTAGATTTAAGAAAATATTTATAGTTTTCAAGTTATCGCGGTTTTATGAAAACCCGAAAAAACATCGCAGCGCCTAAATTAGACAAGGCACAAGTTCGCTGAAAACTGTATTCGGTCCTTCTTGACGCTAATAATAACCATACAAAGTTTCAAAACTGTTCATGCATGCGTTTTTGAATAATCTTGCTAAAAGTAAAAACCGGCCAAGTGCGTGTCGGACCACGCACAATGAAGAGTTCCGTAGTTGGGATGAATTTATCCCAAAAACAAACTTAACTTTGTAGTTGAAAAATATGTTCTCCCATACGGAATGTATGGGAAAACATGTTTTTGCAACTGCAAAGTTAAGTTGGTCGATTATTACTCGTTAACCTGTAAAGCCTACTTAGCTGTGATACTTTTAATTTAGTTATATAAGCTACTATTGTGATTTTTTTCACACACCCAAAATCAACCATTTAGCCGGCAGGGGGGGGGGGGGCACTTGACTCTAACAAAAATTAGCACTTTAAAGCTTAATATTTCGCAAATGAATCCCTGAATCCAAAAATGGTTTTCACAAACTCACAATATTTTTGAAGGACCTTTCCAATGATACCCCTCACCATGGGGTAAAAAAATAAACATTACCACTTTACGTGTATGAGAGGTACCCTAAAAAAAAATGTAACGCCGCGAACTACTTTTCACTGCACATTTTATTTACTTTTATAACTATGTATATTATGTTCTTAGTTTAGTTGACCAATAGCTGCCGTAGCGCTATAACCGCGGATTAGCATCCAACGGAACATTCGTGTAACTTTTACGAATAAATTAAACTATCGTGGAGTCTGTGGTTTTCGTCAACTCACATCCAACAACTCAACTGTAACTAACTGGCTACCTCTGAGCCATACATAAAAGTGGTCCTTCGAGCCGGATATAACAGATGCGTACTGTCTCTGTTAACGTTAGCGAATCGGTCTAGCTGGTATCCTAGAAGAGCGGATCGCGTTAGTGGGGTGCCGACGCACTTAATATCCAAAACTTGCGGAAACTTCGCAACTTTGGTAAACTAGTACCTACGGTGATACAACTCTACTCCACCAACGGTCAAACCAACAACTAATAACAATGGTTCAGAGTGTAACGGAACTGTTAAGCCATCAAGAAACTATCTTCAGAGACTTGAAGCTTATTTGCACCAACTACAAGAAGGACAGTCCTACCCGGAAGAACTTGGCGTACCTGGAGGAGCGTCTTTCTCGGCTGAACAATAACTGGGAGAAGTTTGTTCGGAACCTGATGGTTCCGAACAAACTTCTTCTTCAGTAGCTGATGCTACTGGAAGAGTCTGGAGCAACAGACCTTCAATACTTCCACGACGACATTATCAACAGTACGAAGACGATGTATGAAGAAGTGCTGCAAGACATGTTGAAACGTAAATCAGAATTGCCGTCTGCATCTACTAGTAAGACGGAACAACCACCTGCGACGCCTACGCAAAGTAAGGGACAATCGAAATTTACTTTTGATGATATCAAATTCCACATACCACCTCGGGGAACAAGCGAGTCGACGGAAAAGCAACAAGATCTTTTGCGTCAACAATACTGCAACTTTAGAGCGTTCGAACGCACTGTGGAGAAAATAAACATAGCATCAGCGATACCGATGGAAAAATGGGAATTAGAAGACAACTTAAGCACCCTGAAAACTAAATGGGAGCATATCGAAAAGGCAAATTGGGAACTAGACTACATACCTACTACAAGATGAGGACTCAATTTATCAACAGAAATACAATACAACAGAAAACCTTTATGATGACCTAAAAAGGAAATTACAACACAACATCTGGAATAATGCACATTATGAGAAATCTACGCCAAAAATTCAAATTCTGGATTTTCATGGAAACTATAACCAGTGGTTGAGTTTTAGAGACCTCTACCTCGAAAGTGTACACAACAATCCGACACTTTCGAAGGCTCAAAAAATGCAACACCTGAAAACAAAACTGACGGGTGAGGCGGAGAAACTGGTTCAGCATCTTGGCATCAGTGCTGAAAACTACGCATCTAGCTAGGAGATGCTAACCCACCGCTACGATAACAAACGGCTGTTATTCACATCATACATGAACACGCTCCTGAATCAACCGTGTATTCAGCAACCAACCGTTGCAAGCATACGGAAGCTTCACGACATCATGATGGAGTGCTTGAATGGGCTCAAAAACATCGGGCTAGACACCACCAACTGGGATCCGATCGTGGTTCACCTATTGATTCAAAAACTAGACAGCGTTACGTACCTATAACGAATACATAAAGGAGATCAAACATCCTAGGGAATTTCCCGACCTGGAAGAGTTCGTCGAGTTTTTAGAATCGAAATTCATGTCACTGGAAGCTCTGCAGGGAAATAGCCAAAGTTATCGTCATCAAATAAACCATGGAAATCGGAAAAGCAGCCTCATAAGGGATCAGAAAACCGATATAATAACTACAAGAATAAAACTCAGAGGTCATCGTACTTTAACAAGTCACAAAACTCACCAAAAGCCTTCTTCACGACAGCAAAAACATGCCCAATATGCAAAACTAATCACGTTTTGATGAATTGCGAACAATTCTTGGCTATGAACACAAACAAACGGAATGACGCAGTTCGCAACTTGCATATTTGTAAAAACTGCCTATTCAGCCACGGAGAAATTTCATTTCATTTATTTATTCAATAACAATTTACATTGTGTCTGAATGTTTTACAAGGTAATTAAAAATAATAACAATAAAACACAAATAATTTAAATAATAACTATAAAACACAAATAATTTAAATAATAACAATAAAAACAAAAATAAGTAATTTAAATAATAACAATAAAAACACAAATAAGTAATTTAAATAATAATAAAAATGTCAGAACCTGTTACAAATTATCAAAAACATTAAAATTCAAATTTACACATGCCTATTAATCACCAATCAAATGTCACAATTAATGTCACAATAATTCAATTCGTTAATGTCAGCATTTCCAAAATGTTATGTTCTTTTGTCATAATTTTGTCAAAATCTAGCTAAACCACATCAGTGAGAAACTCGTCCACAGTATAATAGCATTTTCCTAGCAGAAAAGATTTAACTTGCTGCTTAAACTGGTTTATGTTATATAAGGATTTTAATTCCACAGGTAGTTTATTATACAATTTGATCGATTGAAAACTTGCCGCATGACTAATCACTTTCATATGTGGATGTATGTCATACTGCAAGTCCTTACGCCTTGTAGATTCCCGCTTATTTCTTTCCTCTGCTGTTTCGAACCTGTTCAGTTTTTTCATAAGGTCAGTGAGTACTACTAGAATATACAAGCACGGCACAGTTAATATTTGTAGATCTTTAAAATACTCCCTGCACGATACCCAGTATGGAATTCTCACTATAGTTCTTAAGGCCCTTTTTTGAACGACAAAAGCTGTGTTCACATTGTACGCGTAACTACCTCCCCATAGAGAAATACTGTACCTGAGCCTAGATTCTACAAGCGAATAGTACACTACTTTTAATTGTTCGATAGTGATCTCCTCTCGTAGACTTCGAAGGGCATAGCAAGCCGAACTAATTGAACTTTCTATTGCTGATAGTTCCTTTTTCCAGTTTAAACTTTCGTCAATGTAAATACCTAGAAATTTTACGTTATCCACTAAGATTATATTTTCATTATTCAAAATTATGTCAATTGTGTCCTTATTTCTCGACGTTGTTCTAAATAACATAGCATTTGTTTTACTGGTGTTAAGGTTGAGACTGTTGATGGTAAACCAAGAATGGAAGAGAGCCAGAGCCATGTTTACTTTATTAGACAGAGTTTCTATATCATTAGCGGATATTATAGCATTCGTATCGTCAGCAAAAAGAACAAGTCCAGCATCTATATGCTTTTGCATGTAATTAATTAAATCATTAATGAATAATATGAAAAAGATTGGCCCTAATATTGAGCCTTGTGGAACTCCCTTCTTTATTAGTTTAGAACCCGATTTATAAACTTTTTCACAATTTGCTTCAATCACTTTAATTTCTACGTATTGCTTTCGATTTTCCAGATAAGACTTAAATAGTTTTAGAACCGGTCCTCGAACTCCATAGTGTTCCAGTTTTGCTAATAGTAGCTTATGATCAACTGTGTCAAAAGCAGAACTTAAATCAAGGAATAATCCTGCAACTTTCAGTTTCTTATTAATCTTGTCAACAGCTTCCTCCATTAAAGTAGCAATTGCGTCATTTGTTCCCACATGTTTTTGATACCCAAATTGCCTGAGATTCAGAATTTTATTGCGATTTAAATGCCTCAGGAGCCTAATTTTAAGGATTTTTTCAAAAATTTTCGATATTATTGGTAATAGCGAAATCGGTCTGTAATTATTGGGATCTAAATGGGAACCTTTTTTATACGTAGGTAAAACTCGGGCTATTTTGAGTTGATCAGGGAATGTACTCGTATCTATACACATATTGACTAAATGTGCTAGTGGATCTGCCAATAAGGCAATGTGATCTTTTATTAATTTTATTGGTATTTCATCATGACCATAAGATTTCTTGTTTGCCATTGCATTGACAATATTTGTTATTTCAAATGATGTTACTTGTTCGCAGCTCATTTCTACGCTCACTCTGTTGACATTATCTTGCAAGGTTCTTATAGCTTGTTCAAAAGTGTCAATTTCACTAACTAGCTCAGCTTTGTCAAAAATATTCGAAAAAATGTCCACTATTTCTTGGGGATTTGATATGATTGTATCATTCATTTTAAGCAGCATGGTTTTTTCACCGTCTCGTTTTGATCCTTTATTCCTATGTCTATTTATAACTCGCCATATAGCTTTTGATGACATATTTGCTTTTTTAATTTCTGTCCTAACTGCCATCCGCCTTGCTTTTTTTAAAACTAGTCTGTATGTTCTAATGTATGTTTTTGTATATGTTCTTATACCCTCTGTGCAAGTCTTATTATTTATGCTTTGAAGAAGGAACCGTTTCATTTTACTGGACACCTTTATTCCCTTTGTTATCCAGGGTAGCTTAGGACACTTTTTATAATTAACCCTTTTATGCTTCTTTTTAAAACTAGCGCAATATGTTTGTCCAAATTTTTTTAAGAACCCGTTTATGCCTTCTTCCATCCAGTTTATATTTAGTATACGTTTACTAAAGTCTTCTGAATTTTTTACACTATACTGTCTAATCTCAATGTTTAAAAAGTTTTGACTATCATTGAGTCCTATTTTATCGGTTTTTAAGCCACAAAATAACGCTGCATGTCCGTCAGCTAAGCAATTATGGTCAACGAACTGTTTATTAATGAAATTTTCCGGTAAATTCGTCAAGAAATTATCTAAACATGATTGGGCATTATTCCGTCTGTAGGTAACTTCGTTAATTAGAGGCCTAAAGTTGTATGAAGTCAGCAGAGTTAAAAAATTTATGGTTTTTTTATCGGTTTTCAATAAGTCAATGTTAAAGTCTCCACAAATAATACACTTTTTACTAAAAAACTGTTCAAGTAACAGTTCCAACTTGGACAGAAAGGTTTCAAAGTTCTGACCAACCGGATTTCGATAACAGCAGAAGATGTATATATTAGTGTTAGCATCTTTAACACCACATATCTCAAAGCATTCAGTTTTGTATAATTGTTTACAAAAAGACACTTCTTCACATATAATATCATTTCTTGTCATTATTAGACTACCACCCCTTTTTTTATTTTTCCTAGCATTAAAAGAAACCAATTTATAATTATCCATGTTGAAACAGCAAGCTGACTGCATTGTCAAAAAATGTTCCGTCACACATACATAAAAGTTGTTACATTCAATGTCCTGTAAGTAAACTTCCAATTCATTTTTTTTGTTACTTATACCACATAAATTCTGGAGATAAATATTAAGGCCAATGTATTCCTTAGCCGTCGTATTACCGTCTGCTATTTTGGGATCTGTAGTTGTATAACAATCCCTTTTCATAGGATTAGGAACGAAAAAACTGTTTTCCATGGCTTTTTCCCATAGTAGTGCAGTTTTCTAAGGGTTCTTCACCATATTTAATAAGTACTGGGACTATGTACAGGTCAAAGTAGTATTTCAGATTGTCAAAAATATTCTTCATACCATAATTATTGAGAACTCCCCTGCGTTTATAGAACATTGTGTCATCATATGTCAAATTTAAATTAGAATCAAATAACATCGCATAGTCGTGTGTACAAATGTCCTGGTATAGTAAATTACTAAAAGTTTCTATTCTAGAGTTGAACATAGAACAATATCCATCAAATTTGTAGGTCGGTAAACAGAGTATAATGTTAGTAAATTGTGATTGCGTTAATATATTCCTAATGTTAGTGACTAAACTAAAATAATTGTCAGTTTTCTTAAAGTCTTTTTCGCCTATAAAAATCAAACAGATGTCATTCTTTGTGTAGTCTAACAATCTTTGTTGCAGACGATCTATCAACTGTGTGATTCCAGAATTTGTGGAGATGTAGTGACATATATCATGATTTGGAAATGTACTCTGTGCTATTGATAATACCTTATTTGTATTGTTACTACTCAATAAACAAAGTCTAGGCTGTTGTTGTTGCTTTATAGGCGGTTCTAATGAGGTACTGGTGCCGCCATCTATTTGCTCTGATAATACCTTATTTGTATTGTCACTATTCAATAAACAAAGTCCAGGCTGTTGTTGTTGCTCTATAGGAGGTTCTAATGAGGTATTGGTGCCGCCATCTATTTGCAGGTATGTATGTTCAGGTTCCTTGTAGGTAGAAATATTGTCATTGTTGATGTTGATTTTATCTCGTAGTTTGCATAGTGTGGATATGTTGCTGGTGGCGCCATCTATTTTCACTTCACTGGTGTCAGTAAGCCCCAGATCTATACAACTACTGTTAATTTCCTCGCTAAAAGACTGATCTAGGTTTCTTGAGATCCTTTTCTTTCTTTTGTAGTTACTTTTACTAATTGAAACTTTTTTCTTCGTTTCTGAGCATATTTCTTGTAGATTTCTAGATTTATTTTTCTCTTTATCTAAAGCAATTTTTAACTTCATGTTCTCTGTATTAAGGTTTTCTATCTCCGTATGAGCACTTTCTAAATCGCTTTTCAGCTGGCTTATATTTATTTTTAGATCTTCTATGTCATTGTCATATGTGGTTGACGACAAATCTGGTAAGCTAAATCTTCTGGTCATTTCTGACTTTGTTGACTCGTAGGAGATGTCTAGCGAGACATTTGCAATATTTTTTTGTCGACGTACTGTCACATTATTTTCTTCCATTGTTGAATATTGATATTATTGTTAGATTGTTTTACTCATGAGATAACTATTTTTCTTGTCCAATCAAAGTTATTTTATGAGAGCTCCCTCTGTTTATTATATCATGTGGAAGTAATTATAACTCTGAAAGTATAGTAGTTACGCTCATTACCAGTTGGTGGCACCACTAATCCAAGAAAACATGTTGAATCAACTTAGTTCGAAATTAAATCTTATAAAAAGTAAATCGGATTCTGGGGATTGAACTCGCAACACCTCGTGAGCGACGTTTCGAGTATGCTACCTGAGCCTTTAGACCAACTGTGCGATTGTTAAATTACGTGAAATAGTGTTGCACATTAGTCGTATTTCTGTTTTGAATGATGAGAAGTCGTTATTATGACTCATGCAATAGTTATTTTTGCACTTTTTTTCCCCAAACTTAATTTGTTTTCTTATGATTGCATACGGAGCACTACCACTTCTATTGTTAATATTTCACTATTCACTTATTTCGCTTACACAAGAGTTTATAGCAGAAAAAAGTTTCGAATAAATGTTGTTGTTATTTATTTTGTGTTATTGTGTCACAATTGTACTTAACTTGTTAATTTGTGACAGCTACATCAGGACTTTATAAACGATGATTATTTATTGGTTGATATTTATGCACTTTATTAGATGTACTTTACAGAATGTTATTATGTCCACAAGATCACCATTTCACATTATTTCACTTATATAACACTTGACCATATAGATTGGATCGTACTTTATAAATTTAAGCAGAATTAATTTTTAATTAACACTTAGAACTATTTTTATTTATGGAAATATGCGGAGCTCGTTTACATTGACGTTAACTAGACAGCAGCGCCATCTCTCGAGTCACTCACAGTTAGCGCGGGAAAAAAGTAACCGCCAAAAAATGACAGTTCTATGAGAGCTGGGTTGTATTATATGAAAATCAATGCAAATCACGAAAGACGTGTAAATTGTGTCATAAGGCACACCACACACGTATGCATGAAGCGGAAACAGAACCATCTAGCAACAAACAAGCAACAAGGGAGGAAAACCCATCGTCGACGCCTTTGACTTCCTATGAGGTCAACAACTTAACGAAAGAAGAAAAGGAAGTAGTGTTGACAACAGTACTTCTGAAAGTCAAAACAATTGATGGAAACTTCATCAACTTGAGAGGTCTACTTGATCAAGGCTCCCAAGTGAGCCCAATAACGGAAAACGCAACACAGCGCCTCCGATTACAGCGACGTAAAGTGAATGCTGTTGTATCCTTAGCAGCAACTGCAAAGGGGCAATGAACTTAGAATGCCAGTCAATACATTCAGACTACAAATTCAACTTTGAAGCATTAATTATGAAAAAACTTATAAGCAATTTACCTACCGCATCGTTTTCAATCAGCAACTGGGACTATTTGGAAGACTTAAAACAAGCGGATCCACAGTTCAACCTGTCAGGCCCGATCGATCTACTCTTGGGCGTGGAAATCTACTCAGAACTTATCCTAAACGGCGTCATCGGGAGTGATAAGAGATACCCAGTAGCTCAACAAACCAAAGTGGGTTGGATTCTATGCGGGAATGTAAAGACATTCAACTGCTTGGTGACACTTAACGATTTCGAAAACATGGCAAGATTTTGGGAAACCGAGAAATGAAATGAAATGAAATGAAATTGTTTATTCTGTAAATAGGATATCGGAATCACTTTTACACGTCATATAAAAAAATATTAAAAATAAGCTAGATGAGTTCGGCTTTTCCTATCTGACTACTCTGAGAAGAAAGGCCGAAACAAACTCAGAGGAAATTCCAGACAAGTCATCATCAACCAGTGAGGAACAACACTGTGAGGAATATTACAACACAAGATTGGCAAACGGACAATATGTGGTACAAATGCCTATGAAGCCGAACTTCGAAACAAACTTAAAAAATGCAAGGTCACAAGCATTAGCACAATTCCTTCAACTGGAAAGAAAAATGCTAAAAAACAAAGAACACAGTTACGAGTACAAACGTTTTATGAATGAATACATCGCTATGGGACACATGAAACCTGTCACAGGAGAAAGTAGGGGTCACGTCTACCTACCTCACCATGGCGTGTTGAGAGCTGAGTCTACTACAACAAAACTAAGAGTAGTGTTCAACGCGTCGTACAAGACAAAAGGAGACAGCAGTCTCAATGATCACATGTACTGCGGTCCGAACTTACAAAAGGATATACTGACACTACTCATTAATTGGAGAACGTACAGATACGTCTTTACGGCAGATGTAGAAAAACTTTATCGGTTCATCTGGCTGAACGAAAAACAACAACATCTGCAAACTATAATCTGGAGATCATCTCCTAACGAACCTCTACAAGATTGGCAGTTGGGCACAGTAACTTATGGAACGCAAAGTGCACCTTATCTAGCAATGCGCACTCTACATAAACTCGCAGAAGATGAAACAGATACCTATCCGGAAGCTGGAAACTGGAAACTACATGGATGATTTGGTTTACGGGCAGGATACTATCGACGCATCGAAAACACTGGTCACACAGCTAATCGAGTTGCTGAAAAAAGGAGGATTTAACTTGAGAAAATGGAAAACGAACGAACGAACTATCTTGGAAGACTTGCGAGATGATCAAAAGAGCCGCAATACGAACATCGACTTTAGCCCAGAACAAACAACAAACTCAAAAATGTTGGGCATGAGGTGGAATCAAGACAACGATAGCTTCACATACCAATGGGATCTACCAATCAAGAAAAAGCTGACAAAACGCTTACTACTGAGCGAAATAAGCAAGCTATACGACCCACTTGGATTACTATCGCCACTTACAATAAAAACCAAAGTTCTGTTCCAAAAAATCTGGATAAGTAAAATCAACTGGGATGAACGCTTACCCGACGATCTTGCTACGGAATGGGAAACTATAAGAAAAGATATCCCGTTGCTAAACAAACTTTCCATACCACGATGGTTGCAATGTCAAGAAAACAACCTAGAGATACACGGGTTTTGCGACGCAAGCGAAAAGCTTACGCGTGCGTCATTTATAGCCGAGTGAAGGGTCCACCCTTTATAGCAGAACTTTTGTCATGATATTATTTTGCATAGCAGCGGATAGCATAAACTTCATTTCGCAGAAAATCTTTTGGCAGACACTCATTTATCTCATCATCTGTTACGACGCCTCCTTGAGGTGGATAACAATTAAAATTCTATTGTGTCTCGTTAATGACAGTTGAAAGGTTATCATACATTCAAAACTCATAATTTTGTATATCAGAATTATCTTTGGTCATAAATTTCATATCCATAATAATTAAAAAGCGGCCAAGTGCGAGTCGTACTCGCCCATGAAGGGTTCCGTAGCAGCAAATAACATTGAATGAAAGGTAAATTGCGGTTTACGATTTATGACGTATTAAAAAAAAACTACTTGCTAGATCTCGTTCAAACCAATTTTCGGTGAAAGTTTACATGGTAATGTACATCATATATTTTTTTTAGTTTTATCATTCTCTTATTATAGAAGTTACAGGGGGGGGGGGACACATTTTACTACTTTGGAAGTGTCTCTCGCGCAAACTATTCAGTTTAGAAAAAAATGATATTAGAAACCTCAATATCATTTTTAAAGACCTATCCATAGATACCCCACACGTATGGGATTGATGAATTTTTTTTTTTGAATTTCAGTTCTAAGTAATTCCAAAATTATTTGTTTTTTTTCTATTTTTATGTAAAAATCTTAATGCGGTTCACAGAATACATCTACTTACCAAGTTTCAACAGCGTAGCTCTTATAGTTTCGGAAAAAAGTGGCTGTGACATACGGACGGACAGACAGACAGACATGACGAATCTATAAGGGTTCCGTTTTTTGCCATTTGGCAACGGAACCCTAAAAAGTAGAACCATAATATCGCAGAAAGTTCACAGTCAGAATCGTGGTTTGGCATACATGTCATATTGATAATCATTAAAAGGCAGAACTATCATATCTCAGAAAGTTTAAAGATAGAATCATCTTTAGGCATACATTCCATATCCATAATAATTGAAAAACTCATGCAAACATGCATACACCATGCATGCAGCAAGCATGCAAGCAAGCATGCAACATGCAGCAGGCATGGTTTCTGTCACGGCTCCGGCGCTGCGGAGCTCCGGGCGGCGGTCCCACGCGAGCTTATCGTCGCAGATAGGTTTAGCGATCACCACTGCAGCTTCGGCTTGCTGGCCGGTTGCGCCGGCCAGTCTCAGCCGCGGAGGCGAGCGTTAAAACCACCTGCTTCTCAGCTCGAGGACCGCCTCGCCCCTCCGCGCCTACGCGGGTTTAAATTACACTCTAGGGGTAGGGCAGACAAGACTACATGAAGTCGGTATTGTTGCGATTCGTTTCTGTCACTAAATTTTGTAGCACAACATATTGACTTTTTAAGACAATATTTTATTTTTTATTTAAGTTTAAAAATGCTATTTTATAGAAATGGCAATATACCTAATAAAATTATTCCAAATGAAATTCTACCATCTTCATAGTATGCCAAGTGAAATTGTACCAAATAATTGTCGCTCTAAATAAACGTTATGCTAAACGAAATTATGCGGAATTTTAACTTTGCCAAAGGTAATTATGCCAAATAAAATTCTGCATCTTAAAAGTATGCCATTGTAAATTCGGACATATAAAAATTCGGTCAAACAATAATTATATTAAATAATTTTTATGACTTTAAAATATTCGTTTAAAGAAGATTATGCAAAGTGTGTTATGCCAAATGAATTTCGGAGCATTAAGATTCTGCCAGATAGAGGGAACCCGAGTACACGCCTTGCGAAACAATTGTCGGCCACCTACGTCATGAACTGAGTCACCTAGCCGACTACAACTCTATGCTGCTTACTCAACACTCAAGACCAAAACGAGGTTACTTTGATGGAGTTGGGAAGCTAATAAGAACTCTTTTCGGAGTGCTCGACACAGACTTTGCCGAAAAGTACGAAAGAGACATACAGAATCTACAATCAAATGATGACTACCTATTACAACTTATGAAAAACCAAACATTTATTGTAGAGGCTCAAAACAACATTATAAAAAGAAACACTGCCTTTATGGATGAACAATTCAAAACATTGGTGCCGATTCCCTTGTTCACAAACTAAACTAAATTTAAGTTCAGTGCATGTTTTTCTTTCTATTTAATTAAGAAAAGGACAGAAGATAAATTTTAGTTTAGTCCTGTCAAATTAATCAGCGCTTGACGTAAATTGACGTAATTTTAGTCGGCAAGTTTTTAATCACGTCTAAACTTGTATGGAGAGTGACAGGCGCTGATTAATTTGACAGGACTAAACTAAAATTTATCCTCTGTACTTTTCTTAATGAAATAGAAAGAAAAAGATGCACTGAACTTAAATTTAGTTTAGTTTGTGAACAAGGGAATCGGCACCATTGTGCGTCTACATGAATCAAACTTGCAGCGAAATCACAAAAATAGTGAACAAGGCGCAAATACTATTCACGATGAATGACATAAATTCCAATACCGTTCCTTAGACAAGGACATTTAAAACTCGTACAACCAAGTTCAAGCTTCATCGCAATCAACTTTGTAAAAAACTCTTACATAACAATGGAAGACCAAGACATTCGCCAATGTACGTCATACGGAGAAGACGAATTCATTTGTGTTGCGCGTAATCCTGTCTACGACATGCACGATAAAGACGCACCATGTGAGGCCCAAGTCTTCAACCAACAAGAATCTTTATCATGCGTCTTCAATGACGTAACACGCAAAGAAACTTGGACAAAGCTTCACAAATCGAACATGTGGCTATTTACATTGTGCGGAAAACAGCTGATGCGCGTCATATGTAACGATCAAGTTACGCCAGCGGTCATTGACGGGACTGGAGTGATTTCCTTGAAATCAAAGTGCTTACTGCAGAAAAAGGACGCCACAATATTTACACACAATCAGCTGGGAAGCAGTTTTAACATGAAACCAGAGATACAAATACCAACTATAAATTCAACAATTAACAACATCTTTGATCTCGACTGGAAGAATGCAAAATTAAATATAACAGAACAAGAAACGCCAACTGCAGTAGAAATAAGAGAAATTGACCAGCAGTTGGAATTCCAGAAAAACAGAGAAATATTACCGAAGGCGTCTGACATGTCAAGTCACGACATGTATCTCTACTCGGTTACTTCTTTGTTGTTGGGAAGAATCGCTGTGCTTGCCCTCTATATTATCATCAAACGATGGTGCAAAACAAAGAAAGGAGTTGAAACACCCTCTGTCAAAACAGGAGTGACACCTAGAGGAAGGGGTAACTTTGGAGGGGACATCGAGCTACAAGAAATACATTTGACAGCAGCGGAGCCCATTTAAAGCGAAGCAAGAAAGCCGAAGAAAGCATTTCACTTTGACGAATTCAATTGAGTGTTATACTTACACTTTTACATTTATACTTTTACACATTTACTATTGTTTATTATTTAACTTTAATTATTTACTTTACACTTTTCTTATATTATTACTTGCTTTGTAATGGATGCTCATCCCACTTTTCCCTCGGGAGCATGTACGGTTCACGTACAGGCAAATTGCTAACGCCGCGACCTACTTTTCGCTGCACATTTATTTACTCTTATAACTATGTATAATATGTAGTTTAGTTGACCAATAGCTGCCGTAGCGCTATAACCGCGGATTAGCATCCAACGGAACATTCGTGTAACTTTTACGAATAAATTAAACTATCGTGGAGTCTGTGGTTTTCGTCAACTCACATCCAACAACTCAACTGTAACTAACTGGCTACCTCTGAATCCATACAACTTATTTAAGTCCACTTTTAAATCGTCTGTAATTTATTTAGCTTACGTATTAAAATTATCATATCTATGATAATTTTCAGATACACTGTGCATTGCGCACCAGACTGGCACTGCGACCACATACTGGTTACTGGTTTAATTACACCTGAAGATGAAACAGTTCAGGTTTAGAATTTAAAATGTAATTAACCTCACCCAGGCCCTAGTACTTCCACGGACGTACCCCTGAAGAGCCTATTACTTATAAAAATAAATAATATATAAAAAATAAAAAGCCATTTATTCCAGCCTATTACTTATCACGGTAATATTCATTATATAATAATTGAAAGGACATCATAAAAACATCAAGTAGTAGGTACCTATGGTACCTTTCTGTTCGGTGAAAATTTCCCAGAAACATTGAAGTCAGCAAGGCAAGGATTAAATCTGTCTTTTAGCCTTTTATAATTAGCCTTTTCCCAACTATTTTGGGGTTGTTTCCAGTCTGATCGGGTGCAGCTGAATACCAGTATTTTGCATGGAACGACTGCCTATCTGACCCACACAACCCAGTTACTAACTACCCGTAACAACTGTCAAAGATCTACGAATTGAAGCCGCGACCAGCGGCTTAACGTGCTTTCCGAGGGTTTGACGCATTTGGTGCACATATTCTCATTAGGTATCTTGAAGCCAACATTTTTGAAGGTTTCACTTCTACCACGTGTGAATTGCACACATGTTTTTTTACATTTTTCCTTGACATAATCTTTCATTATTTGACATTATATCTACAATTTTCTATATTTTTTATCGAATTAGATTTGTTACAGCTGTGGTGTCAATCATGTCATTTGGTTTAAATAGGTCCTTATTTTTATTATTTTGTTTATCTTTTAAATGGATTCTTTTCTTTTAGATTTTGTGAATGTGAGAACGTAGTAGGCTGTAGACTTGTGGACCGTTTTCTATTTTACTAAGCACCTGGTACTTGTTAATAGGCCTACGCTGTCTTCTCATACCTGTTAACACTGTAATTAGAAAACATTGTAGAAACCATTTATTTAAAACCGGCTAAGTGCGTGTCGGACCACGCACAATGAAGGGTTCCGTAGTTGGGATGAATTTATCCCAAAAACAAACTTAACTTTGTAGTTGAAAAATATGTTATAGATACGGAATGTATGCGAAAACATGTTTTTGCAACTGCAAAGTTAAGTTGGTTGATTATTACTCGTTAACCTGTAAAGCCTACTTAGCTGTGATAGTTTTCCTTTTAATTTCGTTATATAAACTACTGTTGTGATTTTTTTCACACACCCAAAACCAACCATTTAGCCGGCAGGGGGGGGGGGGGGACACTTGGTGTATAAGCTTAAGCGTGACTGCGAAGGACCGTAAGCGGGAAAATAATTTACGTGGGGGGAATATTAGCCGACACAGAATTGAGCTACACACAGGTATGAATAAGGAATAGGGATGGATGGACTTACTTGGGAATCTTCTGGACGAAGCACGTTGAATCAAGGACAGCTCTGGCTATCCTGGTGTTCACTGATTCACGTCACTGTGGTGCACTTATTTGGTGTTAAAATGTCACAACTGTATCGGCCCCACAAATAAAGAGCTCGTGTATTGATATAAGATGACGCGGTTTGGCGGGCGGCGCGGTAAGATATTAAGATGGCGGTGCGGTTTTTTGGATATAAGATGGCGCGGTGTGCGCCCGGTGTAACGGCTAGGGCTGCGCAGGGTAGGCTGCGCAGGCCGTTAACGGTTTAGTAGTAGAAAGTAAAACAGCTAGACAAGTTAATACATATATTTTTAACACTAGTATGTAGAATGTACACGGCTAGGTCGCGGTAAGGTCACACTGATTTGTTCCGAGCACTAACACAGTAAAAGGGGAAGGGTACCGTCCTTGGTAGCACGTGGTAGATTCGGGGGGCCTGCTCAGCACAGGCTCCGTAGCAGGCCGGACGGCCCTGGCACGTGGTAGTACGTAGTCAGTAGCCGTGGAGGTCGCGCCTGACAGCTCAGGCTCCCAGCGGTAGGCTGCAGGCAGGCAGGCCGGACGTCGGACCTCAGTAGCGTGCAGTTAGCCACGCATGCGAGCAACGTGCAAAATTGGGTAAGAGGTGTCTTCAACCCGTACAAAGAGCCCTGGAAGCGCCATAGGGAGCGCATGTTAGATGCGGTGCAAATATCAGCAAGCCGCATGCGATGTGCTAGCTTCTTCCCCTTTCTAAGCCAAGGAACGGTGTGGGAAGCATGGTAGGTGAAGCTCAATACATCGCAGCGGCTTACAGGCATAGAGTTTGCAAACATAGCATGGCACATGTACAGATGTGAAATGAGGTTAAGTATGGCGAACACGCGAGCATAAAACACAATGCAATAATGATATTAGCAGATGGCTCGCTGATCGCTTGTAACACACAGTGAGGCCCTACACAGCCTTGATGCAGTAGCAATACATACATATTACCATCTCCTGTGCACCAGATAACCCCAGCCGCGTGTCCGACATTGACACACGAGAAATCAGAAACTACATAGGTGATGAAATCAATATAGGTTATCCGGTGCAGAGGGTCTAGTATAAATACCAAAGTAATGTGGAACTCACCCTAGGTCGGGGCACAAGTAATCCTGATAATCAAGGAATACCTTCCTTTATGTAAGCCAGTGGAAGTCGAAATGGCAGAGCGTCCTTAGGAAATTAGTGTTGTGCCACGTTTCTAGTGATGTGTGCTCGTAGTAACTTACTAATTGTGATTAATTACGGTTGAGACCTCACACAACGCTACACCGGCGCGGTACCCGCGTTGCGCGGCGCGTGGGCGGTCATTGACAAGTGTGGGGCGCGGCGCGGTAAGATGGCGCGCGCCACCGGCGAGCGGTAGGGATGCGTCCGTCTCGTTCCGTTGTATGGGAATTGGGAAGGAAGGAAGATAGCTCAAAACTGCGTTCGGACTATTATAAAAAACTTACGCGAGCAACACTTGACTCTAACAAAAATTAGCACTTTAAATTAGCGCTCTAATTCAATGCTAATTCTTGTCTTGAAAACAACCAAAATTATTGGTGAAATTATTAATTCAACCAAGAAACAACGGTGAATTATTATTTTTCAACCGTCAATTTGTATCGTCTATAGAACAAAGAAACGACCTTTGGACTATTATCAACACATTAAATAACCAAAACCAAGGTGCGGTCAACAATTTCGAACGAAGTTTACAAGTACACTTGGCCTAGCAGTTACGCCACCGGGTAAGATTAGTCGAGAGACTTGTGGTCGTAGGTTCGATCCCCGCTATGTGATCAACTTTTTCCATTATATTTTCAAATTCTGAACACTTTCATTTGTATCAAAAATGAGTTTTTTCGAGAATATCACGCTACGTACAATACGAACCCAATCACTATCGGAGATTACATTCGAAGAATCTAGTACAAATAACTCTACGCTAGATGGCAGCATAAATAGTTTACCTAACATATCCAACAATGAATGTGACGAAACCCAAGATTTAAAATGTCAAATAGAGAAACTTAAACGGGAGTTATTGTCAGCCCGTGAAGAGATAAATGCATTGACCATTGAGAATAGTAATTTAAAATCAGCATTGACTGAAATCACTAATAAATTTGATCTCTTGGATAAAACATCTAAGATGCTAACGACCGACGTAGGCTCACCAAATTCAAAATCAACAAGAAAGTTATCAACTCCGTTAAAGCATTTAATACAACAAAGGACTATTGAAGATATAAGTTCCTTGAAGAAATCTGTATCAAATTCGGGAAGTCCTACATCAGCCAAAAAAGAATCCAAGAATACTCAACAAGAACGCGCTCAAGAACCTCAAGAAATATCTCTACATAATAGTCTAATTCCGGAAGTACAAACTTTACCGACGATTACCAACAGTCCCCTGAATACGTCAGCTAAAATCTTTAAACACAACCACAAAAAAATATGTATGATTTCTAGTAATAATGTGAATAAAATATTGAATATAGGTAAAAATACGTTCACAGGGTATGAGTTTTGTCATTATATCATACCAAACGGAGGCATAAAGCAGTTGTTTGCGAATTTAGACAAGAAACTCGTGAACTTTACCCGTGAAGATTATTGTATCATATATATAGGTGAAAGAGATTTCGAAGTCTCCAATAACTATAGATTTTTAATAGACCACATAAAAAAGGAGCTTGGAAACGTGATGAACACCAATATTGTAATTTGCTCGCCTAATTTTAAACTAAGTGACAATTGTTCATTATTTAATAAGCGTATTGAAATGTTTAATCATTTGATGTATTTAGATAACGAATTATGGGAATATGCGTATCTTTTTGATTCCAATTATTGTATAGAATACACATACGAAATGTTCCGGAAATATATTGCAACGGTAAATAATAAAGCAGTTGCTAGAATATTTAAAAACTTAATGGATTACATAAATTACCTAAACTCAAAAACAAAAGTTAGTGAAGTAGCAGATTATAGTCTTGATTCTCATCATTGTTTTGATAATACTGCTGTCGAGGATATCTTAAGCAAATCAGTTACCAATAATAACAAGTTATATACCGATCAGTCAACCCAAACTGAAAGCACTTCTAACAAAGCAGAAAATGATTTTTTTCGTTTATAATCAATTAAATATCTTACATCAAAATATTAATGGATTAATAGGAAAGTCGGACCAGTTAAGCATTAATATAAATGGACTTTTATGCGAGGGAAAAACAGTGGATGTTATGTGTATTACGGAACACAATATGAAAGACGATGATACCATGCACTTATATATACCTGA
This sequence comes from Agrochola lychnidis, assembly GCA_963680765.1. NCBI lineage: Eukaryota > Metazoa > Arthropoda > Insecta > Lepidoptera > Noctuidae > Agrochola > Agrochola lychnidis. Next base: position 5,042 of record OY796863.1, on the reverse strand, counting down.
ATATAAACTTGCAACATATTCTTCAAGAAACACCAGGAGTGGTGGTACGTGTATACTAATTAGACATAGATACGAGTTCAAGGTTATAGACATTAAAGAATTTAGTCTGCCCAGTTTCATGGAGTGTAGTGCCATTGAACTGATAGCTCATAAGTTGATAATCGTTTGCATTTATAGACCTCCCAAATACACGAGAGATGCTACCTCTATTTTCTTTGATAAAATTGAGCAACTTTTAAATTATTGCGGAAGAAACTTGCAAAAAAGGGTTTTGTTATGCGGTGACTTTAACATCGATATTTTGAAAAAAACAAGATTATCCACTGAATTTCAACATCTGCTACTGAACTACAATCTCAAGCCGAGTATAAAAAAGCCCACACGTGTATCTAGTGGAACGTGTATCGACAACATTATGCATAATGTTAGAGGTGGTGCTGGCGAAATTATAGAATTGGCCCTATCAGACCATACCGCCCAACTTTTTAAGTGTCCTGTAAAAAAGACGTGTTCAACTGATCACTGGTATGTATTAAGTCGAGATTATAGCTCTGAGAATAAATCTAAGTTCATTGAAGCCATTAGTAATTTAAGTTTTGCTGAAGTATTCAGTAGCGTAAACCCAGAAATGGCTTTTAATTCGTTTTACGAACAGTTTAAACTTTTTTACGACTTGTGCTTCCCTACAGTAAAAAAAAGGATTTCTAGTCGTAAAACTCCGCGATGGATATCTAAAGGTATCAAAAACTGTAGTAAACGAAAAAGAGAGATGTTATGGTTGTACAGGCGATCACCAAATATTGAAAATAAACAATTATTTAAACAATATTCAAGACGCTTAAAAAGAGTAATACAACTGACACAAAAGTCTCAAAACAGTCATACCTATTATAAATAGTGCGGAAAATAAAACCAAGGCTACGTGGAAATTAATCAATAGGTGTAAATCTAACTTTCCCCCCGAATCTGTAAAACAAATACTTATTAGTGATAAAAAAATTAATGATCCTAAAAACATAGCTACTGCTTTCAATGACTATTTTATAGATTTGGTACAGCCTGCAACGAATCATGACAACGGTAATGCAATATCTGTCATTGATCACTATCCAAAAACGCTTTTTATGGCACCGACAGATGCTATGGAAATATTCAAAATTATTAATTCGCTAAAAAATACAAATAGCACGGGATTTGATGAAATTTCTACAAATATTTTAAAATTAGTGTCGCATATAATTGCACCCGTACTAAGTTTTATAATTAACCTATGCATAGAGCATGGTCACTTTCCAAATTCACTAAAAACGACTATAATTAAGCCACTTTATAAAAAAAGGGATAAAGCAACCATTTCAAATTATCGTCCAATAGCTTTAATACCGGTATTATCAAAAGTCTTTGAAAAAATAACTTTAATTTCGGAAGTCGGTGTCTTGGGTTTTGTATTTTCGTTTTTTGCCACCGACTTCCGAAATTAAAGTTATTTTTCACTTTGTAGTGTTTTTTTTGGAGGTCGGTTGTTTTTTTTTTGTAAAAAGTTTTTATTTTTCACTTTTTAGTTGTGGTACCTACCCCACACACATTCGAATACCACTACCTGCTACCAGTGACAGAAACTTATCATATCATCTACATACTAAGTGGGAAAAAAAAACGTATCAAAAACTATCCAAGCAAAGTTAATAAAATTTATATGGGACCAATTCCAGAGCACACTCTTTCAAACAAAAAAAGAATTTTCAAAATCGGTCCACAATTGACGGAGAAATCGGTGGACATACATAAAAAAAAACAAACATACGCGACGAACATATAACCTCCTCCTTTTTGGAAGTCGGTTAAAAATACGGCCATTTATGCGATTTATTTTGACACTCGCAAATAAATCAAAACCTATAGGATACTTCCCATTAACCTAAAATCATGTAATTTGGCAAGAAGCAAGATGTAACAGCACAAGTAAAGTAAAAGTTCGAAAATTATTAATTTGTAAAAAATAAATTCGAACGATTACGAACTTACATTTCGCTGCCCCCGCAGAATAAACGCGTAAGTGCTATTGCGGCGGTTTTGATATTAATCCATATTCGTTATGAATATGGATTAACAAATCAAATCATGGTCAAAATACATTACCTAAATTTTTCACTTACGCGTTTATTCTGTGGGGGCATCGATTTGCAGTTGGAGAATTGACCGTGGCGTATATCGATGTATGGGAGAACATGTTTTTCAACTATAACTTTGTTTTTGGGATAAATTCATCCCAACTATGGAACAACCGGTTGGGATGTTGTTCTTGGTGCAAACGTGATAAAGTTAGTTTTATTCAGGTTTAATTTATTTTTTGGTTTATTTTATTTTAATTGATCTTGGATTTTATTGTATTTTAATTTATTGTATTTTAATTTATTGATGTAATGTATTAATTTGTGTTTGGCTATGGGTGTTATTTTTTACCTGAAATAAATGAATTTATTATTTATTTATTATTATTAATGTAAGGAGATTGCTAGTTAGCCAATTCATAACAACCTGTAAGGCAGATTCCGAGTTGGAGGTTCCTGTTCAGGATAAGGCGGGAGGAAAAACCCGGGTGTCACCATTGTGTGGATCGGCCTGAGGACACGGTGGAGCATACGGTGGAGGTCTGCCCGGCTTGGGCGGAGCAACGCCGTGTCCTCGTAGAGGCGATCGGCGGCGGTGATCTCTCGCGTCCGGCCCTGGTTCAGGTCATGGTACGGAGCGAGAGGAATGGCAGGCCGTCACCTCCTTCTGCGAAGCGGTAATGCTCGCGAAAGAGAAGGCGGAACGCGTGAGGGAGAGGCAAATTTCGCGCCCTCACGCCCCTAACCGCCGCAATAGGAGGAGACGCCCGGGGCGGGAATCGCGAGCCGATTTCCGGCCACCGTAGGCGCGGGCTTGCGGACGGTGAGCAGTGGGTAGCTCGCCGTCCGATAAGGACCAAGCCCGGGTCGACGGCGCGTTGTGTTCCACGCGCGCCTCAAAGAGATGTCAGCAGAATTGACGGGGTCCGCTAGGGCCAATGCCTGCCGGGGGTTCGAAGAAAATCGATAGGGACATCGTGGCCCCCGGCAACAGGGCAACCGAAGGAACACGGGTGGGTTTTAGTCAGTAAGAGTCTGACACGCCCTCCGGCTCCGCCCAGAGCGGGAGAAGTTATTTGATAATTTCCCACCCAAAAAAAAAAGGCAGATTCCGAGTTTCAAGCCAATCATTACCATGAACAAGTATAATAGTGTCATCTGCGTACATTATCATTTTAGAGTTTCTTAAATATAATTTACAGAGGTCATTTATATAAATTACATCTTTCATTACACATTATTTCACCAGTATCGAGGGTAGGCTTCAATAATAATAAATCATGTGCGCTTAAAGCGGCATTGTATTAAACATCGGATTTGACTACTTGCACTCAAAGGGCCTATAGCCTCACTTAAGCGTACCAAGTTCGTCTTATTGTCACTTGCACTCAAAGGGCCTATAGCCTCACTTAAGCGTACCAAGTTCGTCTTATTGTCACTTGCACTCAAAGGGCCTATAGCCTCACTTAAGCGTACCAAGTTCGTCTTATTGTCACTTGCACTCATAGGGCCTATAGCCTCACTTAAGCGTACCAAGTTCGTCTTATTGTCACTTGCACTCAAAGGGCCTATAGCCTCACTTAAGCGTACCAAGTTCGTCTTATTGTCACTTGCACTCAAAGGGCCTATAGCCTCACTTAAGCGCACCAAGTTCATCTTATTGTCACTTGCACTCAAAGGGCCTATAACCACACTTAAGTACCAAGTTCGTCTCAGAACCACTTGCACTCAAAGGGCCTTTAATCACACTTAAGCGTACCAAGTTCGTTCCAGAACCACTTGCACTCAAAGGGCCTTTAGCCACAATTAAGCGTACCAAGTTCGTTCCAGAACCACTTGCACTCAAAGGGCCTTTAGCCACAATTAAGCGTACCAAGTTCGTTCCAGAACCACTTGCACTCAATGGGTCTTTCCACACTTGAGCGTTCCAAGTTCGTTCTCCATTTGAGCCTACCACTTGGCCTTTAATGTATTATTTACGAAATGCAACATTTATAATTACATAAAGCATTTTATCTCACTAGTTTGAAAGATGATTCTATTAGGTATAATCGGAATTGTTGAAGCGAACTAACAATCGCCAATAAGTCAAGTTCAAACGAGTGGTACTTTTTCTCATTTTCCGTAGATTGTCTACTATAATAATGGACTGGTTCTTCATCTTCGACGGTAATTTGCATAAGTAGGTATACCAGCAACACCATCTCTAATTACTATCATCCTTAAATATTAAGTTATTTTTAGTGGGGTCAAAAATGAATAGAACGCTTTCAGACGTTAATTAAGTAATTTGTTCTTCAACTATTGAAATGAACCTTACCCCATTCCCAGACAGTCCTTCTTCAACAGCTTTGAGAGTGGAGCAGTAATCATAGCGCAGCTCTTAATAAATTTCCTTAAGTAGATTACAAGGCCAAGAAACTGTCGAAGTCGCTGTATTGTTTTTGGGAGAACCATTAACATTTCGTGGCCGTTTACCTATCCTAGTTCTTTGATATTTGACGCCACGCAGAAATCATATTTTGATAAAGCGTTATTAATTAATTTTGATGGGAATCGCTATCGAACTTAAAATTACTAATCTTTATATATATAATTCTTCTGTGAGTGTGTATGTCACTGAACTTCTCTCAAACGACTGGACCGATTTTGATGAAATTTTTTGTGTGTGTTCAAGGGGATCTGGGAATGGTTTAGATTCACAATCGGACCCGATAGGTGGCGGTATTCGGTCTGGACAACGTCTGTCAGGTCCGCTAGTTGTATTACAAAACTCTGTGACTGTATTCACATAGCCAAAGAATTTATCACCCATTCGCTAATATACCAGATCAGACCACTCCGTCACGTTTCTTCCTATCAATATTTCACAAACTGCCAGATTGTCGATTACATAAAAATTAACCTGAGTTAGACACCAAATCGACTTTC